>OZ007586.1:360198399-363117149 GCA_963931845.1 Maratus michaelseni | reverse complement strand
TGTTGCTTTATACAATAACCTACTCCTACTAATTCACGAATAATTTTACCTATACACGAAAAATATCATTTTAACCATACAAAAATAATTAGAAGTGTCAAGAAAACACAGATTTATTTCAAAAGGTAACCAAAATTATTTATCAGATATATATATATATATATATATATATATATATATATATATATATATATATTATGACTTAAAAAATACTTTTATACATAGAATTCGCACTTAGCTATGGAATAAAATTATTTCTAGATGCCTCCAATGTGTTTAAAATTTACTCAAACATAAAA
The DNA here is from genome assembly GCA_963931845.1 of Maratus michaelseni. NCBI lineage: Eukaryota > Metazoa > Arthropoda > Arachnida > Araneae > Salticidae > Maratus > Maratus michaelseni. The sequence continues at coordinate 363,116,850 of OZ007586.1, read as the reverse complement.
TTACAATTTCAGCAATTACCACATAAAGGTACCGAAGACATACATGAAACTTTGGTTTTAAAAAACACAGTGTCATTATCTTTTGAGTGTTTTGTTAATAATTTACATTAGTTGGAATGTTTCAGAAATTCGACAGTGAATAAAAATTATTTTGAAAACTTGATTTATAATTAATTGTTGCACATCTACAACTAGTAAACTGTTAATGAAAATTAATATATGCACCATATCTATAATTAGGTAGCTTAAAAGGTTAATATGGTATTTACTACAAGCAATTATAATAAAATTCACAAATATATCTGTCGTCCATGTATATTTTTCAAAATATAAATTTAACTTAAATTTCAACTGTCAGTTAAAATGTAAATCAAATGTTCATTTTTGTGAAACCATATTTAATGCACAATACTGTTTATATTTCGTTTATAGCTAAATATTTACGAAAGACAGAAAGCTATAGGAAAAAGAGTTACATAGCATGACGGACAAGCAGAAAGTCAGACACTTATAGAAATAATGAATGGCTTTCAGCTCTGTTGTAAAGGGTTTAAAAGAGTGAAAATCAAGTATTAAATTCTTTCCCAATGTATAATTTACAATATATCCTTACTTTTTATTTTACAAATGCGTTTATATTGTATACGTAAAAATGTTTAAAAATCCTTGACTTTATCTTTCTTATTTTATTTACGTTACTGCATTTTTAGCGTTGTTAGAACAGACAGAGCAGTATTGCCTAATTTTAATTATATCTCTGAAACACTTCTTTCCATATGAAATATTTATTTAACTTAATGGTCTGGTCTTACCTATTCACTACCTATTCACTTACCTATTCTGGAAAACATACTGCAGAAATCTATAGGAAGAAGATCTTTGAAAAATTGGAGAAAGACGTGTCACAAAATTATAAGAATAAGAAAAAAAGAAGAAATTATGTAACTATGGAATTCAACTATTTTTCTGATTTTCTATTAACTTTTTAGTTAATAAACTTTTCTCTTAAACGCTTTATCCTTTCATTTTATTGGTACATTCCCTGCTAATTATACAATTCAATTATTTAAAATATAAACTTTGGAAAAATTAACCGCGAAATCATTTTCTGTGATAAGCACTTCAAAAACAAACAAACAAAGAATCAAGAAAGTAACAAACACAATTTGATGTTTACTTCAGTGCGCAGTAAAAAAATAATAAAAAGAAAATAAGAGGAGAGAAGAATGATTCGAATCATGGAAAAGAAACTTCAAATAAAGCCTTTAACTTTCAATAAAAATGTATTCCCATGGAGAATGACTCAGCGAAAAATTAACTTAAGAAAATGCAAGTGTTTGTGTACTTGATCCACACAATTTCTTTTCCAATTTTCAGGTTCTCTGACTTAATAAAAAAACTATGAAATGTAAGGAATTTAAGATCAGTTTCGTTAAAGATAAAGATATAAAATATATAAATCTCAAGCAATTTTTTTTTTTAATTCTTAGAATCGAATTAATTTAAGTCTTAAGAATGTGCATTTAATCAGCTAAAGTTGTTTTATTTCAGTATTATTTTAGTAATTTTTTAGTACATTTCAATAAACTTATGATTGTTTTTAAATATTGCAGCATTTAATAGTTTTTCTTTTAATAAAGTGGTTTTGTCTGAAGGGAAAATAATTTATTTTATTGACAATGAAAGAATATCTAATGTATTATTCAAGAAAAAATATAAAAACTTTAAGAAACACTTCGATAAATGTATAAATTATACTGGATCAAGAAATACTTAACGATATATATTCACTGAAATTTAGAGTTAAACATTTGAGGTAACCGAGGATTTTAATCTCATTTTTGCACTAATTACATCTTTAAATAACATATTTGTTCTTATATTTATAAAATATGTGTAAATAAAATGCTCAAAAGTTAGCAAATAATAGAGCAACTTTTTCTGACAAACATTTTTCAAATTCAATTTGGGAACTACTAAAACTCTTTACTTCCAAAGTCCCTTTTGAATCGATCGAAATACATTTAAAACTCTATGTCACAAACAGTTCTTTATTTTAGGGCATTTAAAAAATATCACTTTAATTCTAAAATAAAGTCCAAGAACCCATTCAACTTTATTTGAGCAGAACACTCTAATTTCAAACGTACCATTACTGGAATCGTTCAAATATACTAGGTTATTATTACATCACTCAAATATGCTAGGTTGACTGGCACTTCTTCGAGGCTCCAAAACTTGATCTGCATTGCTCAAGACCAGCTGAATGCTGCAAGTACGCTAACTTCTTCAAACTCTTTACTTAAATATAGTCGAATCGACCACATACAAAATTACATTTGCATATCTCAATTACATCTTTCTAGCCGAGCTTATTTGATATCAGAAAGTCATAGAAAAATCGGCATTCATGCTCAGCGTTTATAGTTAGACATGGGAACAATCTTTTCACACACATACTTAGATAGTCGCAAAATATAACTTCGATCGTTTTTTGCTCATGTGCGCTTAAGAGTCAATTTCATCTAGTCTTGATTAACAAATTCCAAAGTATTGGAACACTGAATCTCGAACAAGGAATCCATTATACAATACAGCAGGCAGGTTACTATTGAAAAGTGGTTTGTTTTTATTGACATATTTTTAAAAGTATTTGGTATTATTTTCCATGAAAGTTTTTTATTTCAAAATATAACGTCTAATGAATCAAAGTATTTCTTAAACAAAATGGCTCCCTAATGGTCCCTTTCTATTAATATAAGAATAATATATTATGCAGGAGTTATTTTAAAAGTAGGGCAGGTGGTCCACTTTATTTTATTTATTTAAATTTTTGAGGCATTTTAATGCTTTTGGAGACAATATTTATGTTATCTCAAACATAACAAATTTTCAGATTATCAGAGAAAATCGGTCCTCATTTAAGAAAATTTTCTCTACATTATGCATATTTTTGCTTTCACAAATTTCATCAGCGAAAGCCTAGCATAGTTAATAAATAAAAAGTATATATGCAAAATGTATATAATTCTTGGTTTGTTCTTTGGAAAAATTCAAATTTTTACCAAGTCCAGAAAAATCTCCAAATTTTAACTACACAAATAATAGAGATCGCAAATCCTTTTTTATTCAAGGTAACTTCTAGAACAGGAAATTTCTAGTCACTTGGTATAACATATATAAAATTTATTGCTGCATCACTATTTTTTATTCTAAAATATTTCCTGCCTCATTATTTTATATACCTATAAAAATGTTATAAATATTTATTAAAATTGTTTCAAATACTGTTTTTTTAATAAATGAACAAATAATTTTTTTAAATCTTCATTAATCATATTTTATATTTTAAAAATGTGAAAGATATTACATAAAGTGCTTTTGAAAAAATATTATATGTAGTGCTAAAGCTAGATATTATATGAATTAATAATATTAAACGAAGTCCAAAAAAAATATATATATATATATTTAAAATACATTGAAATTGCAGTTATCATATTAATGTATTAGTCTAAGAGTCAACGCCAAAAAATACGTCATTTTTGAAAGGGTCATTTTCCTATATCCTCCTTTTTTTCTGTAATACGCATGCGGATGGTCTGTCTGGCGGGAGACGGTAAGTTTACCTGTGAGAGGAGGGGCAATGCAGGTGAAAAGGTAACAAAATTACGTCATTTTTTACCATGGATTTTCTTTAAACACTTGTTTCTGCTAACTATTCGTGATATTAAGCCATTATTGCCAGACGGTTTCAACGGTGTCAGACCCTGATTTATAGGTAAAAAAAGGAGTCAATTTCATTTTAGCAAAGCTGAAATTATAGTATGTAATACTTTTGCTATCAGATAATCCATAACTAATTTGACAAACTGAAATTCCGGTTCTAAATTGCTGCCAGACACCGATTTAAATCTGACAGAGAAAGCGTCCATTACAAGTGCTGGCAGCTTTTGTAATGCTTTCGTTAATGTCAATACACAGCTAAGCCGTGATTGTTGCCAAATCAGCGATCGTTACTTTCTATACTAGTTAACAAATATTTGTTAACTAGCTGGTCTCTTCCGGGTGGGGACAAGATGTCTTCTGCAGCGTATTACCCGGACTTCGCTTGGGGCACAGAAAGTGCATTTTACATGCAAACAGAAAAAATATACATAAAATATTTTAAACTATACAAAAACATTATAAGGATATCAATAAAGCACGTAAAAGTAGATTTCGCGACATAAATATTACGTTTTTTTCCTGAGCCCCCTGACAAAGACACCTTCGGCCCTGCCCGTGGGAAAGGGAGAGCTTTCAGATAAAATATACAAAAATGGGATAGCCTAAGATACATAGCGATCATCGTAAATGGACACTGTTGTTTCACGGCCATAAATTGTTAATACAGTGATCAAAATAACGGAACCCCGTGTTCTTCTCAGCCATATATTGTTAATAAAGCTATCCCTATAGCGAGGCCCTGTGAATGTTGCGTGCATAAATCGTTAAAATTTCAATCATTTTAACAGAGCCCTGTGGGTTTCACGCCTATAAACTGATTATACGGCAATCGCTATAGGCGATCAGTATTTAAATCGCAAATCTGTAACTTCCAAAAACTGTATTTTGAGATGTCTAGTAAATGTACTATATTTTGTATAAAAATTGAAATCCAATTGCTAACAAATAAAAAACCCGCAAAACTATTTATAAAATACGAAATTTGAAAAAGTCTTTTCCTTGGAAAATGTCACGCGAAATACCTAATAAAAAATCATCAATAGTTGTCTTATTCATCTAATCTTCCATAATCGAGTTCATAGTCGATGTTGGCGACAAAATCGCTAGCTCTAAAAAGAAATATGTGTTTAACTACTTTTTTAGTAGAATTGTTATGCTGAATTTCACGCTCCTACCTAAAACTGCAACTAAGATATGGCGAATTGACCTAAAACTTTTGACCCCTCATTTAACACCTTTAGGGCTAAATTTTCAAAAATCCTTTCTCAGTGGATGCCTACATTTGTGTAAGGTGTCTTCCAAATTCCATTGTCCTAGGAGCAACGGTTGAGGCTCGGCTTTGATTATGAGTCATCAGGACGTGTTCTTTTATAAATATAGATATTTATGAAATCGCCAAAAAAAAGTGACAAAAGAGTATTTGTATAAAATGAAGCATTATTACTAGAAATGTTAGAAAAGACTCAATCCGCATCCAAACAGCGAATTAACTTGACAAGCCAAGTTTCGATATAGATTTTCGATTTCAAATTACCTGTGGTGTCGCTTACTGAATTACTGTATTCTTCTAAAACTTTTCGTAATGTCATCGCGATTCACAGAAAGAAGGTAAAGTCTATTACAAATTTCGTTAAAATACCTTAATAATTTCTTTTAAAGCTGTGAGCAAAAATCTAAGCTTCGAATAGAATGAAATGGTTTGTATTTTTGACTGAGTAAATGGATTGCGAACCTAGTTTCCTATAAACAAATTTTGCTCTATCTGCTCTGAAAGTTTGTGCGTGGAGTTCCGTTACAGTACGTCAGTTTTAATAAAAAAAAACTTTGGAAAAAGGCCAAAAAATTGTATTTTGAAAATTTTACAACGAGATATAAGAAATGATTAATTTGTAATCTTGAGTTGTTTTAAAAGATGCCTTTCATTTACCAATATGAATATTTAATTTATAAAATTACATCATTCTAATGCTTTATTTTTTCATAATGTTCAGCATTTATTTTTTTCTATTTCAACAATTCCACAACCTAGTATCGGAAGTTGTAAAAAAGAATAGTAAAATTGAATTTCAATAACATATTTGCAATCACTGAGGCTGTAAATTTTGTTTTGAATATAAAGAAGGCTGCTTTGGCTATAAAAATTATGTGCGAAAAAAGTCTCAAAAAACTAAACGAAATAGATTAATATGCATTAACAACATTAATATATTAAAACATTAATATACATTTGATATTATTTCTGGAAAATATCAAGTATTAATATAGAGTCCCATTCATAAAAAACAATATTCAGTTGCTATTATCGAATCTTTTATAATAAAATTGCAACAAAGATGTCATTGGAATAATTTGGAATAATTTCATCTTTTAATATATGAATGCTTTCTGTAGGAGATGTTATATATATTTTTTTTCAAAAAGTAACACCCGCTTTTAAGCTTTTTTTCAAATTTTCTGTATCAAATTGGTTACAAAAATACATATTTTATGATTTTTATTTAATTTAGTAGAATTAGAAAGTCTTAAATTTTAAAGATGTTATTTTAAATGCATTTGATAAACTTTAATTTATATCACCCCCATCCCTGCCCATTAAAAAAAAATCAACTAATTGAAATGTTTTTTTAATAATGAAAACAAAACATTTAAACAGATCAAACATAATATAGGGAAATTTAAAATCCATTTATAATTTTTTAATTATGAAAATATTAATAAATTCAAAAAATATGAATAACACTCTATATTAGTTTTTACATTAAAAATTCAGCATTCTCAGAAACACGGGTGTGTAAATTTACAACTTATTCTTTTAAAATTTTTTGCAGATGTAATGAAATTTACCTTTTTGAGCGCCTTAGGGTGTCGTCTTCTGATACAGTTTGAAGCCAAGAAGGATAATGTGTTTTACAAAAACGGTAAAATGTGGTGCAAGGACTAAGAATTAGACTTTATGCCGTAAAAAACACTGATATTAAACAATATACAAATTTTCATTCAAAATTGGTATTATTGACGATAATTACGGTGAGATTGTTGCGGGTTTATATTGAAGCATCTTCTAAGATCGCTAATAAATTTAATAAAAGGGTGGGGCAGCACCCTCTCAAAAATTTTTTTTCGTCAAAGCACGCAAAAAGTACAGACAAGCAAGTTAGCAGAACATCCCTGTGTTTGAAAGAGATTTTCTGCTATTTAAGAAACTTCAGTCTTTTGTCTGTGAATTTCAGGAAATTTTGAGGTTTGGTTTACAAATTTTTTGTGTTTTGAGGGGTAAATGATATAAGTAAAAATTGCTTTTCTAATACGAAAAATTATTAAGCAGCACAGTTGCCGGAACACCCCGTGATTTGATGAAAATGCAGCTTTATAGTGGAGGATTTCAAGTAATTTTTTTTTACGTTAGATTAAAGGATTTTCTGTATTTGGGGGGTGGGGGTGAGGAGGGCAAAACAATGCAGAAATTTTCGTGTTTTAACAAAATATAATCAGTGGAAAAATTTGTTGAATTCACGGATATTTTTGAGAGTGCAGCAAATTAGAAATTGAAATTAAAATAAAATTGTTAAATAAATATTTCGAAAATCTATACTTTGTAAATTTTAAGTGCATAAATGAGAATCCTCTCCAATGAACTATACGGAAATTCACTTTTTTAGAACTATAAAACTACCTTGGTTTAATTTAATTATATTTCACACAGTTTTTGTTTCTTTTAAAAGAAGATGTTTGAGCAAAACCTTTTTGAAGTACAGTTGACGTTCTTTTAATTTGATCATATACGGACCAGGAATTTTTTATAACAATATCCCATTGATAACAATAAGCGATTTTGGAAAATATTTACTGAAAAAATCTAATATTACTAAGAAAATAATAAATTTTCTTTAATGAAATAATCACGTTTTAAGAAAAGGTAAAAAAAAATTGAAAGAATTTGGTAATTTTTTATTGGTTAAAATTCTCTCTTAAAAGATAATGAACTGTTCAAATTCTGGAAAGTGTCTGCGCAATGTTGTACACCTTGTCTAAAATTTTTCGTTTTTCAGTTATGCATTTGTAGGTGGTTTTTTAATAAATTTGCTCACGTCGTCTTCGTCAACATGTGACGAACACGTGCCAACATGTGACGTCTTCGTCGTCATTATTGTGTATTTCTTCTCAAATATTCAGCAAGTTTTTGTGAGATTCGCAGCTACAGAATTATCGCTTTAAATGGCTTTGAATTGGCAGAATTATAACAAATTTTTCCTTTCAATGTACAATTTTCAGGAACTGAAAAGCGCTGATATTGAACGAAAAACTCATCACATAAAGCAATTAATATTAGTGTTGAATTAAATGTAGGCGGTCGCTCCCGGCTGATTTAAATAATATTAAGCCTTTTTTTCACATTATCCATGATTACATTAAGCGGCATCTATTGTATTTTTTTATCGTGATTCAGACATTCAATTATTACGCTTTCATTTATCTCCGACATCAGATCATATACGTCAATCATATGAAAATACAAACTGAAATGAATTTGCATACAGAGGGAGTCTGTTTCACGTATACAAAGTGAGTAAAAGAATATAACAGAAGGCCTTTTAATGTTTAAGGCTAAAAAGAGTAAACAAAGTCTAAAAGACTGTTTACACGCGTAATAGTCGCACTTTTTATACCAATTTTTAATATTCAACTGCGATATTACAAGAGAAAATATGATACCAACTATCGTGCATGCTTGTGTAAAAACATACAGATGGTGTTTACACACTTTTAGAATGATTTTGATAAAAGTTTTAAAATATTTTGGGAAAAAATTTTGGCAATAGCTTATTGTTTGAAATTAAAACTATCGTCTGATACTTTCAAACTTATTCTTCTTTCAAAATGGCGCATGCAAACAAGCTGTGTATTGGAGGATACGTTTTTCTGCTTTACGAGAAGAAATATTCTTATTCCGTATTTCTTTTTTTTTAAATGTGAAACAAGTGGTATAAAAATTTCCACGTGCAAAATAAACAGTATTATTAATCGAAAATAGGAATCCCGTTAATCAGTACTTCAACATGGAAAATAATGACCCCAAATGAATACCATAAAATAGTTTCTAATGTTTATAACCTGAAATATCTGGTAACAAGAGAAAATCTGCCTATGCAGAAATCAATTGGAAAGTTTTTAAGTACATCTCTAGCAACAATAAAGAAAATAAAAGAATAAGCCAAGATTTACAGCTTAAAATACAAAAGAAAACTTAATTTTTGCAGAGGCACGTGGATCAGCGCAAGGCATTTTGTACAGCCGTTTATGAAAATCATTTAGTAGGAGATAAGTGGAAATACATTGTTACCTTTGATGAATTATAGGTTTATCTAAATGACCAACAAAAAAAAATGTCTATTTACTAACGAAAACAACTATCGATGATCAAATCAGGTTCCGAGTGTGAACAGCTTTATGATTGTCGCAGGTTTCTCTTATAATGGGAAATTAGAAATAAGAAGAGTGGAAAAATGTTAAAATCAACTCATTATACCATCGGGAGAATGTGTTACATCCGATATTTACAGAATAAATTTCATTTCTTTATTCCAACGACTTTCAAAGAGTGAAACTGCACCGAGACAAATCCGGCGGTCTTACTTCAAAAATCAACACTGCATTCCATGAAAAAATGAAATCTCACACAGATATTGCAAATATACAGGGTGGTTATAATTTAAGTTCCACTTTGAAATGATCATAAAAGGAAAGCTACTGGAACAAATGTTATCAAACATGGTAATAGTGTAAAGGAGATCATGGGAATTTATTTCCCGCCAAAAAAAGTTCAAATACTCACCACTAGAGGGGAAACGGCGCTGTATGCAATATTGTGAAATGAAATAAGATATGAAGACATCGGTTTAAAATGTGTTTAATCGTTTCTGAAACGTGTTATAACGCATGTTCAATGGTTCGTCCACCATTTTCCGAAAGCAAGTAAAATCGTATTACTGCATTTTCAACAGTAGCTCTTAGAAGATCAGAAGGAATGTTATGGACATGTCGGTGTATCGCATCTTTCAATTCCGCCAAATTGCTTTGATTACAGCCATAAACAGTGCTTTTGAGGTAACACCATAGCCAAAAGTCACAGGGGTAGAGGTCTGGTGACCGGGGTGTCTGAGGAGTGAGGAAATTTCGGCCTATAATCCGCTCATTAGTGAAATGTTGGTTAAGTAACTGTGTGATAGATGTAACAATGTGCGGTGGGGCCCCGTCTGCATAAAAATCGTAGAGACTAAAATGCCACGTTGCTGGAGTTCATGTATGACGAAACGTCTTAACATTGAATGCGAATTTCAGCATGAGAGTTACAGCATAACAAAAATCAGATTGTTTCAAAACGTCAGCCACCATAAAAATTCAAACTGCCATATCTCAGCCATTTAAAAAAAATGTTCCGGAATCCTTGTATCACAATCGAACCATTAACGGAAACAACTTTTTCAATTTATAAATTTTTATACTTATTTTTGAATTAAAAAAAAAAATAACTGGACACCATTTTCAGACAAGATGGCGGAGGAACCTGGCCAACGAACTCTGTCGAGACCTTATTAGGTTCTGTGCACATGATCAGTCACGCTCATATCGGTACATAATTACGAGAGTTACAGCATAACAAATATCAGATTGTTTCAAAATCTAACCCACTCTAGAATTTCAAAGTGCCATATCTCAGCCATTTTTTTAAGATATAGCCAAAACAAAAAATGTTCCAGAATCCTTTAATCAGGTTCTAACACTTATCGGAAACAATTTTTGCAATTTATAATTTTTTTGTACAATCTTTTTGAATTTTTAAAAATTAAAAAATTTTTAAGTGACCGCCACTTTGAACAAGATGGCGGATGAAGTTGGCCAACGAACTCGGTCGAGACCTTGGTATGTCCTATACACATACTCAGTCACACCCAACTCGGTTCATAAATAAGACAGTTAGATCAAGACAAATGCCAGATATATATATATATATATATATATATATATATATAAATCAGCATTTGAACGGAGGGTGGTTTTGGGGCCTAGGGCTAATGATTCATGAAAATATACCAAAATTTTTCTGAATTGCTTTCCTCCGAACGGCTGCAATAGGTAGCTTTTTGTAATGAAAGCTACCTAATGGTCCAATTATGAAACTTGCTGCCATACCACACCAAACGGTGACTTTAGAAGTATGCAATGGAACTGGGTACACAACATGAGGGATTTGTTTGGTCCAAATCCGGCAGTTATGGGCGTTGACATCGCCATTTATGTAAAAATGGGCCTCATCTGTCCACAAAATGTTCCATGGGTAATGTTCGTCCACTTCCATCCGTGCAATGAATTCCAAAGCGAAAGATTCTCTTGCAGCAGGATCGTTACGTTGAAGTTCTTGAACATGTTTGATTTTGTATGGGTTGAACTGCAGCACGTAACAGACAATTTTGTATACCGTACTGCATGGTATGTCCATTCGACGTGCGACAGCACATACCGAGAACGTACCGTGTGTGCTTTCCATCGTTCCTTCCTCCATTCCTAATGCAACAACCTCCTCGGTTTCCACAGAAGCAGGTTTCCTTCCCCTCCCAGGTGCAACAGATAACAAACCCGTGGCTTCAAACTTTGCCATTATTTTCCTCAAACCCTGTGGTGTCATTGACCTTCCGCTTATTCATCTTACTGAACGATACCTTTGCAAAGCACGCCGTTCATTGCTATCACATTCATAATAACATTTAACGAGAAAAGCACGGTCTTGAATGGTTAGAGACATTGTCGATTCGTAACAATGAGAACTCTGACAAACAGGATCACTTTTATATGACAAATAAACTGACGTGTAAAGCGCATTTACATAAATCTACTTTTCTTCTTCCTGCCGTAAGCCAAATACAAGTGCATTGCGGTTTTCCATAAACTTACAAACTGTTTCGTTTTAGAAACGATTAAAACATTTTAAACCGATATCTTCGTGTCTTAAGGCCTAATTCAGGTTTCAAAAATCCCAAATTAGCGATCTTTAAGAAAACGATTTCCGGAATGCGCACACATTTGCGATCTCAAGTTTTGTGATCGCTAATTTGTGGTTTGAACTTTTAAGAACATGGACGGATTTTATTACATGGAGGGCTCAATCGCATTTTAATAAAATATTAATATTATAAAAAACGGAGAAATAATTTTTTGCACTTGGAATTAAATTTCATTACAAATAAGCCGGAAATATTGACTGCTATATTACTTTTTATGAATGAGATTCTACACACAACAAATCAAATATACTGCAACCGAAGAATTTTTTGCCTTTAGAAAACATACGATTGGATATTGAAGCAACGATAATGTTTAATAAAGATATTTAAAGATAATAATCCACTAATTGAAAAGGTATTCGTTAAGGCTGCTGGTCAGTAAACTTCCCGATTCCCCGCGCTAATGTTATTCCTATGGGCGTAGAATGCATTCGTATTTTTTAAATATCTCCTTCGAAAATTATTATTTTTAACTTCTGTTTTTTTTTGTTACTGTTCTTAAAGAATGTCTCTTTTTTTCTTATTTATCAAAATATTACTAAACTATGTGCTTAATTTATATTTTTGTGTGTTAAAATCTTAGCGAAACTGAATAAGATTTTAACATTTCATATAAAATTCAGTATATATTTTAGAAAAAAATTGACAACGAAGAAAATAAGAGACATTCTTTAAGAACAGTACACAGAAAACAGAAGTTAAAAATATTAATTGCTTGAGGAGATATTTTAAAATACGAATGCATCCTACGCCCATAGGAGTAACATAGCGAGGGGAATCGGGAAGTTTACTGATGAGCAGCCTTAATATAATATATTTAGTTCATTTAAAATTTTATTTAATCAAAAATGCAGAATTATCCTAAACCGAGGATAAACAATTTAAATTACGTAATTACCTAACGAACTTTACTCAAAATAAGTTAAAATTTCACTAAAATATTACTCATGCATTTTTTTACTATACAGTGCAAAAATATTCGCATTAGACTAAAACTTTTTCAGCTTTTGAATTTTGAATTTTCAAAATCTGTTTAAGTGATTTCAGTTTTGTCCTTTCAATAGGAATCTTTGAAAAACCATTCTGTACAAATACTGAATGTTGATGACATACTAAGAATTTCGTGTGTCATAAGCACATATGAGCAGACAGATAAATAGATCGAAAAAGAAATTACACTAAACATTTCCTGTTTTACTGAAAAAAGTCAAAAATGAAATTCCGAAAGCTATTTGATAATATTTCAGCTTGTTAAGATTGAAATATAAATGGAATAAATAAAAACAATTAAAAATAAGCACGAAAGATCATGCATCTCGGCACAGATTGTGAAACACTTTCCAACACTATTGGAATATCGTTAAGAACTTTCATTTTTGTTCATAGAATGAAGTGAGATATCTAAATAAACATGAAAAAAAAAACATAACGCAATAAAAATTCATTTTCAGCAATTGCTTTTCATTACCGGTAATGTATGTGTATTCTTTCATACAGTCTGTAAATAATCTACATGCCTCCTAATATACTAAAATTTAGTTAAGTCTTAAAATGCATATCATTGCTAAAAATGCACATTCAGCAGTTATGGCTTATAGACTCTGCTGTAACCGAATTGTTTTGAGTGTCTCTGTAAATAAACGATAAATTCTACGTACTCATTAATCTATACAAAATATGTTGCAGTGCTCCTCAGTAATGTATATAAATTTCACTATGTTTGAAATAGTGTAACATCATTAAAATACACTGCAAACGATTTTCACCATGGATCATCTTCACCTTTCAATGTTGAATATAATGGAATGATTTTGTGCATCCCTGCAAACGATCTATAGTTGCTACTTACTTTATACTCTATAGAAAACATGTTGCGATAAACTTCAATGATGCATATCAATTTCATTATGTTTGAAAAAGTGTAAGAAGATTAAAATGCAATGAAAACAATTTTACATCATAAAAAATTCCGTTCGAACAGAGATTCAAACCCGACAGATACGTTAACAGCCTAACGCTCTATCGACAGTGCTACAGCGTCTAGAATACATAGTGTGGAAATCAACTACAAAATAGTACTAAAAAATGAATCCGATAAATGTAGAACGATGGTGAAAATATAACGGGTCTATCGCAGCGCCATCTTCTAGCAGTGGCGCAGACAGGTTGGAGGTCCAGATGGTTTGGATACCACTAATTTATCAAAATACTTTTGTCTTATCTAATCAGAGAATTTTCTGCGATATTGAAAGCGAAGAAAACTTTATAATTTTACTGGTTTCCAGAGCATTTGGATCCCCCCCCCCCCCCTCTCTGGCTACGCCACTGTCTGTTAGCTCTTTTCAACGCAAGCATTTCTATAAGAATCGAACAGAGAAAACGTTTCAGCTGGTGGTAGATATTTTAAATTATTAAATTATAGCCTATTTTTTTTTACTTGGATAGTGATTTTTACAAACTTTGAAAATATGAATGATATTGATCATGGCCACAAACGTAATACGCATTCTTTTGCGCTTGGTTGCAGTACTCGATACAAGACAGAAAACTAGAAACTATCCCTATTTAGCATAACCAAAGCACGAATCTCTGCTAGAAGAGTGGAAAATATTAATTCCCTGATATGATAAAAATTTAACTTCAACATCAGTTGCATCTGAAATATACACTTACAAGAAGATTTTATTGACAGAAATTATGTTCATGTTGTCAATAGTGAAACGGCTACTTTTGCTAGAGGTAAATCTATTTTTAAAGCAGATGTCGCTGCGATCGCCCTATTATTGTAGCGCATCATTGCACGTTTATCGGCTGCAATTTTTTATCACTTTTTAAAGCATTACCAGTTGGGCTTTTTTTTAATGCCGAAATTTCGCATTCATACCAGAAATTCCCTATAATGTTCTTTTCGTTCCTTAATGGCAGAAATTTTGTGAATTCTTAAAGTAAAAATTCTTGTTTCAGAATTTCCGGTTTGAATCCGAAATTTTTGAATTAAAAAACCGTAAAACCGTTTTCCACACTATGTATTCTAGGCGCTGTACCAGTGCTAACCGTCCTCAAGTAATATATCTGATCCTATCTAGGTTTTTTACATTGTTTAATGTGTAATCAAAATGTATCTAAAATTAATATTAATATTGATAATTAAGTTCTGAATCAATATATTAAAATATTGTATTGTCACCAAGAATACATAACTATATGTAACTTCTATAACTCTAGCACACCAGGAAATGAGTAAAAATCGATTATAAAGTTCCCTCTTTACAAACATGAGTCTTGTTAAATTAAATAAAAGCGTGTAAAAACAAACTCAAGGAAAGCATCTTTTCCAATAAAACGAGACTTCGTACAAAGCTGAAATCCCTAAGTGTATAATTAGTTTTATTGGAAAATATATTTTCTGGCTTTTAAATTAATTAATAACGTTTCCTGTAATATTTTTCTGCAATTGCCAATTAAAAAAAACACATAGATAAATACACAAAGAAATGGATATGAAACAAATAAATGAATAATTTTTTCAAAAACTGTGACATCTATAATCTTAAATACTGTTAAAAAACCCCGACAAGTATAACATCAAGTAACAACACCAATGAAATATTAATAAGCACACAATGATTCGAACGTGAGACATGTGGATTTCCGTACAAATGATGTGTAAATCTTTCGGAAAATCATTGTTGTAGGAACGCGTCTTTCTAGCTCTATCCCGCATTTTTATATAGGATATTCAAATTAGATGATTTTTTATGATCGTTTTCCAATGCGGTAGAAAAGTGCTTGTATGTTCATCTGTCTGCAAGTTTTCCCACCTATGCAGTAAGTTTTATATATGAAAAATGGACAGACATCATTGTTTTTATTAATTATTTGACAGAAATATTCCTATTACCATTGTACATTTTAACTGTAATTAAAATAGTTTCTATGAAGAAAAACATTAAGTTATTAGTTCTTTATAATTTATGACATCCAATTTAATATTATAACGCGTAAAAACATTTTGAAACAATTCTCTATTAAAAATTACTGTAGTATCTGAAATAGTTTTTTGCCTGGCACCACATTAATATATTCTAATGTACAATAGTTAAATTTTATTAAATAAAATGGGTTGAGCCTAAATATCTAAATACATGATTGCCTATAGGCCTTTATTTTGAAAATTACATATTGACGATGTGACCATTTAAATGAAATTTTAATGAACAATTAAAATATATTACACAAAAATTTACTTCTTTCCAGAATAAAGAAAATTTGTTAGTTTTAAGGAGACGGACTATGGACTTTAAGATGGGCAAAAATCGACCAAAAATACGAAGTTTCATTCTTGTACTATTCATTTGTTATATATAAAGTTATATATATATATATATATATATATATATATATTAATAAAGGAAAGTTTCGCTCTGTGTGTGTGTGTTTGACTGCTATAGCTAGCAAAATCTAGCCCACCTAGAAGTCTGAAAATTTAGGTGTGGATAGTCCAAGGTCTGGCCATGTGCACCGGAGTCTCAGAATTTTAATATTTTGATAATTACTCAAGATATTAATTAGATTCTCATTAACCATCGCTTCTAAAATGAGATCTTTTAAATCAAAATGGCTAAAGAAACGAACAGGTGCATTGGATTTGCAAGCGGAGATGAACGAATTATTTTACTAATTAGCGAATTTTAAGAAAACTAATTGAGATATCAATTTGAAAATTTCTGAGCATGTGTAAAAGGAAATTCTGCATCTGACTATGTGATTTTTGAAAAATTTGGTCGGTATTTTTTCTTAATTTATGCAAAAAACTGCCAAAAATCTGCCGGTGCCAGTGAAACAATCCGAGAAAGTTTCAGACAGGGATCTGCTTTCATTAAAAACTGAACTACAAAGAGATCTGTTTCTCTGGCCGATCCCTCCATTTAGTTTGCGAAAATGAAAGGAAATAATTGCCATTTTTTACTAATGAACAAAAATTTAGGTAACTAATTAAGATATAGATTTGAAATTGAGGTCGGGAAGGGGTGTTATCTGCCGGCTATTTTAGCGTAGCGTCTTCGTTATGTTCTAATTATCAGGAAAATGTAATTCTTTTTTCAATGATCGCGTTAATGTAGGTAACGGTGGATTTCTTGAACAAATTATTCATTATATTTGCGGGTATGGGGAGGGAGGGGGTTAATGCCTTTCTCTGAGTTTGTAATTATCTCGGGCCCGGGAAACGCCGGGCGGGTTAGCTAGTATATATATATATATATATATATATATATAATAAAACTTTTGCTAATAAAAACCGATAAATTATAATGCAATACAAAGAAATATATCCAATAAAGCGAGATTCTCAAAATGAAATAAATTGAAAAAATAAAGTTATGTGAATAAAATAAAAAAAAAACAGAACAAAAATCCAATGTGCATCTGGTGAAAAAAAAATTAAAAGAAGCATATTGAAGCTTATATTTTGGAACACTTTATCAAGGGCAATATTCCACATATGTAAGTAAAACGTAATTGGTTTCTGTTTGAGTATATAAGCCTATGCCAAATTTTATATACTCAAATTGCCAGATCAATTACATACCAACAATTAAAGAAAATTGAATAAAAATGAACAGATATTAAATATCTAAAGATAATAGGTGTAAAAACAATTATTAGAGAACATTATAAATATGCTAGAACAGATTTATTGAAATATGATAAAACAAAATGAAATATAAAGAATCAAAACTTAGCCTTTCAATAACGTTTTTCAACGTGCTAACTATATAAGCATTGTAAAGTGCACATGTAACTGCTGTGTCAGTGTCAGTTGAAGGTTACAGTTAAAAAAAGAATAAATATCAACGATATTAACTACTTGAAATAATATATTTATATTATTATATATAATTATATAATATATATTATATAATTATATAATTATATTATATTAATATATAATATAATTATATAATTATATAATTATATATTATATAATAATATTATATAATATATAATTATATATAATTATAAATTACTATATATATATATTATTTAAGAAATTAAAGATAATGATAATATTAATATATTTATTAAAACTAAAGATGATAATAATAAAAAACTGTGAAATGAAAATAAATGCATAGATATATTATATCATTAAACGATATACATTTAAAAAAATGTAATTAAAAAGCATGTTACTAATAAAATAGTACAAATTTATGTATAATAATAATAATCGTTACTTAAAATTATAATTAAAAATTGAAGAATAAAACAGAATAAGATTAAATATAAAAAGTCAATTTTAAACCAGAGGAAATGCTATAAATTATATTTATTCATGTCACTTTAATTAAATTATAAAACATTACATGTAATATGTCAAAATTTAGCATGAAATAAAATTCATAAAAATAATTTAGGAATGCAGCCAAAATATTATAAGATTATAAATGATATAAAAAAAGGAAATTAACCAATTAATTTTAAACTTGGAATAACTGACCAATTGATATAAAAAACCGTTAATATACAGATTGATAGATAAAATTATTTATAAACATTTCCCAACATCAACATACAAACCCATCAATTAATCTTTAATTAAACATAATAAAATAGTGTAAATAACTTTAAAAACTAGGAAAAATTTAGATATCTTTATATATTAATATATAATATTTTTTATAAAATCATATGTTTGTTACTGCTGCCAATTATGCGAAAATATGAAAGTTGAAAATAAATAAATAAATAAATAAAATAATTAAAATGCGTGCAATTTTTAAAATATTAAAATTTTAAGTGAAATAATAAATAATTAATAATAATTAATATTATAAGTAAAAAGTAGATGATATAAAAGAGTAAGATTAAATATAATCGGTCAATTTGAAACAAGAGGCATATATGACAATTTGGATTTAGAAATAAATTTCATAACACAAATTGAAAATAGCGACCTAAATATTTTAAGATTATAAATTATGTAAGACAAATAAATATAAATTTATCCAATTGAATTTAATACTTATGATTAAGGACAAATTGATTTAAAATAAATGTTCAAATTTGTGCATAGTATTATGTATAAACATATCCCTATATCAACACAAACTCACCGATTATCTTTATTTAAACAATAAATAAGAATATAAGAATATAAGAATAGTATTGTAATTAACTTTAAATATCTAGGAAAAGTTTAGATAAGTTTATATATACTGATATATAGTAAATGTAAGAACCTACAACTCATGGATATTACTATACTATACCATAAGCATCTTTTCCATATATACACCAAATACTAACTAATAGAAACTAATAACCAGCAACTTAAACTTCTATTTTTTTAATTTTATTAAATAAGGTAATCATGTAAATTAATCCATACAACACCACCCCACCTCCATAATCATTCAAAAGAATGCAACCGAACAAAACTAAACTTACCTTAAGTCTGGCGGACAACACCATCCC
This sequence comes from Maratus michaelseni, assembly GCA_963931845.1. Classification (NCBI taxonomy): domain Eukaryota; kingdom Metazoa; phylum Arthropoda; class Arachnida; order Araneae; family Salticidae; genus Maratus; species Maratus michaelseni. Next base: position 363,097,582 of record OZ007586.1, on the reverse strand, counting down.
ACTTCCATAATCATTCATAAGAATGTACCTTCTTAACACTAAACTAACCTCCATTTTTGAGCAATATCACTTTTTGTATGTGTGTGTGTGTGTTTTTGCAAAAAATAAATTACGAAAAGAACTAACTGTGTAATATTGATTATATATATATATATATATATATATATAATCAATATATAGTCATCTAGTTGGCAGAAAGTGTGTTTTCGTGCTTCTTAAAGGGATGTAATGAAAAAAAAAATCAGAATGTTTTCAAATGTATTTTTCTCAAAACAAATTTGTCGCATTCTATACACCTTTAAAATGCTTTTATTGAAAACTCTCAATATGGAAACCGGACAATTTTCATACGTACTATAAATTTACGCATCCGTTTGGAAATGTTGATTTATTAAGGTAATCATCTTTGTGTAAATTTTATTAGCATGCAGATGTTTAACCCTTTTGTAAGCTTTAGCATCCTAATAGTAGGGCATTTACTATTATTTTCTCTTTACAATAAGTTTTGTTATTATGTATATGTATTACTGATAGGGATAGCATATGTGTTTGAGTTTACTATTATCACTTCATTTATGCTTGAGCATTTAGTAATATAAAACAAAAACAAAGTTCGCTTAAAGCTGTCTGCACCTTTGCTGATATTTTTATTTAAAACATGTGTTTCATTCTTTCAATTTAAAAAATGTCCAAATGGATAATTTATGATAAAAAAAAGAAAAAATTCTGGAAAGTTATTATGTCTATTTAATCCTGTTGTAATACGATATTTTCAAAATGTTTTCAAAAATTATTCCATAACCTAATGTCATTTTAATAGTACACAAAATAGGTACATGCCTTCGATTTTAGTAAATTGCATATTTGTTAAATTTCAGTAAAGTTTAATTTTTGTCATTTGTAAGGCTCATTTTAATTTTTTAAATCTAAAAGTAATCCCCCCCTCAAAAAAAAAAAAAAAAAAAAAAAAAAACAATGGGTTAATAAAACATTTTGAGCAAGTTTTTTTGCTTTTAATAGCTGCCTCTCGGATTAAAAAAATGGGTGCACAAATTTTGTAATAAAGTCCTTTTAAATAATAATAATATTTTAAAATATTTGAGAAAATATTTTGAAATTGAAACGCATGAACTATTTAAATTTTATAGATAAAATTTAATTGATAGCTTTAATTTCTATAAATTTAAGTTTTTTTTTTCAAATATTTATTGAATTAATAGTAAATAAACTTCTTTTGAAGAATTTCCTGTTTGAGTAACATGAGTAATAAAAAATAGTTTTAAAGTCCAAATAAATTTGTAAACAAATCATGGTGTAATCTATGAGTAACAACGATTTTTGTTTCTTCTTTAAAAATAAATTAAAGCCACGGAAAATCTTAACGCGACTATTTATTAAAAAATGAAGTCACATAACTCTATATTGATCAATAGCGGTCAACATATTTTATATGCTGACTATTTCACTTGCTTGGTGCTGCCCAGCAAAATTGCATTCAGATAATATTCAAGAAATAAAGAAAATAAACCAAAGCCATTTATAAAATACTTTTCAAGTATATTTGCGATTCCCGTTTGTTCCATAAATTTCAACTTTCGTTGCTCCTACAACATTAAATTACTTATAAATATATTACAATGTCTCGCTCGTAAATCATCATGATGAATAATAAAATTCGCTAGGAATATCAATGTTTTGCATACAAAGTGAATTTTTTTCAATGCCGCAGATAAAAATGCCCCCGTAAAGTATTTCATATGACAAGTCAAATAAATGAAATCTGTACCTGAAATGCTTATAGGGCTATTCAAACACAGTTTTCAAAGCCTAGAAAATATTCAAGTTAAATTGTATGTTTATTGAATTTGAAATGAAGATAAGTATATGTAAAAACAATGTTACGATTAATTATTTATTTTCATCAGTAGTTACATTTATTATTTTGCTCTTTGTAATGTTGCTTAGGGATAATTTCAATGGAAATATACTTTTTTTCAACTTTTGAAACACAATTGGAATTATTTTGCGTATTTAAATTATTTAATTTCATTTTGCATTAATTTTTGATATCTCTAATATCCAGTTGCGCATTGAATCAAATTTGATTAAAATATAAATTATTAAAATTATTATGAAATTTTTTTGGAAATGTAAAATTTAAATGATAATTTCGGAACAAAACGCAAATACTTTTTGAATGAAAGCTTCATTAAAGAATAAGTATAGGGTTGTCGAAAATGTTATCATCCGTAGCATCCATCTTTTACTCAGTTTTGTTACCACTATTTCCTAATAGTAATATTCGCCTTATTTAATCACTTAAAGTCAACGATTTAATGCAAAAACTACTGTAAAGCAATAGTGATAACAAAGCAGAGTAATATTTGGCAGCTACGCATTATGTTTTTCCCTATGAATAGTTACTTATTTGTAATCTTTTTTTCAGGTTATTTGAAATTATCGTTGTTTCATTCAATAATAAGCAAATAATAAGATAACCTTTAATAAGCACAACGTAGTTCTTACTAAGATATATATATATTTAATTTTAATCATTCTTTCATAGCCAATATATATTTTAATTTGATGAAGGTGAAAATAAAAGATGTTGTGAAAGTGTATTGTAATTTATTTATGCTGAAGAAAATGTAATGCAATTGCTGAAATTGACTTACTTTCATTCATTTATCAATTCATTTTCTGCATTGGTAATAAAAATTTAAATTTCTTTTGAAATATTTGAATTATGTGATAAAAAATAGCGCGGTTAAAAAAAATGGAATATATTAAAAATTTTGACTTTGGGTAAAATTGCATTAAAGAATGGGATATTCTAAAGAAAATAGCTGTCTGTTTATATCATCATTAATGCAAATAAGAACAGTATATTTTATATCAAGCAAAATAACGCCTACAAAATCTACGATGATTTCTGGAATAGGATAAAGTTGTTTTTTGGGAACAAACTAATTTAAAATGGAGCATGAATAATTCACTCAAATATGCATACAATAAAATATACTGTTAATTCAACATTTGAAAAAGACTTCAATGCCTCAAAAAACTTTTATAATTTTCATTCTTTATATGTGGACCTAACTCTAATTGCTACAAAAAGTTATTTTTTATTTGGGAGACAGTATTTACATGCAAACAACAGAAGACTCACAGTGAAAAATGGAACGGATTAATAAACTTTTTTTTTTTTTTTAGAACATACTTTTTAACACTTTCCAACTTAGTTGAAAAGTGTTTATGACTTTGCTTTGTCTGCCGTCTGCCATCTGTCCGTGTGTCCGTGCTCTAAGTCGCGTAAATATGCTTGGATTATCCTGAAATTTTTGTATGTTATTGTTGTCTACTACAGCATGTTCCCTATTTCAAATGAAGGGTGTAGAACTTATAGTTTTTTTACTCCGTTACATTACAGACAATGGGAAATAATCGTTTTAAGTGCATTTTAATGATGCTACGCCATTTGAAAAATAATGAAATTGATATATATTTCTGAAGCCCTTAAAACATGCTTTCTGTAGAATATAAGGTACAAAATATTTATTATTTATTTACAGGTTCAAATAAAAGAATTCTGTTACACATTGTTCGACGGGAAAAAATCGTTTGCAGTGTAATTTAATGATGTTTCACTATTTCAAAGATAGTGAAAATTATACGCATTACTGAGGTGCACTATAAATTGCTGTGTTAAAAGTATGGTATGCATTGCGTTTAACGTTCATTTACAGGGACATACAAAAGAATTCGGTTACAGTATACGTGCGATAATTGCAGTCTATGTGTGATAAGTGCGTTTTCAAGTTTGATTTGCGTTTTTAAGTTTAACTTTTTTTTTTTCATATTACGTGATGTGTATAAATTCGGTTGAGCATACACAGGGCTACACAAGGAAATTCATAAGTAATACGTACTACGGGAATGAATTGCTTAAGAGTAACTATTAATTGTATTACGCATTTTATTGCTGAACTATATTTAGTAGACTAATATAAGTTCGTGGAATATAAATAAATTCATATACAGGGCTACGCAGAAAACAAAATACATAGTCGTTCATGGTTGGTAATTGCTGGAAGTGAGTTTTAAGTTGCCTTATGCGTTTTTTACCTGAATTAAATTTTAGCTTAATATGTAATGTGTTTATATAATATACAGGGCTGTACAAAAGATTTCGAGTGCATTTCCATCGATTGGCGAAAATTGCTTCACTGAATTTTCAAACTGAACTAAATTTTATCATGCTGTGTATTATATATCCAAATCAAACAAAATCATACTACAGATCATATACAGGGCTGCACAAAATATTTCGGCTACTTTTTTTGCAATGAAAGGTAATTTCGAAAACTGTATTTTTCAATGTAGTATATGTTTTTTAAACTGTTTACTTACATATCTTCTTTTACCTTATTTAACGGTGAATTTTCATTACAGTCTTCTGGATGTTTTGGAAAGTGTTTCATAATATGTGCTGGACGCACGATTTTTCGTTCTTGTTTATTTTATGTCAGGAGATTGTAATCAATGAAATAGAAACAAAATTATTTCTTCTAAAAGAATTTTCTTTAAAGAAGACTGGAGAATTTTGCAGATTCGAACATTTCTGTTTTAAAAACTTATGTATTAAGAATTAAGTATAGAAATGAAAAAAAAATAACATTCACCTATTTTACACTAAGTATATTTAGCTACTCATGCTAATTAAAAAATTTTAGAGCAATTAACATTTTACATATGTTTCATATAGCGATGTGCTTCATATGGTGTTAATAAAAAACAGCTTTTAATCTTGTTATCGTATGGAAAAAAAAATTAAAAAATCATGAAAAATATATCGAAACAAGTACTAAAAGCTAAAAAGTAATTTTCAAACCTATATATTACTTATGCAGGATTGGAAGCCAGACTAAAAAAGAAAATCCTTTTTATAACATCTTAGATATTTTCCTTATGGTATATTAAAGGGAAATGAAATAAAGAGGGGGAGGAGCAGGAAGAGGAGGAGAGAAAAAGTTGATCGCGTCGCACATGGGTAATGATTATTCTCCAAAAAGTGGTCTTCCAGCAGAGGGCAGCACTTAGGACTTCACCTATTCCATTGCATCTCCACAGAAGATGCCGAAGAGAAGGATAGATCATCCAGATCTTTTCTACTTTTGCGTAGATTACCACGTGATTTTGAACTTTTGCGGGACTGGATGGGTTTAGCAGTTCTTTTGTTGGTTACTCTCATATTTATAGGTAAGCCATAGAAGATAATCTTTCTTCCCATTTTCCTTAATGTTTATTTTATTCCGTTTTCTACGAGACAAGAAGAAAATAAACGGAAAATTGAATATTTAAGAGTTTTAGATTATTTAATTATTTAAATGGTTTTACGAAATATTCAAGGAAATATATTTACGATAATATAAGTTTGAAAGGTTAATTTTTTCCTTTTTAAAATTAAATATTAACAGATTTTTTTTTTTATTTGAAAAATTGCAATAATTAATTAAAAAATTAAATCTTTCCTTAAATATGAAATATGATCAATCTCATAATTTTAAGAATGACGTTTTTAATGTAAAAAAAAATAATTCAAGCATCTAATGGGTGTGAATAGCTAAAAATATAACATAATGGAATTTTAATATATCATGCGTTTATTGAAAGTTGCGATGTAAGACAACTTTAATGATTATATTATTTTTTGAGATCATTTCATAGAACGGGGCGTTAAGTTACAAAGCTTATTAAAGTTTCAAGGTATTTAAATAAACATTTTTTAAACATTAATATTTTCTGATAGCAAAATTCATCGTAATGGAGGCTAAAGGAATATTTATTAAAGTCTTTTAAAAACTTTAAAATAGCTCAAAAAAAGTTAATCACGGCAATTACATATTATAAAAACAATCACCCTCAAATATTTAAATAAATTGCTTTTACTGCTATAGCTTGGTTAAAAATCTCAAACGTATATACATAAATGAAAAAATTATGTAGATTTCTAACTTTCTCAAAAAAAAAAAAAAAAAAAAAAAAAAAAACACGTAAAAGCACTTCAAGTAAAATTACTATTAAATTTTTTATATTAATAGTTTTATTGCCCAAACTATTTTCATATTCAAATTACTCAATTAAAGGCTTTTCTTTATAGCATATTTATTTAACTTATATTTTAAAATTGTTAATTACATGAGCACACATGTGAAGATGATCTAAAAGTTTAAAATTGTAATAAATTAAAAAACAAACGGTAAAATATTTGAATGTTACTCACTTTATATATTTATAAAAAATATATATATTAAGAGTCTTACGCTTAGAAAAATATTAAACACACTTTCTATTTTAAAATTTACATTTAATTTATTTTAAAAAAATTCTATGTTAAACAGTTAAACAAAATTCCATAGCGTAAAAAAATCATTGTCTTATATCTTAATGCTTCTTTAAGTCGTTAAAAGTACTAACAGTTTCTCATTATGAGAAGGTACATAATTATGCTTTTCCTTGACAATTCAAAATGATTATTGAAGCATTCTAATTGCATGTTCACCATCTTAGAGCCATTTAAATTGTATTATTTCAATAATATTCAAATATAATTTTTTATGATACTTTAAAGTTAGTTTTAAAAGCAATTTTAATTGAGCTTTTTAAAGTCATTATAGAAACTTTTTGCAAAAAAATTTAAATTTTGTTTCACATAAAACGTTATTGAGTAAAGGATAAAATAAATTTTTATGGCTTTTTCAGAGTTTAGTAACTTTTTACGTACTCCCTAATGATCACTCCTTAATGTAAACACTTCTTAATAGTGCTCTTTTTTAATGAGCGAAAAAGTGTTGTTAATGTAAGAAATGGCATAACGTAAAGATACTTTTTATAAATATGCTAAATTTCAAAAGCTATCAAATCCAACTTATGATTTTTTTTTATTTTAGAAAAAATATTTATTTTTATATCTTTTGAAATTGTATTAAGTTAATGAAAAATTTAAGTTTCCCTTTTATAACTCTTTTTAAAATAAGGTATTAGGAAGTATGTAAATTACGGGATGATTTTCATACCATTGTTTGTACTGAATATCAGTTTAGTAACATACTCGTCGTTTAATAAACAGAAATTGGATAAAATAAGCTACTCTATAAATTAATTTTATAGGTTATATATGTTTTTCAACTGAAAATCAAATTGTTTTTAGTACTTGTTTCGATGTATTTTCCATGAATTTTTAAAAAAATTTCCATACGATAACCAGATTAAAAGTTGTTTTTTATTACCACCATATAAAGAACATCGCTATTTAGAACATATTTTTAATTGCTAATTTCTAAAAATTTTAATTGAAAATCAAATGTTCCAACTTTTGTATGTTCTTCTAGGGAAAATGTTTAATTACAAACTATACCACTATTCTGCTAGAACTAAACCGTCAATTTTTCTAACGCTACATTAGTTTATATTTCTGAAGTTTTTCCCTCCAAATAATCCAGCGTAACGGTACTTGGATGTACCACACCCCGCAAATTTTTACAATCATCATGTACCTTACTGGCTTCTGATTTTACTTCATACTTTTCAGTAGCTATCTATTATACATACTGTTCGAGTAATTTTTCTGGTGTCTGGCTGGCGCGCCAGTAAGCAAGAAATGGGGACATCTCTCATGATTTGTGAAAATTGTGCTACTTTGGAACTCGATGATTAGTCCGGACTGCCAAGTAACTAAAACCAAAACTCTTTTGCTGATTTATAGTTTATATATTTAATCCTTAAATCAAGTTTAAAGAAAATTAGTTATTTTTATGAAAACTGGATTTTTATAAACATATTAGGATTTTGTTTAATTCTGTAATTAAACGTGTTTTGAAATGTCCTTTACGTATATTTTTGGTAAATTATTGAGAGAAAGAATCTATATTTATGGCCATATAAAAATAACCACCAAAAGGTCTTGTATAAATGCGCAAAATTTACGAATCGGCTGTGTCAAATCCAGTCTAGACACCACGGGACTTCTCACCAGTCTCGATGGGCTAGGATAATAATGGTTAGAAATGAAAACGGTGTCAAATCGTTTATAGACACCTAAAGTATTCAGAACAAACTGAAAATTTTAACTCTTTAATTTTACATTTTAATAACTTATGTACAGTCGTCAAAAAAAAAAAAAAAAAAAAAAAAGAGAGAGAGAGAAAGAGAGAGAACACTTCACACATTTTACTCACAAAATTATTCTAGAAACAAACGGAAATAGCCATTCGAGTAGAAATTACGTCTCCTTTCAATTTATATTTAAAAAAAAAGAGTTTAGGCGACCGTCTTCATTGTGAAATTGTACCAAATTCTGAAATTTTCAATACGAACACTTAATTTTGACATCATATTTGGCTTTTTTGGTAAATTTTACAGGATCAGGGAGTCATTCGATCAAGTAATTTAGGAATTATGAAGGTTTAAATTTTGTATACTTAAATCTGTGAACTTCTTATGTTAAATTCATTTATAATCACTGCAAAATAGATCGCAATGCGGGTAGTTTTCAAGTATAACTCAAGAACTACTTGGCGGAATGAGTTATAATTTCGGATTCACATATTTAAAGCTTCTGGATATAGATTTCTGATTTTAAAAAAAATCATAGGTTACATTTCATAATTTTTTAGAAAGTTTGTTTCAAAAAAATATATTTTATAAAATTAGTTTTCCAAAAAAAAAAAAAAAAATGATTTGTAACAACTTTTTTAACAGAAATCTATTTCTAAAAATTTGAAATATGCAAATTCAAAATTTCAGCTCATTCCGCAAAGTAGTTTTTAAGTTATGCTTAAAAAACTATCCGAGTTGGGGATAGTCTGGTCAAGTAGGGATCCGTCTTCATTGTGAAATTGTACCAAATTCTGAAATTTTCAATCGGAACACCTAATTTTGACATCACATTTGGCTTTTTCGGTAAATTTAACAGGATACCAAACGGGAAGTCATTCGATCAAGTAATTTAGGAATTATGAAGGTTTAAATTTTGTATACTTAAAGCTTTCAACTTCTAATGCTAAATTCATTTATAATCATTGCAAAATAGATTGAAATGCGGGTAGTTTAAGTATAACTCAAGAACGACTTGGCGAAATGAGCTATATTTTTTTATTCACATATTTGAAACTTCTGAAAATCTATTTCTGTTAAAAAATTCATACGTTACAATTCACAACTGCTTAGAAAGTTTGTTTCGAAAAAATATATTTTACGAAAATAGTTTTCCAAAAGAAAAATTTGAATTGTAACCATTCTTTTAACAAAAATCTATTTCTAAAATTTTGAAATATGCAAATCCAAAATTACACCTCATTCCGAGAAGCAATTTTTAAGTTATGCTTAAAAAACTATCCGCATTGCAATCTGTTAAAACGATCTGTGCAAACGATTAAAAATGAATTTAATATTACGGTTGTTGTCGACTTAACCGAATTCGAATTATTCTTCATAATTCCTAAACTACTTGACCAAATGAATTACTGAGGTAAAATTTACCAGAAGAGCCAAATAAGATGTCAAACGTAGATGTTTTTATTGAAAATTTCAAAGGTTGGTACAATTTCTGTATGAAGACGATCCTAAGATTTTTTTTTTACATAAATTCAAAAATACATAATTTCCAATCGAATGACTATTTCTATTTTTTTTCTCTGGCCATTTGCAAATTAAAATGTATGAAGTGCTCTTTTTTTTTTTTTTTTTTTTTTTTTTTTTTTGCCGACTATACCAATGCTTTAAAATGTAATATCAAATGTGAGAGTTTAATCAAATTTAATAAATTACGCCTCCTTTTAATTTATATTAAAAAAAAGAGCTTCTTCATTCTAAAATTGCACCAAATTCTGAAAATTTTAATACGAACACCAAATTTTGACATCACAATTGGGTTTTTTGGTAAATTTTACAGGATACCAAACGGGAAGTCATTCGGTCAAGTATTTTTTAAATTATGAATGTGTAAAGTTTATAGAAGTACTAATGTTAAATTCATTTGTAATTGTTGCAAAAGAAATTGCATTGCAGGTAAGTTTTAAGGAGAACTCAAAACCTTTTTGTGGACTGAGCTAAAGTTTCGAATTCACATGTTTGAAGCTTTTAGAAATCGATTTCTGTTAAAACATTTATTGGTTAAAATTTGTATTTGTTTCGAAAAAAAAAATATTTTTTAAAATTAATTTTCGAAAACATATGATTTCTAATCCATGAATTTTTTAACAGAAATCAATTTTTAGGAGCTTCAAACATGCTGATCCAAATTACAGCTGATTCCGCAAAGAAGTATTTCAATTATATTTTAAAAACTACCCACATAGCAGTGTGTTTTGCAAGAATTACGAATGAATTTAACATTCGGAGTTTCAAACTTCATACTTTCTAAACCACTGGTCCGAACGACTTTCCAGTTGGTATCCTTGTCTAAAATTTACTACAAAAGTCAAATATGATGCCAAAATTAGGTGTTCGTATTGAAAATTTCAGAGTTAGTACAATTTCACTCTGAAGACGACTCTTTAGCTTAATTTTGTAACACAAATTAAAAGAAGATATAATTTCCAGTCGTATAACTATCTTCGTTCTTTTCTGTTTGGAGATAACATGTATGGGATGTTTGTTCTCCCTTTGTTTTTGGCGGACTGTACATTTGGTTGTATTTTTTCAATTTAGAATTAGTCTATGCAGAGGCAAATTTTTTGACGAAGTGTTTTTATGTCATTAATATACCCAAAATTAAATTTTGTTCGTTATTTAAATAAAAATTATTGCTTGTTTACGATCAACATACAAAATAACAAAATTGACGATTGAGTACTCAAAACTGAGAATGCAGACAAAGTATAATTTGTAAAATTTCGTATCATTCTTAAATTGAATATAGTAAGAAACTGTTTTACGTAAATAAAATATAGGGTGGACACAAATTATTTTCCTGATTACAAAAGTTTATTGCTCAAAAACTATTATACTTAGATATACGTTTGTTGTGAATTGTAAATACAGAAATCGAGTTTTTAATGAAACCAATTGCCTTAATAAATTTTAACGAGCGTCCCCTTTGTATGTCGGAGAATGCCAAGGCAGTATTCGAGTTCTCACTCGTGTTGTCCAACATTTGTCTGTAACAGCAAACGCTACATTTGTTATCCTATTCTTCAACGTTTCAACATCACGAAATGATGTGGCAAAGCCTCTATTCTTGATGTAACCCCAAAAGAAGAAAACAAGAAGAATAAAATAATAATAATAATAATAATAATAATAATAATAATGATAATAATAATAATAATGTTGGACAACACGTGGTGAGAATTGGAATACCGCTTTGACATCCTCCGAGCTCAATTGGGACGCATATTGAAATTTACTAAGATAATTAATCTTCTTACAAACTCGATTACTGCATTTACAATTTATAAAAATAAACATATGTCTAAGTGAAATAGTCTTTTTAGCAATAAGTATTTGTAATCGGGGAAATACATTATGCTTATCCTGTATCATAGTAAGTAACTTTTTCTCTAAGGTTAACTCACTCGAAATGAAGACTGTCTTATGGAATTCTGGGTAGAAAAGTATCGTATAGATTTATATATTACGTATATCAATGGTCATTTTATAAGGTGCAAAAACACAAAAAGTGTTGTGTTAAAACTAAAATAAAACGCATTTTCAAAGGAAAATTTAAAATCAATTTATTAATGACACATATTTTTAGCCTTCCTCACTTAAAACCTTCTTTGAGAAACTTTTAAAATCACCCCAAAATACATAATATTATCTTGGATAAAGTTGAAAGTAAGCAAATATATATGTTATTACATTTCAATCTGCTTTTATGCTTTAAAATAAATAATTAAGTAATCGAATAATTTCGATTATCTCTTTTGAATAATTTCTTTATCACTTTTATTTTAACATGTTTCCTTTTTGATTATTTTCAACATCTCAAATTTTCATAAGATTTGCCCCAGCTCTTTTTCTGTGGCCGGATTTTTAAATTTTTAATGTGAACGCAACTCAAATTAATTAACACTACATCAATATTTTAAATTCAAATTTTAATTTATAAATTTTCCGCAGAAAGCAACCATAGATGCTTAGTTAAACGTTAAAGTACATAAATAGTAATGTGAAATGGTTTAAAAATAGCTACCAACTTTTGCGATTTTTTGTTAGCACTTTTTTAGAATAAAAATCTTCGTCTTACTTAATCGCAGAAATTCAGCGATTAATGTAAAATTTCGATTTGAAAACAGTGGCAACAAAAAGTGTAAATGTTGGCAACTGTGATTTATACCACGCTTACTTTTCTTTAACAAATTTTAAAGTGAATTTCGGAGAATACAAACATAGGAATATATTTATCCTTTCTAATATTTTCTTGAAAAAAGACTCCACGATCATTTTATATATATTGTCAGTAAAGTCTAATTGTCAACATATTTAATCATGGAATTTGCTTTCTGTTACTGTTTACATAAAATGCTTTGTTTATTTGTTTATTTCTTTACTTTTACGACATTATGACAGCTGAATTATTTCAAACAATTACTGTAATACCTCTATTATTACCTATTACACAAAACAAAGTGATACAATTCTAAAAGAAATGATGATTACGTCACAATTTCATATTTAGATAAATCAGAATGAGAAAATAATTATATACAATAAAGTAAGATATAGAAATCACATAAATAAATGAATAACGATAATTCAGAATGTTTTCTTATTTTCTTCATGAAGCTACATAGAATACACTTGAGATCACCTTTTATTTTCAACAATATTTTTTCCTATTCTTGTATAAATCCATTTTCAATTAAAGAAGATTTTTTATAAAAAAATATCGTTGGATTTCAATAAGTTTATGAACATAATTCCCTGAGCAATTAATTTAATTTAAAATTAAATTTCAATAGGTTTGTTTGATTTATGTAAGTTGTTTTTTAAATTGCTGTTCGATTTTTTTAATTAAAAGTTTTCACCAATTTATTTTAATTAGTCAGGTATGATATGTAAGAGATTAACAAAAATACCTTTTCTTTTTATTCTTAAAATATAAATCGCAATGAAATATTCCGATTAAAAAAAAGATATTTGCGTACTGAATAATGTGAGGAGACTTTTATTGAATTTAGAAATAAAATAAAATAAATTCTTAAAATAAATTGGCTTAAAAATAAGCAAATTCACAAAAATAATAGAAATAATGTCAGAAAAATATACCTAAATAATAAAATAAGATCAGAAAAATAAACCTAAAAATTTGAAAGGAAATAATTTTTACATTTTGAAACAGTTAATTTATAGCATTGATTTTTAATCATTTTCAACATAGCGAACTAATGTTTATTTTATTACGGGAATTTAGGGGATCTAAAGCTCTGTGGACTTAACATGTAAGCACACGTACTTATGAAATACCGCAGTATATTTACTTATTTCTGGAGTAGCATTTGAACACCTTTTTGCTGCATAATTAGAATAATACCACTCTGCTATAAATTATTTATTTTTCTATTTTCATATATTTGTTATTACTACATATTATAAATTTCCCTGAAATTTTAGCATAATATAGAAATATCTCGACTATATTATTTCAAATTTAGTTAACGCCATTGATTTACGTAAATACTCAAGGAGAATGAATACCCCAGTCGCCTTTTAATAGGCTTCAATGAAACTTACCAATGAGTGATTTTACAGATAGGTAATTTTTCTTAAAGTAAAGTTTTATTGTGTCATGTTTTCTAAATTGTAAAATAATATCATTTACACTTGAATTAGTTCCTGTAGGATGTCAAACAATATAAATTCAGGAATTTCATTTTCATGAGAAAATAAGAAAAATAAGAAAGTGCTGAATTTGAAAAGTCATACCTTTTTTGATATGCATGCGTTGAAGCTTTACAATACTTGATAAATTAGCTTTACACTTTTTTGATAAGGTAGCGTTTTTGCATTTTGGATAAATTAGTGTTTAAATGATGTATAAACAATCTCAATACTTTGAAAACAGTGTCACTAAATCTGACATATGATATAGCCTAACAAGATCTCGCGATTTTTAATTTTGGTATTTTCTTTTCTTTCTTCTTCTTCCCATAATTATTAGGGGAAACTAGGGTAACGCCGGTCGTCGGGTAATTCACCAGGATATTTCCTATCAGCACTGTTGCAGAAGCTATCTAAAGAGTGCTGTACATCATAGTTCTGTAAGGAACTCTAGGTGCAAGAGTTGTTATTTTCGCACTGCCTGTGTGATTGCACGAGGAAGTTATTTTTGAGTCTAAAAAATAATCCTTTTTATATTATGAGTACTCGAATTTCACTTAGGTACGAATTTTTGTAAATGGTATACTATATTGCGTATGTATACTATTTAATAGAATATATTGATTTTAATGTAGAGTATACTTTAATTTTTTGTTTTAGTATTCGAAATTATGAAGTGGTTTAGGGTAATGACAGTCAGAGTCGACCTAGAATAGAAAATACAAAATAAATAGAAGAAAATACCCAAAAATAACATGTAAAATCCACATAAAGCTGTACGTCTACTATGAGCGCAACATTCGTTAATCATTAAAAGGTGAAAGTCAATTTTCTTGAAAGACAATGTAGTTTTCATGTCTTCTTCTATATATGTATCTATTTTGTCTAATTTATTCTAATGTGGTAACTTTATTCTAAAATAAAGAAAAGAAAAGAACAAAATCTGTGATTGTAGTAATTTTAGTACAGATAATTTTTTTTCAGTAAGTTTACATACACTCTGCAATAACCCTAAACTAGGGGTAGTGCTGGTCAAAGGTGTAATTTTGAAAAACTAACTCTTTGGATCCACTGACAAAATCTTATGGATAAAATCCTTCAGCAATTACATTTTTAGATGCATTGTACGCGTTACTTCAGTAAATTTAAATTTGATTGGAAATTCATACAGACGCTTTTGTGGACATTGAAGTTTGAGGCATTCAGCTCGAATTAATTTATTTTTAAGTATTATATATGTGCATGTCTACGCCTTTATATATTTCTGATTGACGCGTTCGTATGTACGCAAGCATTTGCATCTCCCTACAGATTAAACATCTTTTTAAATAACACACGTAAACTGATTAGACACTAGAAGTTAATTTTCTATTCCAGTTTTAAAATTAATATTGGACTTTCTATGTCACTGAATAATTAATGCTCATTGACAAATTCGAAAATATAGTTATTCTAACGTATATATGATCAGATTCAATTATGCTAGTCAGAAACAAAAATAAAATTGTTAATTCTAATCCTTTAGCACTTTAGAATAATATTACATTTTAAGAATCAATACTTATATAGCATACTTTATCGTTTAATATATATATATATTTCCATACATGTTCATTATAAATAAAATCATTTGACATAACAAATTAAAACTTTTTGCTAAGATTTTCAACAAAGATCATACTACTGGATGGAGAAAGAAAAACGCAGGTTTATCATGATAGTGTTGTTTTTGTTTAGGGTAAAATACCGACATTTTAGGGAATGTTTTTTTTTGTTTAGGGTAAAATACCGACATTTTAGGGAATGTTTTTTTACATATTCCAAGCTGTATTCGTTATTTTCCAACAAAATAAGATCCTAATGAGCTCAAAACGTTCATCATTATCTCGTCTACAAAATGCACTAGTAACATTTTCAATACTGATAGGGTATGAGATAATTTGAATACTTAAAATTCAAAAGTGTGTTTTGGCTCCTAATTCCGACACCTTCAGAGGGGATGTTCCTAATGCCAACACCTAACATACCTAATGTCGACACTCGAAAGAAAAATTGAAAAATACATCGAAAACTCTTTGTTAACAAATATTTTACACATTGCATGTGTAATATAAGAATAATAGGAATAACTAAATATATACTGAAAATACAATGACCACATTTTAATCTACCCCCAAAAGCAAGGAGAGGGGTGAGTTTACATGTTAGTTAGTCAGCGGATAGTGTGACCGGAGTTTTTCTTCCTTTCGAAAATACAGTTTTAAGCCTATTTCAGACATGTAGGGGCAGCCCTTCTGCTTATTGTCACTATTGTCAGAAAATATTTTTTTAATTGGACATGCGTGCTTTCTGCTCGTATTATCTAATTTCTTCCTACTATTAATAATCAAAGCAATTACAAAATCACCAACTTTGATCAAATCAATGGTTGGTTCTCCAAACAGGAACAATATGTGATCCATTGAAATCTCGACACACGTCTGAAAATTTTCCGTCAGCTGTTTCTAGTATCATGCCGAACCTGAACAGCCCTGCGAACCTCGAAAGTGAATAATATTTTGACATTACTGCGCCAATTTCAAATTTATGCGATCATTTAAAGCCTTTTTTAACACTTTCCAACAAAATTGAAAAGTGTTTATGAATTCAGTTTGTCTCTCTGTCTGTGCTCTAACTCGCGTAAATATACTTGGATTATCATGCAATTGATATATGTTATTGAGGTTTACTATGGCATGTTCGGTATAGAAAATGAAGTATGTAGCACTTATATTCCCGTGTACAGGAACACTCAAAAGAATGTCGTTACATTACGGTCTAGGGGGAAAAATCTTTTGCGGTACATTTTAGTGATGTTACTCTATTTCAAATGTATTGAAATTGATATACATCGTTGAAGTGCAAGATGCTTATTATCGAATATGGTACATGTAGCACTTATAATTAGTTTACAGGAAAACTCGAAAGAATTCCCTTATAATATGGTCTATGGGGAAAAGTAGTTTCTGGTGCATTTTTATCATGTTATACTATTGCAAACATAATGGAATTGATATAAATTTATGAGGTGCACTAAAACATGTTTTCTGTAGAATATAAACCGTAAAGCATTTCTCATTAATTTACAAGGCCACTCAAAAGTATTCGGTTATATAATGGTTTACGGAGAAAAGCTGTTTGTAGAGTATTTTAATTAAGTTACACTATTTCAAATATAATGAAATTGATATACATTACTGACGTTTACTACAAAATACCTGTTGTAAATAAGATGTGCGTAGCATTTATCGTTCATTTACAGGGACACACAACAAATTTTGGATGCAGTACTGTTTCCGAAGTATTGTCTATAAGCGATAAGTGTTGGAAGTGCGCTTTCAGTTAGGTATACGTTTAACTAAATTGTGCATACTATATGGTATGTATAAATGCTATAGATCATATACAGAGCTAGCTACACAAAAGAATTCGTAAGCGTTACTGTGCATCACCGTCAATTGCTTAAGGATTTCTTTTTAATCGAATTATGCATTTTGAACGTGAAATATATTTAGTACACATAGACATGTTTGTTGAAAATAAATAAAATCATATACAGGGCCACGCAAAACATATATTTGTTTTTTTAATATATATATATATATTTTTTCTTCATAAACTTTGGATACATTCCCGCTTATGTATGTTAATTTCTGGAAGAGTGATTTCAGTATTTTACAGCAAAATTTTTGCCTGAATTAAACTTTAGCTGAATATGTGGCGTGTATAAAAATCTTAAGGTAATATACAGGATTGTACAAAATAATTCAAAAATGTTTCTGTCTACTAGTAAAAACTGCTGAAGGTGAATTTTCAACCGTGTTATGTGTTTTCTTACTAAACTAAATTGTAACATATTATATAGCGTATATATATAAACTTATAGATTATATACAGGGCTGCACAAAAGAATTACAGTAATTTTCTGGCTATGACCTGTAATTGTTGAAGTCTGGTTTTCAAATGTGTTTTGCGTTTTCTAAAATGTTTACTTAGGTATTTTATTTACCTCATTAAACAGCGAAGGTTTGTTAAAGTATTCTGGAAGTATTGGAAAGGGTTTCATAATCTATGCTTAATGCATGATTTTACTTTCTTGTTTTAAGTTGACGTTAGGGTGTCGGCATTCAGGTACTTTACCCTAATTAACTTATTTATTTACATATTTTTCAGTCAAAAATGCGTCGCGGAATAAAGCAGTTTACATCAAAGTTGTTTTCTCGAGGCATGGTATGCATCAAATTTTCTCGAGGCATGGTATGCATATTTATTTTTATATGAATTTTGAAAATATCAATCCCTATATTTCTTTATTTCATCCCATTTGTAATCTCTCTGAAAATATCAATAAGAATCCCTATATTTTTTTATTTCATTCGATTTGTAATCTCTCTGAAAATATCAATAAGAATCCCTATATTTCTTTATTTCATTCGATCTGTAATCTCTCTGAAAATATCAATGAGAATCCCTATATTTCTTTATTTCATTCGATTTGTAATCTTTCATTTACCCCAAATAGAAATTTCCATTACTTTAGCCTGATAAACACGTTAATTTTGAGTTAAAATGAGTTCGAAGATTGCGTAAATATTGAGAAACGTATTTTGAAGATTAAGTGGTATTGCGGCTGAAGACGTTAAAATAGTGATGTAAAAGTAATTTGTAAATGAGAGTAACAATACTAATCAGGAAATCGATAAATCTATCATTTGAGTTGTAATTTTCTAACTGGTCTAAAAATGTCCTGGACAGGATTCGAACCAGGGATCTCTTTGCTGAAGCTGCCAATTCTCTGCCAACTGAAACATCCCGGACGAATCTGGAGGACCTAATTCACCCAACTAATCTTATTGATCATTTCATCTGGTCTGATAAATAATCAATAAGGTTATGATCAATACGGTTAGCTGGGTGAATTAGGTCCTCTAGGTTTGTCCGGGATGGCTCAGTTGGCAGAGCATTGACGGCTTCAACCAAGAGACCCATGGTTCGAATCCTGGCTCCGGACATTTTTTGCCCAGTTGGAAAATTACAACTTATATGATTTTTTTACCAATCAGAATAATTGTGTTAAAATGAATCTACTGAAATATATCATTGTCTTGCTGTATTTAGCATACATGAAATGTGAGAAGAGTTATTTTCAACTTTAATGAAAAGTAAAGTATCTCTTAAAATTGTCGATTTAACAAATTTGCTGAAAACTTGACAAAAAAAATGTCAAAAGTGAATGCAAATTACCATGCGAATTCTAAAGGAGACAAAAAAATTATATATATATTTTTTTTTTTTGTGTGAATTTGAAATAATCGCATTATTAATTAACAATTAATATTTCAAAACATATTTACCTAAAATTAGCATACATGTTATCTTTGAGCATTTACAAAATATCATATGAAATAAAAAGTTATAAAATACATAAATTATTGTTCCAGTTAAG
Source organism: Maratus michaelseni (assembly GCA_963931845.1). Taxonomy (NCBI): domain Eukaryota; kingdom Metazoa; phylum Arthropoda; class Arachnida; order Araneae; family Salticidae; genus Maratus; species Maratus michaelseni. Next base: position 363,078,273 of record OZ007586.1, on the reverse strand, counting down.
TCTAAATAACGGATATTTCTCTTTAAAATTGTTTGGTTTATTTTTTAATAATTTATACCTCACTAGCTTATAATTTAAAATTGATATAAATTTATATTTCCACATTTTTTCAACATGAGGAACAAAAATATGCCATAAAATTATGATATTGCGTCTTTTTAAAAGTTAGGTTTAATTTTAATATGTTGATGATCTCTTACAAGAAATAAACCATATAAAATTATAAAGAACTGTATGCGAAATAAAACGGTTCTTTCCTGTTTTTCTTGCATTAATTAGAACTGAAGTTATTGTTCGGATCATTCTTTTTGACGTACTGTTCTTTTTTATTCGCATCGACATAGTTGAATAATATTTTTGATACTTGTCACTGTGGTCTGTCCGTCTGCCTGTAATTTAATCAAATATGTGTTTCAGATGGGTTACACAATGGTTGCTACAACGATAACCATTTTTTTCCCCACAGAACTGAGTACCAAAAAAGGAATTCATTATTTTTTATAAAAAAATTACCTTTTTAAGTTCATTTTAACGACAACAAAGAGAGTTGGGAAAATAATAATATGTAATCCAGGTAGGTACTTGGAACTCTCAACTGAAAATAATTTTGGTAACTGTAGTAGATTCTATTTTTTACGGAAAATGATCGGAAAACACCATCATTTATAATTATTTTACGAATTGTAATGTGTGTGAAACAATTTTATATTTTAACTCTTAGACGTTGTCTTTAAATATTAGGTGATAACAGCATAGTTCCCAGTTGGGGATAAAAAATTATATTTATATGCATTTTTCTTATAACTGAATACTTGAAGAGAATTAGAGTTCATAGGTGACCGTTTTATATTATTTAATGAGAACGCTTATATCATTCTGCTATAAAGAAGCAATATCACATTGGTGTAGACTGTTGAAGAATAATAAGTGTTAATTTATTGTTTCAAGCATAGCTTAATCTACATTTAACACAACCTTTTGTTTTATTTATTTTGATACGTTTAAAATAGAAAATTTTATTTATTTATTTATTGTTTTGTTTTACACACATTTAAATAATTCGTGCTTACAAAGGCAGATTTACAAAAATAATGAATCATTTTATATGCAATTAACAAATTTACATTACTATAATAAAAGCTGAAAAATAATTGAATAGATTTCCACCAACTGATTTAAGATATTGCCGTGCAAGAAAAAAGCAGTAATATAACGATAATCACATTAATGTTTCTAAGGGTATAAATATTGTGTTACATCAATTAAACTGAGTAAGAAGATAATTATGCTTATATGAGCATCACGTTGTTCGCATAATTTGCATATTACACTCCCATGACTTTAAAGCTAATTAACCGGAAGATTTTTTGACCCTTCTGAAATATTTGTTAATAGAGTTCAAGATAACTTGTAACTCCATGGCTTTTAACTTTTGACAACATGAATTTTTTTAATGATCGGAACGAAAAATAATTATGGCAAGCTGTTAGTCGGCTGTTGGGATTATTTTGAAACAAACATGCTTCATAAACTTTTCTCAGAAAAACATTAAATATCTGTACACTACAGCTGCATTTTAAAGATTTTAATTTTCTTAAACAAATTTCGTTTATTTTATTTATTCTCATGACACAGAATTATATATATATATATATATATATAGTTTTGCAGAAAATGGTACTAGGGACATTTATCACCCCCAGTTCTTTAATTCTTTTCAATGTAAAATACTTTTTACGAGTTTTAAAAATACAATTACATAACCTGTATCTAGTTACATCACAAAAAAATGGCGCTATGCAGAAAGTTCCAGATTTAAAGATGTATTTATGAAAACAAAGTTTCTTTTGATGTCACTAATTTTCGGAATGTTTCTGAGTAGTTTTTGTAGTGTATTAATCAGTTTTTTCATACAGGAATATCGGTTTTTAGGATGCTATCTATTCTCGATTAAACATTTTCAACTGCGTAACTAAATTTATACATGCTAGGGTAACAAGATTAATATTAATTTTAATGTTAATGTTCATGCTGTTAATGTATCATGTTTGTCTGGAAAACATGCTTGTTGAAAGAGAATGTTTATTTGAGAATTGATAGCATCGGAAAAAACAATGTTCCGGGATGAGAAAACTGATTAATGCACTGTAAAAACTACTCGGAAACGTTTTCTAAGATTCAATAACAAACTTTGTTTTTATAAATGATTCTTTAAGTTATAAAAAATATATTGGTTTCTGAGAGTTTTATAAATATATATAACGCTTTTCGAAATCGTGGGAAACTCGGAAGTGGTTATTGTATATTTTCGTTCGCGTTTATATTACGTTTTCCTAGAATAAGAAACATTTGTCTTTTTATACAGTGTGGGACACAAAGTACAAATCGATTTATGCAGCCATCCCAATATATTGATACAATGTCTTGAAAACTTTTGAGCGTTTTATTTCATGTTCTCATAAGTCTGAGTTAAGGTAACTGTACCAGTAGTGGACATTTTAAGAACAATTTTCGCCTATTTTAGTGTACCGTTTTTAGTTTTAGTAACTGCGAACACAGCGAGGGTTCGGTATCACAGTTAACTCTTTCTGTACACGACTGTGCTTCGAAAATTTCTGCTTTAAACATTTTTCGTACCAAAGTTTTTTTTTTCCAGAGAGCTTGAAATGTGCCAGTAGAGGACACTCAAAATCCAGTAGTGGATACCTATATGTCCCAGTATTAGACACATTTGAATTCTTGTAAAAAAAAGGCAAATAAAAGACGAAACGGCTGGAAATATATATTTTATTAACAAAAAGGTAATTGTTCTTACGTTTTATATAGTTAGATATATATACGAGTTAATGCAATGAAGACAATAATAAGTTTTTTTCTGAACATAAAAGTCTCTAAAAAGTTTAACCATTTTGTAGCATTGCACATTTCAAAAACAGCGTTTAATCGCTACATTGTATTGCAATTAATTCTTAATGCGTAAATGGAATTTTAATCACAGCATCCAATATTAACCTTTAAAAAGTCCTAGCCTAGTCAACGCTGTATGCTAAACCTACGCGCTGACTCAAAAAATAACGGCTGTCGTAGGCAAACTTTTCTCCGCGTTCAAACCGTCTCTTGAATTTGGCTAGCATTTTTTCCAAAAAGTATTCTTTGCCTTATCGTTCTGAGATTAAATAATTCAAATATTGCAATTCGGAATTAGTAAACTGAAGTAGTCTTGTCTTCTTTTAAAGCGAAAAATTTAACATTTAGAAATAATGTTGTGTCGTCGGTGTAAAACATTCTGCATGAATCTTGAAATATCGAGTGAAGTCCGTTTTCTGACTGTTTAGCTGTGGCTCTCCTCGGACCATTTCAACAGTTTTTTTTCCATTGATACAGCTTTTGTTGGTCTTGAATTCTGACCTATTTGAGAAGAAATTAAAAAATTCTGCGCCTTGATTAGTTAACCACAAAATAGGTTCTTCCGATCCAGTTCTTCCTTAGATATCGCACACTCTTCGCAACGTCATCCCTTGTGACCAGGATTCCAGATTTTGATAGTGCTGTCCAGTCCGCCACTGGTTATAGTGGTATGTCGCGGTACCAGTAATGAACACTCGTAAGAAAAACATCAAGTGGTTGCAAAATTACAAAATAAAGATAAAAATTAATTATAGAGACATATGTTTTTCTCCACATATGTCTCCATATGTCCACATATGTTTCACATTTGAATTCTTGTAAAAAAAAGGCAAATAAAAGACGAAACGGCTGGAAATATATATTTTATTAACAAAAAGGTAATTGTTCTTACGTTTTATATAGTTAGATATATATACGAGTTAATGCAATGAAGACAATAATAAGTTTTTTTCTGAACATAAAAAAAGTCTCTAAAAAGTTTAACCATTTTGTAGAATTGCACATTTCAAAAACAGCGTTTAATCGCTACATTGTATTGCAATTAATTCTTAATGCGTAAATGGAATTTTAATCACAGCATCCAATATTAACCTTTAAAAAGTCCTAGCCTAGTCAACGCTGTATGCTAAACCTACGCGCTGACTCAAAAAATAACGGCTGTCGTAGGCAAACTTTTCTCCGCGTTCAAACCGTCTCTTGAATTTGGCTAGCATTTTTTCCAAAAAGTATTCTTTGCCTTATCGTTCTGAGATTAAATAATTCAAATATTGCAATTCGGAATTAGTAAACTGAAGTAGTCTTGTCTTCTTTTAAAGCGAAAAATTTAACATTTAGAAAATAATGTTGTGTCGTCGGTGTAAAACATTCTGCATGAATCTTGAAATATCGAGTGAAGTCCGTTTTCTGACTGTTTAGCTGTGGCTCTCCTCGGACCATTTCAACAGTTTTTTTCCATTGATACAGCTTTTGTTGGTCTTAAATTCTGACCTATTTGAGACGAAATTAAAAAATTCTGCGCCTTGATTAGTTAACCACAAAATAGGTTCTTCCGATCCAGGGAATCTATTCTGGTGTTATCGGATCATAACTACCTGTCGGAACCGGAATCTCCAGTTCATAACGACAGGTATTGGACATACACGACAAAAGCTATTCTGGTCTCACATCGTTATCCTACAGTAGAGGATGAAAGACAGAAAATCCCCTGCTTGCAGTCGGACATGTTTGTAGCCAATCAGATGCAAATACGCACGTATTTTCGTTTATTTGGGAGAGAGGGGATGTCAGCTGTTTTCCTTTGGGCTATTGTCCAGTGCAAAAGAATGTTTGGGTTATCTTAAAAAAGGGTTGAAAGAGGGAATGCGATTGTTTCATATTAGCGTGTCCGTTCCTGCAAACTGTGTAATATTTCCAGGCCAAAGTGAAAAATAAAAAAATATCTATTTGCATTTTTAATTGTGCATAAAACAATATTTATTATTATTATTCTTGAACCAAAATTTTTGGAAAGTAACTTTGCTCTATTTTGATCTCAGAAAAAGATTAGCAAATTTCCAGTGAAATTGTCAGATTTTTTTTTTTTTTTTTTTTTTTTATACACTGCAAAATATTTTTTTAAATAGGGGGAGGAGGACTTTTGTAGGTTCTACCAAGCTCTACATGAATATTTAAGAATATAATCGAATTTTTTAAAAAATAAATATAAAATAGTAACTTTTTTATTTATTTGTATCTTTAGACCGATTATTATAAACATTTAACTGTGACACCAGTACTGAAGAAAATGTAAATTAGGCTGAATATTTAAATATAATTTAGTTGTATCTTTGCAGAAAAAAAAAATCTAGCTTTGCTTAAGGACTCGGGTAATTAGTTGTTCTTTATCTCAAAAATCCACAATATACTTAAAAAATAAAATAAAATAAGTATATTAATTTAGATTTATACTTATGTCTCCCACCTCCCTTATTAAAGTCATTTTTAAATTCATCAAGATTTAATTATTTTTGTGACAACTGAAAGATTCTAAAGAAAGTCGTTCAAATGTTTTTTTTTTTTATTTATTGATATTTTAAATACTTAAACAGATCACCACAATTCGCTTTATTACTTATTTCAAAAATAACTAAATATGTTAATCAAAAATTAAATTGAAAATCGCGGTTCTTAGTGAAAAAGATAATTTGAATCAATTAAATCATTAAACGTAAAAACAAATATTAAAAAGTTTTGAAAATTTAATATATATATATATATATATATATATTGTAAAGTGGACCTAAAAAAATATTTTCTCCGTTCAACAACGCGATATTTTCTGACACAAACACAGGGCCTGATTAAAGAAAGTGCCAACTAGGCCGTGGCTCTGAGCCCCATTGATTTTAGGAGTCCCAAACTTAGTGAGCAATATTTTAAGGCTAATATTGTAAATCTATTTCGACCTTGAACTGATTATAACTCATATTTTGTACAATTAGAGTCGGAAAAGATTAAACACAAATTATATATTTTTCTAAATATGTAGTTATATATTTATATTAGTAGTCTCAGGCATAGAACATGTTTAATTTTTGTGACAGCATATCAAAAGGATCTGGCTTTCGTCCTCTCTTTTGCTTGATCGAGCCCTGCACATTCACAGACTTATTTTTAAACGTAAAAGCATGAAATTGGTAGATATGAAAATTGAAGTGATTTGGAATCGAAAAACGTCTTTTATTTATTTTTATTATATATATAGATAGATAGATGCATTATATTTTGAGTTGTAAGCGATTGTTGTCTCATGACGACCTTTTCCGGGTGTCGCTTTCGTAATTTCGGTTCAAAATGCCTATTTTGTCTGCATTTTCTGAAAGATCCTTTGCCTTTATCGAAAAATGGGAAATGCTATTCGATTTCACAGTTTCTTAATAAGAAAACCTACCAATTTTCTGTGTTCGCGAATAAAAATGAACTCAGGAATGTGTCAGAAAATAGACAGTTTTAATTTGAGAACAGCTTTAATATTAAACAGAAAAAAAGTGTCAGCTGTCGTGTTTTTCCGCCGAAACTTTTGATTTGTTTACAAGTCTAAAATATACGCATTGTTTTTAATACCGTGTTTGAACTAATTTCTTTTTATGTAAATTTAAAGTTTATTATTTTTTTTTCTGTCTGGATTAATATAGATTTATTAATCAAATCTGTAAGTAAATTAGTTGCACCTTTTCTACTGATAAGAAAAAAAGAATACACAGATTTCTGAATTAGAAAACTTTCAAAGGATTTGTAAAAAAGCTTTATGTAAGAAAGTAACATTTTGTGATAAATACCGTTCGTTGATATTGATATATATGCGATATTTTCAAAATATCATGAAGCTTGATAATTTCGATATTTGACATTTAATATCAAATATAATATATACTCGGATTTTTTTTATACTTTCAGTGTAAATACACTATTCAAAACATGTGTAAATGATCTTTTCAGCTGTTATTAACTGTACCGTTTTGTAGATAAAGAACTTTTCCTCTGGCAGTGACTTTAGCACCCCCCCCCCCCCAAAAAAAAAAAAAAAAACTTTTACGTTTGAAGCTGAATTTGTAAATGTAGAACACCCATTAAAAGAAACACTGTCAAATTTAAATAAGTTATTTAAATCTTCATAAGAAAGAATCTTTTCAGGCCTTACTTAATTTAGTTCAAGGTATACAACAGGTTATGGAATGAAAAAGCAGACAAGCTTGCATTTACGTTCCAATTTTTCAGTTACAGAAACTATTTTGTATTTCAAATTTTGTTGTATTAAACAACATTTTCTTGATATTAAATCCTACATTATTATTTTTTTTTTTTTAATGTAAAAAGCAAATTGTGTCTTTTAAATTAGTTGACCCTTATATTAAGTTTTCATGCTAAGTGTAATAAATTTTTTTATTTTTAAAATTATTTACGAACCCTGGTAATTAAAAGACTCTGCCCTCTTTCTATTTTTTTTATGTTAAACAAGGACTCCAACCCCCCCCCCCCCCCCTCCAAATTAAAACAAAAAATCTTTCCGAGCCTTGCCGCTGCGATCTCGACAGCTTGAAGCACTCGGAAAAACGCCGACGAAAATCAACCCGCTCCGATAGGCAAAATTTCGACTCTACTACACCAGAATAGCAAATTGTCGCTAAGAAGGCTTTTTCCGACCGGTTTCAGCGTTCCGATAACACCAGAATAGATTCCCAGTTCTTCCTTAGATATCGCACACTCTTCGCAACGTCATCCCTTGTGACCAGGATTCCAGATTTTGATAGCGCTGTCCAGTCCGCCACTGGCTATAGTGGTATGTCGCGGTACCAGTAATGAACACTCGTAAGAAAAACATCAAGTGGTTGCAAAATTACAAAATAAAGATAAAAATTAATTATGGAGACATATGTTAGTCATATTAAAGCGAAATAAATACAAAAATTTACTTAAACAACAATAAACAAATATGCAAATTTGGCTTATTTTATTACAAACTACAAAAAAAAAAAAAAAAAAAAAAAAAAAAAAAAAAAAAAAAAAAAAGAGATGACTGAACGCCTCATTGGTTGTGTTAACATCACCTTGTTCGGAAACTGATGGCTTAAACTCTCTATACAATGTAAAAAAAATGTGTTTTAATAGTAAAAAAAAAATCTGGCAATATGGGTGTCAGCACATTTAGCTGTAAATTTAGAGAAATTTTGTTTTTCATGGGTAAACCGCAAATTTGTAAATTTTACAGAATTTGTTGCAGTTAATTTTACAGTAATTTGTTTTTTAGATTTTACAGAAAATTAAGTTTCTGCTGTTAATTTTACAACACTCTTAAATTTAACTAAAATTTTTGCAATTTTTTTTGCAGATATATGTGCATATTTGTACTTTTAACACCCCTCTAATATATATATATTTATATACTTTGACATATTTTACAGACTAAGAGCACTAAGTGTTATCCATATGTTTACTTATATCATTGTGTTTATAACATTATTATATAATCAAGTCTGTTATACGCATGTAAGATACATATTTAGCAAAATAATAAATAAAATAATAAAAGGCACCGTAAAAGCAATAAATAGAAAATTTTAAACTATTATAACTTGTTGTAGCGAGTGTTCCAGATGCCAATTTCAGGTATACTGTACAATATACATTAAGAATATTCAAATATCTAATTTCAGCATCTAGATACGAATTACTTTTTATTGTTAGATAATGGACAAAAGCAAAATGCGATCTGCTACTATTTAATGCTGCGATAATAATATGGAAACCCTTGGAATATTTTATGAATTAATAAAATAGTGTATCCAGATTTTGAAAATTACATATAAATTTTTTTAAAGTAGACGCACGTAAAAAACAAGTATCTATAAAATCTGAATATAACTAGCCAAAAATCAGCTCAATTATAGTAAGATTTTTATTGAAAATTTAGTGAACTACCTTAATAGATTAAACAAATAACAATATTTAAATAATCATAGAAAGTGAGCCTAAAACTTTTGGTAAATTAAATAATTATATGATTTCGATTAGTAAGTATATTAAAATACAAACGGATGAACTGGTGTTTGAAAATATCTAATAACGAAATAAAGTTTATCTAAAGAATAGGGATCTTCGTTTTATTTATTTATTTATTTTAATCTGTTACTTCGACACATAAGTAAATAATAATAAAGTCATATAAGAAAATACTAAAAAACTGAAAAAACCATCTTTTATTATAATTTAAGACAGAATATTTAATCTTTATACAAATGATTCAAAAGCGATTGTTGGTGAATATATTTATATACAAGTGGTCAAAAACGAAATGTGTATCTTACATTATGTATATAAAAAAACTGATTATTTAATGTTTATCAAATCAATAATACAAATAAACATAAACATAAAACCTACATTTAATTTTAAAAAATACACATCCGGTCTCTATGTTTATGTATCCAAAAGCGCCATTATCAAATGCAATAAATACATATTCAGAACGACGTAACAAACTTAAGACACTAACACTAACAATATCCTGCTCCTGTTTGACGCATGTACCTGTGCGTAACCCATTTGGAATGTGGATCGGGCGCTTTCAGTGATTTTGAAATTACAGCACATGATCTAAATTGAAACTAAAATTACAAAAATACTGTTTCTTAATGCTAGTGAAGCAATTCACAATAAAATCTGCAACATTTTTTTTTTCACAGTGTTGTTAGATGCGTTGACACTAGAGGGTTGTATGAGCAACACCACGAGTGACAGGACTTTCAAAGTCTATTATTTTAAATTAAATTCATAAGTATGCATTACCGGTACAGTGTCCAACACTTGTACAATTACCCCAGTAGCTTGTCACAAATTGTCACAAATTTATATCTCTGGTAAATGTAAGATTAATGATGCTTTTAATTAATATGACATTTTCGTATAATATTTTATGTATAATATTTTACTAGCAAAAATTCACATTTAAAAACGTCAGATTTAGTAAGAAGGTAGTTATTTTCATGTAAACATAACGTTGTTTGCTTCATGTGCATATAACGCTCTCATGATTTTAAAGTGAAGTTAAATATATATAATTTAACTATGTAATGTAAAATAATCTATAGCTCTGTAAATAATTCCATAGTTATGCAAGGGTACGCTTGTTTCAAAACTATTTACATATTTTTTTTTGTGATTTTATGCATTTAGAGAAAAGCAAAGTATATGATGAAAACAAGAATTACATTACATCATCTGCATGACAATGTAAAAATAGAAGAATTTTAATTTTCAAGTTTACACTCTTAATTCAAAAGAATTAATTATTAACTCAATAAAAGAACATAGTATTTAGCAAGTGCGTTCTTTCTCTATGAGTACTGGCTTTGTCAAAAAGGGACACTTTGGTTTGATAAATTATCTGTATAGGAATTACATACAAAAACACTCCGATTTTGAAGCGGCCTAGAAAAATACATTTAAAATGGATGATTTTAGATCTTTCCCAGTGGTTGTAATCCTGTCACATGATATTTGGTTTGGCGGGATCCATTCTGAAAAGTGAATGGTTTCGGCTTTTTTCAGGCATGATTGTCCTGAGCGTCAAAATTAAGTTTAGTTAAATTAGCGTTCCTCGGTTAAAACATATAAGTCTAAGTATTTTTATTTGAAGGATTTTTAAAATGGGGTAGACATGTCCTGTCTCCAAAAACAGGAGTAATCATCATAAAGAATAGAAGATACTTGTTTTTCGTTTCCCTGAAAAAAAAAAAAAAAAAAAAAAAAAAAGACAAGATGGCTACAGGCCATACAAGATTTTTCTCTTATACTACTAAGGTACATTGCTTTATTTTATCGTTCGAATAATGATATTTCTCGCTGTATTTTTACATTCCTTATATATTTTTGGTATTATTTAACATTGTAACTTTTAAACCGGAAATATTCATTTCTTTAATTATCTTTCCTTTTTAAATAATATAAATAAAATGCACTCAAAATGTTTTCTGGGTGTCATATTATGATTTCGTACAATTAATTTTGGAAAAATTAAAGTAACTTATTATAACCAATAAAATACATTTGAAAATATAACTTACACGTATTCAAACTGTATAATTACGTTAATTCAGATTTACGTTATGTAAACAAATATTATTTATTGTTACTATTATTATTTATTAATATATTTTGCTCATGACACAGAGAAATTTTAGAGGAATACAGAACCCATGATAATAAAAACATTATTATTATTTTTTTTAAATTAGGATATACGTTCTATTTTATTTTAAACTAGCTGACCCGCACGGCGTTGCCCGAGGCCGTGTAATAAGCTTAAATCTCTTATAAAACGAAACTCTGGCCACGGTCTCCGATGACTTCGACACCGTATACGGGCATCCTCGTACGCGCCGGAAAATTTCCCCCTTCCACCACCAGGGGAGCAGTCTGTTCTAAACAAACTTCTTTCGAAAAGAACCTCTGGGACAAGTCCCCGCTGCCTACGGTACTGTATAGTAGACGTGCTTCAAAATTGAGCTGGTTTCAAGAAGATGGGAACATTATAGGCCGAGTTATTAAAATAAGGCACAGTTACAGAAAATAACTTTGAGTGAAGTGCCGGGGAAAGGGGATGTTCGAAATGACTTCAAGGACTTCAGAAAATAACTAATTAGGAGGAGCACGATGCATCTTTAAAAATTCGTTCATTTTCTTACGATAGGAACTTAATAAAAAATTTGGCTTAAACTATTATTCGGAAATAGTGGTAACCGCTACTCATAAATTTAGTTTAATGTTATAAAATGTGACTATTAAGTTAATTATAATGTTTGGAATAACTTGCGTTGAAATCGGAAAGATAGTTGCGGAGTTATGGAAACGGGGTATAGTTAGAGAAAAAAACCTTGAAGGAGGGGCAGGAAAGGGGAGGGGATGTTTAAGTGACCTTCAGCAAATGACTAATTAGGACAACCACTATGCATCTTTAAAAATTCGTTCTTTTGGTTAAGCTGGAACTTAATTAGAAATTTGTCTTAAACTATTATTCGGAAATAGTAGTAACCGCTACTCATAAATTTACTTTAATGTTATAGAGGGTGACTATTACGTTAATTATAATGTTTGGAATTAGTTACATTGAAATCGGAAAGACAATTGCGGAGATATTGAAACGGGGCATAGTTAGAGAAAAAACCTTGAAGGAGGGGTCAGGGGGAGGGGATGCTCAAGTACCCTTCAGCAAATGACTAATTAGGAGGACCACAATGCATTTTTAAAAATTCGTTCGTTTGGTTAAGCTTGGAACTTAATTACAAATTTGGCTTAAACTATTATTCGGAAATAGTGGTAACCGCTACTCATAAATTTAATTTAATATTATAGAGGGCGACTATTAAGTTAATTATAATATTTGGAATCACTTGCGTTTAAATCGGAAAGATAGTTGCTGAGATATGGAAAACGGGGCATAGTTAGAGAAAAAACCTTGAAGGAGGAGCCGGGGCGAATGTTTAAGTGCTCTTCAGTAAACGACTAATTAAGACAACCACTATGCATCTTTAAAAATTCGTTCGTTTGGTTAAGCTAGGATCTTAATTAAAAATTTGGCTTAAACTATTATTCGGAAATATTAGCAACCGCTTCTCATAAATTTACTTTAATTTTATCGAGGGTGACTATTAAGTTAATTATAATGTTTGGAATTAGTTGCGTTGAAATCGGAAAGATAGTTGCGGAAATATTGAAACGGGGCTTAGTTAGAGAAAAAACCTTGAAGGAGGGGCCAGGGTAAGGGGATGTTCAAGTGCCCTTTATCAAATGATTAATTAGGAGGACCACTACGCATCTTTAAAAATTCGTTCGTTTGGTTAAGCTTGGAACTTAATTACAAATTTGGCTTAAACTATTATTCGGAAATAGTGGTAACCGCTACTCATAAATTTAGTTTAATGTTATAAAGGGTGACTATTAAGTTAATTATAATGTTTGGAATCACTTGCGTTTAAATCGGAAAGATAGTTGCTGAGATATGGAAACGGGGCATAGTTATAGAAATGAAGGACTTGCCGGGTGTGATGGTTAAGTGCTCTTCAGCAAATGACTAACTAGGAGGACATCTTTAAAGATTGATTCATTTGGTTAAGCTAGGAACTTAATGTGAAATTTGGCTTTGACTTATTCGAAATTACTGGTAACTGCTTTCTAGAAATACATCTTCAAGCTATGAATGCTGATTTTTACGATAATTTAGAAAAAATGGAATTAAATGGAGAAGTTCGGAACATTATTTGCTGAGATTTAAAATAGCGGTGTCTTGTATATAAAACAACAATTAAACGATACGGGTGAAGCTAAAAATGTTAAAATTGTTAAATGTAATTAGACCCTTAACCTTTTCCATCCCCGCAAATATAACAAACAAGCGGGAAAAATTCTACCTTACGGCAGAATATAGATTGGCCACCCACGGCTTTTATCGTTGAGATTTTTTCAGCCAAGTCAAACTAGTCAAAATAAAATAAAATAAAATAAAATAAATTCCTCCAAGTCAACCTTGTCAATTTTTTATTTATTTATTTATTTATTTATTTTTGTTACCTGGGTATATGATAGAGATTTGAGTATTAGATTTTAGTTTGAACAAATTTCGATTACTGTTCTGTTATTTTAGATGGTTTGGTAACTGGTATTTTGTATGTATAAAATAATATAATATATAAATTACTCCATACTCCCCCTTTAAACAGCTTTCCCGATCAACACTCCTAAACTACCAACACTGCTTAAAAAAATACTTAACGTTATCCCTTTACTTTAAACATTTTAAACTTAGTATTTTGGAGTCTTTCCTGCAATAGCTTTAACACTTGTTAAAATATTTTGAACGCTGTTCCAAATGAAAAGCTTTAACTGTTGACTCAGAGATTAGTCTTAATTAGGCCAAGTTGAGATCGATGTTTGAGAAATCGAAGTATCGGCATAATAAAGAGAGACAATTTGATTTTGAATATCGTTAGTAACAACCATTTGTATAGCTAAGTATAAAGGGTGTTTATTTATATATGGAACTAGCAAGCTGCGCCCGCTACGCTGGTCAAGTTTTCTTAACCCACCTTTAATCAAACGAAATATTTACCTTGAATTTGACCTCGTGTTTTAAAACCATATGGACCTTTACTTGGAATGTCTTTCTGAATTTCTGAAAACGATACGAACGCCATTGCGTTATTACATTTATAAAGTGTCAGACAGAATTTGGGCTGTTTAAGGACAAACTCTTTTAGTTGATGATTTACAGTGGATTTGGTAAAGAACGATAAAACCATATGCACAAAATATGCTATTTCTCGAGAATTAAATAAAAATCTTGCACTCGTGACATCATAATTCACTTTTATATTTTAACAGAATAATAAGTCTACTATTATTTGTTACTTATGCTATAGCCAGTATACACTATACACGTCGGGACACATTGCCGTTATCATTATCTTCTTACGCGTGAAGTTTTCGCTATGGTTGTTCATTGTGAAGTTTGGTAACTTTTGAAATTCAATATTTGAAAAACGGCATAATCGTTTGATTTGAAATTTATATCAAGAAAAATACAATTTTTTACTGTTCTAACGCAGTTTGTCTAACAATTTTGTGACAAATACTTTTCGAGATATTAATTTTTTCAGTAACTTCAAATGTTTCATTTTCCGAGATTCACCTGTGGCAACCATGGATGGCTGTGACTTTTCATAAACATGAATTTTACTGTAGACTGAAAGAATTAGCCGTGTGTGGCTAATAATCTGTTAAATAAAGTTTTCTGAATTAATAGTGTCTATCATAATAATATATGTCCTGTTTTAAAAAAAACTCTTAAACCCAGCTAATTATCATGAACAAAAACGTGCCTGGAAAATGTTTCAAACTGTGTAATTTGCCGTGAGCAGGTGGCGCGACATTAGCTTGGCTGTACGCCAGTAACTGCAATCCATTTTGACACTATTTCATTATAAGTCCTTATCTATGCATAGTTACTCTGGTTTATTTAATGTCTTCTGTGAAGATTCTATACAGCCAACCAACTGAAGAAAAAAAAAGCATATTTTTGATGAGAGTTCGTTGTGCATTTTAATTAATATTTCAGAGGGTTTGGACTACCTAAATCTAAATTTTCAGGCTGCTAGGTGGGCTTGATTTTGCTAGCCATCGCAGACAAACACACACACACACACAAAGCGAAACTTTCTTTGATTAGTATAGATATTTCAGTACGTATAAGCATTTATTAGATTCTGTTCATTTAGATGTGTACAAATGTGCACTAAAAGATGACTTCTACAGTAACAAACATAGAACGTATATCCCCCCGCCCCCCCCCCCCACAAAAAAACAAACAAAAAAACATGTTTTTATTATTATAGATTCTGTGTTCTACAAATATGTCTCTGTGTCATAGGAAAAATATATTAATATATAATATTATAAGAAATAATTGAAGAAATTCATATTTTCATAATAAATTTAAGTAGCGCTAAAATTATATATACAATGTAAAAGTACAAGTATGATTATAAGAAAGATAAAGTTAAAACAATGTATCTTAGAATATTGAGGTAGGAAAAACTTCTTACCCTGGTGACAAAAATTCTAAATTTTTATCTTTAACGATGATTGAATTTTTAATATGTATCATCACATTTTTTTTAATCCCTAATGTTTAAAATTGATGAAATCTCTTCTAAAAATTTTCTTCAATTATGTCATTGATGCGTATTAAAATGAAAGGCTAAGACAAAAATTAAATTAAATTGAAAAATCATAAAAAAGCAATGACATATCTAAAGTTAATATCCAAACATACATTAAAATTATTTTCGAAAAAACAAAACAAAAATCTCTATAACAAAGCTAGTTTTAAAAAAATCATTTCTTTTGTATTAAATTTGTTAAAAACAATATAAAAAGTAATTTCTCAAAATAAGAGTGAAGTCACTTATTTTGAATATTAATTTAATCAAAAAAAAAAAAAAAAAAAAAAAAAAAAACGAGTGAAAATAGCTTATCAAAAAGGAATGAAAATAACTACTCCGCAAGAGGAATGAAATTCACTCCTATAGTATAAGTGCATTTTTAATACTTGAAAGGGCTGAAAAATTACTCAATCTGAGTTAAAATCACTGGATTATTTTTAAGAGAGTAAACTTGTAGAAATCATATTTACCAGGGACTTGCAGTGACCCAAGAGATCATCCAAGCAGCCATGTAGTCAAGTTTTTTCATTCCTAATATTTATATTTAATAATATTTAAAATATTACTAATTATAAAAATACGTTGGTTCATTTATACATTTAACAAAACCTATAAGACTACTGTAATACTATCTAAAATAAGTACTACAATAAAAGACAATTAAAAAAGTTCTACTATCTTAAGAGTCTAGTGCTTTCACACTGTAAAAATTTTTTAAACTGTCTAGTCATTCAGCCGTTTTTATAGACAACGGTTAACAGTAATTATATATATATCCTGAACAATGAGAACGCTTATTAATATTGCCAAGTAACCGTTATTTATATTAAAAGGTTGAATGAATGGGTAGTTTGCTGAATTTGTTTTACAGTGCATTAATCATTTAAATGCATTAAAAACATCTTTCCACTTATAACTGAATTACATTCAACTTACTTAATTTCCGACCTATAATGCAGTGACCCAAGAGATTATCCAAGCAGCCATATAGTCAAGTTCTTTCATTCCTAATATTTATATTTGATAATACTTAAAATATTACTAATTATAAAAATACGTTGGTTCATTTCTACATTTAACAAAACAATACTATCTAAATAAATAAATAATACTATCTAATATTATACTAGAAAATTATACTAAAATTAATTAAAATAAAACTAGCAATACTATATAAAATAGGTACTACAATAAAATACAATTGAAATAGTTCTACTATCTTAAGAGTCTAGTGCTTTCACACTGTAAAAAAATATTAAACTGTACAGTCATTCAACCGTTTTTATAGACAACGGTTACTTAACCGTAATTATATATCTATCCTGACCAATGAGAACGCTTATTAATATTGCCATGTAACCGTTATTTATATTAAAAGGTTGAATTACTTGTCAGTTTGCTGAATTTGTTTTACAGTGCATTAACAGTTTAAATGCATTTAACACATCTTTCCACTTATAAGTGAATTACTCTCAACTTGCCGTAATTTTCGGCCTATAATGCAGTGACACAAGAGATTATCCAAGCAGCCATGTAGTCAAGTTTTTTCATTCCTAATATTTATATTTGATAATGCTTAAAATATTACTATATAAATAATACTTATAAAAATACGTTGGTTCATTTCTGCATTTAACAAAACCTATAATACTATTTAAATACTATTTAAAATAGGTACTATAATAAAAGACAATTAAAATCGTTCTACTATATTAAGAATCTAGTGCTTTCACACTGTAAAAAATTTATTAAACTGTCCAGTCATTCAGCCGTTTTTATAGACAACGGTTACTTAACCGTAATTATATATCTATCCTGACCAATGAGAACGCTTATTAATATAGCCAAGTAACCGTTATTTATATTAAAAGGTTGAATTACTTGTCAGTTTGCTGAATTTGTTTTACAGTGCATTAACAATTTAAATGCATTTAACACATCTTTCCACTTATAAGTGAATTACATTCAACTTACCGTAATTTCTGGCCTATAATCTGCGGATCAAACAATCATATTTAGACCCAGAAAATTAATTTAATAATTGAAGTCATATATATACAGTGACCCAGGAAGTTAAATTTTATAAAATAAAATTTCTGTGTCGAAACATGATTGCTTGATCCGCGGATTATACGCCAGAAATTACAGTACATTATAAGTGAATTACATGTAACATTTAATTACCATGGTTAACTTACAGCAAAATGTTAGATTACAAAATCGAAAAATGTGTCTCTCTTTTTCAAAGTATTTCATAGTTCACTTTAAGTCAACTAACTATTTCAAGTGCTCAAGCAGTGCTTGGTTTACTTGGGTAGACTGCACGTTACTGATATTTAAATGTATTCTTCTTGGTCCCTGATTACGTATCAGTAAATTGATTACGTATATCTTTCGATACTTAAAATCGATAGACATATAACAAAGTAGAGAATAATTTTTTTTCCATTTAGTAATTGAATCAAACGCACAAAACGTAGGTATAAACTATCCTAGCTGCTGATAAATTTTGCAATAAAATGTTTTCGAAAAGAAGCAATTTAATATAATAAAATTTGCTGTTTGTTTGAATACGTTTACGGATTTTTTTGTTTAAAAATTATTATTATTATTTGTTCTCCTAAATATGTCTCATATAATTTTTCGAGGTAAATGTAAATATTTTCACATACATGTTTTTCATGCAACAGTTTCATTCAGTTCAAAATTTGCTGTATTTTTACTAAGAAAATGGCTTTTTGCAAAGTGAGTACTAAGTACTTATTTAATAAAGAAATCACCAATTTATCTAAGGTAAAAATATAGTAGTAGAATTATTATAACATATTGTACCATATCGCTACAAACAAATTAAAAAAAATTACACTTTCAGAAAATTTAATATTCCCCGAAAAAAAAAAAATCCTTTATACATTTATTTCGCTAAGTACATAATGCCACCCCCTTTTCAAAATTAACTTAATCTATTATAGTTTCTTGTTCCAAATTTAAAAAAAGATTCTTTTTATAACTCTCGCATGCATCACCTGTAATTCCGTCAAAGGATTTTCCATTAAAAACTTCATCAGCCAAAGAAGATCAGACTCAGAAAGAAGATCAGACTCAGCCAAAAGTTTTTAAAGATGAGGAAGAAGAAGAAAATCTAACATGGACAAATCGTGATTAATTAATCAATACCGAGCAACAAAATCTTAATGAATTATTTTAAGAGATTTCTTTTATAAATGTCTTTTTTGGTGTGAATGTTACTGTTAACTACAATAATTACTGATTAAGCATACCTAAAGAAAAGTGAAAGGGTAAATAAGAATTAACTAAAGAATGAAAAGAACTGATTTAGGAGGTTAATAATAATAATAATGATTAGAATATTCATTCCACTAAAGACAAAACGAACGAGAAATACAAGTGATATATTCTAAAATTCTGGAACGACCATTTTTTAAATTATTAGATTTATGAATTATTCTAAAGAAACTGATAGAAAAATTATTGAAAATCAATCCAAAATTGAAAGTAAATCGAAATAAAATTGATTGGAGGAATAAAATTCGAAGAGCATTACGAAGAATGAAAAATAATCAGAGTGGAGAGAATAAGAAAATTAGAGGAAGTATTAACAAGTTATAAGAACATTAATGATAAATAAATAAATACAAGAGGGAGGGAGGGAATTTTGTTAGGCGTCGGCCATATTGCTATATGAATTATCCTTTCAGAGAGGATTTATGAAGGGAAAAGTAACTCGAATTATTGTTCTCGTACAACGAAAACCCTCAAAACCTGGCACAGTCTCCCAACCCAGACGGTACTGGCTTCCATCCCGCAAACATCGGTTAGCTTCAATCTGTGATTTGAAATATAATAATTATAATAAAAAAAATCGACGGCATAAAACTAACAAGAACGAAAAATCATGCATCAAGCATATATTATGTAACACTTTCCAACATTTACAAAATAATTTTACAAATCTTTACCGTTTACTAAGGTAAAATATGATAGCTAAGTAAACAATTTGGAAAATGCATAACATATTTGAAACCCAATTTCAGGAATTACCAACAATATTCGGAAAAATATCCGAAGTCTTTTGTACAGCCCTGTATATTATCTATGGATTTGTATATACCCTACATCAAATGCTAAATTTTAGTGCACTTAGGAAAAGCGTAGCACAGTTCAAAATTCCCCTTATGGAATTTTCATCAATAAACAAAAATGTACTCGAGGACTTTTGTGCTGCCCTGTATGATCTATACAATGTATACACACCAAGTAATAGATAAAAAATGAGTTACATTTAAAAATGCGTTCAGCAACTAAAAACTCACTTCCAGCAATTATTATCAACATACAGTACCGTACCGAATTCTTTTGTGTGTCTCTGTAAATGAACGAATGAATGCTATACACAAAGCATTCTATAGTAAGCCCCTTGTAATGCACCTTCGTGATATACTATATCAATTTCAATATGTTTGAAATAGTAAAACATTATTAAAATGAACCCCAAACAATTTTTCTCCATCGACCGTAATGTAACGGAATTCTTTTGAGTGTCCCTGTAAAGGAACTATAAACGCTATGCACACCATATTCTATAGTAAGCCTCTTGTAGTGCACCTCAGTGATGTATATAAATTTCAATATGTTTGAAATAGTAAAACAGTATTAAAATGAACCCCAAACAATTTTTCTCCATCGACCGTAATGTAGCAGAATAATCTTGAGTGTCCTTGTAAAGGAACTTTAAGCGCTATGCACACTATATTCTATAGGGAGGCTCTTGTAGTGCACCTCAGTGATATATATCGATTTCAATATGTTTGAAATTGTGTAACAGCATTAAAATAAACCGCAAATGATTTTCCCGATAGACCGTAATGTAATGTAATTTTTTAAGTGTCCCTGTAACAAAAGTATAAGTGCTCCACACTTCATCTTCAATACCGAATATGTCATAGAAAACCTCAATAACATCTATAAATTGCATGACAATTCGAATATATTTACGCGAGTTAGAGCATGGGCAGACAGACAGACAAACTAAATTCATAAACACTTTTCAACTATGTTGGAAAGTGTTAAAAATGAATGCATGAACTGCACTCGATTTTTTCTAGGGGCAGATGATACAATAAAGCTGAATATAAAGCATTCCTAGATATAATTACCTACACAGTTACATTACAGTTTTATCTTACATGACGAGCTGAAAGGAGAACTACAATTTTTTCTACAATAAAAGAATATCAAAAGTTATTGAATTTATTTATCAAGAGAAATTTATCCATGGTAGCTTCACACCATTAAAATAGTAATTAGAGGCGATATAAAAAATATTTTTATAAGTTAAAGTTTCAAAAATATTTCAATTAACAAAATTTGAGCCTTTATTTGAGACACAGAAATACCCTATAATATTTGAAGAAAAAACTTCAGAATTATTCCGTTTTTCAAACTTTTACTTGTTTTAACGCGAGAGTAGTCGCGCTTTTTTTTTAAACACTGGTAGTCGCGCTCGGTCCATTTGCCGCCGTTACCTGTAGCCCGAAAACAGAGGGGAAATCTGCCAGCGTTACCATATGATCGAAAACGGAGAACATAGGGGGAAAATACTGATTGAATTTGAAAAGATACATTTTACAGAAACTATTATTTAAGAATATATTCAGATATGTTTAAGAATATATTTAAGAACTATAATTTAAGAATTTTATTTAAGAATATATTCAGTTCAAATTCAAATAAATATTTTAATATATATATATATATATATATATATATTACAAAATATACAGGAGTCGACGCAGGTTTTTTCCGTGGGACCCATTTTGTGAAAAATAAAAGTTATTTTGTGAAATGTATCATATTTTTGCGAAATTTATTATATTGTTGTGCGTTCGGGGTTCGAAAGGACTGATGCCAATATATAAGAACAATCAAAAGTCTTTATTCACTATAAACAGTGCAATACGAACACCAATATCTTCTGAAAATTACAAGATATTCAGTAATCTTCAAATCCAATAAAAGCACAGCAAAATTTCACACAGAAACAATGCGTTCAATACGACGTATCAACAACAAAATCGATCCGAGAAACACAGTTCTCAATGCAAAGCCTCTCGTATGAATTCAATCGCAGTTGACAGACAACTAACTGAACTGAACTGATGGAGGTCCTTATATAGGTTTCAGAGATCTTTCCAGATTATTCCAGAGCCTTCAGATGCTAGAAATTACCAGAAAGTGCTTTAACTTTCGATAGAGAACCTAAGCGAGAAGGGATCCCAATGTAAAGGTATAAGGGGGGGGGGTTGCACAAAAAGTCGCCAAATTTGGCGACAAAAATAAGTCGCCAACTTGGCGATAAACCCATTCCTTGGCGATTTTCCAATAGAGCTTCATTATAAAACCGATGCTGTAAGGTTGTTTTTCTTGCAAACCACCTGAGGCCTTTAGCATTGAGTTACATGATGCTCAATAGGAATTACATTAATAATACTGCAATTTTCACAATAATAAAATAAAACAAATTTAAACAAATGGAATATTTACAGATATATACAAAATTCATAACATTGCCCCCCTCTCAAGGACTGCACGTCCCGGGCAGTTCAACCTTTGATCGGAAAGCAAACCCGTTACCAACAAATGCTATACTATTCAAAACACATTAAAGCAAACATGCAAAATAACCATTAAACACATTCATAATGCTGAATTATACAAAATATACACTTATTAAAAAAAAAAATTAAATTAAATTAAAGTATAGACATCATTACATACAAGTATTTAAATAATAATAACATTAATAATGATAATGCTAAGCAAAAGAAATTTTTACATTAACTTATATACAAGACCATGGTCATACTAATTTACATTATTTACATTACACTATTTACAATCAATGAACTAAGTACTATGGCCATAGTATGGAGCCAGCCTGTCGTAATGAACGACTCTAGGCTTCGAACTTGGTGACTTTCGGATCCGAATTACGACATCGTTCAGTCTGTTTAGGACTGTATAAGGACCGTCCCAGTGCGATTGCAGTTTGGGAGAAAGTCCTTTACGTCGAGTCGGATTATAAAACCAAACCTTGTCACCTTCTTTGAATTGATGTCCCGTGGCTTTCGTGTCGTACCTGGTCTTCATCTTCTCCGTCTGTATATTGATCCGCTCTCGAGCCAAGTTGTGGACGTCTTCAAATCGTGCCTGGAGATTCTGCACGTATCTCTCTGGCGATGAAGGCGCATCTGGAGGGCGACCAAAAATCAGATCACAAGGTAGACGAAGATCACGACCGAAAAGCATCTGAGACGGGGAATAGCCGGTTGTTTCATGGACGGCGCTGCGATAGGCGAGAAGAAACAAGGGAAGTTTTTGGTCCCAGTCTTGTTGGTTTCTTGAGACTAGCAGTGAGAGATTGTTGAGGATGGTACGATTAAATCTCTCAACCATGCCATCCGATTGTGGATGTAAAGGCGTCGTCCTAGTTTTGTCCATTCCGAGAAGTTGACAGAGACCCTCAATCACAGCAGAGATGAAATTTCTCCCCTGGTCAGAATGCATTTGAAGGGGGACTCCATACCTTGATATCCACTGGTGTACCAAGGCATCCGCAACCGTAGAAGCTTCTTGATCAGGGATGGCATAAACTTCAGGCCATTTCGTGAAGTAGTCCATGACAACAAGGAGGTATTTGTTGCCATCAGCACTTCTTGGCAGAGGGCCTAGGATGTCAAGGGCGATGCGTTCGAAAGGTGCTCCTACGTTGTAGAGATGTAGTCTTCCTCGGCTACGTTTCTTTGGTCCTTTCCGAGCTGCACATGCATCGCAAGATTTGCACCATTGTTCGACGTCAGCTCTCGCTTTTCCCCAGAAGAAGCGCTCTCGGACTCTATGTAATGTTTTCATGACTCCAAAATGGCCACCAGTGGGACTGCCATGTAATTCCTTGAGGACCTCTGGTATTCGGGATCGAGGAAGTACCAACTGCCACCGAGATGTCTTCCCATCTTCCGATTCGAATTTTCGGAACAGGACACCATTCCTGACGTGGAGAGAGTTCCAAAGAGCCCAATATTGCTTCGTCATAGGACTGTAAGTCGAGATGTCTTTCCAACTGGGCTTCGTGCTAGAAGATTCTAATAACTCCAAGATTGGTTTGATCTCAGAGTCTGCCATTTGATCTTCTCGAATCTTCTCATCACTCCAGGGATCTGGTGGCGTTGATAGTGAAGTCTTCGTCTGGCGTATGACATGTTCGGGATTATACTTGTTCTCCGCTCTGGAACAATAGCGACAACTTTCGGGACACGGTCTTCTTGATAAGGCATCAGCATTTCCATGCGATGAACCTTTACGATGCCTGATGTCAAAGTCGTATTCCTGGAGTCGTTGTATCCATCTGGCTACTTGGCCCTCTGGGTTCTTAAAATTCATCAGCCATGTTAAGGATGCGTGATCAGTACGAAGGAGAAATTTCCTGCCATAGAGATAGTGATGGAAGTGTTCTATGGCTTTCACTATAGCTAATAACTCCTTACGAGTGACGCAATAATTCCGCTCCGGTTTCGATAAACATTTGCTCCAGTATGCTACGACTCGTTCTTGGCCATCTATTTCTTGGGAAAGTACAGCGCCGACACTTTCCTGACTGGCATCCGTGTCCACAATGAACTGTTTCTCGGGGTGCGGATAGGTAAGGACTGGAGAGGATGTGAGAGCTTCTTTCAGCCGCTGGAAGGAATTCTCGCATTCTTGTGTCCATAGAAACTTCTGCTTGCTTTCAGTGAGCCTATGCAATGGTCTTGCGATGTTGGAGAACCCCTGTACAAACTTTCTGTAATAAGTACATAGTCCCAGAAAGCTTCGCAACTGATGGACATTTTCCGGACGTTTCCAGTGCTTTACTGCAGACACTTTTTCAGGATCTGTTCGAACACCTTCAGCTGAGATGATGTGTCCTAAATAGTTTACGTCTCGTTGGAAGAACTTGCATTTCAAAGGGTTCAGCTTTAAATTCGCCGCTCTTAGCTTCGTTAACACTTTTCGAATATTTTCTAGATGTTCTTCAAACGTGCGGCCACCAATGATGACGTCATCTAGGTAGATGAGACAAGCTTCAAAAGTCAGGCCTTTTAACACTATCTCCATGAGGCGCTCGAACGTTGCTGGTGCATTGCAGAGCCCGAACGGCATAACTTTAAATTGCCAAAGTCCTTGTCCAGTAGTAAATGCGGTCTTCTCTTTGTCATCAGGATGGATCTCTACTTGCAAATATCCACTCTTCAAATCCAGCGTGGAAAACCATTTATGTCCTGAAAGAGTATCTAGCGTGTCGTCTATTCTTGGTAGAGGATAGCTGTCCTTCTTCGTGATATCGTTAAGTTTACGATAATCCACACAAAATCTTGTGGAGCCATCTTTCTTTCGGACCAACACGATGGGAGAGGCCCACGGACTTGATGACGGTTCGATGATGTCACTATCCTGCATCTCTCGTAAGAGCTTAGAAACCTCTTCTTGTTTTGCAAACGGCAAGCGTCTTGGATGCTGTTTAATCGGTGGATGGTCGGCAGTATCAATTCTATGACGTGTCAGAGAAGTGCGACCTATATCATTCTCGTTTTGTGAAAACACATCCGTAAATTCCTGGAACAGTCTTTCTGCGGCATGTCTCTGCTCAGGAAATAAATTCTCATTTCGTCCAATTTCAGGTGTTAAACTTGTAGGCGGCTCCGACAACGTCAAGCTCGGGTCTTTGCAAACACAGGTGACTGGAGCACAGGTAGCAAGCACTTCACCCTTCTGGATAATTCTAGACTTTTCACTTACATTCGCCATCCTCACGGGTATCACATCTCTCGACAGATCTACCAGCGCTGATGCTATTAGCACTCCTTTTGGGCTCTTCTCAGGATATCCAACCAAGCCACATTTAAAACTACTTTCGTTCTCAGTTAATCCAGGTATCATCATTTCGGTCCGAGGAGGGATGATAACATCTGCCTTGGCTGTGATCCGTTGAATAGACCCGGACTCATTTCCAAGTTTGAAAATAGTGACATCTTCTTGAGCAGAGCGTAACTCATTCTTCTTAAAATCCAGTGTAAATCCATGCTCTTTTAAAAAGTCCAGTCCGAGTATGAAAGGGTCTGATATATCGGCCACATAGACTGTATGATGGTAAGCGGCGTTCCCAAGCTTTATTTTCAGTTTCATTCTTCCATGTATGTCGATCATATCCCCGGTCACGGTTTGAAGGATAACACGGGGCGGAGTCCAGAGGAGTTTTTCTTTTAGCCGCAGAGCTAGATCTTTCCGAACGATGGTCACATTGGCTCCTGTATCGATGATCATATTACAGGGCAAATCATTCACACGCCCGACTATAAAAACTCCGTTCTCGCCGCAACTTCTTGCAGAAATTTGACACACTTGATAATGGGGCTTCTCAAAATCTGGCAACCTCCGCCCCGCGAGATGGCCATTAATTAGTTTTCCTGCTCCGCCGTTCGTGCTGAGTTATTATCTTCTGTGCTGGGTCGGTTTAGGCAGTTTCTTTGAATATGGCCTTCTCCACCGCATTTCCAGCACTTGATCTTTCTTCCAGGTTTGTTGTCCATCAAGGAGTTTATATGTCTCATCACGTCCTTCATCTGCTGCTGTAAACGCTCCACAGCTGTATCCGACGTCTCAGGTATGTTGGCTACTCGCACAAAGTGCCGATCTTTCCTTGTAGCTTGCTGGGCTGCCTCGAATTTCAGGGCATAAACTAAAGCCCCTTTTAAGTCACTGAGATCTGCAATCCGGAGTTGTTTCTGGATCTCAAAGTCACGCACACCATCGATGAAATGTTGCAGAGCTAAACTTTCTCTAGTTTCAGTCGGGCAGTCAGGATAAGCAAGATGGGAAAGTCTCTCGACATCCGTAGCAAGCTCTTGCAGGGATTCAGTGGATTTCTGCTGTCGAGATTTGAGCTGGAGTCTGCTATATTCCTTCATGCATTTCTCGCCAAAGCGCAATTCTAAGGCACTGACGAGCGTTTCAAAATCCAGCGGTTCATTTGCAGGCAAAGTCTGTAGGACGTCGGCAGCATCAGCTCGTAGAGAAGCAGCTAACTGGCAAGCCTTTGTCTGGGAATCCCATCCATTGGCGTTCGCTACGATCCCAAATTGTGTCTTAAAAACTGGCCAGGAGGATTTGCCGTCATAGGTCGAAAGTTTAATAAAGGCCCGAGGAAGCATATCTGGATACTTGAAATCTTCGGAAAAGTTTACGGCAGTTATCTTCTGTTTCTTGACTTTTTCCACATCTTTTTTTACATTCTCTATGCTTTCTTCAACGGTCTTGGCGATCTTTTGAACTTTTTCTTCTACTCTTTCTTCTACGGTTTTCGCTGTCATTTGAACTTCTTCTATGGTTTTGGCTGTCATTTGAACATTTTCTTCTATTTCTTGAAACCTTCCTTCAAATTTATTTTCCACGGAGTCAATTCTTTCATTTAAAGATGTTATTTTATCCTCTATCAGATCTTTCAACTCACCAAGGTTGGTTGACATATCTTTTTTTATTTCTTCCGACATTTCCTTCATTTCAGCCTGATTCGCAGTCATTTTCTCATCCATCGCTGACATTTCCTCCTTCATTTCAGCCTGGTTCGCAGTCATTTTCTCATCTATCGCTGACATTTCCTTCTTCATTTCTTCCGACATTTCCTTCATTTCAGCCTGGTTCGCAGTCATTTTCTCATCTATCGCTGACATTTCCTTCTTCATTTCTTCCGACATTTCCTTCATTTCAGCCTGGTTCGCAGTCATTTTCTCATCCATCGCTGACATTTCCGTCTTCATTTCTTCTTTCAACTCGCCAAGGTTGGCAGTCATTTTCTCATCCATCTCCCCTAATTTCTCCAATAATTTAGTCAGCTGTGCCTCCATTGCTCTGGTAATCGGCATTCAACCCCACTCCTGACACCAATTGTTGTGCGTTCGGGGTTCGAAAGGACTGATGCCAATATATAAGAACAATCAAAAGGCTTTATTCACTATAAACAGTGCAATACGAACACCAATATCTTCTGAAAATTACAAGATATTCAGTAATCTTCAAATCCAATAAAAGCACAGCAAAATTTCGCACAGAAACAATGCGTTCAATACGACGTATAAACGACAAAATCGATCCGAGAAACACAGTTCTCAATGCAAAGCCTCTCGTATGAATTCAATCGCAGTTGACAGACAACTAACTGAACTGAACTGATGGAGGTCCTTATATAGGTTTCAGAGATCTTTCCAGATTATTCCAGAGCCTTCAGATGCTAGAAATTACCAGAAAGTGCTTTAACTTTCGATAGAGAACCTAAGCGAGAAAGGATCCCAATGTAAAGGTATAAGGGGGGGGGGGGGGTTGCACAAAAAGTCGCCAAATCCGTCGCCAACTTGGCGACATTTGGCGATATATCGCCAAATTTGGCGACAAAAATAAGTCGCCAAAACCATCGCCAACTTGGCGATAAACCCATTCCTTGGCGATTTTCCAATAGAGCTTCATTATAAAACCGATGCTGTAAGGTTGTTTTTCTTGCAAACCACCTGAGGCCTTTAGCATTGAGTTACATGATGCTCAATAGGAATTACATTAATAATACTGCAATTTTCACAATAATAAAATAAAACAAATTTAAACAAATGGAATATTTACAGATATATACAAAATTCATAACAATATATTTTGTGAAAAAAAAAAACATTTTGTTATGAAAGAAAAAATCCAGCTATTAAATTCAAACCAAGCATTTAATAATTTCGTTCCTTCTGCTAAAGTTCTCGTTTCTGGTGAACTTGTTTTATTGTTAATGACACATTTTAAAATCTAACAAAATAAAAATAATTAATGGAGAGTATGTTTTATGGAGTGGAATTTTGTGAAGGTTCTTATTTTATCAAGAGGAATTTTGTGACGTGTTATATTTTATCAAGAAGAACTTTCTGAAGGACCTATTTTATAAAGAGGAATTTTGTGAAGGGCCTATGTTATCAAGAGGAATTTTGTGAAGGGCCGGATTCTATAAAAAAGAATTTTGTGAAGGAGCCTGTTTTATTAAATGGATTTTTGTGAAGGGGTCCTAAATAGGCCCCAAATTTTTCCTGTATCGACCCCTGATATATTAAAAGAATAAAAATTATTAAATAATTTGACTGATGTTTTAAAAACACAATGAATTACTAATTAGAATAAATTTTCAATTATGAATTTGAAATCGTGTTAGGGATAAATTATTTTTAAAGTCAGAACCGCAGTAAGCTGGTTTTTGACAGTGTACTGGAACTAGGAGCCAATGGAACTTGAAAAGAGACAGGTTACATTATTCATTTATGCAATTTAAATAATCATTCAATTGTGTATTTCAGGACATGTTATTTATAACCAGGAATAGATCCAGGCAAAATTTGGGACCTATTTATTTTTTATTCACAAAAATCCATGTAATAAAACAAATCCCTTCACGAAACTCCTCTTAATAAAACAGGATCCTTCACAAAATTCATCTTAATAAAACAGGTGTTTCATAAAATTCCATGTAATAAGACAGATATTCTTTACAAAATTCGTCTTAATAAAACAGGCCTCTTTACAAAATTTATTCAATTAACACATGACTCGTCATAAAATTTAAAAAAAAACCTTCACAAAATTCCTCTTAAAAAAGTCTCTTAATAAACCTCACCCTTCACAAAATTCCTCTGAATAAAGCAGGCCTTTTATAAAGTTCCATCTAATAAGACAGATTCCTGCACAAAATACTTCACAAAATTCCTCTTAATAAAACAGGCCTCTTTACAAAATTTGTTTAATTAACAAAGGATCCTTCATAAAATTAATAAAACAGGACCCTTCACAAAATTCCTGTTAAAAAAAGGACCCTTCGCAAAATTCTTCTTACAAAAGCAGGGTCCTTCACAAAATTCCTGTCAAAAAAGGTCCCTTTGCAAAATTCCTTTTACTAAAGCAGGACCCTTCACAAAATTCTTCATAATAAAACAGGACCCTTCATAAAATTCCATGTAATATGACAAACTCCTTCACAAAATTCCTCTTAATAAAACATCCTCCCTTCACAAAAACTCTGTTATTAACACAAAACCCTTCATAAAATTAAGAAAACAGGCTCCTTCGCAAAATTCCTCTTAATAAAATAGGTCCCTTTGCAGAAATCCTCTTAATAAAAGAGCCCCTGACCTTCACAAAATTTCTTTTATTAACACAAGCACCTTCATAAAATTCCATTCTATAAAAACATACTCTTTATTAATTTATTTTATTTTGTTACGTTTGTAAATATGTAATTTGCAAACTAAACAAGATCACCAGAAAGGAAAACTAAAGCAGAAGGACTTAAATAACTTATTAATAAATTATTGGTTAAAATTTCAGTAACTGGATTTCAACTTTTGTTACAAAATGTTATTTGTCACAAAAATATTATAAATTTCGCAAAATTAATTTTTATTTTTCACAAAATGGGCCCCAAGAGAAAAATATCTGCATCGACTAACTGATATCAATATCCTATTTTATTATTTTTTCTTACAATATATCTATATAAAAATAATAAAAAAGAAGATAAAACTCCTTACTCTGAAATTATTAATATAAAGGCAGCAGTTTTTTTTGTGCGTGTGTGTGCTGCTGCCTGTGTGTGTATGTGGTGCGGGGGAGGGGGGGGGCATTATTAGCAATTTTATGCTTAAACGCCCTTTTTGAAATGAAAATTTATGAAGATCCATTTAGTACTTATTTCAGGATAGAGGCAGGCCTCTTGAGTCACACCTCTTGTTAGAAGCTTCTTATGTATGATGTAAATAATAATCGTATATATGAAGTAAATAATAATAAATAACAGTTTATTCAAAGAAAGATGAAAAGAAGAATGAAAGGGCAAACTAGAATCCAACCCTTCCCAGAAACTTTCCTGCCGAGAAATTCGCGGAAACGGGAATGAAGAACTGGGAGGGGAAAAAATTACTTGAACTGCAGTGCTCGCGCCACGTTCTTTTAGACCGATTTCAACTTTAGAATGCAATAAATTTCTGAGAAAACGCAGGAATGCCTTGCAACTTTAGTACACAAAAGAACCAACGGTCAAGGTCAGCTACACTGCATTTCATTATTGTAGCTTTAAGGGGGAATGAGATAAAGGAAGACAGCGAATTTTGGCGGGGAAATGACCAACGTGCGACTACTGCCGGGTTAATGAACGTCACTTCTTGTAACTATGCTTAAAATAACCAAACAACAACAACAACAACAAAATAAACAAATAAAATAAAGAACTGCAAAACTGAATTCAATGTCTGCTTTTTCCATGAACTTTATATGAAATATAGATGCAAAAAACAAGATGATAGCATGGCTTTAAAGAGAGAAGAAATAAAAAAAAATTGATTAAAAATTAATCGGATGTATCTGGCCTACCTGTTATAGTAAATTCTATTTTCTATAATTTCATTAAAAACAGATGTTATCAAAGAAATTATTTTAATTCATTTATTATTACTTAACTATTTTTAATTATTGCAATTTCCAATTAAAAAATATCACAATGTCTGTGAAAAATCTTCCCATGTCTGTATTATTTAAGTTAAAAAAACAGCAGTATTTCAAACGGACAGTATATTTTAATAAAAACATTATCTTATCCGGTTTCTTTTCAAACTCGAGAGAAAATCGGATTTTAGTATAAAATCTTATATTTTCCGAACATTCCTGTGTAGAATAAACAATCCTTCGATAAATAAAAAAAAGTAATGGTTTGGAAATGGACCAATGAAAATCTGCGTAGATACCGCGAAACGTATCTGATTGGTCAGAGCTTTCTGACTTTTCTTAGG
This sequence comes from Maratus michaelseni, assembly GCA_963931845.1. Classification (NCBI taxonomy): domain Eukaryota; kingdom Metazoa; phylum Arthropoda; class Arachnida; order Araneae; family Salticidae; genus Maratus; species Maratus michaelseni. Next base: position 363,046,694 of record OZ007586.1, on the reverse strand, counting down.
GGGAATTAACATGAAAGTAGAGAATTTAGATAGGATGGGCGCTATTAGGGGGATTACCAAGGGGACCCGGTCTGGCGCCAAGTTTGGCGCCAACTTGGTGATATATCGCCAAATTTGGTAGCCAAATTTAGCTGCCAAAAGTGGCGCCAACTTGGCGCTATTTCCAGTATTTCGCCAAATTTCCATAGACTCCCATTGAAATCCAATAGCGTTTACTCGCTTGCAAAAAATCAACAAATTGAGATATTGCAATGCAACAAAAATGAATATTAGTTTATGAATAGAGCTTAATTGAACTATTTACATTATTTTTAAGCACAAACACTAACTATTTACAATATTCGTAACACTATATATACAATTGGTACTTGTTAGTTATCCTGTCGACCAAATTACTGTCGCCAAATTCATATATATTAAACAAGCAAGGAATTTTCCCGATTATACATATATATTAAACTAGCAAGGGATTTTCCCGATTATGAAGAATGCATACAAAATAAGGGATCGCGAGGCGATCCAGAATGGAAACGCAAAACGATTACGTCTGGGGTTGGCTAGGGGGCGAATACGCGGGGGGTTGGTGAGCGTAGCGAGCATGGGAGCCGAGCCCCCCTAGTCTTGAAAAAAAAGATGTAATATGAATGACTTAGAAAATTACTTTTAGGTGACTGTTTAAAAAACAAATTGCTTATAATCATACTTTGTATCAGTATAGAGATTGTGTTTTTGCGGTTACATACTTTTTAAAGGTTTTCTTGTTGCTCAAGTTAATAATATTTAAACATTATTTGTGAACCAATGATTAAGAATATTATGTCCTTTATTTATGCTTTAAACAGGTGCGTATGGAAGAGAGGGATCATGCGACTCAAGCCCTTCCCATTCAAATAAACATAATTTTTTAAAGTCACATGAATTTCACCAAATACCAAAGATTATTATTTTTATTTCATTTTTGAATATTTGATCACTGAAAACACAACTCTGTACATAAAGAAAGACTTTAAATATTGATTACATTTCTGGCTAGTAAATCTGCAGGCCAAGGCCTCCACATCCCTCTGCAAATTGCATTTTTATTTTGAATTAATTTTATTTGTTATCTTGAAACTTTTAACCCGAAGTCTTTTGATTTCATATTAGTTTTACTGCAATTAAGATTTCAAGTAATTTCAGAACATTTAATTCTTATTAACGGGAAATAGGAATGAATACACTGATACTCTAAAACTATAAATTTTCTGCGAAAACCTTTTATTGTATGAGGGGGCTCTTGCCCCCCCCCCCCCCTCAAACCGCCGTTGTTTCATAATTTAGTAATCGTAACTCTCTACAATTTTCAGTACATTAAATATTCTATCTAAAACAGTTTAAATGTTGATGTCATGATAATTGCAGTAACAACTAGTTTGAACTGTTAATTATTCCTATAAATATATTTATTAATTATTGATAATCTTAACTGTTCTATTTATTTTAAAATGACTACGTGAGCCCCTCCCATAGTTTTTGAATTGTTACGCCACTGGCTGTATACGATATGAACTATTGCTGGTGCATTTGTGTTTTATATTGAAAGGTCCTTCCTCTTGTCTTTAGAAATTTCAAATAACTTACTTGAAGTTCCAATAAAATTGCAGAATAATTCACATTTTTTTTTAAAATTCAGAATGTTCTACTTCATTGTTGAATAAATTAAAGTACTATTCATGTCTAAATTCGAAATGAATTCAAAATTTCTAATATTGTTTATTTAACAAAAAAAAAATAATCATTTGACAATGATTTTTTTTTATTTTTCTAAGAAATATGTAATCACATTTTCCAATTTGCTTTATGCACGATTCTCAGTAACTCACAAGTAAGCTCTCCGTAAGCACATACTCTAAAAGTTTGAAACAATTAAGAATGTTCTTCTCATGTGGGTACACCTGTTTATAGAAAAAACAATTTCTGTGGAATTTCAATTATACGGACGTAAAAAAATAATAAGCATTTCGGTATTTGGCGATTTATTGCTAAGTGGCGACAAGATAAAAAAGAAAAAGATGTTTTTTGTAATCAATGAGCTTCCATTTAACGGGCCAGATAAAATGTACAAATGCTTCTACTCTACACGCTGACCCATTTTAAATAAGTTTAAATTAAATAAATGCATTTTTAAAACCTTGGTTTAGACAAATACACATTTTTTGATTTATTGAATTATCTTATTGAATCTTATTATACAGTTTAAAACAAAATTTAAGTTGTTTAAAAATATTTGCAACTCAAAATTACTTTTAAAAGATATGTAAAATTGTTCCATGGTTTCAAGGAACAATTGAACTTTCAAAAACTCATGGAACGGAGGATTAAACAAGGATGAAATATGTGTAAAATCTTAAATAAAATAAACATTGAAGCAAAGAAAATGTATTAGTTTAAATTCAGAATATTTTTAATTAATTTTATAGTGAATATATAGAGAATTGAAATTATAAAATGAAAAACGAAAGTGATTTCTAAAAGAGAGATAGGAAAGGGAGTCATACGCCCTTAAATAAAAAAAATATGGATAAAAGCATATTTTGTTTTACGGACATACATTTTAATATACAAAAAAGGCTCTTTTTGTAACGTTAAGCTTTCATTTTATATGTTAGGTAATATTCAATTTAAAACCTTTCCTACTCTAAACGCTGAACTAGTTTAAATATGTCAAGTAAGTGTATTTTTTATAACTTCCAGTTTTGACACATGTATAAATATTTTTGATTTGTTAACAACTTTATTCTACAGGTTAGAACAACATTTCAATTGTTCAGAAATGTTTTGAAACTCAAAATTATTTTTAAACGCATGGACCAAGTTTATCCAACCGCGAAACTTTTTTAAAATCTAGAAATGAAAGGGACATTAAAATAAGTATTTGCAGCTTGAAATATATAATATATTAAAAGTGTTTTCAAAGGTGGAATTATGTAACTTATATATAATATATTAAAGGTGTTTTCAAAGGTGAAATTATGTAACTAATATATAATATATTAAAAGTTTTCAAAGATGAAATTATGTAACTAATATATAATATATTAAAAATGTTTTCAAAGATGAAATTATGTAACTAATATATAACATACTAGCAAGCTACGCCCGCTACGCTGGTCAATTTCTTTTAACGAACCTTTACTCCAACAAAATATTGACATTTCATAAATAACTTTTATATTTTAACAGAATAATAAGGCTACTATAATTTGTGACTCGTGCTATAGCCAATATACACGTCAGGACACGTCGCACTTATCATTATCTTTTTACGCATGAAGGTTTCGCTATGGTACTCCATTGGAAAATTTGGTAATTTTTGAAATTCAATATTTGAAAAACGGCATAATCATTAGATTTGAAATTTATATCAAGAAAAATACAATTTTTTACCTTTCAAACGCAGTTTGTCTAACAATTTTCTGACAAATACTTTTTGAGCTATCATTTTTTTTCAGTAACCTCAAATGTTTCATTTTCCGAGATTAATCTGTTGCAACAATTAGCGAAAAACCCAGTCGTCAGCAACGCATAGTTTTTCATTAAAGAGGCTGTTGGAGCAGGGATTGTCACCACCAATTTGCCACCATCACTTTTGAAATCGGTTCCGTGGTTCCAGAGATTCCATAGAAATTGTAATTTAGAATGACTTCAGAACACTTTTCGCTCATTTCACCCATTTAAATTTCGATTTTTTTTTTAAATTTATTCTTAGAGAGCATTTACATCTTATAAGTAACTACAATGCTAAATTTCAAATTTCTTGCCCCTTCAGTATAAAAAAGTCGCAATTTTCGAACATTTTTCGATCCTGCACCCCATTGATGTTAGTGGCACCGACATAAAATATAGCCTATGTTGGAGTAGGGATTGTCCCCATCAATTTGCCACCATTACTTTTGAAATCGGTTCTGTAGTTCCAGAGATTTCATAGAAATTGTAATTTAGACTGTTTTTAGAACGCTTTTCGCTCATTTCACCCTTTTAAATTTCAATTTATTTTTTATTTTATTCTTAGAGAGCATTTACATCTTATAAGTAACTACAATGACAAATTTCAAATTTGTAGCTCTTTCAGTATAAAAAATAAAAATAAAACTGCCCAGTTAAAGTGAGGGCAGTGAGTTCACAGGCTATTCACACTAATTGTATATTATACTCTTATTTCAAAGAATTTGAAATAAGCCCATCGAAAAATAAAGAAAGAAACAATACATTAAGGGGGGGGGGTCATCCCCCCGTTACCCTCCTCATAGTTAACTAATGAACCCCTTAAACTAATCAGGTAAATCTCTAATTACAATGAATATATATACAAAATTTGAAGAAAATTGGATAATTCTGCATGAAACACCCATTTATATAAATTAAGGCGGGATTAGCCCCCTCCGTTCCCCCCTTTATACTTAACCAATCAATCCCGAAAACTAATCAGGGAAACGTCTTAACCCAATGAACCTATAAACAAATTTTGAAGCAAACGGGATAATTCTGCATGAAAAACCCATTTATATAAATTAAGGGGGGGGGGATTAGCCCCCCCGTCCCCCCCCTTTATACTTAACCAATCAATCCCGAAAACTAATCAGGGAAGTGCCTTAACACAGTGAGCCTATAAACAAAATTTGAAGGAAAACGGAATAATTCTGCATGAAAAACCCATTTATATAAAATAAGGGGGGATTAGCCCTCCGTTCCCCCCTTTATACTTAAGGCTGCTCGTCAGTAAACTTCCCGTTTCCCCTCGCTAATGTTATTCCTATGGTCGTAGGATGCATTCGTATTTTTAAAATATCTCCTCGGAAAATTAATATTTTTAACTTCTGTTTTCTTTGTACTGTTCTTAAAGAATGTCTCTTTTTTTCTTAGTTATCAAAATATTTCTAAATTATGTGCTTAATTTATATTTTTATGCGTTAAAATCTTATCGAAACTGAATAAGATTTTAACGTTTCATATAAAATTAAGTATATATTTTAGAAACAAATTGACAACTAAGAAAAAAAGAGACATTGTTTAAGAATAGTACAAAGAAAACAGAAGTTAAAAATATTAATTTTCCGAGGAGATATTTTAAAAATAGGAATGCATCCTACGCCCATAGGAATAACATTAGCGAGAGGAATCGGGAAGTTTACTGAAGAGCAGCCTTAACCAATCAATCACGAAAACTAATCAGGGATGCGCATTAACACAGTGAACCTATAAATAAAATTTGAAGGAAATGGGATAATTCTGCATGAAAAACCCATTTATATAAATTAAGGGGGGTATTAGCCCCCCGTTCCCCCCCTTTATACTTAATCAATCAATCCCGAAAACTAATCAGGGGAGCGTCCTAACCCAATGAACCTATAAACAAATTTTGAAGCAAATAGAATAATTCTGCATGAAAAACCCATTTATATAAATTAAGGGGGGATTATCCCCCCGTTCCCCCTCTTTATACTTAACGAATCAATCCCGATAATCAGGGAAGCGCCTTAACACAGTGAACCTATAAACAAAATTTGAAGGAAAACGGAATAATTCTGCATGAAAAACCCATTTATATAAAATAAGGGTGTATTAGCCCTCCGTTTCCCCCTTTATACTTAACCAATCAATCCCGAAAACTAATCAGGGATGCGCCTTAACACAGTGAACCTATAAATAAAATTTGAAGGAAATGGGATAATTCTGCATGAAAAACGCATTTATATAAATTAATGGGGGTATTAGCCCCCCGTTCCCCCCTTTATACTTAATCAATCAATCCCGAAAACTAATCAGGGAAGCGTCTTAACCCAATGAACCTATAAACAAATTTTGAAGCAAATAGAATAATTCTGCATGAAAAACCCATTTATATAAAATAAGGGGGGGATTAGCCCCCCGTTCCCCCCTTTATACTTAACCAATCAATCCCGAAAACTAATTAGGGAAGCGTCTTAACACAGTGAACCTTTAACCAAAATTTGAAGGAAATGGGATAATTCTGCATGAAAAACCCATTCCCCCCGTTCCCCCCTTTATACTTAACCAATCAATTCCGAAAAGTAATCAGGGAAGCGTCTTAACCCAATGAACCTATAAACAAAATTTGAAGGAAAACGGAATAATTCTGCATGAAAAACCCATTTATATAAATTAAGGGGGGATTAGCCCCCCGAGCCCCCCCCCCCCTTTATACTTAACTAATCAATCCCGAAAACTAATAAGGGAAGCGCCTTAACTCAGTGAACCTATAAACAAAATTTGAAGGAAAACGGAATAATTCTGCATGAAAAACCCATTTATATAAATTAAGGAGGGGGGAATTAGCCCCTTGTTCCCCCCTTTATACTTAACCAATCAATCCCGAAAACTAATCAGGGAAGCGCCTTAACACAGTGAACCTATAAACAAAATTTGAAGGAAAACGGATATTTCTATGAAGAGTTATCGCATTACGTACGTACATACATACATACAGAACCGGCTGGCAAGCTCTCGGGGCTTGACAGCCAGTTTGATAGCTAAAAAATCGCAATTTTAGAACGTTTTTTGCTCTTGCACCCCCTGGGGTTAGTGGCACCGACATAAAATATAGCCTATGCTGGAGCAGGGGTTGTCACCATCAATTTGTCACCATCACTTTTGAAATCGGTTCGGTAGTTCCAGAGATTACCCCCTACAAACAAACAAACAAACAATTTTTACTCCTTTATAATATTAGTATAGAATAATAGTGTTTATTATGTAACTGAAATATACACAAATTGCATGTATTATAGCATAACCTGACACAAAAAAAACAGTAAACTATTTCGTTTTTTAAATTTAAATTCACTAAACATTGGAAATTAAGTCATGTGCATTTGGCGATCACCAGTCTTCGTCTTCAAATCACACGACGCCAAATCGATTTGGCGGTACAAACTCGATAGTTTAGTTTTATAGACTTTATATTGAGATTTCTCAGGTATATTTCACTGATGTTATATTAGGTTTATATGGAGAACCATCAGAATTTTTTTCGAGATATCCAGAGCGCGTGCTTTACGGAAACCTTCCTTGTCAATAAACAACTGTTTAATATTTATACAAGAAATATTACATGTAAGAAAATTCAATTACTTAACGAGTGCTTCTTAAGAACAATTCTTTAAAACTATGCGAGCAATAAATTTAGGAATATTGTCTTTTTTGTTGGAAACTGTAAAATAATGACTTATACCCATTTTAAAAGCTATTAAATAATAGAATAATTCATCTGAAAAACAAGTCTTCAGTAGCTTAAATAGTGTTCTAATAATTAAACTTTTGAAAGAGTTTTAACTATCTAATCCTCTTGGTTAGGGAAAATGATTTATAGCAAGAGACTAATAGTTAATTGAGTTTTGAAAATTTTAATAAACAACTAAAATTTAGAAAATTTAAAAACCCTTTGACGCATATTATAAAAACACGCAGGGTACTAAACTTGTATTAAACCCTCCATTTAATTAAAAAAAAGACTAATAGGTTATGTGCATTTCTTCAGGATATCATTAATTACTACATATTTTTATTACATAGCTGCCAATCTTCCGGCTTCTTTCAAGTCAAATAAATTTGTTTAAGTGGCAAAGTATTGGTGCGTATAGCAAAGGTCCCAAGTTCAAAGTCTGGCCTAGATACTCTGTTGGGAAAATTTGTTTCAACTTCGACCTCCACCTAAATATAATCCATTAATTCGAGTTGCATTCTAATGGTTTGCATATATGAATTTTCTCGTTAAAAATACTTTTATTTGACTAAGGACAAAACCGGAATGCTGTCAACTATGCTGTCAGTCATTACTAAAATGCAGAAATATTGTATGTTTGCCATGTTGTAATGTGCTTCAGTTTTGATTTTATTAGACATGATCCGGGAAAATTTGTTTTAAAGAAAATAAATTCTATGCATTAGAATATATCGAACATGTTGTCATTCCCAACGACACTGCTTATTGATGCCGTGTAACGTCCCTTGTATGAATTTTACCTTCCACAACACTATAATTTTTTCGGGACAAACGTCACATATACGTGCCGTATAGGGTGCCTACACTCCTTATTTTTGAGTACCATCATTTCTGTAAAGTAATCATCGTCTTATGTAATCGCAGCATTTCTGCGATGAGGTAACCATTTAGTGAATGCCTTATAAAGATCATAGGAAAGAGATAGGGTGCCTACACTCCTTATTTTTGAGTACCATAATTTCTGTAAAGTAATCTTCGTCTTATGTAATCGCAGCATTTCTGCGATAAGGTAACCATTTAGTGAATGCCTTATAAAGATTTAATAGAACTGAAGACACCATATCTCCCACTCTACTAGCAAAAATTTATTCTATTGTAGTCCTTTTCTAAACATTATTTAAAAAATTATCTTATTTCATGTTCAAATTTATGTAACAAATTCATTATCAAGTGATATATCTTTACGAATATATGTGTTTTTATATATGAGAGACAAGTAATCTAAATATATTTCCATAAAAATCGCCATTTGATAAATTAAATCATCGAATCTACAGGTTGATGTCTTTATAAAAATTTTAAAATACTATGGGAGAGAAAAACGGAAACTAAAACTTGTTAGAATAATTTAAACAGATTCAAAACTGTCATAGTAACCCGATTAGCTTACAACTGTTAACAATGAGTTTTTTTTATTACGCCAGAAGAAAGAAAAAAACTCGTATAAAGAAGCTATTTTCACATACGCTAATTGTAAAGAAAGTTTGTCTGACAAGATTAAATAATTTTTTTGTTAGAAAGTAAATAATAATGAAATACAAGAAAAGAATTGTACTACTATAAAGTATTTATTAATTTAAATTCATACTTTTTAAAAAACACGTTACTAAATCAAATATCATTATCAAAATAAACATTATGTAAAGAAAAATAAATTAAAAAAAATAATAATGATTCATCTCGTACTCTATAGTTTTATAATCACAAAGCAGAAAGAAGTAATTTGTTTTTTGAATGTTGGTAAGTATGTAATATTGAAAATTCCAACAAATCAAATGACTGCAATTTAAAGTTACCCATTTCAGTAAATTCATGATTTAGCGTATCGAAACAAAGAGCAGATGACATACTTTAGATAATTGTGCATAGATCTTTTTCTGCTCAATGCGAATTCAACATTTACACCATTATGAGTCTGAATTTGGTTTCCAAAACTCATTCAGCGATTTGCAATGGAAATAAGAAAACAAATCATTTGACAATGAAATAAATTTGAATTACGTATGAATGCGTCATGACATACCTCTTCACTATGAATAATTCATGAAATATATTCTCATGTTAATTTTGGAATTTTGGAATGTAATGTAAAAAAAAAAAAAAAAAAAAAAAAAAAAAAAAAAAAAAAAAAAAAAAACTTAAAATTAACCTTATGTACTATCTTTTCCCAGAAATTATTATTTTGATGTTATACGAGACTTAAGTTGGTATACATATGCATAGTAATACATATCGTTTTCTTTTTTATTACTTGATTTTTATTTAGCGTATCTTGAGAAATGATTCAAATACAAAATAAATTGCGATTATAAATAACGAATTATACTTCCCGCATGATGCTTTAGGTTTTATTTAGGAAGTTAGGTTTTATTTAAGTTAATACAGAATAATAATGTCGTACATTTTTCCTTTCCAATAAGAAAATTCGCTAATATTTTTTAAAGATAAATTCTGCACATTAGTTTTAACAGTTACTTTTTTAAATATTAACATTTTGTTTAAAGTAGCTTTTTTTTTTGCACGATTACAGTTCTCTTATAAAATATATATTGTTTAATTATTTTTTTAATATTTGTTTAGTTCAGTGAAAAACAGTAAAACGTTTAATATTTGGGTATGGAAAAATCTTACTTAGCTTATTCATCTGCTCTCAATTTAATAATCTATGAAATTGATCAGGGCGGAGTGTATTCATTTGTTTAGAAAAAGTAATCCTCAAAATAACTCTCTTTATTCTGGATTTCTAATTAAATAGATTTTATATCATGGTCAATATGTGTATTACACAATACAACAAAATACTGCTTAGAAATACGGAATATTTTCATTTACCTATTTATAGCATATCATTAAACGCATGAAAGACAATAAGGTTACATCTACACTGACAAAAGAGAAATAAAAGTACGCGCATGAAAAATTAAAAGTTCACAAAAAGGCTGACTCAGCTGGTTCATGTTAAAGTTTGAGTGATGATTTCCTCTGCTGTGTTAATGTTCCTTTTTCTTGGAGATCATTATGTCTAATATCCCTGTTTGATTCCTGATGCTAGAATAGTGATTGTTCTAAACTTTTTTTGGTATTTTATGAAATCAGATTTGGCCAAGGGTTTGGTTAATAGATCAGATGCCATCTGTTTGCTAGAGCAATATACTCTATACCTGCTTTCTTTATGTGCTTGATACTGTGGAATTTTATGTTAATATACTTTGTCTTTGAGTGATGCTTGCCTCTCTGTATAATCTTGATGCATGGCTGGTTGTTTTCGAACATCGTTATGGGCATTCTTTGTGGTAAGTCTAAATCCTTTAAGAAGCCTATTATACAAACAGTCTGTTGAACAGCATTGGAAAATGAAACATATTCAACTTCTGCTGATGAAAGTGCGACTGAAACTTGTTTCTGGTGATCCAGAGATTGGAAGTGTCTCCAAATAAACTTGGTGACAACTGCTTTCCGCTGGTCATTTTTCTATTACATTTATCATCAGCCCAATCTGCATCGGCGTAAGCTATTAAGATGGGCTTCTTTTGCTTAATTATTATTAACTGTAATATTTATAACAATTGTTTTGTGATTTTTAGATATTTTATCCCCCTTTTGATGACGTTACAATCCTTTTCTCTTGGCTTCTCATTCTTGCGCCTAAGGATGTTTGTAGTGTTTATAGTAGATAAGTCAGGTCTAGTTACTTTTTCTAGATCTAACAGTACGCCACAACTTGCCTATATTTTTTATAATCTCGAAGAAATTTGTCACCATCATCTAATTTCAGGTAAACTAGTTCCATGAGGGGTGTTGCAGAAGATGGAACCAGGATGGAACTTTTAAATTACTGAATTTATTATGTTTATTTGTTCTAAGATGAAGTTTCCCTCTTTGATATTCTCTATGTTTATTATCAAATAGTAGTGTACTTGTCCCAGATTCTTTATTCGTATTCATTCTCTTTTTAGTTTTTCACTATTATTACAATATCTCCATCTCTTTTCCAGCATTTAATAAGTAATCTACATAAACAATTATGTATATAGTCTATTTTCTTTTTTGGACGTTTAAAGAGACATGAATCGGCAGTGCTTAGCACAAAACGGAGTTTCTTTAATGAATCACATATTATAATGTTCCAAGCTCTAGCTGCTTGCTTTAATCCGTAGATGGCTTTGTTCAGCTTGCATATTTTCTTTACTTCGATTGCCTTTATATGTCTTTCCCGTTGAGGCATATAAAAATCTTCGTTCAAATTTACGTTAAGAAATGCTGTTTTTATGTCGATATGATTTATTTTAAAATTTGTGTATGCACCAAATGCTAGTAATGATCTTATTGTTGCGTACGTTTCAAAAGAAGCAAAAGTTTCCTCATAATTTTATCCGAATTTTTTTAGTGTACTTTTGCTACTAGGCGTGCTTTATATTTTTCTATCTCGCCGTTTGAGTTATATTTTGCTCAAACATCCACTTGTACCCTTTAATTTTCTTCCCGAGTGAAGGAGTGAATAATTCTGAAGTGTTATTTTTGTTTAATAAATTTATTTTCTCTGCGGTAACATCAAGTCATTTAGCTTTCTCAAATAGATTTTCTTCTAACTCCTTCCATCCTTTAGGTTCAGTTATTCTATGGGTGTTTGTGATATAGGCGAATCTATTGGATGGTATCCCTTTAATGGTCCTTTCGGATCTCCTAGGATAATCAGTCTTCGTTACCTCAACATCAGAATCTTCGTTTACTTTCTGTATGTCGATCTCTCTTTCTGACGAACTGACACCTGCTTTTGGAGGTTCAGATTGAGTGGTTTTCTTATTTATTACGTCTAAATCAAGATTTAAATTTTCTTTATTTGAAATTATCTTTTCGATAAATTTTACGGTGCGGGCTAGGGTTACGCCCTTCCCTTCAATGTATTCTGCATCACTTCGATCTGTTATTGTATTCTAACGAAGATCCGTTCTATTGCTTTATTGTCTTATTTTCCCGTTTATTTCTATTTATATATGCATAATCTTTACAGCCAAATACTTTGATATGGGACAGATTGGGTTTATTATCCGTCTACGATTAGTTATTTCATTAGACTTTGTAGGGAAGCAGTTTTGAAGGTACACAGCCGTGTAGATGGCTTCACCCCAAAATTTCTGTGGTTAGTTTGCTTCAGATAGAGAGTAGCGTGTCATTTCAAGCAAGGTCGATTTTGACGTTATGAAACCCCATTCTGGGATGCTCAACTTGGGGCAGTCAGTTTGTGTTGTATGCCCATTTCTCGCATCTTTCTGGGACTTTGTGCGGAAGCAGTTTTGAAGATACACAGCCGTGTTTATGGCTTCATCCCAAAATTTCTGTGGTTAATTTGCTTCAGATTGAGAGCAGCGTGTTATTTCAAGCAAGGCCAATTTTGAAGTTCCGCAACCCCATTCTGGGATGCGTAACGTGGGACAGTAAGTTCGTGTTGTATGCCCATTACTCTCAGAACGTTTTCAACTTCTCTGTTGTGTACTCTCCACTGTTGTCAGATCAAAATCTGTTCGGCCAAATTTATTTTTGGTGATTGCAATATATTCTTTGAATCATCTTAGCAATTCGCTCTTTTTAGATAGTAAATATATTATAGATAATCTGCTAAATTCGTCTATGAAGGAAAGGAATTAAGTTTTATTCAACATTCGGGGTTTGCATAGGGTCGAATATGTCAGTATGTACCAATTCCAGCACTCTTTTCGGCCTATGCTGGGCTTGTTTCAGGTGCTGTACGTCGGTCATTTTTGACTTAATGCAACTTTTACACATTGTGTTCCGAATGCAATTTCCTAACTTTAATCCCGCTATAAGTTTTTTTAAAACTATTTCTTTAATGGAGTTGATATTTTTGTGTTCTAATTTTTTATGCCATAGCTCGATTCAATTTTTACTATTACAGTTAGGAAGTAGTTGTGCAAAATTTTCATCTTTAGAATTATTTAAATTTAAATTTTTAGAATTATTTAAGATTATTTCATGGAGATTATTTTTTACTTCTTTTTTTTAATGAAGTTTTACTGTTGTATGTTCGTTTACAGCTTTCATTTTCGAATGTTAACATGCAAGCATTTTGCCTTGCCTTCTGAACCGACATTAAATTTGATTGAATACGTGACACATATTAAATACCCTTTAGAGTTATGTTGCTAATATGCCCGTTTGATGTTTTTGTTTTTATTTTAACGTTTATGACCCATAAGGGTTTCATTAAGTAGCCATTGCCATTATCGAATATGACGTAGCTTTGATAATTATTTTTCATGTCAGTAAACAAAAGTTTATTATTGCAAATGTGTGCAGAGTGACCTGAATATATTATATAGCTTTATTTATATACTTTGCGCGAGAAAAGCCAAATTGCCTTTTGTATTGGTGCTCATTTTTTCTTCCTTTGAAAGTAGGTCATTTGATCCGTTTCGCAATTCCTATTATACGAAGTTGGTTTAAATGTTTAAAAACAGAGTGGTGAATTATGTCAGTACTTTCCGTTGTTTTTTATTTAATTCTTGGGAAAGTTAGGATGTTTGTTTTTCCAATGCCAACGTTTGGAATTTTTGTGTTTTTATGGTAATAAGTGCAAAATTTATTGTATTCACGCTTAAAGGTTTTTTCCCGTCCGTTTTATATGCTCTAGTGACATTTTCGCAGAATGAATCAGAATTATTGCTTCTTCCGTAAAATTCGTCAGTGAGTTTTCCTTTAATTAATTCTAAGTTCAGTCCTTCTTCGGCCTCGCTTTTAAAGCGGTTATTAAGGTATAATTATGGGCTGTGAAAATAATAGAAGCGCTGATAAATGAGAATCACTGATGTCTTCACTGATTGCTTTGAGCTTATCTGTGGGTCCCAATAAATTTTACTATGGGATTAATCATGTTTCCTCTCTCTTCTAACTTTTTACTATAAAGTGTCATCAGCAAGTATAATTTCCTGGATAAATTAGAACATTCGTGAATTATTTTTAAAACCTTACAAGTTATTCTGGCCGTTGATTCATTTTCCACGTATACAATATCTGTGTTATCAATACAAAAATTTATTAATGCCCTGAATTTTTCATCTTTGATCGACTGGGTTCTATCGTCGAATGAGTCCTAGTGGTCGACTACTTATTTTAGTCTACTCATTCGACTGGGCCGGGTATCATATAGGTCATATAGGTCATATAGGTTCATAGTCATATAGGTCATCATCTGTGAGAGGCATTTCAATTTAAATTTTCATACAAAATGATTGTTTAATTTTAATTCTTCGATGTGTAAGCTTTCTTTTGATGAACCAATTGTTCATCCACCTTATTTTGAGACCCCTTATCCTTAATGAGTAGCTTTAATTATAATTAACTACGTTAAAAAGTATTAATAGTTTCTGTCCGAATATTTTATTTGTTTAACACTGGTATTCTTTTCTGAATGTGCGCATTTTCGGATGAATTAATCTATTGTTTAATTAACTGTTTAATATTTGTTTAGTTCACTTAGAAACAGTAAAGCGTCCTTTAATATTTAGGTAAGGGGGAAAGTCTCACTTATTGTGTTCATCATCTCCAGATTTAAGAACCCATGTAATTGACTTGGACGGAGTGTATGCAGTTGTTTAGAGAAAGTAATCCTCAAAATCACACAAAATAACTCTTTGTATTTTGTATTAATCATTAAATAAATTTAATATTATGGTTAATATATGTATTACACAACACAAAAATTACTGGTTAAAAATACGGAATAGTTTCATTTCAGATTTCTAGCACATCCTTAAACGCATGTTAGAGAATGGAATGTTATATTTACACGGATAAGAAAGAATAGGAGCAAAAAGGTTGACACAGATGGTTCGGGTTAGATTTTGAATGCAGAAGTCCTCTGTGAATTTGATGTTTCTTTCTCTCGGAGATCATCACATCAAATAATGAATAGGATTGTTTTGTGAAATCGTGATTTTATTAGTAGCAACTTTTCAAAATTTGTGCTATTTTTGCTCATTCGTTTAGTTTATTAACAGATGAAACCAACTCTAAAATGTAAATATTACATTTCTCTAATAAAATATATAGAGTTCCTTTACAATCAGTAGATTAATGTAGTAGTAAATCAAGTAGTGGAAACCCTACAATTATTCAGGCTAATTTTGGATACTTGCTTGAGAATGAATGGATCTCAATTTAAACTTTACAAAAGTGTGAAAAATATTTTAAAATTAAGTTATTTCCTCTAAAAAAGAGGATATCTTGTCCCCTTATTTAAAATGTTAAATTATAGATACTTGGTTTTTGGTCATAATAGTCTAATTTGCGTAAAATATCTTTATCAAATATTCAAAATTAGCTGTATAGCTCTTGGTGAATTTTGGTTTATCTGTTCAAAAAGTGTATAAGATTTCGTGTTAACATATTACTGAAAATTTAATGTAAAATCTGTGTTTTGAACAATAGAACCTCCGCCCCTACTGAAAGGCTTTAGCACATTGATTGTCTAGATACGTTGTTTTAAAAGTTTATCCATCTTAATTATGTTTCATTATATAAATTTAACCCTTTAACAGTTTTGTCCATACACCGTACGTGGAAGAAGTTTGCTTGCGCCGTTTTTCAAAGATTTGGATGTTCCTAATTTTTAATCGTAAACTTCGCTATTTTTAATGAAACAAAATTTTCGATTAAATAAAGATAATAATTTTGTTCGATAAAAGTGGTATTTTGCCCTTATTTTTAGTTTACGATATCAAAAAAAAAAAGAAAAAAAAGAAATGAAAAAGAAAAAAAAAGAAAAGAAAAGAAAAGAAAAAGAAACTGTTGACGGACTAATTAACAATTCTTATTGCTAACAAAATATGCACAAATATATTATTAAATATATATTAAATATATTTATAATATATGATAAATACCTATTCTTTCTGTTAAATGCTTATCAACATCTAATGCATGAACATTACATAAGTGGAAATAAGTATTTCGGATACGCCTTTAGTCCATGCTGATTGGTTATATGAACATGAGTGTACCCGTGACAGGTCAACAATGTGTTATCATTTTCGCATTATGTTTTCTTGGTTTGTGGTCTTAGTATTGTAAACGTAACTTTATCATAAGGTATCTCAAAATAAGTAATTTTTAACAAAAAATAAAACCGACATCAAGGGATTGTTCCTTACCTTCGTCTATATATATATATATATATATATATATATATATATATATAACCACTAAAACATCACTGAAACATCACATAACATGTGAGGAAAGAAAAAAAAATATAATAAATATGAAATATATATACAGAATATTGTGGACATTCTTAAACAGGGTGTCCGAAAAGTCTGGAAACGGTCAAATAACTCGAAAAGTATACATCAGATAGAAAAAGGGGAAATGCATGTTCAATATTTTTGAAAAATCTATTTAGGGATATCAAATTTTCCAACCCCCAACTCTGCCCGCTGGCGGGAAAGGGCGGCAATTTTCGAAATTTTAATTTTAATTTTAATTTTAATATAAAGTAGTACTTAGCCCCCCTCTTTTTTATTGCAGATTCGAATTCTACGGGAAAAAATACGTAACTTTTGTATTTAACATTTTCTTTGAAAAATAATTTCTTTGAAAAGTCTGGAAATGGTCGAATAACTCGAGAAATATACATCGGATTGAAAAACGGAAAAATACGTGTTCAGTATTTTAGAATAATGGCAACTTTTATATCCCTAAATAGATTTTTCTAAAATATTGAACACTTAATTTTCCGTTTTTCAATCCAATGTATATTTCTCGAGTTATTCGACCATTTCCAGACTTTTCAATGGAAACGATTCTCACTGCATTTTACTCGATTACAGCGCAATCTACTCTTTTTCAAAGAAAATGTTAAATACTAAAGTTACATATTTTTTCCCATAGAATCCAAATCTGCAAAAAAAGGGGGATTATAGTTTAAGATTTCAAAGTTGCCCCCCACCCTGGGGGGAACCCCAGGGGCTGGAAACTTTGAAATCCCTGAATAAATTTTCAAGGCTATTGAACATGCATTTTTCAGTTTTTCAATCCGATGTATATTTCTCAAGTTAGTCGACCGGTTCCAGACTTTTCAATGGAAACGATTTACGACGACTGCATTTTACTCGATTACAGCGCCATCTACGATTTTCCGAAAAAAAATGTTCAATGCAAAAGTTACGCAGAATCCGAATCTGCAATAAAAAGGGGTTATTATTTAAGATTTGAAATCCCCCTTTCCCCCCAGGGGGCCGAGTTGGGGAGGCAACTGTGATATACCTAAATAGATTTTTTAAACATATTGAACATGCATTTTTCCGTTTTCCAATCCGATGTATATTTCTCGAGTTATTTGACAGTTTCTATACTTTTCGGACACCCTGTATATCATATAGAAGACATCGTGGACAAAACGAGTTACCAAATTCGACCCGCAGGAGTGAAAACACAACTTGAAACCCACTCGACTCAAACTGCATGAAAGATTGTTTTCGGGTAACTTTGAGTTACGAGACTTGATGCAGTTCATTCATTTTAAATCCCAGTTTTGGCAATATTCCTTATTTTACAGGACTATAATCCACACATTCATTTTAAGTATCATTGATGTCAAAATCTGTCATTTTTACATGCAGTAGACGATAACATATTAAAATTTTGAGGTGTCCCTGTAAAAGAACCATACACAGCACAGCGACTATTTTAATATAAAGTAGTACTTACCGCCATATAAAAATTTCGTGACGATTGGTGAATTTTAACGAAAGCTTACAAAGTCAAAAAAAGTCCCGAAAACAGACAGACAAACAAACATATCAATTTTAGATCCTAATAATTTTGATAACGGCACCATTTGCAGACCGAGGCCTTTCCAACAAAAAAAGATTATGAAATTTGGACCATCCATTCAAGAATTATCCGTGAACATACATAAAAAAGATATAGGGATTTATATAATTTCCTTCGTTGAAAGTTGGTTAATGATAAAAGATTTAAAATAGACAAGCTTTTCATTTCAACTGCTTGTAAAGAAAGTTAAATAAACGGAAAACAGGTAGTAAAATCCAAAAATATCATCATATGTTTTCTCTATTTCAATAATTTAAATAGACAATTGTGTTAATAAAAATGAGGGAAAACAACGGCATAAAGTTTCAATAGTTATTATAGTCAGCATAAGGAACATTTCACTCTTTTAAATATTATAAATGGATAACCAAAACTTGTGTTTCTAAGCAAAGTTATAAACACTTTGGCTTTCTAAATTGATATTTAAAAAAAGTAAACTAGATTTAAGTGTCGTAAGGAGAATTTACACTATATAGTTTTAAGCATGTGCATCTCGTTGCACAAGACTTTAATTCGAGATTTTTATTGCGATAACTACAGATGTATTTTGCTATTTCGAAAATAAATTATTGTTAATGTATTTGTATTATTTCAGAGTATATATGCACAAAGAACATGTTCATATTCGAGGTTTTTGTCTAAATTACAGCAACCCGTATTACGGAACTTCGCAATACATGCTTGGACAAACTGGCCAAGATGTAATAGATGAGTAAACAATTGAATCGGAATTTTTTGAAAAGGGCAAAAGTCACACATTTTGGCTAAATTGAGTTAAGTATACAGTTACATTTGTCTATTGTACCTGCACCTTTTCACCAAAGATTGCGCTAGTTCAGCATTACATTTGGATACATACGACATGTCTGTTATAGAGTTTATTTTGAAAAGGACGCATATCCTGGATTAGCGCCGTTTTCAAAATAAAAGTTAGTGTAGTTAAGTGGCTTCATTGAACGAAACTAGACTTACCACTCTTACTTAGACACTTAGCCAAACGAGAGAATATGTGCAAGGTATAAACATTGGTTATATTCCGAATCTTCCACTACCCAATATCCCAGTGCAAAATATATTTTATTGTAGACAATGTATTAATTGTGGGTTAATTATTTCTGTATCAACAATTTAAAAAATGATAAAACTATGTTTTACTGGTAGCATGAAAGCATTGCGAACAAAAGAACCGATGAGGTATATTCATTCATTAAACATTACATTACAAATTTTGTGCCTGCTTTTATACAAGAGCTGCAGATATTCTCAGATGGCTGTGCAGGGGAAATAATAAAAAACAAAATTAACAATATGGTCATATTTCTGATGGCTTTAACATAAATCTAAAGATTTAAAAAAATAAATCATTACTTTTCAGTCCGACGTCACTGCTTTTTGCCATGTGACAGAGATTTTGGTTTAGTCAAAAGAAAACTGAAGATTATATCTATCATCAGAATATGAATATATGCACCAACATTCCAAAAATTTCCATTTATAAAGTTGCTACAGCATACATTATTCACTTCAAAAGTTGGTTGTTCAGGTATTATAAAAAGAACTGCCTTGGTATTCAGTCATTGGGGGAAAAAAGTGCCACGAGACAAAAAAATGAACTTATGAGTTTCAATATGAGTCTAACAAGCCGGCTTTGTAAAAACACCTGAATTTATATATGGAGCTGTAAATATGATTTCAAACTGTCTCGTGGCCATGAAAGCGTTATTTTATCAACAGAAAAAGCATATGGTACAGAAGTTCCTATCAATAACAAAAAAATTGATGACATAACGAAGTTGCTGAAACACATTCCTAGTGATTATTTGAAACTTTATAATTCAGTAATAAATTGGCCTTCTAAAACTTCTGACGACATTTAAGATGATGCTTAATACATAAGATTAAAGTTTAATTGTAAAATATTTTGCATTGTTCAAAATAAAGACTCAGTAAACCATATAGATATTAATGTTTCATTATAGCTATGTCACTATATCCACATATCTACATATATGTCACTATATCTACAAACTGTATATATTCAGTAAGGTTTAACAGTGTATTAACATATAAAAAGTAAAACAACATCACTCCTTGAATGTTTTACAATGCATCGATTTTTGTCTCGCCTGTAAAATTTTATTTAGTATACTTCCGCCTTTTTCAAAATAACTGATTCAATTACTAACTTGGCGATAATATCAGGTTCACTAATTTTTTTTCTGTTCAAAATGAATGCGATCAATAATTGTTTTTGCCTGCTATGTCGCTATCCAGCATATAAAAAGTTACTCGTTTAATTAATGAACTAAGCAAGTGTCTAAAAAACCCTCCGATTTTCAAAAGGTTGCTACTATTTGCATCATGATTTTGCAAGGCAATCCTATATATTTTATCAGAGATCTGTAATCTCTACATTAAGTGTTGCCACTAGCTGCATTTCGACTTCACAAGGCAATCCTATACATTTTATTAGAGAACTGAAATGTATTGAGCTTCAGTGCTGATTTCAATTTTCAGTTAATGAACTTTCTAACGTGCTCAATATAAGCTCTAATTTTTTGGAGGGTTGCGTGCAGTCGCATTTCAATTCCATTAGACAACACTATATATTTGAATAGAGATGATTAATTTCAACATCTTAGCGCTAGTATCATCTTTTAAATAATGAACTAAGTGACCAAAAATAGACCTAAATTTGGTAGGGTTACCACTAGTTGCATCGCGATTTCACTAGGCAAACCCCAAATTTTTTGGGTTACCAATAGTTGCCTCGTAATTTAGCTAGGCAACCCCATATACTTTATTAGATATCTGTAAGATGTACGTGTTAGCGTTCGTTAAGCTTTTAATTAATGAACTACGCAGGTGCCCAAAATAAGCTCTAATATTTGAGGGTTGCCAATACTCGCATCGCGATTTCATAGGCAATCCTCATACTTCAATAGAGATGAAAAAGCTCTACATATTAGCGCTGATGTAATATTATAATTAATGAATTAAGCAAGTGTCCGAAAGTATCCTTATTTTTGGGAGATTGCCAATACTTGTATACAGATTTCAACAGGTAATCCCATAGTTTTAAAAAAAGAATTGTAACATTAGTATTTTAGCAATTATTTCAACTTTTAATTAATGAACCAAGTAAGTGATGAAAATTAACTCCGGATGTGAGCTGATTTGTTTTCTCGGTACCCATTTTTCTCAGGAAACTCTATCATTTTTGCATTGTCACAATGAATACTATATATATATTAAAAAATCTGCTTCTAATGAATGAGCTAGGTTCTTTTGCAGTCGCCGCTTTTACTAATAAAGTGTAAAGTGTAATCGGTTAGACTCTCGAAGTCATGATAAGGGACCTGTCGAACAGGTCCCATTTTTCCAAAATCTTGACGAAAACCCGAACCTTTTCTGCTTTTTTGAATATTTTTAAAAAATAAGCTAATAGTCAGGATGCAAAATTGTGTTTTTAAATAGCTATGGGTTAGTATTTTATGAAATGTAGAGTTAACGAAATACAATGCATGTGAAAATTTCTGAATCTCAGTATAAAATTCAATCAATTTCATAGATTTATTTAGTGAAAAATTTAAATAATATAAAGGGAGCTTTTTCTCAAAATACCATAAAGTAGAAATTAAAATTAACCATGTTTTAAAGTTATAATTACAAGCTGTTTCCACTATTTGACAATTCGACTGGATTTGCTTGAATATAATTTTTTTGTCATAAAATGTAATGAAATATGAAATT
This sequence comes from Maratus michaelseni, assembly GCA_963931845.1. Lineage (NCBI taxonomy): Eukaryota > Metazoa > Arthropoda > Arachnida > Araneae > Salticidae > Maratus > Maratus michaelseni. The sequence continues at coordinate 363,024,808 of OZ007586.1, read as the reverse complement.
ACTCATTTTGTAGTGACTTTTTACAAAATTCTTAAGAGTTTACGATCAAAACCTACTAATATATCTTTCTTGAAACACAGTTCATCGTACAACAGTAAAAATTATCGCCAGAAAAGATTATCTTTCACCATATCATTTTGAACAATGAAGATAATTAATTTTCAAAACATTCACTATCACGATGGTATGAGTTAAAATAAACTGTCATACATTTGCTTTACGCATTAAAGGTGAGCTAAACATATTTTAAGGACACTCATATACAATTATGAAAAGTTTTGCGTAGAAAGAGTGTGACATTTGTTTCCAGGTTTTGGGCAGCATTTTGAGAAGTTTAGCAGTGTGAGTCATGCGGCAGTGTGGCTAGACAATTGATAAAGAAAGATATTACCTTCTTTTTCTGTAACGCTTATCTGTTATTGCTCCAATAAGCAAAGGCAGTAAATGAGCACCGTTGCAATACAGTGTCTTCATAAAATTCACAGAACATTATTTGTTCAAATTAGACCTTTCTCATGGCTAATTTTGAATATCCTCGCAAAGTTACTAAAAATGAGCGATAATTATTTCATTTTTTGAAACAATTGTTAAAAACGATTATAACGTCAATTAAAATGAGTAGATCTATTTTTAATTTAAAATTCTCAATGAATACTATAAAAACATTTTAACTCATACTATTTATGCTATTTTACTTTTCACAGATACCTGAAAACTTAAGTTTCGGGTGTAAAAAACTATGAAAAGTGGATATTTCGCAAAGAATCGTCAAATATTCTCCAGAACATTTATATCAATTGTATTTATTACCAAATATAAATAAATGGTCATTAAAAAGAAATCAAAAAGTAACCCACCTGTCAGTTCCATTAAAATATTCAAATACAATCCCAAAAGTTATTTACAGGAAACATTATCTTAAACGATTTATTATGCAGGGATGAGAAATTTATCAAACTGTAAGATCTTTGGATTCGGTTGGATTATTCTTTTGCTGAATTTTCGTAAATGACTTCTATTTGATTACTTCAGTTACCATCTCTTTCTTTTTGGTAAGTAAATTAGATTTTCCTTAATATAGTAACATTTAAATTAACAATCCTTTAATGAAACACACTTAAAATAATGTGAGATATGAGCATTGTGTAAAAGGTATAGGGAAATCATTCAAAATAGAATTAAATATTTAAATGCATATAAAAGAGCTAAACAGAAATAAAACTAATATATATCAAAACATATAAAGTGTCTGAAAAATAGAAGCTCTTATACTTATATTAATTTTGTGTTAATATATAATATACGCGTTTGAATGCAATGCCTACTTTAAATATATTGTTGTTTATATTGAGAAAGTTCGCCGCTCTTTGACATTCATTTTCATATTGGTCAAAGGTACAGGGTGTTTCACAAAGGGCCCCTAACTTTAAAAATCAATAACCCGGAAACGGTGATAGATAGAAACATGAAACCAGTGGTATGTTTATTAAAAAAATCGTAAGAATCTTATACATAAATCTCAAAATTTAGTTAAAAATAGCACCGATAGATGGTGCTGAGAACGTTAAGAATCCTTCTAAAGAGAGTTCAGAAGCATAGAAAAACTAGCCGTCGAAGAAATCTGACCGCGCTATTAGCGTATAGTGAAAATAATTCCGAAAGTGATGTATACCGTAGAGGAACGTGTGTTTATTGTTTTGGAGTACCACCGATTAAATCAGAGTCCTACTGCCACAAGGAGAAGTTTTCAAACGCGATTTCAAGTCGCAAAAAGTCCAGATGGGAAGACAATTCGTGAGCTTTTCAAAAAATTTCAACAGACAGGCAACGTGGCTGATGCTTTAGTCAGAAATGTGGGTCCGAGCATTCCGTCGTTACTCCTGAAAATTCAACGTCACTTGTTGCAGTTATTGAGCGTAATCCGAATAAATCTGTCCGCAGACTTGCAGGTGAATCTGGAATCAAGCCATCCAGCACGTACAGAATCCTACGGAAATCATTACACATGTTTCCTTACAAGATTCAATGCAGGAACGCCATACCAGTTCAAGCTGAACGACAACGAGAGCATTTCGCTAACGAGATGCTCGAGAAGAGAGATTGTTCTGTTTTCGACGTCGGCCGTATAAGGTTTACGGATGAGGCCCATTTTTATCTGGATGGTGTCGTTAACAGATAAAATTGACAATTTTGGGGTACAGAAAACCCACATTTGACTCACGCACGACTACTCTATAGCCAAAAACTTACCATTTGGGCTGCAATCTGTCGAAAAGGCATTATTGAACCCTTTTTCTTGCGAGAAACGGTAACGATTAAGCGGTATATTGCACTTTTGAAACAGTTTGTCGCCACTCAACAAACGTTAGACGATCGAACAGGCACGGCGTGGTTCATGCAAGATAGGGCTCGTCCGCATCGTGCACAAGACGTTTTTGACTTTCTGGAAAAATACTTTGACGATAGAGTTATTACGTTGAATTATTCGACAGTGAATTGAAAAGGCATGGAGTGGCCTCCGTATTCACCCGACCTCACTCCCTGCGATTACTTTTTGTGGGGCACATTAAAGGTCATTGTTTACTGGAACAATCCTTTAACACTTGGCGAGCTCGAAGTGGCTATGTGTCAAGCTTGTGTGTCGATTTCCGGTGACACACTACAGAGAGTCACTGATAATTTCATTCTGCGTTTGCAACATGTCTGTTGTGTAAAAGGTACACATATTAAATCACTTTTAATGTGATACGCCTATTTATCGCAGCGCCATCTATCGGCGCTATTTTTAACTAAATTTTGAGATTTATGTATAAGATTCTTACAATTTTTTTAATAAACATATCACTGGTTTCATGTTTCTCTCTATCACCGTTTCCGGGTTATTGATTTTTAAAGTTAGAGGTCCTTTGTGAAACACCCTGTATCAACAATGGATTAACAGTTATTGAGTAAAACACTATAATAGGATTAAAGTTTAATAAAACATAAAATATGATGAGACGGAATCAAGTACAGAGTAAAAGGCCTTAGGGGGTTTGTTGTGATCTGTTGTAAACAGTAATCTCATTTTTTTTTTAAATTTCAAAAACAAATATTAAAATCGGGCTTTTAGTTATGTTATTTTACTATTGATATAAATATATTATAAAGTTATAACTTACCATTTTATATTATTTTAATAGTAATTTCATTTTGTAATATATAATGATTACAGACCATACTTAACATAAAAAATGAAGTGCTGTCGTAAAAGTCGCGTTAAAAGCATACACTTTAAACTTTTCTCTTACGTTTAATATTACAGTATATATCGTATCAAATGAATGACAATAAGCAAATGTTACAAATGTAGCTCATTTTCATTTTCTTTAACGGAAGGCAGGAAAAAAAAATTATTTCCCCTGACAAGCTAAATTCTACGCTTCAAAGAGCAAATTTCTTCAAATTATTTATTTCATATTCATTTGATGTTGAAGCGAGGACCGTAGTAACTTCCTTTAAAAGGCTCTGCATATGTCCGGGTTAGTCAACGTTGCCCATATTTATTTCATTTGAACGTAATTTGAGCAGTTTTTGAAAGACGAAATTTATTTAATCATTTTAAATCTGAACTGTTTCATACTTGTTTATCTGGGAGAAACAAACCGGTATTCTAGTGTCTGCAACATAAGTTAATTTAGATTTCCGATGCTTCTTCTTAAATATTTTATAACCCTTTTAAGGAAAATACATTTTTAAGATTAAAATAAATAGAACATGCTATGTTTTGGAAAGTGCAAGTGTGATAATTTGCAGTAGGCCCTGAATTGTTAGGAGAAATGTGAAGCTTTATATATATATATATATATATATATATATATATATATATATATATATATGTATAGTGGTTTGGAGTTCTCTACTTTTTGAGGAATTCTAAATTTTTTTTCCAATCTATTAAAATAATTTTGTTCAATATTTTAGAACTTAATTTTTCAACACAAACAACAGTAAAAAAACATACAAAATCTTCCTGTGATAGAATTAAAGAAAAAATATTATTTAAAAGAATATTATCGATGCTTCCCCAATAAAAAGACTTGAAAAAAAAATCTTTTGAAAAGAAATTCACCTCAGAGATCGTCTACTTTATAATCAGCTTGAAAACTTTAATTCCTAAAGAATATGAATCATAACGAAACAACATCTTGCATTTTAAGAAATATTCAGAAAATCTTTGAGAGAAGAAAATAATAAATCGTATTAACAAACCATGTAAAAAAAGATAGAAAAATGCCAATAAAAACATTACCAAGACTTCCAGTAAAGGTCCTTCGAAAAATATTAGATTTTATTAAATGAAAGATTCTAACAAAATTTATTTTTACTTGGGAAGTAATTTAAATGATGTTTACGCATAAAATAATTTTGAAGAAGTTCAGTGCTTCAAAATTTCAAGAGTTCACAACACGTTGATCGTACGATTAAAATATAAATACCCCAACATTTATCTTATGTTGTTAAGGACTAAGCAAAAATTGTGAAGTAAATACTAATAAAAGAAGCATGAGCGGAAAAAACTTCTTTATACTTGAATTCTTTGGCATCAATAATGTTTAAAAATATTATTTTATAAAAAATATATTAAAAGATAATGCGCGTTAATAAAGATAAGCTGATAAGTTTCATATCTTTAAGTAAAGAAAATATTCTAAATGAACCTCCTAAAGTGCCAACAAATTTTAGGAAAGTGACAAAGTAATATTATCATTAATGTTGCAAAAGAAGAAGATAACATGTGCACTGTGTATAAAAGTAATTATTTTGTTAGTATTTCATTTTTTTCAGATGCCAACAGATGTTTAAGACAATATTGTATGTTTCAATCAATAAGAAAAAAGAATTTTCTGAAATACTGGCATTTTAAGATGCAAGGTTTGAATATTAAAAGTTAATAATAAAAATAAAGATTTTTAATCAAGAATGTCTTTCCACACGCAAAAGAGAAAAATATCAATCGACTACAAAATTAGATAGCAGTTCCTTGAATTAACGAAATATACTCAAAGGAAATTACTCCTTTGTCTTTAGGAAAATAATCGTCAGTAGAAAACTTTCTTTAAGCGGAAAAATTAACACTAGAATGCATTCAATAAAATGAAATTAATATTTGTGTGTGTTTATGTGTGAATATATAGGTATGTATGCACGAATAAGTAATTTATGAACAATGCTCTGAAACATCTTGGAGAATTAAACAGAATTAACTAAGACGTAAATGTTATAGTTAAAAACTGGCAGATTTTCAGGGTTTTTATAAAAAAAGAGAGGTTTTTAAGCTAATTCTGCATGCATGTCGAAAGTTAAATGCTGCATGCATTTTCCGTAACTTTATTTATAATAAAATGAAAAAAAATGACGAGTAGGTTTTCACCAAGTACCAATTAATTGAGATAAACACATAAATCTACAACAAGCCACGGTAAAAATCGCCTTTTGCATAAAACTGATGCCTCTGTATCATTCTGAAATGATGTATCGTTCATTTTATATGAAAATCCACTATTTATGTTTATGATCTTATTTTATATGAAATGTTTCTGCATTAAAAATAAAAAATGTGCGTGCGTCACTACATCTTGTCGCACTTAAAACTTAAGAATGAGTGCATCTAAACCTACATTTTTTTTAGATAGAGTTATGGGATAAGAGATTGGTCTTTTGGTTCATTACTGATTAAGTCCAACTTTCAGCAACTAAAAATATCATTTTGGGAATTTTTCATAATACAATGGTAATTTTTATTGTAGACAAAACCATATTTTCCTTCCTTCGAAAAAAATGAAAGAAAGTTAAAAGTAGCACAAAAGCCTGTTTACAAGTTGTAATCTTATTATACTAATTATCAAGCGTAACATTACTTTCTTTAATCCTTTTACTTTACCATAAAATTCGGACCACGGAAAAAAAATCAAGTGTTTCTCTTTCATAAATAAAACTAAAATAAACACTACATGGTTCCTTGGATATACTCCGAAAATTGTAATTTAAATTTTGAGCCATAATGTTTTTTTAGAACCATAATAGATTTCTCCATATCTATTCCGATCCTCAGATGTTACAAAGAAATTTTACGTCTTGTGCTTTCCATCTTACGTCTGTTACCATGGTTACTAAGATTATTCAAACTCCATTTAAGCAATTTAGATTATACTCATCCAATCTTTTCTTAACGCAGCAAGGTAGAAAAGTTTTATGCTACCTTTAAGCTGATTATGAAGAGAGATTTGTAAAATAAGTTTTATTGTGCAACAGGGTAACAAGAGATTATTAATGAAGGCTTTAAATGTTTGTCGGTAAATTTTTCTATACATATTAGTCATACACTCAGAAAATACCGATTACCTTGAAAGTTTTACATGAAAAGATTTATTAATTAAGTGTAATTCTCCATATCATACTCCAGATAAAGCTTCAGTTTCCCAAATAAAACTAAATATTAAAAGAAGCATTAGTTACTCTAAAACAAAATTAAAATAGTTATTTAGAGGTAGCTATTGTATTTAACGTATATATTTGGAACTTGAATAAGTAGCCTATAAAATTCGGTTTTTGAAAGAGTTCCCGTATGAAAATCAAGTACATGTTGTATTTTAAAACAGCATTTTTATTATTTATATTTGCCAAAGTTCTTGCTATTTTAAATTTATAAAGTTTTATTAAAAAGTTTGGAGTATGCTAAAAAAGGGAAATTACATTTCGCAAACATCTGAAAAGAAAAGAATGCATTTTCACGGATTGGACCTTTTTAAAAATTGATTTTTGCATTTACAGCTTAAAATAGGATCAAGAATACTTTTAAAATATGCATGCTATACATATTTTCTCATTCCAAATGATTATTATACATAAGAGAAGCTTTAAAGATCTTAAAAAAAATTCTATTTTGAATGTTATAGACTATTTATAGCATGAATATGTATACAATTTTATGATGTAAGATTTCATATGAAAAAGTTGTTGAATAGATATTTTTAATATTTAGATTTCATACCAGTAGGGTTATTCTGTGTAAAAACATAATATTTGCTTGCATGACTTTCAAAAGTTATTGTACAAGCCCCAATATACAAACCCCTTTTGTTTTGAAACTTCTGTAGCTTGATCTACTTACATGCAGTTCGGTATTAGAATCAAATGAACATGCTACTTTTTAGTACTGTATTTATATAATATAACATAAAATTCCAGATTTATACTTTTAAAAGCTTTCTTTCTGAATTAATCCAAAGTATTTTGAAACAGTATTCTTCCTAAAACACAGAATTCAAAAATTCTATGTGACGCATTACTAAAAGAAATGTACCAAGAAAATTAGAGAATGAATAAACATGTGATTCCAATTAATATTGTTTATTATTCTCTGAACTGGTTATGAAGAAAATAAAATTCAGTGAAAACATAGATTTATAGGAATTAAAAATAAAGAGATTTTCAAATGGAAAAACATTTGAAAAATTTTATATCTTTCACCTTGTAGAAGAATGCTTTGTAAAGTTATTTTATCAAAGTAAAGCAAGCGTAATTGATTCTGGAATTTCATAGTTGCAAGAGTTTATTACAGCATTAGGCATGACGCAAATAGTTATGGAGAAAAATGATATCTTGGTTATAGAAAACGGGAAATTAGAATGTTTAGTGTTGTTAACAACTAAAACGCATCTTTCTAATACCTTTAAAGATGATTCTGAAAGTGTGCGTGAGCAATCCTTGTATCATTGTACTTTTTTAGAAAAACTTGGTAAGCATCACGGATGCATTGTATATTGTAATATGGAAAGTTTTCAGAATGTAATCCATTTAAATTTATATAATTCCAGTCATAATCAGCCGTTATTTGCCAATAATAGTCAAAACAATAATAGTCAATTGTTGATATTTTCATTCCTCTTCTTTATCCAAATGCAAAAGGTTAAATAATCAGACAAGCACAGCCCGTATAACGTCGAACGTAACACATATTTATCTAAACCAAACTATGAACTCATAAGACTGTAACATCTAGTCGAAGATACTTATGTGATTTTGAAATGGGCCTTTGCGGATAGGCCTCCTAGTCACATTTATCCTTCGATCTATCTACGTATTTTTAATTTACCATCTCAGCTTTTGTCGTAATAAGATTTTGAAATACATAAAAAAAACTGATTAAAGCAATAGGTTATAGATGGTACATTTAGATATAAAGTTGCCTTGCAAATAATATTCAATAACATACCAAACATACCAGTTGATCATAATGTCAGTTCTACATTTACGAGTGTTATGCATTTAAATATCATCAAATACTGGCAAATGTATGGAAAATACGACATAGCAAAGCATCTGAAGAGAAAAGTGGCTCTGTTTAGAAACAGATATCAACTAGAAACAAATTAAATAACTAAATATTAAGATTGGAAAATGTAATGAACTATTCTGTTATAATATATACGAAATTTAGAAAAAAATAAGATATTGTGATGGTAAAACAAGGAATTCTTTGAACATTCATACTCCGTGTTTAACACTTCTATAATGCATTTTGAAGATGAAACATTTTGCATTAATGAATTACATGCCCTATGTAACTGATCGTATGTACTTTTTGAAACATACTATGTAATACAATCTTTTAATTCTGTCAAACAAGCTGCACCGATTCTATAAATGATATTATTTTATTTTACCCCAAACAAAAAGTTGCTGTGACAATTAAGTTTGTTCTCGTTTTCTTTATTTTTCATGCTTAACAACGCAAAACTGTCTGGCACATTCATGAATTCATTTTTGTGCATAAATGTATGATATTTGTAAACATTGTTATTTAGGTGGCTAAGAATCAAATAGCGTTTTCCCTGTTCCTATAAATGCCATATATTTTGAATTATAATCGATTGCTTCGTTCTGACGACCTTTCCCAGGCTATAGCGTGCCGAAAATTGACTTAAAATAACTAAGTTTAACAATATTTTCCGAAAGAGTATTTGCATTTGTAAGAGATAGGAAAACGATATTGGATTTCTTGGCATCTGAGCAATATTATTTGTCAAGGGCTGCAATTTTTATGCATTTACAAATATAAATATCTTCGTGAGTGTGTCCAAAAGTTGCAAGTTTACATTTGAGAACCTCCTTAATTTCTAGAAAACGTTAAAACGTGGTCGCCATGTTCTAAAGCGTAAATGATTATTTACTTCGTGAATGGTGCAAATTTTCTGTACGGACTGCATTAATATTCGTTAGTAGAGCGGCTCCAATTTACATAAAGAGTCAGGTCTTCAGATACTGCTGTGGACCCACGCAGTATCTGAAGACGCCCACAAAATGAAGAGCTTAGGCTGATTTTTTTGGGGGGTTCGAACTCAGAAGTTTCGAAACCACCGCTGTCTGTACAAGGTTTTCAAGATTTTCCTTGCATTAGAACGATAATTCGGGTCATTGTCCCTTAAAATGTCCCCCCTGTAGGCATTCCTGTTATAGCAATACAGCCAAATTTGGCCGATGATTAACATAATCAGATTTTCTCAAAGATCTGCTACACTGTTAAAAAATTTTCAGCAAACTGTCCAGTCATTTGACCGTTTTTATAGAAAACGGTTACATAACCGTAATTTAACTCTATTTTGACCATATTATTGCCCATATTATGGTCAGAATAGAGTTAAATTACGGTTATATAAACATTTTCTATAAAAACGGTCAAATGACTGGACAGTTTGCTGCAAATTTTTAACGGTGTATTACACTTGCAATTACGACAAAAATTATTAAAAATTTGTTCGTACCAGCAAACAATAGCCAAATGAGATTGAAACCTTAAATGCACTTATTGATCCTTAAGAATTTCTTTGGAACGCATGCACAAGTTATTCATATAGTGCTACTGTTCTAATTGAGGTATGACAAAATGTTCATTGATTACAACAGTATGCCATAAAAACTTCCAAAAATTCTTATTTACTCAATCAAACCGGCTTAAAAATATATATATATCTTCTACTTTTATGACTTTGTATAATTTTTACTTATCTTGCAATCCATTGCAATATGCATTGCAACTGTGTTTTTAATTTTATGTTAATACTTTGCTAAAGTAAGAATTCGAATTATGCTCAATATTCACTGGAATTTTACTTGAAACTCAACAACAGATATACGTTCTTTTAAAAATCCGTATGTTGTGAATACATATAGTATTTTTTTCTCGTCTTCTTTTATTTATCCCTTGGCATATTTCCGTACTTAATGAATATTTGATTAATATTATTCGAAGTAAATTATTTTGCGCGTGTGAATTTCAAAGTATACTGAGTATACTTGGTTTAATAAAATGTAATTAACTGCATTATTATAAATTTTCAAATTCTTTTAACATAATATAATAGCATACTAAGAGAAATATCATTATGAAAAATATCAATCAGCGTTTTTGCCCTTTTCTGTACAAATATACCAGCATTTAGTGACATCTAACTTCAAATATGAAATAAAAAATACGTCTGAAAATGAATATTATTTTATCATACTTTTGTTTATTCGGCATCATTAATAATATAAATTATATCAACAATTCTATTGAATGTTAAATCAATGTAACTGTCTACTGCACCTGTTTCTCAGTTTAGCCTCATGATACTATTTTTCCCGAATCTGGTTAAAAAAAGAAGTAATCGTTTACTCGTGTATTTTGAATTTTTTTTTTTACTATGTAGCTACTAAAAAGGTAATGAATTGAAAATATATTCATTTATATTAGAAACGACAAAACTTCTGTATTTCTAACAATTGCTGTAATATTATTTCCATCAATACAAACTTATTCATCATAAATAGTATGAATTTGAAATTTCGTTTGCGAATAACGTGTATTGAACGAGTTTAATTATTTGTAACTTATTTTTGTTTTTTAATGATTTTTCATAACCACTAAAATATGAAGTAGTAAAAAATATTATTTGTAATATGATAGATTTATCTATTTTATAAAACTAAAATTTTCTTAATTTTTGGCCGAAATGTTGTGGACTATTAAATCATCGAAATAAATCGTTCTTTTAAAAAAAAAATAATTTGTCAGAATTAAAAGTACCGACAAAGTTCGAAAGCTAATACATTGCTCATTATAAAATTTCCTGTATACATATGTATATGGGAGTTAGAGAAACTATTAAAAAAATTATGTTAAATGTAATTACGTAAAAGTATTAATATATATTTTAGAAACACTGAAAAAAATATGGAGTAAGTTATTAATTAAAGAATTACGTAAATATATTCGTAACTGTGATAAATCCATTTATATATCACATACATGAGATATATATTATCACTGACACCCGAAGTTTTATGACGATTTGTATTTTCAAAATAAACTTTAAAAGAAAAGAAAAATCTTATCCTAAATTTATCAAAACCCGTTTTTTTTTAAAGGGAGTTTTGAAGGTAATAATTTTGCTTAATATGACTTTCTATTAAGTCTATTCATTAAGTTCACACTTATTGAACTCTTAAAAATATTTAAATTGGCTTTAATATTCAGTGCACTGAGAGGTAGCATTTTCTCAAATGATTACTATTGCAATTCTTATATTTTATTTTGCTATAGATTTTGCTAATAATTTACTATAGAATAATATTTTAATCTTGGAATACAGGCATCATTTAATGTATAAATTAGGGAATACTGTATATATTTTGCGGAAATTATCTAACATAATGCTACCACAAAGATGTCAATAACGCAATTAGAATGCTGATTAATACTGCATATTAATACGAATATACACAAATGAAAAATCAATGAATTGCCCATATCACCTGTTATTTGTTAATTTTGGATTCAGATTATTGGTAAGTTATTGATCCAAGAGTTCATATATATTGGTCTTTTTAAAAGATCTATATTTAACAACGTAATGAATATCCAAAAATGTTTTTGCGTAAAGTTTTAATTTTCAAATCTTCTTCTATCGTTAAATTAATTAGTAGACATCCATTAAATTGTTTAATTAGTTTCTGAAATATTTATGCAATGTTTTTCATTCTTAGAAAGTTTCAGAGAGGAAATGTTCTAAAATATTATTTGTATTGCTGAGACAGCAGATAATAATAATATAATTAGCATATGTAATACAGGAAAGGTATGCATGAGAAAACGTGGACATCAAAATAATTCATAAAATAAGGGACAAATATAGCTCTCTTTATATAAAAAAGCATCTGTCTTGTTATGCTTATAAAACTGTTAAATGGAAATGAAAACTTCCTGTTTGATTCTCAATTGTTCTCTTAAATTGTTTGGGTACATAAACGTTTTTTTAATGAACTGAAACTAATTTTTTAAAATGAAAAGTTTGAATTCTTACAAAATATCTACGAATTGAAATCATCAATTTTCTTAATTTTTTTTATTAATTTTGAGAAGCTTATTCTATTATGATATTGTTGAGTTTTTAAAATGAAAACCAATAAAGTTTTTGTAGTTTTTGAATTTAATATTTATATTTGTTGTATGTTTAGTCTATAATAAAAATTTTTTGCGAAAATGTTATTTTTTTTTCTATTTGTGGTGAAATATGTGTGAAGTCAAAAAGCAGTAATAGAGAGAAATGAAAATGCTTCACTAAATCTATAGGGGGAAAAATAATAACTATAGTTATGTATAGTGAAAGTTTAGAGGTAAAAATTTTGCAAAAGATGTAATTAGTATATATTTCCCTTTTTCTAGTTAAAAAATATTTTGATGACATATGCCAAAAAGATAGACTAACAGTAATTTTAACATTTAATAATTAATGATAACATGTCAAAAATCGGTTGAGAATGGAAATACTTTGTAATAGTTAATAAGAATTCGAAAACAAATTACTAATTTTGTTTTAAAGTGCACTTATTTTCTTCATAAATATTTAAAGAATGGAAATATATAGAAGTTGATTAATTAGTTATTTGATGCAGATGTATAATGTTACAAATTTATAAAAATGCCAATTTCTTGTTATAATAATTAAAAAAGCTATAAGATAATCGGTTAATATTTACATTCACTATTTCAATTTTTATTAAAATAATTTTAAATTCAGTTAACTGCAACAATTTATCAATTAAATAATAAGTAATAGACTAAAAAGGTATTAGACTAAAGGCATAATATTTCGAAATTATGTTAAAAAGAGATCCTCACAAAGCAACTAATATATATACACACATTTCCACATATTGGATACATAATGCCCTAAAGAATACTTGAAAAAAACATAACAAAAAATATTAATATATCTAGCCCTTAAAGGAGAAAAAGATATTTTAGTATCATACGAACGTAGGATAAATGAAGGGTGTAGATGCAAAATTCACATTCTCCACATCAACTAGTTTTTAGAAAAATGCAAAAAACTGATTATTATTAACTAGCAAGCTACGCCCTCTACGCTGGTCAATTTCACTTAACGAACTTTTAATAAAACAAAATATTGATATTTCATAATTCCCTCTTATATTTTAACAGAATAATAAGGCTACTATAATTTGTGACTCGTGCCAATATACACGCCAGGACACGTCGCCCTTATCATTATCTTTTTACGCATGAAGGTTTCGCTATGGTACCCCATTGTGAAATTTGGTAATTTTTGAAATTCAATATTTGAAAAACGGCGTAATCATTAGATTTTAAACTTATATCAAGAAAAATACAATTTTTTACCTTTCAAACGCAGTTTGTCTAACAATTTTCTGACAAATAATTTTCGAGCTATTCTTTTTTTCAGAAACTTCAATGGTTTCATTTTCCGAGATTAATCTGTGGCAACAATTAGCAAAAAACCCAGTCGTCAGCATCGCATAGCTTTTTATTAAAGAGGCTGTTTGAGCAGGGATTGTCACCATCAATTTGCCTCCACCACTTTTGAAATCGGTTCTGTAGTTCCAGAGATTCCATAAAAATTGTAATTTAGAATGATTTTAGAGCGATTTTCGCTCATTTCACCCTTTTAAATTTCAATTTTTTTTAAATTATTATTCTTAGAGAGCATTTACATCTTATAAGTAACTACAATGCCAAATTTCAAATTTCTAGTTCTTTCAGTATAAAAAAAAAAATTGCAATTTTTGAAAGTTTTTCGCTCCTGCACTCCGTGGGATTAGTAGCACCGACATAAAATATAGCCTATGTTGGAGCAGGGATTGTCATCATCAATTTGCCTTCATCACTTTTGAAATCGGTTCTGTAGTTCCAGAGATTCCATAGAAATTGTAATTTAGAATGTTTTTAGAACGCTTTTCGCTCATTTCACCCTTTTAAATTTCAATTTTTTTTAAATTATTATTCTTAGAGAGCATTTACATCTTATAAGTAACTACAATGCCAAATTTCAAATTTCTAGCTCATTCAGTATAAAAAAAATTGCAATTTTGGAACGTTTTTCGCTCCTGCACCCCCCTGGGGTTAGTGGCACCGACATAAAATATAGCCTATGTTGGAGCAGGGGTTGCCACCATCAATTTGCCTCCATCACTTTTGAAATCGGTTCTGTAGTTCCAGAGATTCCATAGAAATTGTAATTTAGAATGTTTTTAGAACGCTTTTCGCTTATTTTACGCTTTTAAATTTCGATTTTTTTTTATATTATTTGTTCCTAGAGAGCATTTACATCTTATAAGTAACTACAATGCCAAATTTCAAATTTCTAGCTCTTTCAGTATAAAAAAAATTGCAATTTTGGAACGTTTTTCGCTCCTGCACACCCTGGGATCAGTGGCACCGACATAAAATATAGCCTATGTTGGAGCAGGGGTTGCCACCATCAATTTGCCTCCATCACTTTTGAAATCGGTTCTGTAGTTCCAGAGATTCCATAGAAATTGTAATTTAGAATGTTTTTAGAACGCTTTTCGCTTATTTTACGCTTTTAAATTTCGATTTTTTTTTTATATTATTTGTTCCTAGAGAGCATTTACATCTTATAAGTAACTACAATGCAAATTTCAAATTTCTAGCTCTTTCAGTATAAAAAAAATTGCAATTTTGGAACGTTTTTCGCTCCTGCACACCCTGGGATCAGTGGCACCGACATAAAATATAGCCTATGTTGAAGCAGGGATTGTCACCATCAATTTGCCTCCTTCCCTTTTGAAATCGGTTCTATAGTTCCAGAGATTCCACAGAAATTGTAATTTAGAATGTTTTTAGAACGCTTTTCGCCCATTTCACCCTTTTAAATTTCATTTTTTTAATTTCTTCTTAGAGAGCATTTACATCTTATAAGAAGCTACAATGACAAATTTCAAATTTCTAGCTCCTTCAGTATAAAAAAAATCGCAATTTTAGAAAGTTTTTCGCTCCTGCACCCCCCTGGGGTTAGTGGCAGCGACAAATAATATAGCCTATGTTGGAGCAGGGGTTGCCACCATCAATTTGCCTCCATCACTTTTGAAATCGGTTCTGTAGTTCGAGAGATTCCATAGAAATTGTAATTTAGAATGTTTTTAGAACGCTTTTCGCTTATTTTACCCTTTTAAATTTCGATTTTTTTTTATTATTTGTTCCTAGAGAGCATTTACATCTTATGAGTAACTACAATGCCAAATTTCAAATTTCTAGCTCCTTCGGTATACAAAAAATCGCAATTTTAGAACGTTTTTCGCTCCTGCACCCCCTGGGGTTAGTGGCACCGACATAAATATAGCCTATGTTGGAGCAGGTGTTGTCACCATCAATTTGCCACCATCACTTTTGAAATCAGTTCTGTAGTTCCAGAGATTCCATAGAAATTGTAATTTAGAATGTTTTTACAACGCTTTTCGCTTATTTCACCCTTTTAAATTTCGAATTTTTTTTTAAATTTGTTCCTAGAGAGCATTTACATCTTATAAGTAACTACAATGCCAAATTTCAAATTTCTAGCTCTTTCAGTATAAAAAAAATTGCAATTTTGGAACGTTTTTCGCTCCTGCACACCCTGGGATCAGTGGCACCGACATAAAATATAGCCTATGTTGGAGCAGGGGTTGCCACCATCAATTTGCCTCCATCACTTTTGAAATCGGTTCTGTAGTTCCAGAGATTCCATAGAAATTGTAATTTAGAATGTTTTTAGAACGCTTTTCGCTTATTTTACGCTTTTAAATTTCGATTTTTTTTTATATTATTTGTTCCTAGAGAGCATTTACATCTTATAAGTAACTACAATGCCAAATTTCAAATTTCTAGCTCTTTCAGTATAAAAAAAATTGCAATTTTGGAACGTTTTTCGCTCCTGCACACCCTGGGATCAGTGGCACCGACATAAAATATAGCCTATGTTGAAGCAGGGATTGTCACCATCAATTTGCCTCCTTCCCTTTTGAAATCGGTTCTATAGTTCCAGAGATTCCACAGAAATTGTAATTTAGAATGTTTTTAGAACGCTTTTCGCCCATTTCACCCTTTTAAATTTCATTTTTTTTATTTCTTCTTAGAGAGCATTTACATATTATAAGTAGCTACAATGACAAATTTCAAATTTCTAGCTCCTTCAGTATAAAAAAAATCGCAATTTTAGAAAGTTTTTCGCTCCTGCACCCCCCTGGGGTTAGTGGCAGCGACATAAAATATAGCCTATGTTGGAGCAGGGGTTGCCACCATCAATTTGCCTCCATCACTTTTGAAATCGGTTCTGTAGTTCCAGAGATTCCATAGAAATTGTAATTTAGAATGTTTTTAGAACGCTTTTCGCTTATTTTACCCTTTTAAATTTCGATTTTTTTTTATTATTTGTTCCTAGAGAGCATTTACATCTTATAAGTAACTACAATGCCAAATTTCAAATTTCTAGCTCCTTCGGTATACAAAAAATCGCAATTTTAGAACGTTTTTCGCTCCTGCACCCCCTGGGGTTAGTGGCACCGACATAAATATTGCCTATGTTGGAGCAGGGGTTGTCACCATCAATTTGCCACCATCACTTTTGAAATCAGTTCTGTAGTTCCAGAGATTCCATAGAAATTGTAATTTAGAATGTTTTTACATCGCTTTTCGCTTATTTCACCCTTTTAAATTTCGAATTTTTTTTTTAATTTGTTCCTAGAGAGCATTTACATCTTATAAGTAACTACAATGCCAAATTTCAAATTTCTAGCGTCTTCGGTATGCAAAAAATCGCAATTTTAGAACGTTTTTCGCTCCTGTACCCCCCTGGGGTCAGTGGAACCGACATAAAATATAGCCTATGTTGGAGCAGGGGTTGGCACCATCAATTTGCCACCATCACTTTTGAAATCTGTTCGGTAGTTCCAGAGATTACCCCCTACAAACAAACAAACAAACAAACAATTTTTACTCCTTTATAATATTAGTATAGATAAACATGATATACTGGCACAATTTGTTTTGTGTGATATATTTGTTGCCTTAACAACTAGTTGCACATATTCCTAAACCTGTAATAATTGTGGTAAAGTTAGAATTTAAATTTAAATATGGAAAATGTGAGTTTTGCAGCAAACTTTTATGGGTAATGTTAGTTATAAACCAACTTAGTTATGAATTTAAAACAACAAGAACCAAAAAGAAAAAAATATCGGAACATTAGCTTTCATTATGTTATTTTGGAGGGTAATAAACAACAAAAATCGAAAAACATTTAATAAAAATAATTTGTGCAAAACTTTTACTATTAGACATGGCTCAACTTCATTACTGTCATTAAACTAGTGCAACATTTTACACTACTTCTTACTTCTGTACCTCCCTGATTGGTTGAATTGGAGAGTGTGAGTTTTGCAGCAATAGATAATGTGAGTTTTGCAGCAATAGATAATGTGTGTTTTGCAGCAATAGATAATGTGAGTTATGTATCAAAACGAGATTTTCAGCATTTCTTTTCAACCTTAATATGTTTTTTATAGTCCAAATCATTATTACAGTCCGATTCGCCTTAAAAATACGAACACGGTGATATGAATAACTCAGTACCTTAAAAAGTGGATAATGTGACTTTTGCATATGCACCATGTTGGAGCAGGGGTTGTCACCATCAATTTGCCACCATCACTTTTGAAATCAGTTCTGTAGTTCCAGAGATTCCATAGAAATTGTAATTTAGAATGTTTTTACATCGCTTTTCGCTTATTTCACCCTTTTAAATTTCGAATTTTTTTTTTAATTTGTTCCTAGACTACTTCTTACTTCTGTACCTCCCTGATTGGTTGAATTGGAGAGTGTGAGTTCAGCATTTCTGTTTTGATTTTTTCGCTTTATTTATTGTTCATTTCCTGTAGTATAAGGAGATTAAGAACCTTTTTTTTTGTTTCGTATATATTTATTGATATGATAATAATTGTAATAAAATAAGTTACTGTAATGTGAAAATTCCATTTTCGTAATTTCTTTTATTCACTGTACCTTAAAAAATTGGAGTACAAAATGTCACAAAAGGACATCTGAATTTTAAAATTTAGTAAATCATCAACTATAATAAATATAATAATGAAAAAATTTATATGTGTATACAGTATCTCATAAATTTTGTATTCCGTAGTTTAAAAAATGTTTCAAATGTTCGTGCGTATATGACGTTACAGTGTCTTAACCTGCAAACATAGCAAACTAAATTCAAACGCGTTTCTTTTTTCTTTTTTTCTTTTTTTTTTTTTTTTTTTTTGCTTTCAACAGCTAAACACAATAAGGAGAAACAAACTGAGTGACTTTTCTCCGGCTTTCACGTTAATTTATATTTCTCATAGTTAATTAATTGCGAAATATTAATATTTGGGTGTATGTTTTGAGTTACTCTGTATAATTCTGTTTTGTGTGTACAAGTGTTTTAGACGGAGAGAAAGAGAGTATGTAAGACCTCTACGATATGCAAGTGGACCAAAATTACTTGTATTAATGTCTTAAGTTTTATAAAATTACTGTTTAACAATGTAGTTGGTTGACACAGAATAAGTTAAATGACTCATGCAATTTCTTCCTTTAAGTTCTTGGTGAGTCATTTTCAGCATTCGGATCAAACTTTTTTGAACACATTCCTTCTTAAATAAAGTTTAAGACTTCAAATCCTTAATTAATTAAGGAAAACTACGTATCGTAAATATTTCACATTGTTGGAACAATGAACCTTATGACTATGTAATTGAATGTGAAATCTTTGGGAATTCATTTTGAAATGCAATTTTAGGGATTCGTTTTTATGAACTTTCTGGCAAAACTTTTATCCTCCACATACACTTTAAAAGCAGATTTTATTGGAAGCTATTCTTTCTTTGATTTTGTAAAACTACCAATGTTTATATTTTGCATTTTGAATAAAATAAAAAAAGAAAGACAACTACAAACTACAACATCCCTTCCTATATAATATATATTTATATATGGAATTTTGTTAAGCATCGGCTAAGTTTCGCCGGAATGCAAGGCCTTTAGGGAGGACTTCCGAAGAAATAGTAACCCGAATGATTCTCCTATTTTTTCTTATTTTTACATTCGAGTCATCAATACTAAGGGACATTATTTACACCACGTCTGCAAATGGTGATATTCTTTGAATTTCTTTTCGCAATGATATAGAAAAAACTTAAATTATACCCCCAAGTAGCACTATAGTATTAATATCCATTAGTGGACTTAGAAGTATTCAGCCACTCTAAAGCTACATTCCGAAAGTTCACTAATTTATAATGATTTTCGATAGCAACATTTTAAAACGTATCCAAATAAACTAGTAAAATTTCAAAAAATACACACACACACACACTCACACACACAAATTTAATGATTCTTAGGTATTGCGTATGATGCATAACTAAGTAAAGTAAAAATAAGAATAAAGCAGAAAGATTTTTTCTCTGTTATTTGAGTTATAATAAACGGCAGATTGTACGCTCAACTATACCAGAAATGCATGATCAACACCGTCTTTTCAAAGAAACAACTAACCCACCGTCAAGCGCAGCTCTGGACTCCAGGGTTCGGGCGCAGTGCCCCTGGCAGGCACCTCTTTTAAAATCGCAATTAACACCTAATTAACTCAATTCTGTCGCTCTTAAAGTAATTAGTGACCTTCATGACGAAAGACAAAACCTCATTTATTACCGTCAAAACAAGTAAAGCAGTAAGCAATTTCAGAGGCGGCCTTCGCTAAGACTTGGCAGCGCACCTGTCAGGCACGCTGCGCCCGACCGAGGTTTAAAGTATCAATAAAATTTTTTGAGCTAAAGACTTATTCTGAAATCTGATAAAAGGAATTCCGAAAAGTTCTAGATAGGAGCAGGCCTAGCAAAACTTTCTAACCTGACACTCTTTATGTGCTTTAAAATTTTATTTCATTATAATATACCAGTAAATTTATACAAAGGATATCCCTGATTTAAAGACATTTAACTAAGGATTTTAATATGTTTAAGCACCGCCATATATTTCTTCAAAACTTAAGAGAGTACCAATAAATACCCCGAAACACCCCATTTTGACTATAAGAGATTTCATCTACGTTGTAAAAATAGACAGATGTTTCTTAATCTAAGAAAATATAATATAACCACGAACGAGAATATACAATACCCTCTATCGAGTTACCCACTACTCCAAAATGCCTTTTTTATTTTTAGAAACCTCGGACACCAATATAATATGGAGATTTAAAGAAACATTCATAAAAACAAAGTTCCTTTTCCTGCCACTCATTTTTATTGTATATTAATCAGTTTTTCTCAATCCGAAATGTAGGTTTTACGGATGTTGTGAATTCTCAAGTTAATATTTTTATGTTCAACAAACATGTTTTACAGACAAAAGTGATAAATTAACAGCATTAAAATTAATATTATTTTGTTACTCTGGGATGTATAAATTAAATTACGTAGCTGAAAATGCTTAGTTGTGAATTAATAACATCCTAAAAACCGGTATTTTGATTTGATAAAACTGGTTAATACACTGTAAAAACTACTAGGAAACGTTTCCGAAAATTAGTGGCAGCAAAAGAAACTTTGTTTTTATAAATGATTATTTAAAACTCGAAAAGGTATTAGTTTATGAGGTTTCTAATGATAAAAAAAGCTTTTCAGAATCATGGGTAACTCAGAAGAGGTTATTTACATTTTCGTAGATTAAGACACATGTCTATTTTTTTACAGTGTACGTTCTAATATAGTTTGCAAAATCTTTTTCATATTATAAAGTTCTAGTCAAATGTTTCAAATGATTGCTTATTATGAAATCAAAGCAACAACGTGAAAATGGTGCAATTCTTATGTATGTAATATATGGTTGGACGGTTTAGGCTATCTCTAAATTAACATTTTTCAACATGTTACTATCGCTGAACAGTAATCGGTCCCAGTGATATATTTTTCATTTATTTATGAATACAACATTTTTATTTTTCTCTCTATGCATGAAAATTAAAAGAGAACTTAGTTATATTATTTTATTGCATTAAGTCTATATTCATAAAGCTATCATTAACCAGCCTTATTGTTTATTGAAATATTAATGGCTTCGGAAAAGTTCTTAATAACTCAGTTTGCGGGCAAAGGTTGTTCTGGACTCGTTTTACTGTTCGTGCGAGATGGCCAGGAAGCAACTGAGCTGCTTCTTTGCTCGGCACTATAGAACTAGTCTGCGGTTCCGGAAACTCTGGTTCGATCCTTGACTACACTGCATATCTCTTTCAGGGCTGACCTTGGACAAATGAGCACACACCTTCACCAGCATTATCATCTCCTCTCAGGATCAACATATAGCAGCATTGAAAATATTCCCTGCACACAAAGCTTGGGAAACGCTCACAGCACAAAACCTATGATAATTCTCATAGCACAACGTTTGTCACGGTTCACGTCTTCGGAGCCACACATGCGCACGACAACGCAATAGCATCACCCTGGCAACCGCCACGCGACACAAGTGAACCTTATTCGTCTGATGTCAATGAGACGTTCTCCTCACTGGTGGTGAAGTACTGTGGAGATGGCCACCTCGCACGGACAGTAGAACGAGTTTTTTACAGGAAGCAATTGAGCTATTTGCTCAGCAATATAGAACTCGTTTGTTATTTGGGAGTCTTTGATTCGATCCTTGCCAACGCAGTTCTGTTTCTTCAGTTGCCTTTGTTATAAAAAGGAAAAGAAGAAACTTTAGCTATCAGGCTTAATTTCAGAAGATAAAGACCTTGAAGACAACTAACTCATCACATGTCAAGAAACGATTCTTTGTTATTCTGATAACTGTGTCGTAAATACTGAATTTGTGAAAACATCTTTTGATCTCTGTCAAATCGATCAAATACGTACTATTTTTTATTTCCCTCTGCATGATGCTTTCGAATCATGATTATATCTCTATTTATTATCAAACTCATAAATTTATTTAGAAATAAGACTTCGTCTAAGTTTATTTTTGTTAATTATAATATGTTTCTTTAAAGGTTTGCTCGCGCACATCTTGCTTGTGTAACTTACACAAATTGATAATCTGCGCGCATACATTTTCGTAGCTTTAATATTTTCTGTTATCCTAAATAATTAAACTTTTCGGAATATGATAGTGTTTTACAGATAGAGTCGTATAGGTGATGATAATTAAATTGATGGTAATTAGAGGACAAAGCAAGTGGTTATAGTTAACCGGTGCATATGAAATTTTGCATAATGTCATTCAGATAATGCAAAAGAGAATAGAAAATAATCATTAATAAATAACAAACAAATAATAAATACAACTCCTGCCAATATTTTATATCTCAATTGGATTTTTTTAATTAAAGGAACATACTCAAAACAAGTACGTATTAATGCGTAATATGGATTCAATTTCATTCAATTTGATGTATGCCATTACTATATTATATTAAAGATTTGTTTATGTATGCAATTCTTTCAAAACAATCGTATGAAATGGCATAAATTTACTGAATTAGACTCAATTTTATTCCTAATAGAACAAGATAATTGTACTGATAGTTACTCATGTACATAGAATTCGAATTTATCTTTCATCTACTAACTTCCTGCAAGTAGGCTAACATCAAATACAGTCCAATCCCTTCATTCTTTAACTTTATCAAAATTTTGCCACTGTGAAATTGCGTAAAACAGCCAATGCTGCCACTTTAATTTTTATAATTTCTGTAATTTATAAACTTGTTTAATACATTGCGCTCGGCTATCGTGTTTCCCGGTAAATACTAATGGTTGTTATATTAATTTATAAGCATATATTAACGTCCAATAGACGCACTAAATCTTATTTTTGGAGAACGTCTTTTTTATATGCACAACAAATTGCATATATTCAGTTACCACTATCTATAATTACTCATATATTCATTTAAAATAGACATATTTATATTTATGCGTAGATTTTTATTCATAAAAATTATAGATATAATGTTTATTGAGACAAAATGGCATTATTTTAACAGACTTTTAATTCTACAAGCTACAAAATTACAGACAGGAAGCCCTAGTCTCAGTACTGGGAGAGAAAAAGGCTTGCAAAAATTGCGTCATCTTGACGCAATTATAAAAACAAATATTCAGTATTATGATAGTTTGCGACGTTACTTTTTACTGATGGAAGCGTTCCGCTATTCTGAAATTACAGTCTCAAATCTTCAAATGACATGGTTTTATAAAATGGTGTAATTTACAATATTTTAATTTTGCTGGTACTGAGATTGAAGCCCTAATTTAAAAAAAAAAATGCTGCCACACGACAAAAGGATGTCATGTTTATAGAAAAAATTCATTCATAAAACTAAAACGAAAAAATGAGGGCGGATGTTTCGCGTTTTATTCCTGCTTGTTTTTATTGGTTACTTCTTGATACATTCACAAAGTTATTTTCATTCGTAGATGCGTTAAGTTTTCTGAAAGAAACATATTTTAAACTCATTACTTTAAACTAAATAAACATTGTTTTAAATTCTCATCACGGATACACGCATTTTTAAAGTCATAGCACTGTTTTAGAAGATGACTATTTATGAAAGTGAGATGGGATTATTTTTGAGTTACGTCATATTTTTGGGATAGGTCTTATATTATGAGTATCCGATAAAACCGTACTAGATCTTATATTTGGGACAGGTCTTATTTTCAAGGAAACACGGTACTAACAATATAAAATGAATCTTACTTGAAATTTTTGATATTTTTTTATTTAAATAGTTATAAAACTGCGTAAATGATAACTATTTAAATATAGTCATAATGTATAAAGATTACATTTTGTATTAACTTAAGTTTTATAGTGTTGTATTTGATTGATAACATGTGAAAATTTCCTATTTCTATAATACATGCTTTTAAATTCCAACTTAAAAAATGAAAAATGAAAAAATCTTGGTAACACAAAAAATTATTGTAACCACCACCCTAATTTCAAACAACACATATCTTTTAAATAACTTAGTATTATTCCGTCATTTAGTATTATTCTAATATCGTATTAATTTTTTATAAATGTATTATTCTACTACGTATAAAAAATGCGATAATTTTATCTTTTTAAAACTTAACCGAAGTTTTTTATTGTTCCTTAAAATTAAAGCACTTTTTCTTCTGCAAATAAAAAACCCTCTAAGATATTCTGTCGAACCTTTAATTATTTCCCCATGTGCGTAAGTAAATGCAGTTTCGAGATGTGAGATCAAGATTTACTTTTATGCAAAATTCTGTATTCTCTTTCTCCTTAAAGAAATGCACAAATTAAAGAAAAGGGAGACGCTGGAGGCTTTCAGGGGATTTTAAAAATGTGCTTAAAACAGAAGAATGAAGTAGAGGTCTTAATTTTGGTATAATTTTGGAAGGTATATTTATTTAAAGTTAGCGTATCGTGGGAGGTATCCATAGCTTAATGTGATGTACTACATAAAATGGCCTTCGTTAAGAATAGAAAAATTTAAGTAAAATTAGCTTTCTTTTATTCATTTAAGCATTTTGGTTAACTGTTCTTCTCAGATTTTTTTTTAAAGAATTCCCTATCCTCACTTAGATAAAATGTAAACATTAAGATAAATTAATCTCAAATAGAATAAATATAGTCAGACATATTCTAAATGATCAAATAAATGCTTTTTCAGTAAAGAAAAATTAAACAAAAGTTTATTCTATTTTTAAACAATGGATATAATAGGCACATTCCATTAAAAAAAAATTCTATTCAAGGGTACCAGTTCAAGTGTGTCAGTTTTATTGAGTACGAATTGATGATAGAGTGTCATAAAATATATAAAATAGAAAAAGCATGATACTACATTTAGTAATATGCGGTTATTCTCCCTTTTTTGTGGAATTATGAAACATTAATGTGGAACATCGAAAATGCTTTTCGTTCATTTAGCTTTAGTTTCTTTTTACTCAGCTTAAAACCAACAAGTTATTGATTTACATGAAATGTTAATGATCATTAGAGTTATAAAAATTTTGAAGGATTTTCTTTTAGTCAAAACTAATCAAATATCGAAACTTACATAAATTTCGTTTTACACATTTAGAACCACAACCACCAAAAATACAAAACAGGAACAGAACTTTAAAACTAGTCTAGATACCTCACTTCACAGTATTCTATTAGAAGTTGGCATGCGGTGTTCGTAGATTGTGTTAGAAAATAGCATATATTCCGAAATAAAACAACTGGTAGTCTAAAGACTCGTATTATAAAAGATAATATAAAGAGTTAGCTATATTTTCAGAATCTCAAACGGAACAGTCGGGAAATACAGAAGTAGCGGCAACCTGCTTTTACTTTTGAATAATAATAATACAAAAATTGAAGCAAATAAAAATACTGAAAGAATAAGCAACGATTAGGAAGAACGTGTTAAAGACAATTTGTAAAAATAAAAATCATTGATCGACAACATTGCTATGAGCTATCGTATAAGACAAGATAAAAAAATATTGAAAATATTTGAATAAATAAGAGTAGAAATCAGTCTTAATTTCGAGAAGCCTTTCAAACGAATATGTGTGTTGTGTATTTTGGCCATCATTCTGAATGGGAGAAATATTATTTTTTAACAATTCCTCTAAAGATTATTAACGTAAAGAGAATCTTTATGGTTGCTTGTTTTGGAGTTAAAATTTGAGACAGACAAACTCGAAAATTAGGGTGGATTGGGCGACAAGGAAAATTAAATAAATATTGGTGGACGAAGAGGACTTTTTTCTTTCAGTTGTGATAAATCATTTCACCACCTAGTTAGGAATTTGGCAAAAAGTTAAATTTCAAAATACACAAAATTGTGAAGTTGTGTATGGAACTAACGTTTTATTCTTTAATGGGCATAAAGCTCAAAAAAGTCCTGTTTATAGTGACTGCTAATTTCATAACTAATTACAATTTTCATGTATTTTTAGATTCACATAGTGTGATTTAAAAAATATGGCAGATGACTTTGCTTTTTCATGCTCGAGAGGCTCAGAAAAGTCCATGTTACAGAGATTGCTGAAATAACAAATTGTACTTGCATTCGAACTTGAGAGATTTTTAGATTCATATAGCAGGACTGCCACTAGCGACTATTTTTTATTATTTTGTCTACCTATGTTTCATAACAATAGTTTTCGTGGTAAATTTCAACTAATCTTCGAGGTAGATTAATTTCGTTTAGAGATAGTAATAGGGAAAATAATAAAAAAAAATAGTCGTCAATGGCGTTCAGTGATTTACTGAAATATGGCCAGTTGTGGTAAATATAAACAGGGGTAATTGTAAAATATTGATACTAGTGACTCACCCAGGGGTTAGAAAAAGTAATAGGTAAGCCAACTTTTATATCTTTATCACTTTGAAGTGATGTTGTTAGCTCCCGCTTTTTTTTGTGCAACAGGTAGTTTTCGTTGACATCAAAACAATTTGATAAGATTGAAAAAGTTGTCAACCGAAGTTTGTAATCTTCATTATTTCTTTCCGATATTGCATATAAACCAGAGATATGTCTTTTTTTTCATTTATTGTTGTTAAGATTCAATCAGACGTACTATCTAACGATCTGAAATATATTCTATTGCCTCTCGCTTAACTACAGTTGCACTTTCGCCCTGCAAGTAAGGTTGTTTCCACGACGGAAACGGAACCCGCAAATGTAAGCAATAAGCGGAACATTTAGCGAGTGATCGCTGTTAAGTGTCATTAAATTTAACATAAAGTCCAAGAACTGAAAACAACCATGTCTAGAATGCTCTGATTGTTGGAATTCGAACTGATAGATATCGTAGAAGATACAAACAGAAATACGTTAGTCATTGCCGAAGTTACGAGAGGTTAAACTATCACGATCATTTTCGTCTTGAAAAACCTGTTTATGAGGAAATATCGGATATTTCCTATTCTAGGATAGCACGTGTAATTACAGCTTTAGTGATATATTTTGTCGTTCAACTGCTTACTGTGTTGCTCCTTTAAATTTCTATTACTCTGCACGACGTTGTTTACAATTCCTTCTTACTTTTTTCATTACGGTTAATGGTAAACAATACAGGGTCTCCGAGACAACACCACCCAAATTTTAAACACTTATACTGAAGATAATAAACAACCAAGACAATTTTGTTAGGTGGCACATGGTAGCTTAGATGTGGAAATTTATATTATGTAATAGGAATGATTTTTATTTCAGGTGCTTTAAATCGGACAAATTGAAAATTGAAAAATGACAACGAGTTCTGAAAAAGCGCAAACCGTGTGGTGGTATGCAGAATTGGCGTCCATTGTTGCAGTTCAACGACGTTTCCGTCCAGAGTATCACATAGACTCTCCCAATGCTAAGAAAATCAAGGCTTGGAAAGCATCGTTTCTACCTGGGTAGAGATCGAGTATCAGTTAGACATCCTCCATGCCACTCTCGGAACACATGAGAAATGGTTTCATTGCACAAACAAAACTCCATAACTATGTGCATACAGTGTTGTTTCACTCTTCTTAATGCAACGATTACATGTTGTATTACATACTGTTCAAATTGGGGCGTCTCATCTCGGACACCCTGTATTTCTATCTATTGTTTCGTCTGAGGAACTAGCAAATATCAATTTACATATTAAAAACAACAATTTTTACCTTAATATTTGTGAGGTATAGTTGATACGCAGTCTCTACTAGTCGTTACTGAAATTACGTAGCTCGTTACTTGTCGATAGTGGATTAGAAGTGTCGCGTACTCTACAATGTTTTTACTCATCGATAGTGGAGTTGCGAACCCTTTTTAAACAACCAGTCTTTGACCATTTAAATTTTTGTCGATGTCAATCGCTTTCAGTGCCAAATAATTCCAGAAACTGATAGAGAAGAATACCTTGGTTTTGTTCTTGAGGTGCCCGAAACCAACAAACGAAAGTGACGATTCACCCAAAAGGGTGACAAACTTCATTGATTAAAGTCATCAAAGTATATGTACGAATACTACTTCTACATCGTTTGACAGCCTTTCAAAGATGCTAGGGAGAGAATAAAACACCTTTACGTACGGCGAAGTGCTAACTTCTAAAGAAGTTTTTCACAGATTAAAAGAGGCAGACGCGGTCAGGAATCTCCTCCCCCCCCCCCAATAAAAAAGAAAAGATGCAAGGTAGAAAAGAAAACAAAGAAGACAAAAATCTGAATGACATCTAAACAAGCAGGAGAAAGAAAAAGAAAGTAAGCACCTGGCTGACGAAGAAAACGACGACAAAACTGCCATCACTGTAGATGATTCAGATGTTGAACTAGATGATCTAATAGCTTTTGAATAACTCGACGGGGAAGAAGAAATATAAGTTGAGGCTGTTCTAGATGGGTTAAAGTCCATTCCATCATCTCTCCATTTAAAGGAATGTTCTGGAGTAGTTGGGGGAATACATAATTTTTAAGTATGAGTGCTCTTACCACGAAACACGTTGAAAGTTACAGAAGACGGCCTAAAACTTGGTGAAATGCAGAAAAGTTTAATGCCTCGAAAATGGTCTGATACACCTGATGTAATGATAGTCATGAAAAGACGTTATTTAGCACATTGAGATACCAAAACCTATGTCGAAGAGGGTGTTCATGACTACCCTGCTTTGAAAAAGCTTCTCGGTTAATACTAATCTTTTTTATTTAAAAAAAAAATTCTAAATCAATTTTATAGTATTTAAATAAAGTCAAAAGGAAAGTGTCAAGGATGTAACTTTTTTCTTTTCCGTGACAATAAGGTACTATACTCAGGTATCTACAGTTCTTCTTTTTATAATTTATGATTTATTGAAAGTCAAAAGCTTAAAATTTAGTTAACTGAAAACTGCGAAATAGGGTAACTGTAACAATGATATTCAAATGGTGAGAATAAATGAGACAGTTCTTTAACCTATGATATTCATGTATCAACAATTGATTTTCCTTTTTATGATCATCCTGAAACAATTCTTCCGTTTACAGTTACACTTTAGTTTCTGGATTAAATGCAAAAACATGTTGTAATTGTAAGTAGGATGTCATTTTTGTTAAAATTTTCCTGGGCAATTTATTTTTATCTAAATTTGTTCTAGAGGAGTGTAATGCCACCGTACGAAAAACAAATTATGGTATATATACCTTGTAAATAAGAAGATTAAGCCGATACTAATAAGTGGGGAAATTTCTTTACAATTACCCCTTAATTGACCCTACACTGAGTTGACTGGGATCACTTCTTTTCTGTTTTTTCATGAACGTGGGATATGGTTGTATTGATTAATCGATTAATGAATCACAGTAGCATTCGTTTTTCCTGTATTTTAAGATATATGTACAGCGAGTGATTTGGACCCACTTATATACTTTTTATGAAAAGGTTATGGTTATGGTGGTCGATAAAATCCCCTATTTTTTAATTTCACATATAGCGAGTTAGCGAGACCCAATATAAATGTGTGGTTTTCTTTTGTTGTTGTGTGTTTGCACTGATTTTCCCCCGATGTTTTTTTTTCATATCTTACCAAGCGCTAATAGAAATATATAGTAAAAAGCTGGATCTTCGTCCTCCTAAAGAGATATACGGGTGTCCAAAAAAGGTTGGACTGATTTGAAAGAATCATAACTCTAAAAATAATTGAGTAAATGCAATTTTTTTTTTTTAAAGTACTCGTCAAATATCCAAGATTTGTTAGATGTAGCTGTTTTAAAATCGTGACATTCAAACGATGCGCAGAATCGATGATCGGGAAATGCAAATCGCACCACACATTCGCAATTTTAACTTTTTGTTAAGGTTATTTGCATACATAGTGGATCCTTTCCTACTAAATCAAAGATGCTGAATAACTTTCTAATTGACATTTTCTCCATAACTCCAACAGTTTTAGACTTATACGCTTTCCACTCCGGAATCATCGAATAAATTGAGAATGTGTGGTGCGATTTGCATTTACATATCATCGATTCTGCGCATCGTCTGAATGTTACGACTTTAAAACAGCTACATCTAACAAATCTTGGATATTTTTCTAGTACTTTGAAAAGAAAATAATTGCATTTACTCGATTATTTTTAGAGTTATGATTCTTTCAAATCAGTCCAACCTTTTTCGGACACCCGGTATTACAAAAAGGAAAAATACTATGTGTATGTTTCAATGCACTTAAAGTCCACAATATAATAAACAATTGTATAGAAATAATTTTTCAAGCACGTATACTGAAATAATAAGATGAATTTTAGCTAAAAATATTTTCCTTTTATCTTGCAAAATGAGAATATTTTGATATTGAGTCAGTCATTTGCCTTTTTAAATGCGAATTGTTGCAGGTGTTTGAGTGAGTATCCAATTGAATAAATAGGCATGATGAAAGTTTGAATAAAGAATTGATTTTAATACGCTGTTTCTGAACGTTAAGTTTAAAAACTTAATATTTTTTATAAGAATATTATTGTTAAGAATGCAGCATATATACTTTCAGCAGCATAATTTTACTATCAAGAAAATATATTCAATATGGCCATGTATGTGTCAACATATTCCCAACTCACAAACCATCTAGTGGTTTATTAAAACTCGCGTAAGTAATTGGAGAAATATGAATAATTCGTATTTCTAATTGTTTTTAATTTAAAAAATATATTAAAATTCTTTAATAGTTTGCAAACAAAATGGATGTCATTAAGTAGAAACGTGAAAAAAGTAAATGCAGATATCGGTTTTTCAAATTTTTAATTTGCATGACTTTTCTCACAAGAAATAAAGAATATATAGTCATAAAATTTTCTTCCAAGTTAATTCTGAGGAATTCTAAAATATTTGTTGATTTGCATGCCTTAAAATAACAGCAATTTCTAGGTATCCAGCAAGTCTGTTAGAGAAAAAATCAATAAAAATAATTGTTTTCAAACTATAATTATTCCGTTTCAAAGAAGATTGCGTGACTTTATAATTAAGTTGCTGTGAAATGTTTGAATAAAAAATGACGATAAACTGAAATAAGTCTTAGTTTTATGAAAAGTATTTAAAATATTGTTTGCGGTTTTCTAGCACTAGACTTTTATTTCAGTTAGTCAGCGAAACCTTGCTGTTATCATGAAATAAAACAATTACTTTCACCCGGCGTATCAAATAAAAAGGTTCCTTAGAAAACTTTTGTCTACCATAATTATTAAATATATTTTAAAGTGATTTTTATAAACGGCATATTTGTAGTAAAAATTTCTTCTTTCCTTGTATTTATTTTACAGGGATATTCAAAGTGTTTTTCATCTGATATTTAAAAGTTGGTTATTGTATGAATGTGTTTGAAGTACATTGATATGCTACTTCGAAGGTATAAATATGTATGTTCAATTTGTAAATCTGATTAGTTTGACTGTCAATTTTTATGTATATACAATCAAGTTTTCGTAAAAATACTAGAATTCACTCGAAATTAAAATATGTTATTGACGTTTACGAGTATTACAACATGTTTCCTATTATTAATAGTTTATTTTACACACATTTTTTCAAGCGCCACCAAACTATTCTTTTCAATCGACGAAAAGTCGTGATCGTAGATGGTGTGGTAAATAATTGAATTAATGATTCTAAAATAACATGAGCATTTTAGTCAATGACAACAGAAGATATATCCCAATGGCCAACTACACTACAAGAAAAAATGTGATCGAATACGATGGTGAATATGACTATGAAAATTAAAGAATAGATGCCGATTAGAATCCTACATGGGTCGGGTTGTACCCGATCTGAATCCTAAAGTTCTGCTTAAAGTCAACCGGAAACTCAACCAGCACCCGACAAAAAAATTCGTCAATCCAAAACCCTACTTGAACTCGACACACTTCAACGCAAAACCGATCCGAACATGACGTGAAAGAAAATTGATCCATATTTTAATACAATTATCTAAAATTAGCTTACAATTATATCTCTAATATCAATTTTAACCTTTTTGTATAAAAATGAACACTCATTAAAATTCAACTATATAGTTTTATAAATTTTTTTATAATATTACAATATAAGGTAGGTGGACACAAAGGTGACCATAGTTAAACTTCGAGGATTTTTTATTATTTTCTGGTTGGGTGTGTGTCGCTGCATTTTTGTTTGTAAAATTTTACACTTATCTGTAACGCATATCAAGTATACTTTTCTTTGTACAATAAAATTTAATTACTTTTATAACACAATTTCAAAATTGTAGCTTGTGGACCACATTTGGCGCATAGCGTTCCAAAGGTGGCCCACGTATTGAAATCACTTTTAAAATGTGAAAAAAATACACGGCAAACTATTTTGCTTACTATTATGCTCTGATGATGCTTTCTTTCTTTTATTATCTTTCAAGTTTTCTTCTTAATCTTCTTATCTTATGACACGAAAAGACCTTGAAGCCCTTTTTGTGCACGGTAGTTCAGGTATTTTCTTCTGGGAGTTACTGACTTCTTTTGAATGATCTCTGGTGTTAACAATAAATGATAATAGTTTTTTTTTTCAGATATTTATATAGAAATTTTGAAAACTTGACATCCTTACTGCGCTGATTTCTACATTTGTTTTCTAAGGTAGCCACCTTAGGAACATGCGTATGGTCGCCATTTGCACCACATAACTGTATTAACCCCTTCGCGACGAGCGTCCTTTACATATTGTTTATAACTTTTACCACCGGTTTCTCAAAACAGAAATTTTCGCCTAATTGAATCGCAGAAATGCTGTCATTAAATAAGGCAAAGCTCACAATAAAAAATAACTGGTGGGAATAATCGAGGGTTCTGAGCACCTTATGCGTCACGTATACGTGTCGCTCGTCCCCAAGGGGTTAATCTGATACATCTCTTAGAATTGAAGTAAATGTGGTTAAAGAAAAAGAAATAAGCTTTCAGAAAACGTATCATATCTCAAAGTTCTAAAAATTTAAACACGTATAAATTAAAATATCGTCTTACCTGGAAATTAGAACGACTATTCCTCAAAAGTGAAATCACTGTATAAAATGTCGGAGGATCAAGATGATCTCTTTAAATTCAACCACGTGCACTGCATATACATTATTGACAATCCAGTAGCACCATTCGTTATTAAAAATTAAATTAATTCTACTTTTGAGGGGTGGGCTACCATAGGAACACTGGCCACTTTTGGTTCACTCACCTTATATTATAATATATATTATAATATATGTTTTATAAAAATTTTATTTATATAGTTTTATAAAATAATTCAGAATTTTCTTTTGAAATGACGGGTCAACCCGAACCAGATCCAAAAGAGACAAAACTTATCCCGAAACCGGTCCGAACCCGAAACATTTAAAGTTATCCCTACCTACACCGAAAAAACTTAGCATCAACCCGACCCGACCAATGCGGACTCTAGTACCGAAGTTTACGGCTTTTAAATACCGCTATTTTCGAACAGTAATCTTTGCTTTTTTTTATCGCAGAATTATGCAATTTAATAAGATGAATATTGCTACTCGGAAATAGTGGTATTCAAAATCCGTAATATTTGGCACCTATGTACTTAATCTTTACTTAATCCTTAAACCTTAATTATTCGCGCTGGTGTAGGTTGTACACCATTGGATCTTACAAATTTAAATATGCATGTTACAAATGTGCATTGTTCGAAAATATTTTCAGGATATGCGTATGTTAAGGATAATTTATAATATTGTACTACATTGTAATTGTATTTGACTTAACGTTAATCATATAAAACATTAATTAACACAATTTTTATCTTTTAAAATATTTTTTCATATTTTTATCATCCGTTTTGTAGTTTCATGAGGTTCACTAAAGCTTATTTTCAGCACTCCTGATATGACATTATATTTTTTTGTTTCGCACGTTTCTGGAAATGTATGCATTTTAGAGGTATGGTTCTTTAGACATTTTATTTTCATGCTTAGCGAACGAGAATTTACGTTCTGCACAGTATGTCCGGTGGTATCCGAGCACCCTGCATATTATCCGGAAGATGTTTCTCAATTTTTATGCAAATACTTAATTGTAAACATTTTGTTCGTAAAAATACGTATCTTTAATTATAACCATGTGTTTTGATTCGGGATTCTACATTACACTTTATATAGTAGGTAGCAGAAAAAAATGCCAAACGTATAAATAAAGATAACTAAGTTAGTAAAACATTTTTATAACACAGCTTACATTATTTTGTTCAAGAAATTCTAATTTACAATATCTATAATCGTTTATTTTATTTTTTTTATCTTTTCACCATTTCGTAAAATACATTCATCTAATCTTCTTTTCACACTGACGAAAAAAAGACTTCAAAGGTAAGGAATGCATTTTATCCCGTAAGTTCCCAACAATGAGTTTTCATTGCATAGTACTATTTGAATCCTATTTAGAAATAGCTGTAATGACTGATAACTCGCTAAAATTTAATATGACTGAAGTTTGGGAAGTTTAGGCACCATTAAATTGTTGAAGTCATGATTCTCATGAAATGTTACTGTTTGGTACATTTAAGAGGACTACAGCATCAAATAACCAGCATCTTTCGAAATTCTACCAATAGCCCATCGAAAGAGCAAAGTATTAAGTTTGCATTTTGATCTTTTGCAACAATTTTCAGGCTGTGTTTTGGATAAAAAGCAGAAAAGTGCACAAGACGATGTCGATCATTAGCATAAAAAGTGATCTTCTGCCATGATCTAGCCTTTAAAAAAGTGCCTTTAGGCTCTTCAAAACTTTTCACCACTTTATTAACAATTTCCCACATAGTTGAAAAGCATGAATAAAATCTTGTGTGGATAAATATACACTAAAAACCAACGTTTAACACACAATATCGAACTGTAGCACAATGAACAGACGTACGTTTCGTGAGTAACTTGTTACGACTTATTGTGTCATAGTGCATCACTTCTGGCTTAATCTTATTGGTTGCTCGTACGTGATGAGCTTTCGGTGTGTTTTTTCTGTCATTTGGGTTTTTCGCCTCCGTTTCATGTCTTTGGGGGATATAATTTTTTGTTTTTACTGACACTGATGATGTGAGTCCAAGTTACTCACGAAACGTACGTTTGTTCATTGTGCTACAGTTGTTGATATTGTGTGTTAAACGTTGTTTTTTAGAGTATACAGTTGAAAAGTGTTTATGAATTCGGTTCGTCTCTCTGTGTGCCGTCTGTCCATGCTCTAACTCGTATAAATATACTCGGATTGCCATATGAAATTGATATCAATCTCTGAGGTTTACTAAAACATGCTTTCTGTAGAATATGGAGTGTAAAACATTTATCATTCATTTAACAGGGCCACACAAAAATATTCGGTTACATAATTGTCTCCGGAGAAAATCTGTTTGCAGCGTATTTTAATTACGTCTATTTCAACGTCTATTTAATTACGTCTACTTCAAATATAATGTAATTGATATACATTACTGAGGTTTACTACAAGATACCTGTTATATAATATGATGTGCATTTATCGTTCATTTACAGGGACACGCAAAATATTTCGGATACAGTACTGTATCCGAAGTATTATCTATTAGCGATAATTTCTGGAAGTGCGGTTTCAGTTAGGAATGCTTTTAACTAAATTTTTGCATACCATGTGGTATGTATAAATGTACATCATATACAGGGCTACACAAAATAATTCATAAGCATTACTGTGTATCAGCGTAAATTGCATAAAGGTTTTTTTAATCCAGTTATATATGTTGAACGTGAAATATATTTTGTATACTAAGATATGTATGTTGAATATAAATAAAATCATATACAGGACCACGCAAAGAACTGGATACATGACCACCTCTATATGATAATTTCTGGTAAGTATGATTTCAATAGTTTTCAGCGTGTTTTTCCCTGAATTAAACTTTCTTGGCGGGTTATGTGGCGTGTATAAAAATATTATAGTAGTATAACAGCGCTGTACAAAAGAATTCACATATTTTTCCGTCTATTGGTAGAAACTGCTGAAGGTGAATTTTCAACTGTGTTATGTGTTTCCTTATACTAAATTAAATTGCAGCATACTATATAAAGCATATACAAATCTATAGATTATATACAAGGCTGCGCAAAAAAAGGGGAGTACATTTCTGGCTATGGCATGTAATTGCTGAAATCTGGTTTTCAAATGGGTTTTGCGTTTTCTAAAATGTTTACTTAGGTATTTTATTTACCTTATTAAACAGCAAAGGTTTGTTAATGTATTATGTTAGTGTTGGAAAGTGTTTCATAGTCTATGCTTGATTCATGATTTTTTTTTTAGTTACAAAAAATACTAGTACTAATTCAGTCACAAAACAATACTAATGCTCACTGCCAATAAGTTTGCTTATGTAATTTGTTTCAATATTAAAAGCAAAGTGGTAACTCCAATATATGTTTAAAAAATTTCATTTTTTGTATGAAAAGAATTTTTCCAATTTTTTTTTCTCCTTAGTACATTGTAAAAAAGACATATGTTTATTAATCTATGAAAATATATTGTAACCACGTATTAAAATACACAATAACCTCTTTTGAATTATCTATGATTCCACAAAACGTTCTTTATCTTTCGAAAACAATATATTTTAAAGATTTAAAGAAGCATTTATAAAAACAAAGTTGCTTTTCCTGTAAATGATTTTCGGAAACGTTTCTGAGTATTTTTCAGAGTGATTTTTATTTTTTATTTTTTATTTCATATTTTTCATTAATCAGTTTTCTCAAACCGGAATATGGCTTTTAGGATGCTGTTAATTCTCAATTAAACACTTTTAGCTTTGTAACTGAATTTATAAATGGAATAGCAACAAAATAATATTAGTTGTAATGTAAATGCTTTTAATTTATCATGTATGTCTGTAAAACATGTTTGCTGAACATGAAAATGTTTACTTGAAAATGAATAGCATCCGAAAAACCTATATTCCAGGTGGAAAAAACTGATTAATATATTATAAAAACTGGTGGCAGCAAAATAAGATTTCTATTTAAAGACGCTTCTTTAAATCTCGAAAAGATGTTAGTTTCTGAGATTTCTAAAGGTAAAGAATGCTTTTCGAAATCGTGGGTAACTTGGAAGAGGTTATTGTATATTTTTGTTTGTGGTTATAATACACTTCTTAGATTTTAAAAAAATGTCTGTTTTCACAATGTGTAACAGCATGACTGATTTTATTTATATATCTATATCTATACTAATACATAAAATAAGAGTGTCTGACTGAAAAACACATATTTCTAAGTTCATTCGACTATTTAGACGACATATAGTGAAACAAAAACATAAAATTTGTTTTGACTGTTTGTCTGTTTGTCCGTAATAGGTTCAGAAACGGATGCATAGTAAGCACTAAACTTATCAGAGGGAGATAGAAAATAGTTCTCGCTACAATGTGCAGTTTGTCGGATTCCGATATCTAACGTAATATGTGAAAAAACAAGAAAACCGAGAGAATCAATCAATCAACCAATCTTTTAATACTTAAAAACTCGCCAAATAATTAATCAAGGAGTGAGGAATTTTACGACGATTGAAAGATGTAATTAAATTTATCCCTAACTATAATAAACAAGGAAGTTTGTGTGATTGTGTGTTTGTGTGTTTGTGCGCTGTGTTCTGAAGAGACAGCTGCACAAAGGGCTACAAAATTTGGTGGGAAGGTACCTCTAAGCATGTAGTTTTGCACCTCGAAACCCGATTTTGGAATATTTGAATAGATTTTTTTAATTTAAATTTGTATGCAATTTTTAGTGTTTTTTCACGTTTCGCTGCAATTTTTACGCATTAGTAACAGAAATCCGGTTCCAATCTTTTAGCCCAATATAGTAAATTTTAATCTTTTACAATCAAATTTATATGGAATTCGTACAGCAAGTTTTGAACTTTTGGCCAGCATGCTTGATTGATTCAGTGGTTGTTTCCATTTCGACCTCAGTTACGCTTAGGATCGACATTCCCCTCCCCCTCCTCTTATTAGCTTGGAGAGAGTTGATAATTTTTTACAGATAAAAAATCATAATTTTAAAAGGGAAAGACGGGTTATTAATTATCCCGATTTGGATTTTTTGATTAGATTTTTTTTATTTCATTTTTTATGAGTTTTTTAACCTTTTTTGTCATGTTTTGCAGCGTTTTTGGTTTTAAATGCCGTCACAAATCGCTCACTAGAAGTCAAACACCGTTGGAGGGCAGTTGTGATTGGTAAGTGATAGGATTGTAGGCACAGCTGGAAGACAACCGCGCAATTGTGATTGGCAGATGACAAGGTCGTCAGCTGATTGGAATTCGAACACCAAGTTGTGAATTTTTCGCGATTTGTTTTATGCAATTTTTTGAGTTTTTTCATGTGCGTAACGTCATTTATGTATTTTATTTCAGAAATTGGCAACGATACCTGACTGTTTAGTATGTCAAAATAAAAAAAATATCATTTTGTTTCTGTTTCAAAAGTTTATGGTAATGCCTAATTTTTTAGTGTCGTTGGTTTAATTCTGTAGGGGGATGAGAGTGCCCGGTTGTAGTTTAAATTTCACGTTAATGCTCTGATCGAAACACCCTCCTTCCCCCCTGTCTCCAATATCAAAACATTTTTTTTTGTCCGATTCAAACGAAACCTTCTCTCAGGTCCCCCTGGTACTAGATAAACTTTCGGTTGGTTATCTTGTTATTTCTGAACATTAATCACCAGGAAGGGGTATTTTCTCGGGCTCTGTGGGTCCAATTTCAACGTATTGAATCGAAACTCGCAGTCTGTACGTAGTTTACTTTTTTGATTCCGAAAATGTAAATTTTGTGAAAATCGGACGGTAATCTGTTTTTAATTTTGATCAAAAACTGACCCGCTTTGAATCAAATGATCCAGACATTTGAAGGGGGTGGTATTTATTTTGCTTCCGCTTCGGGGTCCATCTCTCTATTTAATTTCCAAATGACAAAGAGTTACCAGAGGAACGATTTCGCGCAGCGATTTTTAGAGTGATTTCGCGTTTCGTATTATTTTTTGACGGACCGGGCAACGTCGGGCAGATGAGCTAGTAAATGATAATACTAATTACATTTTTCGCTTTTGACTTTTGCATATTAATTTAAAAACTGGATTGATAAGTATTTACCTCAAAAATCTCGAAAGATCCTATAAAATACAAATGCCTCAAAATGGGTTGATACACAGGTAGTATAAAATATATTTATTGGATTCTTTAGAAACTAGTTTCGATTGTTTTTTGGTTGATTTCTTTATAAGTCGACCTATCGCAACCAATTTGTTTATGTATCTATCTATCTATCTATCTATCTATCTATCTATCTATATATATTGCAAATCTTGTCATCCCGATAACGTCCGAAATACTGAACCAATTTGAACCTAATTGGGACAACGTATAGATATCACAGTATCTTGGAAGAGTTTGGTAACCAAGTATGAGTTCTTATAGCTAGTTTACATGAATACACAAAATAAATATAAAAAACGCGTAAAATTTGTGATTATAATAAAGTCCGAAATACTGAACCAATCCGAACATAATTGGGACATTGTATTGATTTTGTAAATGTCTTAGACGAGTTCGTTAATCAAATATTTAGCTATTACAGTTTGTCACAGGAACACACAAAATCAAACATCATGGAACATTTGCCCTAACGATAATATCAAAAACACTGAACCAATTCGAATCTGATTGGGACAGTGTATTTTGCTTGTAAGTACCTTAGTCGTGTTCGTTAATCAAATGTGTAGCTGTTATAGTTTGAATTTGGAACACACAAAAGAAAATAAACATGGAAAATTTGTCATCACAATAACATCTCCAAAATACTGAATCAATTCAAATCTAATTGGGATAGTCTATTGATCTTGCAAGTATCTTGGGTGAGTTAGTTAATCATGTATGTAGCTCTTATAGTTCGTTTACAGGGACACACAAAAGCAAAACATGCTAAATCTGTCATCAAAACAGCATCCGAAACACTGAACCATTTCGAACATAATTGGGACAGTGTATTGATCTGGCAAGTATCTTAGATGAATGTATTAATCAAGTATGTTGCTCTCATAATACTTTAACAGGGACACACAAATGTTTTCGATGACACTTGTTGAATGGTTTGGGTTATATTACAAGTTACGGACGATTTTTAAACAATAATTTCAACAAAGTTTTAAAATTTTCTTATATAATTGCTTCATATTCATTCAATTACATTTGGTACGCCTAAATTAAAATTTCCTTGAAAATTACCTTTCTCGCCAAAATAATGATCTTAACAGGAATGAAAGCAATTTGATTATTTTGTATTAAATCACACGTATGTGCCTTAAAAGTAAAATAAAATAATTAAATCAACATACTCTTCCGACTGTACCGGAAGGACTCTTTTAAATGTTCAATATCAATACCATGTATGACGTAACTTACCTTGAATTACTTAATTAAAATTCAACTTAAAAAATCGTGAATATAGAAATATTAGGAATATTAAATAGCAAAAAATTAAAGAATTGAGTTGATTAGTCAAAGGAAGGGGAAGAGAATTTTAATAAAAAATAAAAAATTAAAACAAAAAATATTTATAAAAAAAAGAAAAATTATGCATTATATATGCTGTAACTAAGTTGAATTTTTCTGCGTTATTTGCGCGTTATTACACTAATGTTAAAGACTTTTAGTAAGATTTTTCTATCTCTTGCAGATGTACAGGGAATGGTTAATGCCTGAAAGATCTTTTATTATTATTATTATTATTATTATTATTATTATTATTATTATTATTATTTAGTGATTACCGATTACTATCATTCCAAGCTTCCGATGTATCATTGGTGCAATTTTCGTGTCAAACGAATTATTGGAAGTGCATCATTGTTGCCGAAGGTCGAATTTCATTAATTTCATATTTCGAACAAGAGACGTATGCCACAGTTATTTTATGCAATCAGAGATAATTTTAAGAGCGTGTTTATGCATGATAATTTTTAGTGCGATACTTAATTATTAATTCATTGATTGTTATGATTGATAATTTTTTGTCATGTTCATATGTCTTACTTAAACATTTTAACACTATATTCTACAAAACTAATTCTGATCTTGTTCACAGGATTTCTTTCAAACCACTTTATGAAATATCTTAAAATTTTCAGTCTATAAATGTAGCTTTCCTTCTATAGCTGAACTAAAGTATTTTACATAAATAAATTTTTGATGCTAAAATTTCAAAATTAATTCAAAGAAATAGAAAATTGCAAGAATTTTTTTTAATTTTTCGGGATATATTTTTTTAAATACCTCCAAGATTTTAGTTTATTTTACAGATAATTATCCTATATTCCTGCGAATAATGCACACTTTCGATGCGAGAAAATTGATCAAAATTTAAAGGCGCACGTTATACGAGGAAGATGAAAATAAACATTAACTAATATACTGTGGTCAACAGTAAACTTTCTTCTGTATCAATCAAATATATTAATTTATAGTAGCACCAACAATTGTAAATTTGTAAATATAAAGCATAGTGCATTTCTTTGAATTTAACACAGAGTTCGGTAATCGGTTACAGTGATCGGTGAATTGAAAAACATGGCATGACAGCGCCTCCTGTTAGGAAAATACAATTTTAAATGAGATCAATACATATATATTTCTAATCATTAACTTCAAATATAAAATTTGGTTCTTTTCTACGCAATAGAAAATGAGATAATTGTAATGTTCATCGCAAAAAGTTTAGGTCTAACATTACGTTATCGGGTCAACAGCTAAAGTTTGCAACAAAAATATGTGATCCTGGCAACAATGTGGCTGCAAGTGTATGAAAGTTACAAGAACGGTGTTAATTATAAGGCAAACCACGATCCCAATGGTTGTGGACTCTATTACGAAACGTTCGACATACGTAGAATAGAAGCGCCTCCTGTTGAATGATCAAAACCAAAATTGAATCAGCATCGATTTTTAGAAAAAACATCTTACATCTAAAATTTGGTACAGTTACATCCAACAGATGCCGAGATATAGATATCACGAAAATCCTGTAAAACACAACATTGCAGTGTCAAATGTTGAGCGATATCAATCAAAATGAAATGAGCAGTAATTTATGTCAGTCCGACTGAATATGAAATTTGATTAAATTCCGTGTATTAGTTTCTTGAGATAGAGCTATCACGGTAATCGTGAAAAATAGAGCATAACAGCACATCCTGTTTGGCCATATGCATGAAAATATAACCAGCATCAATTTACGCCAAGGTCTAACTTAATCTCAGTTTATTTCCGTCCATTAGCTGTTGAGATATAGCTATCGTAGTAATCGTATAAAACGCAGCATAGCAGCGCCACCTGTTGGGCAATATACACCAAAACCTAATCAGCATCAATTTATGTTAAGGTCTAACAGAATATGCAGTTTTATGAAATTCTGTGCATTAGTTCTTGTGATATAGCTATCATATAAATCTTCAAAATGCTGCATAGCAACACCACCTGTTAGACGATAGACACACAAACCTAACACTACCAATTTATGTATAAGTCTAACTGAATATGAAGTTTGATGAGATTTCGTGCATTAGTATTTAAGTTAGAGTGGTCTCAAAAATTGTGTCACATACATACAGATTGACTGACAAACATATATTTTCCAAAAATAGGCAAGTCGATTTCAGGACATCCTATAATGTCTAAATCCATCAAAAAACGGAAATTGAAAACTCTCGATTCCACTACTCTTTTTTTTATGTACATAGAAAAAAGTAACAATTAATGAAATATGAGCATAAAAATTGAGATTTCTGGATAAATGAACATTATTATTTTTTTTAGAAAATTATATAATTTATGAGCATACATTTTTTGCTATCGTATAACGTAAAACGTTTGTTATATTCATCCTGATGTATAATTTCTGGCATATAATCTATTTCTAGTTCATCCTCAATGTTAGTGTCGATATTAGCCTTGCATAAATAAATATCTGCAGCTTTGTCTGGATTTTTTAATATACCACATTTTTAAAATGATTTTTTCAGTCATTTTGAATTTTATTTCATTCCCTGCCTTTACTATACTCCACCCCTTAAATTATTTCTAGAGGCTGATGAGCATTTGTTTTTCCTTAATAAATGTTTTTCCTTCTTCTAACATCATCGTATTCAACAACCGT
Organism: Maratus michaelseni; assembly: GCA_963931845.1. Taxonomy (NCBI): domain Eukaryota; kingdom Metazoa; phylum Arthropoda; class Arachnida; order Araneae; family Salticidae; genus Maratus; species Maratus michaelseni. Next base: position 362,981,211 of record OZ007586.1, on the reverse strand, counting down.
TTTAAAGTTCCTTTGAATGGTTTATTTACACAAAAAAGAACCGAATGTTATATTAATGATCTTACATTAATGATGTGCCTGGAATAACTACTATTTCAATGTTACAGTTCTCTTAATAATTTTTTCGTACTATCCGTTATGTGAGATATGAAGATACCCCAAACTAACTAATGCTAGTTAGTATAATTTTCAATGTTTTTGTATTGTTTTTTCATGTTATACATCTCATGGTGGTTTCTTTACAAAGAAGTGGAAGCGAGTACACTGCGAATACCATAAACATTGGAAAATATAGTCTAAAATTTTAGGTGCGCGTTATATGCCGGACCGGGTTGTACGCTGTAATATAATTACATTTATGAGTTATAAAATTTTGAGATATTTTCATACAATTGTTGTGAAGCTGTCCGGCGCGCAGTACAATAATCCCTAGATAAAAGCGTTTGAAACCTTTAGAATTAATGGGGACTTATAGAAATGAATTCCTCTTTTGCATTACATTTTTTAAATAAAAAATCTCTGATATCAAAATATACAAAAATAGAATGAATTTCATGTAATATATTAATTGGAATTTCGTTTTTTGAGGCTTTAGAAGTGTACTGTCCCCCGAAACCGGCCCTACGCGCACACACCACCATATCCTGCCTATTGTTTCAGATTATTTTTAAATGCTTAAATGATCGTTGTAGGACGCCTATGAAATTTATACTTCAGGGACCATAAACCAAACTCAATATTTCTGGTTGGGTTGGGTTGATTATTGACGGCCAATTATCTACACTAGGGATATAGGCCTGAATATTTCTGGAATAATCTCTTTTTCTGAACTCCCTGTATTAAACAGTTGTTAATTTTATAAGTTAACCCCTTCGGGACCGGCGGCTTTTACACACATTTTATTCGGTTGGCACCACTTTTTTTTAAAAAGCTACCTTTACTTAACCTATCACAAAAATGCTCTAATTAGAGAAAACAAATATTACTTTTATTTTTTACTGGTGCCTAAAACAAATTCTGTACGCTCTTTTTGAGGTTGTATATATGATACCATGGTCCCAAATGGGTTAAGTATCTAATAAAATTTCGTACTATATATTTTCTTAATTATCATCTGAAGAACATAGTAGCGAATGTTTTCTTTATTCTAAGGAGTTTCTGATTTTCTAAACGCAAGCGCAGATTCCAAATGCAATTTATAAAAGTAAAATCACGCTGATATTTAAAAAATAGTATTAGTAATTGGATAAAGAATATAATGTTTGAAGGTAATTACACATTATTCCTTTATCATATCAAAGAGCATACTCAAGTATTCGTGTAATTTAAGCAACTTTTCTGGCCAGTATCAACTACAGAGTTCAAAATTATATTTTTGCTCTTTTTTGAAAATTTTTATGCTTTATTTACATGACATTTTCCATTGGAAAATGCATTTTTACTGAATACTAGTATTTTGCTTTCAGCTAAAATTTCGCAATCTCGAAGGCGGTTCCTAATTCTAAGTAACAGTTAACTGTTCTGTTAAACTTCGGTTGGATAAATTTGGATGAAATAGTGCAGTGAAAAATTTATCAAGAAATAACTTTCTCGGACATTTTCTGTTTTATAAATGTGTTGCATTTTGATACTTAAGCATTTATTCAGACAGAGTGAAATTTATAAAGTTGTAGTCTTATCGAGCATTTTTACATCTTTTGCATTCATTTTGTCTCACATGCCATCTTAGGTTTAAATTTTATTTATATTAGAGTATATTTACTGCTCAAAATGATATTCTTTGTCCAGCGTCTTTCAATAATCACAAACTCAATTTAATAATCATTGCAGAACTTGAGCATAAAGAACACACACACACACACTAAAAAAAGCACTCAGTTAACTATGCCGGGTGATTTAAAATAGATGTAAAGGAGATTATCTCTTAAACCGCTGATGATAGAAACATACTTTCAGTTACAAAAAGTATACACATCAAGTATAGCTTTTAGATATAGCATTTGTTTTACAAGAGGCTATATACACATTAAAATACGAAATTTAATTTTTATATTTAGAAAAATGTTGCCCTGCATTTGTCCCTTTTTTTCGATGGAAAATTATCGAGTTATGATACTTTGAATTTTATGAATCTTCTGAGTTTTCCTGCACTATAAACGTGTTTTCCTGCTGTTAGATGCAGTATATCATTGCGGTAAAATAAAATTTTTCTCGCAAAGTATACATTGTTTCAAAAAACAATTGTTTAAAATTAATGAACAAATCAGATATTTTTAAGATTAGTTTTCAGTAGTTAAAAACTTAGTTTCAAGATTAAAAATATTTTATTAGCAAGAATTATCGCAATAAATTATACCTTTTTCTCGATGTAAAATTCTCTTCATATTAGAAAACATAAAAAATAATGTAACCTTAGCTTAGAATAATAGTGTTTTTAAAAAGAATACAATTTAAAATTAAATTAAAATAATTATATAATTCATTGCTCACTTATTTTTTTATTCGTAAAATAAATGTATTATTCTACTTTTTGACACCTTTCAAATTACAAGCGTGTATTAAGTTTGTAAAAAGGATATTTCTTTTTTACATGATCTATATAATTAATGGTCATTTATGCGGTGTTTTTTAAAAAAATAATTAAGAAACAATAGCAGAAAAAAGGCAATTAACAAACTTTTTCATCATTTTCTTTTAGCTCAAAAGTACGCATAAGATTAATGATGATTCAAAACACAGAATATTAATCATTAAAATGAAAATAATCACCTACAAAAATTGTTCTTTATCATAAAAGAATTATTTCTAGATATCTATAAATATGTGTCTAGAGCTCAAGCTTTTTAAAAGATAAAAATGTAAAAATATTGACAGAATTATCGGTTTAAATAAAGTTTTACATGATGACATGAAAATGGAATTTTTAAATTGTTGTTTTATTTTTCAAAGCATGGAAACAAATAAGAGTTTTTACTTAATTATATTGTCTCGATGTTTAGTATAGCGTATGCACTGAACAAAAGAAAAGCATTAAAGTATATGAAATATTGATTGCAGAGTAAACGTCTCTGATTAAAAATACTTAACTGAAAAAAGTTAATGCATTATAAAAGTTTCTATAAGAAGATTTTCGTTAAACTTTACTCATGTTAATTTATTATGTATTTCTTCTTGAAATAAAATTATTAAAATATGTTGCTGAATCAATTAAATTTTACTTTACAATAAAATAAATTATCAAAATTTCTATAACATACTCTTTTGCGTTTTCTGACAGGATTCAGCTGTTTAAATTCCACAAAAAAAGAAAATTATATGACTAAGTTTAAAAGGGAAATAAAAATACAAGGTAGTTACAAAAAAACTTTGCCGGTATATGAGCCCTTAGTGACGGTATCGTTCAAGGAAACAGAATGCCATTTGGTATGTGGGTATGTTATGGCATGGGCTCGAGAATGAGATAAAGAACAACAATCGTTCTCTCACAGTCACGGTTAGAGGGAGAAAATTTCGAAAATTTAAAATGGCAACACCCAATTATTTTCATCTCAAAAACCAGAAAAAAAGGTTAACAAACTAATTTTAGCAGCAAAAAGTGCGACATAAAGCAAACGCGAAAAAAAGAAAATCGTGCTCCAACTGTGCTGCTAGAACACATTGGTGTCATTGTCATCTAACGGCTTTTGCTTATCCGTGGTCAGCAGAGTCACCCGACCACACCTCAATCGGTTTTCGTCTTTTGGTGTGTTTAAAATTATTTGTATACACGTCAAAACCGCTAAATGAGTCTAACATGAAAAACGCCATCCAACCTGATATTCAGCATTGTCGTCATGTGATGATTTATTATTGCCCACAGTCTTTCGCATGCGATATCTCATCATCCCTGAACGCAAATACTTAAAAATTTCGCAATCTGAGTAAAATGATTTGTCATCTGTGATCTGTGTGGGCGCATTTGTTCTTTTCCTTTCTTTTCAGTGACTTTGTTTTACCGCCATTTCTACTGTTAAAATTGTTTTTTAACGTCATTCATGGTTTTTCACTCTGACGATCATTTTGCGATGTAGAAATTGGGTCTTGCCATTTGAAATTTTCAAAATTTTGCGACTGTAACTGGCGAGATCTCGATTGTTGCTCTTTACCTCATTCTCGAGCCCATGTTATAAAATACCCACATAAAAAATAATGACATCCCGTCTCCTTCATTGGTACAATCACTAGTGGCTCATATATCGGAAAAGTTTTTTTATGATCTCCCTGTAAATACTGCATTCAGTTTTAAGCAATTAAAGGCATTACAGGTTATTTGTTTTTTATTTATCCGCGTTCCATGTTGTAACCTCTGTCCAAATACTTGAATGGCAACAAAATTTTGGTTTGTTATTGAGGTAGACAAAACTATATTCTCTTTTAATCGTGTTATGTTTAGGTTTTTTTTTCAGGAATACGTCAGCATTTTGAATATATACTAGCTTCTATTGTAGCAAGAGTTTCTATGAAATTTAAATATGTTGTTCGAGTAAGGCTCATTATTTTCTCATTTAAGATCGTAATTACTTTTTTAGGAACAGATTAAAAATTAAAATATATTATAATTTACTATAATTATCGTTTCAATAATTCATATATGGCATTACAATGAATAATTATATCAACTTTCGATTATAGTTGTACAGTATAATTAAAACCATAGGACATACTGGTCTGAATCTGATTAAAGAGATAAAAGATCTTCAAAGAATAATCCCTATTTATATTTTTTAAAAACGGCTATTCTTGATTTGGGCATTTTTTTTTAATAATCAAGGTCATTCGTAACTCTTCAATACCCTTGACTCTAAAACGCAATTTCACATGTAGCTTTCATTACTCCGTAGCAACTCATTCTAAACTGCGTATGTAATGAGTCGAAAATTCAACTTACGGAAAAGGAGAAAAGTGAAATTATAGTTTTTTAGAAATTTGCTAAATCTAAGGGAAAAATAGCATGGATTTTAAATGAATCATATAATGTTGTACACTATTTTGATTTAAAGACTCTTATGGGACTAGCAACACACTTGTAGGACCAAAATATTTATCTGTTCATCAAACGAGAACGATGCTAAGGAGGTTCTTTATGACATTCTTTAGCATCTTTAGCAAAGAAAAAAGATTTTCCAATTTTTATGTATTGTCTAGGAACTCGAAGAAATTGAAAATTTTAATTACAAAAAGAGGACAGCAGATTTGAAATTTACCGAGAAACACAAAGAAAAGAAATTAAAAATTGCGAATTAATAATGTATTAGATATAAACATAGAAAAGAATAATATTTAACGATGAAAAACATTTTAATTTATATGCTCCAGGTGGTTGGCAAATTTATTGGCATGATTTACGAACAGAAGAACAATATTTCTTTCGAAACAGCTGCAGGAAGTAGTTCTGTAATTGTTTTTTCGAAGCTTTGAATATAGTATTTTTGAATAATCACATGAATGCGAAAGATTAACAAAAAGTACTTAATGAGCGCTTGCCATAAGTTTCAGAAAACTGAAGGACAATCTTTTATGTTTCAATAAGATAATTCTCCGCAAATTCTAAGCTTGAATGGTATCGAATGGCGTGACCATTGGTTTCAATGGCTGGCTGTCTGGCCTGCTTTAAGTCTTGATTAAAACCTCATAGAAAGCCTGCGGGGAACACCGGCATAAACTGTGTATGTGTATGATGGAGGGAAACAGTCCAATTCCATAAGTGAACTAAAACAAGCAATTTTGACTCTATTACATGTTATAGAATTTTATCACTTACAGAAGTTTCAATTCAATGAGAAAATGAATTTAGGAATATATTCTGAAAAAAAGGAAAACAAATTCCCTACTAAAACAAATTTTGTAACTATATTGCATTTGATGGTTTTTTTTTTTTTTTTTTTTTTTTTGCAAGACCCATTTGCCATATTATAAAAAGAAAGAAATGGGATCTTGAAAGTTTTCGAATTCCGTTTTTATGAATTTACACGTTTTGAGATGTCTTGAACACCGTTTGACTATTTTGGAGAATGTCGGCCTGTCTGTCTGTATGTAATACAAATTTTGTGTTCACTCTATCTCAATAACTGTATGCATGGAATTTCTTCAAATTTCATATTCTGCTAGACGTTGACATGGATTGGTGCTGGTTAGATTTAGGTGTATATCGCCTAACAGGTGAGGCTACAATGCTGTGTTTTTCACGATTTTCGCGTTAGTCATATCTAAGCATCTATAGAAAAGAATTTCATCAAACGTAATATTCAGTTAACTTTCGCACATATTTGCTGATTAGGTTTGGAGTAAATAAACCAACAGGTGGCGATACTATGCTGCGTATTTCACGATTCCAGTGATAACTATTTCTCGGCATCTATGGGATGGAATTTCATAAAGCTTCATATTTATTTGGACTTTAACATGATTAAATTTCAGTGTATATCGTTCAACAGATTGCCCTTCTCTACTGTGTTTTTCATGATTTTTGTAATAGATTGATTTCCGTAATACATTATTCCTATATATCAGCGTCCCAATCGCGCCCGTCGGCTTAATCGTTCGGAGTTTTCGTGGTTTTCTTCGAGCCGTGGATTTATCCATGCGTAAATACGGATTAGGTTCCCTTAGAAAGACCCCCACGAAGGGCACTCCCCCCGGGCCTATATCCCTAGTGTAGATAATTGGCCGTCAATAATCAACCCAACCCAACCCTATATATCAGCATCTGCGGGATAGAATTTCGTCGAATTTAATATGTAAGATGTATATGATGTTTATTATAATGTTGGGACGCTGCTTTTCTATTTTTTGCGATGAACGTTATAGCTATGTATTAGTTTCTATTGAATTTTCAGGAAGCACAAAGATATCGGCCAATATCCTACCAATATTGGTCAATAAGTCTTATATCGCTGAATCGTACATCAAATTTATAACACCTACCGATTTTCACTGATATAACTTAAAATTAGTTTTTAAAAGAAAACATTTAAACGAGTTGTTTGCATAACTTATAATATTATAATACAAACCTAGTATTCTAAAAAATAAAAATTAACAAGTTTGCAGCTTTTAAAAAACTTAATTTTTAATGCCTTATTTTTAATATTTTGTTTATATTGACCAATGTCGTAAAAATATTACTTTTAAAATATTCAGGGATATGTATCGACATTCGTAAAAAAAATATCATTTTTCGGACATTTCAAGATATTTGTAGAGTTTGCATCGAGAAGCATATTATTGGAGATGTCTGCCGTGCATAGAAAGAAAATGCCTATATAAAAATTTTCTGGGGGAATCTATAGTTATTTATATGAAACAAATCTTTTTGAAAACTCTTATATAGAAATCTATAGCGTTGCTCCGTACAAATTTCGTTAGAACATTTTATATAGAAATTTGTAGAGATTGTTATAGAAATATTTCTATAGAAACATTAAATATTAAATTCTATAGATATTGCTAAATAGACATTTTATAAGGAAATCTGCAATTTTTGCTCTAGAATTATTTGTATTAAAAAAAAGTAATGTAGAGCCTATAATAATGTTAAAATATAACAAACACTACTGATGTTTTTTTATACAAACTATTGTTTTTACATGAAAAAAAAGGCATTTTATGTAATTTAAAAATTTATACTTGTTTATGTTTTTAAAATGCTTTTGATCTTCCGACTTTTAAAAGAACTCTTTTTTATTATTGAAATAATACAAGATTTGTTTCATTAGTATGTCCTTTTAATTAGACACTATTCATCTATGTAATATTGATAATTAAATAGTAATAATAATAAAAATAATAAGCTATTTGGACTAATTTATGTGTGTGTTAACTTGTAAGTACTGCATCCCTTTTTGAGGAAATGTACATATACTTATGACTGAAAATTAATACAAAATATGTATTTAATTTCTTGCAAAGTAAAATTCAAAATAATAAGGTTTTTTAAACATTTTTTGCAGTTTTGAACACGTGATTTTTAAGACAGCAAGTTTTAAAATTTCTTACCAGCCCTAAAATTTCCTACCAAAAATCTAGCAAATTTAATATTAAAAATTGCTATTTGACTAAATCTGTGATATAAAATATTTTTTTAAAAGTCGATAGTGATCTGAACAGATGAAAGAATATGAGAGAATTAGATGATAGTTTCTGTGAGACATTTTCCTCCTCCAACACTTTTTACTAAAATCTTTTAATAAATATATTTTTCCCTTGTTCGCTCAGGTTCATACTTAAGTAGGACCGGAATGGGGCTCCGTCTTCATATTGCTACATAGCGAGACCTCTGCGCAGTAAGGGGTTGACTTTTACCACATCCATAAACGCAGTTGATTCAAGTACGAAAAAAATATAATTTAAAATCTAAAAAAGTCATTCAGCAATGTAACAAAACATATCATTTAATATTTAAAAATGTTATTCAGGAATGTTGGAAAATGATATCGCTCAATGTGAAATGATGACATTCTGCAATGACAGAAAAATATATCACTTAATGTCAAAAAGTGAAATTCACAGATGTTGGGAAATATTGACCAACATTAAAAATCACGGTGTCATTTAGAGAGGGAGCTTTTTAAGTTGGCCAATATTAAATTTTGATAGTGGCCGATATTACATTTTGATTATAGCCGATACCTTTGTTTTACGTGAGGTAGAAGTGAGCCAAATGTTATATTTGAAGTTTATATATATATATATATGTGTGTGTGTGTGTGTGTGTGGGTGTGTGGGTGTGTTAGTCTAATTTTGTATTTGAACACCCAACAAAGGGTTGGGCTGTTGAACTGTGTAGTTTTAAATCACTGATCACTGTAACTTCGAGTTAAATTCAAAGAAATGCACTATATTTCGGTACTGTAACTTTGTAACTACGCTATTTAAATAAATATATTGGAGTGGTATAAATAAATTGTTATCGCCGTAGCATACTAGTTTAATTTATGTATTTGTACATTAATATTCAGTTTCAATTTACATATTCTGATTAACCTTTTTCTACTTATTTATTTTTTAAATCTGAACACTTTTAAATACCCTATGTATATGAATATTTCTATACGCTATTGCTGATGCATTTAAAGACTACTTTAGAAATATGTTTTATAAAAATTACAGATTCTAAATGTATTATGATAAATATATCTAATTAGTAGAAAGAGGGTTATGGGAATAATTTGACGGCAACAACACTTGAGAAATCCTACTGAAGAAATAGCTGACACTGAAGTGTCTCTTTCAGGAACTACTGAAGCGATTTCACTATTTTTGCTTTAATAATTTTTTCAGTAGCGAAACGATAAATCGATTGTTTTGAAATAATAAAAAATAAAAAATTCAATAATTGCGCGATTTCGCTAACAAAAGTTGTAAGTTTTTTTTTAAAAATTAGCATTTTTAAACTAGCAATTGATTTTTAGAAAAGAAAAACGATCGAAATAAAACTAATAATTCCAAAAGAGTATTATAATATATAGAGAGGAGAAGATCCAAATATTGGCTAGGGTCTGAAAACGGGCTAGTCGTTAAATAAGATGCTAGAAGATTCGGCCATCTGGCGGCGAAGGCATTAAACTATCACATTTTGGTAAGGAAGAAGATAGGAGGAAGAAGGAACTGTTTATTCAACGGTGTTGTTCACAGTCGCATTTTCTTTTTTTTTAATTACATATTTTCAGATCTTGAAACTTTATCAGGTAAGTTAATTCGGCTTTCTGCATATTTTAATCAATAACAATTGCATGTTTTTGTTGCTACCACGTCATTGATAGATAATAAGCTATCTTTTGAGATCGTTGATCAAATGATATCTTTAATTGATAATGGCTGCTTTTCTGTAAATTTTGAACACATTGTTGGTCTAAAAATGGCCTACGAAAGTCGGTGTAAAAACGGGCTACCCTCCAACGGGCTAGCCTTAAACCTCCAATCAATCTGGTGGGCTGTCTTCACAACTGAGCCCATTCGATATCTGTGCAGTGCCTTCTGCTTCCAAGAAAAAGACCACTCGAGGTCGCAAGTCCTCAAAGGCATGTCTTGTGACGGGTTCACCCTACCGGAACGAGTTGACTCTCTACTTGTAAAAATCAGCACTAAAAAAACAAAAATTAATCCTAAGGTCTGTGAGTAATGTATAAGCGTCAAAAACAAAACAAAACCCCCTAAAAGTGGACAAACTAAAAGTGGGGCAAAGAGGGCTACTAAAAATCACTCTTCCTGCTCTGAGGGAGAATATAGTGAACTCAAGTTTGATCTTAGTGACAGCGACCTGCGTATCCTACGAGGAGATTGCCCTGATGACAGCGATGCGACTTGCACTTCCAAGAAGGAATTTTCTCTGCTGACACAACAGGAGAAACGTGGATGTAATGTGTTTAATGCCAAATATGGGCATACACAGAATGTTCGGGGGCAGAAAAAATGTATATATGCGCGACTATTACAAATAACATTAAAAGATTGCGTTTTCACGATTGTTGATTATTTTTATTATTTTTTCATGTTTTTACGCAAATGTTATGGGTAGCTTAAATTTAAAGCACCATTTGAAAAACCCTTTATTTCACAACTTTTGCAATTAAATTTCTTGTAAAATACACTGAGGATCCATTGAAAGCGCTTCAATAGTTCCTGAGAAAAAGCTAACATCAATATCAGTTGTTTTCTATAGGATACCGCAACTGTTGTCGCCCCTTAATCAGAACAAAGATGTATTATGCAAAAAAAATATTTTTTCCGGTCATGTGAAAGAACTACTTAGTACTTAACAGAAATAATTAAATAATTAAATACGTTAACTATTGGGAAATAAAATTTTCAGGCAAATGAAATAATTAAAATATCTTGAAATTTACCTACTGATTAAGTTATAGTTTCAATGTTTTTATTTTTAATGGGTGTCTGCTACAAATTTTGGAAAGTTGGCTTTTTTTGTTGGAAAAAGGTCTATGTGGAATGATTGATTATTACCCAGTGTTAAAAATTGCAACTTCATAATATTTAAATTTGTTTACTTTAAATAAAAATTAAAACAGTAAACTAAAAATAATATTATTACTTTCCTTACCCACCTAACTAGTTTTGTATCACTTGCCAATGTTCAGCATGAAGGCAAAATTAAGATAGGAAGAAGGACCTATGTTGCACTAGGTGCTCAGAACATCGCTAATCAATGACATTCATAGTTTTGTCCTATTTCTGTAAATTTTTTAATTTGTAGCATGGGTCGATCTTTCAGACACCTATCCAAATGTATTTTGAAACGTTGATAGTCAGACAGACACACTTGGGAAAAATGGTTGTGCTACATATTTTCTGAAGTAAGAAAGTCGCTATGGAGATATTTTTGAAATATACTTTATTATTTTTAACTCAATCATCCTGATTAGCTTTCACTCCATCACAGTTGTAATTTTTAGTGAGTTATTTTAACTGAGTGAAAAGGTGTCCAGGCAAGAAGTCAAGCCCAGAACACCTGGCTTTAATTGTAAATGCTCTACCAATTGAGCTACATAGGCGACATCCAGCCAACAGATTGTCTAGACGAATTGTGTAGATCGGATGTCGGCCAGGTACTCAATGAATAGAGCATTGATAATTTAAGCGAGAAACTCCGGGTTTGACTCCCAACTTTGATTTTTTTTTTCACTCACAAGGAGAGTGCCAAGCTTGGTAATCACAGATTTTCTTTATTTTTATATGTTGTAGGGCAGAAGCCTACCACAAGTCTCAGGTTCAATGGATTTTATACAACGCTCCTTGGTTCTCGAGAAATGGGGGGTCTAATATTATACCACAACTTAAATACTTACTTTGTAACGGAATAACTGCGTTGGTTGTAGCTCAGTTGGTATGGCGTCTGCTCGTTGTTCCGAGGACCCGGGTTCGATGCCGGATCGCGCTACGTTTGTTTTTCTCATTTTTTAAAATAAATATACTTGTAATTATAATTTAATAATCGAAATAAAAATTTTGTTAACATAATTAAATTTTAATTTAGCGTTTTTGATTTTTAAACCATTATTAAACTTTTCTCATCATTTAAAGAGCTTTAAAAAAATTGGATCTATTATTGACTAGTAAAAATTCAAAAATCGTTGCAAAATTAGCATATTTACTATCGAATTATAGAATTCTTCTCCCATCGCAATAGAAAACGAAGATATTTCAGATGCTGGATTATTTGTTAAAAATCCATTGTTTTGCAATAAAATTTTACAGTACTTCAACGCATTTATGACATCACTTTTCTGATTTTCATCAAATCCCGACACTTCAGATTGATCTTCTTGTGAACTACAACCTGCTTCTTCCATTTTTATACGATTATAAGCTGTTATAGAATGATGCGCACTGGTGTGATAAAGATTGAAAACAAAAACCACTTAACTGCAGCAAACTAAAAAAAAAAAAACAATGTCTGTTGTGGCGCCCTCTAGTTATAATAAAATAAATAAAACATAATGTTGTAATTTAATTCTTATACTAAATTTTAATATAATTATGCTTCTTACTTTAAAAACAGAGTAGTATTATTATCGCACTGACTTCCCTTTTTAAGGCAATTTATAAATGATGTTTCTTTACGATCACGAATTGACACAATTGTTCAATATCGTTGCAATAATAAAGAATATATAGAATAATTTTTAAAAGTGATTTTTAAAAAAATCAAAAATGCTAAATTAAAATTTAATTATGTTAACAAAATTTTTTATTGATATTATTAAATTATAATTACAAGTATATTTATAAAAGAAAACAAGCATAGCGCGTCCTGGGATCGATCCCGGGTCCTCGGAATAACGAGCAGACGCCGTAGCAACTGAGCTACGACCAACGAAGTTAGTTCGCTACAAAGTAAGTATTCAAGTTTTGTTATAATATTAGACCCCCCCCCCCCCATTTCTCGAGAACTAAGGAGCGTTGTATAAAATCCATTGAAGTTGAGACTATGGGGCTTCTACCCTACAACATATATGAAAATAAACAAAATCTGTGATTACCAAGCTTGGCACTCTCCTTGTCAGTTGGACATACAACTCGTCATACAACTCGTATGATTTTTACAGTAGTAGATTTTTCAGAAAGTGTGGCTATATGTTATTTTATTTGATTCGGAAATTAACATTTGCATAATGGATAGGCTTAGCCTAAATGTTGATGTTATATATTTTATCAAAATATTTTAAATTCCAAATATTGCCTTTTAGTGCATAAATTACCAAAGAATATACGGTTATAAAAAATATTATGCAATGTACATATATTTTCAAATTAATTAAAGAGAAATTTTCGATTTAAAATAAGTAGGTCAAAAGTCAGTCATAAGAAAGATTTTTCTATTTCACCAAACTTTAGAGATTGTTCTTCGAAATAGTTATACTTTATTTGTTTGTGAAAAACATAATAAATATACACTTCAATTTTATTTTCGCAATTTGTTATTTTGAATTTCAAACGCGTTCTCAACAATGAACGATACTAAAAATAAATCAGGCTTCTAGATACTGAGCATATATTTCTTCAATTGCTGTTACTTTAAAGACTTAGTATATACTTTCGATTTTGAAAAAGGTGTTCTTTATGTCTGTACAGTTATTAATGGCTCCCGTATAGACGAGTCCTGTAACAGGAAATGAACGAATACAATATATATATATATATATATATATATATATATATATCTTATTGTTTCACCAGATACAAATTTAAACACATGTTTTTTTAATTAATAAGGTTTATTTTTTCTATTAAAAAAGAAGATGATACAGTAAGATATATAAGAACCATTTCCAATGTTTGGTTCTTTGCACTAGCAATCACCATTCTCTTCGATTTTTACTAGATATATTTTATCATATAGCTATGATGTTACATGCAGAGAATTCTTTTCTGTACAGACAGAACTGACGAAATAATTTCTTAGTATTTCATTCAAAATAAAAATAACTAGATTTATTAAATTAATTATTTTTCTATATTTATACAATATTTTACAAGTCGCTTTTAATTTACTTCCGAATTATAAATATTCTTATAACTAATAAGTGCTACCTATAATTTACGCTATTTAGTTCGACGGTTAAATTTATGTAAAAAGAAGAAATATGTAAAATCATAAATAAATCTATAAAAAGCATTCCGTACACTCACAGTTAATTTGACCATGGATGGATTTTATGTGATAAAGGTATGTACTCAGTCATAATTTTTAAAAAATTACATTTTTTTTTTAAGGTTTCGAAAGTATTTTCTTATAGACTATTCCTCGGTAATTTCAAGTCAAGGATTATGGTACGTTTTGTGCAATGGAATCTTGCAAACATACTTAACATGTAAAAATTTAAATAAGTGTTTCTCGAAATTATACTTTTATAATCTGTCACCTAAATATTTTAAATAATACTGTATTGACTTATTTCAAATCTTTTGTGAACATTTGATGAACTTTTTACAAGAGAAACGTTAGTACTTGAACAAATAACTTTTAATTGCGATGTTTATATTTATTTTTATCTTGAAAAAAAAAGAGCGTTATTTTTTATAAAATATCTGAGCGCCCATTTTGAACGTCCGTCATTTTTTCAAAAATCACTATTTTTTTCTATCTTTAACTAAAGAAACATTGGATGATTTTCTATTTAGCAGGAATTCGTGTTAATTTTTGTTTTCAGATGTTCCAGATCAGATTAGGAGTGATCAAAAAGCAGTTTCTAAAACTCAAAGAATCATTCTTGAATCATCTTGAATCAAAGAATCATTATTGTTTAAATAATTACCATTCATTCAGCAATAAAAGCATTTTTCATAAAACATGCGCTTACAGTTCTACCATAATTTTTGAATAGAATTTTTTGCCTTATTTAATCGCAGAAAAATAGTAAAAATTATATGAATGGCAGAAAGCTTTCTAATTAGAAACAAAATTATTAGTCATATATTTCTAATTTGAAATAGTTGTGCCATATTTCTCGGAAATTCTAAGGAGTGTACGCACCTTAATAAAAATTATTTCGGAGTTTCTCAAAAAAAGGAATTTTAAGTAGAAAAAGTTTCATGTAAAAACTTTTAATTGTTTTATAAAACATCTGTTCTAAAAATCTGTTTTTACACTCTTATAATCGAACATCGCTGCTCAATTTGTTATGAATTGTTACATCAACAATAAACACGTGAGTAAGTGCGATCGAAGATCGCTCAAAGGGTTTCGTTTAATATTCCTTTCAAAACACTTTATCCTTTCTTTAATAAATTCAAATAAATTTCATTTAGCAAAAAAAAAAAAAAAAAAAAAAAAAAAAAAAAAGGGGTCATGTTTTTTATAAAGTAAAAATTTACCGGTCTATTTTTCCGTTTCTTCGAATATTGACCAGCCCGATATCGGGCGAAGCCCGCTATTATATTCCGTCATAATAATATCCGTCATACGGACTAAATGCGATATTTAAAAAAAATAATTTCAAATTAAACAAATTGTACACCTTTAAAATGTTAAAATATGCGAAAACAAATTGTACACCTTCAAAATGTTAAATATGCGAATATTTCCATAATCGGAGTTTTATCACGATTCAATATGTTTCTCAAAGTCATATATTTACTATTCTCTATTACTCATATTGATACTCGCTTTGCATTATTCTCAAACATCTGAAAAATTCGTTAAACTTCCAATATGACGTCAGATTTTCTTTTTAATTCTCTAATGACGTGATATTAATCTGCTTTGTGTACATACACATACTCATACTCCTTGTATTATTGAGAAATCTTAGACATTTTCCGTTTTATTACCACTATGACGTCAATCAATGTTATTTCATATTTATCTTTTTTTCAATTGGTGAAAGTTTTTATTTCATTTTAACTTTTCACGTGGAAATCGTCTGATAGAAAATTAATTATTGTGGAAAGAATTTCATCGTGGATTTTTAATTTTTGGCATCTGCTATAACGAAAAATGTTTAAATTTAATAGGAAAATGCTGTTAGAATTTTGGTTTTTTATCTCTATTTATCAAAATAATACGAATTTTTCAAATTTTAATATTTTGAGCTCTTCATAGCTTGTATTCAGCTGTATACACAAAGCTTCAACTCTGTAAGTTATATAGTTTTTGAGAATGACTCTGTGACAGACAGACAACGGAGCGGGAGTAATAGGGTTTCGTGAGATGAACGAAACCCTAAAATGGATGTTATTATCAGTTAGGAAAATTAATTGATAAGATTAAATAAAAAATTAATCAATAAAATTTATTGATCAAGTGGAAGATAAAACAAATACTTCATAATTTTATTTTTTTTAACTAAAGCTTTATTTTTTAATATTACAAACTCACTTTAAAAAAATAAGTAACACAGTTTATAAAAGAATGATAATTTCTTTTAATTGATAATTTTTTGTCTAAAAGGTAAATGTGTTGCAAAGGTAAGTATTAACCTAAATATAGTAACGTTATTAATTTAAATCATAAAGTCGTTGAGCAAAGAAAAAGCTAAAAAATAAAAATCCAATCCTGTTTGTCATTAAAAAATACAGACAAATATTAAAACCAAAAAATTAAATACTGAACAATTGGAAGAACGTAGTCCTTCATACAAAATGATTGATAGCAATCGGTACACTCATTTCAAAATTATGCAGAAATCTACATAGAGTAATCTCAGGGCTCCTTTGTAAATATAAGGTTAATTAGTACCAATCATGAGAAAGATTCAATTAGAGTTGCCAACCCTTCAGATTGTAGAGTATCACTATTTTTAATAGAAATATTTGCTTTATTTTATGCAGGAGATTCTGCGGTTAAATAAGGCAAATATTTCTATTCGAAAATAGTGGTACTCAGCAATTTGCAGAATTGGAAGCTCTTGATAATTCTTCCTAGTCGCTATTCCAATAAATATTTACAAACTATTTAGATTCTACCTGGGATATGGATTATTAGTCGACTTACAAAATATGTGAATTAAAATAATTATTTTACTTAAATTAAGTAATATAATTTAAGTAAAATATCTAATTTAAGTTATTTATCCATCAGCCATTTTGGGCGTTGTTTGTTAAACATACCTTTGCTGCTTGATTTTTTCTGAAATTTTTCTTAAGACTATCTGTGTTTTCCTGTTAGAAAATTATGTGAAAGAATTTATTAGAGAAATTATTAGATTATATAGTATTAGAAACTAGTTATAGTTTAAACCATATCTATAACATTTTAATTTGCTGCTTATTTATCATATTATATGATCAACAGTAATTTGTAGGTCATGTTCGAAGCAAAGCAAAGGCAACTTTGCACCACATTTCTACCATCAGCTGTTAGTTCAGTTTTTTAATGCCCTGCAGTCTTAAGAGCTGTTTGTAAAATAAAGCCATGCCCTACAAAGAAGACAAACATTAACATGGCTGCTTAACAAATTCTGTATCATGATGAATATGTTGAAATACAACAGAGTTAAGTAACTAAAAAAAAAAAGAAATACTGAACCACATACTGGTACTAGTGAGATTTCCAAATCAGCCTGTCTATGGGAAAAATCCGGAAATAACTTGATTATTTTTGCAATAGGGAGCCGTTAGATGAAATGATTCTTGAATATTGAAATCATTCATAGAAAACAGAAAAGAGAAAAGAAGAGTTAATACAGGATTGCCACTGGCGACTATATTTTTATTCTATCTCGCTCCACTTTCTCAAAACAAAAGTTTTTTACATACACTTTGACAACATGTGCAAGAGAAATATACTAGAAAATTTAGTTTTTTTAAATAGTGGTGCGAATAGAATATAAAAATAGTCTCCAGTGGCAGCCCTGTATAGGACTTTATCAAAACTTCAAATACAGTTGAAACTAATCAACAAACAGATTGATGCACTTGTAAAGAAAATGTGTAAAAATGAACGTAACCCCGCTATTATTGAAAGTTTTTATGAGGATGTGACAGCGAATGCCATGATAAAGTCTTTGAATAATTGTAAATGGCAGATTACTCTATAAATGGGAGAAAATAGTACCCCCCCCCCCCAAATATCTCCAATAAAAAAGCATTTTCTCAGTTCCAGAGTTGTTGATGGTGGTGAATTGTCAATATATGTAACTTTTTTCTTGCTATATCTATTTACATTTTCACACTTTCACAGCGATAATTGAACTTGTCCAAAGTTTGTTAACAAAATAATATCAAATTTCATTCTTATTCGTTGCCATTTTGACATGTTAAATACAATGAATTGCATTAAACTCACTTCCTGTAAGATTCCCGTGGTGCTATATGGTACTACACTACATTGATCCGATATTTTTTCTTGATTTAAAATAATTAGCATATTAGATAATACAAAATAACCCGCTCCTATGAGATATTTTGCACTATTTTTAGAACATTAAGAAAACAACGTTTTACGATAAAAGAAATGAATTTATATTGTTGGTCTAAGAATCCTTTTCAAAAGTAATTTTCCAAATTTTGCTATATATTTCACGAGTTCCGTTTCACAAACTCTTAAAATCGATGCAAAGGACTACGATGTATGAACAAATACAGGTTTCGAAATCAGGACCTTATTCTTCTTTTTAAGTCCGTTAAAATGTCTCTTATCAATATCCATTTTGTTTTCTTCTATCCCCAAAAATGTTTTTATACAGATGTTATAAGTAGCAATGAAAACGGAACTCTAGAAAAGAGGCATAATGGCATTGTTCAAATTTTATTGATAGGAGAACAGCTGGTACGAGTTGGAAACAATTGGCGAAATCTGTAATAAGAACAGTACATTCGGAACTGCTGAAGAATAAGAACTGAATAAGAACCTGAGAAATTGTACAACGTTATTTTTCAAATTTTTTGGCGACAATACGCCAGAATGTGGTAGCAGTTGCGGCCAATTGTCACAGTAATCACTAGAAATATTGTAATGTGGTGTTTTATGGATAATAGTGATACTAGATAGCTGTTTAGCAGCGAATAAAAAACTGTAATCATATATATTGTTTCTGATGTCAACATCTCTTTTTCTATGCACATACAAAACACACAACGATAAATGAGGTCATATCATGCGAAAGGTTTTTGAACAGTCTTTTGACATAGTACACTACCATTTTTTTAAAAAAACACGTTTTTTAATTAAAAAATACAGTGAATTAAGAATAAATGAAAGAAATTCATCAGCAAATAATATCAAAGATTGTAGTGTGAAAGCCTCGCACATATCCAATGGTAAAAACAATACAAGTGGACCATCACAGAAACTCTACAATGACATTGTTCAAATTTTATGAATGCAGAATGCCAAAAATTGGAAACTGTCACAAGAGCACAACAGGCGGATGTCTGAAAATATTATAGAACGTTTCTGTGAAAATTTCATGGATAATACCCGCGCTATAAAGGTTATTAAGCTTAACGTCTTAATAAGAGCTGTATAATAATAATTGGCCCTAACAAGGAAGGTCTCCATTACACATACTCAGAAAATTTGGAAAAATACAGGATAATCTTCTCATGAGGATATATACGTTTATAAAAAATTGCTGCGAAATATCGATATAACGTCCGTAAAAAAATTATGAAAATTTCGTGTTTTTGGCTCGCTGGTTGGCAACACAATGTAAAAAAAACACGCTTTTATGCTACATACTCTTTTGGGAAAAACGTTTTCTATTCTTCATACTTAACTATACTTAGTTTAAGTAAGTTTAACTTAAATAAATAAACTTTTATAACTACTGTTTTTCCCTACGCATTTATATGTATATATAAAGAAAATTAATGATCGTATTCTCCGGTTTAGAACAAAATTTAAATAAATTAAAAATGGTTCAATCTAAATATTAAAATGTCCGATTCTGACCGCTGCCAATTTGACTTCGATATTGTTAGTATCGGAGAAAACAGGAGAAAAGCAGTGTTGCCATGGAAACAATGATTTATTCAATATCATATCGAAATGTATAATGAGAACTTTTCTAATCGGGCAGTTACTGTTAAAATACATTTAAAACTTATCCAACTTGCGAAACCGTGTAAAATTAAACAACTTCACCAACACGCAACTTGTATATATACAGGGATGAGATTTCACCGACTTTTTGCAACCAGTATAATCTTAGAGAAAATGCTGTTCTGTTAGATCGCAGAATGTTCCGATTAAATAAAAAAAACATTTTCTCTAAGATTATACTGGTATACAAAAGTCGGAGAAATCGCATACCTGTATATATTATATATAGAAAAAATAATAAACTATTTAATCGTGTAAGTTTAAATTCATATAGTACTACGCATTTAAAGACTCCTTTACACAGGAATTTTCAAATGCATTAAAAAATCGGTTGCATTTGGCGAGGAAGAAAGATCAGTTGCTCGCCAAATCGCGTATTTTTACGCCAAATACTCGAAATTATTTTATTTTTTTAAAGATTGTCTACTGAGACTCCGAAGCTAAATTTGACTAATCCTTTATTACGCAAATGTGTAGATCCATTAGTATTTTTTTCAAAATATTCTCGAGTGTGCGCTTTAAGGAGACCTTCCATTCTAAGTGATAAATTTAGTGGCGGTCAGCAAGAGATATCTTAAGACCAATCAAAAAAAAAAATGTAGGGCCATATTTTTTCAAGTTTCGTAGAACAGAATTTTTGAAAATTAGTTGAAAAATTTCTTTACTAGATCTTTCTTGTGTATCCTTGTTGAATTTAATGTGTGAAGTATAATTTTTTTTTTTCGAACCTTTCTTTATTATAACGAAATGGTGATCCTTCACACGGCGAATTTTAACTGTAAGTAAACAAAATGTTTATTACCTTCTGCATCTTTTCGAAGCTAAGACCATGTTAATGTATAGTAATTAAATTAAAAAATACAGAATTCTGAAAATTTTTAAATAAAAGCTATTAACACTGATATTTAAAAATATTTAAATTTCAGCGCTTTTTTCTTAGAACAGCATGTTGCAGCTGAGACTTTTCTTTATTTAACGATTAACATATTTATATTTGGATATTTTCTTAATCTCACACAATTTTATTTTAAAATTCTATCAAATCATTTAAAAATTTCTGAAGTTGACATTTATATAATTTATACATTTTTGATGGGCTTTTTTAATTGTTTTTGTGATATTATAAAACACCTTTTTTATAACTTTCTAGATACAGCTTAAGAGATTAACATACAAAATGTTATCTTTCTTTTGAATTTTAGAATAATTTATTTAAGAAATAACGGGAAAAGGAGACACATTTTCTCAAACGTATTTAATAATGACAGTTCTCTATGACCAATTCCCTATACGTAGGTATTTTTTGATTAAAATTCCGTAAAAATACATTCATTTCTGGTTCTATTCATATTTTATTTTATTTTTAATAAGAGAAAACCAATAGGCGAAATAAAATTTTTAGAAATTCCAGGAAACGTTAGACAGAATATAGAACTAATTTTATTTAATATTATTTTCATGTCATTAAAAGTAAATATTAAATTTTCTAATATATTAGTTTATCAATATCAACCTAGAAGAAACTACAATTTTTCAGCACTACCTGCAAACTGTTCCAACATATGTTGATTCTATCTAAATTATATTCTTTTTTAAATTATGTTAAATTATAATTAAATATGATTCCTGATTTTTGAAATCAAGATTACTTGAATATTAAAATCGTTACTAGTTCTTATTTCTTTAATTTGTCTATCTTCAAAGAGAGAAGACATTTTTTTAACATTTCAATAATTTTATTTTCTTAATTACTAAATAACTAAAATCAATCGAAGAAGCTTTATTTTTAATTGAGATTCATCAGAAGTTAGAAACACAATACTCTACTAAAACATGCTTTAATCAATATTTCTCATCATTAACACTTATCTAATTTGGTGTTTTTTAAAAAAGCAATTAAAAAGCATTTTTTATTCAAAATTAATTTGAACACATTAAAAATATATAAAAAGCGGGACATAATGCATTTGTGAAAATCTCTTACCGTTTTAAAGAAATATTTTACGAGAAAAGTTTTAGAATTATTTTTTACTAAAATTGTCGATGTAGATTAAGAATTATAAAAATTTTGAAATACTTTTAAATTTAACTATGTGTTTTTGCGAAATCATACTACAATGGAAGACTTTTTTGAATTCGATGTAATAAGAAAAGAGTAATTTTTACTGTCTTCATTTAGAAAGCGTTTCTTAGCTAAGACATGAAATCTTAATTATTCTTCCCAGGTGAAATGTTAAATGCTTCTTCAATCCAGCAAATCGCTATGTTGTTTTTCTTTTTAAAAGGTTTTTTTTCTCTTCTAGCAACACGAAAAGAAGGAAAACATGGCTATAGAAACTCCTAGAGGATAAAAATTATTTAAATAAGATTCCAAAATAACGAAGAAAAACTTTTTTATTCAAATACTAGAACAATTGTATTTTTATGTTATCCTGAGCTTAAAAAATTATATCGCATTACTTATATTTCTACGGTAAAATAATCACAATATTCTTGTTTTCAAGAATTCCAATTTATGGAAGAAGGCATTGATTTCTATCATTTTTTCGTTGATCAAGGATTCTGTTCAAAATATCTTTTGCCTAAAGCTATTCTTGCATTAATATTCATTTCTCATGATTTTCAGATATTTCGTTCTTTTTTTCGACGAAATACATAATTTTAAAAATTAAATACAAAGAAAAGAATAGCTATATTACATATAATGTTGATATACGAAGTCAAGACAACTGTTAAATACTGCTTTTTGCCATTTGGTGGGAAGTTTTTAAAAGACAACTAAGATTATTTATCTTTCACTAAAATCATAAACGCTTTTAAAGAAAACATTTTCTTTGGAGAAAGAAGCAAATTCTCCAAATTTATCAATCAAAATTTTGTTGAAGCTGTGGATTGCAAAATATTTATTCTACTGTTTGATAAAACCAGATTAAATTTGAATATCATATATCACTTAAATATTCTTATATTTAATTTCAGCTTAGAAAAAGCAGAGATCAGGATTCTGAACTTTAGATTAGTTTTATATTTGAAGATATGATTATAAGCGAAAAATCTGCTCTGTACATAAAAGAATCAGTGAATATAGAAGATATTTTTACGCTGATGAAATAAAGTTTCATTTTGAAAGTATCACTTATGAGAGTTAATTCCTGTTACATGACATGTTTGAAAGTAATTAAGTGATTTGAAGGACAGGATTACGTATTACCAATAAAAGATGGATATAATTATAACTTTTATTACTGTAAAAGACATTTTTGCACTTATAAAAGTGTTACTAAAAGAAAATGTCTTTCAATTTTCAGCGAACTACCTTTTTTCTTTCTTTTTGCATGAGCAGGCGCGTGATTTACTTTTTGCGTACAGTAGTTACGCTGTTACAAGTGAAAGATTTCATAAAAGTAATAAAAGCAACTAGACAGTACACGTCAAAACTTGACGGCAAACAACTTGACGGTTCAACAGAAAAAAGTTCATAACTTCATTAACATTTCTAAAATTTTACAGATTATTTGTTAGCAAAAGTTAAGAGAAGTAAAATCCTCTCCTTTTATAGCCGGGCTGGGGGACTAGCTGCGTATTAACTCTCTTTACACGGAAAGAGACAACAGAACATTTTTCAGAGAATTCATTTTTCAAATCCATAAAAAGCAACTCCAGGTTCTTTTTTTTTTTTTTTTTTTTTTTTTTTTTTTTTACAAATAAAGAAACTTTTGAAGTTAAATTTTATTAGTTTTCTTAAACATAAACATTTAACAGCATTACAATACCGATAGATGGCGCTACATTTGTTTATATAAATATTTTTCCTTTTTTCTGTTTTTTTTCTTTTACGGAAAATAATCACCGACTTTTTTTATTATATATGCGTTATCTATCAATTAATCGAAATAAAAAATATACCAAAAATTCTAGATCATTTCGATTTATTTAATCGATAATGACATGCCAAAGATTTTAGTTTAAAATTTTAAATACAAGATCATTAATTAAAAAATATATTTGGGATGGTAAGTTTTACTTAATAGTCATGAAGAAAATAAACCAAATTCTATAACTTATCCTTCTGAAATAAAATACAATTTACATTATTGAACTCAGTTATCAGAACACTAACAGTATCCGAGAAATAGCTTATGCCAGGAGCGGAGTTTGAACCCACGCTCCCTTTAGAGAACCAGAATTCGTATTTCTGGTACTTAAGACCACTGGGTCATCTCGACTTTGCTTAATGCTCCACTGGCTTCCCACTCCGTTTAGTCACAGAAAAGTTCCCTAAAATGAGCATTGCGCTTGCTCAGATCTGCCGATATCTGTCTTAAACATTCAGCTTTGCATTTGGAATATATAGTTTACACACATCAGTAGCAAAAACTGAGTTTTAATTTCGGTATCATTTGTGAGAATAAACTTTCAAAAACACACGCTTGTCGTAAAATTTGCAGCTGTGCACTCCCTGGAATGTTAAATAAATATTGGCAATTAAAAATTTTTACCGTGCAGTGTTTTCAATTATTCTCTGAATAATTCTAATTTGAAAAAAAATACTTTAAAATATATATATATCATGAGTTTTATAACTTAATTCGTTTTTCCTGGCTTCCAGGTAATATCGTTTATAAAGAATCTTTTATAATATTTACCTCTATTGTTATTGAAATAACAAAGTTTGAAATAATATTGATGATATGAATATATTTCGTCCCATTTCTAACATCTAACTCCTTTCACAAAATATTCTATATATAACTTTTCATTAAAAACATATTTATATGAAAACAGAAATGCCTTCGTATCGTTACTCTTATCAGTGAAAAAAAAATCATAATGGTTTTGCCCGAGAACGAAAGAACTCGCATGAACAGTAAATCTATATTTTAACTTGATTCCTATCTTTAACTGCTTAACGCTGTTTTTTTATTTCCTTGGAGCAGTTAAAATGAGTTCCAGTCTTTTTGTGCGATTTTTTCCGCCACTAATTAATTCGACCTCTAAATGATCGTAAAATTATTCTTTTCCCCCTTATTAGATATGTCTTTTAGTTTTTTCATGTAAAAAAGATACAATTACCCGAAGGAAGGAATGTTATCTCTTATGTGTAATAAAATTAATCGTTAAAGTAAAAACGGTGTAGCAGAAGAAAAAAAAAATAAGACAACATTGAATATCGAAGTAATTGAAAATTTTACTTCTTTTTAAATGCAAAAAGATTTTAAATAGCTTTTTATCAACTGAAATGGCTAATGATGTTTGCTCTTATAGACACGGAACATTTTTAGAAAGAAAATTCTTATCAGGATAAAAACAGACAGTCATATTTTGAATGAGGTTGGATGATCGGTGTTATTTATATATCTGTAATTTTACATGTTGTAAGCGGAGGGAAAATGATAGTGGCAGACTCCTATAGAAAGTTCTCCATGCAAATATATATATATATATATACTGCTACAAATAATAGGAGAGTAAGTTAAAAAGTGGAAAAAATCATGCGAGATAGCAATGCATGGGCATAAAATGAGAAGTACATATATATTAATGCACAAAACAGACATCGAACAAGACATCAAACCATTATGTATGGGAATTTTAATTCTTTGAAATGGTGTCAAAAATATGAAGAGACGCACCAATTTGAATAACTAAATGAGATAAAAGTGTTGTTTGAAGAGTACAAAGGAATTTCAATATGGTGTATGATTCCTTCGAACAGCTAAGACTTCGAACAACTAAGACTGAGCGCATCTGTTCAGTTTCCAGGGAGCTACTTTTTTTAATTTATTGATTCCCATCAGATTTTCAAGAAAGTAAAATTCGCAAAATCTACAATTTCAAAAAAGTGGTGCCAATCAAGCAATCTGAATTTTAAAAAAGTAATAGCCCACTGGCAACATCTGCATCTGTTTTCCATGGATGCTATGTCAATAAGAGTGTGAATTCTATACCTCTCTTCAAGAAATGCAATCGCCAAGTGCCAGACAGTGAACGAGGCATTGGATCCGCTTCAATTTGTCGCCCGAGTGTTTCTTAGATATGCTCAAGCAGATTTATGTCAGGAGAGAATGCTGGCTGTTTCATACGCTGTATTGTTTCCGTTTCAAGCATGTTCTCCACAAGTCAAGCTGTATCAGCTCTGGAATTATCATGCATTACAAGAAAGGAATCGCCAATCGCTGCAGGGTAAAGAACGACATGAGATCTGAGTATCTATCTGCATACGTTTAGGCAATCAAAGTGCCATTCCGGATAATATGCAGATCCGTACGTCAACCTATTTCGAATCCTCTCCTTACCTATCAATTTATCTCATCTGTTCTATGGTCTTTCCTGTACAAACGTGGGGTTATGTCGATTGCCTCTTTATTTCCATACAGAACACGTTGGGTGTCGCACGCCAGACTCGTTGAATTGGGATTCGTCAGTGAAAACCACTTGAATCAAATTACGCTGTGTTCAATCTCAATGTTCAGTAATTGAACTTCTACGGACCGCACTTTGTCTTGAAGTCAAAGGAATACACACCAATGTTTTACTTGCATGGAAACCTCCATGATGAGGTGTATTTCGGACTATTTGCTTTGACACCCTCATCCTGTTGCCGAAAGAAACTGTTTTTGTAGCTGAGTAGCATTAGGCGTTCTGTTTCAACGAGCTGTTAACATTAGGTATTCTTCATCAGTTACTGTGGTAGCACGTGGGCAGCCCTGACCTACGTCTAACATTCCATGGAATCATTTCCACACCTTTAAAAGGACGCTCCTTGCCACTACAACAGATTCCACTACACTTATTTGTGTTTGTCCTGAGTCCAGTCTCTCTTAATTCACCAAGCCATGGATTTTGGTAAATGATGTTGTTGCGACATTTTCATATCACATTTTCTCAAAAAAGTACTTTCAGCAATTGATTTTTAGGTACCAGACCGTGAAATGAAGAAGCTTCTGTAAAATTTTAATTTCACCACTTATATAATTTTTCTGGTATCTGACGTCATGAAAGTTGAGTTGCATATGAAATTTTCTTCTTCTTCTTTCGCTTACACTTTAGACTATTGCTTGTTACGTTTTAAGCTAGTTATGTTATCAGTAAACAAATTTACATAATTTCGTTAAAGCCATCTGCTCCTCTAATTTTTTTAGCAGTGTATCTATTACTCGTCTTCTGTGACAGAGGTGTCTTCATTAAATTGACACAAGCAAATTTGTCTTGATTTAGTAGGTAATTTTATTAGCACTTAACCATAATTTGAAATTTTTGTTTAAATATAAATTTGAAAACTTTGACTAAAATTTTGATTTTGATATATTAAAATCGCATTGTTTTAGGTTTTGTTCTACCTCTCTTGTTATTATTACCTCTCTGGTTTTTAAGATGCCAGAGAGGCGTAAAATCACATTAACTCAAAATTCAAAGTATCTCACAAAAGACTCCGGAATGCGAATGCATCGAAATTGGTTACAGACGAAAAGAGAAAAATTAATGATATGTTTAATGAAAATCACTAAAACTTGTAAATTGTAATTAAAAACTTCAGCAACTGCTGACATTTTATTTTACGCATAAATGTTGATTTTTTATGAACAAATCAAACAAAGCCTCTTTGCATGGTTGCAATAACTTACCAACTATGAAGTGATAAAAAGAAAATTATGTATCAATTATATGTAATAAACTTACTTTTAGATTACGTTAATTATAATTTTAGTTATTGTGTTCTACTTGTCTTATAACTTGGATAAGGACAGAATAATTGTATTTTGGTGGGCTAACCCTCCAATACATGGAAAGCCTAGAATCATGCTTTGCAGAGTCATCCCCCACCTAAAAAACGAGGACAGAACATCCCCATACGTTTCAACTGCCAAATTGTCGAATAGAAAAAAATAAAATAGCCATTCGATTGGTAATTGGGTCTTCTGTCAATTTATGTTAAAAAATAAACTTAGTAGGCCGTCTCCATATTGAAATTGTAACAAATTTTGGAAATTTCAATGCCATCACCCAAATTTGAGATCATATCTGGATTCTTCGTTAAATTTTACCTTCGGATATCAAACGGGAAGTCATCCGGAGAAGTCATCCGAAATTAAGCAGATGTAAATTTTGGAGTTCCTAATGTTAAATTCCTTTCTAACACTTTCCAACATAGTTGAAAAATGTTTATGAATTAGGTTTGTCTGTTTCTCTGCCGTCTGTGTCTCTCTGCAGTCTGTCTGTCTGTCTGTCCATGCTCTAACTTATTGAAATTTACTATGACATGTTCGGTATTGAAAAAGAAGTATGTAGCACTTATAGTTCCTTTACAGGGACACTCAAAAACTCCGTTATATTACGGTCTATGGGGAAAATCATTTGCAGATTATTTTAATGATGTTACACTATTTCAAACATATTGAAATTGATATATATCACTAAGGAGCACAACAAGAGGCTTACTATACAATATGGTGTGCATGGCACTTATAGTTTCTTTACAGGTACACTCAAAAGAATTACGTAACATTACCGTCTATGGGGAAAAATCATTTGTTGTTTATTTTGATAATGTTTCATTATTTCAAACATATGGAAATTAATATATATCACTGAGGAGCACAATAAGAGCCTTTCTGTAGAATATGGTTTGTATAGCATTCATCCTTCATTTACAGCGACACACAAAAGTATTCGGTTAAAGTACTGCCTGTTGATAATAATTGTTGGAAGTGCGTTTCCAGTTGTGGTATATGTTTTTAAATTTAATTAAATTTTTACCTATTACTTCATGTGTATAAATTGTATAGATCATATACAGGGCAGTGCAAAAGATCTCTAGTACATTTCCTTATTTATTGATGGAAATTACTAAAGTGGAATTTAGAACTGTGCTATGCGTTTCCTAACTAGACTACATTTTAGCACAATATATAATATATATAAAAATCTATAGATCATATACAGAGCTGCACAATAGAATTCGGATATTTTCCTGACTATTTATGGTAATTCCTGAAATTGGGTTTTCAAATGTGTTATGCCTCTTCCAAATTGTTCACTTAGGCATCATCTTTCACCTTATTAAGTTTAAGTATTTAGGACGTGTTGGAAAGTGTTTTACAATCTATGCTTGACGCATGATTTTTCGTTCTTGTTAATAGTTACAAAACAAACTGCAGTGCGGGTAGTTTGTTAAGCATAACTCAAACACTACTTGGCGGAATGAGGTGAAATTTTGGATTGGCATACAGTGGAACCCCGTTAATACGCGAATGAAGGGACCATTCAAAATTCGCGTATTAAACTGGTTCGCGTATTAATTGATGTTCGCGAATTTTCGTCCAATCGCCCATCTAACAATACCTTATGCGTATAAAACACATTTTTATGACAATTTTAATCGTTTTTATACCTTAGAATGACATTTTATAATTTTTTTATTACTACAGCCGAGCTCCGTTAGTACGAGAAATAAAGGGACCATTCAAAATTCGCGTATTAACTGAAGTTCAGGAATTTTCGTCCAATCGTCCATCTAATAATACCCTATGCATATAATGTACATTTTTATGATAATTTTAATAGTTTATAAGCCTTAGAATGACATTTTTGTTATTACTATGTATTTATTTATCATGAGAGTTCGAAAGTCTGAAATTCAAATAAGGATTACTGTCGTAAGCAAAAATCCAGTAAGTTTTTTTAAATTAGATTAAATTACATAAAACTGAGCAAATCCAACACAGAAATTTCTGCTAACCTCGTTAGCTAAAACTAATGTTAACAAAATTTAAATTCTTGTTACCTAACCTATACAAATAAATAACAGTGTCGATAATAATAAAAAGCGAATGCAGAAAAAAGTATAAATATAAAAAATAAATAAAAGTTAATAAAGTCACTAATGACATAAAAATTAGTTTTTGCAAAGTAGCTATTAATTTTAGCCTGCTTGACATGCGGCTTCGCCATCAGCATGATGTTTTCAGTTCTTTTTAAGTGGTGGTAAAGCTCTCTCGTTGAGGGCCCTACGTCCAGTGATGATGCATACTGTCTGAGAAGACTGAACACCTCCGTAACTTTCGAGAATCAGTGTGGGGCCAAGAGTTCAGGTTCATCCTCTTCTTCTGTTTTACCAGTGGCAGTTATATCGGCGATGATGTCATCCAGACTTTTGAGCTGAGATGTGACTAGAGCTTTGCCGATATTGAGGAACGTGTCTAAATTGACAAAATCTTCTACTAGAGTTTCTTGTGCATTGAGCCAATCTTCTTCAACAACAGGGCGCGACGTCGGCTCTTCACCAATGACTTCCTCGCTACTTCCAAAGCCCACTTTGCGGAAACAATTTGCAATCGTTGTTGGTGTGATACTCTCCCATGCTGCGGAAAGCATGCGCGTAGCGTCGTGCACTGTAATAGGATGAAACTTGCAGCAAGAAGGGTTGTTGCCATATTCCATTTGGTGAAGGTATCGTCATACTACGCGTCTTGTAATTTACTTTGGTGCTGTTAATGACTCCTTGGTCCATTGGCAA
This sequence comes from Maratus michaelseni, assembly GCA_963931845.1. Lineage (NCBI taxonomy): Eukaryota > Metazoa > Arthropoda > Arachnida > Araneae > Salticidae > Maratus > Maratus michaelseni. The sequence goes on along the minus strand of OZ007586.1, from coordinate 362,950,657 downwards.
AGTCAGACTAGTTAAATTTGGATGTAAAGTGTGAACTTGTTCATTCGTAAAGCTTTCGATATCCTTCGGATGTGCAGGGTAGTTGTCCACAAACAATAATACATATCGATGTTATTTTCCCTTCCGCCGGTCAAAATTACGAACCCGTGTTGAAAAAAGGTTTTCTCTCATCCACGCTCTGCATACATACAGAGAAGATTTTTGATGTTTTTAAAACATCACGGGTTGCATGATTTCCCTATGACAAGTAGCTTTAACTTGTCTGATCCACCAGAGTTTGCACAGAACAGTAAGACGGTCTTTGTTTAGTTGACCCCCCTGACATATTTCTCCTTTCATGGCCATTGTTTTGTTGGGTGTCAGTTTGTAAAAGGGTCCAAATTCGTCCGCGCTGTAAATATCACGGCTTGAGCAGTTCTTTACAAGCTGCGGAAACACATTTTTTTCCCAACAATTGACTTCTTTATTGTTGACAGCAGCTGATTAACCACACACTTGTATGAAGTTTATTCCTGGGAGAGGTTGAAATTGATATATTTAGCAAAGCAATTAAAGGTTGCATTAAATTTAGACAGAAAAGACATTTCTAGTTTAAAGAAGTGTCGTAATGCTTGGAACAATCTCCTTCTAAATCTTTCTCTGTTTGGAACAAGGCTGCATTCGCGTATTAAACGTAGGTTTTTATTCTCAAGGGTCTGACAAAATTTCGTGTCTTGAGCGGGTTCGCGTATTAACCGTTCGGGTATTAAGAGGGGTTTTTTACACACATAAGATGGGTGTTTTTCAAGGGATCGAGGAAAATTCGCGTCTTAAGCGGTTTCGCGTATTAAGCGGGGCGAGTATTAACTGGGTTCGACTCTATTTTAAACTTCTAAAAACAAATTTCTTTAAACTTTTTTACACCTTACACATATTTTATTTCAAATATCAATTCAATAATATAATTAATATTCGAAAAAATATATAATCTATAAAACGTTTTAGCACAGATCGGTTTCTGGCACTTTAAGCACAAATTACAGCTCATTCCGTAAAGTATTTTTAACACTTTCCAACATAGTTGAGAAGTATTTATGAATTCGATTTGTATGCCGTCTGTCACTCTTTCAGTATTCTAATTCGCGTAAATATGCTCGGATTGCTATGCAATTGATATATGTTATTGAGGCTTACTATGGCATGTTTGGTATTGAAAATGCAGTATAAAACATTTATAGTTCGTTTACAGGGATACTAAAAAAAATCCGTTACATTATAGTCTATGGGAAAAATCGTTTGGGTATATTTTAGTTATGTTACACTGTTTCAAACAGATTGAAATGAATAAATATCACTGAAGGTCACTACACGATGCTTACTATAGAATATGGTGTGCATTGTTCATTTAGGGTGTGCATTGTTCACAGGGACACACAAAAGAAGTTGTCTGTAGTACTGTCTATGAACAATAATTCCTGGAAGTGCGTTTTCAGTTGTGATATGTGCTTTAAATTTAACTTATTTTATCCATATTACTTGGTGTGTATATATTTTATAGATCATATTCTGGGCTTCACAAAATATCTCATTTTCGCTTATCGATGGAAATTGCTAAAGGGCAATTTTCAACTGTACTATGCGTTTCCTAACTAAACTAAATTTTAGCATACTTTGTAGTATATATACAAATCTTATAGATCATATACAGGGTTGAAAAAAAAATTCGACTATCAATGGTATTTTATGAAATTGGTTTTCAAATGTGTTATGTGTTTTCCAAATTGTTTACGTAGACATCCCGATCATTATTCTGTGAATTTTTTTTTAAGTATTCTGAATGTGTTGGAAAGTGTTTCATAATCTGTGCTTGACGCATGATTTTCGGTTTTGTTTAAGCTTAAAAATTACGCGAAATGCAAGTTTTTTTTCCACAATTAAAAATGAATTTAACATTACGTTTCTGAATATTTTTCAGCGTTTAGGATATCTGCTGGAAGAATCACTCTAAAAACGACATTTTCCAAACTGACCAAAAAATACTCAAATCTGAGTATGTCGCATAGTCAAAATGGCTCCGAATCAAAATTACTCAAGTTTGAAACATGTATATACTCATTTCTGAATACATGCACACACTCAAGAATAAAACATCATGTGCTCATATTTCATTATGTCCATGTTTCAAACAACAGTAAAAAAAGCACTAGTGCTGCCATCTCTAGTTCTATTTACGATTATGGGAGGATAAACTAAATTTGCGATTTTACCCAGAGCCCGAATCGAACCCGAGTCCTACTAGTTACACGTCCATTGCCTTATCCACTTCGCCATCCAGATCACAAGATTGGGTTATTTTAAATGCAAGTCATCAAATGATTCGGACGCATGTTGATATTTTTATAGGATTCCTTAATTTGTTGCTGATAAAATTGGATATTTTTTTTATAGATTTGGTTAATTTGAGATGGTGGTTAAGATTGTACAACTTTATTATTTATGTGGGGAAGGGGAGATATGAATTATACAAATGTTCAATTCGATTGTTATCAGTATATTTCTTAAATGAAAATGTGCTTCCTGGATATTGAAATTTAACTGACTAAATTTTCTTTTTGACACAATTGAAAAATGGAAATATTGCATTTCATTCAAATCATATATTCTAATACGAGCAAATCTTGTGGGTGGTTATATATATATATATATATATATATATATATATATATATATATATGCAAAAATTATCTTAAAAACGGCTCTAACGATTTTGACGAAATTTCGTATCCTACCGCTTTGGGGCACCAGAAAACCATTGGGCTAGGTCACATGCTCGAGAAAATTCGATTAGTGAGTCATTTTGGGTCATGGTCTAGCTAATTGTATCTAAAAAACGGTTCAAACGATTTTGACGAAATTTTGTATCCGACCATTTTCGGGCATGAGAAGTCAATTGGGCTGGGTCACATGTTCGAGAACTTTCGATTAGTGGGTCATTTTTGGGTCAACGCGAGTCAAATTAATTTTATCTAAAAACGGCTCTAACGATTTTGATTAAATTTTGTTTCCTACGAGTTTCGAGCACGATAAAAGCATTGGGCAAGGTCGCATGTCCGAGAAAATTCGATTAGTGGGTCATTTCTGGGTCATTGTGGGTCAAGATCTAAAAAACAGCTCAATTTACACTAAATTTTGCATCCAATGGTTTTCGGGCACGACAAGACTGTTGGGCTAGGTCACATGTTCGAGAAAATTCAATTAGTGGGTCATTTTCGGTCATTTTGGGTCATGGTCAAGCTAATTGTATCTAAAAAACGGTTCAAACGATTTTGACGAAATTTTGTATCCGACCATTTTCGGGCATGAGAAGTCAATTGGGCTGGGTCACATGTTCGAGAACTTTCGATTAGTGGGTCATTTTTGGGTCAACGCGGGTCAAATTAATTTTATCTAAAAAACGGCTCTAACGATTTTGATTAAATTTTGTGTCCTACGAGTTTCGAGCACGATAAAAGCATTGGGCTAGGTCGCATGTCCGAGAAAATTCGATTAGTGGGTCATTTCTGGGCCATTGTGGGTCAAGATCTAAAAAGCGGCTCAATATCTAAAAATCGGCTCAATTTACACTAAATTTTGCATCCAATGGTTTCTGGGCACGAGAAGACTGTTGGGCTAGGTCACATGTTCGAGAAAATTCAATTAGTGGGTCATTTTGGGTCATGGTCAAGCTAATTGTATCTAAAAAACGGTTCAAACGATTTTTACGAAATTTTGTATCCGACTATTTTCGGGCACGAGAAGACTATTGGGCTGGGTCACATGTTCGAGAACTTTCGATTAGTGGGTCATTTTTGGGTCAAAGTGGGTCAAATTAATTTTATCTAAAAAACGGCTCTAACGATTTTGATTAAATTTTGTATCCTACGAGTTTCGGGCAACCGAAAATCATAGGGCTAGGTCACAAGTTCGAGAAAATTCGATTAGTGGGTCATTTCTGGGTCTTTGTTGGTCAAGATCTAAAAAGCGGCTCAATTTACACTAAATTTTGCCTCCAATGTTTTTCGAGCACGGGAAGACTGTTGGGCTAGGTCACATGTTCGAGAAAATTCTATTAGTGGGTCATTTTGGTCATGGGACATGATATTTGAACTCAAATTTAATTTTCTTCCCTGCTCGTGAGTATGAACGGACTTTCTATGTGCTCATTTTTGAGTATGTCCATGTTTCAAAAATGACTATGAACTGACCTCTATGTGAACAGTTTTGAGTATGTCCATGTTTCAATATTTTGAGTATTTCTGGTATTTCAGAATTGAAAGCATTGGGTCGTCATATTTGAAACAAAAAGTTTCCCATCAAAATGAAAACATCGATTTACTGAGATTTGAAAGTGTCATTTTTCTCAGTGATGTCACTCTTTTTTTAAATCATTTGATATATTTCACTGCGCAGTGTTACAAATCTTACAGTGTAAATGCAACACACACCTTCATTCAGATTTACAATTTGTATAAAAGTTAATTGAAATGATTTTATGAGAAAATCATTAATGAAGTATATTTTGCGGATTGAATTTGCGTATTTGTCTTGTTATCTAAAAGTTTGTCACTTTCCTCTGAAATTTCTACAATCTTAAACTTATATTACTCAAATATGTCGTTTGTTTAAATCTCCCTTACACAAATGGGATATTTCAAGCGCATTCAAAAATTGTCGAAGATTTTGTCTATCTCTCTTCGGGCTAAGAAAATCTTTGGTTCTGTTTTGAAGTCAAGGAGGTTGGAATAAAATATATTTTTCCCAGCTCAACAACCCAAATTTTTCTGATGCATTTACGGACACATTTTAAAACGTAAAATCATAGCATTTGGAGATTATTGAAGTGATTTAAAAGAGAACGGATTGATTCATTGTTTGAAAAATGAATTACATCTTGAGTTGTAAGCGATTTTTGCCTCGTGACGGTAGTTTTTCCCTTTCCAGCGCTGTCGCGTCGGGAAATTTGATTCAAAACGCCAACATTGACAAAATTTTCTAAAAGATCTTTTGCTTTTTTTTCAAAAATGGAAATAACTGTCCGATTACATAGTTGCTGAGTAACAGCACCTGTCAATTTCATGCGTTTATGAACAATGAGTAGCCTGTATATATGACATTAATGTAAATATGCGATAAGTTCATTAGAAAAAATAGAGACTAAATAGATACATACATAAAAGTAGGTTGAATAAAAATTCGTTGTCCTTGAATAAATTTATTTTTACCGTTTAATGTTTACAAATATTTTTCTTATTTGCTCTACTGCAACCCGACTGATTGTCACTGAGGTTTTAACCACGCCTTCTTTGCGAATGTTAAACAAACTAACAAACCATTCTACATTCTACATTAAATAGTACATAAAATAGTACACATAAACAGTATAATACACCATAGACAATAATTCTCATCTAAGTGAAATTCGAGTTACTTATCGTGGTGTAGAAATGATCATATTTTAGATCAAAATATGCAAAATAAAATAAAAATAAAAATAAAAAATACCGCACAGCAGTCACATAGACAGTGTCTTTCACCAAGAGTTCTTTAAAGAGTCACGATGTAATAGCACTCGCTATACCGCTTCTGCCATAGAGAAAATACACGATATTCAAGTGACCACCATTACACCCTCAGTTCCCCAACCATAAGTTTGTAAATGTTATAGTTTAGCCATAAAATATGCTTAACTTAAAAACCCTTACACAAGGCGTTTTGGAATTGTAGTAATAACATTTCGGGCTATAGTAGTGACAGTTTTAGACATTTAAAAAAAAATTATTATTCCTTAGCCAAAATTGCCATCATTTTAGTACATGAAGTAATTTGAGCTAAAAATCGGCCACTTAAAATAATAAAGTTTACCGTTTTAAAGACAAAATTTCCCATTATCTGATATTATCACTAATAGCATGTATTTTATATATTCAACAATTTTTCGATTTATCAATCACAGTGAATAAATATTACATGACATCTTAGCTTTATGTCAACATTATAACAATTAAAAGTACTTTATCCAGCTGTACTTTGCATTATTTGCGAATATTTAGATCGCAGCATATAACAAAATAAAATTCGAATATTGTAGATTTCCAACGAAGAAATCGGCTTACAAAATCAGTATTTTTTTTAACCAAAACTTTTAAGTTGACTCTTTCTACGTGTGTTAAAATGTGAAAAAGTGAATTAAATTTTTAAAAAAAAATCTAGATTTTATTATGAAATCAGTGGTAATTTTCAAGTGCCATTTATTGCTTCAGCAGTCAAATTTTAATTAATTAATTAATTTTATTAATTTTATCTCTTTCTTAAAATTTATTGTTATATATTCATGTTAAAAATTTAAAAATGAATCGTATGAATAAATGCATATTTTAGAAGTATAGCTCAACAAATATTTTTCGTATAACAAATTGTCTTTTCAAAGAAAATATTACATTAGCTATGTTAAATAAATCAAGCACATTAAAAGCAATTAAGTTTTAAATCGAATTCAGGTGAACATCAATAATTTACTATGATTTGTTCAAAGTTTTGCGTTGCCTTAAGAATTTTTTCCAATATGGTGATAATGTAGCATAGCCTGAGGATAAAATTCAAAATCTATAAAATTTAGTTGCTATGAACTTTTATTAGAAAGAAAACAAAGTGTTTCTTTTTTGCTTTCTCATATATATAGATAGATAGACAGATAGAAACAGAGAGAATAAGAGAGAGAGAGAGAATAAAATGAATGTAGATATTCCAGAAACACTTTTTTCAATATTTCTTAGAAGTGATATGATCCATCATTAAAGTAACATACAAGTGGTTATCTGTATTGAACAAAAACACCTTGATTTATATTTATTTAATGGAACTTTATTAAAACAATTTTAGTTTTCATTTGTATTATGTTGCAATTATTTAATTAGTTGTTGGAAATAGCATTATCTAAAAGCTTCAATTGATGTTTTTTTTTCATTGTAGGAAATTACATTTTGTTGTATTTCCCCTTCAGTATTAGAATTACAAAGAATACTAAAATGCGTTGTGGTTGTGTTAAAATCTTTAGTGCGCAGATTTGTTCAGTGTGACTGCAATGCTAACACATCTTTAATGGCATATTTTAAAGTCTATATTATAAAGCTAAAACATGTCGTGCATAATGCTGACGTAATATTGACGGTAGCAACGACACGAACAATAATTTTCGCTTTTACTACAATTTGTTTAACTTATAAACATTACACAATTTCAAATTTTACGTTGTCGAATAAAAAAAATGTACTTTCAAATGCAATTTGCTTAAAAATTGTATCTCAATTTACTCATTTTTTATGCTTTTAACAATAATTTTAAGTATGCTTTTTTTTTTATCTGCGTGCAGCCCAATTACGAACGATTAACCCGTTTGCACATGAAACAATGTAAATAATTCAGTATTTATTTGTTTCCATGTATTATTCCATAATTAAATTGCCAAACAAAATTCAAACTTCCCAAATAAATAAATAAAATATTAGTTTAAAAGCTATTTAATCGAACTACGCACTTAAACACTGAAATAATCAGAATCACAAAAGTTGCTATAAAAAGTGAAATATTTCGCGATTGACCGCTGATAGGCGGCTAATATGAAAGTACCAAAAATTATTTTTGGTGTAGTTGGTGGGAAAAGAAAATATACTAAATGTAAAAAAACCCTATTAGATTTTAATTAAAAACGATTGTCATCTACGTTCTATACATCAGGTAGTAATACAGGCATCTTTAATTCCAGTAGCAAGGGCTGGATTGCCCGGTATTTCTAAAACATCCTTTCTTGTTTCTAATGGAGATTAATTTTATTAAATTAGTTAATTTAAGCATATTTCTCACACGCCTAAAGTGTTAAAATTGTACAGCAATGTTTATTTGTATATCAATTTGGAATATATGTACTTTAATATATTAAAATAATATTAAATTTATTTCAAAATGCATGTCATACGTGAAATTTCAAAGTAAATGCAAATTTGTACGTGAAATAAAACATCCTATATAAACAAAATCCACCAACGCTTATCGCTACCTATGTTATGCTTTAAAAGGAACTTATTACAGGTATAATATCCTTATAAAATCTGGTAGTTAATATTTCAGATTTTATTAAATTACCAGTACTCTCTAATGAAGACAGATAGTAGTCTTTAGATAAAAAGCAAGATTTTCAGACTTTGAGGCCGCAAACGGTCTTCAAGATGAATTTTATAGGATTTAAATATCGTCAAAGCAATATCAGAATTCAATGAATTGAAATTACAAATAGGTATGTCACACTCGTAGGCAATATTTCTTTTGGTAGATATTTTAATGTTTTAATTTGAGACATTTTTAATGACACTTCCATTTAATGATTGCATATGGAGGAAACACTTGAGAATTGACAATATGTCATTATATATAGAAAAGTATTTTTAAAATAAAAATTAAAAATATGTCAGGATTAGCGGACCTTTTTACCCCCTAAGAGTTCATGTTAATATGAGTAAGTGCTCTTTATGTTTAACCTTTCAGCGGGCGCGCATCATACTTTTTACGATATAAGTATTTTGTTTAGTTATGCTGCTATTATAAATGCAAGGTATTTCATAACATAAATAAAAGAGATAAGTTAGAAAAGCAATTATACATATCAATAGGGATAATTAAGTTTTAATAATATTTTTCAGGTGAAAAATATATCTAAAAACATACATTTAAAGATGATAAGCAACATTTCTTAATGATGAAACAATCAATTTCATAAAAAATATATGAAGCATGATTTAATGCAAAAATACAAATATAAGAAAATCTAATATTTTCAAAAAATATCTATTATTTTCAAAAATGATCCAATTTTATCTTCTATATTTTTAGCAAGCTTGTTTTTTATACCAGGAAGGATTTTCAGAATATACATATTTTTCAGTTTTGAGCTCTTGGATTATTCTAATTTACGCCATAACAGTTGTATCCTTACAATATAATTTTTTTCTTTAACTGATTCTTCTGGATTGTCGTCAGATGTATATTGAATGTCTTCATACTGTTTCAGTATTTTATGCCATGACAGTGAAACTTCTACTACATTTTTTTCATTTTTTTTTGTGCAAAATGAAATAATAATTTAACACATTGCATTATTACAGAAATAAATCTTTAAAATGTGAAATAATTAATATATTTACTGCTACTGAGTACCCGAGAAGCAAGTTTATTAAAGACGAACAAAACTGCATTGGAAATCGAAGAAACTGAAGAGAAAAGTTCAATTGAGGAATACTAAGAATGACCTCCAGACATTTGCAGTACTATATTTGAGAACGGTTTAAGAAAAATCACTTTTGACGTAAAATTTGCGCACACGTGCCCGCTGAAAGGTTAAACTGAAGTGACATATCTACATTTTCTCTCATTTCTACTATTTTTGTATCAGTTTTCTGTAAATCGATTATAATTTCTATTCTTCATTATTTTATTTTTCGATGAAATCCAAAGATTTTTTTCACATTTCCAAGTCTGTCTGTAGAAAACATTCTAAAAGAAATACTGATAAGATAAGAATATTAAAATGTGGTAGAAATTAGAAAACAGTGATGGCTATTCAAAAAGTATGTTATTGAAAGTGCAAATTATTGTTAAAAAGTTTTGTATCTATAAATATGCACTGACATTATAGTCTAATTTTACTATTTGACTAGGAATATGTGTAATTTTATTCAATGCACGAGAGAATATCTATTTTACTACATCTTCATTAGGCATTGTTCGATTGCCAAAGCTAACGAATTACTTTTCGAGTTTGTAATCTATGCATATCCCCATCCGCAAACTTTTTTAAACTTTAAAATTTAAAAAAAATGTGCGGATCAGGATATGTACAGACTACAAATACAAAAAGTATTTTGTTAGCTTTGGGAATCGAACAATGCCTAATGAAGATGTAGTAAAACAAATATAAAGTGATGCACTTTAAAGGGGCAATAACAGTTGCGAAATTACACGTAAAACAGTTGAAAATTATGTAACTTTTCCTCAAGAGCTACTGAAGTGATTTTAATGTTTTTCCTTAATAGTTTTAGAAGTAGCTAAACTATAACTTAATCGTTCGGCAAGAAATAAAAATAAAAAATTCAATAGTTATTGTATGTTTGCGAAATTGCGTAAGTATTTTTTTTATTTTTATTTCTTGTCGAACAATCAAGTTATAGCATAGCTATTGCCAAATTATTTTTAAAAAAATGTGAAATACCTTCAGTAGTTCTCGAAAAAAAAGGTACATCAATGTCAACTGTTTTACAAGTGATACAAGGGTGATCTTATAATGGTTCCGTTTTTATTTTTTAAGTACGGAACCCTAAAAATGACAATTTGTGGAAAATCCATTATCATTAAGCCACTTTTAGAAAACAATTAAAATTCAGTTCACTCTATCGTCGATATTTTTCTGAATTGTGACGATATTTCACAGGCCTTTTGTATGAGTTGCTGTATTTAGTTGAGTACAAAATTATGATAAAAAAAGTTTTTTTTGCACATGCACATTTAAAAATTATTTCATGTAAATGCTCATATTTCATACAATATTTAATTTGTTTTCATTCTAATTATAGTGTATTGTTTCTACTGTTCTTTGTCAAGTTTCCTGAAAGTAGCGTTAAAGGTTTAAAACCTTGCATGTTTTAAACAAAAACCATGCTGATTTTTTTTTTTTTTTTGAAAAGATACCTTTAATTCTCCATTAATATACGGCCTATTCTTACACAACTGAACACAAATTCTGTACAAGATCCGCATTAGCCATGTACTACAGCTACATATCAATTCGAGTAATTTATTTTACAGGGTGATTGCAAATATTATTATGTTATTAAATTTTCTGATGGTCCCTAATTGCCTTCGTGATCAAATATTCACTGGAAAAAATTATAGTAAACATGTTCTTTTTATTCCTGAAGTTCCAGAATAATTCGTCAATTTCTCTAGATTTTCGATAAACGTCTAAAATCGAAAGTATCCGGTGACTTTTGGTATATGACTACCGGTTTATATCACCACCAGCACTGTTCATTTATGTTAAGGCAATGGAATGGCTTAAATATTGAATATTATTTTTTCCACTCGTACTTATTCAATAATTATGGTTTAGAAATAAGTTTGCGATAGAAAATGTTTTAACATTTCGAGGAGTTCAGTCAGTCAGTTAATATTCAGGTTAATGATCCTTAAAGTTCATTCGTAATAAATCATTACTCTATATAAACAAACATGACCACAATCTATTTGTGCGACTCAAGAGTTGTCCATGTACCATGTAAACGTTATATTTCATATATATTTCCATAATAACAGTGAGGTATTACATTAATACTTTTTACGGTAATTTATAATGTCAATTACTGTATTTAATTTATTTATTTGTCTTTTAGATTATTTTAAACGACAGTTTACTTACTTTTAATTCTTGTATATATATATATATTTAGGAGTTAAAAAAAGTTAAAATATTACAGAATCCATGCAACGTTTCAGTATAAGATATATATATATTTCTAATTTATCTCATTTTATATGAACATTTTAAGAGACATCTTTATTTTTTTCGTTTGATAAATTTGCAATGCCATTATGAAAAAAAAGAAAAAATATATATCCATCAGTGATACAACAAGAATGGCATGACTCTGCATTTAGAAATTACCCAGAGGTATATTTTCAATGTATTTCTAATTAGAATGAATATTTAAGTTGGTAATTTATTACATTTACCTAAATATTTTCCCAGCTCAGACATTTCTTACCATGTATGGAGATTTTGACATATTATTATTACTTAAAGTTTAAAATAAAATAATTATCATTTTTAAATGGAATATTTCGAAAAAAAGGGAACCTGGAATACTTGAACCTGCAATAAAATATTCAAGTTAACTCGCTTCAGAAATACGTAAACAGGTGATAATATTGCATTATCAAATTCTTAATGAAGAATTAACGATTTTGGCACATTTATTCAAAATATTTCGATTTTATAAAATCGAATCATTGAGGGTGAGTTGGAGTAACTTGATACGACTTTTTTACAGGAGAGAAAAAAAAAGAGACAGATTGACAAAAGCAATAGAGTAAACCATTCGGATATGTTCAGTATCTATTTAAGTAACTTATTTAGAACAAATTTTGACTCAAAATCATTACAAAATAGAACGAAAAATCGCGCATCTGGCATACATTATGAAACACTTCCCAACACCAACAGAATATTATTAAGAAATTTCATTTTTTCTTACAATAAAATGAGATATCTAAATAAGCAATTTAATTAACATATATAACTCAGTAAAATCCCTTTTCAGCAATAGCAGTCCATATCCGGTAATGTCTGCGAATTCTTTTGAGCAGCCCTGTATATGATCTATGAATTTATACACAACACATAATACACTAAAAATTAGATAAGTATATACATGGTGTCCACGAAAGGAATCTCTGGTTTCAAAATTAAATAGCTCAGAAGATGCGATCGATAGAAAAATGAAACAAATGGTATGTTTATTTTGAAAGCCGTAAAAGTCTGATAGAGAAGTTTCAAAATTAGTTACAAATTTTGTCGATAGGTGGTGCTGTACGCTGTAGTTGCAGTACAGAATCCAAGAAAAAGGCTGAAAACTGTCCTTTTTGAAAGCAGGGGTTGAAATGACATCGCAATCGATTCAAAATGAGCACTTTTTGCATCACTAAGAATGAAACGAAACAAACGAAGAATGAAACTTTCAGTCACCCTCTTCGTCATCTTCAGCCCTCCCTTTTTCATTCTTCGTTTATTAGTGATGCAAAAAAAAAGAACATCGATCGTGATGCCATTCCAACATATGCTTGCAAAAAGGACAGTTTGCAGCCTATTTCTTGGATTCTGTACTGCAACTACAGCGTACAGAGCCACCTATCGACAAAATTTGTAACTAATTTTGAATCTTCTGTATTAGATTTTTACGGCTTTCAAAATAAACATACCACTTGTTTCATTCTTCTGTCGATATCCTCTTCTGAGTTATTGAATTTTGAAATCAGGGACTCCTTTCGTGGATACACTGTAATTGCTTACTGCAGCGTAAAATGCACTTCCAGCAATTATCGATCATAGTCAGTCCTTTAACCGAATTATTTTATGCGTCTCTGCACGTGAAAGATAAGTGCTATGCATTCCATAATCTATAGAGAACAAATTGTAGTGCACCTTAGTGATTCTTTTAAATTTCATTATGTTTCAAGTATCATAACATCATTTAACTGCACCGCAAAATGATTTTCCCCCATAGATCATAATGTAAATTAATTTTTTTTGTGCGTCCCTGTAATTAAACTATAATACTTATTCCATGTTCCGGAGAAAGCATGTTGTAGTCCACCTTAATGATGCATATCAATCTCATTATGTTTGAAATATCGTAACATCAATAAAATGCACCGTAAAAAAATTTCTCCATAGACAACAATGTAATGGAATTATTTTGTGTAACCCTGTAAACGAACTATACATGCTACACACTTCATTTTTTTCAATATAGATCATTCCATAGTAAACTACAGTAACATATAAAAATTACATGACGGTCTGAGTATATTTACGAGAGTTAGAATATGGACAGATGGCAGACAGACAGATACAGACAAACCGAATTCATAAACAATTTTCAACTATGTAGGAATTTTTTTTAAAATGGAGTTCAAATAAGCGGCGATTTCTAGATTAACTATTGAAAATAAAACCCCTCCACTTACAGATGAATTTTAGCTGTTCCACTGAGGTTACAAATCATACACCAGGTGGAGTAAATTGATAAAAATCAATGTGCCACAGGTTAAATTTTTAAAAATATTATACTTTTACGAATAAGTGTCAAACAACTAACTAAAATTTCAACTGCTATTAAATTATAAAATATACGTATTTATCATATAACGTTAATTACAATTTTCAATATGAAATTTGTTATAGAAAATTACACCCAAATATGAAGACAATATTTTAATATTGAGCGTTCATAAAAAGTATATGCTTTTCGAGCGCGAATGTGTGGCTGACCGCGGCCGCAATTCTGGCATATGTGTGGCTCAGATGACACTTACTTGTGCATGTATGATTGGCCTGTCACTGCATTTTGTTTTGATTTAACGACCACACCATGTACTACGTATGTGCATCGTGTATCAATGTACTTCTTTTTCCCCTACTGATAAGAGTTTGCAGAGGTTCAAGAATCAGTTGTTAATACATTATTGTTCAGAAACATTGTTATTCAGAAAATACGCTGGAAGCTCCTACACGGCAAATAATAAAATATAATGTAGATCAAGGTTCTGAAAGAGAATTTTAAGGGAGAAACATAATCGATTAAGACTTCTAAAATTATGATAATGTAATTTTTAAGATAAAATTGTAATTATAAGACAATATGTATTTCAAATTTAATCTATTTATTTTTAATTCTGCTTTTATATTATCACTGTCTACATTCATTAAGTATGACTATATTATGAGCATGCATTGATGAACCTTATTTTATCGTTTTAATCTCTTACCTTAAATGAGATTTCACCTTTTTATGACAGTGATTCTGACACCATATATTATACGAACTATTTAATGAGAAACTTTTAGAAGCTTATAATTTTTGAAAATATATTGTTTGCACTCATTAACAATGCAAATATTGCATTTTTAAAAATTTCAACATTTTATAATATTTCATTTTATTTTCAGTTATTTTAGGTACCGAAAGTAGTGCACCCTGTGAATTAGAAAAGTGTTTAGTTGTCTTACAGTCTGTAGCAAAAAGTGATGATTTGGCTCTTGCTACCACCAAACGTGACCTTCAACTTGTATGCAGGTAAGATAATTTCTTAATTAAATCAGCATATTCTGTTGACAGTTGAAATATTATGTTCTAATACTAAATTCAGTATAATTTGAAAAAATATATTTTATGTTAACAAAAACACTTTGAATGAAATATTTTCAGATATAATTCAAGACCATTCTTCAAAATTCGTTCCAGAATTACACACTTTCAATATATTCGAGCTCATTTTAATCAGCTGTTAGATCAGTTAATTTATCGTTATTCATAATTTGAAAAATACTATCGTTATGTTCAGCGTATAATCCGCAGAACAAATAATTATGATTTGTACTATAATTTTTACTTAATAAATAACAATAAATATGTACCACATACGAATGAGTTACATTTATAAAATACAATTTCTGGTACATAACATGTTTATTTGTTCCGAAAATATATGCCGGGAATTACAATAGTGTAACCATTAAAAATTCATAAATAAATCTATACACTTTTTAAACTGGAGAATTTCAAGATTTAATCTGATAAAATGACTATCATTTAGAGTTATCTGGAATTCCTATTTTTGAAATCAATTCTTTTAAATTTATGTACTATCGTGTATGTTTTCCAGTATAACATGTTTAAAACTAATATATCTCTCTAGCAGAAACATATATTTACGTGTGCAATGTTTCTACATTAAAGAATCTCTTAACCCGGGAGAAATCGCGCATATTCAGTGTATGAATGTCTTTTACTTTATCACCAATAAATACAAATAATAATAGTAAGGTTATTTAGTCGGAGACAATTATTACAAATTATGTAAATAAAGTAAGTTGAAGATTACTTTCGAAAAATAGTTGTGACAATTCAAAAAATCGTACGCACCCTGGGTATGTCATACCCGGCGCAACTACTCCCGGGTTAAAATAGTTTGAATTCAATAAAAAAAAATGTGACATCGCTAGCACCATCAAGAAAATGTTAAATACATTTTATACCTTTTATTAAATTATGATCAGGATATTGGGATTGGTATTATCTATAAATCAGGGAAACACGTTCAGGGTATGATATATCCAAGTTGCCTACGTTTTTAACACTTTCCAACCTAGTTGAAAAGTGTTTATGTCTTCGGTTTGTCTGTTCGTCTGTCCGTGCTCTAACTCGCGTAAATATGCTCGGATCGCCCTGAAATTTTTGCATGTTATTGTCGTTTACTATAGTATGTTCCCTATTTCAACTGAAGTGTGTAGCACTTATAGTTTTTTATAGGAACAGTCAAAAGTATTCCGTAACATTACAGTCAATGGGAAATAATCGTTTCCAGATCATTTTGATGATGTTACGCCATTTGAAACATGATAGAATTGATATATAATTATGAAGAGCGTTAAACCGTGCTTTTTGTAGAATATGGGGTGCAAAGCATTAATTATTCATTTACAGGGTCAAACAAAAGAATTCTGTTACACATTGTTCTATGGGGAAAAATCGTTTGCAGTGTAATTGAGCGATATTGCACTATTTCAAACATAATGAAAATTATATGCATTACTGAGGTGCACTATAAATTGCTGTTTTTAAAGTGTGGTGTGATTGTGCTTATTTACACGGACGCACAAAATATATTGGTTATAGTACATGTGCGTTATTTACAGTCTGTGTGATAAGTGCGTTTTCAACTTTGGTTAGCGTTTTTAAGTTTAACTAAGTTTTTTCATAGAATGTGTGCGTTTATAAACTCGGTTGTTCATATACAGGGCTACACAAGAGAATCCGTAAGTATTACAGACTATGGGAGTGAAGTGCTAATAAGGGTAGTTTTTAGTTGTGTTACGCATTTTCCTGCTGAACTATATTTAGTAGACTAGTAGAAGTTTGTGGAATATAAATAAATTCATATACAGGGCTACGCAAAGAAAAATATACATTGTCGTTTACGGTTGATAATTGCTGCGAGTGAGTTATAAGTTGCCTTTTAGCTTAATATGTGGTGTGTACAAAAGTCTTTAGACGGGATTTTTTACAGGGCTGTACAAAAGATTTCCAGTTCATTTCCATCGATTGGAGAAAATTGCTAAATGTGTATATTCTAATAGAACTAAATTTTATCATGGTATATATCCATATCTATTGATCATATACAGGGCTGCACAAAATAATTCGACTACTGTTTTGACACTGGAGGGTAATTTCCAAAACTGTATTTTTCAATGTGGTATATGTTTTCTAAACTGATTACTTACATATTTTCTTTCACCTTAATTAACGGTAAAGTTTCGTTACAGTTTTCTGGCTGTGTTGGAAAGTGTTTCATAAACTATGCTTGACGCATGATTTTTCGTTCTTGTTTGTTTTGCCACCAATACTTATTACTTCCCTTTGCTACCAACATCGTCGCCGCATTTAATCGCAGACAAATGCTATAAATTCCGCAATAAAATAAGTCAAAGATTAACTTTCGTAAAATTGTGGTGCTCCCAAGTATGTGCTCCAGGGTAATGAACGATATTCATCTCAAATTTGTATTAAAATTATTTACATTACTTTCTCATACTCACTTTGTACTATGTATGTTTGTTGCACCCAATAAATTTCCAAGCGCTTTTCAATCAACATTAGTACATTTTCGATATAAATAAAAAAATAATCATATGTTTTTTAATAGCCTTTGATAATAAATTTATAATAAATTTCTATCGAATAACTCACCTGCATTTTTATTTTATCACAGGATCTCGGTAACAAAATTTAAAAATATTTTATGATTTCTTTCAGGAACATAGAAAACAAGTTCGAAATATAATGCATCAGGCATAGATTATGGAAAACTTTCCAACATTAACAAAATATTGTTAAGAAATTTTATTTTTTCATACAAGGAACGCAGGTAACGGAATAAAAAATTTAAAAAACACATAATGCAGTAACAATTCATTTTAAGCGATTGCTGTCCATGTCCGGTATATGTGCAAATAATTCTGGTAAATTCTAACGAATTAAACCAGAATTAATCCAATAAAATGTGCAGCCCTATATATAAACTATAGAATTTATACATCACTTAATGAACTAAAAATTTATTAAGTGCATACTGTTGAAAATGCATACTGTTGTTGAAAACGTCCTTCCAGCATTAACGGTCATAGACAGTCCTGCAGACTTTTTGTGTGTCTCTGTAAATGGAAAATAAATGCTATGCACTCCATAATCTACAGAAACCATGTTGTAGTGCACTGCAATGACCCATATCAATTTCATTATGTTCGAAGTATCATAACATCAATAAAATGCACAACAAATGATTTCCCCATAGATAGTAATATAATGGAATCTTTTTGTCCCTGTAAACGAACTATAAATTCTACTTATTCTATACTCTACAGTGCACTTCCGTGATGCATATCAGTTTTATTTTGTTTGAAGTAACGTAACATTATTAAAATGCACCAAAACGATATTTCGTCATATACAATAATGTTTTGTGTGTCCCTCTAAACAAACTATAAATGCTACACACTACATTTTTAAAAGCCAACATTCTATAGTGAATTTAAATAACATATAAAAATTACATAGCAATCCGAGTTTACTTACGAGAGTTAGAGCGCGGACAGGTGGACAGATGGTAGACAAACCGAATTCATAAACACTTTTCAACTATGTTGGAAAATGATAAAAAACTAATTGTAGTTATTGTAGTTATCAATCACGTATTCTTTGCACCTCTATTCCCTTCTCCTCGTTTTTATTTTATAAAATAATGTAAATGTTTTAAATCTGTTAATTGTAGTTTTTGTTCATCCGAAAAATAGGTAGAATATCAATCTATGGTTTAGCTGTGCAATTTTTTGAAATAACTGTTAGCATCTTTGTTTTATCATGGTACTATAGGTACAAAATTGTCGGGCAGTACAAATTTCTGAATTCGGTAACATAGGAGGCAAATATGCTGTGAGAAATGGTCTTAGAAACAAAGATGTTCCCTGCTGGTTAGAGTATCTAAAACTTCATTTATTGATCTAGTAATCAAGCCAAATAAAATTTTGAATTAATTATTTATACATTTTTCAAAATACCTAGCTCGTCTTTGGTGCAAAAAATAGTTGATTAACCCATTTGCTAAGAAATAAATTTATATTTTGAACTGACGGGATCAGCCTTTGAATGAATTAAGCGTCTAAACATGTTTTAAATTAAATACGCCAATACTTTTAGCTGTGAAAATGGAATAGTTTATATCAATGGATATGTGCAAACAAATGTCTTCATACACTGAAATAACTTTTGAACGAATATAGCTAGAATTAGAGAACAAAATAAAACGACTATTGTTATCATATGAAAAAGACTTCAGCACCCCTAGTTGCGAAATTGCGACATTATCGACGCCATCTCGAAAACTGCGAGAGATAGCGAAATTCAATCACCACCGCGTGGATACAATTTCGTGTCAATTACGAAAGTGCTGATTATTCTCGATTTAGTATGAAATGATGTCGGACATGTAAACATAACTTTATTAGAAGCCTTCAATATAAATTTTTAATATCCAATCACCAGCTTAAGTACGTCACTAATCCTGTGCAGAAGAAGCATTATAAGGCGGATGCATATTTATCCAAAACAATAAATATATAAATAAGCAATACAATTTAACTTAATAAGAACATCAAGCTAAATATACTCGATGCGTCCACCATCGGCCAAAATACGCAACTGTACAGGAATTAACAACCCCTTGTTAAACGTTAAGCAACGTTGCAGTGTATTTCGATAACACAGTCTCGTAGATCATCAATATTGCGCACTGGTAACTCATACACTTGGATTTTATTGTAATCACACAAGAAAAAATATAATAGATTCAAATAATCGTCGCCACTTCACATTACCTCCCTAATCGATGATCGAAATCGTCCAACAAGAAACTTCGCACAGACGCCAGTTGATGTAGTCCCAAAACATCTGTTGTGGATTTGGAACAATTTTCACTCAGTACCTGTATTCTAAAACGAAATAAAGATACTAGGATGTATTGAAAACAATGTCAGACAATCTTGTTGGATATTTTGGGAGCCATCAACGGCTATAGAGGTAATGCGGAACGGCAACCAAAGTCACATGAGTTAATTCAATTTTACTTTCTCTTGTGATGTTACATGAAAATCCAAGTGTACAGCTTAGCAACACGAAATATTTATATCTACGAGACCATATTATCCAAGCATGCAGCAACGTAACATCTGAATTAACGTTGAAATTTGATCAACCTTGACTGCAACTTGAACCTAATTTAACGGGAATTGTAATCATTCGCGAGCAGTTGTGTTTTGCTGCCAATGGTAAATATATCGAGCGTAATTAACTTGATTTTCTAATTAAAATAAATTGTACCATATTTATAAGCGATATTGTTATTAATAAACGTGCATCCGTCTTATATGCCGCACTGAACCACCTATGTTTTTGTCCAATAATCAACATTTTTAAGCAGGTGATTTGATAACGAGATATTTACATTTAAGGATTTTTAATAAAATTAATCTTACAAGGTAAGGTATAGAAAAGGTATAGAGATGACTGATTATTTAAAAGAAATTGGATTAGATTTGAAAGAAATGCAGAATTAGAATCTGTATTTGTTAAATATCCAATCCATCTTCCTTTGGATAATATTAGGATCCAATTCCTTGCCAAACATTTCAGTGACTGATGTTATTTCTTTAGAAAAATATCTATTGGTAGTTAGAATCACTTTATACCGGGCTTTTACTTTATGAGACAAATTCTATTTCTTCAAGTTTTCTGATATCAGTAACATGTTCTACCAAAATTTCTGGAAGTTAGAAACAATGGAACGTGAAGCTACTCATTGGAGACTAAGAATTACATTGAAAAAACTGCGAAAAATTAACAAATTCAAAGAATATGACGATGACGAGGATATTTAAGATTACCACACAAGGATATTGTAGAAATTGTTCCAGAAGGAATCATATTTGAATAGTCCCATTATTTACCTCACTGAGCTGTATATAAGGAGGATAAAATAACTTTAATGAGACCGATATTTGGTGCTTCAAATAATAATATCAATAGAATTTCTCTAAATGACTATCTCGAAGTTGGATCGAATTTATTAGATTCGAATCCAATGTATCAACTAATTTTAGGTTTTATCCGATCGCCTGATATAGCTCTGTCGACTGATATAGAAAAAGGTCTTCTTCAAATTGACATAAATCCAGTAAATATATAATTTCTCCGTTTAATATGGCAGAATAACGAAAACGTTGCTGATTTAAGACACTGAAGATTTCTGGTATTTCCAGCTCTCTTTTTCTACTCTTAGCTTGTTTGAATAATTTGATAAATAAATCACCTGAGCATTTAAGAAAAAATTCTGAAAAACTAAAAGTTACATTTTATGTAAATAATTTGTATTACTGATGCCTCTTAAGATGAAGAAGTCGAACCAATCATTCCACTAACATTACGAACTATTCAAAACTACAGAATCGATGTCTTCAGGTGGGGTGCAATCTAAGAAGTTTGAAAAGTAGCTTAGACCTAGATGAACGCATTGAAAATTTTAGAAAATATTAGACTGCTAATATTTTCAATAACTGAAAATATTACGTACTGAAATTGTTAGGCCTTGAGTGGTAACCGAATTAGGATGCAGAGTGATTTCCGGGAATGAATCTTCTACAAGACGCATGCTATTTTCATGCATTCAAAAAATATTTTATACATTAGGTTCTACCGTTGTCCTAAAATAATTTTCCAGAAGTCTTGAAACTTGTAATCAGATTGAGATGAATAGTTAGCTAAAAATATATAAAAATATTTATACAAATGGTCTACCGAAATACACCATTTAATTAACAGTCAAATCGCAAGAAACTTTTCATTATTTCTCCAAATTCGTTGAACATCTTTTGTGACGCAAGTAAAGTTCTGTATGATTCTTGCATTTATTTAAAAACAGAGGAGAACAAAGACGTTCACTTAACCTGTAACAGGTAAGAGAACGTCAGGTTGTATGTAAGAGGTAAGATAGAAATGTAAAATACAGGGTGAGTCTAAAATCATGGAACAAACTTTGAGGGGGGGTAGAACTCCCTATAACAAACAATTATTGTATAGGAATATATGACCGGAAGTGACGCGTTGAGACACAAACACAAAAAATAACACATGCATGAAAAACATTGTTTATTTACAACGCCGTCGCTAAATGTTTTTTTACATCAATGTATATAATAAATTCTCAATATTGCGGCCACCAACAGTAATGCAAGGTTGGTAGCGTCGGTCGAGTAATTGGCGAACAGATTCCCATACCTTGGGTATTTCACGTACGCGTGCAGCCGCACAGGATAGTCGAGTAACGAGTTCTTCAATGGAGTCAACTGGAGTCTCGTAAATGAGAGCTTTCAAGTGCCCCCATACGAAAAATTCGAAACTCGATAACTCTGGCGATCGTGGTGGCCATCGGACTGGCCAACCACGCCCAATCCAGCGCACCCCAAAAGTAGCATCCAGGTAATTGCGGACTTCCATACTGAAATGTGCTGGCGCACCATCATCTGAAGCCACACTTGATTGCGAACGCCAGTCGGAACTTCTTGCAGCAATTCTGGTAAAATATGTTAAAGGAAAATCCGATAACAGCGGCCATTGAGTTGGTAGGAAATATGGGCCTATGACGGAATCATTCACAATACCCGCCCAAACGTTCACAGAGAAGCGTTGTTGGAATGCATGTGGGCGTGTGGCGTGTAGATTTCCTGTTGCCCAAATATGAGAATTGTGGGCATTTAAAACGCGTTCGTGTGTAAAAATCGCCTCATCTGTGAATAGCACATGAGCTGGAAAAGCCGGCAGCAACGCACTCTGCTGCAAGAAACATTGGCGGCAAAAAGCCACGCGCAGAGGGTAATCACACGTCTGCAAATCTTGGACTCTCTGTAAGTGGAATGGGTGTAAACCTTCTGCGTGTAAAACTCTCCAAACGGTTTTTTGACTGACATGTAGACTACATGCTACAGCCCTTGTACTTGTGCCGGGTGTTTCGTCAACATGGTCCAAGATGGCTTGTTCCATGTGTGGTTGTCGTACAGTTCTTGATCGACCCCTTCCATCAGTACTGGCGTTAAATGAACCATTTTCACAAAGTTGCCGATGTAATCGCTCAAACATTTTGTGGTTCGGCATGCGTCTACTTGGAAATCGTTCTTGATACAGCCGTAGCGCTGCTCTGCCGTTACTATTAGCAGCACCATATATCAAATGCATGTCTGCCTTTTCGCTATTAGTAAAATCACCCATCACGCCCAAAATCTTAAGCGCAAATGCCATTTTTTATTTTTTTTGTGTTTGTGCCTCAACGTGTCACTTCCGATCATACATTCCTATACAATAATTGTTTCTTACAGTGAGCTCTACCACCCGTCAAAGTTTGTCCCATGATTTTAGACCCTGTATAACAGGTCAAGTGTGGTACCAGAGACCGCACAGCATTTATTTAAGAGTCCAATAAATATTCCTCATGTAAATGTTAGTTTAAAATTATACACATATGTACATTGAAAATTTCAGTTACAAAAGAAAAAAATCAAGTTTTTAAAGACATTATCGCACAGAAGACATCTTTAAATCATGTTATCTATTTCATCAAAAAATTCCCTTATTAAAAGTTGACGCAGTGCGGTCTCTGAGATCGCACCTACCGTGTCACGGTTAAATTCTCATTTTGGCAAAATCATGGGTAACACTTTTTAAAAGGACTTTCTCTGTTGCAGTCCGAACAGATAGCTGCACCAATGGGTGTAAGATTATAGCAGCTACCACTTTTAAAAGATTTAAGACCTTAAATTTAAAAACCTATTTCTGGGCAAAACTTTCCAGTTGTATTAGCATGGTTTATAAAAAACGACATAACTGCACTGTATTCTTAGAAAACGGAGTAAAAGTTTTTCTAGAATATATCAAAACTGTATGTTGGAACCACATACCAGGCAGTTTAATTCCAGCTGATTTGTTGCCGAGATTATGTTTAGGGTTATATTCTGAAAATGGTGAAGTTTCGCTTTGAAAGAAAAATTAAATTTTATTGACAAAATTGCATTATTACCTGGAACGTCGTTACCATAACTTCAAAACGTTGTGGTAATGACATTTTTAACGTTAAGCCTGTTTTACCACTAAACTATAACAAATCTAATCTTATGATATACCAACCCTTTTTTATTATTCATTCACCAAAGTTAAATTCTGAAATATGCATTTCATCAGTAATAAACTTCTTAATGACACATTATAAATACACACTAAAATTTTGGAAAAAGAGAAACAAAATGAAGTAGTACTTACATAGTTAAACAAAAAATGAAATAACTGATTGGAAAAATATGTGCAACTTTAAAAGTTAAAAACCTTATCAGTATGAAACCTGATAGTATGAAACCTGATAGTATGAGACCTGAATGAAAAATTACTGTACACTTTATTAATAGCAATTACCTCTAGGGACAAACTTTAAATCAGGATAATTAATAGAAATGTTTCTGTTATGTCTACAGTGCCAAATATATATAAAAACTTTGCACTAAAGCCTTTGCACAAAAGCTTTACAATTCTTAAAAATAAAGGTTTCAATTAATACATTTGAAGTTTACGACAATCTTTGGTAATATCATTTACAACATTTCATTTTTTAAATAGCAATATTTAAGATTTTTTCATATTTATATTAATGCACAAAGCAGTTCTTGAAAATAAATGTTTACAAAACATTTAAAAGTTCATGGTTGGCTTTCACAATTCACATTTTTACCCAACGACATACAATTTACCATAATCTGTGAACGACCAGTTATCCTTTGTAAATCTTAAGATCTCAGAGTTAGACAGCATCTCATTTTTTAAGAAATTACCGGAAAACTTGCCTCTTAGGTGATCCTGATTTTTTTTTCTAAAAAACGGACGTAAAGAAAGACGACGAAATTCAGGTATCAAACGAAGAATTAAGCGAATGAGACAATACTTACTATATAGATTTTCAAATTTCTCAGGACTGCGCGTACCATCGCCTGGTTGTTATTAGTTCTACCTAAATTTAATAAATGTAAAACACGATCTGAAGTATCCAGTGTAGAGTTTGGGAAGACTGAAAAATATTTATTTTTTTAATACAGAAAGTTGTTTTTTCGGAGGTACAGAGAAAGTTTGAACTCTTTTTTTTTTTTTTTTTTTTTTTTTTTTTTTTTGTGATGGAAGGAATATTTTACGTCCAGAGACTTGGATTCCGAATACATACAGGAATATTAATTTCCTACAATCTTATCTTCAAAAAATGTAATCTTAGAACAAATGATTGAACAACTGCCTTCAAGAATAATCATGCGTGAGGAAGTTCTCAGAGGAAAAGAAAGGATTATAACAGGTAGAAAGACTGTACGATCTGTAGTGAAAAGTTGCGCCATATACCAGAGAAATGTCAATAAGTAGTTTGAAGTTCTGTTTTCTCTTCTACATGAAGATAAGACTAAAATGACGAAATTGTGCAAAATTATCAAAATCGATTTAGTCTGTCAGGTTTTATTAAAATGGAAGAAAAAGCATAGATTGTAATTTTCACTTGTAAATTTTTAGGATTCTTCACCTTGAATTAATCGCACGTTTGAGCATTGAGCCAATTCATTTCCGAAGAGGGCAAATTAAGATAATCTACTTTGACAATGGGTTGAACTCTTTCAACGGTTAAATAAAGCAAGGAATACCCTGGACTAATATGCAATAGAACAGAAATGTTTTTGATGAAAGTAAAATTGAAATTCAATCTTCCTACTGCGTTGTGGTGGGAAAGATTTTGAGAAAGCTTAATACGAATTTTAAAAGATCTCCTTTAGACCGGGAGGCGACAGCACAGACAACCACCTCATCGAGTTCACGGCTGAAATTCCAGAATTAGTTAAAACTCGATTCGCATATTAAAACGCAATCGGTCTGCCAAGTCATATCTTGGTGGAAAACACCTTAAAACCCGATTATAGCGGTTGACTCGTAGTTTTACCATTGTGTTTTCCTGCACACAAAAGTATGAAAACATGGAGAACTGGGTGCAGGAAAACACAATGGTAAACCTACGAGTCAACCGCTATAATCGGGTTTTCACGTGTTTTCCACCAAGATATGACTTGGCAGACCGATTGCGTTTTAATATGTGAATCGAGTTTTAACTAATTCTGGAATTTCAGCCGTGAACTCGATGAGGTGGTTGTCTGTGCTGTCGCCTCCCGGTCTACTTATTAGATCATGCTTTTTTAGGCTATGAAAAATTTCTAACGCTGCTTTGCAAATGTGAAAATTCAACGAATAATAGACAATTAACATAAAGATTGTAATTATTTGACTCCATTAAATCATTCAATGTTCTTGCAGAGACTATTTGGTATCTAATTTAGGTAAAATTCAATCTGTAAATATAAGTAGAAAAGTGGAAATATTTGAAACGAGTTAAAGGACTAACAAATCATTTTAAATGGAAATATCTAATGTTCCTCAGAAACACTACTAAAGTTTAAAAAGGAACTATTAAAGTTAATGACACCGTTTTTAATAGTTGTTTTATTTAAATTGTGTCGTGTATTAAAAGTATTTCCCGGTAAAGATAATATTATACGCCTTGTTAAGTTGAAAGCATCATCTGAAATTTTACTTACAAAGAAGACTGTTCAACGCAAAAGCTCAGAAATTTTTGGTAAAAATAGAGTGATCTGTATTCATATTCATTAGCACGTGTGTAAAATATAGCTTGTAATTATGAATACAAAAACAGTAGAAAAAAATTAAAGAGTTGGATTTTCATCGCCAAATGTAACCCTATTTGCGGATAAATATACGAATGCGGTCAACACTGTCGAGGGCGATTTTAGTGGTAATTCAAAATAAAAAGACATGGATTAACAGACAGTCGTTTCTGACAGATGCATTATTCGTTTAGAAGAATTAGTGAGTTAATTTAACACGTTTTATTTATTTCTTTGAAAAATAGGTAATTTGCACATTTTGTGGCTAATGCAATTTGAGTGAGATAAGATATCAAGCCAGTTTTCGGTTTCAATTTATTAACTACTTGTATGATAAGAATTGTTGTGAGCTGTAAGGTTCAAACAACTGTTGTTTAAACAATTTCTCCTCTTTTCTATAAGAAAGTCCTTAAATTTGTGTTTGAGAATAGGTTTTTTTTGTTAAGTGTAAAAATGACAAAAATTAATCCATTTAACATATTTTAGATGATTTATCCAGAATTTGTTTTGATAACTAAAAATAACTGATCAAAGTACGGTGTTTTATAACAGGGCCAGCATTTACATACTGCAATCCAATAAACACAATCAGTTTCCCTTTTCACGTTATATAAACATTTGGAAATATGCATGGTTATACACAAATACACGGGTATTTCGAAAATTATAACAATTTTCTTTTACACACAAACTCCATACACAAAAGGTTGACGTGGAAGAGAAATCTATCCTAAAAAAAATAAGTTTGCGAACAAAATTCCAAATTTTCCAAGAGGGGATAATGTTGAAAATGAAATTCTTTATTCCTATAGATATATGTATCATACTTTTTCTTTGTTTGTAGCAATTGTGAAATTTCTTAATCTAGAGCTTTCCTTTTTAAGTACGAGGGACGATCAAATGAAAACCGCAATATTTTTTTTCCACAATTTTATTGCAGGGATAATGTTTGGTGGTACACTACTTTTCTACATAGCCCCCTCGCCTTACAATGCACTTACGCCAGCGGACAGGAAGGGCGTCCATAACTTGCTCGGAACCGCCGATGCGAATTTTTAAAAATCGGCAAAATCCCGAAAATTGCGAAACGGCGTACAGAAAATATACTTTTTCGAAGGGTTAACTTTCGTATTTTTTAAAACTGAATATGGATTTAAAAAGGGCAAAGTCAAATCTTTAATTTGGTGAACATGGTTTTTCCGTATATCTTGCAGTCCGGCGGATGCGAGGCTCGGAAAATGGGAGGAAATAAAAAACATGAATTCGACACTTTTTGATTTTTTTAAAGGGTTAAATGTGAAAAATTTTCGAACCGATCGGATCGTTTGAGACGTAAAAGTACGTTCTTTGAGAATATGTAGATGGTTTTTCTGTATTTACGGCCGTTCGCCTCGTCACCTGATCAACGTTCTAAATTACGAGACCTATTAAATCTGTCAATTCAACAAAGTTAAACAGAAACTTTGAACCGGCAAACAAAGATAACTGTAGAAATCCACAAGAGAGCAAGCACAGCAGCGATGTGAACAAATCTATATTCAGTTGGATCACAGCCATGCTGTGATCAGGCGATTTCCGCCCCGCACTCAGGTACTAACCCGTTAAGCTAGGCATTCATACCGGGCAGGTAGGGGCCTGGTTTGCGGTATTTAAAAAAAAAGAAAAAAAAACGAGTTTACAGGGGCGATTTGCTTCTTCTCTTCACGGAAGGTACGGTAAAAGGGCTTCTGGGTATGCGCGCATGGATTTCGGAAGGATGCTTTTTTATTTATGATCTTTGATCGGTTTTTAATTAATAACTGCTCTAATTTTCAAAATATTAAAATTCTGAGACTCATGTGCACCAGGAGATGGCTTCGACTACCTAAATCTAAATTTCCAGGCTTCTAGGTGCGCTATATTTTCCAAGCCATTGCCAACAGACAGACAGACACACACACACACACACACACAGAACGGAACTTTTTTTTATTAGTATAGATACTAAACGGGAAGTAATTCGGTCAATTAGTTTAGGAATTATGAAAGTTTTAAAATTGCAACTTTTAATGTTAAATTCATTTGAATCGATGATTGTTGAAAGGAACCATGTCCATATTTTGACGTTTCCCAAGTCATGGACATAGTGTTTTTCAACACTCAACTTTTAAGTTCCTCCCTCTCAAGCATGCATAGGTAGTGCACGGACTGAGTTCCTTTCTTCACGAAATGTTCAATTAACATGAAAAAACATTGAAACCACATTAAAATGACTTTAGTGAATGATAGCACACTAAATATGGACTTAGTTTTTTTCAACAATAACCGATTCATTTGTAATCGTTGCAAAACAAACTGCAATAAGGGTAGTTTTTAAACAGAACTCAAAACCTATTTGGCGAAATGAGCTGTAATTTTGGATTCGCATATTTGCAGCTTCTAGAAATCGATTTCTGTTAAAAATCTATAGGTTACAATTCATATTGTTTTCAAAAATATAATTAAAAAAAAATGTAAATGTTGGAAATACATTTTCGAAAAAAAATACTAATTGTAATGTGTGATTTTTTTTAAACAAAAATCACAGAATCTAGAAAAATCTAGAAGCTTTAAATATGCCAATCTAAAATGTCATCTCATTACGTCAAGCAGTTTGTGAGTTATGTTTAGAAAACTACAGTCATTGCAGTTCATTTTGCAACTATTAATAGTGAATTTAATATTAGGAGTTCAAAATATTAAATCTTCATAATTTCTAAATTATTTAACCGGTTGAGTTCCCGTTTGGTAGCCTTAGCTAAATTTTACCGAAGAAGTTAAATATGATGTCAAAATTAGGTGTTCGTTTTGAAAATTTTAGAGTTTGGCATAATTTCAGTATGAAGACTATTTAAGCTGATTGAAAGAATATATAATTTCCAGTCGAACGGGTATTTCTGTTTTTTTTCTGTGACAATTTGGAAATTAAAATATATGGGGTATTTCTTTTTTCAAGAGTGTACATTATAAGTGTATTATTCTTATCTATATTATTGATAAACTATAAGTACTTATTGGTTATCTGAACAAAATGACTGACCACCGCAAAGGTAAACATGATTCACTTGATGAACGATTGACATGCCAAAACTATTAAAACATAGATTAAATCTTTCCATGGAGAATGAGAAAAAAATATCATTACGCTGTGCCTTTGTAGAGTGCCTTTAAATGATTTATGACGTACAGCAGCATAGAAGCGTGCTTCGTCCTTCTCGCCAAAGGTTTAATGAAGTAAGTTAAACCTCTTAAGACGGAAATCTGCATAGAACGAAAAAGGATTATATTTTTGGTAGCATAGGACCAAGCTTTGCCGGTTTAATGAAGTTAATTGAACCTCTTCAAACGAAACCTCTCTATAACGGAAACTTGCATGAACGAAAAAATTACTACATTTTTGCCAGTGTAGAACCGCACATGGCCAATTTATCCAAGAGTATTACGAAATAAGCTTACACCTGTTAATACGGAACCTGTCTAACTAATAAAATACAAAAAATGGTTATATTTTTGGAAGCATAAAAGCGGGCTTCGCAAGTCTGTCCAACTGTTTATTAAAGTGTTTTAGCCTCTTAAGGCTAAATCTGTATATAACGGAAAACTGCATAAAACGTAAGGTGATTATTTCTTTGTCAGCGTAGAACCGGACTTTTCCTGTCTATCCGACAGTCTGATACACTAAAGTTAAACACCTACCCGTCTGTCCAACATTTTAATGAAGTAAGATAAACCTCTTAAGATGAAACCTGTCTGTAACTTAAACCTAAAAAAAAAAAAAAAAAAAAAAGAAAAAAAAAATGTTTTTTCGCAGCACAGAACAGAACTTCGCCTTTCTGTCCAATAGTTTAATGAAGTAAAATAAACCTCTTAAGACGTCGGAAACCTGCTTAAAACAAAAATTTATTATATTGAGGCTGCATAGATCCGGGCTTTGGCCACCTGTCTAACTGTTTAGTTAAACCTATTGAGATAAAACCTGTTTATGACGGAAAATTGCATAAAATGAAAAATGCTTCCTTTTTGTCAACTTAGAATATTCATTCGCCCTTCTATCCGACAGTATAATTAAGTAAGTATAAACCTGTTAAAATTTAAGATGTCTGTAAAGGAAAACTGAATAAAACAAAATATGATTAATTTTTCTGCAGCATAGAACCGGGCATTAGATGTCTGTCCAACAATTTAATGAATAGATTGAAATATATTAAGAGAAACCTGTTTCTAATGGAAACTTGCACAAAACGAAATTTTTTTATTTCATTCTGGCATTGTAAAACCGTGCTTCGCTAGTCTATCCAAAAGTTTAATGTAGTAAGGTTAAATCTGGCAATAGATCCTGTCTATAATGGATGCATAAAACTTAAATGATTGTTTTTTCAGCAGCATGCAACCGGGCTTCACCCAACTGTCCAAGAGTTTGATGAAGAAATTTTAATCTTGTTAAGACTGAACCTGTGTATAACTGAAACTTGCATAAAACGAGAAATATTTTTTTTTCTTTGCGTCATTAAACCAAGCTTCACTCATCTAATCAACTGTTGCGGTAAGATTTAATCTGTTAAAATGGATCCTGTACGAAACAGAAATCGGTATAAAACAAAGAATTATTTTTTTCGGCATCGCACCGTCTGTCCAACAGTTTAATGAACTAAAGTTAAAACAGTTAAGACAAAACCTGTCTTTTACGGAAACCTGCATACTTTGAAAAATTATTCTTTTCGCATCCTGCCTACTTTAAATATTTATTTTAAAATAGATTTTATTCAAAAGTATGGGATAAACGGACGAAGCTGATTATACGCTGCCAAAGGAAGCGAGGCCTTGAACCTATAACGTCTAGATGTGTGAAGCTCATTTAGTTTAGAAAAATATTTATTCTAAAAAACTGAATATTTTTTTGTAAAAAGTCATTTTTTATTACTACTTTTCACTACAAAATTAATATTTTCCAAATTTTTCTAAACACAAAAACATTTGACGACAGTTTAATGAATATATAACTGAAAATTATATACAAAAGATAATATTTTTTTCTTTATTAGAAATTCAGATATATTAATTTAAATGTGACGAATCTTACAAAAAATATGTTCTGATATAAATAGATTTTAAGTTTTAAGTACCCCTTAGAGCACCACACATGGTACTACATAAAAAATATTATATTTTTTATTCAAATTATTGTATTTAATGCGGTCTATGACATTTTATTTTTAAAACTTTTTAAGTATTTTTTAAGCCAAAAGATAAAAATGGGATTATTTTCTACATTTTTGTGTCTCTAAGTAGCTTAAACTAATATTCTGCGATATTAATATCTTATTAGTACATGGACTTGTTAACTGGTACTTCAGTTGTACAGATAATTTGACATAAAGTATTTGCATTCCACAGTTGTAGAAAGAAACTATTGTTCTACTTTAGTTATTAAGATGTAAAGTCCCCATTCAACTATACAATAGAGGTCTGCAAAAGAAAGAACACTTTTTGAAAATTGTTTTATTTTTTACGTCTGAATTTTGTGTTTTTTCACTGCTGCTTCCAAAAATAAAATTTATTTTTTGCTACCTCGTTTTTTATGCCCGTTTTTTTAAGGTATTCCATATTTTAAAGGAAATAACTGAAATCACGAAGTTTTATCATTTAATTTTAAATTTATTATTCCATAAACCCATACAATGCGTTTATACTTTACACCCAGAATTGATTAAAACAACAAAACATGTTTTGTTGAGTACATTTTGTTGTTTCAAGCAAAATTTTTAGTTGAAGTAAAAAGTTGGTTTTGTTGCATTGACAAAAAATATTGTTAACACTCTTACAAAATTTTAACAAAATTTCATCAATTTTACTTGAGTTAACAAAATCTGTTTCTTTAATTTTACCATAATTTTGTAATTTAAATTTGTAATTTATACAAAATTTAAATTGTTCTGTATTAGCCATAACTCTCTCATGTAACTTGGTTTATTTGACTTATATAGCTATATAATTAAAGGATTAACATAATTTTTGGATAATTAAAACTTTTTTAATTGGCACGGACCAAGTTAGTTTTAAAAATCCCCCTATTCCATTTATTACTTTCTTCTATCTTTACAAGAAGAAAGTATTGAAGTCATGAAAATTTTCAACTTCTGGTTTTCAACGGATTTTAGAAGGTCCTGAACACAATTTGACTGTTTTTAGAAAATGACTGTCTATGACTCTGTCTGTATGTGACAAAAATTTTGTGGGCGCTCTATTTCAAGAACACGGAATTTAAGAAAACTTTATATTCAGTTACTTCCTGATATAAATTGGTGCTGATTAGTTTTTGGCGTAAATAGCGCAACAGGTGGCGCTGCTATGTTGCAATTTTCGCGATTTCTGCAATAGACTCGCGATTTCTCAAGAACTAATGCACTGATTTACATCAAACTACAGATTGAGTTAGACATTGACATAAATAGAAGCTGATTACGTTTTAGTGTAAATAGCCCAACAGGTGGCGCTGCTATGCTACTTTTTTCATGATTTTTACTATAAATAAATCTCAAGAACTAATGCACGAATTATTTTTTAATTCATTTTCAACAGTGATTTACGCCTGTAATTCTTAAATAATAACCAGTGAATTTTTATCCTGCTTTATTTTAAGCGGGAAGAGACAGAGTAAAAAATCTCCCAAGCCGGGAATCGTACCCGGGTCCTCAGAATAGCGCTCTGAGGCCCCAGCATACGACAACACAGTTAATTTTAAATTAATTTTCTGCAGAAAATTACGCCTGTAATCCTTGAATAATAACCAGTGAATTTTTATCCTGCTTTTTACAGGCGTAATTCACTGCTGAAAATGAATTAAAAATTAACTGTATGTTGCCATATGCTGGGCTTTGTATTTTCGTCTCATGTTTGCCGCAGAAATTTGCATGCTCATGCAGGGCCTGTTTACCGAATAGGCCCGGGAAGCCCGTGCTTACACCAAAAAATACAAAGGTACCCCCAAATTTATTTTTCAAAATAACTTTAAAAAAATCAATTAGGGTAAAAAATGCACTTTTTCCTCACGAAATTTTTATCTAAGAAGCTCGCTCTTTCTAAATTGCTGTTTACTCGAAATTTTGACGGTAAAATTTCAAATTGTTGCAACATACCAAAAATGGATTTAGTAAATAACAAAGCAATTGGTAGAGGGGGACCCCAGAGTAACGTCGGGCTTCCCCTACTTTTATGTCTTAAGAGGACCCTGTGTTCATGATGACATTTCCATTTTGTGCTGCGGTTGCAGCTGGTCCGACATATATAAGAGTGATAGATTTCGAATTCGGCTATCGCTCCTTGTAGCCCAGTGGTAGAGACTCAGCGCGCTGTTCAGAGGACACGGGATCGAGTCCCGCCTTGGGACATTGTTCAATCTGTCGGTTTACGCTTGAAAAAAAGGCGGGATCAAAATTCATTTGTTATTATTCAAGGATTACAGGCGTAATTCACTGCTGAAAATGAATTAAAAAATATTTATATTGGTTCTAATACAAAAGATAATTTTAAAGTAAATATTATAATTGTTTCTGTAACAAAAACATTTTGTTGTTTAAACAAAGAAAATTCTTGAAATTACACAAAACAATTTTTCTTTAAACAAAAGTTTTTGTTGCCGAAACTGAAAAGAACTCTTAAAGTAACAGATAATTATATTTATTTTTAGAAAACTTTCAACAAAAGAATTTTGTTAATTCAAGTGAAAATGGAACCATTTTTACTTGAATTAACAAAACATTTTTTTATTGATGATACAAAATTTTTTGTTCGAACTGCAAAAAAAATCAACAATATTTTTCTTGTTGATTCAAACAAAATTCCCATTGACCCATACTTAAACGGAAAGTTTTGTTGGGCCAACCAAATTTTTGTTGATTCAACAAAACTTTTCTCTGAGTGTAGTTCAAGTAATTATTAAATATAAAATAAGTATACGTAAAAGATTACAAGTCCTAATAGCAATAATAAAAAGTTGAAAACCTGGTGTGATTTAAAAAAATCATAATAACAGCATAAAAATAAGAAATGCGCAAGGCCTTTCGAAAGAACTTAATTTTTCTTCATAAGTCGCAAAGAAGACGTGTAACCACTTTAAAGGTACGAGTAAGACTAAACGGAAATGAAAGAGAAAGGGACATGTTAAAGAAAATAGCAAATAGAGAAAACTAGCATACCGCCGCGCCAGACCTGGGTTCTCTAAAGTCTTTAAGCTCCGGCACCCAGAGTCCGGGTTGACCCACGGACATCTCTACATATCTAGTGCCAACCAAGTAAGGACGGCGCGGTTACACGAAACCGCGGTGCACACCTACTGCACCCCGAAACCTTTGGAGTACTGGTCGCTCCGACAGTAATACCCTGAACAAAAGGGTAAAAGTGTATCAAACCCAAGGATTCTGGTATCAAACCCAAGTCCGCGCAGAAAACGGGTCGACTGTAACCCAGGGTAGACTGGATGCCTACAAGAGTGTCTTTCTCGAGGCCAACCCCAAGGTTTCCCCGGATTGCTTGCTTTACCAAAGTATCCAGTCGTGGAAAGTCTACAGAGATGACCACTACCCCTTCAACAATGGATACAGTCAGTAGGGAAGCAAAAGGCATCAGACAATCACACAAGTCAATCAGAAGAAGACCAAAAAAAGAATACATATGAAGCAAAAACCTTATTGTAACTTTTTTCTGTCCCTCTAAACAATTTTATCACATTTCTACTTGTGAACATTACACTAATTGCCTCTTTTTAAGAACCAGTAGTAGTCGGCTATCAAGGTAGTATTCCATTTTCCTTTATATCATCTCTTCATTTCTTTTAAATCATGGTTAAATCTTTCGCCTTGCTCCTCGTTAACTACGCCAAAATTTTTAGGGAAATTGCCCAGGTGCGAAAGGAGAAAAGGAACTTTTTATTCGATATTACGTTCAAAATCTTGGACTTTTTCTATTATTTTTCTACAATAGATTTGTAGTTTGGATCCCTCTTGTTTTTAAGAAAGCTGGTGACAACTAATTTGAAAGATTTCCATGGCTTTCCTTTCATTTATTTCCATTGTAGCATAAATATTTTCATCTTTCACTAATTTCTTGGTATCTCTGGTTCTATAAATACACCCACTAAAAAAATAACACTGAAATAAAGCACACTCTGTTGAGAAAACAATATTGGAATTACCTCCAGATTTTCTCAAACTGTCTATTTGCAATCTGAATACAAGTGATTATTGAGAATAAATTGAGATTTTATGGCACTTATTCCGATAAACTCAATGCCCAGCAACCACAGCAGCATGCTCATTTTCCGTCATGCAACAGTACTGTTTTCAGACTTCTTTTGATGAATCAATGAAAAGACTCCATTCTTCAGACTTGTGTTTGGTTTTTTAAACTGCCATGAAACCTGCAACATTACTACAACTAGGGAATCGAACCCGGGCTTCCCGGGTTACAGAACGCAGGCAAAAACCATTTTTTTCCCTAAATCTAATAGATTTTTCATATTTTTATTTATCAAAGCTGCATTTAGTGATTTTTTTTTTACTGGTTTCTTTGCTTTTCTTGTGCGTGAAGCGCTCATACATGCGGTATCCATCCAGTTTTTTTTTCTTGTACTAAGCGTTCATACATGCGATATAGTGTTCGCGACATTAACGAATTTCAAGGGTTTTGTTTATTTTTTAGCTCACAGGCTATCAAAGCCTGAGAGCTTATGTGCCCGCCGGTTCTGTATGTATGTATGTATGTATGTATGTACGTATGTACGTACGTAACGCGATAACTCTTCATAGAAATATCCGATTTCCTTCAAATTTTGTTTATAGGTTGACTGTGTTAAGGCGCTTCCCTGATTAGTTTTCGGGATTGATTGGTTAAATATAAAGGGGGGAACAGGGGGGGCTAATCCCCCCCTAATTTATATAAATAGGGTTTTAATACAGAATTATTCCGTTTTCCTTCAAATTTTGTTTATAGGTTGACTGTGTTAAGGCGCTTCCCTGATTAGTTTTCGAGATTGATTGGTTAAATATAAAGGGGGGAACAGGGGGGCTAATCCCCCCTAATTTATATAAATGGGGTTTTAATACAGAATTATTCCGTTTTCCTTCAAATTTTGTTTATAGGTTCACTGTGTTAAGGCGCTTCCCTGATTTGTTTTCGGGATTGATTGGTTAAGTATAAAGGGGGGAATGGGGGGGCTAATCCCCCCCCTTAATTTATATAAATGGGTTTTTCATGCAGAATTATTCCGTTTTCCTTCAAATTTTGTTTATAGGTTCACTGCGTTAAGGCGCTTCCCTGATTAGTTTTTGGGATTGATTGGTTAAGTATAAAGGGGGGGGGGAACGGGGGGGGGCTAGTCCCCCCCTTAATTTATATAAATGGGTTTTCCCTGCAGAATTATTCCTTTTTCCTTCAAATTTGGTTTATAGGTTCACTGTGTTAAGGCGCTTCCTTGATTAGTTTTCGGGATTGATTGATTGCGTATAAAGGGGGGGAACGGGGGGCTAATCCCCCCTTAATTTATATAAATGTGTTTTTCATGCAGAATTACCTCATTTGCTTCAAAATTTGTTTATAAGTTCACTGGGTTAAGACGCTTCCCTGATTAGTTTTCGGGATTGACTGATTAAGTAAAAAAGGGGGGAACGGAGGGGGGGGCTAATCCCCCCTTAATTTATATAAATGGGTTTTTCATGCAGAATTATCCCATTTACTTCAAAATTTGTTTATAGGTTCTTTGGGTTAAGACGCTTCCCTGATTAGTTTTTGGGATTGACTGATTAAGTATAAAAGGGGGGAACGGGGGGCTAATCCCCCCCTTAATTTATATAAATGGGTTTTTCATGCAGAATTATCCCATTTGCTTCAAAATTTGTTTATAGGTTCATTGGGTTAAGACGCTTCCCTGATTAGTTGTCGGGATTGATTGGTTAAGTATAAAGGGGGGGGGGGAACGGGGGGTGCTAAACCCCCCCTCAATTTATATAAATGGGTTTTTCATGCAGAATTATCCCATTTGCTTCAAAATTTGTTTATAGGTTCATTGGGTTAAGACGCTTCCCTGATTCGTTTTCGGGATTGATTGGTTAAGTATAAAGGGGGGTACGGGGGCCAATCCCCCCTTAATTTATATAAATGGGTTTTTCAAGGAGAATTATCCGATTTTCTTCAAATTTTGTATATAGGTTCATTGTGATAATGCGCTTCTCTGAATAGTTTTGGGGGTTCATTGGTTAAGTATAAAGGGGGAAGGGGGGGCTAATCCCCCTTAATTTAGATAAATGGGTTTTTCATGCAGCATTATCCGATTTTCTTCAAATTTTGTATTTATATATTCATTGTAATAAGAGGCTTCCCTGATTAGTTTTTGTTGGGATTGATTGGTTAAGTATAAAGGGGGGGACGGGGGCTAATCCCCCCCCTTAATTTATATAAATGGGTTTTTCCTGCAGAATTATTCCGTTTTCCTTCACATTTTGTTTATAGGCTCACTGGGTTAAGACGCTTCCCTGATTCGTTTTCGGGATTGATTGGTTAAGTATAAAGGTGGGGACGGCGGCCAATCTCCCCTTAATTTATATAAATGGGTTTTTCAAGCAGAATTATCCGATTTTCTTCAAATTTTGTATATAGGTTCATTGTGATAATGCGCTTCTCTGAATAGTTTTGGGGGTTCATTGGTTAAGTATAAAGGGGGAAGGAGGGGGGCTAATCCCCCTTAATTTAGATAAATGGGTTTTTCATGCAGCATTATCCGATTTTCTTCAAATTTTGTATATATATATATTCATTGTAATAAGAGGCTTCCCTGATTAGTTTAAGGGGTTCATTAGTTAACTATGAGGGGGTAACGGGGGGATAACCCCCCCTTAATATATTGTCGATTTCTTTATTTTTCAAGGGGCTTATTTCAAATTCTTTGAAATACGAGTATAATATAAAATTAGTGTGAATAGCCTGTGAGCTCAATGCCCTCAGTTTAACTGGGCAGTTTTCTTTTTATTTATTTTTTTGGTATTATTAATACAGGGAGTTCGCTGCATCCAGTGATGCTTCTTTGTTAATTTATTATTCATCATCTTATGAATGCGATATAGTGATCGCGATATTAACCAATTTCATGTATATTCATTTTTTCCAACTTCGCAATGACCGTTAACATTATTTGTAATACTGATGAAATATGAATTAAAACGTTGTTTCTTACTGCTCATATTAACTTTTTATATGCATTTTTATTAAATTTGTGAAATAATTTTTTTATATTTTATTCATAAAAATGCAATATCTAAAACAATATCTTCTGTTTATATTATCTGTTAAAATATCCGATGTTTGTTTATGGTGTAAACAAATAATTTTCTTTTAAATTTTTAAATTATTACAAAGCTTCCTTTTCTCCAAAATCGTCTGAATTAATCAAATTTTGTATCCGGTATAACGCTACTCTCATATAAAGGCACCCTATTCTTGTGACGTTTTTATTTCAAAATTAATTAATTTTACTACTTGTAACTATTTAAAAATTTATAATGGCAGCATTCTTCCATTTGTTTATTGGGCGTTTCAAAATTCAATAAGCCATAATATATCCGGCAATTAAGATATAGTTTTCAAACAAATTGCATTTGAAAGTAAATTTTTTTTCCTCTATAACGGTGTAAAAATTGAAAATGTGCTATGTTTAGAAATTAAAAAAATTGCAATAGCATAAATCACAAAACCGAAATTTCATCGTCAGCTGTTGCCATTCGCAAAATGACGTATGCGTTACGCACGGACACGTTTGGCCTTTATAATATAGATAGATAATCAAGTTCGCCATCAGGCAATTTCACCAGTTTAAAGAAACATTCTGAATTTGTATTAGTTTCTTCTTTATTTATTACTATTTCAATGCACCAATTAACTATATGAAGCCCGTAAAATGTTTAGCAAATGCAATTAAATAAGAATTTATTACTGAAAAATATACTAAATTCGTAAAAAATACATTTTGATTTTTGCTGAATCTGTGCGTGATGGAATTTTTTCATTATTTTACCAGTAATAAACATCCATAAAACTATTAAAGAAAAATATCTGCTTTAGAGACAATTTTTTCATCACAGACTTGTGTAATCTGTAAATCCAACACATTATCTCTCGAAATCAATCCATTTAAATTTATTTAAAACATTGTTTCTTTAAAGAAACATTGTAAGAGATGAAAAATTTTATCGCATAGGAGACAATATGTTAAATGGGAATGGAAAGTTGCACAAAAAATAAATTAACCTCTTAAGCACCATATTAAATTCAGTGATAGTATCCTGAATACCAGATTTATTAAATTTCGTCAAAAGTAGTTTATGTCATTATTTTTAAATACACGTGAATTATCTAATTACATGTAATATAAGGACATGATATAAAGTTTTATTTATATTATACAAACAGAAATATTGCTTGAAGTTCCAATCTTCATCGCAGCGGGAAACTAATATGCTTTTTTTTACTCGTAACGTCATCTATTCTGTGCCAAAACAATCCTTGCTAAAAATCCCGTACAAAACAAATCACAATGGCAATTAGCGACGTAAAAAACCAGATGCTTAGAACACTGTAGTCTGCACTTAAAGTGAGGACGTATTCACATACGTCCTGGTATTTCAAATAGAAGAGTTCATGACGTACGCAGGTACGTCCTGGTATTTCAAATAGAAGAGTTCATGACGTACGCAGGTACGTCCTGGTATTTCAAATAAAAGAGTTCATGACGTACGCAGGTACGGGGTTAAGGGGTTAAATTTAAAATGTGAAGTATGTATATTTTTCTTTCACCCAAAAGAGATATTTTATTTACTTTATTACTTCTATTAGTGTATAAAATTAAACATTTGAAATAGTTTTTATTAATGTAATGCATTCTGAATTTAGCTTTCCTTTAATTTCAGAAAACTACAACAAGGTGTAAAATGTATTGATGAACATAGTTCACGTTGCTTTAATACTGCACAGCAAAGAGTATATGATTCAGTAGTATCGGAGTCCAGGCAAGTAATTGAAGATTTATGCGTAGAAGGGGAATTACAACGAGGTAAAAATTAAATATCTATAAAATATTAGGAAATGTTTTCTGTTTGTGTGTGCATTTGTGTGGAGACTACTGGAGTCTCAGTTACAAATTTTGGTTCAAGGTCACTACAAAATATTTATATTTTGAAGTATTAAAAAAAACTGACAATTTTTAAATATTATATATATGTGAAACAAAAGTTTTATTATATATATATATAAGCATTAATTATCATAACTAGCAACAAAAACATTTACATATACATGTGAGCAGTGCTCAGAGCTGCATAAATGAACACAAATCAGATATAATCCAGCAAAAAGAAATGTATTTGGTCTGAACCAACACTCCCTACCTCACATAACAAGAGAACACAAAATACAACTTGAAAAACTAAAAAAATACCACAATAATTTCACGGAAGACTAAACAAAAAATAAGAAACAAAAAACAAAAAATATACCGCGGCCTCGTCGCCAGTGGGTTAAATTTAAAAAGGCAGCCAAGCATTAAATATATGTATATGTATATATATATATATATATATATAGGGTGACTTTTAATTAACCTACAAATTTTAACTGAAGTATCTCTTCAGTCGTTGCGGACAGCGCTACAAACATTTTTTTGTTGAACAGAATGTAGAAAAGGAATTTAATGGATAAGGTTTTCAAAGTGAGAATCTTCACAGGTGATACAATAGTGCAACTTAGTCACAAAGTTACCAGTAACAAAATCGAACGTTTCTTTTTTTATGCTTAAAAAAGACTCAGTTATGGAACTTTTGAGGCTAATAAGGTCTGTCGACTTCTTCTTGTAAACGAAATCTTTCATATGACCCCAAGATACAAATCACAAGGATTCACATCTGGCGAATAAGGTGGGCAACGGAATGCACCAGGATAACGATTTGTGCGTAACTCGGTTTCCAAACTTACTGTTAATGGTGTCAAAAATGTTGAAGACCACTTCTGTAGAAATAGTGTTGTATTTTCCCCACATAAATACCAATTTTTAACAATCAAAATACGATCTTCAGTTGGATATGACGCTTTGGGAGACATTTTCAAAATTGCATGGAACTAACACCAGACAAATTCCTTTTATGTCCTTTCTCACTGCACGCATTCGTGCCGCCATCTAGTGAGGCTCTGAGAAGTTATTTCAGCTTAAAGTTTTAGGTTAATTAAAAGTCACCCTGTATATTTGTGTCAGTGGGTTTCGGCCAGAACGCTGCGTAGCAAAATCAAAATGTACAAAATATGTTTTTGTACATTTTGATCTTGCTATGCAGCGTTCTAGCCGAAACCCACTGCCACAAATACATTTTGTTTTTCTGGAGTGCTTGGCTGCCGTTTTAAATTTAACCCACTGCCGCAGCATGTTTTTTGTTTCTTATTTTTTGTTTAGTCTTCCGTGAGATTGGGAGCGTGCTGGTTCAGACCAAATACAGTTTTTCTGGATTATATATACATGGTGTCCGAAAAGTCTGGAAACGATCGAATAACTTGTGAAATATACATCTAACTGAAAAACGGAAAAATGCATATTCAATATTTTTGAAAAATCTATTTAGGATATCAAAGTTCCCTCCCCCAAGACTTCTCCCTGGAAGGGAAAGGTGGGGCAACTTTGAAATCTTAAATGATAACCCCCTTTTTTATTGCAGATTCGGATTCTACAGGAAAAAATACGTAACTTTTGTATTGAACTTTTTCTTCGGAAAATCGTAGATGGCGCTCTAATCGAGTAAAATGCAGTGAGAATAGTTTCCATTGAAAAGTCTGGAACCGGTCGAATAACTCGAGAAATATACATCGGATTGAAAAACGGAAAAATACGTGTTCAATATTTTAGAAAAACCTATTTAGGGTTTATAAAAGTTGCCATTTTTAACATTAACATTAACAGATAGTCCACTTCAAGGCATTTATTAGAGAAGTCTCATCTTCAAGCTTGACAGGAAAACTCTCAATCAAAAAAAATATTTCACTTTAACATATTAAAATATTGTAAATACTTTCACTACATTCTCCATAGTTTTCCATAACTCTCCATAACTCTATCATTTTAACGGGTTTTAAATCTATCCCCATAACAAACGTAAAAATGATACTCCAGAGATTTAAAATCTTCAACTATGCGAAGATACAAACGTCAAGCAAAACGCCGTCGTTTAAAAAACAGCATAGCCTCAGTGTAAACGATCAAATGTCACAGATCTATAGATGTCCGATAGGATAGTTTTACCTTGCCAAAGTCAAGTCAACGTAATTCACATTCCAAAAGTTCGCGATGTGTGCTAGTAGTTTTAAACTCAATAACAACGTACCAGAAATACTACGGTATCGTCAAATTAAAGATGGAAAATTATTCTTCTCTCTACAGATATTTTTGACCTTAAAGGAGTGGTAAGCAATTTTTTAATCCCTTTTTTTCACATTTGAAAGTTTGTTATTGCTTTGTTCTAAAGAAATTTATACATTGGTGTATTTTAACGTTATTGTTTTGGCATTTTATTGAAAAATTACATTCTTATGATCTGGGAATAGAATGATAATAGATCTCCTTCTTCTATTAATTGTAATGCTCCTACAGAAAATTCACCTTTATTTGTAAATATGGATGAACCAAAAAGTAATGTTGAAATGCACCTGAAATTTGCATGGACATTGGAAATTAGTTACATTATTTTGATAGTTTCTGTACAAAACATGAGTTAGCAGCTGAATGGAAGTGTAATATTATATCCAATTTTTTTAAGTAGTATCTTAACAGCTTATGTAGATAATTGTATTAATTGTGAATGTTATGATGAGAATATTCAAATTCTTGCAGAGAAGTTTAACAAAATTAATATACCTAATTTTGCTGAATTTACAAATTTAAAGTAAGACTATATGTGCCAATAGAAATAATACTTTCATTAAAAATTTGAATATTGTAGGAAATTAAAACAAACTTCCAGCAGTTACCAACCATAAACGACTATGAACATTGTTCTTTGCGCAGCCCTGCATATGAATTTATTTATTTTCTAAGCTTCTATAAATCTACTAACAGCCAGAAAATGAAACCAATTAAAATCTACTCTAAGCAATTCACTCCCATAGTCTGTAATACTTACGAATTCCCTTCTGTAACCCTGTATATGATCAAACGAATTCAAACACACCACGTACTATGAAAAGAATTAGTTAAACATAAAAACGCAAACCAATGTTAAAAACGCACTTATCACACACAGAATGTAATTATTGCACGAACCGATATCTTTTGT
The DNA here is from genome assembly GCA_963931845.1 of Maratus michaelseni. Classification (NCBI taxonomy): domain Eukaryota; kingdom Metazoa; phylum Arthropoda; class Arachnida; order Araneae; family Salticidae; genus Maratus; species Maratus michaelseni. The sequence goes on along the minus strand of OZ007586.1, from coordinate 362,906,587 downwards.
TTGTTCTTGTAAATGAACGATAACTCAATGCACACCATACTTTTAATTGAGCAATTTGTAGTGTACCTCAGTAATGCATATAAATTTCATTGTGTTTGAAATGGTAAAACATCATTAAATTGCAAACGATTTTCCCCCGTAGAACAACGAGCAACAGAATTATTTTTTTTTGACCCTGTAAATGAATAATAACTACTTTGCACCCCATATTCTACGAAAAGCATGTTTTAGTGCGTTTCATAATTGTATATCAATTTCATCATGTTTCAAATGGCGTAGCCTCATCAAAATGCACTTGAAACGATTTTTCCCACTGACTGTAATGTAACGAATACATCTGACTGTCCGTGTAAAAAAAACTATAAGTGATACACACTTCATTTTCAATAGGGATCATGCTTTACTAAACGACAATAACATACAAAACTTTCAAGGCAATCTGAGTATAGTTACGCGAGTTAGTGCACGGACGAACGGCCAGACGGCAGACGGCCAGACAAACCGTCATAAAGTCATAAACACTTTTCAACTAGGTTGGAAAGAGTTAAAAATATCCTAAATCTTCGAATCGATAATTTTTCTTTTTAGCATTTTGGAAGAGACTGCATTTTGAAACATTTAATACAATTTTTAATACTTTAAACCTCAGATTTTACATTTTTAAAAGTTCACTAGTAAGCTAGACGTTCAAAATGTTTGGTGTAACTTTCCTTCTTATAATTCACGGAGCGCATTCATTTAGGCTGCATTGATACTTCGGCTTTAATAGCTTGAGTATATGTATTATTTAGCATAAGAAATGGCTGTAAAAGCTTCTAACTTCATAAATTGTAAATGCCTATTTTCTACTCAACGTTTCATTTTTAAGAAATCTATTTTTACATGTGAAATTGCAAATGTTCCTTTTTTCACCGTTATCATACTTTCTAGTAAATTCTAAAAATTCTTGTTAACCTTTTGATTACGGGGGATTCACGACTGCCGACAATTTTTATATTCAATCGTACCCCAATTTATTTATAAACAATTTTCTTTTGGTAGATATATCTTGAAAATGTCTACTATAAGTGTATAGCAGAGATTATTTTTCAAAATGTGGAACGTATAGAATAAAAACACAGTTGCTGGGACATAACGTATCCCAACACCTTAACCCTTTCGGCCCCGACTTTTTTTCTTAAAGTCCAAAAAAATTAAAAAAATTTCAACTTTCTTGTTTTTTTACTATTTCAAATCTAGATGGCGCTACTTATCCACCAAAAAGTCAAAATATAGAATGCACATATGTGATTATGAGGTTTTTACGTATTTGCAAGGCGTTAATTATAGTTTAAAGAATTTTAAATGTAAGGAACACATATGTGACCGCCAGGGCCGAAAGGGTTAACCAAAAGGTTAAATCACACGATACAGGACTGCACAAAATTTAGATACAACACAAAGCTCTAGTTTAATAAAACAACTATTAAGATTTAGGAAATATTTTTTATTATTACTAATTATAACAGTATAGGAAACATAAAACACACTTAAAAGTCCAGTTTCGCAATTACCTTCCATAGTAAAAAATGTAGCCGAATTATTTTGTGCAGTGCGGTATGTGATCTATCGATTTGGATATATAGAGATAATTATGGACTCATATAATGTGCAAAATAAACAGAGAAAAACACAATGTGTAGCGAACTTGCCACAATACTGTAACTTAAAATGACAAACATTTGGGGCAAAACAGTTTAGACACAAACATTTAGCACTTTTATAAATAAAATTAACAATTTTAATAATGATAAAACTAGAAACATTTTCTATTTGATCAAACACATCTTTCATCAATATCACAAAGTTTGGAATAGTTTTTGATTCAGTACTAAACTATGCCTCTTCTATTTTCTCTTTTAGTTCTGAAAAAGAAAAATATTGTTTCCTATTCACATACACAATATTCGTTAGAATGTCCCATACATTTTCGATAGAATTACAATCAGGACTTAAGGCAGGCCAGTCAGGAACTGTAGTATTTCCGAGCCTTCAACTACTGATTCGTTGACTTGGAAGTGAGGATGGACGCATTATCTTGTTGGAATATCGAATTTCGTCCACCTAAAAGCTCACTAAGAGGCACTACGTGACTTTCAAGAGATGTCTGGAATTCAAAATAACCTTGATTTCTCTTTAAAACGCTAGACAAATTCGTCCGTTGTAGCGAAACTATTCCCTAACCTCCAATGACGCCTGCTAAACTGACTTAAAGCGAGTTTATGACTATAATTCAAATGCTAATAGTGCAAAAATCCATCTGGACTCACCAAATTCAATTTCTTTTCGTCACCTAAAACTTTTTGTCCCTGTATGGCATGCGGTATCGTGCCCCATGCAGTATTGCTTGTTTATGATGTAATTGCATGCAAATATTACGGCGCTTTTTTGCTTTCATAAAATGTCAAAATTCTGAAATTTTCTACGCAGTTTCTCTTGAAATTTGTGTAATTAATGAGTTTTAATTTTCTTAACAGAGCGCCTTTGATTTGACGCCAGTCTTCGTATTTGTCTATCATCCTGTGTACTCATCTGTGAAAGTTTCTCAGATCGTAATTTTGGTAAATAGCTCCCTTTGAACGGTTTAATGCAAGAGAAATATGAAACTAAACTGTACCATTCGTTTTCATTATCCAAATCTTCAAAGTGTGGACATTCAGAACTTTTGTAAACTTTGGCATTTTTATAGGCGTTCAAAACTACTCGGGGTAATAACAACGGAGTTTTAACAACTTTAAGAGCTTACGCTAGCCACGCGAAGAAACGCTCAAGCTAATGTTAAGTCTATATGGAAGCGCGATTTCTCTCTCGCATTTTAATATGTTTAAATGATTTTTTTTGCATAGTCTAGCTGATGTCTATCTCTAACGTTTTAAGTTTTGACTTTTTTGATTTTGGTTACAGTTTTTTTACAAGCGGACATTTTCAAGTTTGAAACCGGTTGGAACCGGTTCTGAAAATGAATGTACCCTTGTATAAAATAACTGGAACCAAAATCGAAAAAGTAAAAACTAACAACGTTGGAGATTGACCTCAGCTATCCTATGCAAAAAAATCATTTAAACATATTAAAATGCGAGCGAGAAATCGCGCAAGGACCTTCCCATAGACGTAACATTAGCTTGAGCATTTTTTCGCGTGACTGATGTAGGCTCTTAAGGAAACGCTCCATTGATCATGTAATTACTCCGTATCTTGAATCTCACAAAAGTGCCTATACGCTTTTGTAATGCATAAACCAAAATTTTGCTATTAGAAAATTTATTTCAATATATTTGTAAATCCTTCACGTTTATGAATTTACAGCTTATTTTAGGATTATTTATCTAAAATATCAAACAAATTCAACTAAAACTTCAGTAATACTCTGCACAGCTTTTTCGTATTGGTGCCAAAAATCCATATATTTACCTGAATAAACGGTAACTTTTCTCCTATTTGGTGGTTAGATGATCTGTCATTATAGATGAAACATTGTTAATATGACATGTATTTTCATTAAAATTAAAATGCAAATTTTACTCTTAAACTTTAATTTTTCATCAGTAGAAAATTATCTTTTCTGTAATATCGGTATAAGATTTCTTTTGTTGTTGTTGTTGTCGTTTCAATTTACAGTATTCAGCACAAAATCATCAATTTTCAACTATCGTTTTCAATTTATCGTTCCTCAATTCTAAAACAAGGACGAAAAATCATGCGTCAAGCATAGATTATGTAACACTTTCCAACGCTTCCAAAATAATTTTACGAATCATACTCTTTAATAAGCTAAAAGATAACATCTAAGTAATCCGAATACTTTTATTCAGCCCTGTATAGGATCTATAGATTTGTATATATACTACATAGAATGCTAAATTTTAGTTCAGTTAGGAAACACGTAGCACAGTTTAAAATTCCCCGTCTGGAGTTAAATAATACGGAAATGTGTTCCCGAACTTTTGTGCTTCCCTGTATAGGATCTACAGAATTTATACACACCACGTAATATACAAAAAGCGATTTAAAATTAAAATCGCGTTCAGTAACTTAAAACGCACTTCCAGGAATTATTGTTAACATACAGTAGAGAATTCTTTTGTGTGTCCCTGTAAATGAACGATGACTGCTATACACACAATATTCTGTAATAAGTCTCTTGTAATGAACCTTATATAAATTTCAATGCGTTTAAAATAGGGAAACATTATTTAAATAAACCGCAAACGATTTTTCTCCATAGACGTAATGTAACGGAATTCTTTTGACTGTCCCTGTAAAGTATGTATAAGTGCTATGCACACCCTATTCCATATTAAGCTTCTTCTAATGCACCTTAGTGATATATATAAATTTCAATGCGCTTAAAATAGTGAAACATTATTTAAATAAACCGCAAATGATTTTTCCCCATAGACCGCAATGTAACGGAATTCTTTTGAGTGTCCCTGTAAAAAAACTAGAAGTGCTACACACTTCCGTTGAAATAGGGAACATGCTATAGATAACGATTATAACATATAAAAATTGCAGGGCAATCCGAGCATATTTACGGGAGTTAGAGCACGGACAGACGGCAGACGGCCAGACAAACCGAAGTCATAAACACTTTTCAACTAGGTTGGAAAGTGTTAAAAAAATGTCTAAATAATCAAATGAGGTGTTATTTTTCCTCAATATTCATAAAATTTTGTAAATAATTTGTTGTAAATAATAATTATGAATGCATAGTGCTATTCACACAATTTCCTGTTTTAACACTTTCAACATAGTTGAAAATATAGTTTGACTTCGGTTTTCCCGGCCGTGCTCTAAGTCGCGTAAATAAAATCTGATTGCCATGTAATTGATATGTGTTATTTAGGTTTATCATGGCATGTTCTGTATTGTAAATGCAGTGTATATTGTATTCGGTATTGTAGATGTATCATTTCAAATAGATTGAAATCGATATACATGACAGTGGTGCATTACAAGATACTTACTGTAGAATATGATGTGCATAGCATTTATAGTTCATTTACAGAGACACACAAAATAATTCGGTTACAGTACTATCAACGAGCGATAAATGCTGGAAGTGCGTTTTCAGTTGAGGTATACGTTTTTAAATGGAACAAATTTTTTGCTTATTGATTGGTATGTATATATTGTATAGATAATTTACAGGGATACACAAAAGAATTCCGTTACAATACTGTCTAGGAGCGTCAATCGCTGGAAGTGAATTTTCTGTTTTGGTATGAGTTTTTAAATTTAACAATTTTTTTTTTGCATATTACTCGGTATGTATCAATTTTATAGGTCATAAACAGGGCTGTACAAAAGAATTCGAGTATATTTCAATTTATTGACGAAAACATCCGAAGGGGAATTTTCAACTGTGTTATACTGTTTACTAACTCAGGTAAATTTTAGCATACTATATAGTATATATACAAATCTATATATCATATACACAGCGTTACAAAATGATTCGAATATTTTTCAGGCTATAAATGGTAATTATTGAAATTGAATTTACATTTGTGGTATGTGTTTTCAAATTTTTTACTTAGACACCATCTTTCACCTTATTAAACGGTCAAGTTTTTTTTACAGTATTCTGAATATCTTGGAAAGTATTTCACAATCTATGCTTGGTGCATGATTTTTCTTTCTTGTTTATTTTCATTCAATTCACAAAATAATAATAATAATGTATTCACCGATAAACGATCTTTAACGTTTTCCCTTCAAATGATATGAAAATATTATTTTTTTATTTTAATAAGTAAAATTACTTTTTTTCCATACTTGAACTTCAATATAGTCAGAGTTTGACGATTCTAATCAAAAAATAAAATTTCACTTCGTTCCAGGGACCGATTGCCCGAAATATGTTCATTCTAGTTAAAATTGAGACCTAATACCAAATATAAGAAAATAAAAAATGTAGGACCTAATGGAGATCAGTAGTAGGAAATTCGAAGAATCAAAAATAAGTAATTTAGCAAAACAAAACTAAAACTTTCAATAAAAAATGAAGAGTCAAGGGAAAAAAACGATATTAATAAACTGTTTGGGAAATTTGAGAGGGAAGTTCCATCTGTTTGCTTGAGAAGCGTACTATCGTTTGGTAATCTTACAAGATCGAGGCAAAAATGAAGGTAATCCTTTGAAAAAGACAGTTAAAGATAAGAATAAAGGGGAAAGAATGATGAAAATCTTTTGAAAAACTAACTTTAAGATTGGTATAAAGGGGCCAGAACGATGAGCAACTATCATTTAAATATCTGTGACTATCATCATTTTCCCCCCGACCCGTCAAATCTACTGTCGAATCAACATCGACTCATTTCTAATCTAATCCGAAAATCAATTGAAAAATATTACACAATCAAATTGGGCAGCAAAGTTTCTTTTTTCGGTGGATGCCTAGAGATCTTTTTCACGTAATTAATTTTCGAGTCTTTTCAAAGATGGCATTAGTTCATCAGTTAATTCTGAACACCTACATATAGAAAACTACTGAGATCAGTATATACAAACGTATATCCGTATGTATACGTAACGTATATCCGTATATTCACAATAATCGATGATACCCTTATTTCTTTAAAATACTTTAATTACATTGTTAAAGAAAAATTACGTTTAAGTATCTGACTCTCTTAAGTTTAAGTTTCAAGATTTGGAATTTTTCTTAAATATTTTTCTTTATGTAAATTGTATCAATTTTTACAATTTTTGTCTTTACTCATTAAAGTACAATTATATGTAAAGCGTGTAACTAAAATTTTGCTCTTAATGCAAAATTTGTTTTAACAAAATCTAAAACAATTTCAAACAATTCTTGTGATACTTAAATTCGGCCTTTCTTTTTGCTCCACTTCCAAACCCTATAATATCAAAAAGCTTCTGATCTTTTTAATGTATTATAGGCTTTAAAAAATACTGAGACACTGAATGGAGCGATACAATTACTTAATGGTTTCATAATATAGTACGAATTGTTTTTTTTTTACTGCCATCCAGTTTCTTTTTTAATTCGTGCACTTTTTATAACATGAAATTGCAACGATATGATGAAAGAATTCAAATTAATTGGCTTCGTTTTTGTGAGCTGCATGTTTTAATAATAAATAAATTATATTATCAAAAAGCGAAGAGTCATACTTCAAGTTAAACTTTTCATTTGGAAGAAAAGTATTGGGTAAAAAGCATAATTTTTTTGTTGTTGATATTTGATAAAAATCATTGAGAGAAAAACATTTTTTCACCAATAAAAAGGGAAAATAATGTAATATATTTATTTTTAAAATTATCCAAAATATTATGCTACTTTCGACACAGAGATGACAGACAATATACAATGTTTTGTTTTGTTTGATTAGTGTGTTCGAGGTAACTTTGTTGAATGGTTTATATAACGGAATGAAGAATCCTAAATATCCAAGTCTCTTATATACTCACTTACTGTCCAAATGTGCAAAATACTAGAGAATTCTGTTTGAAGCTTTCGTGTTTTAAAGTGGTCATGCAGCAAAGGGAAAGTTGATACATTCTTCAACAAAGCGAAACTCTAATTCACGCTGTTGTGTTAGCCGTAGCATAAATATATTATGATTTTGAATTTTTTCTTAATTTAAAATATGAAAAATATGAGGGTTGGGACATAAATCATGGCCACTATAAATTACGATGCGTGTACGAAAATCTGAAGTATACAAACGGAAAGAGTTAGTGTATAGAATTTTAGAAAGTGAATAATGCAAGTTAATTTAAATATGGAATGTATACGTGAAAAAGTTTATGAACACAAGCATCGTTTGACATGAGCTTATTGAAAAAAAAAAAACATCATTTTTTTACGATTCACAAAGTATTCTCTAACTCTATCCAAATTTCGCTGCAAGGATGTGGGAGCCGTCGAATACCACCCACTTCATCATGTGTGATCTAACTCAGGCGTTATTTCACGGTATGGATAATGTCTTCCCATGTAACACAGCTAAGCAGTTTATGAAAACCGTTGGAAAATGGTGGAGTTCGTATGCTAAAAAGCTAACCGAAGTCCCTCCAAATTTAGAGCGTTGTTTGGACAACCAAAAATGATTTCCTCAGGCCACATCGACATGTACTCTTATCTCAGCAATTAACTGTTGGGCCACTAATTGGTAAACGTTGACTTCCTACAACACACCCGACTCATACGTAGATTCTGGCATCCTACAATGCAACAGAGTTATCTTTTACCAACGAACGCTTTCCCGCCATTGTTCTGGATTACTGTTGCATATTCAGTCTGATATGTGTATATTATTTTTAGCATTGTGGTGTTCTTTATTTTAATTTTAAAAGTATTCACTGTATAGGAAAGAACTGCATATTTTAAAATAATTAACTTAAAATTAGATGGGGGAAAATATGTCGTAAAAACAACGCTCAGTGGTGAAGCGAAACTAGAAATTCATACAAAGTAAAGTTCTTTTGTCATAATGAACTTAGCAACTTTAATGTGCATTTAGCATTTTGAGTATCTGGTGATTTTTTTTAAGTTAACATTTTTTCTATGTGTGAAAAAACTGTATATATAGAAACAACTTAAAATATGATTAAAAATAAATCTATACTAATAAAAGAAAGTTTCGCTCTCTGTGTGTGTGCCTGCCTGTAATGACTAGAGGAAATCTACGGCAGATAGATGTCTGAAAATTTGGATGAGGATGATCCAAGGCAGGAAATGTGTTCGCGAACTTTTGTGCTGCCCTCTATATGATCTACAGAATTTATACACACCAATTAATAGACAAAAAGTGAGTTACATTTAAAATCGCGTTCAGCAACTTAAAACACACTTCCAGGAATTATTGTTAACAGACAGTAGAGAGTCCTTTTGTGTGTACCTGTAAATGAACGATGACTGCTATACACACAATATTCTGTAGTAAGCCTCTTGTAATGCACCTTAGTGATATATATAAATTTCAATGCGTTTAAAATAGTAAAACATTATTTAATTAAACCGCAAATGATTTTTCTTCATAGACGTAATGTAACGGAATTCTTTTGACTGTCCCTGTAAAGTAACTATAAGTGCTATGCACACCATATTCCATATTAAACTTCTTGTAATGCACCTTCGTGATATATATCAACTACAATGTGTTTGAAATTGTGTAACATCATTGAAATAAACAACAAATGATTTTTCCCATAGACCGTAATGTAACGGAATTCTTTTGAGTGTCCTTGTAAAAAAAACTATAAGTGCTACACACTTCAGTTGAAATAGGAAACATGCTATAGATAACGAGAATAACATATAAAAATTGCAAGGCAATCCGAGCATATTTACGGGAGTTAGAGCACGGAAAGACGGCAGACGGCAGACGGCCAGACGGCCAGAAAAACCGAAGTCATAAACACTTTTCAACTAGGTTGGAAAGTGTTAAAAAGATATAGAGAAAAAAAAAGAAAAATCTTGCCCGACACTGTTAGGGAAGAATGAAGTCTTGGCCCGGCAGCCCCGAGTCTGCTGATAAAATTGTAAACACTAGTACGTGCGTCTAATGTAGTGCTCGCGAATATACGTTTATATACGTTTAAACGTATACGTAGTTAAGACTTTTTCCCATATTAAACCTATCCAAAATCGCCACCTTTTACAATACGATTTATACGTATTATACGAATATTCTCGAGCACTAGTCTAATGAAAGTAAATCGGCCGACGCGACGCTAAGTCTATTCGGCTTCGTTTCTTATCTGCTCTTTCCGGTGACAAACAAAGAGCTTTTTGGCGGCTTTGCTGTTACCTATTTTCCCCTCTAACATCAAGAAATCGCTCATGACTATTTCCGATTAAACTTCAATCGCGAATTATTGCGATTACAGATCTATCGATCAATCGCCCGTCACTATGATCAAATTTAGTGCCAAACAGTGGCGGCTCGTGACTGGCTATTTTGGGGGCACTAAATACATGGCTGTAAAATTTATACGTCCCGCACCATTATTTTTTTAAAGAAACATTTTACTTTTTAAATGGCAGAACTATCTGCCATTAAATAAAGAAAAGTTTTCTTTTGATAAATAATTTCAAGAAAATAATAAATTTGGCAGCCATGAATTTAGTTCCCCAAATAAATCCAGTCACGAGCCGCCACTGCTGCCAAAATAATCGTTAAGTCTTGCAATTGCTGTTTTTCTGCTTCTCGGATAAACAATCCATTGTAGAATATCTCGATTGTCGAAGTTGGGAGCGAATCGATGACTGTCTGCATTGTTCTACGATGAACATTGTTCTCGAATGTAGAATTAGCGACAATCTTCAAACGCTAGAGTGTAACAAAATATTATTGCCCCTAGTGCATAATGCAAACACGAAATCATAAAGTTGTGGATATGAAAAAGTAAAATTAGTTTCACCAAGAAGAGAAATTGGGGATAAATGGAGCACTGCCTGCTACTCCCTAATTAAAAAAGTAAATAATTTATACTCCTGCAGTGTCACTACTTTTCAATTCATGCCTTCAAATTTGTTATTTGTTATTTGTTGTTTGTTCTGATTCCGAGTTAGAAAAGAATTTTAGTTCTGACTAGTCCAAAAAAATTTTTGGGACGTTTTTTATCATTAATTATATATTATGTAGTATACGTGTTACGCTGAATTCATCAAAGTTAAAGAATGTTATTTAAGCGCGCTACAAATTAATGCTATCATAGTTTTATGTTATGATCACACATGGTATTTAGTCCTATTTTTGTCTAACTATGTGTGTTAGAGATGAATGGGATATTGCCTGTTATTTAGCACTAAAATGTCTAAATATTTTTTACATTTGCAGATAAGTGTCACTACTGTTCATTTCATGCTTTCATATTTATTGTTTGATTGTTTGTTCTGATTCCGAGTTAGAAGAGGATTTGTGTTTTGACTAGTCCAAAGTAAATATTTCGAAGTTCTTCATCATTAATTGTATATAACAAAGTATACCTGCTACACTAAATTCATCAACAAATTTATCTACAAATTAATGCTATCAGATTTTTGTGTTATAATCACACGTGGTATTCAGTCCTATTTGTGTCTAAACATGTATTGTGGAGCTCAATGGGCCATTGCCTGCTACTCGGCAACTAACATGTGTAAATCTTTTTTACTTTTGTAGGTAAGTGTCACTACTGTTCATTTCTTGCTTTCAAATTTGTTGTTTCATTGTGTGTTAGTTAGAAGAGGGTTTGTGTTTAGACGAGTCCAAAGTAAATTTTTCGAAATTTTTTATCAATAATTATATACCACAAAGTATACATGCTGAAAGAAGTTTATCAACGTTAAAGAATATTATTTATGTGAAAAACAAATTAATTCTATCAATTTTTATGTCATGAACACATTGGTATTTAGTCCTATTTTTGTCTAACCATGTGTGATGGGGATGAATGGAACATTACCTGTTACTGAGCAACTAAAATGTGTAACTACTTTTTACTTTTGCAGATAAGTATCACTACTGTTCATTTCATGCTTTCAAATTTGTTCATTGATTGTTTGTTCTGATTCTGAATTAGAAAATGATTTGTGTTTTGACTAGTCAAAAGTAAATTTTAAGAAGTTATTTATCATTAATTATATATTAGAAAGTATGCAAGCTGAAAGACGTTTATCAACGTTAAAGATTATTATGTATGTGGACAACAAATTAGTGCTATCAGATTTTTATGTAATGATCTCACATGGTATTTAAGCCTATTTTCGTCTAACCGTGTGTGGTGGGGATGAATTGGACATTGCCTGTCACTCATCAACTACAATGTAAAAATAGTTTATACTTTTGCAGATAACTGTCAGTACTGTTCAGATCCTACCTTCAAATTTATTGTTTAATTGTTGGATCGGACTCCGAGTTAAAAGAGGATTTCTGTTTTGACTGAACGAAACTAAATATTGGGTCATCCGGAAAGTTATCTGGTTTTTAAAAGCGCTGTTTCATCTAGTTATTTTGCTGCTACTGATAAGGAGTGACGACCTTGAATGACCCTTATATGTACATCTGCTATTTTCTGCTTTCACTAAACTATTCTCGCTTGCGTTGTGGAATAATTTTTGTTTCAGTGCAGTACTAAGAATGGAAAACCAAAAAGATCGTTTTCGTTATATTATGCTCTTTCATTTCAAGGAAGGAAAAAATGCTAGTCAGACTGCTCGTAAAAATTGTGCTGTATATGGACAAAATGCTGTTTCAAATGACACAGTTCGAAGGTGGTTTGATAAGTTTAAGCATGGAAATTCCAGCTTTGAAGATAATGTCCACTCTGGCCGACCTCTGGATGACCTCTTAAAAGAAGCTATCGCTGAAAATCCACATTAAACAGTTCAGAAGCTATCACACCGATTAAATATTCCAAAAAGTACAGCACATGATCATTTGATAGCTTCTTTTAAGAGATCCTCCTTTACAGATGATGGTCGTCCATTGCCGGCATCATCTTCGAGGCGAAAATTTCCGCGCTTAAACTTCTCAAACGATCTTCTAACTGTGTCATCTGAAACAACACTTCGTCTATATACAGCATAAATTTTACGAGCAGTAGCATTTTTACCTCTCTTGAAATTAAAGAACATAATATGACGAAAATGAACTTTTTGGTTCTCCATTCTGAGGACTGCAGTGAAGCAAAAATTATGCCAACATAAGCGAGAATTCTGCAGCGCAAACAGAAAAGACCAAATGTACATATCTGTGTCATTCAAGGTCACTAAGTAGCAAAATATTAACTAGACGAAACCACGCTTTGCTTTGAAAAACTGCAAAATTTTCCGGATGACCCAATATATCAAAGTTATTTATGATTAACAGTTCTTTATGATTATGAGTTCTTTATGATATTTTACAACGTATGTATGATAAAACACAATTATCGACGTTAAAGAATATTATTTAACCATTTGATTACCGGTTGGGATACATACGTCCAACTAGTCTATTTTGTATTCTCTTCGTATCACTTTTGGAAACTAATTTCATTCATACACTTATACTAGAATTTTTTCAAGAGAAATCTAGCACAAAGAAAGTTCTTTGTAAATTGTGGTCCAATTGAATATAAAAATAGTCGCCCTCCTGGCCCGTAATCAAAGGGTTCATTGGGCGACAAATTCATGCTATCATATTTTTATGCTATGATCGCGCATGGTATATAAGACTATTTTTGTCTAACTTTGTGCTGTGCATGGGCGTAGACAGTAGGAAAACTATAAAAATTCTGTAACTGTTTTTTCTTAAAAGAGTACCTTTTATGGCGGCGTACTCCAGCTGTTGAGTAATGTAGCACCTATACTACTGCTTACTTCCATGCTAAAAATCAGGAAAGGTCCATTTACATTATGGCATTATTGTCCTAGGTGCTGGCGTCCCCGACGTTAATTCGTAAGACCGAACCAATAAGCGGCGGTTGCTTAAACAACCAATGAAGCACGCTGATTGATTGGAAAATCTGTGCCTCATAGACCTCGTACACCTCGGCAGGCTTTTACGCCATAATGTAAACACAGCCATAGACGTTAAAGAAAAATAGAGAGTAAACGTGCTGCTTTGGCGTGAAACCAAAAATTCAACCTTAAAACTTGTTACAATTCAGCCCAAACACTTGCAGCTTGCTTTGACACGCCTGACCTTTAAAGCTTCAATATTATGGAAAGAAAGACTTTTCATTTCAGTAACATAGTATTAAAACTTTAAATAAAGTTCCATAAGCCATATATAGGGTCGTATTCTGGATACATGAAAACTTCTACCAGTAATTTAGTATAGAAATATTTGCCTTATTTAATCGCAGATTAATAATGCGAAAATTACTATGGTAAATACTGATGAAAATTTGCACATGTTTCATGTGTTCAGAATACGGCCCTGCTTGTATGTATTTAAATGCATTACAAAGAATGGATGTGACAAATTAATAATAGTATAGAAAAGGAAGCAATTGAGGTTGCTTGAATGGAAAGACAGCTAAAGAAAAGAGCAATACTAAATGTGTAGTGTTAAGTAAGAAAAGACAAGTTATTCCAGATGATGAAGAATGTTTCAGAGACGAAGCATATAAGATTGATGTACTTCATGAAATTTCGACTAAACCTCAGTTCAGATTCATAAATATGAGGAAAATTCGCCATTAAGAACATTGAGGAAAATAAATTTGCAGTTATTAGGTTAACAGAGAAAAAAATAATTTTTTGATAAAATTGCTCGGTGATACAAATTCTAGAGGAGGAGAGTAAACTCCAGTACTTCCAAGGGAAGAAAAATTCACTACTGTTTTTTTACCCAGAAGTAACAGAGATTTATGATGTTAATTTAGAAGCCTTTTTTAGAAAGCTACCCAACCCGGAAACGGTTGGTTGAACTCCTAAAGCACCATCTTATTACACGCTTGAGTTTCAATTTGAAAACTACACTGTAAAACTGCCGAGTCTTAAGGGAAACTATGTCTATATAACTGTCAATTAAAGTAAACTATATGCAAGGTTTTTAAATTTTAAAATCTCCATGTAAATCTGAAAATTATCAAATATATTTATGATATTCTTTAATTATATTTAGCGGCAATTTATTAAAGTGCTTAAATCTTGATTTTTTTAATAAAAACTTGAGTTAGAAGAAAGTTAAAAATAAATAATCAACGTAAAATAGCACAAATAAAAATATACAGGGTGTTCCAGGATTATTGGGACAAACTTTAAGGGGAGGTAGGGGACATCACAAGGATTCAGATTTGCATAGCAACCCATGGTCGAAAACCTCATGGGAAAGTAGTATAACAGGTACAAGAAACGAAGAGACACAAAACTGAGATCATCTGAAATAATTTATTGGTCAAAGATATTACATGTGCTGTGGTAGATGATATGTAAAAATGTCACAAAATATGTTCAAAGTTTCCACCATTGCTAGCGATACATGCATTACACCGTCAGACCATGGATTGGCGGACTCACTCAAATACACCTGGAGTTTGTTGCATATCCACAGCAGCACAGACGAGTCTTGCAACAAGATCCATATCGGAATCCACAGGCGTTGCGTACACAGCACTTTTCAGTGCACCCAAAGAAAGAAATATATGCTGCTTAAATCAGGTGAGCGTGGTGGCCAGGGATCCGGCCAATCCATCGGTGACCAAACACCTGATTCAAATGTTCACGAACACATCTGCCATAATGGGGAAGTGCCCCATCATGTTGAAACCACATATGGCGTCTGACATGTTGTGGCATAGTGTCAAGTAAGCTTGGTAGCACCTCTTGCAAAAAGATGCGATAATCTGCAGATGTTAGAGGTGCTGGCAACAAGTAAGGCCGACTAAGAGGTCGCCGACCACACCAGCCCAAACATTCACTGAAAAGCGATGTTGGGCAGCATGTGGTCTCACGCCATGATGATTCTCGCCAGCGCCTAAAAGCGCATTGTAGTGGTTGAACACACCATCTCGCGTGAAGTACGCCTCATCCGTAAATAAAACGTAGGATGGGAAATGCGCGTCTTGGTGACATTGGTCAAGATAGCACTATGCAAAACGGACACGCTCAGAATGATCTGTGGAGAGCCGTGACTGTACTATTTGCAGATGGTATGTGTGTAAGCTTTCACGTTGCAAAGCACGATGAACACTACTCCGAGATCCTCCTACGGCATCAGCGTCAGTTCGTATGGTGGTATTCGGATTCCTTCGAAAAGTATCCGACACAATTTGCTCCGTGCTGGGAGTTCGAGTCACTCGTGGCCCGCCCTCCCTATGCCTATTACCTCGTAATGATCAGTTTTCAGACAAATTGTAATGCAGATTCATAAACATCTGGCGTATCTCTCTGTGGGTACCTTTTGCGATATAATCTTTCTGCTGCTCGTGCATTTCCGTGTGCCAATCCGTAAATCAGGTGCATATCTGCCATCTCGGTGTTCGTAAAACTTTGCATATTCCTCTGCGGGTGATGACAGCTCAAATGACTGCGGCAATGTAGGTCTGTTTCCTCCAGCGTTTCGAGTTAAAATCTGGAAATCTATTTAATTTTATTAATCAAACATGCTATGTACAGTTTCTGGTATGAATTCTGAATTAAAAAATTCCCTAATCTGAGAACGCTGGTTTCCTCTAATGCTCTTCTGAACAACACCACTTAACGGCGAACGAAGCCATTTCCAACCATGGGTTGCTATCCAAATCTGAATCCTTATGATGTCCCCTACGTCCCATTAAAGTTTGGGACACCCTGTATAAAATGGCAAACAGCTTTGTCGGAGCCCCTAAAACTCCATCATCAGTGCCAAATTTAAAAGATTAAAAACTGATTCAAAAGTTTAAGCCATGTAAATATGCTTGCGTCTCCGCACGCGCCCAAGATTGAATGGCGGTGAGTTTTTTAAAAACAACAGCGGAGTGAAGAAACACATGTGACGTAGGAGACCAATAGAAGCGCCCAGCCAGACTGGACTAGCGTAAGTACGGAAGCGAAAAAAGGGGGAGGGGGAAACGAAGAGAATAAATTAAATGAAAGGTAGTCAGGCATTTGAAAAATTTGGTGTACTGGACATATCATTAACTAAGTTGCCTGAATACTTCCATATATGATAAGTTTCCCTAAAAATCAAGGTCGTAAATCGATGAGCATTTCTGAATTATTGAATCTTCTGAAAAATTAAAACTGTGTTGCTAGACCAACAATGGTTAGCAATCGCAGATCGTTTAGTGTCACCATTTTTAACATAGTTTTTATCTTCCCGCAAGCGGACCTTAAGGGACCGCTTAGTTTGTAACTAAGCGACCCCTTAACACAGTACACCAATTTTTTCAAATGTCTGGCTACCTTTCATTTAATTTATTCTCTTCGTTTCCCCCTCCCCCCTTTTTCTCCTCCGTACTTAAGCTCTTCTAGTGTGGCCGGGCTCTTCTATTGGTCTCCTACGTCACATGTGTTTCCTGACTCTGCTGTTGTTTTAAAAAAATTCCCCGCCACTCAATCTAAGGAGCGTGCGGAGACGCAAGCATATTTACATGGCTTAAACTTTTGAATCGGTTTTGAATCTTTTAAATTTGGCACTGATGATGGAGCTTTAGGGGCTCCGAAACAGCTGTTTGCCATTTTATATATTTTTATTTGTGCTATTTTACGTTCATCATTTATTTTTAATATAAAGGCACAAAGTTCAATCCATCTATTTTAAATAGAGTGAAGTTTTTTATTATGTGTCCCATTCATCTCTTGTACTGTCCCATTCAACTCCCGACCGGTGTTGAATGGAGCATGTTTAAAAGTTTAGAATTTTTTTTTATATTTTATAAATTATTACAGTTGGACAAATGGCATTGTCTTTATTGTTTTGGTAAGTGAGTACTCTGTCATAATAGCTAGAGTTTGTATTTCTAGACGTGATTCCTTTTTAAGGAAGCAATAAAACAAAAAATGCCTCATTCATCTCTACTCTCCCCTATATCGAAAAATTATGAAACTATTTTACGAATTCAAAATCCTTAATCCGAAAACACTGAAATATACTGAAATATTTCATTTTATTTTTTCAATTAATAATATTTCCTATTTCACTTGACAGTTAAACATTTGTAAATTTAACAAAAGGCTTGGACCAGCCTTTTGTTTTGCAGCATTTCAATGATATTTAATAAATCCCCAGAAATCATCATTTATTTCATTCAACAATACAAAATGTGCCGTAAATCAATTAAATGAACACAACTTATTTATCTCACTTTATGGAAAAGCTGAAGGTTAAGCAGGAAAGTGAAGTAAAGGAGGACAAATGTCACTTAAATCAGAAGACCATTTCTGTAAACTCTTATTCAATAAATCAATGACGAATTTCATAACCTGCCTTTTTGTAACCTTTAACTTAAGTTTTTGGCTCATATCCAACTAAGTAACCAAATAGCAAAAGATTGTCTTGAAAAGTAGAACAGTCTCATAAAAATGTAATGTCAGAAGTAAAATACTGTTGCTCTGATGAGTCTTTTAGTCTAGTATGATAGCACTTTCAATTTTAAAGAGAAATTCAGAGCTAGGTCTAAACTTCGTAAATAAAATGTAAATAGACGCCAAAGTAAACTGGAGAACTTTAAAAGGGATAAAGCAATATCATACAATGAGAGAAGTTAGTTTTATTATAAGGAAGTATATACGATGAAGTTATAATTGTTAAAAATTTTACTTTTCCAGGACAAAATACAGAAAATTAAAATAAAGTTTTGATGTGTTTACCACTTTTGTTAAAGTCATTATATTGTTTGAAGTGCCATATATTTTAACTACTGTAGAAACTCACTTAAAATTCTTTTAAAAATATGATTAGATAATATATTTAAATAAAATATTGAACTATCATATAAGTATGAAAAACAACGCCGTTACATAGTTTAAAAACTGCTCCTTAAAATTTCATTGACCTTCAATAATGCAATAAATATCTTAGTTTTATTCCTTAAAATAAATGAATAAAAAACTAGATGTAAATGATCTATCAAATCCTAAACTTATATTAAAAAATCATTTTTTATACGCTTTATCTCAAAGATTCTAACAATGAAGATGATGTAATGTAACTGTTAAATTATTTTTGGAGAGCACTTTGAATTTGAAAAATTAAAAATAGTACCGTAATTTGGGCTTACTTTGACCCAGTGTGGACCCCTACATGGACCCAACTAAAAAAGTTTTAAATCAGTCCTTTGTTACTAGTTAGTTCTGTTACTTATAGAATGTTGGTGATTCCCGTCACTACCCTCAACACAGTAGATCCAGAACTGATTTTTAATTATTTTTTGGGAGGTCCAAATACCACCCGGGGGTCCAAGTAACCCCAATTAACGGCATATTTTTTACATGTATAGAAAAAAGTATAATATACTTATATGTTTTCATACTTATATTTTTATAATTTTATTCATTTTAAAAAAGCATAATGAATTTTTAGTTATGCATATTCATGTAGCTGTGGAATAATAAATAATTCGAACCGTGAAAGGTTTAATTTACAATGAATGCTGTGGTTTCTCTCATCACAATCTCATCGAAACTTATAAAAAATATTGCTAGGAAATTGAGAGTACTAACTGAATTTACTCAAGTTGTTTATACTTTTGGTTAAATTCTGTGGATGTTTTGAACAATTATTTCTTATATGAGTCTGTTAAATACTGGTTTTATTGTAATTTTGTAAAACATTTTAATTCAGTAATTTGTTTAGAAGCTTCCTTAAAAGTTCTAGTTTTAAGGTTATGAATCAAGCCCATTTTAAATTACAACGAATGTATGATGGAACTGTAATGAATTGAAATTTTTCCTTGTATTCCAAAGTAAAACAAACAAAAACAAACAAAAACAAAAAACTAAATTTTTATTATTTGTCAAGTTTTATAATTTTATTAATTTTTTAATTGGTTATAATTTATTACTTTTAAATTACCTAGATTGATTACTTTACTTGTCTAATGAATTATTTTGCAGGAACTTTTGTAGTTTTTAATTTAGAGATATTGATAAAAAAATAAAGAATAAATACGTAATTTAATTGTCTGTATTTTAAATAGAAGGGAAGAAAAGAAATGCTTGAGTAAACAGAAATTAGTTATTACGGCCTTTTTCGTACAGATAAAAAGGAGAAATGATTTAACCACCCGATGTTTAAAAAAATAAATATTCCTTTTTCTAATCTTTGTAAAGTTATACATTTTAATAAAAGTATTCGTGTTAAGACAGCGTATCGAACACCTTGTTCGTTTACATAAACGGAAGTTAATTTAAAATATCTGCTTTGATTTCTACTCAACGTAAAAATTAAAAAAAAATAAACGAAGTAATCATCTATTCCTAACGAAATGGCCCCCTTGCGACTCATTTATTAAAATATATACTTATCAAATTTCCCCATTTCCTGTTATTTGCTTTATAGCTTTTAAAAAATTGAAGCCTAAATGGCATTTAATATCACAATTTCTAAAGCCTGCAGATAGCTGTAATATCCTGATTGCTTTAAAAAAATGACTTTATGACATATCATTATTCATCGTGATAATGTAGAATAATAATACATATCCTAATATCACATATATATATAGATTAACGTTTCTTCCCTTTTTTATATATCTTTCTACTGTTCTTTTTTCTTCAAGAACATATATCAATAAACTATAATAGTGAATTATTACAATGAAACACAGGAAAATGTTAAATTATTTTTTTTATGCATAAAAGAAAATCGTAAGGATTTGTATCATAATAGCCAAACATTGAAAACTTTCTTATGTATTTCAATATATTCAACATTGTTACGTTTAACAGAGGAAGATATGCAGCTCTCGACATAAGATTAAGTATAAGAAAGTCCGCCAATAGTGTGCGCACAGTTCTATCACAATTTTTGCATAGAATAGTTTGTCTTATTTAATCACAAAATATTGTTACAAATTGTGCAATTATGTAAGGCGATTTCGAATTCCTCTATTCTAATTTTAAATAAAAACTTTCTAATTTGAAATAGTGATTCCATACTCCTTTAAAGTAGGCAACTTGGTCAATCATGGATGTATTTAGAAGTAACAAAAATAAATATGCGATCTACGACCTTTATTAATTCAGATTAATATTTTTCATTTTTAACGAACAAGTTTGCTACATTATTATTCAACAGTCATAATTTTCTGCTTTTCACATAGTCCGTCTCACGTTCGTCTTATCTGAGATTGTTTGGAACCAATGCCTTCAACCACATTATCTTACTGGACTGTCATTCGCCCGTTCTAAATATTACTGTTTACAATCAATTCTTTTTCTTTTATAATCATAAATCTGGCACGCGAGTTTTCTTCAGTAGCTATATGCTTATCCAATTAACATTTGCGAACACGCATTAAAAAAACCCTACGATTAAAAAATCAAAATCAAATAAAGCAACAACGGAAAATCGTGCATCAGGCATACATTATAAAACAATTTCCAACACTGATAGAATATTATTAAGAAATTTTAGTTTTTCATACAATGAAATGAGATGTCTAAATAAGAAATTTAAAAAACACATTACTCATAAAAAAAAAATCAGCCATTCCTGTCCATATAGTGTAATGTGTGCGAATTCTTTCGTTCAGCCCTGCATATGATCTATAAATTTATACACACTACGTGATACACTAAAAATCAGAAAAAAGAGTTATAAAATGCATGTCACAGAAGAAAACCCACTTCAAGCAATTATCGATCATAGTCAGTCCTGTAACCGAATTCTTTTGTATGATCCTGTAAATGAATTATAAATACTTTGCACTTCATATTCTACAGAAAACATGTTTTATGTTAAACATTTTCATTGTGTTTGAAGTATTATAACATTATTAAAATGCACCACAAATAATTTTTTCCATACATCATAATGTAATGGAATTTTTGTGCGTCCCTGTACACGAACTATAAATGTTACTTATTACTCTTGAGAAAGCATGTTGTAATCCACCTCAGTGACTCATATCAATCTCAACATGTTTCCAATATCGTAATATCAATTAAATGAAACACAAAAATTTTCTCCCATAGACCATAATGGAACGGAATTCTTTTGTGTGTCCCTGTAAGCGAACTATAAATTCTATATACTTTATTTTCAATACCAAAATTCTGTAGTAAACCTCAATAACATATAAAATTTAGATGGCAATCCGAGTATATTTTCGAGAGTTAGAGCACGGACAGACGGCAAACAAACAGACAGACGGCCAGACAACCGAATTCAAAAACAGTTTTCAACTATCTAGGAAAATGCTAAAAATAATTTAAAAGTATCCGGAATAGATAAGTCCCAGTTTTTAAAAATTGTTCTTATATGTGATACCGCTATTTTATGCCACGATTACAAAATCCTCCTTATTCGCTCCGTCATGAAAATATCTGATACGCTGATTCAAAACACTTAAATATTTTTCTAATTTACCCAAATAAATAAATTATCTATCATAAATTTTGCAACAGCTAATGTTATAAATAAATTTTTCGGTCTAGAAAGAAAAGGGGGAAAGAAACGGTCACCCAGGAAACGGTGGTAATCAACTGAACCCAAAAATACATCATGTTTATAGAACAGTTTTATAAAGCTGATCATTTGATTGGGATCTGAATAAGACTACTTAAAAAATGTTATGTACGTAAGAATGGATATTATTTCGCAATTATCGTACCAATTTTATGGAAAACACGTTTCCGCGAGAAAGAAAAGTTAAACATTGTGTTCACATTTATCATTTATTTTTGGATTTGGTATCCCAGTTCTCATGATCCACATCTGTTTTTGATAACTTCTTTTGGATATAAGGAATTGTGCAAAAATAATACTGAACAAACAAAAATTTATTGTTTAGTTTTAAACTTTTCATCAATAGTAGTTTTAGAAGTGTTACTTTTAAATGGAAAAATGAATAACAATGTTTTCCGTAATTCAATATACATGAGAAAGTTTAACATGTAAATAAGAAATCAAATAAGTAAACTAATATTGTTTTACTTGTTCACTTCATTTAATGGGACTTTTTCTTTCTTATCCTTCACTCAGCTCTTTCATATTCCAACTGTATTAAAAAAAAACGTACCTAAGTGCAGTCGTTGAGAAAAAAACGCACCTCCCCATGCTATTTTATCACCAAATTGTCGCAGATAGATGAGAGAGATGCCGCTTGGCTGGGAATTGTGTCCTCCGTCCGAATAGGAATGCAAACTTTGAAATAGGATTTGTCTACATATTTAAAATTTTATCAACTTTCATTTTTCATATGATCACATTTGACACTTTGATTTCCATGGATCAAAGCTTCCTGTATACTACAGTTGAGATAACGCACATCAATATCCTTTACGTTTTTTAAGGAGTATGCATATATCTGTATATTTTATTTATATTTCTATTTTAAGTATACGCTGTTGCTAACGTAGTCATTGTCTACTCCGTAGTCCGTACTAGATGTATGCATGCAAAAAATAGCATAAAATTTAAAATTAAATTATCTTATTGGTAATGCTTTGCCACATTTCTTGTTGTTCATATAAGTGAAATCGAAATATTTATATCAATGTGCATAAATATGGTGAATATGGTAACCACATAAAATATCATAGGTTGAAAAATGTTTTTGTTCAGTAGAATAGATTTACACACAATCAGTAATTGTATTTTAATTATTTCACCATACCTCCGGTAGTTTAGCGTATATTAGATATGTTCTTCCCACGTCTAAGATAATTGCTTCATACTATAAATCTTTCAATCTCGTTAAACTTTTTTTAATCTTTTTAATTTAATATTATATCTGAAAGATAATTTTTAATATAATTTATATTGCGTGCAGCAACGAAGTGTTCAGTTTGATAAAATGTGTATACCTGAGAAGAAAAAAATTCCTCCGTTAAATAGGTATATTATTAAAATTACAATTAAAATGTTAATATTACAATCGTAATAATAGTAACATATATAATATTTTTAACTCAAGGTTTATTTCCATATAATTAAGCTATATTTTAACAGACCAAGGAAGTTGAATAATCATTATTTTATCTGTTTTGATTTAATCATTTTCTACGTTTTCTTCATTGAAACCACAGATTTAAAGATATGATAATGATATTTTTCTTCTTTACTTTGGATAAATAAAAAACCTTACTAGAAAAATCACGTACATTTATGCAATTTAAATTCATAAATATCTCGAAGCATGCTAATAAGTCACAAAAACTTTCTTTTTAAATCTTTTTATTATTATTTACGGCCATACAATATCTAGGTTTCATATCCTGACACCACAAACTCCAAATCAATTTATTTCTATTTACAGATTACTTACGCTACGCTCCGTGCTTCAAGAACATCTCAACCGATTCAAACAAATGTGCGCCTAAATACAGAAAGATGGCTAAATTGTCTCAAGAACTGAACGATGAAGATAAAGATACGGGACTCAAGTCTGTTTGCTGGTATGTCTCATTTTTAACGCCTTTTTTAGGGAAGTAAAAAATAAAATCAAATGGATCAGGGAAAATAATTACTGTTTAATTTTGTAGTGAGAATTCAGAAGTCATTTGTGAAACCAGACAGTTTTTTAATTAAACTATATATTCTCTTTTTTCCTCGCTGTCTCTTGCGGTATTAAATAACATTAGGTGGGCTTTTTAATATGTGGGGGTGAAAAAAATTAGCTCTAGAGAAAATGAAATCGCGGGAGAAGCATAATTTTGTGTCGGAGTTGTTCTCATTTTGCATTAATTTTAATCATGATTTTAATATTATAGTAAGACTCAGAATGAAATAGAAAACATTTATGGGAGTTTTATTGGATAATGCCCATTAAATGATTTAATTAAAACATTAAATTGGAAATTCTCTCTTCACATTTTACATTGTCTTTAAAGTGTGTCCTTAATGTCGCCTCAGGGATCATTATGTTACAAATTGATTTAAAAGTTCATTCTTGAAAACTATCATTTTATCATGAAGCCCTCTGTGTATTCAAGAGTTAGTAGATTGTTCTTTCCACAGAAAAGAAGCAAAACGTATAGAATTTTATACACTAAATTTTGAAGTACAATGGAAAGAACTTTTCAGACTTTCTTGAATATTCTCGTATAACTATTACCATAGCTTCTAGCATTTGTTCTTGATGTGCCTGTTTTTTTTCTAAACCTTTCAGTGTGCGCACTTTGGTTTTTTGAATAAGTAAGTGCGTGTTTTTTTTTTTTTTTTTTTTTTTTTTTTTTTTTTTTTTTTACGTACATTAATTACACTACACAAAATACAAGATATTTTATAATATTAATAAGAAACATATTGTAAGCGCAATTATACATATCAGTAGTAACAAGAACGAAAAATCATGCGTCAAAGCATAGATTATGTAACACTTTCCAACACTTACAAAATAAATCCTTACCGTTTAATAAGGTAAAAGATGATATCTAAGCAAACAAAATCAAAGTCAAATTTTGGAAAACGCATAACATATTTAAAAACCCAATTTCAGAAATTACTAAAAAATTACAAAATTATTAAAAAATTACTATGCGCCTACCATACGGAGTGTTCGTCGACACGACGGGGACAGGAGGTGACTGGTCTGGGTTCCTCATCGTGGTCCGCCAGTGGGAAAGGAGTCTCTGCAGGGCCGGAGTCGCCACGCTGTGGCCCATTGGGGTTCGCCCATTTTGGGTTGTGGGTTCGTGGGTCTCCTCGCAAGCGCAGGTTCTCTGCGACGCGAGCACAGCCTGTGATCGGAATCTTCCGTAGGTGGCAGGCAGACGACTCCGTAGGCCAATCCCAAGGTTCACGTGGATCTTGGGCAAAGGCTAGCAAATGCCAGCCGGATCCCTCCAAAACTTGACTAAGGAATTGACGGAAGCACGATCGATCTCTGTAGAGCACGAAATCGTGATGACTCTGTTGTGCACCGATCGTCGGGAGATACGGCGTGCAGCTACTATCTGCGACGAGACGGAGGCAGAGGTGAAATAGTCCCAACACGAGTCCCCCATACTCGTGGAAGAGGACCTCACGAAATCCACTGCAGCTGGAGAGTTGTGAGCCGACCTCAATGGTCACCGCAGGAAGTGCCTGAATCGAGGAGACGATCATCATCCGAAGGCGGTCAGCCAGAGCCGCCAGGGACGCGAACGTTCTCTTCGAGGAAAGGATAGCCCGCTTTCTGCCATGTGATTACGAGGAACCGGGCCGGAGGCTGCCGACTAACGCGGCATCGATCAGCCGAAACTTGAGACCTTGGTCCGAAACCCAGTCCGAGCACGTCTCTCGTGCAGCCAGGAATTTCCACACCTGGCGGGCGGACTAGTGGCACGCCTACTAAGTTTCTTTTTACTAATCTCGATCGGGCCCGTCTCTTTGGCGCGCTCAGAGGGAGTTTCCACGTCCTCTGGAGTCCGATAGTGGTTCTTTAGGATTCTTCCGTTTTTTGAGTGTAATTATATGTGGATGATCTCGTAGTTCTGGAGTTGTCGCTGGGTTACCGACTAGTTTCGCCTAGTCGGGTTCAACCTCGCGCCAGACTGCGTAGGGACGACCTATCCGAATCCCGTCTATGGGAAAGAACCGAATTTCCTCGTGGTTCTGGGTCGGAGAGAGGCTTCTTCTGCTCTTTTTAGTGCATAACATGTGAACCTCACGGCCGATGAAACCAGTAGTATGCCATTCCATGCATGTCTATGATCGGAAGCCGTGGGAAAGCAAGAGCCGTCGGAGTAACTCGACATATGACCGAGGGACCGTCTCCCCCTATGGGGTTTCGCGAACGAGGCCGTCGGGGGTTCTCTGGCGGTTCATCAGGTGTGTGTTCCACGCGGAAGTTTCCCCAGAGCAGGGTTACTGCCGCAACGACCTATGGGGTCGATACCTGGTAAAATGGTCTAGGGTCCGCAGAGGGAGCGGCCCATGGCCGATCGCAGCGCCGGGCGAGACAAAGCCCCGGTGCGTTATAAGCCCTTCAGAGGCTTGGGCGCGATGGTCGAAAGCGTGCCGCGGGCTACCCCCGAGGGCTCCTGGCGGCGCAGGATAGTTTTACCATAAGCTACTAACCTACACTAACGATGTGAACACCACCGGTTCGTTTTAGAAGCGACCATGTTTAAATAAAAGGCTGCACAATCTCTCCTACCAAAATTGGAGAGATGGCGCATTGTTCCCTTTTGTTTCCATGCTAAGAGAGATTACGCAGCTTATTGGTAAATTTGCATAAATTACAAATTACATGTAAAACATATGAATGAATCAATTTTGAAATAATTTTTGAAAAACACATAATATTTAAAATAAATTTGGCAATAAATTTATTTGCTAAAAAATACTGGACAATGAGGATGAATGTGCTGAATGTCTAGAACTGTACCAGGAGACAACATCGACCAGTGACTGGATTCAATGTATTACTTGTGGCAGGTGGTTGCACGAAAACTGCATCATTTACAACAGTAAGTGCACAGATTGTGGACGACGACAACTTCGTCTACAAACAAGAAAACTTTGAAACTGTGGAAATTAAAATGGATAAATTTTAAGCTAAACATGTTTTCAAGTAACTTAATGTCATTTTGTAATCTTATCTGGGCTTGTTTTGTTTCTGATTCTTTTCTGATTTTTTTTAACTAAAATATTTTAATTGTTCTTAATTCCTGATTCTTCAATCATTAGGTTGAAATATTCCCTCCTAATACAATAACATTTATTCACAAAAACATTACAACAATGTCATTTAATTGTAATTATTATTGTTAACAATTTAACTGTAGTTATTACTGATAACAATCTCTCCTACCCATGTGCGGAATCACACCAACCCTGTAAGGACAGATTGTTCAAAATAGCTTTCTTGGTTTTATTGCAACTGTTCTATTAAATTACAGAATAACAACAAAATAGCAATGGAATTGCATAAAAAACAAATGAAGTCAAAATTATTCCTGAACAGTTTAGCAAAACATTTATATTTAGATATTTTTTTATTATTTTATTGAATTGTCGGCAGACTCTCCTAGCTTTACCTTATATTTACGCGAGTTAGAGACCAGACAGACAGACAGACGGCAGACAAACCGAATTCACAAACACTTTTAAACTATGTTGGAAAGTGTTAAAAACTAGATTTTAATATCAGTGCCATTTGTGAGAACAACGTATAAGGAAAATTACGTTTGTCGTAAAAATTGCCACAATGCGTTCGCTGGAAGGTTAAATCAAATGAGTTAGCTATGTCTATATGTTTTCGCTGCTAGTCTGTTTTCTTAGTTTTATTAACATTTTAAAAATTGTTAAATAAGAACGGGAATTATTTATGTCTTAATTTATTTTACCGGTATAGCTTCTATTCCCTGGAACTACGTTATTGTGAAAAAAAATAGAAAAATAGAAAAGAAAATCTGCAGGTAGCTATTCCAAAACCTATATCAAGAAGTTTACATACACAATGGCCATTGTTCGTGCTTAAGTTTAGTTAAGAACGCTACTAATTTACACCACTGGTTAAGAAGGTTGAAACTACAACCAACGAAAGAGACAAATTGTGGTACTCTACCAATCTTTTTCAGCTTAACTTGATCACAGTTCGATAATAGGGGGAACCATCCTGTCTTTCGCAGGTGACAGCCAAGAGAGGTTGGAGTATCACAGTTTTTTCCATGACTGATGGAACCTTACGTTTTACTAATAAACCACGTAAAATGAAAGAGAAGAAAGTTTGTTCCCGTAACTAATGCAACGATGATTTTTTAGCAAATGTGTTGCATATCCAGAATTTGTAATATTATATAATTAAAAATAGCATATAAATAAACATAAATACGGAGTACCTTAAATGTCAAGCTGTTTGGAGCACATCGACAACAAAACTCTCCCCTCTTTATTTTAGAAAATCTGTCAATTGCAGACCAAGTGTATTAACAACCCATCTAGGATGGCTTTCGCTCATAAAAGAAATTTCACGGATTTATTACCCATGCTATAAACACTAAAAATACCAAAAACCACTCACATGACCTGTACTAAATGAAAATATATTTATTAGAACCAGAAATTTCTTCATAAAATAAGTAAAATATAAATCACACAGAAATAAGTTAAATAAAAAGTTAATATTTTTAAATAAAAATTCTGGTGTGAAATAATTTTATAAAACTTCAGTAAAATTTTCGGTATGTTTATAGTTAACCACATTTGAGCACATGAAGTAATGCTCATTATGATTAATTTATAACATTTTATCGTCTACGTGCTCGTATATTATAATTCGCTACATGTTGTATTACTATCAAATTACATGGCTGATATTTGGAAAATCTATTATAAACTATAACTTCGAAAATTTCTGTATATTTTTGGACACAGTATCTGATTTTAAAATTGGTTATGAACAAGAGATTTTAGAACTTTTAGTTCCAACAGAATATCAGGTAGTAATTTTGTTCAAACTTGCTAATTATAATTAAAGTATATTCATTGTGAATTAAAAACCTTAAAATTTTAACCGTTTATTAAATGCCAAAATTTTATAATGCAACAATTCAATAAGGAATACAAAATGACGATTAAGGCTTATACAGTAGTTCCCATTTAGTAACGCAAACTGTCTTTAATAGTGAGAACTGAAACAGAAACCAGTTAAAGAAAATTTCGTTTAGTAAAATTTTGAAATTTATAAACTAACCTTTTAGGTATTACAATGAAATAATTAGTATCGATGCCTAATTTTAATTAACAAAATTGAGAACTCATTTATTAGAATTCACAACGATATGAGTAAAGTGATGCGAAGACAAAGGTATACAAAATATATCAATCGATTCTTTGAAATATTGTTACAATTGGTAGTAATATTTGATATATAAAATATTTTCTATTATTATCAATGGATAATAATAAAATACTGTATGTAGCGATCGTCAAAATAAATTATATTTCACGTTCAACAAAGTTTTAATAAGGTAAATCTTCCATCATTAAAATGTAGTAATTAGGATTTTAATGTTTCAAAATTTGCTTTTATGCCGCATAATTTTGCATTAAACATTCACTTCATTAGAAATGAATCGCATTTATTTCACTGAACATAATTTAAGCACTGATATTTTTAGTCCATGTTTACAATACTATCTCTTAATTTATTGTATGCGAATTATAATGATGGTATAGCTTTCATAATTTTTGTTTTCATAAACATTTGAATGTACTATATGAACAAAAATGTCTGCATATGAATAATATTTCATTTAAAGTCTTTAATACTTTTTGCGTGTTTCTTGCAGCTTTATAATTGAATTTTTGGTCTTGTGGGTTACAAAACAATCTTTCGAGAGGTGTATTAATATCAAACTACCTTATATACCGGCGTATAACTCGCTGTTCAAACAAGCATATTTAGAATAAAAACATTTATTTAATAAAATGTAACTACTTTCTGTGTCGTATTGATTTTATTTTATTTATGAAATATTATTTCTGGTTCAAACTATGTTCGATCAGCTCGTTATAAGAGGATAATACTGAATTTTTTGAGACAGAAGCAGACAATATGCGCAATATATATATATATATATATATATATATATATATATTTATATAGGTTTGATATTTAAATTCAAACTCTTTTGTGTTCGAAGACGATAACTTGTTGCAACAATTGCAATTTCGCTGTCGTAGAATAAATTTTGAAACAAGAGAAATTGGATTTGACGCGAAAGCATTATCCTTGCTGATTAAAGGGGAGCTAAACCAAGAATAATGCCTTAAACGTCTACAAATAGCATATGGAAATGAAATTCCGTCACGTGCCATTATATTTAGATGGTTTACAGAATGTAGAAGAAGTTGAAATTCTTTCCTGGATGACGAACACAAAGGAATATCTTTGTCAGCTGTAGTCTTAGAAAATGCGACGGGCGTACGAAAAATTATCCTATCATGCATCGCGCTGTACTTTTGCATACTTAACACGTTGACGGACACTTGCGGCTATAGCCGTCAAAGCGAAGTTCACTATGTGGCATGACGGCAATAGCTGCCCAAAACGAAACGGTCGTTTTTAGACACTGCGGCTATAGCAGCACAAATGCGCATTTACCGGCGTACAAGTAGAAGCCTAGTGTCATGTTTTGGAAACAATTTTTTAGGTTGAAGTTCGTTTTCCACCTGTTATACGAGTTGCAGCTTCAGTATGCACGTGCAGGGTGGCTAGTGGTCAGGGAAAAATACAGTAAAAAATGATAAATACCAGTATATTCTTATAGAAAAATTCAAATTGATTATTTGATCGAATAATCAACATAAATTTTTCTATAAGAATATACTGGTGTTTATCACTTTTTTTTATTGTATTTTTCCCTGACCACTAGCCACCCTGACGTGGTTGTGAAGAGAGTAGTGCAACCTAATTAAAGTTACTGAATTAATCAAAATTAAGTTTATTTAAGCAGAAAAAGTAAAACTATACTTCTAATATTCTAAAAATTACAAAAACATATAGTGTCAATTTCCGAACTTCACTTGTTCCTACTGTCCGTCAATGTGTTAAAAATATATCGTTTTGAGTGTGGACCACAGTTTTATGCAGGTATTTACACGCACTTTATTGATAATCAATACACTGCAAGGAAGTAAAAAGCTAAATTATGTATTTGTCCACCAGGAAACTAAAGGTCATTTTGCGTGAGTAGCACGACTTTTTTTATGGAATACTTTCTTTCACCTTTTTGCTTTGAGCTCTATTTAAACAGCGTCATTGTAAAAATAAGTATGCATTAAACATTATATTAAATCATAAGCTACAGATGGAGTCACCAAATTTATTTTTTATTTTATTATCTATTAATCGCCATCAGTTTTAATGTTACATCTTTTGATCATCACAAGCTTCCAGGGTATACAGTGGCCACATATACGATGATATACGCCGTACACCTCCTGGATTAAAAAAAAAATTCGTATACCCTCTGTTTCTCAAGTAAAAGTATTTATAAAATTTTCTATTCAGAAAACAATGATTCATAAGATTAAAGTTTTCAAGTAAAATATGCATTATGGCGGGTTTTGCGTTTCTTGAATCTAAGTGCGAATGAAAATAAATTTTCAAAAAATTCTGCCAATTTCTTTTTTTTTAAGTACTGAATCTAAAGTCTCGGTTGTCAAAAGGAAATTTATAGGTGCAAAATATGACTAATGACCATTTATTTCGATATTCACAGTGAAAGGTAAAAACGTGCACAGCACCCCGCCACCATGAGAATATTCTGGCTATGTTACTGCCTGTAGTGTGTAATCTTTGTTTTATTTAATGACCACAGAGCTACATGCTTGAATCTGTTTCTCACATTTTTTTAATTTTTTGCAGCCTAGTAAATATTTAGTTTTTATTCCGGAACATTATTCTTGCACTGTTAAAAATGCTGTTATGGCCCTAGCACAATTTCCCTGTTTCCAAGACAAAACATAATGCTAAAGGAATAAAATATAATTATTGACATACACTGGTTCTTATTCAACTGACTGTGGAATACATGTTTAGGAATGTATTAATGCCATTCAGTGCACACCCATTATGTCATTGCCATATTGTCACAATTTTGTGTCCAACAACTTTTAACATGACGAATTGAAGAAAGAGTTACTTTAAAGATTTGCATTGTTGTAATTTATTCTAGAACAAAATAAAGACGATCGTTTCTACAGAAAACATGATATTTCTTTCTACGTATCTGCATTTTATCCAAATTAATTTATTTTATCAAAATACAATATTAAATTACATTAAGCTGAGAAATTTGTATTTACAAATAGAAGCATTTTTTAATGAAATTATACATGATTTACATTAATTAAAAGCAAAAACAAATTGATCTTACAAAGAAAACTCTCTGTACCCACAATATGTGGATAAATTTGTAAATCCATCATTAATATAATAATAAATTCTATATAAAGGAAAACTTCGGAAATTTTAAATATTTTCATATAGAAAATACGGACCTTAAAATCGTTCAACTTTTGCATATAACATTCATTTAATTGGTTATAAAAAGTTTTCGACTTCAAGAAATGCATTTTTTTCTGGTTGTCTGACATTTCACAAATGTTCCCTTGAAGCCATATTTTAAATTTAAAACACATGTAGAAGTTGTAGCTATTCGTGTTGCACAGTTAACGAGCGAGTGGTACTTGTTACAAAACTTTAAATACGATTTTCTCTAAAAAATGTTTTTTTTAAGTCGGTACCCAAAATATCGCGGAAATGAATAAACCAATTTCCTTGCATTTTTCTTTTATGAAACCGTATATATTTCCTAATCACTCAACGACGCTTTTTTAACACTTTCCAACATAATTGAAAATAGTTTATAAATTCCGTGCGTTTTTAAATTTAACATTTTTTTTTTCATATCATTTGATGTGTATGGATTCTACAGATCATATACATAGCTGCACAAAACAATTGTGCAATTTCTCTTATAGACGTAAATGGCTGAAGGAGAATTTTTTACTGTGTTATGTGTTTCCTAACTGAACTATGTTTTTGCATACTATATAATATACGTATATACAAATCTATAGATTATATACAGGGCTGCACAAAACAATTCGGATATTTTTCCTACTATAGATGGTAATTGCTGAAATCGGGTTTACAAATGTGTTTCGCGTTTTCCAAATTATTTACTTAAGCCATCCCCCAGGATTGTGCTTATACTCTAAAGCGAAAGCTGAGTTCCCGGGACGGTCTTCCCTTGTCATCCCTTGTTTACATAGACATTATCTTTCACCTTATTAAACGGTAAATATTTGCTACCGTATTCTGAATATGTTGAAAAGTGTTTCATAATCTATGCTTGACGCGCGATTTTTCTTTCTTGTTTAATTTTGAATTGGTTCGTTTTTTTTTTATAAATAAAACGAAATCAATTTTTTTGTTTAAAACTGATTCACTCACATTGATAGTCCGCTATTTTGGTAAAATGGATAATAAAAAGAAAAAATCTGTCAAAGACTAGACAAGTATATTTTATATATATATATATATATCATAACATGCTTTTTATAGAATTGGTTTCAGATTAAATAACCCAGAGAAAGTTTGAGTACGACGGAACGCTGATCCCTGCGCAACATCAAGGAAAAGCGAATACAAAAGGCACGTTTTTCAATAAAAAATAATAAATATATAGTTTTTAAAAATTAAAAATTTTAAGGAATCCAACCAGGGCTTCCCGGGTTACAGAAAATAGGTGAAAACCATATTTTATTCAAAACAGCCTTTTAATATTTAATATATTTTTTAGATTGCCCCCTAAGAACACCACAAAGCATTTTTATATGAAAAATATCAATAATGGATTCAAATAAAGTTTTGAATTTTAATAAAAGCGATATTTTCGTATTAGTTGCATATCAGCAGTTAATAGACGAAGAAATCGCCAAAGATTTCGCTATTTGCAGCAATATTTTTTATTCTAATATTTTCAGTGGTTTAAGTGCGTAGTTCGATTACATGTGCGTGAAATTTGTGTTTTATTTATAATATTTTATTATTTTATTTATTTATTGGCGAATTTTAATTTCGTTATGGAATATTAGCCAGAAACAGATGATGGACTATTTATATTGTTTTAAGTGCATTCGGGCTGCACGCGATAGAGATAGATTTTTAAAAATCATGCTCGAAAATTTTTTTAAAAATCCTAAACAATCGGTAAATTGAGACACAGTTTTCAAACAAATTGCATTTGAAAGAACTTTTTTTTTCCTATGCGAAGGTGTAAAAATTGAAACTGTGCGAAATTTAGAAGTTAAAAAAATTGCTGTAAAAGCGGAATTTATTGGTCAAGTATTACTACAGTTGATATAATGTCAGCGTTACTTACGGACATATTTTTGCTCTATAATATAGATGTGTTTTCATATTCAAAAATCTTCATATTTCTACCTCGTTCTTTTATGTTAAAACAGCTTCATAAAATATGCTTATTTTTCAAGCCGAAAACGTCCATAACCTCTTAAAGCAATATGTCATTGTTGTCCCTAAATCACGCCATTAAATCTTAATATGTTAAGTACTTCAAATTCTATAAAGTCTTTTAAGGACTCTACTCGTACCCAGAAGCTGAATATTTTTATAGAATTATGAAAGCAGTCAGAACTTATTTCTTGGTATAAAATAACGCGGTTGATCAATGTCTTAAATACTTCTCTTAAGTACTATTTAATTATTTTAAATTGTCTTTCTATGTATTATGTTTATTATTAAAACTTTTTATTGATATATTTGGCATGTAATTCTATTTTAGTGCTCTGAAAGATTTTACCGTTTGCAAGCA
Organism: Maratus michaelseni; assembly: GCA_963931845.1. Lineage (NCBI taxonomy): Eukaryota > Metazoa > Arthropoda > Arachnida > Araneae > Salticidae > Maratus > Maratus michaelseni. The sequence continues at coordinate 362,871,678 of OZ007586.1, read as the reverse complement.
TGAATTTGTCATTCGAGACTGTGGCCCAACTGCAAGTCAGTTTCTACAACGGCACATGGATCGGATGTCAGGTTCTTTAATCAACGAACATTGTGTGCTATATACATATGGAATTGATTCTTGCTCATCAGACTCACGTCATTCAAAGATGGCAAATGTAAATCCTCTGCGAAAAATGTTTTTGATGTTAGTACTCATTAGTATAATATGTTGGCTATGAAAGAGTTCAAAGACTTTTTTAATGTGTGACAATTTAAACAATGTGAATTACATAACACACGCTAAATTATTTTAGACACGTAGAAATACTGGAGAAACAATATTTCTTTGTAAATGACATTCTAAGCGCTACAAATGAGAGTTGATCAAATGTAAACAAAATTTTCATATTTCCGGGTTCAACCTTTTTTATCTAACAGAATGTCTTAATTCATAGAGTGCCATATTTAATCATTTAAACAAAAATCTTTTCAGACATTTACATTAAATAAAAGAAAGAGGCAAAATTCTAGCCAAAATTTCAAAAACAGGCTGAAATGAATTTAAAGAATTTTTCTTATCTGTTGTCTCTTTATTGAATCAAAAAGGTTTGACTTGGTATATTAATTTAAAATTTTCCAATTGTTATTTAATACTAATCGGCATAGTAGAGAGAGAAAGTTCGACGCCAATCGACAGTGACTGATGTTACCTTATACAAAAATGTCAGCATCGGCCACGCGTATACGTAATATTGCACTTTCAGTGTCAGCGTTTATTTTTATTCAAAATAAAAATACTCTTACAAAATTTATATTGTAAGGATTCAGTCTCAATTTATAAGTGAAAGCTCTGATAATAACTCTGAAAACAAATTACACTTTAACAATATGAGGCTACATTACATATAGTTTATCTATGCTTTATTATAAGAACATATTTAGAATTTCAATGTATTAAGCATATTCTAACATATAAATTAAGCGAAAAGTGTGTCGTATTGCCTAAGTGTTGGTATAAAATGTACTTATTCAAATTTGCTTCATCAATAACTAAATAATAATGTATACTTTACTTAATTTTGTTACTACTCTTATTCGAAGAATAAACTCTACTAACGGTAAAATGAATCATAAAGAGATATAGAGACCCATATAGAGATACCACACATGTAACATCATTACTTTAACTACAATAGTGAAAGAGGTACAGCTTCCCATATGCTTATGAAATACGGATTCACATTATATTTCAACAAAATTTTATTCTAAGCATCTACCTAGCACGTTTTATAGAGGAAATAATTTTCTTCAGAGTATTTTCCCCTTTACTTCCAAAAAATGCCTCCCAGCTTCTTACAGACATTTCCTCATTGTCCCACCAAATACTAATCTCGAAGTAAGTCTATAAGACCACTGTTTTACCCATGGATAAATAAAGAAAAACAAATATTCATTTTTCATAGTAATGATATCCATTACAGAAAACTAAATGTGACAAAAGTGTTATATGTGGTCTTATGTATGAAAACGAGCCTGCTTCTTTTATCCTTTTTTTCAAGATAATCAAATTTCTTTGTTTCTGAGATTGTTTCTTTAGTTCGTTTCCAGTATTAAAATAAACACATAATGACAATTTTTCAAGTTTTTCATACCCATGATGTGTTAAAATTATTATATATTTGACTTCTAACGAATAGTCTGTCTTAGTATCGTTTTTCTCGGACTTAACTTTGAATGCGCATAACTTCGCGACTTATTTCATCGTAGCAACTTCTTATTTAAAAAAAAGAGAAAAAAACAGAATATGAATCGAGAATCTTTGCATAGCTCAGTATTAACCAAATCGATTATTTTAATACAATAGTTCGTATATATGTATATTTTTTCTCCTATAGACAATGTTTGTTATAACATTCTCATCGACATAAAGCTATAAAAGTTTGTTCAGACAGTATCACAATGCTGTTGTCATGCGGTTTTCTTTGAAATGTCTGTTATAAAGCATTTTCTGAAAAAATTATGTGATTAATTTCATGATCGTACTTTTTAGGAACACATCATATTAAAAATTAAAGAGTTCTATTTATGTTAAACTGGTGAAAAATTGACTATCCCAATCTGAATCATTTTAAAACTATCAATGGTTTAAAACTGAAACACTTTTGCAATATTTTTGTTATTGTACTTCATATAATCATTATTCCATTTTTAATTAACTTATTTATAGGTTCTCGTAGCTAATTTTGATACCGTATCACGAAACTTAAATAATTCTCAATGCAACTGTTCTTCGTCAAAAAAGAAAACAAAAGTTGAAAAATATTCGTTTTACTACAAACAGTGTGCGTGCACTCCTTGGATTTCCAAGGAATATAATACCACGTTTTTTGGACCATTACTCTTATAGAGAACTGTTACTCTTATATACCTTCAACATATTTTATCTCAGAATGTAGTACAGTTTATGCGTTTAAATAAAGTGAAGTTTACAATTGTAAAATAGTGGTATTAACAATTTGGAAATCTAAGACGTTTACGCATCCTGCAAATACCCCTTTTTAACATTACATAGTTTAGAACTTTGTCCGGACGCTATAAAAATTAATTAATTACGATGCATATTTTAATCTGAAACATCTCAGACCTTCGACAGTTGACCAAAACAAGGGCTGGCGAGACGCGAGACACGATGTTTTTGTGATGTATGTTTTACATTTGATCAACACTCTTTTAGCAACAAAACATAAGTACGAATGAATAAAGAAAATTTTGAGTAATCGTATCAGAGAAATAACGGATTTTTTTTTTAAACATAGTTTTTGAATGGTATAAATATTACTTCAGTATATCAATTGATTCTAAAAACCCTTAAGATTAGTTACTGTGTTCATCATTTCATTCCACGCTTAGATTTTTCTTGATACACATTTAATAAAAAATACTGAGCCTTAAATCAAGACCATTTTTCTTCAGCGTAATTTATTGTTCAAATATTTTCTGTCTGATTCAGAATTTCTCGGATTTGTTTAAAATATTTAATGTTGACATACTTTTCCATCTTTTTCTGTGAAAAATGTCATCTGAATTTAGAAAAGCTAAGTTGTTTTTATGAATTGTAAAAAGTTTGTTAGATACTATCTACACATCAAGATGCTTGAGCAGAGGAAGGGGAAGGATGAAGTACAGAAGAATGATTGATTGATATTTTTTATAAAAAATTATGTGAAGATGGCGTACGTGGATACAACTCCATCAGTGAAAGTAATAGAAGATTTTGAGCTTCAAAATATGATTTAAAAGTAACAGAATTTTTCATAATTGCAAGTAAAATTAAACTTAAAAAACACGTGTAATTTACGATTTTCTTAAAAAGGATACATTTCAAATTCGGTTACAAAGATATCATTACGGATAACTGTAGCAATAAGATAATAATATTTCTGGTACTTGATCTTTAACTCATATTATTCCACGTATAAAAAAAAAATAATATTTTGCAAAAATTGTTTTTTCAGACAAATGAGAGATAAAATAATAAAACATAAATATAAAATTTTAAAACTTACTAAAACATAATTTGTTTTCGTTTCACAAACTGTCATATGTATAAGACGATGGTTTGGTCCAGAAAAAAAATTTATTATCCTCTACAAACTCTGCCGCAAATCATCTAATAAAAATGTGCCTGATACCGTTATATTAGACATAATGTCTACTGATTAATGCTGTACTTAAATTTTGCTTGGGGTTCATCTACATATAGGAATTGCAACAAACTTTAAAATGCTCAATACTAACACCTAATTTTGACATCATATTTAGATTATTCGGTAGAGGACATTTTACCTTCTGGGAGACATTTTACCTTCGGGTACCAAACGAAAAGTCATTCATTCAAGTAGTTGAGGAATTGTGGAAATTTAAAGTTTACAGGGCTCACGGCATATATGAAAAATGTTATTGTTCCTACCAGTATGCATAATCAATAATCTTAAGGTAAATTTCTTTAAAATATGCAATATAAATATAGCATGAAGATAATTATTTTAAAATAGTGATAGGAGCATTAAAATTTCTCCTATACGCTGTGAGGCCTGAGTTTAGAACTCCTAATGTCAAATTCATTTTTAATTGTTACAAAACAGATTGCAGCGCGGGTAGTTTTTTAAGCATAACTTAAAACCTATTTAGCGGAATGAACTGCTATTTTGTTTTCACATATTTGAAACTTTCAGAAATTGATTTCTGTTGAAAAAAAAATCATAGGTTACAATTCATATATTTTTAAAATAATTTCAAAATATATAGTTTTTCGAAATTATTTTTAAAAAAAATAATTGCAACCCATGGATTTTTTAAAAGAAGTCAGTTTGTAGAAGGTTCAAATATGCGAATCCAAAACTACAGCCCATTCTTCCACGTATACAAGGTATAACTCAAAAATTATAGTTTTTGAGTCATGCTTAAAAAAATTATTCACATTGCAATCTGTTTTGCAACGATTGAGAATGAATTCAACATTAGGAGTTCCAAACTTTAAACCTGCATAATTCCTAAAGTACTTGACCGAATGACTGCCCGTTTGGTACCCAAGAGCAAAAGTTACCTAATAATCAAATGTGATGTCAAATACAGGTATTGAAAATGTTAAAGTTTATTAAAAATTCCATATGTAGACGATCCCCTAAGGAAAATGTAAGCATTCCATTAATTATTGGACGTTATTACTGATCGATTTGTGCCAGTCATATTTTAGTACAACGATTTGCGGCAGAGTTAGTAGTGAGTGATCAATTTTTCTCCGGACTGTATATATATGTTACGTATATATATGTACAGTCGGTCAAAAAAAATAGAACACCCTATACATTTTAATCACAAAATTGCCCCAGAAATAGCCATTCTACTGGAAATTATATATGTTTTATTTATGTTAAAAAAAATAAACTTAGGGGTTGTCTTCATACTGAAATTATACAAAACTCTAGAATTTCCAATACGAATACCTAATTTTGACACAGTATATAGCTTTTTCGGCAAATTTTACCTTAGAATACCAAACGGGAAATCATTCGGTAAAGTAGTTTAGGAATTATGAAGAATGAAAATTTGGAACTACCATAATGCTAAATTTATTTGTAATCGATGATAAAACAATTTGGGCAGTTTTTTAAGCATAGCTCAAAAACTACTTAACGGAATGATCTGTAATTTCGGATTCGCATATTTGAAGCTTCCAGAAATCGGTTTCTGTTAAGTAATTAATAAGTTGCAATTCGTATTTCTTTCAAAAAAAATTTTTGAAAATATTTATGTTTCGAAATTAATTTTGCAATGTGAGTATCTATTGCCTATATTTAAAATAATTACGGATTAATGTTGTAGGATATTAAATGGTAATAAAAGCAGCCTGATTACTTAGTAAAATTAAGAGAAATCTGTATTATTAGCTACTATCAAGCATTTTTCACTGCAGTTACTGCAATAAGTTAGGAATTGCTCATTCATTTTAAAGAAAGTTTGTAAACAATGTATAAACAGACTGAGACATTAAACTGAAAATAAATTTCAAACCATGACGAATATTTTAGGTTGCAGACCTGGAATTCCGGGACTAATAGCCGTATATGACCATGCGAGCAATTAGTGTATGAGCACTTGGGCGATTAGAAACACTGGATTTCTTTTCTTTTTTTTATTTACTTCGATGTTATTTTAGTTACTGCGTCAGAGCAATTATGGTTCTTTTAAAAAAATCTTTTAAATTAAGTTTTAGTCTATCGCAAATATGAGGTGGTTATAGATCAGAAACATTTAGAAGATACTCTAGAACATAAGGTTTTAGTTTTTCCGACAATCTTTTTTGGACATTTAAAATCATTACTGTGATAATCTATTATTATATTATTATTTAAATAATTAAATATATGCATTTAACGAATAAAAATTTAGTGATGAAAACATTTAAAATAATTTAAAATAACTGAAACTATGTATATACAAATTAGAAAATAAAAATAATATAATATAATTAATTAGAAAACAAAAAATAACTAAAAGGAAAGATCATTCAATTTAATATTTCTTTGTCAAGTATTACATTCCAAACATACGATACTTGGCTTCGTATAAATATTATTTCATTTTTTTCTCAACAGTATCAAATTTCTGTGCACAAGTTATTTCATAATTGACGGACTCTGGTGTAAAACATTGTACCTAACAAAATACAAGTTTCGAGATATTCAATATTCAAGTTTTCTAAAAAAAATCTACAACCGGAGATCAATACGATCTATACCTCTAAAACAACTTATTTGTTAAAGACTGAATCATCAGTTAACTATGCGCGACATTTTCTGTCAATAGATTTGATTTTATTGGACTGAACCATCAGTTAACTATGTGTGACATTTTCTGTCAATATATTTTATTTTACTGGACTAACTGAAATTTAATAACAAAAAGTCTTTGTAATTAAAAGAAAAAATGATTATGATGGCGTCTATTCAGTAATAAATAAACCTCTTATTTTGAAAAAGATGTGAGGATGTAATAAAATAATTTTACATGAAAATAAAAAAAAATAAAAACTGTCAGTTACCATGATTTTCACCCGAAACCCTACAGGTCGACTGAAACAACAAAGCCTTTCTACGGAGATGTTCTGCGCATGTTTAGTTTCCAGGAAGTATAGTTTACCAATTTTGGCGATTCTGTACTGTTTTAAGGGAAATACGCTTCTGATATTCTAATAAAAAAATGTGCTGTTGGTCATAAAATGCCTTGGATTTCGTTCAAGGATCGTTAAGGTGAAAAAACTAAATAATTTTAAAATTAAAATAATGTCATTTTTAAAAATCTATCAGTTAATTATGCAATTTTTCTTAATATTATATTTTCTCCCATCAATATGAGAATGAATCGCTAAAAATATTAATTTTTTATAGACACTATCACTATAAAGCGTGTATCAGTTCTTAGCCCACATGAACACACAAAAAAACATGAGTGGATTTGGCTACATCGTTGTATTGGAATCTCTAAAAATATAAATTCTTTATAGACGCTATCACTATAACGCATGTATGAGCGCTTCGCGCACATGAAAACAAAACAAACAAAAATACCAATAGATTCAACTAAATCGTTGTATTTGAATCGCTAAAAATATTAAATTCTTCATAGCCACAATCAGTATAACGCATATATGAGCGCTTTCGCTCCCATGAAAACCACAAAAACATCAGTGGATTCGGCTAAATCGTTGTACTGGAATCTTTAAAAATACCAAATTATTTATAGCCGTTTTCAGTATACTGCGTGTATAACCGCTTCGCGCGCATGAAAACCAAATAAATATAAGTGGATGCGACTAAATTCTTGTATAAGAAATTCGTTAAAACCGCGATCACTATAACGAATTAAAAAAAATTCCCAGTATATAAATTGTTAATATTGTTTCAAATTATTTTTATAACTTAAATATATATATTTTTTTTAATTCCACTTTTGCATTCAAATTATTTTTTTACAATTTAATTAAATATTGAAAAATAGGTATTTCCTATTTTTTCAAACTTTCTGCTGATTGGATTTGAACTCGGTTCTACAGAATAGGAGACAAAGAACATACCACAAACGCATTCCGGAATATCTTAGAACAAAATTTTAAATAAACTGCTTGCTAAAGTTGCTTTGGTCTGAAAAAATCGCCAAAAGTTAGCCAATGGTAATTGAAAACGAAACTGAGAAAAAGCATGCGCAGTGATAGTCTTCGTAGAGAGATTTTACGGTTTTGATCCTCCAGAGAACCACTCAATTAGTACGTACAAGAAACAGATAAAAGGTTTAAAAAGTAGATTTTGGAACATACTGGATCTTAATATGATTGCGTTGTTAAACAAAATACCGGAATAATGACTCAAATTCGATTATAAAAATTACATTTTTTAACTTTTAGGTCTATATCAGAAGCCATAGCGTCCTGTATTTTTTTATATATTTGCTACCACGATTTTTAAACCATAATCTTCATGGTAGCGTTCTTTAAAGTGTGTAATAGGAATCTACCATGATAATTATAGTTCGAAAATAGTGGTAGCAAAAATATAAAAAAAATACGAGACATTGTGACCCCTGTCTGCATTCAATCAATTTATGCATGAAAATTGCAGAAACCTTGATATGGTATCTCATTGGAGTGCAAAAAGACGCTTTCTTTATTAACATAAATATTCTTGTGGTGCGAGAATTTACCAAATCAACCTTGCGCCAACTTTAATCGATATTTTGGCTGAATATAGTGCTAAAGCTTTTAAATGGTAATATTTTCGATGAGCAAAAATGAACTTTTAAAATGTCTTTAAAACTGTATTAAAAGAATAGAGTCCACTTTACTAAAAGTGAAAAGAAAAAAATAGCATAACAAGAAACAATAAAGATGAATGTAAACAAATTTAAAGTATATCTACTTTATACTGTATAAGGCAAATGTGATTTGCTGGTGAAAATGAAGGATCTATTTTTTTCTATTGGTAATTCATTCTTTTAAAAAAATTCCAAAGTTTGCCTTTATTGTCACAGATGTTTGAATGTTTATCCAAATCTTTATAAATCCAGTCACATATCCTCATTTATAGACTCTGTAACCTTAAGTATTTATAAATTGGTATGAAGAAAAATAAAAAGAAATAAGTTTACATAAAAATCGAATTGTTATATTAAATGATTAAGTTATGATTAATTTTCGTATGAATTGAAATGTATATACATTTCTACATCTTTATATAATGTCTCCTAATCATTGAACAAAATGTGAGTAAATATGTATATGGAAAAAAATGTTTCAATAAAGACCACTGTTATGTTTTTTTATTTATGTGTTATTGTTGTGTTTTATTTTTTATTACTGTATGTGGGGTTACATTTCAATTCAATTTTTTATAATTGACCAACGTTTATACCTATTTTTTAATCATCGAACAAAAATACAATAACATTTTAATCTATGAAAAAACACAAAGTTTCGGTCAATTTAGTAACATATTAACATATCTAATATTATATGTCATATAATTCGGATTTTGGCTAAATATCATGTGTATAACTATGACTCCGTTCTCAATGAAGATCATTGCCAAACACAATCTACTTTGGCTGTTGCATTAAAAATGTTGCGAAATGCTTCTTTATTATCCTACCGTGCACGTCTACATGCAGCTTGCATGATTCAATAGCAGGGATATCGGGATCCCATATGAATGTGGAACGTCGAAAAACTATATATAAATTGCTGATATAAAGACAAAAATAAAAGATTTACTATACCGAATTTCTACTGATGATGAATAATGAATCCATTACGACAATCTCAAACGATTGAAGACATAGGTGCGTCCAGGTGAACCAGATCCATCAGTACCGAAATAACATTCATGGGGGAAAGTTTACGTTGTGTATCTGTTGGATCCAAATGTACGTAGTGTTCTATAAACAGTTTCAACCATGTCCGACGATCATTGGTGGATGTTACAAGTAATAACTAATCAATTTGAAAAAATAATTGAAGCAAAAAGTCCAGAATAAAGCCAAGAGATAGGACAAGGTTGTTTGCAACGCGACACGAATTCGCCCATAAATTGCAAGATCAAACAATTAAACTCGAGAAACACTTTAAAGGGTTACAATCCCTCCTGTATTCACCAGATATTGATCCTTCAGGCGTTGATAGAAATGAAATGCTTCCCGTAACAACTGGAGTTGCAGTCACAAATCCTTCCAAACGCGATACAAATGAAACGCCTTCCGGCTGAAGGCGTCACAGAGTTGCGATTTTTGTCATAAAACTTTGCAACTGCCTGGAAGCCGTCGTGAGCTGTCAGAAGCCGGTAACAACTTTCCTAAACATAAACAAAACATGTCGGAATAACACGTAGTGCAGCGATTTTTTAACAAATAGCACCAAATATTCAAGATATAATTGCATTTAAACGACGCCAATTAAAACTATTGTCAATATTATATAATTATATTTCTTTTTTTCCCCTTATACCATGCTAAAATGGGATTGATTTTTTATGAAACAAAGGAAAAAAACTCTGAAAGTTTTTTAGATACGGAAATTTAAATATATATATATATATATATATATATATATATCATTTCACAAATTTAGATTTTTTTTTTCATTTTAACTTACCAATAAAAATTTATTAGCAGGGAAAAAATATATAATTTTGCATTGCTTATCAATGGATGATATTTAATATTGATTTCAAATTTCAATATTTATAAATATTTCATTTTAAAACAGGTATAAGATATAATGAGTTCTGTTTAATAATTTATTATTAAAAAAATAAAATACAAGATGTAATAGATACAAAAATAAATTATTTTTTTAATTAAAAAAACAACTAGAAAGGAAAATATTTTTCATATATTTTAAATGGAGAATATAGATATGAAATAAATTAAGATTTTTTTTTTAATTTTTCATACAAAATCATACACATTTCATTGCTTATCAATGAATAATATTTAATATTGATTTCACATCTCAATATGTATAAATATTTCATTTTAGAAGTATAAGATATAATGAGATATGTTTAATAATTTATTATTTAAAAAAATAATTAAAAGATGTAATGGATACAAAAATATGTGACTTTTATAATTAAAAAAAGCAACTAGAAAGGAAAATATTTTATATATATTTTAATGGAGAATATAAATATGAAATAAATTAAGATTTTTTATATTTTCATCAGGACCTCATGTACAAGACAATTTTTAAACATATCAATATAAAAACAATACAAAAAATGCAAGAAAAATAAGACATTAAAAATCCAAAAATAAGCTTTTACCCTTTTAAAAAAATGAAAATTGAAACAGCTTACTGTTATTTTCGTCAGGGAGCTCTGTCTCCATGAATCCCTGTTTAAGATAAATTCCCATGAATTTGAAAGTAAAATAGAACTAAAAATTGCCTTCCACATGGGGTTCAAGAAAGGCAAGGCTCCCTGAGGAAAAATCCTCAGATCCATTTTTGAAAGTATTTAATTATTTTAAACAATTTGATAATAATACATTTTAATATATTTTTTTCCTAAATCATGCGAGAAAAAGAAAATTTTGTTGATTAAATTTTCAGATCTGAGGAGGTGCAATTGTTCTCTTTCTTTGTTAGCTACCATGATTGAAATCATAATTAAATGATGTATAAAAGTAAATTCATATGAATGAGAAATGTATAAATGATGTCTCACTGTACTAGAATAAATAATATGACCAATGATTTTGTTGTAAATGTAGAATGAAAAAGTATTGAATTTCTAATTCAGTTTATATCTAAAATTCATACAAAATTTGCTTAACTATAAGATATTTGTTCACTTTTGTTTTTATAAAATAAATACTTTTAAATAATTACATGTTTTTGGGTGAAAAAAAAGTCAATTTGTTTAATCAAAAACTCAGAAAGAAATCCATAATGAATAACCCTGTATCAAAAACAACCCATCATGCACAAAGGTGGATCCAAGAAAAAGAAGACAGGCTCGATTCCTCCCCCCCCCCTCTTTCTTGTATCAATAAAAATAGCACAGAGCAGCATACTTTTGTATGCAACCCACCTACCCAATTTTTCTGTTAATAAAAAAATAAAAATAAAATAAAAATGTACTATTTATAATGAGCTTTAGCTTTGTTATTAATAAAACAGCATAAATAATTTTCTTTTTCAAGTACCCAAAGCAAATCTATTTGATGTTTTAATTACTTGTATCCTCGCTTTGTAGAAGTCAGTAGAAATTTATAACCTCTCTTTATTTGTACTTATAAGGGGTTGATGCAGGATGTTTTCCTTGGGGCCCACTTCGTGAAAAGTATAAGTTATTTTAAGAACCTAAAAAGATGAAGTAGTCGCTTTTTCAATGTAAAACAATTTTTCAAAAGTATTTTAGCTGTAATATGACAACACAAACGGTAGATAAAAATACAAAAATATATATATATATTTTTTTAATTAGGCAAGGTTCACCTTAGAAAGGCGAAGTGCACTGCACCATGCTTGACCTTTGAAATTCGAACCATGCCTTGACCGCCCTTCACAAATAAAAAATGCACTCTTCTTGCCCTGAAATAGTGCTTTTGTCATGCAAAAGAAACAACTCCTTATTAGCCTTTTTCTACTTTTAAGAACTACACTTATTAATAAAAAGAAATAGAATATTTCTTATAGTTTTTATTTATCTTTTTACATTTTCTTGTATTTGATTACTTTCATAGAAAGACGTGTAAAAGACATGAAATCAATCTTTCCCGTTTCCTTTTAGGATTTTTTGACATTGTGTCTATATAAAGATTTAAAGAATTTTGTTGTGGAATGTATAAAATATATTTATAAGATAAAAATTAACTTCTTGCATATTGGTTTATGTTAATGACATTTGATTCAGGGATAGATTAACTCTAGAAAGGTAAATGTTTTCCGCAATTCTGCGTTATTTGAATGAGACATGTATGTACAAGTATGTATGTACTGTACAAGTACAGTCGTGTGAAAAATGTCTAATCCTCCCTACTAATTCAGCTGCAATATAAACTAGTCGTTGGGGGCCACCGTAATACTTACCCATCATGGATATGCATAATGTAAAATATTAAAATAAAAATGTGTAAACTACTTATAAAATGCATTGCAATTCAAACAAAATCGTGGCTTGATGACGTCATAAACTTTAAAGGCTCGATTACTGAATTGCTTAAAAGAGATTTTTCCTTATAACTCCAAAAATAATAATCCTATTAACTAGCGGTTTATTGAATCTTATTAAGCGTCAAATTTCCAATTAAAATATATCTTTTAAGTGAAATTTGGATGAAATACAGGGTCATGAAAAATCGAAGAGTGCAGAAAATGAGATTCCAAATATCTCGGCAACTCATTATCCGATCGACTTCATGCTTTATGCAAAATGTATGTTTTTTTATTGTTTTTTATATTCATTTCTTAAAATAAACAATTTCGAAAATTTTTATATACCTTTTATCAGAACGAATATTTCGAGAGTCCGAAAAAAATAGTTCCGGTTAATCGAGGTTATTGAAATCAAATAGGCTTCTTCCCATTATTACATACTAAGTACATACCAAATTGCAAGTCTCTATCTCAATTTTTTCGGGAGATAGAGCGTTTACAGACACACAGACACACAGACACACAGACACACAGACGGACGGCAAAAAATTTTTTCTAAAAATATGTTTTTCGGAATCTCCAATGTCTGAAACGTGTAAATCCGTCAAAAAAAATTTTTCGATTTTCAAAACGATTACAAGACTTACCCTATGGGTAAGTAAAATGATACTAGAAACAACCAATAGGTAATAACGTCTACTATAAAATGTTATGCATGGATTAGATTTTGGGGGTTATCTACGTAATAAAAATTATAACAATTTACTTTTTTCAAATGGTAACATTCACTTTCTGCGATTAACTTTGTAGCATAATATCAGACGATCTTGGGCTGTCGAAAAGTAATATTTCTCTATTTCTCGAAAACTAATGTAAATTTACATAGCCATGTTTTTGATGATGCTCATTCTATTTAGGAAAAATTTAATATACATCATAATTCAAAAATTTTTAATATGAATTTATGATTAATTTTCATAATCAAACTTAAGTAGTACGATAAGGGGGATTCTACGAGCACAGAGGAAGGCAATGCGCAGCTGCACATCTGATGTGCCCCTAAATCCTAATCTATTCATAATATTTAATAGTAAACGTTATTATAAACCAGTTGGTACCAGAGTAATTTTTATAGAATGATTTGTGGCAAAATTGGTTGGGAAGGGGGGAGAGGTGTACTTTTTTCTCACATTTTGTAGGGGAAACTGTCTTTATATCTTACGGAAAAATGCTTCTATTCCAACAAATTTTTTCTCATGACCTTTATATTTTACAAACTAAATTTGCAAAGTATACAAAATGCAATGGTGCCTTTTAAAAAGTAACAAGTAACGCAAAAATTACCTTTGCCGGGCTATACTTGGTGCAAGTATAGATAATTTTTTCCTTTAGCATAGTTTTTCAAGATTTATAAGCTTGTAAGATAAAAGTTTGCTTTTCCTAATGATAGTATGCATTATATTATTTCTTTAACCCTGGAATCATTCTCATGATTTCATTGGAAATAAGACTCCTCCTTTTAAATGGCTTTTTCCACATACTAGCTTGTTTATGGTTTTTTTCAACAAATTCCAAGTATTTTAAAGATAGAATGCACCGTCTCATAATTCCGGTCGGTAATTTTGCCCCTTAATTTATCCCAACAAGGAGTCAAAATGACTCATTCTTCTATTCCAGGGTTAAGTATTTCTTCATTTAATTAATATTGCATTTTCTGGAAATCGGCATATAAGGTGGTGTTAAGGTATTTTTTTATGCGTCAGAATACGTTAGAATGTCCAGTAAAATTTGATCAATCTGGTAAAACATAATAGCCACACCCTCCCCCTTCCACCCCCGCACAGTGGGGCGTTTTGATGATCTGGCTGCACAAAATTCATTTTTCCGATTGTCTCGGAACTTAACAAGACTGCGTATACTGGTAGCTGAATGTCTCTTCCGTCGAGATCCGTACGAGTTTTGTCGAAAAAACCCGATGTGTCGATTAACTACGACCGTAAAAAAGGCAGTTGATTTGAGAGACTTTCAACTGTTGCATTATTTTTCAGTAAGTTCGAAAGCAAGTCGTGACTTTTCTGTTTTATTTGAAAGCAGCAGTTTACTGGACATATGTCACATGTTTGTCACACGATTTAACCTATTGTTGTTTGAAAATAAGCGCCATCTTGTTTTCAAACTTCAGCGTGACTTTTAATATAGTATTAAGCATTATTAAGCAATAAGCATTTTTTTAAATCAAAGTGCCATTCCTAAAGTATTGAAAACTTAAGAAAGCTCCTGCGAAAGTTTGCGAATCCATAAGTTATATTAACTTGAAGTGTGTGTCTGAGTGTTTAATTCAAATCTTGCAAGTCAATTTTAACCACTTTTAATTATTCGATTGAGCTGAAACTTTGAATACATGTGTAGTTTCAATGACAATACAATATCATAATATAAATAAATAATAATAATATGAATAATAATAATAATAATAATAATAATAATAATAATAATAATAATTAAATATGCCAAATATTTATCACTGTTTGATTATTTTATTACTTATACATTCGAAAACCCGGCAAAACCTAATTATTCTTCAACGCAATAATTTTATCCACCTAGATCCTCAAAACGCCCCACTGTGCCCCGCTCAAAAAAGCATTAGATGATTTTTCAAAATAAAAAAAGAGAGTTATATTTAGAAACTGATATCTTGACCACCTTCTTAGTGCGTTCAATGTTTCCCTTTTTTAGCTCCTTTTAAAAAGCGCAATGTCTTTTATGGGGGTTGAAGTACGCGCCTTACTCTCTTTAGAATTTAGTGTAAAAGTTCAATCCTATTTATAAATAAAGCAAATGCTTATGAAGCTACGAAATAGGTATGATTTGAAAACATTTTAGACTAAATCTGATATTTTCCTATTTTTTTATGCTTGATAATCTGTTAACTATACACACGAATACTCTTATCGTTCACTGTAAAAAAAAAAATGGGCCGATCTACTAAAAAAATTTTAGTTTTTCTCATTGATCTTTGCAATTACTAAATATTTTTTTGTATTCTTACTCAGTTACAAGAATATCTCTAAGAATTACTAGAAAACAACTAGCAACATTACTAGAAAAAAGCTAGCAACGATTCCGGTTTATAGTACCGGTTACTAAAAAATGTGTGGAATACAAATATACTAAAAAAGTGTTAGTAACCTCAGGATTTTTTTTACCGTGTTGTTCATTACATAATTCCTAAACTATCAGCCTTAGAGGTATAGTTCCAATTGCAAAAGTACTTCAAATATATCCCTATATAACACATCACACATACATATTGAATAGTATTCAAAGTTTCACACATGTAACTAAATGGCTAGTTCAATAAATTCAAAATTATCGTCATAGACAGATATGTTTTTCATTAATTGTCATAGAAAATCTGCCGGGATTGTGGAAATTACCGTTATAGAAAATTGTTTTTATACATCAATTATCATAGGAAATCTGTCGAGTACGTGAAAATTACCCGCTTTAGACAAGTATACCGTTATATACAGTTTCACTACATAACATATCGCTTATTCGCAAGAAAAGTGACACAACTCAAAAGTACTATATTTCACAGGAGAGGCAAAAGTAGATTTGCATTTTTTTACTGTACGAGATAGGGAGGACTGATAAAATTTATCCAATTTGTCCCTGTCTGTTGTGGAAAAGTGAGGTATTTCCGAATAACTACACTTATGACACTTTTTCTGTAGCAATACGCACTTATTAGTGCAAACCTATTAGTGCAATGATATGATGCAAAATGAATTTTTTGGAGTTGTGTCACTTTTCTTATGGGTGAGCGATATATATTCTAATAGATAAATTCTAAAATCTTGTAAAAATTCTGTTATTGAGATCGGTTTAAACTGTGTTTTGTAATAATTTTCTGCGCCTATCTCACGTATAAACCCAAAATTTTTATTCTTCCGTTACTATCTACAACATAAAAATCGACTCATCTAAACATTTTCTTAAGTTAGACACCTCCGAATTCGGAAACTTTTAATAGCAGAAGGTGTTGTCAAATGATTAATTTAAAGTTTTAATGCAGTTTGGAAACTCATTTACCCTTTCATGTTCTTTTTGTCAATTTTGGAGAAAAAATACTTTTAGGTTTAAAAATTTAAAAGAAGCTATCCAAATCACAAGCGTTAAGGTTTGTCGAAATTTAACAAACGTACCATTTAATGAAATTTCACAAATATACTTTTTTTGCGTTCTATTAATATGACAATAGGCTAAGGAAGAATTTGGAAGAAGTTTGGAAAATGGTAAATTAAAACAATCTTAAACAGATTTAACAACTTTCCAGTATTTTATATTTTTCATCATAACTTATTGGTTTGGAAAAGTAGTATCTATTTTAAATTTAAAGAATGAAATTTATGTTTAAAATGAAGGAATCACCAACGCTGCAAAGAATTTTAAGGAAACGTTTTATTTTTGTTTTATTAGGAAATTCTGAAACATAAACGAAGTGATAATAAAGTATTATAGACGTATATATTATATCACACACATTACTACATGCAGATAACAACAAAAATAATTGTTAAGACAAAAGAAAATCCATTTAAATTGACCAGTACCTTTAAGTCCAGTTAGTCCCGAAAGGGTTAAAAAACTCAAATTATTAAAAAATTAACTAAAACGTACCTTACTTTTGACTTTCTCCTGTTTTCTTCTTATTATTATTATTGTTTCACTATATTTTTTTCTGATCTCCATCAAACGAATGTTATAAACATTTATATAGGTGGTATCGCACAAATTTGCCTTAAAATCATAGAAATTCATAAAATTTAAAGGGATCGGTATACTTAAAAGCGGTTTGGATAAAGTTGTTCTCAGGAGAACATTTTCTTTAAAGATTTTTTTTTTTTTTTGAAAATTTCACTCTTCAAATCATCACAAAATTGCATGGAAAACTTGGTTTACTTCTATTCATGTAAATGTTTCAGTCATATCACGGCAATGTTTCTTCCGTTTGCTTGTCTTTGTCTTACGCATTTTTTGAATTCTTAGCGATGTTTAATGCGATTTTAAATGCGATTTTTAGCGTTTTCTCGCTTTCTGCGGCATTTTGTGACAATCGTGAAAGAATTCCAGGTACAATGTTTTATCACACTATAGTAAATATTGTCCTATGCAGTTTTTGAATTTTTAGCATTTTTTGCGGATGGCGACAATTTTTGCACATTAGTAAAAGGAATCCGGTTTCAATCTTCTAGCCCAAAATAGTAAATTTTGCACTCATATCAATAAAGTTTATTAGAAAATCGTACAATGATTTTTTTAATTTTCGTGATTTATTATGAGATTTTCAGTTTTTTCGCGTTCCGCGACGATTTTACGGCATTCTTAATACTAATCCTGTTTTAATCTTCTAGCCCATTATAGCAAATTTTGGCCTCTGCGATTTTTAGAGTTTCTTGCGTTTCGCTACGATTTTTCTATATCAGTAAAATGAATCAGTTTTCAATCCTGTAGCCCAAAATAGAAAGTTTTGTCCTCTTTTCAATAAATTTTATTCGGAATTTCTACAGTGATTTTTCAATTTTTCGCGAATTTTTACGCAACTTTTAGAGTTTTTTCGTGTTTCGAGGCGATTTTTGACATTCATAAAAGGAATCTTGTTTTAATAATTTAGCTCGATATAGTAAATTTTGTCCTCAGCGATTTGTGAAATGTTAGCGATTTGTTTATGCGATTTTTAGAGTTTTTTTCGTGTTTTGCTGGGATTTTTCCACGTTAGTAAAAGGATTCCTGTTTCAATCTTCTAGAATTTTGTCCTATTTTCAAAAAAAATTATTTGGAATTCGTGCAGCGATATTTGAATTTTTTGCGATTTTTATTGCGATTTCTATAGTTTTTTTTTTGCGTTACGTGCGATGTTTTGACGGCGGGTCAGCTAATTTGTGACTGTAGAGTAATATAAAATCCTAAATGTTCCTCAGTAACTCTTTTTTTTTTTTTTTTTTTTTTTTTTTTTTTAAACGAAGATTACAAAATATAATTGTTTGAAATCTCATATATCCTCACGGATATGTCACATGCTTTTACTAGTGGTGTTTTCATATTTCTAAAAAGTGTAATTTCTAATGCGGGCAAAAAAATACAAGTTGTTCCAAGTAAAACCGAACCGGACATGAAAAAATTCTCTGAAACATGAAAAGAAGAAAACTACATAAGTTGATCCAGGGTTTATTCGAACCGCGGCGCGGGTGGGGTCTGGTTGATGCTAATTTTTTCGTTCGGATAGGGTTCGGGTCGGTTTCGGATTGAGTTTTGATTCTTATGGGAGTTTGAGTTGACCTGATTTTTAAGAAAAAAGTCCTAAATATTTTTCAACTGAAAAAAATCTATATATTTGAATATTAATGAGTGTATATATGTTCACTTTAATACAAAAATTATAAAATTGATATTAGTTTCATAATTCTATTAAAATATAGATTAATTTTCTTTCACTTCGGGTTCGGGTTGGTTTCAGGTTGATGTGTGTCAGGTTCAGATCGGTTTTCGGGTTGACCTTAATCAGAATTTTCGGGTTCAGATCGGATACAGCCCAACCCGTGCAGGACTCTAATCCAGGATCATCCAGCGTGATCAAATAAAAGTGGCTCATAACATCCCAAAATTCAATTTGCGTAGTTATTTTTATATCATATACGAGCAAATCTCGACAAAATTCGATTAGTGGGTCACTTTGAGGTGACTACGGGTCAATTCATTTCAATGGGAATGAAGGCTGAAACAGTTATTAAGTTGTTGAACAGTTGGCAGAAACGAAGTCTCAAAGTTGGCAACATTTTGCCAAATTTGGTGATATTTGGCAAAATTTTGGCGACATTGGAGATATGTAGCGGGAAAATTGACTTTCAAATTACCAATGTCAAAACACATGCTTGGCGGCAAGTAAATGTCACCACGTTTGCGAATTTTTGCCAAATTTAGGCGACATTTGCCGGGAAAATTGGCTTTCAGAATCTGAAGGATTTTTCTAGAAATTCCTAATAGGAGACGTGATGCGTTATAGCAATAATACAGCGAGAATTTATTGTTATATCGAGTTGAACACAAAGCTAATTTTAATAGAGCGTAGCTCGGTTTTTCCCGCTGGTTATGTGTCATAGAGCTTTTCGTGTCGGTCCGGTTTTATTTGGACAACCTTATAGATTAAATAGAGCTTGGAAACTAGATTTAAAAACATTTAACTAAATACAAATAAATTCAATTGTTTAAAGAATTTCGTTAACGTATGCTTTAATGAGTTCATGAAGCATCTGTTCTAACAATTTGAACTAAGGAATATTTTCTACAATAATAGTGGAAGGGGTGGTAATATGGTCACCACCTTTTCTTTTCAGCCAATAAAATCGGAAATATCAATTTTTTCATCCAATCTGGGTGTATAATGTCATTCAGTAACATGTGTTTTATAATGGCTGAATTGACGGTTTATCAGATTTTAATTGAATTAGCCCAATAAAGTATTTATGTGAAAAGTTAAAAGCGCTTCCAGTGAAAACATTATACTAATATAGACCTTTTCATTGTTTCTAATGAAACGAATATGTAGTCATAGAAAACAAAAATATTTATTATCATATCAACAATAAGCACTAAGGATTTATTAGAAAAACCATTTATAAATCCAAAATATGTGCAAAAGTTTCAAAAACTTGAAATTTACGAGTGAGAGATTCACTTATATAAAAGGGGATCGTAAAACATTTAGTGACAAACAAAAATAAACATACTTCTCTACGCTAGATCTCACAGTATGACCAGTTCCGCTGATTTCTCGAAGGAAGCTTTGTATGAAGACTATGTTATATGGGTATCTGGACTGGATCAGGTTTTCTTTCTCTGTTAGATTTTTTGAGGAGTAGGCGTGGTTGAGAAACTGGCAAAATGTTACGAAGTGAGACGCAACACAGCATTATGGCAGGCGGTTGTTATGAAGATTGTACAGGATGGAGTATAGAAAGACCCTCATCTTCATTACATATTGTAGTTGTTGCCATTCGAAAAATTAAAACTACTGAATGAAGTCTAAAAAAATAATGTAAAATGGATTTGGTTTCTATATGATAGCAAGTTGTAAGTTAAAACTTGGTCCGTATTACCCCCACCTAAAGGAGACTATATTGCAAGCAACGCCATCTTAGATCAAACACTTGTTTATCACCTAACTACTAATAAAGTTACACTATAATTATGGAATTGTACAATCTAAAACACCTAGTCGTAGAATCAGAATTATAAAACACCGAGACAGCAACAGGGAAATGAAAGAGAAACAAAATCTCTTATCTTGCAAAACATTTCTCCGATACGATGAAAACAAGAATACCTGGCTTTCAATTTCACTATCAAGCATGAATAAACGGCTGGCTGGTATCAACTGTTTGGTGGTCCTTGAGATGTAGTTCCAATCATAGCCGTTTCTACCGAAATGAGGCTCAGGTGCAAGAACTTTTACTATGCCCTTTATTCCAAACTAATCAATCCCCACAATCCGACAACCGTAATCGCCTTTCGTATATCGCATGATCTAGGTACGCGTGCAGACAGGAATGGGAATATTCGTATAATAAAGTACGAAACTATATCAATAAAAAAATATGCAACTTAATTGGAAAAAACTTTCACTTTTACAGAAAAGTAAATATGTGTTATTATAATACAAATAATCGGCGAAATAATAGTTTCCGTTTACCAAAAATCATCTGGCATTTTAACAGTTCATATTTCAAATTGAAAAAAAAAAAAAAAGAAGGGAAAAAAAAGAAAGAAAAGAAAAAGAATCACTACTGTGTAGCTTTGGTTATATTCAATAGTATCAGTACAGCGCATCAGGAGCTTTCTGGATCATTCTCAGATAATGATATATTTTATGTCCTTGGCTAAAAAGTGTGGTTTATTCAAGCCAATAATGAATGTTTAAGTTTTTTCTCAACATTTCTTTTCAAGCACTACTTTGTGCACTCGTTTAAATGTGAAAAAATAATTAACTTTCAATATTTAAAAAATTGAAAAGTTGTAAATGTTATTACCATGGCCCAAACTTCAAATTTATTAATCAAACCTTTATTTTTAAGAACTGGATAGCTTTAGAACAAAAACAACGATTATCTCTATATATTTCATTTCTCTATTTTTTCTCTATATGGCATTTTAGTCAAAACAGAACATATTTCTGTTAATTGTCCTCATTTTAATTTCGTTCTCATAAGTAACTGCCATTACCATGCTACATAATAAGCATTTATTTAGCTCTCCACTAGATGGCGTTTTCGTATAATAACGTTATTAGATCGTACAGTTCCACGTCTTCTTACAAACAGTAATGTCTATTTAATGTAAGGAAATTATTGTAATCATGATTTTCTATATGTGTAAGAGAGACACGATACAAGTTAAATCCCAAACAGTACTTCAGATTGTGCTCCAATTTGGTGAAAACATCATAAACCACTGTTGCACGAACTGCATAGATTTTAATATGCTGACGGATTAGATATTTAATACATTTTTAAACCATTTACAAAAGATTTTGCAACCAATTTTTTAGGGAAAATTACGAACGAAATATAAAAGAGCACAAGTGATAGCTATCGAGACGATGTAATCAAGCGCTAGTAGCGCAGAAGTGACGTCTCTCGGTCCAGTTTTCGAATTCAACGGATTCCATTATTATTATTTTAATTTCTAGATACGCACAGTAGTGTTCAGAAAGTCAAGTGGAGTCATTCCAGAATTTTCTGATTAACTATGTAAGTACTACTTTATTTTGTTCCTCTTGTTCCAAAATTTTAGACAGTCTATTTATTATCTATTATGTGCCATTACCAAGTTTATCTGAAATAATTTTTTATTAATTTACCTTTACTGAATCTGCAATAATAAAAATAGATTTCTGTGTGCCCTGTTTTCTGCGCGCAGAGCTACATGATTTGGCAACAAGGTACTGCATGTCTGAAGTTATACACCTCGAAGCCAGGTTTTAGATTTTCTTCATTTCATTTTTTATTAATTTTTTTAGCCTTTTCATTTAATTTTTTAGCGTTTTTCTGCGTTTTACGGCGATTTTTTCATTTTAGTGTAAAGAATCCGGTTTCAATCATTTAGCCCATTGTAGTAAATTTTGTCACCTTTCAATGAAGTTTATTCGGATTTTGTACGAAATCCGAGCGATTTTTTAATTTTTCGTGAATTTTTTACGCGATTTTTTGACATTCGTAAAAGGAATTCGGTTTCAAATCTTTTACCCAATATAGTACATTTTTTCCTCTTTGGTGTTTGACGCAAAATTTTTATGCGATTTTTAGCGATTTTTCGCGTTTTGCAGAGATTTTTTGACATTCGCAAAATGAATCTGTTTTCATTCTTTAGCCCAATATAGTAAATTTTGTCCTCTACGATTAATAAATTTTTCCCCAATTTCTTACGCAATTTTTAACGTTATATCGTGTTTTGGAACAATTTTAACAATTTTTTACACAAACTCTCTGGTAACTACTCTAATAAACACTCTAGTTGTCTACTGTCGTGATTATTTTAATTGTAAGAATACCAAATCGGTTTTTAAAGCAACGTGAACGATGATGTTGGAAAGTTGAATATAATTTGGATGGAAATAAAACAAAAATCACAATAATTCAAGGCTGGGAGGTAAAATACCGCGACGGACATATCCTTCACGGGTGCACGTTGCCGAAGACAGTGGCTCCGTTCTCAGGTTCATTTAATTCTAGGTTTGTTTGGGGAAAACCAACCAGCAAAACGGGCGAATCTCCGTTAGTAAATAATAAAAAATATTTTGGACTGCTTTCAGAATAAATATATCATAAGTTTTCAATTGTTATAACTTCGCCTTAAAATAGGCTTAACGTTCAAAATATCATTGCCGTGGTCATTACCAAACTATTTGAAATTATGGTTTCAGGGACATAATAAAGACAATTTTATACATTTAAAAAAATTCAGTACTGTTCCTTGGGAAAAGTGGTCATTATATTATTATATGGAGTAATTTGAGCTAAAAATCAGGAAAAACAATGGTATTTAATCTTTTTTTAAAAGCCAAAGTTTCCATTATCTGAGAATGACTCTTTTTCAACTACTTCAATAGCTCTTTTTGATTATTTTGAGCACTGTGATATCAACTAGTTAGATTTCATTTATGATGCAACTCTAGTAATAATAGCATTTATATAGGGTATATCGTACACTGAAATAGGAGCTGAATCAATTTTCCTTTTCACTGTTAAGTATAGCAACAAAAACGCACAATATTCACCCCATAACGAGTAAAAATTTTATGAGAAATAAAGTTAATTATTTTTTAAATGCTAAATAAATGCTAAATATTTTTTAATTAAAAAAAATTCGGGTGCGAGGCCTTCCTTGACGCCCTGTGTGGTCGCACCTTTTCCACACCCATAAGGTCAGCTCTGGTTCCACTCATAGACTCTAGGATGCACCTCTTTATTGCTTAGAAATTACAAGGATACATATTACCAACAGGGTCCATATTACCACTCCTTCCTCTAATAATATAACGATAATAAATTTTTTTGTAAAATTTTATGGAAAATAATGTGAATTGTAAAAATACCAAATAAATGTTAAACATTTATTTTTTAATTAAAACACATTTTCGGGTGCGAAGCCTTCCTATGCGAACTGTGCAGACGCACCTTTTCTCACATCCATAAGGTCAGCTCTGGTTCCAGTCATAGACTTTAAGATGCACCTCTTTATTGCTTAGAAATTGCCAGGATACATATTACTAACATGGTCCAAATTACCTCTTTTTCCTCTAATAATAATAACAATTTAAAAAAAATTGTCACAATAACGTTTATGCGAACCGCATTCAAATATTTCAAGTGTATAAATGTTTCAAATGTTTTTTTTAATTAATGAGAAGCTTTATATAGCTTTAAAATTCTTATCAATTGTGCTTTGTATATCATTTTTATCTTCTTTTTCTTATTCATACTTTGTATATCATTTTAGAATTATTTCTTGTTTCTTATACTTCAGCACATGATGAATTTTCGAAAAAAATTATCCGACATTTTATTTTTTTAAACATTCACCGACAATATAAATAGTAAACATCACGGATATTCAAAATAAACTTATATTATGCAATTTTTATGTCCCACAAAAACTAGAAAACAATGCATCAAAAACAAACCTCAGAGAACAACAAATTAAATAGCTACAAACCCATGCAAGAGTTACTCATGTAAATACCTCAAACTGAATTACTGAGGATAAATGAAATATATTCCTTTTTCGAACGTTTCAAAAATGAATAAAATCTATCAAGCCGTGAAAAAGTTTTTCATAAGGAAGCTATTCTATCGCTTCACGTATTGCGATACTTTATTTCGTGCATTATTTTATTTGAAATGCAATAAAACTTCGTCAGAATGCATCGAAAAATTAAAATAATGTTTAAAAGGAGGTAGTCGATATGTCTGTAATTGTTAAACAGAATGTAAAAGTCTTATTATACAACAAGGATTCATTTCCTATTGATTTTTTTCTAAAACTCCTTTTCACGTTCAAAAGATTCTTTTATTTTATATGAAATCAATATACATAATAGAAAGAATAAATTTTACTACATTCTCCCAATTTTTAGATGCATCATATTCTAATCCATGCGGCTCTTTTAATTTAATAATTTTCTGCTTATAGTTGTTATACTTATGACAACTTAACTATCCATAGTTTTTCTTTTAAAGATTTTGGTTAGGCTTTTTTTAATTTCAGTAACTTAGTTTGAAAGAGGCGCATAATTAAAATAATCATTTAAGATATATTTTGTTGAATATTGCAAATAATTTGTTATTGTGATAATTTGAAATATAAGAGGAAAACATGGGATTGTGCCTTTAATTTAAATCTTTTAAATATTTATTATTAAATTCTTCTCAATTTTAAATGACAGAACCTTGTTATCCATTTCCGTTGTTTTAATTCCATATTTATTGTTTAAAGAAAGTCTTCAAAGTTGCTTTAAAAATTATCCACAATTAATACTGTAACTTTAACAGTTTGACTTTTAACGAAACACATGCGTAATCCACAGTATTTTCAAATAATGAAATTCGTGATTTCAAAAAATCAAACTCCACTTTTTTTCATAATGCATTTTTTTTCCAGTAAATTTGTCCTTGAACGTAATCTCACATATTTTGGCAAAAATTGCATAAATTTATTTATCCATTGCCTCTCAAAATTGTCGTTTATTGCAAAAGCAACAATAGTCAATGACAATACCAGATACACTATATGGCCAAAAGTCACCGGACACTTTCGATTTTAGACGTTTTGTTGAATATCTAAATAAATATTTGACGAATTCTTCTGTAACTTCAGGAATTTAAAGAAAATGTTTCACCACATATGTTTCAGCGAAGGTTTGGCCAGAAGCGCAAATACGGGACCAACAACGATTTGAATAAAAAATTAATGTTTGTGATCATCCTGTAAATTAAAATGCTCGAAATGAACTACAGCTATATCAGATGGTTATGTGCGTTCTGTTCACCATTTGTGTTCATTTGTCTAAAACTAACACGTGTATTCATGGAAATATAGGGGTTTCTTTAAAAAATTTCAAAATTTCCAACGTTGTTTGTTTATAACAAGCAGGGTTTTCAATCCAATTTAACGTCACTTTCAGGAAACTTGACAAAGTAAAGTAGGAATATTATGCTGCAATTAAAATATAAATATATTAAATATTTGATGAAATACGAACATTTGTTTTGATGAATTTGTGCAGAGTATTAACTACAGTGTTTAAGACCTTTGGTGGGGCTTCAAATAATTCATAAGAGAAAACATCTATTTATTCATTATATCTATTTATTCATTCGACTTGAATGGTAAACTTAAATAAGAAGGGTATTTACATGTACATCCAGCGTTTGCTGGGAACTTCTTTATTATCACATACTGTCAAAATATTTAACTCATAACACGAAGATTAATATTAATCTTCGTAGTAGTTATGAGTTAAATATTTTGAAAGAAAGATATCTTACTCCGTCAGTTTCCTCCTGCCTCTCTTTGAAAGGAGTTTGGTACATCTAGATATACTTACTCAATGCATTAAATTAGAAAGAAATATGCATACAGTTACAGGTAAAAAAAAGTGACTTTACGACCGAAACAGAGACAAAAACTGGTTCGGAATAACATCACTTCCTAACACACCACATAACAAAAATTTCTAGGGACAAAATTTTGTCCAGATTTCCAACACGTATGAAACAATTTTTAACTGCGCATGCGCGGATGATAAAAAAACTTTTTTATATAATTTAGTAGTAAAATATATAGAGCAATTCATATTAAAACGCCAGTCGATTATCGTAAAAATTCTAAAAGATATCAGTGATATAGTGAGCTGAAGTTCAGGGACATTCTGAAAGAATCTGGGTGATAAAGGATTTTCCACAAATTGCCATTTTTTATTAGATGACTTCCAACAAAGGAATATGTATTTAGCGTATGTCCCTGCGAAGCTTTTTAGAAGATGCTTCGATTTTTGTTTCGTTGGAATAAGCTTAATTTCATGAGTCTTCCAAGAAGTACTGGAACATCAATAAAAAGTGACAACAAAAATAATATAAAATCAAAAATGCTAATTTCTAGAAAATCTTATCATCCAACTACTTTTAGAAAACAACTGAAATTCAGCTCACTATATAGCCTATATCTTTCTGAAGTTTTGTGTTTTTCGACTGGCCTTTTTATATGAGTTGTCCTATATATTTGACTACAAAATTATGTAAAGCAGTTTTTTTTGTCGTACGCATATGCGCAGTTAAAAACTATTTGATACAAATGTTCATATTTCATTATATATTTAATATGTTTATATTCTTATTGCAGTATATTGTTTCTAGTGTACTTTGTTACATTTTTTTTAAATTGGCTTTAAATTTTATTGAAAACCCTACACGCTATAACAAAAAAAAAAAAAAACATGCAAAAATTCCTTCAATTATTTAAAGGTACCTTTATATCCCTATGAATATACGTACTATTTTTACACAACTGAACACAAATTTCTATTGAACCCCATAGTCATGTGCTACAGATACAGATCATTTCAATCATTTTATTTTACAGGGTGATCGTAAATATTATTTTTTTCATTTCATTTGTTGTTGGTTCCACGTTTGTGCTCATGACTAAAACTTTGCTAAAAAATATGACGTTAAGCATGTTTTTTATATATTCCTGATGTTCCAGAAGAAATCGTCATTTCACCAGATATTCGACAAAACGTCTAAAATCGAAAGTATCCTGTTACTTTTGGCCATACAGTATATATCCCAATAGCCAAAAACAAAACAAACAGAAAATGTAATCGAACAAGATGGTGAATATAACTATGTGCCTTAATGAATAGGTACCAAGGATTACAGATTTTGAATACCACTATTTTCAAATAGTAATCCTCATTTCATTTAATCGCTGAATTCACTTAATAAAGTGAATATTACTAGAAGGAATAATTCTATTCGGAAATAGTGCTTTTCAAAATCCGTAATATTTGGCAGTTATATGTTTAATGTCTTAATTACTTGCAGCGGTGTATTTTGTATTTTGTTGTATGGATGTTGATGTTACAAATTTACATTATTTGAAAATATTATCACTTATGATTATGTTAAGGGTTTTTTATATATATATAATATTGCATTACATGGTAATTGTATTTGACTTGAAATTAATTTTAATACGACATTATTTATTTTCTTAGAAATTTAGAAATATATGACCTACTCGCACGGGAAGTTTTTCTTTGTAGATTCACGCGAACATTTAAGGTTTAAGATGCAGATGTAAATGATTTTTGTCTCTTTTGTCAAACACCAAATAAATATATGATAAATATATTTTTTGGAGCACTAAATTCCACTTTCTGCAAAAACAATGTAAGTCCTTTTTTTTTTTTTTTTTTTTTTTTTTTTAATGCTTATAAATAAATAACTTATAACCGACATATATGTTTAAAGATTTAAAAAATATAGCGAGTACATAAAAGTTCTTAAAATATCTATCTTTTGTGTGTAGCACGTGTTTATTTATTCTTGAATTTTTTTTAATCTTGGACTTATGTTTGTGAAATTACTGATTCAATTGTACAGTGATCCATATTCACTACAGCTCGGTCAGCATAATATTATTTCTTTTATTTTGATTGCTGTTTCTATTGCTATATATATTATATACACTATATAATGTGTGACGAAAATTTAATTTACACTTTATTTAGATAATTAGATAAATGAATATACTGAACTATACATGCAATTCAATCAGTATGCATCTATGGCAGCTATGTCACCCAACATAAATCGCATTGTTTATTAAAAATATGTACTGATTTGTTAAGCTTGTTGGCTTAACGATTTTACGTAACTAATCAGTTTACTGCTGCATGTTATAGGAATAACCAATGTTTATCATATTAGTTATTCAAACGGACACTCGATCGTTATACTTATGCACCGAACATAACTTATGCAAGGAATGGTAAAGCAAGCATAGTAACTAAGGATTGCATGCAATGCATCTCAAAACGATTAAGCAAGTTAAATTCTAGTATCAATACACCTGAAAAGATCTTAATATTTGTTAAAAGAGATACAATCTTTCTATTCGTTAATTAATCTATTTTTAAATTTCCTTTTTAAGGCAAATTTTTCGATACTTTTCTAAAAACGTACTCGTTATACATTGCAGAATTAAACTTTAGCTGTATCATTAAATAACTTAAAACACCGGTAAGCCCTCTATTTCTGTAAGTAACGGGAATGTTAATTGTTCTTTTGCATCTAAATAGTACTTCTCAGTAAAATTATTTAAATTTGAATTATTCTTTAACTTTTCCTCCTTTTGCGTATTTTTAACACTAAAATATAACTCCTAGTTGTCCCCTGACTATCTTAGATTCTCAAGACGCTTAACCAAGTCAGACCATAGTGAATGTCCACCTGAGTAGATCTTAAGATTAGTTCAAGGAAAAACAAATTTTCTCTTCATCAATTATTTCTGGATTTCATTCTGGAGAAAAAGTAATCGGTATGTTTGTAATATATATATATATATATCGTTATATATTCCTAAAATAAATGGTAACAGTGTCATTAAATAATTTAAAACACCTGAAAAGCTCTTATTACTGTAAGTATTATGAATACTTGAGCAAAGCAATATTGAAAGTGTTGTTTTGCATTTAAATAGTACTTCCAGTAAAATAATTTAAATTTATATTATACTTTAACTTTTCTCCCTCTTGCGTGTTTATAACACTAAAATGATAATTTCTAATTTTTCCCAAAGAAGCCTTATAATTAAAATTACATAATCCACATTTCTCTCGTCACAAACTAATGGTATCTTTTATAAGAATCCATTTTCCATTAGTGCGTAAATGGAAAGCCATTGGTAGGCTTACTTGAAAGCAGCTGAGTAGATTTAAGAGAACTTGAAATAAATACCAAAGAGTGAAAGAACAGATTTCTTATTAATGCTTTAAGATAAGTAGATTTGGTGCTATCGATCTTGATTTGTAGCATAGAGTGTTTAATATATTTTTTTAATTGGCTTTATTTCAGAAATATTGTTTTATTATTCGCCCTAAAATATACTTTAAATATAAAATGTTGGGTTTTTTTAACACTTTCATGCATGAATTATTTTTTAATAAATGAAAAACCTATTTGGCACTTAAAATAGATTTAAAATAGATTATTAAGAACAATTAAAGTGGAATTTTAAAATTTTCAGATTTATTATAAAATTAAGAACACATTTATCATGCTTACAAGCAGTCAAAAAATACTTAAAAATTATTAAGTGATTAATGAGTTATTAAGTTATTTTTTGTGGTAATGCGATCTTTTGATGCCTAACTACAAAGTAAAAAGTTTAAAAAAAATTTGGTTTTTTTTTCTTTAGATCCAGGAGCAGAAATTCTTTGAGAAAATAGTCTCTCGTGCAGAACAAAACAACAAATGCCAAAGGTGGGTTTTTAAAATTATTATTCTTAAAGAAAATGACTCAACTATTTGTTTCTGTATTTCACAAGCATTATTAAACTTCATATGGGGTTTATAAAAATAATAAAATGAGCATATTTCGTTGAGGTGGGGGGTGGGAGGGTGTTCAAAGACTTTCATATAAGGATCCCATGCATGATAGGGTTAATAGAGGTACAATAAAACTTTTCTTCTTAATAGTTTCTTTGAAGAATGGAGACTAAGCAAGGAGTGTTTTTTCAGCACTTCAGCGTGCAATTAAATGGTTTTAAAATCATCAGTTCGTTCTATCAAATTTAAAACACTAAGCTAACACGATAAATTATTAGTTTTTAAGTTTCCTTGATTAAGGTTAGTTTAATTTTTTGACATTCTATACAGAGTATTTTAAAAAGCGTATATAAGCTCTGCAGAGGGAGTGTCACAATTCAGACTAGATGAAATGTAAACAGTTATACTCCTGCAATCAACAATTCTATGCTGAATCTGTATGAAAAGATCTATCAAACCACATCTGGTGCTGGAACGCTTATTTATTTAAAACACGAACTAAACCATAGATTTGACCGTTCTTTAAGATATACTGACTTAAAAATACTTTTATTGACAAAATTTTATTTTTATCTGTGATACATGTTACACAGCATCATGGAGTAATGGCAAATTATAGTGTTCCCTGTTCTAGTAATGTAAGTTGTTGCATATGAATTATCGAGGTGGATTTAAAAAATTAGGATTTTTTCCCCCCGTCCTTCACGATTGGAACTCTTCGTCAAGGCACCCCTAGACTGCCCTAGTTCGTGTTTAGGGAGCCTGAAAGGCGCCTGTTTTTAAAACATCATTAGCACGTAATTAAGTCAATTTTAAGGGTCCTAAAGTGATTAGTGACCTTCATTAAGATATACAAAGAGTGAATATTTGAAATTGGATTCCAAAGACCTCATTTATTAATCTCAAGACAAGTAAAATACTAAGCAATTTCCGAGACCGCCTTCACTAAGCCTTGGCAGCACGCCTATCAGGCACGCGGCGCCCAACCAAAGGTTAAAATGGTTTATGGCGCCATCAAAGAAATATTTACGTTGAGTCCCACTTATTACCACTTATAACATTTGTGTTTCACATTGCTTACATTTCATACCTTGCTGTTGGATTGCATTCAGTCTTTCATTCCACAGCGAGAACAGTCATAGTACTATGTGCGCTGGAGTAATTTGGAGGGTTTACTAAGCCATCTATGTATGCTTCTCATGTTTGCAATCAAGCTCCATTTCTTACGCCCTGAATCTAATATTATAGTTTTTCTTCGAAGCCTGCAAAACTACGGGCCGTAGAAGCATATTTCAATGCACACTCTTTTTGTGTTCAAAACAAAGGTTCCCATGTTTTGTAATTTATGCAGTATATGTGTTTTTTATTAAGAATACATTCATAATAATAATAATAAAGTAAAATGCTATTAAATACATAAGCAAAAATTGAAGACCTAGTCTTCATTTTACAAAACGCAGAGTTAAAAAATCCTTCTGGCTTAACTTAGTAGATTTATCTTAAAATTTAAAATATAACTACAAAAAAAAATTCTTCCGAGGCATTGTTAATGCAATATATATCATATTTACAAGATCCATTTATCCAGAATAATAAAATAAAATAACATTTAATGGCAAATAAATGTAACGTGGTGCATGTTTTTGTTTCTTTTGACCCGAAGGCGTGCTATATCATTCACATTCGCGAAAGAAAAATGTAAGATACATTTTTAATCTAATTTTTATGAACCTCATTTAAAAAAGAATGCTTAAAAATGTAATAAAAAGCATATGAATTTGTAATTATTAATGTTACAATATTCAACATTACAAGTAGTTAATTAAAAAAATAATTGATTGATATTTTTTAAATATTGAAAATAACAATTCATAAAATTTTTAAAGGTAAGAATAATGAAAACGATAAAAAAATATAATGAAATATTGTAACTTTTAATACTAAAAAATTCAAAGGTGAGACAATATTTCTGGGATTTAAGAAAGAATCAACGTAATTATAAAGTTGATTCTTTCTTTTATTTCGCATGTGATATGAGTAATAGATGGAACTTAACTATGTCTAAAATCAATGCTGTAATAAGAAATATTGTATTATAATAAGTAGTTTTTCCAGTGAGATAAAGCAAGCAACTTTTCACTTTTAGAGTATTTAGTAAACAAGTAATATATATATAAAAAAAATTAAAGTCAATTCCTACTTAGGTCACCAAAAAAAAATTTATTTTAGTTATTTTTATTTTTTTTAAAACTGTATAAACATCAAATGTCATCCACTACAAGTTTTAAAAAATGTATTTGAACTTGAGTGGATGAATAAAATGTATTTTATTAAAGATTGAAAATTTGAACAAGATATATAAATATATATATAGGGAGAGTGTGAACTAATAGTAGGAATTGAAAAAGAGAGATGCTGGTTCATTTCCCATTCGCGAGCGTCCATCTAACCGTTGTGTCTATCTAACCGACTATTGTGGCTTTTCAAAATCATGCGTAAACATGGGTTAGCTCTCTTAGAAAGACACTAACACAGAGCATCAGTTTTCATTAGTATATATCTCTCACACGGGTTTACTTATACTACGTATTGAGTATTACATCACTTGCATGTTTTAAATAGCACGCTCAAAAATCTTTAAAATAGAATCTTTTGTTAATATAAATTTTCCTAATACACTGGCCCATCTTTTAATTTTTTAGTTATTTCGAAAGTCGAGAAAAGAACAAGCAAATCTTCTATAAATTTACATGTCATACATGCTTCCATAAATAGGATGTGATTTATCCAATATTTGAATGATAAAAGAACCTTAAAACATTAAACTAGATATCATAAATTCTTCGCTGTAAAATTGATAAATACGAGCTTTTACTGGTTTCCGCTATACTATAACGATGATTGATGAGGTTAAACTTTTCATTGCCTCCGTTGAATTCAGTACACCATGTCTGTTAGATTTAATATATATTTCGTATTTAATATTCAAACTGTAAACATGGCTCTCTATAAAAAGCACTTAAATAAAGGATTATTTTTTGATACACATCAATTTACTTTGTAAAGCCTAAAAAATTTATTGTAAAATTTCTTTCACAGAATAAATATTTGAAAGAATAATTTTTCAACCAGGACTAACTTCAAATTTCTTCTCGAGATTCGAAGAATAAATAAAAGAACGTTTGAATTTTTTAAACATATAAGAAACTTAATTCTTTTCTTTTTTTAAATTTCTACAAACACTTAATAGCATCATGAATTATTTCATCATTTTTAATGTAGAATTATTTTATCTCTTTCTCGCATATATTAATCACAGGCAAATTTCAGTTAGAAATTTGTTAAAGAAAATACAAGTTTCAAGATATATAGTTACATTTCCAGATACTCTAGAATGAAACTATCATAATATGCACTAAAGCATAAAAAAGAGTTTAATTTTTAATTTTTGTTGATACACTGGAACCTCGATAACTAGAAACCTCAAGGAAGTAACAAAAAATAAATAAAGCTGGTTTAAGCGGATGTCGATTTAGGAAGTTTTAACTTCATTTCATCTTTTAAAATGTTTTAACAAATCTATACTTATAAAGGAGTGGCTTGATTTTCTCATAATCAACGCCGAGCCTCAACCGTTTTTCCCTAGAACAATGGTATTTGGAAGACATGTAGGTACACAATGTAGGGCCGCACCAAATGAACTAGTCGCTTCCTCCCTCCCTAGGATTTGATATTCGGAAGGTGCGGTACAGTAATAGGGTAGTGTGAGTGTTCCACACTAAGCTAAGGACCCGGCTCCCTCATGGGATCCCGGCTACGAAGCTGTGGCTCACGCTCGCTATCCGCCCAAGTGGGCCTTTTGATAAGGCTCCACTAATGTCGCTTCGACATCTGTCGTCAACTCATTTTAGGAAAGGGTGAC
This sequence comes from Maratus michaelseni, assembly GCA_963931845.1. NCBI lineage: Eukaryota > Metazoa > Arthropoda > Arachnida > Araneae > Salticidae > Maratus > Maratus michaelseni. The sequence continues at coordinate 362,836,893 of OZ007586.1, read as the reverse complement.
GAAGTGCAGGTAGGCTCACGCCCCCGCTGCTCCCCTGGCCGAAGAGCACCACCTTGGGGGGTCCCCGGGTAAACCGGATCCTTCTTGGTCGTGACTCGTATGGGCTCTACAAGAGCCTGGAATCGGCGGATGATGGGCGACTGCCTTCGGCAGCCGCGACCTCTGTCTTACACAATGTAGGCGCGTACTAAGAAAGGATTTTTGAAAATTCACAGCATAAGGGAGTCAAATGGGGGGGTCGAAAGTTTTAGATAATTTCGTCTTCTCGACATATCTCAGCAGGTTTTTTAAGTAGCAGCGTGAAATTCGGGATAACAATTCTACTAAAGAATAGTTAAACATGTATTTCAGGCGATTTTAGAAATTCAACTGCTAAGGGGGTTAAATGGGGGATCGAAAGTTTTTAGTCATTTCACGTTTTTGCCATATCTCAGCAGCAGTTTTAGGTAGGAACGGGAAATTCAGGATAACAAATCTACTAAAAAAAATAATGAAACACATATTTCAACGATTTTAGAAATTCACTCATTAAGGGGGTTAAATGGGTGGTCGAAAGTTTTAGGTCATTTTGCCTGTTCGCCATGTCTCAGCAGCATTTTTAGCTAGGAGCTCGGAATTCGGGATAACAAATCTACAAAAAATATTGACAAACATGTATTTCAGCAATTTTAGAAATTCAGCAACTAAGGTGGGTTAAATAGGAGGTCAAATATTTTAGGTCATTTTACCATATCTCAGTAGAAATTATAGGTTTAACCATGAAACTCAGGATAACAAATCTACTAAAAAAAATAGTTAAACACGTATTTCAGCAATTTTAGAAATTCAGACACTAAGGGAGGTTAAATGGGGGTCGAATGTTTTACGCCATTTTGCCATATCTCAGTAGAAGTTATAGTTGGGAGCGTGAAATTCGGGATAACAAATCTACTAAAGGATAGTTAAACATGCATTTCAGGCGATTTTAGAAATTAAACTACAAAGGGGGTTAAATGAAGGGTCGAAAAATTTCGATGATTTCACCTTATCACCATATTTTATCAGCAGTTTTAGAAAAAAGCGTGAAATTCAGGATAACAAATATCCTTAAAAAATAGTTTAAAAAGTATTTTAGTGATTTTAGAAATTCGGCCACTAACGGGGGTTAAATAGTGGGTCGAATGTTTTATGTCATTTTGCCATTTCTCAATAGAAGTTATAGGTAGGAGCGTGAATTTCGCTGTAACAAATCTACTAAAGAATAGTTAAATATGTATTTTAGGCGATTTTAGAAATTCAACTACTAAGGGGGTTAAATGTGGGGGTCGATAATTTTACCTTTTCACCATATCTCATCAGTAATTTTAGTTAAAAGCGTGAAATTCAGGATAACAAATCTACTAGAAGATAGTTAAACATATATTTCACAGATTTTAAAAATTCACACCCTAAGGAGCATGAAATTCGGGATAACACATCTACTAAAGAATAGTTAAACATGTATTTCAAGCGATTTTAGAAATTCGACCTCTAAAGGGGTTAAATGGGGGGTCGAATGTTTTAGGACATTTGACTTTTTCGCCATATCTCAACAGCAGTTTTAGTTAAAAGCGTGAAATTCAGGATAACAAATCTACTGGAAGATAGTTAAACACGTATTTCAGGAGATTTTAGAAATTCACCCTCTAAAGAGGTTAAATGGGGGGAGGGGGTCGAAAGGTTTAGGTCATTTCGCCTTTTGGTCCTATCTCAGCAGCAGTTTTATGTATTACTAGCCGGGCTTCGCCCGTCTAGGCTAGACGGGCGAAGACCGGCTAATAATTTATATGCTAGAATACTAAAACTATTAAATGTGTATAATAAATAAGTATGAGTTGTTAAATATGCAGTTTTAAAATAATTAAAGAAGTAAACATTTTCATTCACTTTTAGGTCATCTTCATTATATAGAAAAAAACTAACATTTTCGATATTTATAAAAATAAATAAATAAAAATAAAAATAAATAAAAATTGGATTATTTTTCTTTCGTAAGAAATTAAAAATAAGAACGAAAAATCATACATCAGGCATAGATTACGAAAACCTTTCCAACACTAACAGAATATTATTAAGAAATTTCTTTTTTTATATACAATGAAATGAAATATCTAAATAAACAATTTAAAAAACACATTACTCAGTAAAAATCCATTTTCAACAATTGCTGTCCATATCGGTAATTTGTGCAATTTTTTCGTGCAGCCGTGTATGTGATCTATAGAGTTTATATACATCACGTAATACACTAAACATTAAATAAGTTTAAAAGTGCATATCGCACGTATCAAACGTACTTCCAGCAATATTAATCATCATAGTTAGTCCTGTAACCGAATTCTTTTGCGCGTCTCTATAAGTGAACGTTGAATTCTACGCACTCCATAATCTACAAAAAACATGCTGCAGTTCCCTCAGTGATCCTTTTTAAATTGATTGTGTTTGATTTCTTTATGTTTGAAATATCGTAAAATTAATAAAATGCACCGCAAACGAATTTTCCCAATATACCATAATGTAAGGGAATTCCTTTGCCAGTCCCAGGAAATGAACTATAAATGCTAGACACTTCATTTTCAATACCAAGCATTCTATAGTAAACCTCAATAACATACAAAATGTACATGGAAATCCAAGAATATTTACGAGAGTTAGAGCACGGATAGACAGACAGACAAACCGAATTCATAAATACTTTTCAACTATGTTGGAAAGTTTAATCATTCGAATTAATTCATTCATGGAATTTCCCAGTCTCTTTCTGTGTATGCATTATGCGACGAATAACTTTTTCGATTTTCAAAGCATTGTTAAACAGACTGTGCATGTATCTCACTCTCTTTATCTGAACTTTGAGATTATCTTCCCATAATAAATAAAGAACTTAGATTTTGATTAAATTAATAGACAAGGAAATCTGCAGATCAGGAGCCTCAACGTCAGCTCTAAAAGTCATTGTTTTTAATCTCACTTTTCATATAATTTAGCATCTTACAATCCGCAATTTATTTTTTTTATATTACATACATGTTTATAGGCATATAAAATACTTCGGAGGTTTCAGAAATTAGAAGCGTTAAATTAAACACGGTTTATGAAATGATATTTTGAAATTCTTATGAACTTCTTATTCATGTAACTTTTTAGATAAAAAAAATAAACTTGTATTAAAATAAATTCTTCATTTATGCCAATAGAATACAAAAATAATTTATTTTGATAATAAAATATTGCAGCAAAATAGCGCGAGTTACTTGAATTTTATTATTTTGATATTCTTTGAAATAGGGTTGTTAAGCAACTAATAAATTAAAGAGCAAAGTAAAAAGAAATGCATTTTAAAATTTGTAAAAAAACATGAAAATAAAATGTTTTATATTTCCCGAACAGATGCATTTTTTTTTAAATAATTTAAACAATTACTTTCTAAATTCTAATGAATGTATCGTGAAATTTTCAAAGCTATTGGGTATATTTAAAACCTCCATATCGAAAATTTAGCATTAATAATTTTACGTTTAAATCCATTATTCAAATATTCTATTTTCATTTCAGTTAAAAATGAAATTTGAAAATTGTCTGCATTCCCGTAGGAAAGCATTATGACCTAAAAAGAAAAGTTCTATATTTTTCGAATGAATGTACCGAATGTAACTGAAAACTGTACAGCTGATTCCGGGTACCTCACCAATATACCCACCAAAAATCAACCTAGTAGGACGATTTTTACGGCAGTTATCGTGGAACAGACAAACAGACAGACAGAAACCAAAAACTTTCGCGTCTCCACAGTGAGCCTCAACTGACGTTTCGGCAATAATATCGATTTCTTTAGAAGTCGCGTGATCAGAGTCGAGATTGACAAATTCCTCTGAAATATAATCGTTTGTCGTCGTCATACAAGGATTTGTGCTAAAATGTTGCATGAAGCTAGTGATATATTTTTAACAGTTTCCAACATAATTGAAAAGTTTGCCATGTAATTGATATATGTTGTTCAAGTTTATTATGACATATTTGGTATTAAAAATGAAGTTTGTACCATTTATGGTTAGTTTACAGGGACACTCAAAAGTATTCTGTTACATTACGCTCAATGAGGACATTTTTTCCCGGTGCATTTTAATGTTGTTACACTATTTCAAATATAATAAAATTGGTATGCATCATTAAGGTGAACAACAGCGCATTATCTATAAAATATAGAATAAGTAAAAATTACACTTCGTTTTCAGGGAACTAAAAAATATTCCGTTACATCACAGTCAATTTAGAAAAATCACTTTTAGTGCTTTTTAATGATGTTACACAGTTTCAAACGTGATGAATTTTCTATAGCGTATCGAGTAAGTATAGCAATTATACTTCGTTTACAAGGACGTACAAAATAATTCCATTACATTATGATCTATGGGGAATATTTTTTTTAATGATGTTAAACTATTTCAAACTTAATGAAACTGATATAGCTTACTGAGGTGCAGTGCAACATGTTTTCTATAGACTGTTGAGTACGCATAATTTATCGTTTATTTGCGGAGACACTCAAAAAATTCAGTTACACGACTGACTATGAGCCATAACTGTTGGATCTGCGTTTTCACCTGTGATATGCATTTTAAAACTTAACTTATTTGTAATGTATTACGAGCTGTGTAGAACGTATACTGAGCTGCACGAAAGAATTGCGCACATACCGGCTATAGCCAACCATTGCTGAAAATAAATTTTTATGCGTTCTGGTTTTTTTTTTTTTATGTTTATTTAGATATCTTATTTCATTGTATGAACAAAAATAAAATTTCTTAACAACATTTCCATAGTGTGGGAAAGTGTTTCATAATCTATGCCTTGATGCATGAGTTTTCTTTCTTGTTCTTTATTGGAGTTAATATTGTGCCAAACATTGTAATAATAAAAGTTGAACTACAGGGAAGTCGTTTTATCCACGCATCGGATAATATACATGCCGGTCCGGTATAATGCATGGCTATGCAGTGTGTAATAGAACATGTTACTGAAATCAGATACGAAGACAAATGTTATTAGCGTGTCGGTAGATATACAAATAATCAGTCAGAGAGACAGGATGTAAGAAAATTATGATGATGAAGGAGGGGTGAGAAAGAATGGAAGTGAAAGAAAATACGACTGACGAATGAGAGAACAAGATAAAATAAAATGTAAAAAGGAGAACAACAAAAGCAGAATATATAAAACAAATAATGACATAAAATGAAAACTGAAAGGAAATCAATTCAGAAAATAAGAAGAACCACCCGAATAAAATAAAATTTCAAATGAAATAGATGAAGGAAAATGAAGGGGAAAATTGTAAGTGGCGGATGTGAGAGACAGAGAAAACTAGAAGTACAAGTGTTGCTTCCAAACAAGCGATATGAACAATATAATAATTCGTGAAGATGAAATATGTTTCATAAAAGTCTAAACGAAAGTAAGAAATGAGAGAGCATAAAATTCTAGTATTAGACCGGTCAAAGAGAGGCTCGAAATCCAGTAATTGGGAGCATTAAAAAAATACCATAAATCTAAAGAAGTTGCGTACTTTTAACACTTTTAAAATCTTTTAAAAGTACTGTTCAAGACTCTCTAAATTTAACCAATGTAACCCGGATTACATGAGCAAGAGAAGTACCAAGAATTGGACCTTTAAGAGGGCAGAACCTTTTTCTATTGGTTTAAAAATAACGCAAAGACCCAGACCACAAAACATTTTCGAGGTTTTGAAAAAAAAAGAGAGAACATAGAAGCGTAAAATAATAAAGGTGAGAATTAGAAAAACCTTTTGGAAAAGATATGGGCATCTAGGGTTAATGAATTCGTAAGGACACAGGAAAGGTAACGATGTACAAGGACTTCAGTTAATGTAGTTTAGTATAGGAAATATAAGGATTTGATATAAGGGCATGTAAAATGCAATAATCTTTTGATAAACAAAAGAAACTTTTTGTTTAAAAGGTTGGTTTGCGTGTTTAAAAAGAGAAACATATGAAACAATTTTCAATGAAAATTACTTCAAAATAGATAGTTAAAGTAAAATTTATTTTTTAAAGCAAATGCGAATCTTTTAAATTGTAACAAGTCCTTCCGGCTCAGTCGAAAGAATAGTTTGATTTGTTTGTTTGTTTTTTATTTTAAGGAACATAAATCAGATTTAATAAAAATTAAACAAATTGGTCTTACTCCTTCTAAGTTCACTATTTTGGCAAGTAAGTTAATTTGTAGAGAAATTTTTAATTTGACATATAATTAAATAAATATGATGTAATTACATCAAAAATATTAGAAAATCGTTGAAATCAAAGTTTAAAAATCTCCCAGGCTATAATATTTTTCCGACGCTCAAACAAGGTTTAAACTCAAAACATTCAATGAATGCCATCGAAATATTTTAATACGTCTCACCTAAACAATTAAACAACTTCTAAAACTTTTAATGAAATCGAAGAATTTTAACATACATTAATGATGAACTCAAAATATAGCCCCATCGAGCCTAATGCTATTCGTTTTTCAAAGACATGTTATTTACAAACGAATCACAGAATCTTCTTGATTAATGGACGCATTCAAGATATTTTGCTTAAGAAATAAAAGAAAGAAAACAATCTACTCTTCGCCGGAAGGACTTGTATAACTTAATATCATTAAAATGCACAGCAAACGATATTTCTCCAATGACCACAATGCAAGGGAATTCTTTTATTATACGTGCCTGTAAACGAACTATATGAACTATATACTTGATTAACGAAATTTATGCAAGCTGCTTGCAAGATCAATACCCTGTTCAATTTCGCTTTGGATTTGGTTCTGTATTTCGGATGTTGTCGTGATGACAAGCTTTGCATTATATATATATATATATATAGACACAGTAATAAGAAATATTGCCAATGCACAATACGATAAATAGTTAACAAAATTATTGCAATAAGATGATTTTTTTAAAAATCAACCTAAAATGAATTTATTGTCTACTGTTATTTATTTTTTTAAACAAAATATCTCACATGGTTTCCGGGTATTTGCGTTTGTACAGGCAACTATTTATCGTATTGTTCATTGACAATATGTCTTTTTACTAAATCGACGATGATGTTCTACAATTTTGTCATTGAACTTTTAGTCGTGTCTCGTTGTTTTCGAGATATGATGTTTAATTCCGGAATTTACGGCTAAGGGGCGGTGCCAGGAACCCCATCGTGCACCGCATAGCCATTTTACATTCTTTGACACTACATTCATATAATTGTAGCTAACTCAGTTCGCCGCCAGTTATTTCAGGCCAAAGAAACTTAAGGAATCACCCTGCACTCTCAAAAAATATTTCGTCAAAAAACGTAAAAAGTACATAGGTAGCAAGTTGCCGGAACACCCTTATGATTGCAAGAGATTTTCCTTACAAATTTCTGTCCGATTTCGATTATTTTGCTTATATTACTGAATTAGATTAAGTTATTTTCACACGTCTTGAGCTATTTAGAAAGAACTAAAAGGATTCGTATACATATCAAAAAGAAGTTTAATTCCGTAAAATATTTTTTCCCTAAAAAATGTTAAAAATACTAAATATTAAGCTTTTAAAATTTAGCAACTGAATAAAACTAAAGCAAAATTGTTTAGGAAAATTTCAAGCTCTATGTAACAGAAGAAATTTGATTTAATTTAAAACGGAATACTTTTAGTTTAGTATTAAGAACGTAAGAAAGTTTAAACTATTGATAGAGATTCAGTCGATTTTTGAAATACAATTTACTATATTTTCATTTAATAATGTATCATTAGAATATTTAATGCGCTTAATTTAATTCTAGAAATTATTAGCAGATTATATTCCTTAAACCTTTAATTACTTAAATGATCTAACTGCAACGTTGAAAAAGAAAAAAATCACAGATATGCTTCTTCCTTTCGACTATCTAATATTATCCACAAAATCATACTAATTTCTGTAAATGTACCCGCTACGAGAGCTCATTCATCTAATATTAGTTTTGCCTCTGGGTATATATACTAACATATTTAGTAAGTCAGAGCTCCAGTAACCGCTTCTCTATTATTCATTTACACAGGCTCATTGCGTGGTTTAGAACTGTATGCCTCGATCTGTTTGAAGAAGGAATTCGATTAGTTAAATACATCTCCGTTACAACAAGAACAAAGAGAAATATTAATTTTAATGATAGAGTATTTGATTATTGTTTTTCTCTAGAACAGTAAAAGTAAGACATTTTTCTGGACTAAAATAATGTTATTAATTAACGAAATCCGATGCATAAAAAAAGTCCAAATCAATTTTGCGTTTAAAACCGCATTTTCATAATAATGTACAAAGTAACTGTTTATTATATTCATGAATGTAATTGGTTGCATACTAAATCATGGCTTTAATTTTGTATATTTGGTTAAGCCTGATTCTTATATAGAACATTCTGGAACAACAAAATGGAAAATTTTGTTTTACTACAATGTTTATTTTTTTATTATTTATTTATTTATTTATTGTACATAGAGAATTTTCTGGGAAATATGTATTTTTTGATAAAATGTACTTTAATTGATAAATTATTGCAGATTATGTCTAACAATTTAATACATAACCAGTGCACCTCTCAATCGGTTTTTCTTTCATCTAGCGTAAACTACGATGATTCTCGACGCTCCGCTATGGCGTCCGCTACAGCGTCGCGCATCATCGTAGGCTACGCTTCCAGTAATGTTATGCTCGAAATGTACAGTAGATGTCGTGACCTGCGGTATCGTTTGCTTGTTTTGATGCCCTGAAATTTAAGGCTTTTTCGGGAATTTGTCTTTTAACACCCATTTGTCATCGGGCAATTTTTAAACTTTTCTATAAAACGGGCCATTTTAATTATATTAAAACAATGGTAGCATCTCCCTCTGCTGAAAGACTTTCGTAAATTCTTTCCTACATAGTTTTCTCAAGTTTAAGCCATAGTAAATATCATTCAATATACTGATTTATTATAAAATGTCTTACGATCTGAAAAAATATGAGCAACATGATTTAAATGCATTTTCTGTAAAGTAGAAAACACGCCCTATAAGACAATGCTGTTTTTTGAATAAAAACAAGAATTCTCGTTTCCCGATGCGAATGTGTTAAGAAATGCGAAGTGTTTATAAAAATATATTTACTCTAATTTATTATACATATATGAAAGTAGAAAGTCGCATTTCCTTGAGTTGGTATATTAAAAAATAGCGGCTTTACAGCTGATGGGCGGGAGCGCTGTATAAAAAAAGGATCAAACGTTGGCACAATAAATCACCGCAGATTTGGCCTAGAACAATGAAACAAAGAAATGGCTTTTATGTCAAAAAGCTCGTGAAATACGCAGCCGTTTTTAGTGAAATGATATCGATTCAAATTAAAATGTAAAGTTTCAACCAAACAATTCGTTTTTTAAAGTTACACATAAAAGCGGGATATCAATATTTTTAAAAAACTAGTGACATATGAAAAATATAAGACGAATAATTTTTTAAAAGGTACAAGTTGATTGATCGAATGTTGGCGGAGCTAAAAGCCCCACAGATTTTGAAAATGCTATTAAACGAAAAAAACGTTTAAAGTGTTCGTTACTGTAGCGCGCTCTATTTCTATAGCTGTAAAATTGCCCTTTCATTTTCAATATAGATTTCTAAGTATATAACTAAAATATGATTTCTGTATATATAAAAGAGTACTTTGAACTAAAAATTTGTTTTCGAAATTTTTAACCGATGAAAGTGGTGTTACCCCTTAAAGAATGGTGTTTCGCACCCCTTTTTGAGTATCAGTGATTCAGAGATAGAATGCTCTCTACTATTCAGGCTGCACGAGTTTGATTCTCGATAATAATAATCCAGGTAGCACAAACGTATTAGCCAATATCAAAATGTAATATCGGTCAATATCAAACTGTGACACTGGCCAACATTAAATGATCCCCCCTCCCCCTAAAATATTATTCAGGAATATTACTTTTTGATATCTAACAATGTTGGCCAATATTTTCCGACATCTGTGAATATCATTTTCTGACACTGAGCGACATCTTTTTCTATCATTTCTACGTATCATTTTCCGACATCTGTGAATATCATTTTCTGACACTGAGCGACATCTTTTTCTATCATTTCTAAGTATCATTTTCCGACATCTGTGAATATCATTTTCTGACACTGAGCGACATCTTTTTCTATCATTTCTAAGTATCATTTTCCGACATCTGTGAATATCATTTTCTGACATTGGGCAATGCCATTTAACAACATTTTCAGACATTGAGAGATACTTGTTTCTGATATTCCTGAATATCATTTTCAGTTATTGGGAGGTATCTTTTCCTGACATTTCTGAATATAATTTTTCAATATTCATAAACACTGTCGATATTAACAATACCTGATAATAACATTTACAGTGCACACCTATTTTTCAACATTATAACTGCATGGTTAATATTATATATTCGTTGCCATATGAAAGGCAAAAATATTTATACAAAAGTATACTTGTATAACTATATACCTGATATAGATACATATATAGTTATATATAAATACTTTTGCAATTTCCTTTAGTATGGCAACAAATATATAACATTAACCATGGAGTTACAATGTAGAAAAAAGTGTGCATTATAATTGTTATTTCCAGGTATTGTTAGTATCGACTGTATAATATGTGCATAGAGTATATATTTATATAATACTATATTTATTTAAACAGGTGTAACATACAACTGGAACTAAAACTACCATCGTTAATATCTTATTGATACAAGACACCAACCTGATGTTATGAATTTAATAAATGTATACTAAATTACAGTTCTGCCTTCTGTTAGTTTGCTTTTATAATATATACCATTTTTATTATGTACTTAATAAGAGTTTGTTTGCTGGTTTGAACATAAATGGGGACATCTCCTCCTGGTTTGGATATGTCGTCTAAAAAAGACCTCCAATAAAAGGCATTTAACATCAAAATTTGAAGATTTTCAGTTTTCTTAGATGTAATTTTTATACTTTTTATACAGACTTGTGACATCAAAACTAATTTGACTGTGAAAATCCTCAATTTTGAATTATCTTATTATAAAAACAAACTTTATGGAACAACCTCCAGAACAAAAGAAAACAGCCAAAAGAAAATATTTTAAAGACAAAGTTATTATGTATAATATGCAATCTATAAATGCAAAAAAACCAACAAAATTACTACAATTTTTTTTTTATTTAACATACCTATGGACGATCAAAGGTCCATGAATAAATGTCTACTAAATAAGTCGCTCATCGGCACAGTAATCTTGAAAACTATCAAAAATCATCTTTCGTTTAATGTTCACACTCTTCTCTCACCAACAAAAGCCACTGCACATATTTTACGTAATAAATCACATGACAATTAAAAATGAATCTATGTCAAAGCCTTAACTCGACGATTATACACTTCTACATCCCATGTGTCTCAATCTTGAGTTTTGTAGAGTTCCATTCCATCTCGGGGGAAAATCTCAAGATTCTGAAAAGAAAACATTTTGAAACCTTAAAGGTCAACAGAAATAAATTTATCAACATATATACCTATATGAAATAAAAGATTAGTGTTCGTTTTTTAAATAAGGAACTACAAGGGGTAACAGGACCGCTGCATAGGACCCCAAAGCCAAAAATTAGAGGCATTTGTTTTAACCTGGCTATAAATTGTGGTTAAAACCAGGGTATGCGATTTTTTTAATAAAAAATATAATTTTAAAACTACACATTTTAAAGTAAAGTAACTTACACTAAATCATTAAATTTAATAATTAGAAAAGCTGTTTTAAATTTTTTTGAAATTAAAAAATAAACCCATTCACTTGGTTAATTTGAAATATTTTAATCACATAAAAAATTACATACATACTTTTAATAAATAGAGCAATATAAATAGGTTCAAATTCAAAATGAGACTTTTGTCTTACTTTTGAAAACATGAAATAAAGTAAACTTTCTTGTGTTATCAACTCACTTACACAACTGTAATTTAACAAGTATATCTTATACTCAGTGTCTGTGCAACGTAACACGATCCCTGGCATTGCAGTTAGTGGGATGTATAAAAAATACTATTAATTTAACATTTAATGAGCATAATTATTTTTAATTTTGCAAAATTTCTATCCTTTACAATATTTTAAATATTTAGTTTTTGCGTTCACGGTTGCTTTCAGGATCGTAGACTCTGTACATTCACTGACAATTATATCAATTTTGCCTGTAAGAAATAAATACTCACTTTTTTTTCACGAAGAAACATTTATAAACAAATCTAGAACAAAAATATTAGTTGATACAGAAGAAACATTATTTTGAACTTTAGAGAGAGACCCGATGCTCTTAACAACCCTCTAATTGGCACATGGCCCTGGGCAGCCGCCCCGTTTGCCCGATGATTGGGCCGGCCCTGCCTATACTATATAAAATATCCTAGATATTACCTTAACTTACCCATTTGATAAAACATAAATCATATGCACCCTTCATTACTGAAAGCTAAACCTTTTTGTTTTAAACAAATATTTTATTAAATATCTTAAAATGTAAAAGATAATCTAAGCATTTTATTCAGAAAAAAAGTTATGAATGAATTTTCAAACATTCTATGCTGGATTTGGATTTTATAATACAATATTCTTTTAAACATACCTATTCGGCAGTGATTATATACAATATTCAAGAATACACACAATATTAAAATTTAATAAATTTGGATCATGTATTACACACACATAACGATGATCATGATTACATATTAATTTATTCTAAAGTTTCCCATAACTTCCCAAAAATTCTCTTCATGTTTTTATATTAAAAAATTCTCACTGGATTTAGATATTTTCTACTGAGTAAATATATGCATTAATCTTTTAACATTTTTCAGCTGAGATTCTCTGTTTTTAATTTTCGATTTTTGTTTTAAAGTGCTATATTTGATTAAAATAAAACTAAAAAAACATGGATTTTGAGTTCTGTCTCTCCCACTTCTTAAATTTACAATATATTTTTGGCAAAACATATTTGTTACATAATATCGTGCCCTAAATTTGAATTATTTTTTTTAATTGATTTAAAATTTAAATCAATGATTTTTGCACTAGAACATCATGTAGGCTTAATCATGTCCTTGTTTAAAGCACTATTCATAAAGATCATAAATTTAATATTATACAATTCAAGTTTCTTACTCTAAAGACAAGCAATATGAATAACAGTTTAGTTTCATTAAGATTTAAACTGAAAGTAAAGTAGTATAAAATAACAAAATTGCCTACTCGTGTAGTCATTGCGAGCCAAACAATAAAATCAGCAAATTATTAACCAGAAATCAAATATTCAGTTTGTGGTAATGCCCGGCAAAATATTCTTACGGGAAAATATTAAAATTACGTAAAAACGTATAAACTGCATGATAAACAAATAAACAAGCATTAATAAATAAATAACACCAAATTTGACTAGAACACATGCCAAACAACACTAACTTAACATATGATTCAAAGAATAACAATTATATTTTAAATAAGAAAAAATAATATTACTAACCATTTACAATACATGTTAAACGAGCTTCAGGTGTTTTAAAAGTTACTCAAATAAGTTTTATGATAATAAAACTTCGAAAAAAACGAAACATGATATCATCATATATTATAATACGAGCAAATCTTGTGTGTGTGTATATATATATATATATACAGGGTCATTCATAATTCCCTCCGGGGTTTCGAAACGTTATAGTAAAAAAACGAAGACGAATATGAAAAAAAGAAACATATGAAATTATTCCGAACTATTCAAGTTTTACTTACATACATTACAGGTGTTCTATGTGTGAACCCTTGGTCACACGGCATACATCCATGCGATAGTCCAGTTCCTGCCATACTACCTTTAGCCGGTATCGCTAAATCGGTGTATCACCAAAAAAGGTTAATTCATCTAAAAATTTGAGCTGACTTTGAGGGGTCATATACAAAGCGAAAAATGAAATATTGAAATTAAACAGAAAAATAAATATCAATTTATTTTCATATTAGAAAACGGTCTACTATAAAAAATGAATACATCAAATACCGGAATCTACTAGAGATACTGCTCAAAGTGTTCTCCATTGGTGGCAATGCACAATTGAATGCGTGACAGTACTGAGTCCTGGACACGTTGGAGCATAGCAGGCGAAACCACCCTTAACCGGTATCGCTAAAACCGGGTATCACCAAAGAGGTTTTTTTTATCTAAAAATTTAAGCTAACTTTTAGGGGTCAAACAACATTCAAAAGTCAAAGTAGGCAGTGTTGAATTCAGGGGGTGGCCCGGGAGGGACATTCCTCCCCTTTCCCCCGGAGCAATGAAATGTCCCTCCCGGAAAATGTGAGATTTTGCGTTTTCCATAGTCAAAAAGTGCAATTTCTCCCCGGAACTCTATAATGTCCCACCGCCGGAGAAAAGTGTCTGAATTCAACACTGAAAGTAGGTATTGCTTGTTATCGGAAAATAAAACCTTCCGCTCTTTTGCGAATGCGTTCAGTCTGTTTTGATTTTATCAAAATAGGGTTGAGTCGAGAGTTTATATCTGGGATTCCAATGTTTAATCTGGATTTTTAATTAAGAACTTAAAACATTGTAATAGGATATGATATACATGTTTTATAGGAAAATATGCTGAACAGACATGATTTCAAGTAGAAGATATTATCATTTAGCCGTCATATGTTAGCATAGATTTTTCATTATGCCTAACATGGCGTTTAACTACGGTAGATTCGCAGACCAGAATGGTCGCGCTCGGAATGGTTACAGACATTTTCTTGCCTTCGGATTTTATTATAAGTAGATAATAAATTGATATTTTATTCGGTCATTTTGGGTCACCATGGGTCAGGATCAAGTTAATTGTATCTAAAAAACGGTTCAAACGATTTTGACTAAATTTTGTATCCTACCATTTTCGGACACGAGAAGACTATTGGGCTGGGTCACATGTTCGAGAACTTTTGATTAGTCGGTCATTTTTGGGTCACTGTGGGTCAAGCTAATTTTACCTAAAATACGGCTCACACTATTTAGACTAAATTTGGAATCCTATGGTTTTTGGGCACGAGCAGACATGTGGGGCTAGGGCACATGTTCGAGAAAATTCGATTAGTGGGTCATTTTGGTCATGGGTCAAGCTATTTTTATCTTAAAAATAGCTCAGACGATTTGAACTGAATTTTGTATCCTACGGTTTTTGGGCACGAGAAAATCATTGGGCTAAGTCACATGCTCGAGAAAATCCGATTTGTAGGTCATTTTTGGTCACTGTGGGTCAAGCTAATTTTATCTAAAAAATGGCTCAGATTATTTTGACAAAATTTTATATTCTACGGGTTTCGGGCACGAGAAGACAATTGGGCTTGGTCACATGTTCGAGAAAATTTGATTAGTGTGTAATTTTGATTACGGGTCATTATGGATCAAGCTATTTTTATAAAATAAAAGGCATTATAGTAATAATACAGAGAGAAAAATATATCGAGTTGAACTCAAAGCTAATTTTGACCGAGCATAACTCGGTGTTCCCTGCTCGTGAAAGTAAAGCGAAATCATCCTGCAGCATGCAGCAGGGCTGTCCGTTCACTGTTCACTTCATTTCACATTTACAAACTTTGCCAGATACGGATGTCCATAGATATCCATAGAAAGAACAACAGACATAAGGGAAAGAAAACTTCTGTTGCAAAAAATATGTTTAATGATTCGGAATCTAAAAAGAAAAATCAAGACAATGAAGATTGGTTTTGCCTAATTTATAAGAAAAATAAAATAGCAGAAATAATTCAGTGTTCAGATTGCCAAATGTGTCGTCTAGTTGCAAAACCGGCCAACTCCTCAAAATTTGAAAATGTGTTTTTTCAGCTTTTTAAGTTCTAAGTAAACTTTTCTACCATCTGGAAACAAGAAATAAGCCTAAGCTGGTCAAATCCCTGTGTTATATGCGTTTGAAAATCATGATGTGCTGCAAAACCGGCCAAATCCATAAACTAGTGAGGTTCAAAAGCGGCCATCTCCATATCCGCTAGATGGTACTTCTGCTTCTCTCCACAGTAACCTTTCACTTGTTGATTAGATTAATGTTACAGTGTTTTCTCTTGCTTGTTTGCTCCTCTTTGGTGCATACAAAGTTTCTAATAATTTAGTTTGGTGTTTTCTCTGACTATGGAAAAGTTTGTGGAGGAAGTATCTCCTAATCAATCAAGGAAAAAGAAAAGTGACCCTACGACGTGGAAAAGGAAAAAAAGGCCAAAATTCACCTTGTGATAACCAGATCCGGATTAACATATCTTTATGATTTAGGCAAAATACTTTTCCGTGCCCTTTCCCTTCGCTTTCATAAAACTGTAAGTGAATTTTCTCTGATAATTTAAGAATTTTTTAATCTATTTAATTTTTTAATAAAATATTCTTCCATTTAATTTCTTTTATAAATTTTAGTATTTTGAGGATTGTAGATGCGGAATGAACGGGCTTTTGCTACAGTTAAAATCTCAGAATACATTGTGATTACATTTTCATAATTTCTGGCATTATTTTTTTCAGGTACTGCCCTACTGGTAATCCCAGAAATCCAAGGTGTGAGCACTCTTCAAAACCTTACCAATGCTCCTCAACGCTTTCCCGAACATTTTTGTGTGTTTGCTACCCCTAAACACCCAATATCACATTAAATTGAGTAAAAATTAATTTCTGGTTTGTTGCAAAACCGTCCAACTCCAAAGTAAGTTGCAAAGGTGGCCAAATCCAAAACAAAGACTTGAATAACACCCTCATTTCATGTGCCCCTGCCACCTAATTTTGTGTTTTCAAATATACTGTCTTAACGACTATAAAACTAAAGAGTTTTGGTTCTAATCTTATTTTGGCTAAGTGTGGCAAAAAATCACCTTTTTCTCAAAATTTTACTTTTTGGAGATGGCCAGTTTTGCAACTAGACGACACAAATATGGTTTCATGTTGTGTGCGCTGGAATAAAAAATGAACAAAAGAAATTCATGTATAAGCCTTGAATCACTTCTTACATGATATTCAAGTATCTACCAATTAGTTCCATAATTTCTATTCCTAATTACTTATAACTTTGATTTACATTTTGAATATATTTTAATTTACAACAATTACACTTACGTTCAGACATTTGATTTCATCAGAGACCTGCCAAGTCTCCGGCTTTTTGGAAACCAGTAATTTAGTACAGAAAATGTTGTTTTATTTAATCGGAACATTTTGCGGTTTAAAACAAAAACATTTTCTCTAAAAAATTACTGGTGTGCAAAAATCCGGAGACTTGGCAACTCTGTCATTATATATTATCGATTTTTTTTTGTTTCATTAATCGCAAACTTTGCTTTTAATAAAATTATTTATATTCCCTACCCATTAAAACAGCCTAATATTGTTTGGTCCATTTAGGAGACTGGGGGTCCAACTTAATTTTATTAAAATGTTATTTATTTTTTTTTTAGTTAGGACAATCAGCGCACCTTAAAGAATATGGACCTCTTTTGACACATTTTTCAAATTAAAATAAAACTTAAGATTTTCAAAAAGAAAGTGTTCTGAAGATTTATTTAGTTAGTAAATGTTAGTAGAGTTTAGTTAGTAGAACAGCTAGACTTGTTCCATGAGTTTATATACATGCAAGAAGTCCAGAAACAATAGAGGATTGACCACATGTAGTGATATTTTGCAGATATTCCAAAAATGAAGTGAGTTACACCTGAAAATAAGTGAAGTGGTCCAAATTCGGCTACTCTCCCTGCAAACCAGTCAATTTTAAATTGCTAATGTTTACTTTAACAAAGACTCCAACTGTTTTTAACACTTTCCAATCTAGTTGAAAAGCGTTTATGACTTTGGTTTGTCTGCCGTCTGTCCGTCTGTCCATCAGCCGTCTAGCCGTGCTCTAACTCCCGTAAATATGCTTCGATTGTCCTGAAATTTTTGTATGTTATTGTCGTTTACTATAGCATGCTCCCTATTTCAACAGAAGTGTGCAGCACTTATAGTTTTTTACAGGGACAGTCAAAAGTATTCCGTTACATTACAGTCAATGGGGAATAATCGGTTCAAGTGCCTTTTGATGACGCTACGTCATTTAAAACATGATGAAATTGATATATAATTATGAAGCGCATTAAAACATGCTTTTTGTAGAATATGGGTTGCAAAGCCTTTATTATTCATTTACAGGTCAAACAAAAGAATTCTTTTACACATCGTTCTTTGGAGAAAAATCTTCTGCAGTGTAATTTAGTGATATTTCACTATTTAGAACATGATGAAAATTATATGCATTATTGAGATGCACTAGAAATTGCTCTCTTGTGTGCATGGCGTTTATTTACAGAGACACGCAAAAGATATTGGTTACAGTACATGTGCGATATCTAGAGTATATGTGTGATAAGTGCGTTTTCAACTTTGGTTTGCATTTTTAACATTTTTTTAATAGTGCGTGTGTGTTGATAAACTCGGTTGACCATATACAGGGCTACACAAGGAAATTCGTAAGTACTACAGACTATGGGAGTGAATTGCTTAAGGGTACTTTTTAATTGTGTTTACGCATATTACTGCTGAACTATATTTAGTAAGACTAATAGAAATTTGTGGAATATAAATAAATTCATATATAGGGCTACGAAAAAAAGATACATTGTCGTTTACGTTTGGTAATTGCTGCAAGTGAGTTTGAAGTTGCCTTTTAGCTTAATAGGTGGTGTGTACAAAAGTTTTCAGATAATATACAGGGCTGTACAAAAGATTTAGAGTGCATTTCCATCGATTGGCGAAAATTGCTAAATGTGAATATTCTAACTGAACTAAATTTTATCATACTATATATCCACATCTATTGATCATATACTGGGCTGCACAAAATAATTCGACTACTTTTTTTGACACTGGAAGGTAATTTCGAAAACTGTATTTTTCGATGTGTTATGTGTTTTCTAAACTGTTTACTTACGTATCTTCTTTCACCTTATTTAACGGTGAAGTTTCGTTACAGTTTTCTTTTGTACAGATATGTTTAAAATTATCATACCTAAAATCTCCACCTACTGTTTTGTCAATTAATCGATGCAAATTATATTTATTGTGTTTAAATTTCGTGTTTTAACTTGATACGCCTTAAATAGCACATTCTGTTGTTGTTGTTGCATATCCTCCATGTCCAGCGACAGCTAGACTTGTTCCATGAGGTTATATACATGCAAGAAGTCCAGAAACAATAGAGGATCTCTATTTATGTCATTGTAGGTGAATTGGAGGCAGTCCAAAATGTGGTCAGGAGAAGCATTCCCAGAAGCACACTTATTGCAAACCGGGTAAACCTTTTGTCCACCATAAAAAGCAAGTCCCCTCAAATGACCACTAGCAAATCTGGATAAGGTTGTCTGAGATTTTCGGTCGCAAGTGAGGCCCAAGGATCCGCCTGGACTCGATCTTGTGTACCATTCGTTTGCTGTAAGGACCTGCCACTTAACATTGTTCTTATTTTTCCTAATTGATGAGATTTCATTGAAAGTCCAGGGGGCGGGGCCTCTGAACCGCTCTTTGCAAGTTTATCTGCAGCCTTGTTTCCCTGAATTTAAACGCAATTCTAAACTCAACAAATAAAATTTGCGACATTTAACTAACAAAAGAGTAGGTAGAACTAGAGATTGTAGGTAAGATTATTTTACACATTTCTGCGTAAAATATATATTATCTGTCTGCAAACGATTTTTTTTTCTTTTTTTTTTACAGTTTTGAGAAAAGTGCATACAACTTTAAAGATCAATTGGAGTCTGTATTAATCTACACATTTTTAATTTTTAAATTGACCCGGTTGTAATATGAATATTTACATGCGGTTTGTTTCCTTTCAGAATTAAAAAAATTTTAAAAATATATGGAATATATTGAAGTTTTAAAACTGATGACGCCAATTTAAAAAGCCATTGAAATTTTTTTTCCAGTGAAAGATATTGATATATAATTTATTGCTAGCAGTGCTGCTAATTGGTGGTTTTTTAATTTAAAAAAAGCTACCACTATTTCCGAATAGTAATATCTGTCTTATTTAATAATACCAGAATAAATAAGACGAATATTACTATTTGAAAATAGTGGTAGCTGTTTGAATAAAAAAATCCGCCCAATTGATTACGCTGTTTGGTAGTATTGTATGTCATAAAGTCTGAGTACAAGATACATTGCTGCATAGCAGCCTGCGGGGTGAAATTCTGAAACATCAGATAATTAATTCAATAAATCAACAATAAAAATATTTCAAAAATCCTTACAATGAAGTGTACACCTTTATGAAAATTAAACAAATTCCGAAATTGGCTTCATTTTGAAAAGAAAAAGTAAATTTTTGGTCCTTAAAATGTTGTAAATATGATTGTGAAAAATCAAAGAGCAAAGAGTGCACATTCATTAAATCAGTAATAAAATTTTTAAAATAACAGCACTTAAACGCAAAAGTTTTTAAAAATTTTATAATAAAAAGCAATATTTTGTCCTTAAAATATCGGATATATTCTTGAAAAAGATAGAAGAAATAAAACATTGAAAAAAAGCTTATTTTCTTTTGTAGGAAATGCAATTGTACTCTTCTGAAAAGAAATTTAAGTGAACCGGCTGAATACTTTATGAAATCTAGTGTCTAACATTAAAAAAAAGTGTTTTGAGAAAAAAAACATGTTTGTAGCTGTAAGTTATATTAATTGCAGTCGGTGGTGGGGCCCTTTTTTTATCTTTTTTTTTTTTTTTTTAACGCAACATTGTAGACATTATAAGGATTCGAAAAATGTAAAAGAAAATTGATTTTTTTTTAAGTAATCCGGATTTGGCTCCAACTCCCCTCTTTAAACTAGAGTAAAACAGAAAGAAATCTATGAAAATATTTAGTGATCACAAATTATCAGAATAAAAAATTTCCAACTCAAATGATTTTTGGGCCTAGATGTGAACTGCAGGGTCTCTATAAGCATAAAGTTTTTTCGTCCTAAATTACTCCTCATGCTCATGAATAATTTTTAAATGAATGAGAAACATATTTTCTCTTAAAATAATTTTCAAATATATTATTGAGAACAAATACTGTTGACTTTTTAAAAATTTTACTTTTATTGCAAATTTTCAAAATGAACGTCATAGGAGGCTTACAATGAATAATAAATTATTATTATTAGTTATTAAATAGTTTTTTTCGTATATAATTCAAACTTTGGATACATTAACAAAAATTAGGAAAAACATTTTTGCTGATGTTCTTATTTAGATACAAGGGAAGATGTTCTTTGAGAAATCTTGTCTCCCACAGAATAAAAAAATATATGTCAAATACGAATTTTCCAAGTAAATATTTATAAAAAAAATTATCATTTGCTCTATTAGTGCATTTCACAACTGTTATTGAATTTTATTTCATATTTATATGCAATTAGAGAGTTTTTGATAGTTGGTTTTTAATGATATAATGTTTTAATGGATTTTAATGATAACTCATGTGAGGGTATCATGCGTGAGAGATTTAATAGAACCAATATCTTTCCTCTCCTTTTATGCAAGAAAAGATCCAATATGAATTATTTAATTGTTATCATTAAATTGTATTTTTCATTCGAAACATTTAATGATCATCAGAATAAGTCGGAAACCTAAAATAACACCGATTCTTCGCGAGAAATTTAATGATATTCAAAGTACTGCAGATTCAAAATATTTAGTTTCCGTAAGACGACACATAAGTAATTCTTTGGTGTCAACCTATCGCACATAGCATTTTCATTTATCTAAATATTGTTTTTGAGTGTTTAAGAAATAAAATATCTTTACATGATCCTCTTTAAAAGAACAAGCAGAAAGGTACTTTGAACTGTTATTTATATTTGCAGTTCTCGCTATGTAATACACATTCTCAAGTTGCGTTATTTTTATTACTTTTTAGCATCAGATTTGTCTCTAACGTGAATACATATGGATTTCATAATAAATAAATTCTTAAATAAATAATAAGTATATATATTTTAATCATTCATTAACGTAACTAGATGCCGCTTCATATATTTTCTGTCTCATCTCATTTAATAAACACACTAACTCCCTTACATTACACTTCACTGAAAAATAACAATGAAAAACTGCGTACATCCATTGACCTACTTAAAGAAATAAAAAATATGCTTTGTAGCTAAACATCTCGAACCAAGCATCTGATTACTGTTGATGACTGCTTTCCTGAAAGTTGAAACTTCGCGTTTTTTTTTTACTTATATTTTCACAGTAACATAAAAATTACAAATTCATAAAATATTGTGTTCAGAATATCAATTTTATATGAGATGTGTTAAGAAAACAGTTGGTGGGACATAAATAAAAAGAAACATCACTGAAAAGAATTTAAAATATTACACTCGAACTCGGGTACACAACGAGGACTAAGAATCCACAACATTTATTCTTTATAACATGCTTACAAAAACCAAGTTAAAGATCCTGTATTATAAAATAAAGAAATAAGTCAATATTAATTCATTAATATGACGGAATAATCCTTCTTTTGGGGTAGTTTTACATTTCAGTATTATCAGCATGAAATTAAATTCTGAATTATATCTCAGCATTTATTTTCACTATTTTTATACACAATATATAAATAGTAAATAATGGTAAAATTAATGGAAAAAATCCCGTTACGACTTATTGATAAGTTTAAGCAAGTTTTAAAAAAGAAGTTATTTTTATTTAAGCTTATATATTGATAAAATCGCATAATATATAATATATACATATATATATATTTAAATTCTATTAAAAAAACTAAAAACTTAGATACATTTTAAAAGAAGCAAACAAAACCATTTTTGATGAACGACAGCATAATATATCTTCCAGGTATTTTGGCTAATTTCACCAAAAGCGAAGAACTCACATGAATTGCTTAATTACTGAATTGCTTAATTAATACTTTGCTTAATAGTCCGGAAGGCAACGAAAGTTTTCAGTTAAACATTTCATACAAGCAAATATATAATTGATCAAAATATGTAAATATGTAATTTGTCTTACTTAATCATGAATACAGCATGCAGCTATTGAGACAGCAGTGGATGCGACTTCGGAGGCCACATCATCCCCCACTCCAAGCGAAATGAACGGTAACGTGATTACAGATGTTCTTTTGGCAATCATCGACAGGTGGCAATCATTCTTAGTAGAGCGTTCGGTTTGCTGTGACTGTGTGATTTTGCGACTTCCAAAGCCGCATCCACCGCTGTCACAACATCTGATTGCTGTATTGGAGATTCATTAATTAAGATCAATTAGATATTTGAAGATCATTATTCATGAAATAACTAAAAAACATCGATTCATCTCGAAAATAATTTAAAAGTAGTCTAATTTTGGTCAAAACTTAGCAGTTTATTCAACTTTGTTTAAAATGAGAACAAAATTGCATCTATTTTAAAATTTTTATGCCATAATTCAATTAAAAATTAATATATTGTGTGAATTTATTGCTTTTAAAAAAGTTTTTTGAACTTAGGCAGTTTTTGTTAATTATATCTTTCAAAAGCTTTCAGGGGACATTTGAGTTTATTATTTATTTCATTATTTTTTTATACAGTTTAAAATTTTTACAACTAGAGATATTTTGATTTCGTTCGTTTCTAATCGTGTAATGTTCCAACATTCATTGGAAAAGATTTCTTTCATATACTTCACAGAGTTAGGGTTTTTGTCTTTATTTTTTATCCTTTATTTTTTAAGTCTTAAAAGCAAAGAAAGATAATTTGATTTACTACATTTCCCTGCACTTGTTATCCCTATAATGCAGAGAGAATGAATGTCAAATATTTCATCTAATTTCTTTTTCTATTTCCCAAATTTATACGTTTTATTGCGGCAATAAACTTTAATGATGAATGAATCCCTCACATTTACCGAAATAACAGCACGTGTAACGATAGTCTCCTCTACACTTTCACAAACGAAGAAAGAAATTAAGCTAAAATCGCTTTTTGGAAAAAGAAAATTTGTTTTCATTTATGTGTGTGTTGTTTCATTTTAGTATGTTAGTTCACTCTTTGCAATTATTTTTGTATATTATTTTCCATTTTTACCCTGAGTTTCATGAAATTCATGGCTACTGTATGGTTTGTTTTATGATCCTCTTTATGGTTACTGCAATAATATATTCATAAATAGTAGTTTATTTTTCTTTTTGCATTGATTTTAGTGGAATGAAGATATTTAGTCTGTTACTGTACTGTAAGAAAGTATAGAATGTTTCATATGATTT
Organism: Maratus michaelseni; assembly: GCA_963931845.1. Taxonomy (NCBI): domain Eukaryota; kingdom Metazoa; phylum Arthropoda; class Arachnida; order Araneae; family Salticidae; genus Maratus; species Maratus michaelseni. Next base: position 362,812,460 of record OZ007586.1, on the reverse strand, counting down.
GTAAAAATAGTAAAGTTATAAAATAATAAAACTATTTTTTTTTAAATTGACAGCTTATTTCTTATGGTGCAAAGACATATCTATTTTTGTTGAAAATTTGAGAAAAATTACTTCATTTTTCACACTTAACTATCCAGATATATTTTTACATTTGTTCTCCATGAATGCCTTGTGTTAGCAAATTTAAATATTAAATGCTGTAAGTAACACAATATAAACATTGTTGTATAAATTATTTTAAAAGCTAAAATTTCAAACACCATAAAATCCCAGGTGAATCACGTTTTACCTGCCAAGACGAATATAAACAGTTTACTTTTTTCTGCAGTCACCTAATTGTACCGGAATTCCCAACATCTGATTTAGAAGCACAGAATGTTATATCTGTGCCACAAAGTTACTCTTAAAGTTTTCAATATACTGATACCTCGACTGATGAATACCTCGGTTAACGAATTGTTTAGCAAACGAAAGTTTTTCGTTGTATTTATACCTAGGATAGCGAGTATGGATTCGGTTAATGAATGTTTTATTGGATGCTTGCGCTAATATAACACAGCAGCGTTTAAATTGCAAAGAATTTTTGTTTTAAAAATTCTACATTTCTAAAATTGTTTTGATTTAACTTGTTTTATCAGTCCGATTTTGGGGGAATTCTAGAGGGATCATTATAATAACTTTCATTTTATTCGAGACATTGCTTATGATAAGACAAAGCAGAAGTTAGGACACTTCATGCTGCTTTGAAAGTTATGGCCAGACTGTTCCTTATAAAAAATAGTGTTTCCAATGTTCAGGATACTGAAGATGCTAAAAATAAAAAGTTCAAGCAACTCGGGACAATTTTGTTACTTCTCCAGTAAAGAGGCACAGACAAGGTAATGAAACACAAGGCAAACTTACCCTGAATAAACTTTGAAATTTTGGGAGAAGAACTATAAAAATGTTGTAAAAAAGTAATTGAAGAACATCAGTTTTTCATTCTACTGTCTGTTCTCTTTCATCCGACTCTGATCATCTCAAAAGCTGTTCATCTCAAACTGCAGCGAGTTTTTGCCTTTTTACAGCGTACACACTTTTTATCGTGTATACAATGTAAACTGAAATGTCCGAAATTCAGACACATAATTGTTTGAATCAAGTCCTGCTTCTGGATGAAACCCAATCCTGCTTTATGGTCAAATATGTATATATGTATTCTAAAGCATAGAAAGTGTTTAATTTCCTGTCATAGTATAGAAAATATGAACCAAAAGAATTCCAGGCCCAATGGCTTAACCCCCCCACCCCGCACGCCGCCCGTCTTCACATACTACCACAAAAAATTAAATAAATAAAATTAATAAAATTTCATTTGTAAATGAAAATTATATTATTGCAAATAATCTCACAAGAGGATCCTTACTTGATCAAGTAGTCATAAATTCCATAGTCGTTTATTCATTTTGGATACACATATAACATGAAAATCGATATGGGCAAATAAAATGCCAATTTTAAAAAATAGTCATAAAATCAATAAATTTCTTGATCTAATATTATTTCTAAATCTTCTGATGATTATCCAAAATTCTAATAAATATCGAAGGAAATCTTATTTATAATATTATAATATCATTCCATATCCGTATGTTCCACATCATTCACGAAATTAAATTCATATTTCAGAAGCAAACAGACTGCATTCTATTTCACAAGCTTGTTCTTATGCTTGAAAGGCAGATTCGACATTAGCGAAATCTAAAGAAAAACAAAAATCGAAATACAAAACCTTTGTTGTTATAAAAATTACCGTTTTCTTGCTGACAACACATAGGAAGCTGACGCAATTGAAACACAAAAATGTAATAATCGAATTTTTCAACTTTAAAATCACGATTTCCCTTCATCAAAAAGCTAAATCGTTTAAGAAACATTTGAAATTTAAATAAATATTAACTCGCCAATGGACTCAGCCATCTTCTGACAAAGAACACAGCGGTCTCTGCAAAGAAATAGATTACGTCAGCATTTCTAATGATGAATCACTGACTCAGCCGACTCATTAAAATTTTTATCAACATCAAAACCTTTTTATTTTCTTTCTTTTGAATTTTTTGATTCTCCGATCAAAAAAAAAAATGGTAAAAACTTATATTTGAATATTTAATGTTTCTTAATTGTTAAATTTTTGTATTGTCTTTTTATGTCGATATGTTTAAAAATTGTTCTGCCCTCAGAGTTCTGAGATAAAATTCTTAGCTTGTTTCATATTTATGTTCTGCATTTAAAAAAAGTTGTCTAGACTGAGAACCACAGATACAGTTCCAAAATAATGCCTCTCCCTACATTTCTTTCTGCCGGCACTCATATCACTTAGTATGTCAAGCTATATATCTTAGTATTTTCAAAGATTTAGGAGGAAGGGAGGCAACCATTCAATGCACCCCTCCTGCCTACACCCACGAGTGTAAGCAGTTTTGTGAGAATTTTATGTTTTATGAAAGCGAATTCTTTAACTATACTTAATACACCGAAAATAACTGAATAAGCGAACTTGTACAATTTTAATACACGTTATATGCTCTAATCAAATTACTCCTTTTATAAAGTAATAAAAAATTTTGTGGATGGGAAAGTATTTTAAACACCTTTCATCTGTTTGAAAACATTCTCCGATGGTGCTGGCATATATAAAGATACAATTGTATCATAGTCATCACACATATGTTACAATTATATCACATTAAGACACTTAAATGTCGAAATTTCTAAATGTCTTAATTTCAGACATATCATCATTATTCAGACATATTTCTCAGTTCGTTTATACCATGATAATAGTAAGACACTTAGGTGTCTTAAATTCAGATACCTATGATTTCTGAAATTTCACATTCAGACACTTAAGTGTCTGAATTACTTTTTCAGACACATATATTTCTGAATTTAAGACGCCTCTATTGCCAGTGTATTTTACTATTTTACGAAGCTTACCTTTAATGTTTTGGAAACATCAAGAACGAATTAATTGGTTTTCTGTATAAACCTATGTAAATCACGTTTCGGTTAACGTATATTTCAAGCAACGAATGTGATTCTGGATCCAATTTCGAATGCATGTAATGTTTAAGTATTTAAAAAATAAAATAAATCTTTATCTCATTCGTAACAGTTTATTAACTGAAAGTACATGCGTGTTACTAATGACATATAAACTATAATTGGGTAATAATAACAGGAAGTATTATGTATACATATAGTATACTGTGTTTGTGTGTGTTTTCTTGATTTTTCATAAAAGTGCAACTGCCGTCGGCAAATAAAGAATGAATAGCGAAATTCCGATTATAGTATTACTAAAAAAGCACCGATAATGCATATTATTTTTTTCTTAATTTGACTGATGCAAAATTTGCTTAAAAATAATCTTTGGCATATACTTATACAAATATATTGTAGAAAGCTATCCACCACAATGAAATGTTTTGGAAATTGTGGTACGATTGAATATAAAAACAAGTTGGAAATTGTACGTCAAAATGAGGTGCGACAAATGAGGTGCGTTATTACTGTTATTATTTCAGTTAAATGAATTGTATCGTCTGTTATTATGATATGATTAATTTCCATAACAAAGTCAGTACATTTTAAGTTGGCAACATTTTATCTTTTGTTGACATTTACAGAAAATTCCAATGGGAAACTTAAACCTAGCTCTGAAAATTTCAGAACTTGAAATCTATATATAGGCTATTTTTCTACTTAATATCTATTTCTCCGGAAACATCTATCGAAAAAACTGTCGGTAGATTATAGGATTGCTATAGTTAAACAATTTAAGTATACAAATTCGGTTTTACAATTCGGTAATACAGAAATAATATGACTCCATCTTAAATATGACGTAATCACCCTGGCAACTTAGAATCATTATCTATCATGGGCAGAGCTGGGCAAAATACATCGAAAAACCCTTTTCGATACAAAATACAAAATATATTGGTTTTAGAGCCTAAAATACAAAATACAAAATACTTTCCAAATTTTCAAATTCCAAAATACAAATTACATGTATTTTCAAAATACATTCAAAATACAAAATACATTAATTTTAATTTCAATTATTGTGCACTATCTTACACGCAAATGTTTTAATTCTAATGTCATGTTATAAATTTTTATCTGTTGTATGCATAGGTCCATAACCCCCCAAAAAATCCCTGACGGCTCGGCCTACAGGCACAGGTAGATTTCTTAGACACAGACCGTGGGTCGCCTGTTTATTGGGAATTGCAGAAGAATTAACCTTTTTGCTATGATGCGGCAGTTGGGACCGCCCACTTTGAAATCTTGCTGTGTCGCTAGGCGGCGTCGGCAAGGATCTTTTTTTTTGGTTGTAAGGGTTGGTTCTTCAAAAAACTTGCAATATAAAAGTTGTAAATAATATTAAAAGGATTTATAATAAATTTAAGCGGATTTTATATCTTGTGAATTGACGAAGTTATGCATTTTTTTTCTGAACCCCTATTCCCCCCCCCCCTCCTTTGAGGCCTTTTTTAATGATATCAAAAATCTGTCATACATAAGTTTTCGGCCCTTTTCCGAGAAGTAATAATAACTTTAAACGGATTCGATAAGTATCATAATTAAGAAGTTATGTTTTATTTCTGTTTTCCCAAACCGCCCCCCCCCCCGTGTTCCCATCGATATTTTATGCCCCTTGATTTTATGTATCCGTTTGGAAAAGAGGCAGAAATATTGAAGTTATCGTGTCCATAAAAAAGTAATATAGATAGATAGATAGATAGATAGATAAAGTTTTGAACCTGGAGTGGTTTTGGGTTCTGGAAGTCATGATCGGTGTAGATCCGCAAAAATTTCCCGGAAATTTCAACATAGGAGAGAATGTAATAGGTAGTATTTCTTACGCCCATATAAACTATGTTTATCTTTTTTATGAATTTCTATTCGTACGCAAATGTTTGAGTTATCATTAATATCATTAATCCATTTTCCATGGCTTAGAGATTTACAAATCTGAAAATTACTATACAGAAAAATCTGCTAGAACGGAATCGTGTAGGAGCGAAAAAAAATCATTATAGACAAGTTCTCATCTTATGTGGTACATCACCTGCTGTAAATGCATTATATTCTTTTCACACGTATTATTACATTCATTTTGCATCAATCAACGCATTTTTCCTTTTAAGTTAGGATTCCATTATAGACAGGTTTATTTTCACAGGTTTCCGTGTACTTTAATTTTATTGCCTAGAAATATACGTACTATTCTTCAAAAAGTATAAATTTAAATTTTTAACTAAGAATAATGGCGATTTAAAAATATATGCATTTTTTGCAAAAATTGGTAAACCGGGTCAAATTTTACTGCTTTTTATACGGGCCAGGCCGGACCAATCATTTTATTCGATCTGGGTCGAGATCGGACCTGAAAATTTCTTCCCGTCCTGACCTCTAGGAAGAATAGCTCGGTTCATAAAAAATAAATCTGACCCTGCCCGGACCGAGTCTGCTTCAAAAAGTAATGCCCAAACCCGATCCAGTCTTACACTGCTAACATAGTTTAAAAATGCAATACCAGGAAAACTCTGGACTATCCTATACTTGTGTATCACAGGACAAAATTTTATGATTCCCAAAGCAACATTAAGAATTATAAAAGCATTTGTTATACCCATTCAGCAAAAATGTTTTGGTCAAAGATAAAATCCTTATCATACCAGATTGGAAAAAAAAATGTTTATATTAACTTCTAGAAACGAATTCAAAGACTAGACAAAACAGACAAGCATGTATTTTCCTGTTGCGAATCAGTAATTTGCGGTTTAAACACAAGTGGTTTAAACCAGCTTAAGTCTTATACGAACTGTTTGAAAAATAGAGAAATGTATTTTGAGTATTTTGAAAATACAAAATACATGGAAAAATCATTTCAAAATACATTACTAAAATACTTTAGTTTTATCTGATTAAAATACAAAATACAAATGTATTTTGAAAATGTATTTCAAATACATGTATTTTCGATACTGCCCAGCTCTGATCATGGGACATCATTGAATTAATTACGTATGATAGGATTTAATAGAATGAAGAATGTGACTATAACTTGGTCATAGAGGTTATAAAATGTCATATAAAATATCATCTATGACTATAAAGTGATACATGTCAGATAACTCGGCGGTATAACTCGGTCGCTTGACGGTTAATCATCGGAAGTTGCTATAACATGCAAGTACCGATTTTTAAGAAAATCAAATTACTTAATAAATATTTTTATTATATCTTTTTAACTTTTGATTCGATTGTCCTAAAATTTGAAATGACTCGACAAAATTCTGCAACGATTATATAAAATTTCAAACCATTCGGTTAAGTAGTTTTTGCGCTGTTATATGCGAGAAGACGGACAGACAGACGGACGGACAGACGGACCAGACGACGACTATAGGCGCTACGTATTTATATAATTACGAGCGCACCTAAAAAGGCTGTACAGGTAGGAAAAGGTAGCTTCCATATTTCTTCTGCTTAAAAATTCAACTCATTTTACTCAAACACCCGAAGATAAAATACTCGGAACCCGATTATACAAGATTCAGTCCCAGTTTACTTTAATACTGAATTTGAATGAGAGTTACAGCATAACAAAAAAAGTTTGTTTCAAAATATCCACCAAACTAGAATTTCAAACAGCTATATTTCAGCCATTTTCGAAGACAAAGCCAAAACAAAATAGGTAGTATTTCTTACGAAATCTACCTAAAATGCTCCTGAATCCTTGTATCATGATCTAACACTTAACGTAAGCAACTTTTTCAATTCATAACTTTTTGTACAACATTTTGAATTTTGATTTTTTTTTATTTAAGTGGACGCCATTTTGAAATAAGATGGCGGATGAAGCTGGCCCATGAACTCGGTCACGACCTTGGTATGTTCTGTACACTTTCTCAGTCACATTCATATTGGTTCATAAATAAGAGAGTTACGGCTTAACAAAAAACAGTTTATTTTAAACTGTTAGTCACCCTAGAATTTCAAAATGCCATATCTCAGTCATTTTTTAACATAAAGCCAAAACAAAAAATGCTCTGGAATCCTTGTATCACGATCTAACACTTAACGGAAATATCTTTTTTGTCCATCATTTTGAATTTTTTAAAATAAAAAAAAAATTAACTGACCGCCAATTTGAAACAAGATGGCGAATGAAGTTCGCCAACAAACTCGGTCAAGACATTGGTATGTCTTCTACACATACTGAGTGACATCCAAATCGGTTCATAAGTAAGAGATTTTCAGCATGACAAATGTCAGATATCTATCCTACATGTATAAAATCCTTATGAAACGACTGATTAAAGTAATATATGTTGCCGAATATTTCACAGCTAATCTTTCTAGAATATGGAATGAAGGGCGATCAAATTAACACCAGTTATTTGCATTGATCCGAGAATGACAAAATCGGTCTTAGAATTTTAAAATTTAAATTAATCTTCGAGATATTAATTTTTTTTTCTATTTTTAATGATATTTCTGTAATGATGGCAAACTACATTACTCCATTTCTGTAGATAAAAGAGAGAAAAGACAAAAAGATAGGGATTATTAAATTTCTTTTTTGTCGTCATTTTCAAATTGAATTTGAAAATTGAAATTATCTTTTATTTGGATAGATAGTGAAAACAATATTATGATTAAATTATGTTTTTCTTCCAGAAGATTTGAAGAAAAAAAACTTATTTTCAAATATTCGATCTTCAGGAATCAGTTTCTTTTAAAAAGCCAAAAATTGTCTGTCATCTTGAACATTGACATAAATTACATTGATGTAAAAAAATAATTCCATTGTAGCTTTTTTCAGTTTTACCTTCATCCGAGGAGGTTAAATAAAAACACATTTGAGCTCCTTGAATGTAAATAAAGTTTTATTGTCCCCTATTTACAACAAATGAATTTAAAGAATAAACCCAGTTCTTCAAGTAATTATTTCTTATAAGTGGCGATTAAAACTTTTTACAAAGGCGCTTAAAGCCGAAATAGTTTAGCGAGAAAAATACAATTTTCTGCGCATTTATTTCAAATCATAAACTGGAAATATTTTGAATAAATTTATCCAAATGACGGGATTTACATAAATGCTTTTGTGGATAAGAAAGGGGAAAAAGAAATTGATAAGCATTATGATTTATTGATGTCATTTTGTCAATCAAATTGATAAGAATATATATATTTAATTTGAGCAGATGGCGAAAACTATATCGTGATAAAATAACAATTTCAATAACATTTCAAAAAATAAAAACTTATGTTCACGTATTTAAGTTGCAAGAATCATAGGTGAAGCATTGCAATTGGACCGAGAACAACTGGACTTATGTACTTTTTTTCAGATAAAAGCACGTTCAGTCTATCATCTGATCGTAGATTACAACTGATCTGGCGGTGGGGCGAGAGTGGTAATGCTTATTGTCTAGAAAATATCCTTGAAAGGGATCTGAGAAGTGTATACAAAGCCCAGTCGTCCTCGATTAAATTGTGACGCTAACGAACGCCATTGCAAACAAATGCTACGAGAAACTCTCAACAATAGGACACACGCAGCAAGTTTTCGGGCATACGGTCTTCTCTGATATCTCGTCCCTTAGCTAAAGTTTTTGAGATATCCACTTGTAGTCCAGTCATTTGGTAGAAAATAAAGGAAAGTTTTGATGTAGTTTTGAATTTTGGGTCCCTTTATGTTTTTTGGGTCGCTGAACACGAATCTTAGGTTTTCCAACAATTTGTTTTCCGGGAAATACGTTTTTTTTTCACAAAAAACGTGTAAAAAAACAGACTTTTCTCCGTTTTTTCAAAATAACTCCAAAACTATGCATTTTGCGTGAAAGTCGGCAGTATATGAATTACAAAGAATACAATTTCCTACATTTTATGTAATGAAAGTTGTTTTTTTCTCTGATCAATAATTTAGCCACGAGAGTGCCGCAAAAATGGGTGTTAAAAAAAAAAACGTAAAAAAAACGGGAATTACGGTACTGTATGTCAATGTAACATGGAAACTAACCATTTTACGCAAATGTTAACTATTAATGACACTAAATATTATATGTTTGACTAATATTTTAGGCATTTGAGGTAGAGGAAAAGTGCGGATCCGACACCAGGGGAAGGTGGGAGAAGTGGGGCAGATCCAGCTACTCTCATGAGTCGAGGAAGCTACTCCTCCAGAGAGCTCATATTCTAAGAGGCGGTAACATTGGGAGTGGATAAAAGACAAAAAACTGTAAAAAACGAAAATCATGGTCCTGTATCGATGTAATATGAAAATTAACCATTTTAAGCAAACATTGACTATTAATGATACTAAAAACTATGGGATTAACTAAATTTTACAATGAAGTTGCCTGATAATAAATAGGACGACTCATTATCAATCATTATTTAATTATAAATAATTAAGTATATTAGCAACAAATATTAGTAAGTGCAGCAAAAATAGGTGTTAAAAACAAAAAGCGGGAATTACGGCACTGTACGCGCCGATGTAACATAGAAACTAACAATTTTACGCAAACGTTGACAATTAATGATACTAAATATCATATGATTAACTATATTTTATGCATCTGAGGAGATCAGCCTTTTTCGACAATCTGCGATAAATATGTTGAGTATATAAAGTCACGATATCAACCGCAGGCAGTAGTTGTCTTTGATGGCTACCCTGATGAATTACAAGGTGGTACAAAAACTGCTGAGCGTATGAGACAAGCAAGGAAACATTCTTCAACGGATATATTGTTTGACGGTACAATGATACCTACCATTTGCAAAGAAAAGTTTCCTGCTAACCCAAAAAACAAGGGTCGGTTAATGTCTATGATGAGTGACAAGTTCTCATCAGCAGATATTACATGCAAGCAAGCAAAAGAAGACGCAGACACCTTTATTATAAACACTGCTTTGTCCTTGGCTCCATCAAATGAGACGATGATTATAGTTGGGGAGGATGTAGACCTCTTGGTCATTTTGATAGCTCTCTGCAGGGCTGAAAACGTTTTCTTTTTAAAACCTGGAAAGGACACTGTTTCTCCAGTGATATTTTCTCCAATTAATGCTGTGAGTTCAACGGTTGCGGAAAACATCATCTTCCTACATACTATGAGCGGGTGTGATACAACGTCAGCACCATTTATGCTAGGAAAAATGAAGTTTCTGAAAACTCTTCTGAAGAATTCAGATGTTGCTGACGCTGTTAAAATATTTAAAGACTCCAACGCTACTCAAGAGATGATTGCAGCTGCTGGGGAACGTTTCCTTGTCTCGCTGTACGGCTATAGTGGGACGAATGTGCCTTCGCTGAACCACCTAAGGTATATTTCGTACAAGAAGTCAGCATTTAAATACAATTCAAATATTGCTGCTTTACCACCATCTGCAGCTGCAGTACGACAGCACTCTTTAAGAGTATATCACCAGGTGCAGCAATGGCTGGGAGTTGAAAAAAAATGCTGAAAAGTGGGGATGGAAAAAAAACAAATATTGGCCTTGAGCCTGTATTTACTTTACTACCACCTGTCCCCCCTGCTTGTTGAAGCTTGTATAATGTAAGTGCAAAAAGAACTGCCAACAAAATTGTGGGTGCAAGAAGGCAGGTCTTTGTTGTTCCAACATGTGTCTAAACTGCGAAGGAATCTGCAACAACATCTCAGTGGTGAATCAAGATGGGGAAGACGAGTTATACCCTGAAACCGAGCTGGAGATGGATTGCCCGCCCATTGAATCCGTGGACCCAATGGAAGAGGAACAAGCCATGCAACAAGGTATGAAATATTTACCATTAAGAAAACATTTATTCTATAATATTGGTAGTAAATAAAAAATCCACTAATTCCATACGTCTATTATCTATGTTGTAGATGTCGATGAACAGATGGACCTTCAAATAAAAAAAGTCCTTCCGGCCTGTTCCGGGAGGAAAAGGCAGCTTTCCTATATGTTCGTTTTAAAATTTTAGCTAATGTTACACGAAAACAGCAAGTTAAAATACAAAGAAACGGTTACAAAAGATTCGTTAATACTGAATTTGAATAAGAAATTCGCTTAATTATTGAGCAATAGCCAAATTGGCTTCATTTATGAAGACTTATTTTGGTCGCCAAATTTGGCGATATTTCGCCAAATGTCGCCAATTTTGGCGAGAATTTGGCGCTAACGGATATGAATACATAGTTTTATGCGTATGATTGGGAAAATTATTACAACAATGAAAGAAAATAATTTGCGAGTAATCGCGTTAATGTTCTGTTTCAAAATGTCAGCCACCCTAGAATTTCAAACTGCTCTATTTCAGCCATTTTTTAAGATAGAGGTAAACCAAAAAATGCTCTGGAATCCTTGTATCAAGGTCTAACACTAAATTTTAATTTTTAACTTTTTTGTATATTTATTTTAGTTTTAAATTTTTAAATGGCCGCCATCTTGAAACAAAATGGCGGACCAAGCTGGCCAACGAACTCTGTCGAGACATTGGTGAGCTTAATACACACAATTAGTTTCATCAAAATTGATTTATAAATACGAGCGTTATCGTATGACATAGGTCATACATATATATATATATATATATATATATATATGGATATATCTATATATATAAATCATTATATAAACATTTGAACGGAGGGTGGTTTTGGGGTCTGGGGGTCATGATCGGTGAAAATGTATCGAAATTTTCCGGAACTGCTTTCCTCCGAACGGCTGCAATAGGTAGCTTTATACTTTTTTGTATTGAAAGCCACCTAAAAGATTGCGGAAATAAGAATTTTGCTTTTAGACTTCATGTAAATATACTAATGTTTGTTACTAATGTACATAATAATTTATAATTAAATAATGATTCATAATGTGTCGCCGTATTTATTATCAGGCAACTTCAATATGAAATTTAGTCAATCACATAGTTTTTAGTATCATTAACAGTCAACGTTTGTTTAAAATGGTTAATTTTCATGTTACATAGACGTACAGGGTCGTAATTCCAGTTTTTTACAGTTTTTTGTCTTTTACACCTCCCAATTTTACCGCCTCTTAGAGTACGAGCACTCCGGTGGAGGAGTACCCTCAACTCATGAGAGAAGGTGGAACTGCTCGCACATTCCCCTGGCGCAGGATCCGCACTTTTCCTCTGCCTCAAATGCATAAAATATAGTCAAACATATAATCTTCAGTATCATTAATGGTTACCGTTTGCGTAAAATGGTTCGTTTCCATGTTACATCGACATACACTACCGTAATTCCCGTTTTTTTAAGGTATTTTATTTTTAACACCCATTTTTGCGGCACTCTCACGGCTAAACCATTGATCAGAGAAAAATACTTTCCATGCATAAAATATAAGAAATTTTATTCTCTTTAATTCATATACTGCAGACTTTCCCGCAAAATGTACAATTTTGGAGTTATTTTGAAAAAACGGAGAAAAGTCCGTTTTTTCACACGTTTTTTGTAAAAAAAACGTATTTCCCGAAAAACATTTTGTTGGAAAACCTCGGATTCGTGTTCAGCGACCCAAAGGGATCCAAAATTCAAAACCTTCCTTTATTTGCTTTTTTTTATCCCCTAATGCCTGGACTATTGTCTGTGGCAGCAAGAAACTGATTTGCCACTTGACTAGCTGAGGTGTACCGGTTCCACTTTGCCAATAGGTCAGTTTACCTGTCTTTTGAGTCCGTCGTACTGCAATGACGACCTCCCTTGAGACACCTGCTACACATCCCAGTTCTTTGGAATGTTGTCCAAAGCCGTTAAAAAACACTGGGGTGATGTTGAATTCCCTACCCGCATAGCATGCACAGTCACAGTGACGTCACTGTGAGTCACGTACGTCACGTCACATCTGTGACCAAAATGACACCACTTTGTAACGTCACACTGTGATCAAAATGTGAACGTCTTGAAGATCTAAAGAAAACTTAAAATAAACTTTAGAACATCTTATGGCATGAAGAAAATTACTTTTTGACAGCTTTAAAAATTTTTGTGACGTTGCAATGACGTCACTACAAGTCACATAAGTCACGTAAAACCTATGACCAAAATGCCAACACTCTGTGACTTCACGGTGTGATCGGAGAGAGAATTTGGAAAAAAACTCATAAAATATAGAATTGAATTATGTCATGTACCTAAATCATTAATAAAAACATTGTCACACATTATTTAAATATATTGTATTTCCAAAATAAAATAATAAATAAATATTTGTCTACATATATGAGGCAGATATTCTTTTACAATTTTCATTGCCATTTTCATGAAATTTAACAAAATATACTATATAATACACAGGTAAAAATCCTTAAATAGAAATTTAGTAACGTAGGAAAGTTTTGGCGGAAAGTAATTCAGAAATAGATCTCCCATTCTAATAAAACTGTTAGCGATTTAGAGATTTGTTAGCATTTTAAATACAAACATTTAATCTTTTTTCCTACCACCGCATAGAACTCATTTGCTAATTTTGTGATACTAAAAATATTTTAAAAATCTCCAATCTCTTATTATTTTGAGGGGCCACTCAACCCAATCATCAGCTTTCTGTTTAAAAAGTGAGGACACCATTTTTGCGAGTTCGACATCGGGGGTGCTCGGGGTGACCGTCGAACGCGTTCAAGATTTTTCTTGTACTGAATATTTAAGGTGGTTCTCAACTGACCTGCTCCACAACGCGAAGCTTTCTGACATAATTTCTGACTCATTTTTAAACGCAAAGGCATAAAATGGGCAGGACTGACTATGGAAGCAATTTGGAATCGAAATGAGTTTTCCATTTTTTGATAAATAAATTACTTATCGAGTTATAAGCAATTTGTGCCACGTGATGACTGGTTTTTCTCTTTTCTTTCCCTGTTACGTCGGGTATTTGGTTCAAAACGCTGACTTTGACATTCTTTTCTGAAAGATCTTCTGATTTTACTAAAAAATGGAAAACGTCTTTCAATTACAGAGTTTCTGAATAAAAACAAAAGCCAATTTCATGCGTTTCCGAACAAAAACGAATTAAAAATATGTCATAAAGTATATGTCATTCCTATAGCAATTTATTCCAAAACTGGTCAGTGCTTAATAAGATATCACCTCTGTTAAATATATTGCTCTTTTCAATAGAGTGTAAAAAATGAAAAAATCGTATTTAGGAAATCTGATTGCAGAATAGTATTTATATTTATGTCGTAATTATTTTATAAAGACTATTAAATCCATTTTTATTTAAAATTTATGCTTACTTTGGACGCCTAAAACAAATGCAACTGATTAAAAAATATATAAAAATTTAAATTTTCACAGCTTATTTCCAAGAATATTAAACTCTCTCATATAAAAACAGAATATTATAGTTTTATTAGAAGTTATTTGTCAGCCATATAAACTATAAAGCATTTGAAATGTCTTTATTTAACTGTTTTCTTTCTATTATTTTTCTGGAAACACCTGCTAGATATTACTTTGTGGTAAACATTACTGCGCAGATCATGATCGCAGATGTTGGGGGCAGACGATTATTTTCATGGGCGGATTAGAGTGTGTGGTGTTCTTTTAAGCTTGTGGAAGTATATTGTGGAATTTATACCGTGAAAGTAAATTAACGTTTTAAAGTGAATCATCCATTTTAACCTATCCTTATGTCTAGCTGGGTGCGTTATTAAGGTCTGCGTGATATTTGATATCTCAGATCTATGAACACACCTAAGCAGGACACTTTGAAAATTAAAGCAGTGGATTTGAGTCTCATTTTTCAATGAAAAGAAAGCAGTCAACGACCATTAAAACTTAATCCCTAGAACTGGTGGTTTTATTTATAGATTAGCAGGTAACTTTTAATGTCTTCGCAGTTTTGTTAATAGTGCATATTTAGTAATGATACATTAATAGTGCATTATTTAAATGTTAAGATGTTTAAATCTTTTTTTTTTAATCACTTGTATAAAATTTTATCTTTAATGTTTTAAATCGTTTTAAATAGAGAGTTTGGAAAAAAGCTTAAAGTATTTACTAACAATATATATTCAAAATGTAAAGTGTTATTTATAACGAGGAATGTATTTATATTTTGCGTTTCTCAGTTCAATTTTCATAGTTATTCATTGTAATTAAAAACATTGCAATTTTTAAAACTATTAATATTTTATTTACAATTTGAAAATTTCTTAGCTAGTGGAGGTTTTGAGAAATAATTTTCTGGTATATTTGAAATAATTGCGACAATTTAACTCATTACAAATTTAGTTGTCAAGATATGTCAATATTAGGTGCACAAAAATAATGAATATTGATGAAACAATAAAACAGCTATTCAGTTAAGGTAATTTTTCCAGTTATGTTATCGAATTTTTTCTATAGTAAAAATTGATATTTAAGCTCTGCATTTAGTATTCTATCAAAAACTATAAATAAAATAATTTGTAAAGAAAAAAAAAATATTTTTTTTTCTTTGCGTTTATGATCCGAAGTTTTAAATTTCATTTGCTTCGAAAAATGTTTTATTGCTTGATACAATGTTTATTATTTAACAATATCGCACAATAGGTAGATCTATTATTTAAATGGATTCTTAATATAAATTTTTCACAATGCTTATTTAAAAATCTGTACTTTTATTTTCATTAAATTTGTAATCAAATCCAAAATAACTAATTTCTGAATTCATTTGTATTCGGAAACACATGAAATTGGCAGGTGTTCTTATTCAGAATATATGTAATAGAATGGCATTTTCCATTTTTGACAAAAGATGTTTCAGAAAACACTATCAAAGTCGGTGTTTTGAACCGAATTTCCGACGCGCAGCGTCAGAAACGGAAAAAACGTGACCAAAATTGCTCTTAAGCATTTCATTTATCTAAAAATGGAAAACGCTATTCATTCCAAATCGCTTTAATAATCAGGCATGCAAGTGCCAAGCGTTTAAAAATTTGTTCATAAATGTGTCAGAAAGTTTCGTGATACTGAACGAGGGGAAATATGGCAAAGTATACACATTTAAAAACTTCAATACTTAAAAGCAAAGTAGCATAGTTTTAATTATTGTCAACATTTTTGGTGGTTACATAAAACAAATGGAAGTCGAAGTTATTTTTAAAAGTGGTTATTTGCACAATAGAATTTCATATTATTAAAATATTTAATTTTATTATAATTTGTAATGGATTCATCTATTATTTTTATATTAGTATGCGTTTTTTACATTTATAATTTTCTTGTTTAACGGCTACATTAGCCGGTTTCCCAATCAGATGCAAAGTTTTAATTTGAATACGAGTTGCATAAAAAAAAAATGATTGCCGATCCAATCCTTATCGTCGATCTTATCCGTATTTGGTGAAATCTTGTTATCCGAATCTATGCGAAATCATTTATCAGGTTCGGTCGGGTTGTGGGCCTACAGAATTTTTGTTGTTGTTGTTGTTGGGTTAGGGTAAGATTACGGGTTGAATGTAAATATAGTTTCAGTCAACCATCATTCATGTTCAAGTAGACATTCAATCATGTTCAAGAAGTATATAACCGGATTCGTGCATGACTCTAGATCCGAGCCGACATCAGAAATTGTATCGTAACACAATTTCTGATAAAATCTGGTTACTTGGTCGTATGCAAGATTCTATTCTGAACAAGACTTACAGTAAAAACATTATACCCGACTCGGGTCAGATCGGGTTCACGAAAATCAGGTCACACGACAACTAATCCAAATCTATTCTGTAGCCAAACAAATCCAAAAAGATCGATCCGAAGTTTCTGGATTGTATTCGGGTAAAATCTGGTCACCCGACCCGGTGCAGTGTCGTCACAAACGTCACAAACTTGAACCATAAAAAAATTTTGATCCGAACAATCCGTATAGGATTCGGGTAAAATCTGGTCACCCTATCCGATGCAGATTCGTCACATTTTTCACATTGAAGTCGCACGGTGACTTCACAAAGTAGTCACATTGTGAGGTCACAGAAAGCCTTGAAAACGGCCATAACGACCTCGCATTTACGTCACAGTGACTTCACATCGACGTCACGTGACGTCACGACGACTGTCACAAAGTCACAGTGTGACTTCACAGTGACGTCGCCGTGATGTCACCATGCCTTTCGGGTAGCAATATCTATTATTTCTCGCCCTTCTTCGAACTTTCCGAAAATATGGTCACTTGTAAAATCATCTAATCGATGCCGGCAAGACATATCCAAATTTTCAAGGTGGTCTTTTGTTTTGCGTGCGAAATTTCTCTTTCAACAATAAATATACTAACGCGTGCCAAAGCCTTTATATCACTTACCAGCGTTATCACGTGACCCAGATGTTTAGAAACAAAAAAAAAATACCATGCACAATATTTCTTTCTACATCTCGTGCTTACGTTAATTTTGTGGCTTTTAACATTGATAGTGTCCTCCATCCTTATCAATTGTTCACCAGCGTATTTTTAATTATGGAAATTACTAATAAATTCAAATATGAATTTTGACCTGCATTAATTTTTGCATAAAACGAGCCACAATTGTCACAAACATGTGTGTGTAAATTTACAGCTCATTCCAATCATCAGTTTATGAGATATAGATAAACTTTACCTTTTCGATGGTATCTTATAATCCTTGGCGTCCACAGAAATGAAAATATCAGACAGTCACCGGAAACATTTTATTGAATTTGCTTTATTATAAAATCAGTTTAATATATAATCAGAATTTCTGTATAATACTTAAGGTAACTAATTGAATTTTCCTGTTACTTCTCGGATCTCAATTTTATTTTTCACAACTTGTGGATTCCCATGTTTTATGACGATTGTGGTTCGTTTTATGCAAAAATTAATGTAGTACTAATTAATAATTTTTAATACAATTTATTAATAATTTTCATAATTAAAAATATTTTTTGAATCGAAACATTCCTGAAATATATTTGGGTCTATACATTGTATTTCAGTACAAAAATTTCAATCGTGTGACTTTTTGGGACTATTTTTTTTTAAACGCCTAACACATTTTCTTTTATAACTCTATGAAGATTTAAGAAAAAGTAAATAAACTATGCCACTTTTCGGGCTGCTTTTATCGAAATAATTTAAATATGGTGTCAAAAGCGGGTGTTACCATCGGAAAATACTTTTATGCCAATTTTTAATATGTAGATGACCATTATCTCAAAAACCGTATTCATATTTGGAAAACAGGCACAATTCTGAAAAGAATTGTACCTCCCGCATATCTCTGCGACATTTTAGCGATTAAAATGTATGGGGTATTCTCACAATTATCCCTCTTTTTAGACGACCATAAATACGAAAATAAAAATTCAACATGTCGTCTTGCCCATTCGAAATTTCTAATTATTTAAAATTGTATTGTTCCTTGTTAACAGCATCTGGAAAAAAATGAAGTACTTAAGGGTGTATTCAAATCCAAACTGCTCATTTTGAGACACATTTTTAAATTCATTTTTGCTCTAAAATGCATCCAATTGGCAGGTTCTCTTTTTCAGAAACTTTATAATGTCCGTATTGTCTCGATTTTTTTATAAAGACAGAATATATTTCAAAAAATGCTGTCAAAGTGGACATTTTGAACCGAATTTCCCGAAGCGATAGTGCTGGAAAGAAAAAAAAAATTATCGTACTGTGAAAATAAATGTCTGTAAATCAATTTCTAATTAATTGAACGAAAAATAAAAACATGGGTACCTTATACATCTCTTTATAAATCACGCGGCCAAGTTTCATGTTTTTACTTTTAAAAATCAGTCTGAAAATGTGTCTCAAAATTTTGAGTTGTTGAGCGTGGAAAAATATATTTTTTTAATACCGCCTTAAGACAAATATATCTCCGAAGTTGTTTATTTCATTAAAATACCCTAACAGGAAAACACAGAAATTATTTATTTTCAATATACTTCCTCCTGTTTAAATAAATAATAAGTGTAATTAATCAATTTATCAAAACAATCCTGAAAGTATATATCCCCCGACTTAAATTGAAACATATTACAAGATTTATAGCTCGGGAAGACAAGCTTTTAGATAATTTGTGGCTTCCAAAATGCAATAACATTAATAATTTTAGCAAATTATCATGTCAATGAAATTGTCATACTCACTGTTTACAGGAATAATGAAAGGACTAATGTAACAAAGGATCCCATTCTTTTTTGTTTGAAAAGTAAATAGTGCAGTTTATGAAGAAAAGAATATTAACAGTAAAATTAATAGAAATTTATTTTGCTTAAACATGAAATAGCTTACAAATGCAAACAATTGTTCTAAGTATCTTTGATAGCTGAAATAAAGCATAATACTAAATATTTAGAAAGGGGTTTATAGATAAATGTAGTCAATGTATTTAGAAACAGAAATGAAAATCTGGATATAACGTAACATAACTAATGCTAAATAAATGCAAATGTATGAATTTCATTATTCGAACTATAAAAAAATCTAAAAAAATTAGATATCTTAGATTCATTTACATATTTTTTGTAAGCATATGCCATATTACAAGCATGTGCATATTACAATATTAACAGAAATCTTGAAAAGATACAACCCTAGTATGAATATTAATTTCCTTTTAAATTAAATGCAATATAAAATTGCGTTTTAGCGTTTTAAATACAGATTTACTACAGTAGCTTAAAAATTTCTAATGAGTATTTTCAAAAATTTCATGAAAACACACTTTTTGAACTTGATTTTAGACAAACTTAAAATTGTAGTTTATATGAGAAATATTTTTAAAGTAAGAACTGCTTTGAAATTTCGGCGTGGCGGCGCTGCGGCCGGCATTCCGCGTGTGCGAGCTGTTTACCTACATCTGTTGGCAAGCCACAGGCGCCATTACGGAAACATTCGACTGTGTTAACGTTTGTTTTTTAATATTTAAAATGGCTCCACCGAATGAGAATCCCGCCGCTTGTGAAGTACGATCGGTGATTCGTTTTCTTAGTGCTAAAGACGTAAAAGCGGCTGAAATTCATCGTCAGATTAGTGAAGCTTACGGACAACACATTATCACCGGTGGAATGGTACGGAGATGGGTTAGAATTTTAAAAGATAGCCGCACGAATTTGAATGATGAGGAACGAAGTGGGCGAGATTCAGTCCTTACTGAAGATTTGGTGCAGAAATTTGACGAACGAGTGAAATAGGGCAAACACTTTACGATTTCGTCATTATATGATGAATTTTCTCGGGTTTCACGCAGTGTTCTGTATGAAATTGTGAGGGAACGGCGGCAGACTTCTATGAAGAGGGGATTTAAAAACTTGTACGATACGATAAGTGCCTTAATATTGGTGGAAATTATGTAGAAAAATAGATTGAGGTACAGGCTTTCATATAAAAATAAAATTGGTAAGAAAATTATACTTGTTTCTTTTTTACTTCAAGACGGTACTTACTTTAAAAATAACCCTCGTATTTAAGTTTTATCACTGTACAATATTAAATAGTGAAAGTAAGATTTGTATTTTAATGTGTAAAGTAATGATAATGTATTCAGTTTTTTTCTCTACACATGCGCTACCCCTTAAAACAAACAAATTATCTCTTTTCTAAAAAAAATATTTCTAGTACTGTCTTAAGGGATGTTTTTTAATTTAATACCAATGGCATCACAAAAATTAAATCGTAAACATTTATCAAAATAAAATCACGAATAATAAACTGCATTTTATTTTTCTTGTTCAACAGTACTTTCTCAATAGTACATGAGCAGACAACGTCAATTTTTTTTTCTTCATCAGTATGTTGTATGTGCTGCTAAAACAGTTATCATATGTAATATTGATGTATGTTATACATGAAAAAATGGCATAAAAGTCATTCTTGGGCTTTAACAGCAATATTAAAGAAGACACAGTCGTCATAATTACATACCTCCCAACAGTACCAAGTTTAAAATTGAATTGTAACGAACAGCTATTTAAGGCTTCTTAATTTCAGACCTAAATTTCTTATAATAACATGAAACAATTGTGTATTTTTAAAAATATATAGAGACACTCTAAACCCAGACATTAATACGTGGAAAGTTAATAACAACGGAATTAAGCGTTTCAGTTTATTCCTTCAAAAATCAAATTGTAAGAGAAAAATTTGCAGATGTGTGTCACTTAACTGCTTCGTAAATTTTTAGGTTGAGTATTTTAATCAATAACTATGTCATAATCCTTTTCAAGTTTTTCACACCTCAATTGTTTATCAAATTCTAAAGCTTTCTTACAAAAGATTTTACAGCTACCAATTTTTAAATGACTTTATCTTTCATTAATTTTAGACATTCTATGATAATTTAATATATAGTTATTATCATATTTATAATATACACCTATTATACTAATTATCCCAATTAATCTGGGTATTCCTATCGCTATTCATTCAGTCCTATCCCCCCCCCCCCCCCGCCCAAGAAAAGAACTAAGATAAGTATATTCCCACGTAAAATAAAATGTTACATAATTAAAGACGCATGAGAAACTGTTAATACAGTATAATTAAAAATGCTGACACAACACTCTCCCGGGTGCTCTAAGACATTCGGTGTTAAAACCGAAATTATCTTCAAGTTTAACTTTGTTCATAGTAATCTATAAATATCGTTTTAAAAGTTTTATTTAACTGTATAATAATCAAGTATTTTATTAAATATTTTTGCAATGTAAAGAACTAGTCGTCAACATTCTAAAAGATCCAAGTAAAATACTAGTTCATCATTATTCAGGATTTTTTGCAATTATTAATGTATATATGTATATGATATCTTATAGCACGATATTAATCTTGAATCAGATTTCCATCTGCTGTAAAATGAACTCAGGTACAGAGTGAAAACAAAAACGCAAATCAAAACTACATCGAAGAAGAAAAACTGGTGGAGAGACAAAAGGACGAATATAACAATAGAGGGGGAGTGTAAGGAGCGCATAATATCCAGAAGATAATAAAGTGTACATCTTTACACCCCAGTAGTCTTTACACCCCATCAGAATGGTATGAGCAATTCTTTCAGAGAAATATCCGTTCTTCGAGTCACGGCTGGGGAAGGAATGTTAAACTTTTAAAAGGCATATTCAAATTCAATATGAGGCATTCAGAACCAAAGTGGATGAAGTCCATTTTAGCATTTTACCGAGGTTGATATGAATTCTTGTTCTATAAACAATAATTTGTTAGATACTATAACAAACCAAGCCCTGGTTCAAAATGTGAGAAATAAATTGCACTAGACGCCTATGATTCTTAATTAAATGCACAAGAGTCCATTAACTTTATCCGCAAATATCTCTGGATAATATTTTACGGTTTCGATCAACTTTGATTCCGAACATCTCATATGTAGATACATCCAACGACAAAATGAACTATATATATTTATAAAGATTCTTCCCGAATCAAAATAGTACTTTTTTCTGCTATCATCACAGTTACAATTAAAATGTTCGTCAGAATTTCGTGTTCAGATTATTTTCAAATAGTGTTAATACTTAACATTCAAGAGTATTTAGGATAGTCCGTTTATGAAAACACTGAGCCAAAAGCAACATACGTATTTCGTTGACTGAGCATCCATATGTATCAACAGCCGCTTGTAGAACGAAATAAAGGGTCCAAATCTGATAAATCCATGGACTGGAATATGTGGCTGCTGTGTGTAGTAAGGTAAGAAAAGTGCCTCCTGTCTATGGGCGGCACCCATAACCAAAGTAAGCAAGTAACATAAAGTAACATATAATGCATATTATTCATTATGGAATAAATATTATTGTACAAATACTCACTTAGACACTGTTTCACTGTGAACCACATCGACTTGTTGAAAAAATAATACATACTACATAAACATTACGCACGTCTTCCTTCGGCTTTGTTAGAGCGTCCTTAGAGCGTTAAACCCTTGGTATTATAAGTGGAAAAATGGTTAAGCACATGTATGATATTCGAACTCAAATGCCGCATACAATTAGAAAGAAGATATATGATCTATAACAAATTTAAATGAGTAACTTTCAGGTCCAAAAAATTACTTTATTTCCGTAACTTCCAAATGAAACAACATCCACATATGAAATGTGGCCGGTGAACACTTCAAGGAAAGCATCATTGAACAGCCCTACATTTAGTGGATAGAAACACAAATTTCGTTTTAAAATCGCTTTTACTGTGTTCCTTCTCTCATTGTGTACGGTACTCCCCTAATCTCAGAGGATCATAGTAACCACTCTACATATGGCTACTCAGAATTAAAGGTTTACATCGACTGTTTCAAAGGCAATGAAATTAAATACTATTTTAACAAAGTATAAAAAAACAATTTTATAAAACCCTGCTAATATATTTTAAAGAAAAAATACAAGATAAAGAAAACATATATCAAAATTATAGTAAGTGGAGATAATATTATCCAATATTGGAAAAAGATGATTCGCCACATTTTCCCCAGTCACATTCCTTCGAAATAGCTTGTATTCAAGCCCATCTAATCGTCAAATTATAATTTTAACATTGTCTTTAAAAACATTACTTTCCAAAACATAACGAAATGATACGATACATCCTCGGAAATGTTGGACAATTTTGCAAAAATTGTGCACATATTCTTCATTTTATCTCAAAACTTCTTATTTATCTTATAACTTCCTAAGCTTCATTTGTAAAATCGCAAGGAAGTTTCGCACGATTTATTGTTATTTCTCAAATGCTATTTAACGTAATATTTTTAAATGCTCTCTTATAGTATGAGAATGTTGTACTTGTCGCATATATTTCATTATGGCTGTTTAAGATTTCTTGTGTGCAATTTCTTTTTAAGAAACTTTAAAACTGATCAATATTATATAAATCACAAATATATTTAACTGAAATTATTATGTTGTTGGAAAAGGATTAAAATAGCTAAATATGTGAGGATACAGTTTTCTGCCTATTTCTATAAACTGAATCCGAATTTTGAAATTTAGCTTTAGTTGAGTTTTTTTAACTTCAAATAATAAATGTTGCTACTTTTTTTTCTCTTTGTATAAAAGTGGACTATGTTCGTTGACGCTCGTTGAAGTATATCCTTATGAAAATTGAAAATCTTAGTGGTACACTCTAACTAAAGAAGAGTGACTATTCACTCCGGAGAAGTGGATATTCACTCTATCGCAGAGTCAAAATTTGCCTAACCTCTTTAGAGTGACTATTCACTCTAGGCAAAAGTGAAATTGTTAACTCTCTGAAAGAGTCAATACTCACTCTTGAGAAGTGAATATTCACTCTAAATAGGGGTGGAAAATCACTCATTCAGAGGAGTGACTATCCACTCTTGCAAAAGGAGTGCGTTTTCTCACCCCTAATAGGAGTAAATAGTCACTCTTTCAGGAATGACTATTAAAAATCTTGCAAAAAGAGAAACTTTTTCTTGCACGCTTGTTCCCAGGTGGTCACCCTCCCAAGTACTACCCGTGCCCGTTGCTGCTTGACTTCTGTGATCGAACGAGAACTGGTATCTTCAGCGTGCTGTAGCCGCTCGTCGTTAAAAAAATATCTTATTACATTATTTTAGCTTTGTTTCTTTTGTGATATTCGTTCACAATCATTAAACTTGCAGAAGTGCCAAGCTATCATTAATCTTCCGTAATACATGGGTTAATATGACCCAGGTTTAATACGTTTCGCACCAGAATTTTTTTAAGAAATGAAATTAAATAAATTCCACGTAAAAACCTGAAATTAAAGAAATAAAGATTCATCAAATAACTTTTCTGGTTCGAAAAGTTGTTAAACTGGGTCAGATTAACCACATATTGCGGACGATTAGTGGGAACTTGGCATCTCTGAACTTGTGTAGAAATCACAAATATTTACGATGTTTCTCAACTGTGTAAATTAGAAAACTCAAACCTTTTATTTATTTTTTTTGTACCATATTATACATTTCCGAACATCTGCTATGACAAAAATTCCGTTACAATAAAGCAGTTATTTATTTATTCATTCCTTTTTTATTGCTAATAATGTTTCCATAATTAGAGCCCGATTAAGATTGTCCGTGGCCCAAGGCCTAGCAGCTTCTGAAGCGCTACGCGCCCCCCCCCCCCTCCAACGAAACCAAAATATGTTTTAGAGAAAACTAGAAATGTTTTTGGAAAGTATTCGGAAATTTTATCTCATTTTATAAAAACGCTCATGAAACTCAGATTAACGTAAATTTTCTTTTGCTGTTTGATAATACTTTACTGTTATAACTACTATATATACTTTACTGTTTACTATAATACTTTAATGTTAAATATTTCTTTTAAAAAAAGTCTCAGAAAAAATATTTTATCTACAGCGTTCCTAATTTAAGCTGATTTTAGAGACCAAAAAAGTACAGGCAAGACGTTTATAGAAGTATGTTTCTTAGATAATGATGATTGAAATAAAAAATTTTGTAGAAGAATTTTTTCTACATCATTTTACTTATTTTGTGGGCGCCGTCTCCAATGAGCCCAAGGCTGCGGCCTAGTTGGTGCGGTAATCAGACCCTGTCCATAATTATATCGATTCATTTATTATTTCAATGCCTTTTTCAGTTTTTTAAAAATCGTACTACGATACAAACGCATTTCGTTTTATGCGTTTCGTTTCGTTAACGGGGTTTCCGAGAGCTGGCGCCATCTTGTGATTTTATTGGAAAAAATATGTTTCTTTCTTTCGGACTAAAACTAGATAAAAGCTGTATTTGGCAAGACTTTCACCTATTTACGTTCAAAAGTTCCAGGGCTCATTCGTAAGCTTTACCAGAAAAACTAAGTCGAAAACTAAAACATATCGTTTTTCCAATAAAAAAAAAGTTTATTTCGCACGAGCGGCTCTACGCCTGCAGAGAACTTGCAATAAAAATTTAACTAACATGTTGACATTGAAAAAAAAATTAAGAAATAATTATAATTCCGTTTGTATCAATAAATAAATATGGACAAAATTATATAATGCCAGGCTTTCACTCTCAACGGAGTGAAATATTTCACTCTTGTCAACGGAGTGAGACATTCACTCTCGACAACGGAGTGTAATATTTCACTCCTTTCTAGGGAGTGGAAAATTCCACTCATTAAGAAGTGTATTTTTATAAAATTCACTCCAAAAAGAGTGAAGATGCCTCTCACTCTGCCAAAGAGTCAACTTTTCACTCCTCCCAATTTTAGAGTGTTGAAGATGTTATGTAACAAATTAAATTTGGAAAAAATTGAAGTGAAAGATTGTTGTTGCGTAAATTTCATTGATATATATTTTTTTGGTAGTATATGTTTAGAATTTTGACAGAGGGTACCAAAATCTCTCTGAAAGATTTATTAACATTTATTTTTCAAATCTTAAAAAATATTAATATTATTAAAATTTCTAAATATTAAAGTATTATATAACAAATAGTGCCTCAGATCTTCAAGACTATAATTAGAATCTTCGTATTTTAATTTTACCATATGATAGAATACCTAATAACGCATTCATTCATAAAATAAAACATTTTTTGAGAAAATGTAACGTAACATGTTTTTCCACTAAGCCCTTAAATGAAAATGTATCACAAAACCTAAGTTTTCTTAACCTGGCTTAGAATTAAAAACACATTAACATAGTAAAGCTACTTATAAAAAATCAGGGCTGCGGAGTCGGTGGCAAAAATGATCGACTCCGACTCCGACTCCGACTCCTGAAATTTTAAAGGAACCAACTCCGACTCCGAGACAGCTAAAGTACTAGTATTGCCTGTTGATTCCTATTATTCAGATTACTTCATTGCTGTCATTTGTTTTGAAACAGTAATAGTCGCTTTATTAAATTTGCCATTAAATAAAGGAAATATTACTATTTAAAAAAAGTGGCAGCAATCAAGCAATCAGAATTAAAAAAAAAAAAAAAAAAAAAAACTGGCAACACTGCAACCTACTGGTACATTCCTGTTTAACCTTGAAGCATATTATTACTGTAGCAGGAAACTTCCAACAGAGTTTGTATATTAGTATAAAAAGTTTCACCTTTTTTAAATGCAGATTTTTTCTTTTAAATAAGGCAAAAATACTCTTATAAAATGTGTGTGGAACTTTGCCCCTGCACTAATCGGCTCTGGTCAAGATTGAAAATATTTTGAACATGTGAACCCCTCCTCCTCCCAGATACTCTATGTACAATCACGCAAAAACACAATGTGCATTAAATTTTATATATGGTAAAATTTAATTACGTCAAAACTGTGCAAAAACTGTATGTAAAATATTTATATGCATGTAAATTGCAATAGAAAAGTTAAATTTGAAACTATTTAGCTAAAAAAACAGTTGAAATCTAATAAATCTCCAAAATTTACTTTGAACCACCACACACAAAGATCTATCGATTGAATCCAAACAACATTTATTTTGTTGGTATGTCATTTTACGACAATAACCAACATATTTTATGCCAAATATGGGGCTATATGAAATATATATTATGCCAAAATTTGGGCGAAAGGATGTTTAATTTTGGTTTTATATCCATTTCTGCAGACCCAAAAAAATAGCAGGCGAAAATGTTACAATTTACACATCATTTGGGGTCTCAAGAACCCGAATAAAAGGGAAGAGAAAATTTACAATTTCGGTGGTACTCCTGGTCCCACAGACCCGAAGAATCTGAGGGAAAATAAAAAAAAAAAGGAAAAAGGTTTCTATTACAATGATATTTTGGGTTCTGTAAACTCCAAAACTAGCAGATATTTCCCATTTTCGCATTATCTTTAGTTCCGCAAACTACAAAAAAAAACGAGATAAAAAACTATATACTAAATATAAAATACCAATTACAGGTTTCAATTAAAAACAGCTTTCGTACATGCTGTACAGTACATTGGGTCTGTTTAAACTGGGTTGCCTGGTATATCTAGACCAAAATAAAAAATAATAATTGAGTTTATAAATTTAAAATTACATAGAATTGGTTTAATTTCACTTCAAACTGTCTAAAAAACAAGCTGGAGTCGGAGTCTGAGTCGGAGTCGGCCTGATTTTTAGTGACTCCGACTCCGACTCTTTTGCCCCAAAATGGGCCCGACTCCACGACTCCGACTCCGCAGCCCTGTAAAAAATGACAGTAATTGAAAATTTCTAAAGTACACTCGGCGTCACCAATTAAACTTTTTCTATATCATGCAGTTAGATAGCTTAATTTATTATAACTGATTAACAATAGGCTTTTATGCCTGTCATATAAAAATAAACCTTTTAAATACATAGCAAAGAATTATTAATGCACTTTTTATTAATTCGTATATTCTTACGACACTTAACTTAAATAATAGTTAGAATCCTACTTGCCAGGTAATACAAAGTTATCAGGATTATCTATGTATTCTGGATTAGACTGGAATACATTTGCTAAAGTAACAAATTCAGCAAGGAGATTGATGTGTAGATTATCGACTTGATAAATACTTAATGCGTAGAGTAAGTAATCCTGCTATCAAAATTTAAAGAGATTATACATCTTTTGAGCTAGTTTAATGAAGTGATTGTTTGTGTTTGAGTCTATAAAAATGAACAACGGAAGTGATATGAAGATAAAAGCTTTATAACGCATAAATATCAAGATCGTTATACGAAAAGGTTTTACTTCTCTAATAATGAGAAATATTAATGTATTTCATATGTTCAGAATATGTTCAGAACATATTTCTGCATTTTAAAAACAATGTTGTTGTTTCTTTTAGTAAATACAAATCTTTATTTTAATTTTACGATGAAATTTGTACTTACATTATAAATCCAGTATACAATTAACGCTAAAATCTGAAAAAATTGTTAAAAAAATACTTTACCGAAATTCATTTAAAAAACTTCTACTACTCTTTTTTTAAATTCTGGTGTTTGCATTCTCAAAATCGTATAAGATTTCTTAATGTTCAATTTATTGTAAACTTTTCAGTAATTTACAGGGCTAAAAATAAGTGAAATTAAAAAATTCTCAAATTTATATTTTATTAACTATAAACATTATTAATAGTTTCCTGCGTAGTTGTATTAAATGTATCTTGAAGAGCACAGACAAAAATAACGCCTATCTTGTTTATAAATAAAAAAATTATATTTTTTGTACCTGAAAATTTGTAAAAACTTTTGAGGTAGAAATTCAGGGAAATAAGTGAAGGCAAACAACCATAGCATTCTATTTCGTTCAATCACAGTTATAAACAATTAAAAATGATATAATTCAATATTCTTTGGACTTCATAGATAAACAGACGATTAAACCTACATTAAAAAGGGCCGTCTGAGCTTTTAAACACGTATTATTTTTAAGACAATGTCTAAACAGATTTAACTATATTGAATGGTACTTAAATCATTGAAACTTCAAGTGAAATCGTTGAGTAGATCTAAACTAGACCATGTAAAACTTGATTAAATTTGAAGCTTTGAAAAAGATAATGCGGTTGGATTAAATGATTGATTTATAAAACTGATATTTATTTAACATTCAACATCTGGTAAGTAAAATCATCACACACATACATGCACAAGATAAAATAAACTATCCAATGTCATTTACTTTCCTTGTAGCACTCCTCACATATCACTATAAATTAATTTTTAACTCGTAAATGGAACACCCAGATCGCCATAAGATTTTCTGCTTTTGGATCAGCTGTTCTTACACAGATGTTGCAAAAGTTAGGGATTTTTTAAATACTTGTGGGTAATATGTATAGTTATGTTATTAACTGAAATCACTTTATACGGATTATATTTCTAAGCATTAACCAGACAAGGTTAGGAAAATTTTTAATTTAATCGATAGTAATTAATTTCAATGTTTAATGTGACCAATGGCTTAGAACAATGATTCGACTCTTTTGGTTATCCCTTTTATAAAGACATTGCAGGATGGCAGTAGATCTGTGTCGTCATCTCAAGGCTCTTTAAATTAGGTTATCCATGTTGAAAAAGTGTCCTGATTGGGTCTAATATTAGAGATGCAAAGATATTATTTTATGCTTCTTAGAAGTAATTTTTTTTTTTTTAAATCTTGGATTCCGGATAAAAACTGAGCACCTTCCTAAAAAATAGCATCTTTTTTAGGACATCGTGCATCAAACTGTGTACAAATGCGTTTTTACGCTATACTTTTGTGTTTTATGAATTTGCTGTTAAAAAATTAATTCACTTAAAGATATCCTTAGTTTCAGCGAAAAGCTTTTGCCAGTTAAAGAAGCAATCATAAGAATATTCTTAATAATTATCTCAAGACTTCATCTATTAGAGGATAAGTTCTTATCCACTGTTATTTTTGAAGAAATATTAGGAATATTACTGATTTGATAGAAGCTAAAATTTAAAACTAAAACGAAGTAATAAAATCCCAAAAGGCAAGCTATAAAACTACCAGGATACCATTCATACCAGAAAGTTCTTCCTATATAAGCCTCATGAAAAAGTCGGTATTCAGAAATTATATTTTAGTAAAACTAGGAGATCCAACCCGGGCTTTCCATGTTACAAAATATAGATGAAACCCATTTATAGGTGCATTCGTAATTATATATATACGCAGCACCTATAGTCGTTGTCTGGTCTGTCCGCCTGTCCAAATATAACGGCGCAAAATCTACCCAACCGAATGGTTTAAATTTAATATATATAATCGTTGCAGAATCTTGTCGAGTCACTTCAAATTTTATGAAAATCGAATCAAAAATTAAAAAGATATTAATAAAAGTTTTCTTCATTTGTATTAAATCCTATCATACGTAATTAATTCAATGATATCCCATGACAGCTAATGATTCTAGGTTGCCATGGTGATTACGTCATATTTAAGATGGAGTCATATTATTGCCGTATTACTGAATTTCAAAATCGAATTTTTATACTAAAATTGTATAATTATAGCAATTATATAAGCTACCGAAAGTTTTTTGGAGAAATGTTTCCGGATAAATATATATTAAATGGAAAAACAGTCTAAATATGGATTTCAAGTTCTGAAATTTTCAATGCTAGACTTAAGTTTCCCATTGTAATTTTCAGTAAATGTCAACAAAAGATAGAATGTTGTCAACTTAAAATATACTTATTTTATCACGGAAATTAATCATATCATACTAACAGACGATATAATTAATTTCACGGAAATAATAACGATGATTTTTTTACATTGTCTTGTATTGGATATTTGCGCATAGTATAATTTTAATGTAACAGAATTGTAATCAATTGTTTGTAAAAGTGTATTGAAACTTAATTTCATAAAATAAAATTAGTATCTATAATATGAAAATCTGCACATAAAATAAATTTTGTATTCATGCATGTTTTCATAAGAGAGAAACAGCTATTGCACCAAGATCTGAATATTTATAAAACTAGTTATAGTACGAACGCATCTCATTTGTCACGTTTGACGTACAATTTCCAACTTGTTTCTTATTGAATACTCTAACAGATGTGTTACAGAATATTAATTTCCGTGTTAGAACGAATATTTTGAGAGTCCGAAAAAAATAGTTCAGGATAATCGAGGTTACTGAAATTCAATAAGCTTCTTCCCATTATTACATACTAAATACATACCAAATTTCAAGTCTCTATCTCAATTTGTTCGGGAGATAGAGCGTTTACAGACACACACACATACAGACACACACACAGACAGACGGACGGCAAAATTGTTTTTCTAAAAATATGTTTTTTCGAAATCTTTAGTGTCTGAAACGTGTAAATCCGTCAAAAACATTTCTTCGATTTTCAAAACGATTACAAGATTTACCCTATACTACGTATGATGGGTAAGTAACAAGAGTTTCTTCCGTCTGTACTGAAGTCAGCCGTGGCTGTGTCCAGTCTCCATAAAACAAAAGTTGAAGAAATAAATTTGAAAGGACACTTTAACAGAAAGTACGAACAGCTATTTTATCATCATTATCATTATACAAAACTTATAAATCGATAAAAGGTTTTTAAGACAATATTATGATCTGGTAAACATATGTTCATAGTATGAATGTTTATACATACGATATTAATATAAAACTTAAATATTATTTATTACAAACCCCAAGTATTAATAACATAAATTAACATTAGATCATGTAAATTTTTACTGTACTAGGGGGCTCAGCCCCATACTCGCTAACGCTCGCCAACCCCCGTGAATTGCGAAGCAATTCACATTTAGACCGCTACGCGGTCCCAAGCAATTCCAGCTAGAATGAGTACTACCATAAATCGATTTAACATATGAAATTGACAATTTGTTTTAAATGTAAAAAAAAAAGTAATTGAAAACTTCGTTGAAAACACAATTAAAAATGCATTTATAATGGGCATAAATCAATTAAATACTATGAAAAAAGGATCTTGGAAACACAATTAGTTTAAAACTCATTGTTCCTATAACATTGTACAGCACAGCTTAAATTCATTAAAAAAAAAAAAAAAACACTTCCTGATTTTTATTTATTTTATCAAGACAGCAAGAGATGGCAGCAGTTGCACTCTAGACTGTTGATATTTTCATACCCTCCGGTTTTTCATGTGAATGAAATTCGTAAATAAATTCTAAATATGAATTAAGAATTCATTTGGAATTAACGATATTACTCATAATTAAAATGAGGAATCATCTCAAACGCTCTTGATAACGTACATGTTATTTTATTTTTAATAATTGATAGTTTAAGTTTCACTGCTCGTGCCAGTGTGATACAATGGCCGCCATATTGGAGCTGGAAACTACGATTGTTGCCAAACTACAATCTAGAAATTCAGCCTTATTTTCGCGCCACGTAAGAGAATTATATATATAGATTATTGCTACACAAATTTCAATATAATTTCTAACATTTTTTTTTTCGTATACTGTAACTTGTCATTTGCACAGGAATAACTGATTTATATATTTGCGTACTACATAGCAATAGTTATAAACATTTCAGAAGCTTAGCTATTAATATACTAAATAATAATAAATAAGTTAATAATAAATCTTTTATGTCTATACTCGTTATTAATAAATGCATACATTTTTTATAACCATTTCAAGTTCATATGAATGATATTTCAACTTCGTATTCTAATTTACACTAGAAACAGATCAACATTCGTAAAAGATTCATCAAGAAACAGGAGAAACTTGGTTTAAGACATTTTTCAACATAATTTCTCATTTTCAAGCTTCTGGATTCCTTATCTTAATCAGGCATAATTGTAGTTAAATCGTTACATCTTCAATTAAATCTTCCAATACTTCAAGATTACTGATGTGTTTTAACTTATAAGATAAACATTTCTTTATCATAATTTGTGCACTTCGAAATAGTTTATGTAAAATGTAATAATAAATTGTATTTTATGTAGCAATATTATTTTTTTACTTTCTTACACATAGTGTATACAAGGTGCAAACTAAAGGCAGGAAACACTCAAATAATCTTTGAACGGATAAAGCTAAAATTGTGGGAAAAGTGTCTATCTATAATAAAACGACTATGCGCTTTCATATTAGAGTGACTGCAGCGCAGATGAATCTTTTCAGCGCCACTAGGGGCTAAATTTGAAAACAATCTTTTACCATATCTCAAAAAATATGAGATATAGCAAAATAAAGTCGAGTGATACAAAAGTATAGAACGTCCTCGATTTAGTATAAAATGACGTCATACATGAAAATATAACATTATTTAGAAGCCCTGAAATGTTAGTTTTTCTACAACCAATCACCGGACTAACTATATAGGTAATCGCTTATTGAAATGAGGTATTATAAAACAGATGAATATTTACTAATATAACTAACATATGTAAGCAAGGTACAATTTATTTTAAACAAGAAAATCAAGTTAAGTATACTCAATGTGTCCGTCATCTGCAGCAATGCATGTGTGTGCATATGCTTAATTTTCAAATGTCACCACTCGGGGCGTTTCAGTCACTATCATATTATATCGCATAAATGTTTTACTAATATATACACTGCTCAAAACAATTAAAGGATATTTGAGGTTTTATATAAAATAAAGATATAAACGAATTTTTTTTTTGCCGAAAATAGAAGAAGAGAATCACAAATGCAAATTTTTCTGGTTTTCAAACTGTGGAGTATGCAAATTTTGAGTTTGACGTCAAAAACGTCGCTTCAGCGGCAGCGAATGAAATTTGACTTTCAACTCCATAAAAGAGAATGAAGACAAGGATGATCGGCATTCAGTGATTGCTTTGTTTCGATGAGTACGATGTCTCAGCGAAGTCATTTGACAGATTCAGAAGCTTGGAGAATTGTTGGTAGGTTAGAAGGGGGCCAAACTCAAGCCGAAGTAGCTCAAGCCATTGGAGTGTCACAAAGTGTCATTTCCAGGATCTGGAACCGTTTTTTGGAGAGTGGATGTGCAGGCCGAAGACCAGGGAAAGGTCGTAGACGGGTAACAACGCCCAATGAAGATCGGTATTTAGCGTTAACAGCTCGGAGACACCGAAACATGAACGCTACTCTTCTCCAACAACACCTTCGCTCGGCTACAGGCACCACGATTTCAATAACTGTCCGAAACCGGCTCCATTATGTAGGTCTGTATGCTCGCCGACCGATGGTATGTGTTAGATTAACATCAAGGCATCGTCGCGACCGCAGGGAGTGGGTATCCGAGCATGTCAACTGGAGGAGAAATGAATGGAGCAATATTCTGTTTTCTGACGAGTCCCGTTTTTCTGTGCATCCGGATAATAGGCGTATTTTCATCTGGAGGGACCGTGGCAGTAGGAATAATCCTGCGTTCGAGCACGAAAGTGTCAGATTTGGCGGTGGAGGAGTGTTGGTGTATGGTGGCATCTCCATTGACGGGCGCACTGACCTCTACATCATTCGAGATGGAGCTCTGACTGGTCGCCGATATAGGGATGAGATCCTCAGACCTATTGTAGTCCCTTACGCTGCAGCAATCGGAGATAACTTCATTTTAATGGGCGATAACTGCAGGCCACATCGTGCAAACCTGGTGGAGGATTTCCTTTTCGAGGAAGGAATCGTTCGAATGGAATGGCCAGCGTGTTCTCCAGACATGAATCCAATCGAGCACGTTTGGGACGCTCTAGGAAGACGAGTTTCTGGCCGCCAACAACCCCCACAAACTCTACAAGAACTGGAAAGAGCTCTTCTGGAAGAGTGGGGCAGAATACCCCAACTCGTCATTAATAGCCTCATTGAGTCCATGCCTCAAAGGTGTTCAACGTTGCTGGCCGCCCGTGGAAACCATACCCCCTACTGAAAATGATTTTCTTTGAAGAAAACACCTTTTCTTATTCTTTTTTTCTCATATGCACAAATTGTGTTTTTTTCCTTTTGTACACAAATGCGCAATGAAATGCATTTTTTTCTGCCAAACATGTGTAATTTATTCTCATATAACCTACTATGTCTGTCGACCATGTATCAATCTGCTAAAAAGTTTCCCAGATACAAAATCCACCTAAAACTGCAATATCCTTTAATTGTTTTGAGCAGTGTATATACATATATCCTACAATTCTGTCTTTATCCGTTCAAAAGTTATTTGAGTGTTTTCTGATTTTAGTTTGCACCCTGTGTATCTTGGTGTATAATAATTGAAAGAGTGCACTTTTTTTTAAATCTTAGAATCTACGATTTTTAATTTCACATATTTTATTTTTTATTTTTATTTATGTAAATGTTTTTCTGTATTTATGTCAATAAATAAATACGTTAATATATATATAACGGATTATATTTATTTTTAACTCTATGGATTAACGTAAAATTTTCAAATTTTCCAAAATTCGCATTAAGGAAAACTTGTCTATTAAACAAAACCAAAGTTGTATAACGCAATAAATCATACCAAAGATCAGGAATAATACATTTATATTGTAGAGTATCCTGTTTTATGTGCCCAAAATGAAACAAAAAGTTACTTAAATTATTTCGTAAAATAAAGCTATATGCCCGCAATATTGAAACCCATGAACGTAACTGTAGTTTGTTTTCAAACAGTTAAGATGATACTCAGTTACTTTCATTAATTAAACAAGTCATTGTTGTTATTTTTACTAGTAATCCTCCAAGCAACAATATATAATATTCTTTTTAACCTTTATTTTCCTTGAATAAATAAAAATTAAAATTTGAAACTGTATGTTTCTACTTGCCGTTCCTGAAGATAAAAAGAAAATTCGACTTTGCGTTCTTACTCATACAATAAATACATAAGATAATGAAATAGAAGATTGTTAATTTTCCAAACATGTGGTTCGAATATTCAAATATTAAGATTTTTAAAATTAGAAGATAGTCTGATGAAGATTTTGCTAATAATATTATTTTACTACTAAAGAGAAAATATATAGTGATAGATTCAAAGTGTGATTAATCATATTTAGTTCACAACACTTTTAAGGCGGTATAAAAAAAAACTTCCAGAAGCATCACTATCGAATTTTGGTGTCAAAATTCAGCTTAATTCATAATTGATGTTGATAAGAATAGTAATTTGTCAGTAGAACAATAATTTGAACATTTCAAATTTCTTTCATATTTGAAGCATTAAAAATAACTTAAGAAGTTCCTGTGTTTAAAAATAATAATTATAAAATGTTTACTTAAAGATTTATTTGAAGAGACATGCTCATAAAAGAGATTTAACAAATGATCATTTCGAAATGTTCACTTCTCAAAACTGAACACTAAATGAATCCTTGACTCATAAAATTAGTAGACACTGTAAAACCGAACATATTCTTTCTTTCAAAGTGGTAGAACAAAATAATAAAGGTTATGCAGTGTCACTTTCATTTTTCATAAACTATTTTATAAACTCGATCAAAATACTGAGACTTTTCAGAAAAGATCTTTAAAAAATAATCTGTCAGGTACTTTAAATTAGTTACTATGTTTCTTAAATGAATATGCAGAGGATCACAGTGTTTTCAAGATACCACAAAAATATTTCAAGTAATCTGGTGTAAATATTTGAAGCTTTAATTTTAACAACAAGTGCACTTCGATTGAGCCTTTATCTAAATGTATTAAATCACATATTTGCGTTATTTCGTTTTCCTTATCATTTTAATTTCTCCTGTAAAGGACAATAAGCTTTTTTATATTACTTCTTCAGGCACCCTAATTTGAGATTGGATACTCTTAAACCTCACCATGAAAATACAAATCTAAAGAAACCTATTTTTTCGAGAAAGTACTTTTCTTTTTTAACATAATTAAATAACTGATGAAACATTTTCAAATAATTCTGTACATTCCAAAAAGAGATAGACCTTTCCTAGGACTTTAAAAATCAAAATTTAATTATTAATAATTAGTTTTAAAGACATATATTAATGTAAGAAAATGATTTCGGATATTTTACTTTTCCACATGGAATAAATTGCCTGAAAAGTAGATAGTTCATATAGTCCATATGTTTACCGGGATTTCGTTGCATTTAAGTTTTTATTTATCATATTAATTTTAATTACTATAAATAAGATGTCACAATTTTTCTTTCTATTGCAATAAAATATTTTACTATAAAATTTGTGTCTGCTAGAATTTTTACATAACTTTTGATATTATTGAAATATTACCTAGCATTACTTCATTCTTTTTCTTTGAAATAACTATAGAGGCAGCATAAACGTAGCTATAATTAATTATGTTTTATTTAACTATAGCCTACGTATAACTTCGTTTGGAAATTTTACTGATGAAACATTTGATCAAATAATTATTATAAAAAAGTATTAGATTAGGCGGCATTTTACACAGATGTCATGAAGTAACGTTTTTTACAGGAGCCGATTTACATGCGATATGTAACTTATTCTTTCACCTCCTCTTCTCACTATCGCTTTTCCAGAAATTTACAAAGTATGGAAGAAATAACCCATATACCAAGATACTAATTGACGCATGTTAAGCTTGTGTCATTACTGTGATTTTTTCTTTATTAATTTTCAAATAAATTAGTTGTGAATACCACTATGATATTTTCTGCATAAAATGTTGCTCTAAAAATGTTGCACTTATGAGAAAGTAGTAATATAATTTCATCATTTCAGATATTCACAAGATTAACGTCCTATGAAAAAAAATCTTATATCCAATGGGGATGTAACATTAAAAAATATTAATGAAAATTTCGACAATGTATATGGGCTAAAAGACTAAAACAAAATAAAGGCTGAGCTAACTAATACATTTTCAAATTCGATATTCGTTCGAATTATGTTTAAAATGTTTATTTATAATGTATTGTGAACTTGGTAGCACACTTATAGCAAACGAAACTAACTCAGCTTCACATGTGACGAGAACCTACTTCAAAGACGAATCAGAACGTCAATAAAGTTTTGAAAATTCAATGCAGAAAATACATATGTTCGGGTTAAAAAAATAATAATAGACTTTCAATAAATCCAGTACAGTTGTCTGAAATAAAAGGCACCAATAATTGTTGGCGAAGATACTTTCTATCAATAACTTTTTAACTATTTTTATAATCATTGCATGAAGATGTGGAAGTTATATGAATTAAATACATGATGCGATGTGCGTAAAGTGAGTAAATACATAAATCTGTCAGATTGGTCCAATTTAAGTCCTCACCAATGTCGCTCGAACCCATTTCGGACATATTAAACTTGCATTATTTGTGATTATTCATATGCAATTTGATTCTTTACATGAAAAGCGAATTCATACACATTTAAATATATAGTTCTCTATTTTTTATTATTTTAGTTATACTTGGAAGAGGGGAATCTACACTGGTATGGGGTTAAAATCTATTCCATACTTCATCTTATTTTCTGTGTATTAGAGTAAAATGACCAAAATCCGTCCCATCGTTGTCCATTGTTAACTTTTGTAAGATAAATTTCTGTACTTCCCAATAGAGCATTGAAAGTGAGATGAAACGGAAATGTCTTTTAGCACAGTATTTTTCAATAATAGTTTAAGAAGAATCTCGTTATAATTTTTATTCAACTTCAGAATGCTATTCTAATTTGTCAAGGTACGTTTTTAAGTATTGCACGGTTGATATTTGTAGATTGGAGCATCTTTGTCATATTCAAACTCTCCACGAGCCGTATGGTTTATCAGTAGGCAGGAGCTGCCAGCATGCTTTTAATACTTCTATCCCTAAATTCATCCCCTTCAAGATTCTTAAATATTTTCTCCTTCAACACAAATATTTGGATCCACAGCGTACCCTTATAACAACAATGAGGACACAATATTCGATGCACCACCTGACAAGCTTTTCACCAAAGCAGAATAGAGAAGAGCTTTGTACACACTTAATGAAAAGAAGGATCCAGGTCCAGACTCAATAGATTTCGCATTACTGGAAGCCACATTCAACATAATTCCTAATCTCTTTACACGCTGGGTGAACCTCTGTCTTCAGCATAATACTTTTCCAGAGGTTTTAGACAAGGGGAAGTGGTGTACTTCCTGAAGCAAGTCTTATTTATCAGAAAGGAGTGTCCTCATTAATTGGGGTGTAGGTTATATCCGGCATAAGCTGGAGAAGTGGTGTCCCCAAGGCTCTTGTCTTGGACATCTACTCTGGCTACTAATCGTGAACATTTTTCTTTTAGAGCTGGAGCGTCAGGGCATAATCGCATATGCATTTTCTGATGACTTCGGTCTGGTTCTCTCGGGTCGTAGGCGTCTGGACCTAGAAATAGCGGCGGTTCGATCACTCGCAGTATTCTGCCAACTACTGGATACCCACCACCTACACCTATCACCTGGTAAATCAGAGGTCCTAACATTCCCCATGCCACGCAAGCTGGAGCGTGAACCAACAATGCGGATAACTAGCTTGCACTATGTACCACATATGAAAATCTTAGGCCTCATTATAAATAAATATCAAAACTGGACAGCACAGCTAAACCAACTAAAACTCAAATTAGTCAAACACCACAAACAAACAAATATACCACCACAATGCATCAAAACTCAGGGGGAAATCTTGGGGCATCAATAATAGCATTCTTAAAATATGAAACAATGCAATTACAGAAAATATTATACTTTATGGGGCTGGGATTTTGGGAGGTAAACTAACAAAAACAAAACAAACAAAAATTAACATCAATTCAAAGAACATTCCTACTACAACTGTGAAAGGGCTATAAAATCATCTCAATAGACGCACTAAATGTTATTACAGGCATTCCACACATCACCGTAACATTAGAATATGAATACAATAAGAGCTGAATTCTACAACTCTTCACAAACCTAAACAATAGAACAGCATTTTAAATCCAAAAGCATTGAACGGAGAGTCCATGGTTGGCAGTTACATCCAGCAGAAGAAACATCACACCTTCAAGTAAATACAGATCGTAACATATACACACCATCTACACTGCCAACAAATTTTACAGATGGATCTCGAACAGCAACCGGCGTGGCATCGGCTTACTGTGTCACGGAAGTGCCTCGATCATCCACCAGTGGGCCTGCAGACTGGACGACAACAACACCATACACCCAGGGCTCCCACCGGTCCGTCTTTTGAAAATCAGTATGTTTTGGAAAAGAAATTTGTGGTATGTATTTGCAACAATTTCAACTAAAACGAACTTCGAAGTTAGTTTCTACAAAATTTATAAAGAATATTTTTCTTTAATAAATAGTGGTGTTCAAAAAACGGACCGAGTGGGAGCCCTGTATACCAAGCCGAGCTATATCGCGACCTACGTTATACACAGCCGGTTCAAAACTTTTAAAAGTCACATGGAGTGGATCATCTTTACTCGGCAATTGGTACCATGCATCGCGCAAATATTTTTTAATTATTGAAGCGTTTCGTGCCAATCGCCGTGTAATGATTATCCACTCCGTGTGACGTTTTAAAAGTCATTAATCGGCCGTCAATAACATAAGTCGAGGCCATATGCCATCCTCCAAGCACTCGAATGGATCCACACACAAACAGGCTTAACCCTTCACTGGATATATAGCGACAGTCTATCTAGTCTGCAAGCAGTTAATTCCCACAGAACAAAACACCCACTAGTTCTTGATATCAAGAAAAGTCTACTAACTCTTGTAAGCCGCGCTCAAATTGGTTATAAGGCCATATTTGGCAACTAATTGGCGGATACTCTAGCAAAAGAAGCCACAAAAAAATCTAACATTGATCAGTACTTCCCACTCCCATCAAGCTACATCAAGTGATCATTAAAAAGAAATATTCTAAAGAACTGGCAAGTACATTTGACCACCTCAACCAAAGGCCGACATACTCAGACGCTAATCCCCAAAGTCTCCTACACACTATTTTACCTCACCCCTCTCACTGCAGATTTTCTTACTGGTCATGGACACTTCCGCCAGTACCTACACAAATTCAAATGTGCATCTTCAGACGGATGCGAGTGCGGTGAACGAGGTACATCGTCACACCTATATTTTTTCGCTGCACACTGACAAGCCAATAGCATCTCAGATACACCCAAAACCCTCCTAAAAAGTAGCTCACCAATATCCTCACACACCCACTTCTTTAAAAAAACTAAAAAACATATATATCCACCTAACTTGCCTCTCAAATTTAACTTAGGGAGCCCGTCTGTCGGTTCTGTCGCGCGTAGAGCTATGGCAGAAAATCGAGCGCTTTTCGCGAGGGCGTTCCTCCGGCGCATCCAAAAGCCTCCACCACCTACTGATGCCAGTGCCGCGAGGAAAGATCTATTTTCCGACAGTGATGGACCACTCCTGCAAAAGCCTCGATCAGTCCCTGTTACTTGCTCGCGATTGTATTTCTGGCAGGTCTGGCCGTAGACATATTTTCTTTCACACTTATATTTATGGAATTGCCGCCCATTGTTGCGATTACTAGAGACTTCAGCTGTGGCTGAACACTGTATTTTTTAACACCTTAATAAAGGGAAATTAAAGGAAAAAATGCTCTACAGACAGGGTTTCCTTGGTCTGAGTAGTCCCCCTTAGGCAATCAAATCAAATAATCAAGCAATAGTGACCAGTCTAAAGAACATCAGGGAAGTTTCTACATTACAATCCAAACTTCCACTTTGCTAGCCCTGAAACTTCATATTTAACACTTTCCAAACTAGTTGAAAAGTGTTTATGAATTCGGTTTGTCTGGCCGTCTGTCACCTGCCGTCTGTTCGTGCTGTAATTCTCGTAAATATACTCGGATTGCCCTGCAATTTTTGTGTGTTATTGCCATTTACTATAGCACGATCCCTATTCAAAATGAAGTGTGTAGCAATTATAGTTTTCCTACACGGACAGTCAAAAGTTTTTCATTGCATTACAGTCAAAAGGAAAAAATCTTTTAAAGTGGATTTTGATGCTGTTATGCCATTTGAAACATGATGAAATTGATATACAACTAGTAAATCTGCAGATCCGGAGCCTCAACGTCAGATCAAGTCACTGTTTTTTAATCTCACTTTTCATATTATTTAGCATCTTACAATCCGCAATTTCATTTTTTTCTATTGCATACATATTTATAGGCATATAAAATACTACGGAGGTTTCAGAAATTAGAAGCGTTAAATTAAACACGGTTTATGCAATGATATTCTGAAATTCTTATGAATTTCATATTCATGTAACTTTTTTGATAAAAATAAATAAACTTGTATTAAAGTAAATTCTTCATTTATATCAATAGAATACAAAAACAATA
Source organism: Maratus michaelseni (assembly GCA_963931845.1). Taxonomy (NCBI): domain Eukaryota; kingdom Metazoa; phylum Arthropoda; class Arachnida; order Araneae; family Salticidae; genus Maratus; species Maratus michaelseni. The sequence continues at coordinate 362,769,697 of OZ007586.1, read as the reverse complement.
AAAAATAAAATATTGCAGCAAAATAGGGCGAGTTACTTGAATTTTATTATTTTGATATTCTTTGAAATATGGTTGCTAAACAACTAATAAATTAAAGAGCAGAGTAAAAGGAAATGCATTTTAAAATTTGTAAAAAATATGAAAATAAAATGTTTTATATTTCCCGAACAGATGCAAAAAATTTTCCAATAATTTAAAAAATTAATTTCTAAATTCTAGTGAATGTATCGGCAAATTTTCAAAGCTATTGGATATATTTAAAACCTCCATATCGAAAAATTAGCTTTAATAATTTTACGTTTAAATCCATTATTCAAATATGCGATTTTCATTTCAGTTACAAATTACATTTGAAAATCGTCTGCCTTCCCATAGGAAAGCATTATGACCTAAAAAGAAATGTTCTATATTTTTCGAACGAATGCCCCAAATGTAAATAAAAACTATACCGCTCATTCTGGGTACTTCACCAACATTCCCACCAAAAATCAACCAAATAGGACGATTTTTATGGCAGTTATCGCGGAACAGACAGACAGAAACCAAAAAATGTTCGCGCCTCCACAGTGAGCCTCAACTGACGTTTCGGCAATTATGAAGAGCACAAAATCATGTTTTTTGTAGAATATGACGTGCAAAGCATTTATTATTCATTTACACGGTCACAGAAAAGTATTCTGTTACACAATTTTCTAAGGAGAAAAATCGTTTGAGGTGTAACTAGTAAATCTACAGATCAGGAGCCTCAACGTCAGTTCTCCAATTCGTTGTTTTTTAACATACCTTGCACAATATACAACTTCCTACAAATCGCAATTTAAACTTTTTAAATTACATAAATATTTATAAGCATATAAAGTACTTCGAATGCTTCGGAAATTAGAAGCGTTAAATTAAACACGGTGCTATGCAATGATGTTCTGAAATCCTGATGAACTGCTTATTCTTGTAATTTTTTAGATAAAAAAGTACATTTCTTCAGGGGGACTCTGTCCCACTGAACCCCCCGTAGTTATTATGGCATATCTTGGACTCCGTTTTACACTCTGATTTTATTATAATAAGCATCAGTTTGGTAACAGATTTCATGCTATTTTAATATATAAATAGCAATATTTACTTACTTGTCAACCACGAAACACCTGCATCTGATGAATAAGTTGAATAAAATCTCATGTACTAAAGCAACTTCAGGAAATGTAAACTGAATCTACTATATTTCACATATATCTGATTTAAAAATCTGATGTTTTTACAAATTTTGTTGAAGAAAAACAGTTTTGATGGTCATTCCATAATATTTAGATGTAAAATGTTATCTAAATACATCCTGATCTACACGATAGCAATAGCATACTAAAACCACCCCAAAATATGCATATGTGGAAATTTAAAATTCTAATGGGTCATCATAATCATTCGTAATCGTATCCACTATCAATTGATTGCTAACATTGCAAATGTTATTTGGCACTATAAATTATTTTTTGTCATAGCCTTTTAATAGTATCCACATTCAGTTTAAACTGTAATGTTACTAATTTCGTTTATATTTGACGCAAACCTATAGAACAGGCCTTATTGCCAAATTTAACTAACCTTTAATTAACTAAATTAACTAACCTTTTATTTCCCGCATGCAGATTTCCTGCTTTCATAATCGCGGATTATTTGAATGATTTTATTTAGGCTATGAAATACGGTTGCTAGCGAACTGATAAAAGGGAAAACATGAAATATGAATTATGTCAAATAAATAAAGTGATAAAAGAAAATGTTTTATATTGTCCGAACAAGGGCATAAAATTTCTTCAAATGTTATACACCTAATTTAAAAATCCGGACACATCTATTAACAAAATTTCTATATAAAAGGAATTATTTAAGACCCTTATTGTAAAATTTTAACTTCCATAGTTTATCATTTAAATCCATTAATCAAATGCGCCATTTCTTTTCAACGAATAAAAAATTTAAAATCGTCTTAATCCCCATAGGAAAGCATTATGACCTAAAAAATGTTCTATATTTTTTGAACGAATGAACCAAATGTAATTAAAAACTATACAGCTAATTACAGGTACCTCACCAACATACCCACCAAAACTCAACCCAATCGGATCATTTTTGCGGCAGTTATCGCGGAACAGACAGACAAACAGACAGGCAGACAGACAGAAACCAAAAACTTTTCCGGTCTTCACAGTGAGCCTCAATTGACGTTTCGTCAATTATATTTCACTATTTCAAACATAATAAAATTTATATGCATTACTGCGGTGCACTATAAATTGCCGACTGAAAAGTACGGGGTGCATTGTGTTTATCGTTTACTTACAGAGACATACAAAAGATTTCGTTTACGTGCGATAAATACAGTCTGTGTGTGATAAGTGCGTTTTTAAGTTTAACTAAATTTTTTCATAGTACGTGGTGTGTATAAATTCTTTTGAGCATATACAGGGCTACACTGAGGAATTCTTAAGTATTACTGACTATGGGAGTGAATTGATTGAGGATAGTTTATAATTGTGTTACGCTCCTGCTGAACTACATTTAGTAGACTAATAGAAGTTTTTGGAATATAAGTAAATGCATATACAGGCTACGCAAAGAACAATATACATTGTCGTTTACGGTTGGTATTGCTGGAAGTGAGTTTCAAATTGCCTTATACTTTTTTACCTGAATTAAATTTTAGCTTAATATGTGGTGTGTACAAAAGTCTTTAGATAATATACAGAGCTGTACAAAAGAACTCGAGTGCTTTTCCATCGATTGGCGAAAATTGCTATGTGTTAATTTTTTTTCTAACTGAACTAAATTTTATCATTTTAAACTTTATCATTTATCATTAGTATATGTATATCCAAATCTATAGATCATATACAGGGCTGCACAAAATAATTCGATTACTTTTTTGACTAGGTAATTGCTGAAACTGAATTTTTAAATGTGTTGTATGTTTCCTAAACTGTTTACTTACATATCTTATTTCACCTTATTTAACAGTGAGGTTTCTTTACAGTTTTCTGGATGTGTTGGAAAGTGTTTCATAAACTATGCTTGACGCATGATTTTTCGTTCTTGTTTTTCTTGTACAAGATTTCCCAAGAAGGGGTCATTAAAAATCTCACAAGAGAAAAAACAACTAATTGAAGGGTATCAGATGAAACAACAAAATTTCGAAGAAAATAAATTCGATTGTGAAAGTTGCCTGACTCTTTTCAAAATGTTCCCCACTTCAAATAATGTGTGAATTGTAAATTTAAGTAGGGGGACAGAATTGGAACCTTTCTTCAAACTTCTAAAAATTGGGCCTTTTTCTGTCTTACTTATTCAGAGATAAGGACAATTAACACTGCCAAGTTACAATGCTAGATTTTGATGGTAAGGAGAAGAGGTGCTAAATTTTATTTTTGAGGCATTTTTAGCTCTATTTAAATTTTTAAAAACACAAATGTTCCTTAGTGGGGCGATATTTAGGCATTTTCTTCTATATGTATATTTAGACTGTTAAGTTACGTTTTATTTATGTATACCACAGTGTTTTATAGCCAAACTTGTAGGCCGGCATTCCCCTGTTCGAGATTAATATTTACCAAAAATTCAGTAAAGAAAATTCCAAATTTAAATTTTTTAAAGAATACGAATAGAATAAAATCACTCATTTTCAAGAACGTTTATTCTTACAATTATTATCCTTCTAAATGTAATGCATAATAAGGCTTATGTATTCTAACATGCATAGTTAATTATTTAATTAATTGATTGTACTTGTGCTCAAATACAATCCAGCTGATATGCATACTATTAAATCAAACATATTTGCAAAAGATTTTTTAAATTGAAAACAACTGAGCTATACTTTAAAATAATAATTATATGTATTTCGACATATTTATACACTTAAAAAATTACGGAAACCTTGCGAATGTATTTCATTCAGTTATTCTACGTGATACGATAACTGCCTTAATCATTCTAAAAAAATACTAATCTATCACTTTAAAGAAATGTCCGATTTCAATAATTTAATCGAAACTGAATTGAGTTATAATAGATCTATTATTTAATATAGGAATATATTTAGAGATTAACATTGGTGTTATGCTAAATAGGGGTTGATATAATTTTGGATGCATATAAAATACCCATAAATACTTTAGCATGAAGAGCATAGCTAATTTTAAAACTTAAAAATAAATACTCTATTGAATATCAAAACTTACCAAAATATGATTAAATCCACTCTCAAGAAAACTAATTGCGCTTTTCAGTTGATTCAGACTTTATAGCGTTTAAGCTAGTGTACTCTGCATTACAATAGAAACTTTCTGAAAAGTTGAAAAAATTATATGTAATATTATTCAGACTAACATTAATACTAATAGTGTTTTAATAGAGATTAAGCTGTTGTGTGATATTTCTATTTGTAAATAGTTGGCATTTAGTAATTAATATTAATTCCACCTTTGCTGAACTTTCAATTAACTTTCCCTTTGTTTTTGTGCGTTTTTGTGGTATGCGGAGTATTACCAATTTTTTCCTATTTTGTATAAAAAATAAAATAAAACACATTATTTTCATTTATCTTTTACTTTAAATATAGACAGAATAACATTCAAATGGAATTTTATTATTAAAAATACAACAAAACAAGCTGAGCGAAATCATTAGCAAAAGTTCATTCTATAAATAATAGGTAATGATATATAGTACATATAGAACAGACATTACAGACTTTTTCTGTAACACAAACATATATTAATAATAATGTGTAAAAGGCTTATTAAATACAAGTTCAATATCATTATTATTTAAGACAAGCTAAACTTATTTCTTTATTAACAATATTTTTAAATTAGTTTTTCTTCGAACATTTAGAACTCAAAATTATTTTTCCATATTACATCATTTTCATTATTATACTGAAGATAGGCATGCAATAACTAAAGGTATTTAGATACAGGCATATTTTTAAAACAAATGACACAATCGATATAAAAAAAATAAAAAGAATCACAGGGCGACTCAAAATGTAGGCTCAATTTTATACGGTAGTATTTCTCGGAAAATAACTATGTAAATGATGCAAGTTATATTTGATTATATTTATTTAAAATTTATGTATGTTCATTGTACACATTTTGAACTGCATAATATATGGAAGGTAGCTGAATTCATTCCACACTTGATGAAGAATATATTATGTTACTAAGTTCACCGCAGCTGCGACATATCTCTTAGGTCATCCAGAGGTGTTGCTAGAGGTTGTACAGCATAAATGGCAATTTATACGCTTTTTTACTACTACTATTTTTGACAGAAAAAATTGTCTTGTTTAATCGCCAAAAACTTAGATTAAACAAGATAAATTTTTCTTTTCAAAAATATTGGTTATGGAAAAGTGTATAATTCGGCACCTTTGATACAGTCCTGGAAAAAAAGTGACCACCTCAAGTCAATCATCGTGTAAAAATATAACTAGTACTACAGCGCCTAGAATAAATAGTGTGGAAACCGGCTATCCTTGTAATGCTTTAAAAAGTGCTAAAAAGTTGTAGCCTATAAATGTGCAACGGTGCTCCTACGATAATATTGCAACCAGAGACAAAACAATGCGTATCACGTTTTTTAGCCATGCTTTCATAATTTTAAACAAGCTGATAAAAAGCACTAAGTCAGAGGAAAAAAGGATATAATATTTAAGTATTTAAAATACTTACCACCAGCCACCAGCCGAAACATTCTAATACAATGTTTACGTTGAGAAGAGCTAGCAAATGGCGCTGCGATCCCTTCGTTATATTTTCAGCAACGTTGTACATTTATTGGATTCAATTTTTTAGTAATATTTTGTAGCAGATTTCCACACTATGTATTCTAGGCGCTGTACTAGTACCAATCACTTATTAGTAATAGCGTCTACTAAGGAGTGCTAGCGTCCTTGCTAAAGGCGAGGACGATCTGCCTGGGGCTGAGGGATTGCCCAATAAAGCCATTCATTAGTGTGACGCGCTGCCACAAATGTCTCGAATATGATCATGTGGCAGCAAATTGCAGGGGTACACAGCTTAAAGCTATTTAAAGCTATTGGGTATATTTAAAACCTCCGTATCGAAAATTTAGCATCCATGATTTTCGTTTCAATCCATTATTCAAATATGTGATTTTCATTTCAGTTAAAAATGAAATTTGAAAATCGTCTGCATTCACATAGGAAAGCATTATGACCTAATAAGAAATGTCCTATAGTTTTCGAACGAATGAACCAAATGTAACCAAAAACTATACAACTAATTCCGAGTACCTCACCAACATACCCACCAAAAATAAACTTAATCGGATATTTTTTACGGCAATTATTGCGGAACAACAAGACGGACCAAACAGACAGACAAACAGACGGAAACCAAAAACTTTTCGAGTCTCCACAGTTAGCCTCAACTAACGTTCGGCAATAAAGGTTAATTTCAGAAGATTAAGAGTTTCCACTGATAATAAAACATCATTTTATAGTTGAAACTTAAATTTTCATTAATAAAATTTAAATCTATAATGATTGGATGAAAGCTATTGTCGAAACGTCATTGAGGGCTCACTGTGGAGAAAAGTTTTTGGTTTCTGCCTGTCTGTCTGTCTGTTCCGCGATAACTGCCGTAAAAAACGTTCGATTAGGTTGATTTTGGTGAGTATGTTGGCGAGATACCCGGTATTAGCTGTATAGTTTTTAGTTACATTTGGTTCATTCGTCCGAAAAATATAGAACATTTATTTTTAGGTCATAATGATTTTCAATAGGAACTCAGACAATATTTTTTAATTTTAACATTCACTGAAAAGAAAATGTCGCATTGGGATAATTGTAAATTGTAAATTATGGATTCTAAATTTACGAAATGGAGATTTTAATTTAATCCTATAGCTTTGAAAATTTGCCAATATATTTATTAGAATTTCGAAATTAATTGCATAAATTATTGGGAAATTTTATGCATTAATTTGAAATATATGAAACATTTTAATTTCTCATTTTTTACAAAAATTTCCAATGCATTTTTTTTCTCTCTTTCATTAATTTTATTTCAAAGAATATCAACAATGGAAAATTCAAGTTAATCGCATTATTTTGACGCGAAACTTTATTAAAAATAGCTAATTTTCTTCGGGTTATATAAGTTTTTAACATGCTTTTTTTAATGAAATAGATGAGAATTTATTTTAACTACTAAAAAATGATTGCCAAATCGGTTTTCCAAATAATGAAAATAATAAAAACGTTAATGCGTAAATTGAATATCGGTCACATAAGAGGAATTTACATTTGTATAAGTATATTTTATACACGAAATTTTATTCAATTTCAGCAACATATGATGTTTAGTAATGCATAATAAGTATAATAAGTATGCTTTTAAGGATAGGATAAAATATCTTTTACAAAGAGATGGTTATTCTAATGGAATTAGAATAGTAAACACATTCAGACATATACTCAAGAAATGAAATAGTGCAATTACTGCAAATTGATAATAGAATATTAAAGCGACAACGTGATAAGTGATATATTGTTATTCTGAAAAAATACAGTAATAAGTAGCTTATCCTATCATTGCATAACATTGTGTTTGATGCGATACTTCTAAAATTTCCGGAACTTTCGATAAATTTTATATTCTTATAAATGTGTAAAGAACTTAAAAGCTGGAATTTTAGCAAGGCTAAACTACATACCGGGCTTGCTCATTCATTATGATGACGTCACAAAAGGTGGCTGACTAGGAGGAAAGACATACAGCGATTGGCACAGAACGATGGACGCGTTGCTTTGGACCAATCGCTGGTCGCGGCCAGCCACCATTTGTGACGTTTTGAGAGTGAATGAGCAAGCCCGGTGTCTAGTGTTGCCTTGATTTTAGGGTATCAAATATTATGCAGATAATTGCCGATACGTCAGTTGAGGTTTACTGTGGAGACGCGAAAAGTTTTTGGTTTCTGTCTGTTTGTCTGTTTGTCTGTCTGTTCCGCGATAACAGCCGTAAAAATGGTCCGATTAGGTTGATTTTTGGTAGGTATGTTGGCGAGGTATCCGGAATTAGATGTAAAGTGTTTTGTTACATTTGGTTCATTCATTCGGAAAATATAGAACATTTTATTTTAAGTCATAATGCTTTCCTATGGGGATGCAGACGATTTTTCAAATTTCATTTTTATCTGAAATCAAAAAGGAAAATTTGCATAATGGATTTAGACATAAAAATAGGAATGCTAAATTTTCGATATGGATTTCCAATAGTTTTAAAATTTTGCCAATAAATTTAATAGAATTCAGAAATTAATTGCTTAAAATATTTGAAAAAGTTTTTGCATCTGTTCGGGAAATATAAACATCTTATTTTCATATTTTTTACGATTTTTAAAAGCATTTATTTTTACTTTCCACTTTAATTTATTCATTGGTTAGCAACCATGTTTCAAAGAGTGTAAAATAATAAAATTCAAGGAACTCGCACTATTTTGGTGAAATATCTATTTTCTTCATTCTTTCTCTTTTTTTTCTATCAAAACGAATGTAAATTTAATGAGACTACGGGGGGATGAATGCCTATTTATTTCAAAAAATTAAAAGAATAAGCAGTTCATCAGAATTTCAGAATATCATTGTATAACACAGTGTTTAATTTAACTATTCTAATTTCTGGAACATTCGAAGAATTTTATATGCTTATAAATATGCATGCAGTTGGAAAAATAACAATTGCGGATTGTACGATGGTAAATGATATAAAAAATGAGATTTAAAAAACAAATGACTTGCAGAGCTGACGTTGAGGCTCCTCATCTGCAGATTTACTAGTGTTAAAAATGAGTGAGATTAATGAACAACGATTTGTAGAGCTGATGTTGAGGCCTCTAATCTGTAGATTTACTAGTGTCAATTTTTGCCTAAACGTCAGTGAAGACTCACTAAGGAGGAACGAAAAGTTTTTGGTTTCCGTCTGTTTGTCTGTTTGTCTGTCTGTCTGTTCCGCGATAACTGCCGCAAAACTCATCCGATTAGGTTGATTTTTGGTGGGTATGTTGGGAGGTACCCGGAATTAGCTGTATAGTTTTTAATTACATTTGGTTCATTCGTTCAAAAAATATAGAACATTTTTTTTTAGGTCATAATGCTTTCCTATGGGAATGCAGACGATTTTCAAATTTAATTTTTAACTGAAATGAAAATCAAATATTTGAATAATGGATTTAAACGTAAAATTATGGATGTTAAATTTTCGATATGGAGGTTTTAAATGTATCCAATAGCTTTGAAAATTTGCCGATACATTTATTAGAATTTAGAAATTAATTGTTTAAAATATTGGAAGATTTTTGCATCTGTTCGGGAAATATAAACATTTTATATTCATATTTTTTACAAATTTTAAAATATATTTCTTTTTACTTTGCTTTTTAATTTATTAGTTGCTTAGCAACCATATTTCAAAGAATTTCAAAATAATAAAATTCAAGTAACTCGCACTATTTTGCTGCAATACTTTATTAGCAAAATAAATTATTTTTGGGTGATTTTAGTATTCTATTGACATAAATGAAAATTTATTTTGATAAAAGTACCGTTTAACTACTATAGAATGATTACCAAAATATTTTTTCCCAAACGAAAATTACAAAAACTTTGAATGTGTAATTTGGATTCACGTCTCGTAGTATGAGTTTACATTTGTATATGTATATTTCTTACATGAGATATTATTAATTTTCTGGAACAGGTGTGGACGTTTCGTCGTTGAAAAGTTGATATAATTTTTAAAATATAATAAAATCCCTCGTAGAACGAGGGGGTTAATCTAAAGTGGTTAATCTATTTGTTGACAAATCTTGTTCGTAGCCTTGTCCAACAAATAAGAGTGAAATATGCCAGCACAGGATATCGTCGGGATAGCTCAGTAGGGAGAGCGTTGGTACGGCAAACCAAAGTACCCCGGTTCGAGTCCTGGTCCCGGCATATTTGCGCTCTGTTGTTAAAATTTTCAACTATGATACTCCAACAATTGGATATAATTTACCTAGTTGAATATACTTTCCTCTGTTCATTATATATGTATAATTTTAAAAAACTAATTTGCGGATTGTAAGATGTTAAATATTATGAAAAATGAGATTAAAAACAATGACTTTCAGAGCTGACGTTGAGGTTCCTGATCTGAAGATTTACTAGTATATGTACTTTTATTCATGAAGTTTTTATTGAAAAACGAAAGAAATGACAATATGTTTAATATAAATCATAGAAAATTTTACCACTGCTTCTAAATCAATAAATCATTTAGCAATATAACGATTAGCTATAAGATACAGCTGTAGTATACAACCGAAGTAAGAATAAAACATGGCAGACGATTAATCAGAGTCAGTTTGAAATCACATTGAAAACTTTCACTTTAACAGAATGTGACGTCATACCTAGCTTCTTTTTAACCCTTTTACTAAATTGTTTTCTTGAAATTGAAACGTCTGTATTAAAGTAGAGAAATTTAAGTACAAATAAATTTAAATTAAGGTACTACATCATTTTAACGCACTTAAAGTTTTCGTTTTCTATTTATATAGGGGAAAATGCCCATTTTCTTCTTAGAATCACTTCAATTTCGGAAATGCAAAAATATAGCGAGAGAATCTGAATTTTTATTGGCTTATAAAATAAAAATACACGTGTTATCATTTGTTTTTAAATTGTTGTGCCGTTTTTAGGATGTGGCAACAGGAAAGAATTATTGCATTAGAAATTGAAAAAAAAAAGATTTCTGTAATGATAAACTACGGGAGATGTTTGAAAAAAGCGTTAAAGAATGGTCTGAAAAATTTTTAAAGTCGACAGTAATTTTACTTGTGTGTAAAGCATATGTACATTAAGTTTCATTCAAATCGGACGAAAACTGTAGATTTGTATAAGGAACATACACACACACATACCAAGAACGACTTTTATACATATAGATTATTCACTTTCCATTGTGCAATACTGATGATTGTCCTTCAAAAAATAATATGGTACTGCGAAAAGTAAGTTTTTCTCCGTAAGTATGTTATAAAGTATAATTCTGCAGGATTTTTATTTCATTTTTTAGAAATCTTGAGCATCCGATACCTGAGAGTTTTATTTCCACATAACAAGTCTTACAAGCCAACCTAGTAAAATCTTGCAAAGGCGCGATGCAACATTTCAGTCACTCTTTTTTGTTAAGTATAGAGTAATTCTCATTGAATAGTTTAGTGCTAATTAATTCCTCGATATGATATCATTATTTTATGAAATTATTATTCAATTGTTACCCATAATATTTTTTTTTATAAAAAGACAGGTCATATAATATATTCCTAATTTTTTCGTAAAATTTCAACATTTTATTTTTATTTTGACGTTCTTTTAATATAACATTTGTAAAGAGTTAAATACACATCAATACCATATAATTCTATGTTTCATTTAATCCATAGAACGATAAATGGCTATATATTTAACGTTAGTTAATGTCGTTAACATGTTTTGGAATAAGTAGCATAATGGGTACACAACTATACTCTAAATTCATTGAGGAATATTGCAATTATCAGCTGTGTATTTCAATGTCATGATAAACAGTGACCGTTATTCATTCATAAGTATTTTAGCTCATTTGGAGTGCTCTATTTGGAACTATGTTAAACTGAAGTATCAATGACACAGAGGAAAATTGGTGATAAATTTACAGTGTTACTTTTATTTGAAATTTTTTGTTTTAAATACAAGCGAATATTAAGCATAGGAAAATAATTATTAACTGGGTATTGTTTTGAAAACGAAACTTTTGCTAGTATAAATTTCGTTTCTATAAATACTTTAAGCAAATCTTAATATTTTGTTTTTCGAAATATACACATTCTTGAAAATATTTTAAATAAGCAATACTTGTGATTTAATCTTTCATTCATTTGTGCATTTAAGTGTGTATTTGAGTGTTATTCGAAATATCTGTTTAGATTTCATTGTGAATTGTTTGTGTGGTAAGATACACCATTGAATAGAAATATCCCTTAAATAAAACTTGTGTTTGGTTTATTGTTGTTTTCAAAATTTAAATCAATTTATTTGTATATTTTTAGAAAAGAAGTTAATTCCGGTTGATGTGTTGTAAATTTTCTAACAACTTTTTTCTTCTTACATACCGATTTAAAATTTCAAAGAGTTTAAAATTATGTAAAAAACATAATATTTCAAATTACATAAATAAGGCCTCTTTTTTTTTTTTTTTTTTTTTTTTTAGACATGTTGTCTTATTTTTGTGTTTTTCGGATAACTTTCGCTATGGTTTGTCATAGGAACAAGTAAACATTCCTGACACATGTAGTAGCCTTTTTCGCGTGTTAGTAGAATATTTTTTAAAGTACACAAGAATACTCAGTAGAAGTATATATATAGGCAATACAATCGGGTTTCATTAAAACCGTAAAAAAGTTACATGTATTCTTTTTTCACCAAAATCTTATTTTTAGTTATTTTTAAATTTATTCATAAAGATGTTCGTTCGACGATGCCCATCAAACTATTGAAGCTTAAAAGTACAATGTTAATAATAACGGAAAATAACTAGATACACTAATTGTACGTTACGATAACTTTGAGAGATCACACTTATATTTCCAAAAATAAATTTAAGAAGAAAGGAAAGTTTTACAACCAGGTAAATCATATTCAAATAGTTGGAGTATCATAGTTGAGGTTTATTCCAACAGAGTGAAAAATGTCCGTACCAGGAATCGAACCTGGATACCTTGGCTTACCGTGCCAACGCTCTTCCCGATTGAGCTATCTGGACGATATCCTGGATTACATAATTCACTCTTATTTGTTGGACATGGCTGCGAACTACATTACTTATTTCATTCATCCGAGCTGTAACTGTTGCATTTACGTGATGAAAGTATGATACAACATGGAAATTCCTGTATACCGTGTAAGTAGGTCATAATAAAGAGAGGAAAGTTTTACAACCAGGTAAATCATATTGAATTAATTGGAGTATCATTGTTGAGGTTTATTCCAACAGAATGAAAAATGTCCAAACCAGGATACGAACCTAGATACCTTGGCTTACCGTGCCAACGCTCTTCCGACTGAGCTATCTGGACTGACATAATTCACTCTTATTTGTTGGACATGGCTGTGAACTACAGAACTCATTTCATTCATCCGGGCTATAACTATAGCATTTAAGTGATGAAAGTATGATATAACATGTAAACTCCGTCAGTTTCCATGTTATATCATACTTATAGTACTCTATATACAGGGTGTTTTTTTAAACTGACGCTATTCAGAGCCGCTGGCAGCTCGTTCTAATAACTGGATTGACACAAAATTTTATAAATGGACTAAGAAAACCATGAGAAAAAAGATTCCAACAAAAAAAATTAGTTCCAATCACCGCCGATAGGGGGGAAATTTGGTTCTGTACATTGAAAGAAAACATCCGAAACAGACAAAATTAATAATTTGGATAAAATTCCATGTTTTATTCATCATATACACTTTCCCGACGAGGAATTCGACCACATTGAATGTGACCACCGTTATCTTGCACCCCACCTTGCATTCTTTGTACAACATTTTCGACGGCCGAGCGTAACATGTCACATGGAATAGCCCTTACTGCATGTATTATGTTGTATTTTAAGTTACTCAGATTTGTTACTCCCCCAAGATAGACTTTCGATTTCAAATACCGTATTTACCCGCGTATACGTCGATCCCGCGTATAAGTCGACCCCCACTTTCCCGATCAAGAAATTTGAATATTTATAAATCCCGCGTATAAGTCGACCCCCCACTTTTCCGATCAATAAATTTTATTTTTTTTTTCAAAATACATTATTCAAAATCACCTGGAAAAAAAAAGAAAGTATACTAAATATAAAATAATAAAGGAACTTTATTATTATTATTTTTTGTACATTTATTCGAAATCATCTGAAAGAAAAAGTACTAAATATACAATATTGAAGATAATAATATACAAAGTTAAACTGATTCGAGGTCCGATTCAATATCGGACTCGCCAAACCCTTCACATAAGTCCTTCGTCGTCATCGGCTCATCATGATACACCTTTTCAATCTCTGTATCGCAACATTCTTCCTCGTCGTTATTACTTTCTCAAATGGCATCATCTTCTGTGCCGTCTAGTTCGTTGCTTATGCAGCAATTCTTGAACGATTTTATAATCATTTCGGAAGGAACTTGATTCACGCATCTTTAAACCACTGGGCAATTAATGCAATGTCGGACTTTCTAATATTACCGCCCTTTGTTAATGTTGGACAACCGGATGAAATCCACTCTGAAAAAAAAAATTAAGGACCCTCGCATAAGTCGACCCCCCCACCTCTAAAGTCTCTTTTTGTCCAAAATTTCTCGACCTATACGCGTGTAAATACGGTAACCCCAGAGCCAAAAATCGCATGGAGTTATTGCGCAGTTTATGGCGTGCTCTAAATAAACGAAGAGCGGCTGGTGCATTGCACTAGTTACAATAATAGAACTTCACAAATAACGCGCGCTGCGGTAACGTGACATTCATTTTCAACCTGAGCTGAAATTTTTTCTCTGAGTTTTTCGCATGCATTTATAGCTTAAACTATTGGCGCTACTGTCGCTTGCGTAAGCAAAAATTTGGATTTTCATTTATTGCCCGTATTTTATGCTAATTCTCAGTTGCATAAATTACCACAGCACCACATTTTCCCCTATCGGTGGTGATTGGAACTAATTTTGTTGTTGTTGAAATCTTTTTTTCCCATGGTTTTCTTAGTTCATTTATAAAATTTTGTGTCAATCTAGTTATTAGAACGAGCTACCGGCGGCTCTGAATAGCGTCAGTTAAAAAAAACACCCTGTAGTTTACTACTAAATTAGGCAAAAGCCTTTTCGTTATCTTTAGCACATGCGCTGTTAAAAACTATGTTATACAAATGCTCATATTTCAACAAATATTTACTATATTAATATTTTAATTTTAGTATATTATTTCTACTGTACTTTGTCATATTTCTTGAAAGTGATATTAAATTTGGTTTATAATCCTGCATGCTATAAACAAAAAAAAAACATTAAAAATTTCAAAATCAACAAGAGAGATGGAAAATTCAAAAATAATAAATGATTTCATTTGCATGTGTCCAATGTTTCCAACGATGAGCAAACGACTTTATTGGGAAAAACTTTTCGGAATTTTTTAACGATGTGTGTGTGCTTAAAACGATGTCTAAAACGGTTTCTAAACGATGTATCCATGATTGAAATTACCACAGGATAATGTTATTGTCAAAAATATAAATAACTCAGAATAAGTTTAAAATTGGAAAAATAATGTTTTCGAATTTCCCAGTCGAAGTCCTGACTTGAGCTATAGAGAACCTTTTGAGTAGTTTTATTTGTCGGATTTATCTGAACAACAAGCAGTGTCTTTCTGCGAATGGACAGGATTTCCTATTGTTCAAAAATGGGGTAATATTTTAGATGAAATAATTCAAAATTTAATCTCTTCAATGAAATAACAGAATACTTGAGACTATCAGAACAAAATTAAGGACTGATTTCATATTAAAATTCATCTGATATTTAATTCTTTTTCCGGATTTTTTTAAAGAAATGCGAAGTGTTCATAAAACTCCATTTGCACACATTTATAATGCGTATATTGAAGTAAAAAAATGTATTTATATTTCAGTTGATATATTATAAAATGGCGGCTTGAGATGTGAGGAACGGAGGCGTTTCGAAAAAAGAGAGTTAAGCCAGGCGCTGATTCATGGGGGGGAGGGGGCTATCGCCCACCCCCAAAATTGTTTTTACTCACCTGTATTTACAACATATCATCGTTATAATGAAAGTTGCGAAGTCTTTTGCGAAATGTTTAAGAAAGATAACATGAAACAGTCAAAATATGTCATTCTTTTTCCAATAGTCAGTATCATAGTGCGGTATTTTCAGAGCCTAATAGATTGCTGAAAGATCCATCAATCAACAATAACCCTTCTAAACAACTGCCTCTACCCCAATGAATTAAACACTTTTTAATTTCTTAGAAAAATCCTCTCCGCGAACATACAGAGGAGTGTAAAATGGGCTACACACATTTTCCAGATTAGCTAAGCCCGATTAGCTAAAAGAAGTTTTGTATTGACATTTTCTTTGTGTTTAATCTTACTCTTACCCTCTTTCAGCTAAGCTTTTGTTTGAGACATGTTTTTTTTCTGAGACAAAATCCAAATACAGTAAAACCCGTGAAAACTTAACCAGTCTGTAATATAATTTTACTTTAAACAGAAATGTTTCATAATCCTGACGAATGGAATGAAATACAAGTGTACCTGCTAAAATAGAGGGTTTTTTTCGGTCTCTAATGATTCCGTGTTCATAGGTTTTACAGTCATGTTTAATAACCAATGTGAAGATATAAACACAGTCACATAGTTTAAGATTGCAGCTATATAGATGAGTATGAAGCTTGTTTCACAGCTTTATAAAGGAGCTCTCCTTCTTTATGAAAAATCATAGCAGCAAGGCAAGGTGCTGCTTCTGTTTCTGAGTATCTTTTATATTGTATTTTGCACTGAAAAGGTAAGTCTTGAATTTTTTAGGTATTTTCGCATTTTTGTTTTAGTTATTTTTTATTGTTTTTAAACATCACAACACTACAGTTTTTGTACTTATCCGTTTTTAATTGATAATTTAAGTCTTAAATACTCTCTTTGCGTGCGCCAATGTAACAACAGTAAAACCTGCTAAGACAGAATCTCTAGGGACACAAAAAATTCCATTGTAAACAGTTTTTGTCTTAGCAGGTATAGTTACTTGCTATTCCTTTTGCCGGAACCATGATATGTTTCTGGTTAAGGCAGAATTCTCTTATACACAATTTCCGTTTTTGCAGATTTTATTGTATTTCGAGAAATAATATTAGCTCTATGCAATTAACTTTATCATACATTTTCTACTTTTGAAGAATTAAAATTATTTCCTAAAAAGGAATTCTAATGGTAATAAAATAGTTATGATACAGTAAAACATGTGAAAACAGGATCGCTAGGAACGGAAAAAAAATCCATTTTTGCAGGCATATATCTTAGCAGGTAATAATCTTAGCAGGTACAATTGAAGGCAATTCCTTTTGCCGTTGTCATGAAATTTTTCCGTTTAGAACAGGATTTCGTTAGAGACAGGTTTCCCTTCACAAATTACTCTATAAATATTACTGAAAATGTTTTGAAAATTAAGGTTATCTTAATGCTCGCTTTGAAATGTTTGGAAAAAACTGTTGCCTCCCGAAAGTGCGCAGCATTATCGAATGGTAAAAAAATACAATAAAACTTGCTAAGATGGAATAGCTAGAGACTAAAGAAAAGTTCCGTTTTAACCAAGTTTCCGTCTTAATACGTAAAATTGTTTTAATGTTTCTTCCGACATGTAAAAGTTGAACCTCTTGAACCCCAATGCATAACTCTTTAAATTTGAGTCTTGGACTACTATCCCGGGCCACCACCCTCATATTCTTATTGGGGCCTTATGGCTCTTTATATGTCTTTCTTTAAAATATTATTCTAATGATTAATTCATACCCAATTGCTTAATTTCGACTAATTGAAGATCTAAAGCGCTAAGTACTAGGACATCTTAAGATATTTTCATCTTAGGGCCCTGCTCAAACTATCAATTGGACTTCTTTTGGGCCTCCTACTATAGCTCCTTTAAAAATCGTCCGATTAACTAGCTTTTTTATCTAACAAATTCTTAGGTCATTCAACTACTATATGAGCGACGAAAATATTTCTCGGACCTCAGTTACCACCAATTTTGTACATTTTTGGACCCCCTACTATAACTACTCCCTTAAAAATCGTCCGATTCACTAGCTTTTTTTCACTAACAACTTCTTAGATCCTCTAGCTGCTACATGAACGGTAAACAAATTTCTCGGACCTCAGCTACTACCAATTTTGAATATTAATCTCCTTCTTGGGGCCCTTGGCGCAGCTTCTTTAAAAAATCATTCGATTATCTTTCAATTTTCTTAAACATAGCTGTAGGGTCCTCCAGTTACTTTATAAACTACTAAAAATTTCCTTAAACACCAAAATCAGGTTAAAGATATAAAATCATAGTTTGTTTTAATTTATTATCACGGAACCGGGCAACGCCGGACGGGTGAGCTAGTTAATAATAAACTACAAATTATAGTAAAAACGCATATAAACGATTCAGTTATGAGCTGGAAATAAAATTGTTTTCAGGTTTCCGTTTTAGAAGATAGATTTGTATAATATTCCTTCCACCAATACTATAAAGTTTTTTCATTTAAGATAGATTTCCGGTACAGGCAGATTCCGTTCTTAGAGGTTTTACTGTATAAATTAACCAACAGAATTATGAATAATAAATAATTTAAACATTAAATCGATGTATTTTTTTACATACAGTAAATACTGTAAAAACGGAATCACTAGGGATCAGACCATAATTCAGTTTTAGACAGGTTTTTTGTTTTGCTGGCATATTTGTACGGTGTTTCTTCCTTCGAAACCATGAACTTTTTCCATTATAGACAGGTTCCATTTTCAAAGGTTTTATTATACTATACTATGCCCATTATATGTAACACTGTATCGCCCCTCCCCCCCCCAAAAAAAAAATGGACGCTCTGAATCCGCCCCTGTTGGATCCGTTGGACATGACAGCTCATCGTAGACCTACAACAATACCAACAAACACAGATCTATCGGGAAGTAATCGGCCAACTGCCTGTTGCCGTTTCTGGTGGTAACAGCAGGATATCAGGTTGTCCATTCCGGTTCCAACACTTTTGTGGTCCCCCGAGCGAGAGTCTGTCCGATGTGTTTGCATCTAGTCGGGCCGGTGCCGGTAATATTGGCAAGAATGCCTGCAGGATACTATGCTGAAGGCATGCCGATAGCTAAATATACGAGTACCGGCCGCAGCCTGACGCAAATTTAAAAAAAACTTAATTTTGGTGGAGCCATCTAGACATACATATTATCTTAAGGAACTTTTTCGGCTGCCCTGGAACATGTTAGGTTGGATCTGGTGTATCCAAGTACAGAAGGCGAATGCTTTAACCACTGCGCAATTGAGTCTTGCTAAGGAATGGATTATATGGGGCCATAAGGGGCATTTGACGTTATAGGTGAATTGTGGATGGGGGAAATGGAATTTTGAAGTGTTTTTAAAAGGGGATTTTGTGTAATTGTCTTATTAACGTGTATTTAGAAGTTAATTTATTATTTAAATGAATATTATAAATATCTTATTAGAAATTATTTAGTTGAAGAAAACGAATTGATTTATTTTATAAATATAAGAATGATTAAGTATTTAATAAAATAAATGGGAAAAATAACAAATTATAGCACCTTGTAATAATAGACATTTTTATTTCCTAAAAAGGGTAAAATAAAAACTTTATAAACAGTAAAATAACAGTAAATTAGCCGAAACATGTCAACAATCTAATAAAAAATATTTTACTGTTCATAAAGTTTTTATTTTACGCCTTTTAGCGATTAAAAGAAATATAAAATAAGTGGATTTGAGAAGTTTTGATCAGTTAATATAATTTTCTTTTTATGAATTATAATGTAATACATGTGTTAATTTAGGAGTTCTGTATTTTTAACATGGAAAAATCCATTTTAATAATAAGTTGGTAATTGAAAACTTTTAATTGTAATAAAAATTCATTTTATGTCTTTTGATGATTTAATTTAGAATTTATTTTTAATAATCGTGTGGCAATATTAATTCTTTTAATCAATATTTTTTAATTTTAAAATAAAAAGAAATATTAATTAATTTATTCTTTTTTTTTTGGTAGATAATTTTTTAGATGAAGGAAATTTGTGGATCTTAGACGGTTAGATACTATGATATTTTAATAGCTTGTAAAATAATTTTAATAACTTTTAAATAATTAATAACTTTTTAGTAAAATAAGAAACTTGGTTGTTTGTTTTAAAATGAATATGAAATTAGAAAATAAGTTTAATTAATTTATGAGCTAGTTTTTTTTTTCTACGATTAAGTTTATAAATGAATAATAATTTATTGGGCGTTTTCAGAAATTATTTTGATTATTCAAAAAATTGCAGGTTCTTTTTTAATATGAATTCAAAAACAATTATTTCAAATATATGAATATAGGCTATTTTTAATATATTATTCTGTTTTAATAACTGTTAAAATTTTATAAGAAATATATGAAATATTTAAACAAAAAAATAATAATTTGATCTCTCCCATAACTTTTTTTTATCACACACGCACACACACATATATACATAATATGTAAGAATAAAATGGTAACAGTTTTATTTCATATTGTTAAAAAGATTCCTCGAAGAAAAGTCAGAAAATATATAATCTACATTAATTAAAAAATATATATTTAATATTCCAAAATAAACTGGGACTTGAATGATAAAAACAAGAACGAAAAATCATGCGTCCAGCGTAGATTATGAAACACTTTCTAACGCATCCAGAAAACTGTAACGAAAATTCACCGTTTAATAAGGTAAAAGAAGATATGTAAGTAAAGAGTTTAGAAAACATATACCACATTGAAAAATACAGTTTTCAAAATCACCTTCCATTGCAAAATGTATTCGAATTATTTTGTGCAGCCCTGTATATGATCTGTAGATTTGGATATATAATAAATAGCATGAAAATTTTGAAAGTTCACATTTAGCAACTTCCGCCAATCAATGGAAATGCACTCGAAATCTTTTGTACAGCCGTGTATATTATCTGAAAACTTTTGTACACACCACATATTAATCTAAAAGGCAACTTAAAACTCACTCGCAGCATTTACCAACCGTAATCGACAATGTATATTTTTCTTTGCGTAGCCTTGTATATGAATTTATTTATATTCCACAAACTTATATTAGTCTGCTAAATATAGTTCAGCAAGAAAATGCGTAATACAATTAAAAACTACTCTTAAGCAATTCATTCCCATATGCGTAATATTTATGCATTCCCTTGTGTAGTCCTGTATATGATCAACCAAATTCATGCACACCCGTAATATGAAACAATTTAGTTAAAACTTAAAAACGCAAATCAAACTTGAAAACGCACTTAATACGCATAGACAGTAATGATCACACGTATGCTGTAACTGAATTCTTTTGTGTGTCCCTGTAAATGAACGATAAACACAATGCACACCACACTTTTAACAGAACAATTTATAGTGCACCTCAGTAATGCGTATAATTTTCATTATCTTTGAAATAGTGAAACATCATTAAATTATACTGCAGACGATTTTTTCCCGTAGAACAATGTGTAACAGAATTCTTTTATTTGACCCTGTAAATGAACGATAAACTCAATGCACACCATTCTTTTAAGGAAGCAATTTATAGTGCACCTCAGTAATGCATATAATTCTCATTATATATGAAATAGTGAAACATCATTAAATTACACTGCAAACGATTTTTCCCCGTCGAAAAATGTGTAACAGAATTCTTTTGTTTGACCCTGTAAATGAATAATAAATGTTTTGTACCCCATATTTTAAAACAAAGTATGTTTTATTGCGCTTCATAAATATATATCAGTTCCATTATGTTTCAAATGGCGTAGCATCATCAAAATGCACTTGAAACGATTATTTCCCATTGACTGTAATGAAACGGAATACTTTTGACTGTCCCTGTAAAAAAACTATAAGTGCTACATACTTCATTAACATGCCATAGTAAGCCTCAATAACATATATCAATTGCATAACAATCCGAATATATTTACACGAGTTAGAGCACGGACAGGCAGACAGCATATTGTATTGCACTTCAGCGATGTATATCAATTTCAATATATTTAAAATAGTCTAACATCAATCAAATGAACTGCAAATGATTTTTTCCTCATAGACCTAATGTAATGGCATTCTTTTGAGTGCCTCTGTAAAATAAGTATAAGTGCTACACCCTTTATTTGAAATAGGGAACATGCTGTAGTAGGTGACACTAACATACAAAAATTTCAAGACAATCCAAGTTTATTTACGTAGACGGCAGACGGCAGACAAACCGAAGTCATAAACGCTTTTCAACTACGTTGGAAAGTGTTACAAAGAACGCTGGCTAAGAATAAATGCTCCAAATTCGGATCGATGTTGGCAAATCTATTCGGGCCACTATCTGAAAACAAATACCGGTCAATTATTACCTGCCAAAATTAATTGCTTGCCGATTTTTGGCCGAAAGCAGCCCGATAACAGCAAAAAGCATTAATTAAGGGGCTTTCTTTAGTATCGGAAGCCGGCATGATACCGACATCTCACCGATTCCAGTATACACATACCGATACTAAACCGACATCGCCGACTGTGGCCCCGATCGTCTGCCAAAATGTCTGTGTTTGCTGGAATGAAACAACAAAATTAGTTTTTTTAGTTCGAAAGCTAGTGAAATACGTTTTTTTTTTTTAATGCATCTTTAGTGAAATGACAACACGTTAAAATAAGATGTAACTTTTCAACCAAACTATTCATTATTTAAAGTTACATAGAAAAGCGAGATGTCAATGTTTCGAAAGAAGTCCTATGTATTTCACTAGAAGAATATATGATGATGAATTTTCAGAAAAAAAAACGAGTTTTGGAAAGTGACGGAGCTAAAGTGCCCACTGATTTTAAAAGAGATATTCTGAGAAAGCACCGCTTAAAATTTTCGTTACTGTTTAGCTCACTGTGGCCCGCTTTACTTCCATAGCTCTGAAATAACCCGTTCACTTTAGTTATCGGTTTTTAAGTATTAATATATGATTTTGTGTATATAAAGCTTACTTTATTCGAAAAAAAATTTTCGAGATTTTCAACCGGTCAAAATGATATTACCCCTTAACCGACAAGTGGTCTTACAATTTATTCACAGCATTTTTTCCTAGTTTTCTTATCTTTAGTTCTCATCTTCAACTGAATTATTTAAATATAATTAAAATGAAAATAATTTCATGTTACAGTGTGTGTAAAAACTTAAGGACAGCAAAACATTTTTTTTTAATATAAATTTTTAAATGAGATTTTAAGATGAGGTAGTTAAAATGGAAATTTAATGCTGATCATTAAAACTGAAATACTAATATAAAGGTAAAAATGTATCTGTGAGGTTTTTATTGCGAAAAATAATAATTATGCAAACAAACGCTATTTTCACCTGTGTAAATAGTTTAAGGACACTACTGTTTTGTATAGAAATCTTACGTAAAACTATTATTGATTTGCAAGTTAAAAACTCTTGTGTATAGTGATTTCTCTAATGTTTTATTAAGAGTTTTGTTAATTTTATAATGATGCCAAAAGATGAGACTCAATATGAAAAAGGTGCTGTTGAATATTTTGCATTATCAGGAATGAGTTGTCGGTCTATTGCAAAAAAGATAGGAAGATCTAAAACCGTCATCAACAATTTTATAAGGTTAAAAGACGAGTATGAAAAAAAAAACACTGGAGGCAGACCAAAAGCCTTGTCACACCAGAGATGAAAATAGTGTTTTAAATTTAGCATCAACTGGAACATATTAAAGTAACGAAATTTTACGAACGTTTGGGATCAACGTGTGCAAGAAAGTAATCTGCAATACAATTACTGTATCTGAGAATTTCCAATACACAGCAAAATTATGTAAACTGATTAGACACAAAACCCAGAGTTTACTGTTTGTATGACAAGGATGACTCGGGACGACAAATGGATGCAGGTTATTTTCTCTGATGAAAAAAAAAATTTAGATGGTACTGATGGCTGGAAGTATTATTGACATGATTTGAGAAAAGAAAAAGAAATTATCTCAAAACGTCAATTATGTGTGGCGGATCCATTATGACATATGGGGCTGCTTGTTGTTTAATGGCGGGTGGTCACTTGCATTTCTTTCAGAAAAAGTTAATAAGGCATAACTAAAAACTCTTTCTGACCACCTTTCACCTGTTACATCACTTCTGGCAGGGGAAAAAGGGATTTATGAGCAAGATAATGCCCCTATCTACACAAGCCGTAGAATAAAACTCTGGTTCCAGAAGAAAAATATTGAAGTTTTGCAATGGCCACACAGAAGTCTTGATCTAAACCGTATCGAGAACTTGTGTGAAAATCCACAAAGAGGAGTTTACTAAAATGGTCATTTTTCCTCAGCTTCAAAACTCAAATCTACGATTGAAGGTATTGGTACTAAACCAGTCCCGAACTGTGCCAAAAATGAATAATGTCCATGAAAGATTGAATATTTGCGGTCATAAAATGCAATAGTGAGTGCACAAAATATTAAGTTTTTTTTTTTTTTTTTTTTTTTTTTTTTTTTTTTTTTTAAATGACTGTATTATTTTTATTTTTATGTTCTTAAAGTTTTTTACACAGGTGGAAATAGCGTTTTTTGTATAATTGTTTTATTTTTAATTTTGTTGACTTTTTTATTAGCGTTTCAATTTTACCTTACTTTGGTAAACTGTTTTTTCATCTGATTTGAAATTTATCAAAAAAATTAACGTTTTTTGCTGTCCTTAAAGTTTCTACACACACTGTATATAATATGTAAAAAGATGTTTGAAATTCAACCACTTTAAAATTTAAGATTTTTTTTTCTTATTATACTGTATATATATATATATATATACAGGGTTTCCAAAAACATTAACCTCTGCTTTTATTCCTTAAGTATTGATACATATAAATTACAACGTTGCGTAAAAAAACTACAGAATTTTATGTTATCTATTAAAATTTTCTAGGGATTAAATTTGACGAAATACAAAATTTTAATTTTTAAACGGCCTCGGTACAAACAATTTCCCAATGAATAAAATGTGTCTCATACACTAATAAGGTTATGTACAAAATTTCAGCATTTTATCATAAAATCACAGAGATATGTTCAAACAAAGTTGGTGAGGGGTTAATCATAAATTAAAATGTAAATGTTTACAGCTAAAGTGCAGATAACGTGACGCAGAAATGTATCATAAGAAAATAAAATATGGCTTTTATCTTTAGTTTTATTTACAAATTTACAAAACTATTCTTCCTGAAAAATGCCTTAAAATTTTACATAATGAATTACATAATAAAATTTGGAAATGGCACAGTCAATGAACATTAAAACAGCTTAGAAATGTTATCAGACGAATGCAGCTCTGTATTGGCATGAATGGAAAATATTTTGAACAAACTTTGTAATCTTTGCGTAAAGTTATTGTTTCTACACAGTTTAGATACTGTTGTGCCAATAAATAGCACGATTATTATTTATTTATGCAATCATTGTTTTCTCTCGTAATTTGTGTATGACCCCTGAAACGCGATCATCGGACATGATTTTTCACTTTTGCGAACCAAGCATCGAAAAGTGGTTTAAGTCAGCATTTATGTATTTTCATATATGTGCGACTTTTTATGATAAAATACTGAAATGTTTTCCATGACCTTATTAGTGTATGGGGCACATTTTACTCATTGGGAAATTTTTTGCAGCCACATAAAAATTTAAATTTTGTATTTCTTCAAATTTAATTCCCTGAAAATTTTAATCGATTTCATAAAATTCTGTACATTATTTTTACGTAACTTTGTAATTTATAATATATGTCAATGATCAATATTTAAGGAATAAAAGCCGAGGTCAGTGTTTTTGGAATACCCTGTATATATAGTGATTGGAAGGCGTGCTTTCAAGCGCTTTGATTGATTATTGGGAAGAAGAGTACATAGCGCAAATAACTTTTTAAAAAAACGTTATCGAAGCTAGCATGATTTTCCATCTACGTTCGCAATAAGTTTTATAAATCTCTGCGTGATAAATAGAATGTTGTTTGGTATAATTTCACATAGCAGTCGATACATTATCTGAAAATTTTATAATTGAAGAAAACAAATTTTATTCATGTTAATCAAACAGTTTTACTCACAATTTTTAATCATCTGGAAAATAAAATTCGTGTAAAATCAGCTTATGATAGATTGGTGTACATATAAGGAATATCGCTGCGATTCCTTTTCTAATGCTGTTATATTTTAGCAGTGATTGATGAGGTAATCGGATCTAAAATAAAACTTTTGAGTAATCATCTTGTGACAGAGTACCTAGCTACGCTTTTATAAGACTACTCTAGTGTACGAGTGAGTTTTGAGATTTTGCTTGCGATCATAGTGCCCTGAATCACTAACATTTGTGCGTAAATGAACTATCTATTCTGTCATTATTTTTGTAAAATATGTAGTATTTCCATAAATCTGAATGTCACGGTTGTTTTTTCAATGATATGTTAATTAGGTAACTGTGCTTGTGTAGTAACTATATATAGTGTGGTAGTAGATGCTTTCAGTGTATTTTGAACGGACCTTGCCTGCGGATAATCAAGTTCTCTCGTGCGATTTACGCCGCCTGTTTACTTCGAATGGCGTTCCTGACAAACAGTTTTTGGCAGAGTCAGCATCTGTGAGTTTTCGCCTGTTTGTCAAGAAGTTGAGATTTCTACTTCAAATAAAGAAGCATCGGGATCCACGGGATCCCATTTTTAGTTTATATTATCTTCTAAAATGGATTTCTTAGGTTCTTGTATAACGAACGGCGAGAAAATTGGGAGCCGATTCAAATGAGTTATAATTTAAAAAGTAAAAGTTGGGAAAGGATTTTACATCCTCAGTCTTTCTTAAATTGAGCTTATTTTTTATCGTCTGAATGATATCTACCCGCTCCACTGTTAATATTCCCTACTTACTATTATGAATGAATTACTTCGTTTTATTAAATCTGTGTCATGGTCTTCATTCAAGTAGATAGCCCCGAAGGGCATGTCACAACCTTTATAGTTAAAAATCTGAAATTGAATGCGCCATATGTTTACAAACAGCCACAATAAAAGCCATAATAAAAGAAAAGGAAATGAAAAGAAAGAAAGAAATTAAAAGTAATCTTTTTTTCAATTTCAAATATGGTCAGTTGAGGATAATTATAAAAAATTTCCACGATTTTCAATAAGTACTGAGTTTTCTATTTTATCAGAAATGATAGCCCGTTTACAATTACCAACGTTTTTACATTTATTCCAGACACAAAGGGGTAATTGTAAACAGCAATAATTTTTTCAGGATGGTAAAAAGAAAAATCAGTTGATGATACATAACTATCACAGGATAAAAAACTGTCTTACTTATTCATACCTGATAACCTTTCAGTTTTTCGTTAATTCAAATAAACCCAGAAATATTCTTAAATAAAATAAACTAATTAATAAAAAATAGAAAAAGAAATCACTTCCTTTTTCTGGCTTAAATTATGTTTATTTGACTTGGAAATCTGTAAGGTTGGCAGTTGTGTTACACAAATACTCAATCGTCAGCTTTTGACATTTTCGTAGATCATGAAGTAGAATAAGAGGCTCTGTAGATACCGAAGTACAGTTACTGGTGGACATGGAATAGAGAACTAAAAAAACTTACATTCTTGACGCTTTTCATTTAACTTATTCAAATCAGCTATTGGTTTACAACACTTGTTTTAAATAAGAATGTTAGAATCAATCTTGCTTTTCCACAGCAGCCACGACATAGACCCTGCTCTTGGACACATATTTTGATGCATCAATGGACTTAATAACATCTTCTTACGGATATATCATTACGAATACATCAGATGTAGCAGGTCAATTCCAGTATTTCAAACTTTTTACATTGAACTCATCACTGGATCATCCTCTATAACTTTCAATATTTTCCTCGGAAGTACTCATATTAAAAAATTATGCATTCCCAAACTGCTCAAGAACCTTCCTATAGTTAGAGGAATTATTGAATGAATTTAATTCCATATATAATAACCGTATCTTCCTTTTATTCTCCTCTTTTCAATGTTCATCAGCTATTAGATCTTTTAGTTCAACATCTGAATAATCTGCGGTAGGGGTCTCAACCTACTGTGGCCCTCTAGTCATCAAGCTACCGCTAAGGAAAAATTTGTCTTATTTAATGACAGAAATTTTGAAATGAAATAAGGCACAGATTACCTTTCGTAATTTGTAGTGGCAATAAACGACTTTGAGACAAAAAGATTGAAGACGCCTAATCTACGGTGACGGCAGCTTCGTTGTTCTCTTCATCAGTCAGGTGCTTACTTTCTATTTCTTTCTTCTGCTTCTTTCGAGTTTTTGATTTTTTATCTTTTCTGTTTCCGTACCGATCTTGTATATTTTTTGAAGATTTTTTAACCGCTTCTACTTCTAATAATCTGAACAAAATTTTTTTGTACGTATGGCTTCAATCTTGTCCGTAATTTCTTTGAAAGTTTGGCAGAAGCAGTATTTATTGATATACTTTGAGTAATTCTTTTAGGTAAATCACAGAGATTAAAGCGCTGCGCCACAAATGGTCGATTATCCCCATTAAATTTTAATAATATTTGTTACCTTATTTAATGACATAATTTCTTAAATTTAATAGGGCGTAGAATACTATTACAATTTAGTGGTGACAATTGGCTATTTGTGGCGTAGCACTGTCATCCCTTGGTAAATTGTCATCCGCGTTTGTTGGTTCTTGGTAGCTTATGTCTAGAATGATGTCCATGTATACTTTGTATAGTGAAAATTGATTTTTGATGGTTTCTAAGACAGAAATGATATAGACAGAAATATAGTTTACAATTACACATTAATGAAAAAAGTAAAGAGTAATTGTAAACAGTATTGCGCTAAAGAAAAGAAATATGAAGGGGCAAATACCATTAAGCAGTTTATCAATAAAATATGTCACTAACAACAATAAATATCAAAACGATTTTCCTCTATTTCATATCCAATAGCAGCAAGAAATAATGAGGCGTATAAACTTCATTTGACAACTTTTTCAGCCTTACTAAATTGTTTTGATAACGACGCGACGCTGTCAAATGTAGCATAAAAAATGTTGGAACTATAGCAACATCACCTCTGGCTCATGGAAAGATACGAACTCACTTATCTATTAGTTTTCCAACGCTCGGGTGAGTGCTGAAATAGATTGTTTACATTTACCACCAACTAACACTATATATGAGAAAGTGGATATTAAATTGCTTTATTGCTATAAGAAAGGCGATATTTAGAAAAAATGAAATCTGAAGCTAAACAATTATTTAGGCACCTGATGGAATAAATTTTAAAGCATAATTTAATATTAACCAAAGTACAAGAGTTCACAAAGTCTGTTTCTTACCTGTGATAATATATATATAACCATAATAAAGACAATATAGAATTAACATACACAACTATGGGAAAAAATCATAAAAATGAAAGATGAAATTTATATCTGTTATGAAAAGTAATCCAAAAATGAAAAATTGTGGAATCATGGTAGAATTCTCAAGCCTAAGTTACCATAGATTCCATAAAACGTACGATAGGCATAGGAAATACTGAAATCTGACATATGAATTTTTAAAAAGGGATAAAAATTTGTAATTTATATTTTACCGTTACAAGTTAAATCAAATTACTAAAGCGAAAGAGATAACGGTGCAAATTTTACTCATATGGCACTTGATTTCATAAGTTTGTGTATGTAACAAAGATGGATCGTATTGAACTAAATGGGAGGAAGAGGGGCAATTGCTGGTGTAACCATTAATTTAAGATCATATTTGTAGATTTTGAGAGATAAAAATTTACAATCGATTTTCAAACGGAAATGCCTATTAGAATAAACAGGCTTTAAAAACAACTGATTCCATAAAAAAAGTAATCTGGTCATCAGAAAATTTACAAGGAAACAATAAAATGATTTGTAGTCTCCCTTCTGACTGGTGGACATTGCCGGAATAAACAAAATATAAATAAACAAACAAATGTTTAAAAAAATTAAATTGAATGTAGAAATGTCAAACTATTAATTTTCACAATGTATATATAAATATATATTAATTTTAGAGTGAAATTGTGGGGGAAATGCAAAAGATGTTCTTAGAAGACCCTTTTTTGTCAAAAGAAGGGGGGAGGGGTGACATGTAGTTTCACTTCCGACTGGAAGTTGATAGCTTAATTACTAATTTTCAACAATGCTCACCAGTTAAAAATTTATTGAGAACTTTGAGAAAAACGCATTTAAAATTTTTAGAAATGTATCTGTTAGAACTATAATATGGTTTTATTTAATTGATCAATGAGTAGGATAGCGTAAGAAACGTAGATTTTTAGGCGTTTTTCTTCTTTAAGGTTTCATGCCAGCATCCACTTTTAAGTAAAAATTTAGATTTTTTGTTTAAATATATTTTTTACCGTCCTCATTCGCTGTTATAAGTTTGCTATACTAACATTACATGATTGTGCTCTGCTAGAAAATCTTTATTACCAAAAAATTGAAAATGCAGCGTTTTAGTTAATGTTGTAAGTTGAAAGATATGAGTAATGCCATCAGTGTCGGGGGAATAAAATAAGGTGCGTTCATAATAAAATTGCATAATAACTCATGTATATACAGTTTAACTAATGAAAATTATATTCGAGAAAATGGCATGCACGCCAAGTGTTTAAAAAATATGTTTCCAATATATAGAAAAAAGTCATAAACAAATAAGAACAACAGTATTTTTTATTTACATTAAAAGTACGAAAAATCCTGTGTCAAGCATAGATTATGAAACACTTTCTAACACATTCAGCATACTGTAACAAAACTCCACAGTTTAATAAGGTTAAAGATTATGTCTAATAAACAAACTTCCCAAGGGCTAAAGCTCTACTAATCCCACCCATGTCTAAATAAACAATTTATATTATTTTTAAAATATTTTTCATTTCAAAATAGAAAAAAGTCTTTTTAATTTATAAGTAATTTTGCGACTTTAATTGTATGTTTAAGAATGATATTTTAAGCATTTAAATTCTGACCATATTCATTCTGAACTTGTATTGATAATAAATTCACAACTACGAAATAAAAACTTTATATATTAAAAATTATTTTAAAATGACTGAAAAAACTTGTAAAATCAATAACTATCACTGAACGTAAATAGTATGTTACCTATACGTTTATCGAGTACATAACAGAAATAACATTTATTCAAAAGATTGCTTAACTTCTAAGTTACATGTCTAGACAAGGTCTTAAACTTCTAACCTTCGATTGACAGATAGATCCTTTATTACTAAGTTTAACTCGTTTATATTCGAGAAAAATGTTTAAAGATGTTTCTATATAAAATAGTTCAAGTATATTTAAAATCTTAAAGATTTCCGCCATCAATTTTATAAGTTACTGTGAAAGTTGTACAGCATTAGATATAATTTTAATACTACATTACTTAAGCAGTAAAAGCTAGATTCACACGTATGTAACATTGCAGTAATAAATTTATATTATCGAAATAAATATAGATAATTACCTTTAAATTGAGATTTATGGAACTGTAATATTTCTTTTATATTTCGATAATTCGTTGATTACGAGTGTTATTTTTAAGTACGATCCGTTTTGAAATAAATAAAAAAATACTAAGTACATTTAGAAATTTTTTTATCAAGATTCTTCATACATTTTTTTTACTTTTCTATATTAGTTTCCATGTCTTTTGAAACATTTGTCGTAACGCCCCACGAAATGTTGTAACTCTTCCTCGTAGAATGCCGCCGCCTATGAGGAAAGTGACACCTTAACTACCGTTTCCACGTCTTTCGTAAGTGTTGAATCGCTGGCTACCAAGAAACGATTCCAGGTATCGGAAGAGGTGATAGTCACTTGGCGCAACGTCAGGATTACATGGAGGGTGTTCAAATTGCTCCCACCCAAAAGATTCGATGAGCGATTGTGTGTGAATGTCGGCTGCTGTCATATTTCTTGCTGTTAAAAACCGGGTTACTGGCCGTATTTCACAGTCGACGGAATGATCATTCTACTTGAACATGTTTACCGCTCACTCTTAAGTAACACACTGACACCATAGGTGCACAACTGGCGTATGCTTTAGCGCAAGAGATTTCGGGAGTTTGCGTGCATGCGCTTTTCTGCAAGCGCGCTAGATTTAAATAGATATTTGGTAACGGACCTTACTTTAAAAATAACCCTTGTAAATCATGTAGAACACTAAAGACATACTTTCCACAGAAAAGAAAACTTTTAAAGGTAATTAAAAAGATAAAATTTTTAAATGCATATATCTCGTTAAAGAGAAAACAAAACTATAATACAACACCCTGATATCTTTGCATGAAGATCCTGGTATAGTGATTATTGCAAAACATTAGACAGCTGCTTTTAGTTCAACTAATAATTTGCCTAAGGGGAGGTTACCATTCACCGGCCCAATTAGTTGGTCAACTTTGGAATGTTTTTTTTTTATAGAAAGAATCAAGTAACACAAACACTGAATTTAAACACTTATTATTCATTGTATACACTGTAAAATATATTGATTATACAATAATTATTAAAACTTATGAAGATATTGTCAGTTGCATATGGGTATCCCGAGCGCGCATCACCCTGCGCCATGTAGTGCACAGCTTGTCAAGTCACCCAAAGCAAAATAAAATCATATATTTCAGGAAACATATTGAATTTGTGGGGAGCGATAACCTATTTTTACTTAAATTAAACAAAATTTGGTAAAATGGTAGCTGTTTGAAAAAAGTATCATATTTTCGAATTTTTTTTTTCTCTAACTTCAAGGTGGCTTAAAAAAAAATATTTTTTTTACATATTAAAGGTTTACGGCCCCCCAAAATAAATAATCTTCAATTTTCAAAAATAAAAAGTTGAATGGTTGATCCATATTTAAACGCTACTTTACACGGCGCGCTAAAAATGTCGTTTCAAGAAAAACGGGATTAATGTTTTACTAAAGAAAAAGAGTATAAAAATTTTTAGTTAATCCTTATATTTTTAAACTTACAGTTCATCCGCGATTCCTAGATTTATGGGGTAGTCCGACCAGTAAGTAAACAGCCCCCAGTGAATGAACAATTAGTAAATATTTTAATACACTAAGATTTTAAAAACTCCCCACTAGATGTGGTTGCAATGTTACCTTAATTCTACTCAACAGGAAGATATCTCGTACCTGATTAGTCACTGTAGTCACGTGACTTTAATTTCAGAACATGTTGGATTTTTCATGACTGAGCAAAACATCGTTGCTGTGCTGAAATAATAAGGTAAGTGCTTGTCATTTCATACATTTGATAAAAATTAATCGTTTTTATTTGCATTATGCACTAATTTCATTGAACATACATTGAATATACATATTATAGCTATATTTCTAATTGTTTTAACCATTGTATAATAATTGAGAATAGGGATGTTTAATAACTGGTTAGACAAATGTTAAAAGTATAATGAATGAACACCTGTTCATTCACTGGAATTTGTCTGTGCCGCACAGAATCAAAGCAAAGTACTCATTTCCTTATTATTTTATCATTTTATATGCAATAAATTCAGTGAATGAACAGAAAATAGTCTCTAACCAATGACTGAACACAGGTGTTCATTCTGTGGAAGGAATACATTAGGCTACTTTTCCTAGTGAATGAACTGTTTGGGTTTTATGTTTCTGTGGCTTCTTTTATGTCTTATATTTTGAATTAAATGATTTTTCAACAATGGTAACAAATGAAAAGCTAACAGATATAAAAACATAACAAAAGAACGTATACACGCCCATTTTTAAATGTAATGATTATTGATGTGCTTCAAATCTTATTTTTTTTATTGTTTTTAGATGACTGATATAAATATTATTACTGATGACCAAGAATATTTCTCAAAAAGCAAATATGGAAGGTTCAAGTGATCCAAAGAGGACTTGAAAATGCTTCACAAGCTGTGAGGCCAGGTCAGCTTAGTTTGAACAAGGCATCTCTTCATTTTAATATTCCAAAAGCAATGTTGTCTATGAAACTGTAACAGTAGTAGGGAAAATAATTGAAGGTAGGCGTATGGGACCATTCCCTGTGTTGTCCTTTGAAGAAGGAAAACTCCTTGAAGATTGGATTGTTCAAAAAGTGAAAATCGGATTGGCAATGCATAAAGATGAAGTAAAAGATGCTGTTTACAATTTAATGAAACAAACAGGAAGAAAAATCCATAACAGTCCCGAGGAGAAATGGGTGACTTTTTCTAAAATGACATCCAAAGATAATACAATGTAATACAGAATTAATTTCAAAAGGAAAAGCTTGCCTCACAGAAGATTGTATTCGACTGTGGTTCCAAGAACTTCAAAAATATCTTCAAGAGGAAAACAGTTCTGACCTTTTATGAGGCGATCGTATAGAGAATGGTGATGAATCTGTGGTTGAATGCTGTCCAAAAACAAGAAAAGTCACGGGTCCTAAAAATTACAAAGACTTCTAGACAATCGCACCTGGGAAAGAAAAATAAAGTTTTACACTTTTGGCAAACTTTTCTCCCAGTGTTAAAAAAGTTCCTCCAATTGTTATTTTTTATACCAAAGTATTCTGGAGTTTACCTTGTTCCTGAAATAGAGAAGTATAGGGCCAGATATTTCAGGAAATATATAGTTTCTTTTATATATAAATATGTAATTTATAATTAATTTCAAGACTTAAAAGTGAAATTTTTTCAAGTTAATTAATTATCATTCTAGGTTTTAAAACCCGTAATTCAGTAAAAACATGTTATAAGTTATTTGTACTAGTTGTAAAACAAATAACATAGTATGAAACGTAAGTGCTTGTAAATTGCTGCCTGTTCATTCTTCGGAAAATTTTGCATTCATTCACTGGTAAGAACTATCCATTTACTTGGTTTTTGTATACATATTTATTAAGACACCCGTAACATCCCAAACAAATAAAATATAAACTTATTTTATTATATTTTAATAATTTGTATACCAACACACGTATTTGCGCTGTCCATAAGGTATTGTTTATTAAAATATTATCAATAATTTTCATTTAAAATGTGCTTAGGTGTTCATTTACTGGTCGGGCTACCCTATATCTGATATAAATCTTATTCAAGGGATTTTAGCTGTTTGAACGTACCAATTTTATTTATAAGCAGAAACCGTTCGGTAAATACTGGCTACACTACTACGGCACACTAGCAAATTCTCCATAACGAATTTCCTTTATATTGTAGAGTTCTTTTCCAGCGAATTGTAATCATATTTCCAGCGCTATAGTGAATAGTCACACAAATATGCATATTTCTGCTATTTATGAAACACTCTATGCCTACGATGCATTAAAATTATGGGGTGGCGCAGGAGGGGACTTTCCCCCGCAGCAATAAAATGTCACACCGGAAGATTTCAAATTTTGTGTTTGTTAATAGTCTAAAATGCAAATTTTTTCACCCTTGGAACTCCCTATTGCCCCCTCCCACCTCTGGGTATCAAAATTTCCCTCCAAGAGAAAAATGTCTCGATTAAAAACTGTTTGCCAGACAGTTACACTCATGGCAGGTACTCGTGTATATTTTCGGAAATCAATCATAAAAAACCCAAAGAGAAAGCACTCCGTATTTTATTCCAATTCAGCTTGCATTCCGTTAAAAGTAACTAGATATGAACCCGGTATTAGTTATTTGGCATTCAAAATGCAATTATAGAAATCGCATTTACTTTTTCATTACTTCAAAAAATATAATTGTTGCTATAGTTAGTACGTTGTGATACTTACTACATATATATGTCCTCCAAGGGGGATCTAAAAGGTGACCCATGTTCCAGGGAGGGTCATGATCCACTCTTCTGAACGAAGAATGTTTCTCTATCTATAACATTACATTTTAAATATAAATACATAGTAAAGTTGGTTTTAAAAAATATCCCATTCAACAACACAAATATTTTTTACATATATTACACATTACAAGAATGGTCAACAATGTTTTTCATTTTCTTATATATATGATATATCTTCAAGTAATTACGTCTTCACGATGATCTTTCCGTGACAGAAAAGTTCGGTAAATCGGCTGAAATTAGCAACTTTGACAGCATTTTCTGAAAGATTTTTTGCCTTTATAAGAAAATGGGCAATTCTGTTTGATATTTTTCGTATCAGAATAACACTTGGAAATGTTATTTATTCATGAATATATCTGCAAATTCCATGCATATACGAATGAAAATGACTTCGTGAATGTTTCATAAAGCATCCAGTTTTGAGTAGTAGACAAGCTTAAGATAGAAAATTTTCTAATGAAGGGAATGTGATCACTCCCCCTCAAAAAAGCAGACATGGGATTTATTTCTTTTACTTGTTGTCACATCGTGGTCACGCAAAGTAGATTTTGAAATATTTGGCACGCAGACATGAAAAGGTTCGCCGCTCCTACACTATACCAAAGGTTAATTGTAAATAAACACCGGCACTCATATTTTATAAGAAATGGTGAACACAAAACTTAGGTAATTTCAAAGTGTCGCAAATCAAATGGCACAAGAAAGTTTGGAAAGTTGCAAAAATCATCTGTTTATAACAGCAAGGTCTAGTTAGATATTAATACTTTCATTATTTCCCCTATAATCTAATAGGAGAAAGAAGGGTAAAATCGGATAGGGTACATAATGGTTTTCCTTTGTTGACAAAAGGCTAGAAGGACGGAAAATCGGTACACAACACAAAAGTGTTTGGGGATGGGCTATTGAAAAACCACACCTGTTGCCACAGGAAAATTATTCATTACTTGGGAAAAGGCGTTTTCTAAGACCATCTGAAACAGTTCCGAATTTTTGTGGTAGGGTAAGATCGGGTACAAATAAGAAATTAAGTTTTAACACTTCCAGTAGCAATAAGCTTTATTGTAATAAATCTTGAATCAAACTTTAAAACTATACATTTTTTAGGTCAGTAACACTTTTTTCAGATTTTCAAGCAATTTTTAATGTTGTTATGTAATGGCTTTCTCAGCTTTTATTTCTCGTATTTGCTACTCTCCTCATGTACCCACTCTTTACAGACTGGACATTGTATCCATCCTTCACCACCTGTTGAGTGAAAAAAAAAATTCATTGCAGAATTCAATGCAAAACCATGGGTACCCGGTTTTGTTGGACATACACTAGGCCTGGGCGATATCTCATTTTCAATATCGTGATATATCGTCAGCTAAATATCACGATATGACGATATACCGTGATATTAAAACTAAATATACAGAATAAATGAAAGAATATTTTGAGAAGAAGAAAGAAAGAAAAAAAGCTTTACTCGCATTTCCACAATTGGACTGACTTTTGACGAAAGCGAATTAGGGCGACCGCTTGAGTCGCTAAAATCAAACTGACCGGAAATAGACAAAATATTTGGTTAAAACGTAGATATATTTAAAATATGTCATTTGTAGCAATTAATAAAAATATTTTCCTTCAAGAGACCAGGGCTAGTAAAACCGCATCTGGCACCAAAAATGAAAATTTTAAATACCGCCATATTAGAACAATTAATACATATAACATCTTTTAGAGAGCATTACTTGCATAAAAAATTCTATAAATAATATAAAATAAGTTTTACTAAATTATTCGCCAATTTGCACTTTATGAAATTTTAGCTTCTTGTGAAATCTCTAACAAAGTAATGAGACTGATTATTACAACAATTCAAATAAAAATTTTCGGTTTGCTCGTTGTAATTATTGGTTCGCTTCACACCGTCCTCCACTCAATTTATAACATAATAAATTTAACAGGATATATTACATAATAACATTCAGCAATTTCCTGTACTGATATATTCAAAATCCCAAATAACTGAAATAAACACTTAAGAGAAACATTATCTATCATGTAAAATATTTAAACAGGATTTGTTTTACTTTAGCATTACAGTCAGTGACGATTTCAAGGGTGACACTGAGGCCCTAGAGCTTCCACATTTCGGTTAATTAATGTCCCGAAAGTGCAATCCCCCCCCCCCAATCTGAATACCATAATGCCATGGACGCCGACGAAACACAGGGAGGTGTAAGATATTGAAACAGTTGCGCTGCTAGTCCTCAACATGCAATACAAAAATTTAACATATAAAAAAATATTTTTTTTACATCTATTTTTCGTCACAGGAGATAATTTTTCAACACATAAACTCAAAATTAAAAAAATTAAAACTTTGTTCCATGGGAGTTTTAGCGGGCAGATCCCCAGTGACCAAAATTTCATAGTTCTTCTGTTAGTGCTTAATTAATCATGCTACTTAGGGATAAGTAAATTCTATATTTTTTTCAACTTAAAAATTTACATATTTAAATTTCAAAATAATTCAGGGAGGGGCAATTGTCCTCCCTTGCCAGCGCCTATGATAATCCCCCCCCCCCCTACCCGTCAACCCGAACCTCCGAAATACCTCTCAGAAAAAAATGTCTGAATTCAAGACTGATTAGAGTATTAAATAGTCATCAAGCACATTTTTCACGATAATGGTAAAAAGTACGAAGAAAATCTTAAAAATGGATGGAAGTATGAAAAATAATTAAAAAATGAATAATCTGCATTTTCGATTATTTTTTATCTGATAGTACATTCACATTTTTCAACTTAAATTAAGAAAAAATAAATATATCTTTTTTTTCTTGTTTGCCACGCCATCGCGTAACTTTTTTTTTTAATATCTCATTTGTGAAGAAGGGGGGGGGGGGGGTAAATTGGATAAAAATAGGAAAGAAACATTTCAACATATTTTATTCCATTAAAATTGAACATTTCCTATTAAAATTGCATAATATTCATTTCCACCGTTGCGAACAAAATATAATAATGCTTAATGGTTTTAAAATTTTAAATGCACAAATACCACCAAACGATTTTAGGCAGTGACCAATGGTCATATATACTGAGGTAGTCAAATACCAAATACTCACATATATCAAGCGAAAGAGATTTTTAAAATCAATTCTGGGAAGAAAAAAACTCGCGCTATAGAAGTAAAAATATTTGCATTTTTAAAAATCCTTCTTTACCCTAGAAAATGCATTAATAAATACTACTAAGGATTTAATAATTTTTTCATAAAATAATAATCATAAAGAATAAATGAAAACATGTCTGAATTATTCTTTGTCCATTTGTCCCATTGAATCTAGTGTTACAAATAAAATATTTTCTTTATTATATCGCCCTAATTCACACATTATTCAACAACAAAGAGCAAATATTCATCCACACCACCGAAATCTAAATATCATAATGAATAGCATATGCGAAATTCAATGCATGCGCTCAGAGTTTAAGCTTGCACCGTCAATACCATAAAAACAATATATCACCCATAGTCCAGTCATTTGATAGAAAATAAAGGAAAGTTTTGGTGTAATTTTTTTTGGGGGGGTCTCTTTATGTTTTTGGGGTCGCTGAACACGAATCCGAGGTTTTCCAAAAAAAAAAAATTCGGGAAATATGTTTTTTTAACAAAAAACGTGTAAAAAAACGGACTTTTCTCAGTTTTTTCAAAATAATTCCAAAATTATGCATTTTACGTGAAAGTCGGCAGTATATGAATTAAAGAGAATACAATTTACTACATTTTATTTATTGAAAGTTTTTTTCTCTGATCAATAGTTTAGCCGCGAGAGTGCCTCAAAAATGGGTGTTAAAAACAAAAAACTGCAAAAAAACGGGAATTACGGTACTGTATGTCAATGTAACATAGAAACTAATCATTTTACGCAAGTGTTAAGTATTAATGTTACTAAAGATTATATGTTTGACTATTTTATGCATTTGAGGTAGAGGAAAAGTGCGGATCCGACACCAGGGGAAGGCGGGAGCAGTGGGGCAGATCCAGTTACTCTCATGAGTCGAGGGTGCTACTCCTCCGGAGAGCTTGTATTCTAAGAGTCTTTAACATTGGGAGTGGATAAAAGATAAAAAACTGTAAAAAACGGGAATTATGGCCCTGTATCAATGTAATATTAAAATTAACCATTTTAAGCAAACGTTGACTATTAATGATACTAAAATGTTCCAATGAATTTCGGTTGCAAAGCATACGGATGAAGACCTTGAGGAGTGTTTGACGTACGATCTAGGCCCTTATTCCTTATCCCTATTCGACAATGGTTTAAGAAAAGGAACCAAATCTACTCTCTACAATGCATTCAAACCCCTAACAAACAAGCGGTTCAGCGGCAGAATTCAATTCATCATTGATGAGGGGTTTTTATTGCATAGGGTTATTTGGTCTAAGAATCAGCCTTTTTCAACAATCTGCGACAAATATGTTAAGTCACGGTGCCAACCGCAGGCAGTAGTAGTCTTTGATGGCTACCCTGATGACTTACAAGGTGGTACAAAAACTGCTGAGCGTATGAGACGAGCAAGGAAACATTCTTCAACGGATATATTTTTTGACGGTACAATGATACCTACCATTTGCAAAGAAAAGTTTCTTACTAACCCAAAAAACAAGGGTCGATTAATATCTATGATGAGTGATAAGTTCTTATCAGCAGATATTACATGCAAGCAAGCAAAAGAAGACGCAGACAGCTTGATTATAAACACTGCTTTGTCCTTGGCTCCATCAAATGAGACGGTAATTATATTTGAGGAGGATGTAGAGCTCTTGGTCATTTTGATAGCTCTCTGCAGGGCTGAAAACGTTTTCTTTTTAAAACCTGGAAAAGACACTTTTTCTCCAGTGATATTTTCTCCAATTAATGCTGTGAGTTCAACGGTTGCGAAAAACATCCTCTTCCTATATGCTATGAGCGGGTGTGATACAACATCAGCACCATTTATGCAAGGAAAAATGAAGTTCCTCAAAACTCTTGTGAAGAATTCAGATGTTGCTGACGCTGTTAAAGCATTTAAAGACTCCAACGCTACTCAACAGATGATTGCAGCTGCTGGGTAACGTTTCCTGGTCTTGCTGTACGGTTATAGTGGGACGAATGTGCCTTCGCTGAACCACCTAAGGTATATTTCGTACAAGAAGTCAGCATTTAAATACAATTCAAATATTGCTGCTTTACAACTATCTGCAGCTGCAGCACGACAGCACTCTTTAAGAGTATATCAGCAGGTGCAGCAATGGCTAGGAGTTGAAAAAAATGCTGAAGAGTGGGGATGAAAAAAAAACAAATATTGGCCTTGAGCCTGTATTTACTTTACTACCCCCTCCTCCCCCTGCGTTGTTGAAGCTTGTATCATGTAAGTGCAAAAAGAACTGCCAACAAAATTGTGGGTGCAAGAAGGCAGGTCT
Organism: Maratus michaelseni; assembly: GCA_963931845.1. Taxonomy (NCBI): domain Eukaryota; kingdom Metazoa; phylum Arthropoda; class Arachnida; order Araneae; family Salticidae; genus Maratus; species Maratus michaelseni. The sequence goes on along the minus strand of OZ007586.1, from coordinate 362,728,406 downwards.
TTGTTGTTCCAACATGTGCCTCAACTGCGAAGGGAACTGCAACAACATCTCAGTGGTGAATCAAGATGAGGAAGACGAGTTATACCCTGAAACCGAGCTGGAGATGGATTTCCCACCCATTGAATCCGTGGACCCAATGGAAGAGGAACAAGCTATGCAACAAGGTATGAAATATTTACCATTAAGAAAACATTTATTCTATAATATTGGTAGTAAATAAAAAATCCACTAATTCCATACGTCTATTTTCTATGTTGTAGATATCGATGAACAGCAGGGATCTTCAAATAAAAGATTGCGGAAACAAGAATTTTGCTTTTTGACTTCATGTAAATACACTAATGTTTGTTACTATTGTACATATAATTTATAATTAAATAATGATTCATAATGAGTCGCCGTATATATTATCAGGCAACTTCATTGTAAAATGTAGTCAATCATATAGTTTTTAGTATCATTAACAGTCAACATTTGTTTAAAATGGTTAATTTACATGATACATCGACGTACAGGGTCGTAATTCCCGTTTTTTACACTTTTTTGTTTTTTACACCTCCCAATTTTACCGTCTCTTACAGTATGAGCACTCCGGAGGAAGAGCACCTTCGACTCATGAGAGAAGGTGGAACTGCTCCACTGCTCCCACCTTCCCCTGGTGCAGGATCCGCACTTTTCCTCTACCTCAAATGCATAAAATATAGTCAAACATATAATTTTTAGTATCATTAATGGTTACCGTTTGCGTAAAATAGTTAGTTTCCATGTTACATCGACATACACTACCGTAATTCCCGTTTTTTTTACAGTTTTTTGTTTTTAACACCCTTTTTTGCGGCACTTTCACGGCTAAACCATTGATCAGAGAAAAAAACTTTCAATACATAAAATATAGCAAATTTTATTCTCTTTAATTCATATATTGCTAACTTTCACATAAAATGCACAATTTTGGAATTATTTTGAAAAAACGGAGAAAAGTCCGTTTTCTACACGTTTTTTATAAAAAAAAAACGTATTTTCCGGAAAAATTTTTGTTGGAAAACCCCGGATTCGTGTTCCAAAAAACATAAAAGGACCCCCCCCCCCAAAAAAAAAAAAAACTACACCAAAACTTTCCTTTATTTGCTCTTTTTTATCCTCTAATGCCTGGACTACCACTGTCAGTGGTCGCTGGCAAAAACTGTAAACATGCATGCGCATAAATACCGAAAAAATCACTCTTTCCTCTTTTCGAAAACCTTTTCAGTTGGGAGACCTCACATCGTTAGTATTCTTTAATACTCGAAGAAGAGGAAGCGCTTTTAATATCGTGGTTTTCACGGTTTTCATCAGATTTATGATATTCGCGATATACCGTTGGGTAGGATTTTTTTTTATCGGTATCACGATATGTATTTTATATCGGTTTTATCGATTTTATCGATATATCGCCCAGCCCTAAGTACACACTTCTACTTGGTATCAACATATCGTGTTAAAGCTATAGAAAACAGTGGTTTACTTACCTAAATCGATCTGTCAGGGTAAATTTATTTGAAGAGCATAAAAAACAACAACAAATTAAAACTTTTGAGATGAATTTCTTTCCGATAGCAGTTCACGGACACATAGATTAACTCACTCCAAAAGCCGACGCTAAGGGATGTAGTTAAAAAGGATGCTGGCTACAGAGCAGCACCCATTAGCGAGAAAACATGGTACCCGGTTTTATCCTACTCTCCCCTATATGAACCTGAATTTGTTTGTGACGAATTTTTCAAATATTTTCAAGAAAGATAGAGGCACGCTCTACAGAGTGTATAAAACACTTGTGAGTAAAACAACTTTGAAATAACAATTTTCACCTAGAAAATTAAAAAATAACAAAAAATTTTTGTTACTTATCGTTTCTTTATTTTCCTGCATGATGAATTAATGAATCAAATTAATTATTTATAATTAATTAATTAAAAGACAATAAAATCAGGCCTATTCAAAATTCACAAAACTTTCATTTCACTACACTAAAGCTCTCGAAACGTAATCGAATTTTCTTTGCATGGTTCTGTTAAACTTATATACATTGTATTTATTGTAACTTTTTAACACGGAGAAAGAACCTGGAGGAGAAACTAGAATAGGCGAGGATATCGAAAATGCAAGTCATATTTTTTTAACGAAGAGGGTGCTGTAAAATTTGGCGGCGGCCTTTAAACAGAATGTCATTAGATTACATGTTAAATTCCGAAAGTATTTTACTCGATTATTTTTAATTATAGCAATTATATGTCATAAATTTAAGATGGGGTATAAATGTTTTATTCCGGGATGTAGATCGGGCTATGATGATGAGATAAACAAAAGCAAAATGGAAGGGAAAAAAATTAAGTATGTTTAGAGCTCCAAAGATGAGTGCTTTTTATTAGTAAGTAAAAAAATGTTATCTGCAGATTTTCTAATCTTGTTCTTATTAGATTCATGTAAGTGCAATTTAAAAATTTAATTTGTTTAGTTAGCTGTTCAGTTCAACCAAAAGATTTAATTTTAAATAGATAAAAGGGCAGTTACAACAGAAAAATTATAAAACTACATTTAAAACTGAATTCTATTAGTTAGAGGTATTTTTAAGGAGTTAAATATCTATAATTTTATTTATTTATTTTTGTGCATGGAAAGAGGAGGGGGGTCCTAAAAATTTCATCTTAATCGAAGAACAAATGCTTAAAATGTGCTCCTTAGTTTGATAAAACTGTGTTAAAAAAATAAATAAAGTGTCTGGACCAGTTTGGGTCCTATATCATCAGAATCATTATTTTATCCATCAACGTAATTCATTCGTAAACTAAAAAGTATTTTGGGGCTTTATTCAGAAGTGCAAGCGCAAGAACTCATTTTTAAAAATATATATATTTGCCTCTCTCATAAGTGCAATTAAAAATTTAATTTGATTACTTGGATGTTCAATTAAATCAAAAGATTTTATTGATTGTGGATTAGGAAAAATAACTCATTTAAATAACAAATTTAATATTCACAAAGAAAAAAAGATTTAAGTATATATTGTTTTTAATAACTGTATAATTTTCAAATTGTAAGGTAAGCATGTTACCTTTTCTATCTGCAGCAGTGTGTATGAAAGGGGAAGCATTTATGTATGATAAAAAAAAATGAGAGTTTTTGGACCATTCATAACTAACATTATATTAAAGTCACAATTTACGATTCTTGGAAAAATTAGTTAATAGACCCTATTATTTATTCAAGTTTTATTTCCCAAATAATTAAGAAAAAATTGTTTTTAAATGTACATAATATTAATTGCATAGATATAAAAAGTTATGAGTTATTAAATTATTCAAAGGTTATCGATATATACGCAAGATTAAAACTTATTCCAGAAAATTTGAATAATACTTTTAATCTCTAAAAATTATACGTCCATTCCGTATTTCTTCGCATTACAATATCCGTGATATTTATTTTTAAATGACTATTCAGATGTTTTTGTCAGGATGAACTCTTATTTAAAGAGTTATAAAAAGCAATCGAAACGCCAAATATCTATTAAAATATATGCATGGTGTGAAGAAAACTTTATTTAATGGAATTTATACTTGTTTGACTTTTTTAAAGTTCAAATTTTCAATCAAAAACATTTAAAAAATGAATGCTTTTCGCATTGAAAAGCATTGCAGAAGCAGGCTAGGATCGCCGTCAGTTTACCGTAGCGCCATCTATGAGGAGAAAAACTGTATTGTAAAATTTCAACGTTACTTTCCCCTCCATCTATTTTCCTCCGTGCTTTTTAATCTTAAAAACAAACACATTTAAGTTATTACACTTTATTTTTTACTTTAAATCCAAAAATCCAGTCAATATTATACATTAAATGAATTTCGCTTTCTCACTTCTCGATTTCTCATATTTTATTGCTGCAATAAACTTTAATGAGGAATGAAGCCATCACATATATTAACCGAAATTACAGCGTGTGCGGCGAAAGTTTTCTTGTACACTTTCGTAAAAGAAGTAAGAAATTAAGTTAAAATTGCAATTCAGAAAAAGAAAACTTACTTTCATTTATGTCTGTGCTGTCTTATTTTAGATGTTTTCTCTCCTACAGCAATTATTTTTATAAGATTTCATGTTTTTTTATTCTTACTATAAATTTAATGAATTTTTTATTCATGTTACGATTTATTTTATGAAGTCTGGTTCAAATTGTTAACCGACATCCAACAAAGAATGTTATACAAATCGTTTGTATCTTCTTTTTTTTTTAAATGTACTATATACATGTATAATTTTTGAATGGATACACCAACTTTCATAATTCTTTTTTTGTTGAAAAGGGCTCATTTTTTACAGTGTTTACGTATCTATTCATTAGGATCCAGAAATGGTATGTTTGTCTTTCTGTCTGTTTTCTTGTCTATTATTATTTTTCTTTGTAAGCTCTAACTTCCGTAAAAATTGGTAAGAAATCACGAAATTTAATATGCTTTTAAAGTACACTGTGCCACTGTATGTTTTTAAAATAGTTTTTTACAGGGACACGTCAAAAATGTTAATATAGCATCGTCTACTGCGTATCAATATGATCGATATTGGATACAATTGATTTTAAAGAGAATGGGGATAATAATAAAGAGTCCCGACAAAAGCCCTGTGTTGTGGTAACCGTTCTCGTTAAAATATACAAACATGCGTGCAATAAGAAAATGTCAGTGCAATAAATTAAGAAATAATCCAATGAAATCGATTTTTTTTCTTAAAATTTTCTTGTTTCAGTATACGTATACTTTTTTCTAGAAAATTATTTATTATTTAGTATTCATTGTTTCAGTATACGTACACATTTTTCTAGAAAAAATATTTATTTTTTAGTATTCATTTTCATATAGTTTTCCTTGTATTATATGTTTATAATACAATTTCATTTTAAAAATAAAGATATTGCGCGATATTGTACTTTATTCTTCCTTTTTAAAATATCATTTAAAGATTTGAATATTTCTAATTTGCCATAGAAATCTGATTAACGCAATAGCGGAAAAATTACAAGGCGGTGCGAAAAATTCCAAAATATTGGAAAGTGTTTCAGTGGGTATATGCAATTTGTTTTTAAAACATTTATTAAAATGCGACGACTTTTAGGTAGCTTTCAATACAAAAAAGTATAAAGCTACCTATTGCAGCCGTTCGGAACAAAGCAGTTCCGGAAAATTTCGATATATTTTCACCGATCATGACCCCCAGACCCCAAAACCACCCTCCGTTCAAATGTTGATTTATATATATATATATATATATATATATATATATATATATATATACGAGGAGGGAAGACCGAGCTATGCTCGGTCAAAATTAAATCTGAGTTCAAATATCATGACCCCTGACCAAAATGACCCACTAATTGAATTTTCTCGAACATGCGACTTAGCCCAACAGTCTTTTCGTGCCCGAAAACCATAGGATGCAAAATTTAGTGTAAATTGAGCCTCTTTTTAGATCTTGACCCACAATGACCCAGAAATGACCCACTAATCGAATTTTCTAGAACATGTGACCTAGCTCAATGATTTTCGCTTGCCCGAAACTCGTAGGATACAAAATTTAATCAAAATCGTTAGAGCCGTTTTTTAGATAAAATTAATTTGACCCGCTTTGACCCAAAAATGACCCACTAATCGAAAGTTCTCGAACATGTGACCCAGCCCAATAGTCTTCTCGTGCCCGAAAATAGTCGGATTCAAAATTTCGTCAAAATCGTTTGAACCGTTTTTTAGATACAATTAGCTTGACCATGACCCCAAATGACCCACTAATTGAATTTTCTCGAAGATGTGACCTAGCCCAACAGTCTTCTCGTGCCCGAAAACCATTGGATGCAAAATTTAGTGTAAATTGAGCCGCTTTTTAGATCTTGACCCACAATGACCCAGAAATGACCCACTAATCGAATTTTCTCGGACGTGTGACCTAGCCCAATGCTTTTATCGTGCTCGAAACTCGTAGGACACAAAATTTAATCAAAATCGTTAGAGCCGTTTTTTAGATAAAATTAATTTGACCCGCGCTGACCCAAAAATGACCCACTAATCGAAAGTTCTCGAACATGTGACCCAGCCCAATAGTCTTCTCGTGCACGAAAATGGTCGGATACAAAATTTCGTCAAAATCGTTTGAACCGTTTTTTAGATACAATTAGCTAGACCATGACCCAAAATGACCCAAAATGACCCACTAATCGAATTTTCTCGAACATGTGACCTAGCCCAATGGTTTTCTGGTGCCCCAAAATGGTAGGATACGAAATTTCGTCAAAATCGTTAGAGCCGTTTTTAAGATAATTTTTGCATATATATATATATATATATATATATATATATATATATAACCACACACAAGATTTGCTCGTATTAGAATATATGATATATATATATATATATATATATAATATTTAAATCAATCTCTAAATTCTATAATATATTTAAGTAGAAGTAAAATAAAACATTATTTTATAGAAATTCTATAATATATATATATATATAAGTGGATTAACACAGATGGCAGCACCAGCACTTTGTATTAAAAATATCTCTTTTACATAATACATACTCCTTTACATAATCCATCCTTTACATAATACATAATACATACTCTTTTACATAATACATAGGATGGATTTAATTCTAGGTAAATTTATTCATATAGTGGGATTTTGTACGATTTTAATGTAAAACTACAAGGAGTATTGTTTTTTAATGTTTATATATATAATTAAATCTAATATAGTGGATATGTAACTCAATCTTAATTTTGAATAATTATCATACCAATAGTTGGAGGCACCTTACTTGTCCGGTAGATGTTGATAATATTGTTAATATTATATTTAATTTACCTATAGAGGGCGCTATCGCTTGTATACTTATTTTACTTTTAGGGATTAAAATTGAATGGAGTATTTGTATATTCACGGATATAATTTTGTTATTAGTGTATTATCACAAGAATAAATTTGTGTGTTTTTGAATCAATTTGTGTTGGGGTGTCATAGTTAGGGTAATATTTCAAAAGATGTGCTCTCAACTTGTCTTTCAAATAATTTCTCTCAACTCGACTATGTCAACAAGTATGAGATATTTCATGATGTGTGCCATGTGGACGTGTGGTATCATGGAGAACTTGGGATGTTTAAGGATTCTGGATAATTATTTAGAGTAAAATATTTTATCTATTCTTTACGGGTTTTTTATTTCCAATTTTATTATTTCCAATTGTTTTCTGGTAATAATTCAGTATACCTGGGTGATTCTACTGATCTTAGCATATATGCCAGTAGAATTATAAAATACTGAATTATTTTTTAAAACACATGTGGGTAAAACCCAGGCTGATGATTATATCTACATGTGTTTTTTCATATCCAATTCTGATTTAATTATCTTGTTGTCCAATTTTCCATTGTATATGGTTCATATTTCATTTCTTAATCCATTTGTATTCACTTGATAGCAACTCCAAATTATTATTTTTTTTTCATTCTCTCTTTTTAAATTTTCTTCATGTTTTCAGTATTTTTGGCCAATTACCATTGAAGCACAAGCTTTGGTAATATTATGATTGCACGTGTTAATCTATTAGCTATGTGGTATTCTGTCTACACATTATCATTAATTATCTCTTTGGAGATTTAAGTAGAATGATACAAGAACTTGATATGTTTTTTGAAATTCATAGATATTATAATTATATATACAGGGTGATTCATAAAAGATGGGCAGAACTTTAAGGGGTTATAGTACACTTAAAGACAAATAATATTAAATAGGAGACTAAGGGTCCCAGACGTATTCCCAAGGAGATAGGGGGCATTAAAGTTTAGGGTCCGAAATTTCAAATGATTATAAAACATGGAAAAATTGGTCGATTCGTTTGCGGTTTTTGCAAAAAATTTTCTTTATGCCAGTATTTTCTTGAAATAAAATTTTAAAGTTCAATTTCAAAAAATGCCGATAGGGGGCGCTTTAGACTTTGGAGTAACAAACAACTATTTTTTAACGTTATTTTTTGTATTTCTTTAAATGATTTCGAAAGCTTAGACTTAAACTTAAATTTTGATCTAAAAATCTGAGTCCTAACGAGTAGTTAAGTAGCGTAAACTGAAATTTGAAATTTGAAACCCTTCTCCCCCCAGAACAAAAATCAGTTCTTCCCGATCTTTGTGTCGTAGATTAGGCTCTAACTACTGCCGCGTTTTGCTAAAATTATTCTTTATGTCAGTATTTTCTTGAAAATAAATTTTAAAGAAAATTTTCAAAAAATTCCGATAGAGAGCGCTTTAGACTTTGGAGTAACGAACAACTATTTTATACCGTTATTTTTTGTGTCTCATTAAATGCTTTCTAAAGCTTAGACTTAAACTTAAATTTTCAGCTCAAAATCTGAATCGCTGAGCGTGGTTCAGTAGCGAGGGGAGGGGGTTCAAATTTCAACTTCTGAACATAGTTCAGTTTGCACTACTTAACCATGCCCAACGATTCTGTGCTGTGATACGAGGCAAAAATACAACTTTCGTCAAGGACTGCATAGTCGGAATTCACTCATAAAGGCACTGGCACAGTTGGAAACGTCGCTCATGCAAACGTTAAAGCTCCATTCCTGACGCTAGTCACCGGGTGAAGAAGGAAACAGAAAGTATGCAAATGTCAAATGGGGAAGAAGAAGAACACGTATGCAAAATTTCGACACGATTCATGCATAAAAACCACTGAACGGTGAGTCAAGTGTAAGTCGCTGTAGTAATGAATCGGAAGATGGTGCCCTTCACGAATAAGGAAAAGGCTGAGATGCATTTTATTTACGGAGCGGCAGATGGAAATGGTGCAGAGGCACAACGAATGTACGGAGAGCGATTTCCTAACAGGCGGTTGCCTAACCGCAAAACTTTCGAGCGCTTGCACAGACAGTTGTGTGAGACGGGATCATTTCTCGCTTCCCGGTCGAATGCAGGTCGTGCAAAAAAGGACGAATCAGTAGTTGTTGCAGAAGCCATTCTGGATGTAGTAGCGGCGCAGCCAAGTACAAGTACACGAACAGTGGCTAGCCAGGTGGATACCTCACAGTCCACGACTTGGAGGGTACTGAAGGATGAACATTTGCTCCCGTTTCATGTGCAACGAGTCCAGAAACTGTCTCCAGGGGATTATCCAAATCGTATTGAATTCGCCCGCTGGTTTCTGCAGCAGAACGCGCTAAATCCACATTTTGGACGAACTGTGCTTTTCACCGATGAATGTACCTTCACACGTGAAGGTACATTTAACACACACAATGCACATGTATGGGCGGATGTCAATCCACATGCTACGTATCCACATGCTCATCAGAGACGCTTTTCCATCAATGTTTGGGCAGGAATCCTCGGAGACCACCTAATCGGACCGTACCTTCTTCCTGAACGCCTCAACGGTAAAACATACCTCACATTTCTGCAACATGTGCTGCCAGACCTGTTAAACGTTGTTCCTCCACGCATCCGGCGGGTCATGTGGTTCCAGCACGATGGAGCGCCAGCCCATTACGTACGAGACGTCCGCAACTATCTGGACATCACATTTCCGAACAGATGGATTGGTCGAGGTGGTCCTGTTGCTTGGCCTGCTCGCTCGCCAGATCTTTCACCCCTCGATTTCTTTTTTTGGGGACGATTGAAGGCTCTTATGTATGAGACACCCATTGAATCCCCCGAGGAACTGGTCGCCAGACTTTCCGCCGCTGTAGGGGAAGTGCTCGAAAAGCCTGATGTTTTCGCGAATGTTCGCCGTTCCATTCGTCGCCGTTGTTCTGCGTGCATAACCTCTGGTGGTCACAATTTTGAACATTTATTGTGATTACATGTTAATAAATATGCTTTGGTAACATAATCCTAATTTGTGTCTTTTTACCTCGTATCACAGCACACAATGTGTGGACATGGTAAACTGAACTGTGCTCAGGAGTAGAAATTTCAAACCCCTCTCCCCAGAAACTTAACCACGTCTAACGATTCAGATTTTGGGCTGAAAATTTAAGTCTAAGCTTTAGAAAGCATTTAATGAGACACAAAAAATAACGGTATAAAATAGTTGTTCGTTACTCCAAAGTCTAAAGCGCCCTCTATCGGAATTTTTTGAAAATTTTCTTTAAAATTTATTTTCAAGAAAATACTGACATAAAGAATAATTTTAGCAAAACGCGGCAGTAGTTAGAGCCTAATCTACGACACAAAGATCGGGAAGAACTGATTTTTGTTCTGGGGGGAGAAGGGTTTCAAATTTCAAATTTCAGTTTACGCTACTTAACTACTCGTTAGGACTCAGATTTTTAGATCAAAATTTAAGTTTAAGTCTAAGCTTTCGAAATCATTTAAAGAAATACAAAAAATAACGTTAAAAAATAGTTGTTTGTTACTCCAAAGTCTAAAGCGCCCCCTATCGGCATTTTTTGAAATTGAACTTTAAAATTTTATTTCAAGAAAATACTGGCATAAAGAAAATTTTTTGCAAAAACCGCAAACGAATCGACCAATTTTTCCATGTTTTATAATCATTTGAAATTTCGGACCCTAAACTTTAATGCCCCCTATCTCCTTGGGAATACGTCTGGGACCCTTAGTCTCCTATTTAATATTATTTGTCTTTAAGTGTACTATAACCCCTTAAAGTTCTGCCCATCTTTTATGAATCACCCTGTATATATATATATATATATATATATATATATATATATATATATATATATATATATATATATATATATATATATATATATGAGCTATGTCATACGATAACGCTCGTATTTATAAATCAGTTTTGATGAAACTAATTGTGTGTATTAAGCTCACCAATGTCTCAACCGAGTTCGTTGGCCAGCTTGGTCCGCCATTTTGTTTCAAGATGGGGGCCACTTAAAAATTTAAAACTAAAATAAATATACAAAAAAGTTAAAAATTCAAATTTATTTTTTAATTAAGTGTTAGGCCTTGATACGAGGATTCCAGAGCATATTTTTGGTTTACCTCTATCTTAAAAAATGGCTGAGATAGAGCAGTTTAGGGTGGCTGACATTTTGAAACAAAACAGCACATTAACGCGATTACTCGCAAATTATTTTATTTCATTGTTGTAATAATTTTCCCAATCATACGCATAAAACTATATATTCATATCTGTTAGCGCCAAATTCTCGCCAAAATTGGCGACATTTGGCGAAATATCGCCAACTTTGGCGACCAAAATAAGTCTTCATAAATGAAGCCAATTTGGCTATTGCTCAATAATTAGGCGAATTTCTTATTCAAATTCAGTATTAACGAATCTTTTGTAACCGTTTCTTTGCATTTTAACTTGCTGTTTTCGTGTAACATTAGCTAAAATTTTAAGACGAAGATATAGGAAAGCTACCTTTTCCTCCCGGTACAGGCCGGAAGGACTTTTTGAAATCATATCTGATATTTTTGTATAAATCAGAAAATGTAGTTTAGGAGAAATTTGCGCATTTATATAAGTTAAAAGATGTAATAAATAAGTTAAATGACTAGAGTTCGAGTGCGCAAAAGTTTGGGTAATTGAACGGATGATATAAGCATAGCCTTCCAACTTTATAAGCCAATCTTCCGGATTTTTTCAAGAAAGAAAACATACATGATGCCATAAAATTTATTGAATAAAATTATTTAATAATGTGACTCGTTTCTCTGTGATACTTAATTTAATTTCTTTTCTTAAGATAAATTTATGGATCAAAATGTGTTTATTTGACTTAGTTATGTAAAAGAAATGACCCATGCTGTCAGTGCGTATCTGTATGTGTAACATATCTGTATGTGCGTATCTGTATGTGTAACAGATCTGTATGTGCGTATCTGTATGTGCGTATCTGTATGTGCATATCTGTATGTGGAGTGTTTCCCTCCAACACTTCATACAGTTTAAAAGTGACCGCTGCAAATGCTGCGGTGTATTCATTTTCATATAATTTTCCTTTTATTATTTTAATTTTTATCTCTTTTCATGTATATTTAACTATTTCATTTGTAGAAACCCTTTTCAGAAAGGAATGCTTTGTTTACTAAAAATTCGAGGAAAGAGATGACTGAGGGGCTAATTGAACACAATTAGCATAGCACTTTCAAGAAATTCCATTACTTATTAGGATTACTATTTATGAAAATTTATTTTGAATTAAACTTTTTACTGATCAAGACCTGGATTTCATTTCATTTAAAAAAATTCTCAGTTTTGTGTTTGAACCACTTAAAAAAAAATCCTTCTGACTGGGTTCGGATAATTGAGCAGTTCTGTAAATCGTAATTCTTTCAACGGCACTTTACCGTATCTACAAAAAAATCGTCTTAGATACAAAAAAAAAATTATAGCATAGTCACATTATTAAGCAAAGCATTAAGCAGGAATTTGATTTCCCGATAGTCTTGTTGTTTAAATAAGATATAAAATAAACAAAATCGTTTATTTGAGACATTCATGCTCCAAAGTAGATTTTAAAAAAATCTCTGTAAGCAATAAATGTAAGCAATTCCAAGATTTGCAAAAAAGTTTTTTTTTTATTCACAACATTTATGTTGAATAATTTAATCCATTTGAACCGAGAATTACTTCTTGTATTTTTTTTAATGAAATAGATCGCTACCAAATTTTCGAAATAGTAATATTCCCCTTATTTAATATGTCATTAAATAGACATTAAATATAAGGCAAATATCAAAAAATGGTACCAATAAAGCAATCTGAATAATAATAATAATAATAATAAGCCTATCCAACTGGCAACACTGCTGACAGGAAATCCTGCCATTTGGATAATATGGATTAAAAACATATAGAAAATTCTGAATTCATATATCACTTGCAAAGCTATAAATTTTAAGAATTTCAAAATATATTTTTTAAATATCGATAAACAGTGAATATGTTAACGAAAACTTCGTTGTAAACTGTAAAACCTCTTTTAATATATGTCAGATTTTATTGGAATATCATGAAAGTTTATCCATAGATGAATTTATTTACTATTTGAATAAATAATAAATCAAACTTAAAAATTATTTTAATGCAATACACAAAACCCGAGTTCACATTGAAACATAACTAGATTTATAACGTATAAGTTGCTTTCAAATAAAATAATAGCTTTGAATATAAAACAATGTTAATATTTTGAACGAATTATCATCTTAATGAATACGTAATACAAATTGCTGAAAATAGAATGAAAGAACTAAATATAAAAGAATAATAGCTACATTTGGGCTCTTCAACTTTATATTAAAAGAAGAGTAACTACAATCATTGACAAAGAAAAGAATATTAACACTTTGAATGAAAGCAATTTTGAGTCAGTCTGTTTTATCATAAAAGAATTTGTTTTCTTTGCAAAATAGAGTTACTGTAAGTTGCTTTAACAATATATATGAAGAATAATACTAAGCATTTATTAAATAATCCATGCATAAGCATCGCTAATAGCAGATATATGAATACTGTAATGTATTACGTACTATTACGAACTATTATGTACCTTTAGACATAATTAAATAAAAAGAAATGCAAATGTTTGTTATTCATTATTCAATGTGGGGGATGTATTTAAATCAAATATAATATAAAGTATTGTTATTTTGAGAAGTATGTAAAATATACAACTTTTAACAAAAAAAATAGGAAAGTATGAAAAAATTGAATAAAAAAACAAAACAAAATTAAATACTTAAAATATAAAAGTTGTAATATTTATATTTATAAAATAAATACTAAGTGTGTTGCGCAGTATAAACTCCGATACGAACTTTCATCAAACGAAAGTTTGAACAATCACTCTGTTACTCTCGCGAGACGATTTCAATGTGTCAGCTGTTTTTTCCGCTGCCTGCGGTTAGTATCTACATGTACTTTTTTTCTTCTCTTTCCATCTGTAGACTTTATAAAATGTAGTTGTGTTTATCAGAATGGGAATTCTGTTTCCCCGCATACATATATATTTCATTTAATTTGATGTAACTTTAATTAAAATTTAATCTAGTCATAAATATCCTGCTTTTTCAAGCTGTGTCGCTGGAGTTATTTACCAAAGGAATACACACATAGTGAAATATGATATTACTAATTATGATCTTTTTATTTCTGCAAAGCAGCAGTGCTCGATGATTACAAGTGGATTATAACAGGCATGCCTGTGGTGGATCCAACGAATTAAAGATAAGCGAATCTTTACTTACCTATTTTTGTCAATTTGTATTTCAGTAACAGTGGTCCTAAAATATTTTCACGGACTGCGATGTGTACCGTGTGCAATAAAATGCAAATGAAGGCTGTAGCTAGAAATGAATACTAGGGGGGGGGGGTGACTTAATAAAATGTAGCTGTGGCTCATATTTTTTCTCTCTCTCTGACACATGCATGTACAAACAAACACATACACCCAGATAGATATGTGTGACCAAAGTATTATATAGAAAGATAAATTAGTGCATATTCATATTGTAGGCACTATGTTTCTTATTAAACTGTTAATAATAACTTCATTTTATACTAAGAAAAGAAAAGACTGCAGAATAAAAATTTCCAGTGTATAATTATAGAGGTGAAGTAATAAGTTACGATGTTAACAAGTAAATAAAAAATTACAGTTCACCTGTTTCATAAAGAGTTGCAACCTTTAATTTGTTTCTGAATATTCGCTGCCCTTAAAGATGCTAAAGTTATATTTTTATATGATAAAAAAATAACAATATCAAGTATGTATTTTGCATTTTAAAATTATTATTCTTTTTAAAACACTTATTTAAACTAATTTAAAACACTTATTTGCAGTTTTTATACAAATACTACAATTTAGTATTTGTGCAAAACTTTAAAAGGGCCCCAAAACTAAGTTCGATTTTTGAACAGAGTTTCACCAGCAAGTTAAAATCAACTTTGTGTTCAACTCGGTATAACAATAAATAATCGCTGTATTATTTCTAATAAAGCATTTTATTTTATAACACTAATATTTACAGAAACAATCAATCTTAAAATTATGTACATATTTCTAAATTTTACATTACTTACAAATTTACAACGAAATGGCCCTTCGAAACTACATTTTTAGTTCGTTACACACTTTCTTTTGGTAGCAGGACTTTTAGACCTGAACGCCTTTTTATATGTCAGAAAGCAAAATACAGCATACATTGCATAAAGGTCTATGAACTCTGATTGATGGAATCATGTATCTCGGCTCCTATTAGGAAGTTCTAGAAATTTCCGTCAGATTCTGAAAGCCAATTATTTCCAGAAAGTCACAAACTTGGCGATATTCTTTCATTTGAAGCCAGGCATGTGTTTTGACATTGGTAATCTTGAAAATCTATTTTCTTGTGAAATCTCACCAATGTCGCCAAATTTAGCGATATTTGGCGATTCGCGACTTCGTTTACTGCCAACTGTTCAAAAACTTAATAACTGTTTCAACCTTCATTCACATTAAAATGCATGGACCTATACTGACCCAAAACTGACCCACTAATCGAATTTTCTTGAACATGTGACCTAGCCCAGTGATCTTTTCATAATCCAAAACGATAAAATACAAAATGTAGTCAAAAGCATTAGAGCCGTTTTTTAGATAAACTTTTCTTGACCGTACTTGTAGTCACCAAAAATGACCGACAAATTTAATTTCCTCGAACATGTGACTTAGCGCAATGGTCCTTTCGTACCCCAAGATGGTACAATAAAAAATTTAGTCAAAATAGTAAGAGCCGTTTTTTACCTAATAAGCTTGACCCGCAGTGACCAAAAAATGGCCCCTTACTCCAAATTTCTCGAATATGTGACTTAGCTCAATGGTCTTTTCGTACTCCAAGATAGTAGAATGCAAAATTTAGTCAAAATCGTTACCACCGTTGTTTAGATAAAATTAGCTTGACCCTACCCGTAGTGACCCAAAATGGCCGACTAATTGAACTTTCTCGAACATGTGACTTAGCCCAATGGTCTTCTCAAAGTCAAAATGGTAGGATACAAAATTAAGTCAAAATCGTTTGAGCCTTTTTTTAGATAAAATTAGCTTCGCCCCACCAGTAGTGACCCAAAATGACCCACTACTAGAATTTTCTCGAGCATTTTTCTCGAACAAGCCCAATAGTCGTCACGTAATCCAAAATGGTAGAATACAAAATTTAGTCAAAATCGTTAAACTTTTTTTAGATTAAATTAGCTTGACCCGTAGTGACCCAAAAATCATCCACTAATCGAAGTTCGTCGAACACGTGACTTAGCTAAATGGTCTTCTCGTAATCCAAAATGGTAAGATACAAAATTTAGTAAAAATCATTAGAGCCGCTTTTTAGATATAATTAGTTTGACCCGTAGTGACATAAAATGACCCACTAGTTAATTTTTTTCGAACATGTGACTTAGCCCAATTGTCTTCTTGCAATCCAAAATAGTAGGATACGAAATTTGGTCAAAATCGTTTGAGCCGATTTTTAGATAAAATTAACTTGACCCTGACCCGTAGTAACCCAAAATGACCCCCTAATTGAATTTTCTAGAACATGTGGCCCCGCCCAATCTTCTTCCCGTACCTCAAAATCGTAGGATACAAAATTTAGTCAAAATCGTTCGAGCCGTTTTTTAGATAAAATTTGCATAACCACACATAAAACATTTCTCGTATAAAAATATATGATTTGGTGACATTGGAATCTTTCCCAGAGGGGGGCTCAAATTTTTTTAGGGGGTCTTAGCCGCCCCCCTGGAATCTCTCTAGCTACGGACCTGGTGAAAATCAAAATTTAATGTGAGAGAAAAAGTTCTAATCAGAATGGGAAACTTAACAGTTCACACTAAAATGTAAAGATATAAGATATTTAAAAATATAATTTTGAACAAAAAACAAATACGCATTTCGTTTTTGAAAAAAAGTTTTTAACATTACTTACTTTTTATTTCACTACAGTCCACTTAGACTATCTGGTATCGTACCCGAAAATGGTTACTCCGAACTCTTTATATTCCCATAAAGAAAGCATGCACCGTGAACGGATATTGAGGCAATCCCACTTAAACAATGGGTAGAATACAGAATTTACATTTTGCTTCTTCTCTATATATAATATAATCCGCTATAGAATTCCTCATACATTGTAATAACCACATGATATTCAGAAAAAGCGAAAACAAGTAACACGAAAGAAATTTGGCAATTTTCTAATTGTACCATTTGCAAAGTTCAACAAAAGTTATGTCACATTTTATATTTTGAAGTTATGATTTAGAGATTATAATTGCTGGAACGTACTGAATCACATCCAGTGCGGAAATGACTGATGTACCGCGTAAGATAAGCATACTAATTGTAACTAGAATTCTGCCTCATGTCGGAATTGAACCTCTAGTGGAGAAGTACTATCACAAAATGAGCTTCATTTTTATTTTATGCAAGCATTCTGCATTTGTGTTTGTATAATCCTTTCTACATACGGTTCATTTCAGAATTGCCATAGTAAAGTCCGGTTCCGGTTCATATTCTGTGAGTGATTCCGTATCTCCACCCAACATGAAGAACTCCAAGTCTGTGTTCGTAAAAACTGACGACCATCATCATTATATCCACCTAAACTGATGGCCTAATAAAAAAAATAATCGAAGTCCGTGCCCCAACTACTTCTAGAAACGGTGTGAACGGCACTAGTTTGATGACTATTTTGTTATTTGATCAAACTCGTACTACACACTTTATATATGGAAAATAACCTGTAATGTAACAAACCTATAATACGCCTCTGTATCCATATGAATGATTGTAACCTTTTGTCATTCTGTAAATAACTTCTGTATTATGTTTCAAATTTGAAATAAATTGGCAAAATTTTCATTGACATTTCTGTGACA
Organism: Maratus michaelseni; assembly: GCA_963931845.1. Classification (NCBI taxonomy): domain Eukaryota; kingdom Metazoa; phylum Arthropoda; class Arachnida; order Araneae; family Salticidae; genus Maratus; species Maratus michaelseni. Next base: position 362,710,476 of record OZ007586.1, on the reverse strand, counting down.
TTGGCCAACGGTGTCGTTGTAGATAGGGTTTTTTCCGCCCTACAGTAAGATTTCCATAAGTCCCAGTTGTTGGCCGTTATGAATGTGGGTTAATCTATACTAACATTATAAAGGAGTAAAGATTGTTTGTTTGTTTGTTTGTTTGTTTGTTTGTTTGTAGGGGGTAATATGTGGAACTACCGAACCGATTTCAAAAGTGATGGTGGCAAATTAATGGTGACAACCCCTGCTCCAACATAGGCTATATTTTATGTCGGTGCCACTAACCCCAGGGGGGTGCAGGAGCGAAAAACGTTCTAAAATTGCACTTTTTAGCTCACAGGCTATCAAAGCCTGAGAGCTAATGTGCCCGCCCGTTCTGTATGTATGTACGTATGTACTTAACGCGATAACTCGTGATAGAAATATCCGTTTATCTTCAAATTTTGGTTATAGGTTTATAGTGATAAGGCGCTTCCCTGATTAGTTTTGGGGGTTCATTGGTTAAGTATAAAGGGGGAAACGGGGGACTAATCCCCCTTAATTTACATAAATGGGTTTTTCGTGAAGAATTATCCAATTTGATTCAAATTTTGTTTATAGGTATATTGGGATAAGGCGCTTCCCTGATTAGTTTTGGGGGTTCATTGTTTACGTATAAAGGTTGGTAGGGGGGCTAATATCCCCTTAATTTAGATAAATGTGTTTTTCATGCCAAATTATTCGATTTGATTAACATTTGGTTTATAGGTTTCATTGCTATAAGGCGCTTCCCTGATGAATTTTGGGGGTTCATTGGTTAAGTATAAAGGGGGAACGGGGGACTAATCCCCCCCTTAATTTATATAAATGGGTTTTTCGCGCAGAATTATCCGATTTGATTCAAATTTTGTTTATAGGTACATGGGGATAAGACGGATGCGTGATTAGTTTTGGGGGTTCATTGGTTACGTATAAAGGGGGGGGACGGGGGACTAACCCCCCTTAATTTCCATAAATGGGTTTTTCGTGAAGAATTATCCAATTTGATTCAAATTTTTTTATAGGTACATTGGGATAAGGCGCTTCCCTGATTAGTTTTGGGGGTTCATTGTTTACGTATAAAGGGGGAGGAAGGGGGCTCACCCCCCTTAATTTAGATAAATGTGTGTTTCATGCCAAATTATTCGATTTGATTAAAATTTGGTTTATAGGTTCATTGTTATAAGGCGCTTCTCTGATTACTTTTGGGGGTTCATTGGTTAAGTATAAAGGGGGAAACGGGGGACTAATCACCCCCCTAATTTACATAAATGGGATTTTCGTGAAGAATTATCCAATTTCATTCAAATTTTGTTTATAGGTACATTGGGATAAGGCGCTTCCCTGATTAGTTTTGGGGGTTCATTGTTTACGTATAAAGGGGAGGGCGAGGGGATAATCCCCCCTTAATTTAGATAAATGTGTTTTTCATGCTAAATTATCCGATTTGATTAAAATTTGGTTTATACGTTCGTTGTTATAAGGTGCTTCCCTGATTAGTTTTGGGGGTCCATTGGTTAAGTATAAAGGGGACGGGGAGGCTTAATCCCCCCTTAATTTAGATAAATGGGTTTTTCATGCAGAATTACCCAATTTGCTTCAAATTTTGCATATAGATTCATTGTGGTAAGAAGCTTCCCTGATTAGTTTTGGCGGTTCATTGGTTAAGTATAAAGGGGGAAAACGGGGGGGCTAATCCCCCCCATAATTTTTTGTCGATCTCTTTCTTTTTCGAGGGGAATTATTCTTTGAAATAAGAGTATAATATACAATTAGTGTGAATAGCCTGTGAGCTCAATGCCATCAGTTTAACTGGGCACTTTTATTTTTATTTGTATACTGAAGGAGCTAGAAATTTGAAATTTGGCATTGTAGTTACTTATAAGATGTAAATGCTCTCTAATAATAATAATAATAATAAAATATCGGAATCTAAAAGGGTGAAATGAGCGAAAAGCGCTCTAAAATCATTCTAAATGACAATTTCTATGGAATCTCTGGAACTACAGAACCAATTTCAAAAGTAATGATGGGAAACTGATTGTGACAATCCCTACTCCAACATAGGCTATATTTTATGTCAGTGCAACTAACCCCAGTGGGGTGCAGGAGCGAAAAATGTTCGAAAATTGCGACTTTTTTATACTGAAGGAGCTAGAAATTTGAAATTTGGCATGGTAGTTACTTATACGATGTAAATGGTCTCTAAGAACAAAATAAAAAAAATCGAAATTTAAAGAAGTGAAATGAGCCAAAAGCGTTCTAAAAACATTCTAAATTACAATTTCTATGGAATTTCTGGAACTGCAGAACCGATTTCAAAAATGATGGTCGCAAACTGATGGTGACAATCCCTGCTCCAACATAGGCTGTATTTTATGTCGGTGCCACTAATCCCACGGGGGTGCAGGAGCGAAAAACGTTCTAAAATTGCAATTTTTTTTAATACTGAAGGAGCTAGAAATTTGAAATTTGACATTGTGGTTACTTAAAAGATGTAAATGCTCTCGAAGAACAAATTAAAAAAAAAATCGAAATTTAAAAGGGTGAGATGAGCGAAAAGCGTTCTAAAAACATTCTAAATTACAATTTGTATGGAATCTTTGGAACTACAGAACCGATTTCAAAAGTGATGGTGGCAAATTGATGGTGACAATCCCTTCTCCAACAGCCTCTTTAGTAAAAAGCTATGCGTTGCTGACGACTGGGTTTTTCACTAATTGTTGCCACAGATTAATCTCGGAAAATGAAACATTTGAAGTTACTGAAAAAAATAATAGCTCGAAAAGTATTTGTCAGAAAATTGTTAGACAAGTCGTTTGACAATTGTTAGACAAGTCGTTTGAAATGTAAAAAATTGTATTTTCCTTGATATAAATTTAAAATCTAATGATTGTGCCGTTTTTCAAATATTGAATTTGAAAAATTACCAAATTTCACAATGGAGTACCATAGCGAAACCTTCATGCGTAAACAGATAATGATAAGGGCGACGTGTCGTGACGTGTATATTGGCACGAGTCACAAATTATAGTAGCCTTATTATTCTGTTAAAATATAAGAGTGAATTATGGAACGTCAATATTTTGTTTGACTAAAAGTTTGTTAAGAGAAATTGACCAGCGTATGGGCGTAGCTTGCTAGTGTATATAATAAAGAATTGTTTCTCAATCCATTAAGAATGTGTGTGAGAATGAAAAGACTGAACAACCGTTAGTTCTGCCTCAGCCAATGAAGATAATAAGTTCAAAGATCCATGAAAATAACGCAGGCAATTACACAATCTTCTTCTTACCGACAGAAAACATTGTTCGCCACAGAAGGTTAATGGCAATCGCCAATGTCCTCTTAATTTATGGCAGTCGATATAGAGTTATCAAATATTTTGACCCTGTAAATCATGTGGAAAATATTCTTCTCTAGCAAATAGTTAGTTATGCAATTATATTTGTAAGACCAATATCACTCACATGATCTAATGTATACATATAGGGATGTTATCAAAATAATGCGAATGATAGTCATCACTCATCATCAACCAATAACTCCATGGGGGTTTTAAAGCTTGATTCATGTAGAAGTGGTCATGAAGTGCACATTGAACAATTTTGGTAAGATTATATACAGACAGTACGTGAGAAAAAATTATTTTCAATCATTTTATACAGTATTACTTTTCTTAGAGCAAATTTCATTGCCCTGGTACCATCTGACAGCCCAGCTTAGACTATGTAAATCTAAATTGGAACTGACAAATAAAACTGTAAAAAGACATTTTTATAGCATCCTGTTCTGCATATCAAAAAGATAGTTTATATCGTATATATCTCCCAGATTCTAACAGAGATCATACTTTAATAGTTTTTTTTTTTGTGTGTGTTCATGATTTATTTTGCGATAACTAAACTTTTAAAAGAAAAATATAACAAAAATAAAGTTGTTTTGGTTGTTAAATATAAACCGCTTCCGAAAGAGTGTAAGTTTAAAATTTACTGGAGTAAAATAACATTAAATCACAATATAATAGAAGTTTTATAGTAGTTAGGGCTCGACTCAGAGGTGCCGACACTCCAAGTAGTTTTCAAGACCCTGTCTTTTTGATTTGTTTATATTTTTCATGTGTATTTTTGATTTCATAGAAATACAGATATTTTATTTAAGTGTATAATCATTTTTGTCAGCAATTTTAAATATGTTTTTTTTAAGTTAAAAATGATAATTTTTTAAATGGCATTGATTTAAAATCTTACGGTGTACTGATCCCCAGTGTGGAGATCCTATTATGTACGATATGTAATCTCATTATGTAGTTCCATAGTGTGTGAGCCAAGGATTAAATAGGAGCTTTAACGTTATTAACAATTATTTGAAGAATACCTTCCGTTTAAGAAAATTGCCTCAAAAACCCTAAGCTTCAGTATTTTTAAACAAGAGCGAAAAATCATGCGTCAAGCATAGATTATGTAACACTTTCAAACGCTTCCAAATTAATTTCACAAATCATTATCGTTTAATAAGCTGAAAGATAACATCTAAGTAAACAATTTGGAAAACGCATAACATATTTAAAAACGTAATTTCAGGAATTTCCAACATATATTTCCAACATAAACAATATTCTGAAAAATATCCGAAGACTTTTATTTAGCCCTGCATATGATCTATAGATTTGTATATATACTACATAGGATGCTAAATTTTAGTTTAGTTAGGAAACGCGTAGCACAGTTTAAAATTCTCCTTCTGGAGTTTCTGTCAATAAACAGAAATGTGTTCGCGAACTTTTGTGCTGCCCTGTATATAATCTACAGAATTTATACACACCAAGTAATAGACAAAAAGTGAGTTAAATTTAAAATCGCGTTCAGCAACTTAAAACGAAAACTTCCAGGAATTATTGTTAACAGACAGTAGAGAATTCTTTTGTGTGTCCCTGTAAAGGAATGATGACTGCTATATACACAATATTATGTAGTAAGCCTCTTGTAATGCACCTTAGTGATATATATAAATTTCAATGCGTTTAAAATTGTGAAACATTATTTAATTAAACCGCAAACGATTTTTCTCCATAGACGTAATGTTACGGAATTCTTTTGACTGTCCCTGTAAAGTAAGGGACTATATAAGTGCTATGCACACCGTATTCCATATTAAGCTTCTTGTAATGCACCTTAGTGATCTATATCAATTACAATGTGTTTGAAATTGTGTAACATCATTAAAATAAACCGCAAATGATTTTTCCCCATAGACCGTAATGTAACGGAATTCTTTTGAGTGTCCCTGTAAAAAACTATAAGTGCTACACACTTCAGTTGAAATAAGGAACATGCTATAGATAACGACAATAACTTATAAAAATTTCAGGGCAATCCGAGCATATTTACGAAAGTTAGAGCACCAACAGACGGCAGACGGCCAGCCAGCCAGACAAACCGAAGTCATAAACACTTTTCAACTAGGTTGGAAAGTGTTAAAAAGGCTCAGCTATGTACTAAAAAGAAATATTAAATTCTGAAAGCAGTTTAAACGTGATTAAGATGACGAGTGTTTTGGAAATTGCCGAACGCAATGTCCGTCGTCTTCAAGGAATGTTCTTCGTCATTTGAAGCGTCTGTTACACGATTGCATATGACTCATTACTTTATTATCATAAATTTGCAAAGTATGTTTAGTGTCTGCAAAGTATGTTGAGTAATGTCTCGGTAGCCGATTTTCCAAGTTTAGCTGAAAATTTCGTTTTGGTTCATTGTTTCATCTTTTGTTCCAGGATGTAATCGCAGACTAACACACATAACGTGATAACATAAATACTACCACTGAAACAACTCTTGGTGTCAACATAACGAGGTCTCTTGACATACTGGTTATTAAGATTGAAGGTTACTATAGGTATGAGCGACTATGTCTTGCGTTGCCATTTGCTGGTCGCTACATAAGTAATCTGGCAACATTTTGATACATCCATAGGTCGTAAAAAGTAAACTACAAGTAAAAAACCACACAGCAGCTAATAAAAAAATTGTATAAAATCCGAAATGTATAAATGTTAGGGCTAACTACATTTTTATAGCTTATAGGTGTGCATTCAATTTGTAGGACACAGAAACTCAGTGTTACTCTTCTTAATTTAAAATAAAAAACGTGTTATATCATTTTATATCAAGCAATAAGGTATCAAGTCTTTTTTTTTTTTTTTTTTTTTTTTTTTTTTTTTTTTTTTTTAAATAAAGAAATGTAAGTTCTTTTGGTATATGAAAACTGCTTTAACAAAATAAATTTGATACAAGTAAAAAAATAATTCTCAATGAATTTATCTTTTGACACCGTATTATTAAAATATCTTACAGTTCATAATCGGATTTCGTTCATTTATAAAAGCTATTATTCTGAGTAAGTGTCAGAAAAACTTTTAACATCACAGGCTTTACAAATGTATCCAAAAAGTAGGACACATGTTCGAAAAAGAAAAACTTTATCTTTACCGAAAAAACTTTAAGATTATTGATAAAGATTGGTGGATGAAATATTTTTATAACAAAAAAAAAAATAAAATGTGAAATTGCTCAAAAACTAAACGGAGTTATTTTACTTTTGCAGCTATCACGATCTGGAATCAATAAATGTTCTACTTTTTCTAGGGCTCTAAATCTTGGGAATGACGGTATGTATTTTCTAAAATTTTTCGATGATTTATCTGATAAAATGATGTAACGTATATACAGAAATAGATCAAGTAAAAACTATATTTTATGCAACAACCCCAAAATGTTAAAAGCTGTGATAAAGATGAGTGTTTTTAGATACGTAAAAGAAATTTATGATAAAAAATGAAAAGAAATAGGAATACTACATTTGTGCTTCGTTAAAATGAATTTCTAACATTAACTGCGACAATTTATGTAAGTATTATAAATCCAACTGTTCAATTTGGCTGTATCAATAAATAAAGCATATTATAAAGAAAGAGTACGTATTATAAAAGAGAAATTTGAAAACAAATAGACTGAGATTCTCGAATAGAGTTTTCATATACTAAAAATAATTTATAAGAGAAATCTTTGAATCTATACAACAAATTTACATAAAACGAAATACAAGTGAAAGTACTCACAATAATAATCAGATAACATAAAAATTAGCTGCTTAATAGCAACCCATAAAAAATATTATAAAAAGGAGAAAGATTGCCAGAAAAGAGCCATTTGGCATTGAATAAAAATATGTTTAACAGTACTTCGAAATGCTCTCTTATAACGCAAATGATTACTGTAATATTAATTAGCCAAATAGGTTACGTATTCTTGCATCTTAAAATTATTTTACATAGCTCCTATTGCGATTCAGAAGCTAATTTTTATATTACCTGTTTGTTATTTCATGCAGAATTACCTATTTTATTTTTCTTTGGAATTGGGGTCTACAATCTCGAAGATTTCCCTCATCAGCGTTTACAGCACCTTTTCATCAACATCGCTCCTTCTTAAAATAAACATCAATAATTAAAAATATTACGATATATCAATTAAAATTCATATATGATATAATAAATGTTGTATTAAAATATTAAAAAAAATGTGTAACAAGAAGTTTAATAATGTTTTACAAAATTTGTAATATGACCCTTTTTTTCTACCGCTGACCAAGCTCCTTCCTGCAGGGCCGAGTGCTTAGCATAACGGATTGTGCACCTGACTGCGCGTCAAAATTCGCCTGATAACCGCATGACCATGATTCACCTGACTAGCACCTTTTAATAGTCATAGCTTCCGCTAAATTTACTGACAAGGAGAGTGCCAAGCTTGGTAATCACAGATTTTGATTATTTTTTTTATATGTTGTAGGGTAGTAGCCCCTTAGTCTCAGGTTCAATGGATTTTATACAACGCTCCTTAGTTCTCGAGGAATGTCTAATATTATAACACAACTTAAATACTTACTTTGTAACACAATAACTGCGTTGGTTGTAGCTCAGTTGATATGGCTTCTGCTCATTGTACAGAGGGCCCGGGTTCAATGCCGGAGCGCGCTACGTTTGTTTTTCTCATTTTTTTTTATAAATATACTTGTAATTATAATTTAATAATCTCAAAAAAAATTGTTAACATAATTAAATTTTAATTTAGCATTTTTGATTTTTAAACCATTATTAAACATTTCTCATCAGTTAAAGAGCTTTAAAAAAATTGGATCTATTATTGACAAGTAAAAATTCAAAAATCGTTACAAAATCAGTATATTAACTATCGAATTATAGAATTTTTCTCCCATCGCAATAGAAAACGAGGATATTTCAGATGCTGGATTATTTGTTAAAAATTCATTGTTTTACAATAAAATTTTACAGTACTTCAACGCATTTGTGACATCACTTTTCTGATTTTCATTGAATCCCGACACTTCAGATTGATCTTGTGAATTACAGCTTGCTTCTTCCATTTTCATACGATTATGAGCTGTTATAGAATTATACGCACTGGTGCGATAAAGATTGAAAACAAAAACCACTTAACTGCATCAAACTAAAAAAAAGAAATAACCAAAATCTGTTGTGGCGCCCTCTAGTTACAATAAAATAAAACATAAATATGTTGTAATTTAATTCTTATGCTAATGTTTAACATAATTATGCTTCTTACTTTAAAAACAGAATAGTATTATCATCGCATTAACTTCCCTTGTTAAGGCAATTTATAAATGATGTTTCTTTACAATCACGAATTCACACAATTGTTCAATATCGTTGCATTGATAAAGCATATATGGAATACATTTTAAAAGTGATTTAAAAAAAAATCAAAAATGCTCAATTAAAATGTAATTATGTTAACAAAAATTTTATTGAGATTATTAAATTATAATTACAAGTATATTTATAAAAAAAAATGAGAAAAACAAACATAGCTTGTTCCGGCATCGAACCCGGGCCCTCGGAACCATGAGCAGACGCCATACCAACTGAGCTACGACTGCCACAGTTATTTATTACAATGTAAGTATTTAAGTTGTAGTATAATATTAGACCCCCCGTTTCTCGAGAACTAAGGAGCGTTGTATAAAATCCATTGAACCTGAGACTAAGGGGCTTCTACACTACAACATATATAAACATAATCAAAATCTGTGATTACCAAACTTGGCACTCTCCTTGTGAGTTACTTTAGTTTAAAGTGTTGGTCGTTTATAGATTGCTATTAACGATATTGATTTAGCACAGCGATTTACATCATCATGCTTGTTGAACTTGAAGTAGATGTTTTTGAGGCCAAATGGACGGTGAAAACTTAGCTTGGAAAATGATTGGTTCAGGTTCAGCTGAGCGGGGTGGCCTACCGATTGGCTAATGCTCTACAAGCGGGGATATCCACTATCCAAGGACCCTAACAAAGAGTCAGGACCCGACTAAACCCCCGAAGAAAGCCGAAAGAAAACCCCCGAAGATCTTTAAATTATTTATACAAATATAAACAAGCACAAAATAGAAACAAAATGAAAATGTCAAATTAGTTACAATATAGGTCTAAATAAAAGTACAGAGAGTCACCAAAGTCACTAAGCTTCTGTAGGAGCAGCATCTGCTGCATTTTGAAATAATAGCAAGTTATTTTCTATCAGTATAACACAGTATATTATATTATGAAGGAGATTACTTCCTGTTATAACGTATCGGAACCAATTGGATAAAGGAATTGTAGTAGGCTTTCTAATATGATATGTTGACGTTAGAGTTCAGTTCAGCAAATAATGTAATGATGTTCCAAGATGTCCACATACACATAATGGAGAAGGCGATTTGTCAAAAAGATGTAGGTACGAAGGATAGGATCCATGATTTGTTGCGAAGATGTAGATGTTTCTGGGAAGTAGTAATAAATTCTCAGAGACCGACGGTAAGAGTTTCGGAAATGATTGGATAAGAGGGGCGAGAAACAAAGGGGTTGCCACTAATAGATAAGTTGCATCTGGGGATGAACGACATTTTGGGTAAGACCGACTTGTTGCGATCCTTATCTTTCCGACAGGAATGCTCTTTACTTCATTTACCTTATATTAGTCTAGTGACTTTCTGATAAAATGATTTCATTTTTTTAACTGCAATACAATTATATTTTTTGCTATGTTTTTATTTATTCTTTCATTAGGCTTTGACTTTCGTATTTTATTGATGTCTTTCGAAAATAATACAGCTAGCTAATATTTTTTGAAAAATCAATATAATGAAACAGAAACAGGAATTACGAGAATATTACTTTGTTTAGACATTCTAACGATATATGCATATACAGTTGTATATAAACAAAAAATGAGATATAAATACTGATTAGCAACAATATATATTTTTACATCATTTCAGAAAAGATTAAATTTGATATCTGCACATTCTTATTAAATTTTCACATTGTTGATGGACATAAACTGAAAAAGTGTCTTTAATTAATTGCAAAACAAGTGTAAAACAAATGTAACACGCAAATGTAAAACAAATGTAATAAACAGATGTAAAAAAAATTTAAAAATTCTTTATTTAAGATCGCTGAATGAGCTAAAGCTTATACACTGATGTCCAAAACTTAAAGGCAGTAACCGGACACTTTCGATTTCAGACGTTTTGTCGAATATCTACTGAAATTCGTGATGAAATGCCCTTGAACTTTGAGGGTGTAAAGAACATCTTTGAATTAAAATTTTTCAGTGAAGATTTAGTCCCGAGGACAATTAGGGGGGGGGTAATAATAAATTTAATATTAAAATAATATTTGCGTTTTTCCAAGAAACAGTAAATGCTCAAAATGGTCCGTCACTGTAGCAAGTGACTATGTAGGTTCTGTTCAATGTTTTTGTGCATTTGTGTAAGAATACCACGCATATTCTTGATGTTGTTGACGTTTCTGTGAAAATTTCAAATATTTTTGTTTATAGCATGCAAAGTTTTCAACCGAATTTAACACCGCTTTCCGAAAATTTGACAAAGAACAGTAGAAATAGCATAATGCAATTAAAAGATGAATATATTGAATATTTGATGAGATATGGGTATTTATATGAAATAAATTTTAACTGTGCATGCGCGAACTATACCAAAGATATTTTTTTCATGATTTGGTTGTCAATTCTATAGAGCAACTTATATAAAAGTCCATTCAAATATCACAAAAATTCAGAAAGATAGAAGCGATATAGTCAGTTGCTTTCTAAAAGTAACTGGATTATAAAGGATTTTCCCCCAATTTTTCAACCAGCTCACTGTATAGCCAGTATCTCTCTGAGTTTTCACGATATTTGACTGGTCTTTTTATATGAGTTGCTCTATGGAATTAACTACCAAATCATGATAAAAAATCTTTGCTGTAGTTCGCGCATACACAGTTAAAAGTTATTTTATACAAATACCCATATCTCATCGAATTTTCAATATATTAATCTTTTAAGTGCAGTATACTATTTCTACTGTTCTTTGTCAAGTTTTCAGAAAGTGGTGTTCAATTCGGTTGAAAACTATGTATGCTATCAACAAACAAGAACGAAAAATCATGCGTCAAGCATAGATTATGTAACACTTTCCAACGCTTCCAAAATAATTTTACAAATCATTACCGTTTAATAAGCTGAAAGACAACATCTAAGTAAACAATTTGGAAAACGCATAACATATTTAAAAACGTAATTTCAGGAATTTCCAACATATATTTCCAACGTATACAATATTCGGAAAAATATCCGAATACTTTTATTCAGCCCTGTTATTTTCTATAAATTTGTATATACACTACATAGGATGCTAAATTTTAGTTTAGTTAGGAAACGCGTAGCACAGTTTAAAATTCTCCTTCTGGGGTTTCTGTCAATAAACGGAAATGCGTTCGCGAAATTTTGTGCCGCCCTGTATATGAAATACAGACTTTATACACACCAAGTAATAGACAAAAAGTGAGTTCAATTTAAAATCGCGTTCAGTAACTTAAAACGCACTTCCAGGAATCATTGTTAACAGACAGTACAGAATTCTTTTGTGTGTCCCTGTAAATGAACGATGACTGCTATACACACAATATTCTGAAGTAAGCCTCTTGTAATACACCTTAGTGATATATATAAATTTCAATGCGTTTAAAATACTGAAACATTATTTAATTAAACCGCAAACGATTTTTCTCCATAGACGGAATGTAACGGAATTCTTTTGACTGTCCCTGTAAAGTAACTATAAGTGCTATGCACACCCTATTCCATACTAAGCTTCTTTTAATGCACCTTAGTGATATATATCAATTACAATGTATTTAAAATGGTATAACATCATTAAAATAAACCGCAAATGATTTTTCCCCATAGACCGTAATGTAACGGAATTATTGTGTGTGTCCCTGTAAAAAAACTATAAGTGCTACACACTTCCGTTGAAATAGGGCACATGCTATAGATAACGACAGTAACATATAAAAATTGCAGCGCAATCCGAGCATATTTACGGGAGTTAGAGCACGGACAGACGGACAGACGGCAGACGGCCATACGGCAGACGGCAGACGGCCAGACAAACCGAAGTCATAAGCACTTTTCAACTAGGTTCGAAAGTGTTAAAAACATTTGAATTTTTCACAGAAACGTTAACATTTTCACGAATATACGTGCTATGCTTACAGAAATGCACACAAATGTTGAACATGCACATTACCATCTATGATAATCTTTCAGAATATTTGGTAGTTCGATTGACTTATTTAGGAGTGAAAAACGATGAAATATTTTGTTTTTTAGTGTATAAACCTTAGCCACTTGTGTGGTCTTTTTGAAGTACCAGACTGTTTTTGAAATGCTCCAGTATATTCTTCCTAAATTATGTCTCGATTTTTACTGTTTAAGATTATGGATATTCATTTACACCTAATAAAAATGTCACTTAAGTGACTATGATCTCCATGAACAGTACCATTCAATAAAACTATTCGTAATACTCGGCAGTTCCATCGATTCATTTATGACTGAACTTTGACGAGTGAAAAGCCCTCAGTAACTAGTGAGAATATTTTCCAAGTAACAGATACTTTTAAAATGCTTCAATATATTCCTAATAAGCAGTGGCTCGGTTCTCACAGTTTAATATGATGAAGACACATTTTCACAATGAAATATTTTCAAGTATAAATTATTTAGCAGACAAAACTTGTCGTTCCTCTATAAAAATATAATAATATATTTTAAAAAAAATTATATTATATTTAAAGTAAATTTTAAAGATAAAAATTTCGCAAAAACATCCAAATTCAATTCTTTAAAAAGTAACGAAAATGATAAATAGTAGTCTAGACAATCCAATTTGAATGTGATTGTAAATCATTATATTTTCTCAGTTTTGTTCGTGAAGTATTAGAATAGTTTAGTACATTAATGCATGTATAAATACTGATGATGGGGCATTTTTAGACATTGAATGAAAACTAAATTCTAAATTTTACAGATTTTAGTAAACTTTTTGTTTTTTAGGTAAAGTATCCACCTGAAATAAAATGTCCTTTTGGGCTAAAATTTACAAATATTTATTCTGAATTTCAGTTAAAAATGATGTATTTTCTTAAGATTCCAAAACTGTTTTTTCATTCCTACAATTACGAGAAATTTAACTTTCCAGATCAATCAAACAACAACAAATCCCGAAGGAGTAGTAGAAAAAGATAACATATCTAGAGAATAATGATTTATTACAGGTATTAGACGAAATCCGCAGAAATATTTTTGGAAACAGCTGTTTGTGTAAACTTTTAATTCTGTATTAAAATATATATTACAGTAAATATTTTTTTTCATTTTACAGGGTACTGAAAAAGTTTTTTTTTTCATCGAAATATATATATATATATATATACTATTTAGATATTTAAATAATAACAATGTATTGATGTTATATGATCATGCAGAGCTTTAGTTAAGTATTTCAGGACCTAATTGACTTTTTACGTAGCTTTCATTACAAAAAGCTACCTATTGAAGCCGTTTTGAGGAAAGCAATTCCAAAATATTTTGGCATATTTTCACCGATCATGACCCCCAGAACCCCAAACAACCCTTCAAATGTTGAATTATATATATATATATATATCCATATATATATATATATATATATATATATATCCATATATATAAATATATATATATACATATATATATGACATATGTCCTGCGGTAACTCTCTTATTTATGAACCGGTTTGGATGTGACTGAGTATGTGTGTAGGGCATACTAAGGTCTCGACCGAGTTCGTTAGCCAGCTTCATTCGCCATCTTGTTTCAAAATGGCGGCCAGTTAAAAAAATTTTATTTTTAAAAAGTCAAAATGATGTACAAAAAATTATAAATTGGAACAATTGTTTATGTTAAGTGTTAGAATGTGATACAAGGATTCTGGAACATTTTTTGTTTTTGCTATATCTAAAAAAATGGCTGAGATATGACAGTTTGAAATTCTAGGGTGGCTGGCATTTTGAAACAATCTGATATTTTTTATGTTGTAACTCTCGTATTTAAGAACCAATATAAATGTGACTAATCATGGGTACAGAACATATCAAGGTCTCGAGCGAGTTCGTTGGCCAGCTTTATGCGCCATCTTGTTTCAAAATGGCGGCAAGTTAATTTTTTTAGTTTGTAAAAAATAAAAAAGATGTATAAAAAATTATAAATTGAAAAAGTTGTTTCCGTTAAGTGTTAGATCGTGATACAAGGATTCTGGAACATTTTTTGTTTTTTGGTTTTATCTTTAAAAAAATGCAGAGATATGGCAGTTTGAAATTCTAGGGTGGCTGACATTTTGAAACAATCTGATTTTTTTTATTCTGTAATTCGCATTCAAATTCAGTATTAACAAAAACCGGGATTGAATTTTCTATAATCGAGTTCCAAGCAATTTAGCTTCGGGTGTTTGAGTAAAATGGGGTGAATTTTTTAAAACATGGACTATGAGAGCTACCTTTTCCTCCCGGTACAGGCCGGAAGGACTTTTTTTAAGTATGAATCGAAAACTTAAAGGAAAAAATTATCTCTTTGCATGACCTTAAGTGTTGTAAGCAACTGAAACGCTTTTTACAGTTGAACAATTATTTAACGAAAAAATTAATGGGACATTAGCGCTTGTCGAATGGTCTGCGCATTCCATATCGGTGATGGTTCGAAGTGGAGTGACGTCAGATGCAAAACCGCTACTTGTTTTTGTGGAAAATGATGTAAAAATCAATTAAAAAAGTCTATGAAGACCTTAACCTTGCATAAACTGTAAAGCCATATGTCCAAATGTACTTCAAAGAATGAAATTGATTTTTCTGCACGAGCACATTGCATTTCAGAAATAATTGTAACTGTAAACTGATTTGCATGTGTTCACAAAACATTTATGTACGTGCCATCAGATAATTTTATCCTTTGAGTTTTTGATTTATGCATTTATACGACAAAAGAAAAAGAAAATCAGTGAGCATTTGAAACATATAACTAAAGACATACATCATCATATAAGATCAATATATTGTCAATATGTAAATTTCTACGTAGGAAAAAGAATTTCATGCACCAGAACATTTTCCTCAACCTGTAGATATGAATGTAATAAATATTTTTCATATTCTTTTTTCTGTCATATAACTAATTCATCTGGAATAGACCATTAAAATTAAAAATCGTAAACAAAAACTTCGATGAGTTATTCATTATCAATTGAAATGAAATTTATAATGAACATTGTGAATCAACTTGCTTGTTTTCATTTTTTAAATAAAAAATGCGGCTTTTCAATAATATACCGGTGATTATAATTAAAGTTGTACTTTCAAAGGGCTGTAAAAAAAGAACCACTGGTCAGAATAACCTGATATTTCATCTAAGTATACGTGAAGTAATAGGAATTTGTTTCCCGAAAGAAAAAATAAGTTCAAAAGTGGAGCGATAGGTGGCGCTGTACTTGTCATAATATGCTAATTAAAAGACGTGACATGCCGCACATTACACTTATGATAAAAAGGCGGGGAACATGCAATTCCTATTATTCTGCGTCTGAGAAGGTAGTCATCACTCTCACATTGAAAGATCGGACTCTGCTTGTGAAGCTTTTGTCAAAGAACGATGACTGCGCGGCAATTGCATTGAAGAAATTCCGGACATTAAAGTGTCTGAAGAAGATGATTGTTAAATTTGAAGAGACAGATTCATTTGAAGTGACATGTAGCAGAGAGAGGAAAGCAATTGCTTCTACGTCAGTAAAGGATGTGGCTACAGTATTGCAGGAAGCGTCAAGCAGTGCTTTGGGAACGTGCAGTGTACGGGGAATTTCCCGAACGTTGACATGCCTGGTTTAGGAGTTGCTACCTGCTGACCTGCCAAAACGAGAAGCTTTCTCCTTGCAATTTCTTACTCGAATGGAAGTGGGCAGTGCATGGAACCTTTTGTGTACAAACGAAGCCCATTTCTATCTCCAAGGTTCTGTTAATACTCAAAATTGCAGAATAAGGGCAAGTGAGAATCCATTCCAAATGCAACCATTGGCAATTCATTTTGCAAAGGTCATTGTATGGTGAGAGTTTACGGCAGCATTTATCGTTGGCCCTTTCTTTTTTGAGGAGATTGGTCCTTCGGGTCCTGTCACCTGTACAGTGAGTAGGACTCGTTATGAATCTGTTTTGCGCAACCAGCTCATTCCAGCACTGCAAAAGCTCAGATGTGTGGATAGCACATTTTTTATGTAAGATGGCGTTCCTACGCACATTACAACACCAGTGAAGCAGCTGTTAAATCTGCATTTTGGAAATAACAGAATAATCAGTCGTAATTTCCCAACAGACTGGCCGCCACGACTTCTGTCTGTGGAGTTGCCTAAACCATGTTGTGTACGGGGTCCAATTGCGAACTTAGGTGAATTGAAAACACGCATTACACAACACATTCACAATATCAGCCCTGAAACACTCCAATCTGTTGTGGAACATGCTGTTTTGCTCGTAGATGAAAAGGAGGTGTTCAGCTCGTAGGTGAAAACGGTGGACAGCATATTAAACATTTCTTGAGCAAGTCGTAGCCAACTTCCTTTTCTTGATGGAACTTGCTGATTTTTGCTTTTTCTACGATTACTGGCTGAGGGACAGTTAGAAACCGATTTTGTTTTTGCCTTTTCTACGGTTTTTGGCCTAGGAACAATTAAAAACCCATCTCTTCCCATCCGCTGTGGCACCACCTTGTCGTAGTGGATAGGCTTTGCACAAAGAATGCCACAACAGCATGTCACGTCTTTTAATTAGCATCTTAAACGAGTACAGCGCCGTCTATTGGTCAACTTTTGAACTTTTTTCTTTCACAAAACAAATTTCCATTGCTGCACGTATACTCAAATGAAATATCAGGTCATTCTGACCAGTGGTTCTTTTTTTACAGCCTTTTGAAAGTGCAACTTTAATTATAATCACCCATATATTAACATATTTCGGATAGTTTGCAATATTTCATACACTGTAAAAAAAAAGCCAAAATATTTCTTAATCTAAAAAAATATAATATAATCACTAACGAAAATATACAATAACCTACTCCGATTTATCCACGATTCCGAAAAGTGTTATTTATCTTTGGAAACCTCAGAAAACAGTTTTCAAGATTTAAAGAAGCATTTATAAACAAGGGGGTTTTCTTATCTTTTTTGGCTACCATTTATATTTGGAAACGTTTTCGAGTAGTTTTTATAGTGTATTAATGAGTTTTCTCAACCAGGAATAGGGGTTTTTCGGATGCTATTAATTCTCAAGTAAACATTTTTATGTTCAATAAACATGTTTTACAGACAAACATGACAAAATAACAGCATTAAAATTAACATTAAAATCAATATTATTTTGTTATTCTTGTATGTATCAATTCAATCACACAGCTGAAAATGTTTAATTGAGAATAGATAACATCCTAAAAACCAATATTTAGGTTTGAAAAACTGATTAATGCACTATAAAATCTACTTAGAAACGTTTCAGAAAATCAGTGACAGCAAAAGAAACTTTGTTTTCATAAATGCTTCTTTAGATCTTGAAAATATATTGGATTTTGAGGTTTCTAAAGATAAAGAACGCTTTTTGAAATTATGGGTATCTCGGGAGAGGTTATTGTATATTTTCATTCGTGTTTATATTATATTTTTATAGATTAAGAAACATTTGCCATTTTTTATAGTGTATAATTTCTAAAGATCATCTATCTCCCAGTTTGTATCACGGATAAAAATGTTTAATAATGTCATATCAAACATGGTGGTCATATTAAAGCTGACATAACATTATTCTACTTAAGAGATTTTACATAAACGTTACATTTTATTACAATTTTATTTAAATTACTTTATTTGTAAAAACTTTTTTAAATTATAGTTATTTACACGATGGTTCTTCATATATTTCACGGAAACCATTTTAACTTTATATTGCAGTGTGGTGCCACTTTTTCCGAACAGATTTCTTCATTTCATTTAATCGAAGAAATTCTGCAATTAAATAAGGTTCCAGAAATTTGGTTCCACATGGGACGCATTTGACCACACTGTTATACAATATTGATTGATAAAAGGTCGTGTACGTTTTCAATTGCCCGTTTCCTATACAAAACGTATAAAATGTCAGCTTGCCAAGAGGAGGGAAATTGTGTTTGAACATTGCTTTAATACTCAATAGCCTACAATTTTGAACTAAATAATCATATTACATTAAAAAAAATCTTCATAGGTCAGTTAATAAGTATAAAAATTAAAGATTCAATTCATGAATGCATTTCAATGCTTTTCTTTTTTTAGGACAAGTCACTTAGGCATGATAATTTCTTTCAGTGGTTAAATTTCAAGGGTTAATGCCAGCGTTAAAAGAAAAAAATCCTTAAATCGAATTCATGCAATGACTTTTCCTTCGCAAAACTTTTGCATGACCAAACAGAAACCATGCAACTTCGAAAGTTACCAGAGGAATTCGATATTTTTTAACAATACCATTGGCTACAAACTTACACGTAAAAAATAGATAGGCCATAGTCAGTCGTTCATCAGTCGTCACTCAACATTCTGATTGTTCAGTGTAATTAATAGAACTGTTGTTTATGACATGCAATAGGATCTATTCTTAGGATTTACTCTTAGATTTGTTTCTCCTTTAAATCACATGCCATTTTCAAAGCAGACTCAAATATTCTAGTTTTATTTTACGATGATTTTTCTTTATTTTTTAATTAAATTTCCATGGAGTTCTACAGTAATTCTAATATGTTAGTATTCAATATCAGTAGAAATTCTATAAGAAAGTAATTTAATGAAATGATTTTGTTTGGGTATTAAACAGAAATTACTACTAAGTCATCTAATTTTCTAGATCCTATTCAAAGGAAGCTTTTTCCTGTACACAAAATACATCGATATAATCTGATCAGCTTGTAAAAAAATACATCAACTCCATAGTATTATAACACAAACTGTTAACTTTTATTACTATGTTGTTTTATTAACATGTCCTTTATATTTTTGTACTGTTTTAAATCAGCTTAAGTTTTGAGTATATGCTAAGTTCTGGATTATTTAAAATTCTATTTATCAAGTGTCGCAACTTTATCAAAATAAGCTATTATGTTATGGATTACGATATAATTCACTTGTTGAAGTCACACAACTGCCAAGGTGATTGATGAGGAGAATATCGACTTGATAAATATATAATATGTGTAGCAAATCTTGCTGACAAAATTTTGTAAGAATGTTTATCGTTTGATAAATTTCAGTAGTGTAATCAATTTGCAAACTTCTATTCAGAAAATACTGAATACGACTGACGGTTATTTTCATGATAAAGTTCTTACTCACACGATTTTGTCTGAGATGAAAAATTGGAAGCAAGATTAAAAACTATAGCTATCATCCTTTTTCTAAGACGTTTCATAAAGTGCTTTTGAACATAAAATGTTTCTAGATAGCCTGGACTGTTTGTAATATAATTGTAAAATCCAAACTCTTTTATAGTATATCACATAATTGATGAATATTTCTGTACACACTGTTTTGTAAATAGGAAAATATATTTTTACATAGTATATTGTTCAACCGAAATTATGTGCTAAAAACGATGGCGTTTATTTGTTAAGTTGTTGTGTTCGTTATAATGTTTTCGTAATGATTATATTTAGAGGTTATTGATTAACCAGAAGAAAAAATATCCATGAGCAATTTAAACTTTCTTTGTACTTTAATTTTTTTTTCTTTTACAGAATATACATATAACACCATAGCAATGACGCTGCAGTGCATTTTTTAAAAATCCAAACAAGCATATCATATAACAAATGGATTAGTTTCATGAATTCATGGGATTATATTTTAATTTTTTAATAATGAGTGAAAATATTTTAATTTGGTGTGTCAGAGAAATAAATCTATAAAAGTTTCAAAATGAAATAACTATCTAAATGCAAATATTGTAAATGAAGAACGTCTGACTAAATGTTTTACAGTGGAATCGCGATAACTCAAACTCTGTTAATTGGAATTTTCGGTTAATTCCAACGAATGAAAAATCCCCGAAAATTCCTATAAGGAAATATAGTAAAATTACATTCGTTTATTCGAATTAAATTTCTATGTCTTCGGATAATTCTAAGGTTCTTGCTTCGTTTTATTTTACTTTTTTATTTTACTTTCTATCTCATATAGTTCTTTTTTTCCCTTGAATTTCAAATACACAATAGCTGGTTTCAATAGTCTAGTTTCTAAGAATCTATTTCATTCATTGCTTCCAGTAAGTTGTCTCATTACCAGATGTACGGAACTCGGATCCATTGTCCTAACTTTGCTCGGGGAAATTTGGAAAACAGTCTGTCTATTTGTAACGTAGACTGAGCATGCGCGAGAGATAAGAAAGGTTAAGTAGGAAAAGACAATATAGGTGACTGGAGGGGGGACATTGCGTTCCTTCTCTTGTTCGGTGTTTAATCAGTTATCAGTAAAAATTTGTGTTGTTAGGTTATCTGCTAGGGATGACGATGAAAGGTAAGTGTAAATCTGTCACTCTTGAAATGAATGTCGAGATACTGAAAAAAGTGGGAGATGACCAATCAAAAAGTTACATTGCGAATGAATATGGTATTAAAAAGAGTACACTTTCGACCTATCCGAAAAATAAAGACTCAGTTGTTCAATATTGGGAGAACGAAAAGTTCAGAAAAGGAAGAGAGCGGATGAGAACCGTCGCGAACGAGGACTTAGAGGAAGCATTATTGTTCTGGCTGAAAGATGTTCGGTGAAGAAATTTGCCTGTAAGTGGTCCCATATTCAGTGCCATAGAAAGTGAACTAGCCAGTGTTTTGAACAAAGATGACTTTAAATGCAGCAACGGATAGCTATCCCGTTTCAAAGTCAGAAATGACTTATTCTTTAAAACTGTATGTGGCGAAAGTGCCGATGTAAATCCAGAAATTTGCAATAAATATAACATACTGTTATCAGGATTATTTTCTCTTTTCTCGCCAAGCGATATATTCAATGCAGATGAGACAGACTAATTTTATAAGCTTTTGCCAAATAAGACATTGACATTTAAAGTTGAGATGTGTATGGGTGTTAAATGCAGTAAAGAAAGGATTACTGTAATGGTCGGGGCCAATATGGATGGGAGTGAAAAGCTAAAACTATTTTTTATTGCCAAATTTCAAAATCCGAGGTGTTTTAAAGGAATTGCGCATTACCTGTTGAATACGCGTCAAATGCTAAAGCATGGATGACACGAGAAATATGCATCAATTGGCTGAAAGGACTAGATAAAACATTTTCGCTCCAAAAACGCAAAATTCCTCTTTTTCTGGATAACGTGCCTAGTCACCTCAAACTTCCGGAATTGGAATCTATTCGAGTAGAATACTTGCCTCCAAACACCACATCTAAATAATAACCCATGCATTAGGGCATAATACAGAATTTAAATTTTCGCTATCGTAAAAGACTTTTACAGAAAATGCTGTTTGCAATTGATTGTAAGAAAAATTATCATATTACTGAACTGACTACCATAAATGATGTCTATGCTGCTTGGGATGCTGTTAAAAAGTCAACAATAGCAGGATGTTTTAAACACGCTGGATTTACATAAAACCAGATAGAATTCTCTGAAAAAGTATGCGAGAATTTTCAATGTGAAGACGCAGTTTTTCCAGAATTTTGCAAAACGTTTGATTGCGAAAATGTATCATTTACAGATTACGTGACTGTTTATAATAACTTAGAAGTTTTGTGGAAGCCTCAACAATTCAGATATCGCGAAAGCAATTCGTGATACGTGTAACGAAGATTCGGACCCCGAAAACACATCGAGAAATGAACCATTCTCACGTCCAACAGAACAGTCTGTATATCAGTGTATTGGATGTTTAAGTATATCCATACAAATGCAATCATCATCAGAAAATGAACTTCACTGTTTGTTGCAAATAGAAAATCTAAAATTAAGGATTAAAACATAAGCCTCAGCAAACGACCCTGGATAAATATTTTTCATAGTGGAATGTAACAGTATTTCCTATGATTATTTTGTGTAATTGATAAAAAAATAATTAAGTTGTTAGAGAATGGCTAATTTAATTTAAAATATAATTAATAACAATATTTAAAATATTTTTGTATTTGTATAAACAGTAAAAAAAAGCTTTTATCTGGAAATGAAATCTCACACAATGCTTCTCCCTGTAATTTTGTTTTCTCTAACCACTTTCAATAATTCGAAATTCGGATAATTCGAACTACTTTCGTTGTCCCTGCGAGTTTGAATTATCGAGAGTCCACTGTATTTAGATTCAATATGCTGGTCTAATTTTGAACAAGAACTCGTGTTTTAAAGTGATGAATTAATTTTTGTATTTGGAAAGCAGATAAGCCAGTAAGCAGATAAAAACTATCTACTAAAAATGGTATGAATTAATATAGAACGCGGATATTTTATGACTTGAGAATCTTACGAAATTTAAATATAAGAAATCTTGAAAATTCTTAAAGGAATTTTTTATCGGAAAGGAAAAATCTACGTATTTGGTAAATGGTTTGATATTTACATTTTATAATATAGTTTTCGTATTTTCTACTATTCTAAAAGCTTGCTTTAAAATGTAATGCCCTGGAATATTATACATTACATAATTGAAACATTGATTAAAACATACTGTAAGAATAGAAAAAATTACTTATTGTCATCACTCAACGTAACCCCTTAACTGTGTTGCTACTGTATGCATATAAGCATGAAATTTATTTTAATAAGTTCGGCTTTTACCATGACAGAGAAAAGGAAATAGAACATGTGTCAAAATTTTATTTTTGACTTAAGATCATGTACTTCAGTAAAAATAAAAAAGGAAAAAGTAGTATTTATTTACCATGTTTAACATTTGTAATGCAGATTTTAGTATTTATATTTTTAGTGTAGATATTATGTGTAGGAATGTAAGACAAATAGCTTTCTACATATTTTAAAGAACAAAATACAGTGCAAGGCAAATTTATTTAGATCTTTAATGTTGACATTTAAGCAATAAATATTTTATTCACATTTCAAATAATTAATTTTAAAACCAGAAAAATTTGAAAATTTTTTGCATTAATAAAATTTTCGAAAATTTTGGAGGTACGAATTAGGCCTTTTTCTTTTTTTTCTTTTGTGTGTGTGGTTGTGCATACGATATTTATTGAAGTAGACTGAGTCGGAAAACTCGTCTTTCACCTAGATATAAATTGTTATTCAAATTATTATTATTATTATTATTATTATTATAAACTCGTGTAAAGTTTATAGAACGTCAAATTCAGAAAAATGTTCTCTTGTTATATAACATATCTCATCCGAAAAATCAAAGTCTGTGGAAAACAATAAATATATACTAATTAGAAAACCATGCGATGCTTTAGTTCTCAACAGTATGTTCCAGTGTCGGGTAAAACGCAAACAGATTAGCAATTACAGATGACGATTATATTTTGTAACCATTACTCAAGATTACAGATTTTAAAATGATAAGAAAAGTAATCATTTTAAGTGATTATAGATTAATAATCTATAATCGCAATCATTATTACTTGATTACACTATAAGTGTACTGTAAAGTTCAGAAAATAGCCTCGTCTTTTCCCTTTGACAACCTGAGATATGAAAACAATAATTCAGGGGCTTAAAAACAAAATTAAATTTCCTGAAAGAGTGCCATATCTATATGTCATATCTATCTGTGATGCCATATCTATGTATGTGTCAAACACTATATAAAAGTGTTAGTTTTGGTGGTGGTTACATTGTAATTTTCACCAGGCATTATAAATTTCCTGAAAGTTGTGTGTTTGTCTGTTTGCCCGTTTTCTTGTCTGCGTTTAACTTTCTAGGCAGGTAATAACTTACAAAAAAATTCAAAGATGGACGCAAAAATTCAATATTGTTAACATACACAATGCCAGGTTATGTTTCTAAAATTAATCATCGCATTGCATATAATTTTAACCAGCAACACATCAAAAATATTAATGTAGGATATTCTACTGCGAGTCCAGATTATCTATATTGGCAACGACAGGGTTTTAAGTTAATATAGATAACAATAAAATGTTTCCATTAGAAACATTATCTTTGCCAAACCACTCTCTCTAAAATACGCTAACCCGCGTGAATTGAGTTAGGAACTATGATTTGAAGTTTGTTTTAATTTTTTCTTAAAAATTTCTTGTTTAGAAACATATTGCGTAGCATAAAATGATTTTCCTTTCTCGACATTTTACGATAAAAGCACAATCTAGGTTGTACTTTATCAATTAGGAATTTTCTTAGTTGAATATATTTCCCAAACAGGTGCCGAACAGGTTGAGGCGGTTTCATGGGCTACCTAGTTGCGATCAACTTTACGCCCAGGCGATTTAAAGTAAACTGTATTTTAAAGTGAGCCAGTGAAAAAAGTTTAAAGATTACATTTGCAATTAAAATAAATAAATAAAAATAGAAAGGATTTAAGGAAAGAGTCAAAAATTTTGAAAAGTAAGAATAGCTGCAGTAGAATAACTGCTATTTAAAAGTTTAAAAATATGGTTCGGACAAGTTCGAAAAAACAAAGCAAAATGCCGGCTAGGAAAAGGAGGCAAAGCAACACAAAAAAAAAAAAAAAAAAAAAAAAAAAGACACTTTTCAGTGACCATACAAAGTATAATAATTTGGTATTTTGTTTTGTTTTTTTCCCCAAAAAGAAAAAAGGTAGAGAAAAAATAAAGTTTTTCAAGTATAACAGCCCAGAGGGCGCCAATTGGTCGGTGAGATTAAACTCGTTAGCGAATATTTCAAGCTCATTGATGAAAACAGACATCTTATCAAATGGGTTTTTGCATTTTTTGATTTTTTGAATGCTTTTAAGGAGTTTGGTTAGTTTAAGGATTTCTTTCATGTCATTGAAGGTTTGGAAAATTTCGTTTAGGGGGTTCGGGTTAGGGGGAGGGGTATTTTGAGAGGTGCTCTCAGGGTTAGTGGAGTCGGGGGGTTCCTGTATTGCGTCGTCAGTGACTTTTTGGGAGTTACTATCGTTAGCCGTAACAGTATAGTTAAAGCTTTTGAAAATTTCTGCGAGGTCGGAATTTTCATTGGGAAATTTATTTTTAGTATTAGGGATTTTAGCTTTGTTATTGGTATTTTGGGGGGTTTTCGGGCAGCCCCTGTACGAGGCAGGGTGCGTACCACTACAGTTTGCGCATTTAGGAGTAATTTTGCCCTTGTAAGGGCAGTCAGTAGAGAGATGAATTTCAGAGCATTTAACACATTTGGGGGTGAAATTACACGTTTCAGATGCGTGACCGTACCTTTGGCAACGATAACACTGCTTAACGTTGTTGAAGTTGCGATATTTTTCGATAGTGACGCTAATGTCACATAATTCCTTGATTTGAAAAATCAAGTCAAAGTCCTTGCGGGGGAGAACGTTAACCATGTAGAGGGGCATTGCAAGTCCCGTTTTTCTGCTTTTCATCATAGCGGCACGAGTAGCTTGTAAGCCGTGATTTTTCAGGTCGTTGATGATAAGTTGGGGGTCGGTATTGGGGGGGATGCCGCGAACACAAAGTTTTTTGGGTCGCATCTCCTTAGGGGAAATAGTAGTATATTTTAAGTTTTTGCTAGAAAGATATCGCTGAATCTCTCTAAATTGGTTATCGGTTTTAGGCTGGATTTTTAGGAGATCCTTGTTAAGACTCACTTTAGGAGCGTTGTCAGCATCGAGATTTTTTAAGTCCTGAGTGATTTTATGCCACTCGTTGTCTAAAATTTCGATATATATGGGATAAACAATTTCTTTAGTTGAATTAGTATCGTCACCTTCCATTCCAGAATTTTGGCTGTCAGTTTGAATTTCAAGATTTTGAGAGCTATCGATATTCGATTCCGATGGTAAATCAGAGTATTTATTTTGAAGCGGAATTGAATTATCCGTTTCAGAGATTTTCCTTTTGCGGATAGTTTTTTTCGGGAAAGAAAAAACAGTATTAGACTATATTTCCCAAGCATTTTTTTAAGGTATTATATACTATTTTAATCATCATGTATAAATGCTGGAAATAGACATAGATTGCTCATTTTTAAGCATTAACATCATTTAGAGAAAACTTTCGCTTTTATTAGATATGTATTCCTAAAGCAAGGTTTCATTGTGTTAGCCATATCCCAATTTTTCCTATCACTTATAATATCTTAATACTTTATTTTTATTAGTTTCATTTATTACTAGATACTTTTCTTACCTTTTTTTATTTCAGCTATTTTATTTAGCAGTCTTTTAACTATACCACAGTTCACTCTCGCGAACTTTGTCATCCTCGCTGCCGACTTTGTCATCTTCGCTGTTGACTTTCTCATCTTTGCTTACAAGCCTTTTTCACACCACATTTCATCATAAACGATGTTTTGAATGAGAGGTAGCTCACTTAGCCACGAGATGGCGCTACCGTCTCACGTGCTGACGTTTTTCCGCATCGGCGTATGCGATGCTCGTTCATCCAGTCACGTTGTTTAGAACAGGGCGAGTTTCCCACTTCCGGTTCTCCACGACATGTGCTCTCCTTCGGCCGAGCTATTTATAGAACGCCGCGATATTCAACTACGGCTGATGTGATGTGATGTGCTGAGTCTATCTTGCTCCTATCCGTTTTTGTTTTTGTTTTGTTTTCGCCGATATAATGATGAGATGACTGTCGTGGTAAAGTACTCTGTTTTTAATATCACATAATTAAATAAGACCATTTTTAACTTGGATACATCATTTTTTGAAGAGCTACATTCATGGAGTTTATTTGTTTTAATCTGAATCATGACTTTTGAAAGATGCATCGATGGAGTTTAAAATAATTACAAGATAATAAATTAAATTACATATGATTAGCGTATTTTTGATATAGCCTTTAAATAAATGAACTCCCAGTACAGCTCCTGAGTGATACTTAATTTCTGTCATGAAATATATTGCTGGCCAATCTTTTTTTTGTTTATATTAAACATTTTTAATGCATTAGTTTTTCCTCATATAACGATACTTCTATATTTTTTATCTTAATAAAGCTGGTATTTTATTTAAATGTTTTTGTCATCATTTAGTCTTTTTTTAAACACTTACTGCAATAGATAAACTACTTTCTGCAATTAAACAAGGATCATTTTTTTTTCAGCAAAGGCTTTCACAGTGCATACTCTTTAGTAATAGGAAGTAAAAGAAAAGAGTGCAGTGAAATTTATTTATATCAGATTGAAGCATTCTTGTTGTATGAGTAGTCTCATACAACACATTTTTGGTTATGGGCACTGGATCCTTGCAGATAAATTGTTTTTTTTTAAACCTTAACAGGTTTTAGAAAAAATGCAGTAAAGTGTAAAAATACTGCCCTAAGAAAGTAAATAGAAAGTTTTAGTAGGGGGGGCCGCTATTTTTTTTATGACGTTAAGATAAACAAATGATTATTTAGAGGGGAAAAAATTCAACTAGTGTAAAAAAAATATATTAAAGAAAAATTATTAGCATTTAAAGGAAATTAATCAGTATTTGAGGAAATTTGTCAGTAATTAAAGAAATTTAAGGAAAATTTTTGAGAAAGAAGTAAAAAAAAAAAAAAAAAAAAAGTAATGGTTTTTGGAAATTTTTTTTAAGGAAAATTTCTTATTATGAAAAATTGATTTGAGCATTTTTTTTTTAAGAGTTGTCAGTTTTTTTAATTGGCTGAAATTTTTGTACAAATCATAAAGATGGCCATGATGCAATTTCCAATTCAAAAACTGAATGCTACAAATTATGCCAACTGGCAGTCTGACATAAAGTATCTACTCATGGAGAAAAATGTCTGGGATATAGTGACAGAAATAGAAAAAGTTCCTGAAGTAAAAGAAGGTGAAGTAACAGTGAAAGATGTAAAGGACTATCATACTCGTTCTAAATTGGCACTGTCCATCATTTACCTAAATGTAGAACCAGACTTCAGGAAGGTAATCGAAAATAGTGATAGTCCTGTCGACGCATGGAAAAAGTTCCGAACCCACTTTTACCCTGACACTCGAAGCCGTCACATGCAAATTTTTACAGAATTATGTGAATGCAAAATCGCTAATGCTGAAAGCATTAATTTGTACGCTGCCAGGCTACTACGAATTGCCAATCAACTAAAAAGTATAAACAAAAAGTTTGATGATATTTACGTTACATTTCAACTTCTGAGGTATCTACCGTCTAAATTTGATGGTATAGTCCAAACCATCCTAAGATGGAATGATTCGGAGTTTTTATTCAATGATGTCGTAACGACCTTGGTGGCTGAAGAAACTAGAATCGATTTGAGAGATCGTGATCATCGTAAAGTATACGCAGAAGCTCAATCTGTTCAATATCAAAGAAATAAGAAGAAATTTACGTGTTTTTTCTGTGGTCAACCCGGACACTTTAAGAATAAGTGTAGATTGTTTTTGAAAAGTCTAACTCGTCGAGAGTCATCACCATCGGCCAGCCTGACGTCCTCTCGAGGTTCCTCCCCAGTGAGACGGAATGCAAGTCCTGATGATCAGACCCTATTGCAACAACGCAAGCCTCGTTCTCCTGCCAAATCTATGCATCGTCGCAGAAATTTCCAGAAATCTGAAGGAGTTAAACAAGGCCATTCCAGAGACATTAGAAATAGAAGTCCTGAATGTAAGTCCTGTTCCTCTTTTTAACACTTTCCAACCTAGTTGAAAAGTGTTTATGACTTCGGTTTGTCTGGCCGTCTGCCGTCTGGCCGTCTGGCCGTCTGCCGTCTGGCCGTCTGGCCGTCTGCCGTCTGCCGTCTGCCGTCTGTCCGTGCTCTAACTCCCGTAAATATGCTCGGATTGCCCTGCAATTTTTATATGTTATAATCATTATCTATAGCATGTTCCCTATTTCAACGGAAGTATGTAGCACTTATAGTTTTTTTACAGGGACACTCAAAAGAATTCCGTTACATTGCGGTCTATGGGGAAAAATCATTTGCGGTTTATTTAAATAATGTTTCACTATTTTAAACGCATTGAAATTTATATATATCACTAAGGTGCATTAGAAGAAGCTTAATATGGAATAGGGTGTGCATAGCACTTATACTTACTTTACAGGGACAGTCAAAAGAATTCCGTTACATTACGTCTATGGAGAAAAATCGTCTGCGCTTTATTTAAACAATGTTTCCCTATTTTAAACGCATTGAAATTTATATAAGGTTCATTACAAGAGACTTACTAGAGAATATTGTGTGTATAGCAGTCATCGTTCATTTACAGGGACACACAAAAGAATTCTCTACTGTATGTTAACAATAATTCCTGGAAGTGCGTTTTAAGTTACTAAACGCGATTTTAATTTTAAATCGCTTTTTGTCTATTACGTGGTGTGTATAAATTCTGTAGATCCTATACAGGGAAGCACAAAAGTTCGGGAAAACATTTCCGTATTATTTAACTCCAGACGGAGAATTTTAAACTGTGCTACGTGTTTCCTAACTGAACTAAAATTTAGCATCCTATGTAGTATATATACAAATCTATAGATCCTATACAGGGCTGAATAAAAGTATTTGGATTACTTAGATGTTATCTTTTAGCTTATTGAAGAGTATGATTCGTAAAATTATTTTGGAAGCGTTGGAAAGTGTTACATAATCTATGCTTGACGCATGATTTTTCGTTCTTGTTTTATTTCACAAGCAAATTTAGTTGATGATGTGGCAGACTGGGTCTTTGACACAGCTGCCTCTCATCATTTTTGTAAAAATAAATCTTTATTTGTAGATTATACTCCATTGATTGATGAGAATATGGCTGTTGCTGTTGAGGGGGTGACATTCCCAATTGAGGGACGTGGAACTGTAAAGCTAAAATTTGGACATAGAATTTTAATGTTTAAGGATGTCATGTATTCGCCCAAGTTGAGGCGTAATTTAATTTCAGGGGCAAGATTAGACAAAAATGGGGCACATTTTAATGGTGGAGGTGGCGAAGTAAAGATAAGCTGCAATGGTCAATCCCTTCTCAAAGCTACCCTCAAAAATGGTGTATATTATATTTATCCTAAAATTCCTAGCCCTAGTAAAAAGGAAGTAAGATTTGAGGTATCTGCTGTTAGCAGGGAGGATGATATGATGAGATGGCACCGGCGGTTAGCCCATATCAGTCCATCTTTAATTACACATACTTGTAGGAAAATGGGTACTAGGGGCTTACCAATTTTGAGGGAGGGAAATTTTAAATGTGAAATGTGTAAATTGAACAAATATAGGAGAAAATCTTTTAAAGCAATAAATTTTATTAGGTCAAAAGCACCACTGGAACTCTTATACACAGATGTCTGGGGACCATGCCAAGTAAAGGGCAGACAGGGGGAACGATACTTTCTCTCTATAATAGACGACAACTCACGTAAAGCATCCATATACCCCATAAGGGAAAAATCGGAGGCCTTTGAGGTAATAAAGCAGCACATTAATCGTGCTGAGAGATTTTTAGGCAGGAAAGTCAAAGCTATAAGGTCAGATAATGGTAAGGAGTTTATAAATAATTGGCTTGAAGAGTATTGCGCAGAGAGAGGGATCGTTCATGAACTAACAAATACATACACCCCCGAACAAAAAGACGTTATTGAACGCTACAATCAAACGGTTGCAAATGGGGCTAGAACAATGTTGAAAGAGAGTGGGTTAAACTCTAGTTTTTGGCCTGAAGCTATGCTTCATTTTACATACACTTGGAATAGACTATGTCACAAAAATCAAACCAAAACCCCGTTTGAGCTTTTCGGTGGTTCAAAACCCTCTATAAGGCATCTTAAACCCTTTGGATGCGTAGCGTATGCGGGCGTCCCTCGCCAGAAACGTTCTAAACTTGATTCTAAAGCCAAAAAGGGATACTTAGTAGGGTACGCTTTTCGAACCAAGGGTTATCGGATTTGGTTACCAGAGGAAAATAAAATTATTGAGACATTAAATGTTTCATTTGATGAAACAGCTACTTATAAGCAGCATTGTGAGGAAGCAGTGATGGGCCCTGTTCAGGACGATTTTTACTGGTTTCCTAGTTCTAGCAGAGACTCTGAGGATGAGGACGTTGTTGAGGAGATCAGGCATCTTCCTGATATCTCCGACGACCCCCCAAAGCCTTCTGCTGACATAGAATTTGAGAGTCAGGAGTCTTCTTCAGAAGATGAATCCACTGAGAAACCTCAACCCATTTTGCGAGAAACGCATTGGATAAGGAAAGCTGTACCTTGGTCAATTGGTCCTCGTACCGATATTTACTATTTTGATGCCGAAAATCAAGGTCAACGTTTAAGATCAGCAAAAGAGGTAATAGAGTATTGTAGGAGAAATAATCTTGTTTTCAAACCAGACCTGTTTGATTTTAAGGGGGCAAATACGTATCAGGGCATAGTATCTAGTCCCAGTTCTAGCAAACCCAGTGCAGACATTTGCCTATCTCAGGCATGACTATATGATCTGGTAACACCGCGAACCTATAAGCAGGCTATGAGGTCCGATCAATGTGACGAATGGCAAAAGGCTATGCAGGAAGAGGTTAAAATGGTGCATGCAAGAGATGTATGGTACTTGACAGAATTGCCCGAAAATGTAAATCCGGTGGGTTGCAGATGGGTATTTACAGTAAAGAAAGATGAATCTGGAAAAATTGCTAGGTTTAAGGCACGTTTAGTAGCACAAGGTTTCAAACAAATCAGAGGCGAATCCTATGATGAAACTTTTTCTCCTGTTGTCAATTTCAGTGTTATACGGTTTTTCTTTTCCTTACTTGTCTCCCTAAAAAGATGGTTGCATTTACAGTGTGACGTTAAATGTGCTTACCTTTATGCACCCCTTTCAAAAACTGTTTTCATGCCTCAACCACCTGGTTTTATAGAATCTGGGAAAGAAAATTTATTTTGTAAATTGAAGAAGGCCATATATGGATTGCATCAATCTGGTCGCATGTGGTTTTATGAAATTAATCGTGTCCTCTTAGAAATTGGTTTTGTTAAGATAGAATGGTTTAGTTGTGCATATGTTTTTGGTTCGGAGTTGGTTTTGCTGCTATACGTAGATGATATAGTGTTGTTTGGAAAGCATAAAAAAATAATAGATAAAGTTTTAGATCTTTTAAATAAACATTTTGATCTAAAGGTACTGGGAAAAACGAAGAAACTACTTGGGGTAGAGTTTGTAGAGGATGAAGAAGGGTTAAGAATTCACCAGCAGCCCTACATTAAGGAAGTATGCGATAGGTTTGAATCATATAAATTCCCCATCTCCTCTCTACCAATAAGTAAAGGATCTGTATATTCAAAATCAAACTGTCCTAAAACCGACGAGCAAATTCAAGCTAAAAATTTAATCTTAACTAACAAAGTAATTACTAGGGAAGCGCTATAAAATAATCTGAACAATTTCTTCAGAATCAGTACACTGACTTATTAATCAAAAAATATAATCACTTATAGTAGTATTCGCTTATAATTTTTACTTTTAGGATATTAGTTTTGTCATTCATATTTCATGCGCAAAAATTATGAAAACTAATAAAAACTCCAAGGAAGCACAAAGATCACCTTAAAAAATATTATTACAGGAAATGTGAATAAAAATATTAAAAGCTGGTTTAACATTCAGAGCTCATAATTTAATTCTATATAATTTCAAAATTTACTCTCAAAATGACTAAAAATTTAACATATAAAGCTAAATTTTATTCCAAATTTTAAATATTGTGTCAAATTTTGCTATTTATATTGAAAATTTTCAATTTTTTTAAGTTTATTTATTTATTTATTTCAGTATGAAGATGGTAGCCTTGAAGTTAATTTATTTACAGGGTGCGTCAAAAGTTCGATACAATAAAAATTAATTAAAAGGAATTAATGATGATATTTGCACGATTGGGATCAGGAACAGGCAGAACAAGAAAAGAGTTGTAATTCCAAAGTCTACAATAGAGGGCGCTGACATGCAACTGAATATTCGCACGGCGAAAAGGCTCAGAAGCGAAGAAGAGCCCATATCAATTCAAAAGGGATACTGAAGTTTGTTAGAGACTGTGCTGTTATTTTCTTTCCTTCACATTGTATGTTATTACAAGTTCCGTTTCCACAAATCTGCTTCATATATCGGCCAAGCGTCCTCTATCGATGACTTTTGGAAAAGCAACATTTCCTGTTATTAAAAAATATCCGATCTTATTCTGATCATATTCGTGGAAATTACAATTTTGTATGGTCATTTCTTCTTTTTAAGTTATTTTTTTCAAAGCTGCAAAAAATATTTCACGCACCTAGTCTTTCTTTAAGATTTATTAAATGTATGGTTCCTAGTCGAATGGTTTATTTTGCTTCTCCCTGCCATACGTTAGTGACCATATAGTATAAGGAACTCTAACTCTTCTTACTGTTTTATGCTAAATGTATACCATTCATTCACTTAAATTTTAAAAAATCTACCTCTTCAAAAAACGAAAAGTATGTCTTCGTTTAAAAATAAAGTATCAAATTAATCCGCATAATCGTAAAATTTATGAAAATTTCCAGAACTGTTTTTTTATTATAACATTTCATAAGAGACAAGAGGCTGTCGTTTTATAAAAGATAAAAGATGTAACTTTTTCTTGTCGTTATCGAAAGATTTGACGCTATCCTTCCATTCTCTCAGTTTCCTTAACTGCATTTTGTGATTTCTAAATTAGATTCTTAAGATGACATTGAATGAATCATATCAGGCTCTGTCTTTTAAACTATCGTAAAATGTTCAAGTTTTGTTGAATTTCGTTTCAAAACTTTCGTTATTCTTTAGTAATAACTATTAGAAAATATCTTTCTTAAAAAATGCTTAATATTTTTCGATTAATTTATCTCCTTTTTTCTATATAAGTTTTAAATTTACATTGATTAATTTAATTTTTTTAAAATAGCAAAAAAAAATGTTCATTTTTTTCCTCTTTTGTACTGTTTTTAAAATAAATTAATCAAGGAAATTTGTAATTCTGAAAGTTAACCAAACATCATCCAAAAGATCAAATTAAACGGTCTTGACTACATTTTATGAAGTAATTCTAACATTTGGACGCTAATTTAAGGTGCAAAAATCTCTCCCTTCAAACTGTTAATGGCTCCGATCATCAAATCCCCTTCACAAGTACAAACACAGAAGGCGTCATAAATTCGTGCAAACTTAAAAAAATCATAATAAAAGAAGTGATGCTCGGAAACAATTTCGGTTTCCACGAATTTGATCAAATGGACATTAGTTTCTTTTATGTATAAATAAATTATTACAAAAGTAACCGAAAGAGGGCGCCCACACGTCATATTGAGACGTTTGATGCAAATCAGGCAAACACTTCGTGATCGATCCTCCAAACTCACCGTTTCCTCAAAACGTCGTATTAAACTCAGTATCCCATTCAATGTATTAGCTCTTTTTTGCGCCTTCAGTCCTTTCTCCGTGAAAAACTTTCGCAATGCAATAGTTGTGGATTCGCCATTCTTGTAGAAAAGTTTAACCACCAACGCTCGATCTGATAAGGACAGCATGCTGCCGAGATCGAATGACAAATCCATTTCCAGCCTGGAGTTTTATTGCTAGCCTGATTTGCATAAACATCTCAGTATGACGTGTGAGCGCCCTCTTTCGGTTACTTTCCTATTAATTTTTTATACATGTGTCAAAAATCCAATGTCCCTCTGATCATATTCGTGCAAACCGAAATTTTTTCCGAGCATTACTTCTTTTATTATGATTTTTTTTAATTTTGAACGAATTTGTGAAGCACCCTGTATTAATTTCTATAAATATTGGTTACTATTAAAACTATTATTCAATATCACAGTCCCACATGTTACTTAGTATATTAAAAAAATAAAAATTATATAATACGTACAACATTTTGCAAATTTACACTAATGCATAAAATTATATCTCAAGTCATGAGGGGTCGCAGCATCCAATATTTTTATATATTCTGTATTTTAAAATATAATCTTCGTTGTAGCTTTCGAAGACGTGTTAGAGAAATAACAGATAACGTTTGGAAATAGTGGTAGCAACTATTTTAAAAATAGAGGACTCTGAAGGAAATATTATATACAAATGCATTATACACTGCTCAAAACAATTAGGGGAGCACATGGTTTAAAACGAAATTACACAAATACTTACACCAATAAGTAACTTAAATTAAAACATCCATAATTTAAACCATAGCAAAAAACAGAAAAATAAAACTTCATATGCAAATCAAAGTTCATGACGTCAAAAACCAGAAAAAGGAGATAAGTGAAGAAATCAGGATTTCGCAGAAATGTCTGTTTCACTGTCTCAGTTGCGAAATTCAACTGCTCAGCTTTTGTTTTGAGAAAAGGGTGATTTGAAAATGTCACAACAACGTGATTTACCGTAATCCATGGCTTGGCGTATTAGAGATAGACTTGAATCCGGGCAAACACAACGAAGTGTTGCGGACGCTATTGGAGTTGCAAGAAATGTCCTTGCAAGGCTGTGGAATCGATTCCAAGAAGCAGAAAAAGTTAGATGTCGACCAGGGCAAGGTCGACCACGTACACCACAGCAACTGATGACCGATATATCTTGTTAACAGCTCGTCGAGACAGAAAAGGGGATGATACTCAGTTGCAAAAACGGTAGCTCTTGGTAACACGACGAAGGGTGTCCAGCCAAACAGTGCGAAATATGCTTCATCAGGGTGGTCTCTATGCACGTAGGCCAATTATCTGTATTCCGTTGACCACAAGCCACTGTGCGGCCCGAAGAAGTTGGGCTGCTGAACATCAAGATTGAAGGCAACGGATTCGAGTCAAATGCTGCTTCCCTATTTAGTCTGAAGTGTGACACTCGACGTGTTTTTGTGTGGAGGGAAAGGGGCACTCGAAATAACACCACATTTATTCGTGAAAGATAACATTATAGACAAGGTGGGTTGATGGTATGAGCTGTAATCAGCATAGGTGGTCGTACGGACCTGCATATCATTTGGAATGACACTTTGACAGCCCAAAGGTATACAGACGAGTTACTGAGACCTCATGTCATACCTTACGCTTCACCCATGGTGATTCCTTTATTTTCATGTATGATAATGCCTGACAGGATACAGCTCGTCTGTTGTAGAACATGGTTGAAACTGAAACAATACAGCATATGGAATTGTCAGCATGCTTTCCTGACCTAAATCAGATCGAGCATGTTTGGGACACACTCGGACGACGCATTGCAGCTTTCTTTTATTGTCTGGGACAAGGAGATTGCAATTCTTGAAGAGTGGAACAGTATTCCTCAAAGTCTTATCGATAACCTCATCAGATCCATGGAAAAAAGGTGTGCAGCAGTCTTAGCTGTTAGAGGGAACCACACGTCGTATTAAACAACTTGCATCATTACTAAACAATACTTTTTTTTGTAATTTACATGTAACCAAATTGTTGCCCTAAACCATCTTTTCATGTTCTTTCCATCCTTTCAAAGAATTAAAGCTCCCTTACAATTTTTTTTGCGTCTTATTTTCTGTATTGCGCATTGATACACGTGTACTCTCCATTTTATACCCATGATGGCTGCCTCGCACGGTTCTCTTCTTTTATTTGCTTGCTCCCCTAATTTTTTTTGAGCTGTGTATATATATATAAATATATTTTATTCATTTGTATGTATTTGTTTTAATGCAGTTTGAGGCAGCGCGGTGCCATCTAGCTGTGATTTTTGAAACTAAAACTGGAAAACATAGTAAAGAAATTCCTGACTGCATACATTAATTTCCTGCAAGAATAACTTCAATAACCGTCACTGTTTACTTGTTATTGAAATTTAAAAACCATTAGTCCGTTTTAGGGTACTCTGTATATATTGTCCGCTTAGGCCACAGTAGTATACATTTTTGATTAATTAAATTCAGGTAGTTTCCAAGACCAGTTATATGAAAAAATAAATAAATACGAGGACCGTGGATAAAAAATGAATATAATATCCGTCATGAATGATATTATTAAAGGCAAGCAAAATTCTCACGCAATCAAAAAGGCCCTGTTTCTAGTATCACTTTATACAAAGGTGAAAATAAAGCTCAAAATTTACGAAAAGTCCATACGGCATTGCGTAAAATTAATGCTTGAGTAACTTGCGCTTGGATATACAGGGTGTCCTAAAAGTGATTAACAAATTTTAAAATTCAATAAAAAAGTAAGCAATTGGCGTACGAGATTGCGGTTTGAACGAAAATGCTTCTTATGATAAAAACTTTTCCTAGAAAAATAAAATATTTAGTTCCAAAATTTTCTCATAGAAATTTTCTCATAAATCTTCTGCAAAGCTACCGAAGAGGTATAATGCCTTTATACATAACAGTCAGTGGCAGCTCGTGACTGTCTTTTTGGGGGGCACTAAATGCATGCCTGAAACACATATTATTTTCATGCCATTATTTTTTACAAGTAATCTTTTCCTTGTTTAATGACAGAACTTTCTGTCAGCAAATAAAATAAAGTATTCCTTTTTAATAATAGTGGTAAGAATAGAATAAATTTAGCATCCATGCATTTAGTGCCCTAAATAAAGCCAGTCACGAGCCGCCACTGATAACAGTGGCGAAATACGCACAGCACGTATGCATAGTTTTTGTCCAAACTATGGCAATCCACATTCCAGAGCATAAAAATACTCGCCTTCATGAAATCGATTAGACGAGTGAGACAAGTCAACAAACATTAGTTTGGCGATAACATGCAACTCCCCAAGATTTGTAGGTTGCCTCTGTAATATAATAGCTAAATACGCACAAAAAAAATCGATTGGTCGATACGATTTTGAAAAAAAAAAAGAATCGCCAAGCAACTTGTCGATTTTTCTTTATCCTGAAACTAATGTCTCACTCGTCTAATCGAACTCGTGAAGGCGGGTATTGTTAAGTTCTGGAATGTGTATTTCCATAGTTTGGACAAATACTGTATATACGCAGTGTGCGTCTTTCGCCACTGTTATGTATAAAAGCCTTCTACCTCTTCGGTAGCTTTGTAGAAGTTACGCCATCTATAAGAAATTTTTGGAACTAATTATTTTATTTTTTAAAGAAGATTTTCTATTATAAGAAGTATTTTCGTCCTAACCGCACTCTCGTACGCCATTTGCTTAACTTTTTATTCAATTTTAAAATGTGTCAAGGTCTTTTGGTCATGATAATGAATGAGCATAAGCCCGGTATCAAGTGTAGCCCTGATTATACGCATCAAACACGATAATTTGCCGTAAGGGAAAATTTTACTACTAGGTCGCTCGCGGAAACTCACTACTTTTCTTGAGTTATAAAGGTTTCAGCTATGATCATATTTTTCGCAAAATGCGAAAAGACTGCGTTGAATGCAGAAATAAAATAAGAGGTTTTAGCTGTTTTGCTAAAGAACTTAGTAAAACATTTAGAAACACGTCCTTCACTCAATTCTCAGATGACCCAACTCAGCTAGAAAAAGAATATGTTTTCTTGTTTTTATTGTTGTTCTTGTTGTTATTTATTGCTACTGACGGAAACCTATATAAAATAAATTTTTTCTGGTCACCTGTGATTCCGTTTATTTAAAGATGGTATAACTAATTTTTAACATTTAATTTGAAAAGGAAAGGGAAACATATCAAGAGGTCGAGAAGTGCAGGGAGCGCATATTCATAAGCATACTGAAATTTTAGCATTTTCCTAAAAAGTTTCTTCTCACTTTACATTTTTCACTAAATAAATTTTAAACTCAGCTTAAACCATGTGAGGTATGCTAATTAAATTACATAGCATGCGCACCACATATTGCAGTTGTGATAAAAATACGGAACGCATGCAGTCTGAATGGCTCATATTAACATTATCTTGAATGCTCGCGCTCTGATCGTGAAGCTGTTTTTTCAGAACGGAGACTGTTCATTAACTACCATCATGAAGTTCCGGACATTAAACTGTTTAAGATATGGTTCAATGTCTCTCAACAGCCTACAGAAAATGATTCTTAAAGTCAAAGACATCGATTCCTTGGAAGTAAAGATTGGTATGGGCGAGAGCATGTGGCTACAGCGTTACACAGAAAGACGAACAGTGATGTGATAAGCTGTAGTGCACAAACATACCCAGATCGTTGGATATGCCTGTCAGCACTATCGGTAAGGTTTTACGAAACATCCTGCTATGTTATCTGTACTAAATAGCACAATTCAGGAGTTAGTTAATGCTGACTTACCACAATGAGAATCTTTTGCGCTACAATTTCTTCCTAGAATGGAAGTAGAACAATGGATGGCCATGAAAATTTTCTGAATACAAAATGCCAATTTTCATCTCCAAAATAGTGTCAACACGCAAAATTGTAGAATATGGGTGACCAAAAATCTGCTCCCACAGCAAACAATACCACTTCACTCTGCAAAACTCACTGAGAAGTCTGTTGGCGCAGCATGTCCCAAAAGGGTGTTTGTGCCATTAAGGTATCCACACACCTTTAAAACGTCATTTTTGATAAAAAATATCGATTTTTCATTTTTGCAATAATATTAAAATCCTATCTTTTATCTATCGAATTCTGCTTGAATTGTGTCTATATCTGATTTAGAACCCGAGTTACAGCTATTTACAATTACATCTGTTACCGCTTGCCGAAGAATTTTACAACGAGAAATATCGCTCTGCAAACCGGAAGTAAGCTGAAATGTATGTTTACATTCTTCTTTTTCGAGATTTAGCATTTAAATTGGATTATATGTCCAAAAAAATACATGGAGTATATAATCAAACCTTTAAAGAATGATAATTATTTTTATAGCAAGAACCGCTTTTAAAAGTTATTTTTAGCTTTTTCCTCAAAATGAAGTTTTCCAAATTTTTACTGTACGCAAAACATCATATAGCAAAAAATTATGCATGAAATGCCTTGAATTTTTTTTTACTTATTTTCCAAATGTTTATTGAGGGAATACACTACAATCATGATAATATATTAATTAGTTTTATATTGACACTGGTATAAGTTAAAAAGTTGCAAACAATTTTACGATTTTTTCATTACATTAGCACTTTAAGTACCATAACATCAGCAATAGACATGCTATTATAATGCGGCTAGTGTATGTCCTAGAGAAAGCTATTCTCTTTATTATGTAATTTACAAAATGTGAATCCATTGATTTGATTTTGAATTATCATGTTTTGCGCAAATGTCAATTTTTCACATTATTTTGACTATTTTTCACTTAAAAAAAATCATTTCTGTGTAATTTCTAAAATGTTTATATATTTTTCAAAGTTTTAATTTAAATTTCATTAGAAAAAATTGATATACAGAGAAAATTTCAAAAAATCACATCATATTATTTCAAAAATTTCAAAAAATCACCTCCGAAGGTGTGTGGATACCTTAAACCCCAATCAAGCAACCCCTGTGTGGTCTGGGTTTACGTCAACGCTTATCGTTGGCCCATTCTTTAACGAGGAAGTAGGTCCCGTGGATCCCGTTACCTATAATAGTATTGCCAAGAGGCATGAATCACTTTTGGGCAGCCACTTCATTCCAGCACTGCACCAACGTCAGTGTGTGAATAGCACAACCTTTATGTAAGATGGCACTTTTCGGCACATTGCAAAATCAGTGAATCAGCTACTGACTACTGCTACTAATCCATTTCGAAAATTGCTGGGTTATAAGTCCCCATATTCCAACAGCTTCTCCACCGCGTTCCCCTGACATTAACACTTGTGATTTATGGCTTTAGGGACACTTTA
Organism: Maratus michaelseni; assembly: GCA_963931845.1. NCBI lineage: Eukaryota > Metazoa > Arthropoda > Arachnida > Araneae > Salticidae > Maratus > Maratus michaelseni. Next base: position 362,669,137 of record OZ007586.1, on the reverse strand, counting down.
AAAATTCAGTGTAAGATAGTCGGATAGCGAACGTGTTTCATCTAAAGCAAGCATTACGCACCACATCTACAACATCACTATTGATACATTCTGATCTGTTGTGGAACACGCTCTTTTTCGCTTTAAACTCGTTGCAGAAAATGTTGGACAGTATATTGAACGTTGCTGATCACTTGAACGTATATGCTCTTTGGACATGGATGCACATAAGCGTGATCTTATACAAATCGCAGCCAACGAAGGAGACGAGCAATGGCACTCCACCGATTTCGGTGTTGCTTCCTTGATCACATATCAGTTCGCCAATTAATGGAAACCAGCCTATCTTGATGACGTGATAGCCATGAGAAGTGGACGTATCGCGGTCTGTCTCTTTCGTTGTCTGTGATACAAACCTCTATTTAAAAAAATCACATACTGTGAGATCGCGGGATCGTTGCAGCCAAGGCAATAGTTGAACAGTGCTTAATTTTCCTCAGCTGAACTACTATTCCATCGATGTGTAAAGGTGTTAATGAGGTGGACTCGTATTTCTGAATGCAAATATAATGCTTAACAGTGCAGTTGCAAAATAAAACTAACCATATCATCTTGTAACTGCGGCTGAAGTCATAATTGAAGCTAATCGAGATATATAAATCCTGTCACAATCACTCCACAAAAGGAAACGGTCTATACTTTTTACAATTGCGCAAACACATTGCTTTTCGGACGCATGTTCTGTAAAATTATATGTGTATTTTTAATATTCAAAACGCTTTGATTGTGTCTGTTAACTAACCACAAAATACGAAAAGTGAACTCACCTCTGAATACTATGTTTTCACAAATAAATTGTCCTTGACCTTTATTAGCAATCTGTCATATTACGATAATACGCTTGGTAAGACTTTTGGCATCACTTCTTGAAAGATCTGTACTTGCTGTTGTTTCATTCCAAAAATTTCTTTAAAAACGCCGCACAGTTTTCTGAGTCCGCCTTGTTCTCGTTCTACTCTGCACATTTTTACTTTTAAGGACTTCTCAAACAAGCATTCCGAATACGTTCAACTATGTCATCTTCCACTTATAGACGTCACTTCTATTTACCTCTTCGTTGATTTTACGGTATTTTAATATCCGCGTACCACCGATTTATTGTCAGGAGTTTCCTTCCGAGTTTGGATTAGAAATGCTGTCGAAGAGAGAAAACTGACTTTCTTGTTTGATAGTTAAACATACAAAACAGTTTTCTGTTATTTATTTTTCATCAAATCATAAATACGCACATCGTTTTCCTTCTTTTTGCGCGTACGAATTAACTGCTTGGCGTGCTTACAGACCTCTTGCAATTAGGTATAGTGTATTCAAATCTTGAAGGCTAAAACATCTACCCTGATGTGCAAAAATTAAGGACGAAAGGGAGAAATTAGCATAACATTGGAATGAAAAGTCAGAACAGACCGAAAGATCAAACAGGAGATAGACAGGGTGGGGTACGATAGGGCATGCGCATATATGCAACATAATGTACTGTGGGAGTCTTAGATGGGTATAAAATACGCTCGTGGTAAATTCTAAGCATTTCTGCGAAAGCTATTGCAGAGGCAGATTAGTCTGAACGACATCGAGTTGCTGCCTTAATGGGATATGTCCAACAGTTAATCCTGTAGACGACATATGGAGAATTTTACCCGAGATAGAATAATCGGGAAGTTAGAAGAAGGTCGAAGTGTGACTAGTGTGGCTAAGGAACTCGGGATCGCTCTCATCTTCTTGTCACGAGTTTTAAAAGCAGTTCAAACGACAGGAGTCCGAGGGTTTAGTAGTGATTATTCATAAGCAACCACGGTGGTGGACAACCGGTACCTTGTCTTACAGGCAAAACGTCACAGACGTCAGATAGCGGGATAAATCGGAAAACACATACAACGGACTACTAGACGCCCAATATCGCGTTTTACCATGGCCAGAAGATTTCATAAGGAGTATTCATTTGCACGACGACCATTAACGCTGGCTCATCGGAGACGTCATTTCCTGTGCTGCCAGGAATACAAGAACTGAACAGATCTGCAATGGGGTCGAGTGCTCTTTACGGATAGAAGACGCTTTAGTCTGACTAGCGATTCTGGACGTATAGACATATGGAGATAGTACGGAATAAGAAATCACTCTTCCAACACAATCGAAAGAAACGTTTTTGGAGGTGGCGTAGATCTCGTGTTGGGAGGTATCATACTTGGTAGTCGTACTGACCTCCACATCTTCCAAAGAAACTCAGTCACTGGTGCCCGCTATTGTACCGAGATTTTTCTCCCTCACGTTCGTCTTATTAGATGTACTATGGGTAGAGTCGCAAAGGGTGGACGCAAACCGGGTTTTTTGGGAAGGAAATATTAAACATTCCCGGGGGTTTTCAGAAAGTTTTAGCCATGGAATTTTTTAATTTGTAAACAAAATGTTCTTTTGCAAATGTAAACAAAATCAATAACATAAATACAGAAAAATAGCACATTTTACATGAAAACTAGCGAAATACATACTTAAGCTGCAGAAATATTAAGTAACGGAAATTAAATTACCATAAGTAAGTTGATATTTTAACCGTGAATAAGTAAAAAGTGCAAGAGGAAGATGACAGATTCATCTTGCCTGACATGAATATAAACATCACCCCCTGTTCTCCGATTCAGACAATTAAAACAAAGAAAAAAGAAAACGAATAAAACTAAAAGAAATCAATAAAAAATACAATACACCACAAAAAAATTTATATAGAGTATGCCTGAATAGCTAATATGCTAGCTAACAGAAATTAAACAATTTTAATTTTTAAAGAAACATTCAAATCTTTACCAATTTACAGCCGTTATTGTTGTAAAGCAAATGAGTTATAATAAATTATAAAAACTTAGTTGCAAAATCCTAAGTTTTGTGAATTCATAATGAAAAACCTATTTTAAACTTTTCAGAACACTGCCTGAAATTTCTTTAAAAAATAATAATAAATTGAAAATGACTAGTTTTGTTTACTTTCAAAACTCCTTCAAAATTTCCAATATTCCCCAAAATTTCGGGTTTATTCCCAAAAATTCCCGGGTTTATTCCCGTCCCTAAAAAACTGCGGGTTTGTTGCAACTCTAACTATGGGTCCTCAGTTCAGTTCCACTACAACACATCGTACAATGGCTGTTACAGAACTGTTGGAGAGTAAAGGATATTCAGCGCATGGATTGGCCCGCAATGTCCCCGGATCCAAATCCAGTCGAACCCGTATGGGACACTCTCGGGAAACACTTGGCAGTGCATCACCAGCCACCAGCAACGATTTCGGAGCTGCGATTGGCGCTACAAGAGGAATGGGCCGCGATCCGTCAACAGCTATTTGACAACCTCGTACTCAGCTTGAATAGACCATGCAAATCCTGCCGTGTACTCAGGAGTCACCATATCCCTTACTAAAGACTGGTGGTTTTTTCCTTGTCAGCTACCTGTCACATGTACGTTTCTGTCTTCTGTTCAACTGGGCTCGTAACTACCTTGTCAATAAAGTTCCTTTTGTATCCTTTGATTTCCGTTTTTGCTTACTTTTTCCATATTCTTACATCTTGAAGATAATATGGTACGATTTGTGTCGAGTTGGAGCACTTCTGCACGATGCTACATTTAAAAAAAGTTCCGTCCTTAATTATTGCACACCAGTGTAGAACTATATGGAGTATATGGGCGTTGTTCTTAGGTAAAACATCAAAGACCAGCTTCAGTTGGGTAACAGCTTACTGAAGCTATTGGTTTGGCTTGAGAGAATCTATGTCATTATCGTTCTTAGACCATCTTCCTCAATCTCACTTGATTTTTTGACTGCTTCTGATATAAGCAATGGTTTTCCATGCGCCATCTAGTCCTAAATGCTCTAAAATTGAAGTAAGCATCTTTCAAATGAATGCAGCAATAACCTATTTTGGAGCAACGCACTGAAATCGGGGAATAATTTTTAAGTAAATCTCTATTCTATAACTATAATGGCATACACGTTAGCCCTATAGATCTTCATTTAATCTTATTTTGCGTTTTTTGTCTAACACTCTATTTGTCATGAAAAACATGTCATTTTTTTTAAACAAATGCGAAAAAAAAAACAGTTGGAGTAACTAAATAATGGCCACCGATTAAATGGATTCCAACAAAAAGTTATGTAATTATATATTTTTTCAGTGAAATGAAATATTCTACTTTTGAAATAAAAGCTACTTTACTAAGGAACTACAACTTTACAAAGCTCCTCATAATATCTGTCCACCTGCTTGCCTAGTGGTTAGGGCGCTGGCTACTGGACAAAGGGTACAACCCCTTTTACCACTCAGGTATGGATGTTTGTAATAGGTCGGATTCCTTTTTAAACAAGGTCCCGCCCTGTTTAGCTCTCGTGTGCAAAATAAGACCGTAACACCCCAAATAAAACAAAACAAACCTCATAATATTTGGCAGGAATTTTCTTCGGTCAAAAAGAGAAGAATTTTTGAAAGATATAATAATACCTCATTTGAAATCTACTATAGCTAATATTTTATGGTATTTTGCATTATGTTGAATATTATGGTACAGAAATCCTTTTTAGATAAAAATATGACGATGAAAGCATAACATTTTATTATTAGTCATGTAACGCTCATTGAATGTCTTTTTTAAAGCTTACAACCACAAACTGGGCGACTGGGTTTGACTGACTATTGTTTTCAACTCCCTTTTTATAATTTAGCCAGATGCACCCCATTTTGAATCAAAGAAATTTCAAATCTCTTTTGGATCCATAAGTTGTTGCAAGTGTTGAATTTAAAAGTTGTAAATAGTTTTTTTAATGAAGTCTATAAGAAATGTGCGTAACATTATGTATTTGGGAAGGCTAGAAGTAGTACTGTAATCAATGTATGATTAATCTTTCTTTTTGTGTTATGTAATTGCAAGATAACTTTTTATTCTTTTCGAGAATTAACTTTTGAATTCACTTTCGTTTCCCACTTTGACAAATCTTTTAATACATATAAAAGGAATAGATTTCAAAAGTTCCATTCATTTATTGCAGAAAATACACGAAGAACAAGATCCTTCCTTAAACCGAAACTTATTACTTAACTAATTTTGTAATTATTTGTCTCAAACATCCTGTACTGTCAGTGTGAAGAAAGTATAAAACACAAGGCAATAGCTCTACCAAGTCCTAATTAACTGTTTTATGTTTTAGAACATTAAATAAAGCACGCTGTAAAGCAAAAGTAGCTTCTGTAAATGTATTTAGAACAACCATAGATGCTTGCGACTGGAAAACAAACTTACTTTTGGGGGGGGGGGGGATTGTAAAGTTCCATATTTTATCAACAAGGCAAATGACTGAAAAAAAAAAACATTAACTGGTAGAAAAGCTCGCAATATGCTTCCATCCTGTGCTTATCAGCAGAAAAGATTTTTTTAATGAAACAGAATCTCCCAAATGGTAAAAAATTCCCAGTTTCCCCTATGCACTATTATATGGCGAAAAGTCACTAGACGCTTTCGATTTTAGACGTTTTGTCAAATATCTAGAAATATACTTGATGAATCCTTCTGAATATTCAGAGATGTAAAGAACATGTTTGATCTTATATTTTTTAGCGAGGGTTTAGTCTCGACGGCAATTAGAGGACAAACAATAAATTGAATAAAAAATAACACATGTAAGCACCCTGTAAAATAAAATGTTCAAAATGTTATCTAGCTGTAGAATATGGGTATGTGGGCCTAGTACAACATCTGTGTTCATTTGTGTAAGAACAGCATGTATATTCACAAAGATATAAACGTTTCTTTCAATTTTTTTAATTGTCGCTTGTTTTTTATATAACGTACAGAGTTTTCAATCAAATTTAACGGCACATTCAGACAATTTTGAAAAATGCAGTAGAAAGATTATACTGCAACTAGAAAATGAATAGAAATAGCAATAGAAACAATATAGTACAATTAGAATATAAATATATAAAATATTTGATGAAATATGAGTATTTGTATGAAATATTTTTTTAACTGCGCATGCGCGAACGATAATATTTTTTTTTAGTAGTCAATTACATAAGGCATCTGATATAAAAAAGTCAGTCAAATATAAAACAAATTTTGAAAGATATAGGCGATGTAGTAAACTGTTATTCAGTTATTTTTAGTATTTATAGTAGATGGATGATAAGGGATTTTCAACAAATTGTTATTTTGATTAACCAACTTCCCACAAAACAGAATTTATTTCACTATGTCCACTGTAACTTTTGAACGGATGACTCCATTTTGATAGTTTTTGTTGTTGTTTGATTAGGCTTGTTTTGATGGTTCTAAAAACAAAAAAGAAAACATAAATGAAAAATGATAATAAACAGTTTGTGTGAAAATCCCTTATTGTCCAGTTACTTTTAGAAAGAAACTGAGATCCAGCTCACTGTATCCTCGATATCTTGCTGAATTTTCAAGATATTCAACTGATTTTTATACGTTTCCCTATATATTTATCAATCAAAGTATGAAAAAAATAATTATCGTTCGCGCATGCGCAGTTAAAAGTTATTTCATACAAATGCTCCTATTTCGTCAATTTAACATATTCTAATTGTAGTACATTGTTTCTACTGCACTGTGTTACGATTTCTAAAAGTGGCGTTAAATTAGGTTGAATACCCTGCATACTATTAACAAAACACGTAAGGAATGGATTGAAATTTTTAAAGAAACTTTTATATTTTCATGAATATACTTGCTATTATGAATGCAAATATTGTACAGATTCCGCACAGTCACCTGCTATTTCTATACATATTATTTTATAATGTAGTCGCAAATATTAATTTTTTATTCAAATATTATATTCTTAATTAATCGCAAATATTATTGTTGTTGACCCTAATTTCCCTCGTGGCTAATTCTTCATTGACAAATATGAGGTCAAAAAAGTTCTTTCTATCCCATTTTTCTATGTCTGAAGTTGCAGAAGAATTCAGCAAGATTTCTCCAGAAGTTCGTCAAACTGTCTAAAATGGAAAGTTTCCAGTGATTTTTGGCAATTTAGTGTATATGTGAGTCAAAATACAACCCACCAGCGACGGCTCGTGACTGGCTAGTTTTGGGGCACTAAATACATAGCTGACATATTTATTCTATTCGTACCATTATTAGCACTTTCCAACCTAGTTGAAAAGTGCTTATGACTTCGGTTTGTCTGCCGTCTGCCGTCTGTCCGTGCTCTAACTCCCGTAAATATGCTCGGATTGCTCTGCAAGTTTTATATGTTATTTTCTTTATCTATAGCATGTTCCCTATTGCAACGGAAGTGTGTAGCACTGATAGTTTTTTTACAGGGACACTCAAAAGAATTCCGTTACATTACGGTCTATGGGGAAAAATCTTTTGCGGTTTATTTAAATAATGTTTCACTATTGTAAACGCATTGAAATTTATATATATCACTAAGGTGCATTAGAAGAAGCTTAATATGGAATAGGGTGTGCATAGCACTTATAGTTACCTTACAGGGACAGTCAAAAGAATTCCGTTACATTACGTCTATGGAGAAAAATCGTCTGCGGTTTATTTAAATAATGTTTCACTATTTTAAACACATTGAAATTTATATATATATTACTAAGGTGCATTACAAGAGGCTTACTACAGAATAGTGTGTGTATAGCAGTCATCGTTCATTTACAGGGACACGCAAAAGAATTCTCTACTGTCTGTTAACAATAATTCCTGGAAGTGCGTTTTAAGTTACTGAACGCGATTTTAATTTTAACTCCCTTTTTGTCTATTATGTGGTGTGTATAAAATCTGTAGATCCTATACAGAGCAGCACAAAAGTTCGCGAACACATTTCCGTTTACTGACAGAAACTCCAGAAGGATAATTTTAAACTGTGCTACGCGTTTCCTAACTAAACTAAAATTTAGTATCCTATGTAGTATGTATACAAATCTATAGATCCTATACAGGGTTGAATAAAAGTATTCGGATATTTTTCTGAATATTGTATATGTTGGAAATTCCTGAAATTATGTCTTTAAATATGTTATGCGTTTTCCAAATTGTTTACTCAGATGTTATCTTTTAGCTTATTAAACGGTATGTTTTGTAAAATTATTTTGGAAGCGTTGGAAAGTGCTACATAATCTATGCTTGAAGCATGATTTTTCGTTCTTGTTTTTTAAAAGAAATTGTTTTCATGTTTAATGGTAGAACTTTCTGTAAATAAAATATGCAAAGAGTTATTTTAAAAAATAGTGGTAAATAAAAAATAAATTTGACGGCCATGCATTTAGTGCCCCATATAGAGCCAGTCACGAGCCATCACTGCACCCCACGTTCTATAAAAATGCCGGTCAAATATCACGAAAATTAAGAAAGATGTCGGCTATATATAGTGAGTGTAATTTCAGTTGCTTTTTAAAAGAAAGAGATTTTCCACAATTTGTCAAACCGGATCTCGAAAACTATAGATAAATCAGATTTCTTCTTTTAATTGCTAAAAGGTATAATATAAAAGTATTATAAACAGAAAAATAAGTTTTATTAGACTGTTGACGTATGTTTCAGCTCAATCTGAGCCATTATTAAAAGAAACAAAAATATTCTATAATTGACCGGTCTATGAAGTTATTTGAAACGCTGCCATTTAATTTTACACGTACTTTTTAAAATGTATGCACGTTATTTTTATTTTTAACTTGGATGTTTATTTCCATATCACTCGATGGTTACAAATATGGAAATAAAAATCCAAGTAAAAAATAAAAATAGCGCGCATAATTTTTTAAAAGTACGTATAAAATTAAATGCTAGCGTTTCAAATAACTTCATAGACCGTGCAATTATAGAATATTCTTATTTGTTTTGATAATGGCTCAGATTGAACTGAAACATATGTCAACAGTCTAATAAAACTTATTTTTCTGTTTATAATATTTTATATTAAACCTTTTAGCAGTTAAAAGAAGTATATAATTACAAGGTGCTAGGATTTGCTAAATCAGGTTTCCTTTAAAACATAGTACTAAATGAAGAAAGTTACTTTAAATTATATTAACAATGCACAGTTAAATTTTCACCAATAGCTTAGAATTTTACAGCATTTATTATCTGTGAAGTATACTCCTACACAATATTTCATCACTTAATATGTACTTCTCAAATCCTGTTGCAGCTTCATCTTCAGCCACTCCTGTCTTTTTCAATTGTGTCTGATCTCTAACATTTGAAACCATTTACTTAAGGCGGTATTCAAAAAAATATATTTTTCCACGCTCAACAACTCAAAATTTTGAGACACATTTTCAGACTCATTTTTAAAAGTAAAAACATGAAAATTGGCGGCGTGATTTATGAAGAGATTTATAAGGGACCTGTGTTTTGATTTTTCGTTCAATTAATTAGAAATTGATTTACAAACAATTATTTTCACAGTACGATAATTTGTTTTTGTTTCCAGCACTATCGCTTCGCGAAATTCGGTTCAAAATGTCCACTTTGACAGCATGTTTTGAAATATATTCTGCCTTTATCAAAAAATCGACCAATTTCGGAGATTATAAAATTTCTGAATAAGAGAACCTGCCAATTGGATGCATTTTAGAGCAAAAATGAATTTAAAAATGTGTCTCAAAATAAGCAGTTTGGCTTTGAATACTAACTTTGTCATTTAAAACCTCAATTAAAACTTGCTTCACCACACATTTTTTTCTGATAATTTTATAAATAGCTTTTAAAAAATAGATTTTGTAGGATTCCCATATGTATTTAATTTGAATTCATTCTGTAACTGGCATCTGTGAACTGCTAAATCTCTGTTAAATTCACCCAATTCCATGTTTCAATAACTACGTAATACAATAATTGACTATGCATTTCGTATTGCTGATATCCTTAACATGATTTGAAATGTGTATCATAAAGACACAACTACACTCATCATTCATTAAGGAGCATTGGAATTATTATACATGTATTCTAATTCAGTATTTAACAACATGTATGGTGGCATTATTCATTCATAAGCATTCCAATGTATTCATAAAACAACATTCAAAATTGTTTCAGCTTATGATTTAAACGCAAAGCAAAAGTGATGATAAGTTCACAATTTAATGTTTGTTTAATAGCATTACTATTCGTCTTACTTCAAATAATAATAATATTATTATTAATACTAATATTAATATTAAAAGCGATTAGTTCAGCATTGCCTTTTAAATATGGAATTTTCTATTGTATTTTTCGTTTTGATGTATATCTAAAAATGATCTAACGTTGTTGTTCTTTTTATCTGTAGAAGAACATGAATTTATTTATTTATTTGCACTTGAGAATATATTATTTACTCAAATGCAAATAAATACTTGTTATGTAATCTCAATATTTTTTAATGTTTTTTTTAATAGCGTGGACCTTAATAGATCCTCTTTTTGGTGAAACTTTTAACCATTTTTTCATTTGCTAGAAAACATACGACTCTTTAGCAAGTTTTATGGCGCAAACGGCACCGCGATACTACAATTTGTGAAAATTTCATGCTTTGTCAAATGTGAACGAAGTTATAGGACACCTGGTATAATACTTACTCCAGATATTCCATTAGGTCCTACTTTTTACATATTAATTAAATAATTTTATACCGTAATCAAAATCGACACCATACGTCCCAGCGACAATTTTTGTATTCTATTCGTTCCACTCTTTGAAGAAAATCTCCGCCATGCACTTATACCAGGATATTTTGAAGAGATATATACCACAAAGAAACATTTTGTAAATAGTGGTAAGACTGAATATAAAAATAGTTGCCAGTCCTGGCACGTAATCAAAAGGTTAATGTTATGTTGTTCTGGCCTTGTCCTTTACAATGAACAAGAATTTTTGATAATCATCAGAAATTGGCTGAAATTTGGTAATTTATATCTAAAAAGGTCACAATTTCCATTCAAAAAATCATTTTTTTCTACATAAATGTCAGAAAAATCCAAAAATTGAAAACATATATCTTAACTTTTAGTTCATACACATATGTAAATCATGTTATAAGAATTCGTGTAAAACTTTTGATTATAGAAATTTATCACAAACTAAATTCCAAGTTTTTCCGAAAACACATTTAACATTTTCAGTATTGAAAAGAACTGTATTTATTCCCGGTACATAAAATGACATAGATTTATATATCTTACATCTCTTGACCTTATTAGCCAGTATTTTTTTATTTTCAAGCAATATTAACGTTAATGAAATTTTTTAATTGTTGTGCTCGATGGTTTTCAGTCGTCGTTGCTCACCGCTCTCATTTGACATACACACGATAACAATAAAAAGCACATTTTTTAAAGAAAAAATAGTATCCATATAATATATTTATATTTTTAGTAACAAAATGTAATAAAATAGTTAAATTATACAATATTTTATTGATATTTTATAAAAAATGTAAAGAAATATAAGTTTAAGAATAAGTTTTGAATACACATCATGGAAAAGTTTATGTCTATTTACACTTAGTCACTACATACTCAATTCTTCTAAATATATTGAAATTTCTTTTGTATATTGTTCTGACTTTGTCTTGAGCAATGGCTTAGAACCTGTGAAAATTCTCATATTTTGGTTAAAATTTGTCAATTTTTCTTTAATGTCACAACTTTAATTTTTTTAAAATCATATTTTTCAATATAAATGTCTCAAAATTCAAACATTTAGGACATACGCATTCACTTTTTATTCATAGCACAGCTACATATATGTGTACAGCAATGTAAAAAAAAAATATCCTAAAAATATCTGTAAAACTTTTCAATTTTGAACCATAAATCCCGGACTACGCCGGGGCCCACAAAGTGTATTTTACATGCAAACAGGAAAATATAGTAGATAAAATAATTAATTTTAAATTATACGAAAATAACTACTAAAAATTTTATAAATGCATGTAAATAAAGATTTCGCGACATAAATAATAAATTTTATTCACGAGCCTCCTAATAAAGACCTGCTGACTCGTACTTATCTAGAGCAAAGAGGGAGCTTCTGTATAAATTAAACAGAAATGGATAGCCTAACATATATGAGGATTATTGTAAATGGACCCTATGGGTTTCGCACCCATAAATTCTTACTACGATGATCAAAATAACGGGGCCCTGTGTGCTTCTCAGACATATATCGTTAACACAGCAATCCCTATAATTTAACCTGTGAATTTTGCGTGCATAAATCATTAAATTGATAATCATTTTAACAGAGCCCTGTGGGTTTCACGCCTATAAACTGATTATACGACAATCACTATAATGAAGCCTTATGTGCATAACCGAGCCCATAAATATAGGGATGAGTATTTAAATTCAAAATCTTTTTTTCCAAAAACTTTTTTTTTTATGAAAAGGAGGAAATGTACTATATTTGAATAAAGATTGAAATCCTATCGCTAAAAGACGGAAAGCGCCAAAACAATTTATAAAATACGAAATTTAAAAAATCAAAATCTTCCTTAGGAAAATGCCGGTTGGTTTAGATAAGCAAAATATCTAATCAAAAATCAGCAATAGTTGTTTTATTCGTCTATTCTTCCATTATCGGGTTCAGAGCCGATGTTGGCAACAAGATCACTAAAACAGCTCTAAAATGGCTGAAATGCGTGTTTAATTATCTTTTAGCAGATTGGTTATGCTAAATTTCACGCTCCTACCTGAAAATGCTGCTGAAATATGGCAAAATGACCAAAAACTTTCGACTCCCCATTTAACCATTTTAAACATTGAATTTCTAAAATCGCTGAAATATATGTTTAACTACTTTTTAGGAAATTTGTTATCATGAATTCCACGCTCCTACCTAAAACTTCTACTGAGATACGGCGAAATGACCTAAAGCTTTTGACCCCTCATTTAACCCCCGTAGAAAGTGAATTTTCAAAATTATTTCTTAGTGGGTGTCTACAATTTGTAAAACTAAGGGCGCCGCTATGTGTACTCAACGCCGTTCATAGGTTCTCGGAACTGTTAACAAGGGCACCAGGTGGGCCCAGTTTACCCGTGACACCACACTGGTCCACATCTACGGCCAAGAGGAACGTTGCCCAATGCACGTCGCTACCCCTGCACCCAAGAAATTGACGACAATAGTCGCTGCGTACGACAGAACCCATGCACTAAAGTACACTGTCACATAACACTTGGGAACGCGCCAGAGTACACAGAAGCTTCGGGAACAGGAAGATCATAGCGCATCGGGTCCTAGTCCGTCAGCTATGGGAAAATGCAGGCTCCGCTCGCACGCCCGGGAGGCTTCAGAAGCTTCCTCCCTGGCAACCTACGAACTCAACATATCTTACCTCCCGGCGACTTGGTTCCTGAGCACCGAGGCGCCATTAAACCTTTAAATGTTGCGGATACCATGGAGAGTAATAGTCATCGTTGACGGTTCTAGAGGACCGCCGAAAGTTCCCTCTCAAGCGCCAAAGGGTTAGTAAAATGGGTTATTTTTAAAATCTCGAGGTTAGTAAAATGAAAGTTATTTTCGTGAAACTCCTGCTCATCCAAACATCGAGCACAGAAAGCTCCGAATACGAATAGACACGCTGGACTAGTTTTCGACCCGGGGTCAGATTTAGGTCTAGACGCCGTCGCTTGACTGACGAACCTCCGGTCGGGTTCCTCATGATCAGGGCCAAGCAAACCCTCTTCCACCGCTCTTCACTTCACTACATTTGTCTTTCAGGAGTAAATCAAGATATTAAATTTCTGAATTTCTACACATTTAAATGTACATATTTGAGACATATAATTATAATTCAGACATTTTTTTCAGTTGGTTTATGCCGTGATCCTTGTACACTTTTGCACACTTGTGTACCTAAAATTCAGACACCTGTGATGATGTCAGAAATTTCACATTCAGACCCTTAAGTTTATAAATTGCTTTTTTCAGTTGAATTTAAGATGCCTCTATTTGCAGTGTAGGTGGTTTCCTAGTTCCCATTTCAGGTTATAGTTGAATTACACAATAAATCTTTCAATTAATCTCTGACTAACAGATATCAATATAGAGATCATCTAATAATTTATCTCATTTAAAAATAATCAATATCCCTAGAATTCATAATTGGAAAATTTGTAATTTTGTAAATTATGCATCCATAATTTTTATATAAATTAAAAACTGTGTGGTATTATGTAAACGCTGATATTCACTCACAAGGAGAGTGCCAAGCTTGGTAATCACGGATTTTGATTATTTTTATATATGTTGTAGGGTAGAAGCACCTTAGTCTCAGGTTCAATGGATTTTATACAACGCTCCTTAGTTCTCGAGAAATGGGGGGTCTAATATTATAACATAACTTAAATACTTACTTTGTAACGAAATAACTGCGTTGGTCATAGCTCAGTTGGTATGGCGTCTGCTCGTTGTTCCGAGGGCCCGGGTTCGATGCCGGAACGCGCTACGTTTGTTTTTCTCATTTTTTTTAACTAAATATACTTGTAATTATAATTTAATAATTTCAATAAAAATTTTGTTAACATAATTAAACTTTAATTTAGCAGTTTTAATTTTTAAACCATTATTAAAAGTTTCTCATCATTTAAGGAGCATTATAAAAATTGGATCTATTATTGACTTGTAAAAATTCAAAAATCGTTCCAAAATCAGCTAATAATTTACTATCGAATTATAGAATTCTTCTTCCACCGCAATAGAAAACGATGATATTTCAGATGCTGGATTATTTGTTAAAAATCCGTTGTTTTGCAATAAAACTTTACAGTGCTTCAACGCATTTGTGACATCACTTTTCTGATTTTCATCGAATCCCGACACTTCAGATTGATCTTCTTGTGAACTACAACTTGCTTCTTCCATTTTTATACGATTATAAGCTGTTATAGAATGATACGCACTTGTGCGATAAAGATTTAAAACAAAAACACCACTTAACTGCACCAAACTAAAAAAAAAAGAAATAACCAAAGTCTGTTGTGGCGTCCTCTAGTTACAATAAAATAAAATATAAATATGTTGTAATTTAATTCTTATGCTAAATTTTAATATAATTATGCTTCTTACTTTAAAAACAGAGTAGTATTATCATCGCATTGACTTTAAAGCGTTTCGTTATGGCAATTTATAAATGATGTTTCTTTACAATCACGAATTGACACAATTGTTCAATATCGTTGCATTGATAAAGCATATATGAAATAAATTTTAAGAATGATTTTAAAAAAAAAATCAAAAATGCTAAATTAAAATTTAATCATGTTAACAAATTTTTTTTTAGATTATTAAATAATAATTACAAGTATATTTATAAAAAATAAAAATAAAAAAAAAAACCGTAGCACGCTCCGGCATCGAACCCGGGCCCTCAGATGAACGAGCAGACGCCATACCAACTGAACCACGGCCACCGCAGTTACTTCGTTACAAAGTAAGTATTTAAGTTGTGTTATAATATTAGACCCCCCCCCCATTTCTCGAGAACTAAGGAGCGTTGTATAAAATCCATTGAACCTGAGACTAAAGTGCTTCTACCCTACAACATATATAAAAATAATCAAAATCTGTGATTACCAAGCTTGGCACTCTCCTTGTCAGATTACTCAATTCAATGAAGTCAGTTTCCAAACTATAGTTAAAAAAGATTATAATCTTTTTTACGCTTCTTTTCACGTTTCATATATACATATGTTACGGCCAAAGCCGGAAATCAGCCAGTTCCAGAATTGGCCTGCCAAATCACGAAATGGTAAATTTTGCTCCTAATTGCCAATATCTGATCTTATCCCTGATTCAGGATTTGGTCGGCCAGTTTGCGAAATAGCATGCGGCGATTGGTCACAGTCGAAAGAAAAGTGTCATGAGCAGAGTTTGGGAGCATTTTTAGTTCCATGCATTACATTGCTTTGTATAGATTTAAAATAGATGCCGGTTTGATTTTTTTCGTCGTCGGCCTTGGGCTTTCCACTGAACCAAAATTAACATTTCTTTTTCACACTTTACAACATAGTTGAAAAGTTATGATTTCGGATAATCTGGCCGTCTGTCTGCCCTGTCTGTAACTCACACAAATATACTCGGATTGCCATGTAATTTATATATGTTATTGAGGTTTAGTATAGTATGTTCGCTATTAAAAATTAAGTGTGTAACATTTATAGTTCATTTGCAGGGACACTCAAAAGAATTTCGTTACAATATGTTCTATGGAGAAAAATCGTTTGAAATGTATTTTAATGATGTAGCCGTATTTCAAACATCTTGAAATTGATATACATCACTTAGGCACGCTAAAGATACTTACTGTAGAATATGGTGTGCATAGCATTTATCGTTCATTTACAGGGACAAACAGAGGAATTTGGTTTCAGTATTGTCTATGAGTGATAATTGCTTGAAGTGCGTTTTTAGTTGTGGTATGCGTTTTTAAATGTAACTAATATTTTTCATGTTACTTGGTGTGTATAATTTCTGTAGATCATATACAGGGCTGCACAAAAGAAATTGAGTATATTTACGCTAATTGACGAAAACTGCTGATAGGAATTTTCAACTGTGTTATGCGGTTCCTTACTGAACTAAAGTTTTACATACTACGTAGTATATATACAAATCTATGGATCATATACAGGGGTCCACAAAAGAATTCGGAGACTTTTTTGACTATATGATGATTGCTGAAATTGCCTTTTCAAATTTTTAAGCATTTTCCAAATTGTTTACCTAGTTTGGGCGGCACTAGTTGAGCTTAAGCCAAAAAGTAGGCTTCCCCGCTCGGTTTGACTTTGACCTTGTTTACTTGGTTATACCATCTTTCAACTAATTAAACGGTGAAGTTTCGTTGCAGTATTCGGAATGTGTTGGAAAGTGTGTCAGACTCTATGTTTGACGCACGATTTTTCTTTCTTTTTTGATTGAAAGCTGTTTATTTGTAAATGAGTAATCATTATCTATATTTTAAGATATTTCTATTGTCACATCTTATTTTCAATTCTGAAAGTATTTAATGAGATTTCTTCAAAATTCTGGGAACCAAATTAATTCCACTGTTCCAAAAAAAGGGAAAAAATAGAGATGACTATATCTTTATTCAAGTCATTTTCTCCTTACAATTATTTTTTTTATAAATTTGAATAAATCGTGTTTAAGACCAGCATGGGGTCAAGTAGAAATGACATCATTTACCAAAGAAAGCTTGCACTTAAAAACATAAGAGTGCACAATTTTCCTACACTTGCGTATCTTTTTCAGAGATATTTATTTCATCAGCTCTGAAATTAGAAGCCAAATTCTCAATAGAAGAAAATGCTTTCACCTCTGAAAATGACTCCGTTTTTAAAAGAAATTCGACTGAAAATGTAAATTTTCATTCATTAAACTGCAACGTTTTATTACGATTCTGTCTAAATAACGTAAATTCAATTGGATTTTTTTTTTTTTTTTTTTTTTACACTGGCATTAATCACAAAGTTTTTTTTTTGTGTCAATACCAGTTGTCCCATTTTAGAAATCTATGGATCATTTTGACACCGAATGTGAAGTGTCAAAAATATCCCACCTTACACTACAAGGAGCCCTAAGCGCAAAAAGGTGATATGTGTCTATCAGTGAAAACGACGTCCTATTTAAGAGAAAACGCACGTTTTCTTTCATAATACTGTTACATTTCAGTATAGTCATGACGAAATGATTTTCAAGAATTTTTCATTCTTCTAGTATTGAGTACGAGGCCGTAGGGCGTTCAACCTATACTGGCGAAATGAAAAGTCAGAGAAAAATTATGTTTTTTATTTATTTTTTTTATTATTTATTTTTTGCCACGATTATGATAATTGTTTTTTCAGTTTTATGAATGAAAATCCATTTTTATGATGTCATTTTACAATGCTAAAAGGGTTCTGCTGATCTGTGGTTAATGCCTTTGATCTCCGAATGGACCTAAATGCTCCAGCGAGGGAAAATGACATCATATTCAACAAGAAGAGAGCATTCTCATTAATCAAAATGAAATATTTTACAGAGAATGAGTCTAAATAACACAAATTTCTATATTTATTTCTCTGGTGGTACTGAAATTGGGACATGAAAACCAAGTTGTCTATGGTCACCAAAACTCAGTTCGTATGCAAAGTTTTTGCTAATAAACATGAAGCCAATTAACGAACTATGTGCGCGAAGCACAGGATTTCGTTTTAGTGAGGACCCCCTTTATAGTTATTGTCGTATTAATGATTTATGGGAATGAAGCGCACAAAGCCCCATAATAGTGAGGACATCATTATATTGATTGCCATATGAATGGTTTATGGGCGAGAAGCGTACAAAGCCTCTTCTAGTAAAAGCCCTCATTATGGTGGGCGCGAAACGCACAAAGTCTTATTTTTTGAGGACCCGCGTTATATTGATTGCCGTATTAAAGACTAGGATGCGAAGTGCACAGGACCCCGATATTATAAATACAAAAAACTGATGCATTTTGATGACGTATTTGACATGTTAAAATCAACGTATATAAAAGCCTAAGCAACATAAATTTAGCTTTCAGCTATTTTAAAGTTTCATAATAATAACACTTTCTATAGTGTAAAATGAGAAAAAAGTGAGAGTGAAAAGCAGCAAGTGGAACTCAGATACTCAAATATTTAATGTGATTGTGCATTTCATATGCTGGTTTTTATATATTACATATTCGCCATAAAACTAATTTTACATATACAAAACACTGGATTTACTTATTTGTCGAAATTTTAAGCGAATAATAATATTTCAAAATTCCTGCACACAAAATCTCTGGTCGCAACTCTGATTAATAATAAAGTTGCTTTATATTTATAAACTAGTTTTTTGTAACTGACATCGATTTTGAACAAGGGAAAAATTCTAATATGAAACGAAAGAATTTTTTTTCTAAAAAAGCCTTAAAACGTGTTGCAAAATTTAACTTTATAGGTCATGTAGTGCTTCAAAGATTTTGGATTAAAATTATTTATTACTTTACAAAAAAAATATATTCCCGTTAATTAATTTCTTTTATCTGGTGTCTTTGTTCTAAAGTATGCTGATGCTTTTGGAATGAAGGATTATTTTTAGGAAGATAAAAATGATAATGTTATTTTTGTTTATCTTGCTTCAGAAACAATAAACAAATATAGAATAGTCATAAAGAATATTCATATAAAATACTATACCAATACGAAGAATACAGCACTCAAAATAAAACTACTGTATAGCAGTAAGACCAAGTCACAGAGGCAAGAACTTCTCCAGACGAACAGAATATTACCCTTTATTATTTGAACGCAATCATACTGATTGGTAAATAAATACGAGTTAGAATTTTTCCAACTGGGTGTTTTAGGCCGGAATTCGATCACAAGACCTTGGCTTAAACTGTTAACGCTCTATCAACTAAGCTATACTGGACATATCAGGTGGACATAATTCACTCACACAACCTTTCCGGCAATGATTTCTAGTCTATTAACTGAAACAGCTCAACAGAATAAACCGCAAGTAAAGGAACTAAAATAAATGTTGGATACGTGATTATCCTTTATTATTTCATCAATTATATTATTTATTATTATTTCACCCACCATACTGATTGGTAAGGAAATCATACGAGTTGTATTTTTTACAATTGAGTGAAAATATGTCCAGGCAGGGGTTCGAACACAGGATCTTGGCTTAAATGGCCAACGCTCTACCAAATAAGCTATCCTGGACAAATCAGGTGGACACAAGATTATTGGTCCATCGTCGGCAGTTTGTGGAAACCGTTGGGAAATGGTTGGGTTGGGAATGGAAGGGTTGGGAAATGTATCTATAGAGACCCCTCTAATTTGGAGCGTATCTGAGCAGGATTCTGAGGAGCTAACGGTTGGACATCTGTTAGGCCTTTGTTGGCAAATGGTTCATTAGCCAGTGGTACGACATTTTTTACTGTGAGCCATCGTGGTACAACAATTAGCTAAGAATTAGCCAACTTTGGTCCAACCATTTCGTGGTACTTGGAACGCTCTACCGCTGAAAGTTATTTCTAGACCGTTGACAGCTTAAGTTAGAGTTCTTTTACCTGCGGTTTGTTATGTTGAGCTGTTTCAGTTAACATACCAGATGTCATTTCCAAAAAGTTTGTTTGAGTGATATGTGTCCACCGGATTTGTCCAGGATAGCTTAATTGGTAAACAGTTGTCAGTTTAATCTAATGTCCTGGCTTTAAATACCGGCGTGGATACTTTTCACACAGTTGGGAAAATTACAACTCATATAATATTATCGTCACAGCCTAGCACCTTTCTTTCTACGACATGCGGACAGCCTTCCATCAAAACTTATTTTGGCCAGAGATTTCTAGCCATTTCGGAAAATGGCCGGACAAAATAGCATATACTCTGTTAATTTCATGTTCATAGAACTTTGGCCAAAACTCTTGGCCAGAGTATTTTATTCTTGGACAGAACTCTTGGCCGAAGTGCGAAAGAGCCGGGGAATTCGAAAACTGGCCGAACTTTCGGCTTTAGCCGTAACATTTATATACATACAGATTGTCCAAAAATTAAATGGCTGATTTTAAACTAAACTTCAATATAAAGAGAAGTAACTGACGTACGAGCATTCGGTTTAGACTAAAATGCTTCGGGTTAGAAAAAATTGTGTTTAAGCAAATAAAAAAAACTTTATTTTAATATTTCTTGTTTTAATGTGTTAATACGGGCTTCTGATTCAGTTTAAAGTTAATGCTCTATTATATATGCACCCATATGCATAGTGTACCCATATATGCAAAGTTTATAGTGTATATAAACTTTTCCCATGGAATGTGCTGTAAAATGAAACAGATTTCATGTGACTAAGGTACTTACCAAATGACATGCAAATTATTCATTTCATTGGCCTAATGCAATCGGGTACAATTCATCCATATTACATAGAAAAAATATAGAAATATGTAAAACAGCATTAATGTCGTTGTACTGCCAAGTTTAAGATCAAAGTAATAAATGAATAAATAATAATAACACAATTTAAATAGCATTATAATGTAAATTTACAGTAAAATTTGCACTTACATACTCTAGTTTGATACTAAACAGGTCTATACTGTAACAGCTTCATTATTTTTTTATTATAAAACAAATCTATGTGTCGTAAGTTTTATAGTAACAAAGTCATTGGTTACTTTATCGAAGTTAATTTTTTGAGCTCGATTCATTCTCAATTGGGATCAAAGCTAAACTGGTGAATCTTTCTTTTCCCATTCTACATTGTAATATATGTTTCATTAAATTAAATTTTGAGAATGCTCATACGGCACAAGAACGGTAAAGTACTTAATGGAAGCTGTATAGTGTATATGCATCAGGATAACGTGTCGAAAGTGAACTGTGGTTTATTACAATTAGATCTGAAAATACGTTCTTCGTCTTTAAATGAAGCTATAATTGAACATATTTGAGATAGAAATGATGGGGGCATATCCTCTGGGAACTTTCTAACAAAACCAGTTGTTTTGTTGAATTGATTTGCTAAAAACAATTTCTGTGAAATTCATATTTTTTTTTTCGAAAATTAACTTAAAAAATTATGTATTTCGAAATTAATTTTGGAAACAAATATGAATCATAACTTTTGAATTTTTTAACAGAAATAGATTTCTAGAAGCTTTAAATATGTTAATGCAAAATTACAGCAAATTAAGTTTTATTAAAATTATTTTTGTAGGTTTATTATAAGTTCATCTAATAAATCTATACTAGTTTTCTTTATTTTGACGGGTGCCACCTCGTAAGTTATGAATTTCATTATTGTTTTATATGGTATGTTTATGGTATGTTTATATGGTATGTTATATGTTTGATATGATATCATGAAAAGCTGAAATATATACCGCATTAACTCATATTTCAAGACTCTCTAAAAGATAGAGAAATGCGAATTTTTATTCAGAATAAATTAGGCATGGCAAATCGAATGAAGTAAAGATATATAGAGCTTAATATTGAGATTTTCAAAATTTATATAAAAATTAATATGTAGCACCTCAAGAAAATTTCGCCATTGGAGATATTTAACTATAGTTCTGTTTTCTTCCTTTTGGACGTACTGTACATTGTACTTTAAATTTATCAAGGAGCTAGTCTTATTTTAAAACATTTTTTCAATATGGTTAGCATATAAGGATCTGATGTTCACAAAATTGCAGGCTGTTGCACAACTTGAACTTTAAAAACAAAATAAAACTCAAAAAACGTACTCCTGAAAATATTAAAATATTTTCTAATTGTACATGTTTCGCTGCATGTTTACTAATGTATAAAATATTGAGAATAAATAAAAAGAACATTCACTATAAAAAAAAGCATAAAATAATACACTAGGAAATTCTTGCTCCGAATACTTTGAAACACCTTTAGTGGAAGAGTGCAATGTGTGAGGTAATTAGATTTAAAATTGGCTCGAATTCAAAAGAACTTTATTTTCATGTACAAAGTAAAGTTAATCCTGAGTCTAATTAGTTATACTCTGTTTTTTATATCTTGCTTAGACGTTTCTCTTTTCAAGCTGTTTATCAAATTAGACTCTTTTGGTAAAGCTTCCCTGTATGTTTAAAAGCATTTTCAAGAAAATCTGTTTTAATCATTTTCAGGGATAAAAAAAATTGCAGTATTTACTGGTATCTGTCATTTAAAATCGAGAAATATTAAGTAAACTTATTTAAAGATTATTGTATATTGTCAAAAAAAAGGTTTCAAATGGTACACATTTTTATTTATTCTTTTGCTTACAATGAGAGTTTAAAAGGAATGAGAAATTACCAAAGTAAAATTCTTTGATTTCACGGTTTAAATATTCATGCTTAATTTAAATATTCATGATGATAATTGAAGAATAGATTTTTTAGTTTAGGATAACTTAAATTCTTTGTAAACTACAATATCTTATTCAACATAAAGACATAAAATTATTGATACTAAGTTACTTATTTAAGAAAATTTTGACTATTTGTCTATAAGTATGATGAATTTCATATGCAAATTTAAATATTGCAAACTCGTGACGCGGCTTTTAGGTCCTCTGTAAGCAGTATACTGTCAAAACTGAAAGAAATCGTATGCGACCTTCGTAACGGGGAGATGTAATGCATCTAAAAATTACAAAGTTTTATAAAATAAAAAAAAATTTAAAAAAACTTATTCTGAACCATACCTAATACAATTTTCTCGTGAATACTAAATACATCATGTCTTATTACCAATAAGTATCATTCTACAAATACTAATTTTCTTATATTCAAAGTACAAAGGGCATTCCATAAAAACTGAGAGTTATTTTTTTTTACTTAGTGGCAACACCGCGAAACTAAAAAATAAAACTGCAGGCGATTTTTTCAAACTGTTAACTGTACATTTATAAATATTCTAAACGTAGCAGACGATTTTATTTACCTAGTTTCTTGCTTGTTTAAAGACCTGTTTTTATTTGCCCTACAGAAATGGAGGTGAGTGATTCAGAGTTAAAAAACGGAATGCGTTGTGCCATAAAATTTTGCTATCGTTTGAGCAAAACAGTTTCAAAAACAGTTAAGTTAATGAAAGAAACTTACAAAGACAAATGTTTTGGTGAGTCTACGATTTTTAGATGGCATAATGATTTCAAAAAAGGACATTTGTCTGTAGAACTGGCTCCTAAGCCAGGCCAACCAGAAAGTGTTATGAATGATCGAAATATTAACACTGTGTGGGCAATCTTGTAAGAAAATCGGCGAATGACATGTGTGGAGATAGCGGCATCAACTAACATTTCGAAAACGTCGATATTTCGCATTCTACACAAGAATTTACAGCTTCGCCATGTTTGTTCCAGATGGGTCCCTCATCACCTTACTAAAGAACAAATGCAAACAAGAATTCACCAATGTTGTGAGTGAAAACAGATGCTTCAAAATGATCCTAATTTCTTAAAGACTGTAATAACAAGTAATGAAACTTGGGTGCATCATTTTGATCCCCTTAACAAGTCCGCAACACACTGATTCTCCGCCTCCGAAAAAAATCCATCAAACCAAATCTGCTGGAATGGTCATGACGATTATTTTTTTTATCATAAAGGTCAGCATGCAGTGCCTCCAAAAACTACCGTGAATGGTGGATATTATGTTTCAGTTTTAAAATTTTGTGACAACACATATCGAAAAAGCGTCATGAACTGGTAGGTTATTGGACATTACATCACGATAACCCTCCCCGCTTGTACTCGATGTGGATCATAATGTATTCGGATTCTTTTGTGTACCTCTGTAAGCGAACAATAAACGCTGCACTCAACCATTTTCAGTAGATTGTATGCTGTATTGAACCACAATATCATACATCAATTTCATAGCGATCCAACTAAATTTACAAAACTTAGAGCGTAGACAGACAAACCGAAGTCATAAACACATTTGAAGTATGCTGAAATATATTAAAAAGAGTAAAAGTGGTCATTCTTTGGTTTAAATATGTTATATTCATATAAAATCTTATTATTGCTAGATGAAAAGAGGAATTATGCTACAGGAAAAAAAAAGATTTGCGTTGGATTTGTGTATATAAAAAGTAGGCAGCGTTATGACGATTAACAAACTGGACAATTTCTAACAAGCATTATTAATGATAAGAGACCATCCCTTTGGAGCGTCATCACTTTGTTTATTAAATTTATCAAATTTATTATTCCTCTCTGAACAATTTTTAGCTAAATGTGAATTACAATTACAAATATAACATTCACGCATTTTTAAGAAATGTTTGTTCTCCTATGTAACTTGATTTTTCCTTAACTGTGGTGAAATGTACTTCACGATAAGTGGAACTTTTTCAAATTTTGTTTCTTTAAAAGATCTACCTTTTGCAGTAAGATAAATGTCGCTATCTCTCGACAATTGATCAAGCAATAGCCAAATTTCTCCTTGTCTTACAGCGATATGAGCTTAAAGATCACTGTCTAGAATTGCAAAAATTTTATCTGATATTATCAAATTAATAAGTGAATCGAAATCCTTCACATTACGCATTCTCCAATAGTGCAGCCAACAGGATCTTAAACGAAAAGCAAACTGCTGATGTGTTTCACTGGATAATCTTTTAGTTTTCTTAAAATTTTCTAGGTATACAAATGGCGATGGTTCGTATTATTTCAAGTTTAGATATTTTATTTTATCATAATCAGTTAAGTCTTCCTCATGAATGCACACAAAGACATTTGCGGCTTTCTGCACACACCAATTTCAGCAAGATTTCCTATTTATACTATTTGAAGTTTAAATGCCTTCTTTAAAGAATAAAAAAATAGATTCCATGTTTCATTTTTCTTAGGCACTGGGACTGCCTAAACTTGAACCACTTTTATAAGTTTATCTAACAATACCGACTTCGTTGTCATTACGAGATACAAGCTCATTTCCAGTTTGTTGTTGCAAACGCAATCTATTAACTTCTTTCCCATTTGTTTCTCAGGGTGACTGCTATGGCAAGGAATTCCGTGACAATTTCTGTCGTTTGAATATTCTTTCGATTTCAACAATAAATCTTTTAAATAAAAAAATTTTAAACGCGAATTGGTTTCTTCACCAATTTCTTGCAAATCCGCAAGTAAATCTGCTTTTGTAACACCCTTAAATATTTCTAAACCGTTACAAAGTGCTTGGCTCATCACACCTTTAAATGGAAAAAAGTTCTCACCTTTATTTCTGTAATCCATAACAAAGCATTTTATCCATAAAGGCAAACTCTGGTTCTCGGAAAACAGCATGTTGGGACGTCTGGACGGCCTATGAAAGTATCCAACATGAATATAATTTTAATAATAATGTTTATTTAAGAAACACTCACTATTATATACAAAAGCTACATACAAACTAGTCTTTGGTGATTATTTAGAATGAAACAATATTTTCTCAGATGCCTTCAAGACACACTACTTAAATTTCATTATATCTCATCCTACTTATTACCAATTAACTACTCAGATGTCCCATGGACATCCTACTACCTTCAGAAGCCACCACTAACTGTCTCTTCCAGTTCGTCTCGTTTCTCCCACTCTTCTATTCACCCAAAGAGGACTAACATTTTACTTCACCCATCACTTTTTTTTATCTTCAGTGCCTCTGTAGTACAGTAAGGCGGCTTGGCAAGTTCAACCTTCTCTTAATATTTTCTTCTTACTTAGAGGGGAACGTGGACAAATTCCTCCACGCTGGCCAAGCGGGTTGGAGGAAAGCCATCCGCATTCGTTCGCCATGCACTAGGCAAGGGTACTAACTACTAACAGGCTGCACCGGTGGAAGGTGCGGATATTATGTCTCTGCTCCCATTCGATTCCTTTAAGTCCTCCTCGCAGGCAATTAAAGGGTCTTCTCCTGGTTAAAAAGCAGAGGCTATTAAACAGCCCATATATATGTGTGTGTGTGTGCATTATATGAACAAAAGTCACCGAACACTTCGATTTTAGACGTTTTGTCGAAATCTAGAGACATCATTTGAGAAATTCTTCTTGGAATTCAGGTATGTAAAGAACATGTTTAATATTTTAAGGCGAATGTTTGGTCACTAGCGCAAATGACAATTTGAACAAATAATAATGTTTGTGATCATCCTGTAAATTACAATTACCGAAATAGACTGTAGCTGTAGGATATGACTATAGGGTCCTGGTCAAAATTTGTATTCATTTGTGTAAAACTATCAAGTGTATTCAGGGAGATATAAAGATTTTTTTTAACCAATAGCAGGTTTTTTAAAACATGTTTTTTGTTTATAGCATGCAGGATTTTCAACCAACTTTAACGGCACATTTGGGAAACTTGACAAAGTAAAGTAGAAACAACGTACTGCAACTACATTAATCATTTAAAAACGTATAAACATTTGTACGAAATAATTTTTAACTGTGCTTGTACGAACGTTAAAAAAATTTCTATGCGTAATTTACCAGTCAGCTGTTTAGGACAACTCATATAGAAACGTCAGTCGAATATCGTGAAAATTCAGAAAGCTATCGGCGATATAGTGAGATTAATTTTAGATGCTTTCTAAAAGTAGCTGGATGATAAGGAATTTTCCACAAATTGTTATTTTTATTAACTGAATTCCAACAAAGGAGGACAACAAAGGACTTCCAACAATTTAATGTATAGCTTTTGGACGGATACTTCGATTTTGCTAATTCTTTTTTTTTCCTGGAATAGGGTCGTTCAGATCGTCCTTCCAAGGAAATCTAAAACATGAATAAAAAATGAAAAATGTCAATTTATAGAAAATCCTTATCATCCAGCTACTTTTAGAAAGCAACTGAAATTCAACTCACTATATTGCCGATAAATTCTGAACTTTTAGAATATTCGACTGGCCTTTTTATATGAGTTGCCTTATCTAGTTGACTACCAAATTATGAAAATAAAAATTGTTATCACTAGCGCATGCGCAGTTAAAAGTCATTTCATGCAAATGCTCACATTTATTTAAATATTTAATATATTGTATTTTAATAGCAGTATGTTGTTTCTACTTTGCCTTGTCAAGTTTCCTAAAAATGGCGTTAAATTTGGTTGAAAACTCTGCATGCTACTAAAACAAATTCGAACATTTCTGGATATTTTGAAGAAATAACCTTTGAATCTCCATGAATATTCGTGCTATTATTTACAGAAAATAAACGGTCACATAGTCTTGTAATACATCTGCATATCATTTGGAGCATTTTAGTGTACAAGGTGATAGCAAATATTGTTTGTTTTTACTCAATTTGTTGTTGATCTCTTGTTTCTTCTTGTGACCATATCTTCTGTAAAAAATATGAAGTGAAACATTTTATTACTGAAGCTCCAGAAAACTTTCTCTAGATATTCGAAAAAAGTCTAAAAGTGTCCGGTGACTTGTTGCCATATCGTGTATGCATACATATATGCGTATATATGTGTACATATATATGTATATATACGTATATATATATATTTCATTTTGGCTGTCTCGGGATCCTGTGGAATTGCGAATATAGCCACTCTATAAGTTCTACTGATGATGTATTCGTAGCTGATGATGCTGCTGCTGATGTATTAGTAGATGGGTGGAGGGATTGTTTTGTTTTACTGTTTCTTTAGGTTAAGTAATAATTTAACAAGCTTGCACAATTCATGGGACTCAAATGCGGACTTTTTTTAATTTCTTTACATTTATTATTTCCTTGTTATTATTTTTGTTCATTATTTTTAATTGAAAATTTTACGTAAAAAAAGTATGCAGGAGTATTCTTTGGTATTTTATTTAAAAACAGGCTCACGGGTAGGCTCTTTAAAACAGCCGGGCCCCGGTAAATTGTATCGAATCCACCCGCATCTCTGGGGACCTACCTTTATGTATTGATAGTACGTCAAGATTAACTTTTTGTACACATCTACAATTTGCTACATATATCTAGCTAACGTGCGATAGCTGATTTCAAAATCATAGGCTGCTTGACAAATTGAAACGTGTTTAATTTTTATCCTTCCTATTTCTTTCAGCATTGCATCAGGAGGAATTTCTCTGTGAATAGCTCGCGAATAAAAACGTGTTAAAGTACCTTATAATGCATATAATGCATTATAGAATAAAAATAATTGTAATAGTACTCTGTTAGACATTGTTTTATTGTGCATAGTCCGTCTCAAAAGTTTAAGAACTACCAAAAAATGTCCTTTATTAAACAATAATAATAAATCAAGCAAAATAACGTTGTTTATTTTTTAATTTATATGAAATCATTTAAATAAATCACATCAAAATGAATAACCATTTGCATTATCACGATAATTTTTCTTAAAAATCCGGTACTATACAGTTTTTCAAAAGTTTATGCACAATGGAAGAAAAATTATCATTTAACTCTTACATTATGATGTTATTTACTATATGCATTCCCCTTGTTTCAATAACATGAAATAAGCGTTTCATTGAAACCATTATTTGTTTTTGCAATATTATTGGTAACGGAGGAAACCATGTTTTCTCTATGACCACATGGAGTTCTTCAGTAAACTGATATTGCTTTCTATTTTAATAAATTTCGTACGTTAAGATACCCGAAATATTCTAAAGTGGATTTAAATCAAGGCTTAAAGCTAGCCAATCTAAAATTTAAATATTTTGCACAGAAGGCCATTTTTTTGTTCTATGTGAGTAGTGGTTTGAAGCATTGCGTTTCTGAAATCTTTACTCAGGTCTCCATAACAGGTCGCCGAATGGAAGAAAATGTTTATTTAGTGTTTACTGATATATTTTGAATTTTGTTTCCTGCGGAGGTTTGGCCATTAAAACCAATCGCCTCTTAAATTATCAGAGATTTCTCGCCTACTGAAGAAAGTACGTGTTTTTTTTCTGAGATCATTTCAGTTAGTGATTCCAGCCATCCGGACTATCTAAATTCTACTTGTATTCGTCTCGGAATAATATAGTGACCCATTTGTTCCCTTACGACATCTACTTTCGAGTCCAACCCATGTTTTCCTGTTTATGACGCGTTTCTAGACGCGTTATACAACATATTGTCTTTAAAACAATGTTTCTGCATTTCCTGATGCGTCTATATATTGTTCCTTTGACACATTTATATCGACATTATTTTTTTATTTTCTTATGGATATATTTTACTTTTACCTTAATCTTCAAATTTGTCGAACAGTCTGAACACTCGTTACACGTAACCGACCTCTTCTTAGTTTTCGGTTGAAATTGTTATTAAGCAAGTACTTACTACAAGTCTGCAAGCTTTGTTTTGAACCGTTTAAAATCGTAAAATTTCTATAACACAGTTGCCTTTTGATTTCGACTTCTTCTCAATGAAAAATATTTAAATTTTCCTCTGTCATGAATTTCGTAGCATTCGCCCTTTAAAATAATGAATGACAATTGAACATCCGCTTTTATACTACTCACAGGAAACGGCATTTCATCCTTTCAATCCGGTATTTTAAAATATTTCCATAATGTTCTTAAACTTTAAAGACAGTGATTTTTAGAAAGAATCGAAAAAAAAAAAGTAATTATTTTATAAAAAGTATTATTGTAGCCAATGCAATGACTTTATTAGATTGCATTTCAATGACATTTTCTGTATTTATTCTGAAATTAGTCACTATTTGCAGTTATTCAGTCCGTTTTCAGTTTTATAATAATATTTTAGTGTGTGCTTAAACTTTTGAGACAGGCTGTATCAACGTTCCATGTCTTACTGTGTACTATGTTAATTTGTTTAAAAAATGGTTAGGTAATTTTTCTTCGGCTTTATTATTGTTAAATCATTGTTATTAAGTGAGGAAATACAATCCGTTAAAAAATTATAAGATCAATGAAGAATTCTTGAATTTTTGAAGAAGAAGAAATAATAGGCAAATTTTACTTCATGTATTTAAAATTGGTAGTAAAACACTTTCTCTACTAATCACAAATTTAAAAATAAACTTAATAATTTATTAAAATTTACTCATTTTCTATAAGATAAATAAAAGGCAAAAATACAAACTTTATACTCTTCAATATTATCCAACCTTTTCTGAAAAATTAAAACACAGCCTTAAACGTTTCAATATCTGCTTAATAGCCAAACCCCCTCAGAAATTAAAGAATATCATTTGCAGTAAAATTGACCCAATTAATTTTAAGAATTATTCAGAAGTATATGAAATACCTTTTATTAAAGAAGACGGATCTAAGAATTACTATATTGGCATCACCAGCACGAAATTTAATTACAGAAGAAAGGAGCATATAGCTGATATTAAGTATAATAGAAAAACCACAGCCCTGGCAAGATTATATCAAGAAGAAACCATCCAAATAAATTTCAATGAAAGTAAAATAATTTTTCCCTCCAGTCTGTACTATCCATCCATAATAAGAGAAACCATAGAGATACTAACACGCAAAAATACAATATGTAACGATGCGGCATTCTTTAGCTTACCGAAACTGTGGCAAGAATTACTCCATGGTTACAGATATGAAAATAAACAACCAAGTAAAAATAAAAGGTAACGTTCGTAATTTTTAAAAAAGTACATGAAAATTAAATGATAGCATTTTAAATAATAACTTCAAAGCCCGTGCAATTATGGAATATTCTCATTTGTTTTTGAAAATGACTCGGAGTGAGTCGAAACATGTCAAACAACCTAATGAAAGTTATTTTAATTTGTATTATGTTGTTAATTTACACCTTTTAGCATTTAAAAGGAAAACGTTGATATTTTTCCATGGCCCAGCCGACTTCTAGATTTGCAAACTCCCATGGGAGACCTTTGAGTCTCTCAGAATTAATGCAAATAATAAACAGTTTTCTTCTGCGATTGAACTGGAAGTTTCAATTGTAAAAGAATAGCACAATAATTTTTAAAGAGAACTTGAAAATCTCGTTACTTCAATCAAAGAAAGAGCGTTTGGGTTTATAAGGAAAAACGGAGGACCTATATCATATCGATTTTCATACCTTTCTTTTGGGCAAGTGGTCTTATAATTTCTTAGCAGTGTATTTTTCATTTATTTCTAATATTTTGATTAATTTAATCATTTATCAGATATTGAAATTTATTGAAACCTAATTCTCATAATTATTTTGTAACATCATATTTCATATGTTTAAATTATAATTAGAACCTTATTTATTTTATAATTTACAAAATTAAGTGGTCTTATAATTTCTTAATAGACCGTATATGTATGGTATTCGAACTGAAATATCCCATACAATTAGACTGGCTATATATGATCAGTAACAGAGTTAAATGAGCAATTTTCAAATCCAAAAGGTAGTTTCCTTTCGTATTTTCCAAACGAAACAACATTCACACTTGGAATGTGATTGGCAAACACGCCAAACAAAACATCACTGAACAGCTTAATACCTAGCGGTACAAACACAAACTTTGTTTTATAAAAGCGTCTTTCTTTCACTGTGTACACTGCCTCGCTGGTACGACTGTCCTCTATATTAAACATTTTCATATTTATCCCCTAACATTTAAAGTTAGTTATGATATGAAAGATCGGGATAATTTTCTAAAATTTGTAAATATGTTGGAGACCTGAATAGAGCATCTCAGGTCAGTAAATATTTTGATAGATAAAAATATATTAGTTTTCCAAAATATTTATTTCATATTACAAGTAAACGGAATTTGTATTTCACAGGTATCATATCACAATGAAAAGCATTATATTTTTCCTCATCCCTCTATCATTTTATTCTTTCTTAAATACGCAACTTTCTAAATAGAAGCTTTCAAATGTCAATCTTAAAATGCGTCATTTATTATTGAGCAAAACTTGTTACAAACCAATAAGTTACAGATTACAGAAACTGCTAATTTGTTGACAAGAACATTTCTTTAAACGTTATTTCATCAGTTCTTTTCCTTCTTTTTTTTCATCAATATTTGTTTTATTTCTTTTATAAAAAAATATTTTTTGTTATTAAGTCGTATGAACTGGCATAATATTAAGAAGTTACGATTATTAATTTAAAGGCGTAAAATAAAAATATAAATTTACTTGTTTTCAGCATATCACTGGAAATTCTTTTGTTACTTACTTCAAACATCGTAATCATTTCATTATTTTTAACATTTAAAAAATATATTCTTAAATTTCTCCCGATTACAAGAAGTAGTCATTATTTGTGACGTTAATAGGATGAAAAGGATTAGACCTTTGTGACAATTCTCTTAACATTGTTGTATAAGTTTACAGTAAGAAAAAACACTCGTTTGAAGCTGAATAAAAATTTAATAGAGATTGAGATCTAATTAGATACTGAAAATATAATTATTTACGTGGAATTAAAAAAAAATATTTTAATACATGTCTTTTTATTAAATTATAAGCCTTTTCAATTTACTCATTACAAGAACATCAGAAAATAGAGGTAAGACAATTTATTATGAATATAGACCTAGAATACGTTTATGATAACTCAGCTTCTAAATTTAAAAAAATACATTTTTTTAATTTTATGACAACTTTGTAGAAGCCCTTCTATTGAAAAAAAAGGAAAATTACAAATAAAAATTCATAACATAATAACTGCGAACAAGTCGCATTTATAAAATTATTCATGGTGTCATCATGAATGAAGATTAAATCTTAATTTCCTTTCTCAAAATTTTATGTGAATAAACTCAATGAAAATTTAAAAAAAGGGGGTACAGCATATTGCAAGTTCTTTTTGCACAAAAAATAATAAGGAAGAAACACAGAGATTATGCGCGATTTTTTTTTCATTTATTCACGCTATTCTTCTTGAGTAAAGTAAATTACTTTCTTTTATAATACATAAGAAAGTATATAAAATAAAAATATGTTCTTTATTTAATTAAAATTGTCACTTATACTTTAATCTACTTTATAATACATCTATCCGATGCCCATGGCAGTTGATGAAATTATGAAATGACTCAATCATGATTTATTTTTCATAAAAATATGTTAGTATATATGTATTCTATAATGCAATTTAATACACATCTAACTAACTGCTATTTATAAACCACCTCACTAACTGTAAAGTAGACCACTGCAGATTATTAAGGGATTAAATAAGGGATTAAATAAGAATCCAAGCTAGAAAAGACCCTTAGTTCCTATTGCCAGTTGTTTAATTGGGTAAAATTGGCTATATAGCTACAGTGGTGACCAAAATTGTGGACACCTTTTGGGGAAAATGCTTTTTTGAAGTCTGATGGATCATAACACCAAATATTTCTAAGTAATACCATAAAAGTTATATACCACTGGAAAGACATTGATTTCTGGATAACTAATAAACTCTTTATGATGTTTGCTTAATTTTATTATGTTTTACTAGCTCAAAAATTGAAAGATGGCAAAGAACTTTAGTAACTTGATAGCAATCATTAAAAATAGTGATAAGTCCGCCTATAACGAGGCTAACGAAACAGAAAGGCTACCGCGGTGCTTTTCTCGTATCTTTTTTTACAGACCGCGGGAGTCACGTGATGCTCGTATGCACCAATGCAGGTGTACGAAAAGAGCACACGTCACTCTAGCGGTCTGTAAAAAAAGATAAGTGGAATGTACCACGGTAGCCTGTCTTTTTCGTTAGCCTCGGCCTATAAGTACCAAAATATGACATATTTTTTTTAATCCTACCCTAGCTTTGATTGACACATTACCAAATAAAATGAAATCTGTCTGTCACTCCAAATATTCAAATGCATTGGCTACATTCAAGAAAAGGAAAAATAATTATCATCAACCTAACCTGCTTAATTTTAAAAAAAGCAATTTGTAATTTATGGAACAAAACTAGAATGTTCTTTGATAAAGTGTACGAAAGACTGACTTTTTGAAGTTCTTAAAGCAAATGGGTCTTATATCATCTATTAATTTAATATATTGTACGAAAGTTAAATATGGTCTTATATTTTTACACAGTGTAATTTTCATGTATTATTGTATGCCATGGATATGCATATTTTTCATGTAATATTGCATGCAATGGCATAAATATGTTTTTTATGTATGGCATATTATAATGGCATATTATAATATTCAAATGTACCTAGATAGTTGTAATAAGCCTTTGATTATAATATGCATTTCAGAAATTATAAAAACTATTATAATTTCGAATGGTCTTACAATTTTACACATATTGTATGTTATAATATAATATATTTTAATCAGTTATATTTCACACTTCAACACATCTTTAAAAGTAAACCGTTCAGACTCTTCTGAGACTAAAGTATCAATTTCATTCTATTCTATTTTCATTTGCAATCATATAGGGTGGTCATAAAGTTTTTCCCTGATTACAATAATTTATAGCAGAAAAACTAATATTTTATTTTCTATTAATTAGGCATATGCATGTTTCAATATATTGAAAAGACATTTATGAAGTTTTTAATACATGTACGTCAGTAAATTTCGATGAATGTCAAGGCGGTATTCCATTTCTCGCCATGCATTGTCCCAACATTTGGACTGTCACACTAGACACAGCATCTATTATCTTGACCTTGGGTGTTTCAATATATTGTACTGGTGTTTCACACACTCTGTCCTTTATGTACCCCAAAAGAAAAAATCTAGAGGAGTCGGTCCATCCCATCCATCTTCCAGGAAATTTGTCAATGGAAGAACTCATGAACGACGGTAGAGACCGGACTAAAAATAAATAAAAACATGACTTTTCTATAATAAAAATTTTAGAGTGTTGCATTCAATGGCTATTTCGTAACAATGTTTTGTAATCAGGGAAATACTTTATGACCACCCTGTATTCCGTACATGTTCATCTGTAGTTTTAAAATAAAACCAACAACAACACTAGATATTTTCACAGCCATATAATTTATATGATAAGCATATGCTATTGAAATTGGTGTCAAAAAAAACTTATTATTTTTTATACATATATATGGACATATTCTGCAACAAAATCAAATTCTTGGCACAGTCTCACATAAGCAATTCACAAAAAAAAATATCTGGAACTTCATGCTAAACAGCCGATGTTGTCTTGCAAGCGAAAAACCTATCTAACTAAATAAGTTGGGTATAGCTGACGCAGTTTCGTCCTAAAGTAAGGCTGGGGTTTTAGATAGTACAAAGAAATATCTATCTGTAGTGTCTGTAATCAGATTATTCATATTGTAATTATATCGTTCAGATATCGAAGGGCGGATTTGTATGCTTTAACGAATTAATTTCTGCAAACATAAGTGAACTCCAGGGTAAATATTCTACAATAACTGAATTGTTCTGACTTGACATACATTATATTTCAAAATGCATCATTTATCATAATGAAGAACAGTTTTTATCAAATTAAAATTCTTAGATATTTAACTATCTTAAATAACCAAATTCTAATCATACCTCTTTGCCTATGAGTGCCCAAATCCTCATAAGCTAATTATTATATGATAATTTGTATGTCTATTCCATGGCAATTGATAAATTTATTGGTTATAAACGTTGAGTAAATGATTCGAAGATTCATTGAGTGAGTTAATTGGAATATATTTGTATACATTTAGTTTAGTCTTTTAGCTTATTATTTTAGATAGTATACTTCTCTTTTAACAAAGTAATTAAGATAAATGTTTTTGAAAACAGAATAAAAGATAAAGATTCAAATAGCACAGTGTAATGAAAATTACAGAGTTTAAAAGATTAGGCTAAAAAAGATTCGAAATCCAATGGTATAAAAATAATTTTAATGTTGCATTTATTTTCTTTAAATACTTTTCTTTTAGAATATCAAACCTTCTCGAGGGAAATATAAAGAAACCTTTTCTGAACAGTAACCTATTTATTCAAGGAATGCGTTTATAGCAGCCAAAAGTTGAAATATTTTGTATTCCATGATAAAAAAGGTGGATTATACTTCATATATTCGGATTTCTAAGTCAAAGAGAACATATGTATAGGCCATTAGACGTATGTATTTTTTTATTCTGTGCTTAATACACATCACTGCTATCTGGCATTATAATGCTTTGAATTTCACTTTCAAAAGGATTTGACTTATGGCTTCTGGTGTAGGATTTAGAAAATTTAAAATGAAAATGATTTATTCATATTAAATTTATTGGGCTTTTTATTATATTTAACTCAGATTAAGAACTTAATTAAATCAATAAAATATATTTAATATTTACAAGCGAAATCAATAACAAATCATTTCATACAACATTTCTTTGCAAATATATCATTTAGAAGCATTCCATATTATCAAGTTTAGTAAAAGTAAACGGTATTTAAATAATTATATGAGAGAACCGTTAGAGATATCATCAAAATGTGGAACTTTTATCGTCAAAAAACAATATTTTTTAGTTACTTTACGTGAAAAGCTGTGAGATATAACATATAGAAAACTGTATAAGTCCCAAACAAGTAATACGAAGAATAAGAATAATAAATTTTCATCTATACAAATAGTTATTTTAGTGATAATTAATCCTTCCAAATGCCGTAAAAAGAATAATATTTGACCTCTAATTTCATCAAAATTGAAGGCTTAGTTATAAAATTTTAGACCTTTTTTACCTCAGCAAAAGATTTCCCGCGTGTGAGTATGAGTGAGTGTTTGCATGTGTGGACGTGTCCGCTCGTAAGATAGTATGTCATCATGCATCAACATTTCTAGACAACATATTGAAAGATCAGACTACATAATCTATAGTTGAGGGGCCCTCTGCAATAACTGCCATTTGAAAAATGGAGTTTTCAGCTACAAAGCTTTTAAATTTACTTTCAACATTTTAATTTAGAATATAACTTATTTGCATATATTCCTATTAAAAAGAGTTTTCTAGCATCTTTTCTTTGCTTATGATCATAAAATTTATATTTCCTTACATGCTGAATAATACATTACATCAGACTTGCCAAGTCTCCGGCTTTTTGAACACCAGTATTATCTTAGAGAAAATGTTGTTCTTTTAAATCGCCGAATGTTCCGATTACATAAAACAACATTTTCTGTACTAAAATACTGATGTCCAAAAAGCCGGAGACTTGGCAACTCTGCATTACATAAATCTGAATTTGAGAATCAAGGTAACTCCACTTGCCTTGTTATTGCAGAGGGTCCCTCAATTAAGTTACATAATCTATCATTTGTTTTTAACATTTACTCCCCAGAATAACTTGATTTCAAAAACATGCATATGAATCGGATCTAACATTCTTTAAATATACGGTGATTCTGTCTATAAATGTACTTTCGAAAACTGCAAATGTAACTTTTGAAACGCGTAAATATTTTATGGCTATCTATGGATAATATCAAAATTCTAGCAAAACACTTTTACATAATAGAAAATAATGAATTCGCATGGGATATACATACATCAATTTCCATAATTCATTCAATTTTCTAAGCTATCACTTTTCTTTGAAAAATGTTTTTCATTTTTTGTAAGACTTATTCGTATGCATTTTCAAATCAAAGAATATTTCGAAATACTTAACGCATTGATAATTTTTCCACATGCAAATGCAAACTTTTATTAAAATTACGTTCTACGTAACATACTATAATATCAAATTCTGCAATGTATTTTCAAGATATCTGCAATGAATGCATTTAATTTAGAAAAAATGCAAAATCAATTCTGTACGTATGTGTTTTTATCAAAATATTCGCAATAAGCATTTATTTCTCCCTAATAATCAAATTACTTCTGACTGCTTGGTTACTGTTTCTGTTTCTTTTTATTCATTAGGTCTGAAGAGGTAAAAATTAAACGCTCCCTCTTCACTATATTACAAACTGATATATAGAGCAAGCTTTTGCCAAGATTCTATTATAACTTGTTAGCAAAAGATCCTTATTCTTCTTCCGTGCATATTTGTTAAGCATTTACATGGCTCACTTTCATTTCGACAAAAATACAAAAGAACAGTCCTCCTGATCATTTGTTTTACTCTAAAATCGCTCAAGCTTTGATTCCAAGTATTTATGCATTTCCAAAAAGGCTTCAAAACATATTTACATTAAAAAAAATCTGATTTCAAAATGTTTTATTTTATTTTATTCCTTGTATTAAAATCTAATCGTAAGATTTTTTTAAATGCATCTAGCTTTAAAAAAACACTTAATAGCACACTTTTTTTGTAAAATAATAATAATAAATTTGTATAAGATTACAAATTTGACCAAGATTCCTCCATGCAATCTTATGACATGCGTCATCAGATTTCTGTATTTAATTTCAAAATTGCATTCCACTTGGCCTAAATCAGTGGAAAGAATGACAGCTTGAATCTAAAAACTTATAAGTTTACTTATTATGTGTTTTGTGTATGTAGCTTCAATTAGAAAAGCTATTTTAAGTAATGAAATATGAAATAAAAAACAAAAACATCTTGCCAACCTTCAAGACACGGAAAGAACGTGAAAATGCCATTATGGATACTAATGGATCCATATTCTTATTTCTAATCTCAAATTATTTATTAAGATATAAAGTTAGGTATTAAGTGTGGTGGGGCACTTTTTTTTTAAATTTTGTATTTCATCTTTATTCTCATCTGACAATTACATAACTTTTTCCATAATTTAAAGTTCTTATACATACAGAAATGTATACTAGACTCTTTGTCATTTTAGAAAAAAAACACATCTTTTACAGTTAAAAAACTTCCATCAAAGGATAGATCTAATTGGATATCAATCTCTTTTATTGAGATTTTTGAAAAATCATGATTGTTGCAAATGTGTATTTAGCAAGTGGTAAGAAGAAATAAGAATAATATATTTCCTTCAACCTTTTTTCAGACTCATATTACACTGAGAAGAATGATGTTTGAAATTCAGATGAATCTAATCAAATTTGGCAAATTCTTATAAAAGCTTTTTATGCCAAAAGTAAAACCAAAAGCATGAAGTGAGACCACTTTTTTCCAAAATAAAATGAATCAGCAACAAAGGTGATATCTTGATTTTCCATGCCTTTTGGAGAAATGAGCATTTAATTTTTAACAGTTAACAACAGAAACAGTTTATTCAACAAAAAAAAACAGGTATATAGCAGTGGAATGTGGACACGATTAAGTCTTCCCTATAATTCAATAAACTAATCTTGAGTGGGGGGAGCATTTAAAGATTCCAAAATAATCTAACTCAATGTATAATTTTAACTTAAACAATATCTAGACTAAGTTCAGTGAACTTCCAAGTCAGCTTTATTAAAGTTAACCAAACCAGCTTACAATTTCTTCTAATCAGGCTACTATAGATTGTTCACACCAGCTAACAAGGAAGGTCTTTCAACGCAAAATCAGAGAACTTTTTTGAAAAATAGAGGAAGTTGTAAAAAATCAGCTAATAATTATGAATACGAGAATGTTAAAAATTTGATAAGAATTGTATTTTCATCGCCAAATGTAATCCAATTGGCGGATAAATACACGAATGCCACTAACACTATTGGGCGCAACTTCAAGGAGAAATCACGATAAAAGACATGCATGAACCCTACAGTCCATAGTGTAGCCAATTGGCAACACTTTCTATTTAACTTTTAATAAATAAATTAAGTTCTTTGCAACCACTATATTTATACAGAAATATTAATCCTGTAAAAATAACATAAATATGCTACTAAATAAAGTTAAAAATCTATCTTAAAATTTCTGGTGTCGAATTCTTAATATAAGTATAAAAAAACACAATTCTAAAAGAAAAATTCATGGACTGTAGGGTTAAGAGCCTACATCAGACTTGCGAAAAAACGCGCAAGCTAATGTTAAATCTATGGGAAGGTTCTTGCGCGATTTCTCGCTCGCATTTTAATATTTATAATTTTTTTTTTTGCATAGGATAGTTGTAGTCGATCTCTAACGTTGTTAGTTTTTACTTTTTCGATTTTGGTTCCAGTTTTTTAGATAAGGGTACTTTCACTTTCAGAACCGGTTCCAACCGGTTCCAAGGATGACGTCATTAGGTATGACAAAATCTACCATCTGCGCTTTCTCCTGAGCATATATTGTGAATCTTTACTCACTTATGGAAGATTTATCTTGTTTATCAGATTTATTGCCAAATATTTTTTATACAGTTTGTTTCGATAAAATATGTACATTTAAAAACATTCAAAATATCATTTTAGTTTCGGTAGTAAAGGTAATATATAAGCATTATGTAAGCACTATTGCCTTTTCTCCCGAAACTAAAGATATATAGTGAATGTTTTTTAAATATAAATATTTTTTTCAAAACGAACTGTATCAAAAATATTTTGCAATAAATCTTGTAAATAAGATACATCTTCCATGAATGAGTAAACATTCACAATATATACTCAGGAGAATGCGCAGATTTTACATTTATATACATTTCTCTATCCCTCCAATACTCCTATATTGAAAAAATACCTTGCCCTTTAAACATATTAAAATGTATTGGAATCTACACCGGAAAAACACATATGTACGTAATTTTTGTAATTTTAGCACCTCAGAAATTGAGTGAAAATTCAATTACAAAATTTCCTCTTTACACAAGAACTAAGGTAAAGTTAAATAATAAAAGCGT
The DNA here is from genome assembly GCA_963931845.1 of Maratus michaelseni. Taxonomy (NCBI): domain Eukaryota; kingdom Metazoa; phylum Arthropoda; class Arachnida; order Araneae; family Salticidae; genus Maratus; species Maratus michaelseni. Next base: position 362,628,007 of record OZ007586.1, on the reverse strand, counting down.
GTAACGAATAATCAAACAGTGTCAGTTGAGTTGAGTTGAGTTGATTATTGACGGCCAATTATCTACACCTGGGATATAAGCCCGGGGGGAGTGCCCTTCGTGGGGGTCTTTCTAAGGGAACCTAACCCGTATTTACGCATGGATAAATCCACGGCTCGAAGAAAACCACGAAAACTCCGAACGATTAGGCCGACGGAGCGATTGGGATCGAACCCAGCATCTCCCGTCTACCAGCTTCGAGAGCAGAACCTCTCAGCCACTGGTGGGGCCAAACAGTGTCAGAAGTATCTCCCTAAGTATTTTTTTTATTTAGTCGTACTTATCTTATTTATCTGACTGCAATTAAACAACGACATTTCAAAACTAAAACTTTATTCCACGCTTCAAACCAAACGACATTTCTCATGACAACAAACAATTCCGTTACCATTCACTAAAAAAATTACAATCTACTTTCAACAACTATAGCTTAAAATAATTTAATTATTACAGACGGTATAAAAATATTGCAGCATTACTTTCAACAAACGTGGTGAAAATTATTTTATAAAGTGTGGTAACTTTGGTGGCTTGAAACCCACGTTTTTTGATAGATGAATTCTGAAAGTTTATTACACATATTTATTTCAACATTTATCACAAACTTTAACCACATTATAACTAATATTCCCATATTTATATTAGAAGCAAACAGAAATTTATAGAAATCTGTTTCTTATTCGATGATGTTTACAATGGCAGACGATAATAATATAAGATATTGTCACTTGTAGAAAGATGATTATTCACTAGAGATACAAAACAATGTAGACATTCAATAAATATTTTGTAAAAAAGTAATAATATACAAAATAGTCACGAATAACAAAGAATACTAATAGTTCTTACAATATTCTAACTTTCAGCAATTTAACACTAATACAAATGAAAACATGACGTTTGCGCTTGGGCAGCTATTTCATAGATACAGGAACCACTAGATTACAAACAAGAAGTAAAACAGTTATTCACCTTGCTGTAGTTCAACCCCTTCCGCTACGTGGCGTACGATCTTGAGTGACGTAACCTCGCTTTTGATCTGGCGGACACCTCCATTTATCATTGGACGTTACAATGTATGCAGACTTGGTTGTTTTTCACAGATCCATTATCCGTTTAGAAGAATTGGTTGGTTAAATTAACTTTTTCTATTTATTTCTTTTAAAAGTTGGTAATGTGCACATTTTTTTATTAATGTAAATTTAGTTAGATAAAATATCAACCTCTTTTTCTCTTACAATTTATTAAATATTTGTATGATAAGATTCAGGAACTGCTAGATTACAAACAAGAGGTAAAAGAGTTATTCGCCTTGCTGTAGTCCAACCCCTTCCGCTACGTGGCGTACGACCTTGAGTAACGGACATCGCTTTTGATCTGGCAGACACCTCTGCAAGTTATCATTGGACGATTACTATGTATGCAGTTTTGGTTGTTTCCCTCAGATGCATTATCCGTTTAGAAGAATTGGTTGGTTAAATTAACTTTTTCTACAATGGCGAGAAAAATTAAAGGAACAACCATAAAAAGGTGTTTTATCTTAATTCTATTGTGGGAACTCCGATAAAAGGTGATTGGTTGGTAACTCAATGTTAACGTTATTACGTAGTCAAATGAGATTAACCTTTACTACTGAAAAATATGCAAAATTTTTAGCCCATTCTTTCGGCAAGTTGGAAAAGGAGTGTACGTGGGTGATTTGAAGTCTAATTTAAAAGATTTTACGGGTAGTTGCATAAAATTTTCTCTTGTAGTAGGGGGAATATGTCATCCAGAATATATTTGATCGATTGTGAGAAATGGCGTGCGAGAGGGAGAATGGAAGCAGGACAGACACTGACAGGGGTGTGTAAAGGCTTAAATATAGCCAAAAGAGCCAAGTCAAGAAACTGGAAACGATTCAAAGACACTGGTAATGTGCAGAGACAACCAGTTCAAGGTCGAAACCGTGCCACCACAGACTGTCCGGACCGTTATCAGGCAACGATTGCTAAAAGAAACAGACAACTGACGTCAGTTCAGATTGCAAAGGAGTTCGGTGCAGCAACAGGAACTCGACTATCCAGATTTACTGTGAGTGGCAGGCTGCATAAAAGAGGGCTGTATGCAAGGAAACCCGTTATTTGTATTCCACTAACTCCGGCAACGAAATGCGAACAGTTAAAGTGGCGCAGAGATCATCGTCATTGGAGTACCACGGACTGGAGCTGAGTTTTCTGTACCAATGAATCCCAATTTTGTTTGGAGAGTGGTTTCAGACGTGTTACCATATGGAGGGAGAAAAAAGCAATAATGCTGCAAACATCCGAGAAAGGCATCGATACAAAGGTCCTGGAATCATGGTATGAGCGGGTATTATTTTGAATGGCCGCACTAACCTACACATTTTTACCAGTGCAACTGTGAATGCTTAAATATGCAGAAATGCGGTTCTTGATCCTCATGTAATGATGTTTAGGAGTGCAATTGGTAATAACTTCCTTTTAATGCATGATAATGCGCGACCTCATTGTGCTGCAATAGTGACTGATTATCTTGAGGGTGAATGAATCCAGCGAATGGAATGCCCTGCGTATTCTCCGGATTTAAATCCGATAGAACATGTGTGGGACGCACCAGTACGCCGACTTGGATCTCCCAACCCCAAACTAACACTCACCAGGAGCTTCAGAGCACTGTTAATCTTGAATACACTTTTTTACTTCTTGTCAAGCACTTCTTGCTAATCTAATCCACAATATAGAAAATCGCTGTAAAATTTGCATTTCGGTCATTAGTGACCAAATACCTTATTGATTTTTCCTGTGTGTCTCTAAAATATTGTAACAGTACAATTTCCTTATCCCCACTTATCTCACACATTCCTATGTTTTTATGTAAATATATTTTTTGCAGAAATAGGCAGTTCTGAATTTTGAAAATATGTCTGGCATGACAAAATAAAGATCTTGTGCAAGTTTCATGTTATTATCTGCAAAACTATTCAAGTTAGAGGAGTTTCTATAGTTGTTCCTTTAATTTTTCTCGCCAATGTATTTATTTCTTTTAAAAATAGGTAATTTGCACATTTTGTGATTAATGTAATTTTAGTTACATAAAATATCAACCTCTTTTTCTCTTACAATTTATAAAATATTTGTATGAGAAGAATTCTTTCAAGCTGAAAAATTCAAACAACTGTTGTTTACAAAAACTTTTTGCTTTTTCATACAAGAAAGTCCTTAAATTTGTGTTGTGAGAATAAGTTTTTCTCTTTTTCTTTTTGTAAATTAAAAAAAGACAAGAATTAATACATTTAACATATTTTGGATGATTAATCAAGAATTTGTTCTGATAACTGAAAATAACGGTACAAATTACAGTTGACTTTTATAACAGGGATATTTTCTAACTGCAATCCAGCAAACATAATCAATCTTCTTCGCCACGTTATATTATCATTTGGAAATATTCGTGGTTATCATGCTAATACACAAATACTCGGGTAATTTGAAAATCCAAACAATTTCACATTTAAGGGAAATGGCATACTACCCTGCTCTTTACCGAACTGTAAAAGAGTGAAACTTGCAAGATTTTGCTGGTTAAAATTTTGTATATGTTTCGACGATTTTTTCTAGTGATTCTCATATATTTTACAGATTTATTGCATAATTTTGCAGTTTCTAATGTGGTTTTCATTTATCTCCATACACAATGTAGTATTTTCTTTTACTATAGCATCTAATTCGTGTGAAATTTCCAAACATAACAACAGTTTGTCAGCACCCCCTCCCCCCCCCCAAAAAAAAAGGGATCAAAAGATAAAGAAAAAAAATCAGAAATTATACATGGGGGAGACATGTTATTTAAAGGGTTATAAAACAAAATAATATCTTCTGCATTACATTTAAATTTTAAACGTTTTTACGGCATGCTATAACTTTTTTTTTTTAAATTAACTAAAATTTCTCCATTCTTTTGCTGTTTGTACCGCAATTATACAGTAATAATAATAGGGTTTTTCGCAAAAATTTTGAAAGTTCTTATTGGGAAATTGGTTGAAAAATGGCTTTTGATACAGGGGTATGCAAAAAGTAAAGCGTTCCGCGGTACCGGATGAATCTCAGAATCTGCTTATCTGTAACAAAAAACCAAATAAAAACCTTAAAATTTATGATATTTTGTAGTCATTCTTAGATGGGTTTCTCACTTTTTCGATCCTGAAGAAAATGGTGGTTGTTCAAATTTCAATTACAAAAATTTTCAGATTTAAATCGCGCAAAAAAATATTTATAATTCGAATATTGAAAAACGTATCCATGAGGGATTAAAATATAGTATATACTGTAAAAGTATAAAATTTCAACCAAATCAGTTGATCTAATCTAGAGTTCTACCTGGTACCGATTCGTAAAACAGAGTATCGAAAAGAACAGGTTTAAAGTTTTACAACATCTTTAAACAAACATAGATAACACAGACAATTTTCATCTTATATAGAATTATCCATAATGAACCTTCCCGGACTTCCTCTTTCTCAATTCTTCTGTTTCTACCTGCGCGTCACGCAAAATATGCTAAAAATGAGCCTGTTCACTGCAACACTAAAAGGCGGATAATATTTGAACCAATACGAAAAAAAAAGCTTTACCACAAAGTTTTTGAGGGTTTACGGAGTAAAAATATGCAAAAAAAGAAATCCGATTTTTATTTTAAAAAAAAATTATAACATGCTTTAAGTGAAGCCACTAATAAAACTTGAAAAGCATATGCCCCTCTTGACACACAACATTACTCTTTTGACACACTACCTTTTTTTCATTAAATGTATGAACTTTATTTTAATTTCACTGAACGAATTTTAACATCGTCATATGCTTAAGTTCATTAGTTCCAATTTAAAGGTGCTGATAACCAACCAACCAATCAACTATCTATTTCTAAAATTTTACACTCTAAACTTTTCTAATTTTTTAAGAGCCTATACAAGTCACGCGAAGAAACTCGCACGCTAATGTTAAACATACGGGAGAAATCTTTACAGACTTTTCGCTTGTATTTTAATATTTTTAAATGATTTTTTTGCATAGCATACCTGAGGTAGATATCTAATGTTGGGCGTTTGTACTTCTTCGATTTTCGTTATTTTTTTTATATGCGGACACTTTTACTTTTGGAACCGGTTGGAACCTGTTCTAAAAGTAAAACTATCCTTATATAAAAAGACTAATAAAAATCGAAAATGTACAAACGCACAACATTAGATATAGACTTTTCCCAGTTAACGGCAAATCTATTGTGAGTTACTTTTTAAATTCTTTCAGAATGGGAAATACAGCAAAAGTAATAAAAATTATGTAAAAACGTCATTTTCGTATTTTTTTTAAACAAATGACAAGAAGAAATGAATGAATGACATTTGAAGGTTCATTGACAATGAACCTTCAGCAAAGGTTAAGCAGACGTTACTTCGTTTAACTCTTTGAAGAGTGATGGGATATTTTTTATCCCACCAATTCAAATTTTGTACGATTATTTAATCAAGATTTTAATTAAGATATGTACCAGATTTTTTGGAAAAGAAAATTGCTTTTGTGACTTTATGGTGAAAAAACTATAAAACAGCATTTACTTATTTTTAAATAAAAATTTTGGGAAATTCTGGTGTGAATTAAACAATACAGAAACACAATTACTTGTGCCTCAAAGAGTTCAAAATGTTGATCATTATATGAAAAGTTCTTTTATTCACCACCCCCTCCTTTTTCTTTGCTAGAATTAAAACGCATCCCAATACAACTTTCAACTGTATTATCAAATTGAAAGCAGAATTAATATCACCAAAACGTCACTAAAAATTTAATCCAATGTCTTAATTAACTAATAACTAAAGAGCAGAGAAACAATTTTTCAGTTAACAAGAAATTCACACTCATCTACTTTCGCTAATTTATAGCTCATTAAAATTTGTAAACGGGAAATAAATAAGATATCTTTTTAAAAAATGCTTATGATTATTGAGCATTAAAATGTAATTTGAATTAATAGGTATGCAAACATTTTTCTTTAAATAAAATGGTCATTTGTGATAAATATCTTCAATAAAATAATAAATAAAATACATTATTTCGGTAAGTCTTTTATTTTATTTCCCTCTCATAATTGAACAAGATTCAACTTTTCATCGTATTAGGACTGTCCTACAACAAGATGATGAGATATATGATTAATTTTGTATGAATACTAAAAAGGAGTGATTGCTATAATATAATCAATCAGAAAAACATATAAATGTATTAAAAGTTTTAATTACTTTTGTTCTATAAACATTTTCCCAAAAATTTGGAATAGTTAATAACTCGACGTGAACTCACAATCTCTGACTTTTATAAAATTTTGCAAATTCCTCCCAATATTTTAAATTGTATGTTAGGATGTTATAGCGTAAACTTTTGAGTATCTCTCATCGAAAATCGATTCTCTGACTGAAATACTTTATAATAATGACCGCATCAACTAATCTAGAGTATTTTGTCGTTCAGTTTCTGTTAGTTTCAAGTTTGAATAAAATTGTAACAAGTTATTTTGCTTTAAAATATTTTCTCTGATATCTATATATTGAAACTTAAATGAACTTCATTCAGAATCAGGCAATAATAATTCAAATAAATTTGGTAGAAGTATCTTCCATCTATTTCAGAAAGCAATTAATGTACTTTTAGGATAATGTAGTAAAAAAATCCGAAGATCAAAATGAAAAAGATTTAAACAGTTTTATGCCTTAAGTCAAAAAAGTGTGATGCCAGTCAGTGGTTATAGATAGATGTGAAAAAAAGCAAGGCAAAACAAGTAGATTTTTAGAATAAATATCGTTATTTCTGTTTAAAATTTTTGAAACGAAATTCTGGATATTTATCTTTTTTGAAATTTTGAGTACTTAGCATTTGTTTTCTGTAAATTGTAACAATAATTGAAGAATACAATATTTTTCCTTATATTATGTTTATTAACACCATCTAACTTCTTCGAATTGATGAGATATTACTTAATCGACGTGGATACACTATTTTCCTATACGATGCATATTAGCGTGGGATTCTATGAGTTATCTATGAGTTTGATGTTGAGATATTAGTTTGCATAGTCTCCGACCTTTCGCTATTTCTTTTATTCATATCAAAGAGCATATTTTTATCCAGAAATATTGCTTTATAAATGAAATCAAATACACACCATACAGAAAGAAGACATATTTTATTAAATACATTTTCTGGCACGAAATATGTTTATCTGACTTGAAAAAGAAAAACGGAATGTTGACTGCTATGTAATTGACGTAATGCAGTATTTTTCCATACTATGCATATTAGCGCCATCTAGTTTGTTCTGTTTTATATTGAGCTGACTGTTAATTGCCGTTCATAAAACCTTTTCTCCATACTATGCGCATCAGCGCCATCCAACTTGTTCTATTTGATATTGAGATATAGTTAATTAACGTAATGCAGTATTTTCCCAGTCGTTAGACCGCTAGAGTCGGCTGATGCTCTTTTCGTACACCTGCATTCGTGCTTTCGAGCATCACGTGACTCAAACGGTCTGAAAAAAGAGACACGTGTAACGCACCGCCGCAGTCTGTCTTTTTCATTAGCCTCGTATTTTCCCCATACTTTGTATATGAACGCATCTATTTTTTTTTCTATTGGATATTAGATATGAGTTAATTGACATGGTGCAGTGTTCTCCTCCTATTATTCATATCAGCGCCATCTTATTCGTTCTGTTGCATGTTAAATTATTAGTTGACGTCGATACAGTATTATCCCATACAATGTACACTGAGTGGCTAGAAAATTAGAGACGTCCTCTAATAACGAGTTGGTCCACTTTTAGCTCTGATCACAGCCGATATTCTTTTTGGCATTTATTCAACAAGTTGTTTATACCGTTGATGAGGAATGTGGACCCTTGCTGACATAATGGCAGCTGTAAGTTGGGTCAGATTGGATGGTGGTGTTTCCAAACTTTGAAGTGATCTTTCGACTTTGCCCCTCAAATGCTCAATAGGGTTGAAGTCAAGAGACTGGTCTGGCTATGGAAGCAGGTTAAACTCTGATTGATGTTGCTCAAACCAATTTAAAACCTATCGAAAATGGTGGGATGTGCATTGTCCTGCTGAAATTATCATCTCCATAAGGGAACATTATAGCCATAGACGTGTACGTCAACGATGTTGAGGTAAGCTGTGTTCTTCAGAGTTGCGCCCACAAATATCAAGGGACCCAGTGTACTCCAGAAAAACATTCCCCACATCATAATTCCACCACCAACAGCCTGAATAGTTGTCATTTTACGGGAGAGGTCCATGAATCCCTGCTGTTTGCGCCATATTCTGATCCTGCCATCTTCATGATACAGCAGAAAACGAGATTCATCGAACCAGGCTACATTTTTCCAGTTCTTAAGTGCCCAATTTCATCGTTCCTTCTCCCACAACAGGCGCATTTTCCTAGTTTTCTGTGATACCAAAAAGGCACTCTTGATGGTCCCCTGCTGCTAAAGCCCATTCTTTGCAAATTCCGTCTTACTGAGAGTTTGGACATGCTTTGGTATGCACCTGCATTAATTTCAGCTGTAATTTGTCGTGTTGTTGCACTTCTGTTGCTGCGGACTATATGTGCTACTCGCGTTTCACCTCTCTCGTTCACCAGCTTTTAGTGATTTTGTCACCAACATCGGCTATAAATTATGGAAGATTAAAAGAATGTGACAATTATTGTTTATTTTTTATTAGATATTTTCCGTAAGATATTTTCCCAATGAAAAAGGGGTTTTTATTTCAAATTTTATAAATTGTTTTTGTGCTTTACGTCTTTTAGGGATTGGATTTCAATCTTTATCTATAATAATAAAAATTCAAGTTTTAGTGAGTGTGTATCTCTCCGTTGTAATTTGAAGAGACTGCTACACGCAGAGCTACAAATTTTGGAGGAAAGCACCTATATGTATTAGGGTGGTTCACAAATCTATGAAAAAAAAATAATTTTCTGATACAGACCAGTACACTCCCTCATTTGTTTACATCTGCTCATACTATTATTCCGGCAAAGTTTCAATCTCCTACTCTAAATAAAAGACTGTGCTCAATGGCTTTCAATTATTGACTTGTGGAAACTTTTTGACATTTGTAGTTGAATTTGCTAAAAGTTAATGTAAATACCAAATAGTTTAAATATATATTTTATTTATATATTTACAATATTAGTAAACGTTATCAAAATAGTTAACATTATAATTTTTTTATTTACTTTTTTGAAATAATATTAAGAATTGATTTTTTTGTTGTATTGGTAGCGATGGTCTTTGTATTTGCTTCGATGACTTGCAAAAGAAACTGCTTATCGACCTCCTCATTTTATAAAAGTGTGCTGAATTCTTGAATCAGCTAAACATGACCATCCCTCTCAGCACTGTCATTCACAACCCTTAGTTCTTTTATATCATTTATATCATTTTTATAGCTGTTATTGTCCTTCCATTCGTCAGACGAAAGTTGTAGAAAAGAGTCACTAATATTCAAACGAGAAAGGATCTCAACAGTTCTTTTTGTTGCAAAATATCCAAGGTTTGCATCATTTTTCAATATTTTTTATTGTCCTCTTACATTTTTTGATCATTTTGCATTGTTCATTCCTGCAATAATATTTGATTTATCTTTTATTGGTACTCTGTCTGAAAATAGGGCACGACCAACCAATTCATCTGAAAGGTGCCACATGTGATTTTCTAGGTTTCTTGCTGCTATTCTAATATAAGAATCAATTGTCTCATATTTTCTCAGGTCTTTCCATAATTTCAAGTGAATTACAGGAGCTTCAGCAGCAAGTGGAGCTTCTGTCTTTGCTTTGCTGTAGAGATGAGCATTAAACTGAACAATTCGTTCGAGCTGCATTTCTTCCCTCTTAGTTAGATGATAAACTTCTGGTTGATCTCGATAAAAAAGATTTTGAAATCGTACAGGAATTTAGCCATCCACCGAGCATGATAAATAGCTCCTGTTGCTCTCCAATGGTTTTTCTCAGGTGGTTTACCCAAAACAACAAGTATAAACTCATTGATCTCTTTATAATCATTTTAATGATCATAGATTTATATTCAGATAAAAGATAGACAATGGTTGAATCTTTAATATTTTTAGTGCCTTTTTTTTAGTTCTATCTCCCAAAAAATTTGTTTGTTTGATTTCTTGCCAGACATTCTTAAATCTGTTAAATAGTGGAATTTCTGGGGAACTGGGCGGTCCAAGGCTCCAAACAGGGCTCAGAACTCGTTGTTGTTTTTGGTCAAAAGTCAACAAGCGCGGCAGCCACTTTGACAACAGCTTTTTCATAGACAAATGTTCATTCAAAATAAAACCTACATGTTCCTTGGATATCTTCAGAGTCTGAGCTATCTCCTGCAACTTCACTTTACGGTTCCCCAAAACGATTTTGTGGACTTTTTTTATGTTTTCCGGAGTAACCACCTCTTTTGCGTGGTGCATCACTGGTGTCCGTACGACCACGTTTAAATTCAGCAAACCAGTCAATAATGGTTGATTTACCTGGTGCAGTGTCCGGATAACGCTTATCTAGCCAACCTTTTGTTTGAACGGTATTTTCTCCATCAAATAATAATTCTTGAAATTCTTGTTAGCCATTTTTTTGTTTATCAACAAAGTCGTTCAACTAAAACCACTCTAACGTTTTATCCACACGGTGAATCGTCATGGCATTTTTTCTACTACCTTTTAAAGGTTAGTATTTACTAAAAAAAACATCGGTTCGGCGATTGCAACGCCATCTGTGTGCCAGACCTGGAACTTATCAGCCCATGTGTTATGTCTCAAGTCTTTGAAGAAGAAACGGGTTGGAAAAACGGAAAAAACCTGTTAGAAACCTGTTTCTTCTCCTAAGACGCGATACATGTTGCTTAAGTCGCCTTAGTTTGCGACCTGCCTATAATATAGTATTTTTTGTCCTCCACCTTTTTTAAGTTTTTGCGATTTTTAATGCAATTTCGATGCGGCTTATAGGTCTTTTTTCTTGCATTCCGCGGCGATTTTTTGACATTTAACGATTTTCAAATGATTGTTAACATTTTTTTGCGTCCCGTGCTGATTTTTTTTACATTCGTGAAAGAATTCCAGTTATAATGTTTCAGCATACTATGTTAAATTTTGTCCGCTGCGATTTCTTAATTTTAGCGATTTTTTATGAAACTTTTAACGGAGATTTTTTTTCTTGCGTATCGTGGCAATTTTTTCCCATTAGTAAAATGAAATCCGGTTTAAATATTTTAGCCGAATATATTAAATGTTGTCCTCCGTGATTTTTGAAAGTTGGGTGATTTTTTATGCGTTTTTCAGTGCTTTCTCGTGATTCGCTGCAATATTTCCACATTAGTAAAAGGAATACAGTTTATATATTCTAGCCGAATATAATAAATTTTGTTCTCTTTTCAATAAAGTTTATTCAGAATTCTTGCAGCGGTTTTTAAATTTTTCGTAATTTTGGAATTTTACGCGTTTTTGTGTGATTTCTTGACGGACTCGGGCAACGCGCCGCCGGTTCAAACACCATATCTAGCTAGAAGTCCCAAACTGTTTAACTCTCCTAAGCAATGGCTGCAGTTTTATAAAATTCAAAGTAACAAAACTCGGAGAATTTTGGTCGTAGAAGAATGGAATTTTTACTGTTGTACTTGTCAGAACATGGCGAAATATTTTCTAAATGGTACTTTTAGGACCCAGTACACTTTATAAAAATTACTGTATAAAATATTACTGTATAAAAATTTAAAAGGTGTAACTTTTTGAAAAATAATGGCAGGACTATTTCATCAACAAAATCTTAATTCCTACCTTATTTTCAACACATTTGCAATTTATATTGCCTACGTATCTCAAGCAGGTAAAAAAAATCAAAGAGCATTTTAATATTTTTTAGGAAACACTGTCGAATGGAAACAATAGCTATTAACTCATATTCTACCACGCATACAAATAATAATAATTTCGCAAAAAAATTGCTATTACAAAATAATGAGACAACAAGCAAAAATGTATATTTCAAAAATTTACAAAAACTTTGCTGGTTTCTTTTTTATATTCTGTCCTATACATAGTGGACCGCACCAAAAAATATATATACACCCTATACTAACTCTGCCGAAAATCATCGTATAAAAATGTCATTGGCATGTGATTGGTTAAGTAATAATATCTGCTAATGAATGCTACACTTAAATTTTGCTTAAGGAGTCGTCTACATGTAGAAATTGTAACAAACTTTAAAATTTATACTAACATGTAATTTTTACACTATATTTGGACTTGTCAATTTTAAGTTTGGATAGCAAATGGTAAGTCATTCGGACAAATAGTTTTTAAAATATGCAGGTTTTAAGTTTGGAACTCCTAATATTAGATTCAATTTTAATCGTTGCAAAACAGATTGCAATACAGGTAGTTTTTTTAAGCATAACTCAAAAACTACTTTTCGGAATTAACTGTAACTTTGCTTCTAGAAATTGATTTATTTTAAAAAATTCAGGAGTTGTTTGTTTTTTTTTTTTCGAAAAATATTTTTTTTTATTATTTTTTTTTTAATACTAAAATCCAATTCTCGTATACCTCAGTAGCATTCTTCTATATCTGAATTCAGCATTTAAAACCTAATTGTAATAAACTGCCCATTTATTTAATTAGATAGTCGTTCATTCAGACATTTTTATTTCAATCGCATAAATGTCAATTATATTTCTAAAATCGTTTTCCAGATTAAATTACTCAAATATATATATAGTAAAAAAAAAGTAATATAACGTTGAATGAAAAATGCTACAGATCGTTTTAATTGACAATCAGAGTGCACAAGTTTAAAGCTTAATTTTTTAACTTGTGTCGGATCATAAGAATAAGCTTTTTAATGCTATGATACAGTTGTTTGCATTTACCAGTTTCTTACCAGGTAGTTCTTTATATAAGGAGAATAAAGTGATATTAGCTATATTTCTGAAAAATATGAAATTATGTTTAAATAAATTCTATCACCTTTATATAACTACATCATCCGTTAAACTTGCATTATGATATTTCTTTAAACATAACTAAACAAGAACGAAAAATCATGCGTCAAGCATAGATTATGAAACACAATCCAACACAATCAGAAAACTGTAACGAAACTTCACCGTTAAATAAGGTGAAAGAAGATATGTAAGTAAACAGTTTAGAAAACATATATTACATTGAAAAACACAGTTTTCGAAATTACCTTACAGTGTCAAAAAAGTTGTCGAATTATTTTGTGTAGCTCTCTATATGATATATAGGATGATAAAATTTAATTCTGTTAGAATATTCACATTTGGCAATTTTCGCCAATTGATGGAAATGCACTCGAAATCTTTTGTACAGCCCTGTATATTACCTGAAGACTTTTGTACACACCACATATTAAGCTAAAAGACAACTTAAAACTCACTCGCAGCAATTACCAACGGTAAACGACAATGTAACTTTTTCTTTGCGTAGGACTGTATATGAATTTATTTATATTCCACAAACTTCTATTAGTCTACTAAATATAGTTGAGCAGGAAAATGCGTAAACACAATTAAAAAATACCCTTAAGCAATTCACTCTCATAGTCTGTAATACTTACGAATTCACTTGTGTAGCCCTGTATATGATCAACCGAGTTTATAAACACACACGTGCTATGAAGAAATTTAGTTAAACTTAAAAACCCAAACCAAAGTTGAGAACGCACTTATCACACATAGACTGTAAATATCACACATAGACTGAAAATATCGCACATGTACTGTAACCAATATCTTTTGTGTGTCCCTGTAAATAAACGCAATGCACACAAGAGAGCAATTTATAGTGCACCTCAGTAATGTATATAATTTTCATTCTATTTGAAATACTGAAATATCACTAAATTGCACTGCAAAAAGCATTTTTCCCCATAGAACGATGTGTAACAGAATTCTTTTGTTTGACCCTGTAAGTGAATAATAAATGCTTTGCACCCCATATTCTACAAAAAGCACGTTTTAATGTGCTTCATAATTATATATCAATTTCATTATGTTTTAAATCACGTAGCGTCATAAAAATGCACTTGAAACGATTATTTCCCATTGACTGTAATGTAACGGAATACTTTTGACTACTCCTGTAAAAAACTATAAGTGCTACACACTTCAGTTGAAATAGGGAACATGCTATAGTAAACGACAATAACATACCAAAATTTCAGGGCAATCCGAGCATATTTACGGGAGTTAGAGCACTGACAGACGGGCAGACGGCAGACAAACCGAAGTCATGAACACTTTTCAACTAGGTTGGAAAGTGTTAAAAAGGAAACTTTTAGTATCTATGTTCTTTCTATGGGCAGAAAATGTGGAAATTTGAAAGTATTTATAATAAATGATCTTGTATAGATAAATTTTAAACTAAAGCAGATATAATATTTTGTAAAAGTTTTATTCTAGACGCGTTTACTTGCTTCATTATCTAAAGTATCAAAAACGATTAAGTTAACGTAAACAGTTTTAGCAAACGAATTACGGCAATACCTCAATCTATCTTATAAACTGATTTTACTTAAACTTCATTTGACAGAAAATTATTAGAAAAATTTTTAATTAAACTGCTTATGCAACAGGAATAAAATTAATTTTTATAATTGACAAATTGTCCGAGTTAAAAATTAATGAAATGTGTAAATATATAGTTTGCTATTCATATTTAATTTAATTGAACTTAATACACACAAGACCGCTTATTAGACTAACCATTTTCCAAATAAATTATTCTATTAAGCTCCATGCTATACTAACATTTTCTCTCAGAGAAAATAATTAAAATAATTATTCAAATATAAAATACTCTTAATTAATTCAGTACAGGATTTGTTTTAAATGATAAGCTGTTACATAACCAAAACATTCCGTTCAAGACATAGAAACTTCAAACAGCAATGCCTTGATTTATTTGAATTATTAAATGGTAATATAAACTGTAGTTGGTTTCTCTTATTCATATTTGCACATTCTGAGACATTTATGTTTTGTTTTAAAATGAGAAGGTTCACTGAAAATTAATTTATAGAATGACGCGATAAAATAATAAGCTCACATACGTTTGAAACCGCAGTACCGCAGAATTTATTTTAAGAATCTCATTTTCCGCAGATTTTTGTGATTTAGCCCAGCACTGACCCATATTATAAGGTTTTTGTAATCTAGCAGTGATATATTAGGGGGTTAGAATGACAGCGGAGTAAGTCAATATCTTAGTAATTTGAGAAATGAAGGGTTTTGTGAAACTTGTCGTATTGCCGTTGCATTAAGGGGTCCAACTTGCTTTGCCCTTTAGTGACTCCCTAAGTGAACTATGACTTATTTGACTGTCACACTGAACAGAAATTAATATACGTTCAGTGAAAATATAGTTATCTAAATTTTTCAATTTTTTGACATACTCCACTGTCATTCTAACCCCCTCATATAGTTCTGCAGTGATGGCAAAACATTTCGCTTTCTGGAGAGAATCATATTTTATCACCTCTTCGTTATCATACTTCAACAGAATAGTTTTTGAGATGCTATTATAATCCTACATCACGCATAGACTGTAAATATCCCACATGTACTGTAACCAATATCTTTTGTGTGTTTTTACATAGCCTCTCCATATGTAAGGAAATGTCATAATTTTTTTCCTGTTACTTTCTAACATTTTCTTTTCTGCAGATGCTTTGATAACAAAAGACAGTTCCTTTAAGGCCGTCGAAATGCAAAATTTTACTGTATATCGAAATCTGATGATTGAAATGAGTTCTAAACTTACACAACCTTTCTTTTTGGCTATTGTGGTTCATTTTATGTAAAAATTCATTATTGGTCATAACTTTTTAATATGACTTTATTGAACATATGTTTAATAAATTTATGTATTGACATAACTAAACATATGTTTTTGAATCGAAAAAATGCCTGAAATGCGTCTAGGTCTACTCAATGTATCTCATTAAATAAGGAAAAATCTATTGTATGATTATTTGGAAAGTACTAAAGTTTGTCGCATGGACTTTACATTAGCATCCTCAAATTATGAAGATTTAAGTATGAATATACAGGGTAAGTCAAAATTCCTTAGACAAACTTTAAGGGGTGGTAAAGTACAACACAAGAAATAATTTTACAGGAAACCAGGATCGTTCGTAATACATTTATTCAGTCAAAAGTACAGGGTAACAATAAGTACACATTAGTCTTAATACAGACTTTTGTCCATAACTTTAATAATAATGAAGATGTTGTAACAAAATTTGCAATAGACTTACTTTTCTTTGTGTAAACTATAACGATATCGAAAGAAGTGGTAGAAGTGGGCACTATCTACATCCAAATAACGATGAATTTGACGCTTTACGACGGATTATTATGACGGATTATATTGAAATATAATCAAGATTACACGGTCTCACTGCTAGAAATACTGTATACGTCTAGCGTTTTTCGTGATGTAATTTTATTTCCCATAAATTAAAGTAATTCTGATGAAAAGTTTCTCAAAATATCTTTATTTCTAATAAAATTGTGAATAATGTTTGTATTCCGATTAGAGTGGGACATCTTGTATTTTTGGCTGAATAAATAGATTATGACCCTGATTTCCAATACAAAAATTGTTCTTTGTAGCGTACTTTACCGTCCCTTCAAATTATCTAAGGACTTTTGACTCACCCCATAAGTTATCCTTTTTCCGGATTGTCTTGATCCAAGGAACTTAAATATGGTGCCGAAAATGTATGTCATTATTTGGAAAATCAAAATTGATGAAATTTTTATTATGTAGACGACACTTTCTGACAAAATAAATCACATACGATTATAAAAAACTTCATACGATTTAAAACGGTATTTTTCGCTTATTTTTGCATTAATTAGAACTGGAGTTTTAACCATCATTCGGATGTTGTTGTTGTTTTTTGTACTGTACGTTTATGCTATTGTTTTTAAAGATTAAATTCTCGTTAGTAAGACTGAGACAACAGATAGAAATCTGCGTTATGATTTATGCTAATTTTCAAAGTACATGCAAAGTTTGTTTACTTTATAGATTCAATTAAAACAGGCTGTAAACATTTTATCTCAATTAGTATTTATATACATACATAATGAGGGCATAATTCATCCAGCTCATGCCCTCCAGATTCAACCGGGATAGCTCAGTTGGTAGAGCAGGGCAGCTTCAGCCAAAAGATCCCAGGTTCGAATCTTGGCCCGGACTTTTTTCGTCCAGTTGGAAAATTACAACTCATGATTTCTTTACCAATTTCAATAATTGTGTTAAAATTAATCCAGGCAGAAACTACTACCCCCTACAAGTAAAATAAACGATAGAGTAATGACAAAATTAAATAGAAAATCTATTCATAACAGACAGGAGCAGTTTCTCACAGCAAAATAAAAAGAAACAATTTGGTGTATGGATGTAGCGCGCAATATGAATGAAGGTTGACACGTAGAAAATGGTACACGCATGATTTTCGTGAGGAATCACAAAAACTGCTCGAAAGAGTGTCCACCAGCAACGATGCAGGCCTCACACCGCCGGCGGAGAGAGTTGCGAACATTAGTGAATACCCCGAGCATCTCCCGGATATCACCTGAAACGGCGGCAATCCTCGCAACCAGGTCCTCGTTGGAGTCGACGGTAAAAAATAGTTGTTCATTACTCCAAAGTCTAAAGCGCCCTCTATCGGCATTTTTTAAATTTTTAAAATTTATTTTTTAAAATAAATTTTTTATTTAATTTTGTCATCCCTCTATCGTTTATTTTACGTGTAGTGGGTAGTAGTTTCTGCCTGGTCTACGACACCAAGATCGGGAATAACTGAACTGTGTTCAGAGGGGGTTCAAATTTCAACTCCTGAACACAGTTCAGTTTGCGCTACTTAACTACTCCCAACGATTCAGATTTTGGGCTCAAAATTTAAGTTTAAGTCTAAGCTTTTGAAAGCATTTCATGAGATACAAAAAATAACGGTAAAAAATAGTTTTTCGTTACTCCAAAGTCTAAAGCGCCCTCTATCGGCATTGTTTTATTTTATCTTTAAAATTTATTTTTAAGAAAATACTGACATAAAGAATAGTTCTAGTGAAAACCGCAAACGAATCGACCAATTTTTCCGTTTTTTATAATCATTTGAAATCTTGGACCCTAAATTTTAATGGCGCCTATCTTCTTCGGAAGACATTTGGGACCCTTAGTTTCCTATTTAATATTGTTTGTCTTGATGTGTACTATCACCCCTTAAAGTTTTGCCCAAGAGTTTAGATTCACCCTGCATATTATATTTTTTAACTCGTAAAACAGTTTGAAATTTAAAATTTAGATTTCGTATTCTTAATTATGTTAATAAACATAGTCCGCACTCACTTGGAATTTTAAAAGCAATAATATGTTTATTTTTCTGCAAGAAAAAATATTTTCAAACATTTGAAATAGCTGAAAGGTTTTAAAGCCAATAACAACTATAGCGCGTTAAAAACATTTTACTCTATTCGTAACAGACGAGACAAGTATTCAGAAGATTACAGCAAACTTTAAATTCCTTCCTTGTCTAGACAAGGTCTTAAGCTTCCATTCCTAAACTGAAAGCTAGATTCTACATATCAAACTTTAATAGGTTGATCTTCGAATAATATTTAAAAAGACTATTTATATAGACTGGTAATAGTAAAAGATTTGAAAAAAAATGTTCAGTTATTAATGAATTAATTTTTTAGAAGTTTTTGAAAATTATGAATTAATGCGATGATTCAAAAGCAATACGTTTCAAATTCAATTATGCATGCGATATCTTTGGTAAACATCTGTATTTCGAATTTTAAGATATGGACAACTTAATATTATTTAATGTTTTAGTTTTCATAAGTAAAATATTTTCTTAATTTTTGAACAACTTGCTATATCAATCATTCGCTAGACTGAGATTAATTCCCCCTTATATGTCTTAAGAATTACACAAATAGAAAATCAAGAAACAATAAAAATATGTTCATGGATATTTATAAAAGTCCCAGCTTGCGAATACCTGAACAAAGATTTCAGTAGATGTTGAAAGCATTGTTAAAGTAAATAGTTTAATAATAGGAGAGTGGAAACATATAATTTCAGCAGAGATTAATTATTTTTCATCATGTTTGTTGTATATTTGCGACAAGATTTTCAGACAAAAAGAAGCTGAATCCCAAATGAAATTTACTACGAAAGTATGCTATTGTGACTTTTTTTTAAGTATCAACGTGCACCATCTATATTATTAACGAATGCCATTTACATATAAAAACTTTTCAATATCCATCAAGATGCATTTGGAAGCATATGTACGAAAAATATTTTGTCGACGCATACCAAAAGTTGGCTATAACAAGAAGTTCACCTCACTTCCTTTGCACTAATGAATAGATGACACAAGTGCTTTGGCTGCAGTGTTCCAGATCTCACCGCAAATGGACTTTTGATTAGCGAAATGGCTTGTATGGCCAGATGAGTCAAAGTTTCAACCTTTTCGTACTTATGGAATAGTGTGAGTGTGGGGATCACTCAGGTGAGACTAGAGTTTTACGAAAGCCATCCTAAGACATTCGGGAGACCTGAGCCGGTATCTTTTTTTTAGAGGGAGGAAAGAGTTTTAATCATAAACCTATATTTAATTTGATAAATTCAGAAATACAAAAGTATAATATCGTGTGACTTAAAAATTTAAATCCGATTATGCTCGAGTCTCAAAAAAACTTTTTTGACATATATAAAATATTTCTGACTAAATACATAAGTTTACATTACTGTACGACCGAAAGTAGTGACACTCTGCATATTTTTTCAAATCACGATCCATCTTCTAAAAAGATAATCCCTCAATCCATCACTCACATTTAGCAGAAAATTGATTAGAACAACATTCTCTGAGTTTGAAATGCTCATTTGGTTCTCATTTAATCAAATCTCATACCATCGAGCATCTGTGCCCCCAACTGGAACGGTGGTATTTGCGCTGTTAAAAGCCTATGCTTGTAACGTGAACACACTCGCAAGCAAATGTTAAACCAATGGCAGCGCAATTTACAAATTTCTCGTTCGCATTTTAATATTTTTAAATGATTATCATTTTTACTTAGACTACTTGAGGTCGCTATCTAACTTCGTATGTACTTTTTCAATTTTGGTTGCAGTTTTTTTTTTTTTTTTAAGACACTTTTATTTTCGGAATGGGTTTACTAGCGTATGTTCTTAATTTAATACCCCATTCTATGGATGATTTCAGATAACCGCTTTTAGATTGCGAATAAATAAAATCCTCTCATATTCAGTATATCATTCAACCCCTTCGGAAGCATTTAGCAGTTATCATTCAAGCAAAACGTGAACCTACAAAATGGTTGCATATAATAATAAATATAATAAATCGGTATACTTACTGCACAAAATAAATTCTCCTTTCAATGTATTTGATACAGGAAATATTTTCAGGTAATGTGACATTTAAGCATTAATGAATATATTGCACAGATGATAAAATATATAGAACAGATGAAATTCGTCTGTTATTTGATTTTTTTTTTAAGTTTTGCAATTTGGAACACAACACAAACTTTAAATATCAGACAGGTCGCTTAAACAACAATTTTCTACTATCTATTAGACATTTAGGATTATTTAGTAAAATCTCAAGCTGTGAGTACATGTTTAAAATGGGAGACATTTCCTGAAATGGTTCATTTTAAAATAGTTAATAAAGGTGAAACTAATTATAGGAATAGTGTAAAAATTTGTATTTAAATTATTATATGGTGTAGATTTTTTTAACTAACTATTTAGGATGTTACTATTGAAAGATATAAAGTTTTGGTTCATTTTATAATTGTGATAAATTGCATTTTGTGCACTTACTTTTTATGCCCTTACATGCATTTTGAAAATAACACTTGATAGCAGACATTATTTCCAATCAATTAATGTCCATTTTATTTTATACAATATTTTTTAACGAATAAGTAGAGGGTGTTTATTTCTTTTCAGGAGTGTATTCTTGAATAAGTTTTTCTTTATGATAGAATAGAAGAAATTATGTATGTGTTTGTTTTGTGTATGTGTTATGATATTGTGACGTTTTATAATATTCAGTCTATTGTGTGTATGTATTAATACAGCTAATAGTTGTTTTCTATCATATTTGGCCATGTACGAAGGGGAATCCAAAAATACGTTTCACCAGAGTAAAAAAAAAATACAAAAAAATGTATATACACTTTATGCAAATTTTTTTCCGGAAAAACATAACCCATTTTTTGATAAAGTTTCCTAACGAATTTATCGTAAACCACAATCGAGACATTTATCGTAAACACAATAAGTTTATCCATTGCGCTGAAACAGAAATCATGCAATATTGTTATGTACACAGTTTTATACAACCCTATTTATTTTATATTACAAGTCAATGGCTATAACTCTCCTATAGGAAAAGGGTCCATAAGACGGTATTAAAGAGATACCTCCTAGGAATGACTTTTTTTTTTTTGTTTTTTTTTGTCCAGTATGCTTACTAACTTGCGATTCTAGTCTTCAAAAAACAAAAGGCTTCCGTAGTGAAAGTGGTGTTGTGTTGTGTTTAACAGAATACTCTGCATTTTTATTCTTCATAGCAGACATTTATTGACAATTGAGATAAAAATTACGTAATTTTACAGATTTTGTATTTCACATGTGCTGAGATTAAAGTTACATAAAGTTGAAAGAACTTTAAAATTTTAATTTCAATTGATCTGACAATGTAACAGGAATAAGTTGTTTAAAATTTTGGTCAAATTATTTACCGCTGTTGCTAAAATGTCTGGATGCTCTCACAAAACCTAAATTTTGAGTCTATTAAAAGTAAATTTTTTTTCTTATCAAATAAGGAAAGAATCACTAATCAATAAATTTCGCTAGAGATTTGAAACAAACATCTATACTATAAAGCAGAGACGTGCGCGTCAGTAACACTGACATGATAATGATTCCGGAAACAATGTGATTAAACAATAGATTAGTTAGAACAATGGAGTAATTATTCGCCAAACTCACTAAAATGTGCCAGTTGGACTCGATTACAGAAGTTTGTCAGTGTGTATTAAGACATACTTACATCCGCGCATTCGCTCGCGTGCATACACACATACATGTGATTTATCAACAAAAAGAAAGTCAACTTTTTGCTAACATGCCAATTGGCGAAAGTCTAAATGTAATACATTTAAAAAACATATACGGGATTTATGGCCCAAGATTGGCGAAGGTATCTTCTTCGGCTTATATTAAAATATGTATTTTCGGCTATATTCAACAATTTACCTCATTTTTACTACGATAAGAAGTGATGGCATGGACAAAAAAATTTCAGAATGAGAGTAAAAATACTCCAAAAAAATCTCTAAAAACAAAATTTTAAAATTTTTATTCGAAAATACACAGCATATGTAACTTTTTTTTTTCTCAGAAAACGTTATAATATGAAGCAATTTTTTGCCAAGATTCCAATAATATTTTTTAGTTATATTATTGTTTCGTTGTTTGTTTTTGTTTTAACTTATTGCAATGTTTAAAAAAGTTAGTGTATATCTTGGTAAGATTGCGTCTCACATTGATGCGAAAAAAAAAAAAATTTTCAATCTTTAAAAATTTGAAAACAAAAATACGTTCTGGGCGAGCCTCTGAAACCTAAAACTGTTTTTTGCGCGTTTTCCCTGTCTTAACCACTTAAATAACAAAAGTAACTTACATAGCATTTTTAATTTTCAAACCTGTGAATTTTTAGATAAATTGTGAGAAAATCTTACTTTTAGAGGTGTTTTTCCAATAAAACCCTTTTTAAGTTTAAATTTTGTAAATTCCATGCTTCATTTTAACATCTAATTCTTAGAGATAACCTTCATGCCTAACATCGAATTCATAAGTGATGAAGTGTACATTATCGTATTTGGTAACTAGATTTTAGTTCCTAGATTTTATAAAAGAGGGTGTGGCATAAGTAACACCTTTTATTTGTATTTGGGGATATGTAGGTACTTTGTACTGCATATGAAAAATACGGACAGTTTGTACTCATTACTGAATCATTTTCTCCTTCTCAACTATTGTAATCAAGGTTTGTTTATAAATGTTCACTTCTAAACGGAGTTTCTTACGCCTCATCCCATAGAACACCATCGTTAATGATTTAGCACATTTTCAATTTTTTGCTTTGAGTTGCACTGTATTTATCCTTAATTTTGGTTGTTTTTTAAATCAAGTAATTTGTAATATTATTTTTTAGTAACCAGCTAAATTTATCCTAAAATGATTTTTTAAAAAAAAGAGCCAAAATGGCGCATATATGGTTTAGCATTTTTTTATTTTCCCGAGATTTAGAAAACAAAAACATATCAGTAATAAAGAAACAAAATAATCGTTTGCCGTTTGAAATTTATTGAAACAAAAAGCAAAAAATTGCATTTTTTTAAATTAATTATTAAAACTCCGTGAAATGTGTTACAGTTTTGAGATAAACTTTATCAGAAAACTCATTTTTTGTTCTATTCTGTGCTGTAAAGGCTGAAATTATGCGATTTTTAGAAACAATGTTGCGGATGGGGAAAGAAAATATCTAGTAAAAAAATCTAGAAAAAATCCCTTAAAAGTTAATTTTAAAAAATTTAAATCGAATTTTCATAAACTCTCTTCTCATATACACCTTGGAGTACCTACGTGCTATAGCGCTGTCCTTATCCAACACAGCTAGAGAATGTACACAGACAGGTTCACAAACTCTTTGTTTTACTAATATGGAATAGTCTAAATGCACATCCTAAGATGGTGGCTAGAAATCGTGGTTTTCACTTAAAATTTGAAATAATTGATAAAAATATCCATATACTATTCATCGACAATAAGAACAAGATGGAAATTGTACGTCAAGCGTGACAAAAGAGGTGCGTCCGCACTATAACTAGTTTATTTATATTCAGATCTTGGTGCAATAGCCGTTGCACTCTTATGCAAAAATGCATGAATACAAAATTAATTTTATGTGCAGGTTTTTATATTATAGATATTAATTTTATTTTAAGAAATTAAGTTTCAATACACTTTTACAAACAATTAATGTTACATTAAAATTATAATGTGCGCAAATATCCAATACAACACAATGTAAAAAAATCATCGTTATTTTTTCAGTGAAATAAATTATATCGTCTGTTATTATGATATGATTAATTTCCGTAATAAAATAAGTACATTTTAAATTGGCAACATTTTATCTTTTGTCGACATTTATTGAAAATTCTAATGGGAAACTTAAGCTTTGCTTTGAAAATTTCAGAACTTGATATTCATATTTAGACTCTTTTTTCCATTTAATATCTATTTCTCCGGAAACATCTATCCCAAAAACTGTCGGTAGATTATATGATTGCTATAATTAAACAATTTTAGTATACAAATTCGGTTTTGAAATTCAGTAATACGGAAATAATATGACTCCATCTTAAAAATTAAGTAATCACCATGGCAACCTAGAATCATTACCTATCATGGGGTATCATTGAATTAATTACGTATGATAGAATTTAATAGAATGAAGAAAACTTTTATTAATATCTTTTTAAGTTTTGATTCGATTTTCATAAAATTTGAAATGACTCGACAAAATTCTGCAACGATTATATATATTAAATTTCAAACCATTCGGTTGGGTAGTTTTTACGCTGTTATATGCGGACAAACAGACAGACGAACAGACCATACGACGACTAAAGGTGCTACGTATTTATATAATTACGAACGCACCTAAAAACTGACCTGAAACGTTAAGTTCATGGCCTAATTAATGCATGGGCCTCTGTGGTTTAGCAACAAATTTGTAATCGGATGGAAATAAGATGACAAAACAGAGGAGAAATTACAGATCTATCTTAAGTAGTAAAAAGAAATAGATATATATTGAATGCAACATCAGTACGAATAGCTTTTACTGACTTGTACTGTAAGAAATATAAAAATGTTTGTATACTATCCATCAACAATCAGGAAAACGTGTTAATGTAACGTAATCGAGCTGTTTGACTTAAAAACATAAAAAGTCAGTAAATTGAAATAGAGTTTTCAAACATATTACATTTAAAAGTAGATTCCCCCCCCCCCCTATTCATCGGTGTAAAATTTAAAATTATGCGATGTTGAGAAGTAACTTGCAAAAAAAAGGAAATAGATTCATCTTTCATCAAATCAATTAATTTTTCCAAAATAAATTATACATAGAAACCTCAAACAAACAAACAAAAGACGACGCTTATTATATTTTCATTTCAGAAATTAATACTCTGAAAATTGAGTTGAGTTGTCTAAATGTTTACTTCTAAAACAAAAACAAATTTCATTTGTTCATAGGTGATAGGCTTTTTTATTATTTTTGTTTGTTTACATTAGCAAAATTAAACCCGACGATTTGATATGAACTATTAAAATACACAAAATTTAAATATTAATACTACAGGAGTTAAAATATTCAATGTGCGAAAGTGACGTAATGAAAGCTCATGTCCATCATTTCATTATAAAACTCTATAAAAAAACTTTATAAACTTTTAATCATAGAGTTAAAGCAAAACTACGAATGACATATCAAAATAATGGCAACTTCCGAGTATGTCATTTATTTCATTATTATATGTATATTGTATAATTTAATTTCGTAGTGTGTATTTTTTTCCATTAACAAACAACGATTTTCAATAACAGATTTTATGAGTGTGGTCGCGACAATCCGTCGCAATTTTCATAAAAGAGGTGAAGTGTAATTGACAAGTAGATGTCAACCAAATTTATGAGGCACTTAACAAAATTTATTGCTAGGACACCTAAGAAGTCAGGATCCCGAAAAAGAAGATCACCAGACTCACGTGATCCGCATAAGAAGGACATTTGTGGTTTTGGTACTGACCAATCTGTAAGTGATTAATTCAAATCAAGCCAGCTACTGAGAGATCGCCCAAGTCCGAATTAAAATTTGAGGTGTGACCTACAGTCACAAGGGGGTCTTCTGCATGAAACAAATATATGAGTAAAAAAAATCATTTCTTCTAAGACCATGAAGTAGTACTTCTAAGGACTTCACAAAGGATACTTGTGAAAAGCAAAATGCTATTATTTCTCAGACTTCTGTGCAAAAAGTCATACAATTAAGATATACGGAAGACAATCGTATTTTATCTCAATGTTAATTGTTTGAGCATCTTGCTCTAATCTAAATAAAAGCCAGTGTAAATAGCTAGAGAAATAAAAAGATATTATTCTCTCATTCAAAGAACTGTTATGCTTCATAATTAAAAATATAATCAAAATAGTGATCTCTGAAGGCCACAATGGTACAACTCCCGGATATGAATATCAACATCGTCATTGATGCATCAGGTATGGGATTCGCTATTATCCCTGCTGTTATGTTCGTATTTACTCCACGGCTGTACTGTTCGGGTCAATATGACCCGATTCAGAATTTTATCATTTCTAGCAGTAAATGAAAGGTGCCTTTTTAGAAATGGTTTAAATATTAGTAAAGTAGTTTATATACAGATCAAGTAATATAAAGTATATAAAAAATAACACAAAAAATATTTGAAATTGAAACTTACCTTTATTTGCAATTTGGACAATAATATTTTATATCAGATTTGAAAATGTGTTTCTTACAATTGTGGCACAATATATTATTTTTGTTGTCATTGCTTGATGGATAGAACTTGCACCTTCCACATTTTACTACACAATGAAATATTCACAGCAGATCCTGAGAGTATGTGTTGACTTTAACTCTATATTCTTTTCACTACTTTGAGTCCTCACTTCTTGGTAGGTGTTGTCTTGCTACAATGTGTGGAAAAATGAGTGATTTCCCCAATTCTTCAAAAAGTAGCCTTCGTTTGGTTAGTGCTTTCATTCTACTTGCTGTGTATTGAAGTACATAGAATAAACGTATTGTAAGCAGAAGTACCAAGCATGTTATAGAATACTATCATGTGCTAGCGATTTACTTTTCTTTTACGTGTATATGTTCAAAAATTGATCAAAAGTATCCACAGCCCGTTTAGTTGCAATATAATCTAATATCATTTGTGGTTTTTTTTATCAGGTATGTTATTAACTTTGTTGTCATGATGCAAAGTGTTCATAAGAATAACATTCTTGTTGTTTTTTGGGATGTAGTTCACAAATGTCATGTTTTCTGTAAAATAAAGTGATGAGCTGTGCACTTCTTTGTTAGAAATTTCTTCAGGAAATTCTGGTTTATTTTTTATGATGATGCCAAGTATAGTCATTTTCCATTTTAGAAGAAGTTGTCCTAAGTTGTAGGATGTGAAAAAAATATCACATGTAACATTATGATCAGAATACTCATAAGTAAGATCACTCACTACTCCCATACCCTGATTTTTCTCTGGCCTTGATCGTTGTTATTTTCCAGGATAAATTTGTGTTTTCAGTGCATACGAAGTTTTACTGTCACATAAAATCCATATTTTTATAATATACTTAGATGGTTTACTTCGCATGTGCTACTGGATGGACATTGGCCACGAAACTCTACTAACTGTTCATCTAGAATAACATTTTCATTCGGATAATATAATTTTGATGGAATTTCTACCCACGTTTCCAGTTATCTCGCACAGCATCTATTTTATTCACAGACCTTCTTTCTTGACGAGTGTATTTATTATCAAATCAAATAACTATCGATATGGTGCAAAAGGTTTCGAGGGACATTGTTGCACGAAATATGTTTCTGTCAGTTTCTTTATCCCACAAGCTTTTTGTTGATTCTCAATATGATTTGTAAACACCACCTAATAATAATAATTCAATATATGCTTGAAAAGTTTCACTTTCGATATTTTTCCGCTCTTTTCCATACACTTTTTCTTCTTCAATGTTTGTCATTTTTAAGATTTCGAATTCAATTGTGGAATTGAATACTGTCTCAAATGCACTTTTTACATCTGTTATCCTTGCCGTTGCATATCTTGTGACACATGGAGTAGTTTTTATAATATTAGCAGAAATTAATCGACCAGAATGTGAAAGCGGATCCAATTTCCACTTTATTTTACGATTCTTGGACTGCTTACTCTGTATATTGTGCATTGGTTGAATATCAATATCAAAATCGTTGTCAGAACTTTTACTTTCAGTTCCCTCACTTGTATGATTTTCAATCTCAGATACATCTTCACCTTCACTGTCAGAAGCTTCCATTAGCTTAGCTATATCAGCATCACTCAAATGTCTACGATTCGCCATTTTTTTAATTAACATATTGTTGCAGTACACTCACAGGCACAACTGCTTTGCAGAATGTTAGAAACTGAAACACCACGTTGCAACAGGCTTTTGACCTTGCACGCGCTCTCTTGTCACGTGACCAAACATACATGTAAACGAATTTTAAACAAGTTTCCGAAAGGAATAAGTTAGAGCAGTTATTATTATTATTTTCTGTTGAATTATTCCAAACAAATATAAAAATGTATAAGTAAAACTAAATACTTTTTTGAATTGGGTCATATTGACCCGAACAGTACATTAGGAATAATATTTAAAATATTCCTTGGAAATACAAATAAACGTAAATCCTTCTAGGAGTACATATTTATATTATTTACCCACAAAGTCATAAAATTTCATGAAAATATATCCGTGCTATATTTTTTATAAACGAATGGAAATTACTTTGGGTCAAATAGACCCGCAGTAACAGGGGGGGGGGTGGAACAACAGGTAACGGAAGTAACAGACCAGCACGGTTAAATCATTGTGTGCATAATTCATTTCAATATATAAATAAATATTATTTGTAGGGGTGCTTTTTACTCCAGGAATTTATGTATCCAAAATTTAAAAATGAATTATATAAAGTTTCTACAAATACAATTTACGTAAATTGTAAATGGCATCAAAAGTACCGATGTCCGTAGTTATGTATTTTGATAAGACAGAAAAATAAGTAATGTTAAAACTTACTAAAATGTTATTGTGGCTACAAATAGTAGCCAAATTCCAAATCAATAATAATTGTAATATTTCTAATTTTCTCATAACTGTATATATTTTGACTTTATTATTATGTAAATAAATTTCATGTTAATTATTTAAGTATTATTCTTTTAGCCTTAATGTGATGATCACTTTTCTTTAATAACTAATTTGTATTGCATATAGATATAGATAAATATTAGATAGTTTAAATTTAGCTAATTAAATTTTTTTCTTATAAGGCAAGCTCTTTTCGTAAAACTACACAAAGTAATGCTTTCGCTTTTGAAGCAATTAAAATTAAGGAATCTAAATTTGGCAATTATTAATAAATATTTTCAGATTAATTTATTTTCCTAAATTAGCTTCCCCAGAGATATTTAATCTATATCATTTTACTGTACTTTTGTGTATCTATACTAATAAAAGAAAGTTTCGCTCTGTGTGTTTGTTTCTTTGTCTGCGATGGCTAACAAAATCTAGCCCACCTAAAAGTCTGACAATTTAGGTGTGGATAGTCCAAAGCCTGGCCTAGTTCACCTGAGTACCAGAATTTTAATACTTTGAAAATTAACAAAAATATTAATTAAAAACTGATCAATAACCCATTTCTTGTTTTGGGAGTCGGCTTTCAGAACTCGCGCATGCCCAAACCCCGATTCACCGCAGCGCACGAGAATGAAGAACCATTTACATGAAGAATGCGTTTATTTTGCAATTCTGTTTTAATTTCTATCGACTAAACCGTTTGGTTTATTTAAAAACGAAAAACGTATTCTGAAAGATTGCACTCTTACGTCTCCAATGCCGTAATCAATTCGAGAAAACAATTACGTTAACTCTTTGAAAAACATTTTTGAAAAAGGATTGTTTTCCCGGGCTTATGTTTCTCCCTTACGCCAACGCCCCTCAATAGGACAATTTAAGAGATACAGACAAACCAAACATATGCTCTTAGAGCTAACACCTTCTTCTAACAGACGGTATAATTATTTTTTAATACGGATTTTAACCCTTGTAAAAACACCAGCGAACGCAGGTCATTTCGCGCCTCACGAGATTCTTTTTTGTTACGCTAAAAGTTACTAAATGTTCGTGTTTTGACACAATCTTTTTAGAAAGTCTCAGTAGACAATATTTACATCACCTACGACAATTTTGAAGCGTTCGGACGAAAACAATTATTTATAAAAAAAATCTGAGAATATTTTCGTCGAAAACCCATAATAACGGGATGTTTTCCGCGGTTCGCTCGGCTTGGGGTAACGTTTTCAGTATTTAAAATGCATATATTTTCACATAATTTTATAGAAGACTTGGAAATAGTTATATTTATAAACGACTAAAATTTCAGAGAGATCGGACGACGAATACTATTTTTGTTATTTTAACGTACCCGACGCGAAAAGAAAACTTATTTTACAACCAAATATAGAATATTTTTGACGTAATTTTTACACGGACTTTAAAACCGTTATATTAATGACCATTGGAAATTTCAAAGGGTTTCGACAACACGCTGGGCGGGTCAGCTAGTAATATATATATATATAACCAAATTAAACTGTACTTCTGTTTCCGTCATGTTGAATGATTTTAAGAAAAATCGCAACCTAATTAGATCACCGGCTTAAATCGTCCCAACAGAATTTTTTTTTTTTTTTTTTTTTTTGTTATCAATGAATCTTAAAAATTAATGATTAAAGATATAAAAGATATAGTCAATACACAGCTCATTGTTTGTTTGCATTAGCAAAATTAAATATATCTGAAATGGTTTTTTGATTGCGTAAATCATTGAAATTTTGTTAGTTTTGAATGTTTCATGGAACAATATGCTGAACAGAGAGGATTTGAGGTAGAAGAGATTTGTATTCAGGCAGATAAGTTTTCTGATACACATCTCAAACTGAAATTAAGCCTAACATGGATCCATGTTATCGCTGACAGTTAAGATGGATGAGTTCTCGCCGGAATCGTCAGACTGCGTTTTATTATATTTAGATTTCTGCTATAAACTTTAGTAAATAGTTCTAATATTTACAGAAATAGCAAAGCATTTAGCCATACTTTTCTTATAAAGTCTTTCAATTATGTAAGAACCTAAAACTATATTTTAGGGTAATATAGCTTTATCATTGTGAGTACATTATTCTATAGTAGCAAGGAGACATCTATATTAAACTATATAGGTATTTATTGCACATATTTACAAGTGCGGTCAAGTGAACCTCTGCAAAGAACATTCATAATTACACTGCTTAATCGTATCGTATTTTTCTGACTCTCTTGCAGGAGATAACAAATGAGCTTGTTTAGTGGCGCCATCTCAGGTTCCAAATTAATACTAATCTTTCACAATTTTTCATTGAGATATAACACCCCGCCCCTCGTAGCTCAAACGAACCTCTGGTTTATCGTATCGTATTTTTCTGACTCTCTTGCAGGAGATAACAAATGAGCTTGTTTAGTGGCGCCATCTCAGGTTACAAATTAATACTAATCTTTCGCAAATTTTCATTGAGATATAACACCCCGCCCCTCGTAGTTCAAACGAACCTCTGGTTTAATCTGTTTGTTACTTCTTCGAACTGGTTGATTGTCCTTTTTATCAGTCTTTATAGATACATTTTTCTGTAAGTCCACATCATTGTTTATAACGGAATTGTCCTTTACTTTTTTATCTATAGTATCATCAAAATCTTTATTCACAACTATACCTGTTACAATATCATGTGAAAACTGAGATTGGTTAGATTTTTTCAGCATTCTCGGCATTAATTTGCTCTTTATTATTTACATAATATCCAGAAAACTTGTTTCTATTAACTCTTTCATAACTATCATAATCATTGTTTAGTTTATCAAACTGGCCAGTTTCAATTTTCTCTGACATTGCATCGCTTACTTCTCTATTTTGTCTCAACTGATTAACATGACGTTTACACATTATTCCGTCATCTCTATTTACTAAAACCCATCTACTCCCCAATAATTTTATAATTTTTCCCTTGATCCATTTCTCCCCTTTTCCAAAGTTTTTAACAAAAACTAATTCATGAAGATTGTATTTGTGGAAGGGTTGCTGTATTTTAGGTTTGGATGGTAATACCAAGTGTAAAGCTGTTAGAACTGACCTTCCAAACATTAATTCTGCGGGAGTCTTACCAGTGACAGAATGTGGGGTGGAATGATTTTCCAATAAAACTCGTGAAATTGACAAATTTATGTCACCCTTACATACCTGCCAACTCTCAACTAAACTTCCGTACAATGTGAGTTAATTTGACCCAGATTAAAGATGTTTCTAACCAAAAAATACGTCTGAAAGAATGATATATAATTAGTTTCATATTCTTAGATGGAACCTATTTGAATACATTTCTTAAAACAAATTCTGGTTTGAAACGTGTTTAACCTCGGTTAAATTAACCTACATTGTACGGAAGTTTGGTTCGATGTTGGCAGGTATGCCCTTATTTAGTTTTTAAAGACAATTGTTTACAGTTAGCACATACCGTTCTGCCTGCCCATTAGACGATGAATGATACGGCGGAATAGGTGTATGTTTAATTCCATTTGATTTCAGAAATTCTTGAAATTCATCACTTGTGAACGTACGTCCATTATCACTGACCAATTCAATGGGCAAACCAAATGTAGCAAAAATTCTACGTAGTACTCTAATAGTTGATTTATATCAGCACTGTACCTCTAACCATTTAGTATAAGAATCGAGCACTGTTAAAATTATTTTAGCCTCAAAAGGACCGGCAAAATCTATGTGAATTCTTTCCCAAGCTAATTCCGATTCCCATTTTAAAGGTTTCATTTTAGAATTATCCCTCGCAAACATTTGGCATCTACTACAAGAATTTACCATTTGTTCAATTTCTTTGTCCATATTAGGCCACCAGATCACACCTCGAGCTTTAGCTTTCATGCTAGATATACCCTGATGAACCGAATGTAATAATTTTAACATTTTTTCACGACCTTCATCTGGTATAATTACTCGGTGTCCCCATAATAAACAATTTTCTAAACACGAAATTTCCTCACGTCTACGAAAGTATGGTTTATATTCCTCTGATTTAACTTTTTTTGGCAATCCATATAACGCCCACCCTGAAAGTTGTTTTGTTACTAGATTTTCAGTTGTCCACTTTGCAATAGTTTTAGAAGTAACAGGCCAATCATTACTATTCGCAACGAACATTATTTCCGATGGATTATTTACTACATTTACAGTTTCTGGAAGAGATAATCTACTTAATGCATCAACAATTTTATTATTTTTACCTTCGCGATATTCAATTGTATAGTCGTACCCTGCTAACATTAACGACCATCTCAGCGTTCTAGGTGATAATGTATCACGTACTTTTTTTTACAGGATCAAACAATCGAATTAAAGGTTTGTGATCAGTTATGGTCTTAAACTGTTTACCATCTAAATATTGATGAAATTTAGTTACCCCCAAAAATTACAGATAACGCTTCTTTATCTATCATCGCATAATTTCTTTCAGTTTTATTCATCGTTCTAGATGCAAAAGCTATTGGTTTTTCTTTGCCCTCAACAATATGACTTAACACACAACCAATATTATATTCAGAAACATCACAATTTAAAACATCTTTGTTTCCATCATACAATTCTAAGACAGGTGATATACATAAAATTTGTTTAACTTTCCGAAATGCTTTTTCATGCTTTTCTGACCATGTCCATTTTACATTATTATGTAATAATCTATGCAAAGGTTCTAACACATCTGAAATATTAGGCAGGAATTTTCTATAATAAGAAATGAATCCCAAAAATGAACGCAATTGTAATACATTAGTAGGAAAAGGAGCATTCAAAATAGCATCAACTTTTTCTGGAATAGGCTTAATGCCTTGCTGTGAAAATTTATGTCCTAAATAGCTAACTTCCGAAACCATAAATTAAACTTTTTCCTTATTTAATCTTATACCATGCTCAGAAAAGCATTTCATAATACATTTAACTCTCTCAGAATGTTCTGACTCAGATTTAGCACGTATAATTACATCATCTAAAACACACCAACATAATCGAACTTTTTAACATATTTTCAATTTTTCTCTGAAAAATACCTGACGCACACTTTACGCCGAAAGCTAGTCTTAAAACTTTAAATAAACCTTTATGAGTATTAATAGTTAAAATTTTACTACTTTCATCATCGACAGATTGTTGCAAATAAGCATATTTTAAATCAAAAACAGTAAAGAATTTTCCACCTACTAATTCAGCAAATACACTATATTTCCAATGATGACCGGTCACTTGCGATTTTAGACGTTTTGTTAAATATCTGGAAAGATACATGAGGAATTATCCTGAAACTTCAGGAGAGTAAACAACATGATAGACGTCATGTATTTCCGGAAGATTTTTTTCCGAAACCCCATAAGGGGCCGTCAACAAATTGAAGAAAATCGAGTATCTTTTGGATAACCCTGTAAAAACTAATATTTCAAAAGCATTCAAACTCTAGATTATGATTAAGTGGCTTATTGTAATAATTTGGGTTCATTGTTATGAAGATAGCATGTATACTCGAAGAGAAATTCAGGTTTTTATAAAAACAATCCCAAATTTTACAAGTTTTTTGCTTATAATTTGCATAGTTTTTAATATAAAAACAAGTTATTTTCAGAAAATATGACAAACAAAATCGTACACAATACCCTGCAATCAGAATTAAAAAATAACAAAAATTGTATGAAAAATGAGCATATTCACTAAATTATGTTTCACTGCGCATGAGCGAATTCAATCAAAATATACTGTGCATAATATATTAGCTAAATGTATAGACCAAATTTTATGAAAGTCTCAAAAACATAGCTTGAAAATTCTGATAGTAATCGTCGATAGAATAAGATCGAAATTCGCTGTTCCCAAAAGGAAGCAAAAAGATGAGGGGTTGTATCCAAATATACTAGCTTATGAAAGTTGACATAATAAGAATGAAGTGTCTCTCATTCTATATTTGATACAACCCCTCATCTTTTTGCCTCCTTTTGGGAACAGCGAATTTCGAGCTTATTCTATCGACGATTACTATCAGAATTTTCAAGCTATGTTTTTGAGACTTTCATAAAAGTTGGTCTATACATTTAGCTAATATATTATGCACAGTATATTTTGATTGAATTCGCGCATGCGCAGTGAAACGATATTTAGTAAACCTGCTCATTTTTCATACAATTTTTATTATTTTTTAACTCTGATTGCAGGGTATTGTGTACAATTTTGTTTGTCATATTTTCTGAAAATAACTTGTTTTTATATTAAAAACCTTGCAAATTATAAGCAAAAAACTTGGTAAAATTTGGGACTGTTTTTATAAAAACCTGAATTTCTCTTCGAGTATACATGCTATCTTCATAAAAATGAACCCAAATTATTACAATAAGCCACTTAATCATAATCTACAGTTTGAATGCTTTTGCAATATTAGTTTTTACAGGGTTATCCAAAAGATATTCGTTTTTCTTCAATTTGTTGACGGCCCCTTATGGGGTTTCGGGAAAAAATCTTCGCTGAAATATATGACGTCTATCATGTTGTTTACACTCCTGAAGTTTCAGGATAATTCCTCCTGTATCTTTCCAGATATTTAACAAAACGTCTAAAATCGCAAGTGACCGGTCATCATTGGAAATATAGTGTAATTCTTCCATTCTCGGAAGAGGATAATTATCATTTTCAGTATTAGCATTAACTGTTGCGCTATAATCACTACAAATAGGAACAGTACCATTTGGTTTTGGAACAATTACTCTAGGACTAGCCCATTCAGAATAGTCAACAGGTTTTAAACTACCCTCATTTGTTAATCGTTCCAATTCTAAATCAGTTGCTTTTCTCAAAGAAAAAGAAACAGGTCGAGACTTTAGAAAAACTGGTTTTGCATCATTTTTCAAATTAATTGAAACGGGAGGAACTTTGATCGTACCAATCCCGTCAGCAAATACATTAGGAAATTTTCTAATTAAATCATCCTTCGAAATACTTTTTATCATGTTTACATTAGGCTAAAATAATTTTGATGCTTTCAACCAAGTTTTACCAATTAAACTCGGACCTTCCTCTTTAATAACTAAAATTTTTAAATTAGGTATACAATTATCATCAATAAAACCATTTACATTTCATTCGCCTAATACAGTTAAAGCAGAGCTGCCAAGTCTCCGGCTTTTTGGATACCAGTATTTTAATACAGAAAATGTTGTATTGTTTGATCGGAGCATTCTGCGATTTAAAAGAACAACATTTTCTCTAAGAATATACTGGTGTACAAAAAGCCGGAGACTTGGCAACTTTGAGTTAAAGAATCCTTAGTATAATTTTGCAGCTTTATATTAGATTTAACCAAGGGAGGCTTACCTGAGAAAAATCTATCAGCAATATTTTTACTTACGATAGTATGAGCTGTTCCGGTATCAATTTCGAAATTAATTTTACTCACATTAATTTTAACACATTTTTCCCAAAATGCATTATTGCAGTCGTCCCTCATGAAGTTTAAAGAATATTCTTGAACAGTTTTGATTTTACTGTTCTTTTTGTGCTTTTGATTTATTGTAGAGAAGTTCTGGTACCGGCAAAAAACTTTTAGGTGCTCAACTTTATGGCAAAAATGGCACTTTGATGATTTAAATGGACAATAAAAAGGTTTGTGATTCCTGGAACATCTGTAACAAGGTTTCTCTTTAAAACTGTCCCGGTTTCCCGTCGCGTACATCTCTTCTTTCGGTTTCGGCGAGTACTGGTGTACTTTCGTTTTCTCCGTTCAGACATCTTGAACTTTATTTACAGTTGTTCCTCCACCAATCTGCAGCGATTTAACACCGGCTTCGGCTGATTCAAACAATTCAGCAATTTCTATTGCTGTTTGAAATGTTAGATTTTTAGTATCTAACAATTTTTGTTGTATTTTTTCACCTTGGATTCCAAACACGAGCTGGTCCCGTAGACGATCACTTAATGTATTTCCAAAATTACAATGTTTGGATAAACGACGTAGATCTCTCACAAAATTAGCTATACTTTCCCCTTGCTTTCGTAATCTCTTTTGAAACTTGAATCTTTCCACAATTTTACTAGGGTACGGTGAAAAATGTTGTTTTGCACTCTTTAAGAGATCCTCATAACTGATCTCTTTAAGTGATTTCGGTACAATAATATCTCTTAATATGGACAACGTCGCTGTTCCCACTGAGCTTATTAAGATGTTTTTCTTCTTTTCAGCAGCCTTAATATTATTAGCAGAGAAGTAAAAGTCAATTTTTTCAACATAAATTGACCATGGAACATTTGAATTATATTCATTAAGTCTCCCAACGGTATAACTTCCTTTCTTTTTTTTTCTTTTAAAAAGTCTGCATAATTTTTTTTAAATCTTGGATTCGCATCTGCTTCGTCGCCATTAATATAGCTTTATCATTGTGAGTACATTATTCTATAGTAGCAAGGAGACATCTATATTAA
The DNA here is from genome assembly GCA_963931845.1 of Maratus michaelseni. Lineage (NCBI taxonomy): Eukaryota > Metazoa > Arthropoda > Arachnida > Araneae > Salticidae > Maratus > Maratus michaelseni. The sequence continues at coordinate 362,590,271 of OZ007586.1, read as the reverse complement.
ACTGTATAGATATTTATTACACATATTAACAAGTGCGGTCAAGCGAACCGCTGCAAAAAAAATTCATAATTACACTGCGTATCGTATCGTATTTTTCTGACTCTCTTGCAAGACATAACAAATGAGCTTGTTTAGTGGCGCTATCTCAGGTTACAAATTAATACTAATCTTTCACAATCTTTCATTGAGATATAACATGGGGGGAAAAGTGTTTGACTTTATGTGAACTGTATTGTTTTAGCGAATTTATTTCCGTACTGTCATTATTTTTATGAAGTTATTAATTTTTAGTTAGTTCGTGTTTAAAAAAAAATCCTAGTTACGTAAGCTTTTATTTTGGGGTACACTTCACACCTATTGAATATTTTTTCCCTTGGGAAAAAATAATTTGAGCCAACCATATTGGCTGTCTGCATACTTATTTTATAGGAATGCAAATATCCTGTGACACTCCATTTATCAACTGTTTTAATTTGACTCATTACAATTTAAACAAGAACGAAAAATCATGCGTCAAGCATAGATTATGTAGCACTTTCCAACGCTTCTAAAATAATTTTACAAATCATTAGATTTGTATATATACATAGGATGCTAAATTTTAGTTTAGTTAGGAAACGCGTAGCACAGTTTAAATTCTCCTTCTGGAGTTTCTGTCAATAAACGGAAATGTGTTCGCGAACTTTTGTGCTGCCCTGTATAGGATCTACAGAATTTATACACACCACGTAATAGACAAAAAGCTAGTTAAGATTAAAATCGCGTTCAGTAACTTAAAACGCACTTCCAGGAATTATTGTTAACAGACAGTAGAGAATTCTTTTGTGTGTCCCTGTAAATGAACGATGACTGCTATACACACACTATTCTGTAGTAAGCCTCTTGTAATGCACCTTAGTAATATATATAAACTTCCATGCGTTTAAAATAGTGGAACATTATTTAAATAAGCCGCAGACGATTTTTCTCCATAGACGTAATGTAACGGAATTATTTTGACTGTCCCTGTAAAGTAACTCTAAGTGCTATACACCTACTATTCCATATTAAGCTTCTTCTAATGCATCTTAGTGATCTATATAAATTTCAATGCGTTTACAATAGTGAAACATTTTTAAAATAAACCGCAAATGATTTTTCCCCATAGACCGCAATGTAACGGAATTCTTTTGAGTGTCCCTGTAAGAAAACTATAAGTGCTACACACTTCAGTTGAAATAGGGAACGTGCCATAGATAACGACAATAACATATAAAAATTGCAGAGCAATCCGAGCATATTTACGGGTGTTAGAGCACGGACAGACGGCCAGACGGCCAGACAAACCGAAGTCATAAGCACTTTTCAACTAGGTTGGAAAGTGCTAAAAAGAAAAAACTGCAGCTTTTCTATGAAATTATAAATAAATACTTTTTATAACAAACATTCGAAATTTTTTGAAATCGAGCATCAGAAAGGGAAGCAAATTTGACTATCGCAAAGTTTAAAAAGAAAAAAAATACTTTCAATCTCAATTATTTAAAAATATGCTAGATTACCAAAAGTTTTTAACACGAAAATCTCTTCAAATAGTTTGGAACATTGAAAATATATCGCATTAAGCGGTATATTTCTTTAACTGGTATTGCATTAAGCTGACTCAATTATAAAAAAACTGACTCAATTATTATTTTCAACACAAACTGTACAATATCTTTTAAATTTTCATTGCGGTTCATAAATTGCTTTAATAGGATGACAAGATCGAAAAATGGAAATAAATGATATTATTTACATGATAAAATAATCATTTTTGGTAGAAGTACTTTGTATAACTACTACATACTAAAACTCTTAAAGAAACATTGCATTGCCGTCATTTTGTTTTACTTATTTATTTATTTTATACATATACAGAATGAAATTGGATTATTAAATATCCTAAAATATCGTTAATTCTAAAGTTTTAACAATAGAATGAAGATTTATAGTTTCGTTTTATTATAAATAGGAAAATAATAGATTTTAATATTTTACACGGAATTTCCATTTTGAATATCTAGATCGTTAAAATTTCTTTTATCGGGTATTGCAAACTATCAGAATAAGATATTATGTAATGGATTACGATATAATTCATTTGCTAAAGTCATAAATCCGCCAAGTGATTGATGAACAGTATATTGACTTGATAAGTGTACAATACGTGTTATAAAACTTTCTGCTACATTTTTAAGCGATTATAAATCTTTGTCATATTTTGATGAGGTAATTACTATACTAGTGCTTACTTTTAAAAGTATTCACTTGTTATGAAAGTAAAGTATTATGTATAAATAACTATATTAAGTTTAATTAAAATAACTAAAATTGAGTTGCTTTTTTAGACGATGTGGTCACTCATTTTAGCGCTGCAAAAGAAAAGATGTCTTTAGGAAGAACTTTTTAGGGGAAATTAATTGTGAATTCTGTTTTTTTTCTTGCGAAAAAAAAATACTCTGAAAGACATAGGAAGGTCGTACTTAATTTAAATCACACACGTTAAAAAATCGTTTTAATTTTTATTTTAGACTAAATATATATTTTTTTTTTTACTCTGCTGTATTAACAAAATCTACCGATGAGGCTGATTTTGAATGTTATCCATCTACTATATATATAAAAAATGTTATGAATGAATGAGAATTTCGTTCCGGCCGTTTATAACTTGAGTTCTGCTGAATGGATTTTGATGGTACTTGTACTGTTAGATAATTTTTCAGGGAAGGTTTTAATTTATTGCATATTGACGTTGGTTAGTTATAGAATCATGGGGGAAAGTTCTATAATCAGATGAACCTGATTATGAAAGATTAGCTTTTTTAAAAGGTTCTATTGGACGGATATAGATAAGACTTGCATTGTTAGTTAGATAATTTTTCAGGTATGGTTTTAGTATATTGCATATGGTTCTATCATTTTCTACCAAATGATCAACTAAAATAGTTGTCCCTTAACAACCCAAAGTTTGTCTGACACATTGGAAAATACAATAGCGCAATAGCGTTCTTATCGATTTTAGCAATGCTGAAGGGCATTCCGGGTACAGATCCATATTGTTTCAAAAAACAAGGTCACATTCAGCGATATAATTCGTTTGATTCAAGGTTCGTTTGGAAAAACCAACCAGCGTAGCTGTCGAACCCTGCTAATTGACAATCAAAATGAATCACTAAAACTGCATAAGCGATCAGAAAATTAATATCATGACGTAACAATTAGTTTTTTAAATCTCTCTCTCTCTCTTTGTGTGTGTATGTTTATAACTCTTTGACTGTTGTCTGATAGAAAAGGCTCTTTGTCGGTAGTAAAAATTTTATATGTTTTTTGTAGTTTGAAATAAGGGTCTAATATATTACTTACTGATTTCTCTTCATTCACACTAATTTTATGATTTTGTCTCAAAAAAACAATCAAACAAAAAAAATAAACGATAAGGCTTTTTATAAATTACGTTAGAAACATATTTATGTTCATTGTAAATAAAATTGCAAACATTTAGGTATACTTATTTATTTTAGACTTATCATCTTTTGCCAAGCCAGTAGTCGATATTACTTTTCCATATTTATTTATTTCGACTGTATAGCATTTATTAAAATTAGACGAATTATATTTCCTTCCTTTCATTTATATTAAGCTTTTTAAATTTTTTCTCCTGATTTTTTATTTAATAAACATAAACATATTAATTAACCATAAGCAGATATTTAACAGTAACATGAAAATAACTTCTAATAATAATTCTAAAAGATTGAGATTTTTTTTCCTAAAAAAAATCATTTCGTGTGTATGTTTAAAATGTTTCCCATTTTTTAGACGTGACAACTTGAATATCACGGCCACAACATCTCTTCGGTGCTCTCGGTACTGAATTAACAAAAGGAAGAAGCAGTGTTCTTTTAGTTTTTAAATAGTTTTTGTCTATATGAATATAATTATTTTTTCTTTTAATAAATGATTTTTGTTTATAGAGGCAGAATTTAAATTTACTCGCACCGGTGCACAAACAATATATCTGGAACCGATCTCACGGGAAGTACGGCCCGTGACATTGGCGTAGCCAGTACCAATATGCTAATGAAAGATCCTCGAAGCGTGCTCCTATAGTAACCAGTAATGACTGGTAAAGAAACCCGAGTTGTGATTTCCTACCTGATGCAAGTGCTGTCTGATGATCGAGCTATTATTGCGGTCATTTCACAAAGCAGGATCATAAGTACAATGATGACACCATTTTCATCCTGAGGGTCCCTCTAATCATCGGTCGAATCATGCGGTAGTTAAGCTGAATGGTAATATGCCGAAATACAGAAACAAGGCTGTGACTGGGATGATGTTCCACATGAAGCAAGGTTGAAAAGCAAAACCACGATGATATAGAAGGATGGTAGTGTTGATGATGATGCTAGTGTCGTCCGGAGTGCGCCTGACATTGATGATACTAATATCGCCTGAAGTGTGCCTTTAAACAGTGCTTCAAATTCAGAAGCAAAGCCCTGACTAGAACGATACTGGCAGTGGCTGGTATGTGAAGGCTATTCATTTATATACTTTCTTTTTACCAGATGTTTTGTGTTTTTATATATGGGGATGAAATATTTATCGTAGTAATGGATAATTATTTTAATTAATAAACTGGAAATCATATTAGTGGGGCTTATGTTGTTTGTTCGATTGAAATTATTAAGTAACGGTGGGATCAATCGATATATATACAGGATGCAATATGTTATCTATCGCTAACCTTTAATTTCTCAACCGTTGGTCAACCGTAGACATGTAGTTCCAATTACAAAAACGTTTCAAATGAAGTTCATGTTGTGGCATCGTTTAAAGAAAAAAAATTAGTTTTATAAAAATTACGAAATCTAACTTTTTATACGGTCACCCAATCCCTATAGTTATATTTAGTAAAAGTTTACACATATCATAACAGATATAGCACAAAAAGTTTGACTTCTGTACTACAAAAATTGACACAGTAATTAAATTTCAAAGTTTGAGATTTTTGCACATGATTTTGTCTTTCATTGAGGGATCAGTTAAAAATGAATTAAAGTAATTCGAGATCGAATTCAGGGTGCAGTGGCCTTTTTACGGCGAAACCACCTTTAGCCGGTATCGTCAAATCGAGGTATCACCAAAGAAAGTTATTTCATCTAAAAATTTTAGCTGACTTTTAGGGGTCGTATACAAAGCGAAGAATGAAATATTGAAATTAAACAGAAAAATAAATATAAATTTATTATCATATCAGAAAACAGTCTACTATAAAAAATGAATACATCAAACACCGGAATCTGCTCGAGGTATTGCTCAAAGTGTTCTCTATTGGTGGCAATGCACAATTGAATGCGTGACAGTACTGAGTCCTGGACACGTTGGAGCATAGCAGGTGTAACTGTGCGACAAGCAAGGATGATGCGCTGCTTCAGATCAATTCAATTCAACCAAGCAGGGAGGCCTACCATATGGCTTAAGCTCTACAAGCCCTGCTCGGCAGGTTTATTTAAAGAAAAAGATCTACAAATGAGGCCACTAGGCTTTTGCATAATTACATTACAATAGGTTCACATTAGGCTGACATTTTGTGAGTTCATAAGAGTTTATGATTTAGAGTTCACATTGGATGGTAGTAGTTAGATGATTGTTTAAGTTCTATTTACACTTTTGATTGTCATGAACAAGATGAGTTCATCAGAGTTCATGATTTAGTGTTCACAGTGAATGGTGGTAGTCAGATGATATTTTAAGTTCTGTTTACACTGTTGATTATTATGATTGCAAGATTATATTGATAAATTACAATATATAAAATATTAGCACGCGATAATACTTACTGTTTATCAATCGAGCTCTACACTAAATATTAAAACACCTAGCTGCAATTACTTGCCAAATGTTACCTCCTCTCTTTACATTTACAGATAACTTTCAGTATTGAAAATAACCCTAATTGCAGCGTGAAAGTGTAGCTCCAAGCAAACGAGAGGCAATAGCATATATTTCATATCGTATGGTAGTCCGTGTGATAGCATCTTTAGCCTTTTTAAATGGTGAAGTGTCATTACAGTACACTGGAAGTGTCGGAAAGTGTTTCATAATCTATGCTTGGCGCATTTGTTTCTTGTCCTTTCATTAATTAAGTTTAATTGAAGTATTGCATCCGACAAACAAATTTCGTTGGTTTTCTCTAAAGTTGAGTTAAGGTCTGGACTACTCAGGCCATTATGGGACTATTTTCAAACGATTTTTTAATGCAGCAGTAGCATGACATAGAGCTGAATTCTGTTGAAATATAAATACTTCATTATCTTGGGAAAGATCACGTTTGGAAGGCTTCAATTTGGTTTCAAGTATCTCAATTTTGTATTTTTTTGAAATTTTATTCCCGTTTAATCACACAAATTCAGCCTTCACCTTTCGATCTCATTCAACACTAGATCATAACACTAACTGGTTGTTTCACGGTAGGTGTGATGTAATTAGAATACAAAACTTTTCCTATTCATCTACTTGCATATTTTATGCCATCACTATCAAGCATCAAAATTATTTTGTCATCAATCCAAATAACACGGCGCTACTATTTTTTTGTCCACTAAACATGCCCAGTTTAATCTTCACACCTTCTTTTGAGTGATAAGAATATCTTTTTCGTGGGATTCTAGCATTTAAACCAAATTACTGCAGTCTGCGCAGTCTTTAACTTCATATTGCAGTTCACCATTTTTATTTTCCTATATTGAGATCATTTTTCCATAGGCTCCTTACTCACCTATCATTAGTTACTGTCGGAATATTTTTATGACTTTACCAGTATCGTTTTGTACTATTTATACATCCCTTAGTTAACTTTCTTCCTTTTTTTCATTGAATTTCTTCATAACTAGTCTTCTTCACTTAACATTACTATTAGACAGCGCTTTCTAGGTAACCATTCAACTCTTTACTATGTGCCCATAGTTTTATTATGCTTTACAAGCTCACTCACTTAAAAAGACAAAATTTTCCTAACTTGAAAGCAATCATAAAATACACTAAAAAAAGTCCTCCTATCAGTTTCGTTACATGACATCAATAATTGGTAACCTGCTATAGTTTTGACTGACTCATTTCCAAACAAAATGATGACATCTCTCTGTCAATCTAAACATTCGCTACACTCAATGGAAATAAATTTATTTCACAACAACCTAACCAAGTTTTATTTCCTTTTTCTGATTATTTGGCTATAACCTTTGATAAAATATTAATAATTGAACAAACTGTATTGTATTATATTCTTGATTAAACTATCTTTCCATTGATACATATATTTATGGTATTACGAAAACGATTTGTAGTGTATGATCCAACAAACCTCAAAAAAGCAATTTTTTTTTTCAAAAGTTTTCCATTATTTTGGCCAGTAGTGTATGCAGACGACAAATTAAGCAAAATTTAAGTATAGTATTAATTAGTAGACGTTATTATTAATCGCCTGGTACCAATCACATCTTTATACGATGATTTGCGACAGAGTTATTATAAACTTTTGTTTTGTTTTGATTTATGGACGATCGTACTTCATCATTTCGTACTTATATGACTTTAATGACTAAGTAAGACATTTTGTTTAAATTAGAGGCATTTTATATAACCTTATAATGTGAACCATTCATTTTGTAAGTTGAGATGATTCAAATTTGAAAGCAATTGAAAATTTATATTTAAACATAAATTAACCTAATTTTTTATTGACAGAAATTTATCATTTAAAATTTATAGTAATCTTTTGTTTTAAACAAATGATATTTTACTAGTTCATGAAAGCACGAAGCCCTTAATTAAACATTGAGACTTAATGTCGCGAAAAGAAAAAATAAAATAAAATATCTTCTTCTAAAATTAATGAACAATAAACAGTACAAAGAACATAGAACACATGAAAAATTATTTTTTATATGAAAGCAGAAACGTTTTTTTCACTTTTTTTGCAATTGTTAAAAAAGAAATTAAAATAAAACTTGGAAATAATTTCGATGTTTTAAGAAAATTGATTAAAAGAACTAAATATATATTTTTTCTTATAATCTGTTTGAAATTCCATACTTTTTGTATAAAATTGTGGAAAATAATTATTCGGCAATTATTTTATTATTTTAATGTGCGTTGTTTATAAATATAATAGAAAAGGTAGTAAAATATAACATATAAAAAAGTAATTTAAAATGGAAAACATTTTCAAGCAACGCGTATTTTTTTAATAAGCTTCTGAATAATGCACGGAATTTAAGCGTAAAAGTAAATATAAATTTCTATATACTTACATTCTAGATTTGGCTTCGTTATAAAAATTCAACACTGATAATTCATGACAAAAATAGTTATAATACCTCGTTATGAATCGTAATCATGTTTCAAATTTCTACACTTCAAAATGTAATTTTACAAGAATTATTATTTACAAGAATTGTGCATTCTCAACAATAGCCAATCACTAAAATCGCTCACTCGTTATGAGCAATTCTTAAAGCAGAAATTCAACAAAAGTCGCGTGAAAAAGTATAAAATGTTATACCATTATCATTATGTTTTTACTGATTGTCGGTGCCAGATTGGTTATTGTGGAACTTTTGAAAACGAAATATTGCCAAAAATGATTTAAATGATCGCTTTTATATATATGAGGACTTTTCAATCGTTTCGACAGAAGAAATCACAGCCAGATATTTCATTTCTTTTACAAAAAAAAAAAAGAATAATCATTTTTATTTTTTAGTGAAAGAGCTTACGTAAATGGTTTCATTGTAAAGCATAGTTCATTCCAAGGCTTATGGTGAAGGTTTCATTATATCAAATGTAAGATATTATTATACTTTTTTCTGCTAAATATGCTATGACTATATTTCTTCTAGTGATCCTAAATTAAACGCAATAATGAAATGTCTTTTTAACCGACTTCCAACAAAAAAAGTTATACAATTCATTTGCAGATTTTGTATGTATGTATGTCCACTCATAACGGATTCTTCAGTTTTCTTTCTTTTCTCAAGGGTATGTTTCGATGTTGATCTCACATCGATTTCGTCAGAATCCAAAATTGATATATTTGTCTACATGACTGTTTGTGCCATTTTTTTCAACTTTCTAATTTCTAATTTTTGTAAAATTTAGCCAATCCCAACAAAATTTGAATATGTTATTAAGGTACCTATAGTGCTATATGTTTTTAAACAGTCGTCGTATCGTGTGTACTTTTACAGACGATCCTCAAAAGTGTTAATATAGGATCGTAAATTATGAGTCGAAATAAATAATATTGGCAACAATAGTATTAAAAATGAATGTAGATGACATTAAAGGATTACTATAAAAAAAAACCTCAGCTGCGCCAAACCACTCTAGCTAAATACTCTAAATGAGATGCTATGTCATCGAAATAAGTTAAGGAACAATCGCCTGAATTTGGTTTTACTTTTCTCTAAAAAATGACTTTTGTTCCAAAAAGTTTAATATTTCCATATAAATGGCGGTTATAATAAAGCATTCTTAGAAGTTAGTAATAAAAACGCGACCTTTTAGACTAAATATCATGAATCTACTGTTTTATTAACTTAAAACATTATAGTCTTACAAAAAATCAATCTTTAAAAAAAAATTAGTTGTGCAGAATTTATTTGAGATGGTTACAGTGAACTTTCGTATGGGTACACTGTAAAAAAGACAACAATGTTTTTTAATCTGTAAAAATATAATATAACCACGAACGAAAATATACAATAACTTCTTCCAAGTTACCTATGATTAGGAAAAGCGTTCTTTATCATTAGAAATTTCAGAAACCAATGTATTTTCGAGATTTAAAGCAGTATTTATAAAAACAAGGTTTTTTTTGCTGCCCCTGATTTTCGGAAATTTTTCCTAGTAGTTTTTATAATATATTAATCAGTTTTCTCAACCCGGAATATCGGTTAGTATGCTATCAATTCACAATTAAACATTTTTAGCTGCATAATTGAATTTACACAAGCAAGAGTAAAAACTTAATAGTATAAATTTTAATGTTAATACTATTACTTTTATTATCGTGTGTACTTGAGAGTGTATAGCATCCTAAAAACCGATACTCAGGTTTGAGAAAACTAATTAATACACTATTAAAACTACTTGAAACTGTTTCTAAAAATCAGAGGCAGCAAAAGAAACTTTGTTTTTATAAATGCTTCTTTAAATCTTGAAAATATATTGGTTTCTGAGGTATCTAAATATAAATAACGCTTTTCGAAGTTCTGGATAATTCGGAAAAGTACATTGTATGTTTTCGTTCGTAGTTATAGTATACGTTCCTAGTTTAAGAAACATCCGTCTGTTTTTACAGTGTATTGTGGTGCCCATATTAACATTAGGTAAATGCGCACGCAATTCTTGTTCGGTGGCATTTTCTGTTCAACCATATTAAATATTATATTTGAAATTCCTCGCAAGAAATACTTTTTCTGTTAAAATTTCAAATATTCGAATAACGTTTCTCTTTAGAGATATTGAGATTGTTTAGACCTTTAAAGAAATATTGTGATAGTTGCACGAATAAGGAACAAATATGGCTTTTGTAATCTCAGAAAAAATAATTCAATCTGCTTCTATCATTCTTTTCATTTTTTTTTTCGTGTAATTTTCTACTAAGATAATCATGAATATGCACTTTAAATACTGCGTGCAATGAAATATTCATTCCTCATAAAGCAGTTATAATAACAATAATAATGTCTGATAAAGCAATTAGAATTATCATACTAGTTTATATATGTATACAGACATAATTGGTCCATGATTTGAGTTAAGGACTGATACTAAGAAACTTTATAAGATTTTGAAAGTAATTCAGATGGGACAATTTCGTAAGAAAGATTATGTTGCATAATTTGTTATTACATGAATATAAAAAACAAAACATTTCAACAAACATTCTACCAATTGTATTGTTTTAATTTCTGGATGATTTTGTTACGTTCAGAATTATACAAGATCTTGTTTCACTTATAAATGACTAATATGGTGATTTTTTTTTTCTATAAAAAGCAATTTCTGACGGATATTTTTAAAGTCAAAACATTCAACATTAAATTAATTCTAATCTAAAAATGTAAATACATGCATCAATAAAAATTTCATAGATTGGGCACTGTTTTGTAATGAGCCATTTTAACAAAAACCTTGTTATTCCTGTAAAACTGACAGATAAAAGAGAATAAAAGAATATTTATATTAGAATAGAATTTCAGTTTTTAACCGTAACAAGAACGAAAAATCATGCGTCAAGCATAGATTATGTAACACTTTCCAACGTTTCCAAAATAATTTTACAAATCATTACCGTTTAATAAGCTGAAAGATGATATCTAAGTAAACAATTTGAAAAACACATAACTTATTTAAAAACGTAATTTCAGGAATTTCCAACATATACAATATTCGGAAAAATATACTTTTATTCAGCCCTGTATATGATCTGTACAGTGTGATTCATAAATATCGAAACAATAGGCTATCTCCTTAAATATTGCTTCTAGGCACATACTTCCAATTGCAAATTTTCATAAAAAAAGGTGCAAAATTTGATTAGATAAGTTGCAACTCCATGGGGGGTCTATTTGAGAAAATACAAAAATTTAATTTTTATACGGCCCCCGTAGGATAAAATTTCCAATTAGGAAATTATTCCTTATCCAGTCCTGAATTAAACAAAAAAATGCCATCTTTATATCTGCAAAATTCACAGAGATATTAAAATCCAAAATTCGTGACTTACACCACTTATGCATACCTCTGAGAGACGCAATATCAGTTCATTTACAATGCAAGTTAGTGATCGACCATACATTTACACATTATTAAAAGTCGATCTAAGACAATGCCTTAACTTTTAGATATAAAATATTAGCGTATAGATTTTTACGTTAAACTTGCTTGAGAAGTATGCTAGAGGTCTGCATGAGGCCGAGATTGGTCCCAGGGTCGTAATTGTCACGGCCCGCTGGCCGGACCATTCCGGCCCGTGTCTTTATTGTTCTTAGGACGTGTCGGGAAAGTTTTATAAAAATAGTAATAGCGATAATGAAACTTCTGTTAACGGAATCATTGGAAATAATATTTTATAAATTACACAGAAATATTTTCAAAAATCTTTTTTTTGTTATACATAGTTTCAAAAGTTATGATGTTTTTAAACCTATTTTTGATTTATTCCAAACGACATTGTTTTTTTAAATAAATCTTTATTCGAATGTAACAGTCTAATAGTTATAAATAATGATTAACGTTGCTATTGCGTATTTTTTTAATAGATGCCAAGCTCTCACCAATCTTCCGATATAAATGTTTATTTGACACAGGTTCAATACGTTCGAACCAGAAACTCTTTTAAGAAATTATATTAAATGTAGTAATGATTTGACTTAAAACATTTAAATTAAATAAGTCAAAGATTCATTAAACAATTTCTAGTTGTAAAGGGGTTAACTGGTTCAAACTAATCTACATATTACGGAGGATTAGTGGGAGGTTTGTCAGCTATGTTTTTATCATGCGAAAACATAGTAATCTAAATTATACTGTAAAATTTTCTTATATATATGTATGTAGTATTCTTTAAAATAATCTTAATTGTATCTTAAGATAAATGGGATTTTTTTTACAAATTTCGGCTTGTGCAGAAATCTAAAATATGCACAGACACCTGTCTAGATAATGAATTAAATAAAATTAAGTGCAACGCCCATGAAAATGGTTTTCTTTCGCATCATATCAATAAACCCGACCTGAAACATAAAGTGCATAAAAGAAATTTATATCTCTAATAAACTTCAATTTTGTAAATTTCGCTGTATACCAGATTTGTATGAGAGACTAGGGTATGCGTTAAACAAATTTAATATCTGTACCCGAGAGCCAAACTATCGTAATCAGAAATTGAAGCTGCAGGAAGGAGTTACTTATTCACCTGGAAGCTTTTTAAAAGCATTTAAACGTTCTATTAGGACCCAATCTTTGTTTAAAACTTTAAATGTATTTTTCGGCATCATAAGTTTTTTCAGCATTTCTCATCTTTAAATTTATATAAGTCAGTAACCTCTATATATAAATGGTTCAAACTTGTAATATATCTTTTTCAAATATTTTACTTAAATTTTAATTCAGCAAATTTGAAAAAAAAAATTATTCACTTTTGAAAATATGATTTGTTTAAAATAAGTTGCATCTTTCTTTTTTTTTTTAATTGCTATTTAAATTTTTTTTTCAATTAATATTTTTCAAAATGCTGAATGAAATTTAAAACTTATATATTTCTGTTTAATTAAAGGAAAAAAATTCATTTCGACAAATAATATTTCGAGTTATAACAATTTTAAATTACTCTGCTTTTTTTTTTGTTGTTGTTGTTGTTTTTGGTAACAAGTCTTATGATGTGATTCTGTTTACAAATTATATGGCTAATCATCACAATAAATTCAAAATTCTAACTCTATAAATAAATAAATAAAATGTTTCCCAGACACCTTACAGTAACATTGTTTCTTGATTTACACGCATTTCAATTTGTGTCTGATCCCTTGAAGCCTCACGAATTATTAAAACGGACATGTCTCCCTGAGTTTTGCAGATATCAAGCTGGATATTTTTTGTTTAATTCAGGAATGGATAAGGAAAATTTTCCTAATTGGAAATTTTATCCTATGGGGGCCGTATAAAAAATTAATTTTTGTATTTTCTCAAACAGACCCTCCCCCCCATGGAGTTGCAACTTATCTCATCAAATTTTGCACCTTTTTTATGAAACTTTGCAATTGGAAGTATGTGTCTAGGAGAAATATTTAAAGAGATAGCCTATTGTTTCGATATTTATGAATCACACTGTATATTTGTATATATACTAAATAGGATGCTAAATTTTAGTTTAGTTAGGAAACGCGTAGAACAGTTTAAAATTCTCCTTCTGGAGTTTCTGTCAATAAACGGAAATGTGTTCGAGAACTTTTGTGCTGCCCTGTATATAATCTACAGAATTTATACACACCAAGTAATAGACAAAAAGTGAGTTAAATTTAAAATCGCGTTCAGCAACTTAAAACGCACTTCCAGGAATTATTGTTAACAGACAGTAGAGAATTCTTTTGTGTGTCCCTGTAAATGAACGATGACTGCTGTACACACAACATTCTGTATTAAGCCTCTTGTAATGCACCTTAGTGATAGATATAAATTTAAATGCGCTTAAAATAGTGAAACATTATTTAATTAAATCGCAAACGATTTTTCTCCATAGACGTAATGTAACGGAATTCTTTTGACTGTCCCTGTAAAGTAACTATAAGTGCTATGCACACTAATATTCCATATTAAGCTTCTTGTAATGCACCTTAGTGGTATATATCAATTACAATATGTTTGAAATTGTGTAACATCAGGAAAATAAACCGCAACGGATTTATCCCCATAAACCGTAATGTAACGGAATTCTTTTGAGTGTCCCTGTAAAAAAACTATAAGTGCTAAACAGTTCAGTTGAAATAGGGAACATGCTATAGATAACGACAATAACATATAAAAATTGCAGGGCAATCCGAACATATTTACGGGAGTTAGAGCACAGACAGACAGCAGACGGCCATACGGCAGACAAACCGAAAACATAAACACTTTTCAACTAGGTTGGAAAGTGTTAAAAACGATATTTTACTGTTAAAAAATAGAAAATTTGTAAAACATAACAAAATATTTTCGTAAAATAAACCTTTTTTTACTGATATCTCAGTACACAGATTTCCCTGGGTTTTCTTTCTTTCTTTCTTTCTTCTTTCACAGTGCTGTTACTGCGCTATTACATTTAACATTTTTCATAAGATTTAAACAAAATGTCACTGAAATAAAATATTTCAGATAGTTTAAAGGATAAAAATCCCAGTGATCTTCTTTAGCAACGTTCTTCCTTTGTCTTCCTTCTTCGGAGATTAGAGAACATAGTTAAGAAAACTGAAAACGATGAAACTCCATGTTATTATTAGACATTATGGAGATGAACTTTTTTTTTGTTATGAAAACGACAGCTTGTTCTTACCTCATAAATGCCGCAAAAATAAATACATTTATGTATTGTTTTAAACTGTGAGAACACGCAGGTGTGTCTGATATTTCAGTACTTCTATTTTATTTAAATTTTTTATTGTTCTTATCTTTGAAACTTGCAATATTGAAGGTAGCTGAATTCTATAGAACATTCTTTTACTCAGACAAAAAAATGTGCTGTTTTTGTAAATTCTAGCCAATTTTTTTAAAGAAAAGAACAATTCTTAACAAAAAAGCAAATTTCGGGTGTCTTATACTCAATATGCGTTCTGTAAGAATAAAAATCAAGTGTTAATTTCAGTGTCAGTAACACAGATATTCTTTTTTACAGATTTGAAGGGGTAGATTTAGTATTTATGCTACTGATGTACTTTTGTAAGTATTTAATTGTATGCCAACAAACATAAAAGATCGAATCATGCATAAAAATATTTAAAAATTAAATATAGATATATATGTGTGTATGTGCATGCGTGCGTGGATGCGTGTACGTATTTAAAATGCTTCAATTATTAATTTGATTAATTTAAAACAGAAATCGGTGAATTTTTAAAATTTTCAGAGAAATATCTAAGGTTTTTGAAGTTTTTATCGAAAAATTTTCTTTTGCTTATTTACTAGTGCAGATTCAAATGTTTTTATTTTAAAGAAGAAAAAAATCTGAAAATTTATGTAATAGGGTAAGTACGGGAGATATGGATCACAGGGTGAGATGGACCAGTTAAATATTTCGTTAATGCGGCGTCCTACAGTTGGCACATCTATCTTAGTCAGACACTTAAAAATATTTTGTATGAAGTGCAACTTTTTGCTTCTCAAAAACATAATATTTTTTCAGCTAAAAATCATTATTGCTTTTGGTAAGTCAAATACTTTTTTCACATGGCTATAGTTATGCATTTAAAGGTTTTGGTTTATATGTGGTCTATCTAGTTTTAATGATGTAATCTCGGGGAACATTTAGGCTTCTAAATAACCTAAATGGCGACGTATATCTACAGCGTACAGTCGGACTGGGTCGGGAAAGATGGACCAAGTGTAGACGGGAGAGATGGACCAGGTTTTCTGTCGGAAGGAATGAACCATACAATCTGGAATTTAAAATTTTGCTTTTTAAAGAGCTAATTTTAAAATACTAACGGATTGTATTTTTCTGTTTTCAGAATATCCCTGTATTAGAAAAGTTTCATCTACACGCGCGTAATGGACTGAAGATAGTTTGAAAAATGCTATTAAAGTCGTTCAAGAAAAGAATACGAGTGTCAATCAAGCATCAAAGACTTTTAGCATTCCTAAAACTACTTTAAAGAGAAGAATTAAAACACATAACTTTACCAAGGGTTCCTTAGGCCCTTCATGAATATTGGGCTGCGAAAACGAAAACAAAATTGTTTCTCATATAAATAAACTACAGACAACAAACTACAAGTTCGGGGTTGGACACCGTGTAGAGACTCACGTTCTATGGCATACGAACTAGCGGAAAAATTTAAGATACCTCATACTTTTAACAAAGAAGCCAAAAAGTCTGGTTATGACTGGTTACAATCATTCATTACTCGAAATCAAACACTCTGAATAAGGAAAGCAGAAGGTGTACCAGTCGTTCTAGCAAAGGGAATGAACAGAAAAACTAAGTATGAATATTTTAAACTGCTCGAAGGTGTACTTAAGGAATATGATATTTTTGAAAAGCTACGTTGTATTTTTAATATGGACGAAACTGGCTTGCAGCTGAATAGTAAGCCTAGTGAAGTAGTGGCCATTAAAGGCTCTTATAATGTGACACAATCACATCGGGGGAAAAGGGAGAAACTATTTCAGTTTTATCATGTTGTAATGCTGAAGGGACATTTCTTCCTCCATATTGTATTATTAAAGGAAAAAAACAAAAAATGAATTTTTAGATAGAATGCCACCTTGAGCAAAAATTTAAATGTCACAAAAATCTGCTTATGTTAATTCTGATATACGTATTTTTGGATTGGTTAAAAAATCATTTCACTCCTAAAAAACCCATAGGCAAAGTTTTGCTTATTCTTGACTGCCACACTTCGCACACAAGCTGTCTTGAAATGTTATACAGTATGCTGAACAGAACGAAATAATTCTATAATGCTTACCAAGTCATACGACTCACTGGCTGCAGCCTCTTGACCGTTCTTTTTTCAAGTCCCTAAAGACAAACTACTATGCTGCGTGCAATAATTTTCTGAAGAATCATCCTTCTAGAAAAATAAACAGGCTTCACTTTGGTAATTTACTTAATTCTGTTTGGGTAAAATCGGCAAATGTTGAAAGTGGCATCAAAGGTTTTCAGGTATGTGGATTAATCCCTTTTGACGCTGATGTGATACTACATTATGTTTATTTATCAGAAGTTGAAATTGAAGTTAATTTTGTCCCACCTGCAGTAATCAGTGGGGGGACTCAGTTAACGGAATTTCGTTCTGCAGTAAACAATAGTTCTCCTCATTTAGATACTGCTGTTCCTAGCACATCTAAGCAAAACACTGGTGAAACGCCTACAAAACTTTTGGATCAAATATCTCTCATACCAAATGTGAACAAAGTAAATACACTGAAGAGAAGGTCCCAAAATATTGCCTCCATTTTTTATACTCCAGAAAACATTTTGAAATTAAAGAAGAAAAAGAAAGAAGAACTCGAAAAAGAAGAAAAGAGACGAAACAAAGAAGAAAACTGGAAAGAAAGAAACCAGAAAAAAGAAAGAAATTAAAAAGTTTCAATATTCGTCCTCATCGGACTCTGACATGGATATAAACATTCAATAAATGTGTGGTGACGAGGATGACGATTTAGAAGATTGGAACGAAAACGCATGTGTGGGATGCGGCGAAAATTACAATGATACGAAACAAAAAGTAGATTGGATACAGTGTGTATCTTGTTTGCGTTGGCTTCATGAAGGATATTCACGGTTTGATGTAACATGCTATAATTGTGGGAAGAAATTAAATAGCAAGAAATAAGTTACAGTAAAACAATCGTAACTCGTAGAATATAAAATATTTTCATAAATAAAGTTTAAATCTGTTGAGATATTAATATTTTAAAAAACAAATTTAATTTTCATAGATATATATTAAAAGGTCAAATAATATAATTCATGTAAACATAATGTTGAGTAATTTAATTGTAAGCAAGTTCATTTAATTTTCTTGTAGTAAAAATAAGCTTTTATAAATTTAATATATGTGCAATTATTTCAATATTTTATTATGTCCATCTCTCCCATTCATATGGTCCATCTCACCGGACTACTCCGGATAGGATGGACTACATAGTAAAAAATTAAAAAAATTATAAAATAAATTCCCTTAAATATATGAACTTCTGCATTAGAACTTTTGTTAAGAAACATCATACACTATACATATATACTGTGAAAAGTAAAATATATGGCTTTTAGAGCGCGAAGAAAAAACGTGGTCCATCTCTCTCGTAATTATCCTATATATAACTTTTATGAACGGTTTAAAGAAAAATATATAGGTTTTTGCATGACCCTAACAGAAATACTTACCCTAAATAAATACTTTTAATATCTGTCCCTTGTCGGGCCTAAACAATATCGGAAATATCTTAATATGTGCCCCTTCTCGTGCCAAAACAATGTAGGAAATAACTTTTTTTTTTTGTTGTTCTGTAAATTATGTTTTTGTTTAATATTATAAGAAACGGTGTTGTTTCTCAGCTAAATAAATACTTTTAAACTTGTTTTACTCAGAAGTTAGCCTCTTTGTGTTGAAAGTATTGCTTTTAAAAATAATCGGTCAAGTGCAAGTTTTACTCAGTCAGAATATAAACTCAGTTAAAATTTTGCTAATTTTTAATTATTTATTTATCGAACTGTACGTGTAAAAGTATTCAAACGCGAATGAAGCATTTTTTACGCAAAACATGGTATAGATATGTTATATATGTACAGCTAGTTTTATTTCAATAAACATTAATGCTGGGCATATTTCATTATATCTCTATTATTTTTTAGCTTTAAAATATCCAGAGTTAATGTTAAACATTTTTTTAAATGATACATAAACTGTTAAATTTTTTTTTTTTTTAATGAAACACCAAATCTATACTATTAAAATCCGTTCATGTATCTATGTAAACTCAAAAACTCGGAAACCACAGGGCGCAGGGCTACGAAATTTTGCACACGGGTAGCTGGTAGGGCGGCCATGAACGATTGGGCAAAAAAATCGAAATTTTTAAATATTTTTGATAGATTAAATATTAATTAAAATCCATCTACAAAGAGATCTCATCAAAAATACGCTTTTTTATCTTCGGTTGGTTGGTTGTATAAAATCTTCGCAGAAGTCATTAAATAAATCAAGGCAGGAATCATTGCAATTGCGAGTCAAGTGTTTAAAATTGATGGATCAGAGATTATATGATATGTAGACAATCAACTTAATTATTAACCATTGCTAAATGCTAAAATCTTAATTTTAAAGGATTTTATCGACTTAATGAATGATAATTAGCTGGGTTTAAGGGTTTTTTTGCATGACGTATATTAGTATGATAGAGATTATTAATACAGAAAACTTTATTTAGCAGATTATTTGTTAAAAAGGGGATGGGCAGGGGTGGGGGAGTAAAAGAATTTTTATTAAATATCACTTTTATTTTACTAGACCGCACGCAACTTGGCGGCGGCTTTTTCATGAATTGACCCTCCTTATTAATAAATCCAAATCTGCTGCTCTGATTTCAACAGAACTGACTACATTTAACAAAATTAACATTTTTAGCTTCACCCGCAATGTTTAATCGCTGTTTTATATAGATAATACTGCTATTTTAGAATAACAGTTTTCGTAAAAATTAAATTTATGTTTCTAATAAAAATATAGAGTCCGTATTTAGTTGATGCATACCAACAGTCAAAGTTAGTGATTTGTTGTTGAGCACTTGACCGCGCGCCTCTTCGTGGCCCCTTCCTCAAGGTTTTTTCGCTAACTGTGCTTTATTTCCAGAAATCAGATCATTATGTTCCGAACTTCTCCAAACCCGTTCCATTTTGCTAAATTATCATAAAAATTAGCATTTATAGCTTCAGGGTGTACTTCTAGAAAACAGTTACCAGTATTTCCGAATAATAGTCTAAGCCAAATTTCACATTAAGTTCCTAGCAATGAATGAATGAATCAAATGAATCAAATGAATCAATGTTTAAAGATGCATATAGTGGCTCTTTTAATTTATCATTTGCTGAAAGGCACTTGAACATCTGCTCCCCCCCCCCCTGTCCCTCCCTCAATGCTTTTTGTCTAATTGTACCCTGTTTCCATATCTCAGCAACTAATTTTCCGATTTCAGCTCAAATGATTCCAAACATCATATTTAACTTAATAATCAACGTCTATATCATTAAACTAAATTTATGAGTAGCGGGTACCACTATTTCCGAATAACAGTCTAAGACAAATCTCTAATTCAGTTCCTAGCTTAACCAAACGAACGAATTTTTAAAGATGCATAGCGGCCCTCCTAATTAGTAATTTACTGAAATGAACTAGAACACCTGCTCCTCCCCGGCATTTCCTTCAAGGTTTTTTTCTCTAACTATGCCCCGTTTCCATAACTCAGCAACTATCTTTCCAATTTCAACGCAACTGATTACAAACATTATAATTAACTTAATAGTCACCCTCTATAACATTAAAGTAAATTTATGAGTAGTAGTTACCACTATTTCCGAACAATAGTTTAAGCCAAATTTGTAATTAAGTTCATAGCTTAACCAAACGAACAAATTTTTAAAGATGCATAGTGGTCCTCCTAATTAGTCATTTTCTGAAGGACACTTGAAGATCCCCTCCCTCCGTCGCCCCCCTCAAAGTTATTTTCTCTAACTGTGCCTTATTTCAATAACTTGGCTAATAATGTTTCCATCTTCTCCAAACCGCTTTTGTATCACGTCTACTATTATGATGCCGTAAGCAACGGAACCTGTGTCAGATGTTCGCTCGGAAAGAGGTTTGTTTAGAACAGAATGCTCCCCTGGCGGTGGAAGGTGGAAATAAAAGATTTTCCAGAGCGTACTAGCATGCCCGGTATACGGTGCCAAAGCCATCGGAGACCCGGACCAGAGTTTCGTTTTTTAAGAGATTTAAGTTTATTACACGGGCCTGGGCAATGCCGGCGGGTCAGCTAGAATAATAATACACCCTATTAAAATCCGTGCGCGTTTCTATCTATGTAACCTCAAAAACTCTGAAACCACAGGGCGCAGGGCTACGAAATTTGGCATACGAGTTGCTGGTAGGGAGCCCATGAACGATTAGGGCAAAAAATTAAAACAAATTTAAATAGATTTTTTTTTATTTTATGTTTCTTGACGAATTTTTGCCTTTTTTATGTCAACCCGTAATCGCGCGGGTTCTAACCAGTTCTAAATGTTTACTGCAATGTGAGATATAAATATTAGGGACGCCACGATGCAATACTAAGAAGCTGTAAGCGGGTATTACGATAATTATTTTACCTCGCATGCAAATAATTAGAGATTATTTAATTGCGCTTCGTTATTTCATTTTTTTTTTTAAATAAAGAAAAACACTTTATCACAAACATCAACAAAATTTTTACTCTATTTATTCCCTTATTCCAAGGATATCGTTTTATTGTCTGCTGCCATAGCAACATAAATTAAGTTTCATTAAAAAAAATGCACAGTAGTAATTTTTTTTCTAAATCGTATAGTTATTGAACAACTCAACACTTTAACAAGGGAATTAAATTTATTTTATTCACAGTTTAGAATTAAATTCATGAACTCCCGTGCGTTAAACGGGTTAAACAGCTAGTAATATAAATATTTTTTAAAAGAGGTTGTTTTAAAAATTTAAGGCAGCTTCATTATTAAATGAGACTTTCGCTAGACTTTGAACTAGCTGAGATTTTTGGTCTATTTTTACTAGCATTATTGAAATAAATTGTAATATTTTAGAAAATATTTACGCAATATAAATTACTTCATTTTATTGCCTACCAAACATTGTACAGTCTGTTTTCTATAGTATGTAATTAAACTAATTATAAGACAAAATATAGTACTATTAAGTATTACTGGAAGCACTTTTAATGCCCATTTTTACGTCCACAATGATTCGTATGATAATATTTCGAGTTATTCCATTGTGGTTAGCAAATTTTGAAGAGAAGTCTGTTATGGCAAAAAACATATTTGAAATTTAAAATATCGCGCAATTATGTTGCGATATCTCGACTGTATGATCTAACACCTCGATTTTTAATTTATGTGGAAAAAATCTCTTTTGTAAGTTATTTATCCAATCTAACTTTTATGCACATTTTAAATAAGCTTTAAACAATAAATAATTTTTATTTTAAAAGTTTATAAAATGTTTAGGTAAAGACGCGTGAAATTTCGACTTCATATTCTGCACACATTTGAAATAAGCGAACTCTCTCTAAATATTCTTAAACTAACGAAAAAAAATAATGTAAAACATTTGCATCATAATACTCTTTTCCAAGCTTATGAATTTTTAATCTTATTAAAGCATAATTTCAGTTAAAACATTTCTTCTTCAGTTAAAATTTTAAAGCTTCAAGAGTTCTAGACTCTTCTAAGTTTTCATCTCACAGTACGTAGATTTTAATACGGATTCTTTTCGGAAATAACAAAAGAGTTGAATTTTTCGTAGCAATAATAATCTTCTGTTGTCTTAACATTAATGTATTTTGTTTAAAATATTTAAAATATTTTAATAATTATTGTAGTTGCGTGATATTAATTACTAGTTATATATAAAATGCGTCGTATCTTTTGATTGTTTTGGGTGAAAATAAATATAATTTTATTATACATTCATTACATTTATAATATTAATTTTATTAAATACTAAATTTTAAGTAAGAATCCATATTTACAATGCAAGAGAAAATATGGATCTTTAAACTGAAAATGCACGTTTTCAGTGATAGCATTTGTCAAAACCACTTCGTTCTTTCGGAGTTTGGCTTTTAATACCGGGGTTGGTGGAATAAAAATAAGGTAATTTTAGCAAACTTGTACAAAAACACTTCCCTTTTATGAATCAAAATTATTGCTTTAAATATCGTTTTTATTCACTAACCCAATTCTCTTTTAGTGCCATTGTGATAAGTTTTAAGATCTATCTTTCAGAAATATTTAGTTGAAAAATCTATGTTTATTCTTTAAATTCTAATTTTGTGAATAAATGATAATAATTACCTGCTGAAAGTAAAAATAATTACGATATAATGATTTCTAAGTTTCAATTTATCGATACAGATTTTACTATTTTGTAGAATAAACCTATTCGTGAAGCTTGCATACAATAAAATATATTATTAATTTTCGAATTTTCTTGAAAAATATAATTTAATCAAGATATTACTTTTATCAGGTATTCAAATTGAAAAACATTTTTCTTTTCAATTTTGATGAGAAAATGGTGCAAATAGAAATGTAGTAATTCCTATTATTTCTCTTTTACGCCTTTTTATCCACAACAATGGCATAATTTAGTTGCCACCATTAAAGAAATGTCATTAAGAATTTTAAAAAATAATAATAATATTTCGTAAAATAGTTTTTATTTCAAAATTTCGAGAATAATTATAACATTCTTGTATTCTTACGAATAATTGATATTTTTTTCAGCTTGTAAGTCACCCTATACTCGAAAAAGTAGACGTGAAAGACAAATACACAGTCACATTTTAATATAATAGATGTAACATGAAGAAGAAATTCCCAGTTACCAAAAAAAGTAATACATTTTTCTCCACAAATTTGGCAAAAATATAATCAGTTTATTTGTATATGAAGAAGTTGAAAATTATACAGGCTTGCGCTCAAAAAGATAAATTTTTGATCGACGATAGACAGAACTTTAAAAACAGTTTGCATGCATAAACTTTTATCTGATATGCTGTGAAAATATTTGGTAAATTTTTCAAGGGAAATTGCTCATGAAAAATAAGTCTTATTCAATCAAACTATTCGCTTAGGACGCGTTTAGAATGATCTCAGTAGAAGTTATTATTTTTTTTTCTTATGACGATTAATATGGTTTATAATCTAGATTTTAAACAAAAAATTCATAATATTTTCAAATAAAAACTGTGCCACAAATTCAATGGCTCAATATGGAGTTTCAAATTTTAATATGTTTTTCTTTAAAATTTTCCTTTAACGATAAAAACTCTGCAAAGAAGTAAATACACGTGAAAATTATTCTCAACTCTCCAGATAAGCTAAATGGTAGCGACTACTTTTGTGTATTTTAGTAGGTTTTAGTATGGTTCTTAAAGTGAACGCAATATTAATGTACTTTAATGTTATAAGTACAAAGAAGAATATTTTTAATACGATAGTGTAATTAAAATTGTAGACCGTGGAATAATTTTTCTATGTTGTTATTAGTCGCAATAAACCAAAAGGACGTTGCTAACAGAACGTGGATGATTCAAATATGAAATCAAACAAATTGATAAACTCGGCTGTCTTGGAAATATATTATACGTGGTTTGCAGTGACAATAATCCAACGAAGAAGTTTAATATGATACATTTACAATACGGTTTATCTGGTCCTAAGACACTGGATTATTCAATAGTTACTATGGAAACCTGTATAGTGTTTAGAGTTGAGAAAACAATTTTAGTGTACAATAAGCAGAAGTGTTAATTCATCTTAATAGATAAATACAGAATTCACATTTCTGAGAATAAAAGCACCCTAACATCATATGACGGTGGACTTTCGAGTTTTCGACGCCCCACTTTGATGGTTATGCTTTTCGATGCAAATTTTCCTGATTGCTGAATCGGCTTGGTTTGTTAGGATACAAGATTTCTCGGACTGAACTCATCTATTAGTTTCTTTTATGAATGGCAACAGTGTGAAGGACTTTTATTTAAACTGGGATTTTCGTTGTAAAGAACAGAGCTCTCTGCAACTAAAAACGATATGTTTTAAGTACTTGTTTTTCAGTTCAAGGCACTATATAATTTTGTTTCTACGATTCTCAATCTTATGTTTATGAGGTTAATAAAGACGTTCGTTTAACCCACTTCATTTTGATTTTTCTTCGCAAACTTTCTACACGCAATCAGGATAAACTGTAGGAATACTGTTGGTGGTACTTGCTTTACAAACATGCTTTCCTCCGCATCGCTTACAGTGTGTTCCTAAAACCATATGATAAAATTGTATATTCTTTGATATTGTTTGCTGTGAAGTGATGCACTTCGACATATTTTTCGGACGCACACAAAGATATTTTATACAAAAATTAAATTAAGCTAACTCTATAACGATTTGTTAAAAATAATCTACCAAGAGCAGAAATATATAAGTTATATATTTATAATCATACTCAAGTCTCTACTCTAACATAATTTTATTGTAAATATTTATAATTATGTTTATCAGTGTAAAAATTATTGTTTTGTATAATACACTCTATGGTTTCTTGTCATGGAGAAGAAATTGTTTACAGAAGCTCAAGCCTACCCAGGCAGCAAGCAGACTTTGAGACGACTATACTGAAGTTAGCCAAAGAATACATGAATGGTAGAATTTATTGCGGGGGCAATAAAGCGTGCCTCTAAGAGTCATAAAAATGACCAAATATTTTTTACGACTTCTACTCTGAAGTCAGTCATTCCTTCAATCACCAGGTCTATAAAAATTAGAAAACCAATAAAGAGACATTGTAGTGCTATCTTATGAGTGAATTCTAGTCAGTGAAAAGCGTATTACCAAATTAATCACGTCCATGCAATTTGCATGAAGGTGGTGATACATTCATTGTGATTTCAGATTTAGAATATACATTCAGATTTCAGACTTTATCGAGAGTGTTTCAATTTTGCAAGCTCTTAGGAGCATTCCCCAAAATGTTTTTCTTTAAGTTAAACTTCGTTTCAAGCTTTCGATGATGACAGTCACTTTAGACTGACTCTCCTTATGAGAGATATCTTTAATAAGGCATTTTCACTAGCTGAAATTATGACTTCAAGTCGAACTATGATTTTAATTAAATAATTAAGTTTGATCTCGCATGAGAACCATTACGCGAATATTTTTTATTTGTGCATTTTTTGAGATGTTGATCCAGTGAAACTTCATCCTATTCTAAAAAGTCTACACTTTAACTGATGTACAGAAGGTATCCCAATGTTATCCAAATCCAATGGTATATCCAAATGTTTTATGCTTCATTCTTTTATATGTCTCATTTTGATTTTGAATTTATGTATGATAGGGATTCGACGTATTTCAAGAAAACCATTGAATTATTTGTTTAAAAGCAAGTCATTGTATGACAGAATAATAATCGTTTTAAAATGTTAATTAAAACGAAGCGCAATTTGACGGAAATTCCAATTAAAGGGTAATCTTCTATTCGGAATCAACTACTCTTCAATCGTCAGATAATAATAAAGTACTTTAAATTTGCAGTAAACAACTTTAATTATCTCGTCGGAAAAACCCATTCATAAACTGTTTTCAACTCAGCTAAGTACATGGAGTAAACGCCCACGTGAAAGAATGATTATCACGTGCTATCATGTGCTTTTTCCCAGTGACGTCATCCAAGGCTACCAAGGACTGAAAAACTCTTTAGATTTTTAGTTAGTTGTTGTGTGAATTTCTTTATAAAATGTAGTGTGTGAAAATGTCAGAGCGATGTAAATGCTCTGTGTAATTATGTAATCAAAAAACGTATATTAAACCTAAATTTAATCGAAAGGAAATACTCTATTAATTCTACAGTGATTATTCAACGAAACTAATTTTATTATTTTGCAGAAGTGATCTTATAGATTAATCTGGAATACTCTAACGGATAATATCATACGTGAGGAAGTTGCAACACGTCACCAATCTATTTATTGGATATACTAAATGCTTTCATCGCCCAATCAGGTAAGCGAATGCATGCTTACTTAACTCTATTTATGAAGTATTATTTATACAATTAAAGAAACTATTTTACACATTAAATAAACTGCGCCGCCGATAGATTATGAGTAACTGATAATGATAATATGTATTAAATAAAAATTTTAAGCACATTAGCTATATGCTGAAAAAACTCGCTTTATAGAAAATAAAAACGAACGCAAAGAAAAGCGATTCGTATAAAATTAAATTAAATATCTTTAAAAATAATTAAAGATAGAAAATAAAAATGGCTACATTCAAAGAAAGCCAATTCATCGAGAAACTAAATTCGAGCAATTATTCCAACTGGAAATTTAAGCTCGAAATGCTTCTCATTAAAGAAGACTTATTTGAAGTAATAAGTGATCAACCACCAACTCCTTTAAATGAGGATTGGAACAAAAGAGATAGAAAGGCGAGAGCTTTAATTAATCTAAGCATAGATGACGCACAAATTGTGCATGTAAAAAATTTTACCACAGCCAGGCAAACCTGGGAAGGTCTCAAAAGTACGCATGAAAGAGCAAATTTGAGTAGCAAACTGTACAGTACTAAACTGCCCGAAAACGGCAATATGATTACTCATATAACAAATATTCTACAAATAGTAGATAAATTATCCGCCATAGGCGAGAATATAAATGACTCACACATATCCGCACTATTTCTATGCTCATTACCGCCCAGCTACAACACGCTTATCACAGCATTAGAGGCAAGGCCCGAAGCCGAATTATCCCCAGATTTTATCAGAAGTAAACTCATAGATGAGTATAATCGCAGACAAGGAATGTCTGAACAAAACAACAGCTCTGAAAGGCATTTAAAACACAAAGAAAACACACTTATAACGACTACAAAAGAAATTCAAAATATTGAAGTCACTGTAAGATGACAAATCACAGTAATAGCGAGTGCTATCACCTCAAGAGCAGATACACACAGCACAACAAAAACAAACACACATATCAAAATGTGAATAACTTTAATAATAAAAATAAATCTAAACCTTTTTCATCATCA
This sequence comes from Maratus michaelseni, assembly GCA_963931845.1. NCBI lineage: Eukaryota > Metazoa > Arthropoda > Arachnida > Araneae > Salticidae > Maratus > Maratus michaelseni. The sequence continues at coordinate 362,562,133 of OZ007586.1, read as the reverse complement.
CTATGCTATGAAAACACAGAGAATTATAAAGAGAATACTGACTGTCACGATAACGCGAATGATCAGAAAATAAGCTCAAAAACTAATCAATCAGAAGATCGCGTACTAATAACAGAAAAATTAGGAAAACAGAACTGGATACTCGACAGTGGCAGTACCTCACACATTGCAAATGATAAAAGGTTATTTGATAAATTTAACAATTTTGAAAAATCATCAGTCACCATCGCAAACGGCAACAAACTCGAAGCATTCGGTTCAGGCGACGTTTTAATAAAAACGAAATCCCCAAGTGGAGAAATAAAACTCACAAGACTACAGGAAGTCCTATACGTCCCAGAACTAGAATCCAATTTAATATCCGTAAGCAAAGCAACTAAAAATGGATGCAAATTAATCTTTGAAAATGACAAATGCGACTTAACGTTCGACGGTGAAATTTATATAAGAGCGAAGAACAAAAATAACTTATACATAATCGAACAAACAAACCACTCAGAAAATGCAGAAAATTATGCAAACGTCACACTAAGCTGTAATAATAATAAAGAATGTTTAGAAGTATGGCATCGAAGACTAGGACACCGTGATTATGAAGCAATCAAAACAATTGTTAACAAACAGCTAGCTACCGGAATAAAAATTAGAAACTGCAGACACAATAACAAATTATGTGAAACCTGCATTAAATCTAAATTAAACGACGCGCCATATCCAAAATCGGCTACAAATAGAGCAAACAAAGTTCTCGATTTAATACTCAGCGACGTCTGTGGACCTATAAGTACACCAACACTAGGAGGAAAACAATACTTTCTCACATTCATCGACGATTACTCGAGATATACAACTATATACTTACTATCTAAGAAAAGCGAAGTAATTGATAAATTAAAAGAATACATTGCAATGGTAAATAATCAATTCGGTAGAAAACCAAAAGAAATAAGATCCGATAATGGAGGAGAATATAATAGCAACGAAATAGAGAATTATCTAAAGGAAAACGGGATATTACACCAATTCACAATTCCACACAACCCGAGCCAGAACGGCGTGGCAGAAAGGAAGAATAAAAGCCTACTCGATATGACACGTAGCATGCTCTTAGAAGCAAATTTAAATAAACAATTTTGGGGAGAGGCAATACACACAGCGACATATTTACAAAACAGATTGCCAACAAGAGCGAACGACAAAACTCCATACGAACTATGGAAAGGTATCAAACCTGATCTCAAACACTTAAGAACCTTTGGATGTAAAGCATTTGTTTACATTAATAAAATACATCGAGGAAAACTAGATAATAGAGCGCAAGAAGGTATTTTTCTAGGTTACGACACACGTTCCAAAGGATATCGCATACACACAAAAGACAAACAAATAATAATTGCCAGGACTGTAAAATTCATAGAACATGAAATAAAACACTCAAACAACATTGAGGAAGATTCAAATCTCGAAGAAATCTCCACTGATGATAGAAATCAAGAAGAGAAGAATAAAAATTACATTGAAATTGACATTAATGATAAAGAAAAACAACCATGCGAGTCCAAACAAACACAAATAGAACCAAGAAGGTCAAATAGATCTAACAGAGGAGTACCACCAGATAGATTTGTCTGTTTAGTTAAAGACACACAATCAAATGAACCAAAGAATTGGAACGATATCATGGAAATGAAAAATCCACACGATAGGGAAAATTGGCTCAAAGCCACCGAAAATGAAATCAAGTGCCTAGCTAAAAATAAAACTTGGACATTAGTCGATCCGCCACCAGGCAAGAAAGTGATAGGTTCAAAATGGACTTTTAAATTGAAACGCGACAACCTAAACCAAGTGCAAACCTATAAAGCACGACTCGTGGCACAGGGATACAGTCAGAAATTCGGAGTAGATTATGACGAGACCTTTGCTCCAGTTGTCTCTCATACCACAATCCGTGCATTTCTCATAGCAGCATTAAATCATAACCTTAAAGTTTATCATATCGACGTGAATACAGCGTTTTTACACGGAAACCTACAAGAAGAGGTATACATGAAACAGCCGGAAGGCTATATAGCTCCAAATCAACAAAACAAAGTATGTAAATTACAAAAAGCAATATACGGGCTCAAACAAGCTGCCAGAGCATGGCACACGAAAATCTCCGAGAGTCTTAAAGCATTAAATTTTGTACAAAGTACATCTGACTCATGTCTTTTTATACGCGAAAATTGTGAAAACTCGACATACATTATAGTTTATGTGGACGATTTGTTAATTGCCGGAAAAAACGAAGATATAATTGAATTAATAAACAATCTCAAAAGGGAATATGAATTGAAAGATTTGGGAGAAGTCAATAACTATCTCGGAATAAATATAAAAAGAGACGATAAAAATTTCTACTTAAACCAAAATTCAAAAATTGAAGAATTGGTAGATAAACTCAATCTTCAAAACGCAAAACCTTACAGCACACCTATGGAAGCAGGTTACAATCGACTCAACGATGATGAAAATCTATTACCTAACAATATTAAATTCAGACAAGCAACGGGAACATTACTCTACATCTCAACATTAACCAGGCCAGATATTTCAGCAGCGGTCAACATACTCAGCCGTAGAAATGAAACCCCTCGAGAAAAAGACTGGAAAGCAGTCAAAAGAATCGTAACATACTTAAACAACACAAAACACCTCAACCTGACGCTAAGTTCGAAAAATAAGCCTATTCTCGAAGTTTACGCAGATGCAGATTGGAGAGGTGATCCAGAAACTAGACGATCCACCAGCGGAAATATATTTATGTTAGGAAAATGTCCCATACATTGGACAACGAAAAGACAGACGTGCGTTGCTCTGTCATCAGCAGAAGCTGAATACATTTCTGTAAGTAACGCAGCACAGGAAATACTATGGATGATAAAACTCCTGGAAGATTTAAAATTACCGCAACAGAAACCCATAACAATATACGAGGACAATCAGCCATGTATAAAAATGGTTGAAAGTGAAAAACATACTCGAAAAAGTAAACATATAGATATCAGATTCCACGCGATAAGACAACTCAAGGAAGATGGAATAATAGATTTAAAGTATTGTCCCACAGAATTTATGACCGCAGATTCACTCACCAAGCCCAACCCCAAACCTGAATTCATTAAACACCGAAACAATCTGAACTTACTTTCATATCCTACATAGAAGATTAAGGGGGAGTGACGGAAATTCCAATTAAAGGGTAATCTTCTATTCGGAATCAACTACTCTTCAATCGTCAGATAATAATAAAGTACTTTAAATTTGCAGTAAACAACTTTAATTATCTCGTCGGAAAAACCCATTCATAAACTGTTTTCAACTCAGCTAAGTACATGGAGTAAACGCCCACGTGAAAGAATGATTATCACGTGCTATCATGTGCTTTTTCCCAGTGACGTCATCCAAGGCTACCAAGGACTGAAAAACTCTTTAGATTTTTAGTTAGTTGTTGTGTGAATTTCTTTATAAAATGTAGTGTGTGAAAATGTCAGAGCGATGTAAATGCTCTGTGTAATTATGTAATCAAAAAACGTATATTAAACCTAAATTTAATCGAAAGGAAATACTCTATTAATTCTACAGTGATTATTCAACGAAACTAATTTTATTATTTTGCAGAAGTGATCTTATAGATTAATCTGGAATACTCTAACGGATAATATCATACGTGAGGAAGTTGCAACACGTCACCAATCTATTTATTGGATATACTAAATGCTTTCATCGCCCAATCAGGTAAGCGAATGCATGCTTACTTAACTCTATTTATGAAGTATTATTTATACAATTAAAGAAACTATTTTACACATTAAATAAACTGCGCCGCCGATAACGTCCATGCAATTTGCATGAAGGTGGTGATACATTCATTGTGATTTCAGATTTAGAATATACATTCAGATTTCAGACTTTATCGAGAGTGTTTCAATTTTGCAAGCTCTTAGGAGCATTCCCCAAAATGTTTTTCTTTAAGTTAAACTTCGTTTCAAGCTTTCGATGATGACAGTCACTTTAGACTGACTCTCCTTATGAGAGATATCTTTAATAAGGCATTTTCACTAGCTGAAATTATGACTTCAAGTCGAACTATGATTTTAATTAAATAATTAAGTTTGATCTCGCATGAGAACCATTACGCGAATATTTTTTATTTGTGCATTTTTTGAGATGTTGATCCAGTGAAACTTCATCCTATTCTAAAAAGTCTACACTTTAACTGATGTACAGAAGGTATCCCAATGTTATCCAAATCCAATGGTATATCCAAATGTTTTATGCTTCATTCTTTTATATGTCTCATTTTGATTTTGAATTTATGTATGATAGGGATTCGACGTATTTCAAGAAAACCATTGAATTATTTGTTTAAAAGCAAGTCATTGTATGACAGAATAATAATCGTTTTAAAATGTTAATTAAAATGAAGCGCAATTTTACATTGCATAATAAACTAATTGTAAGCAGCGTTTAAGCTGACTTAACTTTTGAAAGCCTTTTTGCTTTCTATCTTTCCTTCTTTTATTCTTTTTGTAAATAATTGTTAATAATGTGTAAATAAAATTTTTAATTTTAATTATATTTGTTTCTTTTAATCATCAGTGTTATGTGTATCTCTTTTCTTTTTTAGGTTTATTTTATTTCTTTTCTAGGTATTTTGAATTTAGCTATTTCCCACGAATATTGTTTATAATTTATTTATTATTTTAATATTTTAATACTTAAGAGACGTTCCTGGAAATTATTGGGACACCAAATTATTATCTCTGGATGAGCAGTTATTGACCAGTTATGTTGTTTATAATTTATTTAATGATTAATATTGCATGTTTAATTATAATTATTCTGAGGAAGGCTCGTATATGTAGGGGGTTCTAAAATTCACAACGCAAGCTTAACCCCTTCACGACGAGCGTCCTTTACAGGATTTTTAATCTTTTACCACCGGTTTTTCAAAACAGAAATTTTCACCTAATTGAATCGCAGAAATGCTAAGATTTAATAAGGCAAATCTTACAAAAAAAATAACTGGTGGGAATAATCGAGGATTCTGAGCATCTTATGCGTCACGTATACGTGTCGCTTGTCCCCAAGGGGTTAATGTTTAGTTATTAAATTAACATCATTTATTTTATAGTGTGATCGCTTAGGAATTTCTCATGCTCACGTTTTGTCTCTAATTGAGAAAAATTATTAATATTTATATACGATCACGAATATTTTCATTTTTGCTAACTAAACGTATCATCCAGTGATGCTTGGTTTGGCAGATTATAGAAAGTTTAGTATTAAATAACCACCTTTTTATCCGCTACCTAAATCCTTCCACCACTGTTACATAGTAAAAATGGTGCTGCAATCAAAGAAAAAAAGAGCATATATAGCGGAAGTTGGTTTCTAGAACTATTTTTGATTTATTGACTTTTGGTGTCAAGAACTTGCGTCTGCAATAATTCTTTACAACGTACGTAACTGGATTTATATGGAGTCAATTGCATGAAAAAAGTGGTTATCTTCAGAAATTCTAAATTAAACAATCTATTTTATGCTAGCTGTGTAATGAAACATTACTTTTCTTGCTTAGGAATTTTCCATTACATTTTCTATTTAATAAAATAGTTATTCTTCTTTTAATTAAACTTAAAGTTCTATCATTGGTTTACTATTCCCACCTTTAGTTAGCTTCTGAATGTCATTTTCGTCTGGCGTCTTAGTTAACTTTTGAGCTAACATTCTTCGGTTGACGTAATGTGGTGTTCGTCTAACGGAAAAGTAGCTTTTTTCTAATGAAATTATCCGCATATTTTTCTGTAGTCTTGCACACTTGACTAAAACTAATGTATGAGGATTCATATTCCAGGAACATTTTCCATTTTCTTTTTTAGAATTTAAATTATTTACAGTATTGGTTAGAAAATGAGATTGTGCCGTAATTCTTTTTCTGTGTAAATATCAAAATAAGAATGTTTACATTAAAAACTGCTGGTAAAGGACATATATACCCGGGTGATCAAAAAGTAAGGAAACATTTTACAACACAATAATTCACGAACTCATAAAAATAGAAATGTGAAAATATTTCTAATTATTCCGCGCTAACATTCAAGCGCATCTTAAGTTGTAACTATACCTTGTAAAAGGACATATATACATGGATAATGAAAAAGTCAGGAAACATTTTACAACACATTAATTCACGAACTCATAAAAATAGAAATGTGAAAATATTTCTAATTGCTCCACGCTAACATTCAAGCACATCTTAAGCTGTAACTATAACTTGTAAGAATTCATTTATTTGGAAATTAGAAATATTTTCTAAAAACCAAAGTTAGAATATATACCCATTAGGTCATTCTTCCAAAACAAGCAACTTTTGAATATTAAAACTTTTTTTTTTTAAGGATACTATAAATGTGTGGCATTTTTTCGTTGTTGTTATTATTTAGGTTATATACAATAAGAAAAACACCTAGTAAAAAAAAATTATTGTAAGGAGGAAAAAATATTTACATAATAAAGTTATCTTATACAAAATAAAGTTATCATTTAGAAAATATGTACATTAACTTTAAAAGTTTGACAGAATGTGCCAGCTTCTATCATATTTTTTTTTTGTTTGTTTTTTTTTGTTTTTGTTCTGGGGATAGCATGTAGAATATTTCCCCACTTTTTATTAAGTATTCTTTTTTTTAACAAGCAATCCTTATTTGGTTGTTTCTTGGTTATTCCAATTTTGGGAACTTGCAAACAATTATACTTTATTACAATTAATTACTTAATAAATACAGTAAAACCTCTTAAATAGAATCGCAAGGAATAATTCCTGTTTTAGACAACTATGCACTTCCTTAGAAACGTACTTCTTTCTTTTCAAGATGATCGTGAAAATTTTCCATTTCAAGTAGATTTTTGTTATACAATACATAGACATCTACTGTATATTAATTATATCAATCTAACTGAGTGCTATATCCAAGGGGAAGAATCTTTAGACATTAGTCTTCCCATCCTAAAAACCCTATAAAATTCCAATCAAAGAAACAATCTTTAAGAATAAATATCTAAAGTATCAACAATAAAATTAAATTACTTAAAAAAAGTTAAAGTAAATTAAAATATATTTCATAAAAATGACTGAGGCCTAAAAGCCAACCAATTAAATATTTGGATATTAGTTTGTTTGTTGATGAAATATAATGTTGTTAATAAATACATTAATTTATGATAAATTGTTGAAACATAACTTAGACCATATTTAAAATTAAATTTTCAAAAGTACATGAGTTCTACCAACAAAATAATTTAATTACTTTAAATAATTAATGCTAATTAAACTATATTCCATAAAAAATACTGAGACTAAAAGCTAATTAAAAATTTGGATATTAACATAATTTGTTTGTTGAAGTAATACAAATATTAAAATGTTTTAATAAATGCATTAATTTTATGATAAATTACTGAAACTCAACTTAAAATTATTATTAAAATTAAATTTTCAAATTTAATTACAATATTATTCGGGTTTTATACTTTTTAATTTATATATATTTTTTAATTATATTTCAAATAAATAACAAGCATCATTATCCTGGTTTTCTGCCATTGTCCTGTGCTTTATTTTCCAGGATAATGATGAAATTGATGTAATTAGAAGCTGGCACATTCTGTCTAAAATTTAATTAAAGGTATATATATTCTAAAAGATAACTTTATTATGTATTATATATTGTAATATAAACAATTTTCTACTCACCTAGCTTTTTCTGTAGGTGCCAGGAAAATGATTCAAATTAAACATAACTCTGAAGGCAACTTCAAAATGCCACAAAAAATATAATATCACCAACTGAAAATAATACACATATTACTAAAGAAATAGATTTTGCATTATGTAGAAAAAAATTGAACCCTGTTATCATATGTAGGGAAAATATTGAATGTAATGCAATCTGCCAGGACATTGAAATTTTTTTTCAGTTACATACATTTTAGTAATTTTTTAATTATCAAAAACTAATGAAATTATTTTAAATTATTTTCCATTATATAAAATATTTATTATGAATGTATTAAATTAATTGTTAGTGGAAAATTAGTTTTATTATTAATTTATTTAACATTTAGAGCAACGTAGATGGCTCTTGTTACAAGCCAGGATAATAACTTTTAAAGATTTGATACATTTTTAATAAATGTATTAAATGTTTTTAGTATTTATTATATATCTGTACATTAATCCAAAACATAAAAAGTAATTTCATAAAATACTTGTAAATATTTTTGTATTTATTTTTTAAATGATGTAAGGTAGTTAAATTTATATTTCCTGTTTTTGGAGAAAGACCCATTAATTCTTTTTTCTGCAGCTTTATATTTCACTGGTCATTTACTAATGCACTCACCTTATATCACTTACTTTCTCTTTAATTCTTTGATATTTAGCAAGCATCACTGTCGATATAATATCAGGGATATCATATGCTATTATATGTTAATGGTATGTTAATGCTGATAACTTGAGATTCTAGTATAGTAAGAGAAATGTCGAACGGTGAGAAAAGCATTTTCCCCCAAATTATTATATTAGCAGTAAGGAACTGCAAGTTCAGGCATTGGTGGGAACAATTTTATAACACTTTTTAATTTTATATAAAGAAAACTGAGACACGCTTTTAACAATAACTCAAGTCTGAAAATTCAACAAAAGTTAAACTAAAAATTCATAGCAAAATTTGTATTAATTTTCTATGGATGTTAGATTTTTTATTTTCAAAAAATGTGACAGAATAGAAATCCTAATAAGTATTTTGAAAATTTTTCTTTCTCAGGCAATTTGTCCCTCTAGCCGAAAAGAAAAATGTCGAGTTCTTGACCTTGGGTAGCCATATGTCTTTCAAACTAAGGATTATTAATGGTCTATCGATTTTTAAAGCGCAGGAATAGGTCACAATAAACGTTCTATATAAGAAATGTTTAGATTCATGAGATTTTTTATTTCAGTTGTTTATTTTTTTCTACAAAAAATGTTTTTTGTACAATTAAAAAAAATCAATTGTATAGAATTTATTTCAGATGGTGATAGTGAACTTTCTTATGGGGGTACACTGTAATAAAAGACAAATGTTTATTACATATATAATATAACCATTCACGGAACATTAGGAAAATATAATATAACCATTAACGAAAATATACAATAACCTCTTTAGAGTTACCCACGATTTCGAAAAGCGTACTTTATCTTTAGAAATATCAGAAATCAATATATTTTCGAGATTTAAAGCAGCATTTATAAAAACAGTTTCTTTTGCTGCTATTGATTTTCTGAAACGTTTCCGAGTACTTTTTAAGGTGTATTAGTCAGTTTTCTCAACCCTGAAAATAAATTTTTCAGATGCTATAAATTCTCAAGCAAAGACTTTTTCATGTTCAACAAACATGCTTTGCAGACAAACATGATAAATTAACAGCATCAACATTAACATTAAAATTAATATTATTTTATTATTGTTGCATGTATAAATTCAATTTCGCAGCTGAAAATGTTTAGTTGAGACTTTATACCATCGTAAAAACCGATATTCCGGGTTGAGAAAACTGATTAATGCACTATGAAGTTTCCGAAAATCAGTAGCAGCAAAATAAACTTTATTTTTATAAATGCTTCTTTAAATCGTAAAAATACATTGGTTTCTGGGATTTCTGAAGATAAAGAGCGCTTTTCGGAATCATGGGTAACTCGGAAGAGGTCATTGCATATTTTCGTTCGGGGTTATGTTGTATTTTCGTAGATTAAGAAACATTTGTCTTTTATACAATGTAGTGCTAAGTTTAATACGTACATGAAGATATAAAACAGAGTTAATGAAGAATAAATACGAAGGGTAAATTGATTCTTATTGAAGTATTTTCATTCATATGTTACATGAATAACAAAAAAGTAAATATTTAATATTTTTGTTTGTTCTTACAATAAGACATGAACCAGGGCGAATAAAAAAATATAATAATTATTAATTACAAAATGCACAAATGAAAACAATTTTATTATCTTTATTTCTTTTTGTAGAACGAGAAGCCTGCATTTATTTTTTTTAATACCAATAGCACGTATTGTACTGTCTTAATAAAAAAAAAACGCACAGTGAAATGTTTCCTAAAAAAACCCGCCCTCGTACTTCAAATATTTCTCTAAAGTTATTTTTTTTGTTTTGTTCTGTTTTTATGCACCATTCAGAATGATAAAAATAGTTAAAAATTCCTGAGAAATTTTAACTATTGTAAATTTTTTTAAGAATATTTAGTTTAAAATAATTTAAACTAACAATTACAGAATTTTTGCAAAACATAAGTTTCATTTTTACAGATTTTCTTGTTATAATAGAATTTTAGAATGATCTACATAAATTTTTAATTGTTTTTATGTTAAACCATTAATATATAATAAAATGCGTCATTTTCAACTGATTATGTCAGGTGTGTATTTTTTTTTCTCATGTAAAATGGGTCACTTTTTGGAAAAGGGTTTTTTTTTTTTCAAATTCTCGCTTAATTGGCTGCCACTTTGTAATAAAATGATAAAATGAAAAGTTCGCAACATTAAAATCTTAGTCAGAACAAGCTGTAAAAATTTAGCAATGTTTAATTTTGTTTGCATTCTTTATTAGACTTTATATAGAGAAATTTTCAAAAAATGGGGTTTTTTTTAGAGGACAGCACAATACATGATCAAAAATAGAACTGTGGCGTTAACAAAATGATGTTTTCAAGATCAATTTAATTTCAAGCAGCTGAACATGTTTAGTGGCTGAGACAAAGTCCTATGTTTCTAATTTTCATTTTCAATTATATAATCATATAACTAGTATAACCAGTTTATCACTCGATATTGTATTGCCTTATTTTCTTAAATGAATCATATTATTATTTTTTTATGTTCTTTTTTAATTTCTTCTTTTTCTACTCGGCAAACTATATGGTTAGTTCAGTAATTTTCTGTTGTCCAGAAAATCCTCGTAATGTGTTTGCTTCATTTGAGATTTTTAGGTAGCGTATAACCTATGCATGCTAACAAAAAACAGTTTCCCTTAAACAGGAACATTTTTACTAAAATATTTTTAGGCCATCAGAATTAAATTTGATTTTGTTTATCTGGAAAACAATAGCATGGCCATCGGATAATTAGAAAGAAAATGAGATGTGCAAAAGAATGATTGGTGTGATCTCTCCTTTCTCACTCCACTTCTGAGGAAATGTTCAAATAATAAATTTACTGAAGTTATAAAATTTAAAAAAAATAGAATAAGACAACTTTAAATAATTTGATTTTTATTATCAGAAAAGCAATAGTATAGTCATTTGCTAATTAGAAACAAAAACAAATATGAGAACAGCAAAAGAATGTTTGATCTGTTTATTTTCACAGCAGCCCTAAGGAATTATTCAAACAATAAATTGACTGGAGCTATAAAATTTAAAAAATAAACTGGTTAATAAAATAAGACAATACCAAAATAAAACATAAAAACGTTTATTTCAATTGCTTTAATTATTTAAAGCCCTTTATTGGAAAAAAAATCGATTTTTTTTTTTTAAGTCTAGTAAAATATTATAAATGTGCTACAATAATTTATTACTATTTTACAGGAAGGGGGGGGTTACTTCAAAGAGAAGTTCAAATGATAATAATAACAACATGTAAACATTTTTCTTCTATACATGTAATTTTATCTTAAAAAAACATAGTCTGGCTGAATGATCACTATTTACATGTCATGGATTTTTATTCTAATTCATCTTACATTTATGCAGGCCTATAAAAGATAGATTACCTGACATATTTTGTGGAAGATACATCAGTTTTCCTTAGTGAGGCTTTTCAATTTCAGAGCGTTGATAAATACAGAATTTTGAATAAGCGGATAAATCATTCAAAAAAAAAGATTAAACTATCATAAATCATATTAACATATCAATATTTTTACAGTATTCTTGAAATTGTGTACCGAATCAAAACAAAGTTTAAGGGGTAAATATAGGTATCCATATGTTTACATTTACTATTATACAGGGTATTCAGAAACTGTCTTTACAAAACTAGAGAGGTGGTAGTAGTCATCAAGAGGAATATTTTTTGTAACCATAGTCGTAAACCACTTATTCTCTCAAAAATTCAGGTTGTCTCGTTCAAAGCCGAACCCGGGTATTTGATCATAACTTTACCAATACTAAAAAGATCTTAACTTTTGTGTGAAATGTGGTGAGCTCACGAAAGTGCTGGAAGTGCACTGTCTTTCAGTGAATGTACAAAGAGCTATATTCTGAATATCTGAACTATTTAATGGCTATTTCAGTGCTGTACATGCGCGCGCGAATGGGGGACATTTCCTGCATTTCTCGTAATATCATGTTTCATACAAAACAAAGTTATTCTGTGGGCAATATCTTTACAATATCTTCATTATTGTTACAATTATGAACAAAAATTCGGGTTAGGCTTGGTGTGACACACCTTGTACTTTTGACAGAATAAGGGAGTTTGCAACCCTGGTTTCCTATACAAAACTTATTCGTCTTCATGAGTACCATCACCTCTCTTATTTTGTAAATAAAGCTTATGAACACACTGTATATGCATATATTTAGCTTTAAATATTCCGAAAATAATTATAACATTGGTGTTTCAATTAGACGTTATTTTAATGAACTGTAAATATGAAAGTATAGTTTCAGATTTCAAAATTACTTTCTTTACGAAAGACTCTTTCTGAATCGACTCTGACGAAAAAAATATTTTCTAAGAATTTAATAGTTGGTTACTTGAAGAAGATTTATTTGAATGTTTGAGCAATATATCAACATTTTTATTGCACAAGTAGCAAAAATAAACCTGAAAAATAGACACCTCGTAGAAACAATCCTATTATTATAATTATCTTAAACAATTTACTAGTAAGTTATTTTGGATGGGATGTCGCCCAGATAGTTCAATTCATGAGAGATAGTTCAATTCATTGGCAAATAAAGCCAACGGTACTGAGTTCGAGTACCGGCCTCGACACATTTTCACTCAGTTGGAAAAATTACTACTCGTAATGTCGCATGCACTTAACACTAAAACTTCTTACATTGGAACTGTTATACAAATTTTTCTCTATACGGGGTAAAAGAAATGTTAGTTATATTTGCAAATTATGAAATTATTTTTAACCTTCCACAAGTCGCAAATTGCACGACGAACGTGATTTTTTTTTTTTTTGTTCTCCCCAACTGGTACCGAAATTAAAATTAAATTTATATTACTGATATGTGCAATTGCTATTTTAACATATATTTTATTACTGTTATGAAGTATCTTGCATTTGTAACTACTGCGCGCAAACATACGTCACGCGCCTGTCCGTGTAAAAAATTTAGTGCACCCACTGAAAGGTTTGCTATATTTTAAATTTCTAAATCATCCTTTAATCCCATGTCATGATGGATTTTTTAGCATAACTAAAAAAAACTTTCAAAATAAAGTTAAAATTTTGTATATGAATATAGAAAGCATATATGTATCGAAGACCATAAAAATTTTATGGATTATAATTCATGATTTATTCAGATATTAATTTCATAATTCCTATTTCATAGTGTAAAATTATGAAAATGCAAAACTAAGATATCTACGTGTGGTATTGTAAGCCAATTAGCATGATAAAATTATAATTTAAAGAAATATTAAAGAAAATGTGTAAAATTGTAGCAACCCCTTCGGGGTTGTTAGCTTGAATGGAGACCATGGCGCAAAATTTAACAAATACAACAAATGTATTTCAACAATAAGCAGGGAATAAAAGCAGTGTAGTGAATATATTTAATTCAGATGATTCGCAACTAAGATAAATTAAGAAAAACTAAGAGGTAAAACTCCTTTCCCAAACTTATTAAATTATAAAGTATTTGACTCAGGTCACAATGTCCTAAAGGTTCCTCTTACTAGAGCCTAAAAATTCCCTTAGAATATAACTCATAATTCTAAGAAAATACTTATTTTCCTTAAGTACAGAAATATTCACCTTAACAAACAAATGAAATTTGCAACAACGGATTCTATCGGAAAACTGCAAATCAAAAACTCTACTACTTGGAAAACTAATCAGTCGAGAATTAACAAGAACGAAAAATCATGCGTCAAACATAGATTATGTAACACTTTCCAACGCTTCCAAAATAATTTTACACATCATACCGTTTAATAAGCTGAAAGATAACATCTAAGTAAACAATTTGGAAAACGCATAACATATTTAAAAACATAATTTCAGGAATTTCCAACATATACAATATTCGGAAAAATATCCGAATACTTTTATTCAGCCCTGTATATGATCTATAGATTTGTATATATACTACATAGAATGCTAAAATTTAGTTCAGTTAGGAAATGCGTAGCACAGTTTAAAATTCTCCTTTTTGAGTTTCTGTCAATAAACGGAAATGTGTTCGCGAACTTTTGTGCTTCCCCGTATAGGATCTGCAGAATTTATACACACCACGTAATAGACAAAAAGCGAGTTAAATTTAAAATCGCGCTCAGTAACTTCCAGGAATTATTGTTAACAGACAGTAGAGAATTCTTTTGTGTGTCCCTGTAAATGAACGATGACTGCTATACACACAATATTCTGTAGTAAGCCTCTTGTAATGCATCTTAGTGATATATATAAATTTCAATGCGTTTAAAATAGTGAAACATTATTTAAATAAACCGCAGACGATTTTTCTCCATAGACGTAATGTAACGGAATTCTTTTGACTGTCCCTGTAAAGTAACTATAAGTGTTATGCACACCCTATTCCATATTAAGCTTCTTGTAATGCACCTTAGTGATATATATAAATTTCAATGCGTTTAAAATAGTGAAACATTATTTAAATAAACCGCAAATGATTTCTCCCCATAGACCGCAATGTAACGGAATTCTTTTGAATGTCTCTGTAAAAAAAAACTATCAGTGCTACACACTTCCGTTGCAATAGGGAACATGCTATAGATAAAGACAATAACATATAAAAATTGCAGAGCAATCCGAGCATATTTACGGGAGTTAGAGCACGGCCAGACGGCCAGACGGCAGACGGCCAGACGGCCAGGCGGCAGACGGCCAGACGGCAGACGGCAGACAAACCGAAGTCATAAGCACTTTTCAACTAGGTTGGAAAGTGCTAAAAAGCTTTCTATCTTCTAATTTTAAAAGTACCAAAATATTTTGTTCCTTATAGATATAAGACTTCTGAGACCAGTTTTTGATCAAGCACTTAGCGTATATTTTGGCGTATATAAAGGGCACTTCAAACAAAGATATTTAGAACCAGAAATATTTTTTTTGAATAAACTGAAATAAGTACGACACAGTAATAAGTTATATTATATTAAATAAAATTTCTGGTTCAAAATATATTTGTTTGAGGTGCGCGTTATACACCGGAATATACGGTACATACTTTTTTTTAATATTTTATTTATATACTTATATAAATTTTAAGTTTATAAAAATAAACGCAAACCTAATACAAAGATTCTAAATAAATTTTTTTAAGATAGTAGATAAGTAAGCCATTTTTAAAAGAAACATCTTTAGTAACTACGTGATTCAGATATTTTTATCAGCCTGCCAGAAAGTAAAAAGCCTGGGATTCATGCATGTGATAAAGTTGTTAGTTGTTGTAAATTTCTTAAGTATTCTTAGCAAGCATTAATCTATCATTGTCAAAATATTCCTCATTTCAATAGAACAGTTTATAATGTAATTGATTTATTCCAGACTTCATTATTCATGTAATACATGACTATCTACGGAGACTATCTAACAGTATTATATTTAATGGGGCGTAATATAAAACATCTTAATTGTATAGCTAATACTTGTAAATATTCATCATAAAAAGACCATTATATATACTACTTCAGTAATTTTACGCTTAAAAATGTATTAATAAAATTATTCAGTTAAAAACAAATTTTTTCCGAAAAGAATAAAATATAATTACATAAGAATGTTTTAGCTGCCTAAATTATGATATATTTTCATAAAAGCACTCTATGCGTGCATTTGATACCCTTCGAGTGCTTGGGAATATTTTTGTATAAAGATTTAGCCCCTCATAAAAAATAATATCTAAGCAAAGTATTGTTACATAAATTGAAATTTCACTACTTTACATATTTGTTTATCTTATGCAATACTAAAAAACAACATAAATTTAATTTTTTTTTTTTTACACCACCCTTTTAATTTGTTAAAAGAACAAATTTCAAATTTTTGTTACATCACCATTTTAATTTGTTAACAGCATGACGGAAAAAGACTGGCTCAACGCTCATATGATTAAAATACAGATTTTCTAAGTTTTTGAATTTTGAAATTGGACGTTAACTTATTTATACTATTATTGTTAGTCACATTTATTGTAAGATTAGCGTATTACGTATCTACAAAAACAATTTTTCAAAAGTAAAAAAAAAAAAGAAAAAAAAAAAAATTGTGGCTAAAAAATGGTGTGATATCAAATTTCCAAGCTATTATATTACTTATTTAACTTCTTTCCATTATATAAGTTATCATATATATATGTCGAGTGCCTACGTTAATAGAAATCGTTTTCTCCTGTACTAAATACATCCTAACGAGTTTCTAAAAATTCAATTTTTTTCAAATTATGCATGATGGGCTTGGCGGCCATCTTTGCATATTATTCACAAAATTCTAAGCAGCCAAATCCGTAGTTAAAATCCGAAGTTCAAAATTGTTATTTAAGCAAATATTTTAAGCGTTTCATTTATAGACTTGTATGCTCTGAAAATTGTGTCTTAAGATAATGGTGATTAATCTTAAAGATTCATCTTATGATTTATTTTTTAGAGTAATTAAGAATTTCAAACTAGTAAAAATCAATTTCTCAAAATATCAGTCTTATCTAATTTATCTGTCCGTAGTTAAAATCTGAAGTTCGAAATTGTTATAAACATATTACATTGCAAACATATTACGCTTTTACTCGAGAAATTTGGATGCTTAGAAATATGGAAAGATGGCCGCCAAGCCCATCATGCATAATTTGAAAAAAATTGAATTTTCAGAAACTCGTTAGGATGTATTTAGTACAGGAGAAAACGATTTCTATTAACATATACGTAGGCACTCGACTTATATATATGATAACTTATTTAATGGAAAAAAGTTAAATAAGTAATATAATAGCTTGGAAATTTGATATCACACCATTTTTTAGCCACAACTTTTTTTTTTTTTTTTTTTTTACTTTTCAAAAGTTGTTTTTGTAGATATCATTTCTTTTTTTTAAAATAGATTAAACATAATTTAAATAATCTAAACATGAGAAATAATTTTAAAATGCATTTTACTTTCAGTCATTGTTTAAAGGATTAACTAGAAATACCAGTAGATTTTTCAATTAAACTAATTACACTCTTAAAAACAACATACTAAATGTGGCTTGTTATAATACTTGTTATCCTCCGTTAAAATATCACGGATTTATCCATGAAATGAATAAAAATGGAATACGTACATAGAGTGTCAGCGCTGCATTTGAAATCAAACGTGATATCCCGCTCTTTTATTATTAGCACTAGCTGGCTTCGCCCACTAGCGGGCCCCTAATTTACATCGGGGCCTTGAATCTTGTAAAACCTCGAACCAAACGAACCTCCGACCTGGTTCCCCGCTGCCTTCGGCACCGGATAATCCCTTAATTTGCACATCGAATAGTATAAACCTCTAACCAAACGAAACTCCGACACGGGTCCCCGCTGCCTTCGGCACCGTATAGCAGTCGTGCTGCGCACGCTCAAGTTCCATCTTCCACCACCAGGTAGCGCAATCTGTTCTATATGAACCTCGGGCACTGAAATCGTTAAAGCTGTAGATGTCGAGTCGAATGAGCTATACCCCGTCGTGATCCAGCCCATAGAACCAGATATAGGAAAGTGCCCCCTGGTGGTGAAAAACGAACTAAAACCGGAAAGCTCTATCGATGTCGAGTCGAATGTGCCATACCCCGTCGTGATCCGACCCATAGAAACAGAGATAGGAAAGCGCCCCCTGGTGGTGAAAGCTAATCGCGTTTGGGAGGCAAAGCGGAGGGATGAACACCGGAGATGCATAATAGGATTAAGCGGTCACAGAGCTTTCCAACGATGTATCACATGAGGGGTATGTGCAAAATTTAGAAAATACCCCCCCCCCCCCTGCATAATATAATTAAGCGTTCACAGACCTTTCCAACGATATATCACATGAGATGTGTCGGCAAAATTTAGAAAAGTGCCCCCTTTAGGTGGGGGGGTGAAAGTGTAAGGATGGACCCCGAAGATACATAATATGAATAAGCGGTCACAGGCCTTTTGAACAATATATCACATGAGTAGTGTCGGGAGGGGCGCAAAGTGTGGGGGTGACACCTGTGGTGCATAACATGAATAAGTGGTCACAGCCCTTTGTAACGATATGTGACATGACGGATATCGTTAAAATTTAGAAAAGTGCCCCCCCCCCTTGTGTAGGCTAAGCGTGCTCCGCCCCTCCCTATAATTTTTGACGCGATTTTATTTTTAAAATTTGTGTTATGTGTTATAAAATATCGTAAAGTTTCAAACAGATAGCCTTATTATACTTCCTAATTTTGTTCACGCTCCTCCCCATCCCCTCCCCGAAATGTGACGCGCCATTCTTTTTTATAAATTTTTTATCATGTGTTATAAACTATCTTAAAGTTTAAAACAGATCACATTGGAATTTAATATATTTGCTAAAATTACTATTATATATAGAATAATATAGAAATAAACCCTCCTTTAGCTTGTAATTAAGATATATGAACAATTTTTAGAATTTCTGAAAGCTGATTTTTATTTATTTATTTATTTATCTATCTATTTATTTATTTTTTGTTTATTTTATTTTATTTTTTTTTTTAATATTTATTTATTTATTTATTTATTTATTTTTTGCATTACCCTGTGCATGTTTGGAATTTCTTAGCAATTTCTTAGATTTACATTATTTTATTCAATTAAACATTGTACTGTTGCAATAAATTTAAATGGAACCTTCACTTCTAAAACAAAAATAATTTAACAACTGGATTTCATTAATTTATAGGAAAATGACGTGTCCTGACGACGTCCTGCGAACGAAATGCCTGTCCTTTACCGTGTTTTTTTTTTTTTTTTTTTTTTTTTTTTTTTTTTAGAAATGAATGAATCACATTTAATTCATTTAAAAAATTTTGTTTACGCTTGGAATGAAATTTTAAATGCCATAACTCTTAATGTATACATTTTAGAAAGTACACCCTCAAAAACTAATTTATTTTTAAAGATCTTTCTAAAAACGTAAATTATATATTTAAAATATTTTTTAAAGCATAAACACTACGTCTGATTACTTTATTTTACAATATTATAAGAACACGCATTTTATCAGACAATTAAATACACTAAACGAACATGAGTGAAAATTTGACCTGGGCCAGGACTCGAACCTGGGACCCTATGCGTACCGTGCTGACGCTCTGCGACTGAGCCACCCCGATCGACATCCTTGACTGGCAATTTCTCATACTATTCATGTTGGAAACAGTCATCTGCCATAGTTTGCAGTCATATTTAATTGTCTGATAAAATGTGTGTTCTTATAATTATGAAGTTTTATTTAAAAAAAATAACTTTAGAAGAAAAAGGACTTTTATTTACAATCTTTATTGCATCATCTACTAAAGGATAAACAGAGTGAAAATTATGCTGCAGATCTGTCTGGTAAAACTCTTTCTGAAACACGATGGTTATGTTGAATGAAAAGAGTAAAAGATCTATAGTGCGAAGCTGCTGAACTCTGCAATGCGCGCGATGAGTTGCAGATTACACTGAGGATTCTCAAGCAAAAATTAATGCTCGAATTTTAGTCAGTCAAATTATGAATTACAAAATTCTGGTCTCACTAGTTTTATGACACTACTTATTCTATAAGTAAATTATGTGAGTAAAAAAACTTCAGAGTGATACCATGGATATTGCTTTAAGGTTTATTTTTATTCTAAAAGCTTTATCTTATATATTAAAGCGAGAAGCAAAAGTCTTAATTTTTCAGTGCAAATTCGACCTTACTGCACATGTCTCAAATTTTTTTGAACGGTGAATAAAGAAGGAAATAGAATTAAGAAGAATCAAGAGCGCTGGGGAAAAAATAGCTCGCGTATTGGACTGTACTGCTCGCAACCCTACCTCTAGGAAATACTTCATCTAAATTATTCTTAATTCTATTCTTATTTCTCCTTC
This sequence comes from Maratus michaelseni, assembly GCA_963931845.1. Taxonomy (NCBI): domain Eukaryota; kingdom Metazoa; phylum Arthropoda; class Arachnida; order Araneae; family Salticidae; genus Maratus; species Maratus michaelseni. Next base: position 362,541,741 of record OZ007586.1, on the reverse strand, counting down.
CTGGAGGAAGCATCCATTCTTCCACCTGGTTTGTTTAAGAGAGGGGTGAACAAAAGGAAGTTGGGTATTGCAAAGGGAGGGATGCGCTTTCACTTTTTTTAAGGCAGGAATGGAAAGGGAAATGAGAGGGGGGTGTTCTCCCATTCTATAGAATTTGAAAAGGGTGTTTTCCCGGAAAGAAAACATATTTATTTTACAACCAGATAACAATATTTCTGATGTAATTTTTACACTGGCTGTAAAACCTTTATATTTATAACCGTTAAAATTTTCAAAGGATTTGGACAACAAAAGATTTTTTTATGTTTTCTTGCAAGCACTTTTATAACTAATTATCAGTATTTTTTATTTGGGGTTCATTTAAGGTTTTATCACGGGCCCGGACTGCGTCGGCAGGATCAGCTAGTTATTAGTAAAGTCTCACACAGGGTAAAAGTTTTGATAGAGGATTAATTGTCGCTAGTGATCTTACCAAAGACCCATTGAATCTGTTTCAAGATTCGGTGTAAGTGCTTACGAGAAAATAAAATTATTTGATTATAAATCTGTAGATGAATCTTTGGCAAATCCAAAAGCTGCTTTTTGAGAAAAATGCTTGATCTAGTTAGATAAAACAGTAGTATTAAAATTTATTTGAATTTTTCTGAAAATTTCAGGACCTGTTCAAGGACACCATAAGAAAATGTACAGTAGATCTGAAATTGGGATTGACATTGCAGAGCTGGACCAAAAAGAGGTCACAAAACTGTCTGAAATAGACTAATACATGCTTTGTGAGGAAATGGAAGCACAACCGTCAATTATATCATCAAAGATACACAATACCGTACAAATGCTTGAATTTTTCCTTAGGAACAATAAAAATACTGCCTTTTGAAATTTATTTCTATTTGGATTTTCTTGTCATTTTTAGTGTCTGTGGCATTTGGAGAAAGAAATTTTTTTAAGATCAGAACTTATTTGAGATCACCAATTCAGCAAGAATGTTTGAAGAGCTTAGAAATTATGTTCATTGAATTTCTAATTAGCAGGCGTTGAAACTTCGACAAAATTTTAAAAAAATCAGATAAAAAACATCAAAACAAACTTTCTCAAAATAAAAGGCAAATAATAATGACTCATTTTTCATTTATATTTTTTGAATGTTAAGTGATTTTTAGAAGTCCATTAACAATAATTTATTTCCAATAGAGCACTTAAATTGTATTTTATTTTCCTAAAAAAAATAAACTAATACTTTTCATAAAGCGCTTCACAGTGAGTAGAACATGTGGTATTAAAACTATGTAAATTCTTAGAGATGATATAAAAAATTTCCTTTCTATTTTTGTAGGCTTACATGTATGTAATTTTACATTAAGATGCATTCGTTAGATATGTCGGCTTGAATGCAATTTTTGATTTATTTCCATTCTACCGCAGAGATATAATCTATATTGGATTTTTTTTTATAATTTTATGATTATACGGATATTGGTGCATGCTGACTGGTGACCGCATAGTGCATAAAGGAGTTTAATTTTTAGTACCACTATTACTAAATAGTAATATTCGCAGAACTAGTTAATTAAATAGGACGAAGATTAATATTCGAAAATAGTGGTTCCGAAAAATAAGCACCTCCATACACTCTGGACCTGAGGCCGATCAAAATAGCTAAATGTCAGGCTCCGCCCCTCCTAAGACCAGCCCTGAATGAATCTGTATTAATTGCTTCTCATATGTGCACAACAATATCAAATAAAATTTTTGCATCCCTCAAAGTTTCCCCACCCCACAGTGGGGCGTTTTGATGATCTAGGTGGACAAAATTCATTTTTCCGGTTATCTCGGAATTTAACAAGACCGCGTATACTGGTAGCTGAATGTCTCTTTTGTCGAGATCCGTATGAGTTTTGTAAAAAAAACCCGATGTGTCGATTAACTACGACCGTAAAGAAGGCAGTTGATTTGAGAGACTTTCAACAGTTGCATTATTTTTCTGTAAGTTCGAAAGCAAGTCGTGACTTTTCTGTTTTATTTGAAAGCAGGAATTTACTGGACATATGTCACATGTTTGTCACACGATTTAACCTATTGTTGTTTGAAAATAAGCGCTATCTTGTTTTCAAACTTCATCTTGACTTTTAATACAGTATTAAGCATTATTAAGCAATAACCATTTTTTTAAATCAAAGTACCATTCCTAAAGTATTGAAAACTTAAGACAGCTCCTGCGAAAGTTTGCGAATCATTAAGTTATATTAACTTGAAGTGTGCGTCTGAGTGTTTAATTCAAATCTTGCAAGTCAATTTTCACCACTTTTAATTATCCGATTGAGCTGAAACTTTGAATACATGTGTAGTTTCAATGACAATACAATATTATAATTTAAAAAAAATAATAATATAAGTAATAATATAATAATAATAATGATAATAATAATAATAATAATAATAATAATAATAATAATTAAATAAGTCAAATATTTATCACTGTTTGGTTATTTTATTACTGATACATTCGAAAACCCAGCAAAACCTAATTAAACTTCAACGCAATAATTTTGTCCACCTAGATTCTCAAAACGCCCCACTGTGCATCCCCCAAAAAACATGTTCTCAAATGGCGGCCCTGATGTTCTGACACTTGATACCTGCATCCTAAAGAAGAAACTTTAAAGTTGGGTAAGAATCGTTGAGCTAATTACATCTAAGACCCCATTACTTATTTCACGAGAATGACAAATTATTGTTAGACGTTAGAAGACACTAAGTAAGTATAGGATTGATGTGGATCTTGAATGTTAGTTCAAGAAGGGTTTTAATTTTTAACAGTTTAATCTGTAAATAGTTCTTTTAAGCAGATTTGTATGCAATATATATATACCAGCGGGAAAGACCGAGCTACTCTCTGTTAAATTTAGATTTATGTTCAACTCGATATAACAATAAATTCTCGCTGTATTATTGCTATAAAGAATTTTATTTTATAACAGTATTGTTTTCAGAAACAATCGATATTAAAACTATGCGCCAAGCACGGGTTTTGGCATTGGTAAGCTTGAAAGACGACTTTCCCGCCAAATGTTGCCAATTTCGCGAACATTTAGTCAAATGTCGCCAGATTTGGCGAAATGTTACCAACTTTGCGACTTCTTTTACTGTCAACTGTTCAATAACTTAATAACGGTTTCAACCTTCATTCCCATTGAAATGCATTGACCCGTAGTGACCCCAAAATGACACACTAATCGCATTTTCTCGAAAATGTGACCTAGCCCAATGGTCTTCTCGTACTTCAAAATGGTAGAATACAAAATTTAGTCAAAATCGTTAGAGCCGTTTTTTAGATACAATTTACATACACACACACACAAGATTTTCTAGTATATGATATATATATATATATATATATATATTAACAAAATTTGATACGAATTTCGATCATAATATAGTAGGATTATTCACAAATAACATAACATTCCGTATCCGCAACTATGAGTTATCCTATTAAAATATATATGTAAAAACTGATGGAATAAAAAAAATCCGCTTAACATAATATGAGTTCAAGGACAGTTTTTGAGGGGCAATAGCAGATCGGATGACAGCCCGGAATGCTAAAAAATAAGGGACGGAAATACGTAAAATATATGATTAAAACTTTTTAGTTTCTTACGACGATACCATTTGAAATGAAAAAATTCATCTGAAAAAAATCTCGCCCAGGGCGCTGTGGTAACTAAGTCCGCCACTGTATCGGTCTAAAAAATATCCCTCTTAATGTGATATATTATCAATGTGTCAAACTTTTCGAACAGCTTGTCTTCAGTGTCTCTGGTTATCTTCTGAGATTGCCATAGATCCTACATCCTCGCTTATGTTGTGCTACTCTTTTTTGTGGTGGCTTGGTATTTTTAAAGGCAATGAATAAGAAGAAACGCATTTAACAAAGCACTGACGGAAGGTTTGGAAATACACATGATCAATGCGTTGCGTGTGATTCTTCTTATTTCTAAAAAAAAACAACGGATTTCATATAATCAATTTCTGTTCTCCTTCTATCGATATTTTAACTTTCGTAATTTCAAAAGTTCAAATATCTATATATCGTGTTTTTTTTTTTTTCGTTCGAAGTGTTGTGAGTATTTTGATGAAATAGTGTTAAGTATAAAGCACTTTTAGGGTAAGTTATGCAAATATTATGAAAACATCGCTAATCAAAGCTATTTAAAGGGAAGGTTTCCAGTGGTGTAGTCGTATAAGCACCAGAGGATATACGCTACAAAGTATACGCTATAGCTTTACTATAAAAACTGAGGGTAAACGGAATTTCTTTAAAAAATCCAGAAGGTATACGGCGTATACCAACGTATACCCTCCGCTATATCCCTGAAGGTTTCATGAGTTTTCAGGTGTTCGTAGTCATTTCGATAGCGCCTTTGAAAGTGCCCGTTACAGCAATTGAACTTGTGTCGTGATTCAGGCTGAAGCGGTAAGAATTTGAAGACTCCCAGTGTATTTTTTCTGTAAAGATTCCAATTTTCGAAAACAAAATGGGACTTTAGCTGCATAAAAGCGTAGTAAGTTATCTGTTGAACTATTTAACTTAATAAAGAAACATTAATTTCAATAAAATGATTTGTCTCCTTAAAACTAAGCAAAGCATTATAATTATTGCTAAACATTCCTCTGTCCATTGTCACTACAAGCCCATTTGCTTTCAGCGCGGCAAAAACGAAGTGATCCGCTAGGCCTAGCGCTGCAGGTACGGTGGAACATTCTATTAACAAGAAATTTTAAATATAAAATGTAATATGTGAAAACGTTTCATGGATAAAATCAGGTTTTCATTGAAATAATTTTATTTTGTTATAATATATCTTTTATTATTTTTTACAAGTGCCAAAAACCCTACAAAAAAAAATCTAAAGTACTTTCAGATTTTATGCAGTTTCAATTTCACTAGGTTATTTAGATTTTTGGAAGTATATAGCAACATTTACGTAATTTATTCCTACATATTATTTCAGCACTTAATAGAGTCTTATCAAAGAATGATGCATCATTTTCTGCCACTCCTTTCTAGTTCAGTTGATTGATCCACTCTAGTTAACAGTTTGTTGTTAATTAATTCACCACTATGATATCTCTGTTATCTGGAATTACAACTCTTTTCAACTTTACTCAATGCATTTTACATGAAATTTGTTTCTGCAAATCTAGATGCATTTTGTTTGAACGATGATTTTAAAGATCGTTTCTTGATAGTTAAATCTGTATTACGCACGTGTTATTCTACATGTCAAATTATGGCACAGGATGATAACTGTTTACCATTTAATAATACACGATATCGTTAAAATTTTTGAAATGTGTACGCTAAAGGATACACATACTCTCATTTTTCATTGGATAGTATTATAAACTTTATACAGATATATATTTCAAACTGTGTTTAATAATAAGTTTTGTGAATATTATTCTCTCATAATTGTGCTAACATATTTGTTGAACTGGAACCAAAATGATATCAGTTAAAGTGTTAATGTTCAGGACAAAAATAACGATAAATTCATAGTGTGATTTCTATTTACTCTTTTACCATGTTTAAGAAAATATAAACGTCAAGTAATAATAAGTAGCTAACAATTTGTTAAGTATATGTTTTAAATATGAAAGGGTCTTCGATAAACATTTAAGAAGATTTTAATCATATCGTTAACTTTAAGATAAGTATGAAATATTTTTAGATAAAAATCGTATTCTCCTGCTTTTGTGAATATATCTTTCATTTATTTATTATTTGTGAATATTTTTTACAAAAGAAGGAGCAATAAAAAAATACATTTATACACGGTTATCCAAGTTCTTTCAACTTTTCATATACAAGTAACGGGTTGAATACATGCTCAAGTAACTCCCTTATTGTTGAAAAATACAAAAAATATGCTTAAATATGATTCCCATACAGTAAAATACTATCTGTAAAATCTTTTGTAACTATTGTTAATTTGCATCCCAGAAATATTTTTTTTAAGTAAAAAAGAATTCGCCCATGCTAGTATCCCGTTTACTTATCTGTGAAGTCTCTATAGACGTGTTTTCGTTAGCCATTTTAGGTAGCTTTCAATACAAAAAAGTCCTTCCGGCCTGTACCGGGAGGAAAAAGTAGCTTTCCTATATCTTTGTTTTAAAATTTTAGCTATTGTTACACGAAAACAGCAAGTTAAAATGCAAAGAAACGTTTACAAAAGATTCGTTAATACTGAATTTGAATAAGAATTTCGCCAAATTATTGAGCAATAGCCGAATTGGCTCCATTTATAAAGACTTATTTTGGTCGCCAAATTTGGCGATATTTCGCCAAATGTCACAAATTTTGCCAATTTTGTCGTCAATTTTGCCAATTTTGTCGCCAATGTCGCCAATTTTGGCGCTAATGGATATGAATATATAGTTTTATGCGTATGATTGGGAAAATTATTACAACAATGAAAGAAAATAATTTGCGAGTAATCACGTTAATGTGCTGTTTTGTTTCAAAATGTCAGCCACCCTCGAATTTCAAACTGCTCTAACTCAGCCATTTTTTAAGATAGAGGTAAACCAAAAAATGCTCTGGAATCCTTGTATCAAGGCCTAACACGTAATTAAAAAATAAATTTGAATTTTTAACTTTTTTGTATATTTATTTGAGTTTTAAATTTTTAAATGGTCGCCATCTTGAAACAAAATGGCGGACCAAGCTGGCCAACGAACTCGTTCGAGACATTGGTGACCTTAATACACACAATTAGTTTCATCAAAATCAATTTATAAATACGAGCGTTATCGTATGACATAGGTCAGATATATATATATATATATATATATATATACATATATATATATATATATATATATATATATATATATATATAAATCAACATTTGAACGGAGGGTGGTTTTGGGGTCTGGGGGTCATGATCGGTGAAACTATATCGAAATTTTCTGGAACTGCTTTCCTCCGAACGGCTGCAATAGGTAGCTTTATACTTTTTTGTATTGAAAGCTACCTAAAAGTATAAAGCTACCTATTGCAGCCGTTCGGAGGAAAGCGGTTCCAGAAAATTTCGATATATTTTCACCGATCATGTCCCACAGACCCCAAAACCACCCTCCGTTCAAATGTTGATTTATATATATATATATATATATATCTGACCTATGTCATACGATAACGCTCGTATTTATAAATCAATTTGGATGAAACTAATTGTGTGTATTAAGCTCACCAATGTCTCGACCGAGTTCGTTGGCCAGCTTGGTCCGCCAACTTGTTTCAAGATGGCGGTCACTTAAAGATTTAATAAATATTTAAAACTAAAATAAATATACAAAAAAGTTAAAAATTCAAATTTATTTAAAAATTTAAATTAAGTGTTAGGCCTTGATACAAGGATTCCAGAGCATTTTTTGTTTTACCTCTATCTTAAAAAATGGCTGAGATAGAGCAGTTTGAAATTCTAGGGTGGCTGACATTTTGAAACAAGACAGCACATTACAAAAATTTTCATTGTTGTAATCATTTTCCCAATCATACGCATAAAACTATATATTAATATCCGTTAGCGCCAAATTCTCGCCAAACTTGGCGAAATATCGCCAAATTTGGCGACCAAAATAAGTCTTCAATAATGAAGCCAATTTGGCTATAGCTCAATAATTTGACGAATTTCTTATTCTAATTCTGTATTAACGAATCTTTTGTAAACGTTTTCTTTGCATTTTAGCTTGCTGCTTTCGTGTAACATTAGCTAAAATTTTAAAACGAAGATATAGGAAAGCTACCTTTTCCTCCCGGTACAGTCCGGAAGGACTTTTTTTTTTATCAGCAAGTGTACAAAGCAATTTATTGCAGCTACTACCTCTATGAGTGCCATTAATTGTTTAATAAAAGACCGTTGTTGTGCATACATGTTGTATGCACTCTTACGTTAAGATTGATGTCCTATTTCTGATAATGAAATTTATCGTTGTTAATTTAATTAATTAATATATGTTATAATTTTAATTTTAATGCTTTGCAACTTTAATTTATTGAACTATTTTTTTTTTCTTTTATGTTACAGTTTACTATTTAAAAACAAATATCGTCATAAAGAAAGTTAAGTGTTAATAATTTTAAATGCTGTTAAATCATGTGATAATGGGACAGTATGCATAATCCAATTTCGTACACTGTTAAAAATTTGCAGCAAACTGTCCAGTCATTTGACCGTTTTTAGAGAAAATGGTTACATAACAGTAATTAAACTCTATTCTGACCATATTATTGCCCATATTATGGTCAGAATAGAGTTCAATTACGGTTACGTAACCGTTTTCTATAAAAACGGTCAAATGACTGGACAGTTTGCTGCAAATTTTTAACAGTGTATAATAATCCAATTCCGTTTACTATGTCACTTTACATAATAAGTTATCTTGATAGAATGGATATTCCGACGTGCTTGCTTGCCAGTAATGGGAAAGGAGTGGAACTTGCAATAATTTGCAATAGATATAAAAGAGAAAATTCATTTTTTTTTTTTTGCATTTTATGTTTTAATTTCAGAAATTCATGGAATCTGTATTATCTTTTCTGTTTTTTCGTGTAATAATGTTCTAAGTAAAAGTGTGGGTGGTGTACACTGCTAATATCACATTGTTTATTTGTGCAGCACAATATATAACGTAATTGCACCCACAGTGGTCCATGTACGAGTAGTGAGGCACTAATTTTTTAAGTTTAAAAACAAGCCCCCAACGCATTTATGAAAAAACTGAAAGAAATCTGATTGACTAAACACTTAACTGTTAACTGTCCACACCCTATTTCGAATATTTTTTTCTTTTCGGTTGGTGAGGAAGTTTATTTTGTAGAATGTCTTTAAAAACGTATTTTTGGGGAAATTCGCAGAGATTTCTGTAAGACATGTTTTATTTAAAATGTTATTTCTGTTTAATATTATGTTTTATTTTGCATTAAACTCCCGATTATATGTTCTCTTATATTCAAAATATTTGTTGGATAAGCTGAAAGCTTAAAAGATTAGTATTTTAGTCATTTTAATGGGTGGCCCGCTGCTGGGTCACTGTTTCTTAATCTGTAGGGCACGGGAACCCACTACTGGAGCATATGCCAAATTTTATTTTTATGTTTAATTTATTTTAATTGAGTATTATTTGTGGTTCTAAGCCTTTGTATATAATTTATTTAGTGTTTTGTTCATCAGAACCAATAATGAACAAATGGTCCACTTCTGGAGCAGCGAAAGTATAACTGCACTAAGCTATCATACATGTGATTGTTAAAAGAAGTTAATAGCTGAAATAGTTTATATTTCAAATTTGGTTTCTTGATTGGCTGGTTACACTTGTATAAAGTTTTAAATGAAAAGGTTATACCTATTAACTTGTATTAGTTTTTCGCTGTGCTAAAACATTTGTTTTCACTAACATTTAGAATTTTCTTTCTTAGTATTCTAATCATATGAAAAAAATATCAGATTATTAAATATACATTCATTTTTTCTGTGTGCAGAAAAATATGTTTTACATCAAATTGAAGAATAAGAGTTTTTTGTAATTGGTTCTTCTGCAGGTACAGATAAAAATTCACATGAACACAAGTAGAAAATAATAAAATGTCGGCATTTTTTGGCTCCTAAAAACCCTTGTTTTGTAAGAAATCTTTTTTTTTTTTTTTTTAAGAAAATATAAATTATTCTAATGGTTAAATTAACCATTTAAAACAGTTAAATTAACCATTTCAAACAGTTAAATTAACCAATTTAAAAGCCGTTAAATTAACCAATTTAAAAGCTGTTTTCAACATTCATAAAGACCGTGACAGAAAATTACTATTCTTTCAACGACAAACTTCATTAACACAAACATCTTCCTGCAGAAATAGTCTCATTTTTTTTAAGTAGATTTTTTTTTCTTTGCTCTTTCCCGCTCACCCTTACATAGATGATTGACTGATTATTTATTATTACTGCAAAGTAATAAATAGAACGGAATTTTTTTTTTAAGTTAAAGACTTTTAAAGACTGTTCGGAACAATTTCGAGACAATAAAGAGAAGCATAAATGTTGATGGGTAGGAAATAGTAATTTAGATTATTATTTATTTATTGTTATCACAAAGTAACAAATAGCACAGAAAATGTAATATAATTTAAAGATTTTAAATTTCATATGCTGGAGAAGATAAAGAGACAGTGAAAATTTTGGCAAAAGGAAGTGGTGAGAGTTTTATAGGAATTTTTTTTTAGCAGAAATCTGCCGAAACACGTAAGATTCTCTCCCTGAAAGTTAAAAATTATAAATAGACAAAACGGAGGGATACTTCAAAAAACTACGCCTTTCGACAAAAAAAAAAGCTTGCTCTAATACCTACTATTCTCGTTGATAGAAACTGATAAATCCCGTGGGTTTTTTCTTATTAATTGTTCCATTCTGGAACTGAAAACGAGAAAACACAATTTTAGTGCCTGAAAACACTGATAATTCATAAATTTCATAAAATTCAATGTATCATATCTCGGTAAGTTTTTGTCGTAGAAGATGGGAACTTTAATTAAGTGCGTGCAGAAAATTTTTCTAAATATAATAACTTAGAGAACCCACGATCCGTATGAAAACTTAAATTTCATAACTTAAAAAGAAAATGTAACTATTTTGACGTAAATGGATTTTCATATTACATTTTCATTTGATTATTTCATTGATGATTTTATTTGAAATATTTTCGCAATTGAAACTATACCTCTAACACTAGCGGCATAGAAATTAGCTATTGTCAACGATAAGAAGGGAAACCCTGTAAAAAAAGATTTCACACCTTTAAAAATTACATTGCAGATTGTAAGACTTGAGATCAAAATAAAAACGATTAGAACAACTGAAGTTGAGGCCCCTTATCTGCAGGTCTACTAATGAAATTATGTAATGTAATCATCTGAACACGCTTTCATTATTGTGTACATTTAGTTCTTAAACTGCAAAACAAATTAGGTCTTCTGTATGGTACACATTAAACTCAAGAATTAAGTGGCTCAGTTTTGAAGGCCCACTACTGGTGCATCAGAAATTTACTATGCCCACTGCTCTTTTCATTTTTCCTTTTTTCCAAGTAATATATTTTGAAACTTTAAATATTTTTTCTGATAGATGAAGGTTAGGACTTCGCTGAAAAGTATAGTATATCTTTTGGAATTTACTAATATTTTAATGATAATTAGATAAATGTCCTTAAGTGGCCCAATATTGGTATATTTACCTTATATTCAATAACTTTCATTGCGAAACAATAAATAACTAGGAGATGAAATTTTCCTGATTAAGTATTCTTAAAATATGCTGTATTTGGCAACAATGAAAGTGTTAAAAGGAAATGCTTCATTATAGTTTGTAATATAACTTCAAAATACAGTTCGTGTAAAAACTTTAAAAACAGCAAAATTGTTTTTTTTCTTTTTTTTTTCTTTTTTTTTATAAATTTCAAATTAGATGAAAGAAAGCTTTCTATAATTTGTATCTTAAATTTGAAAAGTTAATAAAAAAGCCTACATAATTAATCTGTAAATATATTTTATTACGAAATAAATTATAAATAAAAAAAAATTCAGACAAGCTATGTATTATAATGTACTAAAAAGGAAAAAAAACTGAAGGACAATTGGTTGAAATAAATACCTTCTTTAAAAGAAATAAACTAAATTGCTAGTGATATTTTTTATCACTTTGTTTTAAAAAAATAAAATGGATATACAATTTTAAATCCAGCTTCTTGACAAAACAAAAATCTATCAACGTCCTCCTTAGAATCGAACCCACATCCATTCATAAACTGCGCATATTTGAAATTTTGAAATATTGTGAATTTACCAACCATTCTACGGTTCCATCGAAGTACATCAGCTTTTTTTCTGCAGCAGTCAATGACATTTAGGTCATCACATACCCGATAACATTTACGTACCCTTAATGGAGAAATGTGTCCCCTGAGGGTTGGGGGAGGCAAAATTAAATTTTTTTTTTTTTACAGAATATTGTATTGTCACCGGAAATACGTCTTACTACCAAAAATTATGTCAATTGTAGCACAGAAAATTTGTTAAAATTAGATTGCATGATTTGAGCCGAACGGACATACAAAGCAAGTTTAATAAAAGCTTGTAAATAAAATAATTATACAAAGAAACGCTATTACTGCCTGTGTAAAAACTTTAAGGACCGCAAAATAAAATTAATACGATAATCAAGAAACAAATACATAATGTGTTATACATATATGGGAAACTGTAAACGCCAGGTTTTGTTTCTAGTTAGTAAAGAGAGTTTACACAATTTTGCTGTATATTGGAAATTCCCAGATCAAGTAATTGTATTGCAGATTGTTTTCTTACCCAGTCCTTTGTAAAACTTCTTTATTTAAATATTTTCCAGTTGATGCTAACTTTGAAACTCTCCTTTCATCTCTGGGTGACAAGGCTTTTGGTCTGTCGCCAGCGTTCTTTTTTCCATACTCGTATTTTAACCTTAAAAAATTGTTGGTGAGGGTTTTAGATCTTCCTATCTTTTTCGCAATAGACCAACAACTCATTCCTGACAATGCAAAAGATTTGACAGCATCTTTTTCATATTCAATATTTACTTGCTTTTGGCATTTTTACAAAATTAACAAAACTCTTGATAGAAAACGTCAGAAAAATCACTATACACAATAGTTTTTAATGTGCAAATCAATAAGAGTTATACGTCACATTTCTATAAAAAAAAAAAATAGTGGTGTTCTTAAAGTATAAGGCAAAAATAGCGTTTGTTTGCATAATTATTATTTTTTCGAAATAAAAAGCTCACAGATACATTTTGTTGACTTTTATATTAGTATTTCAACTTTATGATCAAATTTAAATTTCCATTTCAATTATCTCATTTTAAATTTATCAGAATTTTTACAATTTTTTGCTGTCTTTAGAGTTTTTACACGCACTGTATATTGAAATATGCTTTGATTTCAGATTTAATTAATTACTTTTATTTATTCGAGTATCACAATACATTAATTTCTTATCATTTATCACAATTTTCATTCTAAAATATTAATTAATTATGCAATAAAATATTCGGATTAATTTTCTTACAGTATAGTATATTAAAATTAAATGAAAAAGTTTCATTCGAGTTTGCGTCACATCCTGCAAAACGTTTTGAAATATGTATTTATGAAAATACCCAGCATTGGTATGCTATCACCATTTCTAAAAATTATATATATTACTTCTTATATCAACATCTCTCTTTCTACACACGTACAAAGCACACAACGATGACATAGTACACACGCATTTCGTTAAAACACGTTGTTTGATTGAAAATTTCAGCTAATTAAAAATTAATTGTGGAAAAGTATCAACAAATAATCTCAAAGACTGTAGTGCGAAAGCTTCGCACGAGGTAACGGGTTCACTGTTTGAAAAAATTGAATAAAATATTTTAAAAAATATTATAACTAGAAAAAGAGCTATTATTTTAAACAAAACACATGAACAATAATAACGATAAAGTGCAATTTTATTTTTTTTAACTATGCGGTCGCTTTTTTTGCGAATAAAAAAATAATAATAATTGTTTCATTTATTTAATGTTTATTAGTATACCTTTTATTCTTAAAATTTTTCGAATATATACTTTTACATTAATACATTTTTACATCTTAAGAAATACGGTAAATAATATTATAAATGTATCCCTATTTTCAAAACCTTAAATAAATTTACGCTAAACTGACAGTATATTCATTTAGAGCAGATAAAGATAACACGATTATATAGCATTGATATTACAAATTTAGAACAAAATTTTGGGAAATTGAGTTATCTTTACTTTAAATTCTTACATATTTACTAAAAAGGAGAATGAACGAATGAGTTTAAAGTTTTATTTTTAAGTTATTGGATCTTTAAAAAACAAAAAATAATAATACTTCTTGAAAATTTTCATAATTAAATATATGCTTTGTTTTAAAGGTTTACTATTACACAAAGAATTAAATCTAATTAAAAAAATCTACTTATTGTAAAAAAATTCATAAAATGTTACAAAAGGAAATACTTCCTCCAAGTAATTTGAAACATCTTTTGAAGAAGGATGTAATGTGTAAGTAATTAAAATTAAAATTGGCTCTCATTCAAAAGTATTTTATTTTAAAGCATTAAGTGAAGTTAATCCCCAGTCTAATTAGTTCAGTTACATTATATTTTTTTTATATTTTACTTAACCATTTCTCTTTTCAAACTGCTTATCAAATTAGACACACATTTTAGTAAAGCTTTAGGATATGTTTAAAAGTATTACCAATAAAGCTAAGTCTATTTTAATCCATTTTAACGGCTAAAGAAATAACAGCATTTATTTACATAAATTTTCTAAAATACCTGTGCTTTAAAATCGAGAACAAATTAAATTAAAACATTTAAAGGTTTTTTAAAGTACGTTAGATAAGTAATATAATTATTTATATGTTTAAAATCTGCATTTAAAAGATTTTGTCAATGAATAAGATATTGTCAAAGTAAAATGCAATATTTTTAAAAATATATGGAAGAATAATCAAATACTTTGAAAAATAACATTTGATTTTTTTTTTGTTTTATTTATTTAATGATACAGTAGAACACCGTTTATACATTTTTCATTTATACGACTTCTATCTTTATCCGTCCTTTTAATGTGGTCCCGAATCATTCTTAAGGTGGTGACCCAAAGGTAGCCCCGGAGGATTTTTTATAATTTTCTGGTTGGGTGAATTTAAAGTGTGTGTGGCTGAATTTTTGTTTGTAAAATTTTACACTTATCTCTAACACATATCAAGTATACTTTTCTTTGTAAAATAAAATTTAATTATTTTTATAATGTAATTTTAAAATTGTAGCTTGTGGGCCACCTTTGGCGCATAGTGTTCCAAAGGTGGCCCGTGTATTTAAATCACTTTCAAAATGTGAAAAACATACTCGGCAAACTATTTTGCTTAATATTATGCTCTGATGATCCTTTCTTTCTTGTGATATCTTTCGAGTTTTTCTTCTTAATCTTCTTATCTTATGACACGAAAAGCACTTTTTGTGCACGGTAGTTCAGGGATTTTCTTTTGGGTGTTACTGACTTCTTTTGAGTGATCTCTGGTGCTAACAATAAGTGGTAATAAGTTTTTTCAGATATTTATGTAGAAATTTTGAAAATCACCCTCACTATACTGATTTCCACATTTGTTTTCTAAGGTGACCACATTGGGAACATTCGTTTGGTCGCCATTTTCACGACGTAAACGTATTAATCTGATACATTTCTTATAATTGAAGTAAATGTGGTTAAAGAAACGGAAATAAACTTTCAGAAAACGTATCATACCTCAAAATTCTAAGAATTTAAATAAGTGTAAATTATAATATCTTCTTAGCTGGAAATTTGAACAACTACTCCTCAAAAGTGAAATCACTGCATAAAATGTCCGAGGATCAAGGTGAACTCTTTAAATTCAGCCACGTGCACTGCAGATACATGATTTACAATGCAGTAGCACCATTTTGTGATTAAAAATTAAATTAAATCTCTTTTTGAGGGGTGGGCTACCTTAGGGACACTGCCTCCCTTTGGTTCACCCACTTTTTTCTTTTAATATCATTTAGTGTATTAAGCGTATAATTTTGTTTATACGTCGTTTTTCTTCATGCTTAGAAATGAAAACTAAATATTTTGCCTATTTGTTTTCATATTTCAAATACCAATAGAACAAGAATTTAACGATAACATTTTAATTGCTGAACATCTAAAACTGTGCGAACTTTAAAATAAAAGGAAAAATAAATAAAACAATGCCTAAATTTCATTGAATTTACCAGCATTCCAGCATTATCAGAAATTTTAGGAGTCGATAAAAACAAAGGATTATTGAAAAAGTGTGTTTTATATTCTTTTTCACCTTCTCGCTTGCGTGATAGATACTAAATTGTTTTAAATTTCAAATATATGCTGATATATTTAATATTTTTCTAAATTATGTTTTAAATCTCTCTAAAATATCTATATTATTTTAACCACATATCACGTGATCATCCGAAACGAAGACGGGCTGACCGCTTCACGTTTCATATGGCAGTTGGCCACTTTTTCTCATAATTATTTTTTCGAATAAAACTGCATGAAAATTAAATTGTCAGATGATATTATCTAACTATCGTTATGTGATCGATATGATATCGTTAAGAAAATAATTTTTAAGGGATAAGCTACTTTCTAAAATGTATAGAGGAGAAAGTCCAAATATAGGCTAGAGTCTAAAAATGTGCTAGCTGTTAAATAAGATATAAGAAGGTTGGACCATCTGGAGGCGAGGGCATGAAACTATCACATTTTGTAAAGAAGAAGATAGGAGGAAGAAGGAACAGCTGATTTATCGCTACCGTTCGCAGTCGCCTTTTTCTTCCCTTGAAAATCACATATTTTTAGACCTCGAAACTTTATCAGGTAAGTGAATTCGAATTTTCGTACATTTTAATTGATAACTATTGCATATTTCGTTGTTACCACGTCACTCATAATGTAATAAGCTACGTTTTGAGATCCTTGATCAAAGGGTATCTTTAACTATTAATGGGTACTTTTCAGTAAAAGTGGAACATACAGTAGGTCTAATAATGGGCTAGGAGAGTTTGTCTAAAACCGGGCTAGCCTCAAACCTCCAATCAATTTGGTGACTCGTCTAACAACTGATTCTATTGCTAGGCCATCTTTACAACGAAGCCCATTTGATACATCTTCAGTGTCAACTGCTTCCAAGTAAAATACTACTTGAAGTCGCAAGTCCTCAAAGGCATGTCTTATGAAGGGTTCACGCTATTGAAACGAGTTGACTCGGTCCTTGTGGAAATCAGCGCTAAACAAACCTAAGAAGTTGATTCTAGGGTCTGTTAGTGATGTAGATGAATCACCCCCCCCCCCCCCTCCAAATAAAATGTAAAAATGGGCAAACTAAAAGTGGTGCAATGAGGGATACTAAGAATCAGTCTTCCAACTCCGAGGAAGACCATATTGAAACCAAGTTTGATTATACTGACAATGACCTAGATACTACACCAGGAGATTGCCCTGATGACAGCGATGCGATGCGCATCTTCTGTGAAAGAATTTTCTCTACTGATACAAGAGGAGAAGCGTGGGTGCTCGTTATGGTTTTAGTGCCAAATGTGGGCACACACGGAATGTGCGAGGGCAGAAAAGCATGTATATATGTTCGACCACTACAAATAAAATTAAACGGTAGAATTTTCGCGCTTTTTGATTATTTTGATTATTTTTTATGTTTTTACACAAATGTTATGGGTAGCCTATATTTAGACTAGCATTTGAAAAATTACTAATTTCACAACTTTTACAATTAAATTTCTTGTAAAATACATAGACGATTGTAAGCATTTTTTTAATCTTTCTATCTTTATTCTTACACCTTTTAAGTTGTATTAACATATTAACATCTTGAAATTAATGAACATGTAACTGGACCGACCAAGAAATGAAACATGTAGCCGATATTTAGACGTTTTCCTGTATATTTGGAAATACTGGCGTTCAAAATTTCATTTCTAACATAAACAAACTACTTCAAAAAATTTCATTCATTGTGATTTTTATCGTTCTGTAAATCATGGTGAACAATGCGTACTTAATTCCCAAAATCAGAAACAAGTTTTAGTTTTAGAGAAATCAACTCTCTTTTCGCGTATTAATTTCTGAAATAAAAAAAAAAAAAAAAACAGAGAATTATGTTGCGAAATGGTTGTTACTGGCTTGCTGGAAATTGTTGCAGATTCAAAAATGAATTTGAAAGTTTTTTTTTACCCTGTTCATAATCTTACAAGCTAAAGCAGTTAATCTGATTAGATACGCGTTCTTAATGAAAGTGAATCGCTTTGGAATGAATGCATTTAAAGTTAAATGGCAAGCTTTGATATAGTTCATCTTTTTTTCCTACACGATTAGAGGATTATTGGATAGACTCTTTTCAGATAAGTCATTTTATTATGCTTGCAAATTCTATATATTAAACAAAATTGATTTTATTTTTCGTTTAAAGCATTTGTGAATACTTGTTTTAATGAATCGAGGCAAATTGATTAAAGCATAGTTTACGTGCTACATAAGTGTATTGTTTGTGCTTCTTCAATTAAACTTGGTTTCTCATCAGATGACGTAATAAGATTACGCCTTTAAAAATACGTTCAAATGATACACCCTGCATCAGAGCAATGCCTAAGTAAAATGGTTTCTTTATCGTTTTCATATACATTATCAGTGGTTTTATTAGAATTTGTGTACATTGGTGTGTGAAGATCTTCATATGAAAATAGATATTTATCAATAATATCAACTTTTGCACAATTTTCTGAAGGGCCCTTTACTTATCCCTGCATGTAATATCCCAGTTTTTTTTTTTTTTTTTTTTTTTTTTTTTTATTATTATTTAGTAAAAATTGTTTGGGGCTCCTTACAGAATATTTGTCTGGTGTTCATGAATAAAATTTATTTTATTTTCGTATAATTTAGAAAAAGTATTTTATTTATTTATTTTCTCTTCGCATGTAAAATTTACTTTCGGAGCCCCGGTGAGAAGCCCGGACTATATGTTGCTGAAGGCAGCGAGGACCCCGAAATGACCGTCTAAACGGGCGAAGCCCGGTTATTCTTGATGTAATTTAATTAGGTAAACAAATATGTTAATTTTTTATAGTTAAAGTGTTTTACACATTAAATATTAGATTTCAGTAGCAGGTCTTTTCATTTATATGTCGGTTTTTAACGGTTCCTTGTGAGACGAATAAAAGGTATTTTAATGTACATTAGAAACACTATTGACTGTGATAATAATATTTATTTTGGTAAATCATATAAAATAATTTGAAGAATATGTTAATAAAACTGTGGAATAAGAGATATTTGTTCCTAAATTTGATGAGGCTTTGAAAGTTTTATTCCCTAGACATAGTTTCTATGTTGTAAGTCACAGTATGTATCAACAATGTCAGAACCAACTAAACTCATACGAAATCTTCATTTTTTGTTCAGATTAAAATTAGTACAAGATTTCAAAATATAAAAGTTTGTGAAAATAAACATTGAATAAATGTAAATTGAAGCATCGAAAAGATTTATTTTGCAGCTTTTTAAATTGCAGTTGACACATTCCTTCAATTGAGTGATCATCGTGCAAATTAAAATATGAATAACATGAAAGAATGCATGTTTTGTTCGCTTAATCTTGATTCTAGAGAAGGCTAAAATATATATTTTGTTATTTTGTGATATTGTTTCGGACATATGTGGGATAGAATTTATTATTTCAGCCTGATAAATAATTTATTTCAAATCTTGAAACAGAATGTTCTAGTGCTTATAACATCGTTCAAAAAGAAAGGGTTCTAATCAGGATATGCTGAATTGAAGAAAAGATGTCTCAATTAATTTTAAACAAAAATTAAGCTGTCAAGTCCAACCTATAACAAAAAAAAAATGGGTAAGAGAAATTTCTTTTGTCAGTAAATGGCTTAAAAACAATGGTTGAGAGATTTGACAAAACATGTTCGCTGAAAAATTTAATCAGGCAGAGGACGCAAACCCATACCTTAGGAATCGACTGAATTGCAACGGCGATTATTGACAGAGCACACGACAATATTGCTGGCACTTCCAGCGCTCGTGGGATAGCTTAAAATCTGGATATGCCTTATTGTAAAGTATGTAAAATCTTATGAAAGATTATCCACTTCTATCCGTACAAGATCAATACTGTGCAAGTGTACGTCGCACCAACCATGATAAGCGATCGACTTTTGCTTTCACCTTTCTTGCCATAATGGAGATGGGTCATGCTTGGCCATGGCAAATCTTATGGGTACACGAGGTCCACTTCTACCTCAATGGATGTGAACTGCCAAATTTAGGATAACAATTTACCAAATGCATTCAAAGAATTTCCTTCACAATCACCAAAGATAACTATTTGATGTGGTTTCACAGCAAAAATGATCATTGGTCCATACTTCTATGAGAACATTACTCCGAAAAGACTGGTAACCTGGAGAGAGATACATTATCGGTGACAAATATCGCCACATGTTAAACAACTTTTTCATGCCGTCACTTCAGCAAAGACAATGCC
This sequence comes from Maratus michaelseni, assembly GCA_963931845.1. NCBI lineage: Eukaryota > Metazoa > Arthropoda > Arachnida > Araneae > Salticidae > Maratus > Maratus michaelseni. The sequence continues at coordinate 362,521,512 of OZ007586.1, read as the reverse complement.
TAGAGGAAATCATTTTCATGCAAAATGGAGCCTCTCCAGACATTGTTTTGCTAGTACGGTACTGCTAAGGCAAAAGTTCACTGCAAAAAGAGTCATTAGTCGCTGCTTTGAAACTGCATTGTCGACTCGGTGCCCTGATCTTACCTCATGCGACTTTTGGCTATGAGTTTACCTAAAGTCCACGGTCTATCTCGAAGATGTCCCCAATAGATTAGAAGTGTGATAGATTTCGTGTTCTCTAATACGTGTTCTAATTTTTGAGATAAATTCCCTTCTCAAATATGATTCAACGCGCTCACTTATTTTACGTTCAAAGTTTGGCAAAAATTCCTTGAAACTCCAAAAACTCAATAAGTATTTCACAAAGTCGTCCATATTCATTTTTCTCAGTATTCTGAACCTATAAATCCATCTATCCGGAAGCCTGATTTGTATTTTGTATTCATACGCTGAAATGACTAATCAAATTCTCAGTGACGCCATCGTGTGCATTTAGTCCTAAATTTTGAAGTATGTATCGTTGTTCTTGAAAAAACGCAAAAAAACCTACATAAATTATGAACATAATGTTGCTGTTTAATGCCTTAATTTACTACGATTAAACTAAAATAATATTTACCATTTCTGTAACTGTGTAAGTTTTAACTACGTATTAGTACTTAAAACTGAAAACAGCGAATACTTATTTTCGAGTCAAAATTACTTGGAAAAAATAAGCAGATTCTTATTCTCATTTTCAATAGCTGATTTTTTTTTAACAGTGCAAGCAAAAAAACAAGTGGGCTGAGACTTATATAGTTTATCTGATTTATGAAAAAATATTAATAAAAGAACACTGCGTTGTTAATTTGTTGAAATGATTTAATACTGACAGATTATGCTCATTATTTTTTAAAGAAACACAAAAAATCTTAAAGATACTTGTTTTCAAAATAATACGAAAAAATCCTTTTGTTATTTGAATCAAGCGTCACAATCATTTCAGTATTTTTTCATTATTTTTGTATTATATTCTTAAGCTTCATAAGATAACAAGAAGTACTCATTACCTGCAATGCTGAAAGGATAAAATCGGATTAGACCTTCCTAGCAATTCTCTTATCAAAGTCGTATGATTTTACAGCAAAAAGTTAGTCTGTCGATTTACAGTTCAATTAAATTTTCAGCAACAAAAAAGTTAATTAGAGACAGAAAGTATATTTCTTTTTAAAAAATTCAAGAAATAACCATTTTTAACGATATATTTATATGTATTTATAACCCTTCTCAATTGACTCAATAACATTATATATTAAAATAAAGGCATTAGATTCTATTTATTTTAAGCGCCTTTCCTTAAACATGGTTACGATTTCTAATTTTTTTTTTTTTTTAAATGAGATGAATGAAATTTTCTGGCAATTGTGTAATAAGTTTATAAAAGTATTTCTGTTTTAAAAGGAAAAAAATTATTTTATTAAAACGACTAGCTGACCCGTCCGCCGTTGCCCGAGTCCGAGATAATAACTTTAATATAATAAATTATTATAATAAAATAATACCTGTGTTTTTGTTAACGAACCTCGATTTTGTGATATTTTTTTTTTACATTTAATAGAAAATATTTCGTTTAAAACTTTTCAAACGAACTAAAGAGCACCGTTAGAGAGCCCGATTTAATTTCTGACATTTACATATACTACACTTTCAATTTTGACAAAAGTTTCCTGAGGAAAACATAAATAATAGAAAACAACGCGCCTTCTAATGATAGAGATCTTACAGTACTCTTACAAACTCTTAGAAAATGCATTTTTTTATTCTGTTGAATTGCAGGGTTATCATTTCAAATCTGATTTTTTTAAAATAAAAGATACTATTACAACTGGAAAGGTACCATGAATAAGTGGGTACTTTTTTTTCGTCCGGAACACGCGTATGGCAATTTAAAACTGCAGAATAAACGGAAAACATGAAAACGAATATGAAATAGCAAAAACTAAAATAGAAATGACTTTCATACTTTTTAAAAATAGTAAATATTAATATTTTATAAAACAAAAAGTACCGTTACAACTGAAAAGATACCATGAATAAGTGGGTATTTTTTGTTTTTGTTTTATTTTCATCCGGGACACGTGGATGGCAGTTTGAAAGTGCAGAAAACTAATACGAAATTAACATCTAGAAAAAATATTTTTAAATAGTAAAAATTAATATTTTAAAAAATATATGCCGTTAGAACCGTAAAGGTACAGTGAATAAGTTTTTTTCTTCATTTTCATTCGGCAAATGGGGATGGCAGTTTCAAAATGCAGAAAAAACATAACGCTTTCTTTTCTTCTACTTGAAAAACCGAGGAAGCGATCTTAACGCAAGTGAGCAGCTGAAAATTGAAGCTCGGTTCATTAGGATGTTTAATTAATATCTCGGCTAATTATCAAAAAATGAAAAATCTTAGCCTCAGGTGCATTCTAACCTTTTTTTGTCTCTCCTCATGCAAATTTTCAGACATTTACATGCGGTAGATTTCCTTAGCCATCGCTAACAAATAAACACACACACGCACACAAACATCTTTATTTTATTAATATAGCTGATAGGAAGCCAGTCTAATTAAAAATTATTGTTTTTCTACATGAATTTAAATTAAATTTTCATTTCCTACCTGAAAGCTTTACATAATATAGAGTCCATGCTCATTTTTCCTGTATTTCTTCATACTCTTCTTCTTAAGTAATGTAAATGTGTTTCCATTTTTGAGAAAAAAGTTTTTAAATGTTTAAAAAAAAATTCTCATGTTAAAACATTTAAAATTAATATTTCTAACTATTTTTTTTATTTTAACTTATTCTACTGTATTAATAGGTCCAATTGAGATCTGTGTCAAACAATAAAATTACAAAATGATTCAAGCGGTTCAGATAATGTACATAAATTGGGGTATCAAAAACTATTATTCTTGTTAGGTGATGTTTTAGACTAAACGTTAGAACTATTCCAAGCCAGACAATTTCTTTTCTGTGAATAATTTTTTGTGCATACTTGTAACACAAAAATATGACAAAAAATAATATCTTGAATACAGTGCATCATTTCCCGCATTCGTTTCTCCTCTCTCTCTATCTCTCTATCTTCTAGCTATATTTTGATGTATCATGTATTTACAACGTTTTATGCGTTACAACTATATAACATTTAAAAGTCACTATAAAAATATAGAAGTAAATAAAAAATATGAAATGCAGCCTGTTTCAGATTTTTTAAATGTATAACTTTCTTAACACAAAATTTAGTGAAACAGCTCACTTTCATCAGTAAATAGATGACGCTGCTTCGCATCTTCTTTTTATAACACTTCTGAACATAGTTGAAAAATGTTATAAGTGTTTATGACTTCGGTTTGCTTGTCTGATTTTGTCTGTATTCTAACTTTCGTAAATATACTTGGGAGAGCATAACATTTAAATAAGTTAATGAAGTTTCCTAGTTTATTATTACTATTATTGCTGAGCACTACTTTCAATTATATATATTAAGAATAGCGTGCGTGGCATTTATCGTTCTTTTACAGTAGGGGTGCACTGCACAACCGCTGGCCCGTGGCCACCAAGATATCACTATTTTTACACAGAATAGTTTGCCTTATTAAGTGACAGAAATTCTGCTATTAAATAAATCGAAGATTACCTTTCGAATATTGTGGTGGCACACAATTTTCAGGCAAAAAAGATTGTGCAGCACTATTGTACAGGGACTTACAAAAGAATTCGAATACATTATGGTTTACAGACGGTAACGTTTTTAAGTACATTTTAATGAAGTTTTTATTACTTCAATTGTAATAAAAATTATAAATGTACTGAGATTCAGGACAATCTCCCTGTAGAAAATGTTGCGCATAGTGCATACATCTTTTACAGGGACACACAAAATAATTCCAATGCATTACGTTCAATGTGCAGTAACTATTTAACGTGCATTTTAAAGAAATTATACAATTTCAAACCTGATGAAATTGTTATACGTTTTTGAAGTTCATGGCAACATCTGAACTATAGAAAATGGTGCATGCAACAATGACAGAGAAAAGTTTTCGAAAAAAAAAGGATTTGATGGCACTTTACCAGTAAAATATTTATTAGTGATAAAAGAATATTGCTCCTCAAAAAATGAACGTATGGTGACAGTTAATGATAATTGTGTATTATCCAAAATATCTTATAAAACAGAAAGGTGACTACACTTGTTTTACAGAAGTATAAAATAATTATCTGCTCTAAATTCGAAGCAGTGTTTTTCTGTAAACTCAGAAACTCCTAACACTATTGCGAACGTCGGAATTCCGTAGCCATGTTTCTGATGCGTATCTGTGTTGTGCTGAGTGCCGGAGCAAGAACTTTCACTGCCTGAGTTGACTATCATTTTGCAGTAATTTCCATGTAGATGGCATACGGCTCTCACTTTTGATGGAATTATTCCGTGTTTCTTAATTAGTGGAATGTGATAGCCTTAAAGGCACACATTAGGTAGACTTGGGGCACAGTATGAACAAAATATATTTCACATGATGTTGAGGCAATGGACTTTCAGAAAGGAGTTCTATTGAGGAAAGGGAGTATTGGCTTGAAGTTCTGTTGGGGCTAGGGAGTTTCAGAAAGGAGTTCTGTTGGGCAAGAGGGTTTCAGCATTTGTCAAAAAAATTATATTTCTTGAAGTTTACCCTCCACCACCTACTATGATATTTGCATAGTTCCACAGTTCAAAAAGAAGATAATGGCATCCACCGTTTTTTAATTAGCAGTAAACTTTTTTTTTAATTTGACAAAATTGGAAGAAAAAAAATATTTCTAACAGTTCTTGAATTGTAATAATTTAGTTCTTGGTTTAAGAATGAAAAGAATTTTTATTTTAAAATTGACTTTTTTTAACAACAAAAAGAAATTTTGTTTTAATATATTTTTTAAATTTTTGTAATGTATTATGTAGAAGATTTATGTATGTATGGTTAATTTTTTTTATTTAGACCGACTATCTATTTCATGTAAAGTATGCATTTGCAGGGGTGTAAAAACTGGGCGCCAATGGGCCGATTGCCACCACTAAATTTTTAGTATTCTTTGCCTAATAAGAATACTAATAAAATTTGGACGAAGTATACTAATAAAATGTAGGCGAAGAATACTAATAAAATTAAGAGTTGACAATCGGTCCATTGGCGCCCAGTTTTTACACCCCTCTAGCATTTGTATATATCTGTTAATAGTTTCCATACCAATCATTCTTAATTTTTATAATTGAATGCAATTATTCTAATATTTCACAAGTGTTTATCTTAATTTATAAATAGATGTTTTTCGAAATTATTAATAAAATATGAAAAAATTGTTAGAAATTGTCGCCAAAATTAATTTTTTTAATAATGCACTAATATTTCTGAATGCAAATATAATTTTTTAACTAATAAGTTTTTTTTTTTTTTTTTGAAAATATTTTAATTTTATTTGATAAAAAAAAAAAAGAAAGTTTTTCAAAATACTTTTTATCGTGTTACACATTTTTTATCTTAAGAATATATTTATTTACATATATAGTATGTATTTGTGTTAAGAAAAATTTTATATCTACTCAACTATTCTAAATTAATCACATGCATTTTAGTTAATACCTTTATTATTCTAGAATTATATAAGATTTTTTTGATTTATATGTATGCTGTTTTTCAGTAATTTATTCTTCAGACGATATATATTACGTAAAGCAACGGTTCTTAAACTCTTAGTTATTACTGACCTCTTTTCGTATATCATGTATCTTCACGGACCCCCATAATTTAATAATAAAATTATTGATATTCTTTAGACTATTGAATATAAAAGTCTTTACTTACCGTACCTGAGAACCTGAAGGAAATCTTGCGAATAATACCAAAGAAAATATATCCTCTTAAAAATACAGATCACGAGTTTATAAATCTTTATCAGTTTATATATCCTGTATTCAAAGCGAGGATTTCCCGGACCCCCTAAAGAAGTGTTGGCGACCCCCAGGGGACAACGAACCGCAGTTTAAGAACCGCTGATGTAAAGCATTTTACTATTTACATGTATAGTATGTATTTCTTTGAAGTAAAGCCATATATTATATCTACAAAAACAACTTTTCAAAAGTAAAAAAAAAGCCAAGCGTAAAAAAAAAAAATGTTGTGGCTAAAAAAGGGTGTGATATCAAATTTCCAAGCTATTATATTACTTATTTAACTTTTTTCCATTAAATAAGTTATCATATATATATAAGTCGAGTGCCTACGTATATGTTAATAGAAATCGCTTTCTCCTGTACTAAATACATCCTAACGAGTTTCTGAAAATTCAATTTTTTTTTCAAATTATGCATGATGGGCTTGGCGGCCATCTTTGCATATTATTCACAAAATTCTAAGCACCCAAATCCGTAGTTAAAATCCGAAGTTCAAAATTGTTATTTAAGCAAATATTTTAAGCGTTTCATTTATAGACTTGTATGTTCTGAAAATTGTGTCTTAAGATAATGATGACTTATCTTAAAGATTCATCTTATGATTTATTTGTTAGAGTAATTAATAATTTCAAACTAGTAAAAATCAATTTCTCAAAATATCAGTCTTATCTAATTTATCTGTCCGTAGTTAAGTTCGAAATTGTTTTAAACATATTACATTGCAAACATATTACGCTTTTACTTTAGAAATTTGGGTGCTTAGAAATATGGAAAGATGGCCGCCAAGCCCATCATGCATAATTTGAAAAAAATTGAATTTTCAGAAACTCGTTAGGATGTATTTAGTACAGGAGAAAACGATTTCTATTAACATATACGTAGGCACTCGACTTATATATATGATAACTTATTTAATGGAAAAAAGTTAAATAAGTAATATAATAGCTTGGAAATTTGATATCACACCATTTTTTAGCCACAACTTTTTTTTTTTTTTACGCTTGGCTTTTTTTACTTTTGAAAAGTTGTTTTTGTAGATATCATTTCTTTTTTTTTTAATAGATTAAACATAATTTAAATAAACTAAACATAAGAAATAATTTAAAATTACATTTTATTTTCAGTCATTGTTTAAAGGGTTAACTAGAAATACCAGTAGATTTTTCAATTAAACTAATTACACTCTTAAAAACAACATACTAAATGTGGCTTGTTATAATACTTGTTATCCTCCGTTTAAAATATCACTGACTTATCCATGAAATGAATAAAAATGGAATACGTACATAGCGTGTCAGCGCTGCATTTGAAATCAAACATGATATCACGCTCTTTGATTATTAGCACTAGCTGGCTTCGCCCGCTAGCGGGCCCCTAAGTTACATCGGGGCCTCGAATCTTGTAAAGCCTCGAATAAGATAAACCTCGAACCGAACGAACCTCCGACCTGGTTCCCCGCTGCCTTCGGCAACGGATAATCCCTTAATTTGCACATCGAATAGTATAAACCTCTAAACAAACAAACCTCCGGCACGAGTCCCCACTGCCTTCGGCACCGTATAGCAGTCATGTTGCGCACGCTCAAGTTCCATCTTCCACCACCAGGTAGCGCAATCTCTTCTATATGAAAATCGGGCACTGAAATCGTTAAGGCTATAGATGTCGAGTCGAATGAGCTATACCCCGTCGTGATCCAGCCCATAGAAACAGAGATAGGAAAGCGCCCCCTGGTGGTGAAAGCTAATCGCGTTTGGGGGGCAAAGTGGGGGATGAACACCGGAGATGCATAATACGATTAAACGGTCACAGACCTTTCCAACGATGTATCACATGGTATGTGCAAAATTTAGAAAATACCCCCTCCCCCTGCATAATATGATTAAGCGTTCACAGACCTTTCCAACGATATATCACATGAGAGGTGTCGGCAAAATTTAGAAAAGTGCCCCCCTTTAGGGGGAGGGTGAAAGTGGGAAGATGGACCCCGAAGATAAATAATATGAATAAGCGGTTACAGGCCTTTTGAACAATGTATCACATGAGCAGTGTCGGGGGGGCGCAAAATGTGGGGGTGACACCTGTGTGGTGCATAACAAGAATAAGTGGTCACAGCCCTTTGTAACGATATGTGACATGACGGATATCGTTAAAATTTAGAAAAGTGCCCCCCCCCCCCTTGTGTAGGCAAAACGCGCTCCACCCCTCCCTATAACTTTTGACGCGGCTTTATTTTTAAAATTTATGTTATGTGTTATAAAATATCGTAAAGTTTCAAACAGATAGCCTTATTATACTTCCTAATTTTGTTCACGCCCCTCCCCATCCCTTCCCCGAAATGTGACGCGTCATTCTTTTTTATAAATTTTGATAAAAATAAAACTGTCTTAAAGTTTAAAACAGATCGCATTGGAATTTAATATATTTGCTGAAATTACTATTATATATAGAATAATATAGAAATAAACCCTCCTTTAGCTTGTAATTAAGATATATGAACAATTTTTAGAATTTCTGAAAGCTGATTTATATTTATTTATTTATTTATTTATCTATTTATTTATTTTTTGTTTATTTATATATATATATTTTTTTTTTTTTTTTTTTTTTTTTTTTTTTTTGCGTTGCCCTGTGCATGTTTGGAATTTCTTAGCAATTTCTTAGATTTACATTATTTTATTCAATTAAACATTGTACTGTATCAATAAATTTAAATGGAAACTTCACTTCTAAAACAAAAATAATTTAACAACTGGATTTCATTAATTTATAGGAAAATGACGTGAAAGGTAATCCTACGAACGAAATGCTTGTCCTTTACCATGTTTTTTTTTTTTTTTTTTTTTTTTTTTTTTTTTTTTTTTTTTTTAGAAATAAATGAATCACATTTAATTTATTTCAAAAATTTTGTTTACGTTTGGAAAGAAATTTTAAATGCCGATAACTCTTAATGTATACATTTTAGAAGGTACATCTTCCCTTAAAAACTAATTTATTTTTAAAGATCTTTCTAAAAACGTAAATTGTATATTTAAAACATAAACACTACGTCTGATTACTTTATTTTACAATATTATAAGAACACGCATTTTATCAGACAATTAAATACACTGAACAAACATGAGTGAAAAATTGACCTGGGCCAGGACTCGAACCTGGGACCTTATGCGTACAGTGCTGACACTCTGCGACTGAGCCACCCAGACCGATACCCTTAACTGGCAATTTCTCATACTTATTCATGTCGGAAACAGTGATCTGCCACAGTTTGCAGTCATATTTAATTGTCTGATAAAATGTGTGTTCTTATAATTATGAAGTTTTATTTTTAAAAAATATCTTCAGAAAGAAAATGTCTGACTTGCAGATGAAATTTGATGTGCTTATAACCTGTAACTGATTTGTGCTATTATAATACAGATGGTACATAGTCGTTGGCGGGTTTTATCTCTGTTTTGGCATAATTTTTTAATCGCCAAGTTAATTAACAGTTTTTTGCTAATTAAGGATAGAAAATATTTTTTTTTTTACACTGGATTTTATAAAAGCACATAGATTACGTAATTACTTGTCCAAAAATGCAATCCTTTTTTTATTCTACCCAATATTAAGGCCTGTAGGTTGTTTGAAAAAAAAAGTTTGACGAAGAAAAAAGTGATCATTTTAAGTAACTCGACGTTTTCTTTTTAAATCTATATCTCTCTTTATAAATCACTTATGAAGCTGAGTTTGGTCTTAAATTGAAGAAATTCTTCACTAGATTCTTCTAGTTTTCGTTTTTTTTCTGCGACGCTTGGTTTATTTGATATCTGATATTTTAATCTGGCATGTTTTGTCGATTTAACATTGCGAAGTTGCTTTCTGTAAGTAAACAGTAGCGTTCTTTAGTCCAGTTCTTGGCGTTGTTTGTGTGGCGTTTTTTTTAAGCTTGGCTTGGCAGAGCGACTGCCCTGCTTGATATTTATAATGTGACGACTATTTTAAATTTTTCTCACATCTTTTACTATTTTTAACAAAAACTTTTAACATAAGAATAATATAAGATATTTTTGACTTATATATATATATATATATATATATATATATACAATTTTTCATTCATATTCTCTTCAGAAGATATGTGTATTTTTAGAAGGAAGTATAGATATATTTTATGCAAGGTATGAATTCATTTATATCCTCTTTAATTATCCATCCATTATAAATTTTTCTAGCTGAATTAATTTTACACAAACCTTTCTGTTTATTTATAAGTAGTGATATTGCTACTTTACTCATATATTAGAAAAAAATACTAGCTTTTCACAGTTTTAGCCATACCTCTTAAACTTACATTGTAAAGCACCTCCATAATTAAAACTATCAACATATTATACTTTTAAATTATTTCGTATAAGATTGAACCATTAACCTTCCACAACTTTTAGGTAAACTTTTAAACTTCTCTTGTTAACTTGATTGAACTCAAAACCTGCCACTCTGTTAGATATACTTTTTAATTATTCTAAAGTCTAGAACTAGTCTAAAAGAACTATCTAGTCTAAAACATGTACACTTTTAGACATTCCACGCATGCAAACTTGCTGGGAACTTTATACACATGCATACTGTTTTTAAACATATCACATAACTTTATAAACTTTATGCAACGTTAACTCCAATCATATATGGTTATAAATATTTTTTTTACACAAGCGCGCTACCTATACTTCTATAAACTTGCGTGGAACGAAACAATTACATTATTCTGTGTGCTGCCGTAGTTATTTGAAGATGTTTATGCCTGTTCAGTATTTTATTCATTTAAATTACTATTCATTTAAGTTAAAATGTCTAGTTTTCAAGTCGCACATTCTGTTTTGTTAACTGATGATGCATCTAACAGGATTAATCGAGCCTCGTTACCGGGTTTCAATGATCATAACATAAAACCTACACCTTTACCCATATAAGTACCTATTTCGTATAATAGAGTAAAATCCTTTTCCTGAACACAGGATGATCCAAAGTTACATTTACCTTATGTTTGTGCTACTTGAAGAAAAGCTTGTTTCCGAAAGAGAGTGTTAATCAGACACTTAAAGTTTCATTCAGAGAAAAAATCATTTTGCTATGTTATTTGTGAATAAACATTTATTAAAAGAGGGATCTATGCCGACATATGCATCATAATTCATTCGAAGTCACATACCATGCATAATTAGGACCATTGCAGCGAAGTGTTTTCGCGTAAGTATGATTTATTAAAACATATAAAGATTCATAAGATCCCGATGCAACCTAAATGTAACCACTGCAACGAAGTATTTAATAGCATGTCGGATTTATTACGCCATGTGCACATTTTTCACATTGCCACACCTAAACAAAGTAAATCTTCTTTAAAAGGTGTATGTTGTCTGATAAAGTGAAGCATTTTGAAAGAAAAAATGCCTTACTGTATGTTCTAAAACCATGATCGACTCTAATGAGGATAACGATAAAAAAATTTCATATATTTTTTAACAGTATTTGATCAGAAGTTTTGAATGAATTAAATTATCAGATGGCAGAAAAAAAGAGAATTAAATGGTACGCAAATGAACGAATTTTTGTATGCCGTGTAATACAGGAGAGTAATTTGGACAAGGCTACACCCTATTTTCATCCAAAAACTATACTTAATTGAATAATAATAACTTATCTGTGCATATTGGGGATGACCTTTCGAAAATTACTGACTCCTTTGAGAAGTTCACTCAACGTAGATCTAGCTGGACATTAGAAAAAGAACTGTCTGCAGCAAAACATAGCATGCTTTGAATTTTCTTTCCGTTTTGGAATATGTATACTCATGTTTTTGCTATTGAAACTATTTAAAATGATAAATAATATGCGAGTTAAAAAGTTAATCGCTGTTTTAATTTTGTATTTTAATATATTAATAACATATTAACATCTTCCATAAATTACTTTTATCATGACTATGTTACATGACTACAGCGCCTAGAAGAAATAGTGTGGAAACCGGCTACAAAATACAAGTAGTACTAAACAATTGAATCCGATAAATGTACAACGATGTTGAAGGATAAGAGATCGATTGCAGTGACATCTGCTAGCTCTTTTTAACGTAAATATTGTATAAGAATCGAATTGAGAAAACGTTTCGGCCGGTGGTAAGTATTTTTAATACTTAAATTATAAAAGAAAATCCTTAAAGGCGTTCATTACTGCCCCAATTACTCCATATTATATTCATGTACCCTTACTCTGATATATATACCAGATTAATAAGATTGATTCAACGTAAAACTGTTCGAAATGCATATGATATTTACTAAATTTTTGCAATACAATATTTACGTAGAAAAGTGCTAGAAGATGTCGCTGCGATGGTCCTATTATCGTACAGCATCGTTGCACATTTATCGGCTACAATTTTTTAGTACTTTTTAAAGCATTACTGGGATAGCCAGTTTCTACACTGTGTATTCTAGGCGCTGTAACATGACTATGTTACATAAATTACTTATTAACATTTTGAATATATTTCATAGATTTCTATAAAGTAAAATGTTAATGAATTTTTCATGCTGTGCATCATATGAATAACTTATAAAGAAAATTTTCTTTATGTTGAAATGATTGCAATGTACATTTTAATTTTTTTTTTTTTTTTTTTTTTTTTTTTTACATAAAACTACAAAATTCTACTTTTAAATTTGAATTATTTTAAATTTTTAAATAACTTTCATTTTATAGAAGTTGGTAACACAATAATAAAATATTTTTTATTAAAACATATAATATGCATTACTTAACTCTTTTTTTAAGTTGATTAGTATAGATTTTAACAAATAAAGTATAGTTAAATATAGATTTTACTAATTATACTTGCAACGGATTAAACTAACTTATATTCAATCTATAGTTTATATTAGATAAATAAATACACAGTTTTTATTATAATTTAGAAACTGATACTATATTTAGGCTAATAACAAAATAAAGTTTTTACTTCCATTTTTATTAGATATTATAATTTTTGTTCAGCTTTAACAATACTAATAAGGTATCATTTATCAATATTAATTGAAATGTATGTAATACACAATTTATTGAATCAATAATAAATATATGTGCTTTTATTTATATATATCTATTTATATTTAACAACTTATTTTTTTTTTTTATTATTTAAAATGAATAACTCTTTACACTCATTTCTACAGTTATATTATGCAAATACATTAAATAATGAATCTTCATCGAAATATTGTTAGATTAAGTGACTACCAAACATTTAAAACTTATGTTACCATACCAAGTGTATAAAAAATTATATGACTCATCAATAGGTTTAAACATTATTGGTCATTATAAAATATAACCCCGATCCCTCTCTTTACAGGGACCCCCAAATCCTTCAAAACAGACGTTTTTCTTCAAATGTGCACAGTTTATAGAGTTCACAGCAATAAAAGAGTTATAGAGAGCCCCAAATGAATCTCTGCCCCAGAACCCCAAGTAGGGTCAGTTGGGTCCTAGAATAGCTTAAATTAATATCAATGTCTTAAGTATTTTCTGTAGCCACCTACTTTCATTCCTTATTCTGGTTGAATAAATAGTGTGCTTTTAATTCTCAAACTGTGACATTACTGTACTCTAACATGATAAGGGAGCAACTCAAATATTGAGGGTGGTGTTACAATTTAGTCTCATAAGCACAAAGTAATCGTGTTAAAGAATTAAATTATCCATATTTGTCTGTCAGTGCAAAAACTATCCCTCATATTTTTTTTTAATTAACCTGTACTGATATGCGACTTTATGGCCAATAAAAACGCTTTCAAAATTTGGGAAAAATAGATGTCTGCTAACATAATTCTGTCAAACATCAGTATAAGGTCACTTTGATATTAGTTCATCCCGCCTATGATGCAATGTTTTATAATTCCCCACTTAATTCCAAACATATAATTTTACTTTGGTTATAGAGTCACTCATTATATAAAGTCACTTTTGTATGGCTATCACTTTTGTATATAAAGTCACTTTTGATCACCCTAGGATGATCCTATATTGAAGTCTGACTCTATTTTTTATCAAGTTTTATTAAATCTGCTGAGCCAAAGAACTTAATCTTCCTCGCATCATGGTTTGTTTGGCATCGCAACAATCTTTTTCAATTCTGAGCTATCATTATACAATTTTGTTCTTTTAAAGTGTGGATTAAAGAATAATTCTAAAAAACAATAACACATTAAAGAATTTTACAGTTAATAAAATAAAAACCTTACATTAAGATTAGAATAATATAAAGATGAATAAAAATTATAGAAAATTATATAGCAGATTAAATAATAAAAAGGCCGTAAAATTCAATAGCGCTAAAATTATTCAAATATTGCAGTTTTCTTTATCCCGTTCTTTTTTCAAGTGTAACAAATCTCCAGAAAGATAAAATGTTCTACAGCAAGAAACTATTCATTCATAGCTTACATTTATAGCGTCTAAAAGTACGATTAATTTCTTTCTAAATAAAAATGAAAAATGAAGGGTGTTCAATATATTTAGATTGAATGCGTATGTATAGATTGATAGATAGATGCACTTTTTTATTCCACGTTCTCTATATATTAAGGTTTAGAGACATGATAATATTCTAAATTTGCACTTCAAAAGACTCAGACTCGTGTTTCAGTCTATACAAAATTCATAATGGAACGACTTAATTCATATTTTTATGGAATTTTGCTCATTAGAAATGTATCATGTCATTACAATTGATTTAATCATTAAAACTTCAGTCGATAATTAAAGTTCTTATTTGTGTATTTATTTGAATTTGTATAATAAAAAAACTTTTTAAATTGTGAACTTTAGTATAAGTAAGATGGTTATTTAAGTAAAGGGAATTTAAAAAATTGTTCAAAATACAAATGCCTTTCTACAAATGTCTTACACATGCAAATGCCTTTTTATAATGTTGATTTTGGTTTCTTTTAAATAAAATATATTATTTTACTATTTAATATCTCCTGATGTAGGCATATTTTCTTGTGTATATAAGCATATTTTTTTTAAAAAATAATTATAAAAAAAGTATATTTATTCCTGGTATTCTTTGTCAAAATCTTTCTCTTTGGATGATTTATCCAAAGGATTCAGAACTATTTTCTCATAATTTGATCAATCGACAAAATTTAACAAACATCAAATTTTATCTTTAACTTGTAAAAAATAATAATATTAATGAAAAGTTGGTATTGAAATATTCATAACATATTTCACAGATGAGCTTAGCTTTATATCAAAAGCACTTGCATCAATGTTATAGCCAACCAAATTGCTACCTATACTGTATCAAAAAATACCTTACAATAAATACATGCTCGGAAAGTACAAATGCAAAATATGAAAATTATTCTTGCATCATGATATGCTGCATATAACAAGGAATTCTGGCAAATGTTAACCTATATTTCGTATTAAATTACTTCATCTTCCATTCAAAACATGATTGTTTTCATTTTCAAAAATATATTAGTTTACTTATTTTGCATGTCCAATACATATACGTAAATCGTTGAGAAACACCCATTTTAGATTAAGGATATTAAATATGAAAAAACGTAACCAGATTTGCAAAAATTACCAAAAAGAATAGGCATTTGTTGCTGCATGAGAAGAGACTGGGAGAAATGTTACGAAAACTGCCAGTTATACTTTACAAAAGAATATTTCTGCTTAGTTACAAATAGGATTAAGTATTTTCCCCTTGAACATTTTTTAAACTAGATTCTAAGAATTTCATTTACGGCTGAAGTTTGCAGCATGTCTCTACAGACCTATCTGACATGAACTTTTTGGTCCTTTAAAGTTCTGAATCTAATATCTAATATTTTATCATCATATATTTATTAATCATATATTGTCTCCTGTAACGTAAAGTATTGTTTTGCACAGAGCGTCTTTTTTAGGGGGGGGGGGGGTGCTTGCAAAAATAAACCCCATTCAACCAGCCAACTAACCATTAGCGCGAAAGTAAATAATATTGATATTCAGTGCCCGAAAAGTAACTGGTGTTGGTCAATGGTGGTGATTTTTGCATTTTTTCCCCTTAATTGAATTCCCCTCATATAAAATGTATGTTCTCAACATTTGGTTATATTAATCACAATCGCTTCTAAATTATGAACCACTAAACACCTTATCTTTAATTATTCTATATTGTACCCTTGAAAGTTAACAAAATTCAGTCAAAAACTTGGTAATAAAATAAATATCATTCAAATTAGTGATTGTTAGGTATGTATATTTTTTCTGACACTTAAGTGCACGAAAATAATATTAAAATTGAATTTCAAAAGCAATCAGTTATTACAAAGAAATATAAAAAATCATAAGAGTAATCATACATGCATTTAGGTTTTGAAATATGGTAATGTAAAAGTTAAACACATTACATGATTATATGGATGCATGTATTTTGTTAACCCTTTATCTACCACATTACGATTTAATAAAAGGAATTACATGTAAATTTTATTTCATGTTAATATAGTGTTAACTAATAGATCAATGCCAAAAAAATATTCACTTTCCAAACATTACATTGAATATGCTTAATTAAAGGAAATGGTACTTTTAAGTACTGTCAATATTCAACATTTACAAAATATTCAGACTTTGAAAATAAAATAGAGCATTTAGAAAATTATTATTTTCATATATGATTTTTTTTATATGATATATTATAAGAAGAACATTTTTAACAAATCAGTCCTTGATGATATTTTTAAAAAAAAAATCTCCTTTACACACAGAAAAACATTACATGTGCTGCATTTTGAATGAGACTTTGATTTTCTTTTGCTAAGTGCGCAATGTTCTCAGCGGCGCGATTCGATACAAATGTTGGCCAATGTCATCTTCTATTTTACAGGCGAATGCCTTTAGAAACAGAAAAGTCTTTTTTTTTTTTTTCTTTTTTTTTTTTTTTTTGAAGGCACTGCACTTGTAGAGGCTTTAGGTTCTTCAACCGATCTTGGCCTTCCTCTTCGTTTAGGTTCTGCCTTGGACTTAACGAGCAAACCTTGTGTGACACAACTTTTATACTGCAGAATATATATAGATTGGCGTGTTTCTATATATGTTATGTGTGAATTCACAAGGATCATCTCAGGCTAATCAGAATTGACTGTACTTATAAGTACCAACCAAAAATTAGTTTGGTAAATAAATTATAAATAGTACTTAACTAAAAGACTGTGCTAAATCGTAGATCATAACAAACGTGCAGAAGAATTATCGTTCACCTACCTTCAGTATTTTTGGATGGATTTGAAATAATTTCAAGCAAGCAGGAGATCAAAATATGGCTGACTCAAATGCATGAACAGACGCTGAAATAAATATTTAAAAAGAAATATTTCGATAATTATTGCTGCTGTTGCTATCTAGTAAGGGTTAAACTCGTTTAATGCATTGATCTTTGAAGGTCTTGTCAGTATTGTACGAATAGATTTTGTTTTATAGGACTGTAAAGCAACTGGTAAGAAGTATCGTCAAAAAATAAAGGATTAAAGCAAAGTTTGAATCATACAATACGTACTCGCACGCAAGCCTTTTAAGGACTCGTTTCTGGTTAGCATCTTTGATTATTTACGCTTCTTAAGAAACTGTTTACACATTAGCAACATATATTAAAGATTTCACACATTAAGTTCTGTTTAATTAATATGTCGCATTTCTTGATATTAATATTTTATTGGACAAAATTCGAATTCTTTTTTCACATATTTAAATATGTTCCTGAAATCTTTGGATTTCTCAGCATGATTTGTATTTAACTTACACGTGACGATGTAACGTATTTTATATCAATAGTTTAATAAGATAATAAATTTAAGAAAAATGTGACGTTACTACTTAGATCCACATATTGCTTTTTAGTCAATGTAGAAATAAAAACATTTAAATAAAAAATGCAATAACAAAGTTGCTACCAATCACGGAGCTTTTCAGGGATATACCAGTATTTTCTTACAGAAAAATTCACCTTATTGAATCGCGCGTTTAAATAAGGCGAATTCTGAAAGTTTCCCTGATCGGTGATCATTCTTATTAATCAGTTTGGATTAAATGCATTTACTTGGTTTGATGAGTAAAATATTTATAATTTAAAACAGTTTGAGGCTAACTTATATTATTTTTAGATTTCCAAAAATCAGGAAGAAATTATTATTATTCTACTTCAAATTCCCTCTTTATTTTATCTCAGTTCATTCAAATCCCTTCATGGGGCATGATGTATAAAATTTGTTGCATTATATTTATTTGATATTTATTCCGATAATAATTTATCGCTACCTAACCATTCAAACTACTGCTGCTGCTTGTATGATATATCCGTTTTATTCTGATTTTTAGATTCCGAAGAAATAAAGAATAAGCTTTTTTAATCCACTTCCTTCCAAATTCATACGTACGGCAACCTTTCACAAAGCTTTTAATATAATGCGTTAGCAAAAATTATTACTTTCTGCCAATGTAAGGGACTAGAACTTCTCAATTTCATTTCATAAGAAAAAAATAAATCATTCATATTCCTCCTGCTGTTTTATTTATTGTAGGGCCTTCGAAATTCTGCATATCTTTAAATATTTATTCATTTCCCAAACTGCTTCAGGAAATTCGTGTTGTATAATATATTTTCTGATTTTGGGAAGCTTACATTTTTCAGTTTATTCTTTGTGGGAAAAAGTTAATTGCAAAATTAAATTAAACAGATATCTGCTCATAACTCATTTGGAAACAATATGTGCGAATACACAAGAAAGTATCATATTTTAATGAATTTGTTTTCATTATAAAAAGTAATGCGTTTTTCCTTGAAGTATTAGAGAAGTAAATTGTATGTAGATGCCAAATTTCGAAGATTAAGAAAGAGAAAACAATTACACTCATTATTCTAAAAATTGTAACGTTATAAATTAAATATAACTTCAGATTTAGAAGGAACATGATTAAATATTTAATTATATACAACAATAGCTAAAAGAATGATCAATCAATCTTTTGGGACAAACCGTGTTAACTGCCAATAAATCTACTGGTGTTAATTCGTTACTTGTTACTTAATTTATTTTAAAAAAACTGAAGGTAATACATAAAAACCAAGATCAAATATTTTTGTGAACAGATTTTTGTACTGTTATATCATTTTCATTCTTATCTTTCCGCTTGAATGAAAGCAGGGAAGTTGTGCCAAATGATTGACAAGATTGGCAGGAGTTCTTCACCGGCAGTCTCACTTTGACAAGAAAAATTAATGTGACAAATTTGTATTTACAAGTAAGCCCACTTTATGTGATATAGTCTCAAAATCTTAAATCAGTCTAATTAGCTTACGAGTTACTGGTTAATATAATACTTATTTTAAAGTATGCCGGTTTAAGTATTATTTTTAAACCAATGGCAGTTAAATAGGTTTCGGCTTCTCACATTTGAATTCTGAATTCTTCTTAATGTATGTTTTAACCTTTTACAGTTTTTTGGAATAATAATTTCCTACCATTGTCATCTAAAAGGTTGACAAGTCTTGTTGGTTCTTTGGAGTACACGCGTATACCTCAGTATTCCTACTCACCCTTCCATTTCGCTGGAAACAGGTATAGTCTAGATCAGTGGTTCCCAACGTGCATCGTACGCCCCACAGGGACGATATGATTGTTTAGGGGAGCAATTCAAGAATTACCATTAACAAATATTTACATCTCAGACACCTTTATCTTACTTTAACATTTTATAATTTTTTTCTGATTTCGACATTATTTTAGAATATTACACAACTTTTTCAGTTGTTTATTGAATGAGCCTTGTATACCTATTCGCTATGCAGTAGCTTTCATGAAAAAACTTTTACGAATGAAACTACATAAAGGTATATCTAAAATTGACCAACTCGAACTATTTAACCTCAAAGTGTTTGAAATTTCTACTATGAATCTCAGAAAAATAATCAATCCTGAAATGCGATTTAGAGAAAGGTATTTGTTAATAGTAAATTTCTCATGGGTCTTTTGCGAGCGTCACAAAATGTACATAAACATAAGTGGGAATATAAATGAGACTTTTTTAACACCCGAACGGCCACCAGTGATCATCTTGATAGGTATCAAATGAATATATTTCGATTCGAACCAGAATTTCATAATAAAATATGTTAAATATATACCGCACAGAAATAATTTAAATAATTTTAAATAAAAGGTCTGATGTAAAATATTTTTATAAAACTTGAGTAAAATTTCTAGCCTGTCTCGTGTTAACAGAAACAAATGATTACTTTACATTTGATGTTATGACAACCATGATAAGTTGTTTACTGTTTAAAACTTCACTTGACATCGTTTTATTCTTTATACGTTCATTTATTTAGCCTCTAAAGTTAGGAGTGATTACAAAGTATACCAAGTGCTGTTGCACAAAGTATAATTATTAAATGTCAAATGTATTGAAATTTGGCATAGACTCAATGCAAAAATCGATAATAACAACCTATCGATGTCTAAAGTATGAAATTTTCCCAAGTTGTTTAAAAATGACAGTGAATAAGGGGAAAAAAGGCGATCCAGAACAGAATGTTGAACAAGTAGTTTAGTTCGTTTGTTCGGGGGAGGGGGCGCTACGGTCATCTTTACACACGAGAGCTAAACAAAGCGGGACCTCCGTTTAAAGAGGAGTTCGATCCACTACAAACATCCATGCCTGAGTCGGGATTCGAACCCAGCACCCTTTGTTCAGTAACAAGCGCTTTAACCACTAGATAGACAGGTGGACGACGCACAAGTGAAACTTCTCCATTGAAAGTAAAAACTGACAAAGTTCTCTCTATTAATTTTCGAGATTTGCGGTTTATTTTGTACGTTGATTTTCTTTAGGAACTACGTACAATTAATACAGTATAGTAGTGTGAATATTTGAAGAAAATTAAAGCAGTAAGTACATTGGTCCTAAAATCATTACATTCTGATCCACAATGTTCTTTTTCATTGAGACAATGTCAGACTTCAACAGATGGTAAAACGGAACACAAATTAGATAAACTTCACTAGACAACACTCAAACACCCTCTTGTAATACGATTTTATTACCTTCGCACGAGCATTTGTTTAAGATGATATAAAGAAGCGATAGCAGGAGAGAGATTTTCACAAAATAAATAAGCCAAATATGTTATAAGGAATTGGCTTCATACACGCCTTAATTCTTTTTATAATACAAGAATGAAAAATTTCTCAATTTGTTGGAAAAAAGTATGTAGACGTTAAAGAAAGTTATGTAGAAAAATAACATTGATGTAATTTTGATAAGTAATATTTAAAAAATAACCTTTTAAAAAAGTCTAGTGTATATTTGATTCATCCTTGTAAATTATAACATATGCATTTTAAAATTTAAAATCGGAATACATAGGATGATCAACTGGAGCAAGGAAGAGTGTTCTAGCTGAGAAGGTTATGATGGGGAAGAAAAATGGCTATGGTAAAACTGATAGAGATAATAATCTCGAACTGCTTGTTGAGCATTGTGTTATTCAGAGACAGATTTTATGGATAAAATATATTCCACCTGTTTCTAATAAGGTAGTAAAATCAATTAGAAAATGTATCAATTGATGTATAATACCATTAATGCCTAATGTGTCATTTCAAGAAATTTTCTGAAGATACAAATGCAGACCATATAAATTGTTTGATTCCCATTGAGGTAAATTGGGTAAGGTACAACAACACTCTTAAAAGACGAAAGTGAAACTTTTCGTTTATAGAGTTATGTTTAAAATGTACTCGTAACAAAAATTATACCTGTTTCATAAGTTAAATAAATGGGAAGAAACTGATGTTGTTGCGTTTATCATTACTTTTAATGCTCTTTTAAGCTTTGTCTATGCGAATAAAGCTTACTTTTCAAATAATATGAATTACAAGTTACAAGGAAGGCTCCCTGATTTTAGAGATGCTGAGGTGCAGCATGGCCAAAAAAGGTTGGGAATAAATGGTCTAGATAGATTTTTGGCCTCTTATTGGAGCATGAATAAAGCCATTGTTTCTGTCTCTGAAGCAGATCGTTATTCTTTTCTGCCTACAAATAACATCAGTTGATGTATACGTACTAACTGTAGTACATTCTATCACTGCGAGATCAGAAGTAAAAGTTTCATCTGCACTCGTAGTGATAGGATGTGCTGTCTGATGGAAAAGGGTTATTTATTGCGAAACGGGTTGTGTTAGCTATATGGTGTATTTAAAAAGTGTATTTCCTTGCTATTATGAGACAAAACTTTATTAACTTTTGTTTCTGTACATCGTAAAATATTCTTTAAAAAAAGAAAACTATCCCTTAAATTGAAAATTTGAAACAACTTGAGCGTTAAAGGGTTAAAAACGATTCATTTATCAAGTCAAAAAAAAGTTGCTAATGTGGGATTATAATAGCATCTCAAAAACTATTCTGTAGAAGTATGATAATGAAGAAGTGGCAAAACATGATTCTCTTCAGAAGGCAAAATGTTTTACCATCACTGCACTACTACATGAGGGGGTTAGAATGACAGTGGAGTAAGTCAAAAAATTGAAAAATTTAGATAACTATATTTTCACTGAACGTATATTAATTTCTGTTCAGTGTGACAGTCAAATAAGTCATAGTTCACTTAGAGAGTCGCTAGCGGGCAAAGCAAGTTGGACCCCTTAAGGCAACGGCAATACGACAAGTTTCACATAACCCTTCATTTCTCAAATTACTAAATATTGACTTACTCCGCTGATATTCTAACCCCCTCATATATCACTGCTAGATTACCAAAACCTTACAATATGGGCCAGCGCTGGGCTAAATCACAAAAAACCGTGGAGAATAAGATTCTTAAAAAAAAAAATGTGCGCTACTGCGGTTTCAAACGTATGTGCGCGTATAATTTTATCGCGTCATTTCATAAATTAATTTTCAATGAACCTTCTCATTTTGAAATAAAAGATAAATGTCTCCGAATATGCAAATATGAATAAGAGAAACCAACTACAGTTTATATTACCATTTAATAATTCAAATAAATCAAGGCATTGCTGTTTGAAGTTTGTATGTCTTGAACGGAATGTTTTTGTTAAGTAACATCTTATCATTTAAAACAAATCCTGTACTGAATTAATTAGAGTATTTTATATTTGAATAATTATTTTAATTATTTTCTCTGAGAGAAAATGTTAGTATAGCGTCGAGCTTAATAGAATAATTTATTTGGAAAATGGTTAGTCTAATAAGCGGTCTTGTTTGCATTAAGTTCAATTAAATTAAATATGAATAGCAAACTTTATATATTTATACATTTCATTAATTTTTAACTCGGACAATTTGTCAATTATAAAAATTAATTTTATTCATGTTACATAAGCAGTTTAATTTCAAAATTTTCTGATAATTTTCTGTCAAATAAAGTTTAAGTAAATTCAGTTTATAAGATAGATTGAGATATTGCCGTAATTCGTTCGCTAAAACTCTTACGTTAACTTAATCGTTTTAGATACTTTAGATAATGAAGCAAATAAACGCGCCTAGAGTAAAACTTCTACAAGATATTATATCTGCTTTAGTTTAAAATTTTTATACAGTGTGCCCGCTAAAGTCCGTTGTCACCCCGATAATTTATGAACGGCAAGAGCTATAGTTATAAAAGTGAGGTCTAGGTATAGTAAAGTTTCCATGCGCTACGCAAGGAAACCGCTTGCAGCGCCACCTGGTGGCTAAATTTTGAGTTAGCGTTCTTATTTAAAAAATGGTAAGATATACGGTAAAAAAGTCAATTACAAAATTGTTCAGCATCATCGATTTAGTAAGAGAAGACACCTTCCGTAAATTAATGTAAAAGGAGAAGGCGTAAAATGCATATTTATTTGGTTCGAAATTCCCAAAATTGTAACGCGACATAATGCGGAAGAAAAGAGAAAAGGTCACACTCCAGAGTTTCGACTGTCAGTAGATATGCAGTATTCATCTTTACATAAATAAATCTTAATATCACATACCGTGAAAAAGTATCTTTTTCCCATTTTGCATAAATGGTGGGGATACATGAAACAGCGAGAGTATACAACCCCTCCACGAACATTGCAGGAACTTCGAAACCATATTACGGATGCTTATGCCAGCGTGTCACCTGCCATGTTGTACAATGTGCAGCGAGAAGTGCAATCCCATCTTACGGCGCCTAGAATACATAGTGTGGAAAACGGCTACAAAATACTACTGAAAAATTGAATCCGAAAAATGCAGAACGATTCTCAAAAGATAACGGGTCGATCGCAGCGACATCTTCTTGCAGTGGCGTAGACAGGGTGGAGGTCCAGATGGTTTGGTTACCACTAATTTTATAAAAATATTTATGCCTTATCTAATCGGAGAATTTTCTGCGATATTGAAGGCGAAGAAAACTTTATAATATTACTGGTTTCCAGAGCATTTGGACCCCCCCCCCCCCTCTCTGGTTACGCCACTGTCTGCTAGCTCTTTTCAACGCAAACGTTGTATAAGAATCGAACTGATAAAACGTTTCAGCTGGTGGTAAATGTTTTAAATAATTAAATTATACCCTATTCCCTTTGAATTGAATAGTGATTTTCATAAGCTTTGAAAATATGAATGATATTGATCATGGCCAAAAAACGTGATACGCATTCTTTTGTGCCTGGTTGCAGTACTCAATACAAGACAGCAAACTAGAAACTATCCCTATTTAGCATACCAAAGGATGAATCTCTGCTAGAAGAGTGGAAAAGATTAATTTCCTGATATGATAAAAAACTAACTTCAAAATCGGTTACATCTGAAATATACACTTACAAGAAGATTTTATTAACAGAAATTATGTTCATGTTGTCAATAGTGAAACGGTTATTTTTTCTAGAGGTACATCTATTTTTAAAGCAGATGTCGCTGCGATCGCCCTATTATTGTACCACATCGTTGCACGTTTATCGACTACAATTTTTTAGCGCTTTTTAAAGCATTACCAGTTTGGCTTTTTTTTAATTCGGAAATTTTGTATTCATACCAGAAATTCCCTATAATTTTCTTTCCCTTACTTAATGGCAGGTATTTCGTGAATTCGTAAAGAATAAAAATTCTTGTATCAGAATTTCCGATTTGAATTCGAAAATTTTGAATTAAAAAACGGTAAAACCGTTTTCCACACTATGTATTCTAGGCGCTGTACCCGTGTCCAGATGTGTATTGTTGCTCAAGGACACCATTTTGAGTATCACTGATAGATGAGCCTCATTTCCGATAAGTGCAGTTTTGTACAACGCGATCAAACACATCATAAAGCACACATCAAAGCAATAAACACACATCAGCGCTTTGCGCTTTTCATTTGTATCATTTTTGTGACTAAGATGTTTTTTTTTTTTTTTGTAATAAATCGATGACGCTGAACAACTTTGTAATTGACTTTTTTCCGTATCTCATACCGTTTTTGAAATAAAAACGCTAACTCCAAATTTAGCCAACAGGTGGCACTGTAAGTGGTTTCCGTGAGTAGCGCATGGCAACTTTACTATACCTAGACCCCACTTTTATGAATATAGCTCTTGCCGTTCAGAAATTATTGGGGTGGCAACGAATTTTAGCGGGCACACTGTATACAAGACCATTTATTATAAATAATTTCGAATTTCCACATTTTCTGTCCATAGAAAGAACATAGATACTAAAAGTTTCCTTTTCAACACTTTCCAACATAGTGGAAAAGTGTTTATGAATTAAGTTTGTCTGTCTGCCTGTCCATGCTCTAAATCGCATAAATATATTTGGACTGGCATGCAATTAATATATGTTATTGAGGTTTACTATGGCATGTTCAGTATTGAAAATGAAGTGTGTAGAACTTATAGTTTTTTTTACAGGGACACTCAAAAGAATTCCGTTACATTACGGTCTATGGGAAAAAATCATTTGCGGTTTATTTTAATGATGTTACACAATTTCAAACACATTGTAATTGATATATGTCACTAAGGTGCACTACAATAATCTTACTATGGAATATGGTTTTTCATAGCACTTATAGTTACTTTACAGGGACAGTCAAAAGGATTCCGTTACATTTCGTCTATGGAGAAAAGTCGTTTGCGGCTCCAAACTTTCTTTCCTAAAATCGTATAAATCCTAAGATGTTTTATTGCAACCCCAAGGAGAGTTAAGAGGCCGAATTTTTTTTTTTTTTTAATCATCTGTATCTTATATTTATATTTTGAGATACAGCACCTTAAAAATTTTGATCATGAAGGACATGATAAATTCGGATATAGCCTTTATTCCTTTTTTTTTCTCCCAGCTCCTACACTTGAGGATAAAAAGGGGGGGAGGGATTATAAAAATGTTATAAAAATCCTAAAAATTATAAAAATATATAATTCCTGCTACATTAAAAAGAAAAAAACTTTCTTTTGAATAGTGCTACAACAGTTTCAAAATAGAAATAATTATGTTCAGTCTGTGTATCAAGAATCAGTACTGATATAAGCATATTTATATTCGTTTATATAAACACTTTTAGGCATTTTTTTAAGGAACTCTATACCATTTGAACTATTTTTTTTTTTAGTTTTTTATAATACCTGTTGACATATTATTAAATTGTTTTATGAAGAAAATGATTTAATCAAGAAAAAATGGCATTTTAATGATCTATTTTTGAAATTTTAATTCTAAAACAAATTTAAGAAAGTTTTAAAGCCACACTTCTCTTACATTTTTTTTTTTTTTTTTTTTTTTTTTTTTACTATTGAATTGATTTGGAATCGAATAATATTTTCCAACTGTCGATAAAAAAATTACATCTTGACTTACAAGTCATTGTTGTTTCATGACAATTTTTATCGGGCTATTACGTCTGCAAATTCAGCTCAAAACGGCAACTTTGATAGCATTTTCTGAAAGATTATATTTCTTTTAAATAAAAATGCAATAACCATTCGATTTCATAGTTTCTAAATAAGAGCACCTGACAATCCCATGCGTTTACATACAAATATGTATTCAGGAATGTGTCAGAAAGTAGCCAGCTTGGATTTGAAAACAGTCTTAAGTACAGCTTAAGAAATAAAATTTCTTTACTCCACTTTTGGATGCATATTTTTAAAATGATAATGCAATTCTTGGTTTTGAAGTCAAAAGACTTTCATGTTCGTCTTCTTATTGTTTTTATTTTCTAAACATGTGCGTATGTTAGTCGTGCGTAAATATAAAAAATTATATTTAGTAAAAATTGAAATTTATCAATAAACTTTTCTTTAAGTTTCAGTTATAAAACGTAGTGCAACCACCGTATAATTTTAAAAATGTATTTTAAATTATGGGGGAAATGTTAAGTTTCGAAAAAAAATTAATATTTTAATACCACTAGGATTCAAAACAAGTTGATAATAATAATAATAATTAATAATAATAATAAACAATAATAATAATAAGTACTAATTATCGTTTATAGGAGTACTCGTATTCCAGCAGCAAGAATATTCTTGTATTTAGACTTTTCCGTTTTTTAACACACTTTTCAAAATACTAGAGAAAATAAATTTTAAGGTGAAAATCATTTCTAACATATTAATTTAAAACACGAAATATCTTCAAATGAATGTTAATATTGTACATGCTTAAGGTTCTTGAAGAATCTTAGTTTAAGAAAAACATTATTTTTGATAGACAAAATTATCGCTAAAACGCCCAATTTAGCGAACAAATTAACGCTCAGTGTATCCAAGTCCTACCTTAGAAAGAAAAGAGATTATTATTATTTTTAACAAAAGAAACTGTCACTTTATGCCCCTATGTAAAAATATGGTAATAGTGATATCTGTGGATGCTGAGTGCATTTCGTACATTTCTTAACAAAAGAAGGATTAGCTTGAGTGCAGTTAGCCGGTCTCCATAAATACAACCGGGAGTTCCACACTAAAAGTGTGCGCAATGGAACCCTCGGGAGTTGAACCCTGCACCACCACCGTGACAAACAAGAACTTTTGTAACACAGGCTGGAAACCAAAAACCAGGCTAAAAGAAGTTAGAGTTACCGCAGTGGTGTACGGCGAGTGACAGTGACAGGGCCTTTTAAATACGGCAAACCCCAGCTCTGGCAACACCGGCTCTATTACATAGAGCCGGTGTTGCCAGAGCCGGTGTTAGTAATAGAGCCGGCCATGTAATAGAGCCGGTGTTGGCTCTGGTGGTAGACTAATGCTGAGCTGGGTTACAACATGGTGGTTATTTTGGGCAACAAGATGGATATGTGTTAGCTCCCCTTATAGGAGCCTTATGACAAACTAACTGGCATACGCGCTCGGTCTTGGATAGCCCCCTCCAAATGTTAAATTGATTTTTAATCGTTGCAAAACATGTTGCAATGTGCGTAGTTTTTTTAGTATAACTCAAAACTACTAGGAGGAATGACATGAAATTTTGGATTCGAATATTTGAAGCTTCTACAAATCTATTTCTATTAAAAAATTTATAGGTTGCGATTTGCATGTTTAAGTTTTAAATCCTCATAATTCTTTGATTACTTGACCTAATAACTTCCAGTTTTATATCAGAAGGTAAAATTGACTGAAGAATCCAAATATGATAAAAAATTAGGTATTAGTATTGAAAATTTAAATGTTTGTTACAATTTCTATATGTATACCACCCACTAAGAAAAATTTAAGAATAGCATTAATTAGTAGACGTTGTTACTAATTGATTGATATTAGTTACATCTTTATACGACAATTAGTGGCGAGTTAGTAAAGGGTGTTTTTTTTTTGTTTGTTTGTTTGTTTGTTTGTTTTTTCGAGTGCATTTTTACACATTGGGCTACTTAGTTATTAACAGTGAAATAAAAAAGCTATATAATTTAACTGATATTTTATATTCTGAAAGGTGTGTCAATACTTGGATTGTCGTCAGTATGATAAAAATCATTTTAGCTCACCAAAAATATAATACAAATTGACTAGTTTAAATAAGGATAAATTACTTTAGAACAGTACACAATACAACTGTTTTATCATATCTAAAACATTTATATTTAAGAGTTCAATACGCCTAAAGAAACAATTTTGGCCACCGTATTATTACACACTGCACGTTATTTCCTTTTACCGTCTCCTATCATACTAAAAAAAAATATGCATAATATATTTCTGAAAAAATTAATTTTCAGGAAAACATAGATTTCGATAAGCATATAAAATTCGATATTTTTAATTTACATAGTTACAAAATGAAAAAAAAAAGAAAATATCTTTTAAATCTTTAAAACATAATGTATTAACGTTTGAAAACTTCAACAGTTTATCTTTAACAATACAAAAAAGACTGACGAAAAATTGCAAAATTAAATATTTATAAATTCTTTAGTTTAAGTGGGTAATTTTTAACTTTTTATTTTCATAATGAAAATATAGGTTTTCGTTAGCATTGCAAGATCCACGCAGTTAAAAGGAAAATGTAATTTATTTTCTCATTGTATGAAAAACAGTGCTTCAAGGAAATTTTTGAAATAATAAAGAAATTATGTGGTTTCATTTACTATGCAAGAAACGAATGAATAGCAATGCTTTTGTTTAATCTGAGTTAGACTTTTTCTCATCTGTCACCAACACCATATATTTAATCAGTCCCAACTCTGCTGCAGGGGCTATCTGTGTGATTTATTCACAACACAGTCCTCAGAAGAACTGGAACATTTTGATTCGGTGCATTTGTTTATCGAGGGAAAGACAGGACTAAGAAAAAGAGCGTTTACATTGTGTGGCAGAAAAAAAAATTAAAAGCTGAAATACATGCAAATCAATTTATTTTAAAATACATATAATAAAGTTAATCTGGAGAAACCCAAATAACAATTATTAATGCAAAAATGTCGCTTTAATCAAAACAGTATTCATAGTGGATAGCTAATCTAACAACTACATATGTTCATAATATATATACACAGATGCCTATATATACTATATGGAAAAAAGTCACCGGGCACATTCAATTTTACAAGGAGAGGACCAAGCTTGGTAATCACAGATTTTGATTATTTTTATATATGTTGTAGGGTAGAAGCCCCTTAGTCTCAGGTTCAACGGATGTTATACAACGCTCCTTAATTCTCGAGAAATGGGCCCCACCAGCGGCTGAGAGGTTGTGCTCTCGAAGCTGGTAGACGGGAGGTGCTGGGTTCGATCCCAATCGCGCCCGTCGGCCTAATCGTTCGGAGTTTTCGTGGTTTTCTTCGAGCCGTGGATTTATCCATGCGTAAATACGGGTTAGGTTCCCTTAGAAAGACCCCCACGAAGGGCACTCCCCCCGGGCCTATATCCCAAGTGTAGATAATTGGCCGTCAATAATCAACCCAACCCAATCTCGAGAAATGGGGGGTTCTAATATTTTAACACAACTTAAATACTTACTTTGTAACGAAATTGTTTCGTTGGTCGTAGCTCAGTCGTAGACCCTCGCTTCTGCACGTAGGTCCGAGGGCCCGGGTTCGAAACCGGGCAGAGCTACGTTTGCTTTTCTCATTTTTTGTTTTATAAATATGCTTGTAATTATTATTTAATAATCCTAATTAAAAATTATAATATTGTGCATTAATTGTAATGTTAACCTACTTATTTTTTATCTGTAACTAAATCGTTGTATAAAACAACATTAAACAGTTTTTTTTTTTTTTAATCTATTTTAAAATGTATTTCATATATGCTTTATCGATGCAATAATATTGAGCAATTGTGCCATTTCGTGATTTTAAAGAAACATCATTTATACGTATATTGCCTTAACAAGGGAAGTCAATGCGATGATAATACTACTCTGTTTTTAAAGTCAGAAGCATAATTATATTAAAATTTAGCATAAGAATTAAATTACAACTTTTTTTTGCATATTAAAGATTTTTAAATTTGTAATACGTATGACTGCGCTTCCAATTAATTTATAATTAATAAAATAAGGTATGATTTTGTAACGATTTTGTAATTTTTACTAGTCAATAATGAATCCATTAAAAAAAAAAAAACTCTTTAAATGATGAGAAATATTTAATATCTCAAAATCAGGCTTAAAAATCAAATAAATTAAATTTAAATTTAAATATGTTAACATTATAATTAATATACGATATTAAATTTTTTAATTGAGATTATTAAATTATAATTACAAGTATATTTATAAAACAAAAAATGAGAAAAACAAATGTAGCTCGCCCCGGTTTTGAACCCGGGCCCTCGGATCAAGAAGCAGACACCATAACAACTGAGCTACGACCAACGGAGAAACTTTGTTACAAAGTAAGCATTTAAGTTGTGTTAAAATATTAGACTTCCGTCTTGAAATATAATTCTTCTGAAACATCAGAACTACAAAGAATGTGTTTGACCTCATATTTTTCAACGAAGATTTGATCACAAGAGCAATTAAGAGTCCACCGACGAACTGAAAAAAATATATATTTGCTATCACTTTGTAAAATAAAATGCTCGAAATAATCTGTAGCTGTAGCAAATGACTATGGAGAGATTTTGATCAACATTTGTATTCATTTGTGTATGAATAGCACGTATATTCATGGAGATACAAAAGTTTCTTTAAAAAGTTCAAGACATTTTCGCATGTTTTCCTTTATTCATTTACAACCAAATTTAACGCCACTTTCAAGAAACTTGACGAAAGTATAGTAGAAACAACTCATTACAATTAGAAAATAAGTATATTAAATTTTTGGTGGAATATGAGTATTTCAATGAAATACCTTTTTAACTGTGCATGCGCTAACGATAACAAAAATGTTCCTGCATAATTTAGTAGTAAACTATATAGAGCAGCTTACATAAAAAAGCCAGTCGAATATCGGGAAAATTCAGAAAGATATCGACGCTATAGTAGGCTGAATTTCAGTTGTTTTCTAAAAGTAGCTGAATGATAAGGGGTTTTCACAAATAGTCATTTTTCATTTTTTTCATGCTTTAGTTGTCCTGGGAACAATCATTAGAACGAGCTCATCCCAACAAAAAGCATTATCATAATCGAAGCATCCGTTCCAAAGCTACGCGTGGATATATATTAAATACTAATTCCTTTGTTGGAAGTCAAATAACAAAAAATGACAATTTGTGGAAAATCCCTTATCATCCAGCTACTTTTAGAAAGCAACTGAAATTCAGCTCACTATATTGCCAATATCTTTCTGAATTTTCACAACAATCGGCTGGTCTCTTTATATGAGTCGCCCTAAATATTTGACTACTAAATTATACAAAAGGACTTTTGTTTTTCGGGCATGCGCAACTAAAAGTATTTCATTTATTTTCTCATATTTCATATGTTTCTTGCATTTTATTTTCATGAGTATACGTGCTATTCTTACATAAATAAACACAAATGTTTTACAAAATCCACATACACATGTGCTACAGCTATACTGGCCATTTATAGTATTTTATTTTACAGGGTGATTGCAATTATTAATTTTTTTATTTAATTTGTTGTTGATCCCCGAATTGCCTCCGTGATTAAACCTCCGCTGAAAAATATTATGTCAAACATGTTTTTTTTTATATTCCTGAAGTACCAATCGTCAAATATTCATTTAAATATTCGCCAAAACGTCTAAAATCGAAAATGTCCGGTAACTTTTGGCCATAGAGTGTATTATGTGTATGCATACACAAGGTAGCCATAATTAAGGTGCAGAATGTTTAGAGACGGATTGTAAAAACATAACCGGGAACTAAAATAAAAATAGCCAAATACAACCAAACTTTATATAAATACTATTTAGATAATGAGAATATGATCTTTAAAAGGATAAAGGATAGATTTGAATTTCATCACCATAGGATGAAAGTTATCTTTAACCTCTTGATTACGGGACAGAACTGGTTACTAACCTTATATCGTACCACAATTTACAAAAACTTTTCTTTGAGTTAGATATCTTTTGAAAATATCCTAGTATATGTGTAAGGCAAAGATTAATTTTCAAAAAGTGGTACAAATAGAATTTTTAAAAAAGTTGCTGCGACATATGGTGTCCCAACCCGTAACCAAAAGATTAAGTACCAATTTCTGAATAAAATAGGCATAAGAAATGTAGAAAACACGCGTTGTAAATATTTATATTGGCATAACTTTAAATTTACATAACGCTTGCGTTCCCATCTTGGTAATACTTGAAAGTTCCAGTGAGCATCCTTTACAATGGCGATATTGGAAGTGAAATACGATAACGCCAGCTTTAAAATGTATAAGTGCTGTTAGCTGGAAAATAAAATACATTCTCTTAATTGGAGAAAAGATATTTTTACCTCTGAAATTAATTTGCATTGCGAAAATCTTGTTTAGCGCACTAACCTAAACGCATGTTACTACAGATTTATGACTTCACAGGGCAAAAAATACTTTACGTAAAGAGCTACATTATTTTCTTTCTGAAATTGTTTAAATCATTTTCTAATACTTAACTTTATGGACAGTCAACCCCTACATATTTGTTGCGCGCGTGAATATATCGTTGTTTTATATTATTTTATATGTTCTGCACTTGACATTCGCGAGGTTTTTATAGAGCATATCATTCGAGAATTTTAAGGGATTACTGTATATATAATTATAATTCAATCACGTTTATTTTCAGTCAAGTATAAGATATAGGATATCCTAAAATGGATTGAGTGTTTTTTTTTAATTTATAACAAGTAAACGACGACAACTATTGAAATTATTCTTGCAGGTGAGTAATGTGTTAAAACCCTCTCATTCCCGAATTATTATAAAATTAAATTTAAAAAATATTGCTACTACTTTTTGTATATAAAATGTCGCTATAAATTACATAGAAATAATTATTTTTTGTTACCATGTCTCTTTCTATTGAATTTGAAAGAGTCTCATATGAGGCTTAAGGGACCAAAGGGTTATGTAATGGTGCAGAATGGAGAACAATAAAAGAATAATAATTATATATTTTAAAGCAAAATTTAACACTTATTTTAATACTTTATATAAAAATCGAGTTAAATTTGGAAATAAGTGTAGTTATTATCAATAATATTTATATGCTACATAGATTGTATTTTTTGTTCACACAGATTTATCTTGAATGAAATGCCTGAAAGCATCCAGGAATGAGCATTTAAATAAATGTCATTTAGTTGCAAACCTACCATCAGTTTTGCAGCCTCCATCTCTTCAAAGCTCAGTTACTGCTTAAACTTTGAATAAAGATTGTTGCTGCATTTCTTTCTTGGTGGCTCTTTAAAAGACTGTGGTAGTCTAATTTTCTTTCTTTCTTCTCTAGAAATCCCTTAATAAATAAAGGATTTAGCTATCGAAGATTTAAATTCGGGAAAAGTTAAATATTCATTGTTTGAATCTATCTTCCAAAACAGAAAGCAATTTATAACAATAACATTTAGCATATATGGTTCAAAATTCTAAAATGCCATCTCTTGTGTCTCAGAGTATGTTTATATAGGCATAATAGAGAGTCCATTAGATCAACTCTATCCTTAGTTTTGTTATACATCGCTATTCATGAAGAATTTATCTCTTTTACCGAATTTATCTCCTATAAAATCAATAGAATATGCTCCTAGAAACGATGATACCAGGTGCACAGGTGGCAGAATTGTCAAACTATTTTGTAACTGGAATGCAAAGTCTGCCAAGTCTCCGGCTTTTTGGATACCAGTATTTTAATACATAAAATCTTGTTTTATTTAAATTGGAGCATTCTGAGATTTAAAATAACAACATTTTCTGTAATAAAATACTAGTATAGATAACGCCGGAGACTTGGCAACTGTGGTAATGTTCTCATCTCTCTTTCTCACCCCTTGGTTGTTTTTTCATTTCATTCGTGGGCATTAGATTTGTTAAAGCTTCTTTTATTCGATTATTGCGTATTGTTCCTGTTGCAAATATTTTCCACTCGACCAGTTTAATCAGGAGTGATATGGTTGTGAAAATATTTTCAAAAACAACTTGTGTTTTTTATTCTTAATCTGTTCAGAAAGTCTCAACACAACACTTCCTGAAGATCCAAATTCAGGAAACTCACTTTCTGTCATATCGGTTGCTCCTTGATAGATTTCAAAAGCATACACATAATCTTGCACATACCCAGATACTCCTACCAGTATTCAAGATTTTATCCCCCAACGATGAGGATTTTTCCTTATATATTACATTATCTTCGATCGTCCCTTGAAGAGAATTATCATTTTTAAAACTATTTATAACTTTACTAAACAGTATATTTAAAACTACAACATTTACTAGCATTACAAATAATAAATTTAACCAATTAATAATTTATTTTAAATTAATTTTCTGTTATTAATGTATTACTTTTAGATATATTTCATTATTTTACTTTACTTTTAAACAATAAAAAAAATGTATCTTTATTGAATAGAATGTGTACC
This sequence comes from Maratus michaelseni, assembly GCA_963931845.1. Taxonomy (NCBI): domain Eukaryota; kingdom Metazoa; phylum Arthropoda; class Arachnida; order Araneae; family Salticidae; genus Maratus; species Maratus michaelseni. The sequence continues at coordinate 362,486,050 of OZ007586.1, read as the reverse complement.
ATTACCACATGTTCACATTAGACGAACTAAGCCTCATATGAGGCTTCATGTTCCTTCCCAGTTATAATAGCTTTTTTTTTTTAATTTAGAAACATATTAAACACATTATTATCATAAATACATGTCTTAGAATGATAGAAATATTTTTCTTACATTTTCTAAATGAGGATTTTATTAAAAGTGGGTGATTCTAAAAAATGAAATCCGCGTGAAACGAAAATAACTATAAAGCAATCATAAACTGCAGTACTGTCATCTGATTACATAATGTAGAACATTCTAAAGCCTCATATGATATTTTAATGAGTATCAGCAGTAAAAAGAATGGTTTTGTTTTTTACTTGAGCATTTTATATCTGTTTGACCGGAGTTTAAAATAGGGGCCTCATATGAGGGTCAGGGAAATGAGAGGGTTAAGTCAGGAATTTCTAACGTTTCCTTGTTTTAGTTCCAAATATCGGCAGTGCACTGTCTCAAAAAGTAATACTGCTCAAAATAACTTAGCAATTTCAAATAACAAATCAATTTTTTGGCGTTTTGACCACTAAATAAACTGAAGTGCAAAAGCTAAGTGAATTTTGATCCAATTTTATACGTTCGTTTGAGCGTTCTAACAATTTGAAATATCGAAGCGTCGTCGTCTATTGCTGATAATTGGAACTAAAACAAGAAAGCTTAATAAAAAAATTCTCCACTTTACACATTAATATCTTGCAAGAGAACTACAACAGCTGTCAGCGTTCACTTATTATTAATTTTTTAAATATTCATTCCATTTTTAGGATACCCTCTACATTTGTGAGTGAAACTTTTACTGCACGTTAAAATTTCATTGCTTTTATTGTTACTGCACATTAAAATTTCATTCATATGACAATTATGTCACTGAGCACACTTTTCTAAATAACCGTCTATAAGTGATAACATGATATAATCTTACATGTAACATTATTTGCATTTAAAAAAATGAAAGTACACAAAAACAATATTTTAATTTTTTAATTATATCCGACAGTTTAATTTCATTAAAAAGTTACTTAAAATTAAAAACTTCAGGTTTTTGAACATTTGAATTTTTCTAGATCAAACTGAAAATATTATTGTTAAAGTATCTATATTCATAAGTGAACATTGTAAAATCCGCTAAATTATGTTACAAATATTTTACAGTCAGAGTGACCCAAAAGTTATTATGTTTTTATTAAAAGTTGTTAACTTTTGGATTAGATTATTTTTTCTTTTCCTTTCAAAATCTAGACGCTTTGGAATTTAGACGATTGAACGAAAAGTAGCAGTAGTGGAACTTAATTTTCAAAATCAACAATATTTTGGGATGTAAAGGCAGAATACAGTCTACCTGTGCGAAGTAAATCAGCTATAAAATAATGTTGTCAAAACGTGTAATTAAATTGCATATTGTCGCATTTCTATAGGAGAACTTCTCACATTAAAATGTACGCAATATGCTCTTTAAATAGATCTTTTTGTCAAATAATTTATTGATTTTAAAAATATCGTTTTGTTCAACTGTATATCTCTGCATAAAACTGAAAAGTGTCCAGCTTCTAAATCTGAAGAAGAAGAAGAAAGTAATTCAAAATTTGGTGAAATCTAAGTTCTCTAGTAACTATTGGGTCACATTGTATTACAAATCTAACTTATAATTTCAATTTTTCTGTCATTTGCAAGCAAATTATAACATAAGTAGTCATTGTTTGTACACATGACATTAAAAAAGGTTTTCCTATCGGACAAAACTTCCATAAAGTTACAACGACGGGTGTTATTTCTGCCTTTCTTAAAAGAATCTCATAACTGTGATGAGATGCAAAATCTTTTTCGTTTTCTAAGCATTTTTCAATCTTTAGAACAGCTTTTTGAGCAGTGTCTATGAGATATTGTGCATGAAATGATATTCCAAGAAGAATGATGAATGTGCCTCTAAATAGGCCAAATCCAATTGTCAAGAAACTTTGAATATTTGCAGATGTATTATCATCACTAACTATTGCAATAACTCTGATGCATAACACTACTGTAACCATAAAATACCAAAAGAGAACTGATACTGAAAACGCATCATCGACATTTTTAACTCGCCGTGCAAGTACACTGTACAACTTTTGTGCATATTTCATGTCAAAAATATTGGATGTATTAGACCTAGAATAGCTCATTAGTAATTTTTCAAACACTTGAAACCATAAAGTACATCCTTGCAAAGCAATAATGTAAAATATTGTGCAAAAAGTTAAATTTCCTTCAACTATAAAACAAAGATAACCATCATTGACTTGTATTAAAAATTTTTGAAAAGTTCTGGATGTTCTGTTTGCAATAACTGTATAAAATGACGCCGTAAAATGTTCTTCAGGGACTTTTTTTGTTGGTATTACAAGAAAAGTCATTACCCATAAAAAGAGATACAACCACACACCTGCATTTAATAATCGAACGCGTTTCAGCAGCTTCTTCTTTTCAACTTTAGACAGTTGAAACAAATGATCTTTAACAAATAAAGAAATAAATAACGTAATATTGTTTTTCTGCCAAAGGAAAACGTCATAAGTTATAGCTGAAGTCCATATTATCATGGCTTGGTTGAAGAGCTTCCATGTTCCAACGCTTCTACAGAAGTAAGACAAATACAAAATAGTCCAGTAATGTAGAGAAATCAAGACTGCTAAAATGTGAATAAAATGAATAATTTTACAGCATTTATTCAATTTCTTTTTTAGAGGTGAGGTATAAAGGCCAAAAACACAGAGTGAACTAATAACAGGTGTTAGTGGATTTAAACTGCTTATTAAGCTATTTTTTCCATACTCAAAAGAGTTATAGATTTTTGAATTTGAATTTCCCGAAAATAATACAATCCTAGCATTTTCAAATAGAAAATGGTTTCTTTTTCTTTTTTTAAGGTAAGTTTTACCATCCATTTTCATTTAACGGATAATTTGTTAAAGACAATCTAATATTCGCGATCCAAATGCTGAATACGAATAACTTTTAGGTAAGCAAGTTTACGATAATATGACCAAATTTACAAAACAATTTCAAAATTAGATTATCTGTTGATTTCCACATTTTACTGAATTTCGAAGACACTAAGTATATCTTATTCCTTTGAACTTTGCTAAAATTGTTTGAAAATGTAAGTATCCTTCTTAGAAAAAACTTGAAAACTCCTTCATTAAAACAGTATATTATAAATCATATCTTCTTCGAGTAAGCGATATCATACCACATCAGTGTAACAACGAAATTTTTGATAACATGTAGAACGTACTAAAGATATTCACAGTCATTTCAATACATAGTCTAACATGCTATATACTTGTAAATTCTATGTGAAGTTATGTTTACAGTTTTATTTAAATTTTACACGCAAGAAAAAAATAAAGCAATAGAAATTATTTTTTTCACTTTAGTTTTCACTGAGTTTAACATGTCAGGTGAAATGACACGATACGAAGCATTTCCAATGGTAGCCATGGCAATTTGTTTATATTATAATTTGTTTATGGCAATTTGTTTAAAATATATGTTATGAGCACTCTAAAGAATAATTTTCCAACGCAATAAAAAGTACAGTAACAAAGGTTAAAATTTTCTCTCAAACATTGCTTAGAATATTTATGTAAGAAATTAGTTTTTTGTCCAACGTTATTACAAAATCATAAGAGTTAACAATAGCTTTATGTCTGAAAAACGAGTTGGCATGCAGCTCTAATTCTATATTATTAAGTCGCGTTGAATTGTTTGTGATTTGCTGTACATTGACTGATATTGACTTTTATTTAATCGTCTTGCCTAATAATTTATGAACGCATGGAATATTGGAATGAATGCAAGCATTTATTTCTTTTGTGATAAAAATAAATCATTAAATATTAGATGAAATTTAAGTATAGACATGCAGAAATATCAACACATAAAATATCGGAAAAAATTTTGATTTATTGCATTTTTCTTACGTTTCATGAGCAACATATGAACGTTAATCAATATTTGACAAGAAATATAACAATAGTTAGCACAGGAGAATAGAGCATTATGAATTGCTATATATAATGAATTGCTATGATAGAATTACTCGTGCTGAAATGGTTAATGCAAAACATGGCTTTTCTTACATTGTTTTATCAATTAATGAAAGATTTAAAAAAAATAATAATATTTAAAACAGGAATATAGATAAAACCAAAATTTTTAACATCATGTGGAGCATTTCTGAGTGCGAGTTTGGTGGCATAGTTAAAACCTATGCCAAATACCAACAGAAACAAGCAATATGTTTCTGATAATTATATTTTCAATGACACGACTTACCGACAGTTATATTTGTTTTAAAAAGCAATGAAATAAAGCATCGACTGAGCCATCTTAGTGAAAGCACTTGTTGATTTTGGAAGACACATTTCGAGATAATTAAATGACACTTCCAACAGAAACAACGAAAATATTGATAATTCTTTTTAAATATCTTCATAAAAATATAGTACGTATGTTGTTCAATATATACAATAGGGTGGGTCGAAAAAACCGAAAATTATATAATCGAAACGTAATAGTGCGGGAAAGTTGCCATTGGTAATAAGGAATAAATTCACAAAATATTACACCAAATGATTAATATCTTTTACCGCCGCAAGAGGGCCACAATTTCAAAAAATCGCAAAAAAAAATTTTTTGTCCAAAAAAAAATAATAATTATCCAACCATACCAATACAATTTCAAATTGAATGCAAAAGCTACATCAAGATGTTAGTAATGTCCCAATAAAATTTCATTATGCTGAAATCATTTCTATTACCGCCGCAGGGGCGGTCAAAATTTTGAAAAAAACGGCAAAAATTTCAATTTTCCGTTTTTACTAATTTTTATAATTTTTATTATATGTCTACAATTAAATAAATTTACATTATAGCTAGTAATAACTTATAAATGTCTAGTAATTTTGATCATGGACATTGCCAATCAGGGGCGAGAGGGCCCTGCCCCCTCTAAATTTGAGAGAAAGGGGCTTTTTGAAGGGATTTTGGGGATTTTCCGGAACTTTTTAGGGATGTTTTTGTTGGGAGGGAGGGCAAAACTGAAAAATCAGGGGGGATATATGTAAAAGCCCCCCCCCCACCCTACCAAATAAAATCACCAAAATTTACCGTAAAATCGCAAAAATTTCTTCAAAAAGTCCCTTTTTCCCAAATTTAGGAGGGGCGGACCCGTCTCGCCTTTGGTTGGCAATCCCCATCATCAAAATTACTAGGCATTTATTAGTTATTACTAGATATAATGTAATTTTTTTTAATAGTAGACATATAATAAAAATTGAAAAAATTGCAAAAAACGGAAAATTGACATTTTTGCCGTTTTTTTCAAAATTTTGGCCGCCTCTGCGGCGGTAATGGAAATGATTTCAGCATAATGAAATTTTATTTGGACATTACTAACATCTTGATGTAGCTTTTACATTCAATTTGAAATTGTATTGGTATGGTTGGATAATTATTATTTTTTTTTTGGACAAAAACATTTTTTTTGCAATTTTTTGAAATTTTGTCCCCCTTGCGGCGGTAAAAGATATTAATCATTTGGTGTAATATTTTGTGAATTTATTCCTCATTACCAATGGCAACTTCCCCGCACAATTACGTTTCGATTATATAAATTTTGGTTTTTTCGACCCACCCTAATATACAAGCTTACTTGTGCCATACAATTTGTTAAAATATAATAAAGTAAAAATATGCACAAGACTGTACGCTTTAAGATTGTACGACTCTTTAAGAATCGACAGTAATTTCCCCATAGACATGAAAGTACATGTACAGAGGGGAAGAAAATGATGGAAGAATGTGAAAAGCATTTAAGTTACACGTTTTATTAAAATCTGAAACCTAAAAGGAAATAAAATTGTTCCATTCTTCTTGAACGTCTGTTTATATATACAGTATGCCAACTAAAGTCCCTTGCCACCCTCTTAACTTCGGAACGGCTGCTACTATATTCATAAAAGTTGTGTCTAGGTATAGTAAAGTAACCATGCGCTACACAATGAAACCGCCTGCGGCGCCACCTGGTGGAATGCTGCGGAGTTACATTCCTATCTCGAAAACGGAAAGAGATAGAGAAAAAAAGGTGATTTACAAAGTTGAAGAATATCATCGATTTAGTACGAAAAGACACCTTGTAGACATTAATGCGAAGAATAGACCGGTTAAAACGCGCATTTGTTTTTTTGTGATTTCCTACACTGTGACGTGACAAAACGATCTTAGAAAGAAAGAAACAACCAGTTATGAAACAGCAGGTCTGTGCGACCCCTCCACAAACATTGCAGGACATTAAACGACGCTATTACGGACGCTTGTGCCCACGTGTCACCATCTATGCTCCAACATGTGCAACGTGAAATTCAAACAAACATCTAAATATGCATTGCAGCTGACGGTGAGAAGTTTGAAAATCTAAAATTAAGGTATATTATTATAACTAGTTGCTTTTTTTCTTTCTAAGATCGTTTTGTCACGTCACAGTGTAGGAAATCACGAAAAGACAAATGCGTGTTTTAACCGTTCTATTCTTCGCATTAATGTCCACAATGTGTCTTTTCGTACTAAATCGATGATGCTCTACAACTTTGTAAATCACTTTTTTTCTCTATCTCTTTCCGTTTTCGAGATAGGAATGCTAACTCCGCAACATTCCACCAGGTGGCGCCGTAGGCGGTTTCATTGAGTAGCGCATGGCTATTTTACTATAACTAGACACTACTTTTATGAATATAGCAGCAGCCGTTCCGAAGTTAAGAGGGTGGCAAGGGACTTTAGTGAGTCCCTTGCCACCCTATGTAGATATATATATATATATATATATATATATATATATATATAAGGTAAAGCCAGGAGAGATGGCGCTGTCGGAGAGATTGCGCACATAGGGGTTCGGGGGGAAGGAGTAGATAGAGCGCGCAGCGACTCCGGGTAGTTATACAACAGCAGTAGTGGAATGTCCACTTGAAAGTGAACGTTGACTGCTTTGAGCGTCTAAGATAAAGCATTGCTATTTGGTTTTGTTTTCCCAAAGAAAGTGCTTGAATTTTCATAGCTATTCATTAGAACTTCTATACGATGTCAGTAGTACAGAATATTTTAAAATTAAACGATTTCTCATAAGCTACTAATCTAGACTAACAATGTGAACTTCAACGGTTCATTTTAGTAGTGGCCATGTTTAAATAAAAGGCCGCGCAATCTCTCCTGCCGAAATTGGAGAGTTTGCGCATCTGCTACTTAAGAGAGATGGCGCATTGTTCCCATTAGTTTCCATGCTAGGAGAGATTACGCAGCTTATTGGTAAATTTGCATAAAAAATGAAAAATGAAAATGGACTAATTTTAAGTTATAAATACTTTACTTTAGCATGTCCCAAAAGCATTATTCGTTGTACAAACTAAAAATATTTTTAAATGGATAACTTATTTTCCAATTATAGCTGTTAAGATTTCCTGGTGTTGAAAGACATACAGTGGAAATTTTCAGGTCTGAAAAAATCTTTTACTGTCATATGTTACCAAAAATTTAAACATTTGAAGCCACAAAGTAAAAGTCAGCTGGAAGAAGTTTTCAAACCACTATTTTTATTACGTAAGTTAAGAGGGCGAGGGACGGGGATTGTTAAGCATTGACCAGTTTTGCCCATGTTGCTAAAGGAGGGATGCCTGCAGGAAATTTTTTGCATGAAGGGGGAAAAGAGAAAGTGACTCGGATTATCATTCTCGTACAAGGAATCCTGAAAACCTTCCACAGTCACCCTGTCCAGAGCACGCTGATATCGAACACGCGAACTTTGGCCCAAACTTTTCCTTTTATGGCCAACACACTAACCACTGGGCCTGAGTGGGCCCTTCTTAAGTTAAGAGCCTCATATTAGGCTTAGGTAAGCAAGAAGGGTAAAATGGTATCCCGCCTTGTCTTTCTAATTTTAATTTTAATACATTAATTATTAATATTTCATATAAATGTTTTGTATCTACGTGTAGACAATATTTCCAATACTCCGTAAGAAAGAAGGGTAAAATGGTGTCCCGCCTTGTCTTTCTAATTTTAATTTTAATACATTAATTATTAGTATTTCATATAAATCTTTAGTATCTACGTGTAGACAATATTTCCAATACTCCTTAAGCAAGAAGGGTAAAATGGTGTCCCGCCTTGTCTTTCTAATTTTAATTTTAATACATTAATTGAATGCCTAAGGGAGGCCACTCGGCCCAGCAAAGCCAGGCCGTAGAGCGTTAGCACCTCCCCCGGGATGTTCCCCGGCACGCGGGGATTTGCTGTGGGTGATTCCAGCCACCGGCGGCAGGGAAGGCACGACACGCGCACACGGCCCGAACAACAAAAATTAAAAGAGAGAGAGAAAGAAAGAAAATACAAACTAGGCCAAAGGCCGGCACTGCCAGGACAAGCCGAAGCGCGACAAGAGGCAGGCAAGAAAGCTAAAAAACCTGGGAAAAGTCTGAACCGCTGGAGCCTGTACTCCCTCGCGACAGACAGCGCCGGCAGGTGCAGTGATGAAAAACTTGTAGGTGAACAGTCCTTAACGCTCATGCGTCATGACACACAGTTCGCGGCCAAGCGGGCCTTGGATAATAATGATGCGCCGGAATCTGAGAAGCTCAATTCCCACGCGACAGATGGCGCCACAAGTTGTTGCGTTGGAGAGATGAGGCTCCTTCTAAAGACTGCGAGGGAAGCACAGCAAGGTGCTCAAACACTGACAAGGTACCAAAATAAGGAAAAAGACAGGAGAATAGGTAGATTAAATACAGTATTGATTTGTGGTTAAGAATTTAATATGTTTAGTTTAGAATTTGATAAAAGCTAGAGTTGGTTACTTAATTTGTTAAGTTCGATAAATCCATGAAGAAATTGAAAATATTTTTTATTTTTTTTAGTAAGATTGGTCTTGTAAGAATATTGGTTAACCAAGAGGGTGGGGGAATTTCAGGAGATCTGAGATGCAAGGCAACGGTCAGTGGACAGTCAAAATAGTAATGAGAAGGCAAGCCCTGCTGGCCACATGGACACACATTGGAGGTTGCACGTTTATAATATTTGAGGTAAGTAGGGAATGGAACATGTGCTGTGAGGAACGCTGAGGTGTGGGGGGGTGAGGTTAAGCAGGTTTAGGGAGACAAAAGGGAGCAATTTGTGGGTATGACGACCTTTATCCGAGTAATCCCAGTGGTCCTGCCACTGGGGAATGATTTTAGACTTTAATATCCCTCTAATGTAGGATGGGGGAACTGGGAGGTAGAGATCAATATTTGTGCTTTTCGTAGCTTCTTTTGCCAGTTTACCAGCTAATTCATTGCCAGCAATGCCAATGTGTGCCTTCACATGGCCCAGGGCTACTCGCCGTGCAAGGTCTTTTAAAATTAGTTTTATTTGGAGTACAATGGGTTTTTTTGTGCGGTGGGTAAAGATTCCCTGTAGGCTGGAGAGGCTGTCTGAATATAGCCTGTAAAATTGTACTGTTGGGTTAGAGGCAATCCATTCCAATGCCCGCAGAATCGCGAACAGCTCAGCCTGGAAGACAGTGTTGTTATCACCGATTCTGCAGGCTCTTAATATTTCATATAAATGTTTAGTATCTAGGCGGTATCTATTTTCGTGTAGACAATATTTCCAATACTCCTTACGCAAGAAGGGTAAAATGGTGCCCCTCCTTGTCTTTCTAATTTTAATTTTAATACATTAATTATATATTAATATTTCATATAAATGTTTGATCAATATTTCCAATTCAATAGTGTAAGTGTTATTTTTATATAACAAGATTAGTGGGTGTTATGATATTTCATTGTACTTCCATGAGCTAAATTTAAAATAAACTGTTTGTCTGGACCCAATTGTTCAAGTTTTCACATGAAATAGATAGCACCTACACGACATATTGGAAGAAAGATATGTCTTAAAAAATTATTGGACTAATTTTATTGCTCTCACAGTTGGACGAGAAAGGGCCCTCTCTTGATTCCCTGAGTCGAGGAATCCTCAATCAAAACCTATAGTTAAAAATCAGGGATAATCTCTTTAGTATCAGAGATATCGATCACTACATTTGAAATTTGATGTTCGAAACTTTAAGTAATAACTGACGATTAGAAATTTATCCTTAGGCGCAAAAGAAGATTAGATGAAGTCCCAGGATGATCAACGAGTTGTAGCCTTCAATCTGATGAAATGGAGCAATGTAGTTGTCAAACAATGATAAATCAGCGGAGAAGTTATTGTAGAAAAGGTATTTTATTTCGGAAGATTGCCTATCTGATATTTTAAATGTTTAATTAGAAATTGAACTTTGACGAGAAAGTGATAATAAACAACTAAGAAACATTTTAGTATTAGATGCAGACAAATTCTCCGTAGACACAATTAATTTTAGAGAAAACTGTTGAAATAGAGGGAATTGCGAGAGGAGGGAATGCCACAAATACGGAGAACAGATACACAAGAATGCCGCATATCCGAGAGTTGTAGATAATGGAAATTTATTACTTTAATAAATGGAAAGATGACTAAGCTGTTTAAAGCGATGACCAAGAACTCTTATCACGATGTTAAGAATTCCAAGCCAGACAAGGATGACGAGCCAGTGCAGTGTTGCCAGCGGACTACTTTTTTTTAATTCAGTTTTCTTGATTGCCACCAGTTTTTTTGAGAAATAAAATTCGCCTTATTTAATGACAGATTAAATCAGGCGAATTATACAATTTCAGAAAAGTGGTGCCAATCAAGCAATCTGAATTTTAAAAAAGTATCCCACTGGCAACACTGAGCCGGTGGAAGAGTTGGGTGAGATAATTCTATCAAATATATTTGCATAATTGTGTACACAGAATTTGGGGATACTTGTGATAATTTTAAGGAATTGTCTTTATGAAAATGATTTATATTTAATGATTAAGAATTTGGCAGATTTTTTGTTGTACGAGTATTATCATGGAATGCTAAATTAATTAAATAAATAATATTGCATACTGGAAGTATTGATGAGTGTATACAGCCTGACAATGAATTGATTTTATTTTATTATTATATGTTGAAGTATGAATTATTATTGTGTGTCAATGAAAATAACGATATAAATAGGAAAATATAATTATATTGATTGGAGTTTTAAAAAAGGAGTATTAAAATTTTTAGTGTATTGAATGATAATGCATAAGGAGAAGATCCATGAAGGAATGAAAATGCATAATGAATATTTTTAAAGATTTGAATGATATGAATAAAAATTCAATTGAAACAATTCATGGTGTAGTTATTGAAAATATTTATTAACTAAATTTTTCTTAAGTATAAATTCACTTTTCATGTTTCTGGTTATTTTATAAGAAAGAATTATACATTTTATCAGAATTATTGGTAAATTTAAAAACAAAAAAGAAGATTTAGTAGATAGTTTGTTGCATGTTACAGGTTTAAAAGATATTAAGTGTATTAGATATTTGATTTTATACTACCACTTCAGGGATATACTACTTATTAGATCATGAGTTCCCAAACTTTTAGAGTGGCGTACCAATAAATCGAAATTTATATTTCAGCCGTACCACCAGGTAACGAAGATAGTGCTAACAGGGAATGATTTATAGTAGAACATTCGGATGTGTTCTGAGCCCTCACTAGCAAAGAAAACCCAAAACTCTATAGTAGTCCTAAAAAAAGAATTAATATGCATATAAAATGTTTCAAGAGGTCCCCCAAAAAAGCATGCATGGGGCTCCCAAGTTAATATATCGGTCCCTGACTGCTAATATTTTAAACTACATGATTGTATTACAAAATGTACCTAAATCTTCTTGTATTGGCATCCATACATGCAGTAGCATCATGATTGTACATTAATAATTTTCAAAATATCATAAAACAATTTGGAGGGCTTGGAAGACCTTCAAAAACCTATTACTTATTGACCTGTGTTTATATATATATATACTAGCTGACTTATATATATTTGCATACATTAATTTAACTTGTATCGCTGATTCAAAAAGCGGACCGTCTTAATCAACCGAAGAATCTTCATATTCGGTTGTAATATTATGTCCTCATTTTTCTTGAATATCTGAGTCAATACTTAATTTATTCCAGAATTTTGTTTTCATGTAAAGGAAGAAATAAAATGCATTATCACATAGACAAGGTGTGCTAAACACAAGTAAAAATTTTACAACTTTCGCAGAAATCAATGGCTATTCCTTTAGTCTCAGCTGAAAAAAAATTTGTTAATTGATCCTTTAATGTTCTCAAGAATTCCCTCATAGGATAGCAGAATAAGTTCTTTCTTCTCTCTCGTCAGTGACGGTGACAGAATATCCTCAATAAAAAGAAAAAAAATTGATAAAAAAAAATTCTGCTGTCAAATTTTCTGGTAAATAGCCATTGAAATATGCTGCATGGCATTCACACTATTAATTTACATCAGTCATCAACTCCGTATGCATTTTATTATTTCATTCTCACCAATAAAATTGCACATGAGTAGAATTTATCTTATTCTTTTGCTATTTAAGTGTTCCACAGACAAAAAAAGATTTTTTTTCTTCTTAAAAGTTTTGTTTTGTCATGGGTTAAGAAAGGTATTTTGTGCAGATTCTGAAAGACCTTATTTAAAGACTATCCATTCAGAAAGAAGTTTCTTGTATAATATTTTGGGAAACCATGTACTAGCTAATTTTGCAAAACGGGCTATATTCGTATCACGATCTTCTGGTCATGTTTTACAATACACACGGTCAGAATTTATTGCGTACCTTGATAAGTAACCGCTTACTTTCTTCCCCATTAATTAATTAATATTAATTAATTAATTTCATCTCTGTCATGTAATGTTTGGGGAGGTGCCTGCAAATTTAATGTTAGAAGGAAATGGCATTATTTCCCCCCCCCCCAAAAAAAACTGTTTGCTTACTAAATAGCATAAGTTTTCATGCATCATGCATAACAGTATTAAAGGCAGTATATAATAATTTTGGAGTGTTTAAGGCTGGAATATTGTGTATTTTTAGCTTTCTTATTTCTAACAGAAAATAAATTGTTTTACAATTACCAAGCTTGTTGAAAAGTGTTGACGTTTCTAATTTGTCTAAATATTCAATCTCAGTTCTCCAGCTTTCATAAAAATACAAAGATCTATGTGAATTCTTAAAGTATTTTTAAGGTGAGTTTCTTATTAAAAACAGAAAGAAAAAAAGAAAAGAAAAAATGAATATAAATACAAATAGTATACATAATTTTAAAATCTTACTGAAAATTAGATTCCAGTTTTCAGCTTTAGCAATGCTATAATTACTACTACTACTAAATTAACATAATTGTAACTACTGATTTAGCCTTATTATAATGTTTTTAGGAAGTTAAAAAAAATTCTACCAGAAAATTGAAAAATTGTAGTTCTCATATGAATTTCAAAAATATCACTTAAAATTTAGGTTAGAGTTGAAAAATCACACTTTATATATATAATGCTGAAAATATTTGTTGAAATAACATGTACTTACTATGAATATTCGTATAAAGCCCTTCTGAAGATTCTATAAGATATTCATAGTTTTCCAATTTTGCTTTTCCAATGTTTGTTTTTTCATCCTTTTAAGAATAATTCCTTCAGTGTCCATTCCATTGCTTTTTATGGTGTCTTATCCTTCATTCTTCACATGTCTTTTCATTTTTAAATATATATTAAATATTTTAAATATTTAATAATATATATTAATATATAAATATATATTAAATATTTTAAATATATATATATATTTTTTTTTTCATTTGTTCTCACAAGTGATTACATATATATTTATACATATACAATTGTATACATATTTATATATTCAAAAACCAAAGATTCGTGTAATCTTCGCATGAAGAATATGAGATAATTTTAGTTAATGAGATGGAATTGCATTATTCCATATTAATATAGTCGCATGTGGTCTGACGTTATTCATTTCATGAACTGTTTCTAGTTAATGAGATGGAATTGTATTATTCCATATTAATATAGTCGCATGTGGTCTGACGTTATTCATTTCATAAACTGTTTTACTAACTGTTTCTAATTTTTTTTTCAAATTGAAGCAAATTTCCTTAATTTTGCTTCTGTGTGTCTAAAGGGGCAAAATTCACTATTTTGTCTCTCGATATTTTCTTTACTCTCCACCTTCTTTAAAAACGCAAGTGGTTTTGTGACCAAAAATACTACATGACTAAATAGGTGATATATTAAAGCATTCAGTTGAAAATTAATCAATTTATGTTATGATTTATCTGAATTCGCCTATATTCATGCGCTAAATTTATAAAGTTTCAAAAATCTAGGAAATACCCTCAAATAGAGATAGAACTTACAAGCAAAAGTATTTTTGGAAAATTCGAAATGAGGGTGTCATATGATCTGAAACGAGTTTTCATATAAGAGTTCAAAATTTAAAAATGTATCCACAGTAATGTTAATTCAGAATGATAGGTGTTTAAGCTAATGTGAAACCAAATAATAATGAATATCTGGATTACTTTGAATCAACTCACTATTGCTCTAGCACATGAGCACCTAGTAGTTCCAATTAAGCAATCATTTGGAAAATGAAACATATTAATTCAAATTCCACAATCTTCAGAGACATGTTCACACCCATTGTATGATAGTTTTTTAATAAAACAGCAATATTTTTTTCATAATTTTCATCTTTATGATTTTCTAAGAATCCATGGACAATCGTTTTAAAGGAATCGCAAGCATTTTTTTCATTAGTAGATAAAAGTTTTTCAAAGTCCTTATCTTGCATCAGTTTACGTATCTGTGGACCGATAAAAATTCTCTCTTTTAATTTTGTGTCTAAAATACTTGGAAAATTTTGTGTAAATATTTAAAAGCAGCACTGTTTTTATCCATGGCTTTAACGAAATATTTTATTAGGCCCAATTTACTGTGTAATGGTGGCAAAATTATATTTTACGGATCCACTAAAGATGTATATTTCACATTCATTTTTCCTGGAGTAAATTAGTTTTGGACAGGTCAATATTTTTTTATGTAATGGTGTTGTTTAGCTCGACTATCCCACAGGCACAAAAAACATGAATATTTGGTATACCCGCCCTGTAAGCCCAGTAACATGCTAACTACTTTTACATCGCCACATATTTTTCAGTTGTGCTGTTCATATTGTATCATTTTCATTAAAAGAGACATTGTTTGATAGGTTTCTTTACTGTTTATGGCCTGGCCAATTGGTAAAGATGGTTTTATATTACCGTTATGAAGTAATACAGCGTTCAAGTTATATTTAGATGGCGCCATTTATTTGGATCATAATTTTGATTCATCGCATTAAAAAGTCCGGGAATATCATGGCAAAAACAAAAATCATCCTTTTTGGTGAAATAACTGCTGAAAATTTGACTTCGATTTCTGTAATAAGTTACTTTGGTATTTGGTGTCAATAAGTTCCACTGTTGTAGACGAGAGGCAAGTATCTCTGCCTTAGATCTAGATAGTTGTAAGTCTCGCACAAGGTTGTTCAACTCATTTTGGTTTATTTTATGTGGCGTTTTACCATCTTCGATTACGAACTTGTCATCATTTTCATCCTCCATAAACAGATCGTCACTATCTTGGCAACTCGCACTTGACATACGGGATGTGGCAGAGTTTCCGAATACGATATCGGTTTTGAGACTGGTGGAATGTCAGGATATTGAATTTTATGTTTATTTTTGTCAAACAAAACTAACAGTCATTTTCATGATTTGAAGGTTCTCTTCAGAGCATTGATAATCCAAATTGAAGGTACTTTTTTCTCTCGAAGACCTGCATATAAGAGCTTTCACAAAAAACATGTGGCACACACTTTTTATCTTGATTACTCACTGAAAATCCAAAATAATGCAAATATGCTGTTTTAAGACATTCCGATATCAGTCTTCCTTTTTTTGCGAATATAAATTGTCCACAAACGTAACAAAAACGATCAGAATTTAATTTACACACTCTATTAGACATTTCATCAAAAAAAAAAAATAATAATAATAATGTTTTATATTGAACTTATATGTTAACACTTTAGTTTACAAAAACACAAGAAAACAGAATATAGAATCCAAGTTGACAATGCGGGTATGTTGAATGTGACCTGATAGATATATTATAGAATTAAAAAGGTGAATATTGAAAAATGTAAAAATTTTTAAAATGTGATGTGATAGATTTTTTTCAAATACCGCCTTTCATTAGTAAGAGGTAGTATAATAAGAAAATAGGTGTTTCATCAAAAGTATATAAAAAATGTTTAAATTTGTTAACCAGTGTAATTCTTATAGTAGAACAATTAAAAAATATCTTACTATTGAATTTGATCCAGGTTATGTTTATTTGTATATATAAAAATGATGGTTACCTCTTAAATATTCTTATATCATTTAAATACATGAAAACTATACTCTACATTTGCGTAGTATAAAACTGTACAAGTTGACAGGTAGCCATTTTCTTCAACTCAAGTATGAAAATGTAATTTATTTATTACAGAAAGTATTATAAAATATTTTAACATAAGAATTTGTCATGTATTTATTTTATATTCAATATAATATAAATATAGTTTACAAAATTCATGCATAAATGTTGTGAAAAATGTCATAAATTTTACTTTCACATGTAATTTCCTCTTTTTGTTATTTTCTAAGTGGCATCCCTGTTTAAATAATATTACCTATTTCTTGTCAATTAAAAAAATACATAAAAAATCTACTTCATATAATATTTCTAAAGAAAACAAGTTCTTAAAGTTTTATACGAAAGCTTTTCAAATTTTCCAAAATGAGACTGTGAAAAGTGAGACAGTTTGTTGAAAAGATTTATATCAGAGATATTATTATTAGAAGTAAGAGTGTTTGTTCCTAATCTGAACTTTGCTATTTGTTCTCAGATAAATTTATTACATTGTAAAATGTTACTATTGTTTTCATTTATGGTTATACTTTTAATGACTGATATTTCAAGCAGTTTACTTAAAGAAATTTCGTAATTTCTTAGAGGAAGCTTATTTGCTTCTAAAATAGTTTGTAATGTAATCTAATGAGTTTGCCAAATAGTAAATAATGCTGAAATATGTATACCATTAAGTCCAGTTGAAGAAATTGACTATAGTGTTCTGAAATAACTTTTACCTGAACCAAAATATTGTTTAAGAAGAACCATAAGCTTAGCTAGTCAAAATTTTATATATGTAAAAATAGTTGCTTCTTATTTTTATTATACATTCAAAGTTTCACTTAAGATAAAATTCTCTGCTTAAATTTCTAGAATTCTTGTGGAATCTAAAAACATTTCTGATACTACAATGGTTGTAAAAGTAAAATAGCCCAAATTATGCTATTAAATTATTATCCTTTACTTTTTTTTTCATTACTAATTTCTGAATATCATGTATATTTTTTAGTGTTAAGTAAAATTTTGAATGATGAAACATTCGTATTCAAAACATTCAATTTGCTTTGTAGTACTTATAGTAAGAATGTATTTCATTAACATTTGAAAATCATCCCTTTAGAAAGTAAAAATATTAAGCTTGATGTGTTTTGGGGTGAAACAAATGAGATCATGGATATATGTGAAAATGAAATAATCAACAACCAGAAAATAAACAAAAAGAACCTTAGTAGAAAACAAGAAATGGGAACCAATAAATTCTTAGAAATATGAAGCTGGACGACTATCAAAACAAAACTGCTGTATTATGTCTTAAATAAAGCTGTCATATTATCACAGTTTTATTTAACCCATTTCTGTAAGATTATAATCTAACTCCCTCATGTGAGGGAGGGATGGGACATGTTTCTAAAATGAAAATTCATATTTAACTTTCAAAAATGTGAAAAAATGACAAAAACAGTGTGACATTTGCATTCCTAAGGTTTATTGTAAATCACAACATTTATTTTATCTTATATTATGCTTTGTAAAATCCAAATCAAATGAAAAATATGCTTGTGCCAGACTAGTGCCACCAATTATTTTTGGTGGATGTAGCTTTGCAATTATGTCTTGTTCATCAATGATGGAACAGTCATAATGTACATTTACATATTTTACTTTAGGTAGATTTCGTAAGAAATACTACCTATTGCATTCTCCCCTATGTTGGAATTTCGGAAATTTTTTGCAGATCTCCGCCCATCCTGACTCCTAGAACCCAAAAACATCCCCAGTTCAAAACTTTATCTATCTATCTATCTATATCACTTTTTTATGGACACGATAACTTCCATAATTTTGCACAAATCTCTTCCAACCTGATACATAAAATCAAGGAGCATAAAATCTCTGTCAAGTTCGTTAATGGGCAAAATCGAGCCAACAGGGAGCTTTTTGTGAAAACAGATAAAACCCCATAACTTCTTAATTATGATACATATTGAATTCGTTTGAAGTTAGTATTGCTCCTAGGAAAAGGGCCGAAAGTTTATATATGACAGATATTTGATATACAATCGAACTCGCTTATAATGAGCCCTGATTTAATGAGAACCCGGATTTGACGAGGAAATCAGAAATACTTGGTTGGTACAATGTTAAGTCAATGGGAGCATAACTCGCTGTTAACGAACAAACCCTGGTTATAGCGAGCAATATTTTTGTGATTCTTAAAATTTCTATTGACTTCCACCTCTCCAGCTGATCTAATCATTTCTTGGAAAATTTCCTTTAACATTCCGAAGTTAACCGAAAGTTAGTGATGAGTTATAAATCCTGAGAACAAGTGATGGCGACACTTTTCATTGTGTGGAGTGCATGTGCGAGGACCTCCCACAACGACCTTGAGGAGACGTATGGAGAGGATGGAGGTTGCTGATTGGAGGGATGTTTACTCTTCGTAGGAGTGGCAGGGTAGGGGACTTGTGTGGAAGTCATTCTTTGAACTGCATTCATAGAGTACGCTCGTCAAATTTTATCTTGCGATGCCGAAACGTAAAATTTTATCAGTTGACGAAAAAGTAAGGATTTTACAGGAATTAGAGGATGGCTTAAAAAATTCCGAAATATGCAAAAAGTATGATTTAACTTCTTCTATTGTTTCAACTTTGTTAATGAACAAGGAAAAATTAATGGCTGTGTTCGATCAAAATAAGAATGGCTGTAAACATTTGAGGATCTAAAGAGGATTTGGACGAAGCTCTTTTGAAGTGGATAAAGGTGCAACGTGATGCACATTTACCTGTAAGCATGGGCGTACCCAAGGGGGGGGGGCTGATGGGACTACAGCCCCCCCCCCCCCCCCGAAATTTTCGAAAGTGATATGAAAAAAGTGCTGATGTTTTCTTTCTTTTTTGGAAAAATTAATTTTTTTTCTATCATACAGCGGACTAGCCATTCTTATTAGTCCCACATTTAGTCCGCATTGACACAAAAGAAGAGAAAGGGGGCTGATGGGGTTACAGCCCCCTCCTTCTGAAATAGTCGGAAATTAAATTAAAAAAGTGTTCTTTCCTTACTTTTTTCGACAAATCTGTAATTTTTTACTCCTATCATACAGCGAAATAGTCATTCTCGTTAACCCCATATTAGTCCACATTACCATCATAGTATACCCAAAGATGGGGAGAAGACTGATAGGGTTACAGCCCCCCCCCCCCCCCCGACATTTTCGAAAGTGATATGAAAAAAGTGCTGATGTTTTTCTTTCTTTTTTGGAAAAAATTATTTTTTTTTCTATCATATAGCGGACTAGCCATTCTTATTAGTCCCACATTAGTCCGCATTGACACAAAAAAAGAGAGAGGGGGCTGATGGGGTTACAGCCCCCTCCATCCGAAATAGTCGGAAAGTAAATGAAAAAAGTGTTTTTTCCTTACTTTTTTTTAAACAAATCTGTAATTTTTTTCTTCTGTCATACAGCGAAATAGACATCCTCGTCAACCCCATATTAGTCCACATTGACATCACAGGATACCCAAAGATGGGGAGGGGACTTATGGGGTTATGGCACTCCTCCCTCCCCCCCTGAAATTTTCGAAAGTAATATGAAAAAAGTGCCGTTGTTTTTCTTTCTTTTTTGGAAAAAAATTATTATTTTTTTCTATCATACAGCCGGCTAGCCATTCTTATTAGTCCCACATTAGTCCGCATTGACACAAAAAAAGAGAAAGGGGGCTGATGGGGTTACAGCCCCCTCCTTCCAAAATAGTCGGAAATTAAATGAAAAAAGTGTTTTTTTCCTTCTTTTTTTAAACAAATCTGTATTTTTTTCTTCTGTCATACAGCGAAATAGACATTCTCGTTAACCCCATATTAGTCCACATTGACATCACAGTATACCCAAAGATGGGGAGGGGGCTGACGGGGTTATAGCACTCCTCCCCCTCCTCCTGAAATTTTCGAAAGTGATATGAAAAAAGTGCTGATGTGTTTCTTTCTTTTTTGGAAAAAATTAAAAAAAAATTTGTATCATACAGCGGACTAGCCATTCTTATTAGTCCCACATTAGTCCGCATTGACGCAAAGAAAGGGAAAGGGGGCTGATGGGGTTACAGCCCCCTCCTTCCAAAATAGTCGGAAATTAAATGAAGAAAGTGTTTTTTCCTTACTTTTTTTAAACAAATCTGTAATTTTTTCTTCTGTCATACAGCGAAATAGACATTCTCGTTAACCCCATATTAGTCCACATTGACATCACAGTATACCCAAAGATGGGGGGGGGGGGGCTCATGGGATTATAGCACTCCTCCCTCCCCCCCTGAAATTTTCGAAAGTAATATGAAAAAAGTTCCGTTGTTTTTCTTTCTTTTTTGGAAAAAAATTATTATTTTTTCTATCATACAGCGGGCTAGCCATTCTTATTAGTCCCCCATTAGTCCGCATTGACACAAAAAAGAGAAAGGGGGCTGATGGGGTTACAGCCCCCTCCTTCCAAAATAGTCGGAAATTAAATGAAAAAGGTGTTTTTTTCCTTACTTTTTTTTAAACAAATCTGTAATTTTTTCTTCTGTTATACAGCGAAATAGCCATTCTCGTTAACCCCATATTAGTCCATATCGACATCACAGTATACCCAAAGATGGGGAGGGGGCTGAAAGAATTACAGCCCCCTCATCTCGAAATAGTCGAAAATGAAATGAAAAAATAGTGCTGATTTATTTTTCTTTATTTGATATAAATTTGCATTTTTTACCTATTATTTAACAGATTAGACACTCCCATCGCTTTAGTTCCATTTTCATATTAGTGTACAGTGACACCAGATTATACGCAAAGAAGTGAAAGGTGCTAATGTGGTTACAGGCCCTTCCCAAAATAGTCGAAAATAAAATGAAAAAGATGCTGATTTTTTTCTTTTTGTTTGTTTGAGATAAATTTGTAATTTTGTTTTCTTCAATCCTTACTTTTTTAGATAAATCTGTATTTTTTTCTTCTGTCATACAGCGAAACAGCCATTCTCGTTAGCTCCATGGTAGTCCACATTGACATCACAGTGTATCAAAAGAAGGGGAGGGGGCTGATGAGATTACAGCCCGCTCCTCCCGAAACTAGTCGTTGGGGGCCACCGTAATACTTACCCATCATGGATATGCATAATGTAAAATATTAAAATAAAACATGTGTAAACTACTTATAAAATCCATTGCAATTCAAATAAAATCGTGGCTTGATGACGTCACAAACTTTAAAGGCTCAATTACTGAATTGCTTGAAAGAGGTTTTTCCTTATAACTCCAAAAATAATAATCCTATTAACTAGCGGTTTATTGCATCTGATTAAGCGTCAAATTTCCAATTAAAATATATCTTTGAATTGAAATTTGGATGAAATACAGGGTCATGAAAAATCGAAGAGTGTGGAAAATAGGATTCCAAATATCTCGGAAACTTATTATCCGATCGACTTCATGCTTAATTCAAAATTTATGTTTTTTTATTGTCTTTTATATTCATTTCTTAAAATAAACAATTTCGAAAATTTTTATATACCTTTCATCAGAACGAATATTTCGAGAATCCGAAAAAAATTGTTCCGGTTAATCGAGGTTATTGAAATGAAATAGGCTTCTTCCCATTATTACATACTAAGTACATACCAAATTGCAAGTCTCTATCTCAATTTTTTCGGGAGATAGAGCGTTTACAGACACACAGACACACAGACGGACGGCAAAATTTTTTTTCTAAAAATATGTTTTTCGGAATCTCCAGTGTCTGAAACGTGTAAATCCGTCAAAAAAAATTTTTCGATTTTCAAAACGATTACAAGACTTACCCTATACTACGTATGATGGGTAAGTAATAATCGAAAATGAAATGAAATAAAAAAGAAAACTACCCAGTTAAACTGAGGGCATTGAGCTCACAGGCTATTCACACTCATTGCATATTGTACTCTTATTTCAAAGAATTTGAAATATGTCCCTCGAAAAATAAAGAAATCAACAATATATTAAAGGGGGGTCATCCCCCCGTTACCCCCCTCATAGTTAACTAATGAACCACTTAAACTAATCAGGGAAGTCTCTAATTACAATGAATATACATACAAAATATGAAGAAAATTGGATAATTCTGCATGAAAAACTCATTTATCTACATTAGGGGGGGTTACCCCCCTTATACTAAACCAATGAACCCCCAAAACTATTGACAGAAGCACATTATCAAAATGAACCTATATACAAAATTTGAAGAAAATCGGATAATTCTGCATGAAAAACTCATTTATCTAAATTAGGGGGGGGGTATCCCCCCCTTATACTAAACCAATGAACCCCCAAAACTATTGACTGAAGCACATTATAAAAATGAACCTATATACAAAATTTGACGAAAATCGAATAATTCAGCATGAAAAACCCATTTATCTAAATTATGGGGGGTTAGCCCCCCGTTTCCCCTCTTTATGCTTAACCAATGAACCTCCGAAACTAATCAGGGAAGCGCCTTATCACAAGGAACCTATAAAAAAAATTTAAAGAAAATCGGATAATTCTGCATGAAAAACTCATTTATCTAAATTAGGGGGGGGGATATCCCCCCCTTTCCCCCTTTATACTAAACCAATGAACCCCCAAAACTTTTGACAGAAGCACATTATCAAAATGAACCTATATACAAAATTTGAAGAAAATGGGATAATTCTGCATGAAAAACCCATTTATCTAAATTACGGGGTGTTAGCCCCCCATTTCCCCCCTTTATGCTTAACCGATGAACCTCCAAAACTAATCAGGGAAGCGCCTTATCACAAGGAACCTATAAACAAAATTTAAAGTAAAACGGTTAGTTCTATCAAGAGTTATCGCGTTACGTACATACATACATACGTACGTACATACAGAACCGGCGGGCACATAAGCTCTCAGGCTTTGATAGCCTGTGAGCTAAAAATAGTGTTTTTTTTTCTTTCTGTTTGAAATAAGTTTGTATTTTTTCCCATATCATTCAACACACTAGCAGCTCTCTTCTCTTTAGTTCCATGTTAGTGCACAGTGATACCACATTATACCCAAAGAAGTGTAAGGGGAGGTTTGGGGTTACAGCCCTCTTCCAAAATAGTCGAAAATTAAATGAAAAAAATGCTGATTTTTTTCTTTTTGTTTGAGATAAATTTGTAACTTTGTTTTCTGCAATACGACGAACTACCCATGCTATGTAGTCTCATATCAGTGCACGGCTACACTGCAGTATACCCAGCGAGGGAAATGGGGCTGATGGGGGTTACAGCCCCCCTTGTGAAATAGTCAAAAATGAAATGAAAATTATGCTGATATTTTTTCTTTTTGTTTGAGATAAATTGGTAATTTAGTTTTCTATTTTACCGCGGATTAGCCATGTTCGTTAGTCCCATATTAGTCCACATAAACCACCTCAGCATACCCAAAGAAAGGGAAGGGGGTTGATGGTGTTACAGCCCGCCACTCCCTTCTGAAATAGTCGAAAGTGACATGGAAAAAAAGCACTGATATATTTCCCTTTCTGTTTGAGAGAAATTTGTATTTTTTTTTCTCCTATCATTCAATGGACTAGCCACGCTCTTCTCTTTAGTCCTGTATCAGTGAGCAGTTGAAAAGAGGTTAAAGGGGGCAATGGGGTTACAGCTTTCCTCCCGAAATAGTCAAAAATAAAATGAGAAAGTGCTGATTTTTTTTTTTTTTTTTTTTTTTTTGAGATAAATTTGCAATTTAGTTTTCTGTTATGCAGAGGATTAGCCATTCTCGTTACTCCCATATTAGTCCACATTGACACTACAGCATACTGAAAGAAGGGGAAGGAGACTGATGGTGTTACAGCCCTCTCCCTTCCAAAATATTCGAAAATGACATGAAAAAAAAGTGCTGATTTGTTGAGAGAGAAATTTTTAATTCCCCCTTATCCTAAATTTGTAATTTAGTTTTCTGTCATACAGCGTATTAGCCATTCTCGTTAGTCCGAAATTTGCGTTTATTTTCGATCTTTTGACGAAATTAACATTTTTCTTTGACCGTTTGACGGATAACGTTTATTTATTTGTGACCCTTAGTCGAAATTTGCGTTTTTTTCTGAGATCTTTTGTTGAAATTTGCGTTTTTCCGCATCTTTTTGACGAAATTCGCGGTTATTCTGCGGCTCTTTGACGAAATTTGCATTTTTTTTTTTGCGATCCTTTGACGAAGTCACGTATTTCCGTGGCCCTTTAACGGATCATTAGATGAAATTTGATCTTTTTTTCATGATCCTTTTTCCAAATTTGCGTTTTTTTTTTTTTTGACGAAATTCGTGTTTTTTCCATGGTTCTTTGTCGAAATTCAAGCTTTTCAGTGTTTTTTTTGACGAAATTCGCATTTTTACCATAGCCCTTTGACGAAATTCGAGGATTTCTGCGGCTCTTTGACAAAATTTGTGTTTTTTTGCGATCCTTTGACGAAAGTCGCGTTTTTCCGCAGCCCTTTGACGGAATTCGTGTTTTTTCTGCAGCCCTTTGAAGAAGTTCGCGTTTCCTCCGCGACCATTTGACGAAATTCGCGTTTTCTTCGCGATCATTAGATGAAATTTGACCTTTTTTTCGCGATCCTTTTTCCAAATTTGCGTTTTTTCCACGGTCCTTTGTCGTAATTTAAGCTTTTCAGCGGTTTTTTTTGACGAAATTCGAGGTTTTCTGCGGCACTTTGACGAAATTTGCGTTTTTTTCGATCCTTTGACGAAATTTTTTTTTTCACTTCCCTTTGACGAAATACGTGTTTTTTCTGCAGCCCTTCGACGAAATTAGTGTTTTTTCAGCGGTCATTAAACGAAATTCACGTTTCCTTCGCGATCATTTGACGAAATTCGGGTTTACTCCGCGATTATTTGACGAAATTTGCATTTTCTCAGCGATCATTTGACGAAATTTGACCTTTTCTCCGCGATCCCTTGACAAACTTCACGTTTTTTTGCGCCCTTTGACAAAATTTGAGTTTTATCCGTGGCTCTTTGACGAAATTCAAATTTTATCCGCGGCCCTTTGACAAAATTTGGATTTTTCCATGATCCTTTAACGAAATTGGAGATTGTTTTTCTATGAACAATTGACGAAATTGATTTTTTTCGGCGGCCATTTGTCAAAAATAGCGATATATTTTTAAATCCGAATTTTCGGACTGATGACCAATTTTTTTTAATTTTTGGAACCTCATGTCTTAAATTTTTAGAAAATTTTGAACAGAATCACCCCCCCCACACATCTTTCCCCCCTCTGGCTACGTCCTTATTGTCAAAAATTATTGTTGTTTACAACACAATTCAACGTGTTTCGTAATATTCAGAATATTATGGAAATTTAAGTCAGCCCCCCCCGAAATAAAATCCTGGGTACGCCACTGCCTGTAAGTGGTCCACTTTTAAACGTTCAAGCTGAAAAATTTGCCGAACAATTTGGCTATTCTGGATTCTATAATAGACATGGGATAACCTTTGGAAAAATTTAAGGTGAAGCAAAGTCTGCAAACATGGCGGATATCGTGACATGGATGAGTGAAAAGTGGCTAGTCATCAGAGAAGGATACACAAAAGATGACATTTATAATCCCAATGAAACGGGCATTTTCTACAATGTAAACCCACAGCAGACTTTTAAGTTCAAGGGTGAAAAGTGCGTCAGAGGCAAGCTCTCCAACAATCGATTGACAGCTTTAGTGTGCTTTAATATGTCTGGCACTGACAAGCAGAAACTCTTGGTTATTGGCAAGTCCAAAAACCCTAGGTGTTTTAAGCATGTAAAAAAGCTTCCTGTTGATTATGACCACAGCAGGAACGCCTGGATGACTGTAGACATTTTGACAAAATTCATTTTAAAATAGGAGAGACAACTAAGGAAAGAAAAGCGTAAAATTCTCCTTTTAATTGATAATTGTTCCGTCCATCCCGAAATCACTGGACTTACAAACATCAGGATTGAACTTTTACCACCGAATTCTACAAGTGTTATCCAGCCTATGGACCAAGGGGTCATCAGAAGTTTTAAATCAAACTTTCGTAAGTACTTGATTTTGATGCTTCTCGATAGAAGAGAAAAAATAGCGACAACCTCAAATGCTAATGTAAACATACTGGAAGCGATACGTTTAATGAACGACGTGCGGGAAAATGTTGCATCAACATGCATTACCTATTGCTTCCTTAAGGCTGGATTGGACATTTCTCAAGAGGGGTAAATCTCTGAGGAAGAAAAAGAAGTAGACAACTTGAAAATTTTGGAAATGAGTAGAGAAGAACTTGAAAATTATGTATCTGTTGACGCCAATGTTATCACTTCCGAGATACCTACTCCCAATGATATTGTAGCTGAAATTCAAGCTAAAGATGAAAAAAAATGATGAAAGCAATGATGATAACGACAAATATGAAGAATTTCAAGCCCCCAACATACCCAACGGCTTTTGAGTGCGAAGAAAAACTTCAAACTTTTTTCGAAGCCAGGGGTGCAAATGACGATGTTTTTCGGACCATGAGTCTTCTCTGAAGAACAATAACACAAGAAAGAGACAATAAGACAGCTCAAAGCAAATTAACCAACTTCTTTTGTATTGTACAGAAATAAAAAATAAATAAAGCATGTATAACAAAGTAAGTATGCAT
Source organism: Maratus michaelseni (assembly GCA_963931845.1). Lineage (NCBI taxonomy): Eukaryota > Metazoa > Arthropoda > Arachnida > Araneae > Salticidae > Maratus > Maratus michaelseni. Next base: position 362,458,896 of record OZ007586.1, on the reverse strand, counting down.
GAATTTTTATAATTTTTTACGAACCCATTTTTTACTAGCACCTGGTTATAACAAGCAAATATCACGGTCCCTTCATGCTTGCTATAAGCGAGTTCGACTGTAATTAAAAATGGCCTCAAGGGGGAGGGGGAAATAGGGGTTTAAGAAAGAAAAAAAAATCATAACTTCGTCAATTCACAAAACCACTTAATATCACATCCGCTTAAATTTATTATAAATCATTTTAAAATTATCTACAACTTTTATATTGACAAATTTTTTTATAGAACCAACTCTTACAGAATTTTTTTTTTTTAAATCCTTGCCGGCTTTGCCCAAACACAGGTAGATTTCGAAGTGGGGGGGTCCCAACTACCACATCGTGGCAAAAAGATCATTTCTTCTGCAATTCCCAATAAACAGATGTCCCATGGTCTATATCTTTGAAATCTACTTGTGCCTGTAGGCCGAGCCATCACGGATTTTTAAATAATGTATTGCAATGAAAAAATAAAAGTTTTCAGTTTGAGTTCAATAAATATATCAAAACAGTAATATTTTATTTAAAAAGCTAAAGAAATTGATATTATAGAAATAAATATAAATACAGTAGAGGGCCAGAAATCCGCACTGTTTGGGAGAGGACATTGTGCGGATTTCGGGATTTTGGGCCATTGAAAAAAAAAAATAATAATAATAATAATAAAGATTAAAAATAAATAAATAAATAAAAACATTAATAGCAATAAAATATTAGATTATTAAGTTATTTTATTATGAATGAAAAAAAATTGAAAACAATATAAACAAAACAACTTATTTTTTGAACTTTGAAAACATTTGATCAATAGTTGTCTGTTTCAAAATTTTAGATTGTTCTAATTTAAGTTTTTTTTGCAAGTTATAAATAGTCATTAATTCCTGTTCAGTAACACATTTTTGTTGTTTTAAGAAATTAAGATATTTTTCCCCCAAATGCAAACCCTCTTCAAATTGAACTTTTTCAGAATTATCAAACTCATCTTCATCATCATCATCATCATCAGACTTGCTTTTGGGTGGATTTAAAACTGTCAACAATTTCATCATCAGTCATTTGATACTGTTCTTTAAGTTCATCCGAATTAGACATCCAGTCTATAATCTCATTTTCATCAAATATGTTGTCATTTTTTGTAACAGCTTTTGCAAACAACAACAGTTCTTTTGCTTTTTCTTTTATTGGATCGAGATTAAATCCAGCAAATTCCTTATCAATTTCATTATCAATAAACAGGGAGTTTGGCCATATATTATGCCATGCATTAGTTAATGTTGATTGAGAAACAAGATTCTATGATTCAGCCACCAGATTGACACAGTCCATGAGATTGAAATGTTTTTTATACTCTGCTAATTTCAGACATGAATCTACATCAAGAATTTTTTTTATAAATTCAGTTTTGTAGTAAGACTTGAAACCTTTTATAACACTCTGATCCATAGGTTGGATCAAGGAAGTTGTGTTTGGAGGTAAAAAGTGGGCTTCTATGTTATCAGTCTGCAACACATCAGCATCTGGATGGGCTTTACAATTGTCTAACAGTAACAGAATTTTGCAGTCAGATGCTAATCCAATACCATTACAATGTTTTCGTGCTTCTTTAGCGAAATCATTGAAAAACCAATCAGTAATGATATCTTGGATAACCAATGAATTTTGGTTGTTCGTATAAATGACTGGGAACTGCTTAAAAATACGTGGAGATTTATCAGGAATAGGAAAACATGGCCTTACACTTTTACTCACAACCAAAGGTTTACATTTTAAAGTTCCTGCTGCATTACTACAGAGCAAAACTGTTATTCTTTCCTTGGCTTCTTTCACTCCAGATGGAGCACTCTCCTGACTTGTAACAAAAGTCTTCCTTGGAAGACATCTCCAAAAAAGGCCTGTTTCGTCCATATTGAAGATTTGGTACGGAGATAAGTTTTCCTCAGAAACTTTTTCAGCAAAAGCATCAACAAATTCCTCGGCAGCTACTTTATCTGCAGAAAGCCTTTATCCACATGCTTTAATATAACGAATACCATGCCTTTTTTTAAAATGTTTTAACCAACCTGAGGAAAAATCACATGGTTCCTTAATATTCAAATCGGCATGACATTTTTTTGCTCTTGCTCTAAGTAGTGGTCCTGAAATTGGTACTCCATCGCTACGCCGTTGCTTGAACCGTTCATGAACAATAGAATCTAAATCTTTCGATTTCGAATCATGCAAAGATTTTCGATTCATGATTCCAGCATTAGTATCACTTTTCGTGTAGAATTCCAATATTTTTTTTCTCTGTTTACGAATATCGTAAACTGTTCTGACAGCAATGCCGTACGTATCGGCTATATACTTGGGCGTTGCTCCATCACTCAATTTTTTAATGATTTCTACTTTTTGTAGCACCGTAAGTGCAACATGCTTTCGCTTTTCCATATTTTAGAAACTTCACAGGAAAAAAAATATCGTAAAATAAATTAAATAATGAATAAAATACAAGATCTCGCACATGATTAAAAACAGCAACAGAAATGCATGTGCATATCTAATCGTCTTCTCATCACTTCAGCTCCAACTTTTGCTGCGTTCTTTGTAAAAATACGCCGGGATCCAGGCAGACTCTTCACTCATTAGCAAAAGAAGATGACTAATCAGAAGGCTGCATTTTCGCAAACAGCGAAAATTGCCCAAAAATGCAGGAATCTGATTTTTCAAACTCGTTTCGCTAATCAGTGGAAAATCTGTCTGGTTTCCGTCATTGACGAAAATGTTCTGAATCGATCATTCGCTTTGGAATGACGTCATCATTTCTTTAACTTCGTTCTTTTAGCGCCACGGAAGAAAGATGTTTAACCCCTTAACAGTGGGAGGTTTTTTGACACCATAAACTAAAAATAGGCACAATATTTCACTTTTTCCGTACTAAAATATTTGCTTTATGTAATTGAATGCAATGTCTGCCGATTAATAAATAGAAGATTGCGTTTAAAACTTACTGGTGTGAAAAAGCGTTTAGTAACAAAACAAGCAAACTCTTCTTGCCCGAACTGAGTTCGGGATACACAGTTAAGGGGTTAATATTTACATCTGCAAGCTTGCGCGGATTTCGGACTCTGGTGGATTTTAGGTAGGCAGATTTGTGGCGCTCTACTGTATTTAATACTAATGGTTGACATTGATAAATAATGCATAAGTAAGAAAAAAAATGCACTGCTTTAATTATTCAATGAACACTACATTGCCAAAGGTGACCGGTCACTTGCGATTTTAGACGTTTTGTCAACTATCTAGAACAATACATGAGGAATTAACCTGAAACTGCAGGTGTGTAGACAGTATAGTATAGGTTATATATTTCCGCGAAGATTTTTTCACGAAACCCCATAGGGGACTGTCAACAAATTGAAAAAGAACAAATATCTTTTGGATAACACTGTAAAAACTAATGTAGCAAAGGCGTTCAAACTCGAGATTATTAATAAGTGGCTTATTGTAATATACTGTGTTCATTTTTATGAGGATAGCATGTATACTCGTAGAGAAATTAAGGTTTTTATAAAAACAGTCCCAAATTTCGCCTAGTTTTTTGCTTATAATTTGCAGAGTTCTTAATATAAAAAAAAGTTCTTTTCAGAAAATATGACAAACAACATTGTACATAATACTCTGCAATCAAAATAAAATAATAATAATAATTGGAAGAAAAATGAGCAGGTTTACTAAAAAATGTTTCACTGCAAATGCACGAATGCAATCAAAATATAATATGCATAATGTATTAGCTAATTATATAGAGCGACGTTTGTGAAAGTCTCAAAATCATAGCTTGAAAATTCTGAAAATTATCGTCGATAGAATAAGCTCGAAATCCGTTATTCCCAAAAAGAAGCAAAAAGATGAGGGGTTGTATCAAATATCTGTTGATTAGTGCCAAAACAGCGTACACAATATTACACATACTACTATATTTGGATACAACCCCTCATATTTTTGCTTCCTTTTCGGAATAACGGATTTCAAGCTTATTCTATCGACGATAATTTTCAGAATTTTCAAGCTATGATTTTGAGATTTTCACAAAAGTTGCTCTATATACTTAGCTAATACATTATGCATATTATATTTTGATTGCATTTGCGCATGCGCAGTGAAACATTTTTTAGTAAACCTGTTCATGTTTCATCCAATTTTTATTATTTTTTAATTCTGATTGCAGAGTATTATGTACAATGTTGTTTGTCATATTTTCTGAAAAGAACTTTTTTTTATATTAAGAACTCTGCAAATTATAAGCAAAAAACTAGGCGAAATTTGGGACTGTTTTTATAAAAACCTTATTTCTCTATGAGTATACATGCTATCCTTATAAAAATGAACACAGTATATTACAATAAGCCACTTATTAATAATCTCGAGTTTGAATGCCTTTGCTGTATTAGTTTTTACAGGGTTATCCAAAACATATTCATTTTTTTTTTCAATTTGTTGACAGTCCCCTATGGGGTTTCGTGAAAAAATCTTCTTGGAAATAACCTATACTATACTGTTTACACACCTGCAGTTTTAGGTTAATTCCTCACGTATTTTTCTAGATAGTTAACAAAACGTCTAAAATCGCAAGTGGTCACCTTTGACAATATAGTGTATATTTGTTTTTTAAAAAAGGTCATGAAAGTAGTTGAAATCCCTTTTTAAGAGCCTACATCAGTCACGCGAAAAAACGCTCCAGCTAATGTTAAGTCTATGGGAAGGTTATCACGCGATTTATCGCTCGCATTTTAATATTTTTAAATGATTCTTTTTGTATAGGATAGCTGAGGTCGATCTCTAACTTTGTTAGTTTTTACTTTTTTGATTTTGGTTACGGTTTTTTTATAAGCAGACATTTTCAATTTTGGAACCAGTTGGAACCGGTTCTGAAAGTGAAACTACCCTTATATAAAAAAAACTGGAACCAAAATCGAAAAAGTAAAAACTAACAACGTTAGAGATCGACCTCAGCTATCCTATGCCAAAAGAATCATTTAAAAATATTAAAATGCGAGAGAGAAATCACACGATAACCTTCCCATAGACTTAACATTAGCTAAAGCGTTTCTTCGCGTGACTAGCATAGGCTCTTAACTTGCAAAATGAGTTTTATTTGTTAAGCTATTCAATTCCAAAGCAACCTAGTCTTATAAATATAAAATACCAAAACATTGTATGTAATTAAACATACTTATTTGGATAGAGATATCATTTGGGAGGGATGGACATGTCCCATTCTTCCCTTAGAGCAACATAAAAAAGAAATAGGCTTTTACAAAAAGCATGTGGCTTTTAGTCTTAAGTTGACTGTTCATTCATAAAATATATATTGTTGAGTTTACAAAACATTTAAAATAATTAAGTTAACAAAGAATGAGACTGAAAATTTACATTAAAAATCTGAGTAGTTCATTACTTTTGGTATGGTAAAATAGTCTTTTTAATTCACAAACACATAGGTGCTTGCAACTAAAAAGATTTTCAGCAACAAGTATGATGCAATGATTGCTCCATCTGGTGAAAGAGTCATAAATTAAAAATAAAGCATATTTTAAGCATTACTGCTGATGTCCCATCCTCCCAGTGTCCCATCCCTCCCTAATCTCCCCTAATCCTCATTGAAACTTTTGTTGACAAAATATCATTATTAATGATTTTATGAATCCCTATGGATAAAAAAAATTGCACATTTTGTAACAGATTGAGAAAATTTGTAATCCATTGCCGAATTCATTTTTTACGTGACCTCTTAAACTAAATTCGAGATTTTTTCCACGATCATTCAAGAAAAATCATATTTTTTTCTACAACTGTTTGAAAAAATTTTCATATTTTTTCTGCAATCGACTGAAGGAATTCATGATTTTTCCTTGACTAACTAATGAAATTTGCAGTCATCTTTCGCAAGCAATTGAGGAAATGAGATTGTTTCTGCACTTTAACAAAATTCTCAATTTTTTTCATGACCAATTGATGAAATTTGTGATTTATTTCTGACTGACTGATGAAATTTAAGATTTTTTTTTCTGTGACCTCTTGATGAAATTCACTATTTTTCTGCAATAGTTTGGCTAAATTGTCAACAACTTATGATTTTTTTACGTGACTTCTTGACAAAATTTGTGATCTTTTCTGTGATTGTTTGACAAAATTCTTACTTTTTTCCACAAACATATGCTGAAATTTGTGATTTAATTCCGCAAATGATTACAGGGCTGCCAGCAACTCTGGTTCAAAATAGTAGGTACTTAGGGACCTAATGATTAAAAATTAGGGACTTTTTAGGGACATAAAATCTGAAATAGGGACTTTTTAGGGACTTGAAAATAAACAAAATATTTATGCAAATCAAATAAAATATCAAATACAATTTTTAACAATGAAAAAGTACACCTAATATTGTTTTAACTTGTTTAATAAGAAATTTTTTTTACAGATTGCTCACAAATTAACTTTTTTAGGTTTCTGACTCATAAAATTTGTATTTATATTATTTTTTTCTTTTATTTATAACAGTAGACAAGCTATCCTCTCTTTATCCTTTTTCACTTTCAGTTCCTTGTTAGCTGTTATACCAGCTGTAATCAGATTTTGTGCAACTTTAACTTCAGATAGGTTCCCTTCTTCTAAAGCCCTTTTCAACCTTTTGTTGCCTTCAGCAATCAACCTGTCCAATCTGTTGAGATCTTGGAAACGCAACTAAGAGGGAGATATAAATGGGGAAAATAGGGAAAAATACTTAAGATACGGTTTTCGGGATTGACTTTTCAAATCATTCGGAGGAATAGAGAGTAAACGGGGAAAAGTTTGCATTTTGATACATAAACCAAACTGATACTAAACCAAATTGTTATTACCTGCAGGTACGTTATCCATATTTATCTTAATTTAATAATAATAAACAAAAATAAATTTTCATTCACTTTTTTTTTTTTTGCCCTCGGATGGCATTGTTGGCATGCCATGGTCACTTGAAAATTTTTTTTACAAAAATTGGCACGTGGAAGTGAAAAAGTTTGCTGACTCTGGCCTAGCATTTAGCATCCGTTCTTTCACAGAGGTTCATTCTACAGAAAAAATTTGATTCGCAATCGAAAATTTTGAAAATTATTTGCTCGCACTACATCTGCACTGTCACAGTACAAACTAAAACTACTCTTCAAAAACAGAGAGGTTTGGGTATTTTAGTTCTCCATTTGCCTGTTTTGCATTGATAGAAGTTGCCCAAAATGAATTTATTCTATTCACTTCCAATTCTCCTTGATTGAGCTTGTATATTTTTTACTTATGTTCAATTATGTGCTGCTATCTAGGGCATTAAATTTTAAACAAATCTAAATTTCATGATAAATTTTGAAAAATCTGAAGAAAATTTTTAGAGGCAATTATAGTGAAAAAATGGACTTTTTAGGTAAATAGGGACAGGGGTCGATGCAGGGTTTTTTTCTTGAGCCCATTTTGTGAAAAGTAAAGATTATTTTTGTGAAATTTATTATATTTTTGTGAAAAATAACATTTTCTAACAAAAGTTGAAATCCAGTTACTCAAATTCGAACCAAAAGCATTTATTAATTAAAAAAAATAATAATTAATTCTTTTGCTGAAGTTTTCCTTTCTTGTAAACTTGTTTGTTTACAAATCACGCATTTTAAAAGTCACAAAATAATAAATAATTAATAAATAGCAATTTTTTATGGAATAGAATTTTGTGAAAGGACCTATTTTATTAAAAGGAATTTTGTGAAGGGACCCATTTTATCAAATTGCTTTTTGTGAAGGAGCCCATTTTATCATATTGATTTTTGTGAAGGGGCCCATTTTATTAAACAGATTTTTGTGAAGGGTCCCTAAATAGGCCCCAAATTTTGCCTGGATCGACCCCTGAAGGACCAACAGGCAGCCCTGTGATTAATGAAATTTGCAATAGTATTCCACGTTATTCTTGACTTTATTCACAGTACACATCAACTTTTTTTTCTTTCTTTTATGATTCCATAGAAATTGCTGATTGATTTTTAAAAAAAAGAAAAAAAAGAAAGAAAGAAAAGAAAAGCAGAAATCTACAGAAAAGTGGCATCAGTGTTTAAAGTAAAATTAAATGAAAAAAACTAAGATTTTTTAATTATTTAAAAGATTATTCCAATGCAAGATAAGGAAAATATTTATTACATAAACATGCACATTAAATAAAATTACAGGAATGTACAGAAAATAATGCAACAATAATACTACTAAAAAAAATCTCAAACAGATTCTGGAAAAATTGTAGAATTCTTTTCTGAATTCAAAGTCAAGTCTTTATCAATATCAACATGATGAAAAAACTTATCTTCTTCCCTAGCAGCATAATGACTAGATGAAAAGTCAAACATAAGGCCAAGAATAACATTCAATGCAGATGCATCATATCTGTGACAACCAGTATATCGATACAAAGGTTTCTTATCAAACCTACAACCAGAATTTTGGGCACCAATAGGTGCAATACAATTTGGAATAAGAGCACATTTCACCCAAGGAAACATAACACCAAAATGTATAGAATTAATATTATAAATCACAATGTGGTTTGGTTGAATCATACGATGGAAAAAAAACTTCTCTTGCTTTGTATTGAAATAATCAAACATTCTTGGATGAGTCAAAGCAGAGGTCGGTAGGTTTATAGTCCATGAACTTAATCCTTGTTTTTCAGCTTGGTTTAAAATACTACGAATCTCACTAGTAGTGAATACATATTGCACATCTAACATAAAAACAGCACCAGCTTCATTTAAAACTTCCTGAAAAAAAAAATAATAAACAGTTACAACTATATGAAATAATGATGTGCTTAAAAATACATGAGCATTTAATTAATCTTAAATTGGTACAAAATAGCACCTTAAAAGGATAACTCAATCTTATACTACTTATTATATAGGATTCCAGTGGTGTCCACATTCATCCTATCGATTACACAGGCCTACAAAATTTAACATTTGTCTGGGGTTTTCATGAATGTTTATATAATTTCATGAATGTTTCTATGCTTATTTCAGAAATAATATCCATTTTTATGTATCACGTCAGGATTTCTTACAATTTAGAAACTAAGAATTTGGAATTTAAGAATATACAATTTACACAACGTTCTTTTAAAAATGTACAAAAAAATCAGATAAATAAATAAAATCATATATACATATATAAATGTGTGTGCATGTTTTATAAGAAATTATATTCTAGTGTATACAGTAAAATTACTTTTCTTTATCATCAAAAGAACGCTTGTGTCCTTTAGATTTTGAAGCTGGTTTAGTGTCTCCTTTTAGCCCTCAGCAGTAATCTGCCAACATATTTACATTCAAGTGTCCTTGATAGCGTTTTTCCATGCATTTTATGTCCTGGTGAAATCTCTCACCTTGTTCTTCACTCATTTCACCAAGATTTTCAGGAAAATATTCAAGATGGGGGTGCAGAAAATGCATTTTTAAACTCATGTTACAACCTAGTTTTTGAAAGTTTTGAAGCATTTTTTCAATGATCGTTGCGTAGTTAGGATCTTTGTAATTCCCTAAAAAATTCTGAGTAACGTCTTTGAAACTAACCCATGCATCTTTCTTGACAGATTTAATTTTTTCCTCAAATTTTTCGTCCTTCATTATCATTAACCGTCTTATATCTGGGCCAACGAACACATCTTCTTTGATTTTACCTTCCGATAAATATTGAAAAACTTCATTTAAATATCGAAAACTGTCCCATGTTTTATCTTAGGCTTTTGCGAATTGTTTTGTTAAACCTAATTTAATGTGCAGGGGAGGCAAGACCAAGAGGACTTCTTTTGGATCAACTAAGTTCTGCGAATCACATTTTTTAATCCTGGATTTATACAACATCTTGATGCCATATTGCTATAAGAAACTGACAAAACAAACATAAGATATCAATAAACGAAAAAAATAAACGTATGTTCTCACTACAAATGCACGGGAGAAAATTGCGCCTTCTCAGGCAAATATCAATACATAAAGTGGCGCCATCTATATTTATATTTCACATCCTTTAGTGGAGTATTGTATTTTAACATTTATTAATGTCATTTTACTAAGAAATGAATTTTTGTTTTTATTAAGAATATATTTTATTTAATAAATATTACACATTCATTTCATTAAGAGGTACCCCCTTCTTTTTTGTTTTGTGAAAAAACTGTGGGTGATAGCAAAAAACTAATGTCATATTTGTGATCAGTGTGACTGATTTACAAAGAAAAAAGTGCTATTCTACAAACCCCAGATTTGTGTTGACCTGTGTTATCAATCTTTAGTAGAATTCTATCACTTTCTGTGTGATGGATAAAAAAATATCTGCTGTGCAGTAAGGAAATGAAAAATTTTCAAGTAAAATTTTCTATTTTCGTCCCAAGTTAAGAATGAGTGGGATAAATGGGGGGGTGGGTGGAAGGTGAGTTTTAAAAAGTAAATATTACTTATTCTAAACAGTTATATGTTGTCTCAGCCTATAAAGTCTAATTGTTCTTTTGCATATTGGTAACTATATTTTGCATTAGAATAGAGGTTCAAGAAGATAATTTTGTAAATGGATATGCATACAAAATATTTTAAATATTTACATAAATGGTAAAAAAAATTTCGACTATTTCTTGTGAAATTAAAACAATTTAAATATGATAGTTTTGCATTTAATAATGTTAGAAGTTCTGCTATTAAAAAGTTGTATAAAATTATCTTATTTGAATTATTAACAATGAAATAATTAAATATGCATTTTTTATAGTTAAAATGATTGCATTTTAATATAAAAAAGTTTTTTTTTTTAATATAAAATAACTTTGTATAAAGAAAACCATACCTCAAATGATATTTCTCTTAACAAAATGCTATTATAGCTGTAATATTTATATATGAATTATAATAATTCATAGTAATAACTGTGTATATGTCAGTTATTCAGCATAAAGATTTTTAAAAATTGTGGTGCAATTAAAAAAAAAAAAAAAAAAACTTGACTAATTGAATTTTTCTTCAAATTCAATAATAATGATGATGATGATAATAATAATAATTATAATTATTATTATATCCCCCCCCCCCTCCCAGTTTCAAAAGTTGCTTTTAAAAGAGTTGGAAAATTTTATTTTAATATTTTTTTCGAAAAATTATTTCAAAATTATTTTTTGAAAAGAATATGAATGGTTAATTATGATTTTTTTTTCAACAGACATTGATTTCTAGAAATTTCAAATATGTAAATCCAAAATTGCTGCTCACTTCACAAAGTAGTTTTCGAGTGATGCTTAAAAAACTATCTGCATTGCAATCAGTTTTTAAACAATTAAAAATGAATTTAACATTAGAGTTCCAAACTTTAAACCTACATAATTCCTAAACTACTTGACCTAATGACTTGCCATTTGGTATCCCTAAGGTAAAATTTACCAAAAAATCCAAATATGATGTTAAAATTGGGTATTAGTATTGAAATTTTTCGAGTTTGGGACAATTTCTATGATATATAATCAAAATTTAAGTATAGCATTAATTAGTAGATGTTATGACTAATCGATTAGTACCAGTCATATCATATAATGATTTGCAGCAGAGTTAGTAGGGGTGTCCTCTTCCTTTTTCTTTTTGATGGCTGTACAACTGGCCAATTCTACAGATGGTGAAAAATTATTTTTTTTTTAATATAATGTATGTAAAATTTTAGTTAACAAAAAAACATTTAATTTTTGGGGGATTCAGAAAAGTATTTTTAAAATTTTATTTAGCTAGATTATTTTTAACTATATAGTGTGTCACGGAATTCCACCTAAAAACTTAGAGGGGAGATAGAGAACACAACATTAGGCAATTTTTGAATAGGAAATACATATCACAATCAACTTATTCCATCAAAAATCACTTCAATCTAAACCTAGATTTTTGCTCATAAATTTAACAAAAAGTATTTTTATGCAATTTTTACAGACTTACTTTACTTTATGTGAAATGCAAAGACATTACTGAAAGTGCTGGAAGAACATAGTAATTCAGTCAATGACACTGTATTTGATGTGAACTACATTCCAAAGCTTAGCACATCTCATTTAGAACTGTTTGGATACGGATGGTGGCCACTTCTTGTGATATCATTACATTTTGTGCAAAAGAAGGTAAATCTGCTACACTATTTTTCTGTATGGTTAAAGTTATGAACAAAAACCCAGTTCCCGATTGGAGTGATCATCTTGTATTTTTGACTGAATAAATGGATTCTGACACTAGTTTACTATACAGAAGTTGTTAGTTGTACTATGTTCCACTTCTCTTACAAGTTTGTAAGTGGAGTTCCAGAACACCATGTACATAAAATTAATCAAATATTTATTTTTTATGCTCTGCAATTACATACTCTCGCCCAACTATTTTTCTTTGCCTACGAAACCTTTATAAATTTATGTTTAAATACATATTTTGGTCTTGTGGATAGTAAATATTGTTTATGACAGAAAGTGATAGAAGGTTCTTAATTTGTAGTTATTTGTTAAAATAAAATCTGCTGTGAACACAATATAGAAACTCATCCCTGTTGAAAAAGCATTGTTTTATTCTTTGCATCTTCAGTAGTTTTGAATAAACTTTGGTATCATGAGCTTACATAGGAGCTGTTAGGGAGATGGGTAATGAAATATAAATGCTATCCAATTGGTACATGCTCTTAGCATTTTTATATCTTATTATTTTTTTTAATTTAGGATGAGATGCATAGCCCTCTTTGCATGCTCCTGTATACACACATGTTAGGCATCCTTTGCACATGTTTTTATTTCATAAATGTATATCTATATCCATCACATTTTCTATGTTACACTTACACATTAAGAAGCATTTTGGCAAGTTTGGTGCAGCTGTTCTATTATTGTATTGTGCTTCTTAATAGCATCTAATTAGAGGCTTGACTTCAAAAGCAACAATTTTTGGTGGCTATTTAAATACCTTAATGCAGGTAAAAAAATTATAAAAATCAGATTTATTTTGTATTAAACTGATTTTAAGTTTTTTTAATCATGATCTTTTAAGATTCAATTCATTTTTTGAAATTCAAAATATTACAACAATGTAAGTTTTGTCTTAAATGAATAATTTTTTGTTGTTGTTTTATATATTAGAGCATGGACAAAAGTTTTGTATAAGAAATAGGATACATGGACTGCATGAAATATTAATTTCTGTAACTTTTATAAAAACAATTATTTTGACATAAATGGCATTTTATGATGGATATACATTTGAAATATCCTTTTAATTGAAACTATAGGTACCTCTAAAACTAAATGTTTGGGAATTAGCTATTGAATAAAGATAAGATAGGGCACATAGAAGTAGTGATGGTTAAAAAAATAACAGTGGAACTAGTATAAGTCTAAGCCAGGGATGCACAACCTATGGCCCGCGGGCCAAAAGTGGCCCGCGATGCCTGTTTCGTTGGCCCGCCAATCCCAAAATGATAATTCCAAAATAGAGATTAGTTTTTTTTTTTTTTTCAATTGAAAGCTTACATGTTTTTACTTAATTTTTCAACTGAGAACTGCATTTCCCATATTGCAAAAAAAATGAAAGAAAAATTTCCAAAGCTGGAAGTGGATTACGAAGATAAGGTAAAAATTTTAATCAATTCATTCCATGATAGATTTTGAAAAATGCCATTGTCAAATTGAGTTATTTTCAAATCCATTTACAGTGGATGTCAATTTGGCACCTGAAAATACTCAATTAGAGCTCATTGACTTACAGAGCTCAGGTTGTCATAAAAAGGAATTCAAAGAAAAGTAATTGCTTGAATTTTATAGGAATTTGCCTAATTAATTTTCCTATTTAAAACGCAATGCATCAATGTATGCAACTGTGTTTGGAAGCACCTACATATGTGAACAAACTTTTTCTATGATGACTGTCAACAAATCAAAGACTAGAAACAGACTAACTGATGAAAACCTTTCAGCCGTTTTACATATTGCTACTGCAACTTTAGAACCAAACATAACAAAAATAGCTTCAAAAATACAATCCCAACCATCACATTAAATGTCTCGTCTGAAATAATTATGTATATATATTTGGCTTATTAAAATTAATTTATAAATGTATATATATTCAGAATTGAGTATGTTTTCATCAAAGTGGTATATTGACTTTTTATATTAGGTTAGGAAAAAAAATGTGTTTATAAATGCAACGCTACATTGGCCCCAGGTAAGGTACTTTCTCTTTTTTTTGGCCCGTGGGTTGAAAAAGGTTGTGCACCCCTGGTCTAAGCAATACATATCAGATCCACAGAGCCATCATAATCTTTTTTTTAATAGTGAAACTTTACACATTAAAATACACATCATGAAGGTACATTTAGTAAATGGCAATAAGAATAAAATTTTAGGTAAGTTTAATTTGACTTTAGCTTCCATTTAAATGCAAAGGAAACAGAAAACATAAGAAAAATATATAATATTGTTTACCTGTATGATGATAGGACGATAAGCATAGAGTTGTAAATTTTTCACATGAGAAGGATAGGCATTAAAATCAAATGTCCGCAATGAACAGCTGGAGGTGTTACAAATGCCATTTATCTATATAAAATTTTCAAAAATTGATTTACAAATATCTAAATATTACACACATTATATAAAATATACATATACTTAAGAAAATGGACTGTATTTTTAGAAAGAAAATATTTCATATTGTTAAATAGGAGTTCATTTATATTTTAAGAAATAGCACATAAATCAGTGCTTGCACATTAAAGGCAGGGGATCAATATAAATCTATTATATCCAAAAATGCAAGTTAAATCTTCAGATGTGTTACAATGATTTGACTTCTATAAGGTGTGTGTGTTTTAACATACTTGAAACTTTGCACAAGCAATGCTTTTAGTGTTAAAATGAAAGATTGAAATCCTCCATCTAAAAACAATGCAATTTATTTTTGATTCTTTTACACTTTTTATGCTGTGATAATATGATGAAATATGATATTTTACATCTCTTTCTAGCCATACTATCATCAAACTGAAATACTGTATACCACTACCAGGTTTGAAGGATCTTGGATTTCTTTTTAATGGCATGCAGACTAATTCACTAGTGGACATACAGATATTAAATAGGAGGAACAAGTAGTACTCAATCATGATTATTTAGCAAATTAACCATATAAAGTTAAATGAGTGCATCTACTACGTAAGATAGCAAAAGCAAGTCTAGTTCTTCATTGCATAATGCATCTTCATCCTCTTCTGTGTCATGTTAGCCAGCTTCTTTCCTTCATAGCATAGGGAACTTTCCCAAGGTCAGATGCTTTCTTACAAAGCAAAAAATACACAGAGTTGATGAAATTGCAAAATTGACAGACAATTGCATTGCACAGATGTACACAAAGTCTGCGCTATGGTCATGCATTTGGCATCTAATGAGTTTCAGATGCCCTCACCAAAGTGTTAAAAGTATTTTTGCCAAAAGAAAAAATAACGTTGGACAAATTACTTTACAGCAGGTATTTAAATCAGCAGTTCCCAACCTATGGGTTGCAACCTACCAGTGTGTCACGGCGGGTGTTTTAGTGGGTAGCGGAACAATCGAGGTTTACCACAAAAATATAGCTTTTATTTCATCTGTTTAAAAAAACAACAAACACAATATTTTACAACTGCAATAATCATGAAAGCTATTAGCTTAAACTAAAACTTCCTGAGAAGACAGTGTTTTCTTAAACAGTCAGTCGGTATTATGTTATGACATTGTTGTGAGAAACGGCAGCAGTTGTGCAGTAGTTATGACAACTCTGGACTCCCGCTTGAGTAGAAAGTGACTTGGTAAAAATTAACCAGTTTTAACCCTGATACAGATGCCCTCATTGGTAAACACCAGTGCCAGATCTCATTGATTGTAAAGTTGTGTTTTGATAATACGTATTTTTCCTTATCTTTGTAATATGTGTGTTGTTTTAATTATTTATTCCACTTTCACACATTGGAATTACCAATTCTTGTTTTTGTTGATAATACATGCTTCGTACAAAAATTTGCTTTTTTCGTATGATAGGATAGCTGATAGAGGTCAAACAACAATTTCCATACAGATATTAGATGGGTCACAAAAATTTCTTTACTTAAAGGTGAGTCGCATACCAATAAAGGTTGGGAACCATTGAATTAAATGCTATTTGCAACAAAAGTGAGAAATATTTCTGATATACAGAAATGCCAAAACACTTATACTAGCAATAAATCAACATATGAATATGAGAAGTACCATACACTCAAATTGCAGGAATGGATACTTTTTTGAGAATTAAACATGTTTTCACAATATTTTGGTAAAGAACTCTGATACCAGAGATTAAGACAGAATATGACTGGGTATCAACAAAGTGTATAAATATAAATAGGATACAATGATGGGTACATGGATTCATATGACATGTTTTTTCTGAAATAAAGCAAAGATTGGTTTGATTTGGGGCACTAAGGTATGCTTGCTATACTGCAAGGCTGCAAAGGATTGCTCACTCAAGGATTCAGCACTGTATACTGGATGGTGTATGAGGACATACAATAAAAATAAACCAACATATCAATAACCAACAAGGCTTTTTTATATATGGAAAATAGCAAATAACTTGTATCGATGAGTCTCACCTACAAATTTTCAACCCCCCCCCCCCCCCCCCCCCCCTGAGTGGGGCAGAATTATTTATTGATAAAGATGGTTCAACAAAGTAAGTATAAGGAAGAAATAAAATGCCTTCAGAAAGACACTTCTGTTCCAGGTAATGTAAATTAAATTCCTTAAATTCTTTTTAAGATGAAAAAAATATGTTAAGAATTGGAGGTAGATTGTGTAACTCTTATTTGACAACAGATGAGAAACATCCTATGGTTCTGCCATGGAAGCATCCTCTTAAGTGTCCTGTTCCCTCATGTGATAACACCAGCTCGCTAATGTTAATCCTATGGGACAGTTATTTTCTAATATCTCGTGTGCATTTCAATATTTTCAAAAGATTTTTTTTTATTATTATTGGATAGTTGAGACGAATCTCTGCAACTGTCGTTTTAAACTTTTTATTTTATTTGTGGACTTTTTTTTATGAGGATACTTTTACTTTCGAAACCTGTTCCAAAAGTAAAAGTATCTTAATAAAAAAAAAATCCACAAAAAAAGGCAGTTATACTGATTGATCTCAGATATCCAATGCAAAAAATAAAAAAATCGTTTAAAATTATTGAAATGCAAATGAGATATTAGAAAATAACTGTCCCATAGGATTAACATTAGCGAGTGGGTGTTTTCACATGAGAGGATAGGATCCTTAACTTAATTGTTGTAAGTTATTTTCATTTCCCATATGAGAGCAGTGTGTGCTTGTTTTAACCAATCTCTCATTTTAGTCAAGTTCCACTGTAAAAAGTCATTACAGTATGTAATTAAGTCTTTTTAACCAACTCAGAAAAGGAAGAGGTTATCAATTCGATGTGTACTTTTTTTTTTTTTTTTTTTATGTATGCGATTACTCCGGAACTATGTGTCCTATTTATGTGATTTTTGTTTTATTCGAAAGAGAATACTCTCGAATTGGTCCCATTTAAATTTTATGAAAATTGGTTCAGTACTTTTTCAGAAATTCAACAAAAATAAACATTTTTTTAAAATATTTAATCTACTTTCGAATCGTTAAAAAGTTTCATTGTTGCAGTTTCACAGCGGTTTGCCATATTTTGAAAAGCGTTTATTGGCGCATAATTAAATACATCGTTGTTTCAACTCCCATACAAATGTACGAGTTAGGGAAAATATTTGACCATTTATCTCCTGTGGCGCACTAGTTGGAAAATGCCTTTAAAATATCCAAATATATCTATCTATATTATATTATACAATAGGGCAGTGATGGAAAAAATGAGCAGCAGTAGGCCAATTGTCACCACTAAATTTTAATAGTATTCTTTGCCTTATTTAATGACAATTTTTTAGATTTAATAAGGTGATTAATACTTTAAAATTTAGCGGTGACAATCGGCCCACTGCTGTTCATCTTTTGCACCACTGAATACGGTTATATATAAATGCTTCCGCAATTGTTTTTAATATTTATACTACATAATATTAACTAGAGTGACAGTATAGAAAGAAAGAAAGGGGTTACTCCAATTAGTATTATACAAGACATTGTTGACACGGTGTATTTACATTGTACGGATCTTAAAATCAGTATACACATTAGGCATAAACACCGAAGTTAGTGAGTTACGCAGCTATGAAAACTGTAATATACAGCCCAATTATGACACATTATCCAAAACTACACTGCTCAAAACAATTAAAGGATATTTGAAGTTTTATATAAAATAAAGATATAAACGAAATTTTTTTTGCCGAAAATAGAAGAAGAGAATCACAAATGCAAATTTTTCTGGTTTTCAAACTGTGGAGTTTGCAAATTTTGAGTTCGACGTCAAAAACGTCGCTTCAGCGGCAGCGAATGAAATTTGACTTTCAACTGGATAAAAGAGAATGAAGACAAGGATGATCGGCATTCAGTGATTGCTTTGTTTCGATGAGTACGATGTCTCAGCGAAGTCATTTGACAGATTCAGAAGCTTGGAGAATTGTTGGTAGGTTAGAAGGGGGCCAAACTCAAGCCGAAGTAGCGCAAGCCATTGGAGTGTCACAAAGTGTCATTTCCAGGATCTGGAACCGTTTTTTGGAGAGTGGATGTGCAGGCCGAAGACCAGGGCAAGGTCGTAGACGGGCAACAACCCCCAATGAAGATCGGTATTTAGCGTTAACAGCTCGGAGACACCGAAACATGAACGCTACTCTTCTCCAACAACACCTTCGCTCGGCTACAGGCACCACGATTTCAACTCAGACTGTCCGAAACCGGCTCCATGCTGTAGGTCTGTATGCTCGCCGACCGATGGTATGTGTTAGATTAACATCAAGGCATCGTCGCGTGCGCAGGGAGTGGGAAACCGAGCATGTCAACTGGAGGAGAAATGAATGGAGCAATATTCTGTTTTCTGACGAGTCCCGTTTTTCTGTGCATCCGGATAATAGGCGTATTTTCATCTGGAGGGACCGTGGCAGTAGGAATAATCCTGCGTTCGTGCACGAAAGTGTCAGATTTGGCGTTGGAGGAGTGTTGGTGTATGGTGGCATCTCCATTGACGGGCGCACTGACCTCTACATCATTCGAGATGGAGCTCTGACTGGTCGCCGATATAGGGATGAGATCCTCAGACCTATTGTAGTCCCTTACGCTGCAGCAATCGGAGATAACTTCATTTTAATGGACGATAACTGCAGGCCACATCGTGCAAACCTGGTGGAGGATTTCCTTTTATGGCCAGCATGTTCTCCAGACATGAATCCAATCGAGCACGTTTGGGACGCTCTAGGAAGATGAGTTTCTGGCCGCCAACAACCCCCACAAACTCTCCAAGAACTGGAAAGAGCTCTTCTGGAAGAGTGGGGCAGAATACCCCAACTCGTCATTAATAGCCTCATTGAGTCCATGCCTCAAAGGTGTTCAACGTTGCTGGCCGCCCGTGGAAACCATACCCCCTACTGAAAATGATTTTCTTTGAAGAAAACACCTTTTCTTATTCTTTTTTTCTCATATGCACAAATTGTGTTTTTTTCCTTTTGTACACAAATGCGCAATAAAATGCATTTTTTTCTGCCAAACATGTGTAATTTATTCTCATATAACCAACTATGTCTGTCGACCATGTATCAATCAGCTAAAAAGTTTCCCAGATACAAAATCCACCTAAAACTGCAATATCCTTTAATTGTTTTGAGCAGTGTATTAGATGAGAATAATGATAAAATTTTTAATCTTCCGTAATTGAGTCTACTGCCAAGGTTAGCATGAAATAAAATAAGATATTAGTAAGAATATGGATTAATGTAAATATGGATATCATTAAAGGCTCAAACACTCCATAGCACCAAATCGTATTAGCTAAAATATGTCAATTGGCAGTGAACTCAGATTACTTAATATGATTAAAAATCTCTGCATTAGCGAACGTATTGCAAACAATAAGCAAACGTACATGAAGCATAAATGCCTAAGTGAGTTAAGCGGTATTTGTTAAGAAAGATGAAATACATAACAACAAAATATATATGACATGCTGACATGATCGCAAAGAGGTCTTGATTTCTCTATCTGAATCTTCCTATTTGGCGAAGGATTGAGCAAGTAAATTAAATTATCCATAAAAGTAACATGATGCAATTCTTATCATACATTTAAGGGAGATCAAAGTGGTCGCCAGAAGTAGTTTGTTAATTAATAATTAAGTTGTAAAAATATTAATATGTTGTATTGTCATTGGAAAGAACTCTGAAACTACGGAGCGGATTCGTATGATACCTTCGAATTGGTCCCATTTAAATTTCATCAAAATTGATCAGTGAATTACGCAGTTAGGAAAACTGTAGTATGCAGCTTGATTATGACACATTATCCACGATGATTAGACGAGAATAATGATATTTTTTCTAATCTTCCATAAGCGAGTCTACTGTCAAGGTTAGCGTGAAATAAAACAAGTGGATAAGTGTAATCGAAGATCGCACAAAGGGTTTCGTTTAATATTCCTTTCAAAACACTTTATCTTTCTTTTAATAAATCCAAATAAATTTCATTTTCAAAAAAGTCATGTTTTTTATAAAGTAAAAATTTACCGGTCTATTTTTCTCATTTTTTCGAAAATCTGAACCGGTCCGATAGCGGGCGAAGCCCGCTATTATACTCGGTCATATTTATATCTGCCATGTGGACTAAATGCGATATTAAAAAAATCAATTTCAAAATTAAAAATGTTGTATAGAGACCTTCAAAATGTTAGACGTCAGATTATTTTTCTTTTTAATTCTCTAATGACGTCATATTAAGCTGCTTTCTGTATTTAAACATACTCATACTCCTTGAATTATTGAGAAATGATTGAAAATTTCCGTTTTATTACCAATATGATGTCATATTAATCTTTTTTTCAGTCGGTGAAACTTTTTATTTTATTTTCATTTTTCACGTGGAAATCTTTCAATAGAAAATTAATTATTGTAGAAAGAATTTTATTGTGGATTTTTAATTGTTGGCAACTGCTATAACGAAGAATGTTTAAATCTAATAGGAAAAGGCTGTTAGATTTTTGGTTTTTTATCTCTATATATTAAAATACGATTTTTTCAAATTTTATGATTTTGAACTTCATAATAGGTATTTATCTATAAGTACACAAAATTTCATGACTGTAAGCTACATAGTTTCTGAGAATCGGCTCTGTGACGGACAGACAACGAAGTGGGTTGGGTTGGGTTGATTTATGACGGCCAATTATCAACACGAGGGATATAGGCCCGGGGGGAGTGCCCTTCGTGGGGGTCTTTCTAAGAGAACCTAACCCGTATTTACGCATGGATAAATCCACGGCTCGAAGAAAACCACGAAAACTGCGAACGATTAGGCCGACGGGCGCGATTGGGATCGAACCCAGCACCTCTCGTCTACCAGCTTCGAGAGCAGAACCTCTCAGCCACTCACAACGAAGTGGGAGTAATAGGGTTTCATGAGATGAACGAAACCCTAAAAAGATATTAGCAACAATATGGTTTAATGTAAATATGGATATCATTAAAGGCCAGAGCCCGATAAAAGTTGTGTCTGACCCAAAACCCAGCACCTTTTCAGTTCCCCCTCGCACCAAAATAGTTGCTAGATTCTTTTTTTTTTTTTTTGCTCAGGAGTATTTGCGGTTATTATTAGATATTACGATACGGTTGCCAAGTGGACCAAAATAGTTTTTTGTTTTGAGAGAATAATTGCATAAAACTGCAATTTTAAGAATTTTTTGTAATACACTTAATTTTATTTGGGGCCCTATCAGCAGTGTGCTAAAAACTATGGCCTGTTAGCCTGTGCGGTAATCAGGCCCTGTTAAAGGCTTTTCACAAAAACACTCCATGGCACCAAATCGTATTATCTAAAATACAGCAATTGGCAGTGGAACCAATTATGGAAAATTACTTAATCAGGGTTCATACTCATTTCCCCTCAAAAATTCCCCTGATGTATTTTCCAGAATGAATAATTTTCCCATGTTGACAATTAACGACATTTTTTAAAACTTAGTAAGTATTACCCCCCCCCCCCCCCCCCCAAATAAATAAATAAAGAGGTAATCACAAAAGTTAAGTTTTTACATCAAAAGGTTAAAAAATAATGTATATGTATATATATATATATATATATATATATATATATATATATATATATATATATATATATATATATATACACACAGGTATGTATAAAAAACCTGTATGTATTTTTCCCAGATCAGCAGCAAATTTTCTAGGTATCAAGATTTTGTTATGTTACACACAAAAATCTTAAGAGTTGTGAAAGTTCCACTCTCAAGTTCACAACTGATTCTGAAGCACAAACTACTGATTTGTTACAGAATGTTTTGCAAAATTTACAAATTGTTGAACATTTTGCAGATATATGCTTTTACTTCACGAAGCATGCGAATAGCAGCAAGTGCCCTCATTTCCCAGAGTAGCCGATTGTTTTGCCAAATTTTCCCAGGTTTTTGGTATTTTTTGGAAAATCCCCTGAGATTCCCCTGATTTTTAAGACACAAAATTTATCCCCTGACTTTCCCCTCACTCCCAGGTTCCCCCTGATGAGTATGAACCCTGTTAATACGATTAAAAATCTCTGTATTAGCAAACATATTACAAATGATAAGCAAATGAATATGAAGCATAAATGCCTAAGACTCCTTTATATTAAATAAATTGTATAAATATTTTTAAAAAATTGCTTGTGTATATGGAACAGTGAATAGGTTGCCAGAAAGTATGTTGCCAAATTTCTTTCTCTCGCCAAATCAATTTTCTCTATCTCACTAAGGCACTTTTTTTATATCGCCAAGGCTGGCTCACCAATACTGAAAAAGAACTTAATCTGGTGTTAGACTGATTTTCATGTGCTCCAGTAATACCAAAGACAGTATTAACATCTCAGTATTAGACAGTATTAGACTTTGCATTTCTTTAACTGCTTTGTTGTCATGTGGCCTCATTAATAATTTGCTCGGTTCTAAGTCACTTAGCGCAATATCATCCAATGTTTTAATTAGACTTTCATGTTTGCCATAACTTGGCTAATGAAGTTTTTTCCCTATCTTAGAAATTTAAAATCTGAAAAAGGAAGTGAAATGATGTGTGTAAAATAAATCACATAACAGTTTAAAACTTAACTTTTCGTTTATTGAAAAACTTTAGCTTAAATAAAAACATCTTAAAGGAACAAACTCAACTTGAGCTAAACATTCTTTAACTATGAAGCAAAGTGTCAGGTTATTCCCGATACAAAACACAGTTCTAATAACATAAGAAAGGAATATGTGGAGAGATCACATTTCAATCCTATCTCCTCCCTCTCTTGCCGACAATCTCAAATTGCAATCTTGTGGAAGCTCGTGTTAGTCGTCCGACCTGTTAGCGATACACTGGTGTATTACACTCAGTCTGTGCTCCCACTGCTCAGCAAACTGTGTACTTAACCGGTGATGTATTATACTTAGTCTGTGTTGGTACTCTGTAGCATTTTCTTGCCTCAGACATGAATGTGTGTATTTTGAAATTACATGACAACAAGCTTTGCGGGCTTCAGAAGTTTCTAGATATCGAGATCTATCATTTCGAAGAGTATTTTTCGTAAGCCAGAGTTGTTTTTTTTTCGTCAGTTTCCATAGAACCGAAACTTTTTCATGCGAGCAGCAAATTTGTCGTTCTAAACATGTTTAAATAGACAAACAAAATTAACAAATTAAAAAGAAAGCTATACAGTCTAATAGGGATTAAATGCTATATTTATAAAGAATTTTCACAAAAAGCCTGTGTTATGAATGTATACAAAAATCAGGACAGAAGTACTTACTTATAAAAATAAATTTCTTATAAGTTTCATTAAAGGTCTGTAATTTCCACCAAAAGAAATCATAATTGTCATATGTTAACTTTTTACTAAAAAGCGAAAAATAAACTTTTTAAACCAAAAATAGAATAGACTTCAAAAACTACTACAAAGTAAAAAATATTTTTTTTTACATAATAATTAATAAGAAATTAAATTAAGAGCATTGTATTTACCATGCATATTATAATATTTATGTACATTAATTTGATTTTTTGGAGTCTGTGTCAGCCAAGCCACGTTTAAAATTCAAAACAAAATATCCAATATAAATCGCAAAACCCTTATCATACTATCATATCATCACACCTATCATATCATATCACCTATCATCATAACATTACCATATCATATCCCATATATCACCCCCTTATCATTAGCGTTAGAAATGAATTAAAACTTCAAAGAGGGATAGGAAATTTTGTAGAGTTCATAAATATTTGAAAGAGGTGTAATTAAGCTTTTGAAAAAACAGATCTTTATTACTTTACACAAGATTCAGCTAAAACTTCGCGAAAAGAAATTCCATTTACAGTCAATCAAATCTGAAAGCATCGTGCATTTTAAAATCTGTGGTTGGGTACGATTTGTTTTAAAGAACTGCCTGAATAAACGCACCGACTTTATATTGATGCTTTAATGCTTGTAAATCTATACTAATAAAAGAAAGTTTCGCTCTGTGTGTGTGTGTGTCTGTTGGTGATGGCTAAGAAAATCTAGCCCACCTAGAAGGCTGGAAATTTAGATTTAGGCAGTCCAAACTCTCTCCTGGTGCACCATTACGTTAGAATTTTAATATTTTAATTACTTTCTGAAATATTAATTAAAATGCACAAAGAACTCTCATTAAAAATACGCTTTTTTTCTTCGGTTGGTTGGTTGTGTAGAATATCTTCTCAGAACACATTAAATAAATCAGAGTAACGATGCATAGATAAAGACTTATAACGAAGTAATGCCAACATGGATTGCAGTTACCTGCATATAGCCAAGCTAATGTAGCACCATCTACTCACGGCAAATTACACAAACGCCACCTGTTTAAGACATTTTCAGGCACGTTTTTCTTCATTATACTTATCTGGGTTTAAGGTTTTTTTTAAACAGGACATATATTATTATGATAGAGACTATTAATACAAAAAACTTTATTTAACAGATTATTTGTTATATATTTGCGGAAATGGCAAGGGGTAGGGGTCTAATTACATTTAACAATTTTAACCCGTAGCTTTTAATTGTTGTTTTATATACAGAATACCGCTATTTTAAATCTCAGTTTCTCAGTAATATCTCAGTAATAATGTTCCGAACTTCTCCATTTAGTTCAATTTTTACTAAATTATCGTAAAAATCAGCATTCATTGCTTCAAGGTGTATTTCTAAAAAGCAATTACCAGTATTTCCGAATAATAGCCTAAGCCAAATTTCAAATTAAGTTCCTAGCCTAACCAAATGAATCAATCTTTAAAGATGTATAGTGATCCTCCTAAATAATTATTTGCTGAAGGGTGCCCCCCCCCGGGCCCTCCTTCAAAGTTTTCTCTAACAATTCCCCGTTTCCATATCTCAGCAACTATCTTTCCGATTTCAACGCAAGTGATTCCAAACATTATAATTAACTTAATTGTCACTCTTTATAACAATAAACTAAATTTATGAGTAGCGGTTAACACTATTTCTGAATAATAGTTTAAGCCAAATTTCTAATTAAGTTCCTAGCTTAACCAAATGAATGAATTTTTAAAGATGCATAGTGGTTGTCCTAATTAGTCATTTGCTGAACGGCACTTGAACATCCCCCCCCCCCCCCGACCCCTCCTTCAAGGTTTTTTCCCTAACTATGCCCCGTTTTCATATCTCAGCAACTATCTTTCCGATTTGAACGCAAGCGATTCCAAACATTATAATTAACTTAATAGACACCTTTTATAACATTAAACTAAATTTATGAGTAGAGGCTACCACTATTTCCGAATAATAGTTTAAGGCAAATTTGTAATTAAGTTCCTAGCTTAAGCAAACTAACGAATTTTTAAAGATGCATTGTAGTCCTCCTAATTAGTCATTTTCTGAAGGACACTTGAACATCCCCTTCACCCGGCACCTCACTCATGATTATTTTCTTTAACTGTGCCTTATTTCAATAACTCAGCTTATAATGTTCCCATCTTCTCGAAACCAGCTCGATTTTGTGGCACGCCTACTATACAGTACCGTAGGCAACGTTGACCTGTCTCAGAGGTTCTTTCCGAAAGAGGTTGCTCCCCTGGCGATGGAATGGAGACATAAAAGATTTTCCGGAGCGTGCCCGATGTACAGTGTCGAAGCCATCGAAGACCTTGGCCAGAGTTTCGTTTTTAAAAAGATTTGAGTTTATTACACGGCTCGGGCAACGCCGGGCGGGTCAGCTAGTATAATATAAAATCAACATTGATAAACACTTTTATTGCATTAAGCTCGAAGCCGCAGCAGTCGTCTGATGATCTCATAGCTCCGAGCACAACTTTTCCTGCTTTTCGAGCCTTAAATTTAAGGAATTTACCCTTTAAAATTTTCCTGTATTGAAGTCAGCTTTTAATGAGTCCAGTCAAGTTGTCTGGGTAAAGGGCATGGAGGAGTTGGAAGTATGTGCGGCCGCCTTCTCCGCGAATTCAGCAGTAATCCATTTAAGAAATGGTAATATTAAGAACGTTCAAAATAACTCATCAAATGGTCGAAAATATAATGATTTAAATGATTAACTAGTTTCCAAAGCAATAATCTCATTTGAAAATGCACATTTATAACATCAGATGAAATGTTTAAAAAATGGTAACATGGCTTTAATTTGGCTTGGCTGGCATCGACTCCAAAAAATCAAATTAATGTACATAAATATAATAATATGCATGGTAAATACAATGCTCTTAATTTAATTTCTTATTAACTATTATGTAAAAAAAATTATTTTCTACTTTGTAATAGTTTTTGAAGTCTGTTCTATTTTTGGTTAAAAAGTTCATTCATTTAATTTTTAATAAATAAAATAAGGAGAGGATGCAGAAAATACAGTGTAAAAAAATAACAATGTACATAATATATATACAGATCAATAAAATAAATATGTTCAAAATATACTTACCAAAGCAAAATCTGATGGAGTTAATCCTAAATTATAGATGATAAGATAAGAATTTGGAAAGTGATGCTGAAAAGACTTTAAAAATCCAAATATAAATTCGCTTTCACTAGGGGTAACTGCAGTTATAAAAACTGGAAGAGTCACATTATGCCATTTGTTATTCGGATATAATCTAGGCTCATCCACATGAAATCCAAGTTGCTTTAAATATTTTTCTTCAGGATCAGAAGATTTTGCTTCCTGATTTATCTGTAAAGAAAATTAAAAAATTATTCCTCAACACAT
Source organism: Maratus michaelseni (assembly GCA_963931845.1). Lineage (NCBI taxonomy): Eukaryota > Metazoa > Arthropoda > Arachnida > Araneae > Salticidae > Maratus > Maratus michaelseni. Next base: position 362,431,391 of record OZ007586.1, on the reverse strand, counting down.
GGTTTTTCAAAAAGTTTTTTATAGTAATAGCAGCAATATCATAAAAAAAAAAAAAAAAAAAAAAAAATGAATGAATAAAAAATAACAAAAATAGTTTAATTCAAAATATAATGAATTTTTAAACACTGAACACAAATTTAGAAATTCACTTGCTGTTTTATCACACATGGAAAAGACTAAACATATGCCTCATTCCTCGAAATTGTTATATGCTTGGATTTGTAAGGTTGTGTAAAAAAATAATGGTGTTTTTTGTTATAATTAACATTACATTTTTAACTAATTTTTTTTAAGTGGTTAGAGGCAATTTTAAAACTAACTTAAGATCTTAAACTGAGACATCTTCAACTAGTGCTTTGAATATCTCAATATAAATGACAGAATCTTATCCATGACCTGTTTCATCTGCTTTTAACTCTTTCTTGCTGGATTCAGTAGTAGCCAATTCAAAAACACATTTATTATTCAAAGACTAATTTCTACTACAAAATTTCTGTAGCCATTGTTCAACTGCGCATTTACTAGAAGATAATGAAATTAAATTTAAATCCTTTGCTATTTTTCTCCTAGCATTGTTGTAACCTCTGATTTAGCTACAGGTAGAATTAAACTTTCTGCAATCTTATGAGATTTTGCAGACTTTGCTACCATCTGATATACGTAATATACGAGGCAAAATGGTCAAATGGACTATTCTAACCAGCAGACTTATATAAAACCAGAAACTTTCTGCGCACAAAAATATTGGGTCAAAAACTTTCTGCAAATTAATTTAATGTTTAATAAAACTGTGTTATATTATTTTGGCGATATGAATTAAAAACAGTAGTTTAAAATAATTACCATTTAAAATTAATTAATATTAATTAAAGAATAATTATTTTGATTAAAAATAATAATAAAGCTAAAAATCGATGATAGGAAGAGCTGAATTCTTATCATTTTGTCAATGAATTTAGAAACAGCCCAATCCTTAATATTTTGACCTCTTCGCAAGTGTCAGTAATGTCACAACAATGTTTTGCTTTTTTTAATTTTGAATTGTGCGCAAACAGTAAATAAATCGCACATAAAATTGGGGAATATTTTTTATTTTTTGGTAATTAAATTTTTTTTTTTTTTTCTGCGAAGTTCAGAATTTTGCAGAAAATTTTCCGCACATGGTGTGCGTCTATATTATACAACTCTGGTAACCAGTTATGGTCTTTTCAATTAATTTCTGACTTTGTTTTCAGTTCTTTTAACTTGCTTTAAATAAAGTCAGTTGGTTTGTTTGCATACTCTTTTTGTGTTTCGTTTGTAAATATCTATGGAGTTTTGCTGGTTTCATATACTCATTTGACAGTATATTCATAACAAGTAACACAGTCAGGCTGTTCATTATTAATACAGGTGCTCGCAAATCCTAATGTTAAATATTCTTCCAAGCACTTACTTTTTTTCTTTGCGATATTTCTTTTTTGTTGAATTGTATGGTGTTAAATCGTCATCGTCTAAATCAGATACCATCCCTTCTTTACATTTTAATGTACCACCCTTTAACCATGCATTCATATCTTGAATCAAAAAATATAAGTATGTAACAAGAGAGACTAAAATATGAGCAGTGTTTTTAAAAATGACAATGGCTGGAATTCACTCACTATTATTTATTTAAATTTAATAGCATGCTGGCCAAGGGCGGATCTAGAGAGTCTTCAAGGGGGGGGGGGGGGGATATCAGAAATTTGGAGGTTAATATCTGACCTGCAATCTTGGTCGGGTCGGGCCTATTTTTTTTAATTGCGGGTCAGGTTTACTTCTACTTTTTTGCTACGGGTCGGGTTTGGGGTGGGTTGACTCCTGCTTCTTTACTGCGTGCCGGGTTTGGGTCGGGTTAACATTTTTTTGGTATGAGATAAGTTCAGGTTGGGTTAATTTTCACTTTTTTTTGCTGCGGGACAGGTTGACTTCTACATTTTTCCTGCGGGTGGGGTTGACTTACATTATCGGTTGGGTTTTTTCACTCTTGCATGTCGTGTTCGGATTGACCCGATTTTTTAAAAGAATGTCTAAAATATTTTTTTCGATAAAATCTGTATGCAGTAAAAATTTCATAACAGACAGTCCCAAATAGCGGAAAGCTTTATGTAGGGAATACTTTTTAAATCTTTTATTTAGTAAAACCTCCGAATTATGGACACCTTGGAGCCGTCGAGTTTATCTGCAAATTCAGAAGTAATAGCATGTACAGTAAGACCTCCGTACGGTCACTCCTGAAGAGCGGAGACAGTCCCCAATACAATTAAAAGCATATATTTGTGCACTCCTCCGAGTAAGAGATAAATTTGACAGCACCGAGGTGTCCGTTATTTAAATGTTTTACAATATTTGAATATTAATGAGTATATATATATATATATATATGTTTATATTTCTATATAAAAGAAAATTGAAATTAGAGATATAATTGCATACTACATTTTATAATTCTATTAAAATTTGGATTAATTTTTTTTCATTTCGGTTTCGGGAGGACGAAGATTTTTTTCGGGGTTTGGTTTTGCTTACAATGGAATTTTTGGGTAAGGTTTGAGACAACCAGATCCGTGCAGGTCTCTAGGTGGAATTTTAAGTTGTATGTTCAAAAGGTGGAGTTCCTTTAAATGGGATTTTTGCAGTATCTTAAAAATTGCCCAGTGCACTAAACTCCAAAACATCTCTGTATTAAAAATTACAGTATAAGAAACTACAATAGTCTCTAGAGAGCAAGAGCAAATTTTTGAATTGCTACGGGCGCTTGAAACACAGCCTTTGCTACTGATCTTGTATTCTTATATGTGTATGAATAGCAATGATTTTCTAAATGTGTCAGAAAAAAAGTGGGTTTGTTTTTGTGAACTAAACTTACAATTCATCAAGGCTTATGGCCTATAGTACCGAACCCTGTTTTTATTATTATTATTATGGGCCCTGGGGTGCTATAATGCCCCTGTCAAGTTGTCAGCCTAATGTGGGAGGGACCATCAATGTTTAGTCCTCAAGTAAGCTTCGTACTCAATTTATAGACCACGAATGGATTAAGACCTGAGTTAGCCTTGATCAGTCCGCAGTCGAACTGGGGACCTGTAGCGTGGTAGCCAGAAAAGCTGAGCATTACACTACTGGGCTTATTGTTGTTGAGAGTATTAACAAAAATAATAAACAAATGTTTTAAATGTCTTTACCTTTTTAATCTTTATCACCCTTTTTTAAGCGTTTTTTTTATTTTTTTTTTTATAATGGAAGAAGCCCAATTTACATCGAAATTCTTTGCCTTGTTCTGGTTCTGTTTTAAATAAAATGTTGCTTGTTTTTTTTTTTTCATTTTCCCCCTGAATTACATATGCTTTGCCAATTTTTCTCACTTTTCGCAACAAACATATAAAATTTTGAATGTGAATCTCTGCTATCTACCATTTTGCACATGTAAGCAATTGCTGTATCACTAGATTCTTTTTACTCTCACTGCCAGTAAATTACGGGGTGTGGAGGACCAGAGGGAGCAAAGATTATCGTAGGTTATGCTAACTGGAAAGCTGTCGCCAACTAGACAGATGTACGGATGGGTACAGTGAGACTGGGCGAGCTCTTCTCCCTGTGACATCACCTATGACGCAATCGACATACTGGACCTTGTAATACAACACCCAAAGAAACAACGAACACTTCGAAGTTAGAACTATAGGGAAGAACGACATCACATTACAGTACTAATTAAAAAGGTTGTCCAGATTTTTATTAGAATTATACAGTGGTAGGACGAAAAATATACAAAGAATTCATACAACCTTTTTTTTAGAGGCATTGTGTATCTCTGGCAACTTGGCGAGATACCTTTCAGAAGTCGCATAAGGGCTCAATTGTTTGAAGGCTAATATAATCATAAAGACAATTTTAAGCTTTGATTGATCGCCACATTTCAGAATTCTGTAAATAAAATACTAACTGGGTATAAGATTGCTTGTTTCTTTATATCAAAGATCAGTTCAAATTCATTAAAGACTGTTTTGAAACTTATTAACGAAACATATATTCAGTAGCTATGGGACGCTGGCTGAAAGAGGCATTTAGAAAAAACATTAAAACTAGCTTAGATATCTCGGTTAGAGGTCTACACTTGCCGAAATTTCCAGCCTCGGGCCAGGCCAACCTGTACAAAAAGTCCGAGCTCGGCTTGGCCTGCTACAGTATAAAAGCTAAAAGTTTGCTCCAAGCCCGGATCTGCACGTACAAAAACTTAATTGGTACTTCACTGCCAGACTTAATTTCTACAAAACATTCCGATATTTCTGAAACAACATTATTCTACAATTAAAACTATTCATAATGCCCACTTACTTATATGCAGATTCTTTTTCAGATTATGTTCGTAATTGATGGAATATAGAATAAAAATAATATTAATGACAGTTAATAATTGTGTATATAAACACTCATTAAATATTTGAATTATACAATTACATTCAGATGAATATTCATTAATATTAACGTAGTTTAGAATTAAAGAAACAAATAATAAATGAAAGTCATAATTTTAAAGCTCTACAAAGAAAAAAAGTACATTTTTACTTTCTTTTATATATAACAAAGTTGTAAGTATTGTAATTGAAAATTTTTTCGACTTCTGATTTTTGTAGGATTTACACCAAAAAAGATCCCGAAAAACACGGTTTTGCAAAATGCCTGTCTGTCCGTGTTGTGTCCTCTTTGTATCATCGAAAGTGTATGAAGTTGTGCATAGAATTAAACCAAATTTCATTTATAGGTTTTTGACTACGGCTAGCAGGTCGTACTTAAATTTGGGGATATTCCGCCAGATGGGCGCTCTGTAATAGCGATTTTTGTGCCAATTTCATTGTTGCATCATTGGAAAGTGTATAAAGTTATGTACAGAATTGAACCAAATTTTATTTATAGGTTTTAGACTATTGCCAGCAGGTTCTAATTGAATTTAGGGGCATTCAACCTGAAGAGACATTCAACCCGAAGGTATCTCCACTGTGATAGTGATTTTTGTGCAATTTTTCATAGTTTTTGGCTGTTCATGCAGCGAAGGTAACCCGGTGCTTCGCAAGCAGCTGACGTAAAACAGAATTCCGTGACAGCGAATTTTGAAGTATTAACATGTATGAGATAGAAGAAAGTTTTGGGATTGGCACATCCCACTAGTTAAAAATATATCGCTTTGATTTATTAAACCAAATTAAATTTCTAAAAATTATGCTAAAAAAATGCACAACATCACTACAATTTTTTTGAAAACAAATAAATACTAGTATGGTGTGACTATCACAAAACTTTCTTCTATATAAATCAAATCGTCTGCAATAAAAATTAAATGACAATCTATTCGTTCTTGAGATACAGCTAACAAGGAAATCGTGAAAAACAGATCATAGTGGCAACATCTGTTGGGCGGTATGTGCCCAATTCTCATAAAGATCTATTTATACCAAGGTCAAACATAATCAAGTTTAATGAAATTCAGTGCGTTAATTCTTGAGATATAGCTATCGCGGAAATCACTCAAAGTGCAGCATAATAAATGACAATAACATACAAAATTTCGAGGCAATCCAATCATATTTACGGGAGTTAGAGCACGGACAGATGGGCAGACGGCAGACAAACTGAAGTCATAAACACTTTTCAACTAGGCTGGAAAATGTTAAAAAAGGAAAAGGAAAGCAAACGGGGGGGGGGGGGGAGAGAGCTTTCCTTCGGCTTTCGGAAAAGCATTTTTTAAAGCAAATAAGAGTTTACCTAAGGAATCTCCTAAGAAGGTATCAATACCGTAATTTCTGGTGTATAATCCTCGGATCAAACAATCATGTTTAGACCCAGAAATTTTATTTCATAATTAAAGTCAAATGTTTACAGCTATCTACAAAGTTAGATTTTATAAAATAAAATTTCTGGGTTGAAACATGATTGTTTGATCTGCAGATTATACGCCGGAAATTACGGTACTTACAAAAATTGTTCAAAATTTAACTCCACAAAGGAAAATAGATAATTTCTCCATGTTCTGTTAGAATGTGCAATTTACAAGAAAAAAAGCGACGAGCTGATGCCATTCCTGAAAAAACTGTTGCAAATGTGACAGCTTTTTTTTAACGTGATGACATCAGTCGAATGTTACCTGGCATCAAAGATTTCATCGCGATACATAATGGTAAATTTAAAGAAAGAAAGCAAAAAAAGGTTTTGGTAATGTCTTTAAACGAAGCATATTCTTTGTATTGCACTTCTTATCCTATGCAAAGTATTGAAAAAACTAAATTCCTAATGTTAAGACCTAAGCATATACTACTTGCTTCACAAAAGCACCAAGAAGTATGCTATTGCATTTACCATGAAAACATTGAATTAATTCTTCATGGTTTCCAAAACAAGTCTTGTGTGCTGCAGGTTCAAGGAGTGAAAGAGTTATGCAATTTAACTTTATGCGAAGAAGGTAAATGCACAGAACTTTGTATTGATTGTCAGTGCACAGAATGTGGTGTTGAAGTTATTGAAACACATTTTAATCAATTTGATTTTGATGATAACGTTAATTATTATCAATGGGTCAACCTTGAAGGCAGTACAAAGAAACTTCAAGTGACATGTTCAGTTGCTGAAGCAGTTGAAACACTTAAACTTCAGCATGTCCCATTTGCTCATCCTGTTTTTAACATTAAAACACAGCAAAGAGAACTGCAATATTTAAAAGATAAGATGCCAGATAGTGAAATTATTATTATTGAAGATGTTGCTGATTATTATTCCATTAGGCAGCAGAAGGAAGTTATGAGTGCACACTGTCATGCAGATCAAGTTACCATTTTTACAGCAGTCATTTATTATAAAGTTGATGCTATTCTTAAGCATATGAGTTATGCAGTGATATCTGATGATTTAAATCATGATAAAGGTTTTGTTTTTAATGCAAATAGTGAAATTTTGAATAATTTGAAAAACAAACTGCATTTTCCAATAGAATATTATGCTCAGTACTGGAGTGATGGTGCTGGGAGTCAGTTTAAAAACAGATATTTTTTAGGAAATTTGGTTCATCGCAAGGATGATTTTGGTTTTGCATCAGATTAGTCTTTTTTTGAAACGGCGCATGGGAAAGGACCAGCTGATGGCATCAGTGCAGCAGTTAAGCGTAGCGTTTGGATGAAAGTCCTTCAAAACAAAGCTGTGATAAATACTGCAAAAGAGTTTTTTGAACTTTCAAAAAAATTAAACGATACAATATCTGTCTAGTTTGTATCTAGCAAAGTAAATGAGGGAAAAGGGAAAATGCTTAAAACACATTGGGAGAAAATGACTAGGCCAATAGCTGCAACTCAAAAATTGCATTATGCAAAACCTCATTTACTTCAACTTAAAACTGCTCAGAATTCTCCATTTACCTCCAATAATGATGTAGTGTATCATACTCACAGGGCAGTAACTGGTCGGCAAAAGTCAGAGGGGGCTTTGAAATTTTTTGATGGGGCTAATTCACAGCTTGTCTTTCTCCCTCTATTTTAAGGATTTATAAATATAGACAGAAGTCGAAAGCAATTCCCCACTGTCATAAAACTTTTGATTATAAAGTTTTAAAATTCTTAAATGTAACAAATGATGTTATTCGTATTGAAAGAATTTGAAGTTGAGAAGGGGCTTAAGAAGATTTTAGAAGGGGCTCAGCTCACCCTGCCCCTCGTCTGGTTATGGCCCTGCATACTCATAATGTTTATGATACAAATAAAATAAATTCTAAATCAGATGACATTGAGCACATAGAAATACCAACTGTTGGACGTTTTGTAACAGTTGAAATTCAAAGTACGAAACCTAAGATACTGAACAGGCTTTATGCTGCTCAAATCTGCTCCATAGATGAAGAAAATGCTCATTTTATTTTTGTGCAAAAATGAAAGAACTAACAAAACCTTTTCTTTTCCTGTAAAAGAAGATAGAAATTGGGTGAACCTTTCTCAAATAAAAACTTTGTTACCTGAAACTTTATTTGATGAAAGACGATTAAATTATGTATTTAGCCAAGCCAATTGATAATATATATACTTAAAATCTACATTGTATGGTTCATAAAATATAATAATTTTTTAGTGATTATAGCATTAGTTAATGAAAATTAATTTGATTATATAAATTAATGACTACCATAAACTGACTTAAAAGCTTAATTCTCTTCTAAGAAGTGTACACAACTTCTGAAAAATATTCAATAATGAATAAGTTCTTAATTTTAACCAAATTCCAAAATGTCCCCTCCACAACATTGTGTTAAAAAAAAAAAAAAAAAAAAAAAAATCAGAATGATTTTTTTTTTAATTTAGGTTTAATATTTTACTACAATAAAGCTAAATGGTATAATTTTATAAAAAAATTATTGTTACTGCTATACTTTATTATACAAAGGAAAAATACTGATACAAACTGAAAATTTTAAAATTGTAATATTTTCCTGTCCCCTCCGCAACATTAAAAAAAAAAAAATTGTTCTCTTTCACTTTTAATCCTTGTTTCATTTTTTATCTAGGAATGTTTTCAAGATAGCTTATGCACTAATGAAAAAAAAATTCAAATTTGGAGAAAACTAAATAATTTGATGTAAGTTGAAATAAATTATTAAAATGTCCCCTCCGCAACAAAACAGCTCACTGTGATTTGGCCCTGAATGAAATTTAATGAGCTTTCATATTATGAGATTACATGTTCACCTGGATTTCATGTTCATAGCTGCCAAACCTTACCGTTCTTTCTGAACAGTAATCTTTATCTTATTAAATTGCCAATTTCTGTCATTAATTATAGAAAATATATTTCAATTCAGAAACAGTATTACTCAAAAATCAGAAAGTTTTGCAGCTATGCATGTTTGATAAAGGACACTTCTCTGTTGACATTGCTTAAGAATCCCTTTTTGATCCAACACATTTCTCACATTTTTTAAACTAATATTATAAGTAAATTATCCTAAATATCTCATTAAATATGATGATAAAAGTAACAATCTTAATATAAGCATATCAATTTAAATAAAGATGCATTTCATGTCAGCACATAAAATTACCACACACACAGAAGTAATTAAAATTCTGTTTAAATTTCAAAAACAAGCTAACTTTTACCTGAAATGTTTTCCAGTTAGCAAACCGTGAATGAGTTTCAGTAACTAAATTCTGAATTGATGGTTGAACAGAAGGATCCCCATAAAGAAGAACCACAATAGTTGTGCACAAGACACAAGCAAGAAGAACAGCAAAGCGTTTTGTTTTCATCTGTTCCATTCAAATGAAGCAAAGTCCACACATAATAAGGAGCAGTAGCATTATGAGAAAATGGATATCTGAAAAATGATGCATTTTAGCTAGCTAAGTACCTGTAAAAATATAAAAATAACATTAAGCTAGTATATGTTTACCATCTAAAGTACTGTGAGAAATAAAAGTGATAGTATTAAATGTAATACATAATTGTTTTCACCCATTTGCATCCATAACATTTTTAAACATATTTTATTAAAAAGCAGCAACAACTTATTCTTCATAAAGGAAATACAAATAAACCCTTTTTTTAACACAAAACACATACATGTTTTAACAAAAATTAAAATGTTGGCAAAGTGAAATAACACAGGAATCACATTAAAACAAACTACGCATAGATTTAACTGACTGAAATTACCAATACATTTCAGCGTCTGTAAAATCAAAAGCAGCACAAACTTAAATTATACCAAAATTCATTCTGTCATTAAACATATAGAGCTCATATATATATATATCTCATTACAATGAATATCACTTTAACGAATTTTTCAGTTTAACGAATGTTTTTGGGTTGTTAAAAAAAGCCTATGCTTTCTCATTATAAAAATATTCACTTTAATAAATTTTTCAAATTAACAAATTTATTGACGGCTTAAAAAGAATAGTCATTTCAGTTTTACGAATGTTGAGTTGAAAAAAAAAAAGAAAAAATCTCTATCGAAAAACTAGTATGAAGAAGAAAACTTATTTCCTCATGATCTTCGAAATTTCAGAATATTTTGAATCTGTTTTTCGAGAGATGGGATTAAAATTACTACCCCCACGTGCAGCTGCAAAAATAATAAACTCATCTTTCACATTCTCAGCCAATCACTTTTTGTTTTTTCCATTGTCTATGTTACATACCCGTTCAAAAAAACTCAATGAGTCCAAAAAATTTATAATTACAGTTCTTTGTTTCCTTTGAATGCTGTAACATTTAGCAATAACTATCTGTCACTATTTGCCTGCAACAATTCACATCTGGAATTTGATTTCTTTTATTAAAATGGCAGATAAAAGGAAAAGAAAACAATTTGCATTGAAAGAAAAGGTTACTATTACAGAAGCAGTAAGTGCTGGAAAAAGGCAGGGAGATATAGCAAAAGAATTTCATATAGATACTTCTACATTAGCTACCATCTTAAAAGAAAAGGTCAAAATTTTAAAACTCTCTGAGGGGTCTAATATGTGCCCAGACAGAAAAAGATTACGACTTGGAGACTATCAAGTAGGGGAGACCGGTACACAGTGAACCACTTTTTCAGTTAACATTTTTTTTCTCTTTAGCAGACTGACCGATCTGTATGAAAATATTTTTGAATATTCCTTAAACCTTCTTACATCCATCATAATTTTCTCACAACATAGTTTTCAATACATTTTTCAAAAAAAAAAATTATATACACTGGTCTACCCACTGGGGTACAGTGGACCACTATTAGGTATTATCTAAAAATACAATATAAATTTATTTTTCATTAATCTAATTCTTTTTTGTTGCCCCTTCACCCGCAAAATAACATAGTAATATAAATTTTGAAACAAAAACAAAAAATTAATTATATTTTGAAAATAATAACAGATTAATACAGGAACAATTGCAATTTAGTTGAAGTTATTGCTTAAGTACAAAAAAATCAGCGCACATTAAAATTTGCAAATGAAATTCCAAAGTACTTATGAGTAAGATTGAGCCTGGAATTTTCAAGAAATAATTTTGAGTCTGAGAGCAACATTATGACATCAACAGCAGATTCATCTAGAGTTTCGGGAGAAATAAACTGATTTCCATTCAATTTGCATCTTATGAATCTAACTTGAATAGAATCATCAACAATTAGACTACAGTTATATTTATCAAAGGCAGTAAATACAAAACAAAATATTTCTTACTATGTTAAATGTTACTTTTATTTGTTTACTTTATTTTACAGTTAAATCTACTTTAAAACAATCTTTCTTTATGGAAAATAAGCAATTATTAAATATTTTGAACATTCTGCATTACAGGAGCAGAGTGGATTGTGGACCACTGTACCCCAGGAGTGGGTGGTCCACTGTGCCCCATGTTGAAATTCAATAAATAATCATATTAATATTGTATTATAGCTTTCTTTTAAACATATTAACTTTAAAGTTAAATAAAAACAAGTATCTTAGCTTTACAAAAAAGCTATTTTACCTTATTTATCTACAACCTTTAATTACTAAAAAAAATAAAAATATGATGATGAAAAATTTTACTTTTAGAAGCTCGAAACAACAAAGCAGGATAAAATAGTTCAATCTGAGCTGAACATATTTTCTGAAGGCTATAAATAATAATTGCAGTGCTGTTGTCTATTAGGATAGAAGAGAAGCTTAAGAAAAATTTAAATAAATAAAATATTAGGGGGTGGTCCACTGTGTCCATAGGTCCAGTGTGTACCGGTCTCCCCTAATTGATGAAGCTGTATACACTTGGTTTAAAGATGTTAGATCAAAAAATCTGCCAATTTCAGGACCTTTGTTACAAGGTAAAGCCAAAGAATTTTCAGAGGCTTTGAAAATAGAGAAATTTGAAGCAAGTTCTGGCTGGCTATTTTGTTTCCGTGAAAGGTATGGTATATAGTGTTGACTCTAGAAAAAAAGGGCCGCCAGGCAGAAATTTTTCACAAAGGGAACACTATTCTAAGAAAAGGGCACATTTTTTTCAAAAAGGGAACACTGTTCTAAAAAAAAGGGCACATTTTTTTCAAAAAGGAACACTATTCTAAAAAAGGGCCAGGGTTGTTAAATGCCCAGGTTTTTTCAGAAAAAACCCAACCCACTGGGTTTTATCAGTGTTTTTTGGGTTTTATCAGGGTTTTTCTGGTTTTATCAGGGTTTTTTAAGTTAGAGGTGGTTCAGAATGTTTGAAAAAATGTACTTAGTACTAAATACAATTTAAAGTAATTAATTGATTACAAAATTATATAAATCAATGACAATAACCAAAATTATTCTTTGCTTTTAGATATATTGATTATTAGCAATAGTTTTAACTATGAAATTATCATTAAAGTACTATACTAATACTAGTGCTGAATCAGAACTTTTAAACTAATATTTTGTTAAGGATAAAGTATCTTTATTCATTTTAATTGAAATGATTGCCTATATATAATAAATATTTTCTCTAAAAAAAATTCATTCTGAAACATATTAATTAATGATGGATTGCAATTTTTTTTTTTTTTTTTTTTGAGTTGTTTGCATTCCAAAATGTGTTGCTATATTCTTTCTTAGGCACAGTAAGTAACATTTCCTCAGCCCGAGGTAAATAGGAAATGAAATTTTTGTTTTCCCTTAGTTTATGTTGTTATTGAATTAAGTTGGGTGGTAGTTTATATTTAATTCAGCAAAATTTTTTGCAATTGAAACTGGATATAATAAAATTCGCAGAACTGGGAAAAAATTTTTGCTGTAAAGTATGTTTTATTATAACTAACTAATAGAATAACCAAATAATTCTACATGTCTACATCATTAAATTAGGATTCTCAGCAAAAATGGTATTTTATCACAAGTTTTAACTTCAGGATTATATATCAAAGTATTTTTTTTAATGGGAAAAAAATTAGTTTTTGTGTTTATGATAGTTACACATAGTTATAGAAAATTAAGTTACAATTATTTGTTTTAAAAATTGTCATTGGAAGAATTAAAACTTTTTTCCCTTGGGATGGGGGCTGATAAAATTTACGACTGGTGTACTGACATTAAGAAACATATTACCTATGTAATTTAAAGTTGAAATTTAAAAATCCAGTTGGGTTTTTTCAGAAAAAACCCACCCGGGTTTTTTGGTTTGGGCTAAATCATAACAACCCTATAAAGGGCACACTTGTACCTTGTTCACAAAAAATATTTTGAACTGGTTTGTTTAGAGTCCCCTAATAGAATTTGCGATATTTTCTCGTGATTCCCCCCCTCCCCCTCCATCAACTGATGAATTTCATGATTTTTTTTCGGCAACTTATCGACAAATTTCGCAATTTTTTTTTTTTTTGCAATTGACTGAAGAATTTTGCTATTTTTCTTCATGATTGAATGTTGAATTAAATTTTTTTTTTTCCCTCTACCAATTGACGAATTTCACAATACAGTCGAACCCCGTTAAAACACGAACAAAGGACCGACCAAAATTTGAGTATTAATCGCAAAGTAAGTTCGCGAATTTTCGTAAAGTGGTCCATCTAATAAGAACCTATACGTATAGAACACATCTTTATGACAATTTTTAGCGTTTTAAGTCATAAAATGACATTTTCTTTGTTTTTATCATTAAATAACTGATTATCTAAATTAGTTTATAATAGCTATTCTAAGCGTTAAAAATATCAAAGAGCCAATAATTATTGTCCCACACAATTATTGGTTCTACATTAAAAAAAAAACAGCTTCAAATATAAAGCATGGAAAAGTTTCCTTTTTGGGAGGGAGGGAGCTAAAAAGTCACTGCCTAAGACAAAAGATCTTTATCAACAAAAAGACACAGCCAATAAAATCTAGAAAAAGTGAACTTATACTTGTATATGTGTCATGAAATATATCACGATATATATCCATTGATATTTATCACCGAACCCTGCTATCTCATACTTAAAATTGTTTTTAATTTGTAAATTCCTTATTTTAATATATTTTTCATATAAATCATAAAACATCACAATCAAACTTAATTACTTTCATTTTTGTGGAACGTAAAAGATGCAACATTTAGTTTGAATTTGATTTTGTCATAAGAAGTACAAAGCAATGTTATTTTCATAGTTTTCACCGCTACTCACAATTATCAAAAATATAGACATGTGTTCTGTTATATTACTAATATTCTCAATGAGATTTCATATCAAAAGAAAATATTTCAAAAGAGAAAAAAAAAAGAAAAGAAATACAGCAAATGTCTCAGCGATCAAAATTTTTAATGACAAAGAAAGCTACATGAAAGTCATCTAAAATATGCAGCACATTAAAATACAGTAATCATATTGTTGATAAAAATATAAATTAGAGAAACTGCTAGGAATCAATTTTTAATCAAATTTTCGTAGTTTACAACTATTTGGAACTAACATTAAATAATTTTTTTAATTATGCTCTGATCAGTTCTTCCGTAATGCTTTTCTATAGGGCCGCAATATCCACGTCAACACATCTTGCCGGGATGGCTTCCATATGAGGCTACTTCACTCACGTATTCAATTTTTTTTTTCTTTCTTTCCTTTGTTTGTATTGGCTAGCTGGGATCGATCTCTTGGTCATTTTTTACTTTTTCAATTTCGTTTACAGGTTTTTTTTACTACCAGCTTCGAAAGTGAAAGTATCCTCTTGAAAAAAAAAAAAAAAAAACCCAGTAAACAAAATTGAAAAAGTAGAAAACAGCCTTTGTAGAGCTGCCCAATGCAAAGAAATCATTTAAGAATATGGAAATGCAAATGAAATATAAAAAAAAAAAATTATAGGATTAACGAGCGGGTGTTCTTGAGTGAGTGAAAAAAAGCCGTGAAAAAGCAGTGATGATTCAAAACTCTACTCATTTTTTTCGTGAGAGAAAGTATTCAAATTCTATTTTTTTTTACATATAGAAAGGACTTCGTGAATGTATCAACAAGTTTGCGTTGTTTAAGTGCAGAAAAAAAAACACTGAGTAGCAAGCAAACAAAAAAGAAAAATAATCAAAAGTCAAACCCTTTTTTTCCCTTAACTGTGAAAAAAAAAAAAAAATCCATTTCCTATGCAAATTGACAGATTTCTTTCAAATTTTTAGCATGTTGAAATAATATTTGATTAAGCTGTCTAACAAATTTTTATTAAAATATAATAAGTTATTAGAAAGTTACAGCACCTATCAAAAATGTCCACTATAGAAAAACTGCAACGAAAAAGTAGAAAATGTAATACAGTCGAACCTCGTTAACATGAACCTTAAAGGGAATCAAAATTTTGTTCATGTTAACAGTAATTCATGTTATCAGTATCAAATCTTTGTACTCGTTTTTATAGGGGACTATGAAAACAATTCATTTTAAAAGTAATTCACGTTAAGCGTGTTCATGTTAACGTTAAGCGTGTTCATGTTAACGAGGTTTGACTGTAGTGGTTTGTTTTTGTTTATTCAACTCCTTGAAGTCGAAGTCTAACGTTTACACAATCAGATCATCAACTTTGGGTGGATATGCTTTGCTATGCAGAAAGAAACCATGAATAGACTTTTTAAAATTTATTTTTTATTTTTATCTACAGATTTTATGACATTCGTAAAAAATTTGAATCTCACCCAATACAGCAAATTTTGTCCTCTTTTCATTAAAGTTTATTCGTATTCATACAGAGATTTACAATGCGATATTTTTCGCATTTCGTGCTTTTATATTTATAAAAAAAAAAAAAAAAAAGAAACCTGGTTTCAATCTTTTAGAATAGCATTTTATTCCTCTGCAATTTTTGAATTTTTCTGCGATATTTTTTGCATATTTATGAATTTTTTGTGATTTTTTTTCTGCAATTAGGAGTTTTTTTTGCGTTCCGCGGAGATATTTTAAAATAAAAGTATAATATATTTAACAAAAAAAGGAAAACGCTTTTCGATTCCTAATCATGCCTGCAAAATATATTCCTTTAAGAATAAAAAAAAAAAAGAGTTTGTGAATGTGTCAGAAAGTTTTGCATTGTTCGAAAAAATAAATTATTGAGCAACTAACAGAAATAATGATTAAAAGAAAAAGAACAGAAAGTAAAATCCTTCCTTTCCTTAATATTAAAAAAAATAATTGGTATCTTCGATGTTAATTGGCCAATTTCGTTCAAATTTTCAGCCAGCTGAAATAATAAATTAGACTGTATACCAGATATTTACTAAAGTATGATAAAAATAAGAAAATTATATCCCCATAAAAAAAGCCCACAATTAGACCCACTGGGAAAAAAGTTGACTACGACGTCGGTTCGTTTATTTAACTCTAAGAACCGGACGCTGAGAGAATTAGATAAGCTTTCCATTTGATAATGTTAAAAAAAATAGCTAATTTTAAATATTTCCAACAACGATCGCTTGCACTTAAAACAACAAGGGCACGGCATTGCGCCCTTTAAAAAACGTTTAACGGGATTTGCAAAAATTCTCATTTTTTCAAAAGGCGGAGAGGGGAGCTCGCCGGCAAATGTACTGTCTTACCGTAAGGAGAAAAACTCTGAGAAAATTCTCTCTCTCTGTGGTCACTATAGAAACGGACTTTGTAGCTTTAGGCGCGAAAAAGGGGAGAGAAGGTAGCAATCTGCTTTGAGCTTTTGCCATTGACAGACGGGGTTTTTTTTTCTGTTCTCTTCTGATTATTGCGCGTTTGCTGTTATATATTTTATTGCTTATTAAACCTTTAATCATTGATTTTGGTCTGTGATTAAATACTACCGGCAGATATTCCTATTCTAAAATGACATCCACATTTAAAAAAGGAAAAACATTGCATTCTCAAGCGCGTGAAATAATAAATAACGTGTCTAATTTCTTTTAGGCAGAGGCTGCTGCAAAATCTTTGAAAATACCAATTTCCCAAGCCACTAAAAGAACAGCTGAAGCAACAAAAGTGTCAGAATATACGGTGAAAAAAATTAAACGTAAAGTTATCAAATTGGAGCAGAGTAATGAGAAAATTTTGTCTACTCCAGGAAAACACCGCAAAAGACCAGAAATCCGCAATTGCTATATTGATGATTCAAGGGTCGATCCAGAAAAAATTTGGGGCCTATTTAGGGCCCCTTCACAAAAATCAATTTAATAAAATGGGCCCCTTCACAAAAATCAATTTGATAAAATGGGCCCCTTCACAAAAATCAATTTGATAAAATGGGCTCCTTCACAAAAATCAATTTAATAAAATGGGCCCCTTCACAAAAATCAATTTGATAAAATGGGCCCCTTCACAAAAATCAATTTGATAAAATGGGCTCCTTCACAAAAATCAATTTGATAAAATGGGCTCCTTCACAAAATTCAATTTGATAAAATGGGCTCCTTCACAAAATTCCTTTTAACAAAATAGCCATTTTCACAAAATTCCATTTTATAAAAACTTACTATTTATTATTTATTTATTATTCTTTAACTTTTAAAATGTATAATTTGTAAACAAACAAGATCACCAGACAGGAAAACTTCAGCGAAAGTATTTTAAAAAGTTTTTGTTAATAAACGCTTGGTTCGAATTTGAGTAGCTGGATTTCGACTTTCATTACAAAATAAAATGGGTTCCTTCACAAAATTCTATTCCATAAAAACTTACTATTTATTATTCTGTGATGTTTTAAAATGTGTAATTTGTAAACAAGCAAGTTCACCAGAGAGGAAAACTTCAGCAAAAGGATTTAAAAAAGTTTTTGTTTTTAAATGTTTGGTTTGAATTTGATTAATTGAATATCAACTTTCATTACAAAATTTATTTTTCACAAAAATATAATAAATTTCACAAAAATAACCTTTACTTTTCACAAAATGGGCCCCAAGAAAAAAAGCCTGCAGCGACCCCTGTGATTTCAATAGATGTGTTATCCAACAAATTATTCAAGACTTTTATGTTAATAAAAAGAAAGTCCCCTCTATTTCAAAATTATTGCCAATATTGAGAGAAAGAATTGATTTCAAATGGCAGAGAGAATCTCTGAGAAAAATTTTGCATTCGATGAATTTCCGTTGGAAAAAAAGCAGCAGTCGCAGAAAAATTCTGATGGAAAGGCCTGACATTGTATTTTGGCGAAATCGGTATCTGCGGGAAATGAAAAAACATAGAAATGATAACCGATGCATTGTTTACATTGATGAAACTTGGATCGATAGTAATTTAACTTTTGGAAAATGTTGGCAAGACGAAAAAATTACAGGTATCCAAGTGGACACAAACTCTAAAAATCGCCTTATAGTGGTGCATGCCGGTTCCTCTAGTGGGTTTATTTCTGGAGCTGAACTTGTTTATAAAGCCTCTACAAACGTTGGAGATTATCATGGACAGATGAACTTCAATAATTTTCAAAAATGGATTTTAGAAAAATTGATACCGAATTTGCAGCCGAAAAGCATAATTTGTATGGATAATGCTCCATATCATACGAAAAAAGTCGATCCCGTTCCCACAAAATATTCCACAAAAACTGTAATGCTTGACTGGTTAATGCTGAAAGGGATAGCACATGACCCAAACATGCGAAAAGCCGAATTATTTGAAATAATAACTAAAAATGCCCCTAAGTCTATCGAATACAAAATAGACACTTTATTAATAGATGAAGGGCATGAAGTTCTCAGATTACCACCATATCATTGCCACCTTAATGCAATTGAATATGTTTGATCATCTGTTAAAAATTACATAAGACATAACAACGTAACCGGCGATTTAAGTTTGGTAAACTTGCAGTCATTACTTAACGAGGCATTCTCAAAAACTTCTGCAAGTGAGTGGGCAAACCATTGCAAAGATATTGAGAAGATCGAAAATGAGTATTGGGAAAATGACGGACTTATAGAAGATCTCGTGGATAAGATAATTATTGAGGTGGACGATAACGAATCTGATACTGACACTGATGAAACATCAAATGATGATAGTGGAAGTGATTTCGATGACATCTGGCCTTTAGATTAGTCGAATTCATTTTCATAAAGAAACAAACAAAACAGTCCTTTTGAGAATTACAAAATGGTCCCTTTAAGGACTAAGCTCTTCCCAGGGCTAAAATATGAAAAATAAGAATTACATTAACACACATAATCCACTCGGTAACTTTTATACATACATAGCATATTTATTCTATAAAATAAATAAGCTTTTTTTTTCTTTTTGCATTGTTAAGCTTTCACCAGGGCTTAATTTTTAACAAAAAAAGTACCGGAGCCCTAATATTCTGCAGTACTAATAACCGTAGCGTCCCCCCCCCCCTCCACCGTCACTCCAATCTGCATATTTATATTCCATACATTATGCGTATTTGCAAAATTTAAAGCAATTTTTTTTTCAAGCAAAATAAAAATTTTAAATATATTTATCGCTTGCACTGGGCTCCGGAACCCAGTATTTATGGGCTCCGATGAATTCCGACCAATATTTAAATATTTATTAAAAGTAGAAAAGTACCGGAGCCGGGCTCCGGTGAGCTCCGGCGCAATTTAAGCCCTGGCTATCACTACACTTTTATTTACAGTTTCCCTTATGTGATTTCAAAAGGGTGCTGCACCCTGCTTCCCTGCTTGCCATTATGATTTGAAAAATACCACCCTTCTTGCCTCTCAATAAAAAAAACGACACCCTTACTGTCGTTTGGAATCTAGGGAAAACTGTGCTTCATTAAAAAGAAAATTAATTCCTACAATAAAAACTAATAAAATATAAAACATTTTTTTCCCTCATATACTGCATAAAACGAAAACATATAAAACGACAGAAATACCCCGGTTACGATTTTGAGTACGTTCATTTTGATTAAATTCTTAGTTTTCCGCACAAGCACGGTAAACATTCCCGGAGTTTTTTCTTCTCAAAATAAAATATGATTTTGAATCGAATAGCGTTTTTCAATTTTCGATAAATGTATTAAATATCGAGTTATAAATAATTGTTATCTCATGACAACTTTTTGGGATTATTGCATACAGAAATTAGGTTCAAAACGCCAATTTTGATAGCATTTTCTGAAAGATCGTATGCCTTTGTCAGAAAATGAAAAATGCTATTTGATTCTATAGCTTCTTAATATGGAAACTTGAAAGTGTCATGCATTTGCGAAATAAAAAAATAGGCATGGATCAGAAAGTAACTACGTAGAGCCTGAGCACAGTCTTAAAGCATCATAGTATTATCGTATAGTCATAAAGCATAATGTATCTTAAATTATAATCGATTGATGTCTCATCACCACCTTTCTCAAGCTGTCGAGTTGAAGTGATTTGGAATCGAAATGAGTTTTTCATTTTTTTAAATAAATAAATTACTTATCGCGTTAAAAGCGATTCCTGTCACGTGACGATACATTTTTACCTTTTCTCGTGCTGCCGTGTCTTAAATTCGATTCAAAACATCGACTTTCACAGCATTTTCTGGAAGATCTTCTGCCTTTATCAAAAAATTAAAAAGCGTCTTTTGATTATCTAGTTTCTAAATAACATCATCTGCCAATTTCATGCGTTTCCGAACAAAAATGAATTAAAAAATGTGTCAGAAAGTAGCTCTTTTGGATTTGAGAACAATCTTAATGCCTATAAAAAACATATTATAAAGATTTGATTTAAAATGTGATAGTTTTTGCCAATACATTTCTCTATTTATTATATTATTAAATTCTACTGTATTCACGTTGTCGAATAGAAGGCATAGTAAAAATTGAGAGCATCAAACGAATGCTAATTGTGCCAAGTTTGCAACCTGCTGTTATCTCTCACGTACCTCTCCCACTTGGTATCTTCTGAGGGAGCAACCCTGCTCAGAGCTTTTCTCCTTACGGTAAGACAGTACATGGCCATACAACTGGAGTAATTTTCGATAATATATATATTTTTTTAATTTGTAATGAGAATTCCATTATAAATATAGAAAATATATGAGAAAATAAGAAATACAAAATTATTATTTGGATAAAATCTAAATTTTTCTATTTTAAGTCATTCATCGTTGTGTGTTTTGACGGGGTTGCCCCTTTTCCACTGCAGTTCACTGTAACGCGATTTTCGTGCATAATTGTGAACCATTCACTGTCGCTCTTACTCATCATGACAAAGCAGAGTCAGGCATAAAGGAACAGCATTGACTTTCAACTGCAGTGTTTCACAAGATCATGTGAGCAAAAAATCACTTTTCCTAGAGCGAACCGTACCGCTCACTAGTGTGTTCACAAAAAACCTGAAGAGTTAAAGTAAATTTACCGAAAAAAAATCCAAATCTGACCCAATTCCCAATTAGTTCACATGCCATGCTCGAAATTCTCGTTAACGCATCGCCAAGAATGGGACCGGGCAGAAAAATATGCACTTGTATTCGTGCAAATGCTGATAGAAGAAAAGAAACTGGCGAATTTTGATTATAAAGAAAAGCAATTGGGCGCTGTGAAACTCTCTTAAAGGCCATGGGGCACATAGGAAGTATTAAAAAGGGCCGCCGGGCGCATCGGAGGGGTTAAAAAGGGCCGCCGGGCACTGTGCCCTGCTAAAACAGCTTAGAGTCAACACTAGGTATAGCATGGAAACAAATTTCTGGAGAAGAAAATGTGCCGATGTGTCAGCTGCATATATGAATGGAAAGAAATAAAAACTTATGGATATACTACAGAAATATCCACTAGAAAGTATTTTTAATGCTGATGAAACTGCTTTTTTTTATCAGCTTTAACCAAATCGGACTATGGCAATGAAAGGTAAACATTGTAAAGACGGGAAAAATCTAAAGCACGACTTTCAGTTTTATTTTGCTGTAATGCCTCGGGCACTAAAACGCTAAAGCCCTCAGTCATTAGAAAATCTGCAAAACAACATTGCTTTAAAAATGTGAAAAATCTCCCATGTGATTATGAAAATAATAAAGCTTGGATGACTAAGGATCTCTTTTTTAAGTGGCTTAGAAGTTTTTTGAATAATCAAATGAGCAAAATGAAAAGAAAAATTATTTTGCTTGTGGATAATTGTGCTGCACATTTACTTACAGCAATTTATCTAATGTAAAATTAGAACTTTTGCCTCCTAACTGTACTTCCATTTTACAGCCTCTTGATCAAGGGATAATAAAAAATGTCAAAGCGAATTTCCTTGCAGACTTCATTTAAAAAATGAAGTCCTGGATCTACAAAGGTAAATATGAGACAGGCAATTGACATGATATGGGCTGCCTGGCAAAATGTGTCTTCTACCACAGTTAAAAACTGTTGGAGAAAATTCGGCTTTGTACCTTTAACAAATGAACCAGAGGAAACTGCAGGAGTCTAGCATCGAATTTCCTTCTGATCTCTGGGCCGCAGCTACAGAAGGTTAACGACGATGTATGGCTCATTCGTCTCGACATTGACAGCCTCAAAGATTTCAGTTATGTTCGTATCGTATAGAACAGATTGCGCCCCCTGGCAGTGAAGGGTGGAACTAACGGATTTTGCAGCTAACTCAGGTTCTATTGGTCTCATCATGACGCGGTTTGGTTCATTCAACTCAACATGACTTATCAGTTTTAGTTCCAAGTCTCACCACCGGGAGGCGCTTTTCATCTCGAGTTCTATGGGCCTGATTACGATGGGGTTGGGCTCATTCGACTGGATTTTGATATCTTTACAGATTTCGGTTATGTTCGTATAGGACAGATTGAGCCCCTTGCGGCAGAAGGTGGAATTAATGGTTTTTGCAGCGTGTATGCAGCATGCCTGCTATATGATGGCCACAGACAGCGGGGACATGTGCCTGAGGTTCATATAGGACAGATTGCACTCCCTGATGGTAGAAAGTGGAATTAATGGATTTTCATAGATTCGAGGCCTCGGTGTAAGTTAGGGGTTTATTAGTTTTTTAAAAAATTGTTATTACTTTAGACTAAAGGTGTCACTACAAAAATGATTTTGTATGTGTCCTGTAATAGCAATAAAAAAAGTAAAACGTTATCTAAATAATTTCACTTCCAAATTTGTCTCAAATTGCAAAAAAACACTCTAAATCTAAAAGTCACACATGTGACGGTGGAATTGCCCTTTAGCTTTTTGAGCCCATGGGCCACTGACGTATGTCCACAATTAAGCTTGAATCGCTCACATACTTATTTAATGTAGAAACAGGCATTTTTTTCATATTTTCGCCTACTCCATGGTCTCCCCCCCCCCCTTTCTTTTATCATTGCTAGGCTTCTTTTAAGTTTTTTTGCTCTCTTGCTAATGTCTACCGATCTCAATCAATTGTACATCTTTCTTTTCTTCAAATCATCATTACTATCAATAGTTCGAATAGCAGAATTATCGATCTATCTGTACCCATCACTACAGCCAGTATTCTGCGATAAATTTAAATTATGGCAGTAAACTGCTGTAGTGAAGGGTTTAGATCGATAATTCTGCTATCGAATTATAGATAGCAATGACGATTTGAAAAAAAGAAAAATGTATGATAGATTATTGAGAATGATAGATTTGAAGAAAATAAAGATGTACAATTGATTGAGATCAATACACAATAGCAATAGAACAAAGAAACATAAAAGAAGCCTACCAATGATAAAAGAAAGAATGGGAGAGGCCATGGCGGGAGGAGAAAATGTGAAAAAAAAATCCTTTTTCAACATTAAATAAATATCCGAGAGATTCAAGATTAATAGTCAACATATGTCAGTGGCTCATGGGGGCAAAGAACTAAAAAGCTATTTCAGGGGCCACTGGAAGGGGATGAAAAGTCTGAAAACCTGCATAAAATAGAAAAGCTGAAGTTAAAAACCTCATAGGACCTCAGAATAAAGCTTAACCCAACAGTTCAGAAATAGACGATACCATGGATATCAAGTTTGTGCATATACGTTATGTATTATAATTATAGGTACTGAGATACTGTCTAAAGCAGATAACAGCAAAAACTCAAGAAAGAGTCCACCTAGGCTAAAATAGGAAAGGAATGCTAACTAGGAAAACCAAAAATGGGACAGGGGGAAACCCAAAATACCACAAAGGGCTCAACAGTCTTGGGTCTGTTGCCACTTCCAACTTCATCTTACATAATATTATAGCATCTTTCCTCTCCATGAAGGTGCTTGCTAGTGTCTGCAATCTGCATATCCCGGCTTGCCTTTAGAGACTTTAAGAGGACATATGATTAGGGAAAATAGCCAGTTTATTTGATTAAAATAAGTCGAACTTAAAATAATATATCAAACAGAAATGTCATCTTTAAACAAAAATAGTACAGCTTTATAAGGGACAGGAGTTCCAACTTATAATTGGCAGAGAATATGGATAAGTTGAATTAGGTTACATTGTTGAATAAATAGACAAAGTCTTTGAAAAACTTAAAGCTCTGCTGAAAAATTTAATTAGACTTAAAGTTCACTTTAAAAATTGAATAATGCAAGATAGATTATTGAGAATGATAGATTTGAAGAAAATAAAGATGTACAATTCATTGAGATCAATAGACAGTAGCAATAGAACAAAGAAACTTAAAAGAAGCCTACCAATGATAAAAGAAAGGATGGAAGAAACCATGGCGAGGGAGAAAATGTGAAAAAAAAAATCCTTTTTCTACATTAAATAAATATCTGAGAGATTCCAGATTAATAATAAACATATGTCAGTGGCTCATGGGGTAAAGAGCTAAAAATCTATTTCAATGTTTTATTAATTAACGATAAGATTAATTAAACTAAAAGAAAATAGTAGTCATAATTCCGATACTGAAATTCTATAATAAATAATTATAACATGTTAACTCATGAGGAAGTGTGTTTGCAGCAACCTTGTAACGAGACACATCCTTTACAAGAAACAGCAAAGAATGGATGAAATGCTGTCCTTTCATGCTAGCAGTCATGCTGCATATACTGACACACCCCCTTCACTAGAATGTTGAGTGTAAATATGGTAATGACTGACATTATGCAATCGATGATGTTCACCGATGAGTGTTGCGATCTACACAAATGCCATCTGGCAATGTATGGATAAACCGTGCCATTTAAACTTCTATTCTAGACTTACAATGTTTATGATTGACAAAAGATCATCAAAACGGGGAAAAAAATAAGCCATATGGGAAAAAAAATTAAAACTTTAAAATAGATTGAAAGCAAAGATTAACTAACTAAAAGATAAGATTAATTAATGAAACTATTTTTAAATAAAGTTATTTTAAAAGTTGAAAATAAAATTTATATATGTACTATAAAAATGGCAGAAATGAAATGTAAATAAAACTACTGAGGCATTGAGATAATGGAAAAAATGAGCCTGTTACTTCCTAACAAAAAAAGATACCACTAAATACAGCAACCTTGTTGTGTAGCAATCTCAAATATACAAGCGAAAATAAAAGTTTAAAACATTTAAAAGAATTTAGAGCCACAAGATCTTGGAACCATGGAAAATACAATATTTATAACATAACATGATGAAATATTAGAAAATACCCAGAAGTATATTTTAATTTATCAAATATAAACATTACTACAAAGTATACATAAAATTATTAACATACCTTTTGATGATAATGGTTGTTTAAATGTTCATTCATAACACTGACTACCATATTTCAAAAAATATATATCCCAACAGGTTTTCAACATCTCCTTCCTCAGAACAACAGCAGTAAAAAATGTCCGCCATACAAATCATCATCTTCATCGAAATTTACAGTCATCAGCATACTGTAATTTAACCTTTCAGCAAAACAATCAAACAAGTACTAACAATTTTAAACTTTAAATTCACCTGCACTTAAATTTTAAAATGACTATTAAAAACCAATGCACAATCATTTCCACTGTTTAACTAAAAAAAATGCCCCCTCTCTTCCAAACCTTTTGAAAATACAACGCTCTACAAGAAACCAGGCAGAGGAGGGTTGTAATCTCAAATTTCATTACCAATCACGTAAATACAATCATAATAGCCGGGTTATACTAAACTACAATCCCAAAAATTTGGAGACTTTTTTTTCTTTTTAAAACCAATTTAAAAAAAATAAATATCTCTGCCTACTGGTTTGACATCATAGCCAAATAGGATAGAAATTTAACTCTTTAAGAAGTTTCCCTATCATGTAATGGAATAAGTATCTGCTTCCTGTACAAAACTACATAAACTTAAATTACATTTACATTGTGAATTAGAATCAACTGATTTTCATTAAGATCCTATAGAACTTTAAAATATTGCATAAACAGTACTGAAAAATAAACAATTCAGAATAACAAACTTTTATGTTGTTTCATCAAAATATATTACAACCATAGTTTAGATAGTTCAACTTGTTCTTATTTTATATAATGAAAGTAAAAAGAAATTTTCCATTTTGATGTTCTTGAGAAAACGAGTGAAGATCGAACTCTTAACAAAGGAATCTCATACGACAAACTCTAAGAACACGTCATGAGTAAGGCAGATGGCATAACGACAGAAAAATGTCATTCTAAAGCACGGAATTTAATAAGATAAAACTTAAATTGTTCAAACTTGCGTAATTTTCTTTGGTGAAAAATGTATAAAAACTGAAAACTTAAGATAACAAATCAATAATATATTCATCAAAGAAGCATTCCGATTGTCAAATAATCATAAAATAGAGGAAATCTCTTCATGTTATAAAATATAAATTTGATCTCAAACAACAATATACAAAACTTTACTAGAGAAGAACACATAATGAGTAAGGCAGATGGAATAATGACAGAAAAATGTCATTCTAAAGCACGGAATTTAATAAGATCAAACTTAAATTGTTCAAACTTGGGTAATTTTCTTCAGTGAAAAATTTATAAAAACTGAAAACAAAAGATAACAAATCAATAATATACTCACCAAAGAAACATTCCGATGATCAAATAATCATAAAATAGGCGAAATCTCTTCATGTTATAAAATATAAAAACTGATCCCAAACAACAACATTCAAAACTTCACTAGTGAAGTAAAAAAAAAAATAACAAAATTTCTCACACAGTTGAGTTGTTTGTGGCAAGACTGTCATCAGTTAAAAAATAAACTAATTAATATAAATTATTAATAGATGGCGCTGCTAAGTTTGAAAATCTTTGTGAATGCAAGTAGGGAGCCTAGGGGATATACAGAGGTGATTTGATTGGTTGAGACGATTCTGGACAAAAACAAATCACCAAGCTTGTTAACTTGACTCACTCCAGGGCTACACTAGATAACAATTGGCTCATTCACTATCATGTCGTCACAAATGGTGGCTGACCGTGACGAAAGACAAACAGCGATTGGCACAAAACGGTGGGCGCATCGCTTCGTACCAATCACTGTTCGCGGCTTTCGCGGCCAGCCACTATTTGTGACGTCATGAGAATGAATGAGCAATCCCTGTATCTAGGGCTCCTATAATACAGGCTGAATCATCAAGCATTTTGATGCCCACTTATCGTTTGTTGCCCATTGTTGCCTATGAGGCGAGAAAAGTTTAAACGATTATCGAGATACAAAATCGCTTTAAATGGACGGTTGTTTCGCATAAAATTGTTCTAATCAGTAAAGGAGTGGATTTAGAATATTTAAAATCCATATAAATGAAGAAAGGCGGAATAATTTGTCTATAAATGCTAGAAGAAAAGATCAGGATTGAAGAATTTCGCCAAATTCCACGCCAACCAGATCACTTGTATGCAATAAACCAGTTCTTCGAGTCCGATATGGTATTGCAGGACGGGTGAGAAAAGCCTAATTGTTAAAGAGAGAGAAAAAATATTATTCACCCCGCATGTCTAGAAACTCTACCTTATTTATTTTTTTGGATGGGTGGAGGGGGGGTTAGATAGTTAAATTCATTTACTGTTGTTAAAAAGTGTAGAAAAGGACTTTCTTTAATTGAAATTTAAAGATTTGCACTTTACACTTTGAATTTTGCGCGCGGGGGTGGGGGGAGGGAGGGGGTCAAAAGGAAAAAACTAAAAGTCGAGATGAGTAGGGTGTGGTAGAGGGGGGAGCGTGATTGAAATGATTATGTGTTTGAAAAAAGCAACAAACACATAAGAAAACAAAATTTAGAGATTTTTAATTTCATCAACTGCAGAAAGGAGGGGGGGGGGGCAGATTTTTTTATTTTTTTTTTGGCGGGAAGGGGGAATTTTGTAGTTTCATTATTTATTTACTGATATTGTAAAATTACAAAAAGGACAGAAATTTTTTTTAATTAAAGAGTTTTGAAAAAACACAATGCAAACACACTGATAAAAATTTATTTGTTACTATAATAGATGCAAATTCTAAAAACACGGTTTTAAAGCATTAAAACAATTTATGATGTAAATAATTGGTTATTTATTGTTGCAATAAAGTAATAAATGAGTAGACGAAAAAAAAAAGTTTTACAAATTTTAAACTTTTACGTGCTGGGTTGGTTGAAATTGTTGGATTGTAGGGATGTGCGGGGTGGGGGGGAGGAGGGGGGAGATTGAGATAACATAAAAAGAAAACAGAAGTTATTCGAAACGCGGAAGGTTCTCATTCTTTATCATTATTATTTTTTTTTAATAAGGATTATTTTACATGCGATTAAATTGTAAAAACTGAATATCTAACATACGAAATTTCTTCCCTAGAATATCAGCATTTTAAGACTCTTTTATTAATAACAAATTATATTACACGTTAATTTCATACTGAAAGTAATAAAAATATAAGAGTCCAATGCATGTGAATATATATTTTCACATTAAATCAAATTTAGAATTAGTTACAGTTACATTGTTATTCTTAATTATTCATGTAAAGCAAAGCAATAAATATTAATTGATGAAAATGAATTTTTAATTTTAATATATTATTATACAAAAGCATAATTACATGTTGTTTTTTTTACTTTTTAATGTATAGCGCTATTAAATATCTTAGTTATTTATTCTTATATTTTTGCATGTGATTAAGTAACTAAATTCACTCGCCATGTACGCGATAAGACGCCAAGTCAGGCGTCCGCTTGAGCAATTAAATGGAGGCGTGAATCAGCCCGGTATATAGGAGCCTTACCTGTATCTAGTGTTGTTCTGTCACTCACAACTCAGTGGCCTAAAGAGGGCGCTAATCGCATCTGTCGGTACAGGAAAATTGTCCTTTTGCAATGCTAAAGTGCCATTGAGATCCTTATTTATTGTAAATGGTTTGAAAGTGTTAGATATTCAAATTCAGATAATTTTTACATTGTCATATAAACACAGAACACTGATGTCACATTAAATCTGAAATTGTGCAAAAAAATAATCATTATGAACAAATTAAAAATTAATGTAATGAGACAGTTTCAATTGTCGCCATGCTGGAGCCCTAACCTCCAGTTGAAGAAAATTAATAGAAATATATTAAATTGGTTTTCTACTTGGATATTTTGTATCCAATCAATTGATTATAAATATTAACCTGTGTTATTTGATCTTTTAATGTGTAAATACCCTCTTCCGAAAGAAACAACAAAAAAAGATTATCTAATGTAATGCGGGGAGGGGGGGGGGATCTTCAAAGTTTCGATAGATTTCTCTTTTTTTTCATTAATCATCGAAATCAGTAGGGCGTATGTAAAAGATTGCTTATTTATTATTACTATAAAATAAAATATAGGACAAAAGGTGTAATATATATATATATATACGAGGGGCAGTCGGAAAATAAGTTTCCCCTGGCGACTGTGGACAGAGGTGTGTATGAAAGACAAAAAATGTAATGAGACATTAAAGATAAAACATAACTTTATTTTTCCACATTAGTACCAAGTACATTGAGACATATGTCGTTCCGCTTTATAAGCTTCAAAAAGCCCTCCAGGAAAAAATCAGGGCTTTGCAACTGTTGCAGTCAACAGCGCCATTTGCGCAGGCACTGCAACAGCACCATCTGCTTGATCGCCGTCGACCTCTACCCAATGGTGTATCGGCGTCTTGCACATTCGCGTTCACCTGCTGTGTCATCTTTCGCTTATAGCCGTTCAACGCTTCGTCCGTATGCAAAGCATTAATTTTTGGCTGAAGGGCTTTTAGAAGCTTATAAAGCGGTATGACAAATGTTTCAATATACTTGGTATTTATGTGGAAATATAAAGTTATGTTTTATCTTTAATGTCTCATTACATTTTTTGTCTTTCATACACACCTCTGTCCACAGTCGCCAGGGGAAACTTATTTTCCGACTGCCCCTCGTATATATATATAAATTTTGTGTGTGCTGGTGATGCAAAGGATGGGGAAATGTAAATTCAGGTGCGAGTGGGGATTAAAATAATTAATTAGTCACTGCAACTACAAAATGGCAAGAAGGACAAAAAAATATCTAAATATAAATGTAATATTTTTTTGTAATTTAATATATTTTTTAACAATATTTTTTGCTTAATTTTAAATTTAATAATCCTAAACAATTTAAAAATTTTAATATTTTTAATTATTTAATAACTTTTTTATTTAAAAACTAATTTAACTCTTTAAGCTCTAATGATTATTTGCTGGGAGAGGAGACAGTGGAATTTTCAGAGGGGATAATGTAGAAAAGTGATTATTTATTTATTTATTATTTCAATAAAATAACAAATGATATAAAATATTTATTAAAAAAATATTATAAAAAAGAGAAAGGGAGCTAAGATGTCCAAATGTTAATGGATAAATACCATGTTTTATTAGAACAAAATATTAAAATATTTTTAGCATTGGAATCTTAGAATTCAAATAATTGATGTTTTTTGTAAAAGAAAATCAAAAGTGATACGAGGTTCATTTTCAAAAGGAGAATACTAATTTCCTTAACATATTTAGAGTAGCCATTCAAAAGTTATGTATTCATAATAGTTATATATGCATACAATATATATATATATATATATATATATATATATATAACAATAGGTTGAATACTACTTAAAAATTGAACTTTGTTATATATGTGCGAAGGACGGGGGAGGGGGGTAAAAAATTTGGAGGGGAAATTTCAGGGAGGAATTTAGATTATCGATTATTAATGCACGATTTACGATAATACGATTATTAATACATTGATATTATAATAATATTGCTGAAATTTAAAAAAAAAATGTTTTCAGGTTTATAAACTGTGTGTGTGTAATGGGGCAGGGGAGGGAAGAGGAAGAAACTGAAATTTTAGATGAAATTTAGATGCTGGATTATTTATTATTGCAGCTAAGTAAAACAAGTTGGAAATTGTACTCTAAACGTGAAAATGAGGTGCGTTCGTACTATAACTAGTTTCAATGAAATGAATTATATCGTCTGTTATTATGATATGATTAATTTCTGTAATAAAATTAGTGCATTTTAAGTTGGCAACATTTTATCTTTTTTTGACATATACTGAAAATTCCAGTGGAAAACTTAAGCCAGCTTTGAGATTTTCAGAACCTGAAATCCATATTTAAACTCTTTAACACTTAATATCTATTTCTCCGAAAACATCTTTCCAAAAAAACTGTCGGTAGATTATGTGAATGCTATAATTTAACAATTTTAGTATACAAATTCGGGTTTTAAATTTAGTAATGCGGAAATAACATGACTCCATCTTAAATATGACGTAATCACCATGGCAATCTGGAATCATTACCTATTATGGGATATCATTGAATTAACTGTGTATTATAGGATTTACTAGAATGAAGAACGTGACTATAACTTGGTCATAGAGGTTATAAAATGTCATATACGCCATATATATATACTATAACGTCATACAAGTCGGATAACTTGGCGATACATCTCGGCCGCTTGACGATTAATCCTCGGAAGCTGCTATAACAAGGAAGTACCAATTTTTGAAAAAATCAAATTACTATCTTTTAAAATTTTGATGCAATTTTCATAAAATATGAAATAACTCGACAAGATTCGGCAACGATTATATATATTACATTTCAAACCATTCGGTTGGGTAGTTTCTGCACTGTTATATGTTCTAATCACTCAAAGATACGTTCAAAGCTGAAATAGGTTGTAATGAAATAATGATAATAATAAAGACACTAACAATAAGGAAATAAAACTCACCATCATTAAAATAATTTAAGTATAAAAAAAAATATAACAGCTTTAGGTAATAATATAACTGAATCTTCAACGTTTCTCAGTAAAACAAAAAAAAAAGAGGGGGAGGGGCGATTATAAGATGTCTATTTTTAAATGAATAAGTATTGTGTTATATTTTGAACAACGTATTAAAATTTTGCAAGCATTAGATTATTTTTCGTTGAATCATAGCAATAATCAAACAGGCAGAATCACAGAATACAAATAATTAATGTTTCTTCTAGATAAAATGAATAAAAATACAAAATGAAAGTGAAATAAGGATCAGTTTTAAAAAGGAACATATAAATTTCCTTTGCATATTTACAGTAGCCCTTCAAAAGTTGTGTATAAAGATGTGTCCTTTACAAAAAAAAAATAATAATAAGATGTACTAACTCACAAACTGAACTTTGTTGTGTTTGGGGCGTGGGGGGAGGGGTAACAAAATTCGCCGAGGAAATTTCAGGGGAATTTAGAAGATTGATTGTTGTTGCAACAAATAATGCAAAAAAATTGTGAATTATAAACTATGTGTGCTAAGAGGAGGGAGGGAGAAATTAAAGTTTCGGGAAAATTAGATCATGGATTATTTATTTATTATCGTAGAAAAGTAACAAACAGCGCACTTTTTATAAGAGTTTTAAATCTTTTGCATATCAGATGATTTTCACTTTTTCTGAAGATTTAATCTAAATTTACCTTTCTACTTCCCCATCCTTTGTCCCAATACCACCAGCATGCAAAGTGTAACATCTATACTAAAAAAAAAAAATGTGTTTTTTTTAACCTTCTGTCCTATTTGTTATTTTATAGTAATAATAAATAAATAATCCATCTTCTGTGATTTCCCAGAATCTAAAAATTCTACTTCCTTCTCTCCCAGCACATAATCAATTAAGCTTACAGAGTTTCAAAATTATAAGAATCATTAAATTTAAAATCATTTCAAAAAAGAATTTTTTTTATTTTATTTCAATAATTAAAATTTAATAATAATTCATTTAAATTATTATTTAATTTTAAATTATTAAAAAACTATTATAAATAAAAAATATATCAAATTTAAAATTACTAAAAAATAATAAATTTATTAAAACTATTTCGAAAATTTTCTACCCTATCTTCGTAATTAGGCCGCTAATTTGTAGTTACAGTAAGTAATCAATCATCTAAATCTCCCTTTCCTCCCCTCCTGAAATTTCACTTCCTCACCTTTTGCTCCACCAACATATAAAATGTAAACTTATATATGTATTTTTTAAAAATATATTTTCTTCTATTTGTTATTTGATAGTAATAATAAATAAATAATGTTCCACAAACGCCTCCCCCCCCCCTCCATAATTTGGATGTTTTTTTTTAATTAAAAGAAGTTTAATCGAAACGCAGAACATTCCTCCCTCCCTCCTTTCGCATTAGATAATGTAAATTCTCTTTTTTTCTGTACAAATCATTTTTGCCATCCAAACACGCTCCTCTGATGGTTTTCGCCGAGGCTAACGAAAAAGACAGGCTACCGCGGTGCATTCAACTTATCTTTTTTTACAGACCGCTACTGTGACGTGTGCTCTTTTCGTACACTTGCATTGGTGGATTCGAGTATCACGTGACTCCCGCGGTCTGTAAAAAAAAGATACGCGTAAAGCACCACGGTAGCCTTTCTTTTTTGCTAGCCTCGGTTTTCGCCAAGAAACGTCACGGCATCTCTGACCAATGAGATTACGAGATGCGGTTTCGATGGCAAAACATGATTGGGGAAAAAAATATGCTCCCAGTCGAAAGAATTACATGTGCTTGTTTTGTTTGGGCCGACTGATGGTATTTAAATTTGAGGGATAACCGGCTTCATATTGCAAGCTATTTTAGCGGCATGCTGCATCTCTGTCCTTCTCTTTACTCTGTGAATAAGATACTGCTCCAAACCACAGAGTAAAGAGAAAGAATAGAGAGGCGGTAAACCGTAAAAACGGCTTGTAATATGAAGCTGGTTATTGCTCAAATCATTAGGCCCAAACAAGTCACTTCATTGGACGGAGAGAGGCTGCACGTAGAACAAGGACTGGATTCATTGGACGGGGAGGCGAAATTCTAAAAGATAGCCACGTTTTACCATTATTGTCAAATCCAGTCACCTCATTAGTCATTTAGTCGCGTCCTTTTCAGAGAGTAATCCCTTGGCGCTAGGGAAAACGTCGCCAACTCATTTGTTTATAAGGAAAGGGCATGTTTACAAGCAAACAGTTCCATCAACCAATCTACCACTAAATTTTTGTCGTAACCTATCATTGCAGGAATCGTCATGGCGACGTAGGCCAATCATATTATAGACCAGTTTAAAGTAGACCAATCAAATTTTCCTATATTTCATGTGTACAGTAGGAGTCATAAAGAACAAACAGGTTTTTCTTGCTAACCAGCCATAATTAAACCAACAGTGACGTCAGCTGCCCTTTCCTTATAATTATGGTTAGAAAAACGAAGAGGGAAAAATGAAGTTGGTAATTTTGAAGCGATTGTTATCTTCAGCTTTCATTTAAAATAACTTAAAATAGTTTGATGACATTTTATAAAACGAGAGTGGAACCGTAATTAAAATCTAAATTTTAAGCTGTATTGGGACTTAAAACGGCCTATAGAGGCGCTGATCACAGCCGTCAGTACAGGAAAATTGTCCTTTTAACTAACGCTAAAGTGCCATTGAAACCATCATTTATTGTAAACGCGTTTGAAAGTGTTAGATATTCAAATTTGGATAACGTTCACCTTGTCATATAAACACAGAACACAAATATCACATGAAATCTGAAATTGTGCAAAAATATGATCATTATCAACAAATTAAAAATGCATGTAATGCAATGGGTTTGCAAGGGATTTTCCTGAAGCGAGAAGTTATATCTTTTTTCCACCAGATGGCGTATTCGAGCGCTTGAATTCCCAATAAAGATTTTTAAATGATATGACAAGTTTCTTTTTTTCAGAAAATGGAAATTAAAAATGAAATTTTGCTTTTTTTTCACTTTTTAAATCCAAAAGAATATGAAAATTCTCACACTGCTCTAGAAAATGTAATAACTATCATTAGAAAAACCCTTTCTACAG
Source organism: Maratus michaelseni (assembly GCA_963931845.1). NCBI lineage: Eukaryota > Metazoa > Arthropoda > Arachnida > Araneae > Salticidae > Maratus > Maratus michaelseni. The sequence goes on along the minus strand of OZ007586.1, from coordinate 362,396,203 downwards.
TTTAAGATAGTATAAAATAATTAAAAATATATATATAAGCTCTTATTAAATAAATATAAGCGTCAATACTGAACATTTTCAAAAAATTCTGTCTAAGTTTTTTAAAAAATTTTAAACATAAAGAATAAACATTACAAAAAATATTATATAAAAACTTTTGAATATCTAAGTTGATTTTTTTCTTATTTATGTTAGGCTGTCCTTTTAAAATAAAAGTTTAATATTATGTAATATATATATATATATATATATATATATATATATATATATATATATATATATATATATATATACTTCAAATAAATAATGCTCTAAGCCATCTCATAATATCGCAGATTTTCTTATTATGAATCTGATGGTATTTCGCATGCGCATACAGTTTTGAAAATTATTGGTGAGGGGTCAACTCTTTTTTACAGAATTGTGTGTATGTGAGTAAAAAAGATCGATTGGCAATTTAATGTTGCCTTTATTAAATCATTTTTAAAGAAATTAAACATAATCGTATATTGATACATAATCACAAGTTAAATAAAACATTAATATAAAAATTCGAATGTACAGACCTGTTTATAAAATGATACTCGCTGATATTCGCAAATCGTTTATAATGAAATGACAATGAAAGTTGACTTTGAATAACGTCTTTTTTTTTTTTTTCATTTTTATATAAAAAGTTAAAACGTTGAGCATTTTATTATAATTAAAAAAATAGAACATAAAGTGAAAAAGTTTTCCTGATGCCGTTTATCCTTATAACAAAGGAAAAATGGAAAAAAATGGAACATTTAAAAATTCTATAAAATACTAGAAAGTTTGAAAAGAAAAAAAAACTAAACTTTTTTTTATATTAAAAGGGGAAAAATGAGTCCATTTTAGGAATTCTTGGAGGGGCTAGAGCCCCACGAACACATACAACTCTACGCTTATTGGTATTTCTATAAAGACTGTATTTTCTGAATAACCTTCATATGCATAGGCGTACGCTGGAGTGTGCAGAGTAAAGCGCCCCTCTAAATCTTTGAATAAGGTAATAATTTAAAGAAAAAGTATATAGAATATAAATACCAAAAGATGCATGTAATTGTGATTGAACATGGTTATCTGGTTATTGCATGATTGCAATAGGTTTTACATTCTTTTATTTAATTTAACTTGGTTCATGTATCTAAAGATGGAATTTTGAAATCGATTTTAACTCTCTTCCTGATAGGCTAGAATTATAACAATGATATGTACACAGGAGATGTGTTTCCGATGACCGTACAACATTTTAATATTTTTAGAACTGTACTTTTAAGATTAATTTTAAGGCATTTTAACGTGAGCAGGACAAAACTGGTAAATTGCCAAATATTATTTATAGTTAGTTACAAGTGTAAACGAGTTACAACAATGGAGGTTATGTGCCAAACTATGTTCTCTAAAACATGCCAACTAGCTGTGAAAATGCATCAATGAAATATTGAAACTCTAAAAAGTAAAATATAAATAAAGAACAAAGAGTGTAATTAAAAAAATATGCTTTTATCAATTAATAGTTTAAAAAAATATGATTATACGCTGGGAACACAATTTAGAAATCCTGAATAGATAATTTAAATAATCCTTTTTAGGTGCGTTCGTAATTATATAAATACGTAGCACCTATTGCCGTCGCTTGGTCCGTCTGTCTGTCCGTCCGTCCGTCCGCATATAACAACGCAAAAACTACCCAACCGAATGGTTTGAAATTTAAGATATATTATCTTTGCAGAATTTTGTCGAGATATTTCAAATTGTTTAACAATCGAATCAAAACTTTAGGAGATATTAATAAAAACATTTATTAAGAAATCTGAATTTTTTGTTTTTCAAATCGGTGCTTTCTTGTTATAGGAGCTTCCGAGGTTGAATCGTCAAGCAACCGAGATACTTATTTTATGACAGAAATTAATCTGCAGACGATATAATTCATTTCGCAGAATAAAAAATCATCAAGATCGGAATATTTATATAACTAGCTATAGTACGAACGCACCTCGTTTGTCACGTTTGACGTACAATTTCCAACTTGTTCTCTTTCCTGTTACCATAAGTTAAAACAAGAAAAAGAGCAAAAATTATAATTCTTAATAAATTCACTAGTTCGCGCTTTCTACCAAGCATAAATCAAAGCAGTTAATTTTCCATAATCGGGGCCCACATCAAATTAACACATTGTAACAGAATATTTTTAGAACAACATGAGTTGCAGTCATGAAATTAGGCGTGATTTTTATAATAAACACTCAATGTGTATAAAAGTGTGTTTAAGAAAAACATTTTTTTAATTTCATACTTATTTTATGGGGGAGAGAACCTTATAGATTTTTAGCTACAGTGCCTTTCTTTAAAAAATAGAAGTACATGGTAATTAATTCATTTCCCAATTATTTTGGGGGAGGGACGCTAGTCCCTTCCGCATTTTTATCCAAACTTGATAAAATTAGGTAATAATTTTAAATACATTTTTGATGTTTTTTTCTGACAGAATTTTTCTTTTATAGATTTTCTGATGTTGAAGGTAGATAATTTTCATTCTATCAATTATATAAAAAAAAGATAGATACTATACAAATAAGATAAGTAATACCTATCTGTGGCGACACGCTCAGAACGTTTGCGACTGTTGTCACTAGGGGCTCTGAAGTTGCAATTCGGTTACCATTGAGTTTATGGAAGTGTCCTATCTGTATGTAATATTTAATCTGTGATCTAAGACGCCAGACACCAACAGCGTCTATAACATGCGAATGATATATTCTGATAACAGCGAATGAAAACGCAGTTCAAGCCAATAATGCTAAAACATGACTATCTTTTAGAATCTCGCGATGGGGAGAGAGGTTTTCAAATTAAGCCGCCAGTTGTTTGGACCGACTTTAGGGTTGCATTTTCAGAGTCACGCCAAAAGTAAATATATCATCTCTATTTATTCTCTGAACCACGAAGGAAAATACCTGAAGGGGAAAATAGCGTTAACATTTTACAATACAGTTTTTCTTCCGATAGATGGCGCTACGGTACAGCGTCTATAATAAATAGAGTTGAAAACAGCTACAAAACAGTACTAAAAACTGAATCCGATAAATGTACAACAGTGCTGAACGATAAGAGGTCGTTCGCAGCGACATCTGCCAGCTCTTTTCAATGCAACTTTTCAAATGCATTCAAGAGTAGGATTTATCTGTTAATTACAAGTAATATTAATAATAATCAATTTGCAGGGCCTCCGTGGCCGAGTGGTTAAGACACCATTCCGCTAATCGTTTGAGAGCGTAGGAGTCAGGTCGGCGGGTTCGATTCCCGCCAGCTCCATTGCACACACTTTGTGGAGCTCCGGGATGTAATTCTCTTGCATTGTATATTTCCTTGTGGCTATCTCGTCCCTGTATATCGACGATGACTTATAAGCGGGCACTTGATGTCAAGCGCACAAGTCAGATGTATGTTCTCAATAAACAATCAATTTGCAGTATCATGTATGCGTACAGAGGAACTGATTCGTATGTATACCTGCATTAGTGATTCAGAAATTTCTTTGAATAAAAATTTCCTTTTTTTTTTTTGTTGCTGTCCGCATTTTTGCCGATTCCACAGAAGCTAGCATAGGGAAAAAAATACGGGCTTCTGATTAGTTGAATACTTTAAAGAGCATTTTGTTTTGGTTCATTTTTGAGTTTACGTTTATTTAATCATCAGTTTCTGTTTGAAAACCTTTTGGAAGATGAATCTTGGTAAATTTCCTTCTGATTTAACATATTTATTAATAGATAAAAAGAAAAATTTTCTGGAATTTAGAATTAAGGAAGTTAATGATGATGTTTCTGCTAAGGTAAGTTAAAAAGAATTATGCAATATCTTTCTTTCGTGATTAAATCTTGAAGGGGGAAAATGTTATCTATTTACGTCATATTAATATAACGTCAAATAAAAAGGAACTTATTTTTAAATTTTATTAATCATTTTAATTTAACTTTTTAGTAAATGGCACTATTAAACAAATTAATTTTAATTTAACTCTTTATGCTAATTACTTATAGTGATTTTCTTATTAAGGGGGGAAATTTTCATAAGAATATATATATATATATATATATATATATATATATATATATATATATATATATATATATACCTTTTCAAGGTATTTTTAAGAAATTGTGTACAATAAAGGTACTGATTTATTTAGAAGAAATTAGCTAAAGGGGTATAGCCGTCGCTAAATTGAAAGAACCAGTATAAAATCTTGAAACAATTTAAGCATGTAACATGAAATAATTTTAAATAGTATATTTCTATAACAAATATTGATTCTGATATTTTTTTTCACAGGCGAAAATTCTGGAACTCCAGGGGAGTGACATTATAGTTTTCTAGCGGGAGAATTTTCATATCATTAATTATTAATAATTATCATTAATATTTCAAATGACTTCATCATTTTCCGTACCCCCCCCCCCTCAAATCCCCATAAAAAATTAAGTATGAAATAATTATAGATATAAAGATATTTGTTGAAAAATTACATCAAAAGCTGATACTCAAGAAAAAAAATGGAATTAAAATACGAGAGAATCTTTTCATTATATCAGGATATATATTTATTATATCGATGTTTATAGCTATTAATATTTAAAATTTGAGCACGATTTGTATACTCATTTTAACACAATAATCACATTTCCTTTTTATGGCGTCAATTACGCGATATTTATAAACTCAGATGTTTTGTATTATTTTTAAAAAAATAATAAAAATAAATTGCCATTTCTTTTTCTTATTATTATTTTAACATGATATGCACTAATACGTACACCACAATCAGAACGATTTATTTACAAACAACAATTGCTCTTTAAATTATTCAACCAATCAAAAGCCCGTATTTTTTCCCTATTGTAAATTGGATGTTACTATCCTCATTTTAAGTGAGAAGTTATGATCAGAAGGTTTTTACAACTTAACAACATTTATTATAACTTTAAAAATACGTGCACACACAACATCGTTACAAGGGCAAGCCACACTCACAAACTGTGGACTGTTGCTAATTCAGAAAGATAAAAAGTTCATTTTATCAGTTCAGTTCAGTTCAGTTCAAAGCATCGCCACGAATTGTTGGCGCATGTTGCCACATCACACCCTTCCCAGTGATGAAGTAACATCAAGATAGCGGGAGTTAAATTTAACTCGGCGTCCTGATTTTGTGATATATGGCTATCGACTGGTAGGTGGATCAGAAGACTGTGGTTGACTGGTTGCCAAGCCCGAAGGAGACTGTGATTGTACAAGTGCTAGTGATGGTCAGAAAAATTCTGGATGCTCCGGAGGAACATCAGGAACTACATTGATGAATGCTGGTTTCAACCAATCAATGTTTACTGTTGTTGTTTTGTTGTTCAGTTGGATGCTGAATGTTTTATCACTGTGGGATAGTACCTTAAATGGTCCAGTGTAAAATGGTTGAAGACTTCTGCGAGGGGCATCCTGTCGTAAAAAGACGACGACACGACTACACGACGAAAGAGCATTATGCACAAAAATAGAACGACCAGTGCGTTGGCTGGTTGGAACAGGACGGATTGTAGATATGTGGTCTTTCAAGTGACCGACAAATGTTGCTGGATCTACATAGTCCTTCGAGGCAGAAAAAAATTCACCAGGTAAGCGAAGGGTTTCACCATACACAAGTTCAGCAACATAGCTTGGAGGTCTTTCATGGATGAGCGAAAGCCCAGGAGAATAGTGGGTAGTACTTCAACTCAGCGTTCTGTGGCATAGCAGCGAATGGCAGCCTTGAGGCTCCTGTGAAATCGTTCGACAAGTCCATTTGATTCAGGATGGTATGGTGTTGTATAGATATGATGAACACCTATGATCTTAGCTAAACTTTCAAACAGCTGAGATTCAAATTGTCGTCCATGGTCTGTAGTGATACGAAGCGGTACACCAAATCTGCAAATCCATTCAGAATAGAATTTGAAGGCAATTGTGCCAGCTGTTATATCCTCTACTGGATAGGCCTCTGGCCAACGTGTGAATCTATGCACTAGTGTTCAGAGATATTGGTAGCCTTTCGATTGCGGGAGAGGCCCCACTAAATCTAAATGAACATGCTCAAACTGAGAACTCGGGGTGAAAACTGTCCAGGGCGACTAGACGTGTGCTTGTGTATCTTGCTGCGCTGGCTGGGAATGCGGGAACGAGTCCATTCGGCAATGTCAGATTGCATAGAAGGCCAACATAAACGTTGTTTTACCAGCTGCAAGGTTGGCTTGACACTAGGGTGCAAAAGTCCATGAAGGCTATCAAAAATCTGGCGACGCATCACTTGAGATGCAAATGGCCTGTTTCTGTCATTTGAAACATTACAATAACGCCAGATGGGGAACCACTTTCTACTGGAAATTTCTTAAGCACTAGGCTTGATGAAGAAGGATTTTTTAATAGATGACACAGTTCACTGTCACTCAGCTGTGTTTCAACCATAGTTTGCAAACTGAGATCCATAGATATTGCATTTATGCGAGAGAGTGCATCAGCAACACTGTTATCTTGCCCACTGACATGATGAATATCCGTGGAAAACTGTGATGAAATCCAGATGACGAAGTTTTCGAGGAGTACATTTGTCAGGTTCTTGCGTAAAAGCAAAACATAGAGGTTTGTGGTCAGTGAATATAGTAAATGACCTAGCTTCGACCATGTACCTGAAGTACTTAATTGCTTCATAAATGGCTAACAGCTCTCTATCATAAGCTCAATAGCTCTGCTGTGCAGGAGAAAGTTTTTTGGAAAAAAATGCAAGTGGATGAAGACATTGTTCAGTTTTTTTATGTAATGCTGCACCAATAGCCGTGTCGGATGCATCTGCATGCAGCACTAATGTAGCAGTTGGATCAGGATGGCTTAGCATTGTGGCATGAGAAAGTTTCTCTTTGCACAGTTCAAAAGCATTTATAGTGCTATCAGTCCATGTAATTGATCGCTTATTATTTTTCTGATAGTTTTGCAGCAAGTGATTTAGTGGCATTTGAATTGAAGCCAACTCAGGAAGAAAACGCCTGTAAAAATTCAAGGCGCCTAGAAATCTTCGGAGTTCTTTCAATACTTTGGGTTGTGGAAAGTCTATAATTGGCTTGACTTTATCCGGAAGAGGTTTACATCCATGCTCAGAGACCAGGTGTCCAAGAAACTGAATCTCGTTTTGGAAAAATTCACATTTAGATGGATTAATTGTGAAATTATATTTGTCGAGACGACTTAACGCTTGCTGTAGGTGTGATTCATGCTCAGCTTGGGATTTGCTGGCAATTAAAATGTCATCCAGGTATGGAAACCAGAAATCAAGATCATACAGCACTTCATGAATGTGCCTTTGAAATGTTTGGGCAGCATTGGACAACCCAAATGGCATAAAAACAAATTCAAATAAACCAAATGGGGTGGTAATGGCTGTTTTAGGAATGTCAGTAGGATTTACAGGGATATGATGAAAAGCTCTGACAATATCTACTTTTGAGAAAATTTTAGCACCATTCAAATTATGAGTAAAAACTTGTATGTGTGGTATAGGATATTTATCAGGGCTTATTATTTTATTAAGTGCTCTGTAATCCCCAGTGGGAAGCCAGTCACCTGAAATCTTACGAACAAGGTGCAAGAGAGATGCCCAATTAGATTTGGATGGCCGACAAATACCCTGTTCTAACATAAATTGGAACTCCCGTTTAGCTGCAGCAAGTTGTGCAGGATGGAGCCTTCGTGGTTTACTAAAAACTGGTGGACCAGAAGTTTCAATGAAATGATATGTGCTATGAGTAATTTTGCTGTTAACCGGACGAGGACATGTGAGATTAGGGAATTGGTTTAAAATTTTATGAACACTTGAATCTTTGCAGATACTCTTGACTGATGTGAAAATACCCTTTATAAACTGGCCTTTACTAGTTAATTTCGTGAGTGGATCAATAAGACAGTGATTTTTAAGATCAATTAGCAATCCGAAATGAACTAAAAAATCTGATCCAATAATGGGACGCTTAACATCAGTCAAGGTAAATTCCCACTTAAAGCTACGTCTAAGATTTAATTGAACTTCAACAAGTTTTTGTCCATAGGTGTTTTGTCCATAGTTTTTGGCCATCTTAGTGTTATTAGCAGCAAAAAGACAAAAAGTTGAGGGGTTTAATTTGGTGGTATTGGGAATTTGCGCCAGAATTGATTAAATAATTTGTCTTAGTGGCTGGATCATAAATACATAAGCGACTATGGTTTGGAGTTTGTGTGCGATCACATGCCGCTACTGTGATGCACTCGTGTCGTTTCCCGTCTGGGAAAAAGAACACGGTTTGGTACATTTCCGAGTAGCGTACATAATAGTAACAAATATCAGGATTAGACGTGCAGTCTTTTGAGAAACTACGGTTCCTATAAAAACTACCTCTATTGGTACGATGTGGGGAACGAGAGCGATTTTCTGAAAAATATGCTGTTAATGCATCAAGCTTTTTAGACAGTTCAGAAACCTGAAGCCGCAGTATTTTTATCTCATTGGTTCCAGAGATTGCATTTTCATTATGAGTAGCACTGATCTCCGAAACTTTATCTGCGAGGACAGCAAGTTTGTCTAATTCATCCCCACTTACCGCTAATACAGTTTGTATGTTATTAGGCAAGCATTGTAGCCAAAGATTTTTCAAAAAATCCTCAGTAACTTGCCCAGAAGCTAGGTGTTTCATTTTTCTGAGCAAAACACTTGGTTTCTGATCACCAAGAGTAAGCTCTTGAAGTAGCGCTTTGGTGTTTTGGGCTATTGAATTTTCAAATATTTTTAATAATTTGTCTTTGAGAGTCGTAAATGGGTTGTCAATGGGTGGAGTGAAAATTAGGTCACTAACAGAGGAAAGGATGTCAGTATCTAAAATATTTACTAAGTAGTTATATTTTATCTTCTCATCCTTGACATTATTTGACATGAATGCCGAATCGAGTTGAACAAAAAATAATTTAATGTTGTGTTTGGAAAAGGTTGGCAATTTAGCTTGCACAGCAAGAACTTCTGTGTCCTGACTCTGCAACATTTTTATATGAAGGAACGACGAAATAAAGCAAATACCCTGATAGTTACTCTTAGTGTATACTTGATAGTTATAGAATTGAAATTAATACATAGTTGCAAAATAAAACTTTTTTATTACGATACGATACGATACGATATAATTAAACAAAATATACATGAGAGACGGAGAAAAAAAAAATATATATGTATATAATAAGGTGCAAGTACAAAAAAAAAGATTTAATGAGATATTAGATATATTCAATGGTGAATTTTCCTCAGTGCTGTAGTATTACAAAATTTGTATAAAAAAAAGGGAACAGCCATTACCGAAAAAAAATGTATAAAAAAATTAACTGTAACCATACCTGGAGATTGTAGTATAATTTGGACCTTTTTACGCTAAATTAATGCACAGTAATCAATGAAATGCCTTCACAAGTGAGACGATCGATCGCGACTTCAGATTGAAGCACGTTGCAGGTTAGGCTTACTTGCCTGTTGATATTAAGATATTTATTGCCGTCATATTAAGAAATATATTGCCGTTAAGTCGTTCAATGTCCGGGTCATCACTGTAAATTGGAGGTTACTATCCTCATTTTAGATGAGAAGTTATGATCAGAAGGTTTTTATAACCTAACAACATTTATTATAATTATAACTTTAAAAATACGTGCACACACGACATCGTTACAAGGGCAAGCCACACTCACAAACTGTGGACTGTTGCTAATTCAGAAAGAGAAAAAGTGCATTTTAGCAGTTCAGTTCAGTTCAGTTCAAAGTATCGCCATGAATTGTTGGCGCATGTTGCCACACCTATGCTAGCTTTGGTGGGATCGGCAAAAATGCAAGCTGTCCGGATTTTCATTTCCACATTTTTCCAAAAACAAGTCCCTTTTTTCGTTTATTACTGAAGCGATTTAGCAATGATTATAGGATATAGCTCGGATGAATGAAATTTGCGCTGCAGTTTGCAGCCTTGTGCAACAAATAAGAGTGAAGTATGCCAGCCAGAGTATCATTGGGATAGCTCAGTAGGGAGAGCGTTGGCACGGCAAGCCAAAGTACCCAGGTTCGAGTCCTGGTCCCGGCATATTTTCGCTCTGTTGGAAAAAATCTCAACTATGATACACCAACCATTGGATATAATTTACCTAGTTAAATATACTTTCCTCTGTTCATTATACTGAACTAGCTGACCCGCACGGCTTTGTCGGGCTCGTGATACAAACCTTAAGCATACCTGTCGAATGTTTTTCTATTTTAAACCAAAATTCTGTTCCAACGAACCTAATGTTGGGGCCTTATTGTCTTTGGCAGTGTACGTCCTCGAATTTGTATGATTTTATATTTTTAAGTGAAAATCCATCTTTTGATTTCACCGAGAAAGAATGAAGTCTAACGAAATCGCAAAGTGAGTTTCGGAAAGGATTTTTGTTTTTTTAAACCCAAAGACGTCGTTATAAAAAAATGAACTCTCAGTAATTGAATATTTCTTTGTATTTCGAAACAGGAAAATGAATGCCGATTAAATAAAGGTAGAAATGGTTTTTTTTGTTTTTTTCGCATTTCGATTTCCAGAATTGATGCACATTTTTAAAAAAATGTAGAGAAAACGAAAAACCCCTAAATGTCGTTCGGAAGTGAATTTTTTTGAAAGGGTTAGTATTAATATTTTTTAAACAGATTGCACCATTGAAGAGACAGAGGTACCGAGATTAAGTGGGTATTTGTTTTCGTATTTCGAATAGTTAAGCCGATGCGGACTTGAAAAAATGAGTGAAAAAAAACACAAATTCTAAGTTTCGATTTCTTTTTTTTTTAATGAGAAAATATTAATATATTTTAACGGATTGCACCGTTAGAAAGAAAAATGTACCTAGCTATAGTTTGTCATGTTTGTTTTGGTCGTATTTTGAGTAGTTAAGTCGATTTCGTCTGGCCAGTGTCGGGCGAATCAGCTAGTAGGACATAAAATGCATGGAAATTTAAAACTATCTTTTATAAATCTATATTTTTCCTAGTATATTATAACCATCGTTGTAGCTCATAAATTATGTATGTCTAAATTGAACTTTTTCGACCAATTTAGTATCTGCAGCGTCTAAGATTTCATTGACATTTTATTAACATACATCTGACCTGTGTGCTTGGCGTCAAGCGCCCGCTTATAAGTCATCGTCAATATATACAGGGACGAGATAGCACACACAAGAAATTTACAAAACACAGAAATACAGCCGGAAGCTCCACAGAGAGTGTGCAACGGAGCCAGCGGGATTCGAACCCGTTCCCACCTACACTCGCAAGCGATTAGCGGTGTGATGCCTTGACCACTCAGCCACGGTAGGCCCCTAAGATTTCATATAAATCTAATAAATGCAAATGTATTTCAATTTTATGTCCTGAATTCAAATGAATAGATCTGACAATAATCACATTTATTTATCGAGTTTGTGATAGACATAGGCGTATGCAGGAGGTCGCCAATCTAAATCTTTGAAAAAGTAAGAATTTTTTGCCAGATCTAACCTATTTTTCCCATTTTACCACACTCCGCCTTAACAAACATCTCCTGTACGCCCTGAAGATAGGTCCAGAGTACAAGATACAATAGATAAAAAATATATGTTTTGCTTGGAGTTCTAAAGCCTAATGATCAGAATAGACACACAATTTTTTTTCAATGTATAATAGTTTCTACAGAAGTGATCATTTGTAGGGGCGCTGAAAAATTATTTATTTAGCCGCCTAAAGCAGACTTTATTCAATGAGTACTAAAATCACACAGCATGAAATTTACGGCATGAAATTCCAAAACCTTCGCAAGCGACTTCGTTTATACCAATTTAAAATTTTCAAATAGTTGACGTTAGTCTCTCCCATTCAAAATCTCTAAATTGATCAGAATACTCATACAAGTTCCAGTCACTCATACAAGTTCTAGTTTTACATTATTTCTCTAAGTCACTTATTAGAAGATTCGGCGTAGAATACAAACAAAATGGATAATCTCCAACTATAATAAAGAAGCAAGTTTGTGTGTTTGTGTGTGTTTCTCAGTTGTGTTCTGAAGAGACCGCTGCACGCAGAGCTACAAAATTTGGTGGGAAGGTACCTTTATGCATGTAGTTTTGTACCTCGAAGCCAGGTTTTAGAATTTTTGAATAGATTTTTTTTAATTAAATTTTTTATTCGATTTTTAGTGTTTTTTCACGTTTTGATGCGATTTTTCCACATTAATAATGGGAATCCGGTTCCAATCTTTTAGCCCAATATAGTAAATTTTTGTGCTCTTTTCAATAAAGTTGATGCGAAATTCGTACAGCGATTTTTGAATTTTTGGCGATTTTTTTTCCTTTGACACTAAGAAATTTTGCCAGAATGCTTGATTGGTTCGGTGGTTGCGCTTCCATTTCAACCTCAGATACGATCAGAATCGTCATTTTTTTTCTTTTTTAGCTTGGAGAAAGTTGCTAATTCTTTACAGATAAAAAATCATGATTTTAAATATGCGATTTTTAGTGTTTTTTGACGTTTCGCTGCGATTTACCCTCATTAGTAACCGGAATCCGGTTCCAATAATCTTTTAGCCCAATATAGTAAATTTTATCCTCTTTTCAATAAAGTTTATGCGAAATTCGTACAGCGATTTTTGATTTTTTTTCCTTCGACAACAAGTAATTTTGCCCAGACCGCTTGATTGGTTCGGTGGTTGCTTTCATTTCAGCCTCAGATACACTCACAATCGCCATTTTTTTTACTCTTTTTAGCTTGGAGAAAGTTGATAATTCTTTACAGATAAAAAAATCTTAATTTTAAAAGGGAAGGGCGGATTATTTATTTACCCGATTTTTTTATTAGATTTTTTCTTTTAGTTTCATTTTTTAACATTTTTTTCATCTTTTGCAGCGTTTTTTGTTTCAAATGACGTCACAAATCGCAGAATACAAGTCAAACATCATTGGAGGACAGTTGTGATTGGTAGCTGGAAGCCAACCGAGCAATTGTGATTGGCAGATGAAAAGGTCGTCAGCTGATTGCAATTCGAACAGAGAGTTGTGAATTTTTGCCATTTGTTTTATGCGATTTTTAGAGTTTTTTCATGTATATGTCTTTTATTTATTTGATTTTAGAAATTAACATCGATAACTTACTGTTTTTGTATGTACCAAAAAAAAATTGTTTCTGTTTCAAAAGTTAATAATTCCTAATTTTTTAACGCCGTTGATTTAATTCTGTGTGAGGGAGAGGTGAATGTTCGATTGTAGTTTAAATATCGCGTTAATGCTCTCATCGAAACTCCCTACTCCCCCCCCCCCCTGCCTCCAAAATCAGAACTATTTCATTATTAGTCCGATTCAAACGAAACCTTTTCTCAGTTCCTCAGGTACTAGATAAACTTCGGTATCATTTTTTCAGCCCTTGGTTACCACTATTTCTGAATATTAATGACCAGCGAGTGGTATTTTCTAGGGTTCTATGGGCCCAATTTCAATGAGAATTAGTTAATTCAACTTAACACGAACTAATTAAGATATAGAATGGAACTAAAAGATTTTGCAGCGCCTGCTATACGGTGTCGTAGGCAGAAGGGACATGCGCCAAAGTTTCGATCGGAAATAGTTTTATTTAGAACTGAGTGCATCCCTTAGCGGTGGGAAGTGAAACTAAACAATTTTGCATTTAAAATTTGTCCGATTCAAACAAAAGGCCCGATTTCAACGACAATTGATTTATTCAATTTAACATGAAATAATTAAGATATAGATAACTAATTAAGACATAGATTTCACGCCCCCTGGTGGTGGAAACTGGAACTAAAACATTTTCTGCGCGTGCACACAGAACGCTTTTTATACGTTGTCATAAGCAGCGGGGACACGTGCCGGAGTTTCGTTCGGAAAGAGGTTTGTTTAGAACAAAGTGCACCCCCTGGCGGTGGAAAATGTAACTAAAAGATTTTGCATTTAATCTTGGTCCAATTGAAACGAAATCTTTTCTGACATTCTTCCGAGGTCTCCCAGGTACTAAATAAACTTCGGTATCATTTTTTCTGCCCTTGGTTACCATCATTTAAGAATATTATAATATTAATATCCAGGGGTGTTGATTTATTTTCTCGGGTTCTATGGGTCCAATTTCAACAAGAATCGGTTCATTCAACTTAACATGAACTAATTAAGATATATCGAATTATTTCAGACTCAGATTTGGTACTCCCTGGCGGTGGAAAGTGGAATTAACAGATTTTTCGCGCGTGCAAGGCACACCTTCTACACGGTGCCGTAAGCAGCATGAACGAGTGCCGGAGTTTCGTTCGGAAATAGGTTTATTTAGAACAGAATGCTCCACCCGGTGGTGGAAACGGGAACTAAAAGATTTTGCAGCGCGTACCTAGCTTGTCTGCTATACACGGTATCGTAGGCAGCGGGGACACGTATCGGATAATTTGTTTAGACCAAAATGCATCTCCTGCAGGTGTAACTAAAAGATTGTCCTGCGCGTGCTTCAAAAATAGTTATTTTTATTCAAACCGCATAAGAAAGTTACCGATTGGATAGTCCCAGACAACGAAAAAGTTTCATTTTCACTCATCCTCGAGTATTAAGAAAAGAATTGAAATATTTGAATTGGAACTCATAGTTTATTTGTCTGATTCCGGAAATGTGAATTTTGTGAAAATCAAACGGTAACTTTTTTTAAAATTTTGACCAAAAACTGACCCGTTTTGAATCAAATGATCCAGACATTTGAGGAGGCGTATTAAATTTACTTCCGTTTTGAGTCCATCTCTCTATTTAATTTCCGAAAGACAAAGAGTTACCAGTGGAAGGGTTTCGTGCAGCGATTTTTAAGAGTGATTTCGCATTTCATATTATGTTTTGGCGAGACCGGGCAGCGCCGGGCGGATCTGCTAGTAATAATAATAATAATAATTAAATGATTATAAGTAAAATTGTCTCAGGTAAATCATAATTAAGGTGTCAAGAAAATGTATTATATTTTAGGATAATTAAATTAAGGATTTTTTTTTCTTTTTGAGGTGTTTCTCCTCAACCGAAATCTTTGGCCCCCTTTTCTACTTCGACGCGAGTTTTGAATCCTCGGTCCATTCAGAACAGCTTTGACGGTTTGGCGCTGTTCTTTCTTCTGATAAGCCGTGTTGTTGTTTACTAACGCGCATGAACATCATGCGTGTGCGTATTAAAGAAGATATATTAAAGATTAATAAATAACTATTGATTTTCCCCCACGCAGTTAGTGAATATTCAACTATCATTAGAAAAGTATTTCTTAAACAAGATTTTATATGTTTTATACTTCCAGTTAAAAGATTTAAAATTGGAGAATGTTACATGTTACTCTGTGTTTTAATCTCAATTTTTATGTACACAATATCTCAAACGAAAATGAAACCGCCAAAGCTGTTCTGAATGGACCGAGGATTCAAAACTGGTTACTTGCGGCGCCTGTGTGCTCCGCACTTATTGCACACCAGTTCGGCGCGGCCCTGATTCTAAACAGAATTGGATTGAATATGAAAATATGGTAATGTAGATAGCAATTTGAAAGGTTTTCCTACAACCAACTCAGCACAAAAACTAACAGAAAGAAATTTCTATGACAGTAGCAGTGATCATGAAAATGCAGCTGTAAAAAATATGAAGAATGTTAGCAAGATTGTAGAACTGTAAACATTTTTTTCCTTTTTTTTTGTCTCATTATCATAGGCCGATCTACATCCCGGAATAAAACTTTTATACCCCATCTTAAATTTATGATATATAATTGCTATAATTAAAAATGGACGAGTAAAATAGTTTTAGAATTTAATATATAATCTATGTTGATTGTTGTTGATTTGGCCTGTTCTATGGACCCAGTGAGCAGCTTTCTACTTCTGCTTAGCTGTCCTAGTCCGAACATATAATCTAATAGACGCTTTCAGTGTGACGTCAGTTATGACGTTTGGCTTGGATACTGACTCCAAACAAACGGTTGCTATGTGTCATTTCTTATTAAATATAAATCGTAGAAAATATTACCAGTGCATATAATGTATTAAAACGCTTTGCTGTGAGATATAATCATAAGATTTAGGTATAATATACAAACATAATAGAAAATACAACATAGCAACTATTTGTTTGGAGTCAGTTTCCAAGCAAAACGTCATCATTAACGTCACGACTGAAAGCGTCTATGACATTCTATTAAAATACAGCCGCACAAAGTTTACAGCGCCCTCTTTACTTTCAAAATATGACTTGTGTTTTCGTCAAAACGTATACATATTAAGCGTTCCAACTTAATACTAGGACAGAGCCGCAAAATTGAAACAACTGCGCTCCCTTGTGGATGGAGGGATAATGCCAATGCGCGCGCTTTTAGGATGACGTCATAAGGTATGACACAAAATCTGCTATCTGCGCATCTCCTGAGCATATTTTGTGAATCTGTACTCAGTCAGGGAAGTTGCGTATCTTGTTTAGTATATTTATTTCCAAATATTTTCGATACAGTTTGTTTTGATAGAGATATGTATATTTAAAAAAAGAAAACATTCAAGATTCCATATTAGTTTCGGGAAAAAAGGAATTAATGCTTTGTAGCACTAATTCCTTTTCACACGAAGTTAATATGATTTGTAAATGTTTTTTTTTTTTTTTTTTTTTTTAAATATACATAACTTTATCAAAACAAATTGTATCAAAAATATTTGGCAATAAATCTAGTAAACAAGATATACATCTTCCCTGACTGAGTATAGATTCGCAACATATGTTCACAAAATGTAATTATACTTTCCAGCAATAAAAATTACCAGCAGAACCGTGCGAGGATTTTGCACTGCAATCTAATATGTTTGGCAATATCTGATATTTTTTAGATGCAGGTTGAAACTTCAAAAGAAAAATCAAGGATAAAAATATCTGCAAAAAGCATTAGTCAATCCAGAGTATCATCTCATTTATTCCATCAAAGTTACAGTAAAAACTGATCGATGATAGCAAAAGGCACGCGTTCACAACAACAGTTTCGATCTGTTTAAAATAACAAAATAATATGAAACGCATTTTAGTGTTTACGGACTATTTCATGGTTTCTGTTAAAAAAGAAAATGATAATAATAATAATAATAAAAAATAAGTGTTAGGTACACAAGAATTTATTATAGTCAGCTAATACAATGCACAAAAAATCGCACAGGTTGCGACCAAAGGGCTTTTTGGATTTCCGAATTTTGCACATTTTTAGATCATTTGCTTTGTTTAGATTTTAAGTACTTGCCGGATTTATTGACGACCAGCAATTAATCGCCAGGTTTGGCTCAATTTATCGAGGAATAAAATGCAATCACAAAAATATAACCAAAAGAAAATAAATAAATGTTTTGGTAATTTTATGTCCGGAAATCTTGCAAATAGCATTATTTTTTCTCGCCAATAGTAGTTTTAAGGTTTGAGTGAGTGTACAAATTAGAAACAATGATTTGATGTTAAAATAAAAAGTTTTGGTTTCTGTTATTATTTATTATATTGAAAAAAATTGTATTTTAAATATAATGAGTGAAAAGGGCAGGTGTTTTAAATGGATGTATTATTTAAATTTTCGAAATGAATGCAATACAAACGCTGGTGATGGGGACAACATTTAGCGATTTATAAACTGCGCTCGGCTAACTTAAGAGGCTATTTCACTCACACGAAAACACACACTCGTTAATGTTATTCCTACGGGACAGTTATTTTATAATATCTCGTTTTCGTTTCAATATTTTATTATTATTATTATTTTGCATTGGATAGCTGAGATTGATCTCTACGCAGGCCGGTTTTTACTTTTTCGATTATGTTTACAAGTTTTTTTTATTAAGATACTTTCACTTTCGGAGCCGGTTTCGAAAGTGAAAGTATCCTCATTAAAATAACTGCAACCAAAATCGAAAAAATGAAAAACGGCCTGCATAGAGATCGATCTGAACTATCAATGCAAAAGAAAAAAAATCGTATAAAAATATTGAAATGCAAACGAGATATAAAATAATTGTCCCATAGGATTAACATTAGCGAGCGGGTGCTTTTGCATGAGTGAAAAAAAAAGAGTACTTTTAGTACTATTTTTTTCCACACTATTTTATTTACCTTACTTGATTTATATATATGTTATGGTCAATATGATTAATCCGGTCATTAATAATAATAACTGGCTTTTATTAATAACTAGCAAGCTACGCCCGCTGCGCTAGTCGGTTTTTACAAATGAACCTTGAATCAAACGAAATATATCGTTTAATTTGACCTTGTATTTGAAAGCAATGTGCATATTTACCTGGAATATCCTTCCACATTACTGAAAAATGACGTCATTGCGCTATTATATTTTCTAATGTGCAGTCAAAATTTTAGCTGTTAACCCTTTAACGGGCGGTGTCCACAAAAAAGGACACCTAATTTTAATTCCAAAACTGACAAACCGCACCAAGAATATTTAATTAAAATTTTCGTTTTATTAAGTACCGGAAAATAAGCAAGTTTTTATTTTCTAATGAATTCGTTTGTAATTTCTGGTGTCAGTCCATTATTTCATCATTTTTCAAACAGAGTTACTCCGCGCCGGAAAGGGTTAAGGACCAACTCTTTTATTTGGTCATTTACATTTAGGGTTTGCTAAAGAATGATAAAACTATATGCAATATACTAAATCCATCACTAAAATTATCGAACTAACAATGCAAATAAATTAACTAACAAAATCCATTCAGTAGAAGTTTTTATAAAGGCTAATCTTCGATAATCGGGTTAATCTGATTATAGAACTTTTCCACATAATTCTAAAACTAACGGAACGATATGAAATATACTAAAACCATCCTTACAAATTATCTACTTAACAATGCAAGTTGCAAAAAATACGCCCAGTAAAAACTTTCAAAAAGACTAATCTTTCGGAATCGGGTTCACCTGACTATATAGCCTTCACACATAACTGTTTGACTAAGCAACGTAGAACAATATGTAGTACGCTATAACCATTAATGAAATAGCATCTAACTAACAATACAATTCTTATCAAAATCCGTCCAGTAGTACTTTTTCAGAAGGCTAATCTTTCATAATCGGAATCAAATATTGAAAAGTTTAATATTTGATAAAAAAAATGGTCACCCGATTTTCGAATTTCCCCCTATAATTCCAGAACTAAGCAACGTAGAATGATATGTTATATAATAAAACTTTCCCTAGAAAATTATCTAACAGTATAGGTTCCATCGAAATCCATTCGGCAAAATCTTTTTAAAAGGCTAATCTTTCATAATCGGATTGATCTAATTATAGAACTTCCCATAATAATTCTATAACTAAGCTACGCAAAACGATATGTTATGCAATAAAACCGTCCCTGAAAAATTATCTTATTAACATCATTACAGTTTAAGTTCTACAAAATTCCATTCAGCAGAACTCGACTTATAAGCAGCCGGAACGAAATTTCATATATGTAGAAGTAAATAGAAGTATATTGCCATTAATATAGTTTGCATTTAAATGAAAAAGAAGGTATTTTTCGGTTAGCCGAGCGCCAGTGAATATATATATATATATATATATATATATATGCATTTTTGTAGATATATGTGTGTATATATCTATCACTGACGCCCGGCTAACCGAAAAGTACCAAAAAAAAATAATAATAATGCAAAAATGCTGTCGTACACTTGAAAAAACACCTTTTGCCTTAAAATCTCTCATCAAAACTGTTTTTCTTTTTTTTTTAAATAAAATTAGTAACAGTTTTTTCTTTTATTTTTCCAGATGTATAGTCATTTCAATTTTTTCTGCAATAACAACAAAAAAAAAAGCACCTTTTGGCTTAAAATCAAATTTTTTGGGGTCAAAAGTAAAATCAAAATCGCCAAAAACAAAAGATAAATCGCCGAATATTATTTCAATAGCAATCTTGCCCCTTGAATAATTTTTTAAGCATTACGAACATTCCCAATCATGCTTAAATTAAATATTTTCGTTTTATAATATTGTCTCTCATCAAAACTCTTTTTCTTTTTTTTTTCTTTTCTTTCTGTTTCTTTTTTCTTTCTTTAATAAAATTATCGACAATTTTTCTTTTATTTTTCGAGATGGCCTTTTCATTTCTTTCTGCAACAATAATGGTCGCCAATAAATTAGCAATGGTAACCTTTTCAGCCAAAATAACAGAACTTTCTATCATAATTCTGTAACTAATGTACGTAGAGCAACATGTTATATACTAAAACCTTCCCTGAAAAATTATCTATCGAACAACGTAAGTTCCATTAAAATCCATTCAGTGGAACTCGAGTTATAAAGGAACGGAACGAAATTTCCGTTTGTGTTTTATATATATAGTAGTTGACCGCGGTTATTATTAATAATGACCGGATTAATCATATTGACCGTAACATACATATATGTAAATGTGGAATTTTGTAATTGATTTAAAACTATGCTAGAATCTTAAAAATTATGTACACAGATATGTTTTCTGTGATATTTTTGTAACCTAACTATAAATTAATAAATTAATTTTATTGAATATTTATGTTATCCGGGCGCAGGTGATAAGTCACCAAAAATTGTATACGATTGTTGCAACTGTATACGATGTTCAACAATGAAGATAATTATGTACCAAACCACGATTTTAAAATATGCCAGCTGGTTGTGAGATTGCAACAATGAAATATTTAAACACTAAAAAGTAGAAAATAAAATATTACATGTTACAAAATAAAATGCAATATAAAGAAAATAGAAAAAGTGATTGAAAGAAAAAGTGTAATATTTTTTGGAAAAAAAAATACGCTTTATTTTTTATTTGTGATAAATCACTTTATTAGATTCAAAACAAAGTTTATTGGTATTATTAAAAATTGGCTATAAATATATATGTTCATGTGAGGCATGTGGAATCAATATAACGGCTTTAAAAACGTATTTGCCATATTATTTGCTATACCTGATTGTTGGCCATTTGAAAAATAAATTACAACTTTTCTTTAAGTAAGAAATTGGATTTTTGGGAATAAATTAAAAGAAGGTTTTTTAAAATACATTTTCATTAAAGTTCCATTAATATAAACCACAGTATTGATTTAGGTATGGTGCCGTATCTTGGCGTATATCAAAAACAATAGGTATAGCAGAAGTACCACATAAATAGATTCTCAAAAATTAAGTTGCAGAAATAAATATACATTTTTTAAATAATGGTTAACAGCTGATACATTTATGCCTACTTTTTTTCTAATTTCATCAGATAGTAAATCAGAACGTCAAAGATTTAATACTAACATTATGAAATAAAACTGAATATACTTTTAAAAGTACTTCCAACAAATTATATTTGCCGAAACGTCAGTGAAGGCTTACTGTTGAGACCCGAAAAGTTTTTGGTTTCTGTCTGTTTGTCTGTCTGTCCGTTTCGCGATAACTGCCGTAAAAATGATCCGATTAGTTTGATTTTTGGTAGGTATGTTGGTGAGATACCCGGAATTAGCTGTATAGTTTTTAGTTACATTTGGTTCATTCGTTCGGAAAATATAGAACATTTCTTTTTATATCATAATGCTTTCCTATGGGAATTCAGACGATTTTGAATTTTTTCAGTCGTTGAAAATAAAATGTCGCATTTGATTAATGTATTTAAACGGTAAGTTACGAAGGCTAAAATTTATCAAGTCAGGTTTTAAATTATTCAAATTAATTTGAAATTTTGTTAATACATTCGTCAGATTTTTTAAATTAGGTGTATAATTTTTGGTGCAATTTTATACATCTGTTCTAATAATATAATACATTTTATTCTATCATTTTCTGCAATTTTTAAAATGCATTTATTTTTATTTTCCTCTTTAATTTAACCGTAACCTAGCAACTAAATTTTAAAGAATATCAAAATAATAAAATTCAAATAATTCAGACTATTTTGCCACAATATTTTATTGGGTGATTTTAATATTTTATTTAAATAAATGAGAATTTATTTTGATACAAGTTACCTTTTAACTACAGAATGATAACCGAAGCATTTTTACATAAGGTATTATTCATTTCTGGAAGACATGTGGATTATTCGTGGTTGAAAATTAGTATTATTTTTAAAATAGGATATAATATCTCGTACAACGAGATGGTTAATCTAAAGAAATTAGCGTAGTAAAACGCATCCATACAGCCTGAAATAGCACAATTACTGGAAACTGAGTTCATAAAAAGTTATCACAAAAAATACTTTATAGCGCCAAATCACGGTTGCTATTTAGTGAATTGACAGTGGGCACGATTATGAATGATTACACAATAGGTTTAAAAGTTTTCAAATAAGCCTATTTTTGAGAGATTTTACTATTGCCATCGAGTTAGAACAAGATGTACGTATGTAATAGAATGACCATCAAAACTGTTTTTCCGAAACAAAAATTGTAATAACACTAGATTTCTGCAATAGATATAAGTGAAATACAGTAGATTCAGTTTACATTTCCATAAGTTGCTTTTGTACACGAGATATTATTCAACTTATCTATCAGATGCGAGTGTTTCGTGGTTGGCAGGTAAGTAAATATTGCTATTTAGGTACTAGGATAACATGAAATTATTTTCTGAATTTTTGCTTATCCTAATAAAACCACTGTGTAGAACGAAATCCAAGATATACTGGAATCATTCACACAAACAATAGGAAATCACGAATATAAATGTAATAAGATTACGGGGGGTTCAGAGGGGCAGAGCCCCCTTGAAGAAATGTATTGTTTTAATCTAAAAAATAAAATAAGAAGTTCATAAGAATGTCAGAATATTATTGCATAAACCGTGTTTAATTTAACGTTTTTAATTTCTGAAACCTTCGAATTATTTTATATGCGTATAATTTTATATGCGTATAAGTATATATGTAATAATTGCCGAAACGTCAGTGAAGGCTCACTGTGGAGACGCGAAAAGTTTTTGGTTTCTGTCTGTCTGTCTGTCTGTTCCGCAATAACTGCTGTAAAAAAAGTTCGATTAGGCTGATTTTTGGTGGGTATGTTGGTGAGGTACCCGGAATTAGCTGTATAGTTTTTAGTTACATTTGGTTCATTCGTTCGAAAAATATAGAACATTTATTTTTAGGTCATAATGCTTTTCAATGGAAAGTCAGACGATTTTTTTAAATTTTAACATTCACCGAAAAGAAAATATTGCATTGTGATAATTGTAAATGCTAAATTATGGATTCTAAATTTACGAAATGGAGATCTTAATTAAATCCTATCGCTTTGAAAATTTGCCAATATATATATTAGAGTTTCGAAATTAATTGAATAAATTATTAGGAAATTTTATGCATTAATTTGAAATATATCAAACATTTTAATTTCTCATTTTTTACAAAAGATTCCAATGCATTTTTTTTCTCTCTTTCATTAAATGGTTGCTAAGCAACTATATTTCAAAGAATATCAACAAAGGAAAATTCAAGTGAATCGCATTATTTTTACGCGAAATTTTATTAAAAATTGCCAATTTTCGGGTTACATAAGTTTTTAATATGCTTTTTTTAATGAAATAGATGAGAATTTATTTTAACTACTAAAAAATTATTACCAAATCGGTTTTCCAAATGAAAATAATAAAAATGTTGAATGCGTAAATTGAATATAGGTCACATAAGAAGATACAGATAATGTTAAAAATGAGTGATTTGTAGAGCTGACGTTGAGGCCTCTGATCTGTAGATTTACTAGTTTATTTAAATAATAAAATATATCCTAAAACAATCTAGAAGAACAAATAAAAAATAAGACAACAGTCGAAATGTTTTGCGAATGAAATAATCGTTTGCTTTTTGGTTTGCCCATGCGCAGTTATTTCATAGATATTTCAACAATTATTGAACCAACATATGATCCTAAAAGACCCGACCATTCGCCGATTTGCTGCGTGCTGATTTTGGAAGGGGCGTTTGGCGTCTCGTGGTTAGCACTAGAACAACAAACTGCAGTTTATAGAACACGCGAATGATATAGTTATATGATTTTTTTTTTTATTCGATGACCACCTTGGGTTTCCCGAGGTGGTCATCTCTGTATATCTTATGAGGTGTTGCGTGGCTTTCTGCAGTATTGACAGTCGAGCAGACTATTTTGACCCAGATGATAATAAAATATCGATGCATTATTTTCCGAAAGATGAAAAAATTAAGGAAGCATGGATTCAAGCAATCGGCAGGCAAAGTATGTTTATTTCCCTTTTATTATTTTATTTAAGTTTATTAAATGTTAATTATGCATTTAATCTAATAAGATGGCTCATAATTTTACTATAAAAGGAACAGAAACTTATAGAATAATAAAATATCTGTTCTAAACATTATGGCTATTAAATAAAACTGCTTTTTTTTTCCATCACAAGCACGCCATACCTAGACCTACATGTGTGCCTAGCGCTATACATTTATAAAATCATAAATCTTTAAAACATTCTAATTAAGAATTTATACAATTAAACTTTTCTTTTATCTATCACTTAGCCAAGGGATATGCATAAGAAATTATCCTGATTTCTGTATTTTTTGGCTTTTGTATTTCAGGAATTTTTTTATTAATTTTCAGTGACGTTTATAATAATTCACCCATCTGTAACATAATCTTTTGAATTAAAAACTTTTATTGCGATATGACGTTTTAAATTAATCTTTTTGCAACTTGACTCATTCAAAGATAATCAATATTTTATATTTTAATGAGTAAATTTTGAATTTTCTCTGCATTTTTAATTTATTTTGTACAATTGAAACTTTTGAAAATCAGTGATAGAAAACAAAAAATGTTAGAATAGCTTTAATATCACAATATTACTTGCATAATACTGCGTTAATTTCCTTTTATATATCTATTAATAATGCAAGCATATATTCAGTATTTAGGATTGTCAGCATCTGATAACGTATTCCCAAAGAAGCATTATTTGCCTAATTCCTATTACTTTAATTCTTTAAGGAAATGTCCATTTTTTTTCTTTCTTTCTTTATTTTTGTGTGTGTGTAAATTGTAATGCTGTTAGTCGATTTTTTAGTGAAAGATTTTTTTCTTGTTGCACTGTTTTGTTTTAATGATTTTATTTTTGTGAAAGTTTTCTTTTATCTAATGAACTTTTTAAATTACAAGTTAATATATTTAAAATCTTATGGAGATGAAATATTTATCAAGTTTTTACTTTCATGGAATGAAATTTTGTCAGGGGCATCGAAGCGGGGACCCAGTTTTTTCCTCAAATTCATACACAGGATGTAAAGCAAACTTTCCCTTAAAATAGTTTTTAAGGTGCTTAAAAGTGATTACTTTTTTCTGTAAAGTTCATATTAAAAAAAACGTTTCGAGGATATTTATTGGTCAAAATATGATGAAAGGGGTATACTATTGGCCTTCAATGAATGTTAGCTTATTGTTTTTTTCAATCAGCGCCTGAAGGAAACATGACCTGTGGCTCTAGGGCACCTCCAATTTTAGTGCACATTTTTCATAAAACATGTTTTAAATCCATTTTGATTTTGCACTGTTTGCAATAAATGTTTTGTTCATTTAGAGTAGAATAAAATTAAAAACCAAAAATATATTTATATAAATATGTATTTATATATTTAAAAATTTGCCCTTTTTTAAAAAAATGCTAAAAAATATGTTTTAGCACCCAATTACTTGAGGATAACTGGATGCTATATCTTTTATAACTATATGATAGTGCATGCTAATTTTTGTAGCAAGTAGGTGCTAGAAAAGAAAAGCAGAACTAATTTATTGATATATATATATATATATTACAAATTAAATCAAATGTTTAGACATTGTACAGTCCAATCTACAAAATTATATACTTGCTATTATTCATGGCACAGATGTCATATACGCGTCCCATTGGCGCGATTGCAACAAAATGGCAATTTTATGCCAAACATGGTAACCCGGTTATTTTGTTTATGTGTTAATATTTACGATTTATTGTGCTATTTATGTTTATTATTTATAACTGTTTAATTATTATTGCATGTTATTTGTAACTAATATTCAAAAACAAAGTTTTCGCCAAATTAGCAGTGGGGGGGGGGGGGGAATCGCGCCAATGTGGAGCGTATATGACATCGGTGCCTTATTCGCAAGTCATTTATAATAAAATCGCAGCAAAAGTTGACTTTGAATAAAGTCTTTTTTTTTTTTAATAGGTTTTTTTTTCTTATTTTAATTTTAATATAGACTTTCAGCTGCAAAAGTTAAAACATTTTGCATTTTATTTTAATTAAAAAAATTGAGCATAACGTGAAAAAAATTCCTAGTATCGTTTATCAATGTAATAAAAGAAATAAAGAAAAAATGGTAAAATTCAAGAAAAAAATTATCTATCTGCCGAAAAAATACCTATTAAAAAATTCAGGGTTAATTTGGAAAATGGACCAGCGCAGCGGGCATAAGCCTGCTAGTATAGTAATAATTAAAAATGCTTTATATCAGTTTTACAGTTGCTTCAATTATTACAATGTAGATTAAGAGCTTCAATGATTTTGAATAAAAACAAAATATTCCTGCTTTTCTAAAAAGTAGCATACAATGTTAGTTATGTTAAAAATGAATAAATTGCAACTGGGCCATAGGCACACCTGTTAAAAAATTTTGCCCCTCCATAAATTTTATTTTGCCGGTGCTCATATTTTTTAGTATTTGTCCCCAACAAAATTAACTCTCAATTCACTGTGTTTTGTTTCCTTTTCAGCTTTTTTTGTAAATTATCATAATATTTTTATAAATTGCTGAGCATCAGTAACAGTACATTTACATTTCATATGCACTAAAAAATAATAAACGTGTTTATTAAAATAGCACATCTGCAAAGAATTCTAATAATTGACTCATATCCAATGCCATTAGTTTTCGGATAGAATACGCAAGTGCATATCATTTAAAAAAA
The DNA here is from genome assembly GCA_963931845.1 of Maratus michaelseni. Classification (NCBI taxonomy): domain Eukaryota; kingdom Metazoa; phylum Arthropoda; class Arachnida; order Araneae; family Salticidae; genus Maratus; species Maratus michaelseni. The sequence continues at coordinate 362,369,119 of OZ007586.1, read as the reverse complement.
GACTTAAATAAGGGGAATATATTGAAACATCTTAATGGATGTGGGGGGGGGGGGAGGGGGAGAGTTGGTAAAAATGATATAATCGATCTTTAAATAAGGGAAATTTTTGATAAAATAACATATCAATGTTAGTTATGTTAAAAATGAATTTTAGAAATTGCAACTGGGCCGTAGGCACACCTGTTAAAAATGTTGCCCCTCCCTAGATTTTATTTTGCCGGTGCTCATATTTTTTAGCATTTGTCCCCAACAAAATTAACTGTAAATTCATTGTGTTTTGTTTCCTTTTCAGCTTTTTTTGTAAATTATCATAATATTTTTATAAATTGCTGAGCATCAGTAACAGTACATTTACATTTCATATGCACTAAAAAATAATAAACATGTTTTTTAAAATAGCACATCTGCAAAGAATTCTAATAATTGACTCGTATCCAATGCCATTAGTTTTTGGATAGAATACGCAATTGCGTATCATTTAAAAAAAAGACTTAAATAAGGGAAATATATTGAAACGTCTTAACCCGCATAGCATGCACAGTCACAGTGACGTCATTGTGACGTCACTGTGAGTCACGTACGTCACGTCACATCTATGACCAAAATGCCACCACTTTGTAACGTCACACTGTGACCAAAATGTGAACATCTTGGAGATCTAAAGAAAACTTAAAATAAACTTTAGAACATCTTATGGCATAAAGAAAATTACTTTTTGACAGCTTTAAAAAATTTTGTGACGTTGCAATGACGTCACTGCAAGTCACATAAGTCACGTAAAACCTATGACCAAAATGCCAACACTCTGTGACTTCACGGTGTGATCGGAGAGTGAATTTGGGAAAAAAAACTCATAAAGTATAGATTCGAATTATGTCTTGTACCTAAATCATTAATAAAAATATTGTCACACACTATTTAAATATATTGAGTATTTCCAAAATAAAATAATAAATAAATATCTGTTTACATATATGAGGCAGATAATTTTTTACAATTTTCATTACCATTTTCATGAAATTTAACAAAATATACTATATAATACACAGGTAAAAATCCTTAAATAGAAATTTAGTTACTTATCGAGTTATAAGCAATTCGTGTCACGTGACGACCAGTTTTTCTCCTGTCTTTCACTGTCACGTCGGATATTCAAATCAAAACGCCGACTTTGACATTCTTTTCTGAAAGATCTTCTGCTTTTAACAAAAAATGAAAAAGGTTTTTCAATAACATAGTTTCTGAATAAAACCACGAGCCAATTTCGTGTTTTTCCGAGCAAAAATGAATTAAAAACATGTTATAAAGTGTATGTCATTCCTATAACAATTTATCCAAAACTGGCCAGTTCTTAGTAAGATGTCACCTCTATTAAATATATTGCTCTTTTCGATAGAGTGTAAAAAATGAAAAAAAAAACACAAGCACTCCGGGAGTGCCGACAGAAGTGAAAACATGAATTTCAATATATTATATATATATATATATATATATATATATTATATATAATATATATTATATATTATATATTATATATATATATATATAATAAAATACCACTGTTTAATTTACATAAAAATAATATATAAATATATATTAAATATAATATAAACCCACCCTACCTCATACCGAACTATGCACAATACATGTACATACTTATATACATAGGTGTTGGTTACAGTAACAGTGTCGGGAGTTAAATGGTTTTTTCCCATATCAAAAAATGTCCAACGCGCCTAAAGAAATTTTACCTTCAGATGTACAGAGGTGTCGGTAACAATGTCGGTTACAGTAACAGTGTCGCGAGTTCAATGGTTTTTTTCCCATCTCAAAAAATGCCCAACGCGCCTAAAGAAGTTTTCACTTCAATAAATTCTTCATCATTGCAACTGCATGTACTTTCATGAATACACCTCTTTAGGTCTTTTGCATATCCATTATAATTAAACATAACACGGCCTAAAGTCTTATCATATTTAAATGGCTTAACTAATTTTACTTTACTCACTGGTAGTAGATCATTGTACTTGTTTAAATATTTACCCAAAATTAACTCCTTTATAGCAATTCCCCACATAATCCAATATAAAATAGATCTTTTCTTCCGTACTTTTCTGACAGTTCTTTAAATTACAATATCTCTGTAGATCCTGTTTCTTGATTCTATACCGCAATAAATCCAAGCCCAAATCGTTATTAACATTTCTTGTGCTAGATTGTAAAGTTGTTAAAGTCTCCGGCAGCAATTTATTTTTTATATTAAATATAATTCCCTTAATGTCATTTTCCCTTCGATTACCATCACAATTAAATATGGATTTTTTTTATTTCTTTACAAGTATTTAGATTTTTCGAAGTATTCAAATTGATATTATGTCGAATATCACTACTGATAAGCTCTTTCCTTATATCATGTTTTATTTTGTCATAAATAGATTTTGTCATCATCTTTATTTATCCAGATTCCTACTTCTAAAATTCTGTAGGACATTCTTCTTGCAATGTATATATATATATATAATTATAATATCTATGAATTTCAAAATACATATCAAGTTATATATATACTAAAATACAATTATAAATTTACACTAACCACACTATATAGCCAAAAACAAATAACATTATATCAACTGAACACTAAAATATAACCAATTAAAACTATAATACAATTATAACCAAACACAAAATACTAACGAAAAACCAATACCAGGAAAATTAAACCTGAAGGCAGGAGGGCATGGCTAACGACATGCACTGCAGGGTTAAAACTGGTTTCCACGCAAGCAACGTCCCCCTTCTCCTGCCGAGACCAAATTAATTCAAACTATCAACCAAAACACTAAGTACACAGCAGTAACCAACCCTATCTGAACTCTTCGAACAACTGATCTAGACCACACTTAGCATTCAAAAATGAATTCAGTTTACTTCTATATTTACTTCTACCTATAAAATTAATCATATTTCTCCATACAAAGTTCACAGGGTAACTCTGCATCAATGCCATGTTAATCCACTCCATGAATTCGCCAACTGCATCACCAAATCTTGAACATAATCTATCAATACGAACTAAACCGTTTGTAAACACATTTCTAAATGCTGAAATATGCACGTTCGATTCAAAATTTAAGATCTTTAAAGTTTTAAAATCGAAATCATTTCTCTTGTCATAAACCCTTGTTATCAAATTGTCATTCTCCAACTCTAAATTCACATCCAGATAATTGATGTTTTTAATATTCTGGGAGGAGAGTTGGATAATATTTAAAATCTAGGTTTACATTTTTCCTTATTTAATCCAACTATTAAAACATCATCAATATACCTATAACTCAATATTTCTCTATTTAAAATATTGTTATTCTCATATATATATGTAAGTACATGTCAGCTAAAATTGAACTGCAACTCCCTCCCCCCCCCCCCATTGGGATTCCCCGAATCGATTTAAATACTCTACTCCCCTCATACCAGTAATTCTCTTGCACTACCAACTGAAACAAGTTAATAAACCAATCTTTATCGCTATCTATATTGCTGTTTTTGTTATAAAAATCTATAACCTTGTCCTTTAAATCCAGTAAGTTAATGGTACTGTATAGGTCTGCAAAATCATATACAAACAAACTCTTTGTGTTTTGATGTTTTTTCAATTTATCTAATAAAATGTAACTGTTCATTATAATAAATGTGGACTTCGTACTCAACACTATCTATCAGACACACTACTCAAAACTCCCAACAATTTCTTATTAGCAGACTCTAGGTATGAACCATATCCACAAGTTACAATTCTAAATTTCACTGTTTTTTTGTGAAACTTTGGCACTATAACAAGATATGGGAAACGTTGACTTTTCTACTTCAACTTAACTTTTTTATATAGTGCCTTAACCCTGTTTTCCATCACTGAAACTTTCAATTTCAATAGCTCATAGTTATCGCTGTTATTATAACTTTCATTTAATATTTCACTATAAATTTTTTTACAGATTAATGCATAACTTGTGTTAGCTTTATCGACATATGTAATTATAAATTTACTCTGAAGCTCTTTAATAGATTTCGTTAACCTAGTATAATCCTCTTGAGACACCGTCACAATCTCTAACACACACACACACACATATATATATATATATATATATAAACTTATTGCAAAAATTAACCATTGAAACAGAAGCAACTGACCATATGCAATTAAATATATTATATATATATATATTATATATAATTATATAAATATTTCATATATTATATATTTAATTATATAAATATTTAATATATTATATATTTAATGATATAATATAATATAATATAATATAATATAATATAATATAATATAATATAATATAATCGGGTATATTATTAATGTCCGTGAACGTCTGTGTGTGTGTGTTTCTGTCTGTGCACTCCACCTTTGTACCCGCAAAGGCTCCGGGACCAGGCGACGCACGGACGGCGGACGCGGACCGAAAAATTCGCAAAAAAGGCGCGACGCTCAAGTTTCGATCGGGTCGGGATTCCGACCCGGACCCGGGGAGTTATTAATGAGCGAAAGTGTTTTAATTACCGACCGAAACCGAAGTTGGAAGAGAAGTCAAAACAGCGAAAAGTTCGCCTCCGCCGAGGGTTGCCGGTACACGTCCGGTCCGGGAAGGAAAAGGCAGGGGGTTCCCAGGGAGCGATTTAAGCCCCAAACCGCAGCGCAGGTCCGACCCCTATCTCCGGAAGTCGGGGGGCCAGAAATTCGTAAGTCGCACGTACGCAACCGGGACGTCGTCAGGTCTCATAAATTCGAAAAATCGTTTCCGTGCGACGATTAGAACCGTAAAAATCCTTTAAAAATCGATCTATAAAAAATTATTTTTCTTTTCTTTCCGAGCTGCGATTCCCAGATCGGAGACGCACGGCCAGACGATTGTCTGGATCGGCATTTTCTTTGACGGAGGTGAGGTCACATGACGTTCAACTGGGGTTTTACAGAGGGGGGGGGGGGCATCTCTGATTCTAAGAGGCGCAGAAATTCCAAACTTTGACAGGGCGACGCTAAATGGATTCTGCTTTCAGAATATCTAAAAATTATTGTCATATCTTCATTACGAGCCGATATATTATTTTATTGTATAATTAATCATCGTTATTTGTATAATTAAAGCAAAAGAAAGATTTCCATTACAGTGCCGGCTAGATATTACGATTTTAAGAAGTAGGCCGCGTCTAAAAACTGCATTACGAGTATTTTCAGTTTTTGTTTTAGAGTGGCAACCAGATATTATGATAGGAAAAAGCGGGCTTCGCCCGTTATCGATTTTTTTTTTTTTTTTTTTAGTTTTAAGTTTTTCTACAGCTCACTGTCTTTGAACTAGAACTCAGGTAGTCTACATAAGTTGTTTGAGGAAAAGCAGTGTCATCGCCAACCCCCCCCCCCCTCCCCCCGCTTTTTATGACAGTGCCGGCTAGATATTAGGATTTTAAGAAGTAGGCCGCGTCTAAAAACTGCATTATTATTTTAAGTTTTAGTATTTTAAGTTTTTGTTTTAGAGTGGCAACCAGATATTACGATAGGGAAAAGCGGGCTTCGCCCGTTATCCATTTTTTTTTTTTTTTAGTTTTAAGTTTTTCTACAGCTCACTGTCTTTGAACTAGAACACAGGTAGTCTACATAAGTTGTTTGAGGAAAAGCAGTGTCATCGCCAACCCCCCCCCCCCCCCCCCCTCCCCGCTTTTTTCTTTTAACTGTGGTCCGTTTCTATAACTAAGAAACTATGTTACGGATGTCCACCAAACTGATTCCAAACATCATAATTAAAGTAATAAGGACCCCCTATCCAGATATTATGATAGGGAAAAGCGGGCTTCGCCCGTTATCGATTTTTTTTTTTTTAAGTTTTAAGTTTTTCTACAGGTCCCTGTCTTTGAACTAGAACTCAGGTAGTCTAAATCAATTCGACTCGACATCGATAGAGCTTACCGATTTTATTTCGTTTTTCACCACTAGGGGGCGCTTTCCTATCTTCGGTTCTACGGGCATGAAAACGACGGGGTATGGCTCATTCGACTCGACATCGAAAGTCTTAACGGTTTCAGTTATGATCATATAAACAGATTGCGCCACCTGGTAGCGGAAGGTGGAACTAACGTATACTGCAGCGCGTGCGCAGCACGACTGCTATACGGTGCCGCAGGCAGCGGGGACCCGAGCCGCAGGTTCGTTCAGTTAGAAGTTTATACTATTCCATGTGCAATTTAAGGGATTATCCGGTGCATGCGTAGCACAACCGTCATACGGTGCCGAAGGCAGCGGGGACCAGGGTCGGAACGACTGCTATACGGTGCCGCAGGCAGCGGGGACCCGAGCCGGAGGTTCGTTCAGTTAGAGGTTTATACTATTCTATGTGCAATTTAAGGGATTATCCGGTGCGTGCGCAGCACGACCGGTATACGGTGCCGAAGGCAGCGGGGACCAGGGTCGGAGGTTCGTTCGGTTAGAGGTTTGTACAATTCAGTGTGCTAATTAAGGGATTACCAGGTGCGGGCGAAGCCAGCTAGTATAATACTACTGTTTAATTTACATAAAAATAATATATAAATATATATTAAATATAATATATACATAATTTTCATAAAAAACAATAGCGCACAGGCAAGCATGGGGCGCGCGACGCGCCCACCCCGTCCTACCTGATACCGAAGTATACACAATACATGTACATACTTATATACAGAGATGTCGGTTACAGTAACAGTGTCGCGAGTTCAATGGTTTTTTCCCATCTCAAAAAATGCCCAACGCTCCTAAAGAAGTTTTCACTTCAAATATACAGAGGTGTCGGTAACAGGTCGGTTACAGTAACAGTGTCGCAAGTTCAATGGTTTTTTTCCCATCTCAAAAAATGCCCAACGCTCCTAAAGAAGTTTTCACTTCAAAATTGTACTTGGGAAATTTGATTGCAATTTAAATTTATATCGAAATTACTTTATAAAGCCTATTAAATCAATTTTTATTTAAAATTTATCTTTACTTTTGACGTCTAAAGCAAATGCAATGGATTAAAAAATATATAAAAATGTAATGTTTCACAGCTTATTTCTAAGAATACAAAACTCTCTCATATAAAAAAGAATATTATAGCATCATTAGAAGTTCATTTTTCAGCCATATAAATTATAAAGCTTTTGAAATGTCTTTATTTAAATTATTTTCTTCCTATATCATTTGCAGTACAGTTGGAAAATCTGCTAGTTGTTATTTTGTTGTGTTTAAACAATACTGCGCGCGCATATTGAAGGCAGACGATTTTTTCTCATTCGAAGTCCGGATTAGCGTGTGTTGCGTTCTTTTAAGTTTGTAGATTTATACTGTGTAAGTAAATTAACGTTTTAAAGTGAACAATCTCCATTTTAAAGTAAACCATCCATTTTAACATCTTCCTGTGTCTAGCCGGGTGCGTTCATAAGGCCTGGGTGATATTTGATTTCTCAGATCTATGAACACACCTCTTCTGCTGGAATAATTTGAAAATTATTGTGGTGGATTTACAGTCTAATTTTTCAATGAAAGGGAAGCAGATAAGGAGCATTCAATCGTAACCCCTTTACCTATAGATCAGCAGGTAACTTTTAATATATTCGCAGTTTTGTTAATAGTGCATGTTTAGTATTAGTACATTTAATAGTGCATTATTTAAAAGTTAAGATGTTTAAATTTTCTTTTAAAAAATCACTTGTATTAAATTTTAGCTTTAATGTTTTAAATTTTTTTAATTAGACTGTTTGGAAAAAAGCTTAAAGTATTTACTAACAGTATGTATTCTAAATGTAAAGTGTTATTTAAAATGAGGAATTTATTTAATATTTTGCGTTTCTTAGTTCAATTTTCATAGTTATTCATTATAATTAAAAACATTGCAATTTTTAAAACTATTAATATTTGATTTGCAATTTGATAATTTCGTTGCTAGTGTAGGTTTCCAGAAATAATTTTCCGGTATATTTGAAAAAAAAATGTGACAATTTAATGCATTGAATAATTTATTTGTTGAGATATGTCAATGTTAGGTGCACAAAAATAATAAATATTGATGAAACAATAAAATAACTGTTTAGTTAAGGTAATTTTTCCAGTTGTGTTATCGAATGTTTTTACTGTAAAAATTGATATTTAAGTTCTGCATTTAGTATTCTATCAAAAACTATTAATAAAATAATTTGTAAAAAAATATATAAATATATAATTTTTTTTTTGGCATTTATGATCTTAAGTTCTATATTTCATTTACAACGAAAACTGTTTTACTGCTTGATACAATGTTTATTATTTAATAATATCGCACAATAGGTATATCTATTATTTAAATTGATTCCTAATATAAATTTTTCAGAATGCTTATTTTAAAATGTATACTTATATTTTCTTTAAAGTTGTTCTCAAATCCAAAATAGCTAATTTCTGACATATCTCTGAATTCATTTTTATTCGAAAATACATGAAATTGGCAGGTGTTCTTATTCAGAATAGGGTAGATGTGCCAGTAATGGACCACCTTCCAGTAATGGGACACCTTCAATGTTTTTGGTTTTTAAAAAAATAACCAATAAAATTTCAGCCTTTTTTATTTCATTAATATGCTATCTTTAAATTCTAGTTTTAAATACAATCATAATATCAATTATCTATTACTTTTTGTGAGGTGTCCATTACTGGAATTTAGGGTGTTTTGATTTGTTTCTGTTATTTACAATTAAATTTCGATTCACATTGGGAAATGTGACTATGAGCATGGTTAAATATTGTTGGTAGAGTAATATAATATTAAAAAATGTTGAATATAACAATTATAACTATTAATTAAAAAATAATTTTTAAAGAAATTCCTTAAGGGTGTCCAGCACTGGCACATCTACCCTATATATAATCGAATGGCGTTATCCATTTTTTGGTAACGGCAGATGATGTTTCAGAAAACACTATCAAAGTCGGTGTTTTGAACCAAATTTCCGAGGCGCAGCGTCAGAAACGGGTAAAAGGTGACTGAAATTGATCTTAAGTATTACATTTATCTAAAAATGGAAAACGCTATTCATTCCAAATAGCTTTAATAATCAGGCATGCAAGTGCCATGCGTTTAAAAGTTTGTTCATAAATGTGTCAGAAAGTTTCGTGACACTGAGCGAGGGGAAATATGGCAAAGTATACACATTTAAAAACTTCAATACTTAACAGCAAAATAGCATAGTTTTAATTATTGTCAATAATTTTGGTGGTTACATAAAACAAATGGAAGTAGAAGTTAATTTAAAAAGTTGTTTTTTGCACAATAGAATTTCATATTATTGAAATATTTACTTGTATTATAATTTTTAATGGATTCATCTATTATTTTTATATTAGTATGCGTTTTTTACATTTATAATTTTCTTGCTTAATGGCTACATTAGCCGGTTTCCCAATCAGATGCAAAGTTTTAATTTGAATACGAGTTGCATCAATAAAAATTATTGCCGATCCAATCCTTATCGTCGATCTTATCCGTATTTGGTGAAATCTTGTTATCCGAATCTATGCGAAAACATTTATCAGGTTCGGTCGGGTTGTGGGCCTACAGATTTTTTGTTGTTGTTGTTGTTGGGTTAGAGTAAGAATACGGGTTGAATCGTAATATAGTTTCAGTCAATCATCATTCATGTTCAAATAGACATTCAATCATGTTCAAGAAGTATATAACCGGATTCGTGTATGACTCTAGATCCAAGCCGACATCAGAAATTGTATCCTAACACAATTTCTGATAAAATCTGGTTACTCGGTCGTATGCAAGATTCTATTCCAAACAAGACTTACAGTAAAAACATTATACCCGACTCGGGTCAGATCGGGTTCACGAAAATCAGGTCACACGACAACTAATCCAAATCTATTCTGTAGCCAAACAAATCCAAAAAGATCGATCCGAAGTTTCTGGATTGGATTCGGGTAAAATCTGGTCACCCGACCCGGTGCAGTGTCGTCACAAACTTGAACCATAAAATTTTTGATCCGAACAATCCGTATAGGATTCGGGTAAAATCTGGTCACCCTATCCGATGCAGATTCGTCACATTTTTCACATTGAAGTCGCACGGTGACTTCACAAAGTAGTCACATTGTGAGGTCACAGAAAGCCTTGAAAACGGCCATAACGACCTCGCATTTAGGTCACAGTGACTTCACATCGACGTCACGATGACGGTCACAAAGTCACAGTGTGACTTCACAGTGACGTTGCCGTGACGTCACCATGCCTTACGGGAATAGATGGTGGGGGAGGCGAAGGGAGGGTGAGTTGGTAAAAATGGTATAATCGATTTTTAAATAAGGGAAATTTTTGATAAAATAACATATCAATGTTAGTTATGTTAAAAATGAATTTTAGAAATTGCAACTGGGCCATAGGCACACCTGTTAAAAATTTTTGCCCCTCCCTAGATTTTATTTTGCTGGTGCTCATATTTTTTAGTATTTGTTCCCAACAAAATTAACTCTCAAATCATTGTGTATTATATATGTTATATAAGCAATAACTTAAATATGTAAAATTGAAGCAATAATAACAATAATAGAATAGTTTTGAAATTACTTTTATCCTAAAACTAGCAAGCTACGCCCGCTACGCTGGTCAATTTTTTATAACAAACTTTTAATCCAACAAAATATTGACATTTCATAATTCACTTTTATATTTTAACAGAATAATAAGGCTACTATAATTTGTGACTCGTGCTATAGCCAATATAAAGGCCAGGACACGACGCACTTATCAATATCTTTTTACGCATGAAGGTTTCGCTATGGTACTCCATTGTGAAATTTGGTAATTTTTCAAATTCAATATTTGAAAAATGGCATAATCATTAGATTTGAAATTAATATCAAGAAAAATACAATTTTTTACCTTTCAAACGCAGTTTGCCTAACAATTTTCGGACAAATATTTTTCGAGCTACTATTTTTTTTCAGTAACTTCAAATGTTTCATTTTCCGAGATTAATCTGTGGCAACAATTAGCGAAAAACCCAGTCGTTAGAAACGCATAGTTTTTTATTAAAGAGGCTGTTGGAGCAGGGATTGTCACTACCAATATGCCACCATCACTTTTGAAATCGGTTCGGTAGTTCTAGAGATTCCATAGAAATTGTAATTTAGAATGTTTTCAGAACGCTTTTCGCTCATTTCACCCTTTTAAATTTCGAATTTTTTTTATTTTACAATTGAATCTATTTGGACACTACACTGTTAACTAGTATTTTAAAAAACACAAATTGCACAAATTGTGCTTATTAGTTGCTAAAATCAGTGTAAAAATTGTTTTAAACTTTTTTTTTAACTAATTTGTGTTTTTTAAAAATTTTTTATTTTGTTTTTAGAGAGCATTTACATCTTATAAGTAACTATAATGCCAAATTTCAAATTTCTAGCTCCTTCAGTATAAAAAAAATCGCAATTTTAGAACGTTTTTTGCTCCGGCACCCCCCTGGAGTTAGTGACACCGACATAAAATATAGCCTATGTTGGAGCAGGGGTTGTCACCATCAATTTGCCACCATCATTTTTGAAATCGGTTCGGTAGTTCCAGAGATTCCATAGAAATTGTAATTTAGAATGTTTTTAGAACGCTTTTCGCTCATTTCACCCTTTTAAATTTCGATTTTTTTAAAATTTTATTCTTAGAGAGCATTTACATCTTATAAGTAACTACAACGCCAAATTTCAAATTTCTAGCTGCTTCAGTATGGAAAAGATCGCAATTTTAGAACGTTTTTCGCTCCTGCACCCCCCTGGGGCAGTGGCACCGACATAAAATATAGACTATGGTGGAGCAGGGGTTGTCACCATCAATTTGCCACCACCACTTTTGAAATCCGTTCGGTAGTTCCGGAGATTACCCCCTACAAACAAACAAACAATCAAAAAAACAATCTTTACTCCTTTATAATATTAGTATAGATAAAGGGGGAAATTATAAAAGGATATATAATAGAGCCACGCCAAAACGCATTTTCTGAGATGGATCTTTAAATTATTGATATATTGTATTTGTCTCAAAAATGAAAATCCTAGATATTGTTGAAATATTTAAAAACTTATCTTAATTGGGCTCTTACATCATATCTAGTAGTTTACTAATCAGATATTCTTTTTACACAATATGGAAATTTTATTAATAAATAAACACTTTTTTGCGATGAGACTTTAATTCTCGACTTTAAATATGTTCTTTTCACCAGTTTCATCCATCCTGAATAGAAATATATGCTAAAAATATTAATAAACAGAAAACATTATTAACGTATTTAAAGGGAAAAACCCGGAATGTTGTTCTATTATTCTACGCTATCTGCTAGCAGACGACGGAGAAACGGGCATGTTTTTATGAATGGAAAGTCGGCGAATGGTTAGATCTTTAAAATCGTATGTTGGTCTAGATTGAACCATTGACTAGAAATATAAATGGGCAGCGGACTCCTTTCTTTTCTTCCGACAGACTTGAAGAATATATCTTTCCCCTTTCATCGCCAAAAATAGGCGAAAGGGTGCCGCTTTCTGGCGGTAATCCCTTTCTCAAACTTGACAAACTCAAACGCAAGGGAAAAATCTCTGTTTCTTCTCGGGAGCTGTGGAATTTCCGTGACAGTTTGGCGCGAAAAAAAATCTGTTTGGCAGAATATTCATCCTCCACACCTGCTGGAGGAAAGGACATGTTTTCTTCAAGAAAGGGTTGCTAGTCCGCTGTCCATTTATATTTCTAGTCAATGGATTGAACCTGTAGTAGTTCCCCCTCCTTCCGCTACGTGGCGTACGACCTTCATTGACGTGACCTCGGCGGACACCTCTGCCATATATCTTTTAACGCTGGCTTGACATTTTGTGTTTTCGTTAGCAGTCTTCGAGTTTCCCTTCCAGGTATCTCCCTCCTACTCTGAACTCTATGGCTCCAAACAGCTGATAATTTTAATCTCGAACGCAAAATGAGAATTTCGTCTATTTTGATTGGCTCAATCTTCCGAAGTGAGGGGTTAAATAAAGACTTTCTTTTAGTATATTTTGGCCTTGGAGTTTGTTTACTTTCGGCAGAGAAACAGCGACGGCCGGTAGTTTACGTGGAGTATTTTTATTGACTTGGAATGGCGGGTGTTTGAAATAGCTATTAAATTAACGTTTGCATTTGTTAATGAAAATAAATTTTCAGATATGTCCGAGAAGAGCTTGCTATTCACATATTTTTTGTGGCTTTTTGGAGGTATTTTCGGTCTTCATCACTTTTACTTGAATAGAGATTATCATGCTCTAGTATGGTGGATGTTTGTTGGCGGGTATTTTGGAGCTGGATGGTTTCGAGATTTGTGGAGAATTCCTGAATATGTTAAAGATGCAAACGAAGAACCATCGTATATAGCAGAATTAGCGCAGTTTATGAAGAAAAATGATAAACCGCCAACTGGATATTTCCGTTATTTTGGTCAGATGGTTGTTGCTGATACATTTGGCTTCTTAATTCTTAATGCATTTCCCAAGGAGATGCTCAGCAACCGTGTTTTACAACTTATTGCTGCTGTCACTGTTCCACTAGCATGTTCATTAGGTATAACTATTGTGTTTAATTTACATTAATAATATGAATAATTGATTAGCATACTAGTTTATAATAAGTAGCATATATTTTTAAGAGGTTCAGTTTCTTAAAAGTATTTATTTTTCTTTAAGAGATAATCATTATTCAGTTCAGTTTCTTTAAGGTAGTTTTAATTAATATTTAAGTTGTGTAATTATGTCATGCTTATTACACTGTGAAATGTGACTATATTGTATGAGTTTTATAAAAGAAATTTAAGCTCTTAAACTAGGCTAATCTCTGCACTTTGCAAAACACCAAAGCTTTGATATTGAATGGATGCCTATTTAGACTTGAGTTGGCTTTGCTGTAATAGATAGTTATTGTAAAGTTATTAGCAAGTTGTTCATTGAAAAAAATATTTTATTGTTTCAGGATTCTACCTATCCCGGTACTGTATTAGATTATCTCCTTTAAAATTATTTTGACATTCTTTATGCATAATTTACCTTTAAAATAGAGCCTGTTTTTCTCAAATGACAATTTTTCTGTATGATGTCCTCTTTCATTTTACAGAGAAGTGAATTATTAGGCTATCTGAAAATGTTGATTTACACTTCTTTGAAATAAGTGTTCTATGAATTCAACAGTGTTTTCAGTTTCATCTTAAAATCAGTTCCAATACAAAAATGTTATTGAAGATGTTTCCACTGTATGCACCATAGGCAGGATACCATTGTATACTGTCTTACTAATTAAGATTGGTTGACTTTTTAGGTCAGAGGAGAGAATTTTTCATTAAAGATTTAATTTTGAGTAACATTCTGACAATTCTCAATGATAAACCCTTGTTTTATAATCTTATATGTTTTTGCCTGAAGTAAATTTAAATCTAGGATGGAAATTTAATTTTGAAGCATTTCTTTCTATTTTTGACTGATTATTTGCCTAATAGTTGATAATGTAATAGGTATTATATATGATATGTATTGCATATTATATTAGGTATAGGTATTATATAATATCTATAGATTATATTTGTATTTTGGAATATTTTATATATTTATTATAACTTTACATTTATTGACTTAAGTTGCATATGTTATTGGATTGTCTTGGCAATGTCAGTATTTTGCAATGTAATGTTAATTTTTATGTATTAAAAATGTTCTATTTATACATTACAATGTTAGTTTGAATACGCCTAGGAATTAATTTTTAACCCACCATTCTTAAATGTACTTTAAATTGTACATGAAAATTGCAGATTTGCTAAAACTGTTCTCTTTGTGAACTTGTTTTATATTAATAGTATTAACATAAATTCTGATTCCGTTTTGTTCCCAAATTATAGCAAAGTTGCTCTTTATAATGCATTTTTAACTTTTAAAATTTGTATTTTTCTGATTTTGTCATCAGAAAAACTTTTTAAACAGCTGCTTATTATCAAAATAAAATTATTTACTGTTCTTAAAACATGTTTCGTATAGAGATGAGCATTATTTAATATAATAGAATAAGCATTAATAATATTGTCTTAAAGCATATTATTCAGTAATAGTCATTCCATGTCTGTTCAGGCAGGCCTGTAATCCACCATTACAGATTTTAATGAAACTGTGTGTGTTTGTTCTTACTATTAAGATACATCAGTCAGGGATCTATTTAGGAAAAAATTGGGTCCTTTAAAGGACTCTTCACAAAATTTCTCATTTCAAAACAGGACCCTTCACAAAATTATTTTCCCTAAAACAGGACCCTTCACATAATTCTTTGCTTTAAAAAAAGTTTTTTCACAAAATTTTTCCTTATTTAAACTGAACATTTCACAAATTAATCATATAAAAGTGAAATCTGACCTGTCACTTTTACATATATAAAGAAAATATATGTATCTTACATCCATATATATTCTTAAAAATGTATAAACAAGAACCTGAATATAATGATCATTTCAAATTCACAAAATTATTATTAGATTTTTCACAAATATAAAAAGCTGTTCACAATTTCATAAAAACAGGACCCTGGGAAAAAAGTCTGGACAAACCCCTGCCAGTAATTTTTCTTACTCCTTGGTGAAATAGTATCCGAGAAAAAAATTACCAAAATTTTGAAAAACTGCCATCAGTTAGCATTCTTGACTGCTCGGTTTTCAAATGTAGCATGTCATAAATACAATCATATTTCCATATCTATTCCACAAATCATCTTCAAATAATTTATGCATAATAAATAGGGTACGCAGCTTATGAAAAAAAATTACTGTTACGCTTATAACATTTTAAGTTTGTCTAAAAAATTTTTAAACTTTGAAATCGTGAATTTTTTATGAAAAATAATGAATTAACAAAAACAGCATTATCAACCAAAGGTGCAGTTTCTATTAAATTTATTTTTGCTGGGGATTATACTTAAAGGTGTCCTTTACCTGATTATGAATTAAAAATAGTGAGATTTTGGGTGTTTTTAGTAGTATTTCTTATTTAAAAATATTTTGAGGGACATTCCAAATCAAATCTAGCAGAGTCATTTCATGTCATTTCCCCTAAGCCCCTGTCACAGATTTCAAGAGAGTGCATTAAAAAAAGTCATTTCAATATGAAATCACTAAATAGGTTTCAGATAATTTATGTGACAAATAATAAATGCAGATTATTACTTCTTGTTTTTTGTTAAATTTTAGAGGAGACTCCCCTATGTCTGTTAGACATGAATTAAGAGAAACAAGGGTTTCTTTCTTTTCAACTGATGTTGCTATGTAATCTATACATTGGTCACTATCACTATCAGTATCCAGCTTTTCAATATTAGTGTCTCTATTTAGCTTCTGTATTTTTTTCCCTACACACATCACATATTTTTTGCCCAGGAACTGCTTTTATAAAAACAGGAAATTTTGTTAATTTCCTCTCAGAAATCTAAGCTTACATTCCGGAGAGGTTTTTGTAATTTTTTGCTTGTGACGTTTGAAAGGGTCAAAACAATATCTTTGGTAAAATTCAGATTTTTGTAAGTAAAGTATTCTATGATACTCGCACATATCAGTTAATAAATCAACACTCACACCACTCCTTAGAGACAAAGTCTACTTGTCTGTAGTTGCAATGGATTCTATTGCACTTATTTTCACCTCTCATGTATAGCTACTTTTATGACACATAGTCCCAGTTCCTTTACCAAAACTACACTGCTCAACAGCCGACTTAAAATCGCTCATATTGCAAAATACTTTCAGTTGTTCAAATAATAAATAAGCTACATTTAAAAATCTTAATAACAACTTATTATTTTAAGACGATAATAACAATTGAACATTATGATTTTAAAAATCAGCTTTTAACTCAAAATACATCTAATGATCACTTTAAATGTGGGTTGTTTATAGAGTCAATAAAAAGAAATTAAAAAGAAAATCAGTGAACTTAATATGCTGGCTGCAATGACACTTCTAACATAATTAATTCATGACCATCTGTCATCAAAACCGAAAGATCAATAAGAATAAAATCAGCTGTAGTGTGAATGAGATTTACTGAGATGTTGTTGAGATAGGCCTTTGGGAAATTTTCCCCTGTACTCCAATAAAATATAAACATGTACGCTTTTTTCATTCATTCAAAATTAAGTAAAACTGTTATAACAATTTCTTGTCATTACAGCAGATGTTAAATTTTCACTACACACTGTTAGATAAGTTTCTTAGTTTTTCGATTTTGTTGACATCATAAAGTTTAGCATATGTATTCTCTGTAAATGTATAAATAATATATATACTTTATTAAATATAAATAAATAGTTTAAAAAAAATTATTTTGAGAACGGATTATATACATATATATATATATATATATATATATATATATATTAAAAATCCATCTATCAGCAAGATTATGATGCACTAAATCAAATTAAAGATCATTAAATACTGAATATAAAATGACAAAACTACATCTTATTTAGTTTTAAAGAGTTTTTTAGATATAGTTATTTACAGGGTATAAATATAATTGATTGTACAAATTTTTCATATTTTTGAAGCCCCATATCTCAAAACTTTGCTCAAAAGAGTGAAAATTTGTATTTAATTTAACCAGCAGCTCAAAGTAATGCAAATATGAGTTTAAAGGTTAGGAGTGTCATTTTGAAAATTTCTATTGGACTTTGAGGAGCAAGTGATTTTTCTCTTTCTTTGGAAAGGGATAATTGCTTTCTGTTCTAGGAAACACCCATGGTTTTACTAAAAAACAGTATTGTATATTTTTTTTGCATAAGAAACGAACATAAAAGATAATATGCAGAATAAAATAAATTTATAAATAAAAAGTATTACCAGAATACTTTCCAGAATGCTTTCAGTAAATTTTAAATCTGAAAATATTGATAATTTTAAATATGATTTAAACATTACTAAAACCAACCAAAATCCTACTATTTTTATTTCAGATCTAGTTATAATATAGTATTATGTACAATTTAAAGTTAAAAAAATCGTCATAGAAACTGCGCCTTTGGTTGATAAAGATCTTTGAATAATTTCATTATTTTTTGTAAATTTTTTTTTTTTAATTTCAAAGATTGTACAATTTTTTTGAGAAACTAAAAAAGTTATAAGCATAACAGTATTTTTTTTTCATAATCTGTGTACACTATTTATTATGCATAAATTATTTGAAGATGATTTGTAGAATAGATATTGAAATATGATTATATTTATGATATGCTACATTTGAAAACCGAGCCGTCAAGAATGCCAACTGATGGCAGTTTTTCAAAATTTCGATAATTTTTTTCTCAAACTATTTTATCAAGGAGTAAAAAAAAATACTGTTGATCATATCTTAATAGTAAGAACAAACACATGCAGTTTCACTAAAATCTGTGATGGTGGGTTACATATTGATATTTTACTGCCTGATTTGATGTGGAATGCCCCAATAGGTTAAAAAAAAACCTCTCTATTAATTTTGAAACAAATTCATATTATAATAAAAATAAAATGACTGATACTTGCTCAGAAATATCACCAAATCTAAGAAAAAAAAAAAAATTCATTTTTGCACGGTTACAAAAACTACTGCAGAAGCATAAGCCTCCTTCATCCATACGTACCCTTACCTAAAGTCACCTATATAACCAATCTCTCCTACTCGCAAGGTCACAAGCCCTTGGCACTTGAAGTTTCACATTCTGCTCAATCATAACCGCATTCAGCATTAAAGTATTGTGCAAAGAACTGTTATCAGCTGCTGACTAATATTTATTAGTGAAGTTGTTTATATTAGTCTGGCCAGTTTTGGATAGCCTCTCTGCAGTTCACAGCTATTAAACTTAAACATATTATTGTGTTGAAAGTTTCTATCCGGTTACTTCAGTGATAACAATTCATTTTATTCATGTGAGTGGATAGAGGTTATTGTATTATTTTCATTCCAATTGAAGGTAATATTTTGAGGAATGGATGAATAAGTTTTCAAGGTGGTGGTTGCAAGAGAAAGTCTCAGCTACATTTATTTAAATTTAGTCTTCATTATGAGATAGGGAATGCATTTGATCTGGCATAAGGACTCTCTGGGATATGGAGTTTCCAGTTCATAAATAAATTTGTGGTTGTGCATTTGCTTTGAATGTTTATTAAGAAAATGTCTACAACATACAAATATAAGTGGCAACTCTGGGTAGTGTTTTCTCAGGAACTATACCTCCAAATTTTCTGAAAATGTAATTACTTGTCCTTCCCATTATAATGTATTTGTCCAATAAATATCATTCTGTTATTAAATTTAATTAAAAATTAATATATAATTATTAAATTTAATAAGTATAAGATATTAAATTTAATTAAAAATTAATTATATCATTCTGCATTTTTGATGGCCATTAGTGTAGAAAACAATTTATTTGAATATATGAATTTTCACTCAAAAAAAGTTGAGTAGAATCTACAGATTGTGTAACATTTGAACTATTGACATTTTGAATCCTAGAGTTTGAAGTGTCAGAAATAATGAGAGATAATCTTTTGCCCCCTTCCCTGATATAGATTTTTTTAGCTGCAAATTGTTGGTATGTTCATTAATTCTACTGTGAACAAGCAAAGGGATAAGAATAGTAGAATGTTAAATATAAACATATTAATCTGCTTAAATAAAGCAACTTTTAACTGTGTTATCACTTTATCTTTACTGCCCATTAAATATAAATATAATATAAACAGTGCAAGATAAAGCAAAAGTGAATTATTTTTGAAAATTTGTTTTAGTGTTCCACAAGTTTTAAGTTTGAGACTAGAATCCTTATAAAAAAGCAGTTGAAAATGCAAAATATTATTTAAAACTTGATAAAAGGCTTTTGAAATATGAAAGGCTTTTAAAAATTGCCCCCCCTCCTCTCAATAAATGTCTTAAAAGAGAAAAAAAAATCCAAAAAGAAACTGCGTATGTCAATAACTTCAAAGGCCCTGTGATAAGTTATAAAATTAATAGGCATTTTAACATATTATTACTGAGCTGTTGGTGGAACCTATTAACAGTTGTTTCAATATGGATTTATTCTTTTTCCATTTTATAAATCATTGGTAGCTTTTCTCACCCCCCACTTTTTTATTTTTTGTAGAGAATACTTTTCATAAGTTGCTTGAATAAATGTTGGTCATGAAATATGATAGTTTAAAGATAAAAAAATAAATATGCATGAGATGTGTGCGGTAGCAAGGATCAAACTGGAGTACCCGGGGGCAGCAGGCAAGATCAATAGTGCAGAGCAAAAGGCTAGCTTTATCGCTTCCTGCGAGAAATGTATTTTACGCCTGTGCAAGATGGCATCACCACAGCACTCTCCCCCCAGTGAGGAGAATGTCTCATTGACGTTGGACGAACGATGTTCACACGTATTATATGGCAGTTGCCAGGGTGATGCTCTCACGGCATGCGCATGTACGTGTGGCCTTTTGTGCTACGAAAGTTGTCATAGGCTTTGTGCTGTGAGTGTTTCACAGGCTTTCCATGCTGGGAGTATTTTTAGTGCTGCAACTGTTGGTCTTGAGAGGAGATGATTATGTTGATGAAAGTACAAGTTCGTTTGTCCAGTCCAAGGTCACCAATGTAGGAGATGTGTGCTGTGGTAAAGATCGAACTGAGAACCCATGGCAGCAGACGAGATCCATAGTGCCGAGCAAAAGGCTAGCTCTATCGTTTCCTGCAAGAAACTTGTTTTACTGCCCGTGCAAGAATGCGTCACCACAAATAAATTGGAATATTAAGATTTTCCTTTTACATCTTTATCCGATTCTTTAATTTATTTTGTTTAAGTAAAAAAACAGTAAATTATACAAAGTTTAATCCAAAACACTAAATGAAATATATGTAAAGCTGTTCTTAAAAAGAAAATTAAGAAATCAAAATATCTTAAGTTGAAATAATTATAAATTAGAATAAAGAGAAGATGCAGTCTCTATTAATTTAGTTTTATTAAGAATAACAGAATTATATTTAGTCATCTAAACTGTTAAACTGCTAAGTTTCATTACTGAGCATTTTAACATGCATACTAATGAACACTTAGATTTATTTAAAGCAAAATAAAGTGATAGGTTTTAGTGTAAGATTTGTAATCCAATTTTTTAAGTGCACAATTAATTGTAACCATGTTTTTCTTAATCAATTTTTACTTCATAGACTTCCATAAGATGCTAATTTAGTTGATCAAATGGTGGTGGGCTCAAATTTTGCTTTCTTTCATGTATATGCGTGCACCTGTTGCACTAATCAAATGGTGAGTTTTTATTTTAGTGTTTATTATGTGCATGCTGCCAAAATACTTGCTTTTTGTGCCTTTGTAGCTTTCTTGACTTGAGAAAAGAATACTAATGCATGATATATAATTTCTGTAATGCATGATATATAATTTCTGTAATGCATAAAAATATGGCTTGGCTTCTCAAAAAAAAAAAAAAAAAAAAAAAAAAAAAAAAAAAAAAGATTTTATATGCTTATTGATTTTTTTTTTTTTTAAATTCTTGCTTCATTCCATTCTTTTAAGCTTTTATGTTATTCTTAGGCTGTATTATATAATGCTAAGAAATAGAATGTAATGGTTGTGAAATCTCAGAATTAGATGATCTATATAATTGCTATAAATTCCTTGAATTATTTTTATATACTGTAAAAGTACACAATATAAAACTAAATTGTCTGATTAATTTTTATAGGTATCTATCTAGTTGGAAATATTGGTCGACATCAAGGAAGACTGAAACCAGTTCTCATTGCTGCTTATTTAACTGCTCCTCTGTACTTTTTCATAGATTCTCCCATATTTCTAACATCTTTTTTTGGTTGCTATGTTTTCAATTCTTACTCAAAAGAATGGAGGAGGACACAGAGACCAAAGAAATCCTTTGTTCAAAGAGTAACATTCTTGGTAATCTGTGGAACAATTTATTTACTGCTTTGGAGCTCTTGGCTATATTTCAATTGTAAAATTACTTATCAAAATGAAGAAGAGGTTAGATGCAGAGATGCAGCCAAGCATTTCTTCAAAAGTCCCATGTGGAGAGAATTTGTCAGTGTCATGAAAGAATTATGGGAGAGCATTAAAGTTCATGGCTGGAGAGAAGTTTGGAAGGAGATTGTAGATGCATTTGATCCTATTGGAGAAGTAAATGCTCTAAAAGTAAGTCATTACATGAGTGAACCCACTTTTTATGTTCTGTTTTTGTTAAATTGCAAGGGTCGATCTAGACAAAATTTGGGGCCTATTTAGGAGCCCTTCACAAAAATCAATTTAATAAAATGGGCCCCTTCACAAAAATCAATTTGATAAAATGGGCCCCTTCACAAAATTCTATATAATAAAACAGGCCCTTCACAAAATTCCTTTTAACAAAATAGGCCCTTTCACAAAATTCCATTTCATAAAAACTTACTATTTATCATTTATTTATTTTGTGACTTTCAAAATGTGTAATTTGTAAACAAACAAGTTCACCAGAGAACTTCAGCAAAAATATTTAAAAAAGTTTTTGTTACTAAATGCTTGGTTCAAATTTGAGTAGCTGAATTTCGACTTTCTTTACAAAATGTTATTTTTCACAAAAATAACCTTTACTTTTCATCAAAATAACTTTTACTTTTCACAAAATGGGCCCCAAGAAAAAAAACCTATATCGACCCCTGCAATATCAAGTTTTGCCTTAAAGCTAAATTTATTATAAAATACTTTTTTAAGAATGGCTGGTATATTAATACTGGCCAACAAACTGTATATAATGATTCTGTGAATGCAGATGGTACATTTATTTCATCCAGAAAAGAGAGGAAGATGTGGCTCTAAGCTGCATCCATTGTGGTGGTGACGTTTTCATGATTAAGATTAGTGATGCAACGAATACTGGTTTGGCCGAATAACCAAATACCAATTATTCAGCCAAGTTATAGCCAAATATTCAGCTTATTCGGCCACCAAATAATGAACTCATTTTTGTCTAAAAACAAAATATGGTATGCACTATATGCGCAATTCTTGTATATTTCACAATTAAAATGTATTATTTTCTTTTAAAAAAAAATATTTATATGCAAATTTTTAATTTTTTAAGGCAGTGGTTCCCAAACTTTTAGGCTCGCAGAGCCCTTTTTAGGAAGAAGTTCTAAGGCGGAGCCCCTTAACCCCACGGTACTCTGTTTTTTACAAATTAATGTTTATTTATGCCTATGGAGCAGAGATAGATTTGCTGGAAAAGAGTCTGAACCAGTAGTTTCCAACATGGGGACAATAACAATTCTCACTTTGGCCCTTTTCTTGATACAGAAATTTTGAATTCATACTAGAAATTTTGAAAATCTAGTTTCTATTCTTTAACCCCTTAACAGTTTTATTTAATATTACCATTATTGGACACAATAAAATAAAAATAAGGACTAAAAACCACTTATTTTGTATTAATACAGAAAAAATTATAGGTAAAAATATGTGGTTTCTGACAGCTTTTTGTAACAAACAAAACAAGCTCTGCTTACCCGAGCGATATTCGAGCAATACTGTTAAGGGGATAATGACATCTATTTTTAAAATAAAAGTATTCTTTCGGGATTTCCAGTATGAACTCGGAATTAAAGATCAAAATGGTAACCCTGCCTGGGTCATGCATAGCATTAGGGCTTACATGAAACTATTATTATTTATGACGAAAACCACACACACACAGAAAAAAAGGTAAGTTGTACAGTTTTCATTTACAAAGAGAGACTTCTGTATAATCCCAATAGGTTACTTGCGAAAAGAAAGAAAATGCGTAGACCCAGTCACCCATGAGTAATTATATAATGCATTTTCGCTAGTCCCAGCCACTCGTAATAGAATCATGCGATTCTATTGCATTACGGATTCTTTTTTCGTTCTTTTTTTAAGTTTCTAGTACTTCTAAACATGCAACGAAAATGAATTGCCTCTGAGCTTCTTCTTTTGAACCATTTTTTAAAATATACATTTAGAAGCAAATCATTGTTTTAGTGTTTAAGTGGGCGGGGCAAAATCTATAACCTGTATTGTTAGGTGCAGCATCATTCACTTTTTTTGGATGCTTTATTTGAAGTATTTACCTATTAATTATACTTTTGAAAGAAACTTTCTTTTTCTCTATTGTTTTTGCCTCAAAATAGATATACAGTTAAAAATTACAGATGTTAAAAAAACTGCAACTAGTAGAAAAACTTTACTAACAAAACGGGATATATGGGTGGGGTTAAATTTATATCAGGGCGAGTACTCTTTGACGAAAACTCTAACCAAGGGGTGGAGCTGAGCAAAAGTTTAGATTGTTAGTGTGATGACAAATGTAAAGAACCAATATATATTTTTTAATTGCTACTGTCTTATTTCTGATAGGAAAATGTGAATCATAACATAAGAATCTTAGCCAATGCCAAGACCAATGAAAACAAAATTTTAAAGAGGCGTTGTTAAGTGATAACAAGATGTTAAAAAAATTTGTTTTCAGCAACATACATTGCTTTAAAAATTAAGTACAATTATGTAAAACAGCATAGAAAATTTGAATAACTAAGAATTAATAAAAATAAAATAAACACATTAAAGGAATTAAAAGTTACAAAAAGAAAAAAGAAAACTATATACACAACGTGTACAAATATTAAATGAATCTAATGAGAGGTTTATTAAATGATACAAGATGTTACAAAAATTAGGCGTTTTAATCGACATACATTCTTTTACTATGAAAAACAGTATAGGAAATTTAAATATGCAAATAACATATACAGATTAAAGAAATTAAAGTTATATAAAAAAAAAATATATATATATACACACAAATGTAAAATGAATCTAATGAGGGGCTTTAAATGATACAAGATGTTATAAAAAAGACGTTTTAAGTGACAAACATTGTTTTAAAAAATAAATACAATTATGAAAAATAGGATAGAAGATTTAAATAACTAAAATTTAATAAAAATAAAATAAACAGTTTCAGGGAATTAAAATTAAAAAAATAAAAATAATACAATATTTGTCGATAGAATTGTTTGTTATTCTGCAGAAAGTGTGACGAGCAATAACGTATAAAAGTTTAGTGTGAAAAATGTTGTTGAATTGTTTTGCACAGTTTTTTTATATCTGGTGCAATTTTTGACAATTGTAAGCGAATGTCTGGCTCTGCATTTAACCGGCTTCTGTACTTTGTTTTCATACTTGTGTAAGCGGAGAATCCAGCTTCACACAGATAAGTCATTGAGAATGGGAGTAAAATTAATTTTGCTCTGTTTGACAAGATTTTGTATTCCTCTGTCAAATGACACCAAAATACTGTGATACGTTGCTTTTGAAAAGAGATTTCTACATCGCTTTGAGATGTTAAATCAATGAGAGTATCGTATTCCTCATAGCTTAAGCTGTGCAGGTTTTATTCCCCCACTGAATGGATTTGGTACCCATTTAAAATCTTCCAGCATCTTATTTTGAGCAGCTGGAAAGTAATGCTCAAATGAATCTATCAGAGCTTCCAGATGATCTTGAATACTTTTCTGAAACTTATTCATTCGATTCAGAATACTATTTCTTGTATTTTGAATGAATTTTTAAAACACATTAAATGCAGAAATATAAAATAAAGTAGTTCAAACCAAAAATCTTATATAGAAAATGATACATGTATAATGCAAATTTTTATATGATTTTAAAAACTACATTATAGTATTTTTCAACCCAGTGATAGATGTATTTATTTTTGACACAAAAATTCCTACATACTTTCGAAAAAGTTTCCCTTGCAATATGCTAATTTCTTTCATGTTTTGTTTATTTTCCTGGAACGCCGCAGAGCCCCTGAAAAGTATATGCCACACTTTGGGAACCTCTGTTTTAAGGCAGTATTTTATTCTGAGAAAATATTCGGCTATGTTCGGTCTAAAAATTGCCTCAATATATAATTCGGCAAAAAAAAAAAAAAAAAAAAAGTAATAATTCTTAGCAAAAGTTCCTCATCAGGTACTGTTTAGTTACATTTCAATAGATATTATGTATGTCGCTGTTACATTTTAATATAATGACGAAATTTTAAAATTACTAGAAAACAAATTTCAACTTTCAGATGAAAGAAAATAAAACATAAGAAATCTTAATATCTTAAGAAAAACTATTGATAGAAAGGAATATCCTCTAAAATGGTGGAAAGAAATCAGTGTAGACTTTATAAGTCCAAATTACTGCTATAGTAAGACTAAGAAAGTTTAGTGTGAAACCATTAACAGAATCTGAACAAAATATTTCCAACATAACCATTCCAGCTTCCCAAACTCAAATTCCAAATTCTTTGGGGGCATGCTTTAATGAAATTGCAAGCCAATCACAGAGTGAAGCCTCTATAGAAAATTCCCCTCAATGTGAAGAAGTAAAAGAAATTTGTAATTTTCTTTCCCAGCCACTACTAAAAAGACAACAGTGTCCTCTTGGAGTTGTGGGCGAAAAATTCTGAAGACTTTCCAAACCTTTCACATTTAGCCTAAAAGTAGCTTTCTGCACCAGGAAGTACCATATATAGTAAGCGATTATTTTCAGAAGCAAGTAACATTTATGCAAAAAAAAAAAAAAAAGACTATCGCCTGAAAATGCTGAATTACTATTATTTCTGCATCACAATCTATGTTTATTAAGAACATTTTAACTTTGTTTTTTAAGGCAAATATAAATTTAAACATTATAAAGATATTCTTGAAAATATGTAAAACATACATACATACTAATTAAAATAATTTAGTATTTACATTTCTTTCATTATTTTATAAGAAATAGTAACACACTTAAAAAAATCACTTAAATAATTTAACTTTTAAGCGTATTTTACTAAAGAAAAACCAACAACTAAGTATTGCAGCATACATAACTTAAATATTTATGTTATGCATACAATACATCTGTATCTAATCAATCATATATATTTATGTTCTTTATAGGTATAATTAAAAATGTCATCGAAAGAAATATTTTTTATGTAACAAGGGATAAATATTAAACTTCCTATTATGCTTAAAAAAATTAAAGTTTGCTGGTAAGGCTCTATTAGGACAATTTTGAATAGATTAATTTTAAATTTAACAGATTATGTTAGCTTATTACACATACTTTTTGTACTTATTGGTACAGCATAAAAGTTTTAACACGATTCCTACATTACCCTCTTATATATAAAAATGAGTAGATAAACCCATTCAGGGTATGAAAGTTAAGGGGAAAAAAGTGTTAGTTAATTTCAAATAAAATTTTCATTATACATGATGAAAATAAATTGCCAAATTAAAAAGTTTTACTCTGTAAATAGATATACATTTCTTACAGTATTACTCGGCCAAGGCCGAATAATGGACTTGATATTCGGTCGAAGCCGAATACTCGGCAGGTAGGCCAAATGGGCCGAATAATCGTTGCATCTTTAAGATCAATTACATATTTGAAGATCAGCTTGTATGAAATGTTTAACTAAAAAAATTCCACTACCTCCTGGACTATAAAGTTTTGCTGACTTCTACAGTTTTAGGTAGCTTTCAATACTAAAAAGTATAAAGCTACCTATTGCAGCCGTTCGGAGGAAAGCAGTTCCGGAAAATTTCGATATATTTTCACTGATCATGACCCTCAGACCCCAAAACCACCCTCCGTTCAAATGTTGATTTATATATATAGATATATCCATATATATATATATATATATATCGGACCTATGCCATACGATAACGCTCGTATTTATAAATCGATTTTGATGAAACTAATTGTGTGTATTAAGCTCACCAATGTCTCGACCGAGTTCGTTGGCCAGCTTGGTCCGCCATTTTGTTTCAAGATGGCGGCCATTTAAAACTAAAATAAATATACAAAAAAATTAAAAATTAAAATTTATTTTTTAATTACCTGTTAGGCCTTGATACAAGGATTCCAGAGCATTTTTTGGTTTACCTCTATCTTAAAAAATGGCTGAGATAGAGCAGTTTGAAATTCTAGGGTGGCTGACATTTTGAAACAAAACAGCACATTAACGCGATTACTCGCAAATTATTTTCTTTCGTTGTTGTAATAATTTTCCCAATCATACGCATAAAACTATATATTCATATCCGTTAGCACCAAAATTGGCGACATTTGGCGAAATATCGCCAAATTTGGCGACCAAAATAAGTCTTCATAAATGAAGCCAATTTGGCTATTGCTCAATAATTTGGCGAATTTCTTATTCAAATTCAGTATTAACGAATCTTTTGTAAACGTTTCTTTGCATTTTAACTTGCTGTTTTCGTGTAATATTAGCTAAAATTTTAAAACGAAGATATAGGAAAGCTACCTTTTCCTCCCGGTACAGGCCGGAAGGACTTTTGTTAAATACAGGTGGAATTACATGTATCTAATTTTAATCAGTAATTTAAAATATCTTTATGATGAAATAGAAGTTCTTATTTTTTGGGTTGTAATGAGTTTTCTAAAGTAAATTAAAGGTAAAAATCCGTTTAAGAATTTTAAAAAGTTCACATTTTAGATAAAAATTACAAATATCTACATATAAAATTATGCTAATACAGTGAAATTCTAATTATCTGAACTAATGTATTCCAGACTTATCTGGATATGTCAAAATCCAGATAATAGGCAATCGTAAAAAAAAAAAAAAAGTTAGGAAATAAAAATTACTGCCAAATCCCTTTTTGTTTAATAAAAAGGCAAGCTTAATGTATTTAATTTACATTAGTCTTACCTTTTTAATAAGATTGCTTTTTACTACAAACATTAAAAAAAAAAAAAAAGCATGGTATTTGGTACTTTCCCAAAATACTATTCATTGTTTCCTTAATAATAACTGAAATTTGGAATAAAATGATTCAATTGGTACAAGGGGTGGGTGGCTGTCGGTTGTGCACAAAAGCACAAATAACCACAAATATTCTGGTGCGTAAAAATCCTATGACACCAATTTGGGAAATGGCCTGGTATTGAAAATGTAAGTTCTGAATCTAAATATGTTATAAAAAGTGAACTATATATATTTTAGTGGTAATAGACCCTGGTTCCATTAAAAAAAAAAATAATAAATAATAATAATAATAATAATAAATATATATCTATTTTTACTCTAGTCCCTTTTTATGCATTTCCCCTCAATCCCATTGATGAACAAATTTAGCATTTATAAAATAGCATGCATAAGGTTTAGCACAGTGCTTTCTGTAGTGTCAAGTTGGGGGTAGAAGAATCTTAATGAAGGTTGTAACTCTTGGGATTTTTGGTATCCATTAGCAAAATTTCAGTGCTTTCTTCATATGTCTTTGTTTTATTATATTTAAAAAATATGCATATTATTATGTCTTACATTAGTTGAAGAAGGGGAAGATACTGCTGCATTTAATAGAAAACTATATATTTTATTTTAGCCATCCATTGACTTATTCATCAATTAATTCATTCATTTTAAAGACATGTGTGATATTGTTGGTACGATGCAGAATTAATAAATATAGAAAAATTCGTTTTTTGCTAGTTTATGGTTGCTTTTAGTGAGTAGCACACTTTTTGCCTTGATAGAAAGTCTACTCCTTTCACAAAGTATTAAGAATGGTTTTGCATTTGACTTTGAAACTGTTTTTGGTTTAAAATAGAAGCTGGGATTTTAACATTTGCAAAGTTCTGGATTGTAGCCACAATTTATGAATATTAATCAGCAAATCTTTTATTTAGCAAGTTGCTCATTTATTTAAGCAATCAGTCTAAAGTTATAAAATAATTTTCCTATTCTTTACGATTTGTCATTATTATTTGGTAATCCCTTCTCTTAGCAAGAATGAGGCTCTTCTTTTATATCTTACGTGTCTTAATTTTTAAGATGCTTATTTGTGTCTGAATTTTAGACATTTGAAACGTCTGAATCGCGGCCATTTTTGTGCTCTGATTTGTTGGCAATAGACAGCCATTTCTGACCACATTTTTCTATTTTAAAGCATTAAAGTCAGCCATATTTGACCGCATTGAATCTTTAATAAATGGGAAAATATTTATTTGAATATAAGGCAGGACTGAGGATTGTTCCAGAAGCAGAACCTGATTAAAGGATTGGGTAAACTGAACAATGGCATTGCGTGTTCCCCCTGTCATGATTTTAGGGGGGCCCAAATTTGGTATGCAATTTTCGTAAAGCTGATATATTAAATCTCTTTAGACATTGTACTGATTATATTCATTGTTTTGAACTTTTACAGTAAGATAAGATTGAAAGAATTTTTTTTTAAATCTAAAATCAGTAAAACCTCTCAATAGTGGACAATTCCGTGCCGCAGCATTTGTCCTCTATTCACAGGTGCCTGCTTTTCAGTAAAGGTTAAATATTAATTTATTTTACATATTTTAAATATTCATTTATTTTATATGAAATCAAATTAAAGCTATTAGTTTTAAAAACAATTTTAAATTAAGAATCCAATTATTAAGATTTTTGAAGAGACAAAAGTGGAAGGGGAAAAAGTTTTCATTTTGAAAATTGTGCATTTCTAATTATAAAATGTAAAAATTAGATCCCAACAGATGTTTGATCATTTAAATATTTTTTTAATCCAAGATTAAAAATTGAATAATTTACACATCTTTTATAGTGAACAAGCAAAAAATTAATTGTTAATAGAATAGAATATTGTTTTAATCGCAACAGAGAATGTTATAAGGAATTCAACACCTTAAACTCATAAATACATGAGCGGTTTTCCATTTCTACTTTTTTATTTAAAAAATAGATAAATTAAGCAATTTATTTATATATATATACATATATATTACTGGCTTTTTAGTTAGATTAACAGCATATAAATACACGATTCGAAGAATATATATTTCTAGAATTAATGTGTTTTTTGCAAACCAAATAATTTTTTTTTATGCAATACTGTAAACTGTTGTGTCTAGAAAATGTGTCAATATGTGTAAAAAAAAAATATCTATCGCCACTTACTTGAAACGCTGTCACAAGAGCCTTGTATTTGTTTTTTAAAGATAACTTGCATTTTTTATCCAAAATGATGTACTGTCCAATGAATAAGAAGGAGGTCTTGCATGTTTTCATATGAAAATTCCTTGACATATCCTGCAAATTCATATTAGCAGAATGATTCGTTTTCATCCTGAGAACATGAATCAGTGGGACAAAGTTCTGTTTATCAAGCTTCAAGCTTTGACGAGATCAAATTAATATGATTTAATGAAGGGATACGATTTAAAGTCACAAATTGTAACATTCTGCAAAAAACTAATCAAATAAAACTAAATTATTAATTAAAATCTGCGCGTACGTACACTTAAAAACAAAAACTCTGTTTAAATTACGATGAACATACTTCGAACACAAGTTGGAATGATCTCTAAAACGCATGTGCAGTTTAGGATGGCACTCTCTGGTGTCTACTTCGGAAATTACAAAGTGTTTTAATTTAACACTCTTTCTTTCTATAAGCCCTGGTAGGAAAGTGGGGGGGGGGGGGGGAGAGGCTTACTCTTCCCTGAAATTTGATTTTTTTTCTTTTTTGTCTGATTATTTAAAAAATTGATAAAATTCATTCTTGCAAGTTAATACATAATGATTAAACGCTAAGAGAAAACAAAATCAACTAAGATTTTTTTTGTCATGTGCCCTCCCCCCGTCAAAATTCCTTGATGAACACATTTTTTTCTTTTAAGTGTTCATGAGTTTCTAATTTATCCAGGAGAGTGGTGCAAAATGTCTAAAACCCTGACCCAAAGGAAAAAAAAGAACTTTCAGTTCTTTATTTTGTTTTTAAGTGTTTCAATTCTTTATTTTAAATGATGTTAGAAACTTATTTTTGAATATTTAATATTTCTTAAATGTTTTCTTATTTTAGTTTATTTTGTATTTATATTATGCATTTAAAATTAGCATACTAGGCCACAGCCTACAGATGTAGCTGTTCCAGAATTTTATCCCTCCCTACATTTCTTTCTGTTAACACGCATCTCTGAGTATTTCAAGCTATATCTCTTAATATTTTAGACTTAAGATTTAGGGGAGGGGGGATTCCCTGCACCTTTCTCCTATATATATGTACGTACAAGTAGCTTTAAAAAAAACTATTTATTTTTTGAGAAAAGCAATTTCTTAATTACTTAATGGACCAAAAATAACTTAGTTCCAAGATTTGATAAGCAGACTCGTACAATTTTGGCACACGTTCTATGACCTAATCAAATTATTTCATTTTAAAATAATACCAAATTTAGTGGGTTGGAAAGTATTTTAAACACCTTTCATCTATTCGAAAACAGTTTTTTGATGGTGCTGCCATATATAAGGATAAGACTTTATCATAGCATAACGCATAATGTTGCATAACAATATGATCACATTCAGACATTTACGTGTCTGAATTTCTAAATGTCTTAATTTCAGACATTTCATCAGTATTCAGACATTTTTATTAGTTCGTTTATGCCTTGATTACAGTAAGACACTTATGTGTCTTAAATTTAGACATCTATGATGTCAGAAATTTCATATTCAGACACTTAAGTGTCTGAATTA
This sequence comes from Maratus michaelseni, assembly GCA_963931845.1. NCBI lineage: Eukaryota > Metazoa > Arthropoda > Arachnida > Araneae > Salticidae > Maratus > Maratus michaelseni. The sequence goes on along the minus strand of OZ007586.1, from coordinate 362,336,443 downwards.
CTTTTTCAGACACTTAAAATGTCTAAATTTAAGATGCCTCTATTTGCAGTGGGCAATGTAAGATTTTTTATTTCTTGATAAAAAAGAAACAGGTAGATAGATTATTATAATAAATGTGGTACCAAAATTTTTGCCTATGCTCCCCAAGTATCATAGACTAGATTTATAGCCCATGTTTTCTGAAGTAACTGGATATGTCACAGATGATGCTTTTAAATGGTTGTTCTATTAAAAAGCATACATTGAAGTTATGAAAAGTTAACAATTATTCTTTCTGCTCTCAAAGCTGGTAGACGGGAGGTGCTGGGTTCAAACTCCTGTCGCGCTCGTCGACCTAACCGTTCGGAATTTTCCGTGGTTTTCTTCGAACCTTGCCGTAAATACGGGTTAGGATGCCTTAGAAAGACCCCACGGAGGGCACTCCCCCCACCCCCTAGGGCCTATAATCCCTCGAGTAGATAATCGGCCGTCATAAATCAACCAACCAACTATTAACAATTATTCATCGTCAATCTAATAAAATATAAATAAATAATTAATTAATTAAAGGAAAAATATGAATAATTCTACATTAAATCGTACGCAGGGGTCTGACCAGATTTTTTTTCACAGGGTCCTGTTTTTGTGAAATTGTGAGCAGCTGTTTATATTTGTGAAAAATCCAATCATAATTTGTGAATTTGAAATGGTCGTTATATTCAGGTTCTTGTTTATGCATTTTAAAGAAGATATATGGTTATAAAATACGTATATTTTCTTTATATATGTAAAAGTGACAGGTCAAATTTTACTTTTAAATGATTAATTTGTGAAATGTTTGGTTTAAAGATAGAAATTTTTTTTGAAAAACCTATTTTTAAGACAAAGAATTTTGTGAAGGGTCCTGTTTTAGGGAAAATAATTTTGTGAAGTGTCCTTCTTTGAAATGAAAAATTTTGTGAAGAGTCCTTTAAGGCTGCTCGTCAGTAAACTTCCCGATTCCCCTCGCTAATGTTAATCCAATGGGCGTAGGATGCATTCGTATTTTTAAAATATCTCCTCAGGAAATTAATGTTTTTAACTTCTGTTTCCTGTGTACTGTTCTTAAAGAATGTCTCTTTTTTTTCTTAGTTATCAAAATATTTCTAAACTATGTGCTTAATTTATATTTTTATGTGTTAAAATCTTAGCGAAACTGAATAAGATTTTAACATTTCATATAAAATTAAGTATATATTTTAGAAAAAAATTGACAACGAAGAAAAAAGAGACATTCTTTAAGAACAATACAAAGAAAACAGAAGTTAAAAATATTAATTTTCCAACGAGATATGTTAAAAATACGAATGCATCCTACGCCCATAGGAATAACATTAGCGAGGGGAATCGGGAAGTTTACTGACGAGCAGCCTTAAAGGACCCAGTTTTTTCCTAAACAGATCCCTGGTACGGCTCTATAAATATTAAAATAATTTGATTATATCACAAAAATGGATTCTTTGTGCTTTTGTTTTGTTTTCTTTATATTTGAAGTACTTCATACAATGGCATTTGTCATTTTCGCGATTATAAGGACGACGCATGGCGCATTAAAAAAAAAAAAAATACTAGTATATCTTGTAATTAAAAAGCGACCAGTTTGGAAGTTTGTTTTTTTGGGGGAAAAAAAAGGTAATTTATGTTCCAAGCTTTTCATCTACATATTTCCTAAACTATTTCACCGAATGTTTTCCCGTTTGGTGTTCGAAGGTAAAAATTACCGAAGAATCCAAATATGATGTCAAAATTGAGTGTTCGTATTTCAAATTTTAAAACTTGTTACAAATTTAATATGGAGACGGCCCTCTCTTTTTTTTTTACATACATTGAAAAAAGTATTTCTCTATCGACTGGCTATTTTCGTTTTTCTCTGCGGCAATTTATCGATTAAAATATAAGGAGTGTTCTCTCTCTCTCTCTTTCTTTCTTTTTCTTTTTTTTTTTTTACGACTGTACGTTATAGAGGTCTGCCCAGGCCCTTACCCGGTCAGGCACAATGAAGGCAAATTTCCAAACGGGCTAGGCCGGCAGAATAAAGACAATTTTTTTAACGGGCCGGGCCGATAAAGTATTAAACGGGCAGGCCAGGCCAACAAAAAAACTAAGCAGGCCGACCGGAACGACATAACAAATTTAAAATGATCGAACTAAGCTGATAAAATATGAACAATTTTCAATGGACGTGACTGGGACAAGAATAAGTATAAATGTACTGCACGAGCCGATGCTAGCTTGACATTTGACAATGTCAATACGGAAATATAACATGTCCAGCATAGAAATCGGCATCGAACAGTTACATCGTGTATGAGCTGGAGCTTAATTTTTTAAGCAGACTCGGGCAGAGCGGGATGAGACTTACATTTCATTCTACATACTCGGGCCGAGCCGGAATTGGACTTAATTTTTCCCAGGACGTGTCGAGTTAGCAGTTTGTTTTGTAAAAATATAGTAATAGCGATAATGAACTTTTGTTAACGGAATCTTTTGGAAATAAACTTTAATAAATTATAGAGAAACATTTTCAAAAATCTACTTTTTTTTAATTATATAACAACAAAACTTTGTTTTTTAACTATCTTTTTTCTTTTCTTTTATTCTAAACTACATTACTTTTATAATATCTTTATTTGAATGTAAGAGTCTATATGATCTTTAGTATTGCTATTATGTACTGTATAGCTTGTGAAGATATAGTAATCTGAAATATACTGTAAATTTTTTTCATAAATATGTATGCAGTATTCACGAAAAAGAATCTTAATTGTATATCTTTTTTTAGAAATTGAGTCGGGTTGTGCCTGATTTCATTAATTTTTGAACGGGCCTGGTCGTGAACTGCAAAATCATATAAACGGCCCGGGCTAAACTTTTAGATTTGTCACCGGGCTGGACCCGGGCCTGGAATTTTTTTCCCGTGTAGACCTCTACTGCTCATTTGATATCCCGGAATTGGCTCACCAATGGATTATATAAAGATCACAACTTTCCTCCTTTTTAATTTTGGTCCGTTTGATCTAATTTGTTTCCAAATGTGTTGATAATGCATTTATATAGTGGTACTAAGGTAAATTGATGTGTACCAGTTCTTTAACAACACATTCATGTTACGATAGCATATTTGCATTTTTTAATCCAATAGTATCATTAAATAAGTCGTCTTTTTCACTTTTGTTTTAATGAAATATCAATAGTACCAAAACATTTATAAAATACTCGCTAAATCATAGAACAATATTACTCTAATATTAATATGCACATTATTATGAAAATAGATATTGTCTTCCAATATTTTTCAATACTTATTAATTTTGACATAATATTGGAAAGAACGTTAACGAAACAGCCAACATTAGTGAAATATTGGAATTCAATTCAAAATCTATATTAAGAAAAGAAACATGTTTGTCTGTGTGTGTGATGGCTAAAGAAATCTACCGCACATATCGTCTGGAAATTTGGATAAGGATAGACGGAGAGGTCCGAATGCAACTCTGACCCAGATTTTTCCTTTTTTGATAATTAGCTGGGTATTAATTAAAAAACCCTTAACGAATGAGCTCAATTTTCGGCAGTTCGTCGGCATTAAGGTTGTTCTTGTACATGTCCCGAGAATCCGATATTTTTCAAGCAAACGAAAGTAACTAAGTAGAAGGTAGCTAGTAGAACTAGTAGAAGGTAATGTTTCGTTTTTTCTGAATTCTGAAACTGCCATTCTCGTTTTTCGGAAAAGAAGAAAAAAAAAACACTTATTCAGTGTGCCTTCCTGGTTGTAACAGTGTCTTTTGTTTTAAAAAAATATTTTCTGGAGGTCAATTTAATGTTAGTTTTCATGTTTTCTGTTTTTTTTTTTCAATATTGAAACTGCCATCCCTGCTTCCCGGGTGGAAATACAAAAAAATACCTATTCAGGGTACTTTCCTGGTTGTAACGGTATCTTATAAATGATATATTTATTTAAAAAAATATTCTGGAGGTTCATTTAAAAAATAAGAGGAACCTTATAAACGCTAATGAACGTGCTTGCTTGTTGTGTCAGTGAACACTTCTGGGCATGTCCGGGGAATCCCGTCCATTTTCAACACTTGAAGATATCATTTCATATTTTAAAAGATGGTAAGTGACAGAGCGGGGGAATTAGTTTTTCGCCCTGTTAAAAAAATGTAATAATTTAATAATTCCGCAGCTAATGGACCGATTTCGAACGGTTTTTTAATTTAAAGATAAAAACTAGTCGTTGGGGGCCACCGTAATTCTTACCCATCATGGATATGCATAATATAAAATATGAAAATAAAACATGTGTAAACTACTTATAAAATGCATTGCAATTCGAATAAAATCGTGGCTTGATGACGTTATAAACTTTAAATCACGGCCGATCTTTAAATACTCTATTACTGAATCGCGTAAAAGAAACATCCTTATAACTCCAAAATTGATAATCATATTAACTAACGATTTACTGCGTCGGATTAAGCGTCTCATTTCCAATTAAATTATATCTTTGAATTGAAATTTGAATGAAATACAGGGTCATGAAAAATCGACAAATGTGGAAAATAGGATTACAAATATATCGGCAACTAATTATCTGATCGACTTCATTCTTTATGCAAAATTTATGGTTTTTTTAATTGTCTTCTATATTCACTCCTTAAAATAAACAATTTCGAAAATTTTTATTTACCTTTATCAGAACGAATATTTCGAGAGTCTGAAAAAAATAGTTTCGGATAATCGAGGTTACTGAAATTCAATAAGCTTCTTCCCATTATTGCATACTAAGTACATACCAAATTTCAAGTCTCTATCTCAATTTGTTCGGGAGATAGATCGTTTACAGACACGCACACAGACAGACGGACGGCAATTTTTTTCTCTCCTAAAAATATGTTTTTCGGAATCTGCAGTGTCTGAAACGTGTAATTCCGTCAAATTTTTTTTTCGATTTTCAAAACGATTACAAGACTTACCCTATACTACCTACGAGAGGGAACTGTGACTACCTTTGTAGGTTTCCACATCCCTCGAGTTCTGGTAAAGCAAGCACGGGTCGGAAAAACCCGACTTAAGGCCTATGGCCTGGTTCCTCTCTGGGTGTCCAGCTCCGAAGCTGTTGGGGGACGCCGGCCCGTCCCCAAGTGTCTCGTGGTGACTCCCCTACTGGGTTTCACCGCGTATCGCAACGACTTACGTCGTCGATACGTGGGTTTAAGGCTGGAGGGTCCGCAGGTGGCGATCCTCTGGCCAGCCGAAGCGCTATGTGAAGCAGCTCCTACTGGTGCGTTAAAAGTCCTTCAGGACTTGGGTTCGGTGGTCGCCTACGCGCTGGGCGCCCCTCTGGCGCCAGGCGGCGCAGCTTTCTTTTACCCTATACTACGTATGATGGGTAAGTAATAAAACACATAAAATGTACATACAAAATTAGATAAAGCCTTTAAATTATGAGCCAAAAATTTTTTTTTCAAGCCGTCGCACCGTGTTCTTTCTAGCCCATGTAAAAATTTCATGAAAAAAATATTTATCTGGTTGTAAAATAAATGTTTTCTTCTCGCTTTTTTTTTCTGTTTTCGCATCGGTTCTTTTAACATAACCAAAAAAATGTAGCCTACAGCACCCAACTCCTAGATGTCGACATCGCGACTCCCGCACTAAAAGGGTTAAAAAAAAAAGTACTTGCACAAATGTGCGCATTTTAAAATCCTTGGAAAATAAACGTAAAGGATTAAAGGTTCAGATCAATCTACTTAAAAAAAATTTTATATGCAAGATAAACATGCACTGGAAACATCCTATTTATGTTTGGTAAGTGTACACTTATTTTGTGGTAAAAATCTGAATGATCTTGACAGAAAAGAATCATTTTTTTATTTGCAAAACCGAAACGTTCTTAAGATTTCATTTTTGTGAATAATAAAGAAAAAAAAAAGGGGGCAAAATCTGATTATTTTTATGCGTTTCTCTTTAGTACCAATATGTTTTTTGCCAAATTTCGCCACTGGATTAATGGGGAAGTCAATTTCTTCGAATGAAAACAGTAATGTAAAAAATGTTAACCTTCACCCAGAACTTCATCAAATATTAACTGCAAGGGCACAATTTCCCTCTATAGATTTTTTTTTTTTTCTCTTCTATATATATGAAATAGTGCATTCTAAACTTTGTAATTGATTTGGAAATGGAAAAGCAGCTAAACTTGTTTTTATCTATAAATCTCTTAATACTATCACCAAGTAAAATAAAAAATATATTCCAACTTTCTTCATTATAAATAAAAGTCTTTGTGATTACTTACTTTGCTTCATTTTTTTCCTAATGTACATTTCTGCGTAATATGTTTATTTTTTGCAGTTTAAGGCATAAGCCTAAAACAGGGGTGTCAAACTATGGCCCGCCCGATACCACAAAAATTTCATAGTAATCTTTGCCTTATCTAATCATCGAATTTCTGCGATTGAAGTCGACTATTTCTTTTAAATATTGGTGGTATCTGGCGGACCACAGTTTGACACCCCTGTCCTAAAAGAAGCAGTCTTCATTTAAATATTTATACTATACCGCATTATAAGTAAAATTTAAAATAAGAAAGACACACAAGTGAATCGTCAGGTTTAAGAAGGAAATGAAGACCAGTAAATGCAAAATTACTTTTAGTACTGAATGATCTCAAAGCTTTCGTTGGCAACTAAAACCAGTCACTAGAGGAAGATTGACCTTAGATTTTTCCTACTGCAAAAACCAAATGCTGCTGTGGCATTCCCCGCGGATCAAACTTACTTGTTGAGGCTAGTCAAGCACTACCTAAAAAGAGCTTTAAAATACCAGAAAAAAAAGGGCAATAATTAAATAAAAACTGAATCATTTACAGTTTTGTTTTTATTTCTCAAATACTTTATTTTTGGACCTTATTCCCTTCTTAAACCTGAAGATTCAATTATAACCAATTCATATTTAATCATTAATTTTTTACCTTTTAGTTTATAATTATTTAAAAAATATTTTGCCTGTGTGAATTGATTTTGGACTGCGTCATATGACAAACTTGCATAACTGCATGTAAAATTAACTTACGTAGTTATAATGTATTTTTTTAAAATCTGATTTTAAATCTAAAACAATCCGATTTAAGTCAAATTAATCAAGATTTTTTATTTTACTTAAAGGATTTTATTCACCCCTGTTTTAAATCTCGATCTTATGTTTCTTTCTCTCTTCTTTTAAATCGTGATTAGCGGAGGAAAATTAGTAATTTTTGCTCTCTGCTCTCAACATGTTACTTATATTGAAACCAATATCTGAATTTAAAACTGACGAATATTAGTATTTTGAAATATTTCTTAGCTGGGTGTACTTAAAATATTCGTAACACCTTTGAGTTAGTCATCAAAATGTCAGACGAATTTTTAATATGGCAATTTCTGATACTGACATGTGTAAAAAATATAAAAATACACTTCCAAATATTACTACAGTAAGTTAGCAATAATTTTAATATTGCTAATTTCATAGTATACTCTCAAAAAGCATGTTCTATTAAAATTTTAATTTTTGTTTTCCTTTTTTTTTTTTTAATATTTTGGTTTTAATTTAATTTTTTCTTACGTTGTTTCGGGCAAATTTTCGAAACTCCTGAAATTTTATGTCTGCAACATACTTCTCCCCTCCCTCGTCCTCTATAGACACATAAATAGATAATTAAACGAGTAAAACTCCAATTTTATTGAAAAAGATATTCTCCTATATGATATATCTTCTTTCGCATGTTTTGTTTTATTCAAGGAATCTCCTGGAATAATTATAACGCCACTCTACCTTTTATCCCCCACCTCGAAAGAAGAAGAATAAAAGAAGTGGGTAAGTGTGATCGAAGATAGCTCAAAGGGTTTCGTTTAATATTCCTTTCAAAACACTTTATCCTTTCTTTAATTAAAAAAAAAAAAAAAAAAAAAAAAAAAAGTATTTTTTATGAAGTAAAATTTTACCGGTCTATTTTTTAGTTTTTTTAAATATCTAAACCAGACCGATAGCGGGCAAAGCCCGCTATTATATTCTGTCATAATAATATCTGTCATGCGGACTAAATGCGAAATTAAAAAAAATAATTTCAAAATTAAACATGTTGTACATCTTCAAAATGTTAAAATATGCGAACATTTCCATAATCGGATTTTTATCACGATTCAATAAGTTTCTCAAACTCATATATTTACTATTCTCTATTACTCATATTGATACTCGCTTTGTATTATTTTCAAACATTTGAAAAATTCGTTTAAACTTCAATATGACGTCAGATTTTCTTTTTAATTATCTAATGACGTGATATTAATCTGCTTTGTGTACATTACATACTCCTTGTATTATTGAGAAATCTTAGAAATTTTCCGTTTTATTACCACTGTGACGTCAATTTTATTTCATATTTATCCTTTTTTTTTCAATTGGTGAAACTTTTTATTTCATTTTCATTTTTCACGTGGAAATTGTTCAATCGAAAATTAATTATTTGAGAAAGAATTTCATTGTGGATTTTTAATTTTTGGCAACTGCTATAACAAACATGTTTAAATTTAATAGGAAAAGGCTGTTAGAATTTTTTTTTTTTTTTATCTCTATTTATTAAAATAATAGGATTTTTTTTCAAATTTTAATATTTTGAGCTTCATAGCTGGTATTCAGCTATATATACGCAAAGTTTCAACTCTGTAAGTTACATAGTTTCTGAGAATGGCTCTGTGACGGACAGACAACGGAGTAGGAGTAATAGGGTTTCGTGAGATGAACGAAACCCTAAAAAAGGTGGTGCAATAGAAATTCAGTTTTCTCCTTTTGTATTCTGATTCCAAATCTCTTATTTCGTTGAAGCGTGCAGTATTTTCATTTCACAATTACTGCCGTAACTGAAATGAAAAAACTCTTCGTGTAGCGAGTACGGGAATAAACACCTGTTTATCTATTTACTCATATGTCTGAATGACGCGTCTCTGTAATTTGCTCTTAAAAAGTTTCAGAGATGCAAGTGCATTTGATATTAGTTTTCCTTTTTTATCTGAATTGTGAACAATCATTATAAATAAAACAAACAAATTGTACTTTTCCATTTCTGAATTCATTGAATTTAGAAGAAAAAAAAAAACTAATGTGAATATTGGGGGACATGGGGACAAAAACAGCCTTAAAGAAAAGCAGCTTTTAAAATCCTATTTAACCCAATAATTAAATAGTAAACCTGTTGCCTTCAGTAACTTTTACAGAAATTTTCGTATAAATATTAGCAAATTCAGAATAATAATAATAAAAAAAAATCAAGTTATCATTATTAATTTGATCTAATTTAGTTTAGCCCTTCTAATTCATAAAAGTAAAACTGACCCTATGAATGAAAGAATGAATGAATGAAGATTCTATATAAATTTTAATAATTTATCTGAACTTTAACACATTTTCTTTGACATGAAATTTTAACTTTATTATTGCAAGAACTCGGCTATAACGAGCAAATGCTGCAATATTTTTGTCATCGTTGTAACATGGTTTTTCTGGGGACACTTTCTCTCTAGGAACAAACGAGAAATTTGAAATGCCATTGATTTAAGCGAGCAATCGGCATTAGTCCCGCGCGGGTTGGCTTTTACCCGACAAAATTGTAAAAAAAGTATTTAGTCTACCCGAACCCGACAAAAAATTTTCACTGACCCGCAATCCTACTCGAAATCCAAAGTCAAAGAAAACTAATTCACAATTTAATGCAATTATGGTAAAATAATGTGTAATATCTCTAGCTAGTATCAGTTTTATCGTTTATGTAGAAAAAAAAGGACATTTAAAGATGAATTCATATTCAAATTTTAGTTTTACATCCCGGTTTTTTTACCCGGGTTACAGAACATTGGTGAAAACCATTTAAAAAAATATATATAAATCTGAAATTAATAGATTTTTAGCTCGTAGGCTATCAAAGCCTGAGAGCTAATGTGGCGCAGGTTCTGTATGTACGTAAAGTGCTTCGCAAATGTTTATAGACAACCATTTTTTATTATTTTTTCTAATTTAAGAGATAACTAAACGAGTAAGAAAGACGAAGTAAATTATGCAAATATATAATGATGAAATAAAAATAATAAAATGCTCAAACAACTTTTAACAATCATAGATTTAATATATAAAAAATAAAAACAAAAAAATACTGTCCCAAAAATATATAGACAACCGGTGTTAAAAGCTGATTTAAGTACTGATATCCAAAATTTGCATATTCCAAGGTCATGTACTTGTGACGCGAAAGTTTCCTGAGATGAAAGCTAATCTGTCTTTCCGTTTCCGATTGATTGTAAAGATGCCTTGCAAGGTGAAGTTTTCCCAAAAGCAAATTTTGCAAATCTCTCGTTTAAAGGCTCGTGGATGGAAAGTTGTGGACATTGCAAGAAAAATTGGACGCAGCAGTGTTGGTACTTACCGAATTCTGTCAAAAGGTGACAATTTTGAAACGAAATCCCATTCTGGACGACCAAAGAAAACAACTAAACGGCAAGACAGATAGATTTTGAGATTAGTTTCAATCCAGAACCTGTCTGTACTCCCAGTTTCTAAGGAAGTAAGCATTCCAGTATCAAAATCCACAGTCCATCGACGGCTGCAAGCAAGTACATTTCTTGATTATCGCAAAATACGACGTTCGCCAAAGTTTACAAAACGACATAAATACTCTCTTGTTCACTGAGCCCGAAATCACATGAATTGGTCAGATGAATGGGTTCTTTTCAGTGATGAAAAGAAATTCAATTTAGATGCCCCCGATAGTTGGGCATATTACTGGCACGATATTTTCAAAGAACCACGAACTTTTTTCAGCAGACAAGGAGGGGGTTCATTCATGGTGTGGGGAGCATTTTCTTATAATGGAATAACTGATATTGCTTTTTTGAAAGGTCGTCAGTAGAGATGCAAAGAGTGGAAAAAACCGGGTTTATTCCCGGGAATAAACCGGGTTTTTTGGGAAGGAAATATTAAAAATTCCCGGGAGTTTTCAAAAAGTTTTAGACATGGATTTCTTTCATTTGTAAACAAAATATTGTTTTACATATGTAAAGAAAACCAATAACATAAATACAGAAAAAAGGCACAGTTTACATGAAAACTAATGAAATACATGCTTAAGCTGCAGAAATATTAAGTAAGATAAATTAAAATAACATAAGTAAGTTGATATTTTAATCGTGGACAGGTAAAAAGTGCGAGAAGCAGATAATAGATTCAACTTTACTTGGCATTAATATAAACATCACCCATGTTCTGATTCAAACACAAAAAATAAAACGAACAAAACTAAAAGAAATTAAGGCATTACACTACAACTCACAAGAAAATTAATATAGAGTATGCCTGAATAGTAAATATGCCAGCTTGCCAGCTAACAGAAATTAAACTTTTTCAATTATTAAAGAAACATTCAAATACTTACCAAGTCACAGCCACCATTGTTGTAAAGCAAATGATATGTTATAATAAATTATAAAAAACTTAGAACGCAAAATCCTAAGTTTTGTGAATTCATAAAGAAAAACCTATTATAAACTTTTCGGAACAGTGCTTGAAATTTCGAAAAATAAAAAATTTAAATTGAAAAATGACTAGTTTTGTTTACTTTCAAAACTTCTTCAAAATTTCCAATATTCCCCAAAATTCCGGGTTTATTCCCGAAAATTCCCGGGTTTATTCCCGTCCCTCAAAAACTGTATATTTTTTGCAACTCTAGTCGTCAGTGTTCCGAAGATTACCAGAAAACGTTTGAAGTACAATTACTTCCACTTGGAAAGTTGCTATGTGGGGACAAATCAATATTCCAGAAAGACAATTGCTTCATTCACAGTCAAACTCCACAATACAGTGGCTTAGACAAAACCAAGTAACTGTTATGGACTGGCCAGACATAAGTCCAGACCTGAACCCAATAGAGTACCTGTGAGGAATATTAGCTAGAGACGTATATGCTAATGGAAGTCAATTTGCAGTGGTTCAAGATACAAAGCAACAAAGTGAAGGAAGTTCGTTTTCTTTAAACTCAAAATTTCTCCAAACTCTTGTTGTGAGTATACCTGATCGAATTTTTGAAGCAATTAGTAAAATTGGCTTAAAAATTTGAACATGAAACAAACAAAAAAAATGAAATGTCTATAAACTTTTGGGACAGTGAAATTAAAGTTTTAATTTTCATCACAAAGTCTGTGATTGTGTAATATTATTTTTGTATAGTATTATTATTGTCATGATACTATTTACAATTATAAATTGTTTTGAAATTGTTACTCCTCGTTTTCAATTGTAAAATAAGAAAACCCTGTTGTCTATAAACTTTTGGGACGCACTGTACGTATGTATGTATGTAACGCGGTAACTCTTGATGTAGAAATATCTGATTTGCTTCAAATTTTGTATATAGGTTCATCATTCTGATAAGGCTCTTCCCTGATTAGTTTTGGGGATTCATTGGTTAAGTATAAAGGGGAGGGGGACGGGGGACTGATCCCCCTCCTTAATTTAGATAAATGAGTTTTTCATGCAGAATTATCCAATTCGCTTCAAATTTGGTATACAGGTTTATTTTGATAAGGCGCCTCCCTGATCAGATTTAAAGGTTCATTGGTTAAGTATAAAGGGGAAAACAGGAGGCTAATCCCTTCCCCTTAATTTAGCTATATGGGTATTTCATGCAGAATTATCAGATTTGCTTCAAAATTGGTATACAGGTTTATTGTCGATTTCTTTATTTTTCGAGGGCCATTATTCTTTGAAATAAGAGTATAATATACAATTAGTGTGAGTGCCTGTGAGCTCAGTGCCATCCGTTTAACTGGGCACTTTTCCTTTTATTTAGATTGTCCACTAACAACACCAAAATGGCTTTTTTATATGAAAAATATCAATGTATCCAAAGCAAGTTTTGAAATTTATTAAACACGATTCTCTTATTAGCTGTATTCCAAGAGTTAACAAAGGAAGAAATCGATGAAGAGATTTCGCTACTTACAGCAACAGCCTTTTTGATTCTGTTAATTTGGGTGGTTTAGGCGCGTAGTTCGATTAAATGTCTGTTAAATTTGTGTTTTATGTATATTATTTTACTTATTTACTAGCTAATCCGCCCGGCGTTGCCCGGGCCCGAAATATTAATCTGTTCTATACGAATATGACTGAAATCTGTAAGGCTATCGAAATCAAGTCGAATGAGGCAAATTTCGTCGTAATCGGGCTCATAAAACCCAAGATCGGAAAGCGCATAGTGGCGGTCGAAAGTGCAGCTAAAATATTTAAGGCTATAGATATCAAGTCGAATGAGCCTAACCCCGTCGTAATCGGGTCCATAGAACCAGATATACTCCTATAGTTCCACTTTCCACCGCCAGGGGGCGCAGTCTGTTCTGGAAGAGGCCTTTTCAGAACACTTGACCCAACCAAATTTCCTAGTAGAATTGAAATTTAACTACGGGTAAACATTGCCAAAATAGCGGAAATCGCGAAAGTGGGTTACGTAATCGATCGGTTTCTAAAGGGTTAATGTAGATATTTTTTAAAACCCAACGATGCATTTTGAAGAAAATGAACGTGTCTATGATCTGGAGTCCACTGTTTGTCCGTACTTGCATTTCCCGAGTCGATGCCGATTTTTAAATCTGGACCAAAAAAAGGAAATTCGCGTGAGTGAGTTTTGAAAAGGATTTTTTTTCGGACGGTTAAAATTATTTTTTTTTCAAAACGGATACCAGATTTTAAAAAACAAAGGGATATAGATTAGGCACGGTATTTTTAATTTTTCGTATCTTGTTTATAAACGCCAATTCGGATTTTTAAAGATAGGAGAAATAGTTAAAAAAGCGAAATTGACTTACGGTTAAAAACGTTTTCGAAAGGGTTAACGGGATTTATTTTTTAAACTAAAGGTTTCTGCCTAAACCCGATAGAACGTAGATGTCTTTAGGTGTGTTTGCTTTTTGTTTGGTTATTTTAGAAAGCCGATGCCAGATTTAATATATAGCCGAAAATCGGAATTTGCAAAAGAGTCCTGCGCACGAATTTTTTTTTGAAGGGTTAATATTCGTATTTTTCAAAAACAAATACATATGTCGAAAAAGGAATAAATGTAGTTATTGTCTGGTATTTTTAGTTTTTCGTACCTGTCTTTGAATCGCCGATGCGAAATTTTAAAATTGCCAAAATCGCAAAAATCGCAAAACGGCATACGGAAAATATACTTTTTCGAAGGGTTAATTTTTGTATTTTTTAAAACCAAAGATGGCTTTGAAAAGGACAAAAATAGTTCTTTAATTTGGTGACCTTCGTTTTTCCGTATCTTTTGTATTCCGGCAGAGGCAAGGCTCGGAAAACGGGAGAAAATAAAAAACACGAATTCGATGCTTTTTGATTATTTTTTTTGAAAGGGTTAAATGTAAAATTTTTTCAAACCAACCAGATCGTTCGAGACGTCAAAGTATGTTCTTTTAGAATATGTAGACGGTTTTTCCGTATTTTTAGCCGTTTGTCCATGGCGAATTTAGAAATACTTTAAACAAAAACGGAATGTCTTCTGCTTTTTTTCTTCTGTTCCGGAAGATACGGAAATTGGTTTCTGCACATGCGCCAGCTCGCTTCAGAATAATGACTTTTTTATTTGTGATCTTTGATCAGTTTTTAATTGATAACTACTTTAATTTTCAAAATTTTAAAATTCTGAGGCTCTGGTATACCAGGAGAGTGTTTGGACAGTCTAAATTTACAGACTTCTAGGTGCGCTAAATTTTCCTAGCCATCGCCAACAGACACACAGAACGAAACTTTCTTTTATTAGTATAGATTGGTGAAGTTTTAATTTCGTTATTGAATATTAGCCGGAAAAAATGCTCAACTATTTATATTGTTTTAAGTGCAAACTGGTTAATCTTTCGTAATCGAGCTGCATGCGATAGAGATAATAAAAAAAAATCATGCTTGAAAATTATTAAAAAAACAATAAAAAATCAATTGCGCATTTGAAATATCACCCCCCCCCCCCCCCCCTATTCGACAGTGTAAAAATTGAAATTGTGCCTTGTTTAGAAGTTAAAAATTGCTGTAAAAGCGAAATTTATTGGTCGTGTGTTGCCGCCGATGATATGACGTCAATATTATACTCACGGATATCTTTTTGCTTTATAATATAGATAGTTTCTGGAGCTGGACTTTCTTTTGAAAAATCTGGTTAACCCGAAACCAACCCGCAAGAATGAAAATTCAACTCGAAATCGATTCGAACTTAAAACAACTAGAGTCAATCCGAAGAAAAAAAAAAAAAAAAAACTGACTCTATGGAGGCGACTCTAATCGGAATTAACAATGTAAAAAATATATAGTAGGTGTTTAAATAATAAAGGATTGTATGATTTGCATATGGATATTTCAAGTTCTTGACATCGATTATGAAATATCGAGCATTTCCCTACGCATGATCTTCAGAGGGCTAAAATTACCGTAACCCGCCAAATATTTTACATTCTGCCCACGATAAGTTGATCGATAACTTTGAAAGAGTTCGCGATGCTACTGGGAAAGAAAATAGGTAAAAGACACAAATGGTGAAGAAAACCCAATATTAATTAGAAAACTAGATTTTGATTGTTGCTAGTTGCGATTGTCACCTTAATAAATTGATCTAAATTTCTGTTACTCATCGGCAAATAATTTAACGTGGACAGATTATAAGCAGGATGTATTAGTCCGAACTGACAAGATCCATATTAAATTTTCACCCAGGCTTAAATTTTTTAATTATAGTAAATATTCAATTAATTGAACTTTGACATCACAGAAACAAAAGTTTCCGATTTAAATCTTGTTAAATTTTGCATAGTCCCCCTTCCCCCTCCAGCTCAGTGGTCACAACTCACAAATATGAGGAACACGAAGCTGAAGTTCGCTGGTTCAAATCTGCGCTGTTCGAGCGAGGGTTTGGTTAGGTAAGGTTTTTTAGGGTTTTCCTTGAATGCAGTCATTTTAAAAAGCCTCCCTGAAGTCTCTCCTTTCAAAGCATATATTACGTAAATTGACTGATGTGCCCAGTAAAATCTTTTTTTTTTTTTTTTTTTTTTTTTTTTTTTTTTTTTTTTTTTGATAGTTGGATGGCAATAGGCGTCGAAGGTTGAGAAAAACTAGGGGGTGGAATGGTAAGATGAATTGTGAATGAATACTTTTTTTTAATTTGTAATTAAAATTTGATGGAGGAGGATGTTTTATGCTTTATAAATTTAAAGTCTGATCTACTCAGGATATCATAACAAGTGAATTTTTCTCAAGTGGAAAAAACAAAAATTGCTCATAAAGTTAGTTTTAAACTGTACCTGTTCAGTCCGTCTAAAAATAAGTGTGTCGCAAGGTAGGGATGATTTCAAGGGGTAGACCGGGGTACCAGAACTCCACGCATCAGTTTGGCCATTTCGTAACTGAATAATTTGCGAAATAGTAAATTATCAGTTCAAAGGCAGATTACAAATATTGTATCGCAATTTGCGGATATACTATCTCAATTCAGTACTAAAGTCTCAGTTTGGATTGGTCGCGTGATCATCTTTTCATCCCTTGATTTCAGTGCATGGTTTTATTAAAAATGTTTACTTTCCACCGCTTCAGAAATCCATTCCTGAATTGAAATCGAGAATCACCACAGTTACTTTGTTTGATCGAAGTTACATATTCAAGCTTCACAAACATATGGCAAGAACGGATTTACCGATGGGACATTTTCAGAGTAATGAATTGCAGGACTTTATCAGTCAGAAACATAAGAGCGCAGCCATATAGAACCTTTCTAAAAAAAAAAAAAATCCACTGTGTTATAATCATGTGTATACTCATGTTTGGCTGTATAACTACGCTTGATAAACAATTCTTTTTGCCAAACTAATTTATGTCCACCCTGTATTGTACTTAATCTGACATATTTCTGCAGCTGTGCTATTGGTTTTAATACTCTACCTCAAATGCATATGATAAGGAAAGGCTCGTGGTGCTCAAGTCTTCCCCATTCAAAGTCAAGACAATTTAAAAGAAATAGCACGAGTTGCTTCAAAGGCGCTTACTTTCTGCTTTCACTGTTTGATAATATAATTAATCTCCGAAAAGGATTCTGTACATAAAAAAAGCTGTGTACATGTTCATTAACTTATGTATTAAAATCTCACAATGTTTATATGTCACATAAACTCCTCCGATAATATGATGAATTGCAGACAGAAACGAACAATTATTCGTAGGTATCCGAAGACGTTATACTCTAAATTTAAATTAATTCCCGAGATATTTCGTTTTTTAATTTTTAAGGACATTTTTGTAATGAAGGCGGTTGTTCAATTGTTAAAGAGAGAAATGGAAATAATGGAGATCTTTATTGATGACATTTTCCATTAAAAGAAAAATATTTTTAATCTGAATACATAGCGAAAAAAGTTTCATGAATTAATCATATTTAAAAAAAAATCGAAGAAATAAAACATAACTTTTCATATTCAAGCTTCATAAATTAGTTTAATAAAGAAAAGATATTATAGTCTGCCGACAGACAAGCATAGGTGCCAACCTCTCATTAATATTCCGTAATATGAGGGTTAATTTGATCCAGGTTTAACACATTTCGCACCAGAAATTTTTTTAAGAAATGAAATTAAATAAATTCCACGTAGAAACCTGAAATTGAATAAATAAAGATTCATCCAATAATTTTTCTGGTTTGAAACGTTGTTAAACTGGGTCAAATTAACCCGCATATTACGGAATATTAATGAGAGGTCGGCACCTATGGACAAACATCAAGAAATCATTACATCCATGTTTTACTTTCAACCAACGATTTTAAACAAGATTAAGCTCATTGTATTCAACTGAACAATTAGAGCCGCCTGTGGAATGGAAAGAAATAGATTTTAAATTAATTATTTCTGTGATAAAATTCAAACTTTTAAGTGGAGGGGAGACACGGCTCCCAACATTTCAAAATGGTGGGGATCACAGATAGTTCGTAGTGAGAGAAGGTAGCAATACTGTATGATTTTCTTTGCCGTTTTTACATGTCACAGAAAATTTCGTCATTATTGTTTACTTTATCCCACACTAGCTGACCCGCCCGGCGTTCCCCGGGTCCGTCAAAAAACGCTAAAAATCTCGAAAAAATAAAAAATCGCAGCACGAATTCCGAAAAAAAATATTGAAAAGAGAAACACCATTTACTATATTAAGCTAAAAGTTTGAATTCATTTTACGAATGTCAAAAAATCGTCGCGGAACACGCAAGAAAAAAAGAAAGAAAAAATCGAAAAAAAAAAAAAAAAAATTGCCGAGGATTGCTAAAAGTTTGAAACCGAATTTATTTTACGAATGTCAAAAAATCACCGCAAAACGCGATAAAACTCTAAAAATAACATAAAAAAAATCGCGAAAAATTCAAAAACCGATGTACGAATTCCGAATAAACTTTATTGAAAAGCGGACAAAATTAACTATATTGGGCTAAAAGATTGAAATCGGATTCAGTTTAATAATGTAAAAAAATCTCTTCAAAACGTGAAAATCCGCTAAAATTTTAAATAAAAGAAAATCTAACATCAGGATAAGAGGTCCATAATTTGAATAAGCCAAAAAAAGTCCAAGCGATATATCGTACAGGAAATCTTTTTCACTAAATTTGGAGTTTTACTGGTTTAATTATACATTTATGTGTCTATGGAGAACGAGGGACGGTAGAAATATGTTGCAGGCATAAAATTTCAAGAGTTTCAAAAATTTGCTCGAAAAAACGTAGAAAAAATGAAATTAAAAACAAAATATTTTCAAAAAAGGAAAAGCTGAAAATTTTAATAGGACATGCTTTTTGAGAGTATACAGTGAATTTAGCAATTATATAAATTATTGCTAATTTACTGTAGTAATATCGTCTGACATTTCGATGTCTAACTAAGCAAGTGTTAAGAATACACTATATGGCCAATGATGATCGGTCACTTGCGATTTTAGAGGTTTTGTTAAATATCTGGAAAGATACATGAGAAATTATCCTGAAACTTCAGGGGTGTAAACAACATGATAGACGTCATATATTTCCGCGAAGATTTTTTTCCCGAAACTCCATAAGCGGCCGTCAACAAATTGAAGAAAAACGAATATCTTTTGGATAACCCTGTAAAAACTAATATTGTAAAAGCATCCAAACTATAGATTATGATTAAGTGGCTTATTGTAATAATTTGGGTTCATTTTTATGAGGATAGCATGTATACTCGAAGAGAAATTCCGGTTTTTATAAAAACAGTCCCAAATTTTACCAAGTTTTTTGCTTATAATTTGCAGAGTTTTTAATATAAAAAAAAGTTATTTTCAGAACATATGACAAACAAAACTGTACACAATACCCTGCAATCAGAATTTAAAAAAAATTTGTATGAAAAATGAGCAGGTTCACTAAATATTGTTTCACTGCGCATGCGCAAATTCAATCAATATATACTGTGCATAATATATTAGCTAAATGCATAGACCAACTTTTGTGAATGTCTCAAAAACATAGCTTGAAAATTCTGATGGTAATCGTCGATAGAATAAGCTCGAAATTCGCTGTTCCCAAAAGGAAGCAAAAAGATGAGGGGTTGTATCCAAATATACTAGCTTATGAAAGTTGACATAATAAGAATGAAATGTCTCTCATTGTATATTTGATACAACCCCTCATCTTCTTACTTCCTTTTGGAAACAGCGAATTTCGAGCTTATTCTATCGACGATTACTATCAGAATTGTCAAGCGCTGTTTTTGAGACTTTCATAAAAGTTGGTCTATACATTTAGTTAATATACAGGGTCATTCATAATTCCCTCCGGGGTTTCGAAACGTTATAATAAAAAAACGAAGACGAATATGAAAAAAAGAAACATATGAAATTATTCCGAAACTATTCAAGTTTTACTTACATACATTACAGGTGTTCTATGTGTGAACCCTTGGTCACACAGCATACATCCATGCGATAGTCCAGTTCCTGCCATACTCCGTTTCTTTAAATTTCCGGTACCACACATGAATTGTTTTGTCAGTTGCTCCCTGTTTTCGATATTTATTACGAAAGGCCCGTTGAACTGACACCACTGATTCAGATTTAAAGAAACGGAGTATGGCAGGAACTCGACTATCGCATGGATGTATGCCGTGTGACCAAGGGTTCACACATAGAACACCTGTAATGTATGTAAGTAAAACTTGAATAGTTTCGGAATAATTTCATGTTTCTTTTTTTCATATTCGTCTTAGTTTTTTTACTATAACGTTTCGAAACCTCGGAGGGAATTATGAATGACCCTGTATTATGCACAGTATATTTTGATTGAATTCGCGCATGCGCAGTGAAACAATATTTAGTGAATCGGCTCATTTTTCATACAATTTTTATTATTTTTCAATTCTGATTACAGGGTATTGTGTAGAATTTTGTTTGTCATATTTTCTGAAAAAAACTTTTTTTATATTAAAAACTCTGCAAATTATAAGCCAAAAACCTGAGCTAAAATTTGGGACTGTTTTTATAAAAACCTGAATTTCTCTTCGAGTATACATGCTATCTTCATAAAAATGAACCCAAATTATTACACTAAGCCACTTAATCATAATCTACGATTTGAATGCTTTTGCAATATTAGTTTTTACAGGGTTATCCAAAAGATATTCGTTTTTCTTCAATTTGTTGACGGCCTCTTATGGGATTTCGGGAAAAAATCTTCGCGGAAATATATGACGTCTATCATGTTGTTTACACTCCTGAAGTTTCAGGATAATTCCTCTTGTATCTTTCCAGATATTTAACAAAACGTCTAAAATCGCAAGTGACCGGTCATCATTGGCAATATAGTGTATTTTAAGTACACTCAGCTTAGAAATATTTCAAAATACTTATATTCGTCAGATCTAAATTCAGACATTGGTTTCAATATAAGTAACATGTTGAGAGCAGAGAGCAAAAATTACTCATTTTCCTCGGCTGATCAAGATTTAAGAGAAGAGAGTGAGAAAGAAACATAAAACTGAGATTTAAAACAGAGATGATAAAAATCCTTATTAAAAAAAAAAAAAAAAAAACGGGGGGGGGGGGGGCTGATTAATTTGACTTAAATCGGATTTTTAAATTTTTTTTAAATCAGATTAAAAAAAAATATGTGTAAGTTAATTTTATATGCAATTTTATGCTTGGCATATAAAGCAATGCTATTCAAAGCTTAGAGGCAAAAAATAAATTAACACATGCAAAATATTTTTAGCATAATTAAACAATCACGATTTAAAAGAAGAGAGAAGGAAACATAAGATTGAGATTTAAAAAAAAAGATGATAAAAATCCTGATTTTTTAAAAAAAGTAAAAAAACTGAAGGTGAAAAATAAATTTTTTAATACGAATTTGTTATAATTGAAAATTCAGGTTGAAGAAGGGGATAAATTCAAAAATCAAGTGTTTGGGAAATAAAAACAAAACTGTGTAAGTGGTGCAGTTTTCATTTAATAACCACCATATTTTTTAAGTTTGATCTGCAGAGAATGTCACATCAGCATTTGCTTTATGCTGTAGGAAAACCCAAAGTCCTATAGTTTCCTCTAGGGACTGATTTTTGTTTCCTTTTATCACTCGCATGTAGAATGAAGCTTGGAGATCCTTTAGTACAAAAAGTAATTTTGCCATTTACTGGTCTTCATTTTCACTGTAAAAAAAATTCAAGAACGTGCCTGGAAAATAATGGGCAGCTAATGTGCCTAATTGATACCAGTAACATTTCTGGCAAAAAATAGAAAACTTTTTTAAGAATTCAGAAAAGTTAATATTAAAAGTCAGTAACTTTCCTGGAATTATAGTGGTAAGGTTTCTCAATTCTTCAGAAAGGTTCCAGGTTTAAGTCTGTAACCTTCCTGGAAAAAACCATGAACATACTAAAATCTTCCCAGTAAAAGCCAGTAACCTTCCTGGAATAAATCGGGAATCTTCCAAAAAAATTTAGATATGTTCACATCCTGTCATCTTCCTGATAAAAACCAGGAACATTCTTTAAGAATTTAGAAAAGTTCTGCAGAAAGCCAGTAATAGTATTTGAAATTATAAGGAAATAGCCTATATATTTCAGGGATGTTTCTGATACAGCAATATGATTTTTGTTGATATGTAGCTCACAATTAATTAGCTTAAGTTTTGCAAAATAAATTTTGTGTTTTTTAAGAATATTTTAAAATATTTAACTTATAAAAAATATTTTTAAAATTTTAATATTTATCTTATAAACATATTTGTTTAATTATAACATCAAATTTATCTGTATTTTTTTTTTTTTTTTTATGTCATTGTATTTAAATTTTTCCTTACAAAATATAGTTTGATGTTAAAAATAAACTTGTTTTTAAGATAAATATATGTAGTTTCTTTTTTAAATTGTATAAGGTTTTATTTTTTAAGTTAAATATTTTGAAAATTCATGAAATGCATCAAAAATTAGTTTATGGGTTCAGAGATTATATCTATATCTTAAGATTGGGCCAAAATTTGTTTATAATTCCAAACACAGAAAAAAAAGCATAGTTAAGCTCCGAAAAAAATATGCAACCTTTTTAACTTTATTTTTAAACAGAAATTTTGCTAAAATATACACAAATTCAGGTTCAGTCTTAATGTAATAAATTCATAAAGATTGCAGGTAGAAACATTAACTAATTTTATAAAATTATTCTGCCCAATTTAAACAAAGTACGTTTTTACCTTTTTGAGATAGACCACTTTAAAGTATCTTTTTAATCACTGCTTACAGTGAGAACAACATATATATATTTTTATATATAACTTGCGTAAATACAGAATTTTTAATACAGGTTATCTTAAAAAATGCTCAAACAATGTTGTTCTTTCATGGTTTTTTTTTTTTTTCGAAAAAGTTACTTTTTTGAAGATTAAAATTTAATTCCTTTTAAAAAGCAGGCATACTTCAAATATACAAACATAGTAATATTTTTCATATATGAATAAATGTACATTTTAAAATACAGTCAAACCCCGATTTAGTGCCATCTCGAAATAGCGCCAATTCCGTTTAACCGCCAATTGCGTCTATGAACAAATCTGCCAAATAGGAATTTCAATGTAATGTATCCGTTAAAGCGCCAACTCGATATACCGCCAAAAAAAAATGTCTAGAAATTACTGTATTTTCTTTGCATATCTTTCTTTTTTAAATTTTTTGTTAGAATTTCAAAGGACACTTCCTTTTCATGTGTCTAGATGTTTTCAAGCTCAATTCAAACTTTATTGAATAGCAAAGAATTTATATTGTTCTCAACACCTGCCAAAATGTACCTGCTACCCATTCTACTTGTCATTGGGAGAAGAAAAATAACGCGCACTGAGTGCCGAGGAAGTAAAACTTCTGATTCAGACTGGCGAGTCACGTGATCCGATCCGCTTCTGGAGCGGGGAGAAAACAAGGCATGGCACGCCATTGGCTGAAAGGGTCTCTCCTCTCTCAGGTGAGAACAATGTAAAAAATAACTTCTCCCTGTACTTTATGTCGATTTCTTAGAAAGAAAACGGTGTGCAGTGCAAAATCTCTCATTCAAAATTTTGGTCAGACGTTGATTGAAACATCGAAGAATTCACCAGCTAAATCTGTAAAATATCATTCTGTCTCTTTATTTTAACTCATTATGGCAAAAAGAGCAGTTTTATCAATTTCAGAAAAGCGGGAAATTTGTGAATATAAAGAAAGAAATGTGAATGTATTGCAGCAACACATCTCCAATCATTTTTCTACACTCTGGAAAAAGCCTGTTAGCAGGTGCTGCATCGGAGACATTTTGATGAATACAGAAAAATGGATTAACACCAACGAACTGCAATCATCTGTAAAAAGACTGAAAACAGCGAAACATGAAGACTTAGAGGATGCCCTTTGCACATGGATACAACAAATGAGTGCTAAAAATGCCACTATCAACGGAGATGTCATCAGAGAGCAGGCAAAAGTTCTTGGCCAGCAAATGAATATTACAGATTTCGAATACAGTAGTGGCTGGTTGAACAGATTTAAAAAGCGACGAGGATTCACTCAGTACATACGAAGTGGTGAAACTGCAGGTGTTGATGAAGATATTGTGTCAAATGGTCGCAAAAAACTGAGTGCGCTGATTTTAGAATATAAACAAGAGGACATTTACAATATGGATGAAAGTGGCCTTTTTTACCGCTTGCAGCCAGATAAAACAATTTCGAGTGGGCCTGCTAAAGGATTAAAAAAAAAAAAAAAAAGATCGTGTGTCTCTTGTGTTCTGTACGAATAGTGATGGATCTGATAAAAGAACTATGACAGTGATTGGAAAATCAGCTAAGCCACGATGTTTTAAAAATTTTAATCCTGCTCTTTATGTAGATTATGAGAATAATAACAAAGCATGGATGACTTCAGCATTATTTCAAAAATGGTTAGCGAATTTCAACATAGAAATGAAAAGAAGCAAACGCCATATTTTATTGATTTTGGATAATGCCCCTTGTCACAAAGCATATCCAATGAGTAATATCCGCATTGAATTTTTACCTCCTGACTGTACTGGATTTTTGCAACCTTTGGATGCTGGTATAATAAACTCATTCAAAGCTCATTATCGAAAGTATCACGTCCGCCATATCATTGAAAAAATCAGTAAAGATGATTTTTCTCCAATCCTTTTACATGATGCTATTCGCATGATAAAAAAAGCATGGGATGAAATTTCATCAGAAACTATTGTTAACTGCTGGAAACATACTGGATTGATTAAACCTGAAGGATCTACTAAAAAACAAAACAGTACAGCACTTCAGGAACTACAAGACGAAATACACAAATTAACAGAAATTGAGCATCCTCTATCGGCAATTGAGTACATTAATATAGACAAAAGTGTTTCAACATTTGAAGATTTGACAATCGAAGAAATTGTTGCCAATCAAAATGAAAATGAAAATTCATCTGACAGCGAAGCTGAAGAAGCTGAAACACCGCATGTTACATCTGATGAAGTTAAAAATTGCATTGGGAAAATAAGAATTTTCTTAGAAAAACATGCAACTGATAAAAAAATGATGAACAATCTTTTAGTTGTAGAAAAAGATATTGAAAAAATCAATATTGAAAGGAAAACTCAAACTAGCATATTAAAATATTTTCCTGTAAAAGATAATTAAAGTAAAATAATTCAGTATGATATTTAATGTATGTGTGTGTCTGTTATGTGCATAATTATCTACTTTATCTAAAATTGACTATATAAAGAGGTAAGTGCATGTTAATTTCATACATTAATTGGATAATTTTGAATCATGTAGCATTAATTATATTATGTATATTAATTATATTATATTAATTTATACTAGTATAATATACTATATACCATTGGATAATTTAATAAAAAGGCATTACTGATATTTATTTTTATAATAATAATAATATTAGTATAATAGTATGAAAATTAATTTTTATTGTATTTTAATTCGATATACCACCAAACTCGTTATAGCGCCAAAAATTTCTTGAACGGATAATGGCGGTATAATGAGGTTTGACTGTATATTATAATCCTTGCAATATAGGTTTCTCTTTTTTCAGATTGTCGGGTGATTTTTAATAGGACAGAAAAAGTATTTTATACACTTATATTCTGTGTATTATTATTATTTTACACTCCCATTTTTGGATTTCATTTGGTACAAAAAGTTACATAAACAACTACTTTAAAAGTCAGAAGCATGAAAAAAAAATAATACTTTTAAACAGTTTGCAATGTTTACTAATTTTAGATTGTAGAAATTAAAAGCTTGTAGCTTAAAGGGGAACAAAAAAAACCAACAGAATTTTGAAAATTTTTTTCATCAATTACCGATTTAAAATATTTTTAATTATATTAAATTACGTACATACCTTTTTTTTTTTTTTTTTTTTTTTTTTTTTTTTTTTTTTTTGTTATCCAACTGTTTTTCTGGGGAACCGTAAGAAGATTATAATCCAAGAACCAAGACCAATTAATGAAATAAAGCTAAAAAACGACCGGGTGACAATGGAGGAAATATATAAAATGTCTCGCAAAGCCAACACAGTTACCATTTGACTAATTATTGCATAAAATTAGATTAAAATTATATTTTAAAATATTTTCGCTAGCCAAAAGAACGTACGTCTACCGGCTTGTAGTTGAAAGAATAAAATGACAGGTTTTTGACAGTTTCCAGTATGGCAGCTGATTTATTCATTGTTTGTCTTCCGCAGATGATTAGTTTACCACCTCACTTCAACAAAACATTTTCAGAAAAGTTTTCATTTCCTAAGATATCTCTTTCAATAATATATTTTTTAACTCAAGGCTGCTGTAAGCATTGGTGCAAGGGAGTCAAGATGGCGGAGCGCGAAAGCTAATAACAGAGACATTGCCACACAAAAAAAAAAAGCTTAATCCCTGAATTCAGGAAACTATATGTGAAAGAAATTTGTTTTTCTCAGAAATCTGATAGAAATTTATGAAAACACAGAACATTCCTGGAAATAATTAGTGAAGTTACAGAATTTTCTTAGTGTTTTTCTTAAACCTGATGATTGACTTGTGTGCCTTTCTTATTTTAAATTTTACTTTTAATTCAGTATAGCATAAAAATGTAAATAAAGTCTGCTTCTGAAAAGGATTTTTATTTTTAATGAAGAAAGTTGGAATATATTTTCTATTTCACTTAGTGATAGTATTAAGAGATTTATAGATAAAAACAAGTTTAGCTGCTTTTTCATTTCCAGATCGATTGCAAAGTTTAGAATGTACTATTTCATCTATAGAAGAAAAAAAATCTATAGAGGAGATTGTGCCCTTATAGCTAATAATTGATGAAGTTCTGGGTGAAGGTTAACAGTTTTTACATTACTGCTTTCATTCGAAGAAATAGACTTTCCCATTAATCCAGTGGTGAAATTTGGCAAAACACATTGATACTAAAAAGAAACTCATAAAAAGGATCAGATTTTCCCCAAGTTTTTTAATTATTCACAAGAAGGAAGTCTGAAGAACATTTGTCATTTGCAAATAAAATGATTCTTTTCTATCAAGATCATTCAGATTTTTACCACAAAAATAAGTGTGCACTTACCAAACATAAATAGGATGTTTCCAGTGCATGTTTATCTTGCATATAAAATGTTTTTAAAGTAGATTGATCTGCATCTTTAATCCTTTACATTTATTTTCTAAGGATTTTAATATGTGCACATTTGTACAAGTACTTTTTTTAAAACTGAATACAAGTTGTAGCGGTAGGTTCTACTCACTTTAAGAAATCGCCAGCATTTCTTTTTAATCCAAAATTGATTACTTTTTTATATGCAATATTCAATTCTATCCTTATGTCCCTTACATATTTTCCTTATACTAGGCTAGTTTGTTATGCTAAATGCATAAACATCCTATTCCAATGCACATTACACAAAATTAGCTTCAATCTCCCAATTTTTCATATTTTAAAATAGCTTCATTATATTTATGATTACTATAAAAGTATTTCATTACATAAATTGTTCATTACATAAACTAGTATTTCATTACATGTACTTTTATCTAAAACAGTTATTTTTTTAATCAATTGATTTAAATCAAGATTTCAATGTGATTTTAAATCAAACACTATTTCACTTGAGTCTAACCCCCAAACATTCAATCTGGCACAAGATTCCTTTACAATTTATAATCGAAAGCATTTAAAAACAAAGTATAGATAAACACTAATATCTGTATGTTAACAACAGTATGTGTAGCCAGGATTTTATTTCGAGGGTGGGGTGAGGTACTCATGATCTTGCATTTTTATATGGAAATAAGTAGAATCTATATATGATTACGTAAAAAACAATTATTTTGGAAGGCAGTTTCTAAAGCTCCCCCCCCCCTTAAGACTTTAATGTCCGCCCCATGTAGACTAATAAACAGTACTCAAACACGAGACTCACCTAGTCCACAGATACAAATGGTTAGGCCATACCTAGCCTACAGCCTTTAAAAAATATATTAAAGTGGTTCGCGCAGTGCTGTAGTCGTAAAGAAAAAAAAAAAAGGAGGATATACGTAGGTATCTCTAATCTTTTTGACTGAAAGTCTGTTGCCACTGCAAATTTCGAAAGGCCTTTCGCCTTATTTAATCACAAAGTTTCTATCATTAAATAAAGTAATTTTTTTTTCTAAAATAGTGGTATCTTGGATTCCTGTATGTTGAAGATCCCTACGCTAGAAGAAAGGTGATCACGGAATATTTAAATGGGTAGGGAGCAGTGCTTCCGGGAATATCGAAATTAGTGATCGTTAGTCATTTGCATGGATAAATTTCCCATTTTGACCACCGACATTTTAGACCCAGCTTTTTAGTTTAGAAACTTTTTTGAAAGTTTATTTGACAATAGTTTTCCAAATAATAATAATAAAATGTTCATCTGTTTTTTAAAGTATAAATTAATATTTATTTGTAATTAAAAGCAAGAAAAAAATATTAGTATATTTTTTATAATATATTCATTGTTATTTATAATACATACAAATATTTTGGTGCTTGTCGACTTTTCCATCGATCACTTTCTATATAAAAAAAAGAAACTGTTGCCAAACAATGCGATTTAATGCCAATAATACAACAGCATGACGCCACATTTGATTTAAAATGCAGAGCTTGCACACAATGTATTTATTGCATTTTTATTTATTTTGTGAATAAGATAATTTAATCATACACTGCATGAATTATTTTGTAAGTATATTTTTATACTGATATTTAGTGTTAAATAGTACAAATTTTAAAGAATAATTCATCGCCTTATTTTATAGCAGACTTCCATGATTACAAAAGGTGAATATTTTTCTTTAAATATAGCGGTAGCCTGGAACTGAATTTATTAAAGGTAATATTTGAAAAGCAAACATAACTACAGATAAAAAATAAGGAAAAAAACTGTTGTATTTGTCATTTTGTTTACTTTATGCCCCATTAGCTGAACTACCTGGTGTTCACCGGGCCCTTCAAAAAATTGTTCAAAACTCAAAAAATACAAAAATCACTGCACGAATTAGAGGTCTGCATGGGCTCGGGCCGATTTTCATTTAGGAGGCTGGGGCCGAGCCTAGTCTTCACTCTTTACGGGCCGGGCCTGGTCTACACTACTTTTGGGCTGGGCCCGGCCCGGGCCTTACTTTATTCTACAGGCTCTGGTCGGGCCTGGTCGTTACTTCTTCGGGGCCGGACCGGGCTTGATCTTTTTTTTATTCTGCATGTTCAGGCCCGGTCGAGCCTGGTGTTTACTCTTTCCGATCTTTACTTTTTTCTGCAGACTCAGTTTGGTTGGGCTAGACTTCGTTTTTCTGGGCCAAACTGATCCTAAACTTCATTTTTCTTAGAGGTCTGCAAAGGCCAAAATTTCCACTTACGATCTAAGTCATATGAAGATCATTATGGCTTGACTCGATCCATGCAAAAATCTGTAAAATGTGTCCCAAGTCCTGACGCAACAATCAAGGTGAGGATCCAGCCCTCCATTTAGACAGGGAGACATGGCTTCTTTTTTTTAGAGGGTGGGGGGGGGGGAGGAGGGGCGTCACATATCTTAATAAGCAACTTTTATATTAAAGGCTGTTGCCATATCCAAAATGGCCAAGAAATTGAAGAATTTCAGGACTGATTCTTCGGACCCTTCAGGACTGATTTCAGTCTTGGAGAGATTTTTGATTAATACTAAATTCTACTTTTATATACTTAATAATAGCAATTTTACTATCAAGAACTTTTAATCACTATCTTTTACTGCAAGATATCAAGTTTTAGACATAATGCAAGACAGAGAAATCTTCTAGTCCATTTCCATTTTATTATTCCTAATACTCAGAAAAGTTTACAGTCTTGGTTTGGATGGACTTCTTGCACCCATGTACTTTCCTGCTAAATCTTGTAGCTCTGCATGCAGTCTCTTCAAAACACAGCAGACAAACTTCTATCTTTATTATTATAGACTATTTTAAAATTTTTATAAGACATAAATCATTAATCTTTATATGTTTGTACCTGTATGTATATTATTTTTCAAAATGAATGTATTACATTTCCAATTTTATTTTAGGTTTTAGGGCTAAATTCAAATGTAACCCAGCAAGAAATTACATCACGTTACCGTAAACTCTCACGTGAATGGCATCCTGATAAACACAAAGATCCAGAATCTAAGAAAGAAGCTCAAGAAAGATTTATTGAGATTCAACAAGCTTATGAAATTTTATCCAAATTAAAGTCCCAAAGAGTTGCTCAAAATATACGGGATTCTGATAATAAAAATGCAGGACATCATGAAGATCTGTAATTTAATTCTAAAATTTGTACATGAGTGTGTGAATTAGGAAAGACGATAGAAATTAATTTCTTGCCAACTTGTGATTTTTTCCCCCTTCATACCTTAGTTCTTATATGGTACTTTAATATTAGAAACTTGTATTTAATTATATGTTGAATTTTTTTATGATTTAAAGTTAAATGAAAGTAATATTAAATTTTTGAATATATTATGTGCAATCATGTGCTTTATTTTAACTTAAATCACCAGTTATGATACATGCCTTCTTGCTAGTACCTGAATAAAAAACTTTAATTTTTTTTCTCCTGTTGGATAAGAATAAATACATGTTTTCATTATTATGATCAGTAGTTATATACAGGGTGATTATAAAAAAACTATCCCGATATATGAGTCCTTAACTATCACACCATTCACAGAAACTGACTGAAATTTTGGTTTTAAGTATTTTGAGGTATGCGCTCAAGAATCATATGAAAAACAACAGTTAAACTCTAACAGTTACAGTTACAGTGACAAAATTTTGAAAATTTCAAATGGCAACACCTATTTTTTTTATTGGAATGTGATCTTCATAGTGAAAAACCATAAAAAGCGTTGGAACGGTACCTGTAGCACAAAAATTGCCGGCGCTAGACAGACTAAGAAGAAAAGTGAAAACAACGAATAAGGACAGAGAATCAACAGAAAACAAAACATTTTATTGTTTCACAAATTTTCCACGTCACACACGAAGACATGTTGCATGCGGCAGATGGTGGATAGCACTGAATAATAAAATGTTTTACTTTCTGTTGCTTCTCTGTCTTTTATTGGTTGTTTTCACTTTTCTTCTTAGTCTGTCTAGCGCCGACAATTTTCATGCTACAGGTACCGTTCCAATGCTTTTTATGGTTTTTCACTATGAAGATCACATTCCAATAAAAAAACAGGTGTTGCCATTTAAAATTTTCAAAATTTTGTCACTGTAACCATAACTGTTAGAGTTTAACTGTTGTTTTTCATACGATTCTTGAGCGCATACTTCAAAATACTTAAAACCAAAATTTCAGTCAGTTTCTGTGAACGGTATGATAGTTAAGGACTCATATATCGGGATAGTTTTTTTATAATCACCCTGTACATGGCTTTTCTGAATCATTTATACTTATATGCTTTCACAGTACTCTTTGGCTCATTAAGTTCCTGAATGATAAATTTGGATTAAATAGTTTTAGCATTTTTTAAAAGAAGATTAAATATTTATTTTAACACATTTAATGTTTGAATTTGATAATTACCAATAGTTTCTTTTTTCGCTATCAGATTAAGGACGAGAGTGCACCCTTTCAATATTGAATTACTTTTATAATGTCTGCACTGTAAATCGAGTAGTTGTATTAAACATTTAGATTAATAAAAAAGGCAAAATCTTGTTTGTTACATTACTTATAATAAACGTTTGAATATTTTTATATTAGAGTAGCGATATTAAATACTGTATTTTAGTAATTTTTGCATTTTGAGCTATTCACACTGATAGTTTTTTTGTACTTATTTTATGAATATATACAGTACAAATTTGGATCAGAATTTCCTCTTTGTTTTAAGATTTTTGTTGTTGTTCATTTTGAATGTTTATTTTTAAATGTTAAAAAAATAAAAAAATAAAATAGTCAGTCATTATGAACAGTAGTAAAAACAGAAGAGCTCCTCAGTATAAATTTTATTTATGATTATTTTCTATTTTAAGAGTAAATACAATCCATTCCAATTGTTTGGTACACATCAGTTCTAGCACGATTTGGCCTGGTAAAGCAGCTGGCCCAATTATCAGAAGTAAATTTAATGACATTTTCTAATTTTATTTTTAACATTTTGTCCCAATTAAAATGGTGCTCCAAATAACTGGAACCTACTGTATATAAATATATATCTCATTCTCTAAACATATCGAAGAAATGTCAATTAATATTCAATGTTGTTAGGAATAAACATAAAAAAAATCTTGCTTATGCTTTTCATGTGTATAAAATTGTTACTACAGATTAAAGTTCATTAGTGTATTGCGATCTAAATGAAAAGTTGTTGAAACATAGTGGCAATAACATTGTTTACCAGAGTTTTATTGTGAATTTCAATGATGAGGAGTGGATGGTAATCTGCAAGTAAAATGCTGACAGTATATCTTAGATTTTGGATACTAACTAAAATTAAAAATTATTAAAATGATTTTTTAATTTGTTTGTCAAAATTATCTCTTCAAATTAAAGAAAATAATCTATTTTATTTATCTGCTGATAATTGTCAAAGTTAAATGCAAATCAAGCAAAATATTTCTGAATGCAAAAGAATTTTTTTAGATTTTAAAACTAGCTTAAAGCTGTTATGTATAGTATTAGATATCAGAATTGTACACATTCAGAATATTATAATGATAATGCAATGAACTGTGAAGATGTACTTCCCAATCAGATTCAGGATTAACTCTTTTGATTTACTTGTCCTTATTATTGAAAAGAGTTAAAAGCTTTTGTTCTTTTTATTATCTTAGTTAACTTTAGCTATGCATACTTTATTCTGAATTTTTTACATACAGAAAATTAGTTTTTCAGTATATATGTTTTAAAATAATACAGTAAACTAAACATGCTCATTACATTAGGTTGCAAAAAGGAAATATTTTCAGTATTATGCTTTTCCTTTTGATTTAAATGTTAAATATAAGTTAAGTAAGCATAACATTTTTCAGACTGTGCAGTAAAGTCCATGAAAATTACAAATTGAGAAAGTCATAAAATAAATCTTTTTTATAAAAGTATCAATTTTGTAGAAATTTGTTTTTACTGAATCAATGCATGCATTTTAACATTGATTTGTTAAAATTTCTTTCATACAGCATTTATATAGTCTCACATCATATGAACAAGAATATTTTTTTAAATGCAGTTTTTTTACATATTTTGTGATAACTGTTTTTGTATTCCAAGATTTTCTTCCCTAAAAATAAGTATTAGCAATGATTACTTTTCGTTTAAGCATGTAGTTCATAATACTCTATTAACCACAAAATTTCTGATTTAGTTTGAATAATATTTATATTGTTTTTAAGATGATTATTGTCATGGTTGAAACTGTTTAAGCAAATACTTATTACAGTACAGTATTGTTAATCTGCAAACCTGTAACTCCTAAACACCTGTAATCTGCACTGTAATATGAATGTAAACAAAGAAATTTGATTCATAAAAAGTAATTTATCAATGGCAACAATGTTTTAATTTTTTACTAGCTTTAATCTTATTCCTGATAAATATTTATCATGTATCATTTAACCTTGTTTTTTAGAATTAAAAATGATGGTACATATAAAAAATATTTCATTTATTTAATCATTTATATGGCAAAAAATTAATAATAATGAAAGATGGTTACTTAACCTTCTCACCGCCGTGACCTGATATATCCGTTCACTATGCTGTAGGTTTCACAGCAATACAAGGTTTGTTTAAATTAATATAATTCTACAAATATAATGCATTTTTAAAACATCAAGTAATGATTGATATTCTCAAGGATTATACTTATATATGTAATTATGTTTTTTATCTCAAGTTTAAAAATTCAGATTTTTTAAGCATTTAAAAAAATTAGAGAAAACAACATAACAAATTTGCCCTTTTGCTCGGCGGTCAGGGGGTTAAGCAACTTGTCACCTAAAAATAATCGCAATTTATTGTAGAATTGAAAATAAAACCAATTATTCAAAACATAATCTTAATTTAATGTTAATAAATATGAATCAATAAATTCATATAATCTTTACACATACATGCATTTATAATATTTGGCCAATGATATTTAAATTTCTAAAAATGAAATTTTGGGGTTCAGAAGACAGTAATGGACATTTATAGATTGTGAGATACAACACAGAAGCATAAAGCAAATGTTTATACAAACAATTATTGCTAATATATTTTAAAAATGTAAACACCAGTAATTTTTAAAAAAAAATAATTTTTACTTTATATGTTTAAGTGTGTAATTTATTTATTTTTAAGCATTATCAATCTAAATTTGTCCAAAGTATGAATAAAAAATAATGCAAACAAAGATTAAATAAGCATGACCAGTAATCTGCAAAAAAATCTCAAATTCACAAAACTCTTGGAACCAAGCTGTGCAGATTAATAATCTTCTACTGCAGGCTTGTCCAACTTTTAAGTAAGCAGGGGATTACTTTAACTAGTAGCAAAGAATAAAGGGCATCATTATTCCAGGATTCAGTATATACAACAATATTATGTCCTACAGTAGTTATACAAACATGTCTTATGAATGTTACAAATTTATTGCAATTTTTTATTGAAAATACCTATGACTATTTTCAAATTATAATTTTTGCTTTATTTAATTACCTAATGTCTGAAATGAAACAAACTAAGATTACTATATGGAAGATTTTGAGTTAAAAACATGCTAAATTGGCTACATTGTCTTATAAGATGCTCATCCAATTAAACCATTACACTTCAGTAATTCCATGCAAAAATAATTTACAGAAAAAAAACATGAATCCTAGTAAACTTAAAACTATACATTTTTCTGATAGGAGACCGATCTTAAAAATTTTTGTAGGGGAAGGAGCCAGAAACTTTAATCGCTCCTATAATAATAATAATAATAAACTAGTATGTTGTGGCCATCACAAAGCTTTCTTCTATGTAAATCAAATTGGCTGCAACAAAAATTAAATGGGAGAGACACCAACGGTCTACATCCTGATTTACCTTGACGATTGGCCTCCTTTTAGGCAGTCCATCTATTCATTCTTGCGAACTATAGTGGAAAACAAAGCATAGCAGTGACACCTGTTGGATGGTATACAGCCAAACCTAAAAGATCTATTTATGTAAAGGTTTAACAGAATATTAAGTTTGAGGAAATTCTGTGCATTAGTTCTTGAGACATTTCTATTCTTTAAATGCTGAACTGAATACCAAATAATCTTTTTTTTATCCATACAATGATTAAAGAACAAAACTATAGTTTTCAGAGCAGTTATTAGTTCTCATTATCAGCTTATTAATAGCAAAGAGTGGCAAGAACAAAAATGTATTCTGATAGAAGGTATTAGACTCTTTGATGTAAACAGGACATTGAAAAAAGGGTTCAGTGAATCCCAGAGGAATAAATCTATCAATGTTTAAATTTACCAATGGATGATTCAAAGGAATGTGTGGGAGGATGTACACAAAAGAAATTTACTTTGAAAATACTTGTTAGCATCACAAATTCAAGTGACATTATTAGTTGAATTCTTTAAATTTTTATTTGCAGTGATAAATATTGGATTATTTTATTAATAAGGAAAATTTTCTTAATATTGCATTTCTATTTCTAAAGTATTTATTTACTTTTGTCTGAACTTGCATTACAATTTTGCATTACATTTTTCTTAATATTTTAGGGGGAAAATTTACTGGATAGTTAATTATTTTGAATGTTGAAATATTTGAATTTTTCTATAAACAGTGTAGCATACACAAACTCTTCATATTAACAAGATGTGGATTCCATACAATGTGAATACAAGATTTTAAAGATATATCTCTGAAGGTGAACAAAGTTTAATGCAGGTAAATTTGAGTGCAAATAAACAGTCACTGTAATACCAAGCATTCATTCTTTGTCATATAGAAAAATATATATATACAAGGTGAAGTGAAATCGAATTCCTTGATCTCAAAGCTTTACTGTGCAATAGATGATTACTTTATTTATTTGTGAGATACATCCTCAGAAGGTAATTCCTTCAAATTTTGGATTGCAAGGATGGCAATGCAATGACATTATTGCAGTGTAACATGTGAAGCTAAGGTAACAAAAAAAAAATGTTCAAGGAGAATAACAGAAATTACTTACCAAAGACAATACACTGTAATTCCTGTCACATAAAAAATGTTCAGTATACACTCATACAACATGTTTCTATCAATGTTGGTAATAGCAGCTGTGATAAAATCTTTCAAATTACTGTACTGTGAAATTTGAATGCATTTGGTTTTGTTGAAGCACACATCTCACAAATAAATATAGCAGTTACCTGTTGTGAAGTTTTGAATTAGGGAATTGTTTTTGACATGTCCTGTATATATTACTGGTTTAAAGGGTAATATTTTTTTTAAAGGAAAAATAAATAAATAAAAAACTTGTGTTTATAGAACATAGTTTCTGACTGATTTCAATTTTATTATTCAAGATTCTTAATCTACAATTAAATATTTGTAATATTGTATAAATGAATTTTTTAATATTGATATGAGTAACTGCATAGCAAGATTCAATGCTTTAGGAACCTCTATTTCTAAAGTGTTTTCATAATGCCTTGTTTGTGACAAAGTATATACTCCACAATATTCAATTCTATGTACAATAATAGTATACATTTCCTAGCTATGCTGAATGTATGAAAATATTCTGAGCAAAATAAAAATGTTTATTTAACACAATGTTGTTCTAATGTATGATTTTATGTATTACTGCTGAGTACTAGCCTAATTCCGCATACTTAACTCCCCTGCTTATAATTATGAGATACTCATCTCATGATTTTCTGCATTGGATTTATGTAATTTAAAACATTTTGTAAAACTAAAACAGTTGTATGCATAACTGGCAAGTATAGAAAACTCAGCTGTTTCCATCTTTTTAATAATAATTCAGCAAGCTACCCATTTAACCTACATGTTTATATACTTGTTTTCCTTGATCATTAGAAGCTTGGAACCACTATTAAGATATTTACTATCTTCTTATAACTCTTGAATGATCTCTTCTCATTTCCCAGCAGTATCATAAATTGTCTGTTTCAGAACAACACTGACTTACAATTAACAATTTATTTTTATTTAGATGTTATTTTACGTATTATTTATTCAATAGAAGAGAGGAGATTCCTTTCAGATAATTCTCATAAAAATTCATAACTTAGCACCTAACATTTTAAACATCTAAAGTTCTGTTCTAAAGCACTTTAGGTAAAAAGGAAAGAAATAAAGCTTTAATCTTAAAACCAATTTTTTTGTAATTCTGCATTACTGATATATTTTTTTTTTATCAAGCTCTCATCTTTCCTGCTAACCAAAAAATTATGCTTAGCCAATGATTTTTTTCATTTTTCATACTGAATAAACTATAAAAAGCACATTCTCTTATACCATGTTTTTAAGGGGCACTTAACCGATCACAAAATCCTGTGTTAATCTACAGGAACATTTAAATTGGGGATTACTCATTACTTAATATAATTATCAAAATATGGTTTTCACCATCAAAAAGAAGACATCTTATGCCAACATAGTGCATTTTAAATTTATCTCCTTAAATGTTAAGTATTTAAAAAAAAAAAAAAAAAAAAAAAAAACCCTATAAAGTTTGAAATTTTTACTCCAGAACAAATTTATCTTTTTCATACAATTTAAAAAAAAGCACTACACATATTTTGTCATATTGAAAACTATTTTGATAATTACATAGGTGATTTAATCATTACCTAATATAAGTTCTCCATTGGTTAACATGGGATTTTGTGATCAAGATAAGAGTCCTCTTAACTCACAATTCTGTTCTAAATATAAAAAGGTCAAGTTTTGCTAGTAGTTGATTGTAGATTTGAAGCATAATAATTGATCAACTATTAATGCAGTCACCCTATTATAAAAACATATCATTCATTCCATTAATCCCTATATTACCTTAACAAACACAGACAAATTTCCTTCTTATTGTTTTTAATAGAAACACCTCTAATATCAGTGTTCAAATTGTGAAAAGGAAGTTTGAAATCAATGAATCATCTAAAAATTTGTTTTGCTGCACTGTTCTGTTCAATCTGTTGAACATCGAAGATTGTTTCTACTTAGGCTATTTCTATTATAGGCTTTGTTTTCTACGCAATATACAATTTCACAGAATGAAAAATTTGCAAATCCCTCTCTAATCTCCTTCCCTATTCATTTCATTGAACCAATATGCATTATTTATAGCAACCTCTGTCATGAATTTTTTTTTACTTTGTAAATCAATGTTAGGAAAAGTCAGCCCATCTCTAGTATGACTTTTGAATCTTCAGGGGTTTAACAAGTCTTCATTCTCTTGTCTGCACACGCCTACAATGAAATTTTTTCTAGTAAAGGGAGATTACATATTTTAAGTGATTTTGGGAGAAAATACTCAAAACATTTCATCATATACAGTTAACACAAATTCAGAATTTCTGCTTAGTTAGTAAATTATAAATTTAGCCATAAAGACATCAGAATTTCCAGTTTGGTAAACTATAAATTTACTTGAGAGACCAATAGGCATGATGGCAGACTGCTGGTTTATCCATAGGAAGTAACTGCAAGCAATTCACGAGACGAAAAGTTCTCAGAGGAAATCGAAGACATCTTTCTTCAAGATGAACAGGCATCATGGTTTTTGACCAAATTAATAAAAGTGAAAGATAAAATTTTGAAGCATTTTTCTAATAAAGTTTTTTGACATGCTTGATTTTCAGTCATTTTCCTGGATCTTCACAGTCACTTTGCAGAAAATTTCATGTGACAGAGGAAAGAACTCAGCACATTGAAAATCATTAGAAATGCCAAAAACAGTGAAGAAAAATTACAGGCTGTGTTATCAGTATGAATCATTACAACAAATATTATGCAAGTACGGTGATTATAATTAAAGTTGAACTTTCAAAAGGCTGTAAAAAAAGAATCACTGGTCAGAATGACCTGACATTTCTTCTGAGTATATGTGAAGTAATGGGAATTTGTTTTGCAAAAGAAACAAAAATAGTTCAAAAGCTGACTGATAGATGGCGCTGTACTCATTATAAGATGCTAACTAAAAGATGTGACATGCTGGTGGCACTCTTTGTTCAAAGCCTATCCACTACGACAAGGTGGTGCCACAGCAGATAGGAATAAAATCTGTTTTTAATTGTCCCTGGGCCAAAAACCATAGAAAAAGCAAAAACTGATGAAACCATCAAGAAAAGGAAGTCTGCTACAACTTGCTTAAGAAATGTTCAATATGCTGCCACACCATTTTCTCCTACGAGCTGAAAGCACAAAACAGCATGTTCCATAACAGATCGGAGTGCTTCAGGGGCAATATTGTGAATGTGTTGCATAATGTGCATTTTCAGTTCACCTATGTTCGCATCTGGACCCCCATACACAACATGTTTTAGTTAACCCCACAGCCAGAAGTTGCAAGGGTTCAGGTCAGGTGATCATGGTAGCCAGGCTGTTGAGAAACTGCGACTGATAATTATGTCATTTCTAAAATGCAGATTCTACAGCAACTTCGCTGGTATTGCAATGTGTGCATAAAAATTGTGCTATCCACGCTGTTGCAGTTCTGGAATGAGATTGTTGTGCAAAACACATTCAGAACGTGTCCCATTGACTGTACAGGTGACAGGACCCGAAGGACCAATCTCCTTGAAAAAGAAAGGGCTAACAATAAATGCTGCTGTAAACCTGCACCACGCAGTGACCTTTGCAGAATGAAGAGACAATGGTTGTATTTGGAACGGATTCTCACTTGCCCATATTCTGCAATTTTGAGTATTGACAGAACCTTGGAGATGGAAATGGGTTTTGTCTGTCTACAAAATGTTCCATGGCCATGCATTTTTCCCTTTTATTCGAGCAAGAAATTACAGGGCGAAAGCTTCTCGTTTTGGCAGGTCAGCAAGAAGCTACTCCTGAACATGCATAATTTTGTATGGCTAGCATTACAGGATGTTTCGAGAAATTTTACAAACTGTGCTGACAGGCATGTCTAAAGTTTGGGAAATTCCTCGTGCACTGCAAGTTCACAAAGCACTGCTTGCTGTTTCCTGCAATGCTGTAGCCACATCCTCCACTGACGTCGAAGCAATTGCTTTCCTCCCTCTGCCACATTTCACGTCAAATGAATCCATCTCTTAGAATTTATCAGTCACTTTCTTCTGACCAAATGCAGTCATCTGGCCATTCTTAAATCCTTTAATGTTCAGAATTTCTTCAATCCAATTGCCGCACAGTCACCGTTCTTGTAAAAAATCTTTACAAGCAGAGTCCGATCCTTCAATGATTCCGAGAGAAGAAGGGTTCTTAACTGTACCGTAAAGAAAGAATAATCTATGATCGCATTTCTTATATACATTTTATTTCTCATGCCGTAATTTGAATACATACTCATTCATATTCAAATACACATTTATTTTCATCTGAAACATTGTTCTGCTGCAAAATGCTGAATGAAATTTCCACCACGGTTTCTACTCCAGAATTATTGTTAATCATTGAATGTCAATGATTTGAACTTATACGAGGTACGATCCAAAAATTCAGGGACTGCAGCCATTCCTGACGACAAAAGCAAGTATAGGTCATACTGACCAGTGTTTCTTTTTTTACAGCTTTTTGAAAGTGCAACTTTAATTATAATCATCCTGTATATTAGAACAATGTTTTAAGTGAAAGAATAACTGCATTAAGAAAAAAAATCTGAATCGTACTGTCGGACAAAAATATGGCTTAGATTATAAGATGGATCATAGACTTGAAATGAGAAACTGCTCACTTTTATTGAGACATGTGAAAATTAACTATAGCATGGATCATAAGACTCAAATTCCAAAATAGACATTTTTTTCTCTTTTAGGCACAGTAAAAACAATTCATGCTAAATATTTCTAAGGTGTTTTTTCTAAATTATCATTTAATATATTTTTCTAAGTTTAATAAAAACAGGGTTGGCAAAAAAGCTTATAATTCTAACAGTTTGTTTAATTTCTAAAATAATTCTCTAGTTTTAAATTTATTTCCCGATTACTAAGAGAATTTGAGGGGGTCGGGGCAAGAGAGTACGAAGCCACATTTTTGAACTTCTGAGATATTTCAATTTGAAAATTTGATCAAATACTCAAATCAAGATATATAACCTAAAGTTTTTTTGCCAATGTCTTAGTAACAATTGAGATATTCTGAGTAACAATATGGCATTACTTTAATGATATTACTATTACATTTTTTGTAAATTAGCTATCTTCATTTGGGGGGGGGGGGGGGGGGGGCAAAAACGAAACCTATCACATATGTTACCACCAAGTGACATTAGAAACAAATTACATGTTGGATATTATAATTTACAATATTAAGCAACAGATTACAGTGTTAGATTTATTTCACCAAAAATGTGGCTTGGCACTTTCTTGCCCTGACCGCCTCAATTTTTAAGCAAGCTACTTTCCTTTAAAATTTTCTATTTCGTTTTAAATCGCAGGATTAAAAAATAATTGGCCATATTCTTTGTAAATTTTCAGACAAAAATAAAACTTTTGCTTCAAAAAACAAAATGTGCATTTTTTAAAAATGAAAGTAAAGAATTTTTTGCCTTTTGCTGTTGTTCATACAAGGAATTGTAGAAAGAAGATAATGCAGTTGTGTTTAGCTGCATAACATTATGTATTATGCACATGCATATGTTTGCAAGAATTTGTATTTCAATTTGTTTTTATTGAATGTGCAGAAGTAATATTTAAATTATTTAAAATATAACATTTCAACAATGACATGTCTAAATGAAATGCAAGCTTTTATAATACAATCCTGCTATTTTAAAATGAGCATTTCTCTTTTTTAAAAATAATAATTGCATGACTATTTTTTAACAGTCATTCAACTGCACCTAAATTTTGAATTTGTAATATCAAATCGTTAAATTTCTAAAAATACTAAACATTCATATGAATACTTTTCTTTCTTACTTATTCAGAAAATAAAAATGGTTAAATACTAATTAAATTTGATTTTTAAAAGAAATGTATTTTCTGACAGAAGTGAAAAATCACATACTTTTTCCACTAGTACATGAATGGTCTTTTCTCACTTTTTTTGTCGACAATTGACTCAAAGTACATGTAAAAGGCTGGATGCTGTAGATGACTAGTATTTTATATTAATTTAATCTGGAATTTTTGAAAAATGTTACTGAAGAAAACAAAGGTAATGTAATGCCCATAAATAGTTTAGTCACTTTCTGTTTTCAGTTTCCTTATGTTATCTATACCAATAAAAGAAAGTTTCACTCTGTGTGTGTGTGTTTGTTTCTCTGCAATGGCTAGCAAAATCTAGCCCACCTAGAAGTCTGAAAATTTAGATGTGGATATTCCAAGACCTGACCTGGTGCACTTGAGTCTCAGAATTTTAATATTTTAATTATTTACTGAAATATTAAATAAAATATACAAATAACTCTCATCAAAAATACATTTTTTTCTTTGGTTGGTTGGTTGTATAGATTCTTCACAGAAGAAATTAAATAAACCAGAGTATTGATGCATAGATAAGGACTTATAACGAAATAGTGTTAATATGGATTGCAGTTAACAGCATACAGCCATGCTAATGTAGCACGACCTGCACACAGCAAATTACATAGACTATTTGAAACATTTTCCAGGCACGTTTTTCTTCATGATAATGGGTTTGAGGTTTTTTTTTTTAAACTGGACATATATTATTATGATAGAGATTATTAATACAGAAAACTTTATTTAACAGATTATTTGTGGGGAAGAAGAAAGGTAAAGGTAAACAATTTGTTATAAATATCGCATTTATTTTACTTGACCATGTGCCACCTAGTGGCAGATTTTTCCTTAATTGACCCCCCTTATTAATAAATCCAAATCTACTGCTCTGATTTCAACAGAACTAATTACATTTAACAATTTTAACTTCACCCGTAGAGTTTAATTCCTGTTTTATATAGAGAATATCGCTATTTTAAATCTCAGCTATTAATGTTCTGAACTTTTCCAAATCAGTTCCATTTTCACTAAATTATCGTAAAAATGAGCATTCATATCTTCAAGGTGTAATTTTAGAAAACAGTAACAATATTTCCGAATAATAGTCCAAGCCAAATTTCAAATTAAGTTCCTAGCTTAACCGAATGAATCAATCTTTAAAGATGTATAGTGGTCTTCTTAATTAGTCATTTGCAGAAGGACACTTGAGCATCCCCTCCCCCCCAGCACCTTTCTCAATGTAATTTTCTCTAACTGTACCTTATTTCAGTAACTCTGCTAATAATGTTCCCATCTTCTCCAAACCAGCTCAATTTTGTAGCATGCTTACTATACAGTGCCGTAAGCAGCGGGGACCTGTCTCAGAGGTTCGTTCGGAAAGAGGTTTTTTTTTAACAGAATGCTCCCCTGGTGGTGGAAGGGAAAATTAAAGATTTTCCGGAACGTATGGTGTTGAAGCCATCGGAGACCCTGGCCAGAGTTTTGTTTTTTAAGAAATATAAGTTTATTACACAGGCTCGGCAATGCTGGGTGGGTCAGCTATTAAATTAATAAGATTCCTTTTTTTAAC
Source organism: Maratus michaelseni (assembly GCA_963931845.1). NCBI lineage: Eukaryota > Metazoa > Arthropoda > Arachnida > Araneae > Salticidae > Maratus > Maratus michaelseni. The sequence continues at coordinate 362,292,585 of OZ007586.1, read as the reverse complement.
TTTTAGGACATCTTAGGTAAGTGCCCATTCTGTGCATTAACTAGAACGCACAGAATCACACATCTTGTAATGAGTATTTATTACTCTTTCAGCATACATACTTGGATATATTTCTTGTAATTTGGGATATTTTAGAAATCATTTAAACAATATAATATGTATGCTGAAAGAAACTGAATTATGTTAATCCTGTAGATTCTCAAGAATCAAGGAACACCAACCTGTAATTTTTGTAACATGTTCATGATACCATACACATCAATTATATATCACTCCACATACATATCTAAAAATACAAATTGATGCAATAATAAACCAGTGATGGTGCAGATGATGTCCCTACACCAAGAGTCTTCAATTAAGATAAGAGTTGATAGGCTTCATCAGAGTTGACACTTAACATTACTGAAGCAGCAGCTATTGGTAGAAAATTTAATTAGGTGTTAAGTACCAGGTGTCAAATAGAATAGTTGTGCTGCTGCTGGCAGAACCTGACTTAGACTATCTGGGGCTCCAGGGTAAGCATCATTCTTGGGGGGGGGGGGGGGTGCTTCTATCTATCCATGGAAACTGATCAGGGATTATCTTGAATTGACTAGTATTAAACTTCATATCTGACATAAATTTCGAACCAAGTACTATTTACACCTGTATACAAGATATTACAAGAAAGATACAACTTTAACAGATGACAGAACACTTTTTTTTTGTATAGAAATATAATGACTCATGTGAGCTTTTGAAGTGTAAATACAGGTCTTTCAGTCACTCTTGGTTATTTGTTATAATATAAAATTTTCTACCATATTATAAAATTTAATCTTTGTATTGTATCAGCATGCATTTGGGCGATTCCATAATATGGAGAGACAAGTGCAGGCATGCACTTATACTAATAGCAACAAATTTCAACACTTGTTATGTTGACACTTCATTCTTCATGCTCTAAAGTACTTTTATATAAAATTTTATAACATTAGTTTTCTGATGATGTAGATCAGGGCATGAAATTTCCACTCGCCAGCGGAGAGCAAATATTTAAGGTTGGTGAGTAAGTTTTGTCTTTTGAAATCTTGTGCCTCAAATCAAGCTGTATATGCTCAGAATATTGTGCCTCAATCTAGCAACATGTGGAAATGTTTTAAAATGAAGTGACGGCATTTATCTTCCAAAAGAAGAAAAAATGCGGCGTCACCCACTTCCATTTCTCTCCTACGGAGGAACAAACTTCCCCCGTCTGCATTCGTTCCCCCGCTTTCGCACTGCGCAAGTGCCAAGGCTGCTTTTTTCGCTTCCGAGGTTGAATCTGATTGCTCTTCATTCCTGCGCGAAGTGAATCAGGTTTCGCCACCTAAGCTCAGCTGTTTGAAACGCAGTTAAAATTATTCGCTTTCTACCAAATTTTTAACATTTTAAAAATTGTTCATATTTTTCGTGAATGTAAAATATTCTGGATTTAACAGACAGCTCCTTCTAACAATGGTCAATTTCAATTGAGTTTGTCATAAATAGTTTATTTTCTGGGCAGGTGTGGTGGCTAACGTTACTGTCTGAATGAATGTAAAATAGTGGCGAGCAAAAATTTTATTCTGGCTAGTAGCTTTTCAACTGAAATTTCATGCCCTGATGTAGATTGTTCCTTTTTGGAAAGGAGGGGACATAGGGCTCAGGAAACAGAGGGTGGAAGTGGAGGGTTACACTTCCTTCTTAAATCTTTGAAAATCTAAGATTTTTTTTTTTTTTTTTGGCCAATTTAAACCATTTTGCACACTTTTAACAAAAATCCTAATTGAGCCCAGAAGGGGGTGCCCCCCCTCTTAAATGGGAGGCCGGGGCAGTTGTATCACATGCACCTGTATAGGTCAGGCCCTGGGTGCTGGTGATCATATACCCCACAAATGAACTCTGGGACAAAAAAAATTGCACTTAAAATATTGAGTTATCTTTAAATTATTACCATTTTTATTAACACTTTCCAACATAGTTGCAAAGTGTTTATGAATTTGGCATGTCTGTCTGTCCATGCTCTAACTCGCGTAAATATATTCGGATTGTCATGCAATGGATATATGTTATTGAGGTTTACTATGGCATGTTCAGTATTGAAAATGAAGTGTGTAGCACTTAGTTCTTTTACAGGGACACTCAAAAGAATTATGTTACATTATGGTCTATGGGAGAAAAAGCATTTGCCGTTTATTTTAATGATGTTACACAATTTTAAAATTGACATATATCACTGAGGTGCACTACAAGAGTCTTACTATGGAATATGGTGTGCATAGTATTTATAGTTCCTTTACAGGAACACTCAAAAGAATTGTTACATTACGGTCTATGCAGAAAAATCATTTGCAATTTATTTTAATAATGTTTCACTATTTCAAACATATTGAAATTGATATGCATTACAAGAGGCTTACTATAGAATATTGTGTGTAAATCATTCATTGTTCATTTACAGGGACACACAAAAGAATTTGGTATTGTCTGTTAACAATAATTGCTGGAAGTGCGTTTTCAGTTGCTGAACGAGTTTTTAAATTTAACTCATTTTTTGCCTATTACTTGGTGTGTATAAATTCTACAGATCATATACAGGACAGCACAAAAGTTCTCATGTACTTTTTCATTTATTGATGGAAATTCCAGAAGGGGAATTTTAAACTGTGCTATGTGTTTCCTAACTGAACAAAAATTTAGCATTCTATGCAGTATATATACAAATCTATAGATCATATACAGGGCTGCACAAAAGAGTTCAGATTTTTTTTAATATTGTTGGTAATTCCTGAAATTGGTTTTTAAATATGTCATGCGTTTTCCAAATTGTTTACTTAGATATTGTCTTTCACCTTATTAAATGGTAAAGATTTGTAACATGGGAAGTGTTACATAATCCCTGCTTGACGCATGATTTTTCATTCTTGTTTTAAACTAGCAAATGCACCTGCCATGGATGGTCTGCCGAAAAAAGTTAAGTTCGGGTCTGGCCCAGTCTAGTGAGAATAATATGAGAATTGAAAAAAAGGAGCCAGTCAGAGTCTGGTGAGTAAAAATAGGCCTGGGCCACGTCTGATGAGAAAAACTTTGACTGTGAGCTACAATAACAAAATTAAGATAGCTTAATTTAAAAAAAGGCAAAACAAAAATCATTGTTATTTTCCCCCCATAGAGCTATATTAAAAAAAAAAGCTGGCAAAAGAGAAAATCACTTATCTCTCACTTAAGAAGATACACCATTCCTGTTATCACAACAGGCTTTGGCAATGAAGATGTTAATATAGGAACCCAAAGCATTTATCATGATTAATTTTTATCACATGCGTTAGAAGGAAGAAAAAATATGAAAAAAGGCTTTAAAATTTTTTTTTTAAATAGTAAATAACAGATATCGCCAGAACGACGAAGGTGAGGCATATCAGTAGGCGTTCATTTTTTTTTTTTTTTTAAATATAAGTCCACCCCCTATGCTGTACAGTTGTAATTTTAAGCAGTAGAAAAAACAGATAATTTTTTAAAACTTTTTGTATGAAATTCTACATGTTTTCTGGATAGGCACAGAAGCAATCATGACAACGACAAACTGTGGACAATCAAAGATTGTTCATTATTGTTCAATGAGGGTTTAATTACTATCTTGGCTAATTATTAATAAATGAAAAATCTGAATGTCAGGTGCATTGGAACCTGTCTTCGTCTATCATCCAAATTTGCAGACTTCTATGTGCAATAGATTGTTAGGATTCTGGGACCCTTGTTCTTATTACTTCTATACAGGGTTGCTACTTATACAGGACAATACCTTTCTAGGTGTATTTTAAGAAAATTTCAGTCTAGTGTGCTCTGAACAGACCAAAGGTAAAATAAATTTTGTCACTTGAAAATACTAAATTTTTCTAACTACAGATATTGATTAAAATTTTCTCTTGCGCATCCTCACTCCCTCCCCTCAGAAAAACTTACTTCTAGGATTATAATAGCTTTCCTTAATAAATTATGATAGTTCTTTAGACAAAGGGGAAACACATTTCAGAGTGGGTTTTGAGATTTGAAATGATGTATTATTTATATTAATTGTCACTCCACAATAACAAATATTACAGAATAATTTCAAAAAAGTACATTAATGAGTTTTAAAAATCTGTGTGTGTGTGTGGGGGGGGGGGGGGGGGGGGGGGCTAGTAAGAGTAGAAAGTGACAATTTCGATGAAATTTCTAAAGAAAACAAAAACTGGAACTTGAAAACATGGAAGATTTTTCTCACCTATCATAGCACATAGCTCACACTTATTTGGTAACCCCCATGAAATTTTATTAAATTCTCCCGATTTTTCCGGATTTTGGGTAAAATATTGAAATTTCCTGACTTATTAGGCCAATTTCCAAATTCCACAACTTTTCCAGGTGGTGTAGGGTGTAGCAACCCTGTACTATAATTTTTTAAATGTTTATTTCTACTTATTTTATTTGAAACATCCTTAATATTTTTGTTACTTTTACTATTACTTTTATATACTAGACATACCTTTTATCTCAACTTTACTTTTTCTTTAAACTTTCTATTCATTTACCATCTCTTCTTATTCAGTTGGTAGTTTTCTTTGTTTACTTTCTCTGTATGCTTAATCTATTGATTAGGGACTATTCTGCTGCTAATAGATGACATTAGTCATCTGGGCAGAAAGTTTACATCTGCGTCTACTCTCGGATAATTATATCATTTCCCAGAGTTTTCCAGAAGACTGAAGTCGCATGGATGCATTGTGTAGATTGCTTGGTTCTGTTCAGTCAAAATTGCTTATAAGACAGTCCACTGTTTGGACATTTTAGGTTTAATATTTTTAATTCATTCTCTACGTTTTAAGTTTATTTTAACTTCACTTTGGGGGTAAGTTTTAGTGTTAGTTTTCCATTTTGAGTTGGTGCTTTGGGTTGAAGAGCTTGTATTTTAAAGTGACATCTTCTCCCAAGAATGCCCAATACTCTTTTGATGATAGTGTTACAGTGGTTTTCTGCCATTTTATTTAAAGAAATTGGTGTTACCAGATATAGTAGTTATGATACAAAAGAAGCCATAATTTACTTCATAAGGGTGTAATATGGTGAAATGGCCATTTCTCCCATGTTGAATTTTTTCAACAAATAACTCTCCTTACGATGCTGGCTTGGTCTTTTAAAGTTTCAGCTTTAAATTTATAGGAAGTGTAATGAAGCTCATCATTCAGTTGTTCTACAATGTTTCTTTTAAATGCCATAAATGACTGAATTCATCCAGCTGTTGATGCAAAGGTATGGCTAAATGGAGCTTGTATTTTTTTGTTGCTGAGTGATATTAACCCGTGAGAACTCGCTAGATTTCTTGTCACATCAGAACTTAATACTTTATTCTTAGTCTTAATATTCACAAAAAGATGTAAAATGATAAAAATAAAGTTTCTAAAATTTAATTTAAAATGAAAAAAAAGGGTTTAAATAAGAGTCTTATTGCAACAGCTGGGACAAAAAAAGTATGATGGTGAGAGAAAATCTCATGCGCGAGTTCTCCCAGGTTAAAGGAGTTAGTTCTGGAAGATTGCTCGGATACGCAACAATGTGTTTGGCCAATGCCATCTCATTGAGCACCAAGTAATGTTTTGCTTTCCTTTTTGACGACATCATATTTATAATATATTTATAGTTTAAGGTTTTTTGTTTTGTTTTTTCAAATCTATATTGGATATGCTGATTTTTGTCTATGGAAGTCATTCTTTGTATATATTAACTTTTAATCTGATTATTTAACTTAAATACCTTGGTGTTAATTCTAGATTTAGTTTAAGCTAGTCATTTAAAGTGTTCTTTTCATAGATAACATTAAAATTACTTATTGGTTTTGCTTGAAGTTCCAGTTTAGTTGGTTTATATTAATGGTCATTTAATTACTTAATGAAGATGAAATATGATTGTCTTGAATATGATATATATTTTGCTGTGATATGGCATTTGTTTCCAGTATGTTATATACTTTAATAAACCAACGGCTGATATTTTTCCTGTTAAAGAGTTAAAAATTTTCTTTAAGTTTTTATGTGTTTTTAATGTTTAATAAAGTTGTATTTTTGCTTTTAAAACTTGTCATTTTCATTTCCAATTAATTGTCCTCATACTATATTTCCAGTTCAACATATATGCATTCATTTGCATGTCAGATATTCTTATCAGGTTCCTACCTTTTACCCTTTTGGGTATGCATTCTCGTTTCAGGACATGCACGTAACCAGGGGGCCCGTGAACTCCCCCCGCTCACGCAGATACACGCAGCACTTTAAAATCGAATTTAAATAATCAAAATTCCATAGGCGTAACCAGCTTTTTACAGGGGGGGGGGGGGGGGAAGGAGTGCCCAGATTTTTATTTGAAACAGATAACGGAACTGAAAATAGACACATACATACATGTGTGTGTGTGTGTGTGTATACATGAATGAACAAACCAGCAGTATAATAATTACAAACACAATAATAATAATGCAATAATAAATAAAAAAGTTAAAGTATTATAGTCAGGTACTATAAACTCAGATTCAGTGCCGTAATAAAGGTATTGCTTTTAGTGTTTCTTAACCAGGTACCATATCGGATAGGTGTACCATTGATGGTTTAAGTTACAACTATTTAAGCATCAGCAAACCTTGTGAAATTCTCTTTAAAATGAGTGGTCAAACAACTCCCTACACCTGATAGAATCTGAGAAAATCAAAATTGAAAATGTTTATGCAAAACAAAAAATGACGATTTTTCGAAATTAAAAAAATTGTTTGTAAATCTAATGAAATAAAAAAATTAAAGATATATTCTCATTTATATCATCAGGGAGAATGATTCCTGACATTAAAATCCGAAATGGTCAGGTTGAATATTGACATTTTTTGGTTGATTTGGCATGGAATGACCCTATTTATTCAAAAAAAGAAAGTGCTTATTACATTCTACTAAGTAAAATTAAAAAAAATTAAATTTAATTAGCTTTTCAGTTAAATAAAAAGATTTTATACACTACTGACATTACACTTTTAGTATTGGCCACATGGGGTGTGTATTACTGGAAAGAGACTAATTAAGCATTCCAATAATGGACACCGGTCCTAAAATCTTAACAATAAATGGAATTTTGTAAATGGCCATTGATATATGAAATTCAAAGTTTTATATTACTATTCAAACAAAAACATGCAATTTTTGCTAGAAAATAAGGAAGATATAAATTAATTAAGTGAAGTGAGCTCTTAGCATGTTCATTAAGATTTTCACAGAAAAACAGTGGAACTGTGAAACATTATTTTCTGCTTCCTGATTGGTTTGATTAAGAGTGTCAACAATAACCCAGATTATAAAACATACAAGGGGCAGTTATGAAAAAATAAATAAAAGCAAAATTTTTATTGGTTATTTTTTTATAATCCAAAAACATTCGGGGGTGTCCATTACTGGAAGGGCGTTCATTACTAGCACATCTACCCTACATCAATTTTAAATACGGCTAAAATTCATTTTTAAAAATTAAATTTTAATTTTTGTAATTTACATCCGGGAAGGATTTGAATATGTAGATTTTTTAAAAAAAGTAATGAAACATACTTATAAATAACATATACATACAGTAGAAGATCTTTATAACGCAATTCTCCATATAACGCACAACTTCTCAGATGTAAACAATGAATTTTCAGTTAAGAAATACCTGAATTCCCACATCATATATAGTTGCTATTCTCTAGAGGACTAAATTTGATTCATTAGTTCAACTTTATCTCCTTAATTCAGAGCTAATTACTGGAAAAAAGTTTTATGATTTGATACAGGTATGTTTGGACGATGTTTATAAAGTAAATTTAACAATGTGTGGAAATAATCTATATTATGCAAAAAACTTATAATCTTCACAACACCTGGTAATAAAGAATTCAATATAAAGATTACTCTAATGTATTTTGGTTTGTTTCACACATATTTGGCCATGTTTTACTAGCTAAATTTAATGATTTGTGAAATGTGATCTATACAACGCAAAATTCTATATAATGCACAACCTCGTGTTTTAAGGTTTGCGTTAGAAAGATCTTCTACTGTATATATAAATTTATCCAAGACCACCTTAACAAAAAATTATTGAATTAAAAAATTGTCAATTTTTTTTTTCCAGAATAAATCCAAAACAAATGCAAAGAGACACTTTCTGACACATTTTTTAATTAGTTTTTATTGGAAAATGCATTGACACATTTTTGTTCGAAAATGCATGAAACTGGCAGGTGTTGTTATTCAGAAATATTGTAATCGAAAGACGTTTTCCATTGATTGGTAAATGCAATTTTCAGAAAATACTGTCAAAGTTGGGGTTTTAAACCAAATTTCCAAACGTGACAGCGAGAGAAAGGAGAAAAACCTGTCATCACATGACTAAAGTCACTTATAACTCGATAAGAATTTAATTTATCAAAAAATGGAAAACGTAATTTGATTCCAAATCGCTTCAATAGACAGGCCTGCCAATTTTGTGACTTTACATTTAAAAATAAGTCATAAAATGTGTCAGAAAGTTTTGCATTTGTTGAGCAGGGAATTTGACAACAGCTTTAAGAGAGCATAAACTATTCTTACTTTCTTTGGTGACTGTGGCTTCTGAAGATTTGACGCCATGTTGTACTATTATTTTCTGTTTTAAAACATCAATTGTCTTGCACTTTTTTACTGATTTTTCTCACGTTTGTTTTCTCTTTTCAGGCTGTCCCATGTTTTTTAAATACACATGATAAAGTGTGAAGTATATTTATAAATTAAATGTAATTTTCATTTGGCCTATTTTGAAATGATACAAGCACAAGAGAATGAAACACTAAAACTGAACAAAACAATAGAATTTTCTCTTCTCGAAAACCCTCAAATGATTGGCTTTATAATTTACCACTTCGTTGAGTCTTTTTTTTTTTTCTTTTCTTTTACTTAAAAGATAAAAAAAAAACAACTAATCATAGCTTCCTTATATAAATGGAAATACTTCTGTTTTCCGCAAATACTCTCAGTGAAAAAACAAAAGTATTGTCAGTGGGAACATCTAATGCGACTGAAGGCTTGCAAACATTACCAAAAGGACGCGTCAATAGTGTCTGACGCCTGTGTATGGAATATTTCGCATCCTAAAATATTTTACTTTATAAAATATTGCTGAATGAGCACAAATGTAATGCGAAAAATATTAATTATCAGTTATTTTATCATGATACTTGAGAAATGATTGTGTTCTACAAGAGTGATAATATATGAAAAATAAAAATAATATCTATTTCTTTTTGTAACCTTGCTTTCATTTTTTTTATGAATTCCTGTATATATCTGCTGCATGAGTAGGGGGGGGGGGGGGGCGGGGGGTCCGGACATCTCCGTTGGTTATGCACATGAATTCATAATTTTTTTTATTTTTCATATATTATCACTCCTGTAGAACAAAATCATTTCTCGAGTATCATGATAAAATAACTGATAATTAATATTTTTCGCTTTACATTTGTGCTTATTCAGCAATATTTTATAAAGTAAAATATTTTAGGATGCAAAATCTTCTGTACGGAGGCACCAGACACAACTGGTGCGTCCTTTTGGTAATGTTTGCAAGGCGTCAGTCGCATTAGATGTTCACACTGACAATAGACTTTTTTTTTTCACTGAGAGTATTTGCGGAAAACAGAAGCATTTCCATTTATATAAGGAAGCTATGCTTAATTATTTTTTATCTTTTAAGTAAAAGAAAAGAAAAAGATGCAACAAAGTGGTAAATTATAAAGCCAATCATTTGAGGGTTTTCGAGAAGAGAAAATTCTGTTGTTTTGTTCAGTTTTAGTTTTTCATTCTCTTGTGCTTGTATCATTCCGAAATAGGCCAAATGAAAATCTAGACCCACGGCAGTGTGTCAGCCAAGTTCGCCTGACATACTAGGGTGTGATATTACATGAACCATTTTGAGCTGTTTTCGCCAAATTTTGACACGCTACTACTGAAAATCTATTCGACCTACGTACTTGTAATTTTAGATGTGTAGTAAGGCTCCCTTAATTATACAGAATCCAAAAATTTATAAATAACACATAATTAGTTTTAGAAATAATGATATTTGAAAATGTCTGATAATCGATAATTTTATCACTGACTCACTCGCTCATAAAAAAGATCTCGTATATCTACTGTACCTACAGACTTCAAATTTGATACGAAGTTCATTTACACTATAAGAAATCTAAAAAAAAAAAAAAAAATTTCTGAAAATTGATTAATTACCCACTTGGGGGTGTCCATTTTTACTTTAACATTACGTTTATTAGGCGAAATTTTAATTTGCCAAAAAAAAAATGCCAAATGTTGAATCCGGGCTGACCTTGCAGCAAAATAACCTGATTATCAGCCAATTTTGGCTAATTTCAGAGAATGAATTTTTTGAGTAATGGTGCATAAAATTTACCTTTTTAGACACATTTTGAAAAAACAAAAACATCTTGAGAGAATACATATATCGAAATACGCATATATTTCAAGACATCCGCAGTTGAAATTAGTTTAATCCCAGAATTAAAAATGTAAACAAAAGAGAGTCATTCTTATGATTCAAATAAACATTGATCATGGATGTGTGGCTACCATGGGTCTAGGCAGTGTAGCTGTGGACAACCTTACGATGTCTCTGACTCTCAACGGCAGTGCTACGGGTACTCTATCAATTTCTGCTGCAGATAAAGGTACTCTACCGATTGCCGCGGAGTATAAAGATAATGCTTGCAGAGGACTATCAAGTATCATTTCGACAGCGACACGAACTTTCAAATTGTTTAATATGGAGGGTTTTGAAGACGCAAATTCTTGCTATGCTGTAGTTTCAGTGGACAAATTCGAATTTTAATAATTACTGTCTGTTTACTTTCAAGTTTGTATGCTGTGTCAAATAAATGTTATAATTAAGCAAAAGGTGCATTAGCATTTTGTTTTTAATTATAGTTTGAGACAATACTTTCTTTCACCAGACTAAAAACCTATATTAGTAAGGGCTAAAAGTCAGCCGGATTTTCTTGTTAGTGCTTGTTTAAATTTTATACTATTTGCTTGATATTATTTCGATAACTTCGTCATTTTATTTGTAAATATGAATCTAACTGTTGATTCATATGTTAATGAGTCTGTAATGGTAAAACATAAAATTATGTCAATATAATTATTGTTATTTCAGAAATAAAAATTTCGAATCAATACATTTTGTTTAAAAACAAACATTAAATACAGCAGTATTAAAATACAGATTTCTGCCGCAAATTGACAGCCAAATATTTTGTTGTAGGAAATTTAAATTAAATAGAATGTTGCCTAGTGGATAAAATAGTCACTTGTAAACACATTAAAAACCATTAAGTAAAGTGTTCAAGTAAATTGTAAGTGTACAAAAAGTAATGATATCTAACAAAAACATAATTGTGAAAAAAGGGAACCAAGTTCTGTAAAAAAAAAAAAAAAAAAAAACCCAAGAAAAGAAGTGATATGTAAGTGGGTGCCAAGTTCAAATAAAATTCAATCAAACTTACCTACTGAAGTATTATAGTATTGTTTAAAAATAAAAATTATTGATAGCACATTAATAATAAATCTAGAACTTGGCAAGTTTTTGGTAAATATTATGCCTATCATTTTCATGTCTTAATAAAATGATAATATTAATAACACTGTCATTATAATAATTTTTAATGTTGTTATTATTATAAGCAAATGACTAGTGTTAAAGATTTGATAAACAAATAAACACACAGATATACTTCCGCTCATCTTTGATTATCACTCTAGCGACCCCCACTTCCAGAAACCTCAATACAGCCTAAGGCCTGACAAAGAGACAGATACACTTAAGCTTGTCCTTGGTTATCACTCTGGAGACTCCATCCCTTTCAGCAGCCTCAATACAATCAAATTAAGGCCTCCAAACACGAAATAACAAGTTTTGATATAATAATGTCATTAATAAAGATAAATTACTCTTAGGTAAAAACCTACCAAGTTCTAGATTTATTATTAATATGCTATCAATATTTTTTATTTTTAAACAATTTAAACAATGCTATAAATACATGGGTGCAAAAATCTAGGCACCAATGGGCTGATTCCCACCACTAAATTTTATTAGTATTCTTCATCAAAATTTTATTAGTGTAATTCACCTATATTTTATCAGTATTCTTATTAGGCGAAGAATACTAAAAATTTAGTGGTGGGAATCGGCCCATTGGCATCTAGACAATCTATACAACGCAAAATTCTATATAATGCACAACCTCGTGTTTTAAGGTTTGCGTTAGAAAGATCTTCTACTGTATATATAAATTTATCCAAGACCACCTTAACAAAAAATTATTGAATTAAAAATTTGCACCCCTGCTATAATACTTCAGTAGGTAAGTTTGAGTGAATTTTATTTGAACTTGGAACACACTTACATATCACTTTTTTTTTTATTTTTTTTTTTTACAGAACTTGGCTCCCTTTTTTCACAGTTATGTTTTTGTTAGGTTATATTTAATTTATAAATATACTTCACACTGTATCATGAAGGGCCGAAACTAAGGGGGGGCAGAGGGGGCACGTGCCCCGGGCGCCAGAAGAACTGAAGGTGGAGGGGGCGCCAAATGCAGGTTTTGTTTGTTGTTTGATATAGAAATGTATATATATATATATATGAAATTTGTATAAAAAGTTTCGCAGCTGGAAAATCGAAAAGAAAAATGAACCAAATGCATTAAAATAGACAAATAGATAAAAAGATTCGTCTACAATACAAGATAGCAAATGAATAAAAAACGAACTGTTCTCTTATGCTATTTTCTTTCTCCCATTCCAAATGTATCATGTCTATGTCGTCTATCATTTAAATCTCTTCCTGTGGTTTAGGAGAATCACTAACATTTTTCAAGGTCAGTCCCTACTCGTGTCTGTATATGATACTGTTCAACGCATTGACTAGTAATATAAACTATATTTCTAGTCAATGGTTCAACGTCGTCTGGATATGGTACTACATTGTCCAGCATGGATAATTGGCAAACGATTCCCTTACTTTGATTTTCTATTAGATAAAAATATTCCATAAAGGCTGTTCTATTTTTTCCCTTTTCTCCCAGCATGGAGCTTTCTTCTTTTTCCATTTTGTCATGGGCGAGGGGTGACTGCCCTGGACAATAAACACAAATTGGAGGATGAATGCCCAAAGTAAAATTCTCAGAAAAATCTTTTTCTTTTAACTATAGCCTTTGAAGAGGTACAGTAAAAAATCTCATACAGCATGCCATGGCTAGTACAGCCGGAGCCGCCCCTGGCTTTATCTTCCAAAAAGTTTTTTAACTCGTCTTTTTGCGAAAGTTTTGTAAGCGTTTTGCCGCCCTTGGCGGCAATTGGAATATGCCGGCCTGTTAATTTTGCTGAAATTACTTTATTATCCAGATCCAATCTAGTATTATTAGAGGGGGCGAGGTTGGGCGACTGCCATGGAGACTAAAAACAAATAATATTTGAAAGAATAATTTGAAAAATATGCAAAATAAAACTCTGTTAAAACTTTTTTTGAAAAATAAAAATGTCATTTGTAGGGGTGCAGGGAGAAAACCATACCCAAGTTTCTATGACTAATAAAACCGCAGCCACCCCTGCCTTTATCCTCTCAAATTATTTTCTCGTCCTTTGGCCATTTCCAGATAAATGAAAAATGCCGCCATACCATTTGTTACAATTACTTTTTTACATACAGATCCGGCTTTAAAGGGCGCAAAGTTGGCTATTGCTAATGACACTAAAAACTAAGGGGATGAAACATATACAAGATAAAATAGTAACCTCTCCTCCCCTTTTTTCTTTCTTAAGAATATAGCATTTGTAGAGACGCAGAAAAGAACCTCGCACAAGGTGCCATGGATAATAAAGTCGTCTCTGCCTTTATCTTTGCAAAAAAAAAAAAAATATTCGTCTTTTACCCATTCTTACTGTTAGGAATCTGCAACCCTTGGTCTTGTCCCTGTACTCACATCTTTATATATCCTACTATATGCTCTTTATTTAATAATATTCATTCATCTTAATTTACAATAATCCATTTAAATATCTTTCCTTTATTTATATTTCATATCTTAGATCTTATTTATTTAATATCTAAAGTTTACTTTCAGTACTTATTCTATTAAAGTTTATTTCTTTTCCCAGTCTACGGTTTGTTTACATCGCATTTCTGCTTATCGAAAAACATCACTTTGTATCTTCCTTTGACCCTCTTCTGGAGTGGTTCCGATTGTCGATACTAGATGGCGGTAGCGGATTGTTTTAGTTGGGATTTGCATAAGCAATAGTACATTTTGGGAGCCCTTTGGATGCGGGGCCCCTCGCGATTGAGACCATCGCGACCCCTTAAATTCCGCCCCGGATATTATCAATAATTATACTTCCTAAGATGAAAACCTGTATAAAGCGGAATATTTTTTGGTTCCTTTCGATTCCATTTTCAAGTTTTAATGAATCATTATTTGACAAAGCTGATTACTTAGTTCAGTATTACAGATTATCTGATTATATACTTTAAATTTTAGAAACTTAGAAAAAATTCGCTTTGGAAATTTTCTTTTCTGAGGAGGGAGGGGCGCCAAAATCTATGTTTGCCCCGGGCGCCAAAAAGGCTAGTTTCATCACTGGTATCATGTGTATTTAAAAAACATGGGACGGCCTGAAAAGAGTAAACAAACGTTAGAAAAATCTGCAAGAAAGTGCAAGACAATTGATATTTTAAAACAAAAAATAATTGTCCAACATGGCATCATATCTTCAGAAGCCACAGTCACCAAAGAAAGTAAGAATAGTTTATACTCTCTAAAAGCTGTTGTCAAATTCCCTGCTCAACAAATGCAAAACTTTCTGACACATTTTATGACTTATTTTTAAACGTAAAGACAAAATTGGCAGATCTGTCTATTGAAGCGATTTGGAATCCAATTAAGTTTTCCATTTTTTGATAAATTAAATACTTATCGAGTTAGTGACTTTAGTCAAGGTTTTTCTCCTTTCTCTCGCTGTCACATCTGGAAATTTCGTTCAAAACACCAACTTTGAAAGTATTGTCTGAAAATTGCATTTACCAATCAATGGAAAATGTCTTTCGATTACAACATTTCTGAATAACAACACCTGCCTGTTTCATACATTTTTGAACAAAAAGAATTTAAAAAAGTGTCAATGCAGATAATGCAGTTTCCAATAAAAACAAATATGTCAGAAAGTGTCTCTTTGGATTTATGAGCAAATAACCTATTAATTTTGGAAAAAAACATTTAAATTTTTTTAATTCAATAATTTTTTGTTAAGGTTGTCTGGGAAAAATTTGTATATGTTATTTAAAAGTATGTTTCATTATTATTTTTTAAAAATCTACACATTCAAATCCTTTCCAAATGTAAATTAAAATCTAAGCTTTAAAAATGAATTTTAGCTGTATTTAAATTTGATGTAGGGTAGATGTGCCAGTAATGAATGTCCTTCCAGTAATGGACACCATCGAATGTTTTTGGATTATAAAAAAATAACCATTAAAAATTTTGCTTTTATTTATTTTTTCATAACTCCCCCTTGTATGTTTTATAAGCTGGGTTATTGTTGACACTCTTAATCAAACCAATCAGGAAGCAGAAAATAATGTTTCACAGTTCCACTGTTTTTCTGTGAAAATCTTAATGAACATGCTAAGAGCTCATTTCACTTAATTCTTCCTTATTTTCTTGCAAAAATTGCATGTTTTTGTTTGGATAGTAATATAAAACTTTGAATTTCATATATCAATGGCCATTTATAAAATTCCATTTATTGTTAAGGTTTTAGGACCGGTGTCATATACTGGAATGCTTAATTAGTCTCTTTCCAATAACAGACACCCCATCTGACCAGTACTAAAAGTGTAATCTCAGTAGTGCATAAAATCTTTTTATTTAACTGGAAAGCTAATTAATCACATTTAATTTTTAAATTTTACTTAGTAAAATGTAATAAGCACTTTTTTAAAATAAATAAATAAATAGGGTCATTCCATGCCAAATCAACCAAAAAATTTCAATATTCAACCTGTCCATTTCAGATTTTAATGATACTGTCAGCAATCACTCTCCCTGATGATACAAATGAGATATCTTTTTTCATTAGATTTAAGAACAATTTTTTTTAATTTTGAAAAATCGTCAGTTTTTGGCTTGTATAAACATTTTATACGTTGGTAATGCTTTATCAATCTCATAATGTGAACAGAGATGCAATAACTATTTGAAACCTGGTGCAAAATTTTTATATATATTTTTTACTTACTGTTGATGTCACAGCTTAATAGTTGTAACTTAAACCATCAATGGCACGCTTCTCCGACGTGGTACCTGGTTAAGAAATACTAGCAGCAATACCTTTATCACGGCACTGAATCTGAGTTTATAGTGAGGTTTTACCATAAAACTTGACTATAATACTTTAACTTTATTTATTGTGACATTTATTATTACATTATTATTATTGTGTTCATAATTATTATACTGCTGGTTTGTGCATTTATGTATACACACACACATGTATGTTTGTGTCTGTTTTCAGTTCAGTTATTTGTTTCAAATAAAACTCTGGGCACCCCCTCACATAATAAGCTGTTACGCCTATGCAGGATGACATACTTTTAACTGCAGACTGACTTTTTATTTAAATTTTTTAGGATGTACAAATTTATAAACAAATACGTTTGTATGGTTTAATATGGATTTCTCTAGCCATCGCCGACAGACAGATAAACATCTTTCTTTTATTAATATAGATATGCAAAATTTACATTCAAATTATTTCTCAATCTTTTGATAGGCAATTAGAACATTGCAGCATTGGGAAAAAGCTTGTTAAGAGTTTAAATTTCAAGGCAATTTCAACTAGGGCAGATAAAAAGATATTAGTGGTTTGTTATAGAACACTTATTCTTGATTGAAAAAAAAGAAATATTTCATTTAGAGCAAAGGCAAATGCTTTTTAAATGTCAACAAGTCTTCCATCGGATGATTTTAGAAATGTCTAAGACTTCGATGAGAAGTTCAGTAGTGTCCCTTTTTCTTAGCAAATTTTTGTTTAAGAAACAGATTTGCTACAAGTTTTCCAATTAGAAAAAACTTAGGGAAAGGCAGACACCATAATTTCTGCAAAAGCAGTGCAGTAATTGTTAAATGGAATGGGATTAAGAAAAAAAAATCCCTGACTGTTCAGCCTACAGGCACAGGTAGATTTCGAAGACACAGACCATAGGGCACCTGTTTATTGGGAATTGAAGAAATGACCTTTTTGCCATGATGTGGCAGTTGAGACCACCCATTTCGAAATCTAACTGTGTCTACAGGCAAAGTCAGCAGGGATTTTTTTTAATTTATTTTTGCTGTAAGGATTGGTCCTATAAAAAACTTGTCAATATACAAGTTGTAGATAATATTAAGAGGATTTATAATAAATTTAAGCGGATTTAATATCATGTGAATTGACAAAGTTATGAACTTTTTTTCTTCTTAAACCCCTATTCCCCACCCCCATGGTGCCATTTTTAATGATATCAAAAATCTATCATAGATGAATTTTTGGCTCTTTTCCTAGAAGTAATAACTTTAAATGGATTCAATATGTAACATAATTAAGAAGTTATGGTGTTTTTTCTGTTTTCACAAAAAGACCCCCATTCCCCCCCCCCTCCAGTTTGATTTTGCCCATTAACAAACTTGACAGAGATTTTATGCCCCTTGATTTTATGTATCAGTTTGAAATTTTTGTGCAGAAGTTAGTGTCCATAAAAAAGTGACACACACACACATATATATATATATATATAATGTATATATATATGTATATATAAAGTTTTGAACTGGGGGTGGTTTTGGGTTCTGGGAGTGTCATGATCGGTGTAGATATGCAAAATTTTCCCAGAAATTCCAACAAAGGGGAGAATGTAATAGGTTGTATTTCTTATGAAATCTACCTAAAAGAACCAAAACTTAATACAGAGAATGAAAAAAAAAAGGGATTGGTACTAGCAAGAAATTTAAAAATTAGACTCTTAATGATTGGTCTAGTAATAACTAACTACAGATGAATCAAAATTTAATCTCTTGGGATTTCTTTCTATGTCAATATTTTTTTTAAAATTAAATTTTGGATTTCAAGATGAAATTTATTATCTGTTGAGACATTGAGAGTCTGTATACTTATCAATCATTTTTTAAATTAAGTCCATTATTATATATAGAACGTCTTTGAATTTAATCACCAACATAGCCTGGAAACAGGTCAAATTTAAATTCCATAGAAAAGGTAGAAAAATTAGATTGTTTAAACCTGGAATACCTTATTTATATTATATGGCATAATGAAATATTTGAAAATTACCTAACAGAACTATATAATCTAATACCAACTAATAAAAATTTGGTAATTAAAGAGTAGAATAATTAACTGAGGAACTTTTTATTAATACAGTTTAATCTCTTCAGACCTAGATATATGCTACATACATCAGGATTTCATCTTACCAGACATACTACCCACCTGTACATCATATATAATATTGAAGTGTGTAATGTTTCATTTTGCAGTAAATAACTCAACTCTAAAGCGATTCCCGGTGGCGGTGGGGTTTGGAAACTTGCCAATTGATGCCTAAATTCTACATCATGCCAATAATCTGGTGCTGAAGGTGTTAATATATGTATTTTGACCTTTTATTCTTCATTGTATCTTGTAGACAAAGAAAATTTCATCACTTTATATTTATAATTAAAAAAAGAAATAATTTGATTTCATTGACAATTCTGCAAAACTAAATTAATAGTTACTAAAATTGGGATTGGTAATTTATTTTTCCATGTTTGTCCTCATTAATATATAGATATATTCTAAACTCATAGCATATTATTGTGCAACTGACCAGAAAATCATGGTGCAATGTCAAAATGTTATTGCATTTTCAAGATATTTGAAATATAGAAATTAAAAAATAAAATTTTCTGTTGTATGGCGTTTTTGGTATGTGTATCTGTGACTGCTTATTATACTAATCACTTAAAAATTTTGTTAAAAGAATACTTCAGAAAGATACTGAACTTATATATTTTTCAGATTAATATTTAAAATGGAAATTTATATGAATTAATTGACTGAATATGGATTGATGAAAGCATTTATTACAATATAGCAAATAAAAAAATATATATTCATAAGACCATTCTTTTATTTTGTCAAATAAATTTACAATTCATTATTTCGTACCATTTTAAATAAAACCATTTTAAATACCATTCAAATAAAATACTAAAATATACACATTAAAACATTAAAATAGATCAACATTCATAACTTTACACATAAGGTCAATTTACAGATTTAAATAGTCCATAATTACAAATATGAGGAATAGTGTCAAAATAAACAAAGTTATTAAAGTGAGTAATGATATTGATGTACGATTTGGAATGTGATGAATAATAATGTGATTGTCCACAGATACACTAACTAGAGATGCTTCATGACCACCAGTAATTCGCCGACATTCTTCAGAAGTAGGCAAAAAATGTATAGAAGTGACAAAAATCCCATGGACATAGTCAAAATTATGAATGCACTAAAGAAAAAGAAAAACATCAAAGATACATTATAATTAAACAGTTTAGTAATCATCAAAATTTGTTGAAGAAAAATATTCATTTCTCTTTAAAAAGTATCTTGATACTCATTAAAATAAATAAACAGTCTGGATCCAGTGAGGTACAGCTTAAAGGATACATAAGATTTTATAAATTAAAACTTTGTTTTAATTTTTAAAGTGTGAAAGATTAAAAAAAATACATACATAAGTTAAAATTATAAAGGCACAATCAATGAAACAAATTAAGTTTTAAACAGGAGTGGTTTATCAGTGATCCTGCACAATGTGTTACTCATCTGAGATAAAATTTTTCAATGGATTCTTTCTTCCACTAAAAATATCAGATTTTTGTTACATTTTTCAAATAAAATTTGTTCAACATGATCTACCTCAAATAACCCTGAAGCAGTATAAATTTTTAAACAAACTAAAGGAAAATATCTGAAAAGGTTGATTAAACTTTGTGCCGTTATATTAAAAATAAATGTACAACGTGAAATAGCACAAATTAAAATTATATATTGACAAACAGCTGTTTCAGAGCCCCTAAAGCTCCATCATTAGTGCCAATTCAAAAGATTAAAACCGATTTAAAATCCTAAGCCATGTCAATTTGCTTGCGTCTTTTGTACGCGCCAAGATGAAATGGCGGCGAACTCCTCAAAAACAACAGCAGAGACAGAAAAACACATGTGACGGAGAGTCAGAAAAACACATTCGTTGCAGAGCATTCCTATTTGTCTCTCCGTCACATGTTTTTTTCTGACTCCGCTGTTTGTCAATATATTTTTTTAATTTGTGCTGTTTCACCTTGTACATTTATTTTTAATAAAGGAAAATATCACAATGCATTGCAACTGCATCAGAAAAGCAAGAACATGTAGTGTAAGGATAATAGAATTAGTTTTGTTATGCTATGTTTCTTTATTTGAAGATTTAACTGTATTTGTAACATTTGTTGTATTAGAATTTAGAAAATGATTAAATGTCATCATTAGACAAGCAAAAGTAACTGGTGTAAAATCTGAATACTTTTTAATACAGTTGAAAAGCATTTATGACCCTGGGTTCTTTTGTCTGTCTGCACTCAAACTTTCATAAATATGCTTAGATTACCACAAAATTGATATATGTTGTTGAGGTTTCCTATAACATGCTCCTTATTGAAAATGAAGATTGTAGCATTTATAGATTGCATACCGAGACACAAGAATTCAAATACATTGTGGTCTATGGGCAATAACTGTTATAAGAATATTTTAATGGTGTTATGCTGCTTCAAACATTATAATATTGATATGTATTATGTTTCCTACAGAAAACTGTAGCATTTATTGTTCATTTATAAGGATACACAAATCAATTTGATTATTGTTACTGTCTACAGGCATGGATTATTTGAAGCAAGTTTGAATGATACTGATATTGCTATTGAAGTGCACATAACATTCTCTACAGAAAATGATGCATGTAGCATATAATGTTCTTTTACAGGGCCACATTAAAGAATTCAGGTTCATTACTGTCTATGAGTGATAATTGCTGGAAGTGCATTTTCAGTTTTGTTAAGTATTTCCAGGCTTAAAAAATATTAGCATAATATATGGTATGTAGAAATTACATATTATACTATATCAATTATATGGCTGAATAAAAGAATTCAAATACATCACCATATATGGACAGGAATTTCTAAAAGTGCTTTTAACTATGCTGAAAGTTTTTCAATTGAACTAAATTTTAGTACATTGAATGAATGAATTAAAAACAATTGCAGCATAAAAGTATTTGGATACATTTATGTCTAACGATGATTAATTGCAAGAAATATGTTTTCTGTTATGCATTTTCCAGCTGAATGAAAATTTAATATACTATGTGGCATGTATAAAAATTTATAAATCATATACAAGAAATTTTGAATACATTACCCTCTAAGGGTAGTAATTATGGAAAGTTTGTTTTCAAGTATATATTTTTTTCTCCTTTCAATGTATAAAAAGAAACATTCCTAAAAATATTCTCATAAGCATTGGGAAATATTTCATTAATTTATGTGTGGCAGATGATTTGTTTTTGTTTATACATAGAAGATGCTACTCATAAAATATCTATATAAATTATATAATAGTTTCTGCTGACACAAACTTCTGGGACTACGCATACCAAAATATACTCTCACAATTTTAAACTATCAATGTTTCTTTCAGCTACTTTTGAGCATTTAAATCAGATTTTAATAACAAATTACTGTCACAATTTTAAATGAGGGGAATATCCTCAAATAAAGGTAGAACTTATGAAGTATTTTTAGAAAATTTGAAATGGTGGTTCCATTATATCATCGGATATGTAACAATTACAAAATAGATCTTTATCTGAAGATTTCATAGTTAATATTCATTATTCATTAAAATATTAATCAACTTAAAAACAATTCTTTAGATACTTCAAATCTTTTTTTAAAACATTACAATCAATATATAGTTAAAGAAAATAACTTGTGCATTTACAAGGTGCGTACACTGCTTAGAATTTCCAAGGCATATGGAACCACTATTTAAGATAAGAAATTTTCTATTTAAGATTTATATTGCATAAATTGCACTCACCTTACTTAATCATAGAATTTGTAACATTTTCTATGTTTAAGTAAGTTGTAAAATTCTATTAAAAATTTGTGGTAGACACACCCTAATTTTTTGCATCCCTGATTTTGGCATCAAAGAAATGACAAAAAATATTGTACAAAATATGAGAGTAAATAAAGTATATATACAGGGTTCTACAAACTAGAAAAAAAAATCAGGTTTTGCAAAATACATTTGTACTCTCCCCACCCCCCTCCTCACTCACACATTTAATAGATTTTCAAAAGGCATATTTTTAGAAATTGAAGAATTTCTAGCATAGTAATGTTATATCATAAATTACTTTAACTCATTAACTCAGATAATGGATTAATTTAAAAAGTAATATAAAACAGTCGCTAATTAAAATGTTTTGGTAACCAGTGGTGATCTAATGACTGTATTTGTCCAGTCTTGTGTGTGTGTGTATGTGTGTGTGTAGATGTGTATGTACACACACATATAGAGATATAGCATATAGGGCACTAAATCTATAAAAACAGCACATTAAATTAGATGCTTGATCCCTCTCTCCCCCCCCCCCCCACATACAGACAAACACAAAATATCGATCAAATCAAAAATTTCCTTCTCTACGGGCTTTGATAAGTTAAAATTCTTCTATTATGCAGGATTGTGTTGAACAACAATTATAAGTTTTGAGCAAATAAGTTTGATAGAAATTTAAAGAAATTTTCTAAGGAATATCAAAAGACTAACATTTCCTAAACTACCAAATTTGAAATTAGGATCAGGATAGCTATCTTTTTAAAGCAAAATAATGAGAAAATAAAAAGGCAGTAGACTGCTCAGTATTCTGAATACAGTTTAATAAAATATAATCTCCAATGTGAAACAGAAAACAAATTTTATATACAAACTATATCAGTCTTCTAACTTAATTGCTGCATTTGATGCTTTCATTTTATAACTACACTAGCATATACCCTCGTCAAAAATGACAGAAAAGTGTTATTTTAAGTTTAGAACATTAAGTTAGATTACTGGCATATTTCATTTAAACAGATGATATAAATTGAAATATTGCGTATGTTTTAATTAGAGATCCAATTAAAGACTTCTAAAGAAGAAAGATCCAAAAGACTTCTGTAATGTTGTCCTACCGTAATCTTGTGCTATATGCAATCATTCCAAGTGGCAAGTCATGAAAATCACCCCCAAAAACTGTTTGCAAAATCCAACCTCCAGAGGAAGAAAATATGGTTATTTTTTATGCTTTTAACTGTAATTTAAATATGAATGTTTACTTAAAGTGCTGCACAAAAATTTTAAAATGGTTAATTTCAGGAATAAGAAAATCCATATTTTTTTCTCTATTAATACTATTTTTCATTTCTAAAATGTGAAAACAGTATTATTTTGAATCATGGCTTTTTTTGAAAGCAGCTTAATCAAATGATTTTTTAAAGAAATCTACTAAATTTTCTTTTACTATTTGTTGGCAGCTATGTGTTGGTAAAGTAGCCATAAAAATATGCATAGGTTAAAAATAAAGCAAAAAAGCTGTTTCATTTTTTAAACAACACAAAATAATTCACAGAAATATAGTATTAAATTCAGCTTAAAATATGCATAGGTTAAATAAGAAAATTAAAAATAAAACAAAAAGCTGTTACAAATTTCATTAAAACTATTTTATTAATTATTAGAACTATTGCGAATAAAAGCAGGAAAATGCAATTTAATTACCTATAATGATTAAAACAGATCATATATGAGGTAGGTCGAAGCAAAAATTATGGGCCCTTCAAAAAATTCTATTCAATAAAATGGACCTTTTCATAAAATTTAATTTAATAAAAAGACACCATTCTCAAAATTGTATTTCACAAAAAGTATTCGTAATACAAAATTCAATTCCAAAAACGCAAACTCATCACAAACTTATCTTGTTAAAATTTCAAAGGCATATTTTATAAACAACAATTTGCTCAAAGAAAGAAAAATGTTCGGCATAGGCTTTTAAAAAAGCTAATAATAGATTCATAATTTGCAGCATTCAATCTTTCAGTGTAAAATTTCCTTTGTCACAATAAAAAAAAAAAAATACAGCAATCTGTGCATATAAAGTTTCTTTTTTCTTTTCTTTCTTCCCCCCCCCCTCAGAATAGTTTATAAATGTTGTTAATTCTGGAAAAATTTATTTTATATCAATATTTTATTTTACATTTGCTAGAGGGCGCCACCAAATTTATTTGAACTTGATGGTGTGCATTTGTTTATATCGCTGCTTATTTTTAATTTAGAACTTAAAACATTATAGTTGTTTAGTTTTTGAAGGTTTTAGAGAACATTAAGAAAAGATGTGATACAATGTAGATTAAATAACACAATTGTTCAATTTATAGTACGGCATCAGAATGCTTAAGCCTAACATGGCTGCGATGGTTGTTTTCTTTTTTGAGGATGAACACGATCAATATTTCATTTTACACTTGCTAGAGGGCACTATCAAATTTATTTGAACTTGATGGTGTGCATTTGTTTATATCGCTGCTTATTTTTAGCAGTAGCTGCTTAATTTTTAATTTAGAACTTAAAACATTATAATTGTTTAGTTTCTGAAGGTTTTAGAGAACATGAAGAAAAGATGCGATACAATGTAGATTAAATAACACAATTGTTTTTGTTTCATTTATAATACGGCATCAGAATGCTTAAGTCTAACATGGCCACAATGTGTTTCCCCCCCCCCCCCTTTTCGAGGATGAGTGCGACCCGGCATCGTCACATTACCTTATTAAATAGATTACAAATGAAAATTTCAAATTATGCTAAATTACTTCAAAAGATATCTTCAATGTATTAAATACTCTAGATACGTATCCCACAATAATTTAAAAAATACCATTAAAAAATTACAATTCATTATATGAATTAAAAAAAATACATTTACTTACACTTGCAGATTTTATTTTGATACTAGCAGACTTGCTCAGTAGGCCTGGGATTTAAATCTATGTAAAACAATGTATCTACTTAAAGCTAACATCGACAATCCAATTTATCTACTTAGCCTTCGGCTAAATTCCAATCTACATTGATATATCAACTGCATGAGCAGCAATCCGGAGTTAAATCAATGCACTAAACCAGATTCTGTGGGATCTGATTTAACGCAAATGCTGCATTAATTAGAATTTAAAATAGTATTAGAATTTATAATTGCTTTCATAACTAGAATTTAAAATAGTATAAGCAGTTTCAGCTAATTCTGCAAACTAAAGATCCAATTAGTTCACAAAGTAAATTTTTGATTTTGTTCTTTTTGTACATAAGAATATTTTTTGGAAATTGAGTAAACACTTATGACTGAAAGTTGAATAGTAAACTTAAAAGTTTAATATTTAAAATCCAAATTCTTTGATTTGTTTATATTTATATGCATTCTACTGATGAAAAATTAATTTTCATATGTTTGGAGTAATATTTGAAAATTTTAATTTTGATTTATTATTTTGTAACTAAGCAAAAATATTTTAAATTACAGTCCTGCATTGGGTCAGGTATCACAATTTTGTCACGGGTTGCATGGAATTTTTTCTCAGTTCTTTTTGCAATTGAAAATATTTTCCTGAAATTAATTCAGTATATTTATAGTTGAAAAAATAATAAAGTTTTATAATTAAAATCCAAATTCATTGAATTTTTTAGCAGAAAAAATAATTTTCGTATATTTGGGTAATATTTGAAATTAGTCTTTAATTTACTATTTTTTAATTACCG
Source organism: Maratus michaelseni (assembly GCA_963931845.1). NCBI lineage: Eukaryota > Metazoa > Arthropoda > Arachnida > Araneae > Salticidae > Maratus > Maratus michaelseni. Next base: position 362,266,468 of record OZ007586.1, on the reverse strand, counting down.
TAAAATCCCGTTAATCCACCCTTCCCGATTAAGCGCCCCCCTCCCACTTTGTAAACAAATTGGAAAATTAAAAAAATCCTGAGAAAGCACCCTCTCCCCCGCAAAAAAAATTTCGTCGTGCATGTCAAGATCAACACCAAAAATTTTTCTTACGAGTGTTTTTTTTTTTTTTACTGACGGACCAGAAAGGCGTGACGATTCTTTGATATATCGCAAACGTGTACAAACACAAAAGTAACATACACAGCTTCAACTATTGTCAATCTGAAAAAGCAATGTAACCAAACATTAGTTTTGCTGTAAATTTATCTCCATGGCAATATGAAGGTAATAAAAATATGGATAGTGAAAGTTTCTCATGAAATAAGTTAAAAAATGTGTATTTGATGCTGTGTATGAAATATTTTGATTAAAAAAAGAATCTATTTTATCAAAGAATTTATAGTCAGATTTAACATTATTATGAAAACCAATCACAAAAAATTTATCAATTGACTGATCAATAGATGGCGGCACAATCGAATTTGTATCGTATTTTGTGCTATCTTTGTGGTAGCAATGTTTTTCGTTTTAAAAATCTGGCAACACTACCAATTCGTTCTGTATGTTCTCAATTTTTGTGATTTGTATTATTTATTTAGCATTTATAGATATGAAACCATGATTAACCAAAAAAAAAAAAAAAAAAAAACAGTTATTTAATCGCCCAAATTTACAGAAGATGGCGACATCACATATTATGTTACTAGTTGTAGAAAGTATTTCTGGACATTTTTAACTGAAATTTCTCAATGTTTAATTTTTTTTCAATTATTAAGTTCCTTTTATTTTTCTGTTACCATATTCATGACAGATATTAGTGTTATTATTTATCTAAATGCAGAAATTCCGAAATCCAGAATTTTCTATAATCATATCGCCATTAATCATGAAGTTCTACTGTTTTTCTATTTTGTATATCTTTTTTTTCAGAATGTTTTTCTTTTGTCACTTTATTAAAATAATGCCTACTTTGCGACGATCGGCCATTAGCATCTCCCCCACCCACCATCCATAAGTATCATATACTACAATTTTAATACCGTGTAAGCGCCCCCTCCCCCTGATTATTTTATGATTTTCCGTCACGTTTAGGGGGGCGGATTAACAGGATTTTACGGTAAGCAAAAATTCTTTAAAAAGAGTCAAAAATAAAATCAAAGCCTTGAAATAAACCAGAATGTGTTAAGTAATGATAGTTTAGTTACATATAGTAAAATGTACCACAAATAAATACTAAAATTTTAATTTTTTTATTTGAGAGAGGATAATTGTTATTTCAATCTATTGTTTAACCTTCAAATTGAATTATGTACTCCTCATAGAATAAAATTGATTTATTCATATTGACACTGTTATAAAAGATTATCAATGTCTCGAGTTAGAATTTATACGTACAGGAAGAGGTGTGTGTGCATAAAAACCCAATTTTTTCACTTTCAATTAAGACATACGTTCCATATTCTAAATGTAAAATCTGTTAAATAGATTTATCCCTAAATCACAATATTAGATGGATGATAAATCAATGTAAGAAATTTCTACATCATCTAGTCCTATCACATGACATTGCCTGGGGCATGACCTGAGTCTACGAAGAAAACTAAGCCCAGTCCCGGCTCGAGCCTGCCGAGAAAAAGCCTGGCCCAGGCTTTTAAAAAATACTTTGCTTAACTTTCAAATTTTATTTTAATATAAATGATAAATTTTCACTAGTCAAAAAAAATTCCCACATATTTAGAGTTTTGACTTAAGAACACTTCACATTTTTTTCCCCGATTGTGATCCCATGTGAACCTATGGGAAAAATTTAACTAGGCAATTACTCATAACCAAATTTAATTATCAAAATATGGTTTTCATCATCAGAATGTTCACTTGGATGGTGAAAATTTTATTTTAATGATTATATTAGGTAATGAGTAATCACCTAATTCAATTTTCTTATATGTTAAAATGGATTCCACGATCAACAAGGTGAAAACCTGAATTTCTGAAGCATCTCCTTAAGACAATCCTAGTAACGTAAAACAAAACACTGAAAATTGAAGAAAAAAATTGGCCAGTTATTTAAGTTAAAACAGGGTTGAGTCAATTCATGAATGCTTCTATATAAAATTAGGGATGTTTAAAATGAATAGGGAAAAATTTGTTAGCACTATTTCAAAAATATGATAAAAATAACAAAAAACTAGACATAAATCTTGATAGAAGTATATAAATTTACAAATTGTTAAATTCAATAATTTTTACAGATTACTCATGTAATATAAATTTTAAATTTCACCAAAAACATTTTTGGAAAGTACTTAAAATTTACTACATTTACTGTTAATTTTCACTTTACACATAACCTACTAATACCTCAATATACACTAATACCTCAAAATAGAATATATAGAGACAAAAATAAATTCAACACTTTGTTCGAACAAAAGACTAATAATTCTGAATTTTGATAATTTAAAACAGTAATACTGAAAGAAACAAAATCTATAAACTTACTTGTAAACTAAAAGCAATGTAAATTTTTATGCTCCCACTTTGAGTGCCAAGTGCTAAAAAATGTCCATTATCACTAGAAATAGACAAAGTCATTAATAATTAAACTATACAGCAATTATAAAATATACAGAACTCAATTTCTTTAGGAAAATAGAGTTGATCAAGTCATCAATAACATTGAATCCAATTCATCAATAAAAGATAAAAAAAGATAGAATTAACATGCAATTAACCATTATTTAAATGAAGATAATTTGATTTATTAAAATATTGAAAATACAAAAAATGAAACAATTCTAGTTTAGACTTTTGATTTAAAAAAACTATTTATTAATTAGTTTAAAAATGTAAAGTGCCATTTATAGTAGTTTATCTCATTTGTAATTTTACATTAAGGTGGCCTGGAATTTTTTTTTTTGTTCACTTATACCCCCCCCCCCCCCCTTCCTCCTTAAAGTATACATTTATGTACATATTCCTTTTCAAATGCAATTTCTTAAAAAAAAAATCATGTTTAAAATTTTATATATCCTGAAAGTATAACTCTTTTTACATTTTTAAGTATAGAAAATAATAAATATTAATTTATATTTTGGATTTACAAATAAGTTTAATCTAAGGAGGAGGGGGCGGGGATTGATAAATATTGTTGATCAATTATTTTGTTGTTAACTTGTATAATTTTATATATGTATTTTTAACTGCTGTGTGGCAACACTGGCTTGTACAATGTATTTTATTACATGAATGCAATGGTTATAAGATAAATTTTTACTTTAACTTTATAATTAAATATGCTTAATTCTTTGTATATATCAAATACATAACATTTAATCATGAACTGCTTGTTCAGAAGAAATATGGGTGTTAGCAGGAGGAGGAGGTGTGTAAGGGAGGCAAGCCACTCCTCGCTTTGGATTTTGAAATTTTATGTTTATTTTTTAGGATTTTGAAAAAAAAAAAATTACAGGCAACTTTAAGTCGGAAAATAAAATTGAGAGGCAAGAAACCCCCCCCCCCCACTCCCACCCAAAAAAGAAAAACTTTCCTTCCACCTTCCAGAAGTCTATTCTACTAGCCCTGATATGACATGAATGAAAAAAGTCCTTCCAGCCTGTACCGGAAGGAAAAGGTAGCTTTCCTATATCTTCATTTTAAAACTTTAGCTAATGTTACTTGAAAACAGCAAGCTAAAATGCAAAGAAACCGTTTACAAAAAATTCGTTAATACTGAATTTGAATATGAAATTCACCAAATTATTGAGCTATAGCCAAGTTGGCTTAATTTATGAAGACTTATTTTGGTCACCAAATTTGGTGCTATTTCACCAATTGTCGGCAAGTTTGGCAAGAATTTGGCGCTAATGGATATGAATAGATAGTTTTATGCATATGATTGGGAAATTGATTACAACAATGAAAGAAAATAATTTGCGGGAAATTGCGTTCACAAAAACTCAAATTAATCGTTGGTTTTTTGTAATGTGCTGTCTTGTTTCAAAATGTCAGCCACCCTAGAATTTCAAACTGCTTTATCTCAGCCATTTTTTAAGATAGAGGTAAAACAAAAAATACTCTGAATACTTGTATCAAGGCCTAACACTTAATTAAAAAATAAATTTAATTTTTTAACTTTTTTGTGTACTTATTTTAGTTTTTAAATTTTCAGTGGCCGCCATCTTGAAACAAGATGGCGGACTAAGCTTGCCAACGAACTCGGTCGAGGCATTGGTGAGCTTAATACACACAATTAGTTTCATCCAAATTAATTCATAAATACGAGCGTTATTGTCTGACATAGGTCAGATGTGTGTGTGTGTGTGTGTGTGTATATATATATATATATCAAAATTTGAACGGAGAGTGGTTTTTTGTCTGTGGGTCATGATCGGTGAAAAAATATCAAAATTTTCCGGAATTGCTTTCCTCCGAACGGCTGCAATAGGTAGCTTTATACTTTTTTGTATTGAAAGCGACCTAATAACATGAATAGCAATTACAGAAGTAAGTATGAGCTTTAAACTATATTTTAAATAAAATGCAATACAAAATTAAGTTGCAAAGCAGTTTCTAACTTAGTTGTCTTTTCCTTGTCAGAGAGAGGATGTTCCTCCATGTGTTCTCAAATTGTTATCCATCTATTCAGAATCTCATATAATGCATATATTTAATGCTATCTATGTTTTAAAGTTCTCTTTAAAAGTTTAAGATAAAAGTATTTACTCATATCGATGCATTTTTATTTTTTCACCACCTCTTGAATAGCATACTTGCATGTCTGAAATGACGGCACTTCATTTCATTCACTGGCTTCAAATGTAAATATGTTACTTAGTAACAGGCAGTAACTGTGATTTCAGGATCGCGTTATTCACTGTGATCAGCTGGTTGCAATATTCTGTGTAAGTAGCCAATGGCATTTCAGATGAGTTTGTATATTTGAAATGGCAACATGTTTATGCAAAACATATGTTGACAGTTTGTAAAAAAGGCTGGACTTTCTCTGATGTTTTTGCATTCTTGCCACTTAGCCATTCGGGTTATTTGTTTTAAAATGAAGCTGCACATTTTTATTGTCTCCAAGTTTCTTCTGTTAACAGCAAAGTCATGCTGTATTTTATCAGTCATCTTATCGTTTGAATAAACTAGTATGCTTTTACAGAACTGTTGTTTTGAAAGTCTTCCACATAAAACACTGCTTTTATTCAGAACGGCCAACACTAATCAAACTGACTTATGTACAGGAGGATGACCAGGAACCTGGCAGAGGACACCATGGCGGCTGGTTTCATTTTTGAGATTGGTCTGCAACGGGAGCAGGTACCAATATAGCACCACTTCTGGGTCCATGGGTATGATCGACTTTTGTTGGTCATGCCTAGCAGATCTAAGGACCTCGGGGTAGTCCGACCTAGGTGTGGCATCGTGCAGACTGTGCCTCACCCGCTTTGCTCCACACATTCCAGAGGTTAGCTGAGATGAGTGCTTCTCTCGGCTGGTCTCAGGGCCCTGACGAGGATGCCGGAGACTGTTGCAAATCAGGCCGGTTGTGGTGAGTTCCGATTAAGGTCATGGAAAGCAGGTGGTCATATCCTGGCGAAGATGAGCAAATGGGCTTGTGGTTTAGGTCTGGCCTGACCATTTTTTGCTTTCATTCTCTACTCTGTCATATGGCAACCCAAACATAGTCACCTTGGGTCATGACGGTGGGGGACTAACTTTCCCAGTTTTTTGCTCCAATCCATAGTTAAGTGTTATTAACTTTTTATTTGTTTGTCTATTCCCTGGAAGGAAGTCCAGAGGTAACCTCAATAGGTGTTCCTCGATTCTGACTGGGGGTAAAGCAAATCTCAGGAGGGAACCCTTGATGGGTTTCTGTCTGTTCCTACGGACTTTCAGAGGTGCCCAGGGGCGATGATGTCATGGACTCTCCCCTGGGAACCGGACCTGATCCAGCCCCTTGCGTACTCATGAGGGGGTATCTGTCGCAATGTCCGGATTAACACTGATAATGTCCATCTTGGACGGGTATTAATGACAAACTATTCTTTCCTTGTCAGACAAAATATTTAGAACTGTCAAATGTACATACATTTCATACAAATTCTTACCTAATAGCCATAGCTGATAACATGTCATTCCCAGCAGAAACCATTTTTTCCAAAGAAAACTCTTTTGTATCCCATTTGCACAAATATGATTTTAGAGGAGGTTTTCTTCTTACAGCAGGATTTAATGTACAAAACAAAGCTACATCACATGAATCTTCTATTATGCCAAACCTACAAAGTTAAAAAATATATATATATATTCAGACTAAAAATAATCTAAAACAAAATTCATAAAATTTGACAAAAATTGCTTAAATGTTCTTGAACTGCTGAGAGTTACTTTTTTAAGATTCTTTTTATTATTATTAAAACACAACTAAAACATTCAAAATAAAATCATTCATTTAATTACTGCATCGATTTTTTTTTTTTTTTTTAAAGGGAGAGGAGTCCTGAGTTTAACAATGGTGATTTTTTTCCCCCAGATATATTTTTATTAATATATTGACCTTAGTATCTTTAACAGTTAGTTTATTGTTGGTAGTTGTAACGTTCATTTAATGGCTATATATATATATATATATATATATTCCTTTCTCAACTTATTTTTAAATGCCTTCAAGAGAAACAAAATTTGATATCTGAAGTAATCTTACTTTTGGAAATTTTACATACATTTCATATCTACATGGATGAAATATAAATTACATTTAATTTTTCTTCTTTTTTTTCACCATATTAAGGGAATGTGCTAAACACGTATAAATCTCTAATAAACTGCAATTATTTATTCTTTAAGTTCTGAAAGTAAAAATTTAAATTTGAAAGTAAAGTACATTCTGAGAACAAATGACTCTGGCCAACATTATTCACTCAATCTGTTGACAATAGCATCCAAAATAAATTGTAATTGTCAGAGTCATCCAGGATAGCTCAGTTGATAAAGCATTGACATATTAAGTCAGAGATCCTAGGTTTGTCTAATGGGCTAGACATTTTTCATGTAAAAATAGCAAATAAAACCTTTGTGCAATATTAAAAGGAAGAATACCAATGGTATAAATGCACAAATAATACACAAAAAAGCAGCAAATAGCTATTTCAAATCTACAAGCAAGATTCTTCTTCAGTCCAACAAAAAGCAAAGCACTGTGTGCATTTTGTAGTCTTGCTTTTTTTAGCATGCTGTGCTTTGCTCTTTGTCACACTGAAGAAGAATCTTGCTTATAGATTCGAAATAGCTATTTGCTGCTTTTTTGTGTATCATTTGTGCATTTATAATGTTGGTATTCTTTAATATTTTTCATTTAGTTGCAGTAGCGGCATGTGCTATATTTCATTGGTAAGACATCCGCATTACAAGTGTATGAGAGCAGTACCTAGGATGAGTCATATATAGTTTTTATTCTAATGCAGGTACATATGCACTAATTAAAAAACAAGATCTGCACAAAAATTAAGTAAATTTTGAAATAAAAAATTAAATTTCATTTTATGTTACATTAAAAAATATTGGGAGCATTAATTTTACATGTTAGATTATTAAAACCTTCAACTAAAATTTGCAAAACAGTATGAAAACATAGAAGATTTTGGAAATAAGGGAAGAGAAATGGGTACATGAAATCTTCAGTCAAGCAGTTATGTTGTAACATGTAAAAAAGTTAAATTTGTTAGACCAAAAAAGATAAAGAACAGTTCACTTATTGAATCTTATTAGCACAATACAGTCCGAATTTGTGCAAAAACTTTTGTGTGTAGCCAGCATTTTTAAAGTTTTGGACTCTGTTGCATCACTCTACAAAAATTGATGTAACTTTTAAAACAGCAGAAAAAGGGGTAAATTTCTAGACACTGGGGAAAGAGGGAGGGGGGGGGGAGAGGCAGAGAGAATATTTTGCTCTTTTTTTGTAGTTTGGCTCTTTTCACCCCTGATATTTTGTTAATGAGTGGGGAGGGTCAAAAAGTAATTTTAGAGAACATATTCATTTTAAAAAGTAAAATATACATGCGATTCAGCAGTGAGAACTGCCAAACTGCAAAAAAGAAATTCTTTCCTTCATTCCCACATATTTAAAATCTCTCCCCATAGGGGAGAAAGGACAGAGCAAAAATTTCAAAGGGGATGATGGTTTTAGTTGAGTGATACTTATACAAGATAATTTAGTGGAGATTTTAGATGAGTTATACTTTATTATAAAATAAGAAATATGGTTATTTTTGGGTTAGAAAGAAAAATAGCCGATTATCTATTTATTTTTACTAGAAAGTAATAAACAGGACAGAAGATTTCTTCAAATAAAAGTTAAAAAAATTTTAAACTTTGTATTCTTGGGGGGGGGGGGGGGGGGGGAACATGAATTTCAAAGAAAGGGAATTTGTACTCTAGATGATTTGTTATTTACTTACTGTTAATAGAGATCAGGAAATAGGGCAGGTTTTTTTGTTAGTTTTTTTTTTTTTTTTTTTTTGCTAGGTGGTGGAAAGGGAGTAAGCAGACATTTAGGAGGTATAGGAATAATTTAAATAGCTGATTATTTATTTATCATTACTAGAGAGCAACATATAGAGCATAATTTTAGTGAAGTGTAAATTTTGGATGGATGGGAGATGTTGTAGTTTAGATGTTTGAGTTTTTACTTATTGCTTCTAACGAGCCACAAATAGGACAGAAGAATTTAAGATTCTCAAGATTACATATATTTTTTCTGGGGGGAGGCAGAGAAGGAAAGTGGACATTCCATGGGAGAGGTGTGTGTGTGTGATTACATTAAGATTATACAAAAATGTAAGTGAAAACCCAAGTTTGTGTGTGTGTGGGGGGGGGGGGGGGAGGGGTTATATTTGGAATGGAAAAGAAAACCAAAATTGCTTAAAAGGGGGTGGTGGTGCTTACTTTTGAGGGAAGGATTACAAATCAAGATTTTACTTATGTTCCTTAACAAGTATGTTACATTTTTTTTCTGTATGCAATGAACATTGCTCATCATTAACATAAAGCAATTACTACAATTAATAGAGTTAAACTACCATAATAAATCATTATTTATTATAAATTACTGCTTAGTTAAAAGTTTTTCATAAAACAATTTAAAAAATATTCGTTATTTAAAAGTAAAATTTATATGTTTTTTTAAAGCATGTGCATTTTTCTTTTAAATAAGTATAAAAATAAAATTTAAATATCTATTTAAATAAGATGCAAGTTAATTTAATCATTCAAATCTTATTTTTTTTATTTAGACCATAATCCTTTTTTAATTGAAAGTCTTTGCAGACTGGGACAATTGCATTAAAATTATTTAATATATATTGTTCAAATTATGTCATATTTACATGAAATACAAAATGAAATAAAGTTCAACTGATAGGTGTGTGTTTTTAAAAATCTGTAAAAAGAAAATATCATCATTCAAAGAAATGAAATGAAAATTCATATGCAAAATTTTAGTAATACCAATTAGTGAAAATAGTAAAGTTGATAACTTAATATAACTCGGTATCATTTGAAAAGTTCATTAATTTTTAATGTTCTATGCATAATTTTTCATATTCCTTACAAGCTCCAGCTACCAAAATCATGATGGACTGTAGCATTACTTATTTTATCACTTAATACATTTGAAATGTTATAATACTCACCAGTAATGATGGTGACAGCACCTTCTAGCTTCATAGTTTGAAATTTTACTGCTGCATAAAACCTCCGAGCATATTTCTAGGCTCTGAAAACTTGTTTTAGTTGCATATTGATTAATCGAAAACTTTCTTTGGTCTTGAGAGTGATTGTAATTAGCAGAAATATTTTAATATAACTCAGAATTCTTGGAAAAGATGAAATATACTTAAAAAAAAATTACAGGTGGAATTACTCTTTTCATCTGCCTTTATCTTAAGGATAGATCCTTCGACTTATTGTTTTTAATATAAATGCATATAATAAATCAGTATCAAGAAGAGGTTGCTTGGCAGCATTTACATACTAAATGAAAGACAATACAGTAAAATGTCTTAATACCAGACACCTCAGGGACCATAAAAATCGTCTGCTATTGATTCAGAGGTAAAAATATACCAATAGTAGGGGTGAAAAGTGTGCACTGAATAGAGGTGTCTGCTATTCAGGTATGTCTACAAACTGTAGTGATAGCAGATGAAAGTTATAAGATTCCCCCCCCCCCCCCTTTAAAATTTAAAATTAGTTTTAATCACAAGTTAAATTAGTAAATGCAATTGAAATCATTATTTTAACAATTGAATCATATTTAAAAATTTTTGTTTAATTAAGGAAGAAAAACTTCAGTGGAAACTCAGACTAATTTTTTAATAGTAAAATTTTATTTATTTTGTAACATTTGTGTATTAAATAAAAGTTTGCATGAATCACATAAAAACAAAAAAACACACAGGACTAGTTTCGGGCTGGAAAATTTTTAACAACCTGTCATCAGCCAAAGTAAACAAGTGTTCGTAAGGGGACAAGATCACAAATGAACAAAAGGACAGAGATGAGAGCTTACAAAGAATGAGATAGGTGGTGCAGCTGAAAGGAAAACACCAATCATAGAAGAACACATGTGAAAGAGGAAAGTGTAGCCAAAATGATAGCAGAAAAAAAAGAATAAATAAAAAGAAGTAAAATAAAACAAAAAATAAATAAAATAAATAAATGAATAATAAAGAAAAAAAAGGAAACAAAATTACAAAAGTAATTTCCAAGCTGAAGAGAGAAAAGGATATGATGAGAGATCATTGACAAGATTATCAGACTTTTTAAAAAACAAAAAATGCTTCATGAAAATTCAAGTGAGTGGGAGAGACAGGAGAAGAAATTATTCTGGCCATAGAGAAATTGAAACAGTGACTTGAAGTCCAACCATGAGAGACAATCAAATATTAGGAAATTTCTTTATTTGATATATGCTTTGTAAAAATCCAAGTGAGTGGGAGAGACATCAAGAATTTTCCAAATCTTCGATTGCCTCTTGCTGTTGGACTTCAAGTTACTGTTTCAATTTCTCCATGGCCAGAATAATTTCTTTTCCTGTCTCTCCCCCCACTCACTTGGATTTTCATGAAGCATTTTTTGTTTTTAAAAAGTCTGATAATCTTGTCAATGATCTCTCATCATCTCCTTTTCTCTCTTCAGTTTGGAAATTAGTTTTGAAATTTTTTTTCTTCTTTTATTTTTCTTTACTTTTTTATTTTACTTCTTTTAATTTAATCATTTTTTCCCCTATCATTTTGGCTACACTTTTCTCTTCTGCATGTGCTCTTCCATCATTGGTGTTTTCCTTTTAGCTAGCACTACTTGTCACATTCTTTGTAAGGTTTCCTCTCTGCCCTTCTGTTCATTTGTGACTTTGTGTCCTTAAGGACACATGTTTATCTTGGCTGATGACGGATGTTAAAAATTTCCAGCCTGAAACGTGTCCTGTGTGTTCTTTTGCTTTTATGGTCATTCATGTAAAGTTTTATTATTAATTTGTGATTTATCAGCAGTTTTTTGGTGCTGTTTCATCTATATTTGTGTAAAGTGAAAACAATTCTTTTAGTGTCATCAGCCTAAAAAAATGTTTAATTTATTTTTTTTAAGAAAAATATAATTGCAAGAAAACCTTATTTGTAAAAAAGTTTTCCCTCCAAAAATTTCCAGAAAAATGGCAAACTTTTACACCACTTCAAAATTTCTAGAAATTTTACATTTCTAGGCTTGACTTACAAAAACATTGGCATCAATGAGTAAACTTGCCAATTTCTTGAGGACATGTCAGTTGTTAATACACATGGTTAGGAGATTTTCAAAAAACATTTGTTTAGTACATGGGGCCAGTAAGGCCTGGTCCCCTATTTGTGCCAAATTAAACTAATCTGTACTTGATAATGAATAGCTATCTGGTGCAATATTTGCAGCAATGTAAAATACCATACAGCTCTATGTGCAAAATGAGCACATTGTTTTGGTGTCCCCTTGGTTTCTTCATCCCAGGAGAGTATGCAATCGGTCGTTGAGGAGTAACTTATGACATCTAGTACACAGCTGTCGTAGAGGCCAGCTACATTTCTTCTGGTGTGCACAATCTTTAAAAGTAGCTAATTTTTTTAAATAAGAGTTTAATTTTAAGAAATTAAAACTTAAAATAAAGGTGGGGTCAGGTTTCAAGTGCCCTCTATTAGGAACTGCCTCTGTTTAGTTGGAATTAAAATATTCTCTCAAAAGATTACATAAATATATATGAGTTAAAAATTAATGTCACAATCACTGTTCAGAGTTCCTACATACTTTTGCAGGTTTCCCCCGACTTCTCTCAATAATTTTCCCTGAGATCATGTTTAAACATTCATTACTAATATATATATATATATATATATCAAAAATACTGTAGCTATAAAAAGAGATTCAGATATTTTTTGCTTTTAAAATGATTTGATAAATTCTTTCTTGTAATAAATCACTACAAAGTTATAACTTTCAATTCAAGTTATATCAGCTATTATAGAACTAATATAAATTTCTGTCAAAACTTTATTGATTTAAACAACAATGTTAAGCCAATCAAAATAATTTTTTTCTTTCTTTCTGTTGTATGCACAAACTATATTCATTAGGGTGGAGCGAAAAAAGTGAATTTTTTTTTACAAAAAACGGGTAGGTGCCAAAAGTTGTCTTTATAGTAGTACATCAAATATCTGAAATTTTAGTGCTGAAACAAAATGCCTTGAGTCTGCGCTTTTGGTCCAAATGTCGAAATTTTGGGTAAAATTTGACAACTTTTCAAAAAAAAATAAAAATTTTCTGTAGAACTGGTTATGATTTAAAAGTGTCATTTAAACTTTTATTAATAAAGATTTAAAATATTGAAACGATAAAACAATATCTTCATTCTGTATAACTGGAGCAAAACTGACAAATTTCGGTAAAAATGAGGTATTTCCATTCTGGTACAGCATACAACGAATTGTTATTTTGAATGCAGCTCTCCGCTAGTTGCTTTTACAACTACCCAGGAGTGGAGGTGGGTGCATATCATGTCCCACCCGTAACCAGCACAACCACCCTGAGCGCAATGTTTTATTTATACAATGAATTGCGATTTTTTTATCAGAGTTTTCTGTATATCAACCTAGTCTTGGTGTATTCATCTCTTCTTTCGTATCCACGACTTTGGATGATGCTGGCTGTGACTTAATTCACGTATCTTTCTACTGCGTGAGTATGAGAAGGCATGCAAAGTAACCCATTGGGGATGTTAGTACGGGAATCTATCCAGCCGTCTATTATCTTCAACAAACTTGCATCCTATAAATGCATAATGATTGGGGGTCCTGTTATCGCAAGTTTTCCAATCAATTAGATTTATATAATTATCTGCTTCAGTGTTGATTGTCAGTATTTCAAATATGCGTATGTCATCATTTATTCTACCTCTTGCATTTATTATGGGATGAGCAGCTAGTTGTTTAATATGATTCCAATCAGAATTTGCTCTGAGTGTGCAAAGTAACCATTGTCCTGAATAACTTTTCTAACTATTCGTTTTATGGCGTTTGCTATGTTGTTTTTGTAGCCGAGTAGTTTCCCATGAGGTTTTAGATACATTCTTTAGCTGTGGATTACATTTGATAAGCCATCCTGGGGCATAAACTTAGATCACATACTTCGTGAGTGAAAATAGAGACACTGACGCGCAGTCAATGCGAATAATTAAGGCGAAGAATTTTATTTGTCATTGTGAGCCATATTGCGTGGGATAATTTTCCTAGGCTCCTATTCGCTAGTTCTTTAGAGCAATATCCTGATAAAATAGCTTTGCAAATGTCCAGCAGGTATTTCTGGTCTGTACTGAGTGCCGTTTCATCGATTTCAGGAAATATGTTTTCTAAATTACTCTTTATAGGTTCAAAAACTGCAATAGGGAGTGAATGGCACGTGGACAAGGATTTCCCTAATACATTTGGGCCAGAAGTTTTCCCATCGATCATGCCTAACAAATGATGCAGAGGCAATTCATTTAACTGGAGCTGGCATATGATCCATTGCAATGGTCTTGCAAGCTTCTCTTCCATTCGACGGATTTCTTCAGTATGCTTCCCCGTATTCACAGGACACTGGACACCCATCATAACTAAAGCATGAGAGGCTGGAAAAATCAATATTTTCATCTTTTAAAAACTTTGATATGCATTTAAAAATATCTCTTGATGCTCCAGATGAGGAAATGTTAGGCAAAATTAGTCCCCAAATATTTGGAGCCAGGCTCTTCTAAGATAGTAACATGTTCTTCTTTCATAATTCTATGATACGCATGTTTATTACTTCTCTTTTCTATACACATTGTGTCATCTTTTCGGGAGTCGACATATAAGGCTCTTATTTCTGTTTTAGGGTTCTGTTCTTTACGTTGAGACAAACAAGCTGATTGGATTTCACGCCTTACCTTGCTTCTATCTGTAACGGATACGGGTACATTATGTTTTCCAGTGTCATTTGATGTACGTACACAATCCGGAAGAACCGCTAAAGCAAGAACTACAGCAGATTGATCAGAAATTCTATAGCTTTCACATGCTCTAGAAAAAGTTTCAAACTTCATTCGAGTTTCGGTATATGAAGATGAAGATGGGAATTAAATTTTTATCTATTATTGAATCATTGCATACTGATTCGGTTATTTCAATTTCACATGCAGCCTCTTCTAATTGCGGTGCTGCTTTATTTAATCTTCTTTCTATTAATTTTTTTTCAACGAATCGTTGTATGCTGTACCAGAATGGCAACGCCCCTTTTTTACCGAAATTTGTCAGTTTTGCTCCAGTTAAAAATAATAAAGATATCGTTTTATCGTTTCAATATTTTAAACCTTTATTAATAAAGGTTCAAATGGCACTATTAAATCATAGTCAGTTCTACAGAATTTTTTTTATTTTTTTTGAAAAATTGTCAAATTTTACCCAAAATTTCGACATTTAGACAAAAAGTGCAGACTCAAGCCATTTTTTTTCAGCGGTAAAATTTCAGATATTTGATGTACTAGTATAAAGGCAACTTTTGGCACCTATCCGTTTTTTGTAAAAAAAAAATAATTTTTTTCGCTCCACCCTAATATTCATTTATTATACATTGTACATGTCAATGTATAGAGTTAGCAAAAAATAAGTTACGCACTTCAGAAGGCACTGGGAATTCTACCACTCTGAATCTGATGACATTTAAACTAAACTCAAACGATGCTTGTCATTTGTTAAATAAAAAAAATTCATATAAAAATTCACCACAAGGTGGCACTGTAACATTCAAATAATTGCTCAGGAGGCATACATTTTAATGCCTAATATGCCTTCACACAAATGTTTAATATGCTTACAATAAATGCTTTGCATGTCTACTTTCATTGTCAACAACATGCTGTAATCTGAAAATCATTTCCTATAGCTAAGTGCAATGAGTATATATATAAAAAAAACATGGTAACAAATGCCATCTTTTATAGTTGCACAGACATATTTATTGGTTAAATTCTATATTGCAGAATTTTTACTTAACATATGACTGGTGTATTATTTGTATTATCTGTAGTTTAAATGTAAAATTCAGAACAATATAACACTTCCCAGAGCTCTCTGACATGGGTAACTTATTTCTTGATAACCCTGTATTTAAAAAAATATGCCACCTTTGTTCATTACCAAAGCATTCTGGAGATAAAATTTTTATGGACATAAAAAAAAACTGGTAAACAGAAATAACCAAATATTAAAAATAGCTGTCTAACTTTTAATTCTGCATCAAAATTCAATTGAGTGTTGTGTTTTTCATGACTCAAGTTTATTTTGATCAAAATATCTTCTAAATAAAAGCTGCTGTATGAGAACAGCCCCCCCCCCTTCACAATCTATTACAATAAAAGTGGAAACTGAGCAATTGCAATCTTTCTAACAGAACATGAGTTCAACTTACTGAAAATATTATACACACTAAATATTTTACTCTGAAAAGAACAAGTGTCATTTCTGGTGGGAATGTATTTTTATTGCCTGATTCCATTTTCTTACTAATCATTTCACTGTTAAGTAGCAAAGTAATCCATAATTTGATATTTTCATTATAGCAAAGTTCATAGATAACAATTCCTTGCTAGCTTTTCTTCTTAAAAAGTTTTTAATGACATATTGTTTGCAACTACTTAAGGTGTTTTCAAGATTATTTCACAATAGTGTTTAGAAGATCTAAATTCAAGTATATGTGCTGAAGTTTTTTGCAATGCTAGTGTGTGACAATCAAAAGCTAGTGCTTTTTCTATCTGATTAATATTACCAAATTTTATTTTCTTAGTTTTTCTTGAACATTTTAACTTAAACATTATGAATGTTTTTTGAATTGCCTCATTTCTACTGCATCTACATCTTTTAGCAGAAGTTTTAACAATAAACCACTACTACAATAATTATGTTATTTGGAATTCTTTTCCTTTTTTTAAGTCAAACATATTTTCACTTAGCAAAGAATCTACATGATGAAATGATATTCCCAACATTTTCTTTAATTTCCACATCAATCCAGAGAATACCCAAAATTCCTTTGAAAAAGAAGGATTTGTACCACTTGGCAGAATTATTGGTTTAGATGCATTGTCATGGGGAACTGGATATTTTTTTAAACTTTATTTTAACCACCAAGTTTATACAATAAATATTTCCAATTATAATCTGGATAATGAGATAAAGAACAATTGCCTTCTAGCAGAGGCAGGAGCGATTTTTGAAAATTTTACGATGTCATTTTTACAAAATATTAGGGCATTTAATATATAATTTAAAGATCAATTTTAATATATTTCAAATTTGGTTTTAACCCTTGGTTGACAATTTTTAAAGTTGAATTACAGAAAGTACATCATTATTAATATTAAAAAAATGCATGCAAGTAAAATATAAAGCAATTACATGTGTAGAAATTTGAAGTAGTAGTACTTTGGCTTTAAACAGGAAGGTATCTAGCAATTCTTTCAAAATATTCAAATAAATTGAACATTAGTGGACAGCAATCACAGCAGGACAAGAATATATTGCATTAATACGTTAGCCGCCAAATGACTGCAGGCAGTTAAATTTACTTTTCACCCATAGGCAGGGGTCAAAAAAGCTACTTTTTTATTGTAGCTAATTACAACTACTTTATCGAAAATGTAGTTAACTACTACTACTTGTTTTAAAAAGTAGCAACTACAAACTACTTTTCAAAAGTAGTCACTACTTCGCTACTTTCAGATTTTGTCAAAGGGTTCAATTTAAACTCGAAATTGAAAACACGGATGAAATAATAAAACGACACTCAGGTATACAATTAAATAAATGACATAACAAAGGGCATTAAAAAATTGAGAAAGGTAACATAGAAGAATATATTTTGTATTTGTCTCCAAAATGTTAGTTTATGCACACAATATAAATTTTATACTAAATTCAGAGAGATATGATCTAGAAAATTACAGAAGAACAACTCTAAATGTAAACATTAAATAAATATGTAAATAAAACCATTCCAAATAATAAGAACCCCCCCCCCCCCATCTAATAACGAGTAAATAGACAAGTGTCACCAGCAAGAAAATTAATTCTTTTGGTGAGTTAGTTCTTGATTTTAGTAACAAATGTAAATGAGAAAAATCTACGACTTCATGGGATACGTTGCTATACACTGGTGCTGAGATTCTCAAATTGTTGAACAGAACAAATTTTACTCAAAAGAAGCAAGTTTTGGCCACGTGATTTGCAGAATGGCATATTTTTTTTCCCCTGAAGTAGCATTAAAAGTAGCATCGGTTTTCACTACAAACTACTGATTTTTTGTATCATGCTACTCGCTACACTACATTGTTCAAAATGTAGCACACTATACTACAAACTACTTTAAAAAGTAGCGACTACTGTAATTTCGCTATTTGTAGCATGCTACTTCTGACCCCTGCCCATAGGTTATCTCACAGGTTATTTCACCAATAGCTTATCTAGCAGTATTAGCTTACCACAGAGTTTATAAACCGAGCAATGTAAAGCTGGCAGCAAGTTGTTCTGGAACAAAAGATTTGAAAGGACTGATGGCCGTAGAAGTATATTATGAAAAAAAAAATCATGTGACTGCCAATAGTCAGGTTGCAGCCAAAGTGTTAAACAAGCTGCATGATTTAGTTTGCATACTGCTACTACTTTTACTTCAATTTTTGAAACTCTTGACAATAAAAATGCTGATTTTTGAAAGCAAGTGAATGCTTGTTTTCAAAAAGTTAGAAGTTTGTTTCTTTAAACATTTTAAGAAAATTAGGGCAGCAATTAAAAAACTATCACATTTTTAGAAAAATTAGGACAACTCCTATCCCTGCATTCTGGCAACCTCTGAGAAGAGAGGTGCTGAGAAGTAGGCAATGCCGAGATTAGTTTTTAAATGTCATGTGTTTTATTTCACAAGGAAGCTGTTGAAAATGGCATGTAAAGTTATTTAAATTATAGGGGTCATTCCATGTCAAATCAACCAGTGACTCCACCTGACCATTTTAGATTTCGATGAAACTTACAGGAATCATTCTCCTTGATGATATAAATGAGAATATACTTTTATTATTTTTTTATCTCAATAAATTTTCATGCAATTAATTTTTTTAATTTCGAAAAATCATTTTTTGGCTTGTATAAATGTTTTCAATTTTGAATTTCTCAAGTTCTATCAGGTGTAGAGAGTTGTTTGACCCCTCATTTTAAAGAGAATTTCATAAGGTTTAATTTGATATGCAAGTTGACTATGCTTGGTTTTAAAAAAGTTAATTTAAAAATTTTAAATTAAAAAAAAACAATTAAATAGTGTTTTTTAATAATTTTGAAAAAAAAAATGCTTTTTGTAATATTATGAACTTTAAATTCTGAAAGTTTTAGAGTGGGATCTCAATGGGATCAGCAATTATGTTAAAAAAAAACTAATGTTAAACACCAATTGGGGCTGGTATTTACAGTTGGCACCTCGCCAACTTTATGATTGTGCTAAAGATAGTACTGTTTTATTCATTTTAAACATTATTTTTTTTTTTATAACTGCTGATCCCATTAAGATATCTCTAAAACTTTCCGAATTTAAAAGATTATAATATTACAAAAAACATATATATATATTTAAAAAAAACACTATTTAAATTTTTTTTATTTAAAAATTTTAAATTAAATTAACTTTTTAAAAACCAAGCATAGACAACTTCCATATCAAATTAAACCTTATGAAATTCTCTTTAAAATGAGGGGTCAAACAACTCTCTACACCTGATAGAACTTGAGAAATTCAAAATTGAAAACATTTATACAAGCCAAAAAATGATTTTTTGAAATTAAAAAAATTAATTGTATGAAAATTTACAGAGATAAAAAAATAATAAAAGTATATTCTCATTTGTATCATCAGGGAGAATGATTCCTGAAAGTTTCATTAAAATCTGAAATGGTCAGGTTGAATATTGAAAATTTTTGGTTGATTTGACGTGGAATGACCCATAGACTTAGTTTATAATTTTAAATTATTACATGTTGTATTATGTAACATGCACAGTTATTCTGAAAGTATGCAACAGATACTTTCAATTCATCACCCCTGTTCCCCAAAAGTATTTAATTTGTTTTTGCTGTTGGATACTTACAAGCACCAGAACATGCCATAGTGAAAAAAAAAAAAAAAAAAAAAATGACAGTTCTATTAAAATTTTTTACTAAGCAGAAAAAAAATATTTTCTGGATAGTAATTTAATTTAATAAATTATTTCAAGGCTGTGATTTTTTTAAAAATTTGATACATTTATGATTCTAGAATGATATGTGAGCAATGAAATGAGGTTGATAAGTAAAAATGCTATAATGAACAGACATTTAAATCAGTGAAAAGGTAAGCAATGTTTTTGGATAGTTAACAAATATATTTATAATTTTTAATGAAATATTTTCATAGTACATGCACAAAATCTCAACTTTTTTTTTTTTTTTTATATATATTAGTTAAGAACTTTAATCACTTCTCTATATCATAAATATGCCATTTTTATATTACCCTTCATCAATTTAATATGGTTTTGTTAATTTATTGTTTGCAGTTCTTAAAATTAATCTGCAACATCTTCAAAATTTTTATTTCTAGCCCTATGTTTTTGTATCTCTTGGTAATTTCTTTTCACATCTTTACACTTGATTTAAAACAGAAAAATTAACTTTATTTACAATTTTTCATATGTTAGCAAAATTTTTTATTTGCTTATTTATAAATTGCTGTATTTAAAAAGTCTTTTGGAAAGGATTTGAGGGACAGAGTACAAAAAACACCTCATTAAGTATTTTTCAATGCACAATTATCTTATGGAAATTCTCATACTGAAGATGGAGGCGCATTAGAAAATGTCATTTTGGCAAGAATCTAGAAATGAAAGTCAAACAATATCTAACCAAATAAATATGCCTTGCAATAGTACATCTGTACAGAATGTTCTATGTTGAAAATAGTAAATAGCATACCTGCAGCTTCTAAAAATATATTTATCAGATTGTGATTTTGAAGGCAATGAATAAGCCAACTCTGTAATAAGATTACCATCCTCAGAACTCCACAGTTTGCCATGGCCATCCCTCGAAACTGTTATGACCTACAAGATAAATTTATAACATCAGCATTAAAATGACATTTGGTGATGACATTGATTTTATATTATAAGCAGGGCTTGACCACAGATACAGAAATAACTAGATTAAACATGCAGGGAGAAAAGGTTGATTCTGTGTATGCAAATGAAACTTCTCCACTAGAGTGGCAGGTGGCTGGTGAATAGTGTTGCTAGGTCTACTGGCACAAAAAGAGAGACAAAAATGCAATAAATTCTATGAAAACTGAATCCTGCCTTAAATGTAAAAAATTCATGGTCTCTATGGAAGGATTACTATACTATTATATCTGTTTAGATGAAAACCTGTCTAATAGAGAATCTTTCTTCAGTTACTTGAGATTCAGTCTTAGTAAGTTCTACTGTAATAAATAAATATAATAATCTTATACAGTAAAAAAATCTATGAAAGCAGAGTCAGTAAGAACTGAAACAAGATTAGATTTTGGAGAGGTTCCCGATTGAGCAATTATAACTATATGGTATTTATTCTTTCCATATGAACTAAAAAACGGTCACATTTAAGACAGATTCCATTATAAACAGATTTCATTCGCTAAGTTTTTACTGAACAAAATGCAGTAAAACTGGTAAAAGCATAATAGCTAGGAACCAGAAAAATATTCTGTTTTTGCAGGTAGTTTTGTATGGTGTTTCTTTCAGCAGAATCACAAAAAATTTTCATATAGAGGTTTTGTTTTCACACGTTTTACTGTATTAAGTTTCATTTGATGCAAACTAATGAACAACATAGCACTAAAAGAATTTGTGCATAATGAAAAATCAGGACTTTTGGCAGGACGGGTCTTGGAACTACTGAAAATCAGGATGTCCCATGTGAAAATCGGACACCTCTCTCAGGCCATTTTCTGAAATCACTGAGTATAATTTAATCTAAATTCCTCTCATTTGAATTGAATGTTAGAGATTTATATGCAGGGCATTCCTAAACTAAAGGAACAAACTTTCAGGGGTGATAATACGTGACCAAGACAAAAAAAATTTGCATAGGAAGGGAGGGTCGCAATTAGTGTTGCCAGATCCATTGTCACAAAAATCAGGACAGGGAAAAGCCAAACAGTCTTTTATATCGGGACATAACAGTACAGTAAATTCTATGAAAATGAAACCTGTCTAACAGAAAATTCATGGTCCATTTAGAAGAAATACCATACAATTATACCTGCTAAGACAAACACCTGTCTAAAACTGAATATTTATCATGTCAATTGATGCCTTAGTAGATTTTACTGCATTAAATAAAATCAATCTTGTGTAGTAAAATCTGTGAAAGAGAAATTCCTAGAGATCGAAACAAAATTCCATTTTGGAGAGGATTCTGAATGAGCAGTTAATTGTATAGTATTCCTTACGTATAGAAATATTACATTTTTACGTTTAAGAGAGGATTCTGCTTATAAACTGGTTTTGTTTTCATAGGATTTATTAAACCAAGTACATTAAAACCTATAAAAACAAAATCGTTAGAGACCGAAAAATATTCCATTTCAGACAATTACCCTTCTTATCAAGTAAATTTGTACAGCATGCCTTTCGGAGTGGACCATTAAATTTTTCTGTTATAGGCAGGTTCTGTTTTCATAGGTTTTACTGTATTAAGTTCTACTTGATGCAGAATAATAGATAGTAAGGAATTAAAAGAGATTTAAGAGAATTTGTGCATCTTGAAAAATCTGGACTTTTGACGTCCTGAGTAGTGGTTTCACAGGCTAGATCATGGAGCTAAAGGTTAAAAATTCCCAGTCACCACTGGCCAACTAAATGTAAAAAATTGGCGACTTTTGTTGGGAAAACAGACCTTTAATATATGTTAGTCTCATTGACTCAAGCCGTATACTTATTTAAAATACTTTTATCAAAGTATTTCATTAAGCTACACATTCATCATCATTTATACATACCTAGCATTCAACATATATATTAATACATATTATAAATTCTTTATTAAATTTGCAACGCATTCAAATATATAAGTTTTATTTACAAATACATCGTTTTTACTTACATTTAAGCTTTTATCTAATTGGTTTTATCTATATACAAGTAGAATACTTTTAATCATTCTCCAAATAAAACGTTAACACTTTTAACTATATTGCTTATGAAATCGTACTTCACATGGGAAACACATGTAAACAAATGATAGTGCATTGTCAACTCAACAGATAGCGGCACATGCGATCACTCGGATTGGCCAATCATATGAAACAAGGCATGTGTACGCAAATCTCCAAAGAAGTTTTGCGAAAAGTGGGTGTTTCTTAGCAAAATAATTAAACATTGATAATTGAGAAAAAGTCATAAGAGATCTTCAGCTGAAACTACAGCTATAGTTCAGTAGTAAGGAATACAACCATAACCCTTTCATTATAAAAAGTGACATTTATAAGACAAATAAAATTATAACAATTGTAATAAATAATTCGAAACCGGTTCCGAAAGTGAAAGCATCTTCGTAAACAAATACGCAAAGAAAATCGAAAAAGTAATCAACGGAGGAAATAGAGATTGATCTCTGCTATCCAGTGCAAAAAAATAGTTTAAAAATATTCAAATGCAAGCGAGATATTAGCAAAATAATGCCCCATTGGATTAACATTAGCACCGTATTCCCGAGCACTTGCTCAACGGGAGCCTTAAGCTAAAAGGTAACTTAAAACTCACTTGCAGCAATTAGCAACTGTAAACGACAATGTATCTTTTTCTTTGCGTAGCCCTGTATATGAATTTATTTATATTCCACAAACTTCTATTAGTCTACTAAACATAGTTCAGCAGGAAAATGCATAAACACAATTAAAAACTAACCTTAAGCAATTCACTCTCATAGTCTGTAATACTTACAAATTCCCTTGTGTAGCCCTGTATATGATAAACCGAGTTATAAACACACACATACTATAAAGAAATTTAAAACTTAAAAATGCAAATCAAAGTTGAAAGTGCACTTATCACACATAGACTGTAAATATCGCACATGTACTGTAACCAATATATTTTGTGTGTCCCTGTAAATAAACACAATGCACACAAGAGTGCAATTTCCCCAGTAATACATATAATTTTCATTATGTTTGAAATAGTGAAATATCACTAAATTACACTGCAAACGATTTTCCCCCATAAAACGATGTGTAACAATTCTTTTGTTTGGCCCTGTAAATGAATAATAAATGCTTTGCACCCCATATTCTAAAAAAAGCATGTTTTAATGTGCTTCATAATTATATATCAATTTCATTATGTTTTAAATGACTTAGCGTCATCAAAATGCACTTGAAACTATTATTTCCCATTGACTGTAATGTAACTGAACACTTTTGACTGTCCCTGTAAGAAAACTATAAGTGCTACATACTTCAGTTGAAGTAAGGAACATGTGTAACGACAATAACATACCAAAATTTCAGGGCAATCCGAGCATATTTACGGGAGTTCGAGCACAGACAGTCGGCAGACAAATCGAAGTCAAACACTTTTCAACTAGGTTGGAAAGTGTTAAAAAGTCATTTTTTGTAATGAATGTAGCCAGGTGTTAAAAAGGTGGAAATAATATACTTCCAAACATTTATCAATTTAAAATATAGTCAAACATAAATTTTAAAGCCAATTTAACAATATCAAAATGAAAAATTCTTGCAACTTTGAAAATATATTAAAGAGTATTAAAAAAAAATGTAATACCATTTTTCCATCAGGGCAAACATCTAAGTCATCTACATCATCAGTATGTGCTTCAATATCAAACACTTGATTCAACTTTGGATGCTACACACATAAAAAAGGTTACAAATTATTTAAAATAATCATAATTACTTTAAAACACCATTTACACATTTCTCTTACTTATAATACCCCCACCCCCACCTCCACTTATACCCTTTAGAGCTCATGTTAATTCATTCCACAATAGGCAGTCTTACAGAATCAGAAATGAGCTAAGAACATTTTATTGTTATACATATTTTATAAAAATATATATATACAGAGTTTACTGCAGTACAATTAAATAAATTTTCAGTTACATGTTTTAAAATTATATATTTGAGAGAAAAAATGTATAAACAATGTCCTGACATATTTTAATGCTACATTAAAACCAGCT
The DNA here is from genome assembly GCA_963931845.1 of Maratus michaelseni. Lineage (NCBI taxonomy): Eukaryota > Metazoa > Arthropoda > Arachnida > Araneae > Salticidae > Maratus > Maratus michaelseni. The sequence goes on along the minus strand of OZ007586.1, from coordinate 362,241,566 downwards.
AACCTTAAATTAAAACACTACTTTTAAGATTAAAAATACAAAATTTAAAATTTTATTACATTGTTCTAATATTTTTCAAATGGTGTTTAGTTTTTATTGAAACATCTTGTAAATTTAGTTTGCTTTGATAAATTATTGCAATAGATGCCATTTAGAAACTCCAAAAAATTGGCGCTAGTGACTATCTTATCTTAAATTATTTTACAATATACAAATGCTGATTAGATAAAATATTAAAGAGTATTAAAAAATAATTTTATACCATTTTCCCATGAGGGCAATTCTATTTCATTTTCTTTTCCATTATTAACTAATTTTGGTTTTATGTTCACTCTTCAAAGTCAGAAGCCCAAACTATTTTAATTAGAACTATTCTTATTTGCGATTTTTTATCATGTGCCAATCTCTCTGGGCCATCTTGATGAAAAGCTAAATACCAAATTTACATGTACCAGTAAAATCTACAAACTATCTTATGAGTAAATTATTTCAGAAGCAGCAAAAAGTAACATTTGATTGGGGATTCTGTTTTCTACAATTCTTTAGTAACAGAATTTGAGATCAACTGAAGAAAAAAAAAAAAAAAAAATCAAGCCGAAACCAAAAACTTTCACAAATGAAATTTTAAGCTAACAAGCTATAGAAATTATACTATTCTATTTCATTTTCTTTTCCATTACACACATATCCATTCTCAGAAAGGTAGAAAGGGTAGATATTTTAAATGTAAATTATTATTACTTCAGTAGCAATTTAAAAAATATAGTATACTTTTAATTTTTACACTTAAATACTAAAAATAAGTAAGTTATTAATTTTTCTAAATAAATTCCTTTTTACTGACATTGTCTAATTAATCCGTCATTTATCCAGCATTGTGTGCAGTATAAGAAAGTCGCAAATACAAAGAGAAGTTTGATAAGTAATGAAATCCTGACGCACATTGTTTAAAAAAATTACATTCTATAAATTTAACAGTTTAAAACTTTTCTTTTAGCTAATTTTGACTTTTCTGTGAGAGAGTTTAATTATATGTACCAATTACACCTGATACTTACTCAATTATGTCTTCAAATACATTTTTGAAGTGTAAATGCCCCTTCCCATGGCCTCTGTGGCCATGTCAGAATTAAAAAAAAATAAAAACTTGTGAAAAATAGAATAGAAAACTTGACCACTAACATAAGATTATTTATTAAGCATAAATTATAAAGGTTATTTATTAATATGTACAAACTGAGCCACCCCGGACGAATCTGGAGGACTTAATTCACCCAGTTAACCTTATTGATCATAGCATTTGGTCTGATATTTGGTTCGAATCCTGGCCCAGACATTTTCTGCCCAGTTGGAAAATTACAACTCATATGATTTCTTTACTAATTTGAATAATTGTGTTAAAATTAATCTAGTATTTATAAAGCATCCATGCAATTTTTACGATTTTTGACATACTTTTATAAAATAGTTTTTTTTTTTTTTGCTATTTTGTACTTTTTTTTGAGAATGACCTATGCATGGTCACTATTTTAAAGTAAATTTTCATTCTGGTGAATTTAAAAGGAATGGTAAGTGACTTAAATAACTTTTCTCCACAAATAAAGAAATAGTTACATGGAATGCAGCTGAGTATTTTTCCTACATCCAAAAATCACAACGATTTTCAAAAGTTCCGATCTTTGATATTTAATTTCATTGTAAATATAATACTCCTATTTTTCGTTAATCAAAAGATACAGCTTCTGCTTTCACGATACTTTCAAAATTTTCCTTCGGATTACAAAAGCATATGTAAACTGCATTGCAAGAATTTAATTTAACACATTAAGAATACATTTCGAATAGAGCTTCAAGGCCATTAGTTTTGATGATTGTATTGAGAGTATACATTTACACAAATATAAATGGAGAAAATAAAATAAAAATGAAATAGCCATTTTAGGGTTTAAAAAATGACTTCATCCTCAAGGGAAGCAAGATTAATCTCGAATATGTAGGCTTTAAAATATATACAGTCAGTACCGGCTATATGGTCACCTGCTTATATGGTCAATTTTCCAAAGTCCCGTCTAACTTTATACGGAAAATGTGTTAAAGCACACTGCTTATATAGTCATTTTATTTTCTCGATTATCGGTTATATGTTTTTTTTTTTTTTAATCTTTTCAATGAGGCTTTCGACTATTTTTATAAAAATAGTAACTTTTGTAACATTTCTTGAGCTGGAGAAACTGGGAATGACTAAAAGAAAAAAGTCTGTGCGACGCCGGAGTGGACTTTAATTCATGCTTTTACTTCCCGCCCCTCCCCATCAGCCTCATTTATATTTTGCATTGAATCATCGTCGATGGTTCCCCCCTCCTCAATTCTCTTCCTCCCAGAGCACATCAGGTGGATATATGTCTGTTTATTGGTTGGAGTTCTCTTTGTTTGAAAAGTGCGTTGAAATTGAGACAAAAACAATAAAGGAAAAATTTGTTTCATATGGATCAAATGCGTCAAGAACACTCATTTTATATTATGGCTTCAAAAAGAAAGAGTTTATCAATTGCTAAAAAAAATTAACTGCCTGAAAAGTTTAAAATTATAATCTTTCAAAAGCTGCATTCGCCAAAGTAAATTCGACACCCCGAACGACAAACAACATTTTAACAGCCAAACTTTACTCCCCAAATGTTCAAATCTGTGATTAAGAAAGAAAACGTCAGCATTTGTCACCTTATGAAAATGTGGATAAGCTTCTTTTGTCATAGATTAAACATGTACGATCTCAAAGTGCTCCTATATCTGGAATGTTTTGAAAGAAAAATTCTTAGAATTTGCTAATGAATTTGGCGAGTCAAGTTTCGTTGCTAGCAATGGCTGGCTACAGCAATTTAATTCAAGGCATAACATATGCTTCAAAAAATTGTGTGGAGAAGCTGCTGATTTTAACAGTAGTGCCTTAAAAAAATTGAAAGATGTAGTATTGCGGGACAACCTCTAAAGATATGACCCTGCCAACATCTTGAACGCTGATGAATGCGGACTGTTTTATAGGATCTTGCCAGACAGAACTCTTTGTTTTAAAGGTGGAAAATGTGTAGGGAGAAAGAAAAGTAAGGAACGCTTAACAATGTTGTTAGCTGCAAATATGCATGGATCGGAGAAAATTATTCCTTTGGTGATTGGAAAATTTCTTAAACCTCTGTGTATGAAAAATTGCAAATCTTTGCCTTTATTCTACGATGTTAATTCAAGAACATGTATGACAGTGGACATCTGGAAAAAAACGCTTAGGAAGTGGGATCGAAAATTTTCAAAACAGAACAGGAAAGTTGCATAATTGCAAACAATTGTGTTGTACACTCTACTCTTGATGGCTTGAAATCAATTGAACTCGTTTACTTGCCTCCAAACAGCATGTGTATATCGCAGCCTTTAGATCAAGACATAATAAAGACCTTCAAGGCTACCTATAGAAAGCTTCTTCTGAGAGATGTGATTTCTGCTATTTACCGAAAAGAACAATTCCAAGTGTCTGCATTAAAGGCAATTTATTATACTGACCAAAGTTGGAATATGGTGTCACATAAAACTATTGAAAATTGCTTCCGACATGCTGGATTTCACAGTTCACCAAAGTGTGAAGAATTATCAGAAGACACGGATGAAGATTTCTCCTTAACTGAACTAGCAGAAAAGCCGCAGAATAGAGGTTATTCAATTCCAGATGAAAATCTGTATACAAAGATTGATGAAGATCTCGCTATTAACAGTGAAGCTTCAATACAAAATATTGTTTCTAATGTGTTAAATTTGAATGCCGAAGGAAGCGATAATGAGGATGACAGCGAATGTGAAAAGGAATCAGTATCAACATCAGATGCGCTTAAAGCCACAGATGACCTCAGATGTTTTTTTTATTAATTCTGAAGCAGCAGATGAACATTTAAAAGCTATTAGGGACTTAGAAAGAGTTGTATTAACAACCAAGAAAAGGAGGCAATCTTGCATACCTAAATATTTTAAATACGTGTATTGAATATGGGTACAGTGCACATATGTATGTGTACTGTACTTAGATTGGTAAGGTAAGCTAATAAATTTCACTAAAAATATTACATATTTGTTACTGCAGTTTTTACTTCAAATTAATTTTTAAAATGTTCTTAAAAGTTTAATTATTTGTTTGTGAGCACTATATTCTGATAGATGAATATAATCCTGCTATAATTCAGGGTTCATTCACTTCAAGGACTTTCAAGCACCTTTTATTAGAATTTTTGTAAAGTAATATTTGGCTTATTTAATGAAAAAAATATTCTATCTTCAGATATATCGAGTACTCTACGAAATTTCTGGTAATAAAACACTTAAAATCTCCTGAATCCCCTGATGCGTATGAGCCCTGTAATTAAATAGTGTAATAATTGTAGTATTGTTCCACATATATGGTCACCCCGCTTATATGGTCTAATTTTTCTGGATAGCTGGACCATAAAACAGATACTGACTGAATATATATATATATATATATATATATATATATATATTGCTTTAATGTAGAACACTAAATATTCGTATTTAATTTACTTCCTTCTTAATCTTAAGGACATTCTTCCATCCTAACCTAAAAACAAAATAAAGTTAGAGGGAAAATAAAATTGTTTCTATTGAATCCATTCTTAGCCTTTGTTCTTTGGATACATTAGCTGGTAACTAGCTTCAGTACACACAATTTTTGATTTAACTTTTGACATGCATTATATTAAAAAAATAATAATGATTAGAAGTAAATGATATGAATTGATTGTATTTTAATTTATTTTTTAAATAACTGAAAATTTTTAATCAAACATTTACAAATAAAAATGTTAAAAAAATTTGGAACTAGAAAAGAATTTTCGTTCAGTTTCAAAACTGGAAAACAGTTCAGCACTTAAAAATCTGCAGCAAACTGTCCAGTCATTCAACCATTTTTATAGTTAATGGTCACTTGGCCATAATTTGAAGCATTCTTATAGGTCAGAACAGAGAAATTATGGTTATGTAACTGTTTTCTATAAGAACTGTCAAATCACTGGACAGATTTTTAACAGTGAGGTCCAGTTCCTGTTTTCATTCCTTCAGATATAAAGGTTTTTCCTGTTTAAATCCCCCCCCCCCCCATTCAAATCACTAATATTATTCTGCATTTTATGCATATAGATTAGTAATTAAAAAATTTTTTTTTTTACTCCAATACAATCCAAATAAATGATGTGATGATTCAAAATATACTTATCAAAGGGTCATGGTAGATCTTGACTTAACATACTCTCTTTAGGAATAACTACTAACCCAGACTTATTTCTTTTTATAAATATTATGGTAATTTTGATTTATGGAGAGGGGAGGGGATCAAATAACTTCTTGCCTTGAGAGCATAAAACTTTAGCTCTAGCTACTGATTTAGTCTATACAACTTGTTTCATTTCTTTATTATTACAAAAGTGAAAAGTTATTACTAAGTACTTTATTATCATCAATGATGTTCACATCAAACATTAATAGTATGAATGAAAAATACCCCAAACCACTATGGGCTTACCTGCATGAGTTCTCTTCTGAGATCAGACTATAATTAGACTTCTAAATAGAATATGCTTAGGAGTTTTCCTCTTAAGATATAAATAAACTTTAAAATTTTCCACAGCAATACTTTAATTTCATAACATTTTAATTTCTTTATTATTTTTTTTTTTTTGGGGGGGGGGGGGGGCAATAAACTTCTCCACAGTTAAGGGCATAGCTTGAAATTTTTATTAGGAGTGGGGAGACCCGATGCTTGGCACCCTTTTATGTAACTTTCAACGTCCCAATTTTCTTGCACTTTTTTAGGAGGGAGATACTTATGTTCCTTTTTAATTTTAGTTACTTGCTCATGGCATCTATTTATCTGATGCTGACACGGCTGGATTTCCATTTGTTTCCATGCCCGTGGGCCTGATCAAATTTGCAACCTCCAAAAGATCAAATTATGCTTAATGATCAGACAATGCCTGTTTTTGGAATTTCCTATTCTGCATGTCTTGTTTTCACTCTTAGGGTGACACCTGGTAGCATTCTTAAAATGTCTCAAATATAATAGATCTTCTAAGTTTTTTAAAAACTTTATTTTGTAATAATGTTTGTTATTTGTATATTTTTTTATGTATTAAAAATTCTAAGAATGAAACATTTCCATGGCTCCCTTTTGTTTTAACACATTGGGGTGGAGGCTCCCCCTCACCCCCTAAAGCTATGTGCTTGTCTATAGTTTTTTCCAGCATTTGTTTAATACTTTGTACTTCAAGTGAAGTTATATAATCTTCAAGTTGCTGTTTTGTTCAATATTAAAAGCAATTGTTGTCTAAACTTAGTATCAATTTTTTACTCATTTCAAATAAAAATTTAATATGTTTAAGGAAATACGATTTCGTCCATTTTGGAAAAGCTTTCCCATTAGCCCTGCCTTGGCACCAAAATTGACAATTTTTTGCAAATCTGGCAACTCTATTGACAGCGTATTTCTCTGGCCTATTCTCCAGAGCTAAAAGATAAATGCTAGGTAGCACAAGCTTACTATCTTGCTTTAGATCACACATAAGCAGCTTGTATTGTTTTTTCAATCTGCTTTTTGGTTATATTTTCCTTCCTAACTATTGTTATGGAACTGTTAAGTTTGTTTTTTTTTTGGCAGGAAATTGAGTAAATAAAGTCTAAAAAGTGCATAAGATGAAATGCAACTTTGTTTTATTTAGCCTTTTTTTTATATGATAGAGTATTTATAAAGTTTCAATATAAATTTCTTTTATTTTTATACAGCTTTCTATCATCTTGTATATGTTAAAAAATGTGGAATTATATTATTTCAAATACATTTCTTTTATTTTTTTTACACAGTTTCTTATTAGTATGTGCTACAAAAAAGGGGGAAAAAAGAATAAATTAAAATAAAATGTATTTTCAAATTTGTTTTTTTCAATATGTCAATTACATTTTTGTTTCATCAGATGAAGCAAGCACAGCATTAACATGTTTGTCTTTCACATGTTGATTGCATTTCTAGTGATTTACTACTTTTATAGCATCCATTTTATTTTTTTAGTATACTTTGATGTTTATTTTTTTTTTCTCTTCTATATATTTACAGTATTTTAATGTATTTTTGATTTTATTTATTAAGCCTAACATGGCAGTAAGTTTAACACAAATCCTTGGTGAAATATGCTATCTTGCACAAAAAATGAAAGTTGCCAAGGGATGGCTAATGCTGAAGCTGCTCCGAAATTTCTACCACTGTATTATGTACATAATTGATAAAAAATAAAAATCTACAATTACACAACTATTTTCATAAAATCCACATAACTAGCAAACTCAATAAAATGACTTCAGTCACTTCTACAAAATTAACATACCTTCCAGAATCTTATATGACCATCTGAACCTCCAGTAACAAGTAATTTTGCTTTTGATGAAAATCTAACAAGCTTTTGAAATGGTTCATCACTAAAATCTGTTTGAAATGATTCTAAAGGCTGAATTTTAAAAATTAACTTTGGAAAAGCTGGGCTAGATTTGTGATTACAGTTTCCAAGCTGGTTTCCATTTTCATTAGATGACATATTCCTTTTTCTCAGATTAGATATATCTAAAATATAAATTTTAGAATTTTGAGACAAAATCAAAAACAAAGTTAAAAAATATTTACATTTTTGTACAGAAAGTATAAAAAGAAGCAACAGAAGAATGTGCTTGACATAGGGAAGTATAATTGTTAATTGTATTACACAGGTCTGCAAAACTTAGAAATTTAATTTGAAAATTTTGGCAGTTCTTTTTTAAAATGTTGCTGAAATCTAAAATGGGGTCAATTTTTATCCATCATGTACAGATTTTGACCAATATTGGATACACACGTTAAAAGAATAGCAGATGTTAAACTGGATAAAATATAAATAGTTATCTGAAAAAGAAAAAAAGATTTACTTATGTAAATTTTAATGATATAATAACCTAACTATAATAAAGAAGGTTGGTTGGTTGAATGGGGTTTTATGGCACAAAGTTCCTTTAAGGACAATAATAAAGAAGGAAGTTTGTGTGTTTGTGTGCTGTGCTCTGAAGAGACTGCTGCACGCAGAGCTACAAAATTTGGTGGGAAGGTACCTCTAAGCATGTAGTTTTGCACATTGAGGTCTGATTTTGGAATTTAAGATTTTTTTTAATTAAAATTTTTATGCAATTTTTAGAGTCTTTTTACATTTTACTGCAATTTTTCTGCATTAGTAACTGGAATCCGGTTCCAATCTTTTAGCCTAATATAGTAAATTTTATCTTCTTTTCAATAAAGTTCATTCGAAATTCGTACAGCAATTTTTGAATATTTGGCGATTTTTTTTCCTTTGACACTAAGAAATTTTGCCCAGAATGCCTGATTGGTTCAGTGGTTGCTTCCATTTCGACCTCAGTTACGATCAGAAGTCAAATTTTTTTTTCTCTTTTTAGCTTGGAGAGAGTTGACAATTCTTTACAGATAAAAAAATCATGATTTTAAAACTGAAAGGCGGGATATTAATTAGCCAGATTTAGATTTTTTGATTAGATCTCTTTTTCATGAGTTTTTTTAACCTTGTTTAAATGTTTTGCAGCATATTGTTTCAAATGACATCACAAATCGATCAATAGAAGTCAAACCCCGTTTGAGGGCAGTTGTGATTGGTAGCTGATAGGACTGTAGGCACAGCTGGAAGTCAACCGGGCAATTACGATTGGCAGATGAAAAGGTCATCAGCTGACTACAATTCGAACAGAGAGTTGTGAATTTTTGATTATTTGTTTTATGCAATTTTTAGAATTTTTTCATGTACATGACGTCATTTATGTACTTGATTTCAGAAATTTGCAACGATAACTTACTGTTTTCGTATGTCAAAAAAAAAAAAATCATTGATAATGCTTAATGATAAAGTTAATGATAATTTTTTAATGTTGTAGGTTTAATTCTGTAAGGGAGGGGGGAAGGCGAATGTCTGGTTGTAATTTAAATATTGCATTAATGCTCTGATCTAAACTCCCTCCTTCCTCCCTGCCTCCAAAATCAAATTTTTTTGGTTCGATTCAAACAAAACCTTTACTCATGTCCCCGGGATACTAAATAAACTTCGGTTGGTTACCACTATTTCTGAACATTAAATCACCAGGGAGGGGTATTATGATATGAGAATCATTAAATTTTAATCTCCCCTGCTCTTTATTTAAATTATATCTTTCCCTGCTTTTGCAAAATTTAATGCATTATTTTTAACTTGAAACAATAATCCCTTCTTAATTAAACTCTTTTTTCTTCACGGTCACTTGTACTGGCTGGCTAATATCACACGGTCTTTCGATTAAAATAAAAAATAAAATTAAATCAGAGTTTTTTCTGCATGTTACTTTCCAAATTATGTTCCTAACACAATATATTCATATGCGTTTTTGCGGCCATAGAGTCAGTTATAATTGTGTCTATCATTTCAACCGGCACATATGCATTTCCTTATTAGGTATCGACAATAAGTCACTCATCCCACCCTGTTCTAAAAATATATTCTGATCATTGAAAGCCATGCAATTCGGCCCTGTCTAAGAATTCCTTTCGCATGGGAAAAAGTAGATTTAAGCAAGGTATTCAGTTGATTAAATAATTCACGAGATAAAATCCATCAAAGTTCAATTTCCAGGTTTGATGAGTAGACAATAAAAACTCCAGTATGAAATTAACCATTTTTATTAAGTCACAGGCTCATGAATTGGCCGAAGGCAGAAGAGGGGCATAAAGGTTCACCTTCGTAAAGTTACTACAGCAAGCGTCAAAATCGAAGTGAGGATGTTTTCACAAATCAACTTAGAATTGGACTGACATGTATGCCCGCCAACTAGGGTTACTTTGGCGAGGAAAATTCCAGAGGGAGCATGCAGTAATGAATGGTATTTATCGAACAGGGCCGCCAGATTTTGGCATATGCATGCATTTTATTTCAAAAATTAATATTGCCAAGAAGAACACAATGGATGCATATTTTCCCATGCAAAAGGAATTCTTAGACAGGGCCGAATTGCATGGCTTTCAATGATCAGAATATATTTTTAGAACAGGGTGTGATGAGTGACTTATTGTCGATACCTAATAAGGTAATGCATATGTGCCGGTTGAAATGATAGACACAATTATAACTGACTGTCTGGCCACAAAAATGCATATGAATACATTGTGTTAGGAACATGATTTGGAAAGTAACATGCAGAAAAGAATCTGTAATGATTTAATTATTTTCTTTTTTTTTTTTTTCTTTTTTTTTTTTTTTAAATCGAAAGACCGTGCGATATTAGCCAGCCAGTACAAGTGACCGTGAAGAGAAAAGAGTTTAATTAAGGAGAGATTATTGTTTTGAGTTAAAAATAACGCATTAAATTTTGAAAAAGCAGGGAAAGATAATTTAAATAAAGAGTAGGGGAGGTTAAAATTTAATATGATTCTCATATCATAGGTATTTTCTCAGGTTTTATGAGCCCAATTTCAACGAGAATTAGTTCATTCAACTTAATACAAACTAATTAAGATATAGATAACTAATTAAGATACAGATTTGGCGCCACCTGTCGGTAGAAAATGGAATTAAAAGATTTTGCAGCACATTCATAGAACGTCTGGTATATGGTGTCATAGACAGCAGGGACATGCGCCGGGGTTTCAATCGGAAAGAGTTATTTAGAACAGAGTGCGCCCCTAGAGGTGGAAAGTGGGACTAAAGGATTTTGCATTTAAAATTGGTCCAATTCAAACAAAATCTTTTCTAACATTCTTCTGAGGTCTCCTAAGTTCTAAAACTTTGGTATAATTTTTTCAACCCTTGGTTACCACCATTTATGAATATTGATCTCCAGGGGAAGATTTATTTTATCGGGTTCCATGGGCCCTATATTTCAACAGGAATCAGTTCATTCAACTAAACATGAACTAATTAAGATATAGCTAATTAAGACAGATTTAATACCCCCTGGCGGTGGAAAGTGATGACCGTGGTGTGAAAAATATTAGACATAAGTTACGTTTAAATTAAATATATAAGCAGAGTAAAATTAAATGTAGTAAAACGTAGCTGTAGTTCCAAATATATTGGAAAGTAAAGTACTATTGAATTTAAAAGAATTCAGTAACAATTAACCTTAAGCAAAAACCTGAAAGATAATCTTAAACTATTAAATAAATGAACTAAACTGTGTGGTGACGAAATGAGAACACGAGTTTAAAAACAAATTATATTTATTTACGAAACAGATTATATTAAATGCAAGTAATAACAAAAAAACAGTATGAATATATTTGAACAAAGCAATAAAAGTAAATTAACTATGCTTTAATAAAAGAATCCCCCCCTTTAGATTTCATGACCACGTTAAATGAATCAAGTAGATATCCAGAAGCAGCAGTACTAATTAAACATTCTTGACAGACAAGCGACGATCCTTTAAGACGAAAAGGCTTTTGGTTTCCATTTATGTAGAACCTGAGCATCACAAATAACTAAACTTTCAGCTGACATTGCACAATAAAGTCCCTTATAAATGGCATGAACATTACTTTTTTCCTTATGACAAGAAGTACCAAAACATTTGCCGTAAATTAACAATGATGAAGATGCAATGGCTGGGCTCCAGGTGACACCATAAATGGTTAAGTAAAAGTAGGTTTTAAAAGGAGATCACTAAAAGGCTCTAAGGAAACATATTTAAGACTTTATAAAAACATATTGTAAATTCCGGATGAAAGAACATTTAGTTAAGAAACCATTACAACTTGATAGACTTTACAGCATTATTAAGTAACGATATCGTGAAAAACAACTCGTCCACGTAAAACAACAAACTAAAAATAGCTAAAGTTTGCTCGGCGAAAACACCAGCCACGAGCTACATGTCAGCTATTAGACTATCCGAAAAGAGAGAACTGAGACAAAGAGCATGTGCTTTATACTGAACACCTGTAATGAAACCGCTCATTACACAATGCAAGAAACAGATAGGAGCGAGATCGTGACGTCAAATGCATGACGTTTTTCACAATCGAACGACGCTACCTTTCGGTGAATGGATAAGTCAGCACGTGCATTGCAGGAAAGACGTGAACGGAAGTGCAGCTGAACGTAAACAAAGCGAGATAAAATTATAAATGAAATTATGAATTAACGATATGCATGTAAACTAAGGTAAACTGACTACAATAAACTTTAAACAAAATGTATAAGGAGTAGAACGTTCAACTTTGCTATTAAAGATATTGTGGAGGCAATTATAGATATTAGATAAAACCATTATGGATGCTAGATGATGTATTGTAGATATTAGACAAGGCATATGAAACATTGTCATTACAAACATCACTTTCATGTAATAAAATTTCAATTGCTTCTTTCTGAATACCATCCATACTATGATTACAAGGTATTATAATTCTTGCATTTTCAAAGTCGATACAGCTGCCAGGATTATTAAAATAAAATTTAGAAAGAGGTGTAGCATGCCAGTAGTGTATAATATCACTTTTATGCTCTTTTAAAGCGCTTTATAAATTTTCTCTTCGTAACACCAATGTAAAATTTTCAGTCATTTTTCCAAATCGATAGGTATTTCATAAACGCCGGAGTGTTGGTCCCTAGGTGTTGGATCAAGGTTGGTGTTTAATTGATCAATAAGATAAGGGGAGGAATAGCAACTAGCTGAATATTAATTATACATAAATATTTATAAACCATTTAGTAATAACGTGTGATTTACCTTGCACAAAAATTATATACGATAATGTTTTGATGGAATAATGGTCTAGCTCAATTATTGATACTGTAATTCCTTTTTTCCAACAAAAACTCTCAATACTTGGCACAAATTTTTAAAACTTGAAAAATCAAAATAAAATAGACTTAAAAAAAATAATTAGGTGATAACATGCTCTCATTTTTAAATAAAAACTGATTTGCTAATTTTCTAAGTTTTATTTGCGAACATATTAGAGTCCGTCTAAGTTCTGACTGAGTCCTTAAATCTACCTTCTGCAATACAGCCATTTTATCAAAGTTAATGTACATAAATTTGTATTGTTATATAATTAGCATTCAATCTTTTTATTACTGAAAAAAAAAAATAAAACTAATGTCATCCTAGCTCTTAGAAAAAAAAAAAATAAATAATCGCAAAAATGACAGAAATAAGATTTGTAGTTTGAACTCAGCAATTTTATTTATGTAAAGAAATAAGACTATTTAACAGTACTCTAGTTACACGTATATTTCTATACAAGCTTTATATTTTTATTTTCTTCATGGAGTATCTCTAAAAAATTCAGCACAACACATTATTTAAATATAGTTACCATATTTTTTGGTCAGAATAAAAGACAAAGCAGAAATTATTTTATAATAAAGAACAGTTTTTGATAGAAGTCCATATGATTCAAGTGCTACAAAAACTCAGGTTGTGATCAATTGCTTCATTGAAACTGGAAAATTTTATCTGCATATATCTGCATACAACTAAATACATTTAAAACATAAATACAAGAAACACCACATTATAGTGAGTGCCAAATCAAGAGTAAAAATGCTAAAGTAAAAGTTCTATTTTACTCAATAATAAAGATAACCGCTTACACTTTCAGTTAAGTTGATCTAAGTTTGTTATGCTGGATTGTCTACATCTTGAACTAGTATTAAAACTGCAATCTAAACATTAACATTTACTCATTACTTTATTCCAGACATTATACAACTGATGCTTGTAGAACATGAAAAATACATAGAATCATATGATTAAACAATATCAGTTCTTTTCCGACATGTGTATGTTCAAAAATCATCATGTAATAGCTTTACATTAGATCATGGGAATTGTGACTATGTTAAATCAATAGTTTGATGTTTTCTAAATAACAGGGCTCCCACGACAGTCCCCAAAAAGGAGACTAAAAAGAGGCCATTTGCCTAAAAATATTGCACCAAGTTTGCCTAAATATGAAACATTTTTTTAAATATAACTCCGTACAATATATTTGTTTAATGATATCATTATAAAGACAACAACTATGTGAACATCTTTAAACCAGAGCTGCGGAGTCAGTGGGAAAAATGACTCAGACTGACTTCTGAAATTTTAAAGGAACAGACTGATTCCGGGACAGCTAAAGTACTAGTATTGCCTGTTGATTCCTATTATTCAGATTACTTCATTGCTGTCATTTGTTTTGAAATAGTAATAGTCGCTTTATTAAATTTATCATTAAATAAAAGAAATATTACTATTTAAAAAAAGTGGCAGCAATCAAGCAATCTGAATAAAATAAACTGACAACACTGCAACCTACTGACACATTCCTGTTTGACCTTGAAGCATATGATTACTGCAGCAGCAAACTTCCAACAGTATTGGTTTAAACCCATATGTTAATTATATTCTGCATTATAGTTCTTATTGTCTCTCAATGTCATACACAAGTGAGGGAGACCCAATGCCTCCCGACCCCCCCCCCCCAAAAAAAAAAAAAGGTCCACATATTTTTATTTAAAATACATTACAGCTTAAAATCAATGCAATATGACCCCTTCAAAAAAAAAAAAATCTATGCTCCTATGGACCATAGTCAATTTGAAAGACAATATCTCTCCAGGCAGTTGCAAAATACAGTAATTAAGATAAAATATCACAAAAACTAACCATTAGAACTTTCTTCCTTCACTGTTGGCTCTGTGTCAGTAACTTCATGTCTTATTTTGTATACCTGGCAGTTACCTTCCATGCCTGTAAATAGAAGAAAATATCTTCCAGCATTGAAGATGGCACAGTTCATAACAGCTTCATTACCAGTTTCATAATGACACACACGTTCAGCCCTGCATGTAGATCCAACATTAATCAATTCATAAATCTCCTAGATAAAGAAAAAAAAGTGAAAATGCTTTAGTATAGAACAGAAAATAAAAGCTTTTGATGGGAATATAAGGATAAATAGACCAAACCTAATAAAAAGTTAAACACATATAGGAAACTGACTAAGGTTAATTGCACTCATTCCTCGTGTTCTCACATGTTCATTAATTTTTTGGTACAAAAACTAAGAGGGTAAAAAAAAAAAAAACCAAGTTATTTGAATGATATTGATGGGTCAATTAAGAAAAATGAATTATCTATAAATATCATTAATATTCGTTTTCGCTTACTCTGTATATTTTCATTTAGGAAATGGAGAAATGATTGGTATTTGTTAATACCACATTAAAAAACAATTAAAAAAAACAATAGAACAAGCAATTAAAAAAACAAAAAAACATGAAATATAGAACATTAAATATTTTCTGGAAAGTTAATGAAAAGCAATATGACAATATAAGCACCTACTGTTTCTTTTTAGAACACCTTGTACTTGTATAGCCTTTATTGTAATCTAATATAATAACAATGTAAAAATCATATTTCTGAATTTTTTGTTGTTTTAATCAAAAGATGTAATACCAAGTTCTACAGAAAAGTTGTGTGGTAGGAAACAAAATGAATAAGTTTAAACAGATTAAAAAAAAAATCAGGATGTGCTATGCCATATTGAAAACACTCATGTAATGATGGATGTTTTATAGATAGTACGGACAACTATTTTATTGATAGTATAAATTTTTTCAACGATTTTTCCAGTCAATTGCTATTCTTATGTAATATCTGATCAGATTTTATCAAGTATCGCTTGTGATATGAACAAGAAGATTGGTCTTGCAGCAATGAGCCCATGAGTAATTTTGCAACTAGGGAAAGGGGGGGGGGGGGCGAGGGAGAAAAACCAGATGGACATGGATACATCATGTGGATCCAGATGAGCCTAGGAATATAAAGTAAAAAAACATAAAAGATTGTTTTAGCCAATAATGGGCAAACCCTGGTGGTAGAGGGCTAAAATTTTGTACAAAAGAGGCTGAGCATGAATATGAAATATATACTAAGTTTTATGAGAAATGGTTGAAAATAATCCTAATTTGGAAAATAAATTAAAATTCAAAGAACCCTTTGGTGGCAAAAATTAAAACCATGGATTACATTCAATAGCATGCGGTCAACAAGAAGAAAATTTTAGCGGCACATATAAAATAATTAAATTAATCTAACAAAGAGGGGTTACATTATTGCCATAGGCTAAAATGGCTGCCAGATGTCTCTTTTCAACAAAAATGGGCCTAGGGGCCAAACCAAGCCAGGAGGGAGAACAAAAAAACACAGATGGATAAATATACTATTGGAATTTCAGATTTATGATGGCATTGGAAGGAGCTGGGAGACAAAATGGAAGAATACGACATTACTAAAATACTGTCTAATGTGTACCATACATACAAAATTTAACCTTTAAAACTCTAATTAAAAAACAAAAACTGACCTACTTCTTATACTAACTATAGTAACTATGAATGAATAATCAATCTATCACCTAAACTATCCACTCCATATTGCAAATTTGGCAAAATCCTCAAACAAGGGCGACCCCCAATTTGGCGATTTTTTTTACGCGCGCCAACCTCCAAATTCCACCCAATCAGAACACGTACTTTTCGGCAGACAAGTCACTACTTACACACTTCCTAGGCCAATTTCTTTCACAAAGTAAATACTGATTTTATTTCGTTTTACTGTAATTTACAAAGTTTTGAAAAGTTTTTTTGCGAGATTTCTCGATTTTTACATACTTTTAGCAATATTTTCATTCAGATTTTTTCATTTTTACAATTTTTAGCTATTTTTTCCTCCAGATTTTTCAATTTTTACAAATTTTTAGCTATTTTTTCCCCCCAGATTTCTCCATTTTTACAAATTTTTAGCTATTTTTTCCTCCAGATTTTTCCATTTTTACAAATTTTTAGCTATTTTTTCCTCCAGATTTTTCCATTTTTACAAATTTTTAGCTATTTTTTCCTCCAGATTTTTCCATTTTTACAAATTTTTAGCTATTTTTTCCTCCAGATTTTTCCATTTTTACAAATTTTTAGCTATTTTTTCCTCCAGATTTTCCATTTTTACAAATTTTTTAAAAAAATGTCTCCCGATTTTTACAAAGAATTGCCAAATTTAATAGTCACTTTTTTCCTAACAAATAAAAAATCTCTAAGAAAATGGCCCTTAAACTTTGTAAATTGCCACAAAACGAAATAAAACCAACGTTTACGTCGTGAAAGAAACTCTCATAGAAATTGTGTAAATAATCACTTCTCTGTCACAAAGCACAAATATTATAATTGGAGAAAATTTCTAAATTCCTAATTTTTTAAATGCATAAAATTCATTCAAGTAGCGGTCAGCAACTTATGTATGTACGCTTCGCGTACATTAACTGTAAAAAAACATCACTGGACGCATGAAACTCGCTGTACAGCAATCTCTAGAATGCATGAAACTCATTCACGCAGAGATCAGTAACTTATGTATGTACGCTTTGCGTACATTAACAAAAAAAAAAAAAACATCACAGGACGCATGAAACTCGCTGTACAGCAATCTCTAGAATGCGTGAAACTCATTCACGCAGCGATCAGTAAGTTATGTATGTACGCTTCGCATACATTAACCGAAAAAAAAAACATCACTGGATGCATGAAACTCTCTGTACAGCAGTCTCTAGAATGTACGAAATTCGTGCACACAGCAATCAATAAGTTATGTATGTATCCTGTACACATTATCCAAAACAAAAAAACATCACTCGATGCACAAAACTGCCTCTACAGTAATCTCTAAAATGCAACGCACATGATTATTATCAAATAAAATCAATAAAAATTCACTTACTTTTATTTTTCAAATGTACCCCTTTTTTTTTTAAGGCCCCGGTTTCTCATAAACACTATCACCGCTCACTTCTGATGATGTAGCAGTATTTATACAAAAATGACCCTTAAACTGCTCACTCAAGAGGACTAAATTCAAACTTACCCCTAAATAATCTAATAAAAACACCTAAAATATCCTAAATTTTCATTATCAACACATTACGCACACTATTTCAAATTCGTATTTACAGCATAGAACCATTCTTCATAAAAAAACAACACGTCAAAAGATTAAATTCACTTCACTTCGCAAAACACAGACTTCAAACGAAAATACACATGCGATGTATACGTTTGCCGTGATGCAACACTAAAGTCGGCCCAAACAACTTGGGACTTGATTTGAAAACCTCTCACCGTCCAATAAATTCAGCCCTTCTTCCATATGCTTCCCTTTTTGGGCCTAGTAAATTCCGAAATTACCGGCTTCATACTCCAAGACATTTTTACGGTATAGCGCATCTATCTACCTCATTACTCTCTGAATCCAACAATACGGCACACAATAAACCAACCAACCCAAGCAAACGAACGTAATTCACTCATAAACCAATCAAATTTCCAGATCAAACCACAGTAGGCGGGGAAGAAATGTAAGAAACAAACCGGTAGCAAGAAAAACTCATTTATCGCTTTGCCAAATTTGACGCAAGCAAGGGTCGCCCTTGTTTGAGGATTCAACCCATGTTTTTTCCCCGAATATGCTCATTTAGAGTGGCATAGCATATAATGGCCCAGGAGGGCAATTCCCAGAGGCACCAGAAAATTTATGTATAAAGAACTGGATTAAAAAAACAAAAAACTATAGTGCAAGCCAATAACGAAGGGGTGCATTATTTTGAATTGCCCTGGACGCTGAAAACCCACCCTATGACACCCGACAGTTATAGGTGAAAATTAGCGGTCGCCACTCGCCACGTGGCGATTAAAGTTTAAAAAGTGGTGATTAAAAAATCAGCCATCGATCGCCACCCTAGTCGCCAAGTGGCGATTAAAAAATCTGTTATAGATCACCAAGTGAAATACACCATTTTTAATGGAAATATGCATCTCTACAATGATCATCTAATTAGAGAACTGGTTAATTCTTTTTCCTACCAGATGCAAACAGATTTCAATGACTTAGCTGTATTTTCAATATTTGGGTCATTCCACGTCAAATCAACCAAAAATTTTCAATATTCAACCTGACCATTTCAGATTTTAATGAAACCTTCAGGAATCATTCTCCCTGATGATACAAATGAGAATATACTTTTATAATTTTTTTATCTCAGTAAATTTTTATACAATTAATTTTTTTAATTTCGAAAAATCACCATTTTTTGGCCAATTTTGAATTTCACAAGTTCTATCAGGCATAGAGAGTTGTTTGACCCTTCATTTTAAAGAGGATTTCATAAGGTTTAATTTGATATGCAAGTTGACTATGCTTGGTTTTTAAAAAAGTTAATATAATTTAAAAAAATTAAAAATAGTGTTTTTTAAAAATTTTGAAAAAAATACATGTTTTTTGTATTATTATAATCTTTAAATTCTGAAAGTTTTAGAGTGGATCTCAATGGGATCAGCAGTTATAAAAAAAATTGTGTTTAAAATGAATAAAAAAATATTATCTTTAGCACAATCATAAAGTTGGCGAGGTGCCATCTTTAAATACCAGCCCCAACTGGTGTTTAACATTAGTTTTTTTAACATAACTGCTGATCCCATTGAGATCCCATTCTAAAACTTTCAGAATTTAAAGTTTATAATATTACAAAAAACATATATTTTTTTCAAAATTTTTAAAAAACACTATTTTTAAATTTTTAAAATTAAATTTACTTTTTTTAAACGAAGCATAGTCAACTTGCATATCAAATTAAATATTATGAAATTCTCTTTAAAATGATGGGTCAAACAACTCTCTAAGCATGATAGAACTTGAGAAATTCAAAATTAAAAACATTTAAACAAGCCAAAAATGAGGAAATTAAAAAAATTAATTGTATGAAAATTTACTGAGATAAAAAATTAATAAAAGTATATTCTCATTTATAATCATCAAGGAGAAGGATTACCGTAAGTTTCATCAAAATCTAAAATGGTCAGGTTGAGTCACTGGTTGATTCGACATGGAATGACCCATTTCGGCTTTTTCTCACGTGCTTACTCTTTAGTTGGATTATTTTTTCAAGAAATAGTTTTATTCTGCAAAATAGATTCATCAGCTTTGATTCCACATGCGCTTCCAGTAATTTATTCCTTTTTTTCCACCGGATACAAGCAGATTTTAAGGACATTTCAGTATCTTTAATGTTTCAACTCCTGTCGCATGCTCACCGGTTGGATTATTTTTCTTCAAGAGATACTGTTTAATCATGCGAAATACACTCATACTCACATACAATAGGTATAAAACTCTTATAGAAAAATATGTTTATGTACAACGATTATAATTTATCTAGATGTCAAGAAAATTTTAAACATAACAGTGGCCACTAACTTTAAAAAGTGGCTACTAATGACACTGCGTCTACCGGCCACTGGCTACTAACTAAATTTCCCAGTTTTCACCTATACCGACAGTTAATTTATAGGTTTGCTGTGGAATATTTGACAACCATACTATATAGAGAAAAAACCCTGAATTGCATTTAGGGCACAAAATTACAAAGGTACCTAAAATAGTATTTAAAAAAAATGTAGATTATTAATTTTGGTAATTAACATTAAGATATTAGTGTTGTCTTACAAGCAACATAACTCTCATTTGTGTTTTTTATATTAAATATAAATTCAAAATATACTTACTATTACATTGAGAATGCCCGTTTTAGCTCCACCACCACCACCACAGACCAAAATGTGTCGCTCTGATAACACTGCAATAGTAAACAATGGAAAATTCACCCGAGCTAACAATTGACTGTTCCTTTTTGATTGAAACATTTTCATAATGGACGATAAACTATATTTACAAAGTATGTTTATGGTTATTTCGATAAAAATAACGATTCACAAAGTCACATGTCCAAAAGATAACGCTAATAAATAAATTCAGTCGCTACAAATTGTATTTACGTAAGTTACACATTAAAAGAATAGAAACAGAATTTATTTTGCTTACGTATCAATTTATAAAACCAAAACATAAGTGATAAATGATCTGCTGAGCTATCATGTGCCTATACATACAAAATGACAGGCACACAGATAGACATTTAACTCCAACACAACACCTATGTTAAAACATCTGGTTACAGCGTAGTCTGCTCGAATTCAACAATACTATGGAACCGTGGCCACATCGCTCAATAGAAAATCAGAGGACATGAAAAATGTAAACAGAGTACGTAGGAAACAAATCTTCTGATCAAGTCTAAAAAAGAATAAAACAGAGAAATTACTACAAATGGCCATTTATTTAATCATATGCAATTTTTTTTCATTTCACTTTTTTTTAGCAAAGTTCAAAAAATTTTAAGCACCGAAGAAAAAAAATCATCTAAACAGATTGGCATCAGCGAATATAATTAAGTTACGAGTGGCAACATTGTTTTGGATTTTCATATTCCGTTTGCTGAATGCTGAGTGTACTAAGCATATTCCGTACGAATGGTGCTGGGAGTTGTTCGCCGAGTTTTAATAACAGCTGTTAGAGTAAATTCAAAATCTAATTTCTGCAATAATCCTTTGATAAAGAAATCGTCTCTGACCAAGTCTCATTTTGCCTGTTTTTCTCAACTTACGAAAGTTATGGAAGAACACGGAGTTGTTCCAGACGTTATCGATACTGTACCACAGTACACCGTAGAGGTATGCGTTTTTTTTTTTTTTTTTTTTGTAGTTTTGTTCATTTAATTCCTATGTCATTGATCTCTGAGATAAAAGTAAAAATAAACTAGGCAGATCTGATCGTTTGATTACACTCTGTTAACTTTATTTTTGCAATTGCAATACATTTATCAATGTTCTCATTTTTGATCTAACGTTCTGAAGAACAGCTCTTAATTATTGTATTGTCATTTTCAACTTCAATAACCCTTGTGACTTATATACCAATAAAATTTATACCTTTTTAAAAATAAAATTGTTTAATTAGAGGCTATTTTATCGCCCTAAGCTTTCTACTTAAATTTAAACTGTTACTATATGCATATTTAATTTATTCAGAATATTAAAGCATATGGGCCGTACTTCATCCTATTTCAAAAGAACGTGCTAAGTTTTATCCCTTTTTATTATTTAATACTATTTTATTTAGCCATTTTGTCTAAAAATATAAAGTTACTGTCAGTTTTCTAAAAACTTCTGACAATTTTTGCAATACAGAATATAGTAATTGGAAAAAATGTTATATGATGGAAAATGGAAAAAATGTTATAATTCAAAATGGGGAAATTTCTGGAATTCCCAATTCAGTATCTCCTACCACTTAAGATAACTTATCTGTTAACTTTGATGACTTTCTGCTAAATTTCTCTTAATACAGACTGCAGATAGTAGATTAAAAACAAAACTTAAAATGTTTTTACTTGACTTTATAGTTAAGGTAGACAGATATACATTGGACCTATGGGCACAGTGGACCCCCTAATATTTTATTTATATATTATTTTTTTAAGCTTCTCTTCTATCCTAATATGCAACAGCAGTGCACTGATTATTTATAGTCTTCAGAAAATGTTTACCGCAGATTGAACTATTTTATCCTGATTGGTTGTTTTGAGCTTCTAAAAGTAAAATTTTTCATCATCATATTTTTATTTTTTTAGTAATTAAAGGTTGTAGATAAATAAGATAAAACAGCTTTTTTGCAAAGCTAAGATACTTGTTTTTATTTAACTTTAAAGTTAATATGTTTAAAAGAAAGCTATAAACAATATTAATATAATTATTTATTGAACTTCAACATGGGGCACGGTGGCCCACAATCCACTCTGCTCCTGTAATGCAGAATGTTCAAAATAGGGTAGATGTGTCAGTAATGGACACCCTTAAGGAATTTCTTTAAAAAATATTTTTTAATTAATAGTTATAATTATTATATTCCACTTTTTTAAATATTAATCTATCAACATTATTAAATCAATCTCATAATCTCATTTCCCAATGCGAATCAAAATTTTATTGTAAATAACAGAAATGTATCAAAACACCCAAAATTCCAGTAATGGACACCTTCTGTTCCAGTAATGGACCCCTTACAAAACTAATTAGGTAATTGTTTTATGATAGTATTTGTGTTCAGAACTTAATGAAAGCATATTGAAAAAAGAACATATTGCAGTTTAAGATAGAAATTTATTACATTAAAGGAATTATAATGTAAAGATTTAGTTTTACAATAATTAAGTTTGGTGACATTTTTTGCCTCATTTTATCTAATCTTCACTCATATCAACATCCGAATGATGTGCTGTACAATTATGGCATTCAAATGTCAAATCTTCAATTTCCTCATCACTTTCTGATAATCCAACTCACTCAATATGCGATTTTGGAATGCATTTAAAATTATAAGCATTCTTTCTTGCACTTGTCACATTCTACCCACTTCTTTGCTTTTCATCATTGAAATTATGTTTGCATTTATGACAAATAAAAAGCTGAAGATTACCATACAAATAATAATCTAACTCTAGCTTATTTTGTTACTTATTTATTATTTGTATGATAATAGGAAAACATAAATAGGCTTGCATTTCATAACTCTGATCCCGTTGAGATCCCATTCTAAAAATTTCAAGCTCCTGCTCCTGATATTTCAAAAATTGTACAATTTTTTCATAAATCTTATTCAAAAACACAATTTAAAAAATTTTAAAAATGTTATTTTTTTTTAATCAAGCATAGTCAATTTGCATACCAAATGAAGCCTTGGGGAAATTCTCTTTAAAATGAGTGGTCAAACAACTCCCTATGCCTCATAGAACCTGAGAAAATCAAAATTGAAAACATTTATGTAAGCCAAAAAATGATTTTTCGAAATTTAAAAATGAATTGTATGAAAATCTAATGAAATAAAAAAATTAAAGATATATTCTGATTTATATCATCAGGGAGATGATATAAATCTAATTCCTGACAGTATCATTAAAATCTAAAATGGTCAGGTTGAATATTGAAATTTTTTGGTTGATTTGGCATGGAATGACCCTATTTATTAAAAAAAGTGTTTATTACATTCAACTAGAGATATAAAATTTCCGGAAATTTTGAAGTGGCGGATAAAAAACATTTTTTTTCCGTTTTTTTTTCTGGAAATTTTGGAAAAATTGAATTCTTACAAATTTTTCTCAAAAGTAAGTTACATGTTCTTGAAAGATATAAAATAATAAAAAAAATTTTAATTTATGCTAGGGTTGGCACGTTTTTGCCAAAGGTGGTAAAAACCATGGAAAAAACCGGTAAAAACCGTCCTGGCAAAAATACATTTTTGCCACTTTTTGCCAAAGTGGCAAAAATAGATATGTTTTATTTACAGCGATGTAATTAATATATTTTAATTTTTAATAATTTCAACTCTAATAATATGTAATTTTATTTTTTTATTTACCTTAGAATATTCAATGCATCATTTAAACAGTTAATCTAAGTAGATTGTATTTTTTAGTAAAATACTTTAGTAATCAGTTTTACTTTTTAGTAAATAACTTACTGGCTTTGGTTTAATCTCTCATAATTATTAAACAATCAATCCTTATGCTTCAGTTAATTTTGTAGCAAAGTCTGAGAGAGAAATAGCACTTGCCAATTTGGCTATGCTATGAGAACAACAGTTATTTGAAGTTAAATTTAAAAACAATAGAAACAAAACCTTTTGCAAGATAATTCATTCTCATTTCCTATGATCAAATCAAGATTCAAGTCTGTAGCAGGTATAATGACAGTGGGAAAAATTGTAAGAAAAATTACCTAATAAAATCATTGTACCCTCTCCTCTCTTAACTATCGCCAAACTATAAGATTAAATGCCAATTATGGATCATTGTAAATGTTATTTTCACTTGATATTAAACACGTTACATGTGTTTGTTACGTCATCATGTGAATTTTAATTTATTTTTGTATTTTTATTAAGGTTTTACTAATTTGGTTTTTTTTTTCATTATTTAAAATGAAAATTATGTCAATAAATGATTACCTCGTGATGTTAAAGGAAGAAAAAATATAACAGATTAGTTTCAACTGGTGTCACCAATTTTTGTCCACAAAATATTTTTATTTTTCTATATTTGCTTCAAGCCCATATCTAATGTTTACATATATTTTATAGTTTTTTTTTTCTACGTTTTTTGACTAAATAAAGAGGATTGAATTCTTTACAATCTTCCGTTATCATTGATGTTTACTATGTTCCTTAATAAATTCGATTATTACATTTAAAATACTTACAGTTAATTCACAAATTCAATATCTTAAAAATATCTGTTTGCTTATGGTTTAATTTAATAATTCTGCATTTAAACACATAAACTGTATTCTTAGTATTATTTTGACAGAAATAATCTGGATAATTCAAATTTTATATTTGCTATGTCGTTACGTCATGAGTGAACTTTATTATTAAAGTAACCCTATAATTTTTTTTTTTTTTTTTTTTAATTGAAATTCATTCATTTTTCCAACTTAAAATTTTAGAATGGCAATATTTTTTCATTTGTATAATTTGGTGAAATTGGTCGACGGGATAAACAAGTAGTACCGTTTACGTCTATAAAGTATTTGTAAAAGTTATACCTAAAGGCTCAAATAAAGTTAAAATGAAGATTAATTTGGCAAATGTTTATGCATTAATATTGTTTTTTATTATAGATTTTTTAAATGTAGAAACTGTTGATTTAAATTTTTTCATTTTAAAGGCAACATTACTACATTAATTTGAGAAAAGTAAAAAGATTTTACCTGTCACCATCACATATAAATTTATCTACAAAATTGATTATGATTGATTATTGATACTTTTTTATTCATATTACCAGTGAAAATTATTTTAATTAATCAAATTAATATTAGTGAAATATGTAATTAATATTCTGATTTAAGTCTCAATTATAATATATACAAAATTATATTATTTTATTATATTTATTAAATCCAGCCTTTTTTGCCAGTTTTTGCCAATTTTTGCCGGTTTTTACCAGGTTTTTTCCAGTTTTTGCCACTGTCCTGGCAAAAATACCATTTTGCCGGCAAATTGCCCAACCCTAAT
This sequence comes from Maratus michaelseni, assembly GCA_963931845.1. NCBI lineage: Eukaryota > Metazoa > Arthropoda > Arachnida > Araneae > Salticidae > Maratus > Maratus michaelseni. The sequence continues at coordinate 362,215,463 of OZ007586.1, read as the reverse complement.
TTATGCATACTACAGAAAATATTTTTTTTCACTTTACATGAAAATATTACAAAAAAAAAAAAAAAAAAAAAAAGTCAGCTTTTAAAAGTTAGCCTTTCAGCCTCAGAATTTTCAGAGTAGCTTTTCTTTAAGTTAACACCATTGTTTGTAATATATCATGTCTCTGTTGAAATGATTTTTCAGTTTCATTTGTTCAATTACCAGTAGAGATAATAATAAAAAAAAAAAAAGAATCTTATGAGTTTCAACCAGTATTACTGCAGTTTGTAAGCAAATTTAAGTGCTCTCTACATAGTAGCTTTGTATATAAATGACGATATTTTAAAGAAACAAATTATTGTAGTTGTGACAAAAAATATTATCATTTTTATATCTCTTATTGCTTAAAAATGGATAATAATTTACAATATTACAATTTTATTTTCGTACAGTTATAATTTTCATTTATTGTGTATTTAGTTTTGGCATAGCTTTCCAGCCTAAACCTAAACCAACCCTATGTTTTGGTTTTAGTTTAAGTTTTAAATTCTTAATATGAAAGTAAATATATATATCTAACAAAAAAAAAAACAAAACAAAAAAAAAATTACAAATCTAAATAACATGACCCTACTATTTCTCTGTCTAGTAAACATGTCTTTTAGCTCAGTTTAATATTTTCAATCTTTATTTAATTTATAATTTGTTTTTCATGAAATTCTAGCATTTAGACCAAAATACTGCATTTTCTACAGAACTGTACTTTGATTCAACTCCACATTTCAGTGCACCATTTCATGTTGCATTCACCAAGATGTTTTCTGTGACCTATACACAAGGACTTTACTCTTCTACCGCCAATTGCTCTCCTAAACATTTCCTTCCTTGATTTACCAGTCGTGTTTTGCTTGATTTAGATATCCCTTTGTTAATGTACTTCTAATTTTACTTCAAATTTCTTCATAATTATAGCTTTCTAGTCTACACTTAAAATTATTGTTACACATTGATTTCTGGGTAACTAATCAACTCTTTGTGATGTTTTGTTTTATTATGCTTTACTAGCTCAAAAATTGAAAGGTAGCTCGAACTTTTAGCAACTTGATAGCAATCATAAAAAATAGTGATAAAATTCTTCCTATAAGTATCAAAATATGGCATATACATTTTTTTGAAATCCTACCCTAGCTTTGATTTGACACATTAAACAAATAAAATGGGATCTGTCTCTCACTCCAAACATTCATATGCATTGGCTACATTCAAGAAAAAGAAAAAACAATATCATCAACCTAACCAGTTTTATTGCTCTTTTCTAATTATTTAGCTATAACGTTTGACAAATTAATTAGAATTGAACAAACTGTATTGCATGATATTTTCGATTAAATTATCTTACCAGTGGTATATAGCTTTTATGGTATTACTAAGAAATATTGGGTGTTATGAGCCATCAAACTTCAAAAAACATTTTTCCCAAAAGGTTTCCACAATTTTGGCCACTACTGTATATACAGCAAGATAAGAGATTCATTGGTGATTTCAGCTGTTATGTGACATGTTTTGTTATTCTAAAATCATCACATTTCTGGAGGATTCAGAGTGTAGATTGAAAAATATTCCAAATTTTTTGAAGGGTCCTATGTTTTGAGGTGAAAAAATTGTAAAGGATCCTTTAAAGGACTCAAGTTCTTCCTAAACTGCTTACAGATCGTATTTTCTATGCTAACATTTTCATGGGAGACGCTGAACATGAAAAAACATAAAGAAAAAATATGAGAATGCAGCCGTAATAGCATTTTGAATATGTTATTTTATAAATTAAATTTCAATTTTTCCAATTCGGAAAAATTGAAAAATACCCCTTCAGGGAAAAAAAACAGTTTTTTTCCCAAAGTTTCCGGGTTTTTCCGAGCATTTCCATCTCTACATTCAACTAAGTAAAATTAAAGAATTTAATTTGATTAAATAGCTTTTCAGTTAAGTAAAAATATTTTATACACTACTGAAGTTATACTTTTAGTATTGGCCACATGGGGTGTCCATTACTGGAAAGAGACTAATTAAGCATTCCAGTAATGGACACTGGTCCTAAAATCTTAACAATAAATGAAATCTTGTAAATGGCCATTGGTATATGAAATTTAAAGTTTCATATTACTATCCAAACAAAAACATGCAATTTTTGCAAGAAAATAAGGAAGATATAAATTAAGTAAAGTCAGCTCTTAACATGTTCATTAAGATTTTCACCAAAAAAAACAGTGGAAATGTGAAACATTATTTTCTGCTTCCTGATTGGTTTGATTAAGCGTGTCAACAATAACCCAGATTATAAAACATGCAAGGGGGAGTTATGAAAAAAATAAAATAAAAGCAAAATTTTTATTGGTTATTTTTTTATAAACCTGAAACATTCGGGGGTGTCCATTACTGGAAGGGTATCCATTACTGGCACATCTACCCTATGTAATAATTGCTTATTTTCTATAAAGAAATATTGTTTTAAAGTAGTTATTTAACTGTAAAATAAAGTAAACAAAGAAAAATAACAATTTATTTAAAATAGTAAGAAATATTTTGTTTTCTATTTATACTGCCTTTGATAAATATAACTGTAGTCTAATTGGTGATGATTCTATTCAAGTAAGATTCATGAGACACAAATTGAATGGAAAGCAGTTTATTTTTCCTGAAACTGTAGATTAGAGGTGCACAACCTGTGGCCCGTGGATCAATTTCGCCGATCGGACGCAAAAAATCACTAATTTCAACCATCAGGTGTGTAAAAATCGCAAATTTTGCCGATCGGGTGCGTATAAATCGTAAATTTCGCCGATAGGGTGCTTATAAATCGCGAATTTCGCCGATTGTATGCGTAAAACTCATGAATTTTGTCGAACGGGCGCATAAAAATCATGAATTTTGTTGATCGGGCCCGTAAAAATCGTGAATTTTGCCGATCGGGTGCGTATAAATCGTTACTTTTGCTGATCGGGTGCGTGTAAATTGTAAATTTCGCCAATCGTCTGCGTAAAATTCGCGAAAAGGAATAGTTACTTAATTATCAGACTTCTGTAACATGTCTTCTGTCTCATACTAAATTTACTGGCATTGTATACTGTCCGATACAATAACATGCTGTGTTTTACTCTTTTCAAGAAATTGCGTTACTGACATTATTTTCATAAAATTTAAAATTAAAAAGTATTTCGACAACGTTCAAGAATTCAGTATTATGGAAAGCTAATCTATACTAATAAAGCAAAGTTTCGCTCTGTGTATGTGTGTGTGTGGGGGGGGGGGGGGGGGGGTAGCAAAATCTAGTGCACCTAGAAGTCTGAAATTTTAGGTGAGGATAGTCCAAAGTCTGCCATGATGCACCTGAGTCTCAGAATTTTAATATCTTGAAAATTAACCAAAATATTAATACTCATTAACCATAGCGTCCAAAATGCCATCTTTTTCTGAAAATGGTGCAAAAGCAGGGATCTGTTCAGGAAAAAATTGAGTCCTTTAAAGGACCCTTCACAATCTTTTTAATTTCAAAACAGGACTCTTCATAAAACTATTTTCCCTAAAACAGGACCCTTCACAAAACTATTTTTCCTAAAACAGGACCCTTCACAAAATTCTTTATCTTAAAAATAGGTTTTTCACAAAAAATTTTCCATCTTTAAACTGAGCATTTCACAAATTAATCATTTAAAGGTAAAATCTGACCTGTCACTTTTACACATATAAAGAAAATATATGTATTTTACATCCATATATCTTCTTAAAAATGTATAAACAAGAACCTGAATATAACGATCCTTTCAAATTCACAAAATTATGACTAGATTTTTCACAAATATGAAAAGCTGTTCACAATTTCACAAAAACAGGACCCTGGGAAAAAAGCCTGGACAGACCCCTGAAAAGAAATGTCAAAACCGCAAAATGATCTCTGTTTTGGGAGAGGGAAGAAAGATTTTAGGTTTACACGAAAAACGCCAGGTTACCCGAATGACTTTTAACTATCCCTTTTCAAAAACACATAAAAAATATTGCTCTATCTTCACAAAATTCAGGTTACAGAGGTGAAAAAAAATCCCAGATTTCGGAAAAATCAAATCTGAACTTTTCAAGATATCAATTAAATTTTTCTTTCATTAAAAAAAGATGTTTCTATTTCTAGTCCAGACACCTGTCTTTGAACAAGTCAATTTGTAAACAGGAATAAAACCACAATTTATTATACTGGGATTATACAAGCTCTATTAAATATTTTTTAAATATTGCATTTATTGATTTGAAAATTATGCAGCTGTGCATATTTCATAACGAAGAATCTAAATATCTAATTTTCATTAAGATAACATTATTAGAACTGAAATAAACAATTTTCCCTTTAATGATTTTTTTAATTACAAAAAAGTTAATGGAAGTAACGTTACCAGATGTTTATAGGGATGTTTGTATTTTTTTTTTTTTTTTTTAATTCGTGGGGATGGTTGGACTTTTTAATAAATATTGCTGTTAGTGAAGCGTTAGAGAAACACTGTAAATGTTGAAGAGATAATGTAAAATAGTGATGTTTTAAACTATTCTGTTTGAACATGTTAGTTGTTGTGAATAAAAGAAAATTACTAACTTTTATTTAATCTTTTAGGTTAGTTACAAGGATAATGTTGTTTCTATGGGGAATGAATTGACTCCTACTCAAGTGAAAAATCCTCCAACTCATATTAAGTACCCTGTTGAGGAGAATGCCTTGTATACATTATGCATGACTGGTAATTATTTTATGAATATTTTATTTTGTATCTAGTATTGAAATGTTTGTTCACTTGATTGGCTTTGTTAGTTTGAATATTTCACTCTGTTTGTTTTAAGTTTCTAGGAAAATTTAAACCCTTTAGTATCTGAGAGTTCTGCATTTTCATAAAAATGCTTCTCAGGTTAAATCAAATTTTCTGTTGTCACTAGGTATTAAAATATCTTTCATTTTTCTCCATCTTATATATTTCTTAACTTAATTTTGATTAAAATATTTTTGTCTATTTAAATCATAATTAAAATCAACAAACCCTTCTTCAAATTCTGCCCAATAATTAAATGCTTCCCAATTTTTTTTTTTAATGTGTAGATATCAATTTTTTAAGTATATTTTTAACAGGGTTGGCAAGTTTCTTCCAAAGTGGAAAAAACCGCGGAAAAAACTATGGAAAAAAACGGGCGGAAGAAATAGGTTTCTTCCAAGTGGAAGAAATGGAAGAAACTATTTTCCTTTAGGAATTTACCATATAAGTTTGAATTTTGTAAGATACAATAACAATAAATGCATTTTCCTAATATATAACCTTAAGTAATTTTAATTAGACCAATAAAAATTTAATTAAGTATAATAAATTAATAATTACATCAGTTTTTTAGCCAAGATTACACACATGTCTAAAGCTTTCCAATCATTGCGTACCTGAATAAAATAAATGGTACTTTTTCATTATACTAACACCATGCCAAAATGTATATTTATGTGCCATTTATTTCAACCCTGAACATGCAAAGGATTTTTATTGCAAACCGTACCAAACATTGTGATTTGCTATTTATTGAACATGAATCTTTTTAATTATTATTACTTAATCATAACCTTGCAAAACATCTTAATTTGCTATTTTTCAAACAGAAAATATTTAATATTAAGTTGTAACTTATATTTATTGTTGACACTGATATGGATTTTACCATTTGGCAGTTACCAGATGATGAGGAAGCTGCAATAAAATAGTTTCAAGACTTTTGATGCATAAAAAAAAGTTTTATTAAAAAAACAAAACAAAAAAAAAAACATAAGTGTCTTCATTTAAAAAGTTAAATGTTTACTGCAATGCTAAGAGACAATTACAATTTCATGCCTGTAGTTTAAATTGAGTTTTATTTTATTATTTTATCGTATAATATTTATTTGTTCTTTTATTTTAAGTCTAGATTTGTATTGATTTAATAAAATAGTTTGTGAAAGTCTAATTATCAAATGTTATATTTTAATTGCTCAATTTTGTGCCAACAATTGTTGAAATATTTGTATTTTTTTAAATGAATTATTATACACGAATTTCATTCTACGCCAATTATTACGCTTGACAACGAAAATGGTGCTGGTATAACGGAAAAGTATCAAATAAATTTATCCAAAATACACAAATTCAATTAAAAGTAATTCAATTCAAAACAGGCACATTTTTTAAATGTAAACTTCTGTAACCAGTAGTAAATAGTATGTGGACCATTTACCTACTATAGAATGAGACTCCTTTATATAAAAGACAGTGCTTTTAATTGACATCCATTTTATTAAGGGAACTAATATACAATAATTACTGTGTTGAAAGATTTCATTAAAATCTCAATTTTCCTTACTACAGTGCAACATGGTATAACAAAACAAAAGTATTTTAGCAGTAGGATGCTGCAATTTATTTCTCAACTTAGAATGGATGAATGCCAACAATGAAAACTTTCTTTCAAGCAGAACTTGGAGATTTTAAAAGAATTTTGATATACCCGTAGAGTTTATTTTTAGAACATTTATATTTTAAAATCAGCATTGAGATATGCATGTTAGTATACATAATTACAAATTTGTTTATTTTAAGTGTTGCACAATAGTTTTTGAAATATTGCATTTTTATGTAATAAATAATTAGTAGGTACTTTTTTTTACAGAAATGACATAAACAATGAAAAAATATCTCATCCCCATACCTCTAAAGTTGTAAAAAACATAACCTGTAAATACCTGCTGAACCTGAAGTTAATTAAAAATAACTTATTTTTCCATAATTAATATTTTTAATATTAATTTAAGTTTCCAATTTAAATTTCATATAATCAAGTTTTGAATTTAATTCTTTTATATAGTTAATATACTTTAATTTTGAGCATCTGTTTTGTTTCCTGTTGGTTTCTTCCATTTCTTCCAGTTTTTTCCATTTCTTCCAGTTTCTTCCGGTTTTTTCCAGTTTCTTCCACTGTCCTGGAAGAAACCCAACCCTGATTTTTAACCAGTTATGCTGTCCAATATACTTTTTAATGTGTAAATATATACAGGATGTCAAAAAAGTCTGGAAACGGTCAAATAACTCGAGAAATATACATCGGATGGAAAAACGGAAAAATGCATTTTCAATATTTTGGAAAAATCTATTCACGGATATCAAAGTTGCCCCTCCCCCCAACTCTGCTCCCCTGGGGGGCAGCCTTGAAATCATAATGATAACCCTCCTTTTTTATAACATTCGGATGCTAAAAAAAAAAAAAAAAAAAAAAAAAACTGTTGTATTTAACATTTTCTTTGATTAAAATGCAGTGAGAATCGTTACCGTTGCAATGTCTGGAAACGCTCGAATAATTAAATATACATTGTATTGAAAAATGGAAAAATATGTGTTCAATATTTTAGAAAAATGGCAACTGTTATATCCCTAAATAGATTGTTCTAAAATATTGAACACATATTTTTCAGTTTTTCAATCCGATGTATGTTTCTCAAGTTATTAGACAGTTTCCAGACATTGCAATGCAATGGAAACTATTATCACTGCATTTTACTCGATTATAGCGCCATCTACTATGTTTTGAAGTAAATGTTAAATACAAAAGTTACGTATTTTTTCCCGTAGAATCCGAATCTGCAATTAAAAAAGCAAGGGGGGGGGGGGGTTATTATTTAAGATTTCAAAGTTGCCCCCCTTCTCCCTAGGGGGGGGGGCAGATTTAGGGAGCAACTTTGACATCCTTAAATAGAGTTTTCAAAACTATTGAACATGCAGTTCTCCGTTTTTCAATCCGATGTATATTTCTAGAGTTATTTGACAGTTTCCAGACTTTTCAATGGAAACTATTCTCACTGCATTATACTCAATTACAGCGCCATCTACGATTTTCTGATGAAAATGTTCAATACAAAAGTTACGTATTTTTTCTCATAGAATCCGAATCTGCAATAAAAAAAAGTGGGGTTATTATTCAAGATTTCAAAGTTGCCTCCTATCCCCAGAGGGGGGGGGGGGTAGGGGGAGCAGAGTTGGGGGCAACTTTGATATCCCTGGATAGATTTTTCAAAACTATTGAACATGCATTTTTCCGTTTTTCAATCCGATGCATATTTCTCGAGTTACTCGACCTTTTCCAGACTTTTCGTACACCCTGTATATATTTTAAGTATGTATGTTATGTAACCAATTGATGCTGTCCAATAATTGTTTTTTAATATGTGTCTGTGTGTATATAATTTTTTTAAATGTGTAAATTACATTTAATCAAATTAAGCAAAATTTGAATTCAGGAATTGTTTTGAATTCAAATTCTAATATTTAAAATGCTGCATTCTTGCATCTACAGCATATTATCTCATGCAGAGTACAAAAGTGATCATGTATGCTGGGCTATTTTAAAGAAACTTTTCTATGAACAGGGGTCTGTCCACACTTTTCTCCCAGGGTGCTGTTCTAGTGAAATTGTGAACAGCTTTTACTTACCCATCATACATAATATAGGGTAAATCTTGTAATCGTTTTTAAAATCTGAAAAAAAATTTTGACGGATTTACACGTTTCAGACACAAAATTCCAAAAAACATATTTTCAGAAAAAAAATTTAGCCATCGTCTATCTGTGTGTGTGACTGTAAACGCTCTATCTCCCGAACAAATTGAAATGGACTTGAAATTTGGTATGTACTTAGTATGTCATAATGAGAAGAAGCTTATTGAATTTCAGTAACCTCGATTATCCGGAACTATTTTTTTCGTATTCTCGAAATATTTGTTCTGATAAAAGGTATATAAAAATTTTCTAAATTGTTTATTTTAAGGAGTGAATATGAAAGACAATAAAAAAAACCTATAAATTTTGCATAAAGAATAAAGATGATCGGATAATTAGTTGTCGAAATATTTGTAATCCTATTTTCCACACTTTTCGATTTTTCATGACCCTGTATTTCATTCAAATTTCAATTCAAAGATATATTTTAATTGGAAATGAGCCTCTTAATCCGACGCAGTAAACCGTTAGTTAATATGATTATCAATTTTGGAGTTATAAGGATGTTTCTTTTACACAATTCAGTAATAGAGTAATATAATTTAAGTTTATGACGTCATCAAGCCATGATTTTATTCAAATTGCAATGCATTTTATAATTTGGGAAAGGTACAGTTTGGAGAAGGAAAAGTATGTGAAAAGATCTATTTTTATGACAAAGAATTTTATGAAGGGTCCTATTTTAAGGTGAAAAGTTTTGTGAAGGCTCCTGTTTTGAAATGAAAATAATTGTTAAGGGTCCTTTAAAGGACCCAATTTATTCCTAAACAAATCCTTTATGAATATATGTCTATCCTAAAAATTATTTAAGGTTTTGGAGGAATTAAAATAGATATTTTAAAAAGTATATCAATAGTGGTGTTATTATATTTTCTATTTTTTCCAATTTACGCAAGAAAAAGAAAAGATGAAAATTAACCAAGTAAGTTTACTATTGCTTAACCATACAAAAAATGTCTTTTTTATGCTATTTACAAATCATTTATATTTATTTTTCAATTGGTTAATGTATAGTTGCTTGAGAAAATTATAATTATTTAATAGTTATGTGTGCTTTAACTTAAGCATAACTCTCGGTGTTTACACGACTACGTGTCCCCATTGTACATAACAGCTACAATTCTGGTTACTTATAGCTATCACTGAAACTTTGTACCTCTGGGTATATGCCGCGGCAGCTTCAAAGAAGTCTGTTCCCTGTGGTGTTACAACTTAACAAAATACTGGCTCCAAAAGATTCTATTCAAGAACCAGAAAATTTTTTAGTCATCACTCATCACAGATGGGCAGTTGCTTCTATTTTCATCATTTCAATTAAACGACTGAACCCATCATCTGGCCATTCCATAATTCATAACTGTATCGCTGTAAAACCTTACTGATTTGTCTGTAGATTTCTGTTGATTGCATATTCCTTGCTTTCAAAAAGGGAACTGCAGAACAAATTTCACAACCAGTTAGACCTTATTGTCTTAAACTTCATTAGTGTATATGGCAGGGATGGAAAATCTGCTCCAATTTTGATTTCCTGCTACATTCTGCTCCAAAAATGGCAAATTTTTCAAATTCTGCTCCAATCTGCTCCAAAAACGGAAATTTTGTAATCTAAATAATTAGAGTAATAAAAAAAACAACTTTATATTAACCTTGTATAGGCTTGGCAACACACCACTATGATGTATGAAACTAAGATATGCAGCATCATTTAAGTTTCAAATTTATCTCTAACTGAATAATGCAGATGAATTATGCTACGTAATCATTGTCTTACATTTCAATTTTTATAATATTACATATCTTATCTTAATCCAAAAAGGGTGATTACTGCAAAACACAGCTGATGTACTATCTATGAAAAATAAGCATTGTTGAAGAGAGATTCAGCATTAAGGCTGTTCTCAAACAAAATATTTTTACCCCCTCAACAATTCAGAAGTTTCTGACACATCCACAAACTATTTTTAGATGTAAAAACATAAAATTGGTAAGGTTGAGTAATTTGGAATTGAATAGCATTTTTCGATAAATGTCACATCTTCGTTATAAGTGATTTTTGAGGCATAAAGACCTTTGCAGAACTGTAGCATCCTAAAATTAAGTTAAAAATGTCCACTCTGATAATATTATAAAAAATATTCTTTGTTTTTATTGAAAAATAGAAAACTATTTAATTTCAATGCTAAAACGTGAGTTTGTCTTACTACAAAACTGTTAAATTCTGATACAGAATTGCAATTTATTCTGATACCAAAACAAATTTTTGATTTTCCATCCCCGTATTATGAGACTCCAAATCAGAAGATTTGTTATTACTATAAAGTTGACTTCAGCCAATTAGCCAAAAGATTGGTTGTTGTCATTCTTTAGTGGTGGTGGACTGAATGTCATGAAGATTGCAAAAAACAAATTGCATGAAATCAACAACAGGGTTGGCAAGTTTTTGCCGCAGGTGGAAAAAACCGTCCTGGCAAAAATAAGTTTTTGCCAGCAAAAATGGCAAAAACAGATTTTTTACATATAAATGCACGTTTTATTTCTTTTACTTATCTTAAATTGACAATCACAGAATAGTAGTACAATGCATTATGATGATAGCTTAATATACTCATCTTAATTACTGAGAAATTATTAATTTCATTATAAAAAAAATTCTTTAATTGAAAAAAAACCATTGTTAGTCTGATTTTTATGCTGCAATAAATTAACAATATTGCAAAATCTACAGAAATTATAAACACTTCTAGTTTTAAAATAAGATGTATCAACCTATCAATCAGTATAATGCAATAATTCAGTGATGCAAAATATAAGCAATAGTAGTAAGTACATGTATTAATATATTGTGTTCAATTAAGTGAAATCTTAAATTTCCTTTAAAAAATTAAATATTTTAATAACAATAACATAAAAAATTACACATTCAACATTTAGCGGCACTTTCATCACCATCATCATAATAATTACAAAATAATTCTGTTTTCAGCATTCCATAACAAAAAACAAGTTTTTAACATTACTTATTGTCAACCTATTTCGAATTTTTGAGTGGACAAAAGAGAAGTGGGAAAATATTCTCTCGATTGCAGCACTATTGGCTGGGCATGCTTGCAGGTGTGTTATTAACCCACAAAATTCTTTGGAAATTTTACATGACTTTGCGACACTTCTCCAACACTTATTGGCATCAATTGTCATAATTACTTGTTCTGAAAACAATATACTTTGGAAAGGTTTTTGTTTTAGTTCAAAGTTCATGGCATATGATAGGAAAGATGGATTTATTTTTTGTAGCCATTCTCTGGCCTGTTCTTTTTGTTCGTAAGGGGGGGGGGGGTTATTATTTAAGATTTCAAAGTTGCCCCCCTTCTCCCTAGGGGGGGGGGCAGATTTAGGGAGCAACTTTGACATCCTTAAATAGAGTTTTCAAAACTATTGAACATGCAGTTCTCCGTTTTTCAATCCGATGTATATTTCTAGAGTTATTTGACAGTTTCCAGACTTTTCAATGGAAACTATTCTCACTGCATTATACTCAATTACAGCGCCATCTACGATTTTCTGATGAAAATGTTCAATACAAAAGTTACGTATTTTTTCTCATAGAATCCGAATCTGCAATAAAAAAAAGTGGGGTTATTATTCAAGATTTCAAAGTTGCCTCCTATCCCCAGAGGGGGGGGGGGTAGGGGGAGCAGAGTTGGGGGCAACTTTGATATCCCTGGATAGATTTTTCAAAACTATTGAACATGCATTTTTCCGTTTTTCAATCCGATGCATATTTCTCGAGTTACTCGACCTTTTCCAGACTTTTCGTACACCCTGTATATATTTTAAGTATGTATGTTATGTAACCAATTGATGCTGTCCAATAATTGTTTTTTAATATGTGTCTGTGTGTATATAATTTTTTTAAATGTGTAAATTACATTTAATCAAATTAAGCAAAATTTGAATTCAGGAATTGTTTTGAATTCAAATTCTAATATTTAAAATGCTGCATTCTTGCATCTACAGCATATTATCTCATGCAGAGTACAAAAGTGATCATGTATGCTGGGCTATTTTAAAGAAACTTTTCTATGAACAGGGGTCTGTCCACACTTTTCTCCCAGGGTGCTGTTCTAGTGAAATTGTGAACAGCTTTTACTTACCCATCATACATAATATAGGGTAAATCTTGTAATCGTTTTTAAAATCTGAAAAAAAATTTTGACGGATTTACACGTTTCAGACACAAAATTCCAAAAAACATATTTTCAGAAAAAAAATTTAGCCATCGTCTATCTGTGTGTGTGACTGTAAACGCTCTATCTCCCGAACAAATTGAAATGGACTTGAAATTTGGTATGTACTTAGTATGTCATAATGAGAAGAAGCTTATTGAATTTCAGTAACCTCGATTATCCGGAACTATTTTTTTCGTATTCTCGAAATATTTGTTCTGATAAAAGGTATATAAAAATTTTCTAAATTGTTTATTTTAAGGAGTGAATATGAAAGACAATAAAAAAAACCTATAAATTTTGCATAAAGAATAAAGATGATCGGATAATTAGTTGTCGAAATATTTGTAATCCTATTTTCCACACTTTTCGATTTTTCATGACCCTGTATTTCATTCAAATTTCAATTCAAAGATATATTTTAATTGGAAATGAGCCTCTTAATCCGACGCAGTAAACCGTTAGTTAATATGATTATCAATTTTGGAGTTATAAGGATGTTTCTTTTACACAATTCAGTAATAGAGTAATATAATTTAAGTTTATGACGTCATCAAGCCATGATTTTATTCAAATTGCAATGCATTTTATAATTTGGGAAAGGTACAGTTTGGAGAAGGAAAAGTATGTGAAAAGATCTATTTTTATGACAAAGAATTTTATGAAGGGTCCTATTTTAAGGTGAAAAGTTTTGTGAAGGCTCCTGTTTTGAAATGAAAATAATTGTTAAGGGTCCTTTAAAGGACCCAATTTATTCCTAAACAAATCCTTTATGAATATATGTCTATCCTAAAAATTATTTAAGGTTTTGGAGGAATTAAAATAGATATTTTAAAAAGTATATCAATAGTGGTGTTATTATATTTTCTATTTTTTCCAATTTACGCAAGAAAAAGAAAAGATGAAAATTAACCAAGTAAGTTTACTATTGCTTAACCATACAAAAAATGTCTTTTTTATGCTATTTACAAATCATTTATATTTATTTTTCAATTGGTTAATGTATAGTTGCTTGAGAAAATTATAATTATTTAATAGTTATGTGTGCTTTAACTTAAGCATAACTCTCAGTGTTTACACGACTACGTGTCCCCATTGTACATAACAGCTACAATTCTGGTTACTTATAGCTATCACTGAAACTTTGTACCTCTGGGTATATGCCGCGGCAGCTTCAAAGAAGTCTGTTCCCTGTGGTGTTACAACTTAACAAAATACTGGCTCCAAAAGATTCTATTCAAGAACCAGAAAATTTTTTAGTCATCACTCATCACAGATGGGCAGTTGCTTCTATTTTCATCATTTCAATTAAACGACTGAACCCATCATCTGGCCATTCCATAATTCATAACTGTATCGCTGTAAAACCTTACTGATTTGTCTGTAGATTTCTGTTGATTGCATATTCCTTGCTTTCAAAAAGGGAACTGCAGAACAAATTTCACAACCAGTTAGACCTTATTGTCTTAAACTTCATTAGTGTATATGGCAGGGATGGAAAATCTGCTCCAATTTTGATTTCCTGCTACATTCTGCTCCAAAAATGGCAAATTTTTCAAATTCTGCTCCAATCTGCTCCAAAAACGGAAATTTTGTAATCTAAATAATTAGAGTAATAAAAAAAACAACTTTATATTAACCTTGTATAGGCTTGGCAACACACCACTATGATGTATGAAACTAAGATATGCAGCATCATTTAAGTTTCAAATTTATCTCTAACTGAATAATGCAGATGAATTATGCTACGTAATCATTGTCTTACATTTCAATTTTTATAATATTACATATCTTATCTTAATCCAAAAAGGGTGATTACTGCAAAACACAGCTGATGTACTATCTATGAAAAATAAGCATTGTTGAAGAGAGATTCAGCATTAAGGCTGTTCTCAAACAAAATATTTTTACCCCCTCAACAATTCAGAAGTTTCTGACACATCCACAAACTATTTTTAGATGTAAAAACATAAAATTGGTAAGGTTGAGTAATTTGGAATTGAATAGCATTTTTCGATAAATGTCACATCTTCGTTATAAGTGATTTTTGAGGCATAAAGACCTTTGCAGAACTGTAGCATCCTAAAATTAAGTTAAAAATGTCCACTCTGATAATATTATAAAAAATATTCTTTGTTTTTATTGAAAAATAGAAAACTATTTAATTTCAATGCTAAAACGTGAGTTTGTCTTACTACAAAACTGTTAAATTCTGATACAGAATTGCAATTTATTCTGATACCAAAACAAATTTTTGATTTTCCATCCCCGTATTATGAGACTCCAAATCAGAAGATTTGTTATTACTATAAAGTTGACTTCAGCCAATTAGCCAAAAGATTGGTTGTTGTCATTCTTTAGTGGTGGTGGACTGAATGTCATGAAGATTGCAAAAAACAAATTGCATGAAATCAACAACAGGGTTGGCAAGTTTTTGCCGCAGGTGGAAAAAACCGTCCTGGCAAAAATAAGTTTTTGCCAGCAAAAATGGCAAAAACAGATTTTTTACATATAAATGCACGTTTTATTTCTTTTACTTATCTTAAATTGACAATCACAGAATAGTAGTACAATGCATTATGATGATAGCTTAATATACTCATCTTAATTACTGAGAAATTATTAATTTCATTATAAAAAAAATTCTTTAATTGAAAAAAAACCATTGTTAGTCTGATTTTTATGCTGCAATAAATTAACAATATTGCAAAATCTACAGAAATTATAAACACTTCTAGTTTTAAAATAAGATGTATCAACCTATCAATCAGTATAATGCAATAATTCAGTGATGCAAAATATAAGCAATAGTAGTAAGTACATGTATTAATATATTGTGTTCAATTAAGTGAAATCTTAAATTTCCTTTAAAAAATTAAATATTTTAATAACAATAACATAAAAAATTACACATTCAACATTTAGCGGCACTTTCATCACCATCATCATAATAATTACAAAATAATTCTGTTTTCAGCATTCCATAACAAAAAACAAGTTTTTAACATTACTTATTGTCAACCTATTTCGAATTTTTGAGTGGACAAAAGAGAAGTGGGAAAATATTCTCTCGATTGCAGCACTATTGGCTGGGCATGCTTGCAGGTGTGTTATTAACCCACAAAATTCTTTGGAAATTTTACATGACTTTGCGACACTTCTCCAACACTTATTGGCATCAATTGTCATAATTACTTGTTCTGAAAACAATATACTTTGGAAAGGTTTTTGTTTTAGTTCAAAGTTCATGGCATATGATAGGAAAGATGGATTTATTTTTTGTAGCCATTCTCTGGCCTGTTCTTTTTGTTCGTAACTAAGGTGCTCACCCTTATATTTTGGGTGTAACAAATAGGCAAGAAGATGTCACGGCAAAATTGCTTTTTCAAAGCTTTTTTTAACTTTTACAAAATGGGGTTTCAAATTATCATCTTTCAGCAAATTGCACCATAAATGGCAACCATCTGCTATTGTTGTTGAATCAGCCTGCAAGATATCTAAAGCTGTTGAGACTGGTTTTAATTGCTTAATGGGATCTTTTACTTGTTGCAAAAGATTAAAATCACATATGCGAGCAATGATATTTTGTTCCATTTCTTCTACTAAATGGTCATTTGATACTTTTATATATGAATTATGATTTCGTTCAAAAGTTTCTAGGCAAGTCAACTGACTATTTCACCTAGTACTTCCTGGTAACTGAGGTGAAACATATTCACTACATTCTTTCAGCCATGCTGAAGGAGCATGGTGGTTTCGAAAATATTTATGAACTTCCACTACATGCTTAATGATAGTAGAAGGTGTAATGTCTTCCCCAAGGAGGTTTAACCAATGAGCTGCACAACCATATATCAGACATGAATTTTTACTTTCATACTTTAGTTCCAGCTCCCGTCTCATTTTTTCCATATTTTTAGCATTGTCAGTTACTATGCTTTTTATTTGTCAATCATACTTTTTTCCAACAGTCTGAATAATATCACTGCATTTTTTTGACAAGAATTCTGCAGTCTTTTTGGTGGCACCTGTATCCTCTACTTCTAAAATATGATTTTCCATCAACTTGAATACATGAAGCAGTTATGGGTGCATTGTGGATGTTACTCCATCCGTCGATAACAAGTGTACCTTCTCTGCCTTTCAAACTTTCATGTACCGATTCTTCCATTTGACTGTGAACAGAATCTAAAAGATTACCTGCCAATTCTTTGCGTGAAGGCGGTTTGTAGTTTGGTCTCAAGATGTGGATTAAGTTTTTAAATGCATCACTTTCCACAACATTAAATGATATGTTGCAAGCATAAAAGAATTTTGCAACAATCAGATCAATCTTCCTTTTATCTTGATCTGAAGTTTTTGACACAAATTTGTATATACTACTTTCTAACTATCTTGCCTTTTTTAAAAGAGGCTGTGACTTGTCCACGTCTTCATCAATCACTGTATCACTGTTATTCTGGTTTAAACCTGCTTGTCTTACAGTTGAAGAGGATGCTTCCACATTCACACATTCATTTGTAACAATTTTTACACAGTTTGAAACATGTGCCCTCATTATGGCTGCTTTATTGTTCTAAATGTTTCCACATTTTTTACACTTAGCAACAGTTTTTCCATCTACAGATAACTTATAAAAGGACTCCCAAATTGGATCTTGTCTTCTTCCTCCTTTATTCATTATTTCTTGCAATTGTTATTTCTTTATTTTCTGCAGCCAAGCTTAGAATCTTAGCTATCAAAAACAAAATGGCTAAAGTTAACTGTAAAACTGATAAGGTGAGAACTGAAAGCAGGCATTTTGTGCACCTGCTGTTGTGCTGATTCCTGGTTGGTAATTGGCCACCTGTATAGGGAGGGAGGATCTACACTTGCTTAGCTCATGGAGAGCAGGTGCGAAACAGGTTTATGGATGATGAATGGAAAAGCAGATGCATGAAAATCTTTTTTTCCTTTTTAGATACCAAGAAAACATTTTTTTTCATTTGTTGTTATGATTCCTTTTCATATAAATTGCATTACTGCATTTAGTTATGCAAAATTGGATTTTTGCCATTTTTACAATTTTTGCCGGTTTTTACCACTTTTTGCCACTTTTTACCAGTTTTTGCCACTGTTCCGGCAAAAATATTTTTGCCGGCAAAATGACCAACCCTGATCAACAATAATACTGTTGATACACTGGGTGACTATAATATAAGTACAGTAATTTCGTGCGTATGCGCAGCACCTCAGACAATTAGATTTCCTACCAAAATTTATTTTAAATAAAATGTGACTTCTGCTTAGCACTTATTTGATTTCTTATTTTAAATAAAATTTCCAGTTTGAAAAAGACTTGCGGCGCATATGCGTGAAATTACGGTATCTCTATTTGGAGCAATAACTTGCTTGAAGGAATAACCGGATTGAAACCAAAATCGGTACACCTACTATTCAATAAGTGAAAAGAAGAATGGAACAATAAAAAAAATAATTGCAATAATCGCCGACAGATGGTGCTTTTGAATGTAGGATGTAATGTGTAGTACTGTGTACCGTGGAGGTGTCGCAAACCTAAATGACTCAATCGCATATCACAACATGTGCGAAACATCACTCATGAGGCATTACATTCTGCAGTTGAGCTTGCCGTGTACCACCTGGATTGTGTCCTCCAGCACAATGACCACATGGAACCTGAACATGATCGGCATCGCCATGCAAAAGCGCAACCATATTCACTGTGACATCTTCCAATAAAGTAGGTGTGCCATCTGGTTTTATGCCTTAATTCTTTATTCTTGTATTACACATTACATTTCACACCCAGTAGCGTCGTCTGTCGGTGATTATTGAAATTAATTTTTTATTGTTCCTTTCTTCTTCCCCCTACTCGACTAGTAAGTGTACCGATTTTGGTTTCATTTGGGTTATTCTTTCGAGCTCCAGACAGCTCCAAATAGAGATACTTATATTATAACCCCTCCTGTACAAGCATGCACTCTTCACAAAGTCCACAATGCATTTAGCTATAATTTTGAAATGTGTCTTATTGACTTATACTACTACTAAAGAAAATCCACTGTGCAGTCTAGTGATTACTCACAATTACAGTCATACTACTACAAATTTTGAAATTCTCAAATAAGTATTTAATTTTTTGTTGTTGTTGTTTCAACATTTATTACATTTTATACTGTTGAAATTGTATATATGCACTATGTTAAAGAAAAGTTTATTAACAAAGCATATTTACTTTTAATTTGGAGCTGCTACAAAATGTAATTAACCCGCTCCAAAATTGTAATTGACCTGCTCCAAAACTGGTACTTACTGCTCCAAAACTGCAATTTGACCTGCTCCATACCTGCTACAAAAATGGATTTTCGATTTTCCACCCCTGTATATGGTTATATGAGGCAGCTTTACTCCATATGTGAACCATGCTGCTGTGATGCATTCTTTTGTTATAGAGGATGCGATACCACATTTGCAAAGTGCGACAATTACAATGTTCTGTAACTTACCTTCCTAAAATCTATTGTATATTTCTTTCAGTCTGCAATAATAAAATGTTCTAAATTGAATTTATGTAAATAATTCAATTAATTAAAATTTATTATAAACTAATTTAGATCCTGATGCACCCAGCCGCAAGAATCCCAAATATCGCGAATGGCATCATTGGTTGGTTGTTAATATTCCAGGAACTGATGTTAAATCTGGTATTGTCCTTTCTGAATATGTTGGCTCTGGTCCACCTAAAGGAACTGGTAAATATTTTAGATTTTTCAGTCTGTATTAATTGTATAGTAGGGATCACTCTAGAGAGTTTCAGAGGGGCGGCCCGCCTTCATGCCCTTTTTAGATAAAATCCCACCCTCCTTGCCCTTTTTTCCAGGTATAATTCTACCCTCCTTGCCCTTTTTCCAGGTATAATTCTACCCTCCTTGCCCTTTTTCCAGGTATAATTCTACCCTCCTTGCCCTTTTTCCAGGTAGATTTCTATTTCTACCTTCCTTTTATTCCTGGGTAGAATCCTGACTTGTACTTTCAAAAATTATTTACCTATCTTTTATTTTTAGAATGTTAGTATGGTACATCAGGGAGTACTCCTCTTTATTTCTGTGTGAAGTGTCCTGGTATGTCTAATCTTTGACTTTGAGTGATTCATCTTTCCATTCATCATTTTTTTCATTGAACAAGACATAAAGGGTAACTAAGCGTCATTGATTAATTCCACCGTGTCTAGTGAAATATAGTATTAGATCAGGCATTCTGGCCTTTGAGTTTGACCACATGATAACTTACGTAAGTTCTATAAAAAATTTGAAAAGTAGCTTTATAACTTTTATTTTGTACCTTTTTTAAAACCAGTTTTGCTAAAACTGGGAAAAAGGTATCTGGTGAATAAAAATTTTAGAGAGAGAGGTTCTTGAATATTGTAGGAAAAGGGGAAAATAACCGTGCATATAGTAAACAATTTTACAATAAAAATAGAGAACATAAGTTTCATTTTGCTGCTATTTTTAATACTTTTCAAACAGTAAAGTTATGGAAATTAGAAATGTTATTGGATTTTTTAAATTAGGAGTACTTTAAGCTGTTGCCAGACTTCCCTTCCCACCAGTATATTGGTATATGCACTTATTACAAAAATGCCCTTTTTATGAAATGATGTGCCCTTTTCAACAAAATTGCCCTTATGTGATGTGCGCCCTGCCCTTTTTTATGTTCTAGAATGATCCCTGTGTATAGTATTGCCAAGATTATCAGATTAGTAACTTAGTGTATATTTGTTAATGTGTATTCTCTGCAGAGTTTCTCCCAGGTTAAAAAAAAGGCAGGGTGCTGCTGATGAGGAAAGGGCACTTTTTAAATTCGCAGGGATGCTACTTTTTCGCCTAAAGGCAGAATTCTGTTTTTATAAATTAAACGATTTCTCTTTTTTATAAAATCTACAATTTCCGCTTTTTTATATAAAATCTGATTTCTGCTTTTTTTATATATCAAATCTGTGATTTCTGCAGATCTATCCTCCGCAATTCTGCAATATTAGCTTTTTTTTCTATTGCCTATAATTAAAGAAATATGCATTAAACTATGACTTCCTTGTGTTTCATCTCACTACCCTGTATGGTTTGCTATACAGCAGTGTATTTTCTTGGAGATACGCGGGTTTGGTGAGAGACTAACTTCTACTCTCCATCTTGTTTATTGTCAGGAAAGGATGCCACTTTTCTGCTTTTTTTTTATTTTTATTTTTAAGATCAGCGATTTCTGCAGAATTGTAAAAAAAAATAGAAAAGGCTTGTTGGGAGAAAAAAGCAGAGAATTATGTGAAACGATACATGAATAAAATTGCGAAAAAGTCGTCAATTTCATCAAGAGGTTGCTGGAAAAAAAATCTTAAATTTCGTCAGTCGATCACAGAAAAAAAAATCAAACAATTGCAGAAATTAATCACGAATTTCATCAAATGATCGCATAACAAAATTGCAAATTTTGTCTAGAGGTTGCGTAAAAAAATCAAGAATTTCTTCAAAAAATTGGGAAAATCAATCGTGAATTTTGTCAAACGATCACGAAATAAATCACTAATTTCATCGAAAAATCATGGGAAAAAAGTACGAATTTCGTCAAACGATCGTGAAAAAAATCTCAAATTTCATCAACAGGTGGTGTAAAATAAAATATTGCAAGTCTGTTGTGAAAAAAATTCTTAATTTAATCCAAATTATTGTTTTCAGTACATACAAAAATGATAGTTAACTATTTAATATTAAACTTATTTGCTCCTGATTAGAATACATGAAACCCCAGTGGCAGAACTATCTTCAAGTGTCGGCAACGCTAATAATCTTTTCAAAAATAGTCTGCAATACGCAATATATCATATAAATCTATTCTTGCTGCTGTTGTAGTTGTAGTGCTAATTAAGGTATCAGCATTTATCTGCCTTTCTGAGTAAAAAAAAATTCTGAAATTCACAGCAAATATTCTGGAAGGTTAAAGCAGAGGGGGGAGGGGAGAAAATCCCCTCTTGGCAATAATTTTTCTTGTTGCAGGTCGGATTAACTCTGCTTTTGATTCGAGTCGATTTCAGGCTAAGTGTAGATTCTTGCAAACTGGGTTCGGGTTAACCCGATTTTTCAAAAGTTAGTTCAGTATATTGTTTCAGATTAAAAACTGTGCCTATATTAATAAGCATAGAACTTTGTGTGTCTGCTATTTTCTAAAAGAATGCTGCGTCTTTTCCGGGACTATTTCACAAAATTCACGCTTTTTTCATGAACCTTTGACGAAATTAGTGTTTCTTTTTTCCCCCGCAATCCTTTGGCGAAATTCACGTTTTTTTTTTTTTTTTTTTTTTTTTTTTTTTGGGCCCTTCGACGAAATTTGCACTTTTCCCTTAATCCTTTGACAAAATTAGCATTTTTTCTGCGGCCATTTGCGAAATTTGCATTTTCGCTGTGGCCCTTTGATAAAATTCGCATTTTCCCACGATCCTTTAACGAAACTGATGGTTTTTTTACAGTCTTTTGATGAAAATAAAGTTTTTCTGCGGTCCTTTGATGAAATTTGCATTTTTATCGCAATCTGTCGACAAAATTAGCCATTTTCCCAGATCCTTTGATGAATTTCACGATTTTTCTTTGGCCTTTGGACAAAATTCGCATTTTTTCCGTGATCCTTCAACGAAATTTGCCGTTTTTTTCGAGACACTTCGACGAAATTTGACGTTTTTTTTTTCCCCCAAGATCTTTCGATGAAATTTTCCATTTTTTTCGAGATCTTTCGACGAAATTTTCCATTTTTTCGAGATACTCTGACGAAATTTACAGTTTTTTGTCCATCCTCTGACGAAATTTACCATTTTTTGTCCATCCTCCTACGAAATTTACTGTTTTTTGTCCATCCTCTGACGAAATTTACCGTTTTTTGGCAATCCTCCGACGAAATTTACAGTTTTTTTTTCACGATCTGTCGGCAGAATTCTCCATTGTTTTCGTGATCTGACGACGAAATTAGCCATTTTTCGCGAACTTTAAATGAATTTAGTGTTTTTTCCGGGGCATGAAACCAAACTCTACATTTGGATGAAAGAATGTTAATATAATATAAAACTGAACATGTTGACAGGTAGTCATTTTCTTCAATTGAATTATGAAAATGCAATATATTTATTACAGAAAATACTATAAAATATTTTAACATGAGAAATTTGTTAATGTATTTATTTTATATTCAATATAATAATAGTTCACAAAATTAACACAAACATTTTGAAAATGTTGTAATTTTACTTTCACTTGTAATTTCCTCCTTTTTGATATTTTCTGAGTGGTATCCCTCATTCTTCAAGGCACTTTTTTTATTTTTAAAGGCCAGGACACTCTTTCAAAACAGGTCATTGAGTCAATTTTTACTGTTCAAGCAATAAATATTTCTAAGGGTATTTCTTGAAAGTTTCTTTCTGAGTCTGCTTACCGGGTATTGCATATTTTTTTAAAACTTAAAATGTTAATACTTAATGCTTCTCCACAGCAAAAAATCTCTCTTGTTAGTTTTGGACTTGTCCTGTAAAATGTAGTAATAGACCACATAAGACTTTCTATCTTATTTGCAAAGGCCCTTTACAGCATCTTTCAGGCAAATGTCCAGAACATGGTTAAAGCAGTGGACATGTGCAGGCGATTCTAAGATATGAACTAATCCATTATGTACACCAACATTCACACTAGCACCATCTACTGTCATGCAGGCTAGCCTCTGCATATAATTAGTAACATCTACTTTAGTTAAAAGTTTTGTGATGGCATCAGCCAAACCTGAAGCATCTGCATTTTCTATTTCACAAATACCAATATAAGATGTTTTGATGGAATTTACAGAGTTGGTGCAGTCAATGTATCTCACAACAACAGCTTCATATTCTACAGCTTTTTTTGTAGTTGAGCCATCAGTGCATAATGTTAAATATTTTGCTTTATAAATACTTTCAATAACGTCTTTCTGTAGAGATAGAGATACATACTTAAGCAACATGTTGAAAGAAATTTCGTTTTGATAAGTATAATCCAGCTGTGATCCATTCAATTTTTGGAGTTCGTATTCTGAAGCAAAATCTTGCGCAGGCCTGTCTTTTAACCAGGGTGGCTAGCCATCTGGAAATCCTGGAAAAGTCAGGGAAATTTGGAAATTCTGAGAAAAAGTTCAAAAATTTTGAACTTTAAAAAGGAAAATGTTCTTTATAACATTAAGGATTTGAAATTGCAATGCCATTAAAATCAAACTTTGCTCTTCATAAGTACTGTAGAGAGTATTTCAACCTTTCTTGCAAACCATTTGGTCTACCCCCTTTCAGTCCTTCTTTGTAATTCTGGAAATTTTCAGTTCCAGTTTCACTGAAACTTTCTACTGAATGTCGTAGGATTGATTAGGTGTTTCACTCTGCTTACTTATTTTTGTTTGGGAACTGAACATTTGTTAGCTTAATTTATTGAATATTTATTATTTGTATGAAAATATCTCAAAGCAATCTGTATTTAACTGTGATAAAGAATTTCATCCTGATTTGACAAAATGGATAGAACCTGACACTAAAAATGTGTATCTGCAAAATGTCTAGCATGTAAAAATTTCAACAATTTGTAACTTTTGCAAAAAATTATGTAACCAATTAGTAATTTGGGCCTCAGAATCGGTTGTTAAAGTTTCACTCTCAAATTGACAACTTTTAAGATTTTTTGTGTGTAATATCGCAGTCTCGATACCTGGAATGTTTCTTTTATTGGTATGAAAAACCTGGAAATGTCAGGGAAATTCATTGCTGATCTGGAATAGACATCCTGTTTAATGCAAAATAAAAAACAATCCTCATTATATGTTCCATTTTTTGCTGTACAAAAGAGCCAATGCAAGTTCATTTTTTACCAATTAGTGACAGGTGTGGATATAGATTTATCCTTTTCAAAACATTCTAAATGGACAATGCTGTTGAAATGAAAGTCAACAGCCTCTTTTTTCCCTCTGTGGTGGTCTCAACTTTGTATGATCTTTTACAAAATTAGTACAAATTTTAGAACCCAAAGAATTTGCCTATTTTACGCAAACTTTGCACCACATTCCCCATGGGTCTTCAGCTGAAAATATTAAGTTTACTAGCCGGTCTTGGGCGGCTGCATCATTATTTTTTACAATTTTCCACTTTTCACAAAGGTTCAGGTTTTTCCAGGTTTTTTGCACAGTTACAGAAATGCCTGTTACTGGAATAACATGCTTTTCTGTTAGACAAGATTCTTCTTGAGAACAGGAATTGGCTTGCAAAAATGGTTCATTAGCAGATTTTTGCACAGCTACAGAACTGCTTGGTACTGGAATAACATAACATCTTTTCTAGTTAGGCAAGGTTCTTGAGCGCTGGAATTTTCTGGCAAGAATGCTTCTTTTGTGGATTGTTGCACAGTTACAGAACGGTTTGAAACTGAAATAACATCCTTTTCTTGAGCATGGGAATTGGCCTGCTGGTATGTTTCTATAGCAAACTGTTCTACTTCAGGAGTAAGACTCTGCAATTGTAATGAAATGGGCTGTGAAGTTGATGAGTTACTTTCTGGTAATTGTGAATAATGTACATTTTTAGAGGATAAGGAGCTGGTAGTGTCAGTCAGCAGACTGTGTTTTATTTTCAGAAAAAGAAAGATGGGGCTTACAAATAAAAAAAATACATATACAGTAAAACCTGTGTAAGTTGACCACTTGCGGTGCCACACTTTAGTGGTCAACTTAGAGGAGTGGTCAAGTTATAAAGGGTGATGATAAATTTACTTTTTTTTACGTAATATTCATACCATAACATTTTTTCCACAAAAGTTTTATTTATTGACAGGGCTTTAAAGTAATATTGTATTACCATGCATATTTCTAACACCTTATAAAAGAAAAGATTAACTACAAGAATGAATTAATAGTTTTATATCAATTTTAAAATCAATTAGTATACTACTATTTATTTAAATAAAAACCAGTTAGTCTTTCTTTCGGCATTTTGCCTCCAAAACCTTTTTCATTTTTTGATACAAGAGATTTTATTTGCAATTGACGGCAAAACAGTCCTGTTTCATTTGCATTGAATTGGTTTTCAGGCGGATAATCTTTAACAATTTCAGTTAATTTTGCTTTCCAGTTTTCTGCAGTATTACAATCTACTGAAGCAGATTCACCACAAAGACTACGGAAATTTATGTTTTTTGATCTGAAGGATTCTAGCCATCCATTACTTGCATTAAATTCAGAAATTCCCAATTCATTTGTAATATCTTTAGCTTTAGCTTGGAGCATAGATCCTGAAACTGGAATATTTTTGGAACGGCATAGCTTAAAAAACTTCCAAACTGACAGATTAATTTCTTCATTTGATGTTTTTCACAATTTTATTTTTCTATCACAAGTTCTCTAACCACAATTTAGTTATTTCTTCCCCATTCTTTGATATGTTAGACACTGTAGTTTTGGAAATTCCATATCTATCAGCTAATTTTCTCTGGCTTTCTTCTTTTCTAATTAAATTTAATATTTCATATTTTTCTCATTTGAAAGTTCAACTAATTTTCTTTTTGGAGCCATTTTAGATTAACAAAATCTTCCTTGTTAAAAAGCAATTACAAAATATAAATGTCTTGTAACTAACTCTACACCAAGTTTACTGGATGAAAATAGTAAACTTTCTATACTACAACACAGTTCTAGTGTAACTCATCATTATAACAAATAATTTCCTTAACTGTATTGTTACAATTGCCACAAACTATTGCAACTGATGGAAATATTTCTGCTTACCAACTAGCACCTCGGGTTATTGAAAGAAGGGAAGGAATCATAAAAGAATGGGAAATAGAAGAAAGAAATCTAGAATCAAAGAATGGAGGGGAAGGGTTGAAAAGCCAAATCCGTAAGAGCAACAATGTAAGAATAGATAAGCCTTGAATTATTTACCTACACCTATCACTACTAAAAGCATTTCCCAGGTTAATCCTATTCCTTTTAGAAATTCTAGTTAAAAAGAAAAAAAATAGGAAATTTCCTGGAGAGTTACTTTTTTTTATTCATGATTTGTTAGCTTTTTGGATGGTCAAGTTATAAAGGGTTTTGATGGGCATTTTATAATAGTTCTAGTCAAATTTGAATAATTTCAGTGGTCAAGATACAAGATAGACAGGTGGTCAGGTTACAAAGGGTTTGTCTTATAGTTTTGTATAGGATAAATTTGGTTCCTGACAACAGAGGTCAACATAGACAGGTGGTCAACTTACAAGGGTGGTCAACTTTACAGGTTTCACTGTATATGTAGCCACAATATAAATATTTTCTATGTATTTGTTTCTTTTAATAGAAAAAGATATAGGAGCTATTTTTAAAATGCAAAAACAATTTTAATAAAATGCTAAAATTATGTATCTCAAAAGGCAAAATATACAGTTGAACCTTGAAATTCCAAAATCGGCAGATCCGCTCTGTTTAGAGGTCTGTTAAAAATATTTTTTATGCAATATTGTACTGTTCTCTGAAAAACAAAACCCAAAGTGAAATGTTTCCTAAAAAAAAAAAAAAAACCTTGGTACTAAATCAAATATTTCACTAAAGTCATTTTTTTTGTTTTGTTCTGTTTTTATGCACCATTTAGAATAATAAAACTAGGTAAAAATACCTAAGGAATGCTTATTTAGTTTTAAAATTTAAATTAACAATTGCAGAATTCTGGCAAAACACGAGCTTCATTTTTACTGATTTTCTTGTTATAATAGAATTTTAGACTGATCTACATATAGGGTAGATGTGCCAGTAATGGACACCCTTAAAGAATTTCTTTAATTTTTTTTAAATTAATAGTTATTATATTCCATTTTTTTTAATATTACTATATTAATCTACCAACAATATTTAATCATGCTCCTAATCACATTTCCCAATGTGAATAGAAATTTAATTGTAAATAACTAACAGAAATAAATCAAAACACCCTAAATTTCAGTAATGGACATCCTCTGTTCCAGTAATGGGACACTCTCTGTTCGAGTAATGGACACAGACTTAGATAAAATGTAAAACTGTCTGCAAACACAAATAATTTCTTAAAAAATTTCTGCAAAAAACACTGCATCCCTCCCGAGTCCTATATCACCGCTAACAGCATAAATGAAAAGTTATATGCGAGTGGAGTGCCACTGAGCAACGCCACTAAAAGAAAAATATTAATTTACAAGCATTATTAAAACTCAGTCAAGAAATGTAGTATTGAATGGTATGCTTAATACAGACAACCAATAAATGAAAGAAAAAGTAATGAAAATTAAAAAAAATATATTTATTAAAATGTGAAATATTTTAATCATTAACTTATATCAATTTATGATTGCTCAACAAAACTGTTATTTTATTAATCTAAAAATAACTGAAATATGAATAAATGAATGTTAAAATAAAAAAGTTATTAGTCCATGAATGGAAGAGATGAACTCTTACTGATCAGTTTATCTACTGTTTTTGAGGCAAACCATTCCTTAATATTGTGACTCTTTCTTAAAAAATGCCAGTCACTTTGCTTAACAAAGAATTGGTTCAAAGCATTATTAATGACAGAATCACATCTTGTAGGCAATGGTCCATTTACAGATACCATCATTTCGTGGTGGGCTGTTTCTTCACTTACAGGTCGCCTCTTATTATTTTGGTACTCATACTTTGATGTTAATGACTCACACACAAATTCTACAGACATAATAGTTGCAGCTACAGTTACAGCATGTAAACCTGAGAGAACTGTCAGAGATGAATAATCAAACATTTAAGAAAGAAAATGATTGATTTTTAACTTGTGTGACTTAAAAAATTGCCTTTATTTAAATGGGGAGAGTTTGAGCTCCATGAGTCCCTCATTTTCCTCTGCCCTTAAACATTATTCTCTGCTCTTCCTGATTTGGTGTTGATTGCCACATTATAAAATATGTGAGGCATTGTTTAATAAATAATAATAATCTGATTACAATCTTAAAAAGTTAATTACGTGAAATTAATAATAGAAAAAAAAGCTATTCAGGAACAGATGTACCACTCGCCCTCTTGTTTTTTAAATCAAAACACATTTGTTTTGTTTCTCATTTATAAATAATTTTCATCCATATACAAAATATTCAAAGTACAAAATGTAATTTTTCTCTGGTGAAAATAAACGACGATGAAATCGGCGAATTAAATAATAAAATAGGAATAATACACTAAAGCACAACACTTGTGTTGATATTAAATATACATATTACAATATAAATTGAAATGCAGTACACAATAGATAATAATACCTAAATAAATTTTTCATAAATACTCAAATAAAAATAAGGCATTTTTCAAAATCTCAACTAATGAGGATTTTTTTTTTTTTTCTTTTTTTTTTGTTTGTGAATTTAAAGATATTTTAGATTAAATTATTTAACCATTCCTTTTATTGCCCATCATAAGGAAAAAAAAATCTACGAATCCAACTAGTGTTAAAAAAAAAAGAAACAGAAAGAAAAGAAAATCCTCATCTCGTTATCTCTTTTTTTTTTTTTTCTACTGCATTCAAAATTCTTTTGAAAGAAACAAGCAAAACTGAGAGAAACATCAGACAATGTGCACATCAAGGTCATAGGGTTGTGTTACTAGGTCAATCATTTAGTCAGAGAGGAAGAATCAAAACTGTATTTATCTTTCAGTTGAGTCAGGAGATAACGAAATTGTTGCATGTTTGTATTTTTACTTATAAGTAATAACCACATGTGGTCAAAAGATTTTCATTTTAGAATCTGTAATTTTTAAAAAATCTAATTTGGTGTATATAAGTAACAAATATGCTGAAAAGTTGCATAAAATATGCAAGAGAATATGGTATAGGTGAAAACTGGGAAATTTAGTTATTAGCCAGTGGCTGGTAGACTGTTTCATTAGTGGCCACTATTATGTTTCAAACTTTCTTGACATCTAGATAAATTATAATCGTTGTATATAAACATATTTTTCTATAAGAGTTTTATACCTATTGTATAAGTATGAGTATATTTCGCATGATTAAAAAAAAGTATCTCTTGAAGAAAAATAATCCAACTGGTGAAGCATGTGGCAGTAGTCGAAATATGGAAGATACTGAAATGTCCTTAACATCCTCTTGTATCGGTGGGAGAAAAGGAATAAATTACTTGAAATGTATGCGGAATCAAAGCTGATGAATATATTTTGCAAAATAAAACTGTATTTCTTGAAAAAATAATCCAACTAAAGAGTAAGCACATGAGAAAAAGCCGAAATATTGAAAATACAGCTAAGTCGTTGAAATCTGTTTGCATCTGGTAGGAAAAAGAATTAACCAGTTCTCTAATTAGATGTAATCAATGTAGAGATGCATATTTCCATGAAAAATGGTGTATTTCACTTGGCAATCGATAGCAAATTTTTTAATCGCCAGTTGGTGAGTGGCGATCGATGGCTGATTTTTTTAATCGTCACTTTTAAACTTTAATCGCCATGTGGCAAGTGGCAACCGCTAATTTTCACCTCTAGAATATGGTACTTTAAAATTCTTTGAAAAAATAATGTAATCATATTTATAAAAACATACTGAACATCAGCAAAGTATATTATTAGAAATATATTATTATATTTGGTCTGTCATATATTAGTGCAATGGAGTTAATTTTTCTGTATACTTTTTTTAGAGACGGTTCCTTGAAGAACATCTAAATTCTGCAGAGTAAAAAATGATACAAAGTCTAATTTCTAACATGCAAGAAAAATTAAAAATATGATACTCACCTTTTTGTGAAAAACAATGTTATTTGGACTGGACTGTCTTTTTGTTTTTGTTTTCTTTTTCTGCGCATGATCGCTCATCTATTATTTTAGCCATACTTTCAAAAGTGCACACAAAACACGTGCTGGATCAACAAGAGACGAAATGCAAACAGCTTTAGTACAGACTTCTCGTATATTTCACTGAAGAAAGGGTGGCTGTTGTATAGAAAGAAACACCCACCCCCTTTAGGAGAGAGAGGTTCACGACCTTTGAATCAATAAAAATTAGTTATCTACTTTCTTTTTTTGCATTCAGGATATGGAGAATCACCGATCTGGACGCCGTAAATTCCAAACTCATTTCACCCCTTTAATCACGTTCGGCGAGTGGTGCCCATTTAAGTTTGGCGAGTGAGGACAATAAAGTTAATCGCCACGTTTTAAGTGTTACTCGGCGAGTGCTAATTTTGTGCTATAGTTGTGTATGTGTGTGTCCTGCTTTTGTAAGAGACTGCTGCACACAGAGCTACCAGATTTGGCAGAAAGGTACTTGTATGCATGGGTGCAAGATTTCAGTCATGGAAAGACACTTGACTAATAATAAATTCTACTTTATGCACTTTAATTATATAAATTTTACTAGCAAAACTTTAAATACTTTCTTTTATTGTAAAAAGTCAATTTTTAGCCATAATGCAAGTCATAGATATCTTGTAGCCTATTTCTATTTGGTTATACCTAATATTCCAGAAAAATTTTCAGTCTTGATTGGAATGGATTTCTTGCACCCATGCTTGTATGTCTTAAGTTATGCACCTCGAAGCCAGTTTCTGTAATTTTTTATAAATTTATTTTTTTAGCGCTTCGCAGTGATTTTTCTACATTAGTAACAAAAATCTAGTTTCAATTTTTTATCCCAATATTTTAAATTTTGTCCTTTTCTTCTTTTTATATGCAATTTTTATCTCTTTCTGCGTCCATGTTTTGATGTTCGTAAAAGGAACCCTGCTTAAATCTTTTAACCCAGTACAGTAAATCTTGTTCACTTTTCAATAATATTTATTTGGAATTTGTGCAGAGATTTTTTTTTTTTTAATTTTTCGCAAATTTTATATACAATTTTTACCATTTTTCGCGTTTGAGTTAAAAAAATTTTGAGAATTTTGTATGCAATTTTCTTAGCGATTTTGACATTTGTTAAAGAAACCATGCTTAAATTTTGTCCTCTGTGATATTCAAATTTTCAATCTTTTAGCCCAATATAGTAAATTTTATCCTCTGCTATTTTTGAAATTTTCAAGAATTTTTTTTTAAGTTCTCCACAGCATGGGTGCAAGACCTTGTCTTAGGACTGATTTCAGTCGTGGAAAGATTTTTGACTGATTGTAAATTCTACTTTATATATTTAAATATCAGCAATTTTACTATCAAGAGCTTTAAATCACTTTCTTCTTTTATTGTAAAACATCGATTTTTAGCCATCATGCAACACACTGAAATCTTCTAGCCCATTTCCATTTGGTTATACCTGACAGGTGGAAATTTTTTTCAGTCTTGGCTTAGATGGATATCTTGCACCCATGCTCCACAGCAAATTTTGACATTCGTGAAAGGAACCTGACTTAAATTTTTTAGCCCAGTGTGGTAAATTTTGTCCTCTGCAATTTTTGAATTTTCGAGATTTTTTTTTTTTACATTTGCAAAAGGAACCTATATCTTTTAGCATAGTTTAGTAAATTTTGTCATTTGCTTTATTTTATTTTACATTTTTAGCGAAATGTTTAGCATTTTTTTATGTTTTTGGTGATTTTTTTAATGTTTATTCAGGTTTTGCACTGATTTTTTGACATACGATTTAAATAATTTAATCCTATAAAGTAAATTTTATCCTCTGCGATTTTTGAATTTTTTGCCTATTTTCTTATTTGGTTTTAGCATTTTTTCGCTTTTTGTAGTAATTTTTTGATATTCGTAAAAGGAATCTGGTTTAAATCTTTTAGTCCAGTGGAGTAATTATGTAATACTTAGTAGTTTTCACAATCGATTCTTGAAAAATACAATTGGTCTTTGATTAAAATCCCAAATTTTATCAATCACCCGAGGGAAAAAATGGTGAAATTAATTTATATATTTTAGCAAAAGCTCAAATTTTTATCTATATCTGTTTATATGCAAATTTTGTCTATCGACCATAATAATCACGTATTTAGTCAACTGCTCACGTGAAAAAAATATTGCTAATTTCGTCAATTGCTAACGGGAAAATTATCTCTAATTTTATCAATCGATCCTTGAAAAATATTGTGAAATTCATCAATCAATCTTTGAAAAATATCGGGAAATTTGTCAATCAATCTTTGAACAGGGTGGCTACAGATTTTGGAAATAAGAGAATTGGGGAAATTTGGCTACATGCAAAAATATTTGTTTTCACACGAGACTGAATCGTGGACAAACATATTATATTTAAGCTTATAATAGTACATGATAAAGAAAAGTAAAATTTTTATATATTTTTTAAAAGAGGCACATGATGAGTTTTTGGTATTTAATAGAGCCGTACAGAGTACTCGGTATATACTCGATACTCGGCCAAATTTCAGTCGAGTATTCAGCCAATACAAAGTAGTTGCAAGAATTTAATTTTTTAAGCATATTTAAAGACAAATTAATTTATAAGTGATCTATAAAAAGTTATTTGAATATAAATGTATAATATATGCCATAATTCATAAAAACTATTTACTCTGTACAGAAAAAAATTATCTATAAAACATAGAAAAAGGCAAGAAAAAACACCCATGCACAATTAATGTTTAATTTTAAATTTAATTTTAAAATTAAAGTTTAGTTTTTATATTTAAAAAAAAGTCATTTTTAACTGTAGGAAAAGAATATGATTTTGGATAAAGAAGCAGTATGTAGAAACAGAAAATACAATAAATGCACTTAAAAAAAATTAATAATTAAATTTGTTATATGGCAAATTATGGTACAAAAACACTAATCATTCTACATTTTTAGGAGATAGGGCATTTCTTTTATTGTTGTAAATTTTGCCTGCCTCAGAAAAAATGTGTTCGCTGCGAGCACTGATAAAATAGCATTTTAGCTGTACATTACGAAAAAATGAAAAGAAACTGTAAAGCCAATACCCTTTTTGGTACTTTCGTATTATAGTGGCTTCCACAATTACAGTTATGCCAAGGTTTCAGCTCTGATTTTGCCAAGATCATCGAAAAGTTTATATATGCATCATATATACACATATTGCTGCAAACACCCATATATGTCATTGTATGCATATTATTTATGTCTTAAATGTCATATTACATCATATACGACCTATGCACATGTCATATGTATACATCATATGTGTTATATATGACTAATAACTCAGCCATATACATCATGGAAGTATAATGATTTAAAGTAATAATATATCATATTATAATGTCATACATGCTTTATAATTTGGTGATAAATCTTGGTCGCTTGGCGATTGATCCTCAAGGGCCACTATTACACAAAAGTATCCAATTTTTATAATCAAAAGAAAATAAGGTACTTTTAAAAAATATGAAACATTTTGCATTATTCAAGGAATTGTTACTGCAAGCAATAACCATTTTTGATAGACAGATTTCAAGTATCAAAATGGCAAATGAGTGTTAAATAATCAGTTTTAATTTCATATTGGTTAATTGAACTTTTTATATATCAATTCTTTTTTTATGTATATTTTTTAAATAATGCTACTGTTTTAAAATTTTTGAATTTACAAAAATTGTCTTTAAAAGATGCACAATAAATGAAATTTCAAAAATTGAAGTTAATTTTAAAAATTATGATTAGATTATATGCTCATGATGCATGTTTATAAATAGGTATCTATATATAAACACACACACACACACACACATACACATAGAAGTGTTACCACTCAGCTTCATGTTTGCTGCAGTGATTCTTTCTTACACACAATTACTCAGTACTCAGCTGAGTAGTAAATGGCAGAGTACTCTGTACTCGGCTACTCAGCCAGCTCACATTTTATCATACATGCTGCATCCCAAATACATGGGTGGGGGACTTACACTAATGACCAAGAAGAAATAGCAAGAAAATGGGTGAATGACACTGATAAAAAAATCTTGCCTTTGATTGTTAAATTTTCCATTAAGCCATCTCCATTTCCTGATACACATTTTTCTTATGCAATCATAAATAATCTATCACCAGCAGAATGGTGGGAATTACTGAAAAGATACAGTAACTTAGAAAATATTTCAAATTTTGCATGTCATCTTTTTCATTTCGTAGCCACATCAGCAAGCATTGAACAACTTTTTTCCAATTCAGCATGATTCAAAACAAACTTAGAAATAGTCTTGGATTACAAACTGCTACAAAATTTTTAATGGCTTATAAAATGTTAAATTCTAAAGACAAACATCTTGCTCCTGATCCAGAAGCATTTGACGATCATTAAATAGTTTACAACCTTGATGTATCTTGAATAACGAAATTTCATAGTATGCATTTTATGCATTTCTGTTAATTTCTTTATTATTTCATGGTTATCATATTTGAAGCATGACCAATGATTTCAAGAAATTGTGAAAGATTGTTTTTTACAGTGAAATATTCAAATATCCAATTTTTGGGTATTTACCTCAGGTTTGGGTAAACACCCAAAAAAATAAATACCTATCTACTGGGTATTTACCCTTCCCACATTGCTGATTGTGAGAAGCATATTTTGACCGCCTTATAAAGGTACACTAATACTTTACATCAAAATCTTAAAATAACAAAGTTTTATTTCATGTTTAGCCATACTTAATAATTAAAGAAGCTTGATTAATACATAAAAATATTTGGTAAAAAAATCGCAATCGCCACTGTTATCAGCGCTATCTTGATAAATTTATACTCCCTTCATGAGAAAACATGAGTTCAATCATATTGACCAGAATTCCATATTAAAATGTGTACAGAATGATATAAAAAAAATTAATTGCTCACCTACATCTTAACTGTAAGTTTCATTGTTTACATCTGAAATGATGTGTGGATTTTAAGCATTTGCAGATTTGGAGGAGTCTACTATATATATATACAGGGTGTCCGAAAAGTCTGGAAACTGTCAAATAACTCGAGAAATATACATCGGATTGAAAAACGGCAAAATGCATGTTCAATATTTGTGAAAAATCCATTTAGGGATATGAAAGTTGCTCCGCCCCCCCGGGGGGGGGAAGGGGGCCAACTTTGAAATCTTAAATGATGACCCCCATTTTTTATCGCAGATTCAGATTCTACAGGGAAAAATATGTAACTTTTGTACTGAACATTTTCATGCTGTGAGAATCGTTACCATTGCAATGTCTGGAAACGCTCCAATAACTCGAGAAATATGCATCAGATTGAAAAACGGAAAAATACGTGTTTAATATTTTAGAAAAATGGCAACTTTGATATCCCTAAATAGATTTTTCAAAACTATTGAACATGCATTTTTCCGTTTTTCAATACGATGTATATTTCTCGAGTTATTCTAACGTTTCCAGACATTGCAATGGTGACGATTCTCACACCATTGCACTCGATTACAGCACCATATATAATGTTTTGAAAAAAATGTTCAATACAAAAGTTACCTATTTTTTCCCATAGAATCCGAATCTGCAATAAAAAATGGGGGGTCATCATTTAAGATTACAAAGTTGGGGGGGGGGGGGGGGGGCAAATTTCATATCCCTAAATAGATTTTTCAAAAATATTGAACATGCATTTTGCAGTTTTTCAATCCGATGTATATTTCTCGAGTTATTTGACAGTTTCCAGACTTTTCGGACACCCTGTATATAACTATAGTTAAGATTTTTGTATACATGTATATAACTATAGTTAAGATTTTTGAATTCTTGCTGACTGTTCAAGTAAGTGTCCAACTGATTTACATATTTCAACTGTCTAAAATGTATTTTTAGTTGAATATTTTAATTCTTTAAATATTTAAAAATATATATCCTTTTTGTTATAGGTCTTCATCGCTATGTGTTCTTGGTGTATAAGCAACCTGGCAAGTTGAATCCTGATGAGAAGCGTTTGACCAATACTTCTGGTGATCATCGGGGTTGTTTCAAGATCAGCGATTTTGCCAAGAAGTACAAACTTGGTCAACCAATTGCTGGTAATTTTTACCTTGCTCAATGGGATGATTATGTGCCTTTATTATATGAACAGCTTGCTGGAGGAGATTAAGTCTGTTTAGTTATAAGACTCTTATTTGTTTTTTTCATAAGTCTAATGTATGTGTTAAGGATGACTTAAATGTTAAAGATAAATGGAGATGATTTTTTACATTTATGCTAGCAGTCCAATGTAATGTCTATTAATAAAGTTTTGAAATTGTTTATTATTTTATCATTTTTTAATGTAAATCATGCCACTAAATTTAAGATA
Organism: Maratus michaelseni; assembly: GCA_963931845.1. Classification (NCBI taxonomy): domain Eukaryota; kingdom Metazoa; phylum Arthropoda; class Arachnida; order Araneae; family Salticidae; genus Maratus; species Maratus michaelseni. The sequence continues at coordinate 362,178,391 of OZ007586.1, read as the reverse complement.
GAGTATATAATTTCTGTTTACTTATGTGAAGAGACTAATCATTTCTGTATAAATACAGAGTGATCCAAAAGTCGCTATGCTCAAGAACTCAACAACAATACAATCATCTAATTTATGATGCATTTAATTCCTTATATATCCTGTTTGCCTAAACATATGCATCGACACATATTCGAGGAAACATGTTGCCACATGTCGTCTGGAATGACGTTTATTTCAATGTGAATGCTATTCTATAACTCTTCGATGGTGTGAGGGTTGTTGACATACCTGCTGTTTTAAATAACCCTTCAGGTAGAAGTTTCGCAACGTCAAGTGTGGGATCACAGACCGTTTTTTTTTCAATTACTGCAAAACCCTCACTTTGTAGGGATAAAACTTCATTTTTTTTTTTTTCTTAAAGAGTTCGTAGACATGTTCCTTATAAACCTCCTGTTAGCACATATAATTTGTTATTGGCATTTACATTAGTAATGTCAGGTAAATTAAAATTAGCAGAATTCTCTAGTACAAAGAAGATTTATAACCAGGGCTGTGGAGTCGGAGTCAGGCCTATTTTTAGGCAAAAGAGTCTGAGTCGGAGTCACTAAAAAACAGGCCGACTCAGACTCCAGAGACAGTTTGAAGTGAAATTAAACTAATTCTATGTAATTTTAAATTTATAAACTGAATTATTATTTTTATATTTGGACTATATATACAAGGAAACCCAGGTTAAACAGTCCCAATATACTGTCCAGTCTACAGCATATATAAAAAATGTTTTTAATTGAAATCTTCAGTTTATATTTTATATTTAGTATATAGTTCGTTACAAGATGTCATTTTTCACAAAAATATATAATAAATTTTACAAAAATGACCTTTACTTTTCACAAAATAGGCCCTAAGAAAAAAAACCTGTATCGACTCCTGTGTTGATATGCACATCACATGCTTTAAGGTCAAACAGGAATGTAACAGCAGGTTGCAGTGTTGCCAGTTGATTTATTTAGGTAGATTTTGTAAGAAATACTACCTATTACATTCTCCCCTAAATTGGAATTTTGAAAATTTTTTGCAGATCTATGCCGATTATGACTCCTAGAGCCCAAAACCATCCCCAGTTCAAAACTTTATCTATCTATGTCACTTTTTTATGGACACGATAACTTCAATAATTCTGCACAAATCTCTTCCAAACTGATACATAAAATCAGGGGGCATAAAATCTTGGTCATGTTCGTTAATGGGCAAAATCAAACCAGGAAGGGGGGGGGGGATGTTTTTTTTTTTTTTTTTTGAAAACAGAAAAAAAAAATCCCATAACGTCTTAATTATGATATGTATCGAATCCGTTTAAAGTTGTTATTACTTCTAGGAAAAGGGCTGAAATTTATGTATGACATATTTTTCATATCATTAAAAATGGCCCCAAGGGGGGGGAGGGGGGGTTTAGAAAGAAAAAATTCATAACCTCGTTAATTCACAAGATATCAAATCCACTTGAATTTATTATAAATCCTCTTAATATTGTCTAAAACTTTTATACTGACAAGTTTTTTATAGGACCAACCCTTCTAGCAAAAAATAAAAAATCCCTGCCGGCTTCGCTTGCAAACAAGTTACATTTCTAAGTGGGCAGTCCCAACTGCAGCATCATGGCAAAAAGGTCATTTCTTTTTCAATTCCAAACAAACAGGTGCCCCTGCGTCTTTCGAAATCTACCTGTGCCTGTAGGCCGAGCCGTCAGGGATTTTTTTATTCAGTTTGCTTGATTGCTGATACTTTTTTTTTAATAGTAATATTTCCTTTATTTAATGACAAATTTAATAAAACGACTGTTACTATTTTAAAACAAATGACAACAATGAAACAATCTAAATAATAGGAATCAACAGGCAATACTAGTAACTTTAGCCATCCCGGAGTCCGAGTCTGTTCCTTTAAAATTTTAAGGAGTCTGAGTCTGTAATTTTTCCTACCGACTCCGCAGCCCTGCTTATAACAAAAACATAATGAAACCTGATTAGCCTGTTTAGCCTAGGGGAATTGAAAAGGATTGATTAAAAACGGATGGAGGTGCACCATCATCGCATTCAAAGCATAGACCTTCTAATATATTTTTGCTCTGAGGTTGAAAGCTAAAGTTTTTTTTTTAAGAACTCTTGTTTTCACTACTAAATATGCATATTTTTTTGCAAAATGGAAGATGAAAACTATTTTTTTATTGCTATGTTAAAGGAGCTGATGCAAAAACAAACAAAAAAATGAGAAGAAAACATTTCTTTTACAACTAGATAACAATATTTTTTCACAAAATTTTTAAACGGGCTGTAAAACAGTTTTATTTATCACCAATAAAGATTTCAAAGAGTTTAGACAAAAATAACTTTTTATTTTAAAACTATGAAATGACCCTACGTAAAAAAAAAACAAAAAAACAAGAAAATGAGCACTTTTATCACTTAATATCAATATTTTTTCATGAATTTTTCATTTTAAAATACAATTTCATACAAAATTTTAAAGAGAGCTTAGATACAGTTATATTTATACAGGGTTCATACGGACCTTAAAAGTCCTTAAAACTCCTTACATTTTGATAGTCCTTAATAAGGATCCTTAAAGGTCCTTATTTTTTATTGAAAGTCCTTATTTTTTAACGTGAGCTGAATATTTAACGCGAGTCCGTAAAATATTAAATATATCGCCAAACATTCATAATCCGCCAAGTATGGCAGCTCAAAATTTGTTTTATAAAGCAAAAAATATGCTGTCTTAAAAAGGAGGTATTGCAGTTGGAAAGTATGGCCAATGAACTAGCCGATAAAGCGAAAACAACTAAAGACATTGAATTATTTATCAAATCAAACAATTATAGGAAATCTGCTAAAGAAAAAAATGAGAATTTCCTCCCTGTCCAAAGAAATTGATGCTAAAAAACAATTTATAGCCAACTAATAAAATGTTTGTTTTATATATTTTTTGTATTTATTTTCATTTTGTAACTCATTAAAAAAAAAAATTAATTAGAAAGGGTAATTATGTTTTATTATGTAAAATTTCAACATTGTGATTAAATTTTAATGTGAGTAAGTGTATATACTGTTTTTTATAAACTTTAGAAAGTCCTTATTTTTCTTTTAACGAAGTCCTTACAAAGTCCTTATAGAGTCCTTATTTTTCATTTAGCAAACTCTGTATGAACCCTGTTATAACTGATTGAAATGTCAGAGTGTTCAGAAGATAACTATTTTTTTTATTGCTATGTTCAGAGATGTCACTGGATCCTAAAAATTCTGGGACCCAGGACTTTCAAATATCTGGGTCCTTTTTTTATAAAAAAGTAGGTCCCCATACATAATAATTCAAATTCATATTTTAAAGAAATAAATGAAACTTGTTTATTTGGAAACGAGAAATGCAGTAGTTATTGTTTTGATAATAAATTAAATAATGAATAATTAAAACCAGTATTTCCCAATCAAATAAGATTTTTTAAAAAACTATTAAGGGAAATTTTCTTTACTTTTTTAAATGTAAATGCTTAATTATAAAATAATGATTATTTGAGTGTAGAAGATAATAAGTATCGTTAATATTTGCATTTCTTTTAAAAGTGGCAAGACGGATTTATTGAAAAGGACATTTTTGTTGGATAAAATAATACTTTTGTTGAGTAAAGGGGCACATTTTGTTGAATGAATGGATGCTTTCATTAAACTTCCCATTGGATTATTTGTCAGCATAGATCACTGTTGGAATCAAACATTTTCTTTGGAAAGGAGTTTCAGGAGTGAATTATATTATGAATTAAGAAAAATATTTTCTGAAATTCGCAGCAATTTTTCCGAAAGGTTACCGGAAAAGGAGGGGAGGGGGTGGAAATCCCCTCTCAGTGCCATTTTTGTTGTTGCAGGTTGGATTAACTCTGCTTTTGATTAGAGTATATTTCCGGCTGAGTGTAGATTCATGCAAATTGGGTTCTGGTTAACCTGATTTTTCAAAAGTTATTAGTCCAGTATATTGATTCAGATTAAAAAGTATGCCTATATTAACAAGCATGGAACTTTGTGTGTCTGCTGTTTTCTAAAGGAATGCTGCATCTTTTCCTCTACTATTTCACAAAATTCACGTTTTTTTTATGAACCTTTGACAAAATTTGAATTTTTTTCCCCGCGAACATTTGGCAAAATTCACGTTTTTTTTCATGGCCCTTCAATGAAATTTGAACTTTTCCCGTGATCCGTCTACGAAACTCATGGGTTTTTTTACGGTCTTTTGACGAAATCCACGTTTTTCCGTGGACCTTTGATGAAATTTGCAGGGTTTTTTTCGCGATCTGTCATCTAAATTGGCCATTTTCAGAGATCCTTTGATGAATTTTGCGTTTTTTCCTTGGCCTTTGGACGAAATTCACATTTTTTCGCCATCCTTCGACAGAAATCTCAGTTTTTTTTTCGCGATCCTTCGACGAAATTTGCTGTTTTTTTGCGAACCTTCGACAGAATTCGCCGCTTTTTTGTGATCCTACGACGAAATTCGTCGTTTTTTTTCAGAGATCTTTCGACAAAATTTGCGATTTCTTCGGATTCTTCGACGAAATTGGCAGATTATCCGTGAACCTTCGACGAATTTAGCAGTTTTTTCCATGATCCTTTGAGGAAGTTGGCGTTTTCTTCGTCGTGACCCTCCGACGAAATTCGTATTTTTCTGCGATACTTCAACGAAACTCATGTTTTTTTGACAAAATTCACGTTTTTCCATTGCCCTTTGACAAAATTTGTGTTTTTTTTTTCATGATCTGTCAAGGAAATTAGCCATTTAAGTGATCCTTTAATTAATTTAACTTTTTTTTCTTGGCCTTTGGACGATATTTGTTTTTTTTCTGCAATTCTTTGACGAAGTTTGCCGTTTTTTTGCGATCTTATGACAAAATTCGCCGCTTTTTCTTGATCGTTAGACGAAATTAGTCTTCTTTTTCTGCGGCCCTTTGACAAAATATGCATTTTTTTTCGTGATCCTTCAATGAAATTTGTGTTTTTTCCGCGATTCTTCAATGAAATTTGTGTTTTTTCTGCGATTCTTCAATGAAATTTGTCTTCTTTCTGCGATACTTCTACAAAAATTGTCCTTCTTTTTTGCGATTCATCGATGAAATTTGCCTTTTTTTCAGCTAACCTTCGATGAAATTCCACTTTTTTCGTGTTCCTTGGACAGAATTTGTGTTTCCTATGCGATTCTTTGATGAAATTTGTCTTCTTACTGCGATTCTTCTATGAAAATTGCCCTTTTTTTTGCGATTCATCGATGAAAGTCTTCTTACTGCGAATCTTCTACGAAAATTGCCCTTTTTTTTTACAATTTATCGACTAAATTTGCCTTTTTTCAGCGATCCTTCAATGAAATTCTCAGTTTTTTCGTGGTCCTTGAACAGAATTCGCGTTAATTTGGCAATTCTTCAAAGAATTTATGCGTCCAATGGGACACATAAGAACTTTTTTTTGCGTACCAACTCCAATTTTTCACGTAATTTACACTGTATAGTGTATCCGCAGCATCGCTGATGTTAACGGAGCTGAAGCGAAAACAAACAAATGAAAAAGTGAAGAAAACATTTCTTTTACAGCTGGATAACAATATTTTTGCACTGGCTGTAAAACCGTTTTATTTATCACCAATAAAGATTTTAAAAAGTTCGGACAAAAGGAACTTTTTATTTTAAAATTATGAATTGACCCTACGTAAAAAAAACAAGAAAATGAGCTCTTTTATCTCTAAATATCAATATTTTTTCGTGAATTTTTCATCTTAAAATATAATTTCATACAAAATCGGGTTAAAGATAAAAAAAAAAGTTTTTATTTTATAATTTATTATCACGGGCGGAAGTCAGCTAGTATTTTTTAAACTCTTATTGCATTCAATTTTAAAGGAAATTGTTTGAATTCATACAACTTCAAGCAATTCTTCAATCATTATTTCATTAAACAATGGCAGACTGTTTTTTGGACCATCCGAACGACGTTATTGTAAGGATTTTATGATTATCAGACTTCCAAATTTTGCATATAAAATTATTATATACTTTATAAATAATGTTAAAAAATGTGTATGTGCTTTTGTTTGATAAATAGTTAAAGTACTTTTTCCGTTAACGGAGAACTTATTTCTTTTGCTTTAAAATTTCTGAATTTCTTTCATTGTTTTAGAGTTTTATTTTTTGCACGGGATTTAAAATCACTATTAACCCTTTCAGGGGCAGTGGTATATTTATGAAACCACTTAATTTTAATTCCCAAACGCCACAATGGCACCAGAAATTTGCTAAAATCTTTCCCCTTTAATATGTATGTGATTTTTTGCCTTTTTCTTATTTACAAATAAATTTCTACGTTAATTCCAGTGCCAGTCAATTATTTAAACATTTTAGTACTGAAAGTACTTTGCCCCTGAAAGGGTTAAGGCATACTGTACTACATAAAAAATGGAGTATTTGAATAACGAGTTTCAATTGTGAATAATCATTGCATAAAGGCATGATCAAACAAACATACAAATTAATATTTTTAACATTTAAATACATTAATCAATTTTAGTTGCTACATATAATTTTACTGTGGTTCTTAAACCAAATTTTGCAACATTTTATTTTGGAATTTTATGAATCATTATTAATTGCAGATTTCTGTAAATTTTCTACGTAACAAAAGAAAAGTTTTGTCTATTACACCATCCATTGTGCAAAATTTAGTAAAAACTAACGTCAGAAACTTGAATTATTTTTTCTATTATTTAAAATTAATTTTAATAATTATTTAAATGTTATTTAAAAAACTAAATGTTTTTATAATTTTTTAAAATTAATTAATGAGTTTAAGTAATAAATAATTTGAATTAGAATTTTCACTTAAAATACTTTTTCGCAGATATCCACTATATACAGGGTGATTTTTTTTTTTTTAAATTGTGAAAGTAAAACCTTATAACAAAAGAACCACTGATCCAAATGACCTGAAATTTCACCAGTATGCTCCCAAAGCAATGGGATTCGTTGGGGCAATTCGTTGCTGATCTGGAATAGACACCCCCTGTAAAGATGTATAAACACTTTTTCCCCTCTTTTTATCGTTTTTTTCTTTTTATCGAAATATTTCAAATCATGTATGTTTCCTTATTGGAATTCAATAATTGTCTTCGAAGGCTCTGGAACGGACAATAGAGGTTGATCCGTTGGTGTATTGCATCAGGTCTTTGGGCTTATATGAAACGGAAATCCAACCTCGCACGTGGTAAATACGAATAGCTATTTAATAATTAACAAATTTATTTTATTTGTATTTATTGCATTGAATATCTTATTTTTAAAATACCTTGAATTACAAATAAATTAAGTAAGATTTTAAATACATACCGTAAAAACACATTAATCCCCCCCCCCCTAAACACAATGGAAAAATCGGAAAAGAAATAGGGGGGGGGGGGTGGCCGATCGTCGCAAAGTATGCATTTTAGTAAACTGACAAAAGAAAAACATTTTGAAAAAAAAGTAATATACAAAATAGATAAACAGTATAACTTCACGATTAATGCCGATTTCAGATGATAGAAAATTCTGGATTTTAGAAGCTTTGAAACTGGAATGCATTTAGATAAATAACAACACTAATATGTCATTAATATGGTAACAGAAAAATAAAAGGAACTTAATAATTTAAAATAATTTAAAAACTTTGAGAAATTGCAGTTGAAAATGTCCTGAAATACTTTCTAGAACTAGTATTTTATGTGGTGTCGCCATCTGTTGTAAATTAGAAAGATTAAATAACCGTTTTTTTTAAAAATCATGATTTTGTATCTATAAATGCTAAATAAATAATACGTCACAAAAATTGAGAACAAACAGAACGAATTGGTAGTGTTGCCAGATATTTAAAATGAAAAACATTGCTACCACAAAGATAGCATAAAATACGCTACAAATTGGACTGTGACGTCATCTATCAGTCAATCGATAAATTTTTTGCGATTGGTTTTCATAATAAAGTTAAATACGACTATAAATTCTTTGATAAAATAAATAGATTCTTTTTTAATCAAAATATTTCACACACGGCATCAAATACACATTTTTAAATTTATTTTATGAGAAACTTTCACTATTGATGTTTTTATTACCTTCATATTGCCATGGAGACAAATTTATAGCAATACTAATGTTTGGTTATATTGGTTTTTCAGATTGACAATAGTTGAAGTTGTGTATGTTACTTTTGTGTTTGTACACGTTTGTGATATATCAAAGAATCGTCACGCCTTTCTGATCCGTCGGGGAAAAAAAAACACTCATGAGATAAAATTTTTGGTGTTGATCTTGACGTGCGCGGTGAAATTTCTTTTGGGGGAGGGCGCTTTCTCGGGATTTTTTGAATTTTCCAATTTGTTTACAAAGTGGGAGGGGGGTGCGTAATCGGGAAGAGCGGATTAACGGGATTTTATGGTATATGCTTTTTAAACCAAATAAAAAACTTTCAGAACTTTTGAAACAGGCAAAGGGCCGAAATATTTGTTCTCGCTCCAAGATGATGAATATATAGCTACTCCACAGGGTATAATGGTGATATAGTCAATTAAAATAAAGTGGCTAATTTTTCAATGCTGCCTGTGACTGATATTATCACTAATGCTTGATTAATCTTTCGATCAAACTCATTCTAGCGAGTATACAAAGTTCTTTAACGCGAGTTGCTACAGTTTGGACAAAACGTCCATCTGAGCATGCACATCTATGTATGTCGCTATTATGACACATAAAAGTACTCTGGTTTGAAATGAAAATTCTTATGTTAGTGATCTTAATTTTCCACTTCAACGGCTTCAGAGAGGAGAAAACAGTGTTATTTCCCCGACTTTTCTCGGGGCTGCTGTTGAAGTATTTAAGGAACACTATGCGAGCAGAAACAGTGAATTAGAAGGGGGTGAGATTTTAAAAGTATCTATAAAGAATATTGTAAGTGAAACATCACAATAAAATTATATCTTTTAGTTAGAGCATGGAGAATAACTTAAGATAGGTTATTTCCTCCTGGATGAATATTCGTAAGCTGATAGTTAATATGATCCTGTACGTAATAAAAAAATCATCTAGCAATATGCCGAGGGAAAACTCGTCAGCTGGTGCATTTAAATAAGTGCTAGGTGCTCTTGTCTGGCTCCTGCGTTACATCCTTCAGGGCATCAGCTGACAATTTTTCCACTGAGATATAGCCAGCTGACATGTTTATTTAAAATAGCATGTATGCTGTCATCTGATAAATTTTCAATTGAGAGGAAATCACTAAATATATATATATTTTTTTTTTTTTTTTTTTATGTTTGTGTGACCAGCTGACGTATTAACCACCACTTGATAATCAGCTGACTTTTTTTTTCTTCAAGATATTGGGTTAGCTATAATTTGATAAATTTTCAATCGGGAGGAAATGACTAAAATTAATTTTTCTTTTAATGTGCTTGGGAGGTTACTGCTGCTCAAACCACCCACGGAACTGCAGCTGACATTCATGGAACTTCATGATACAACTCTCTGAAGCATGTTACAAGTTATCGGCTGAGAGAAACTTGGTCATGAAAATCTGTTGCTGGCTCGTGGACTATAATTAGTATTACATGTGGGTCTAGGATTGAGAAGGCGAATGCCTTGAAGATATTTTTCCAGTACTTTCTAAAAACGATTTATACTTAGTTTATTTCTTCTCAGAACGACATCTAGATTTTTCCAGTACTTTCTAAAAACAATTACTTCTGTACTTTTGAAGAAAAGTAATTATCTAGAAGGGTCTAAGGTTCGCACTTCATTTCCTTTTCTCATCGGATCAGGGAAAGTGGATGATTTCCAAGCACTTGCACTGAATGTTTTTAAATAATTCGTTTTTTTTTGTTTGTTCGGTTCATGAAATAATTAGAACCTGTGTATGTAATTTCGATGAAAGATGGGATTTGTGAATAAAGGGGACACAAAAACTTTAATGGCGTTGGAAAAAGATGTCATCAATAGATTTCATTTTGATTGGTTTAGTAAAGGGATAACATCGGAGATAGAATTGAACGATAGTGTAAAAAAGTCGCTGAACCCGGTGAATGTTATTGTGTTTGGTGTAACAGAGATATAATATATCATAGTGGTGGATTGAAATGTTTGAGCCATTCTAAATCAGCTAAACATAAAAAAGCTGTAAAATCCATGGAAGAAACGGTAATATTATAGTCTTCTTATGGAACAGAAAATAAAGAGGAAAACACAACAGTTGATTTAAACAGCAGAAAAATAAGAGTTGAATCAACAATCTGTGCATTTTTGGCTGAGAATTTGCTTCTTTTTACTGCTGGTCCAAAATTATTAGAAGCCAAAACTTTGGCAAAAGATCCTATCTTTTCTTCTAACCGCCTCATAATGATCTAGTTTTTGGGTTAATTCCACGGGCGTAACTAAATCACTCCAGGAATCTATGAAATGTTGTCTCATTTCCCTAGGGACTTTTCGCTTGATCTGGTCGGATATTATCAGATCTCTCAGTTGACTAAATTCGGTCACCTGAATCCCTTCTAACCACTGGTCAAAATAATTAGTTATTTCGTAAGCGAAATCTTTCCAGCTTTTTTTCTGAAGCCCTATTCGTCGTCACGAATTTAATTCTAAAATCTTCCGCGCTGATTCGGAATTTTTCTAACAATTTCCTCTTTACGAATTCGAAATTATCTGCCTGCTCTGAAGGTTCTCTCAAGATTACTTCTGATAACTCAAAAGGTAACATCCCCATCAAATTTGTAACCCATTGACTTTTCTCAATTTGGGCTCTCGAAGCTTGTTGCTCAAACAAGTCCAAATATAAAGAAATTTCCGTTTTTCCTAATTCAAATTTCGGTAAAACATTTTTTAAGATAATTTTTGGTTCTTTCTCTATCTGGCTAGAAGATAATGTAATTGTATCACTATCACGTTCTGCTCTGATTTTAGCCAATTCAAATTCTTTATCGGCCTTGTCTTTATCAAGACGCGCCTTCTCTAGCCGATCCTCCTCAAAAATTTTCAACTGGCTTAGGGCCATTTGTTCTTCATAGTAAGGCGCCTCCGTTATTTTTTTTACTAATTTCAGAATCGTATCTAGTGGCTGAGAGGTTGTGCTCTCGAAGCTGGTAGACGGGAGGTGCTGGGTTCGATCCCAATCGTGCCCGTCGGCCTAATCGTTAGGAGTTTTCGTGGTTTTCTTCGAGCCGTGGATTTATCCATGCGTAAATATGGGTTAGGTTCCCTTAGAAAGACCCCCACGAAGGGCACTCCTCCCGGGCCTATATCCCTAGTGTAGATAATTGGCCGTCAATAATCAACCCAACTCAACCCAGAATCGTATCTTTAGGTAAGACTTCTATTTCTAATTCCGCAGCTAAAGACTGCAAATCACATCTTCTGAACGTTGCTAAATTCGCCATATTTACAATTTTGAAATCCTGGCACAATAATTTACCCTACTCTATTTCATACATAAATGCACTGTAAAAATTCAGAATTTTGACCCCACCACACAATATAAACAATAATTACAAACAAATAAAATACACCAAAAAACATAAATTCATGAAATTTTGACTGCAGGTCACAGATTTTTAAAATTTTGAATTACAAGCAAACCAATTCCACATATAGGCTACAATTTGCCAAAAATAAAACCCATATATATCCTTAATTTGACGGAATTACTGACAGACCTCAACTTAATCTAACAACTTATTTAAATTCAAAATTTAATTCCTAAGCAATCTTCAACATAAGAGAACAAACACATTAAAAATTATGGCCGAAAAATACAATTATCATAATTTGCTTTTCACTAAAAAAAATTTTTAATTAAAAAAATATTAAAAGAATTTTTCAATTACTAGAAACAAGATGAATTTAAAGTTTGTTACACTTTTCATTTACCTTCAACACACAAAAAACATCTGTTGGTAATTAATATTTAAGATTTTTACTTATATTACCGAACACAAATAATTAAAGAAAAATTGCTTCCTGTCCAAAATTAAAAATATACACACTAAGCCTCCACTGAGAATAAAACAAGTGCTCACCTGGGTATAGCTCTGTCTGCGATTCTCGGTGGTGATTCTGCTTTCTTTTCTCTCCACACTGTCAGTAAAGTTCGGATGTTTCTGGTTCCTGGTTCAGCGGATGCAGTTTCAGATCAGCTCGGGTCTCTGCCTTGGCTTTGGCAGGTCACTTTGGGGTCGGTGGATCTTCCTCGAATCAGCGGAATCTGTCTCTCTATCACAGGATTCTGTACGAATTCGGCAAGTTGTCCTGCTCTGCCCCGATTCGGTATGTAGATTCAGGTTCCCAACGGCTGGTGTAGATTCTGAAGAAATTTGGCGAGTTGTCCTACTCTGCCCCGAATTTATAAAACTTTGTCACGCACGTTTCTTTCACCACTTTAAATCCCTTGAAGCTGCCACCATCTGTAAAAACTCCGGCGGGATTTATAAAATTCGAACTGGTAGCTGTGGCTAACCGGAGTAATTACTATAGCTGATTTTTAAAAGAAATATTTCTTTTATTTGTAACATCAACTTACAAAACATTCCTCCGATAGATTTCGGTATTAACATAAATTAAGGAGTGCGTGAGATGCGGGGATTATAAACCATGCGATAGTCTTTAAGTCTCTTCTTTCGATCTCTTCGCTCGAAATACTCTTGTTATAGACTTTGATTTAGACCTCCGAATGAGGCAATACGATTTAACTGGACAGGGTGTCCTTGGGGATGCCTGGATGGCTTCTCGGAAATCTCTCTCACAGATCGGGGCATCTGTTTCCTCCGGCTTCCCCTGCGCTGCTCGTTTCTCCGCCATGCTCGGCTTCTTAGGGTCACATCCTACCCTTTTGCCTCCAAAAAACCATCTCCCTCTCATCTTCTCTTCTTCCTCCAGCCTCCGAAAAAAGGGGGGCAGGGGAAGGTTCATCCCGGCCTCTTAAACTTACGGCAGCCTATCGTTGTGGATATCTGGTTCTCATTCGCAGATTTTAAAGGACTTCCTTTGGCGTCCGATAGTCTCTGGGCAAACCTCTCCATCTGCGACCTCACAAGTAGAATAAATAATTAGTTAACGTCGGATAGTCGCCATGCCGTCTCAAGTATTGTTCATAAAATGTCCACACCATTCAGCATAGGAGATTGATCGTTCCTTTTGATCTGACCCGACAACTCCGGGGGTCGATCGGTCACAAGTTAGTACCTACGCTGGGATATTGGGAAAATGTCACAGCATACATTAAATGCACTAAATACATGGTCGAAAAGTTACCATATGACAACTCTGCATTAATTACACTTACATGTTTAAATCCTCTACTAAGAGGTCAAACAACAACTTTTATTGGTTTTCTTAAACTGTCAGATTTAATGACAACTGTACTCACCCCTAATGAAAAAAATGGATTAGATGAAGAACTTAAAACTTACAGATTGATGAGAATGTAACTGAAAACGTGGTTTATAATTTTTCATTAAATAATGTGGATACAATCAAAACTTAAATGTATTAATGAATATTTGTCAGGAATATTTGAAATGTCTTTGTTTTTTGAGCAAAAAAGAACTGTCTTTTAGCAAAATTAGTAAACACTGCATTGGCATGTTTTCATGGACCTGTTGTTGAGGGAGCATTCAGTTTAATGCAAAACACAATTACAGATCACTGTACTAGTTTAGATATCGAAGGTTTGGACAGTTACCAAACAATAAAATATTATCTCAAGGCAAACAATATGGCATCTCTTGAAGTTTTTTATTCGACTGAATGTCTAGAAACAAACCCTGTTGAAAAACGTCTTTTAACTAATATGATCAATAGTAAGAAATTATATAGTGAATATTTAAAGACAAAAGTGGAAAAATCAAAATATGATGAACATTTAGCAAAGAGGAGTGCATCCAGTAATAAATTTCAAATTCATGTTTCCACAAATGTTCAAGAAATGTTTCCTCAAAAGCAATTAATCAAGGTTCATCTTCACAGTCCCCCAAGAGAAGTGCTAAGCTTTGTTTCATTTTTAGCTTTTGTTAGCATTACATTTTGTGGATTTTTAATACATTTTTTCTTTAGCGCAGCTTGTCCCCAATGGGACCTTGTGTCTTTAAACCCCTATATAACCAACCAACCAAGCCTTGAGAAATGAAACTAATGACTGACCTGTACCCAACAAAAAAATTAGATTGGTAGCAGTAGCTAAAAAAAAAACAATCTGCACTTACAAGCTTTTTGAAAAGAAAATTATCATTTTCAAATATGATGCTATTATTCTATATTATTTTAATAGAAAAAGTTTATATTTTAAATTTTTTTATTAATTTTTAAAATAATCAAGGTTATAGTAATGTAAATAGAATATTATATATATTTTGTTATTGATTCATAAAAAAATAATATAGTGATTAGAGCGTAAAATGTATTTTTAAATATATGTGCTTGTAGATGAGAAATGCAATTAGTAAGAAAAAATCAAATAATCTCAATAGAAGGTGGACATTAATATTTACAATCTTGTTGTAAACATTGACTGGATCATGTGTCATTGTATAGTAATTTATATAGTTCCCACAAATGAATCCCCCCCCCCCCCCCTGGGTTTAGAAACTTTCAGAAAATATTTTTTGACCCAGAATCACCCCTGCCACACACATTTATTTAACTGCCTGTTGAAAGAAAATACATTTTTGCTTTTGTAAAATTTTATACACGAGAGAAATTATTGGCAACACTGGAATTATTAACGACACCAGAATTCTCAGAATCTTCATAGTAGACTTGTATCGGCTTCCTTCTATAATTCTTTTGAGATCCTTTGCTGCACCTTCTTCTGACGATATTTTTGTCTCCATAAAGACACCAGAATTCTCAATATCTGCATAGTAGACTTGTATCGGCTTCCTTCTATAATTCTTTTGAGATATTTTGCTGCACCTGCTTCTGAGGATATTTTTATCTCTATACAGATTTACTCTCTCCAAACAGACACCAAAATTCTCAGTATCTTCATAGTAGACTTGTATCTGCTTTCTTCTAGAATTCTTTTGAGATCTTTTGCTGCGTCTTCTTCTGACGATATTTTTGTCTCCATACAGACACCAGAATTCTCAGTATCTTCATAGTAGACATACAGGGTCTGTTCTGAAATTAGTAGGACTGTTTTTTTCCTGGGCGAACGAGAGGCGGTTAGCGCGCGTACGGTCGGGGGAGTGGGATATTGGGAATCCTGGGAAAAATCTCTATACAGATTTACTCTTTCCAAACAGACACCAAAATTCTCAGTATCTTCATAGCAGACTTGTATCTGCTTTCTTCTAGAATTCTTTTGAGATCTTTTGCTGCGTCTTCTTCTGATGATATTTTTGTCTCCATACAGACACCAGAATTCTCAGTATCTTCATAGTAGACATACAGGGTCTGTTCTGAAATTAGTAGGACTGTTTTTTTCCTGAGCGAACGAGAGGCGGTTTGCGTGCATACGATCGGTGGAGGGGGATATTGGGAATGATGGGAAAAATCGGCTCTCGGCCGTTGAAGAGAGCAAGTCGCTTGTACTGTGAACCCCTGTCGAAATGCCTCGTCACGGAGACTCATAGAGAGTTTTCTGGAGCAGCGATACACGATCAAATTTTGTGTAAAGCTTGGTAAAACGGGCAAAGAGACTCACGACATAATTAAGGAGGCCTACGGTGATTCTACCATGGGTAGATCGGGTGTTTTTGAGTGGCACAAGCTGAAGCGAGAAGGTAGGGAAAGAGTAGAAGACGACGACCGCTCCAGACGCCCTTCGACCAGCAAGACCAAAGAAAATGTGTCGCAAGTGAAAAATTTACCGAACAGTGATTGTAGGATGAATATCAGAATGATTGTTGATGAATTGAGCATTCCTCAAACCCAAGTTTTTGAGATCGTGACAACGCGCCGAGCCACATAACGTTTCGCGTAGTGGAGTATCTTGCCCAGCACAATGTGGCAACACTGCCTCATCCCCCCCTACAGCCCCGACTTGGCCCCGCCAGACTTTTTTCTATCACCGAGAATAAAATCGACTGTCAAGGGGAAGCATCACGGCTCGGTAGAGGCGGTTCAACAGGCCGTGACGAAGGAGCTAAACAGCATTCCGGTCCAGGCGTTCCTGGAGGCGTACAAAAACTGGAAAACTCATTGACAGCAGTGTGTAGATGCGGAAGGTTGCTACTTTGAAAAATTCTAATCGTTTGTACTATTCTCATGAATATTTTAAAAAAAAATGAGTCCTACTAATTTCAGAACAGACCCTGTAGTAGGCTTCCTTCTATAATTCTTTTGAGATTTTTTGCTGTGCCTGCTCCTGACTATATTTTTGTCTCCAGTCATAGTTTCTCTCTGTTTCTGGAGATGGTCTACATTTCCAGATATACATACATTTTTCATCCTGTTTTCATTCTTGATTTCTCTGTCATTTCTTGTAATGTTAGAAAGCAAGTCAAAACGTCCACTTATGAAGTAAGAATTACTGTACTCTTTATGATTTTTAGTGTAGATTTGACGGGCATTTTCACCTTCCAAATCTGTGACTATTTTAAATCCATACAGATTTACCTGCCTGATGAAAAAAGTTACATTTTTGCTTTTGTAAAATTTAGTACACGAGAGAAATTATTGGCAACACCGGAATTATTAATGACACCAGAATTCTCAGTATCTTCATAATAGACTTGTATCGGTTTCTTTCTATAATTCTTTTGAGATCCCTGCTTCTGCCTATTTTTGTCTCCAGTCGTAGTTTCTCTTTGTTTCTGGAGATGGTCTACATTTCCAGATATACATATATTTTTCATCATATTTTCATTCTGCATTTCTCTGCCATTTCTTGTAATGTTAGAAAGGAAGCCAAAACGTCCACTTATGAAGTAAGAATTACTGTACTCTTTATGATTTTTATTGTGGATGTGACGGGCATTTTCACCTTCCAAATCTGTGACTATTTTAAATCCATACAGATTTACCTGCCTGATGAAAAAAGTTACATTTTTGCTTTTGTAAAATTTAGTACACGAGAGAAATTATTGGCAACACCGGAATTATTAATGACACCAGAATTTTCAGTATCTTCATAATAGACTTGTATCGGTTTCTTTCTATAGTTCTTTTGAGATCCCTGCTTCTGCCTATTTTTATCTCCAATCGTAGTTTCTCCCTGTTTCTGGAGATGGTCTACATTTCCAGATATACATATATTTTTCATCATGTTTTCATTCTGCATTTCTCTACCATTTCTTGTAATGTTAGAAAGGAAGTCAAAACGTCCACGTATGAAGTAAGAATTACTGTACTCTTTAAGATTTTTATTGCGGATGTGACGGGCATTTTCACCTTCCAAACGTATGACTATTTTAAATCCATGCAGATTTAACTGCCTGATGAAAGAAGTTACGTTTTTGCTTTTGTAAAATTTAGTAAGTTTTACACCGGAATTCTCAGTATCTTCAGAGTAGACTTGTATCGGCTTCCTTCTATAATTCTTTTGAGATCTTT
Organism: Maratus michaelseni; assembly: GCA_963931845.1. Lineage (NCBI taxonomy): Eukaryota > Metazoa > Arthropoda > Arachnida > Araneae > Salticidae > Maratus > Maratus michaelseni. Next base: position 362,160,807 of record OZ007586.1, on the reverse strand, counting down.
TGCTGTGCCTGCTTCTGACTATATTTTTGTCTCCAGTCATAGTTTCTCTTTGTTTACTTTGTCTCTTTGTTCGCTTTGTCTACATTTCTAGATATACATATATTTGTCATCATGTTTTCATTCTTGATTTCTCTGCCATTTCTTTTAATGTTAGAAAGGAAGTCGAAACGTCCATGTATGCTTTTTGAATTATTGTCAAACTTACGTGTTTTCTTTTCCTATTTTTTACATTAGAAATATTGGAATCGGCCATATTACTTACAGAAAAATAAAAATAATTATATATTAAAACCGAAAATTGAATATAAAAGAATCGAAAGCAAAAAACGTAAAGATAAACAATACGGCTTCAGCAGTTACTGTTTCAGGAATTGCGAAGAAGTTACTGTTGCACGGTATTAGTACCTTAGACACGAAAATTATTTAAATCAGAATTGTAAAATAATGAAATTATATTTCATATTCAAAACAGATTTAATAAACAAAACAGCTTAATTAAAAATTGCCTTGGAAAAAGGATTACGATCCCTACTGAAATTAGCGCTAGCTTGAATTTTTTCAGAAAAAAATTCAAATTTTCTTCATGAAACAACTTGAATTCGGCCATATTAACCATAATTACATACTAAAATCCATACGTAATAAGGAAAAAATTAAAATAAATATTGAAAAACGGGAAAATGATTGCTTGAAAAATAAACAATTCAGTTACAGTTTACATTTGCAAATATTGTGCAGAAACAGAAACAGAAACCTCCCACTCGTGGACAGCCAACCTCTCGGCATAGGACCTATGAGTCCACGAGGGGAAAACCTATATCTACCAGGAACCCCAGTGTCCAAAGACCCGGAATCCCCAGCAAGTTAAAAAAAAAAAAAAATCACTCGAGCTACCCAATATTGCTTATTGCTGGGTGAGCCCAAAGTTATTACATGTATATAAGTTCTATATGAATATACTGATAAGATTACATAATAATATTAAAGATAAATATTTACAGATATTTACAATAATAATATTGTACTTAAAATTTTCAATTGTATTATACACTAGTCTATTAAGTCTTTTAAAACATAGTTTTTAAAATCTATAGATCTAGAATTTTATATAGGTTATAATAATTCTTTGATATATGAAAAGTTTTTATTTAGGACATTATACTTTTTATCTAACTTTTCGTAATTGGAAGCGTCTAATAGCACACGTTATAGGTTTCTCTTTAATGTTTTATTTATATTGAAGTTAAAATGGTATTCCATAAGAGGGCAGTTACCGAAGATGTAGTGTATAGGAGTTCCAGAGTTTTTGTCACAAGGACATCTATCCGTGGTTCTTTTACCAATTTTATATAAAAAGCTTGGGAAGCTTCAAAGAGTTTTAAAAATAACTCTTTAGAATGGATTCTGGAAATGGTAAGACAGAGATGTCATCATAATGGTCTTCTGTAATTGCATTTTTTTGCGAGAAGGTCTGCCGTTACCAGTGGTGCCTACATGTGCTCTAATCCACGCTATTTTTATGAATTTATTGGGGTTTTGTAGTAAACTATTGTAGATATTTAAAATTATGGAGTTTCGAGGAAAAAAAAGAATTATCTTGAGTGCATCTAAGGATGAGCGACTATCTGTCAAAATAAGGGCTGATGTAAATTGTGATTGTGTTAACAAAACTATGGCTTCCTGGATCGCATATAATTCGGCTTGGTAAATTGGGTGTGGTCTTACTGCATGATCATGGATGAAGTTATTATTAAGAGAGACTGAATATGCACTTGCCACTCCATTTCTCATAGATGATCCATCTGTAAAAATTTGTAGATGATTTTCCAATATTATGTTTTCTGTCAGGTTATCTATAATTTCTATATTTTTCAACTTGTAATATTCTGGAAATTTATAAGTTGCTTCCCGTTGCATAAGATTATTGTATATTATTGTATTGTTGATGTTAAGTGATCTGTTTCCTTGCTTTATCTCATAGACTTGGAATTCGTTTGGTATTTTGATGGTAATTGGAGGCACTCCAGTTAAAATATTTAATGCGTCATTTGAAATACTTCGGTAAGTTCTTATGATGTTTAACAATGCTATTCTCTGAATTGATCTAAGGATTCTGATGCCGTGGCAATTCAAGTTTGGATACCAGAATTCGGAGCCATAAAGAATCTGTCTTTCAATAACTGTTTGATACCAGATATTCTTGAGGAAGGGACTGATTCCCTTGTTGTAATTGTGGAAACTTTTAAAGGCCGAAACAAATTGGGCGATCTTAGCTTTTAAAATACTTAGGTGCGATTGAAATTTTAATTTTTGGTCTAGTATAATTCCTAAATATTGTAGATTTTTAACAATTTTTATAGATTTCTGTTTTATTTTGAAAATTGGCTTTCGATTATTAAGGAGGTTCCTTCCAAATAGGAGTGCTTGTGTTTTTTCTTCTGAGATAGTTAGATTAAGCTCTGAGCATATATTGACGAATGTTTCTATACGACTGTTAGCAGTTTGTTCCAATGATGATCTGGTATTGCCGTCGTACTCACTGAAGGCAATACCAGATCATCATTGGAACAAACTGCTTGCAGGATACAATATGATAAAGCTTTGCTTCAGGTATGTTAATTTACATCAAGATCATGAGTAATGGAATTTTATTTAATAATTAACCCGCCGTAACAGCTAAAAGAACTTGATTACAAAAAAAAAAAAGAAAACATCGTGAATGCCACCGATTTCAGCGCCATCTTGAATATTTTTCCTGCAACTTAACTGTAAGTTTCACTTTTTACATCGGCATACACAAGTTTTAGGCGTTCGCAGATTTGATTTTTTTTTTTACATGCAAGACATTTTATACCAAATCAAGGACGCTCTAGAACTTTGTAATAGACTTTTTCATATCTGGTATCTTTTTTGAGATAGAAACACTAACTCTGCAGTTCGCCATTAAGTCATGACTGCAGCTCATTTGGTTCATCAGTTTTTTCAGGCAAAAAGAAATTAAGGAATCACCCTGTGTAGTATAGTATGATTACAATGCAAAAAAAAATATATATATAATTATGATAATATGTGAAAGAAAATATATTCTTTATGGAAAATCATATGGTAATATACGAGGGCAGTTTGATAAGTCCTTGACTTTGAAATGAAAAAACCATATACATACCAAACTGCATTTTATTTTTTGACATAATCTCCTTTCATAATGATACTTTTTCCACCGAACTAACTCTTTTAATCCTTCCAAAAAATAAGATTTCTCAAACTCCTTAAAATAGGCATTTGTGGCATTAATGATCTTAGAATTTGAAGAAAATCTCTTTCTACCAAGCCATTTTTTTAAATTTGGAAAAAGAAAAAAGTCACTGGGGGCCAGGTCAGAAGAGTAGGGTGGATAAGGAAGCAATTCGTATCGTAATTCAACCAATTTAGTGGCTGCGATTGCAGACGAATGCGCTGGCACATTGTCGTGATGAAAAAGCACTTTTTTCTTGGACAAATGGGGCTGGTTTTCTTTCAATTTTGCATTAAAACGGTCTAAAAAATCAGCATAATACTGTCCGGTGATCGTTTTTCCTTTTTCCAGATACTCAATGAGGATTACGCCCTTTGAGTCCCAGAAAACTGTGGCCATAATCTTTCCGGCCGATGGAACTGTTTTTGCCTTTTTCGGAGCACGTTCATTAGAAGTCCACTGTTTAGACTGTTCTTTCATTTCTGGTGTGTATTAATGTATCCATGTTTCATCAACTGTAACATAATGCCGCAAAAATTTGCTTGAATTGCGCTCGATTTTGTCCAAACATTGCTTTGAAATGGTTGCACGAGTCCGCTTTTGATCCATTGTCAGCGATCTCGGCACCCATCTTGCTGATAATTTTTTCATGCCAACTGCTCATGCAAGATATTGAATACGCGTTCATTTGAAATGTTTACCTCCTTAGCTATCTCACATACTTTCACACGGCAGTCTTTTAAAACGATATCATGGATTTTGTTGACCATTTCTTCAGTCGTGATCTTAATTGGACATCTAGAACGTTCTGCATCTGTTGTGGCTCGTACGGCCACAACGAAATTCCGTAAACCACTTGTGAACCATACCATGTGATGGAGTAGAGTCCCCATAATATTTTTTCAACTTTTATTCAGTTTCGGTAATTGTTTTTCCGCGCAAAAAATAGTGTTTTATCAAAACACGAAATTCATTTTTCTCCATAATCAAAACAAACACGCCAATCGTTTGCTTTTGAACCCAGTAGAACACAGTGTGTTTAAAATATCGTCTGCAAATTGCACGAATGTTGCCGCAGATAATAATAAATTGAAAACATAATAAGAGTGCGATCAGACCGCCACCTTATTTTAAAGTCACGGAGATATCAAACTTCCCTCGTAAAAAAGATTATAAATAATTTAAAAAAATCAGTTTTTCTGTATTCAAATATAGTACAACTTTAGATTTTCTCAATATATTCTAATCATACATAGCTTAATTTAACTTTTATTATTTCAAAAAATAAACACTTATTTCTGTTACTTGTTTCATTTTTATCAATACTGTGTTTGAATCGCCGAACAATGAATCAAAGGCAGTGGTCCTTCTTACAAGGAATAGTCCAGTCAATCTAGACTTCAATCTGCCTGGAAAGTTTTGGAGAAGTTTTTTTCTCTTTCTTCCTTTATTTGTTTGGGTGTGCTGAACACGAATTTCAACTTTGCCACCTCGTATCTGGTCTGCTTAAAAAATTATAAGCCAAAAACCATGAAAAAATCGGAGTTTTTTCGGTTTTTCCCTTGTATTCCGGAAAGGGTTAAATTTTTTTGAAAAAATTATTGCACCAAATTAAACTAGAGAACATTCCCTACATTTTTCATATACAATGTTTTTTTCTAAGATGAATAGTTTTGGCCTACGAGTAAAATGAATTTTAGTGATATAATTGAAATTCCATCATCGGAGGGCGAAAACCTCAGAGGAATAATTTACTAGAGACCACATCTCTTTGTTATATTGTTGAAAATCCGGTTTCAGGATCAGCTCGGATTGGCGCTTTAAAAACTGTCTGTTTTGGCGGTGATCGCTTTCTTGGCAACTTCGATTTCATTCTCCCAATAAAAATAAACGTAAACAAACCAAAGCGAAACGAAACTGATACACAAAACTGATACACAACTGATACACAAACTGATACACAAAATTAAGGGGCATAAAATCTTGGTCAAGTTTTTTTTTCTTTACAATTATTGAAAATAATAACCACAGGCAACTACTGAAGATGTTGACTTCTAAACAATACTTGCTGTCATAATTAGATGCTATAAAACCTTCTAAAATACAAAATGGCTACTTTATGATTTTAGGTAGATTTCGTAAGAAATACTACCTATTACATTCTCCCCTATGTTGGAATTTCTGAAAAGTTTTTGCAGATCTACGCCGATCATCACTTCCAGAACCCAAAACCACCCCCAATTCAAAACTTTTATCTATCTAGATCACTTTTTTATGGACACGATAACTTCAAAAATTCTGCACAAATCTCTTCCAAACTGATACACAAAATTAAGGGGCATAAAATCTTGGTCAAGTTCGATAATGGGCAAAATCGAACCAAAGGGGGGGGGGGGGTGAAAACAGAAAAAATCCCCATAACCTCTTAAATATGATACGTATCGAATCCGTTTAAAGTTATTAATACTTCTAGAAAAAGGGCCGAAAATTTATGTATGACATATTTTTGATATCATTAAGAATGACCTCAAGGGGGGGGGGGGGGGATAGGGTTTAAGAAGAAAAGAATTCAAAACTTCGTCAATTCACAAGATATCAAATCTGCTTAAATTTATTATACATCCTCTTAATAGTATCTACAACTTTTACTTTGACAAGTTTTTTTATAAGACCAACTCTTATAGCCCGAAAGAAAAAAAAAATTCCTGTCTACAGACACAGGTAGATTTTGAAGTGGGTGGTCAAAACTGCCGCATCAAAAGGTCATTTCTTCTGCAATTCCCAATAAACAGGTGCCCCACTATCTGTATTTTCAAAATCTACCTGTGCCTGTAGGCAGAGCCGTCAGGAAATTGTTTCATTAATTTGTGATCGGAAATGTATGAAATTGTCAGGTGTTCTTATTTAGAAAGTTTGTAATCAAAAGATGCTTTCAATAAAAGCAGAAGATATTTCAGAAAAGTCCTGATGCGGTCGTTTCTTTGCAGCTGAAAATGGAACAATTTTGTGGCATTTTGATTTAATAAGTTCTTAAAAGGACTGTTTGGAATTTAAAATATTAGTCAATCTCTAGCGAAACAACAAGAGCACAGACAGGCACAGACGCAATATAAAGTTTCGGCGGGAAAATGGGGGAAATAATTCCAAGTAGATTTTGGCGGGAGAAAAATCAGTTTGGCGGAATAAATCTACCACCTCCACCTCTGATGTCGGTTAACGAAAAGGTTGCCAATGTGGGGTCTAGTTTATTGTAAGGTCTATGGCGAAAACGCAATCTAATCTCTATGCATCCATTTTAAACACCAATTTGAAACTGTTTAGTTATTTTTGGTTGCATTTCAAATCTTTCTTCATTTTCTTACCAAGTTTTAAACCTTTTATAGCACTGAAAAGTAAATTGAAATCAGGTGATTAGGAAAGATATAAAAACACAATCACTCTACATAGATGAGAGAACCAATTTTTATTTTTCTAGTAATCTGATTTAAGTAAATTATAAGTATTGTAAGTTTGATATAATAATAACTTACCTGGAAGATTATAAACAGGAAAAAAGAGGAATGAAGTGTTGTTCTCCAATTAATGTCGTTTTGGTCGCTTTGAAGGGCCTGGTTGATGTTCTTCAACAGGAGGTTCATCAGTATCCTCTTCTTCATCATCATCACTTGATGACTCAGGTTGTGTCTACACTTGACTTAAAATATCCTGTATTGGATCGTCAACTTCTGCTTCCAAGTCATCTTCGGCGAGCAAGAAGCTGACATTGTCACAATGGCCATTACAGTTCAGGCAGAGGAGCGAACAAAATAAACCTGCTTTCTTACAGTCACACATTCCACTACATTTTGTTTTGCATTTGCAGGATATTTTTTTCAGAATAGTTTCTGGTGCGGGAGGTTTGGCAGTTTTTATGGGTATAATGCCTCTCTTGGTTTTATTCCAGCCCCATTCCTCAGCATTTTTACAGTGACCTAGTCATAGCTGTACTTGGTGGTAAACTCGCAGACAGTGATATCGAGCTGCACCTTCTGTTGGAGAGAGCGATGCAATATTTGCAGCGGTGTTAAAAACAGATTTTATGTTGCATCTGTACCTCAGGCTGTTTAGGGAAGGTGTTGTTTTCCCTCTGAATATGTACAGGTATACCAGAAACAACAGCCCAGCTTTAATAACATCGTCTGCTACAGCACTGGGTTTTTTTAATATATCGTCTTACTGCAGTAATGATGCTGTGAGCTAGTGCAGTACTCCTGTTCTTCCATTTATCAAGGTCTCCTTTTCTTTTTCTCAAAAGCAGTGTCTCTGTGAAAATCTTTAGGGTTTCTGGAATGAGTGAGTCATTCTCGTTATAAAACTCATCTGGAAGAGGATACTGAGTAGTTTTGTAAACCTGAGACCGAATATCTTTAGCCACTATCTTCGCCGCAGTCCGGAGAATACGTAGTCGTCCTTCCAGGGGAGATGAACATCGTTGTTGATCCAAACATCAGTCAAAATCTTATGACCTGTGTTCTTGAAGCAAACAATAGGTACCTTGTTTGCAGTGGTTGATATAACAATGTCTTCTTTATACTTGTTTAGAAGGTGTGCTTTAACTGTTTTCTCAGAAGGGCAGTATTCACCTGCTTTAATCTGGTTGGTTAATTCTTCTATAGAAAATTGGCATTGTTCTTCCTTTTCCTCCAGATATGAAAATATGACTTGCATGGCTGTGCCCATGTCAGTGGCAAATAGACCTCTTTTCTGCGGCTCTGTGGGTTTTGCGCGCTGATACAGCTTTTTCATACATTTCAAATGATACTGACCATCAGCAGCAACCAAGTCAGTCACATGATCTAGTCTACGGGTTATGGCGCGCCCCCACTCATATCACGATTTTCAGCAAGTTGTTTAATTTTTTCAAGAACTGTCAATGAACGAATTGTGTACACTATATTTCGTTTTGTTATTGTTTTATGAATTTCTTCTGCTTTAAAGTGTGGTGGAATTTTTTCTCCACACAAAAAGTAATGGGTTCGTAACGAAAACTTTTGTACTGCTGAACGTAATTGGGGTTGGTTTTCAACGCCTTCAGAAACCCTCTTCAAGTGGGCATCAATGAACTTTTCATTTGTGTACTTTTTACGACATTTTTCGTGGACTCTTAGAAACTCCTTTCTCATTAAAAAATTCCTTTTTCCATCTTTTCATTTTTAACTTGTTAATCTGAAGGACTCAACACCTTTTGATTTCACTTCTGTTATTTTAGTTCCGTCTTCTAACTCTGTATCACAGATAAAACACTTCTCTGCCATCATGAATATCACTTCACGTCTCACTGAACCGTTTGTAACATATAATCTGTAATTAAATGCAAACTACACATACTTTAAGGCAATACAAGTAATGCATAACCGACTGACGAAACGTCTAAAAACAAACTGAGAGCTGAGCTTTCAAATTCAACACGTGCCAAAAAAGCCCTGAAGGAGAGGTGGTAAAGGGAAAGATGACCCTTGTGATATCATGTGCGTGGTGCCATGGGGCTGTTTCAAGGATACCCTCCCATGCGTTTTGCATTCACAAAAACATTACATTCAGAGTTTTCGCCTTGCAATGATGGAATTTCAATTTATATCATTAAAATTCCTTTTACTGGTATTCCAAAACTATTAATCATAGAAAAAAAACTGTATATGAAAAATGTAGGAAATTTTCTCTAGTTTAATTTGGTACAATAATTTTTTTAAAATTTTTTAACCCTTTCCGGAATACAAGGGAAAAACTGAAAAAACTCTGATTTTTTCATGGTTTTTGGCTTATAATTTTTTAAGCAGACCAGATACGAGGTGGCAAAGTTTAAATTCGTGTTCAGCACCCCCAAAAACATAAAGGAAGAAAGATAAAAAAAAAACTTCTCCAAAACTTTCCAGGCAGAAGCCTTTTTTGGTCTAAATTTACTGGACTAGAAGGTCTCCTTAAAGCGCATACTCAGAAAATTTTGAAAAAATGCTAATGAAGCTACACATGTATGTAATAAAGGAACAGTGAAATTTAGCTGCGGAATCCCAGTAGAAAATTTGCAAAAAAAATAAAATACTTTCGAGTATTTGGTGCAAAAACACATGATTTGGCTAGCAACATTTTTCCTTCACCAATTTGAATGTGCAATATTTAATGAATTTAAACTTAAACGATGAAATATTTATTATATTTTGTATAATATATACAAGCTGCTTGTTGTTGCAGTTATTTATTTTTACCACTGAAAAAATATGTTCTACAGGGTGTTTTTTTTTTAAACTGACGCTATTCAGAGCCGCCTGTAGCTCGTTCTAATAACTGGATTGATACAAAATTTTGTGAATGGACTAAGAAAACCATGAGAAAAAGATTCCAACAAAAAAAAATTAGTTTCAATCACCGCCGATAGGGGGAAATGTGGCGCTGTACATTGAAAAAAACATCAAAAACAGACAAAATTAATAATTTGGATTAAATGCCATGTTTTATTCATCATTTACACTTTCCCTTTCGTTGATCGCAGTTGAAACATCCATTATCACTTTTTCTGCCACCGATTTACGTCCTCTGCCTGACCTAACTGCTAGCGAGCCTGTTTCTTCGAATTTCAGAATCATTGCTTTAAATACTTGAACGGATAAAGGTCCTTTGCGCAGTTTATGGCGTGTTCTAAGTAAACGAAGAGCGGCTGGTGCATTGCACTGGTTACAATAATAGAACTTCACAAGTAACGCGCGCTGCGGTAACGTGAAATTCATTTTCAACCTGAGCTGAAATTGTTTCTTGGTGTTTTTCGCATGCATTTATAACTTAAACTATTGGCGCTACTGTCGCTTGCGTAGGTAAAAATTTGCATTTTCATTTATTGCCCGTATTTTATGCTAATTCTCAGCTGCATAAATTACCACAGCGCCACATTTCCCCCTATCGGTGGTGATTGGAACTATTTTTTTTTGTTGGAATCTTTTTTCCCATGGTTTTCTTAGTCCATTCACAAAATTTTATATCAATCCAGTTATTAGAACAAGCTACAGGCGGCTCTGAATAGCGCCAGTTAAAAAAAAAAACACCCTGTATGTTTTGGAAACTGCAAATATGTATTTTATGTTATAGCGAAGCTGACATTTAAGTTATATGTATTATTGAATTATTGAATCTGTGTGTTTATTTTCACTTTTAGTTAACAATCGAAATTTTAAAAATATATGAATCTGAAAGGCATATTAAAGTAAGCGAAGAGTTTGAAGAAATTCTTGTTATGAGACCTGTCTATGTGATTTTTGTAAAATTTGAAAGCGTAAAATTGTCATAAACTTAAAAAATTATACGAATAGGTTAATTCTATGACTCATGATACCATACCCTCTTGTTCAGAATCGTTTGCATTTTACGTTCAACTTTTTCAACTCTCTGTAAGTTTGCATTAATATTAATTTAAAATATTTTTTTTAATTAGATTAAATAAATCGCTCACGTTTTTTCTCTATTTATTACCGATTGAATGAAATTTTAACCATTGTTTTATCCTCCATTCCACGATTTTTCCCATTTTAAATGGCTTCAACAGTTGTACAAGTAATTTTTAAATGTATTTTAAAAGGAAAAGCCCGATACAAACGGCTTCGTTATACATTTCTATATCGAAGAAGTCGTTGTTTCCATAGCAACAAAAACTTTCTTGAATGGACAATGTTCAGAATCGGGCTTATCTTTGAACTTGAAACAATTTTAATCAATTTAAATTTTGTTTTAAATCGTAAAATACAATCGTTAAATTCTAATATACAGGGTGGTCATAAAAAAACTTTGCCGATATATGGAGCTCTAGCGGCCGGTCCGTTCAACCAATCGAGGTGAGATTTCAGATATAGTTATTCAGATGTATGAGCTCGGGATTCTGTGAACGGCAACAAAGTGCTGCTCACGGTTACGGTTATAGGTAGAGAAACTCGAAATTTTCCAATGGCAACGCCCATTTTTTTTGTCGCAAAATGCTCAGCGCATGCGATAACCCTAAAGAACGTTGAAACCGTACGTGTATCGCTAGAAACGGACTCGTTATGCGCGCACAAAACAGCTTTGCGAACGGCCAAAAAAAACACACAATCGGGGCGCACGGAGGAAATTTGCATATGACACAGAGTCAGTACACCAATCACTGATTACAACACTGATTGGAGAAAAGAAAACTTTTATTTTGATTACACATTTTCCACATGAGGGCCATCACAGGCAATTACACATTGCATGTGGGCGACTGTGGACAATACAGCCGAACGTAACATCGAATGAAGGATGTTTGTAATTTCACGTTTGATAGAATCTGTCAAATCCGGCAAAGTTTGCGGATTGTACATGTACACTCTAGATTTGAGATATCCCCAGAACCAGAAATCCATAGCAGTGAGGTCGGGGGATCGCGGAGGCCACGGAAATGGAAAATGGCGTGAGATGAAACGGTCGCCAAAATGCTGTTCCAGGACCCTGCGAACAGACTTCGCTATATGTGGAGGTGCATCATCTTGCATCCAAACGAAGTCATTCAGTGCATTTCGCTGAAGCAATTCTGGTATGACGTAATTTTGCAGCATTGCCGTATAGCGGGAGCCTGTTGCAGAGCAAGTTACAAATCCCGTTGGTGTCGCTTCCTCAAAGAAGTACGGCCCGAGAATATTTGTGCCTGCAATGCCGCACCTCACAGTAACTTTGACGTCTTATAAAGGTACTGGTGCCGCAGCGTGCGGATTCATGTCTGCCCAGTGCACACAATTTTTGGTGTTGACGCTGCCAGTTAAGGTGAAATGTGCCTCGTCCGTTCATAATATGCGAAGAGGTCAGTCGTTATCCCCATCATATCGGATAAGAAATTCATTAGCAAAGTCTATACGTTGTTGATGGTCACCCACTTCCAACATCTGGACGCGCTGATACAGGTAAGGAAACATGCGGATTACATAGCGCAGTAGCTTTAGGATCGTTGATTTCGGTATATCCAATACACGAGATGCACCTCTTGCAGTTTGCATGTGTCCTGTAGTCATTGTGTGATGTACTTTCATAACAGTATCCTCAGGAACAGTTGGACGTCTGGATCGCGGTCTATCACAGGTGCAGCCAGTTTCTTCGAATTTCTTTACTAAATCACGAAGAGCTTGCGATCCACGTGGGCCACGTATTTGGCAATGGTTTCGACGGTAAACACGCAAGGTTTTTCGCAGCATTCATCCCATTTTGATAATAGAATTTTACCATTTCACCACGAACTGTCGCTGGAAGAGTCATTTCGTCGGCATGTACATGCTCCCGACTGAAGAACTAACATTCCCACCCCACTTTTTATCCGTTTTCTACGCTGACTATCTGGCGAACGGCGTTCCGTGATTGGTGTTTTGCCTCTGTCATATGCAAATTTCCTTCATGCGCCCTGATCGTGTTTTTTTGGCCGTTCACAGAGCTGTTTTTGTGCGTCCATAACGCGTCCGTTTATTGCGATACACGTACCGTTCCAACGCTCTTTAGGGTTTTCGCATGCGCTGAGCATTTTGCGATGAAAAAAAAATGGGCGTTGCCATTTGAAAATTTCGACTTTCTGTAGCTATAACCGTAACCGTGAGCGCCAATTTGTTGCCGTTCACAGAATACCGAGCTCATACCTGTGAATAACTATATCTGAAATCTCATCTCGATCGGTTGAACGGACCGGCCGCTAGAGTTCGCTATATCGGCAAAGTTTCTTTATGACCACCTTGTATATACATATAAATGTGTACACAAAATTGTAGTTATAAAAATTTATTTATTATGTAAGTTAAACATGCATAAACAAGTTCAGTATGAAAAAGTTTTTCCTTAAAGAGTATTTGTCATAAAAGCGTATTTTTTTAACCCTTTGAAGGGCGGTGGGTTATAATATATCCCACTTAATTTTAATTCCCAAATGCCACAATGACACCGGAATTTTGGAATCAAATTTTACTTTTATAATATATGTGAAGAAAATCTTTTACTTATTTAGAAATAAAGTTGTTGTTAAATCCCGGTGTGACTCAATGATTTCAACATTTTAGAAACATAAGTACTTTGCCCCTGAAAGGGTTAATTTCATTCCGTTGCCAACCTGTGATAAATCGCTAAATAAACCAAATTTTCATATTTTTTTACTGACGTTATATCGAGGTTCCGCAGAAATTTTTTTATAGATGTATATATCTTCATTAGAAGAACATTCTGTAATTTTTTCAAAAATTTCTGAGTATGCGCTTATGGAGACCTTCCTTGTTAGGTATGTCCCTAGGTGATCTGACTACAGATTCAGTATACACTTTCTGATCAAGAATGTATACACACTTTAAATTTTAGACGTTTTGTCAAAAATCTAATGAAATAATTGACAAATCTTGATCTTCGGTGATGTAAAGAACGTGTTTGACCTCATATTTTTCCCAAAGAAGTTGGTTATACTATCCTACTTTTGTGATTTTTCCCATTGTTGAGGCGATCGAAACTCGCCAGCAAATTCACAGAGGAACAACACAGCGTACTGTATTTATATGCACAGTTTTTCAAGAACAGTTTTATTTATATAATAAAGAACTATTTATATTATGCATTATTTTTTTTTTTCATGTTCTAATTATGTTGATTGTGTGTGGTAATTAAATATTCAGTGCATTTGATATTTACATATGCGTCCTGTGTGGGTTAGTTCTCTGAAGCCTGTAACAGTTTTTACGACCAATTATTCTAACTCTGTAACAAGAGTGCACGATGGCACAAATATACGATATATAGCTGTTGTCAAGAATATATGGATGTGAGACCCATTAAAATACAGGTCGTTAGGTCAACAGTCCTGAGAAAATCTAGCTCCAGACACAAGCTGGCATCCATGTAGTTTTGCATATGGAAATTTTTTGAACTGCAGGGAAATTGACCAACCAGCTCCATATGCACAGTAATATATTAATGGACTGTCAGCGACTAATATGACTGTTCGGAAAAGAGGAGGTGTCAGCCGATCCACAGTGTACCCAAGCACTCGAAACAATGAGTGTTGTGTAAAAAAAAAAAGTATTTTTTTATCATCATTATGTGCCAACTCTTGCAATAATGAGGTAGTTTGATCGTCTTGTTTCTCTAAAAATGCACTTTTAGCGGAGGTTTTTTTTCGCGTAGTTTTGCGAAAATATCAGACTGCTGACTACCATGATGCAGTCATCTAAGCTATATAAAATATGAGTTAAAATTTTTTTAAGTGTGTCATGATCTTGGATTAGTCATGCAGCCTCTCTGGATCTTTTCTAGTACCAAGGAAGGTGCAGGTATTTCCTAAATTCATTTTTCCTGTAACTCCCAAAGTATTTAAGATGTACTTAAAATCATAAGCACAGTAAATTTGAGAGGTGTTGTGCATATTACAATTTTTTTAGAGAAATAGTTTTTTTTTTTTAATTCAGAAAAGTCCGTAATTAAAAAAAAAAGTAAAATAAATAAACAGTCATAGGGTGGAGAACTCTAGATATTGCGTAATTTTCTTTAAAATGTTTTCACTGCATACGGCAGCATATCTCTTGTTCCTTAAAGTTTTTTTTTATGTATTTGTAAATATTTCTGTATACAGGTCATCAAAATTCGCCAGCAAATTCACAGATGAACAACACAACATACTGTATTTATATGCACAGTTTTTTTAAGAACAATTTTATTTATATAATCAAGAACTATTTATATTATGTGTTAATTATTTGTTCATGTTCTAATTACCTTGATTGTGGTAATGAAACATTCAGTGCATTTGATATTTATATTGGCGTGTGTGTGGGTTAGTTCTCTGAGGCCTGTAACAGATTTTACGACCAATTATTCCAACTCTCTGACAGGAGTGCAGAATGGCACAAACAGGGGCGGATTTATAAAATGAGGGGCCCCTCTCACTGGAACTTTTTAGGCCCCCCCTCCATCTGAAAAATTGGGTATATTTATAATTTTAAAATAATAAATAGTCATTAATTAGAATAATTACAAATTAAGATTTATTGAAAGCGTTAATTGAAATTCACTTTATGCAAAGTTTCCCATCAAGACCACTCAAACTGTGCACAGCCAGATTACTCGTTTGGAGTACATAAAACAAGAACAAAGAACTATACCTTTATGACCCATTGATTTCATGTAAAATTCGAAAGAAAAGTATAACGTCACATCCGGTGCAAGCACAAAAAAAAAAAAAAAAAAAAATTTCATTGGAAACATGAAATTGGTATTTCCATATGCTTGCAGACGAAGGTGGTCAAAATGTCCACCGTGCATATCGAGCATTCGCGCACCGTGGAATGGGTAATTGCACACATTGCAGCAGCGTGGTGTTCACAAAAGAGTCGTTATTAGATGCAGCATTTTAAATACGCTTCAAATGACGGCTTGACATCATTCCACAATGCGCGCATGCATGTCTGAATATCCGCGGTGGATATTCTGCGTCTGAAAACATATGAAAATACCGATGTTCATGTTTCCAACAATTTTTTTCGCTCACCGGATATGACGTCATACTTTTCTTTCGTTTTTTTAGAAAACTATGAGTCGTAGAGGTATAGATCTTTGGTTTTGTTTTATGCTGTCTAAGCGAGGAATCTGGATATGCACAGTTTGGGTGGTCTTGATGGGACAACCTATATTTTAATTACATCAGATCTAAATGTTATAAAAATTTTCGTCTGGCTTTAACTGCAGCAAAATTGTCTATGACTTCATTTTAGTTTACCAAGATTAGAGAATTACACTCAATGTATAATATTGCGAGGTTATTCAAAGGCACTTGAGAAAGAGTTGAGCGTAGGTAATTTTTCATTCTTTTTAAAAGCACTAAACGATCTTTCTCCACATGCATTTGATACGGGTAATGTGAGAAATATTTTCAAAATCGTTTCTTTAATTTGGAAATGTTTCTTTCAACCCGTCACTATTCACCAGCAATTTATACAATTTGTCGAGCTCTGCTGAGTTCTCATCTTGACCCATTACCAGGGCTTTACAAATTTTATAAAATTTGGTAGCCAGCAAAAATTTCTAGTCGCCAGTACAAAAATATTTATCTTCAACCCCCCCCCCCCATTGTTTTTCAAAAAACACAAAAGATTTTTCTATGAATTAAAAAAGATTAAAAAAAAAGAATAACAAGCAGAGGTTAGAATTATTAGTTACATAGTTTAGAACAGTACACTAACATATAAACTAAGAACACACTAACATTTAACACATAGAAACTAAGTTTTCTAATGAAACTTAACAAAATTATATATCTCAGAAAAAAAAATACTGTAAAGGCTGAATCACAGATAATATATTCCACCAGATAGGACAGTGGAGCGAAAACCCGAACCGGCGCGATACAAGCGCCACTACTGAGCACAGTCAAGAACTAACGCACAGGCGCGCGATCTATAAACTGTCAGGTTGTCGCGGTCACATGTACCTGTTCTGTTGGCAGTTGTGTTTATTTAATATCGACACGACAGCTATTTTAGTATTTCATTTTCATAAAAGTTCTTTTCAGAGCTATTTTTCTTAAATATAATTAATTTATATTGCCATTGTGCTTGTTTCAGGGCTGTTTTTCTTGCAATTAATTATTGCAAAACGTCAAAAAATAAGGTGTTTTATAATAACACAATCATGTCATTCTTCTGTTTTCCTACAGGAAATTAAAGAAGGTAAGTGATTTCTGTATTTATAAATTATAAATGCACGAATGTTAAAAATCTAGTTTTATTTTACTTTAATGTAGATTTCTTTTTAAACAATTTTTCCTTTTCCTTAACTTTTTATTCATTTCCATTTTTTATACTTATTTTAATTCGCGTTTCCATTTTCATTTTCTTTCCGAAAATTTAATTACACAGAGTTCGTACGGTCATAAAAGTCCTTAAAAATTTTGAAAAGTAATTTTTTATCCTTAAGGGTCCTTATTTTTAAGAAAAATCTGCAAAAAGTCCCCTCTTTTTCTCCATCTTTTCAAAATTAGGGGCAAAAAACTTCTCTGCTGTATTCTTTATTTTATTGTAAAAATAAATAATAGAGCATAGTTAATTTAGTTAAAATTTCCTAATTCAATAGTTTATCAATTTGTATGTCCTTAAATTTTTATTGTTTTGGTCCTCGAATTTTATTTAAAGAAATGAGTACGAACCCTGTTACAAGGGTGAAAATCTACCACATTTGCAAAGATTTTCTCTGCTTCCCCTCCCCCCCCCCAATCTTAAGGGGGGTTTTTTCCACTCTGAAATTTTTTCTGCATATTTCTGCCAAAGATTAAAATATTTAAAACTTAAATTTTCTTTTTCTATCTTATTTGTTTATTTGTAACAATATATAAACAACCAGCTTCTTATTTCTTCATTGTAATATTAAAATAATCAAGCATCTAAATTATTCTTGCTCCTGAAATTTCTGCTTTTTGTCTTCCCCATATCCCAATTGTATAAAGTCTAAAATCATTAAACGTTAAAAAAAATGGAACAGATGTACCATTCACCCACAGTCCGCCATCTTATATTTTAAATCAAAACACATTTGCTTTGTTTCTCATTTCCAAAATAATTTTCATCCATATTTACTTATTATAAACATGTTATTTAATTTAATTGACTCATTTATTTATATTTAATAATAAAAAAAAAAACAAGATGGCAGACTACAAGCGAATGCTACATTTAAGCTAAAAAAAATCTCCTTTGTTATTTTGCAGTAACAGAAAATAAATAATAAAATGAACAATCAGATTTCAGCACTTTCCATGAAAAATTTACCCTTTTTTAAAACTCCCCCCCCCCCCTAATACACACCCTTTCTTTATAATTTTCACTTTGCATTTGCACCCTCAATGCACAAAATCCTTAAGCCTATTGAATAATAATAAAAAACTATTTATAACTTTATTAACCCCATTCTTTATTGTAACTAATAAAAAATAATTAATTTTCTAAATTCACTGCTTTGCAACTTTCGATAAAATCTGAAAAACCCAAAGTTTATTAGAATTATGTAAAACTAGACATTGTTATTGCTATAGATTTGTATATTTACATACATATTTGTTTCTAGATTGGAGAAATGGATGTCTAATATCCAGATGAAACTGATTACTAGACCTCATCAATATTTATGCTCGAATCAATTTTAAATGGAAGCATTCACAAATACTTTGAAAAGTATTCTTTCAGAATCTATGCCTACTATTCAAGTAACTGATGTTGATGTCCACAGGAAAGCAAGTTGTGCTGTAATTGGTAATAAAATGTAAGTTATTTAATACCCTTTCATTACAAACAATAATTATGAATTAATATTGGTACTTTTCGGTTAGACGGGCGCCAGTGAAATATATATATATACTTATTAATATACATATTCATATATATATATATTACACTGGTGCCCGACTAACCGAAAAGTACCCTAATATTTTTATATCTTTTGTGTTATACATCCATATACTTATCTACTAAATTTCTCGATAAATAGATCATGTATATCAGGGGTGTAAAGACATAGCCTGTAGATTTCCACTATTTCTGTAGCCTTTTTTAATCGCAGAATTCTGCAGTTAAATATGTGCAGAATACTATTCAGAAATAATGATAACTCATGGTTTTCAGTTCAGCCCCTTGAAATATATGTTTGATTATTTTGACTAATGTCTGTGTAGAAGGGATAGAGATATTTTTACATATGGTTTCATTATACACTTTAGCTTTCAGAGTATAACACTTTATGCTTTGATTTAAATTTGCTGCAGTATAATGCATTTTGTTGTATGTATTTCGATAAATATAAAACAATTATTTTACTTAATTATAACTTTAATCTTTAGAACTTAATGGAATAGTAAAGTAGAGTATGTTAAAAATTTCTATATTCTTAAAAAGAATTGTAAAAACTTGCTTTTTATAACAATGTATTCTTTATCTTTTAGATGTTCTTTAAATGATGTTGAAGATTCACCCATGGATAAAAATGCTTCTTTGGTTAGTTGCTCTGCTTTTGTTAGCACCAGTTCAGTTGCATGCACCAAAATCTTCGGTCCAGCTACTTAAACACTGAAATCTGCAGTACAGATACCTACACCAAAATCTGTAGTACAGTTTAAAACACTCAAAAATAGACATCCAGTTTTTCTTTCAAACTAACACCAAAAGATGAAAAAGGAACAGCTATAAATCTTTAATTTACTGGTTTAAAAAACGATTGTATTTCAAAATGCTCCAAACATATTGTAAGAACAAAAAGAGGTAATGAGGAAAATCTGAATTGCTCACAATTAAAAAGTTGCGAACAAGCAGTGACGGTAAACAAAATTTTCAGCATGTCTAAGGCTACGAACGGTGAAATAGATTTTGATGAAATTCTGATATCATTAAAACATAGAAGTGCTTCCAAATATTTAAATTTAACTTCCATATTCAGTGATCATGTCAAATTAAATGTAGATGTTCCTCTTCATGAAATTCCATGCTTGCCATCTTACAGTAAAGACAAAATTTCATTTATTATATGGCTGGATATGTTGCAAGAAAAAGTTTAAAATTAAACTGTGAATTATTGTCAAAATACTTTGTTTAACACTACAAATACAGTAAATCACAATTCTTTGCTAACTCAGTAAAAAAACTGTTCGGGTAATAGTCTAAAAAAGGCTAGTGATGTATTATTTCATATTGTGCAAAAAATGTGTAGTGTTGATACAACTCATATGTTTTCGTCTGCAAATGTTCTACAAAATATGGTTAAATTTCTCTCTGAGATAATAGATTTCAACAGTGTAAATGTTCTTGAAATTCATAAAGATTGTTAGTATAATGATTTCAAAAATTGAACAAACACATTAAAAAAATAAATGAAGATTTAAAAACAGTTTTATTCAAAGTGTACAAAAAAGAAGTAGGTTTTTATTTTCTATTATTCAGTGGGTGAGTAGAAAAGGATAACATTCTAAAAATAAAAAAAATAAACTGAGATAGTTTAAGTAACCAATATTAATCAGTATTTTTCTTTGAAATTTATAAGATGAACCCTCATCGACTAGTCCTGCAATCTAATAACAGTGAACATTTCTCTAAAAAAAAATTTTTTTTTTTTACATAAATGTTTATTGTTCTTCCTCAACATTTACATCAACTGAAATGTTATCCTTTTCCCACTCCCCCATTCAATTATGTTACTGTCTTCAAAGTTTATACAATGTTGTCTGTATGGACTTTACAACTTAACATGTATATCTTATGTTAATTCCTTATATTTCTAAATCAGTGATAAAATAAAAAGCTATACCTCTTACAACACAACTCTGATATTTACAGTTATTTGATAAATGTGGATAGAAGGTAAACAGAATCAAACAGGAGTAATGTACAAATTATTTCAACTTAGAAGCTTTATAGCAAAATTATATATTTTTTAAGCAACAGCTACCCAAATATAATGTATTTAATTTTATTTATTTTTATCAATTAGATTATTACATTTTTAATAAGGTGCTTGCCTATTCAACAGAATTTTGATTTAAAACTTGAAAGGTAAAATGAACTTTTTTCTAATTTTTTTATTATCCAATCTCTTGTGCAAGTTTAATTACAGGAGCCCCCCACCCCACACCAATAAATGATTTTCTCTATTTTGACTGACTATAGTATTTTTTTGCAGTGAAAACTATTTAACTATTTAATATTTTTATCTTACCTAATTATTTCTTCACATTTATAAACAAATCCAACTTCAAAATATTACCTGCAAATGGTTAACTTTTTAATATAAATATCAGTATCTAAGGTAGTTGAAATTTTTTTTATATTCAAATACTCCTTGTGATTTTGTTTTTTAAGTGATAAATCCAAGTCAACATATTTTGGCCATTAGATGCAGAAAGTAACAGAAAAAAATAGATTGTTATTATTGAAATGCTACAGCTAACACCCATTTGTTATTATTGAAATGCTACAGCTAACACCCATTTTTTTTTAATGTTCATTCCACTTCATATCTGAAGTTTCTCTTTTTTTTAAATCTCTCCAATCGAGAAAATTTTCTTTTACAGCTTCACCAAAATGTTAAAGATCATCTTGTTATGCTATTATTTGCTGTAAAACATCTGCATTTTTTTTAAGAATGAAATTATCTAATACTAAATATTGAAAAATTTTAATCTGTTAAATCTTCACATGTTTTAGTAAGTCTAAAAATATTTATAATCATCAATAACTTTACTATTTTGATAATATCAGATAGAGCTTATTTTAGGCATATTCAGCACAGCGACCTGATTCAATGCAGGAATCTACCTGGAAACCAACAAAAAAATTTTCTATGATCAAAAATCTACTATCAGAGAATTATATATTAATGTAATGGAAAACTAGTCTATAATCCGTGCTTTTCAGTTAGCCAGTGCCAGTGAAATATATATATATGTGTATCCTATGAATTTCAAAATACATTAAACAAGTTCTTGCATCAATATACATGTATATTTATTATGCATACATTACATATATATATATATATATTTCACTGGTGGCCAGCTAACCGAAAGTACCCTATAATCAAATATCTAATATCAATTTTATGTTCAAAATTAATGTGTAAAAAGTTTTGGTACTTCTCCATTATCCCGTCGACCACTTTTCAAAAAAAAAAAAAAAAAAAAACTATCGCCAAACTATAGGATTTAACGGCAAAAATGCAGTCCTATTCACTTGACATCAGAAGTATTAAATTATAGGTGCAGATTCCCAACATTTGGAAGGAGTCACTGGCTCCTAAACCCAAAAAATCCAGTGGCCACAATTGTAAAACAAACACATAAAAACAATAGTGTTTATATAGGGTAAAAAACTTAAAAAATAATAATAATGAATTCAAAGTGTAAAGTAATTTATTTAATATAAACACGTGTACAACAAAATTTGAATATTAATTAAATCTTAAATCATATACAGTCAGAAGATTGGTCAAGATCAGTTGGGCAAGATACGGTTTAAAAAAAAAATGTATAAGCTAAGAAATCATGCTAGCGGGGAATATCAGAAAAACAATATTTCTTATTTTGATTTTGCCAGACAAAAGCACATATGAAAGAAAATCTGAATTTGTGAGAATATTTTGCACTGTAAAAATCAAAACACACTTCAAACATTTGTTTATATAATTTAAATCACAGTCTATGTAAAATAAAATTATCAGATTCAAACTGTTACGAATAACATTGCTATTCGAATATATTTAATAGTTTGCTATGTTAAACAGATCATTCTGAAATGTTATTAAAATATAACAATAATGTTTGTTATGTGTTTTGGTCTTAATCTTTAAAAAAAATATCAACATTTCACGATAGGGACTGGGAATACCAGAAATTGATTACTTCTAAATCACATGGCGACTTAAACACCGAAAGTTAGTGGCCACAGCAAAAAATTTAGTCGCCACGTGGCGACTGTGAATCTGCACCTATACATTAAATGTGTTTGTTATGTCATGAAGCGGTTTTTAATTCAATATTTACCTGTATTTTTCATTATGTTTTACTAATTTATTAGTTATTTCATTAATTAAAATAACAATTGCGTCCTTAAACAGCTGTGCCATGACATTAAAAGAGAAAATGCATTGAAAAAATGTTGCTTTGCATAATTAAGTGCAATAGATCAATTTCAACTGATGTCACAAACATTTATTCACCAGACGAGAAGAATAATTAAGAAAAAATAATGTAAATAAATAAGTATCGGAAGATTTTTTTTTCTGTTTTCATTAATATATTGTAATTTTTTTGTGTTTAAACTTACTGATAGTTGACACTTTGGTGAGTGGGGCTTTTTCGAATTTATTTATTTTGATATTGCAATGGCAACATTCTTCCATTTGTTTATTTGGCATTAATTTTTTTTTTTTTTTTTTTTTTTTTTTTTTTTTTATGAAAAGTGGTTGACGGGATAATGGAGAAGTACCGAAGTTTTTCTTATTCAAGTACATTTTTTTTTCAGCTGAAATAATATTCTGATCTTTCCTTTGAAAAGCAAGATTAAACCAAATCCATCGAATAAAAATAGTTATAAGTAGAGTCGTGCATTGTCTCGAGTAATCAAATTTTACTGAAGATACTTTTTTGGAAGGGGATATGGATTATAGCTGGGTGCAAATGATAAATCAACAAATATTGTTACCATCATCATGATTTGTAATGCATTTATTTCATTAAAATATAAACCTTTCATCCATTTAAAATGCAGAACCTTAAAAGTCATGCCTTACACTCATTTCATCAGAAAAAAAAGAGAATTCCATAAACCGAAACATTTTATTTCAACATCAAAATATTATTTCTAATTTACACACATGGAAAATAGAATCTGTTAGTGACAAGGGGGATAAAAAAAAAAAGATTTTAGCGAGATTTGTGCTTGGCTAACATAAAAGTTCAGAGTAAACTGGCTCTACACATATCTAAAATATCTGAATGATATTTAGGAACACTGATAAAAATGCATCATTGTGAATATAAAAAGTGCCATTTTCCTATCAGCAGCACCCTGCTTTTTTTTTAATCTGGCGAAAACTTTGTTATTGTAAAATAAATGTTTGTAAATTATTTAAAGAAAAAAAATTCCTGACAGCTCGGCCTACAAGCACAGGTAGATTTCGAAAACGCAGACCATGGGGTGCCTATTTGTTGGAAATTGCGGAAAAAATTACCTTTTTGCCATGATGCGATAGTTGGAACCACCCACTTCGAAACCTAACTTGTTTGCAGGTGGAGCCAGCAGGGATTTTTTTTTGTTTTTATTTTTTTTCTTGCTATAAGGGTTGGTCCTATAAAAAATTTGTCAATACAAAAGTTTTAGATAATATTAAAAGGATTTATGATAAATTTAAACGGATTTCATATCTTGCGACTTGATGAAGTTATGAATTTTTTTCTTCTAACCCCCCCCCCCCCCTCCCCTTTCCCGCTCCCTTTGGGGCTATTTTTAATAATATCAAAAATCTGTCATACATAAATTTTCTCCTTTTCCTAGAAGTAATAATAACTTTAAATAGATTCGATACGTATCATAATTAAAAAATTATGGGGGGGTTTCAGTTTTCACAAAAAGCCCCCCCCCCCCATGGTTCGATTTTGCCCATTAACAAACTTGACCGAGATTTTATGCCCCTTGATTTTACATATCAGTTTGGAAGAGATTTGTGCAGAATTATTAGAGTTATTGTGTCCATAAAAAGTGACATAGATAGATATATATATATAAAGTTTTGAACTGGGAGTTGTTTTGGGTTCTAGGAGTCATAATCGGCGTAGATCTGCAAATTTTTTTCAAAAATTCCAATTTAGGGGAGAATGTAATAGGTAGTGAGTGTTTTTATTTATTTTTCTTGCTATAAAGGTTGGTCTTATAAAAAATTTGTCAATACAAAAGTTTTAGATAATATTAAGAGGATTTATGATAAATTTAAACGGATTTCATATCTTGTGAATTGATGAAGTTATGAATTTTTTTCTTCTAACTGCCCCCCCCCCTTTCCCGCTCCCTTTGGGACCATTTTTAATGATATCAAAAATCTGTCATACATAAATTTTCTCCTTTTCCTACAAGTAATAACTTTAAATAGATTCGATACGTAGCATAGTTAAGAAATTATGGGGGATTTTCTATTTTCACAAAAAGCCCCTCCATCGTTAGATTTTGCCCATTAACAAACTTGACCGAGATTTTATGCCCCTTGATTTTATGTATCAGTTTGGAAGAGATTTATGCAGAATTATTAGAGTTATTGTGTCCATAAAAAAGTGACATAGATATATATATAAAGTTTTGAACTGGGAGTGGTTTTGGGTTCTAGGAGTCATAATCGGCGTAGGTCTGCAAAATTTTTTCAAAAATTCCAACTTATGGGAGAATGTAATAAATAGTTAGTATTTCTTAAGAAATCTACCTAAAAACAGTAAATTGAGTTACAACACATTATTTAAAAGTATAAAATTAATGTTATCAAATATTTATGATATTAAAATTTTGTATATAAAATATGTTCCAACTGAATTTTTTAGTAAGTAGTTAGAAAATATGCTTTCCATGTAATATTACTTTTTAATGCATGGAATTTTGTATTTATGTTGAAAACATTCATAAATTTATCCTACTATACAGTTGTATTTTTTACAAAATGTGCAATAAATTTTTATTTTTAAAATTTGTCTCTTTAATGTTTTATCATGCTTCAGTAAAGCTTTTTATATGAAAAAAAAAAAAAATAATAAATAGCAGTGTGTTTTTACTACAGACATTAAAATTGTGAAAATCGTATTAAGTGACATTGTTTAAAATGTGGCACTAAATGGTATTTTTAAATATGTTATATTTATTACTTAAAAATATATATATATTTAGAATCGTATTAAATAACGTTGTTTAAAACGCTTCACTAAATGGAATATTTAAATAAAAAATATTTAAAATCGTATTAAAATAACATTTAAAATTTAGCACTAAATAGTATTTTTAAATATGCTATATTTATTTATTTTTTAAATAACCACATATACATCGTTAAGAAATATAAAAGTGGTTTTAAATAATTTTCATAAGTATTACGATAACATAAACAAACAAATTTTACAAGTATCGAATCGTTTAAATATTTGAAAGTTTCTCAGTTTAAATTATTATAAAAAAGTGTGTAAATCTGTAAGAAACTCGTGTAAATATATAATTCAGAACTTATTTGCTTAGTTTCTAGTATTTGTATGATAAAATAAAATGCGTTTGATGTTTTAAATAATAACAAACATCGCCAAAACTGCGGGGGGGGGGGGGGAAAGATAGATACTAAACAAATAAGATAAGTAATACCTACCTGTGGCGACAGCCCGAACCGTTTGCGACTGTTGTCACTAGGGGCTCTGAAGTTGCGATTCGGTTACCATTGAGCTTATGGAAGTGTCCTATCTGGTAGAATATATTATCTGTGGGCTGAATTTACCCACAGGTTCGGGAAAATGCTGAATGCCGAATGCGTCAAATGTCTGGATAATTGAGTACTCCAAAATCTATATCTGATGAGGGGTGCATTGGTGAAATAGTGAGACAGGAAAACAATTTTTTGCTTATTTTCCAGTCGGAATCGGTCAAATAATTCTGATTTTATTATTTTAAAATATGCATTTTATGAACTCATTTTTGCATAATTTGAAATAAAAGTTACAAATGTTTTTTGCTTGAATATAATTTCTAAGTTTATTTCTTAATATTTTGGGACTTTAGAACATCTATAATGAAACATCTTATGAGAATTTTAAGTTAAGATTATGATTAAGATGAGTAACAGAAGCTGCTCTTGATAGAAATTGTAGGCAACTATAATTGTAGAAAAATAATCTTTTTTATACACATAAACCGGCTCAAATAATAAAAAACTTTACGTGCTTGTAAAAGAAATCCATATATGAGAATTATCAAAACTAATTAAGTTTGCAAAATAACTCAAAAGTTATTAGGTAAAATATGCATTGCTAAAACAACCATTCACGCCCGTATTATGTAATTGAAATTAGCCGGCTTGGGGGGGGGGGGGGGGGTTATTTGGTTCCAACAATCTATGATAAAAATTTAAAGATAAATAAAATAATAATAATAATATAAATAAAAACTTACCCTTCTGAAATGCAATGCATGATTTGTCCTGGTACATTTGGTTTTGATTGTTTGCCATTATTTTGTTCCTTATTATCACTTTTATGATTTCCAGATTTTAAAAAAAAAAGAAAGAACATACTTCTTTGTTTTTTACTCTTCATAATAAAAAATACTTCTCAGGACAGCAGTCTTATAACATAAAAATTAAAAAAAAACGAAGATTCATATGCAAAAAGAATCTAGGGCTCCATGGGACGAGGTAGCACAAAAGATTTCACTGACGAAATAAATTGTTACCAAACACAAGAAAAAGGATACTTAATATTTGTAAATTATTATTTTTTCTTTTTTAAAAATAGCGAGTCTCTGCTAAGGCTCCTATAACGGGAGCTGACGCATATCCATTCTGTTGCCCAAAATAACCGCCATATTGTGACCTAGCTCAGCATTAGGAAACCGCCTGAGCAGGTGTTCGCCGTCGCCGTCCACTAGTACGGTAAGCTAACCGGTTTTAGCTTGGTTTTTGGTCCGCTGGGTTATTAAATGGCGCTATGATTCAGCCTGTATTATAGGAGCTCTAGTCTCTGCAAACCTTCAATCTTCTACGTCATATAGACTAGACAAATTGTCTACAAACCAGGGTGGCGCCTATGTATTTTGCAATGTGTGCGGTGTGCAGATAATAAAAACGCCATGCATTTTACCGAAAAATACGTATTATCTAATTTTATTAAAATTAGTTATTCTTGAAATTTTAATTAAGTTTTATAGATTTACTTCAAATGAATTACTTATAATCACCTAACTTAAATGTTATTGTTTAATCAGTTTTACTTCCGAAACACAAAAATCTGATTTGAAACAATAAAAAAGACCTTGAACATTTTGTAGCATTGTATCCAATTTTAGATGCCATCACAGAGGCTAGATTATCAGGATTTCTTACTGTTTTATTGAATCCCCCCCCCCTTCCCACAATCTAAGCACGTGGCACGCTACCTAGCTATAACGGAAAACAATGACGTTTTTTGTGCATGAGGTGGGAAATAAATGCATTTTAAACTTAGCTCTTCTATTAAAAGTACGATAGAAGAGAAAAATCACTGCTTGATGCGGACGAGTAAGGATGAGGGAGGGTGTAAGGGCTTGTGTTAATTTCTTAGGTCAATTAAATATATATATATATATATAAAATACATAAAAAAACCTGATTAAAAATTTGGTCGCCAGACAGAAAATCTTGGTCGCCAGTGGCGACCTGGCGACCGCATTTGTTAAGCCCTGCCCATTACACTTAGAAAATGACGGAAATGCGTTAATCAGTGAACAGTTTTTTATGTATATTTTTCGTATATACTGTTGAAATGGAACTGGTGTTAGTTTTGGGGGTAATTAGGAGGTTCATCAACAAAAACTTCTTTGAATACATTAGAAACATATTCTAATTTTTTTTCTTTTCTCAAGTTCAACTACTAGGCTGTCGCAAATGAGATTCAGAATCTCAATACGTACTCTTAATAGTTTCGAGTTTTTTTTTCAGAATAAATAACCAAGAAGTTTATGGATTTTAAAAGAAATATCTTAACAGTTAATAAAAGTCAGCTAGTATTCACAGCGCAGATGACAAGAATTTTGAGATATGGTACAGATTGTAGTGGGGTACCTTTGGTCTGACGGTCGCGGTATTGATTCGAATGCGGGCCCTTAAGAATTGTATTAATAAATAAAACTGATGAATAATTACTTTGTTAATATACATTTAAATTTTATACTATTTTGTAATATCCCAAAAGAGTACAGAAAAATTGCTCTTGCCGTTAAAAGTTTAGCGGTTAGATAATAATTTTTAGCTGCCACTGGGGCAGTTAAAGCTGGGGATCCCTAGCTTTCCGTCATCTTAGCCACTCGATAATTGCACTGCTGATAATTTATTTTAAATTATCAGCAGTGCAAAATTTAAGTAGGTGAAAAGTAAATAAAAAAGAAAACAAATGCTTTTTCATAGTGCTGTGCAAAATTTAAAATACACAATTTATACGACTCAGGGTTTGACTTTTTATTTTTCTTACTTGTTATTTATTTTAACTTGCAGAATTTAAATAAAAATCAATTTCACTCTACATTTTTTAATTATTTCATATAAAGACAAGGCTTGTGACGGTCGGTTTAAAAATAGCCGACCTTTGGTTATTTGTACCGGCTCCACCTCTCTCTTTGCGACGCATTCCCCTACATATCCTTTGATATGTACAGGGCCCGATCAAGCCAAAGACAGGCCTAGAATCTGATGTTCAATCGGGAACTTGTCACAAAAGAGAAAAAAAAAAACTCTTGGAATACAGATTTCAATACATAAATAAATATTTTGATAAACATTTTTCTAAAATCTTATTCTACTCGGGCCCTTATTATCGCGCCCAGGGGCCTCGGACTTCAAGCACCCCCCCCCCTCCAAATTCATATATTAATTTATAAAATATTTTACATTTTTTTCCAGTTCCAAGTCTGAAAATTTTCAAGTACAGAATAAAAATTTAATCTTTGAAAGATTCTACTAAACTTTCTGAAAAACAAATTTTATTTAGAACTTATAGAGCTCAGTGCTTTTGCAAAGCTAACCTCAATCACTCCGTAACTTTAGCCCCTAGCAGCTATTTTTAATGAGCATTCTAAAAAACAGATTAAATGTAAAAAATATATTAGAGTTACCAATTACAAAAAAAAAAAAAAAAAAAAAAAAAAAAAAAAAATTGTGCGATGTTTTCTTTCCGCAATCTTTGAGATTATTTGTTGATACAATTTTTCTTTAGCTGCAGATTTTAAAATTAACGTGTTTTAACGATATGCAATTATACTACATCAAAAGCCGCTTGCAGAACCTTTCGAATCGATCATTCATCGATGTGTCTTTAGTATGTGCAGAGAAAAAAGGGGTTTTGGCATCAGAAATAATATATGTGATGGTTTTTTACCTATATTCTGTAACTCTAGAAGCTCGGGTTTATGCCCTAGTTTGAATAATGTTGCAAAGATTCGAATGTGGCCCCTTAATTTATCTTTGCCCAGGGCCCCAATTAGTCATAATCGGGGCCTGATCCTACTCTATAAATACAAAATAATGATCATAACCGGTAACAAAATAGTAGATTTCAAATATCAGCTTTATGAAACTGCGTATCAAGTTTAGGGGCCCCGAAATTAGGAGCCTCAGAGTCACGATTCACTTGGCCCTTATGTTTAATAATATATGTTGTCCTGATTTCGGGGCCTCTTAAACTTGGCATGCCGTACATCTATATATTAAAATAGCTGTAAAGGGTCTCTAACGGGGTTCCTTTCAGCTCAGAGCAAAGAACATTTGTCTCCCTTAAACCCCACCCCATCCCTTCACAAATGTTCACAGTCTTAATGAATGATAACAGAAAAAAAAATAAGGAAAAACTAAAATATTTCTGAAAATAACAGATAGTAGAAAAAATATCCTATTTATTACATGAAAATGATGTAGTAAAACTAATTGAAATAATAAAACACTAAAAACTTTGATCAAAAGTCACTTTTTCTCTTTGAACATAAAAGAAGATTTGGGGGCCCTTCGGTTGCGGGGCCCCTCGCGATTGCGACCATCGCGACCCCTTAAATCCGCCCCTGGGCACAAACATACAATATATAGCTGTTGTAAAGAATATATATGGATGCGAGACCCATTAAAATACAGGTCATTAGGTCAACAGTCCTGAGAAAATCTAGCTCTAGGCACAAGCTGGCGTCCACGTAGTTTTGCATATGCAAATTTTTCGTACTTCAGGAAAAGTGACCAACCAGCTCCATATGCACGGTAATATATGAATGAACAGTCAAACACTAAGATGACCGTTCGGGAAGGAGGAGAAATTTACTGGTGAGTTTTGATCGCCTGTAAAGAGATATACTGCCATATGCAGTGAAAACATTTTAAAGAAAATTACACAATATCTAGAGTACTCCACCCTATGACTGTTTATTTATCTATTTATTTATTTTACAATTTTTTTTAATTACTGACTTTTCTGAATAAATAATAATAATAATAATAATAAAATTCTCTAAGCAAATCATAATATGTACAAAACCTCAAAATTACTGTGCTTATGATTTTAAGTACGTCTTAAATACTTTGGGTGTTACAAGAAAAATAATTTTAGGATATACCTGCACCTTCCTTGGTACTAGAATAGATCCAGAGAGGCTGCATGACTAATCCAAGATCATGACACACTTACAAATTTTTAACTGATATTTTATATAGCTTAGATGACTGCAACATGGTAGTCAGCAGTCTGACATTTTTGTCGGCTAAAAAAACTCTTCTCGCTAAAAGCCCATTTTTAGATAGCCAAGACGATCAAACTACCTCCTTATTGCAAGAGTTGGCACATAATGATGATAAAAAAAATATTTTCTTTTGCACAACACTCATTGTTGCGAGTGCTTGGGGACACTGCGGTCAGCTGACACCTCCTTCTTCCAGAACGGTCATCTTAGTGGCTGACTGTCCATTCATATATTACCGTGCATATGGAGCTGGTTGGTCAATTTTCCAGCAGTACAAAAAAATTGCATATGCAAAATTGACAAACTAGGTGGACGCCAGCTTGTGTCTGGAGCTATATTTTCTCAGGATCATTCACCTAATGACCTGTATTTTAATGGGCCTTTCATCCATACAGCTATATATCGACAGCTATATATCGACAACAGCTATATATCGTATGTCTGTGCCATTGTGCACTCCTGTCAGAGAGTTGGAATAATTGGTCGTATATAAAATCTGTTACAGGCCTCAGAGAACTAACCCACATACGACGCCAATATAAATATCAAATGCACTGAATATTTCATTACCACAATCAAGATAATTAGAACATGAAAAAATAATTAATACATAATATAAATGGTTCTTGATTATATAAATAAAATTGTTCTTAAAAAAACTGTGCATATAAATACAGTATGTTGCGTTGTTCATCTGTTAATTTTTTGGCGAGTTTCGCTCGCCTCAGCACTCATGAATTAGTTACATGAGCAATTAGGGGAGACAACAAATTGAATTAAAAAAATGTATGCGATCACGAGGGATATACAGAAGTATACAACATATTTTATTCTGGATTTTTTAAAAGAAGCTCTGTATAGCCTCTGTTTCTAAAATAAAGCTATTAGGAAAGGGTAGCAGATGTCACTGTGGGATAAATTACTCTGGGAAAGCAAGAAATATTTGTCTTTGACTCCTACTGTACACAAGACTTCCTTCAATCAGATTGGTCTACGATTAACAGGTGTGAGACATGATTGTTCTAGATCGCCGTGAAAATTCATGTAATGATCGTCAAAGCAAAAATGTAAAAGTAGTTAGATTGGTTGACAGAAGTGTTTTTCTGTCAACATTCCCTTTCCTCATACTGTATACTCTACCCATGAACGTTCATGACTCTAGCGTAATATCCTCTGCCTATAGCGTATACCCTCTGGGTTTTTTTTATGACAACGACACTGGCCAACCCTGTATCAAAAAAGCTTGAGATGATCTGTTGCTGTAACACATGACAGCAGGTCCCATACAACATTTATGTTAATTTTTGTAATAATATGTATTTTCATGGAGATCAATATAAAGATTTCTTTAAAAAAATTCAAGAATGCCCAAGTTTATTGTGGACATGCAGGGTTTTCAACCACATTTAGTGCCACTTTCAGGAAACTAGACATAGCGCAGTAGAAATAATATAGTGCAATTAGAATATAAATAAAATATTTGATGAAATAAGAGCATTTGTATAAAATCAATTTTACCTGCACGTGCGCGAATGATATATATATATTCATAATTCAGCAGTCTACTATATAGGGCAATTCATACAAAGAGGCCAGTCGAATATTTTGAAAATTCAGAAGGATATCTGTGATATATAGTGAGCTGAATTTTAGTTGCTTTCTAAAATTAGCTGGATAATAAGGAATTTTTCACAAATTTAAATTTTTTATTATGATGTTTTAGTTTTCCGTGGAAGAACTATCAGAATGAGCCATAAATATTTGATTAAATATGGACATTTATTTTTATGAAATAGATTTAACTGTGCATGTGCAAAAGGCAACTTTTTGTGTGTGTAATTTAGCAGTCAATTACATAGGGTAACTCCATGGATGGATCAAAGATTTTTTTAAAAAGGGGGAGAGGGTCAAAATTTTTAAAAATCTCGTATATATCTAAAATTAGTTGAAATATTTACAGTTCTAAAGATCTTTTTGTGCCTGTCTTATTTAGAATGATACAATAAAATATATTTTAAAAACCCAATTAATTTTTGAAGTAAAAAATATTGTACATAATTTTATATTTTAAAACAACATTTTCCAGGAACATATTTAAAGTTATAACAGTAAAATATTAAAAAATACAGTGAAACCTACTAAGACAGAATCGCTAAAAAATTTAGTTTTGGACAGGTTTCCGTCCTAGCAGGTATAATTCTGTGGTAGTTGTTGGGTTTGATATTCAACTTCAAAATTAAACGTAGTGATCATTATCAAAAATGAGCAGAGCAATGGAAGAGCTATAACTTCAAAAAGTGTGAGAGTGAATTCAAATTTGTATGTGCAATGAAAAGGTAGTCATAACCAGAGTTTGACAAATGCGGTTCTCAGGTCGCCACTGGCGACCAAGTTTTTTTTTTTATCTGGTAACCAAATTATTTAATTTGGTGGCTTTTTTTTTTTTTTTTTTTTTTTTTTTTTTTTTTTTTTTTTGAACAAAAATTGACCTAAGAAATGAACAAATAGTATTTTTTTCTTTACCCCCAATATTAAGAAACTAGTATATAACCCCGTCAAAAATGACGGATTGTTGATCTGCGTTTCATTTTCATAAGACTTCACACAAACAAACAGCATGAAGATTTATTATTGAAAGGTTTGTATTGTAGAAAAATACATTTTAAAAATTACAAATGATTTCTACAAATAAAAATAATGAGGATATATATAATTTTTTTTTTTTTTTTTACTCAGTATTAAATTTTTGAAATAGTTCAACGATTGGACAAAACATTCAAATTAAATATTAACAAATAATCCATGTGCGACAGTTTTTGTAAAAAAGTGTTATCAGTGAGTTTTTAAATAGCTTGATTCACCACATAACTTATTGTTTGATTACATAAGCAAAATTAAATGGAAATTAAGCTGTACTGTGCATTTCTTATATTTTAATTACGTTTGATAAGAAAGAATCATTTTACAGTATATGACCCATTATCCGGAAATCCAAAATCCGGAAAAACCCGAAGTCCGGAAAGAAAAATTCGAAAATTTTCTAAATTTGTAAATTTTTACTACAATTTTAGATTTTCTGAAATTTTTCGAAAATTTTACCGATTTCTAACTCTTTTTTCAGTCCATTGTGTTTCAATGTTTAATCACTAAAATATTGTTACTTCGGTGGCGGGTGAACACGGTACCCCCCCCCCCCCTCTTCCCGAAATTAAAAACAAATCATTTTTCTCTCAAATTTTAGTTTAAAATTAATTTATATTACGATTCGTTAGAAACAAAAAATAGTTATGTATTTATTTCATCAGGGGTGATTCTGTTCAAGTTTTCCTAAAAATTTAAGGCATTCGGTTTCGAAAATTTTAGTCTTCAGTCCAAAATTTCGAACATAAATATCTCGAATTTTGAACGATCGTCGCCGAAAAAAATCAATTATGTCTATCGTTCGCAGAAAAAATAGACAATTTCTTCAAAGGATTGCGGAAACAACGTGAATTTCGTCAAAGGATCGAAAAAAACACACGCATTTCGTTGCAGGATTGCCAAAAAAAAAACAAAAAAAAACGCTAATTTTGTCAACAAATCGCAGAAAAACGCGATTTCCGTCAAAGGCTTGCGAAGAAGACGCAAATTTCTTCCAAGGACTCCAAAAAAACGTAAAATTACATCAAGGGATCACAAAAAAAAAAAAAAAAAAAAAAAAAAATGGTTAAAGTATCGAAAAAACTCCCGCGAATTTCGTCAAATAATCGCGGAAAAACACGAATTTCTTCAAAGGGTCTAGAAAAAAAACAACAACACACAAATTTCTTCAAAGCATTGCGAAAAAATTTCTAATTTCGTTAAGGGATCGCGAAAAAAGGGAAATTTCGTCAAAGGATCGAAAAAAAAACGCTAATTTCGTCAATCTCAGAAAAAACTCGAATTTTGTCAAAGGATCGTGAATAAAAGGCAAATTTCGTCAAAGAACTACGAAAAAATGAAATTTCGTCAAAGGATCGTAGAAGAAAAAACGCAAATTTTGTCAAAGAATAGCAGAAAAAATGCAAATTTTGTCAAAGAATCACGGAAAAAACATGAATTTTGTCAAATAATCGCGAACTTCGGGAGGACCCGAAATCCGGAAAATCCCAAGACTCGGAAAGCCTTTGGTCCCGAGGATTCCGGATAAAGAGTTTCTACGATGGAAGTTAATTTCAAAATCCGCCTGTAGATGGCGCCAATATACTGAATCAGCCTCAAATCTCTCCCTACGAAATAAATCACCGCTACTTCTGAAAAAAAAGTGCTTACAGAAAAAAATGTTTGCAGAAATGTTGATATGCAATTTTTTTATGAAATAGATTTTGAAGGTTTTAAACAAAATTAAAAGATTTAAAAGCTTTAATATGCTTTTACAAATATTTAAACAGCAGAATCGGATGTAGCATAAGTTTTTCATTAAGCCTAACATGGCGTTTAACTATGGTCGATTCGCAGATAAACTTAAAATATTTTTTGTTTGAATATAGTTTATAACTATTATTTTAAATTTGGTAAAAATAAGTTCATCAACTGCAAATTTTAAAATAATAAATTCAGAATAATTTGACTAACTTCAATAGAAATATGGATAAAATATTGTTTTCCTGCTTCACTATTTTATCAATACCTGCCTCATCAGATATAGATTTTGTAGCACTTTACTTATCGGACAGTCGAAGCAATCAGTATTTTCCGAACATGTCGGTTAATTGAGACTTTACAGTATTTCTTTTCTTTTCTTTTTTTTCAGAGATACGCAATTTTGATAAGTTTCATTAGAAAACTTAGATATTATCTTTTTAACTTATGTACTATTCTAAAGTATGTAACTTTTAATTTTGAACTATACTTCTTATTTTTTAGCAATTAATTCATATTTTATTTATTTATATTTTTTAATCAATGACTGGGAAAACTAGTGTAAATATTTTTATTGGCGACTCTAGAATTTTTTGCTAGCTACCAGATTTTTTCAAATTTGTAAAGCCCTGGTCATAACTCAAAATTTTAAGATCAACAATTTTATTAACCAAGACATACGTTACATAATACATTGGAAAACATAAACTTGATAATTATAGTTGAACTTGAAAACAAATAAATGGTAATACACAGCTGGACAGGGGCGCCATTTGGGGGTAGCTAGAGGGGAAAATTTCCCCCTCAAAGGAATTTGAACTTTAAGAAAATTTATCGATCATCAAAGGTCAGGTCAGACTCTAAAAAGAAATTTCAAAAATGACGCAAAAGCTAAATTAAGTTAAAACTTCAGCTGTCAAAAGTTCAAAAGAAAACTCGTCACCCTCAGGCCTAGAATTTTAGAGGTGAATTTCTCCCTTTAACACAAAATTTAAGGGGATTTTTTTTTTTGTGTGTGTGTGTGGGGGGGGGGGGGGAAGGGGAGCGGGTGAGGATAATCCAAGTTCTTAATTTTTTTATTTGTCAATATTGCATTATTAGTGACAAATTATATTAGCTGCAATCATTACAATACTATTAAATCATTTGCTTTATTCAATCGTATTATATACAGTATGATTTTAATAATCTCTACACTAGAGTCCTGCGTGGATCCGATTGTACCCGACATGAATCCGACAAAAGTTAATCCAAAACCATACTCTAACCAGACAGATTTCAACCCAAACCCAAAATATTCAGACCCGAATCCAAAGTGAAAGAAAATCAATTTATATTTTAATACATTTATGGAAAAGTAGTCTACAATTTTATCGCTTATGTACAAAAATGAACACATATATACCCATTAATATTCAAATATATAGTTTTCATTTTAAAATATTCAGAACTTCTTTTGAAAAAATGTTTCATCTCGAATATGATCCGAAAGAAGCAAAGCACAACCCGAAATGCTTAAAGTTAACCCTACCCTCAATGGAAAAATCAATTCACCCCTACCCACTTTCCGAGTAGCCGATGCAGGACTGTAATTTCCAGTCAACCCCTAAACCTGGAAAAAAAATTTTCATTTACCGCAAACTAACCCGAAATGAAAGAACAGTACAATACAATTTCAATACAATTATGGGAAAGTAATCTACAATTATATCTCTAATAACAATTTTATCTTTTACGTAGAAAAATGAACAAATATGTATACTCATTAATGTTCAAATATATTGTTTTATTAAATTTTTTTTTTGAAAAATCAGGTCAACATGAACCAAAATAGTGAAAATCCAACTCGAACCCGAAACAATTAATCCTTTGATTTCGGACCGGATTGGCGACTACTTTTATATTCAGTCGTTCCACAGTTTCAAAAAAAAAATCTTTGTGGTAGATTTCTCTTTAAAATATACTAAATAAGAGTATGACAGAGATTAGATTACAAAAAATCATACTAATAGAATAAAAGAGTCTACTGGAACTTATATGTCTCGACCGTAGTCAAATATTCCAAGTCAACTTGACCTTCAACGGAAAAAAGCAGCGTCGACCCGGCTCGATCCGTACTGTGAATCGGGATGTGTTGCCCGACCCAATGCAAGACTCTACTTGAGACCAATGATTTTGCAGATTTCTGAATTGTATGGAACTTAGATCTTAGTGTGAAGAGTAATGCAGAAAATGATTAAGGGAAATTTTTACTGACAGAAAATCATTAATGAAAATTTCCTTATCTCTGCACTGCAAATAGAGACGTCTTAAATTCGGACACATATGTGTCTGAAAAAGCAATTTAGACACTTAAGTGTCTGAATGTGAAATTTCAGACATCATAGATGTCTATTTAAGACACAAAAGTGTCTTACTATGATTAGGGTATAAAAGAACTGAGAAATATGCCTGAATAATGATAATATGTCTGAAATTAAGACATTTAGAAATTTTGGCACTTAAGTGTCTGAATTTAATGTAATTGTGTGATATGTGCGGTGATTTGTGATGCAATCATGCCCCTGTATATGCCAGCCATATAAGATAATGTTTCCAAACTGATGAATGCTATTTAAAATAATTTTCCATTCTCTAAAAAATTATTAGACCCAGGGCAGGCACAATGTCGCGGGAGGCCCTGGCAAATCACTTAGAGGGGCCCAACGTCTCTGACTTCAATATTTGACTTATAAAAATCCTCTTTAAAATTTGTGTATATCATAGAATAATTTTTAATATAGAGAAAAAAGAGCATGAAAAAAAAAACATGTATTATGTAATGTGATTTACCTAGGGTGAACAAAAATCTGTAGTCAAATATTTAAATTTTTATTAACTAATCTGTATTTGATAAAATTTGAATTTATCAGATTAGAAATTTTTTAAACAAATTGTAATGTATTAAAAAATAATATTTTTATTTATTTTATTTTTATTTTTTTTTACGCAAAAAAATATAAATAAAATTTTAACTTAAATATAATTTAAATAAGTTCATGCAGTGAGAAAATTCGTAAGATAAATAAAAATTCATTTTTTTTTTCACGCACAAGAAGAGCGCGAAGTTCCATCGGGGGAATCTGTCGTCGAACAGTGACGTCAGAAATTCTTCCGAAGGCTTTGTAGAGAATCAAGTAGGTGCTGGCCAAGTGAAAAAGTCTTCATAGGAGCCCTTTTACCAGTAAATATTGATATTTTTTCGCGAATTTTTAAAGCTGCCCAAGGAAACATTGTATTTTTAACTCCTAAAAATTTCGAAGAGTTTGAACGATAGCGACAATTTTTTTTAAAAACTATTAAATTACAAGATCCTCTTCTTCCCTTTTTTCGGCGTACTTCAAAATTACACATCGGCTCTGAAAATAAAAATACGCAAAAAAGAAAGTGCTAAGCAACATCTACGCTGAATGTGCTTTCCAACGCTGCAAATTATAAAAAAAAAACGATTATTAAACCTTTGAAAAAATTCCTCACTTTTGTCGAATTTTATATTTCCCGCGTAATTGCCCATAGGATTAACATTACACACATTTGGATTAAAAAAAATACAAACTTTTCACACAGCCTTTGGTCAATTCATTTATATCACGTTTATATCTGGAAAGGAACACCAGATGAAGGAACTAACTTCACACACGAAAAATTATTTCAAATATTAATTTTACAACGTTTTTGACATTCTATTGTCTTAAATATAACGAACGTTCAAAAAGAAACGAGCTGGAGTTTGGAATGTGCAAACTGGTGACAGAATGGTAATATCGTTGCGTCAGTAACAAAGAGGGTTTACGACAAGAGCGCGGAAGTCCACATGCCCGCCGCTAGAGGGTCACGAGTGCAAGTCACTTGACTACAAAGCTACCAGAAGCATGCATCAGTCGTCCAACGCTCATTCGTGTTGTAAGCAGTGAAATGGAGCGTCAAAAGAAGAGCAAAGAGGTGTTGTTCGTTTTCTGACAGCGGAAGGAGTAAGAGGAACGGACATTCATCGAAGAATGTCACAAGTGTACGGTGAACGTTGCATGTCCCTTGCAAGGGTCAAGGTGTGGCCCAAGCGCTTCAGGGAAGGACGGGTTTCCTTAGCCGATGATGCACGGTCTGGAACACCAAGACGCATTACCGATGACATCGTCCAGCTGGTTTATGGACTCGTTACGCCATTTCTGGTCCCCTAAAAAAGGCTCTGAGGGGCAAACGATTCACCTCAGACGGCGACGTCAAGCAGTACGTGCGGAACTGGTTCACATCGCAACCCCAGGAATTTTCGCATAGAGACACCCATTCACCGCCTTGTGTCTCAGTGGGACAAGTGCCTCAACAGCCAGGGCCAATACTTCTGAAATACATGTACTAGTTTCTGTTCCTAGGCCTCCGGCTCGTTACTTTTTTAATGTTCCTTATAGATTGGCGTTATCAAAAAAATGAAAACTATCTGTGACGATTTTTGCTTTCTCCATGGCCACCCGTCTTTACAATACATGAGTTAATAACTTAAAAAAATCGGCTGCGGATCTCGCTATTAAATATAGCAAAGATTTTTAAAAAATGCGACTTCACGTAAGAAATTGAAAGTTTGAAGTTTGAAGTAACGACTCTTATAAAAAATATAGAAACTGTATCTCCGCTTAATATTCTACAGACTCTTCATGATTTTGGTCTAATTGAGTCTTAACCAAATATCAATGTCGCTCTTCGACTTTATCTAACTCTTTCCGTTTCTATTGCTTCGTACGAGAGAAATTTTAGCAAGTTGAAATTAATAAAAAAATATTTAAGATCAACTAGAAAAGAACGATTATCCAATCTTTCTGTTATTTCAATAGAATATAATATCGTTAAAAATATTAATTATGATGATGTAATGTAATGAATTTGCTGAAAAGGAAAGCCAGAAAAGTGCGAAACAAATCTTATTAAAAGTCTATTGTAATGTGTTTTATTACTTTCCCAATCCTAATTAATTAAGGGGCATAAATGCAAATTTTTGTAAAAGGCACAGGGAGGGTTAGTTATGGCACTGGTGGGTACGCGTTTGCCATTGTGGACTCTGATGGACGCACATACAGACCCATTAAGGTGCATCGTAGTAAAGGAGCTGTAGATCACTTCATAAGTGAATTGCTTAAAGTTAAAGAAGAGTTAGCAAAAAAACTGAACCAAGTTGTTTCGATGCGCCTAACGCCAGACGAAGAACGAAACTTCCAAGAAGCAACTTAGTGTACAATTTGTAACAAACTCTTAGGCCAAAAACGTGGAAGGGGTCATGACCATATCATCTCAAGATTCCGAGAAGTGGCACATGTATACTGCAACCTTAACTTCAAACAGGCTAATATCATCGCTGTGGTCTTCCACAATATGAAAAGCAACAATGTTCATCGTATCATGACAAGACTTGGCAAATACAATAACCACAAAATCGATGTGATTGCTGCAACACTTTGTGCAGTACATAACATTCAAGTTAAAAAAGAAAACTCAAACGTCCAATTTTCTTTCTTAGATTCACTCCAATTCTTGTCAGCATCCTTAAAATAATTAACAGAAAATTTAGAAGCAGAACAATTTAAAATTCTCAAGGAGAACTTTCCATGAAATGCAAATCTGGCTTTATTAAAACGTGTCTATCCCTATGAGTATTTCGAGAGTTTCCAAAAATTTAACGAGGAACAATTACCTGAAAATCTTCCTTCTATACTACGCTTACAGAAGAAGGTATTAGCAACTTGGACTATCGACATGTTCAAAACATATGGAATAAATAAAATCTCAAGACTCTCGGGGAATGTCACGATATGTACGTCAAGACGCATATGATACTGCTCGTAGACATATTTAAAAATGTCCCTGATTTATGTCTGCACTATTATACTACAGATGCTGCACACCTCGTCACTTCACTAGGGGCCACTGACCTCCATAATATAACAGAGAGCTAACTCGTTATTCGATTAAATAGTGGTCCGCCCATGCATACAATGCCATAGAAATTCGGAGGAAAAAACGGCAGAACACCGATTTCCTCCCATAGAGTAATATGGGGTAGATATTTTCAAATTCCATTTTCTTTTTTAAAATATGACGATGAGGCTACAATTTTTTCCTGAATTATATTTATTTAAAAACCACAGATTTTGTTTAATTTTCTCCCAAATATTTAATTTTATCATATATAAAATAAAATCTCATGTAAGCTTCACAAAAACATGAAAAATTTGATAAGTAATGCTCATAAAAATATGAAAAGGTGTAAAAATAACCAAAAGCGATTAAAAGTATTTCGAAAAGTTTGAAGAAATGGCTCTAATATTAAGAAAAGTGCAGACTTTATTACTTGCGCGCATTGAAAGTGTGATGCGGTCGCGGCAGAAAGTGGACAGGTGAGTATCTCTTCATTCTATTGTGCAGCTCATTTCAGGGGCGTGCCGAAGGCTGATTTAGTGTGGGGGGTGGGGGGGTGAAAGGATTTTTTCCGAGTACGAGATCGGGGTGAGAAAGGCTTAGTGATAGTCCCCCTCCCTTAGCGACGGAGTCAACTGTTCTACAATACTGTTAATT
Organism: Maratus michaelseni; assembly: GCA_963931845.1. Lineage (NCBI taxonomy): Eukaryota > Metazoa > Arthropoda > Arachnida > Araneae > Salticidae > Maratus > Maratus michaelseni. The sequence goes on along the minus strand of OZ007586.1, from coordinate 362,118,588 downwards.
AAAAAAAACACTAAAAGTCCTAAGTGCTCACCTGCATTCGGCCAAACCCCACTCTGTTGACACAGTAAAAATTAAATGCTGTTATTCAGTATGTTAATGTTTATGTTTATTGAGAACATACATCTGACTTGTGTGCTTGACATCAAGTGCCCGCTTATAAGTCATCGTCAATACACAGGGACGAGATAGCCACAAGGAAATTTACAACACCAGAGAGTTACATCCGGGAGCTCCACAAAGTGTGTGCAATGGAGCTGGCGGGAGTCGAACTCACCGACCTGACTCCTACTCTTTCAAGCGATTAGCGGAATGGTGTCTTAACTACTCGGCCACGGAGGCCCCAGTATGTTAAAAAATGTTTATTGTTTTACTATATAAGTAGTGTTGAGAATCCTGTTTTTAACTAGGATTCTGCTTACGATTTAAAAGGAAATGTGGACGGATGTACCTTACATTAATCAGATCTCAAAAGTAACAATTTAAGAACATTGAAGTATTTCGGAATTTATGTTTCTATAAATAAAATCGCATGCTGTTGTCTAATGTAAGTGTATACATTTAAAAATAGTACATAAAAAATAAAAATTTTGCTTGTTAAAAATAGAGACTAAAAATTATCCTAAATTCATACTGTTAAATTGCTTTACTGCCATATGGCCATGGTGTCGGAAGAGAGGAGGAGAGAGGGGCAATCGGAGGGAATGCGTTTTACCATTACGGCTTCTGGCATTGCGAGATGTTCTCCGACACGACGGGGACAGGTAAGCTGACGAATCGCCATCTCAACGTGGTGATCGGGTGGTAAAGTGGTGTCTAGCCGACGGCACCGAATGTGGGGAGCTAATACCACGGGGGTCTGGGCCGTCCCCTCCTTTGGGCCGGTTCTCGGCTGCAAGAAGCTTGCGACTTTAGGTTGTCCTTTGAGGTCTCACGTGCAGAGCTCTAGTTCCTTGCCGGTAACGCCCGCCGATGTAGGACTTTGGCTCCACAGGATCTTGGGACAGCCGGGTGGTAAAAGGACACTGCGTAGGCCAATCCCTCTCGCCTGGTGGTCGTGCCTTGGTGGACGGCACACCCGAAAAAGTGATGTGAGGGCAACGGCTAGCTAACGGGGATAGGACAGCTTCCACATTTATCTAAGGCGAGGGCAGACTTCGTATGACAAGGACTGCTCGGGTTCTATTGTAACGCTTGCCGGTGAGTGAGGCGGCGGCGTGCAGAAACCCTCGGCACCTTGCAGGCGGTAGAACGTATATGTGACGGATGGTGTGGGTGAAGGGCGACGCACCCAATGATGACCTCCTTCCCGATCGTCCCTTGCGACTCCCTCTGTAGCTGGAGTAGTTGTGAGTTGTCCTCAAATTTCAGTTGGAAAGGGAAGATGCCCGTTTGTGCCAACAGAAGTTCATGTCACGGAGGGCTACTCAGATCTGAGGTCTGTGGCTCGTATTACCTTCTCTGGAGGGGGGGTCTAACCCTCTTCCCTGACCGGCTGATTACGAGGAAAACGGGCAAGGGGCTCGTCAGTCAAGTGACGGTGTCCAGACCTAAGTCGGACCTTGGGCCGAAACCAGTCCAGCGCATCTATGCGTAGCTAGAATTTTCTGTGCCTGGCGGTAGGGGCTAGCCGGCAAACCACCTAATTTTCACGTTACTAATCTCGATCGAGAACACATCTTTGGTGCTTTTGAAGGGAGTTTCCACGTCCGATAGCGGTTCTAAAACTAATTTTCCGTGGTATCTAACAATTTTGTGATATGTTTTGTTTTTTGTTTGTTTGTGTTGTTTTATATGTGAATGATCCTCTTATGAGTCGATCGGAGACCCCCTGTATTTCGCTGCGGGATCACCGAAAGCAAAGCCATTGGAAGGGGACAACCCTAGCCAAGCCGTGTCTATACGTCAGGGACTGGTTTTCTTCGAAGTCCCGGGTTGGCGAGAAGCTCCCGTTGCAACCCATGAACTAATCGTTTTCTCCCTCCCTAGGACTCAATAATTGGAAGTTTCAGTTACAGTAATGGGTCGTGGGGGTGGGTTTGGCATTGGCCTAGGACCCGGTTCCTTTTATGGGGTTCCGGCAATAAAGCCGTCGGATCACTTCTACGTCCGCCCAAGTGTTGTGTGGTGGTGTCTTCTGAGTTTGGGCTCCACTGCATGTTGCATCGACCTTTGTCGTCAATTCATTTGAGCAAGGGTCGAGAGACGCAGAAGGCTCACGTACCCGTCTCTTCTCCGGCCAAAGAGTGCCATCTGTGGAGATGCATCACATAAACTGGCTCTCTATTGGTCGCGTCCTCATATGATTTCATGAGAATCTGGATTCGGCGGTGGAGTGCAACTGCCTTCTGCCGCCGTAACTTGTCATTACCAATACAGCCAATGGAGCTTTCCGTTTTGCTTCAGTATTTATCTTATTTGGCTGCAATGAAAAATTTACTTGCCAGATTGTCAGGTTCCCAAATTCTAAGAATCAGTCCATAGCAGAAGGGAACAATTAAAGATGCTGGGTGGGGAAACTCACTATAGACATTGAAACTCCTCCCTTCTTCATTTCACCAAAGTCTCAAATTCTCACAAAAGCGAATCTCTCTCTCTATCTTAGCCCTGAAAATCACCCCAGCTCATTGACACCCCCTCTCTCCCACACAGAATCATACACAATCTTCCGTTCTGTGTGAGAAGCTCTTTCTTTTCCCCTTTAAATATGGACAACAGAGAATTGAAATGAAACTGAGGACGGCACGCGGAGGGGACTTTCTTGCGGGGAGTGTTCTTAACTTTCTGACTTACCGACTATTCTAAATTTTACCAACTCTTACAAATAAGTGGGGGGGGGGGTTACACCCCCCCCCCGCTAGGCACGCCCCTGGCTCATTGGTCTTCTCAGACTTGTCTGAAGATGATTGAGGTAGAATTGAAGCTGTTTACAGATCCTAATATACTCCTTTTCATCTTGCAAAGAGTTCGAAATGGCGCGTCGCATATTTCACTCAGATTTACGACCGCAAACAGGCAAGTCCCAAATTTCAAGGATGGTGAAAAAACAAGCCATATCATATACTGGGGTGGAAATAATCTTTACAGATGGGCGATGTCCGAGTACATGCCTCACGGAGGTTCCGGTGGACACACTTTTGATGCTGAAACAATCAGATTGATAGCAGAAGAAACAGATGTCGGATTCATTTTCGAAGTGGATTTGAAGTATCCTGAATCCTTTCACGACTTATATAAAGACTACCCGCACGTCCCTGAGAGGTTGACTGTAAGTTAAGTAATGCTCTCATCATATGCTAAAAATGGCTAGAAAGGGGTTCAGAGGTACTCCAAAACTCATCACAAATCTACATAATAAAAACCAATATGTATGTCGCCATCGAAAACCAGTCCAGCGCGTCTATAGGTAATCGGAGTTTGCCGTGCCCGATGGTTGGATTAGCGGAAGTCTTCACATAACTTTCTATCTGCTAAACTCGTCCAGGACCGCTTCTTTAGCGTTCTTGAAGGAGTTTTCCATGTCCTTCAGAGTCCGGTAGTGGTTCTAAAATAACTTCCCGTCGATTCTAACATATTTTGAGTTTTTGTTTTGTGTTTGTGTTTGTATTGTGTTGTTTTTATATGTGCATGATCCTCTCAGTGGAGTCGATAGGAGACAACCTGCATTCTGACTGTAGGGCTTACCGAATGCAAAGCCATTGGGGGTACCAACTTTAGCCAAGGCGTGTCTATACGTCAGGGACTAGTTTTCCTCGAAGTCCCGGGTTGGCAAGAGGCTTCTGCCACTCATCGCGGCCGATGAACAAGTCTTTTCCTCCCTCCCTAGGACTCGACGATTGGAAGCCGCGGCAAAGCAAGGGTCGTTGAGGGAACTCGACATATGGCCAAGGACCCGGTTCCCCTCATGGGGTCCCGGCTACGGAGTCGTCGGTGGTTCTCTAGCGATTCATCAGGTGTCTTCGTGGTGGTTTCCTTTGAGTTTGGGATCTACCGCGTATCTTAATGACCTCTGTCGTCACCTCATGGGTTCAATCGGAATGATGCACAGGTGGCGGTGCTCCGATCGATCGCAGCGCTTACGTGAGGCCTCTCCTGGTCGAGTGCGTTATAGGTCTCTCAGGATCTGGGTGCGACGGTTGACTCGTGCGACGAGCGCCACTCTCGGCGCAGCTCAGTTTTATGTCACTATCGAAATCCGCAACTTTCCCTGAATCTTGGACAGAAGTTTGCAAAAATTCATAAAGTGCTCCAACTCACAGTCCTCTGGGCTCAGAAATCATATAACTTTCAACATTGATAAAAGGAAAGATGCAAAAAATGGTTTTAAACGAGATATTTTTAAACTCCCCAATAATACAATTTACGGAAAAGGCATAGAAAATTTTAGGAAGGGGAGAAATATTGAGCTATGCAATAACTCTCAAACAGGCAACAAAACTCGTTTCATCACCCAAATTCAAGTCCTTTATAGAATATGATGAGAATCTTATAGCCGTAGAGAAACAGACGTTTTATGAAATTTTTTTACGTTTATTGAACCGGCCCCTTTAGGTCGGTTTTGGAATACTTGACTTATCCAAGGTACTCTTGTCTGATTTCCATTATAATTTCATAAAACGAATTTATCCTGAAATTCGGGAAATTTTTCTATTTATTGATACGAATTACGTAACGTATTACATTAAGACAGAAGACATATATAAGGATATGAAGCTCAACATCTCAAAAGTTTGACTTTTCTGAATATCGCCAAGATCACCCTTTTTATTCAGAAACGAATAAAAAAGTCTTGGGAAATTTAAGTATGAGTTGAACGGCCAAGCTGCTTCTCAATTTGTCAGTTTAAAGTCGAAAATGTATTCCATCAAATCCTCGAAAGAAGAAAAACAAGAAGATATCGACCAGAGTACTAAGAAAAAATCTTAAGCATATAGATTGCCTGGAAAATCAGAGTACCACATATGGATTGCAGAAGAAGATCGGGCTCACATCGATTGTTTACAATTCAACAAAGAAAAAATGTTTGTCACCGTTCGCTGACTAGAGGTATTTGTCAGAAAATTGAGAGAGCAGTCTGGTCTATGGTCACTATAAAATTAAAATCTTACAATTTGCAATCGGGATTTCTGAAACTCTAGGGGGGGGGGGCATTTTACAGTTCCAGGGGGAAACTGCACTTTTTGAGCATTAAAAGCATAAAATTTCATATCTTCCGGGGGGGGGACATTTCAATGCTCCGGGGGGGAGATGTCCCCTCCGAGCCACCCCCTGAATTTAACATTGCTCAGCCCATCCTGCCCTGTCTGATTACGGCCTTGTAATGAAATTCAGACATTTAAGTGTCTGATTTTCTAAATGTCTGAAATTCAGATATATCATAGTTATTCAGACATGTTTCTCAGTTCTTTTATACCCTAATCATAGTAAGACACTCATGTGTTTTAAATTGAGACATCTATGATGTTTGAAATTTTACATTCAGACACTTAAGTGTCTAAATTGCATTTCAGACACTTAAGTGTCTAAATTGCATTTCAGACACATATGTGTCTGAATTTAAGACGCCTCTATTTGCAGTGTACATAGTGAAAATTTACACTTGTACATAAATAAGCATATAATTTTTCTAATAATTCTAATTATTTCATAAATTTTTTTACATTTCAAATTAGTGAACAAAGCTTTGATTTAAAATATTCTACTTAATTAATTGTTCACCAGTTTATATACTCCTTTCATCTCGCAGAGCATTTTAATGAATTGAAATTAATCATCCAGTGTCCGCGCAATTTATTGAAACTCATGATCATTTGACTTCGGCTTTGGACAGTATTGGACAGCATTCCATTGTCGACTGTCAAAATTCCACTAATTTGTCCTTTTTAACACTTTTTAGCACTTTCCAACCTAGTTGAAAAGTGCTTATGACTTCGGTTTGTCTGGCCGTCTGCCGTCTGGCCGTCTGGCCGTCTGGCCGTCTGGCCGTCTGCCGTCTGTCCGTGCTCTAACTCCCGTAAATATGCTCGGATTGCTCTGCAATTTTTATATGTTATTGTCGTTATCTATAGCATGTTCCCTATTTCAACGGAAGTGTGTAGCACTTATACTTTTTTTACAGGGACACTCAAAAGAATTCCGTTACATTGCGGTCTATGGGGAAAAATCATTTGCGGTTTATTTAAATAATGTTTCACTATTTTAAACACATTGTAATTTATATATATTACTAAGGTGCATTAGAAGAAGCTTAATATGGAACAGGGTGTGCATAGCACTTATAGTTACTTTACAGGGACAGTAAAAATAATTCCGTTACATTACGTCTATGGAGAAAAATCGTCTGCGGTTTATTTAAATAATGTTTCACTATTTTAAACGCATTGAAATTTATATAGATCACTAAGGTGCATTACAAGAGGCTTACTACGGAATATTGTGTGTATAGCAGTCATCGTTCATTTACAGGGACACGCAAAAGAATTCTCTACTGTCTGTTAACAATAATTTCTGGAAGTGCGTTTTAAGTTATTGAACGCGATTTTAATTTTAACTGGCTTTTTGTCTATTACGTGGTGTGTATAAATTCTGTAGATCCTATACAGGGCAGCACAAAAGTTCGCGAACACATTTCTGTTTATTGACAAACTCCAGACGGATAATTTTAAACTGTGCTACGCGTTTCCTAAGTGAACTAAAATTATCATCCTATGTAGTATATATACAAATCCATAGATCCGATACAGGGCTGAATAAAAGTATTCGGATATTTTTCCGAATATTGTATATGTTGGAAATTCCTGAAATTATGTTTTTAAATATGTTATGCGTTTTCTAAATTGTTTACTTAGATGTTAGCTTTTAGCTTATTAAACGGTATGATTTGTAAAATTATTTTGGAAGCGTTGGAAAGTGCTATATAATCTATGCTTGACGCATGATTTTTCGTTCTTGTTAATAGTTTATTAATACTTTTCAACATAGTTGAAAAGCATGATTTCGGTTTGTCTGTCAACCGTCTGTCCGTGCTCTAACTTACGTAAATATACTCGGATTGTCATGTAATTGATATACGTTATTGAGGTTTACTAATTGCATGTTTGCTATTGAAAATGGAGTATGTAGCATTTGTAGTTATTTCAGAGGGACACTCAAAAGAATCCCGTCACATATGGTCTATTTGGAAAATCGTTTGCGGTGTATTTTAATGATGTTACACTATTTCTAAGATAATAAAATTGATATGCATTTCTGAGGTGCACTAAAAAATACTTTCTGTTGAATATGAAGTTAAAAGCATTTATCATTCATTTACAGGGTCACTCAAAAGAATTAAGTTACATAATGGTCTGAGGGAGAAAATTGGTTACAGTGCATTTTAAAGATGTTACACAATTTCAAACATAATGAAATTTACACACATCATTGAGGGACACTACAAGATGCTTACTGTGGAATATGATGTGCATAACAGTTATCGTTAATTTATAGGGTCACATAAAAGATGTCGATTACAGTACTGTCTACGAGCGATAAATGCTGAAAATGCGTTTTTGCACGAGTTGTGATATGCGTTTTTAAGTTTAATTAAATTTTTGCATACTACGAGGTGTGTATAAATCATATACATCATATACAGTGTTACACAAAATATTTCGTAAATAGTACGGTGTATGAGCGCCGAAATATTCGCTTTTCTGCCCGTCTCTCAAAGATCATAAAAAATGTGATTATCGACTAATTTTGTATCAAATTTAGGTACAGATCGTTCAAAATCATTCTTTGAATCCTATTCACTTTTGAGTAACTTTTGAGTTTGTATGCATTTGAAGATAAGCTACTAATCTCTAAGGAATTTTGAATACGTACTAATAATGTATTCCTCTACGGAAATTTAATTACGTAAGAGTAATTTATTCAATTCAAATTGTCAATCTTTCTGTACCTTTTTCTAGCTCAAATTTCGTTGACTCCCCGTTCTGCTTTATTTCCCCCTTCTTGTTCTTTTTCTTTATGCTCAATTTCTAATTTTTTTTCTCTTTCTTTTTCTTCTCTACATCTTTTTTAGCAATTAACTCTAAGTGCATTTTCAAGAACTGACCGTCATAATCAGAGGCCCCTACAATCACCTAAATGAATTGCCTTAACCTTGCCGATTTTGACACGCTGCTTTCAAATTCATCGGCTAATAAAAGTAGGATATTTTTAGAATACGTGCCTAAATATGCGCCTTTAGAATACGTGCCGTTGTTTTCCAGGATATATTTATTTGAAATTAATACACTTAATTAAAAATAATAACAATAAAAAATACGCATTCTAAGCATACAGTATTACAGTAATATTTCTGTTTTCTACCACAAACAATAAATAAGGTGTATCATTTTCTAAAACTGAGCATTTTTCTAAAATTCTCAAACAAACAACGAGGTAGATACTAATATAAACATTAATCCTAATTCTAAAACAGTACATTCACAAAATAAATATTAATTTTGATGCTGCAAATTTTTAAACCTGTACATCCACACTTTACCTAATAAAGTTGCATTTATAAATTATGCTTAAACACTGATTAATGCACTTCATTAAACAAAAAACAAAAATTAAAGAAGAAAGAAAAATCATGCGTCAAGCATAGATTATGAAACACTTTCTAACACATTCAGAATACTGTAACAAAACTTCACCTTTTAATAAGGTAAAAGAGGATATCTAAGTAAACAGGGGATGACCGCCCCGGGAACCTCTAAGTAAACAATCTAGAAAACGTATAACACATTTGAAAACGCAATTTCATCAACTACCATCTATAGTCGGAAAAATATCCAAATTATTTTGTGCAGCTCTGTATATGATCTATACATTTGTATGGATACTACATAGTATGTCAAGATATAGCTCAATTAGGAAACGCATTACACAGTTGAAAATTCTCGTTCAGCAATCTCCTTCCATAATTGGAAATATACCCGAACTCTTTTTTACAGCCCTGCATATGATCTATAGAATTTATACACACTAAGCAATATTAAAAATTAGTTCAATTTAAAAACGCATACCACAACTGAAAACGCACTTCCAGCAATTATTGTTAATAGACAGTAGTGTAACATATTTCTTTTGTGTGTCCCAGTTAAATGAACGATAAATACTATACACACCCTATTCTATAGTGAGCATCTTGTAGTGAACCTCCTTGATCTATTTCAATTTCAGTATGTTTGAAATAGTTTAACATCATTAAGATGCACTGCAAACGATTTTTTCCCATAGTCCATAATGTAATTGAATTCTTTAGTATATCCTTGCAAACAAACTATAAATTCTACATTTTTTATACTCCAAAACGCATGCTATAGCCCACCTGAAAGATGCATTCATTTTATTATGTTTCAAGTATCATAACATCATTAATTTTCCGCATAGACCACAATGTAAAAGCATTCTTTTGAATGTTCTGTAAACGAACTATAAATGCATAATAAAACACTTCATTTTCAATACCAAACATGCCATGGTAAACTACAATAATATATATCAATAACATGACAATCCGACTATATTTACGTGAGTTAAAGAACGGACAGACAAATCGAATTCATAATCTCTTTCCAATATATAATTAATTTTAACACAATCAACTGATTGGTAAATAATTCATACGAATAGTAATTTTCCTATCTGAGCGAAAATGTGTCCAGGCTGGGGCTCGAACTTAGAACGTTTGGCTTCAATTTCCAATGCTCTTCCAATTGAGCTATCTGGTCAACATCCCAGCCAACACAATATATTATTTTTAACACAATCAACTGATTGGTAAATAATAATTATTTATTTATCAGTAAATACTAATTAAATAATTACTTACCAAAAATATTATTTGCCAATCAGTTGATTATGTTAAAAATAATTATAGTGTAATTATTCATCCATAGTTTGTTGGAGTTCCTTTACCTGCAGTTTATTCTGTTGTGCTGTTTCAAATAACAGTCCAGATATCATAACCAGATATCTGAGCGAATATTGTGTTGGCTGGGATGTCGTCCATCCAGATATTTCAATTGGAAGAGCATTGGCAATTAAAGACAAAGGTTCTGGGTTCAATTCCAAGCCTGAAAACACTTTCAACATATTTGGAAAGTGTTAAAAATGCTACGTAATTAAATACTTTTAGCAAATAGTTACGCCCACTTCTGCCTATCGGGCTCCAACCCAAAACAGTTGATAAAATTCTAGCCAAATAATTCAAAACTCGAATTATTTTACACTCCTAGAATTTTAATTCAAAGTAATTTAATCACAAAAATTATACAAAACTACCTAAGACACTTCCTACAGACCTCTCTAGAAATCAGTTAAAAGAGACCTACTTCCGGTTGTAGAATTGGCATTACACTCTGCTGCCAGGATCGCACGTTTTACTGCTCTAGGACTTGAAGTTCTGTTACTCCGAGGTATAGTGTCTAGAAATATATAGTGTAGAAATCGCGTATACTGGTATTGCTTTATAATGCATCCAAAAAGTTACATTTTCTTAGGCGGCTCTGTCATGGCATTTATTGCTTGGAAGTGTAAACACTAAAGCGTTAGTTACAGCGTCTTTATGTAAAAACATCTAAAATTTATCGAAGATGTTGATGAAACGAGATTCTCATTGTTTTGTTCCTGGTTGTGTTGCACAATACAAGAACAGCAAGCTGTTTATCTTCGGTGTACCCAAAAATCAAAATCTTTTTGAAAAATTCTGTTACAATACCTTAATTTGGTGTGGCTCAGATTATGAAAAATTCATTGATTTGATTTATCCTTGAAAGAAAGTGAGAAATAGTGATTTTATTAAAAAATTATAATTTTTGCTCTTTTTTTTTTTTTAAAGATATGGCAATAAAAAAGGAGAAAAAAACATTTAAACTCCGGTTTCCTAAATTGTTTTCTCAATGAATAATCATAATTTAATAATAAAATATTAAATGATAAAAGCGTATTTAAAAACGTATATATTACTCTTTATTTTTTTATTTATATTTTACATTTTTTAGTGCTTAAAATATTTCATTGCTGCAGTTTCACAACCAGTTGGCATATTTTATGTCGAACATCTTCAACTAAAATTTTTTATATTTAAAAGTCAATTTGTAACTAAAAAAAAAACCTTAAAATTTTCACAAATTAATATCTTTTGGATTTCAACATTTCTTTAACTGATATATAATCTGTATCAATCTTTTTTCCCTTAAAAAATCATTTAATTGGTTTAATTTTTATTGGCATTTAGTTGATTGAAGCCAAACTTTTTCCCGCCCCTTTTGGACTTCTTGCCTCTATTTGCAAACTTTTTGCCTCGATATTACCTGCATATACGCTTATGCAATGCAATGTATTATGTCTTGCAATACATTATAAAATAGTGCATACATTATAAAGTACTCTTTTATTTTTTAAATTAAATATTCTGGAGGAAACATTAAATATAGGTCCAAATGAATGAAATATCTTAATACTATGTCTTTTCTGGTTTAAACAATTAGGAAATAAAAACATATCTTTTAATTTATTGCTCTGCAAATTATGGTTTTCTTTAATTTATTTTAAGTATAAAATCCCAGAAAATATTTTCAGTCTACAATTAAGAAACTAAAATAAGTCTTTAATTATTGCTGATTTTCTTTGTTTCTAATAAGAAAAATTAATTTGTCAAACAATGAACATAAGATAATAATTATAAAAGTTTCATACTTATATACTCTAAAACTGTAGTATTTACTTTTTCTATGTACTATTATAAACTCGTAATACAAAAATTAGTAACTACATGTATATGATAATCTGTTTCATTGTAACCAGCTTATTAAAATCAAAATAAAAACGTCCTTCCGGCCTGTACCGGGAGGAAAAGGTAGCTTTCCTATATCTTCGTTTTAAAATTTTAGCTAATGTTACACGAAAACAGCAAGTTAAAATGCAAAGAAACGTTTACAAAAGATTCGTTAATACTGAATTTGAATAAGAAATTCGCCAAATTATTGAGCAATAGCCAAATTGGCTTCATTTATGAAGACTTATTTTGGTCGCCAAATTTGGCGATATTTCGCCAAATGTCGCCAATTTTGGCGATAATTTGGCGCTAACGGATATGAATATATAGTTTTATGCGTATGATTGGGAAAATTATTACAACAATGAAAGAAAATAATTTGCGAGTAATCGCGTTAATATGCTGTTTTGTTTCAAAATGTCAGCCACCCAAGAATTTCAAACTGCTCTATCTCAGCCATTTTTTAAGATAGAGGTAAACCAAAAAATGCTCTGGAATCCTTGTATCAAGGCCTAACACGTAATTAAAAAATAAATTTGAATTTTAACTTTTTTGTATATTTATTTTAGTTTTAAATTTTTAAATGGTCGCCATCTTGAAACAAAATGGCGGACCAAGCTGGCCAACAAACTCGGTCGAGACATTGGTGAGCTTAATACACACAATTAGTTTCATCAAAATTGATTTATAAATACGAGCGTTATCGTATGACATAGGTCAGATATATATATGGATATATATATATATATATATACTATATATATATAAAGCAACATTTGAACGGAGGGTGGTTTTGGGTCTGGGGGTCATGATCGGTGAAAATATATCGAAATTTTCCGGAACTGCTTTCCTCCGAACGCCTGCAATAGGTAGCTTTATACTTTTTTGTATTGAAAGCTACCTAAAAAATTAAAGGTTGTGTGTGTGGGGGTGGAGGGGAGGGGATCATATTGCAGTTTTAATTTGTGCTTAAACTTGTGATGATATGAAAATATGAAATTTTATAAAATAATTACTTATTACTGTAATAAATAAAGCTCTATGATAAAAAAAAAATAGTATGTACGGAGATCACATGAAATAAGTCGGTTTATAATTGAGCAATATGAAAATACAATGTTCTGCAATTCATACAAGTGCAAAATGCATTAAAAATATATGCCTGAATTATAGTTCATTCCTAATGTATCGCGTGTTACAACATAAATCTTTTTAATTCTGTTTTTTGAAAAAAATATCCTTCAAAAATAAATTTCCCGTAGGTTAAATTGCATCATAAATGTCTAAAAACACACTGGATTTCTATTCATTTGTATCAATAGATTCGATCATAGCGCCTTCTGGTGAAAATATAATTTTTTGGATACGGTTTCGCTTGTTGATTTCATCACTACATACTTCTAGACACTGTAACCGAGGCTCTTTTGAAGCATACAGTCACTGCACAAAACCCCGCTGACGTACTCTTTACGCTGTTATCACGGTCCATTGAAAACACTTCCCTGCTGTAAATTAGTTTCTTTCCGTCAGTTTCAATCAAACTTCAAGTAATCGTAATCCATTATAATCATTACAAAAATTGTGTAATCGTAATTATAAATTTTAGGTTTCGACATAATCGCAAATAATCATAATAAGAAATTTCACCCAAATTAAAATGCAATGCAATGTAATCGCAGTGTAGTCTGTATCAAAAAGTTATTTAATCTTATTTTTGCGCAAGCCTCAGATTAAGATTACACTGTTTTTTCCATTTTGCTTCCAATCCAACAAATAAATATTCAGCTCCTGCTAGCTAAACACTGTAGCAGAAAGAGATCTGGTCATGTTTTCAACTCATTAAGTTCATCTTAAAGTGGGGGGAGGGAAGATCAGAAATCATGAGGGACAGTAGTAGCAAGTGTAGTAATAGATGTTCTTTGATGGGAGTGGAACTGAAGCAGGATGTATACTGCTTAGATAGAAGTACATTGGTGTACAAAATTAAGCGAATTTTCAGATTTGGTCAATTATCTCCAGAACTACTGGACAGATTTTTATGAAATTTGGTATGAACATAGGTTGATATAATGTAAATAAAATAACCATTCAACAGTTATAATACACACTCATGATTGGGCGTAACACTAATCAGAAACAGAAGATGTGAAACAGTGATTAAATAATCGAACAAAAAATGGGTTAATAGGGGGTATGGTCCCCTCTTACAGATATACAGGCCTCACACCGTGATTTCATACTGGAAATAAGGCAGTTTATGAGTTCCTGTGGCAATTGTTCCCACTCGTTCAACAACGCTGTTTCAGGTCTTGGATGGTTCTCGGAGGAGGGTTGCGAGTTGCAATTGACCTCCCTAGAGCGTCCCAAACATGCTCTATAGGGTTGAGGTCTGGAGATCTGGCTGGCATTTGGAGAATATCTCTAGTTTCCAGAAAATCGCCAAACAGATGAGCTCTATGTGGCCGGGCGTTGTCGTCCATTAAAATGAAATCAGGGCCAACTTCACTTCTGAAAATGCGAACATAAGGCTCCAAGATCTCCTCTGTATACCTCACAGCAATCACAATGTCTCTTTCAAAGACATGGAGGCCTGTGCGACCGTCCAACATGATGTCTGCCTAGACAATCCAACCCCCATTGCCATAATGGTCAATTTCTCGGACATTGGAGAGAAGGTAGCGGGTCCCTGGTTCTCTCCATATGAAAGTACGGCGAGAATAAGTTGTTAAGCTGAACCGAAACTCATCAGTGAAGAGGACGGTTGCCCATTGATCCCTGCACCAATCTCTATTATCTTTGCACTATGCTAAAAGGACGCTCCTGTTTGCAGAAGTGAGCGGGACACAAACAGCAGGTCTTCTTGCAAACAGGCCTCTCTCATGAAGCCTTCTGGAAACAGTAACCCTTGAAACTCGGCTTGCTGTGGCCTCATAGAGGTCACGAGAGAGCTGACTGTTACGTCTCGCTGTAATTGACACATAATGATCTTCATTGGCCGTCATGGCTCTTGGACGACGTTGGCCAGGCTTTCTCTCGATGGATACGGTATTCTGAAACTGTTTTCATACGTTGGACACGACACCTGGAGTTATTTCGAACTCTCTACAAATCTGGACTTGAGACTGGCCTGCTTCTAACCTCTCTATGATTCGCCACTTCATTCCGTCATCTAAACATCGGTGGTTACTCATTTTTACTGTTTGAATTTGAATTCAACCGATTGCTGCAAAAAAAAATATTCAGAAATTCGCCGAGGTGTGCGACTGAACGAAATGCGGATTTTGCCACGCGCGCTTATAAAGCCTCTACCTCTATACTATCTCCTCCCACACACACGTTTACTCTTACGTATTCGACACACAATTTTTGTATCTTTCTTCCGAAGCAGTGATTTTACATTTCAGTTCAGTTCTTTTCACGAAATTCGACAAAATATGCAAATTCCCTTAATTTTGTGCACCAGTCTAGTATTATTTAATTGAATATATGAAAGGTATGGGAATTGGGAAAGGTATCTTTGGATGTGGTCACTCCAGGGTTCACGGGTCAAAGTTATAGAATGAGAGTGATGAAGGATAAAGAAATAAAAAGGGAAAAAATACTATTTTTATGGTTTTATGGTAACTTATTTTAATTGAACATAAGCCCTCCCTCAAATGTAGAAATTTGGGAAAGGAAATGAAAAAAAAAGGTTTTAAATTGCATGCAGCAATTTATTCAACAATTCATTCTCACTTTAATCTTCTTAGTACTGGTTTATGCTTTTAGTTTTCAGTATACATTATGGAAATGTCAAAGAAAAGTAGTAAGAAAATTGAAGACTATAGTAATGAATCGAGATCAGACTTAAATGACAAAGGAATAAAATTTCTAAAATACAACTGAGAAATGTGCTCGTCTAATGTCCGGGTCTCATGAAAACGAAATCCAGTTTTTCATTGTACACAAGTTTCCGTCTTAGCAGGTACATTGTCTTTTATAATTGTATTGTATTCTATTCGTTCATAATCTCGGAAATTTTCCGTTGCAAGCAGATTTTGTTTTGACAGCTTTTACTATATATGTATTGTATTCTCGGAAACCATGAAATTTTTCATTTAAAACAGGATACATTTATACGTGGATTCCTTTTCGCTGGTTTCACTATATTAAATTTGTATTTGAATAATTCAAATACAAATCTAAAGATTATAAAAATAAATTTATAACTATTAAATGTATTTGTGTATATATACAGGGTGATTATAAAGAAACTATCCCGACATTTGGGCCCCTAACTATCATACCATTCACAGAAACTGAATGAAATTTTGGCAAAAGGTATTTTGAGGAATGCGCTCAAGAATGATATGGAAAACAACAGTGTCACTCAAACAGTTACGGTTACAGTGAGAAAATTTCGAAAAAATCAAATGGCAACACCCAGTTTTTTGTATTGGAATGTGATCTCCATTGTGAAAAACCCTAAATAGCGTTGGAACGGCAACTGTAGCACGAAAATCACCGGAACTAGGCAAGGGAAAAGTAAAAAAGACTTTGCCGTGCACCAGAGCATTAATTTTCGTTTCATTTACGTCACACGTCACACCGTTTCTTTGGCTGATATCCCAGCCTGATTAGTTCTCCACAAAACGAGAAGAAGAAACCAAGAAACGCAAATTTCGGGTTCTACGTAAGACACAGTCATGACTGACGTCGTCACGCTAGGTGAAAGAAAAGGCACTGCGGAATGCGAGCCGCGTACGTTCCTTTCTGCCATTCCGAACAAGATGCCGCTTTCAGGGAAAAAACGTGGGGAAATCGTAAAGATTTATTACCTGAATGGATAAAATACCGCAGAGGCATTGATTACGGCGAGGCCCGTGCACTGTCAAAGCTGTACGGGACTTGATTCATAAATTTGAAGAAATTGGTTGCACATGCGATCGACGTCGGTCTGGATGACCATCTGTTCCTGTGGAAGCTGTTGCAGAAGTCCATCAGACGATAAGCACAGTTCGTCCCGCAACTGCACGCGGTGTTTCACGTGTTCTGGATCTGCCGAATTCAACTGTACGCAAGATTCTGCGCTCTGTTCTAAACATGTTTCCGTATCGATTCCAGCGTGTCCAGATGTTGGAAGCGGGAGACTATGAATTACGGCTGGATTTTGCAAATCAATTCCTTATCCGGTACGATGAAGATAGCAGCTGGCCTTTACGCATTCTGTGGACAGATGAGGCGCATTTCTCGTTAACTGGTAACGTGAATTCGAAAAATTGTGTGCTCTGGGCAGAGAATAATCCACATGATGTGCATGCACGTCCATTACACGAGGAAAAAGTGACTGTGTGGTGTGGTATAACGAGTACGTTCGTCCTGGGCCCTTACTTTTTTGAAGAGGTTACTGCCGGTGATCTGCAAACGTGTACAGTAACGAGTGCTCGATATCTGGACATGTTAACTCATTACGCGATTCCCGCATTGCAACAGCAAAATGCCCTATCTGAAGTTGTATGGATGAAAGATGGCGCTCCTCCACATGTCGGGTTTTCAGTCAAACGTGTCTTAACTCAACAGTTTGGTGGCAGAGTTATCTCCCGTCATTTCCCGTTTCCGTGGCCCCCAAGGTCTCCTGATCTGACACGAATGGATTTCTGGCTGTGGGGATATCTGAAATCCAAAGTGTATCAGTTTCGTCCTTAAACTGCATCAGATTTGAAAGATGCCATCTGAACTCCGATTCAAGAGATTCATATTGCCATGATACGTGCTGTAGTGCTATCCGCCATCAGCCGCATACAAAGTGTCATCGTGTGTGAAGGAGGTCATGTGGAAAATTTGTGAAACACAATAAAATGCTTTATTTTATGCTGCTTCTCTGTCCTTATTGATTGTCCTCACTTTTAGCCAATCTACCGCCGGTGATTTTCATGCTACAGTTGCCGTTCCAACGCTATTTAGGGTTTTTCACAATGGAGATCACATTCCAATACAAAAAACTGGGTGTTACCATTTGATTTTTCCGAAATTTTCTCACTGTAACGGTAACTGTTTGAGTGACACTGTTGTTTTCCATATCATTCTTGAGCGCATACCTTAAAATACCTTTTGCCAAAATTTCATTCAGTTTCTGTGAATGGTATGATAGTTAGGGGCCCAAATGTCGGGATAGTTTTTTATAATCACCCTGTATTTTTGGGGACATTCTGTATCTATCTGTTCGGTGTGTGCGCCCAAGAAGAAAGTCAGACTGGACGTTTAACCCTCCGCTCTCCTCCAATGGCTCCGATAGGTACATTCAAAATGATTTTTCTCATAAAAAAAGACTGAAAATTCTGTAAATATGTTAGCTTTTTCTGTAATGTTCTACTCTTTTTATATGCAGTTGCGATTAAAATTTTGTTTGAAATTTTTTTCTAATTTTTAATTTGTTCCATTATTTACCACGCGGGTCCAATTGACCCGCCCCACAGGTATTTGAGGCAAAATCTTTGCCAAAATTACTTTTCATGTGTTTTAAAGTTAAAACCATTTCTGTTGACTTACTATTAAATATACTTAATGTTGCACACACATAAATGTATGCATTTATTTAAAAAATAAATATATAATACAACGTTTACTTAATTGTTTACTGTTGACAAGAGGAAAATATTTGTTGATATTTTTGTTTTATTTACAAGTAATGTTTAATTAAATGTGGTTAATTTTACTACACATAAATGTTTAATAATTTATATAAGCCAATGTGTATAATATATATATAGATTTCTTGCATTTAATATTTAGTTGCACTTAATATAATGTTCAGTCTCTATAGTATAGAGATGCTTGGTTTTGAGTGTTTTTAATATATTTTCAGCTAAAAATGGTAACAAAAAGCGGAACATTAAAAAAAATTGCTTTCAAAATTATAATTAATACGTTTCTAATTCAAAAATAGTCCGACAAACCCCGACACAGCTTTAAAAAGCTTTGAATATATTAGATAATACATTTCAATAAATATATTTCAATAAATTTGATCAAAAAGGCTTAAAAATAACCTATTTTCAATTTTAATTATATTTTATTATATGAAAAGTAAAGTTATTTAAATGCATTTGTCAAAGTGTATTAAACACAATAACAAAGCTCAAAATAACAAAAAACGCGTCTTATCACAAAAAAACTTTCACTTCAACTAAGGCTGGGAGCCGCCGGATATGACTCATACTCCTGAAATAGACATAGATCGACACACCAGTTAGTCAGCTACTATAAAATATGCTTTTTACAATTGTTGAGCAAATTTTTATTTCTGCCCTTTTTAGACAGGATTTTGCATCACTGTGCGCCCACTGGAACAACCATAATAAACCTTCAAAGTTTTAAAGCGTTGCCATATTTATGATTTGGCGGGTTACCAGATTCGCCTATTTATCGCTTCTTTGGCGATAATTTTTGTCACCAAAGTCACCGTCGCCAATGTTGTCAACTTTATGGCGATGCTTTGAGAACATTCTGGATTGATCAAGGTAATCTTGTGTAAGGTACATAAAGGGTTTTACTGGTTATTTATCAGCAACCATAATCAGCGTGCAGACTGTATTAGACTATAGTTGTTTTTACTTACGCCTCATACGTAGTATAGGGTAAGTCTTGTAATTGTTTTGAAAATCGAAAAATTTTTT
Organism: Maratus michaelseni; assembly: GCA_963931845.1. Lineage (NCBI taxonomy): Eukaryota > Metazoa > Arthropoda > Arachnida > Araneae > Salticidae > Maratus > Maratus michaelseni. Next base: position 362,099,121 of record OZ007586.1, on the reverse strand, counting down.
TTGATGGATTTACACGTTTCAGACACTAGAGATTCCGAAAAACATATTTTTAGAAAAACAATTTTGCCGTCCGTCTGTCTGTGCGTGTGTCTGTAAACGCTCTATCTCCCGAACAAATTGAGATAGAGACTTGAAATTTGGTATGTACTTAGTATGTAATAATGATAAGAAGCTCATTGAATTTCAGTAACCTCGATTATCCGGAACTATTTTTTTCGGACTCTCGAAATATTCGTTCTGATAAAAATAAAAAATTTCGAAATTGTTTATTTTAAGGAGTGAATATAAAAGAGAATTAAAAAACATAAATTTTGCATAAAGAATGAAGTCTATCTAATAATTAGTTGCCGAGATATTTGTAATCATATTTTCCACACTCTTCGATTTTTCATGACCCTGTATTTCATTCAAATTTCAATTCAAAGATATATTTTAATTGGAAATGAGACGCTTAATCCGACGCAGTAAACTTTTAGTTAATAGAATTATCAATTTTGGAGTTATAAGGATGTTTCTTTTACGCAATTCAGTATTAGAGCATATAAAGATTATGACGTCATCAAGCCACGATTTTATTCGAATTGCAATGCATTTTATAAATAGTTTACCCATGTTTTATTTTCATATTTTATGTTATGCATATCCATGACGGGTAAGTATTACGGTGCCCCCCAACGACTAGTTTAGTTTTTTCCTTGCAATGAAGACTTGATATTTGAAAACTTTGGTGCTAATTTCAGTTTCTACGTGATTTTTATAGTACAAATTTTAATCATTTCCGTCTTTATTTTGCTTTTATTATTTGTTACGTAAGATTGAATTGCAGATAAACAGGAAAAAAAATTGACTCACGAAGAAGTTAAAAAAATTATGGAAAATGCGGACGATATAGAATACACAACAAGTGATGAAAATATTTCGTCTAATGAAGGTGAAATAGATAATGTAGAAATATGTAATTAATGTTCAGATTCTTACTCAGTATCTGATAATGATTGTACTGAAGAAAACTTAGCATGCACAAGTACTTCACATAATTTCTTTGTTTCAAGAAATAACAGCCTTACATGGTATAAGGATCAAATTTCCAGTCCACAAGGAAGATGTACTACAATTAATACTTTTCGTGAAAAATCAGGACCTACAAGATTTGCAAATCGTGAAGTAGAATCAATTTCCTCTTCATTCCTTCTCTATTTTAGTAAAACACTTTTAGAGATTATAATAAAGTGAACAAATGCTGAAAGCAACAGATTATTTGGTAATGAGTGGCAACTGATCGATATTATAGAACTAAAAAAATTCATTGGACTAACATGAATAAATAAAAAATAAATAAATGAAGAAGTATGAGAACTTTGGAGCATGAAAAACAGAACATTTTTTTATTTCGTGACATTATGAGTTGCAATAGATTTACAAGTATATTAAGTATTATAAGATTTGTTAATGTTGCTGAAAGGCGTAAAAGAAGATCAAGTGATAAATTAGAACCAATAAGGGAATGCTTTGAGTTGCGGAACAGTTATTTACAGGACTCTTATATTCCTAATTGGTCTATGACCGTCGATGATCAATTAGTTGCTTTTCGCGGTAAATTTCCATTTCGGCAATATATTTCATCTAAACCTAGAAAGTATGGTTTGAAATTTTGGGTAATTTGTGCGACAGCATAACAGATTTACCAGATTTGGCTATTTATCGCTAACTTGGCGATAATTTTTGTCACCAAAATCGCCGTAGCCAATTTTGGCGACTATATGGCGATGCTTTGAGAACGTTCTGGATTGATAAAGAAGTTAATCTTGTGTAAGGAAATGGTCGTATGCTTGGAAATTAGAAGTATATACAGGCAAACAGGACAAAAGAGAATAGCATCAAGGTGTAAATGTAGTTAAAAGATTGACAAAGGAAATTGAAAATTCTTGTCGTAATATCACACGTGATCATCTTTTTACATCATATGAATTAGCAATGCACCTTGCTACAAAAAAATTATCTCTTATTGGAACAATTCGAAAAAATACACCGGAATTTCCTGTTTCGTTCACAAATCCAACAAGAACGAAAAATCATGCGTCAAGCATAGATTATGTAACACTTTCCAACGCTTCCAAAATAATTTTACAAATCATACCGTTTAATAAGCTGAAAGGTAACATCTAAGTAAACAATTTGGAAAACGCATAACAAAATTAAAAACATAATTTCAGGAATTTCCAACATATATAATATTCGGAAAAATATCCGAATACTTTTATTCAGCCCTGTATATGATCTATAGATTTGTATATATACTACATAGGATGCTAAATTTTAGTTCAGTTAGACAACGCGTAGCACAGTTTAAAATTCTCCTTCTGGAGTTTCTGTCAATAAACGGAAATGTGTTCGCGAACTTTTGTGCTTCCCTGTATATGATCTACAGAATTTATACACACCACGTAATAGACAAAAAGCGAGTTAAATTTAAAATCGCGTTCAGTAACTTAAAACGCACTTCCAGGAATTATTGTTAACAGTGTGCAGTAGAGAATTCTTTTGTGTGTCCCTGTAAATGAACGATGACTGCTATACACACAATATTCTGTAGTAAGCGTCTTTTAATGCACCTTAGTGATATATATAAATTTCAATGCGTTTAAAATAGTGAAACATTATTTAAATAAACCGCAGACGATTTTTCTCCATAGACGTAATGTAACGAAATTATTTTGACTGTCCCTGTAAAGTAACTATAAGCGCTATGCACACCCTATTCCATATTAAGCTTCTTGAAATGCACCTTAGTGATATATATAAATTTCAATGAGTTTAAAATAGTGAAACATTATTTAAATAAACCGCAAATGATTTTTCCCCATAGACCGCAATATAACGGAATTCTTTTGAGTGTCCCTATAAAAAAACTATGAGTGCTACACACTTCCGTTGAAATAGGGAACATGCTATAGATAACGACAGTAACATATAAAAATTGCAGATCAATCCGAGCATATTTACGGGAGTTAGAGCACGGCCAGACGGCCATACGGCAGACGGCAGACGGCCATACGGCCAGACAAACCGAAGTCATAAACACTTTTCAACTAGGTTGTAAAGTGTTAAAAATTCGCACCGCGTATTCTACATTATTCGGATTTCAAGAAAAAGCAACCGTCGTTTCTTACTGTCTCAAAAATGGAAAAGTTGTTACTTTGCTTAGTACTATGCATATTACTTATGATGTTGATACTAGCTTGGTAAGAAAGCTACAAATTATTCTAAACTATAATAAAACGAAAAGCTGTATAGACACAATGAACAAAATGGTGAGAACTCAATAGTTTGAAACGCATGACACGCAGGTGGCCTTTGATTGTATTTTATAATATGACTAGTGTAATGTGTAAATACCCGTCCTAGGACGGGTTAGTTAAAATTTCCCGATTCTTTTGTTAACAAAACTTACCAGACTGTTTGATCTAAAATTTACTAATGATTTTAATTTCTAGCCCTAACCCCTATTAAATTAGGATTAGAAATTTGAAGACATTTTAAAGACTTCTATTAATTATTTTATAAGGATTATTTTCATAACATCCATTATTACAAATAAAAACTTTTATATTCATTTGTAATAATAGAGGGCGACACCAGACATGTGCTATCTAGAATTTTGTTCAAGGCCGTATTAACAATAAAAATTTCGCTGTCTTTAAAAAAAAAAAAAAAAAAATTAAACATTATTATTCATAAATTAATCATTTAAACTTATTAATTTATTATAACAATGATACATTACAATAGTTATAGTATTCTAGAAAAACGGTTTGTAAAAAAATTCTATGAAAGTCGTTGTTAATTTCTCCCGGCTTCTGTTTGATGGTTTGTTTACATTACCAAAATTGCAAACGATTTCGGAAATGGTTTGTCGATTACGCAAATCATTGAAATTTTGAATGTATTATAGAAAAATATGCTGAACAGGAGTGATTTGAGGTAGAAGAAATTTGTATTTAGGCTGGCATGTTTTCTCATATACATTTCAAATCGAAATTAAGCCTAACATGGCTTCATCTTATCTCGGATTGGTAAGATGGATGGGTTAGCACCGAAATCGTTACACTGAGTTTTATTATATTTAGATATATGTTAGTGCCATGAATGCATACATAGTACGGTTGCATTGGCGCACCCACGGGGGGGGGGCTAAGGGGGCTGAAGCCCCCCCCCCAGACTCCCTGAAAACTAGAATAATGAAGTAACGATTTAAAGTTTCCTAAAATTATAAAAAGTTTTTTTTTTTTTTTTTTAAGAAATTTTTTAAAACCTTTGTATATTATTTATATATTCTCCCATTTCTTCATTTTTTTGCCATTTTCAACATGCGTTAAGCATAAAGAAGTTCAGCGGTACTCCGATTCTCTCAGTTCTTAACACATCCGTCATCCATATTCTTAGCACGGTCAAGCGGATTCAAGTCCAAACGAGGGTGATATTTCTTCTACATTGTACATCTGTGTAATGTACAATACGACCCATTCAAGGTCAACAAAAATTTCACAGAACAATCCTTTTTTTTCTAAATCTATCCCACATTTCTAATAAGGCACATGTGCTTCTGAGTCTGCTTTTCTTATCTATTTTATTAGTTCTTCTGGGTATACACTGTTGTTTTAGCCTCATTCGTGTTAAAACATTTAACTCAACACGTAAAAAAATAACCATAGTTTTAAATTTTATATTTGGAGAATTTATATCATCAAAGCTCGAGAAAATCATCTAAGATTAGATATTAGAAGACCCCCCCAGACCGCGATACTAGACTATTGATTTAAAGTTTCCTCAAATTATGAAAGGTTATTTCCATTATTTTAAATAAGTCTTTAAAAAATGGAAATTTTGGAAAATATTGATTTTGTCTCAGAATTTTTCTGATTTTGAATTTTTCTTATTAAATTTAATATATTAGCACATGTTTGAAAATTAAAAATTAAAAAAAAATTATACATGCTAGGATTAGAGAAAGAATGGACTTTTTATTTTTCTCCGTTGAAATCACATATAATGGTATTTGTATGGTAAGGGGTGGGGGGAGAAGGACGCATATAAGTCTAAAAAAAGCTGTCTGGACAATACGATTTTCCACCGACTATACAAATACATTCATAGAATATTGCTGGAGGAGCAAAGACACTCTAGCTGATCGTCAAGTCGCTGTCAGGACCTCGTCGGTGGCCTGCGAGACAGTGGCACCAGGAAACAATACAGACTCTATTATGTTTCAACCGTCTATGGAACAATGGCCCTGGGTAACAATGACTTCCAGTCACTATGTGAAAACGTATTGCTAATGTTTGGATGAGAAAAGTCACAGAAGAGATGAACATCAACAGAGAGACGGTTTGGCAAATTGTGTAAGCGTTTCTTGGACACTAATCAATCTTACGGAGTAAGCGAGTTATTGAAATTTACTGTATCCAACAAAAAGACAAGACTTCAAAGAAGATAGCACCAAAAAAAACTCATTTCTCATAATCAATGACAGAATATTTTTAAAAACTTTTATAGTCGAACTGGCCCATTATCAACACAATAATCGAATTTGGTCGAAGAGTACATCAGCCAAATCGAAAGACAACAAAAGCCTTACTCCATTACGGTTTGAGGTTAGGATATTTTTAGCTGGCAAAACAAATTCACTTTTGTTGATAAAGGCATCACAGATCACAATCAACCATCAAACGCTGTAGGGAGTTTTTTGCTTTTCTGGTTCCAAGAGCACTTTGGAAAGGAAAAATGAAGTCACTAGCAAGATTCAGGGCACAGAAGAAGAGCACAAGTATGGTGCAGATCACTTATGCCAGACTTCTTACAGCCCAAGAATGGCCTCTGTGCTCTCTACATTTCTGCCAGATAAATTGTTGTGCATGATTATCTTTCAAAGAAGAGTTTGTTCTAAAAGACCGAAACTCTGTGGATATTAAATAAGTTACAAATTGAAACGTCTGTCCGAGTTATTTTTTTTCACTTTATATACAAAGCTGTTCTTATTAAATAAATTGCCTTCTTTGGTCTAATAGACAAATTCTCTGTCTTCTCTTTCTCTAAGCTCAGTTCAGAATAGAGCTAAGGATCGCGGAAGTTTGGAGTCCCTGAAAAAAATTTCTCCAAGAGAAATGAACGAAAATATCAAGCGTTGAATTGCGACCCGTTGCAGAAAAAAATACCAAACGACTTTGCTTCTATATTAATACGGAATGCAGCCACTTTAGAAACTTATAGTTTTTCTTTGAGGCACCGATCTATACTTTGCCTACTAGCAATCTAATTTTAATTTCTGTGATTATTAAATTAGTTATAAATTTAAACGTCTGTCCGAGTTATTTTTTGTCATTTTATATACAAAGCTGTACAAGAGAATTTTAATACATTGCCGATTTTGGACAGTAAATGTTGTAAGTAGGTTTCCAACTGTGTTAGGCGTTTTCTAAATTGGTTTTTAGATGCTTCATAATTTATGCGTGGCGCATGATTTACTTTTCCTGTTTCTATGTTTTTCCCATACCAAACCTGCTTCTGCTCTTTGTCACCCCCCCCTCCCCCAGATTCTGGAGCCCCGGACAGTCGCCCGACCTCGCCTTTCCCCATCTAAAGAGGGCTCTACTTGATATAATAAACCATATTTACTCACGTATTTTTCGCACTTTTTCTCATTTCTTGGATGCTAAAATTAACGCTTGCAAAAAATACGCGCACTTTTTAAATATTCACCCATATTCCTTTTCTGGCAGGCAAACGTGAAGTAACAAAAGCAATGACTTTTTTAAGATAAATATACTATTTTAATAAACAATATACAATTATATTTAGCAAAAAATGAAAATTACAGTTTTAACAGTTTTTAGATGAGCTTTGTAAATAGAGTGAAGAAATCATTTGTTTAGTTTTCAAAAGTACTTTAATTACAAAATGAAAAATTGAAACAAAGCTAAAAAACTATTAAGAGAATACTGATAGAATTTTGAAAGGTTTTCGTAAAAACATATTTAGCGTAGTCTAAATTGGCTTTCTCATTTTCTTTAACACATTGCTGACCGGTGACGAATATACTTGTCTTTTCATAGCTGTCAACTTTTATTATTTATTTTAATTTTTTATTACCAGAAATGTAGAAAAATAATTTTTGCCTTCATTAATCTCAGAAATCTGCGATTAAAAAATACGAATATTATTGAACGACGAATAATTAAAAATATAGTGGTTATGAAAAAACATTATAAGAAAGTGATTTCATATTAAATTGCCGGTCAACAAAGTGTTAATATACAAAACATTTTAGCGCTTCTTCTAATTAAGGATATTACTTCAGTTTGGAACTACGGAACGTTTCTTATTGACTTGGTTTAGCACATAATACTGTTTGCGCAAATTTTCTCTCTCTCTCTCTTTTTTTTGTGTGTGAAAAACAGACTGTTAAAAATTTGCATTAAAAATCATTTTAGGCTTAGGTATTACCTAACTATGTAGAAAAATATCAACAGATCTAACGGAAGTTATAACGTACCATTATCTGTTACAAAACCGTTTGCACTTGCTCTTGGGGCCGCCTGTGAAGAGAAAAGTAAACCAGGAAAAGTAGCTTTATGTTATCAAAATTTGAATTTAACGGTAAGATAAAATCCAAAAATTTTGGGAGATTAAATTTGTATGAAAACACATTCCACTAGTTTAAACTTTCTCATATTCTTGTTACGAAAATTAGGCGATTTTGTTCTCTTAAATTTAGCAGGAATACGATTCTATACCGTAAAGTAGGAGTACAATTCAAAAGTAGGAGTACAATTCTATTTTTCTTGCTTGAACGAGATCTTATATATTACGGATTTAACTTAAAGAATGTCTTATTAAGTATAGATATAATTTAATTTTAAAATAAAGAAACAGCGTACATTTTCATCTAAGAAATATACGTAAATTTAAAGTGCTTTTATAACTTTCGAATAAGAATGAAATAATTACAGGATATGGCATATAGCTACTGTAATGTAACCTTTTTGAATGAAAATTTAAAAAGAATAATTTCGTGTCGGGAATTATTAAAAAAATTTAAATATATTATACCCTATTGACAATAATTAAAAAAACAATAATATTATCGTTATACTTGCTCTTTTCAACAATTTCTAAGAAGCTTGTAGATGAGGAATTCATTAGTACTTGATTAAATTTTTGAAGACACACGATTTTCTTTTTCTTTTTAAATAGTTTTTTACCCGTTTAAAATTTTAACACCTTACTAATATGTTACATATAAGTTATATTATACATGATTTTTCAGTATAACGTTTACAAACTTTAAGAGGTGGTAGGGCACATTATAACAAACAATTTTTATATAGGAAACCAGGATTGTAAACTATTCATTCAGTAAAAATTACATGGTGCTTTACTTCAATCTGATCCCGGATTTTTGGTGACAATTTTAACAGTAATGAAGATATTTTAACGATATTTAAAAGAGAATTAACTTATGTACAAAATGCGATGAAATCACGAAAAGTGCTAGAAGTGCACAGTAATTCGGTCGGTACACCGTATGTAATGTCAACTACATTACGCAAAGTGGATCATCTAATTTAGCCCTTGCTGGATGTAGATGATGGTCACTTTCGTCATATCTCGTGATTACTGTCTCAATTAAGGTGATGGAAGTGGCAACCCTCCACATCCAACCACGGCTAAATTATACGATTCATTTTTTGGAAGACAATTGATCTTGCATACGGCGCACCGACCAAAATACTGTGTACTTCCACCACTTTTCATGGGTTCATCGCATTTTGAACACAACAAGTTAAATTCTGTTTTAAATATTGTTAAAATATCATCGTTGTTAAAGTTATGATAAAAAATCTGGGTTTAGATTAAAGTGAAACACCTTGTAATTTTGATTGAATGAGTGGATTGCGACCCTGGTTTTCTATAAAAAAAATTGTTTGTTATAGTGTACGTTACCATCTCTTAAAGTTTATAAACGTAATGCTGAAACATCCTGTACATGCGCTTGAAGGATCTTCACAGTCTAACTCTTAAATTTACATTTAAAGTCTGAAGTATTAAAATGCATTGACATCTACTGGGTACTTTTCATAAATATGAAATTCCTTTCATGAACATCAAAACGTTTTCAGACAAAACTTTTTGTACTCTTTTCAGGGAATTAACATAAAGATAAATAAATAATTTTAGTATATGCATTTTAAATTAATTATATTAAAAAATGCAGATAAAGTTAACAGAGTACTTGAATGGTGTATTACAAGAAAAACATGTTCCAATAACAGCAAAACATACTGTTTTTTTTTTTTTTTTTTTTTTTTTTTTTTTTTTTTTTTTAAATTCTGACCGCGAACCGAATAGACACTCGGTTTGAAACGCTGATAAATTTCCGATGAAAATTTCATTAAACAAATGAAAGCAAAAGCGTAAGCTGTAATTGCTTCCAGAACTAACAATTTTTCTATACTTAGATGTCAAATGCATTAAAAAAGTACATTAATGATGTTTCAGTTTAAAAAAGGTTTGTTTTCCTCAAAGAGAATAGATTGGAAGTGAATAGCTTTATTTATTTTTCTTTTTAAAAAAATATTTTTTTTTTTACTTCTTTCGAATTATAGTCCGTTTCAACCCTAAGGATTGGGATCTAAAATTGTCTTCAGTGTGTAGAAAATGTCATCAACCGCACCGAAAGCTGAAATAGCGGCCAAGGAGAGAAAGAAAAAAATCCACGAGGTGTAGGCAAGTCGCCAGTTTAGAGTTGTTTCTACATTCGACAAGTCAGAAAATTTTCCGGAGCGGTTGCAATGCATGCCGCCTCCATACGTGAATACTTATAAATCGGCGTGTTAACTACGAAAATTCTTCACTAAGTTTTTCTGGTTGAATAGCTTTGTTAGTTACTGCAGTCAGATCAATATTTTTCTGGATGAGATTCAAAAATGCTCTGCTGTTCAGTAACTAAGGACGTCTTCGGTTTATTTCATCTGATCAGCTCTAAAACAAACGTCGACCAAACAAATAACTCTCACCGATGTCTATAAACAACAGGAAAAGTAGGAGTTTCAGACCATCTCGAGTTATTCATTGCACGCCACTGGCGACTGCAAGAGAATTATTTGTCAACAATGCTTTACGCGGTATGTTTAAAACTTAGTGAACTAGTTCACATGGACCCGGCGAAGCGCTGTTGATCAGCCGGTCTTCAATTATGTAAATACTACACGAACACTCGCCGTCCTTATTTTTATTCAATTCAAGTGAGTAATTTTGAATTTGAAAGATCATTTTAAATATGTGATATCTTTTTTAAAGCAAGTTTCTGAAAATAGATTACTTTTCTTTTTGGATCTTATTGATCAAAGCTAGTTAGACTATATTATTCACTATTTATTAGAAGAATTTTTCACTGTTTAATGAAAATAAACTAAAAGCTAATATATATTCTAAGCGTTTAACTTAATTCCTTTAACAATTTCAAACTGAATATTTTTACTTAATGATATACTGATATTCTTATTTTAAAATGTAACTACTCATTTTATATAGTAATTTATTTTTTTGTACCAGCAGCATTCAAATGCTTTTTATTATATATTTTTAAAAATTCATAGGCCATACTGCATTATATGGAATCTCGGATAAATTTGTTCTTTTAAGTAATTGGTAAAATAATCTTTTTTTTTTTTTTTTTTTTTTTTTTTTTTTTTTTTTTTTTTAAAGATATTATAATTTTCAAAAATATTAATTTGCTTACTAAATAAAATACGATTTTTGAGTTTAAACAGGCCGAACAAGATAAAGCTGATAGATATATGTATTTTAATATTAAGTTGGTCCGAGACATAACTTTCTAAAATTATAAATATTTTTCACTCTCTTCTCTTGTTTTTACTTGATTTCTCTCTCTCTCTCTCTCTCTCTCTCTCTCTCTCTCTCTATATATATATATATATATATATATATATCCTTTTAAAAGTTAAAATTAAAAAGTAATAATTTATAAAAATTAAAAATTTTAAATTTTATCCATATTAAAAATCTTGTATATCTTCTGAAAGAATGACTCTTTTTTTCATACATTTTTATGTTTTGAGTACAGAGAAGAATAAATATTAATTTGTCTTCAGGATTTATAAAAAATATTTATTAAAAAAACTAGAGGATTCAACCCGGACTTCCCAAATCACACAATATAGGTGAAAACCATCTTTTTTTTTTCTTTTTCTTTTTTCTTTATTTATATTTGATATATTTTTTAGATTGCCCAACAACACCGGAAAGCATTTTTATCTATTTAAATAAAGTTTTGAAATTTAATAAAAGTGAAACTTTCTTATTAGCAGCATGCCCGAAGTTAAAAGCCGAAGATTTCCCTACTTACAGGAAGGATTTTTTATTCTGATTCGTATTTAAATGGTTTAAACGCGTAGTTCAATTACGTGTCTTTTAAATTCGTGTTTTATTTATATTATATTATATTTTTTTATTATTTACTAGCTGACCTGCCCGGCATTGCCCGGCTCCGTGATAATAAATTTAAACAAACCTCAAGTTTGTATGATTTTATATCTTTAACCCGATTTTGTATGAAATTATATTTTTAAATGAAAAAGTAGCGAAAAAATATAGATGATATTTAGGGGTAAAAGAGCTCCTAAGAAGATTTTTTTTTTTTTTTTTTTTTTTTTTTTCACGTAAGGTCGTTTCATAGTTAAAAAAAAAAAAAAAAAATTGTCCGAACTCTTTGAAATTGTTATCGGTTATAAATATAACGGTTTTACAGCCCGTGTAAAAATTTCGTAAAAAATATGTTTTCTTCTAGTTTTTTTTTTTTCTATTTGTTTGTTTGTTTTCGCGACGGTTCCTTTCCTTTAACATTACAATAATAATAAAAAAAAAATAGTACCATCTTCTGAACTCTCTGAAATTTTAATCGGTTATAAATATAACTGTATCCAAGCTATCTTTAAAATTTTGTGAAAAAATATGCATATTTAGTAGTGAAAACATGAGTCGAAGCAGAGCGAAGCCACGCCGAAATATCCCGCTCTTTAGAGTTTTTCTTCGAAAAATTCTCAGATTTTACTTGTTTTTAAGAGGGTACTTTACTCACGCGAAAACACCCGCTCACTAATGTTAATCCTATGGAGGAAATATTTTAAGATATCGCGTTCGCATTTCAATATTTTAAATATATATTTTTCTTTTTTTCATTGGATAGCTGATGTCAATCTCTACGCAGGCTCTTTTTTACTTTTTCGATTTTTGTTGCAGATTTTTTTTTTATTTTTTTATTGAGGATACTTTCACTTTCGAAACCGGTTCCGAAAGTGAAAGTATCTGATAATAAAAACTTGTAATTAAAATCGAAAAAGTACAAAAGGGCCTGCATAGACATTGACCTCAGCTATCCAATGCAAAAAATAAATAAATAAATAAATAAATAAATAAAAATTAAATAAAAATTAAAAATATTGAAATGCGAACGAGATATCTTAAAATATTTCCCCCATAGGTTTAACATTAGCGAGTGGGTGTTTTCACGTGACTGAAGTAGCCTCTTAAATACTTCTACACGTCCGAAAATATCGAAAATTTTGTAGGTGATGTAAATCTGATTTACTGAGATAATCTAAAAAGATTGTGTCGAAATACGGACGTTTAGTTATTTTTAGCGTAGAAAAAATATAGTCTCCGTGAGGCGCGAAGTGACCGGGGCTTTTGAAAAGGTTAAAATTCGTATTTTTAAACCGATTATACCGTCGATTAGAAGAAGGTTTCAGCTTTAAGAGCACATTTTTGGTTTGTCGGTTCCTCTAAAATTGTGGCCTGGGAGAGCGTTAACCGCGAAAGCGGCCCTTTTTGATAAAAAATGTTTTTATTAAAAAAAATATTTTTTTTTTTAATTAATTGCGGCATTTGAGACGTAAGAGTACAATATTTCCAAATATGTCTTCATATTCTAACTGTATCGAACGGTTTAGCCGATTTTGGTTAAAACAAAACAATGAAATAACACAAAAACTGCGCGTTTGGTTCTTCATTTCCCCCAATACGTAAATTGGGTCCCGGATCGCACGAGCGCTTTTGCTGGCTCGGAAAGAAAGAGAGGAGTTTTGATGAGTTTTGATGAGTTTTTAACTAATATTTCGCCTAATTATAAAAAATAAAATAAAAATCTGAGACTCAGATGCATCAGGAACTGTTCTTAGACTATTCTCATCCAATTTTTCAGATATCTAGATGCTGTAGACTTCGGTAACACACACACAGAGCAAAACTTTTTATTATTATTATTATAGAGATTGATAAAGTTTTAATTTCATTATGGAACTAAAGCTGAACTATTTAAATTGTGTTAAGTGCAAACGGGTGAATCTTTCTTAATGTGGCTGCATGCGACAGAGATGTATTTTTAAAATATCATGCTTCAAAATTATTTTAAAAATTAGTAAATTGAGGTACAGTTTAAAAAAATTACATTTGAAAGAAAATTTCTTTCCTATTCGACGGTGTAAAAATTGAAATTGTGCAAAATAAAGAAGTTCACAACATAGCGGTAAAAGCGAATTTATTGACCAGGTGTTACCATTGTCAATATGACGTGAGCGTTACTGACGGACATGTTTTTGCTTTATAATATAAAAGGGGAAAAAGTACATTTTACTATGAGAATCCTATTTTCAAACTGTTCTCTCCAAACAAAAAATTTTGAAGACAATCTAGCGCATATCTGAAAAAAAAAAATCGTATGAAGTTAATTTAGATATATCAATTTAAATCTGACAAATCTTGAAATATACATCCTGAGATAGATCCATTTAACGTTTTAAGTACTATTTAGAAAATCACAGACAATTTAAAGTACAATTTGACAGTAGAATATAAAAAGGGTTATGTATTTTGATCTAATTATTGTATTCACTTTTGAATAGCGACATTCTATTCTAAAACTATAGTCAAATATATATTAATAAATATTAATATATATTTGAAGTAAATAAATTAATTTTAAATAGTTTTAATAAATATTAATAAATATTATATAGTTTAATATATATATTTACTTTTTGCCAAAAAAGTAAAAATGTGATAGTTTTCAGATTTTTGAGTCCCGGTCTTCTTTAAATAACATATAATATGTATTATGATCAATGCGTGTGATTAGTTTTACATATGATCTAAAATAATATGATTGTCTACGAATTACGTCAAGAATTGTCCAGAATACGATTGTCTTAATTTCATATTTTAAACCAGTATATTTTTAACGAGTTTTTGGAAATTATTTCGTTGATTACTTAATATTCTCTAGCTCTTTTTTTTTTTCTTGCGTAAATTCAACAATTTAAAATTAAAAATATATTTCAAACATTAATTGTGTAAAGCTGAAGCTTTTTAAAAATTGAAATTGAGAATGTTTTAAAAGTTAGTTTTACATTTCACTTCTTTCTAAATTTTTCTTATACATGTTCAGAATTATCTTTATAAAGATTTTACATGATAAAGATGCTTGTTCGCATTTTACTTTTAATTAAAAAAACGACAATTTGAATTAATGCATTTATTTCATTTTTCATATTGAAATATACGATACATAAACAACAACAACCACATGTATTTAAAACAAATGATATAAGTTGTTCAGTTTCCATTAAAAATTTACACTTCGTAATTTGTATATCGCGATTATCTTGAAATTTTAGATGCAAAACCTTACCAAAATAGCTATATTTACTTCAATTTTTTTTTGCACAAAAATAACAGAAATTAGAAAATTAAAGATATTATTTATTTTGTTGAGATTTACTTTGTAAAATTATAACGAAATACCTCATCATACCAGAAAATATAAATTTCTCGAGAAATTGTTGATGGAAATTTTTGATTAAAGTTAACAGTTGTTTATTGATGATAACGATGGTTTCAACAAAATTGCTGTTTAAATAGCTGTTTTATGTTATGATTTTCGGGATGAGTTTATTGAAATTAGGGATTGTAGATTAAATAAGTTAAAGTATTAAAAGGAACGTAATAACTTTTTGGAGGGAAAGGGTCTGTTGTGCATGCTGAGTATTTAAACCATTATTCGTATAAATAGCTTTTGAAGGAAGATTTCTAAAGGCATGATTTCATTAACAAAATCAAATAGACATGTACAACTTTCTTATAATGATAATTGAGGCATTGCATGAAAAAGGTAGTAAGTAAAGGAAACCTAATTTTTTAAGGGAAGCAAGAAAATGTTTTACACTGCTAAATTACAAAGTTTTATTTACAAAAAATAAGCATATGAAATTCATGTATGGTTATCTCACCTTTACACTGACTTACTGCTCTTTCCATGTCATTGGCAAAACTTTTTACTACTTCTTCAATAAAAAATCTCAAAATCGATTTTTTTTTTTACTTACCACATTTTCCATGTCAATGTCTTAATTTTGCTCTATATCTCATGGTTACTTTTAAAAAGTTTTGCAGGTGATTTTTTTAAATTTTACATCGTTACTAGTGAAATCAGTTGTTGGTGTAGAAATTGTTTCTCATAGCCTTTTAAAATTATATAAAGAATTAAGACATTATAAAAAGGCTCAACATCATAATAGACCACTGAATTGAAGTTTTCTGAGATTTTTGACCAAATAGTAAATATTTAGCACATAAAACGAAAAGTTCTTTTATTTTTTATTGTGTTCGATTATTTTTTACCTGCGCAATACAAAAATGGGGAAAAATCAGCCTTTCTTCAGTTATTTCTTAAGAAAAGATTTTAAATTTTCGTATTTCCTTTATAGGGTCATCTTTAAAAGTATATTAATTTCCTGACATTTCTTAAAAACATTTATTTTAACCACGAGTGTTTCCATAAAATTGTATTTTCTTAACTACATTTTCAATTTCACAGATGAAATATTTTTCAACTGTTTTTGTTGAAGTTTTAATGAAGATATTCACTGCATTCATCTGAATTTATTATTACAGTAAACGTTGCTAAGACAAAATCGCATAATATTGAAAAAATTCCGTTTTAGGCAGGTTTTCATCTTAGCAGGTCACCATCGTATATAATTTTATTGTATACGTTTTATTGGGACTATGAACTCTTTCTTTTCAAGGCAGGTTTACGTGATACACAGGTTCGTTTATACAGGTTTTACTGTATTATTATCATTAATAAAATATCTTAATATGCATGCGCATGCTTTTAATAAAACTGATTTTGTAAAATTTTCATGTGGTTATCATAGGAGTCTATTTTTATAAATACATTTTTAATGTTTCAGTTTAATTGGAAAAAAGGCAATCCATTTTTATATAAAAAATTATTTTGAAGAAGAAAAGAGACTCAAAATTTAAAGATAATTGCTTTAACGGAATTACTTTGAAAGAAAACGAAAAATGATATGTTGAAGACAACCGATGTCCTATATTCTCCTCTGTTTAAAGGTTACCTCTATTTCTATGCGAAAGTAGCATTGAAGAAAATAGAATCAATATTTTACTTTGCTCAAAACTATTTTGGGTAGCTAGCAGAGCCCTAGTCCAGAACATTATATGCATCAATATAGTCTAGAGAGGAAATATGTAAATCAGTAATTGGCCTTTATTTATTTCTTTTCAACTGACTTAAACACTATGAATAACCAGACATTTATTTGCATTATTCTGTCAGGTAAAACAATTAATAGAAGATTTGAGAATTCCTGATAATTTTTTATTTTAAAAAACAGCATTTTTTACAAAGCATGCTTCTAAAAAAGTTATTTCATTTTTTATATTTAAATTAACATAAAAATAAATTACACTACACGTTATTTTTTGAACGAATATCGTTCAAGACGAATTTTTTAGCTTGCGTGTGTCATTAGTAAAATACATTGCAAAAGAGTTCATTATTGATGATACGAATTAATAAATTGATCAATGATTGGATGAAAAGTATTTCAGAGATGTAGACATTAAATGTTCTAGATCAGTGGTTCCCAACGTAGCGCGTACGCCTCACAGATGTGTATATATATACACAAATATTATACACATATACAAATATTAATACATTGCAAAAGAGTTCATTATTGATGATACGAATTAATAAATTGATCAATGATTGGATGTTTCAGAGATGTAGACATTAAATGTTCTAGATCAGTGGTTCCCAACGTAGCACGTACGCCTCACAGATGTTCAATTTTATTTTTAAGTGGGACAATTCCGGATTTATTATTAATCCATTTCCTATAAGCTTTTGTAAATGTCTTTTTCTTTCCTTGGAAAAGTAATGTTGAAGAATAAAAATAAAAGTTATACATCCAGATTTCAAAAATAAGTTTTTTTTATTCAATTTTCAAAAAGTTACCATTCAAAAGTTCAAAATACAACAATAACCGTAATAATTGTATGAAAAGAAAATATTTAGGCACTATTTATATTTAAAATATTTAAACAAATTTCTGATTATTGTTGTATTAAAATATTTAACAATTTCTGTGCTTATTGTTGTATTTAAGAATTTTTTAATTTTTTTTTCGATTCTGGATTGAATGAGTCATGTGTCATTTATATTCGCTTTGCAATGTGTCATATAAAAAATTTTGTCATATAAAAAAAATGTGTCATTTTACACACGAAACTACTTAAGGATGTATCTAAAACTAGCTTTCTTCAATATATTTAGCTTAAGAAATATTTGAAATATCTAAACGACGTACTTCCGACCTTATAAAATTTATAAATCCCAAAATGGTCATTACAGAAGGAAATGGGCCAATAGTAAATTTTTTATGGGTCCTGTGCAGATATCATTACACAATATATAAGACGGCCAACGGATGATAATAGGGAAGCAAAAGCTCGCTAAATGTGTGTTGATGGGAAAAAAAGTGGCTACATAAAATTGATAAAGACGAAAATCCAGAAATGCTTCTTATGTATTGCGTTATTCATAGAGAGATCGTAGAGTTAAAATATATCCCACCATAAAAATTTATCTGTTCAGCGTACACAGGAATTTTTCGGATTGAAAAATAATTATATTATATTTTTATTTTTTTGAATAAGTACGAGTCAGGAATATGTAAGTTTGTGCCAAAAAAATACATTTTGAACTTTTAAAACCCCATTTTTATGAACTGTTATAAAATGCGGTTTTAGATTATGTTTTACTCAATGTACCACGGCGTTTCGTGGGATAAGAGTCTGAGTGGTTTCATCTAAAATAAATGAAACAAAAAGCACGATAATTGCCGAAACGTCAGTTGAGGCTCACTGTGGAGACCCGAAAAGTTTTTGGTTTCTGTCTGTCTGTCTGTCTGTTCCGCGATAACTGCCGCAAAAATGATCCGATTAGGTTGATTTTTGGTAGGTATGTTGGTGAGGTACCCGGAATTAGCTGTATAGTTTTTAGTTACATTTGGTTCATTCGTTCGGAAAATATAGAACATTTCTTTTTAGGTCATAATGCTTTCCTATGGGAATTCAGACGATTTTGAAATTTTTCATTTTTTGAAAATAAAATGGCGCATTTGATTCATGTATTTAAACGGTAAGTTATGAAGGCTAAAATTTATCAAGTTAAGTCTTAAATTATTCAAATTAATTTGAAATTTTGTTAATACATTTGTCAGATTTGTTAAATTAGGTGTATAATTTTTGGTGCAATTTTATACATCTGTTCTTATAATATAATACATTTTATCATTTTTTGCAAATTTTAAAATGCATTTATTTTTATTTTCCTCTTTAATTTAACCGTAACCTAGCAACTATATTTCAAAGAATATCAAAATAATAAAATTCAAATAACTCAGATTTTGCTGCAATATTTTATTCGCAAAATAAAATATTTTCGGTTGATTTTTGTATTTTATTGAAATAAATGAGTTTATTTTGATATAAGTTACCTTTTAACTACTGTAGAATGAATTCCGAAACATTTTTACATAAGATATTATTCATTTTCTGGAACAGATGTGGATTTTTCGTGGTTGAAAATTAGTATTATTTTAAAAATAAGATAAAATCTCTCGTACAACGAGATGGTTAATCTAAAGAAATTAGCGTAGTAAAACGCATCCATACATCCTGAAATAGCACAATTACTGGAAACTGAGATCATAGAAAGCTATCACAAAAAAAAAAATTATAGCGCCAAATCACGTTTGCTATTTAGTGAATTGGCAGTAGACACGATTTTTTTGGGGGTGGGGGTGGGTGGTGGTGGTGGTGGGGGGGGCGGGGATTTTAGTATGCTATTGCCATCGAGTAGATCAGGATGTACTTAGATAAGATCTTACATCTAAATATTATAGAATGACCATCAAAACTGTTTTTCCGAAACAAAAATTGTAATTAAACTAGATTTCTAAAATAGATATAAGGGAAATATAGTAGATTCAGATTCATTTCCATAAGTTGCTTTTGTACAAGAGATATTATTCAACTTATCCATCAGATGCAAGTGTTTCGTGGTTGGAAGGTAAGTAAATATTGTTATTTGGGTATTAGGATAACATGAAATTATGGTTTATGGCCCAGAAGGCAACCTTTTCCCTATTATACCTCTCTTCGTAAGAAGACCAACCCGGAAGGACTCTCCATCTTTGTTATATGGATCCATTCATGCTATCTCTTCTTCCACCCACCCCTCTCACAGGGTCAAAGGGGATCAAGATTTACGGCCTGCATAATTATCAGACAAGAAGGGTCCTCCAGTAGACCCTCCAATTTTCATGAAAGGCAGCAAAAACATTATTTTTATCGTTATAGTGTTGGGATTTCCAATATTTTCGAGACGATGTTAGACAACTAATTTTGCATTCTAAAATGTTTCAAAAAACAATTTAGGTATATATATATATATATATATAATGATTAAAAATTAATTTTCTTAATAAGCAAGATTTCATAAAAAATTGGTACAATTTTCTTGTTAAAAGTATACTGTACTTTTTAAATAGATATAAATTAATTTACGAATTCTGAAACATATATATGTATATATATAATTTAGTATATTAACTATTTTTTATTGCAGTTAAAAGCACAGCCCTATATAAATAACATACAGTTGTTCATAAAGTTTATGAAACCATAGGAATAATAAATACCAAACTATAATAAATATGCATGAGTAACTCTAACTAATTAACCAAAACATTCCCTAAATTAAAAACTAATATATCTGCAATTAATAAAAATAAAAATAATTTCTTTAAAGCTTGTATATTTTAAATTCTTAAATACAGATTAATTAAGCATACAAGATTAAATTCGTGTAAGTATACTATTATTCGCTCAAAGATAATTAAACAAAAAAATAAAATTTCCTGTATTATTATAAGCTTGCATTTGATTATCAAAATTAATATAGTGCTTTACTTAAAGAAGCACTTCAATATTTACAAAATATATCCTATGCAAAACAATTTGCTAATATTAAAAAAAAAAAATCTATGCGTATATATAGATATAATATATACATGCATTTAAATATTTTATTTTGATTGGCAGATTTTGCCAGTTGAAATTTGGGTGCTATTGAGGGACCCATCACAAACATCTACTTAATAAAACAGGCACCTTCGCAAAATTCATTTTTTCAAATAGGTCTTTTTACGAAATTCTATTCCATAAAAACTTACTACTTTTACTATTAATTAATTATTTATTATTTTGTGACGTTTTAAAATGTGTAATTTGTAAACAAACAAGTTCACCAAAGAGGAAAACTTTGTTAAAAAGATTTTTTAAAAAATTTTTGTTAATAAATGCTTGGTTCGAATTTGAGTAACTGAATTTAAACTATTGTTGCAAAATGTTATTTTTCACAAAAAAATAAATTTCTAATAACCTTTACTTTTCACAAAATGTGCCCGAAGAAAAAAAAAAACCCTGCATTGACCCCT
Source organism: Maratus michaelseni (assembly GCA_963931845.1). NCBI lineage: Eukaryota > Metazoa > Arthropoda > Arachnida > Araneae > Salticidae > Maratus > Maratus michaelseni. The sequence continues at coordinate 362,078,173 of OZ007586.1, read as the reverse complement.
GTTAGCAGACAAAACTAGTACTTAATTCAAAAAAATATATTTCAATGATAATAATTACATTATGTAGTAGACATCCAAAAATACTTTTATTAAAATACTATAATACTAATACTACTAATAAATTTGTCGCTATCTTAGACACCTATATTTGATAATTATTGATACAATAATTGTTCTAAGGATAAATATCTTATTCTAAGTTTGGCTCCTAGTTCCGGGACACAAGCTGTACCATCCTCTATATGCACCAAATCAATTTGTGCGATGCTTGTTTTTCGTTAGCTATTGATTAGATTTTAGAGCTCTGTTAAAAAAACCATAGATTACAATTCATAATGTTTTCAAGGATTATTAAAAAAAAAAAAAAAAAAGAGAAAAAAAAAAAAAAAAGGGAAAAGAAAGAAAGAAATTGTAACCTGTGAATTTTTCAACAGGAATAGATTTCAAGAAACTTCAAATAAGGGAATCCAAAATTACAGATCGTTCCAACAAACAGATTTTTAGTTATGCTTTAAAATTTTCTGCATTGCAATAAGGTTTTGCACCGATTAAAAAGAAATTTACCCTTACTAATTTCGAACTTTAAACCTTCAAAATTCAGGATTAACTTTCCATTTTGTATTCGAAGGTAAAATGTATCGAAAAATTCAAATATACTGTCAAAATAGGATATCCGTGCCGAAAATTTTTTTAATTTGGTACAATTTCTTTACAAAAATGGCCCGCTAAGATTATTTAAAAAAAAAAAAAAAAAAAAAAAAAAAAAACCCAATTGAAAGAAATCATAATTCCTCATTGAATGACTATTTCCGTTTTTATCTGCGACAGTTTGGCGATTAAAGTTTATGAGATGCATCGTTTTTTATATGCTGACCTAACACACTCACTCAGATTGTAAAAGTATTCATGTATATATTCTGCAAAATACAGTGTCATCCTGATTATTAACGACAAAAGAAAAAGGATTATAGTAAATGACAAGACAAACTTTACTAATGAAACTTTCTATTTTACTTACTTATTTTTATTTAAAAAAAAAAAAAAAAAAAAAAAAAAAAAGAGAATGTGTATTTTAAACTGGTTTCAGTTAATAATTGTAGTAATAATGAAAGAATTCTAACGAATATTTGAAGAAACCCATAGTCAGGCCTGTCAATTTTATTTCTTTGCGTTTAAAAATGAGTCAAAAAATGTGTCAGAAAGTTTCGCGTTGTTGAGCTTGTCAATTAGAGAAAAACCTTAAGGTGGTTCTCAAATGACTTGTTCAACAGCGCTAAACTGTTTGACACTATTCTATATTCTTGACTCCTTTTTAAACTCTAAGACATAAACTTGGCAGGCCTGACTATGGAAGTGGTTTTAAATCGAAATCAGTTTTAGATTTTTTGATAAATAAATATTACCTATCGAGTTATAAGCTATACTGTTCTCGTGGTTGTGACGACACGTTTTTCCCTTTTCTCGTGCTGCCGTTTCGGAAATTTGTCTCAAATCACCGACTTTGACAGTATTTACTGAAAGATCTGCCTTTACCAAAAAATGGAAAACTCATTTCGATGACAGAGTTTCTGAATAATAAGACCTGCCAATTTAATCCGTTTCCAAACAAAAATTAATTCCAAACTGCGTCAGAAAGTAGCTTCTTTAGGTAACAGAACAGCCTTAAGTTTAAAATATGCCAACGCGACGGAGTGCAAGAAATTTTTCGTCTGAAAAATAGCTCTTTCATAAAAAAATTTCTTCACCTTCTTAAACATTTAAACGTAAAATCTGACTGTCGCTTTTGCACTAGGTGGTAACGCCCTCCCCCCCCCCTAAAAAATTATATTTTATTTCATAAAACATTCCGATAGTGTTTCAAACAATTCTAAAAATATTCCTGCTGAAAAAAATAATCTCGCCTTAAGCTCCATCCTTATTCTTAAATAACATTTTTAATTATTTTTATAATTAATCACCTCATCAAAATAATATTTCCCGCAAAAATTTCATTTCATCCTTTTGTACACGTACAATTAATTCCCCTTGAAAAAGAAAGAAAAAAATATTGACTCTCTCTCTCTCTCTCTCTCTTTTTTTTTTTTTAAGTTCTCATAATTGTTTTCGAAACATTGAATAAAACAAAATTTTCTATCTCACTACACAAAAATGTCTTTAAAATATGACTAGACGGAACCCGTCAAACTTGACGGCAAACAACTTGATAGTACCATTAAAAAAGAAAAAAAAATCAAAACCGCTTTAAAATTTTTGCAGAATAATTCAAATAAATAAAAAACCCACCTCGATTTAAAGTTACGTTGGGAACCGGCAATTGGCTGAGTTACACTGGTTACAAGCACTCACAGAATGTCTTCCATCTGACACTTTTCTATTTACTGGCGCAACAGCGATAAATCATACACAATTGTCATTCTGCAACGACAGTGAATGCAAAATGCATTTATATACACTACACACTTTTCCATCTACTGATTGGATAACCATTTTGTCATTATATTGTATCTAAATACAGTTTGTGAGTAATCAATATCAGATAATGACAATTATATATGATTTATCGGTGTTTTGTCAGTAAATGGAAATCTCTCTTAAAGTTTTTCATTGAATTACTTTGTTTATGCATACACATATGCATAGGGTTCGTAAATATCACGATATTTTCAAAACAATCTGATATTATATATATATCCCATATTTTAAAAATAATTAAATTATTGCTGATTATAGATATTTTCAACTTAGCATATATCTGAAACTAAAACATTGTACCTAACATGAAAACTTTATAACACATTTTTCTAAATGTATTTTTCCTTCTTTTTTCACTTACATAACAAAATTGAAGATAAATTAATTGCAAACAGAAACAATTTGCTTTTTACATTCATCAAAACACAAACAATTCAATATCAAGTATCGAGACATATTTGCTTTTATACAACTAAATTTTAAAATTGATTTTTTTTTTTCTTTGGAAAATTTTGAACACAAGTCAGTTTTTCTGCTTTTTCATTCACTAAACTGTTGTGCAGATTAAACAGAACAACTACCAGATCAGGAAAGATTCTTTCTAATAAAGCTGTAAATAGTTGAATATCTAAATTAGACAGTTTTCTAAGTCTAACGGCTTTTCTAAGTTTAGAATGCAAAATTTTCTGACACACTTATGTACTCATTTTTAAGCGTAAAATCATGCTATTGGCAGATGTGACTGTTGAATTGATTTGAAGTATAGTAGCATTTTTATTTTTCGGCACATGTATTACATCTTGAGTTATAAACTATTGTTGTCTCATGACGACATTTATCCAGTTCGGAATTTTGGTTTGAAGGGACAACTTTCATGAAATTTTCTAAAATATCCTTTACCAGTATCTTAAAATTGAAATTGATTTTCGATTTCATTGTTTCAGAAAAGTAAATACACTAAGTCAAATTTACGCGTTTAGAAAAAAAAAGAATTGAGGAATGTGTCATAAAGCCGCCAGTTTGAAATGGATAACAACCTTAAAAGGGCTTTTAAACAATCACCTACCGCAATTCATAAGGTATAACGTGTTTTAAAAAAATATGTATAAGCGTTATGAGATGTTTAAGATCATTTTCTATTGTAAATATGTTATGGAGCATCTCAATAATGTACATAAATGTCATTATGTTTGATGTGGTATAACGTTGTTAAAATATATTTCAAAGAATTATCACCCACAGATTATATAATGTAACCGAATTACATTGCCGGAGTATCATTGTAAGAACATAAGTTAAATTGATACTCCTACACCTGGTCTGGATACTCCTAAGTCGAATAAGCGCTCCATGGACATCATCAGTTATCTCTATCGCAGCATGAGTAATTGATAGAAAACATTTTTTGCACCAGCAAGAAATAGAGTTGCTGCGGTACTGCCGATTACTTTGCGCGTCTTTGTATATGTGTGTATATATATATATATATATATATATATATATATATATATGGCGTTTTTACGAAGATGAGATACCACGATATGTAATATTCCACGAGAAAATGGCAGTTTGTTAAAGATATAGAATGTTGCAGTCGATATCAATAATCATGACGAAGCGGTAATGAAAAAACATCAGAACAGTTTCTCCAGTAAAGACCAGCCAATTTCCAGACAAATCGTTTATTTATGAATAAGAGCGATGCAGTAACAGTTCCCACAGGTATAAACTTATAGCTCTCAGGCTTACCGATGGCTCACTACCTCGTTTAATAGATGTTAAAGAGCTGTATGAAAATTCTATGAGACTACAACACCAGATACCCATTTGTTTACACTTCCAAACACGTCAAAAATCTGCACTCCAAAGCATGCGAGCAAGTTTTGTTCACTGAGTGTAGAGATACAGAAATACGACGTCACGTGCGCACAAACCAATGAGTGAGAGGCGAGCTCCAGCCCAGCGAATGAGGCGCGAGGGAGAAGCTCTAACGCGAAAGAATTCCTCTATGAAGAATGCGTTTAAATGAGGCGAAAATCTTTTATTAAAATACTGGTGGAAGTTAGCCTCTGTCGTAATCGGGCAATGTTCAGACATTTTGAAGAGTGGTAAAGAATAAGTATAAATTACGAGAAAACGTGAATTCCGGGAAAGTGAAAAAGAAGTTGTATTGTACATACATCTACCTTCCGATATATTAAAATAAATAATAATAATAACATATTTTGAACCAGACATTTTACGCAATAATTGAAATCAAACACGAATCACTTATTATTTTTTTATTACTTAAATTTTCTAGTTCAAAACATGTTTATTTTACTTTGAAAGAATTAGGGATGTTGGCAGCTATACATATTGTATCTATATTTTCATGCACGTATTTATTTCTATATAACCGTTAGATATATTTAAATGTTACCAAATAGAGGCATAAATATATTTAGAGAAATAAGAACAAAAATTCCATTTACAGACAGACGTAACCAAAATTATATATTCGCTTTTAAAAACTTTTAAAATAAAATAAAATAATTTATTTTTTACAATGAGCATTTCTTGTAAAATTTACTGTCTTATTAAAAATTTAACATTACAAGAAAATGTGGAATTATTAAGAAAATTTTAAATTAATTTCAGTAGATATTTTAAAAAGGGAAATTAATTTTTTTTCTTATGACAAATTTAGAAAATTAAAAAATAAGCAATTTACAGTTAACCCCTTCGCGACGAGCGTCCTTTACAGAATTTTTAATCTTTTACCACCGGTTTTTGAAAACAGAAATTTTCACTAATTGAATCGCAGAAATGCTAGGATTACACAAGGCAAAGCTTACAATAAAAAATAACTGGTGGGAATAATCGAGGATTCTGAGCATCTTATGCGTCAAGTATACGTGTCGCTCGTCCCCAAGGGGTTAACTAGACTCTTTTTAATCTGAACTCCAAGGAGTAGCGTAAAATGTTCTAACAATCCAAAATTTGAATTATTGTAAATATGTTTGGTAAAAAAAAATAAAAGAAATGCGGAATTATAACACAATATTTCCCAATAATAATGAAAGAGTTAAAGAGTACAATGTTGTATGTGGTTCAATATATATATATATATATATATATATATATATGTATATATATATATATTGTTAAACAAACAAACAAAGATATACTCGAAATATTCCCTTTTAGAAACTCACAAAATTATCTATAATTTGCGTTTAAGAAAATACTTACTTTCCTTAATTCATAAAAGTACGTCTTTGATGTTATTTACTAGTTATTTACTAACCAACTAAAATTCTATTTATAAACACGATTTTCTCGGAAAAAAACTAAATAAATAATGAGAAACAACACTAGTAGTAGGAAAACGAGAGTTCGGGCTTAGGAGCCGGGACCGAGGGACCGTCCCGCCTCTAGAAGGCAGCACCGCCACCTCCCATGCCGCCTGCCGTCCCACCTCCGAATCCGATTCGAGCGCCCCATAACGGAAAAATGGTTAAATATGAACTGTATGCTGAGGGGTGAAAGTAAGAACTCTAAGATGAGGTTAAATGGACAAGATTATCATACTATAAGATGAATATTAAACATATATATTAATTTGAAGGACAAAACACCTTAACGAGTATTACTAATTAAGCGAAACAATGGAAAAATATCAATTTTACCGAAAAAAGCTGATTTTTAATGAATTTTTCAACTATAAGAAGAGGATATCAAATCATAAGCTGACGATTAGACATATATATTATTTTTGAATGACGAACATCTTAATGAGTATTGCTAATTAGACGAAACAATGAAAACTATCATATCCATTTTAAGGGGAAAAAACCCTTATTTTTTTAGGATTTTTCAACTATAAGATGAGGATATCAAACCATAAGATGAAGATTAAACAAATATATTAATTTTGAATTATGAACGACTTAATGAGTTTTAATAATTAAACAAAACAATGCAAAATACAAATTTTACGGAAAAAAGTTGATTTTAAATGAATTTTATACTCTAAGATGTGATTATCAAACTATAAGAAGAAATTTAAACATATACATTAATTTTGAATGCCGTACACCTTAAAAAATATTAATAATTAAACAAGGAAAAATATCAATTTTCAAGAAAATGGCTGATTTCTTAAGAATTGTGAACTATGAGATGAGAATAAAAAAGCTTTAAGTTGAAATTTAAACTTACATTTTAGTTTTTGAATGACGAACACCTTAATGAGTATTAATAATTAAGCAAATGAAAATATCAATTTTCAGAACAAATGCTGATTTCAGAAGAGTGTTTCTATTGTAAGATGTCGTTACAACTTAAGAGGAAATTTTAATTTATATTTTAGTTTTTATACAATAGACACCTTAATGAGTATTAATAATTAGATAAAAACAGAAGAAAAATGCTGATTTCATAAGTATAATATTAGGTATTAATCCTGTAGGATAAAAAAATAAACTTATATTTTAGTTTTTGAATCGTAATACATCGAAAATATTCAAACTTTGAAGTAGGCTAATTGTTCAATAAGTTCACATGATTTCAAATAAAAGTTCAAGAAGGTTATAACTAAAAGTTGTGGTATTTCTATGATAGAAAAGCTTTAGTCTTATCATGGAAACTATTGAAAATCGCTAATTATATATAAAACTGATGAAAAAACATGGTGAAATCATTGAAATTGCATGAAAATTACTAAGTATAAGCTAAGTTTATTTATTTATCATGTAAATCCTTATTTTTATATGTAAATTAGTGATGTAAACAGGAGTTTATATAATTGCTATTAAATGTTCTCGTAAAAGTAATCAAAAAGTAAATACTTTTCACTATTTCTCCCTATTAAGATCATTTAACAGATAAAATCATATGTCTTAGTGTACAATCATATTGAAAACTTGCGTAAATTTTATTAGAAATTCACCTTTTTTCCTTAAAAATTGATATCTACTTCTGTTTTGTGCAATTATTAATACTCATTACGAAGAAGGAGGAGGGTAAACTTTATTAAAATATAGCACATATCTATCTCCCAACATGGATTTTTTGTAAACATTAATAACGAATGATATTTACATCTCTTCAGAGAAAAACCCTGACATCATAATGCCTTTGTCATTCCCCACTATTCCTAGAATGTGGGGTGAATTATTGCCGCCCTCATAGATGCTGGTGTTGGGAATGAAAAAACAGGTGCGTTTACTTTGCATGTAAGCCCTTAATACAGATTTAAATATTATAAAATGTATGTTATGTCCAGTCTAAACAGAATTAAATCAAGTATATAAATAATAAAATTACGGAAATCCTATTATTGCATAGAAAAATCAATCAATTCGTTAAAAATCATTCAAATTTTGAATATTTTCTATATATATTGGGATTTAAAAACTAAAATATATTTGATATTTTATTCTACAGCATTAATACTTATGAAATCAGCCGTTTTCCTCTGTTTTTACCTAATTATTACTACCGTAATTTCCGGCGTATAATCCGCAGCTCAAAGAGTCGTTTTTCGACCCAGAAATTTTATTCAATAATTGTAGTTAAATATTTACAGCGATCTTTTAAGTTACATTTTATAAAATAATATTTCTGGGTCGAAAAACGACTCTTTGAGCTGCGGATTATACGCCGTAAATTACGGTACTCATTAAGGTGTCTGTTATATAAAAACTAAAATATAAGTTAAAATTTCCTTTTATAAGTTGATAACGACATCTTACAGTAGAAAAACTCTTCTGAAGTCAACATTTTTTCTTGGAAATTGATATTTTAATTTGCTTAATTTTTAATACTCATTAAGGTGTTCGTCATTCAAAAACTAAAATGTAAGTTTAAATTTCATCTTATAGCTTGATATTCTCATCTTATAGTTGACAATTCTTAAGAAATCAGCTTTTTTCTTGAAAATTGATAATTTTCTTTATTTAATTATTAATATTTATTAAGGTGTGTGTCATTCAAATTTAATATATAAGTTTACATTTCTTCTTACAGTTTGATTATATCATCTTAGAATATAAAAATCAACTTTTTACTTAGAATTGGTATTTTGCATTGTTTTGTTTAATTATTTAAACTCATTAAGTTGTTTATCATTCAAAATTAATATATTTATTTTATCTTCAGCTTATGGTTTGATATCCTCATCTTATAGTTGAAAAATTCTTAAGAAATAGGTTTTTTTTCCCCCTTAAAAAGGATATTTTGTATTGTTTTGTCTAATTATTAGTACTCATTAATGTGATGATTGTTCTTAAACTAAAATATAAGTTTAAATTTCCTTTTATAAGTTGATAACCTTATCTTATCTTATAGTTTAAAAAATTCTTAAGAAATCGGCTTTTTTCCGTAGAATTTGATAATTTTCCATTGTTTTGCTTAATTAGTAATACTCATTGAGATGTTCGCGTCATTCAAACTTAATATATAAATTTCGTATTCATCTTATAGTATGATAAACTTGTCCATTTAACCTCATCTTAGAGTTCTTAGGTTAACCCCTCATCATACAGTTCATATTTAACCCTTTTATCCATACCAAAAATGGATTTAGTAAATAACAAAGCAATTGGTAGAGGGGGGCCCCAGAGTAACGTCGGGCTTTCCCTACTTTTATGTCTTAACACATTGACGGACAGTAGGAACAAGTGAAGTTCGAAAATTGACACTATATATTTTTGTAATTTTTAGAATATTAGAAGTATAGTTTTACTCTTTCTGCTTAAATAAACTTAATTTTGATTAATTCAGCACCTTTAGTTAGGTTGCACTACTTCCTTCACAACCACGTCAGGGTGACTAGTGGTCAAGGAAAAATACAGTAAAAAAAAGTGATAAACACCAATATATTCTTATAGAAAAATTTATCTTGATTATTCGATCAAATAATGAATTTGAATTTTTCTATAAGAATATACTGGTAATTATCATTTTTTTTAAATGTATTTTCCCTTGACCACTAGCCACTCTGCACGTGCATACTGAAGTTGCAGCTCGTATAACAGGTGGAAAACGAACTTCAACCTAAAAAATTGTTTCCAAAACATGACACTGGGCTTCTACTTGTACGCCGGTAAATGTACATTTGTGCTGCTATAGCCGTAAGTGTTTAAAAACTACCGTTTCGTTTTAGACGGCTATTGCCGTCATGCCACATAGCCACATAGTGAACTTCGCCTTGACGGCTATAGCCGCAAGTGTCCGTCAACGTGTTAAGTGGGCCCTGTGCTCATGATGACATTTCCATCTTGTGCTGCGGTTGCAGCCTTTAAGACATATATAAGAGTGAGAAATTTCGAGTTTGGATATCGTTCCTTTTGGCTCAGTGGTTAGAGTCTGACATTGTTATTCTGAGAACCCGGTTTCGATTTCCAGCTTGGGGCATTGTTCAATCTGTAGGTTTACGCTTGAAAAAAAAAAAAAAAGCAGGATAAAAATTCACTTGTTATTGTTCAAGGATTACAGGCGTAATTCACTGCTGAAAATGAATTAAAATTTACCTAAACAAATAGTTAAGTTTAGATTGGTTCTAATACAAAAATAATTTTAAAGTAAATATTGAAATTGTTTATGTAACAAAAACCTTTTGTTGTTAAAACAAAGAAAATTCTTAAAATTACACAAAACAATTGTTCTTTAAACAAAAGTTTTTGTTGCCGAAACTGAAAAGAACTCTTAAAGTAACAGATAATTATATTTATTTTGAGAAAACTTTCAACAAAAGAATTTTGTTAATTCAAGTAAAATTGAAACATTTTTACTTGAATTAACAGAACATTTTTTTTGCTGACGATACAAAATTTTTTGTTGGATTTGCAAAAAAAATCAACAATATTACTCTTGTTGATTCAAACAAATTTTCCATTAACCCATATTTAAACGGAAAGTTTTGTTGGGTCAACCAAATTTTTGTTGATTCAACAAAACTTTTCTCTGGGTGTACACTTTTCCGACGTGTGTTTCTGCAGAGTTTAACAATTTCACATTGCACAGTAAATGCATGAGACTCAGAGAAGGGCAAAATACATCGGAAAACAATTTTCGATGCAAAATACAAAATACATTGGTTTCAGAACAAGTACAAAATACTTTTCAATTTTCAAAATACAAAATACATGTATTTTTAAAATACATTTAAAATACAAAATACATTGATTTTAATTTTAATTATTGTGCATTGACTTGCAAGACACAAAAATGCTTTAATTGCAATGTCATATTATAATTTTTTATCTAATGTATGCACAGGTCCGTAACCAAATATAGAGGTTTGCACGGGCCGAAATTTCTAGGTCTGGGTCCAGTCTGACCCGCAGAAAAAAAATTATGGCCCAGGTTAGGTAACTTTGTTAAAAATTCGGCGCGAGCCCGGCTCTAACCGTACAAAAAGTTTTTGGTCTGACTCGATACAAGAGCTAAAAGCTCGGCCCGAGCCTGGGCAAGCCCGTATAAAAAATTATTGGCCCGGTGTAAATGCTAAATTTCGACCCAAGCCTGGCCCGTACAAAAACTTAATTGGCCCGAGTAAATTTCTACGATGATGTGGTTAAAAATTCTCTTGTACAAGGCGTTCTGACAAAAAATATTTATTTTAGCTATTTTTCATGTTTATATTCTTAAAAAAAAAAAAGCACCCAGAAAATGTTTTGTTGAATCAACAAAACTTTGTTTGACCCAACAAAACTTTTCGTTTAAATATGGGTCAATGAAAATTTTGTTTGAAACAACAAAAAAAATATTGTTGATTTTTTTGCAATTCCAAAAAAAAAAAAAAAAAAAAAAAAAATTGTATCGTCAGCAAAAAAATGTTTGGTTAATTCAAGTAAAATGGTTCAATTTTACTTGAATTAACAAAATTCTTTTTGTTACATAGATATATGCTATGTGTTATTTTAACAATCTATTTTCTTTTTTCAACAAAATATATTTTGTTTGTTTAAATAATAAAATATGTTATATTACGAACTTGTTTTGTTTATACTACAAAACCTTTTGTTAAACGAACCAATCTAAATATGCAATTTTAACTATTTTTTAATTCATTTTCAGCAGTGAATTGCGCCTGTAAACCTTGAATAATAACAAGTGAATTTTTATCCTGCTTTTTTTCAAGCGAAAACCGAGAGAGTGAAAATTACCCAAGCCGGGAGTCGATCCCGGGTCCTCAGAACAGCCCTCTGAGGCTCTACCACTGAGCTACAAGGAACGATATCTGAGCTCGGCATTTCTCACTCTTATATATGTCGGAACGGCTGCAACCGCAGCACAAGATGGAAATGTCATCAGGAGCACGCAAATTTCTGCGGCAAACATAAGACGACAATACAAGCAATACATAGTTAATTTTTAATTCATTTTCAGCAGTAAATTACGTCTGCAAAAGTAGGATAAAAATTCACTGTTATATTTTACCAGTGTACTTTCTTCTTGTAAAGATAGAAGAAAGTAATAAATGGGACAGGGGGATTTTTAAAACTACCTTGGTCCGTCCCAAAGAAAAAAAGTTTTAATTATACAAAAATTATGTTAATTCTTTAACTATATAGCTATATAAGTCAAATAAATCGAGTTACGTTCAAAGATTACAGGCGTAAATATTGCAATTCACTGCTGAAAATGAGATGGAGCTTTTGCAGAAATCGCAAAAAATGCAACATAGCAGCGCCATCTGTTGCGCGATTTACACCAAAAACTAATCAGCATCAACTTATATCAGGAAGTAACTGAATATAAAGTTTTATTAAATTCCGTGCATTAATTCTTGAGATAGAGCGGCCACAAAATTTTTATCACATACAGACAGACAGAGTCGTTGACAGTCATTTTGTAAAAACAGTCAAATCGTGTTCAGGACCTTAAAAATCCGTCGGAAACCGGAAGTCGAAAATTTTCATGATTCCAATACTTTCTTCTTGTAAAGATAGAAGAAAGTAATAAATGGGACAGGGGGATTTTTAAAACTACATTGGTCCGTCCCAATGAAAAAAAGTTTTAATTATCCAAAAATTATGTTAATCCTTTAATTATATAACTATATAACTCAAATAAATCTAGTTACGTGAGAGAGTTATGGCTACTACACAAAAATTTAAATTTTGCAAAACACAACAAAATTTTGCTAGAATTACAAAATTATTGTAAAATTTAAAAAAAAAATTGTTAATTTAAGTAAAATTGATGAAATTTTGTTAACATTTTGTAAGAGTGTTAACAATATTTTTTTGTCCAAGCGACAAAACCAATTTTTTTACTTCAACTAAAAATTTTGCTAAAACAACCAAAATGTACTCAACAAAACATGTTTTGTTGTTTTAATCAATTCCTTTTTCTGGGTGAGAGCAGGTACATCTGTTCCAAAATACTGCCCTCCAGAGATATTTTTTCTGCCTGGGTCCAAGTAAACTATATTTATTTTTTATGAATCTCTATTTGTATGCAAATATTTGAGTTATGAGTAATCCATATTCCATGACTTGGAGATTTACAAACTTGAAAAATGCTATAAAGAAAAATCTTCTTATACAGAATCCAATATGAGAGAAAAAAATGTTATAGACTTTTAAAGATAAGTTTAGATAATTATAGATACGTTTTTACTTCAGCTGGTGCATCTTGGAGGTCTTCAGGCCCGGGCCTGGTCTGAAACCCGGCGGCTCGCAGGCAGGGCTCGGGCCAACTCTTATTCACGAGATTCGGGCCTGGTCTTCACTCTTTCCGAGCCGGGCTTAATATTTTTCTGCAAGTTCGTGCCGGGCACGGGTTAACTATATTCTGCAGACTCTTGTAGGGCGGATTTATTTTCACCGGGCCAATCTGGGCCTGGACTTCATTCTTCGTGGACGTATGCAAGCGCCGAAATTTTCAGACCAGTGCAAAAATCCGTTAAATAAAACCCGGTACAATAATTAAAAAAAAAAAAAAGAATAAATTTTTAAATGTCCTTTATTCTACAATTAAAATTCCTTTTAAAGAATAGTGCATACATTTCTAGACACACACACAAAAAAAACTGCAAGTAAACGTGTCAAAATGAACCTGTCTTAAACGGAGAACTGTCTTGATCTGTGCAAGATCATAATACATATACCACAGACAATATACGTGATAAGAATGGAACCTGCTTATAACGGAAATTCCTTCTTTGCTGATTTTTCTTCTATTACTGAACCTTCATTTTCTTGCAATTGTCCAAATAAATTTTTTTTAATCCGTGTTTAAGTATGTAATTGTGTTATTAATGTTGTTGATATTTTATATTCCATTCATTTTGAACATGATGTGAAAATAAAATGTATGTGTGCTTTTTGAATCATTTTAATTTTATAATAATATTCCTTCAGAAATATTGGCATGTTTTGTATAAATTCAGTCGGCCCGGGCCAAAAAAATTTTGAACGGGCCTTGCCGGTCTCGGGCCGAACTTTTTGCTTTTATACTTGACCGGGACAAAAAAAAATTGCACGGGCCGGACTGATCTTTTAGCTTTTATACTGGGCCGAGCAAAAGAAATTTTTGTACTGGCCGGGCCGATGTTTTTGCTTTTAAACCGGGCCGAGCCAGGCCAATAAAATTTTTGTAAGGGCTGGATCGGGCTCGAGTCGAGGTTTTAACTTTTATACCGGGACGGGCCGATAAAATTTCGTACGAGCCGGGCAGAGTTTTTAACTTTTATACCGGGACGGGCCAATATAATTTTTGTACGAGCCGGGCCGAGTTTTTAACTTTTATAACGGACCGGGTTAAAAAAAAATACGGTTCAGGCCGGACTTCTCGTACAGATCTTTAGTTCTATTAAGAATGTCAACGTCAAGGTCCGGCTCTGTCTGGAAATAAAGAAGTCTGATCCGGCTCGGTCTGAGTCTGCAGAAAAAAGTAAAGCCCAAGCCTTGGTCCGGTCCAAAAAGAGTGATTACGAGACTCGGTAGGCTTTTGACCTGAATATAGCGTTTTGGTCTTAGACTAATTACCATCAAAAAGTATTATTTTGAAATATTTCAAGTATATTTATAGTTTATTTCATATGTAACGTGTAGTGCGATGCATCACAATTAATCAATTTCCTTTCATTAGGTGTTCTCAAGTATATATTATTCAGAGACCCGTAAAGAGGGGGGTAGAGTCGGTACAAGTTACCAGGGCCCGGGTCTCCTAGGGTGGCCGGCTTCGGTACTGGTTTTTAAATAAATGTCAGAAAAACTACACTGGTATATTTTACACAAAAATTTTAATTAAAATAACTAATAAATAATAAAATTCAAAAGTCAGAAGTTGCTTGAACGTCTTTATGAACTGGCTAGGAGGAGACTGGAGGCATTTTACGTTCAAAACAAAATCCAACTTTTATTAAAAATTAGCAGAACGCACATAGCCAAGATGCAGACATTTATTTATTTATGTTTTATAGAACAAATATTTTCTAAATTTTAAAACACAATAACAAAAGTTGCAATAGCGTCAGGCAATCGGCATCTGAACTGATGAATTGCATTAAAATTTAATTATATTTTCAATATTTTAAATTTCTATTTAAAATCCTTATATGAAAAGGTGTTATCAATGCATCATAAACTGTAATACTACTGTAAAATACTGTAAAAGAAAAATAATATAATTGTTAGAAAATACTATATAGATTTTCCAAATAAGTACTATCCAATATATTTATTATCTAATACAGTAAAGGCTGTTTGTAACGGTATTCTTCTGTAAACGGAGAAAAAAAAACATGCATTTACACCTTTTAATACGAAAAAAACCTATTTAAAACGGAATTTCCCGTACGTTTTCGTCTAAGCAGGTTTTATTTTATAAGGCTTGTGGTGGGGTCCTGCATTGGAACTATTACCGGGGCCCGCGGTCTTTCGGTACGGCCCTGATTATTCATCTTTTCACGAGTCTATGAAATAACTAACTGCATTGCATTTCTAACATACTTAAAAAAATACAATACTCATACTCAGGAATACTCTTTACGATCCTACTTGTGTATCACACGACAAAATTTTATAATTCCTATAGCAACATTACGAATTATAAAAGTTTTTCTTATAACGAATAAAGGAGAAAATCTCTTTGTTCAATTACCACCTGATTCGAACCCACCCCCCATCCCTTATCACAAACAGATCTCAGCTGCCTATTTATGTCCTTTCCGACACCACGGGGGGCTAAAACCCAGCTCATCGAGCCTTAGCTCATCCTAACCCCAAAGCAACAAAATGGATGTCTTTCAGAATGTCATCTGTATCTTAAGTATTTTTCCCTATTTTCCCCTTTTTTATCTCCTTTTTAGTTGCCTTGTGGGACCAGCACCGAAATTATTTTCCAAACTGTTGCTTATCTTAATAAAACCACAGTATAAAACGAAATCCAATATATACTATAATCATTCACACAATCAATTGGAAATCACTAATATAAATTTAACAAGATTAAGAGGGTTCAGGGGGGCAGAGCCCCCCTGAAGAAATGTACTCTTTATCCAAAACATTTCATGAAAAAAAAGTTCTTAAGAATTTCAGAATTTCATTACATAAACCGTGTTTAATTTAACGGTTCTAATTTTTGAAAACCTTCGAAGTGTTTTATATGTCTATAAATACTATGTATATAATATAAAAAATTAAATTGCGGATTATAAAATGCTAAATATGAAAAGTGATATTAAAAAACAATGATTTTCAGAGCTGACGTTGAGGCTCCTGATCTGTAGATTTACTAGTATATATATATATATATATATATATATATATATATTATAAAGCAAAAACCTGACGCCGACGTCATATTGACGGTGGCAGCACCTGACCACTAAATTTCGCTTTTATTGTAATTTGTTAAACATCGCGCAATTTAAATTTTTACACCGTCGAATACGAAAAAAAAATGTACTTTCAAACGTAATTTGTTTGCAAAATATATATCAATTTATTGATTTTTTATGGTTTTAAAAATAATTTTCAAGCAGGATTTTTTTTAAAAATCTTCCTCTATCGCATACAGCCCGATTACAAAACATTAACCCGTTTGCACTTAAAAAAGTATAAATATATCAGCGTTTGTTTCCGGCTAATATTCCAAAGTGAAATTAACATTTCGTCAATAAATAAATAAGTAAAAAAAAAAAAAAAATAATACAAATAAAACACAAATTTAACAGACACGTAATCAAAATACGAGCTTCAACGAGTGAAATTAATAATAAAAAGGATGCTGTAAGTAATCTTTGGCGATTTTCTTCCTCTATTAATTCCTGGCGTAAGGCTAATACAAAAGTATCGCTTTTAATAAATTTCAAAACTTTTGGTGGGTTCAAAACCATTTTAGGGTAAAATGAAACTGCCATTTTGTTTTCTTCGAAAGTTTAGGAAAAGATATTTCAAGTTATGAGAAGTCAAGTTAGAATCTTTTAGAGTAGAATATAAAGTTGATTTTATTCAATTATGTTCTATGGTTCTTCATTCTATGGACTCTAATATTTACTGTTATACCATGAATTTGATTACAAATTAAAACGCAAAGGACAAAAAAAAATATTAAAATGGGCATTTAATGCAAATACACTGAAATGCTTATATCAATAGTACAGGGTGGTCATAAAGTCTTTCCCTGATTACAACAATTTATTGGAGGAAAACTAATATAATTAGGCATATGCTTGTTTCAATATATTGCAAAGACATTTATGAAGTTTTTAATACAAGTACTTACGTCAGTAAATTTAGACGTGAGCACCCTTGGTAGCTCAAAGAATGTCAAGGCGGTATTCCATTTCTCGTCACGTATTGCCCAACATTTGGGTTGTCACACTAGACACAGCATCTGCGATCCTGACTTTGAGTGTTTCAATATCTTTTACTGGTGTTGCAAACACTCTGTCCTTTATGTACCCCCAAAAGAAACAAATATAGAGGAATTGGTCCATCCCGCCCGATCCATCTTCCAGGAAATTTGTCATCAAGGAACTCACAAACGACGGTAGAGCCTGGACTAAAAAAACTTAAGAACATGACTTTTCATAATAAAAATTTTACAGTATTGCATTCAATGGTTATTTCGTAATATTTTTTTGTAATCAGGGAAAGACTTTATGATCACCTTGTACTAATTTATTTAAACTATATTGGGTAATTCAAAATATATACAATTTCTTGTACCGCTGATAATAGAAAGATACTTCGAATTAAAAAGTATACAAGTCAAGTACATCTTTCAGGTATGGCATTTGTTTAAAAAAGGGCTGCGAGCACATTAAAATACGAAATTTAATTTTTATACGGCCTCCTTTTTGTATAACGTATATTTAGAAAAAGAAGGTCATTAGAAGGAAGCCCTAAGAAGGACATTAAAAAATCTTTTACGGACAAAACATACTGAGTTAGATATTTTTAATTTTATGATCTTTTAGTGTTTTCTGGCACTAAAAAGGCTCACTCTATTTATAAGTACTTAGCGATTTTTTTTAATAAAATTAACCCATTTATTGTGTAGCACGGCATGCTGCAAATATGATCTCCTAACTGCACATCTTCCAATAAATGTATCGCAAGCATCCTCTAAAACGATTGTTTCCTCACTGTCCTATTCACGTTTGAAATAGTTATTCGATTAAGCCCGCCCTTTGACATAGTGGAACGCAAAATACATTTTCAGTCTTTTCGTGCGGAGAAGATTTTAACATTTATACACTTTGCTGTTTTATTAAAATATTAAAATCAGTGAAAAAATATTTTTATCCTGGTGAATCCTGGGATTCGTGAGCAGTTTCACTGAATTATCTAAATGAGTTCTTCATACATATGCTTGCATTAACCCTACCTGTATAAGTCAAAATGTCCGTACTTAAAGCTATTCTACAGAGAAATATTTTTCTCTTACACAACAACGCGAATTTTCTGACCATTCACAGAGTCACTTGTATACATAAAAAGCATGAAGCACCACTTCTGAAATGATTTGGAATTGTTTAGCGTTTTTAATTAAAAAAAAAAAAATATTACATCTTCAGTTATAATTTATTGATGTTTCATGACGACCATTTCTGAGCTGACGCATGTTGAAAATTGTCTTGAAACGCTTTGGCAGCATTTTCTGAATGATCTTTTAACCCAAAAAATGGAAAACTCTGAATAATAATAACTGCAAATTAGTGTATTTTGGAGGAAAAATTAATTCGCGAGTATGCAGGAATTTTCTCTTTTGAGAGAAAATTAATTGTACGTCTTTTAGGATGAAAGGAGAGGAGGGAGGTTGTGTTTTAGGTTCCCATGTGTCTGTTACTGCTGTCCTTACCCTATTTTCAAGCAAAATATTATTTCTGAATGTCAACGGAGGAATTTTTTTTAGCGATTGGAAAAAAAATAAGCGTGAAAATAGAATAATGAATGTTGGGTGGACTGGAAGAGCAGCCCCACGGGCTCATATAAGTTGGCGCCACTGCGCATAAAAATTCTATTTAGTGTTGTTAGTGGTCAATCTAAAAACATATATTAAATGTAAAAAATATATTAGAGTTGCAATAAAAAAATATGGTTTTCATCTATAGGTTCCCCTAGTATGTATAATTGTCTAATCCTTGACCAACGATTTTTTGAAATTTTTCATTTTTAACAAAATGTCGGACTGTCAAATTTAATGTATTAGTTTACAACAAGAAATCCGACTTTACTTTGCTTATAAAAAGTAAACCCATTCAAAATTAAAAAAATCATCGGTCAAGGACTAAAGAAATATATATGTTTTCATTTAAAAAAAGTGAAAGAATGAATTTGTTCATTCATTGGCGCGATATTTAAGGTAAGGAATATTGTCTCGAAAAAATCGCATTTAAATTTTTGACCACTCGCTCTTGATGTGCTGTACGACAAAAGTCACTATATTTTCTATAAATGTTTAAAGTTTCATAAATGGCTTCCAGAGAACATTTATTAAATGTCGAACATTCATTAAGATAAAAACAGATTAATTTTTTGAAGCCTAAAAACCCTCATGCCCAATTCATGAGGTACTAAAATCAATTATAAAATGTATGAATACTATCAAATTTAATACGAAACGTGAGAGTCTCTACAAAAAAAAATTTGTAACTATAAAAATTCAGACCATATAACACCTTTGTTTCACATTGAGTTAATCTATCAACCAACACCAAAACTCTTCTAGATATGGGCATACTCTTCTAGATGTCTGGCTTCATTGCGTTTATAGAGTCAAGTTAAAAACATATTTGTGGCAAAAATTTACCTTTCTGATTAGCTGAAATAATGTCAAATGATGTCAAGAGAT
Organism: Maratus michaelseni; assembly: GCA_963931845.1. Lineage (NCBI taxonomy): Eukaryota > Metazoa > Arthropoda > Arachnida > Araneae > Salticidae > Maratus > Maratus michaelseni. The sequence continues at coordinate 362,058,400 of OZ007586.1, read as the reverse complement.
TTCAAGTGACATGTCATTGTTAATAACCTTTTAGGTTCCCCCATATTAATAAGAGTTCACATTTTGTGTAATAAGAATTATACGTAACAGAGGAGGGGCAATCATGATTTTCGAGATACTTAAGTCTTGTGTGGCCAGAAATGTCTGGGAACCACTGTTCTAGATGTATTAAGATTAAATTTGAATTCCTAGGCTACAATTATATGTATATTACATTGGAGGTACAAATAAGAATATATAAAATAAAAATAATTATTCTGTCTCATTGACATAAGTGAAAATGGAAGAGAAAACTTCTATTGCAGACGATGTTGTCTAGCGACAGGTGAATCTCGATGCTATATTGAATGTATATGCTTGCGTTACACCTGCCATTGTTAATTTTGCGTCAGTGAGAATCTTGATGAATCAAATGTCACAAAACCAATCGTCGAATCGAGAAGTGAAATTCTATAAAATCAATATTAATATCAATTTTATGTAATACTTTCGTAACTAACTTACTTTTTCGTAATTCGAATCCGTAATTCTTGGCTTGGAAGGCCGCTACGTAATCACAGTACTTCTCCCGTATAATAACTGTTTCTCCTTTAACGCTGCACCTCTTATCATTTTACTAAATTCTGTGTTGATTTTCAATTCCGTTTTGTCTTTTGAACTCTTTGGCGAATTTCTTTTTGGGCTGTTACCGCCGCATAAAAAAAGTTTAAGTTTAACCTTTATAATAATAAAATATTAAAGTCTAAATAACATTAAAAAAATATTTCGCAACAGTTAATAAAGTATGATTTTATGTAGTTTCTAACAAATAATCATCTTTAAAAATAGCGTTCTAATAGCACTTCTCAGAATCCGTGCAGTGACCAGTCTTTAGAACTTCTACAGATTCTTAAAATGATTCCCCGTAATGATTAATTAAAAAAGGACATCTAAATTAAATATCACTTCTAGAAACGATATTTGTTTTAAATAACAATTTCTTAGCATTAGTGTCTGCTTTTGCAAATATTAATTAGCCTGCATATTTCATTCCCAGACCTTCCCGTAGAGCAGTTTTTAGAGTAGCTACATATCCTTAAGAAGTTTTACTGTAATGATTAATCTAAAAAAAAAATCATGTTTATTAAATATTAGTACTTTAAAACGGTATTTGCTTTAGATAGCACTTTCTTATAGCATTAATCTGTATTTTTATAAATATTAATGCTTAACTTGCACCTTTCATTTAATCTTTCACTCCTTCCCGAACAGTGAACATTTTTTTTGAACAATGAACATTGAGTTTCTACAGATTCTTAAAAAGTTTCAATGAAACGATTAATTTAAAATAGTCATTAAACATTACTTTTAATGCTTCTGAATTTTAACTTTTAATTTATCAAATCAAATTTTAACCAATCAAGTTATTACAACTATGATTCTGAAACTCATTTTGTATTTTAACACAAATTATGTAAAAGACTAGGGCCGGCAAAGGTTTAAAAGTGACCCCTGTGATATTTATGAAGAAGTATTTCACAGAACAATCATTAACTAACAATACGCAATCAAAAATTATTTAAAAAACGTTAAGTAAATAACATATAATGGGTATTAAAAAATGACTTAAATTGATACGGCAGTAAAATAATTTATTTATTGATCCTACAGAGATATATTTCATTTACCGATATTACGGAATATACAAAATTTTATATAATAAATGTATAAAAATATATTATTATAAAATTTATTTATCTTGTAAATAAAAAACCTTTTTTCAACTGTCAGCGAATTGAGGCACCAATTTTATTTTAATATTTTATAAATCCTTATACCCCAAACATAAACATATATCAAAATCAAAATGATATTTTCATTCGCCCTCTGTGAAATAAGTATATAAAATAGTAATAAAAAACCCCGAAAAATGTACAAAATGGCCAAGTTTGGTCACACAAAAGTTTTTAAAAAAAGTTTAGGAATTACATTGAATCTAAAGAATATATGATACTGAATAAACAATAAACAAATATATAATAAACAAATTTAAAAAAAGCATTATAATGAAAATTTTTGGAGAAAACTTTTATGTTCGCCAGTTCATCATTCATAGTTTTGTCGACCCTATTTTTTTCTTTTAATACTTAATTAATACATAAGTTTGAATACTACAAAAAATACGTAAATTAAGCACTTGCGAGTTCTAAATTAGAGTTGGGCAGATTTGTAATACGATTAATCTGTAATGTAATTAAAATTTATTGGCACATACGGGATTACAATTCATTTTACATGCAATGGTAATGATGAATTTGGAAATACATTAGCATTGCAGTTGTAATCATACATGTTATAATTATCATTACATTATGTTAATGGTAATTAGAGAGTTATTATTACAATTACGTATAACGATAACGATGAATTGCTTAGTATATTAGCGTTACAATTATAATCATAAACATTATAATTATTATTACATTACAGTAATGGTAGTTCAGAAGTTATAATAACAATATTTTGTAACGGTGAATTCGCAAATACATTAGCATTACAATCGTAATAATAAATATTATAATTATCATTACATTGTGGTAAACTGTAAGTGAGAAGTTAGAATTACAATTACGTGAAATGGTAACGGTAAAAAAAATATCATTATCTGGTCAGATTTTCCGTCATCGGATCTGCTACCTTTCCGGGCAGTCTAGAAGGGCCAACGAGTAACGGAGGTTGATCAATGAATGAGTTTGAAGCTGCCGCGGTCGGCCAATGTATTACCCCCACCCCCTCTCCCTTCCGAACTTTGCTGGTGGATGTCTTTCTGATTGAGGTTTGCTTTTCAATTTTTCTGGTGAGATTATCCGTGAACTTCTTCACAACAGTCTTGAAGGGAACCGCGATTCCGCCTGTTCCGCGAGTAATGGTGGTCGTACATTTATATTATTCTATAACTTTTACATTATTATATTCGTGGTTAAGAATTTTTAGATGCAATTAAATTTTAATGAGGATGATATACCTCCAAACTAGTTATGATTGTAATTGTAATTATGAATTGAACAATTACCAGTACAATAATGTAAAAGCAATAGAGAATATTCAAATTAGAATAACATTCCTAGTTTTGAACTGCATAGTGACCATTATGCAGCTAATGTTAAGTATTTCTTAACTCTCATAACATATGAATTGTAATTTTGAATTTACAATTTCCATTACAGTCTGTCAGTGGTTAAAAAAATGTCTTTCGGCATCAGTAAAATGAAAAGACACATCTGAAAAGAGAGTTCACGTCAGATGTGCTAACTCCCCCCCCCCCCCCCCCCGCCATCTCCTCACTTTTGTATATTTCAATTTAAAACATGTCGGGAACTACCTCTTAATTAGCTCTAATTTGCACAATAATATTATAAATTGGTCCGGTTCTCTATCAAGCTATTTTAAAAAGAAGGGTGCGGGTGGGTTTAAGATAACGCTGCTTCTCCCCACTTTCAAATAGTCAAATTTCAAATATGCCAACATTTAGCTCACAATTAGCCTTATATTTGCTCTCTAATATTACAATTTGCTACGGTTCCAGTATCAAGCTATACTTCAATTAGAAATGTGAGAAATGCTACTTCCCCCATACTTTCGAGTACCAAATTTTAAATATGTCGATATTAGTTCTCAATTAGTTATAATTCGCTCCGGTTCCGGTATCAAGCATTTAAATTAAAAATATAGGGAATTAAGTTAATTTTACATCCTCCCCCCTCTGAAACTTCCAAATATTTAATTTTCAAATATGCCAATATTTAGCTGCCAACTAGCTCTAATTTGCTGCAGAATGTTTCAATTTTCTTCTGGTTTCGGAATCAAGTTACTTTAATTAGAAGGATAGGGGGCGTAGTTAATGCTTCAAACCCCCTTCTGCACATTTCAATATCGAAATTTCAAGTATGCCAATTTTTAACTCTCAATTAGTTCAATTTTGCTGCAGAATAGTATATTTGCTCGGGTTCCGGTATCAAACTATTTCAATTAAAAGTGTAGGATGCTCAGTTAACGCTGGCTCCAATCCTCCACTTTCGAATATCGAATTTGCAAATATGCCAATTTTTAATTCTCTATCTTTTATGTCTAATTTGCTCTTTGCAATTTATATGTATCCGTTTCGCACATACAGTGGCTGAAAAAATTGAGAATACACTACTCACTGCCATCTTTAAGGGCCGAAAAGTATAATATTAATGAAATACAAAGGATGTGAATTATCACTTTACTAACAATCGTAATAAACACGATAATTCCCATCCTTTGTATTTAATTAATTTACAGCGTAATTTCAGCTCTACTGAAAAATTAATTAGTGTAAGAATAATATTACAGTTTCATTTTTTCTTAACATTTCAGGTAAGAACAGAATCGGTAATATGCACATCAAGAAATATATTAGGCTAAAAAACAAGAACGAGGAATCTATACTATTTGGATAAGCATAATTTTAAAGTCAACTTTACAAGTTTTGAAATCACAAAATAGAGCACAGATATAGTGTAATTCGTTAAAAAAGAGAAAAAAATAATTAACAATTTGCCCTATATTATTTTTGCATTCAAATCGGTTTCTATAGTTTGGCATTGCGTTGAGGAAAGTTTATATTGTTTTGATGGATATTTTATCCCTTTTTCAATATAAAAGTATTTCTAATCTTTCTGTGCTCTTAATATCATATTTTCAAATATTTTTTGCAGTTGAGACCCTGAATTTTGAACCATACAGATATATATTTTTTTAAGGTAGTGTAAGCAGCAATAGCATTTTACAACGCCAGAAGAACTATAACTTGATTATTTTAACTGTATACTTACTAGTTAGTCAGTGGCGTAGCTACATTTTGGGAGCCCGTTGCAAGAAGTAATTTGGCACCCCTTCCTCCCCGCAACCTTAAAATCAAATTAAACGTATATTTCTAAAGAGAAGGAATTGGCATGAAAATTCTGGATAAGTAATTATTCCTAAAGAAGTATGCCGAGTCAATGTATGGGCTGCTATGTGCTTAAGTGTACATCTTTTGGCGATTTATTGCCATTCTATTTGTTTATTTTGTTAATTTAATTTAATTAATTAATTAATTTATTATTGCAATCTGAGTGTTAAGGGAAATTTTTCATGCAGAGCACTTTGAAACGGTAAAAATAGCAGTTTCATAAGAAGGTTTTAAGCAAGCCTAAATACCCTCGTTTTTGTAAAATGTTATTTTATAATTTATCTAATGTAAAAAAAAAAATTCTTTAAATACCTAGGATCATAATTAATAAACCATTTTACACTGTCTCAGATTTCACAAAATTTTAAAATTACGATTTCTGTGAATTTGATTTAAACATTTTAGTAATATTTTAAATAAAAGTGTTCTTTTTTTTTCTTTCTTTCTTAAATCAGGGTTTCGAAACGAATCGAAGTTACGTTTTTTTTAAAAATCTAGAACGTAACCGGCTATATCATTTTAATTTTATTTTCTTCATTCGTATTTGTGTAAATATAAAAAAATACTCTCAATACTATTGTCAAAGCTAAACAAGGCTTGAAACATTTTTTTTTTTTTTTTTTTTTATTGATAGTGATGCTTTTCAGATTTTCTAGATTTATTTGATAGCAATGATCAGTCAATATTCACTTCGATAGAGTCTAGAATCAAATGGAGTTAAAGAATTTTTTTTAAAGAATATGTCCAGCTTAGGAATGTGTCCAACTTGGAAGAATTTAATGCATCGTTATTGTACTGAATTGATTTCTTGCTATGTAAGCTTTTCTTCTTCTTCTTTTTTCTTCTTCTTTTTTTTTAATCTAAAGTAAAATTTTGAAAGTATCGTGAAATGAGGAGTGGGTCCTTTGATTAACAAAAAATAGGAGCATATATTTAAAATGAAATAAAATATTTTGAGAATCGTTGTGATTTTCAGGTGTAAAAATATGAGCTCTAATTGTATTTCATGCAACTATTTCTTGATAGTTGGAGAAAAATTATATTTAAGTCTCTTACCATTTCGTTACAATTCATCAGTATTTCAGTATGAAAATTCTTTTGAAAATAAATTGTAATCATGCATGTAACTTGAGAGCATGATAACATTGGCTCCTCTAGTGATTTTCTATATTATTTAACAATGGATCGATTAAGCATTGTCAAAATATTTCAAACACATGGATAGGGGGATATATTATCTGATTTATGTATTTATTTTAGATGTGGATTAAAAAAAATCCCCTCCTTCTTATATAAAGTACTGTATGATATGGGTTACAGAGCAGTCAGACTATAGTTTGCGGTTGAAGGTAAAATTTATTCGGCAACTTATTACTCGATTATTCGAGATCCAGGTTTTCTCAAAAGCACACATAGTAACAACAATTTTTATTTTATTTTATTATTTTTTTGTGTGTGTGAACCGAGAAGCCTTACGTTTTTGATATTCATCCATGAATCGCGAAATTGTACCAGCTATTTTTTTTATGAGCAAGGTCTTTATTTTCCCCTAGGAAGCAAGAAGACATGTTATCATTATCACACCCATGTTTACAATGAGATTCGAGCCCAAGTCGAGTAGAACAAAAGTTACTTCCATATCCATATGTACCATTCTGAGGAGGTACAGCAACCGATAATCATAGCTACTGTAGCATTTTATGTTACAGAGGCAGAATTTTAGTTTGGGGTAGTACTATGTTTTGTATGAAAATCCTGAATGGAAAATATACAGAATATGAGAGGTCTAAAAGAGTTAATTTTAAAAATGATAAGCAACCACCAATTATTATCTTCATTTTTAGTATTTAAATTATCACTTACCAAAAAATTTAAAATAAAGAATTGGTTCCTCGACATACATACTTTGGCGCCTCTACTTTCTCTTTCGTCGCTTTTTCAAGTACATCATGCTGGTGCAGGTGTGCAAATGTTGCTTCAATTTTCGTACATTCTTACCACTTATTCCGAATAACATTTTTTACCTTATTTGATCGCAGAATTTCTGCCATTAAATAAGACAAAAATTATTTTACTGAAATAGTGGTTGGAACGTACGAAAATTTAAGCAGCATTCGCACTCCTACTAATGGTAAAGTGAATTGAATCGCCTCTAGAAATGTTTAAAAAGGTTTTTCCACCGAAAATACCTCTTTTTTATAAGTTGATATTTTTAAATATTTTATTAAAAGATTGTGAACATAAGATAAATAAAATCAGAAAACAATTCTGATTTATTGCCAAATAGTCAAACTAAAAAAACTCCAGATAATTTGATTTAAAAACAACACGAAAATTGCCCTTTATGCATAACAGTTACAGTAGTTAAATAATGAAAAGTCCATACATAGTGAATGGACTATATGGATATATGAATGAATATAGGAATGGAAAAAGGAATGGAGTTTGAAATTTGATTTTTAGCAACAGTTTTTTTTTCTAGTGATGAGTTTTTCCTTTTAGCTATACGATCATTGTAATTTGTTTTTCTTCGGATCTTTTGTGCATAAACACTTCTTTCTGTTCTTAGACAAGTTTATGTCACAATTTTTGTAGCAATTAACTTTATTTTTTTTTTCAAATGATTTTCTCTTCAGAATTTAAGGAAAGGAATGGATATATGAATGAATCCATACATAGTATGTTCCAATGCGGCATGTTTTTAAAAAAGAAGCCCTTTAAAAATAACAGAAAAAAAAGAACTAAGCAAGAACAAAGCACATTCTTAATTTGGTGCCATGTAGCAACGGCGCCCGCGGCGGATGCCCCTCTTTACCCACCCTAACTACGCTACTACTTAGAGTCGTTAACTTGTTGAAATATAAAAGGTTGGAATGAAGTTCCCAAAATATAAATTTTGGGCACTTTACTTAAGAATATTTTTAATATATTCAACAACTTCATTTTATCAATGAATCTATCATCAATAAAAGTAAATTGTCCACCAGTTTGGGCAAACACACCCTCACATGAACCGAATGACTTCTATGTTTGACGCTGAGAAATGAGGTATTTTGAGGAAGAAATTTGCAGTTATGTTTCTACCAAACATAGCATTGATCATTCCTCTCAAGACGTAGACATTATTTTTTATTTGATTCAGAAAATTTTGAGACTTTGAAATTTGATTTTTAGCAACAACTTTTTTTTTCTAGCGCTGAGTTTTTCCTATTAGCTATACCATCATTATAATTTGTTTTTCTTCGGATCTTTTGTGCATAAACACTTCTTTCTCTTTTTGGACAAGTTTATGTCACAATTTTGTAGCAATTAACTTGATATTTTTTTATTACTTCTCAAATGATTTTCTCTTGTTTCTGGAACTGAGAATTCCTTTTCTTCCTTGTTCAGTTTTATTTGCAATTTCTCCAGTCTTTTAATTTTTTTAACGCATACATTACTGCACTAAATATTCTTTCCAATTACTTTACAATTCGAATAAAAATATATCTTTATATATAACGTCTGATTCAAAATTTTCGGAATTTTCACAAATGTTTCAATTCTGGAGCTCATTTTGATAATATTTTTGATAATATTTTTTTCTTAACTTAATGAAGGATTAGTATCTTTCGGCAACAAAACTATTAAACTGATTCATTTTTGAAATATTGTGGCAGAAAAATCATCGCAATTCTTATAAAGTGTATACTCAATTTTGTGACTACTGAAATTTGTAATTTCCACATAAAAATTATGCCAACTGAAATATTATTGGCTTCTCACTTTTTTAAAAATCCTAGTACATTTCTTATTATGTGCTTTATCGTTCCTGTAAATATGAAGCTTATATGGAAATTTAATATTACCATTTTCGATCTTTAACCACTTAGCGACGAGCGACACGAATATGTGCCGTTTAGGGTGCACAAATTCCTTGAATTTGAAAACCAGTATTTTAATAGAGACGTTTTCGTCTTATTTAAACACAGATTTTCAATGATTAAGTAAGGCAAAAGTTCCAATTTATAAAAACCGGTGTCGAAAAATTAAAATAAGTGTAAAAGACGCTCGTCGCAAAGGAATTAATGAAGAGATTGAATATTGTATACTCAATTTTGGGAGCCACTATATGCCGGTTCAAAAGTTAGAAGGAAAATATAAGAAGAGGGGGGGGGGGGGAGGGTAGCCCAAGAATTTTAAATAATTTTAATTTTCAGTAAATAGTTAGCTTTCATTTATTCTTATTCTTTCGTAGAAATCTGTAAGTTTTTCTTGTACCCCCTTAATTCATTTTAGTTATTTAAATAACTTCGTTTGCAAACGATTATTCACCATTAACTAAATGTACTGGCTCACACAGACAGGTTGTGGCTATGTGGTTTTTAGGTTTAAAAATACATGTTTTATGACTCAGCTGGAGACATTTGACTATTATTTTACAAGTTACTAATCATTACAAACTGGTATTTGAAAAATTATAAACGGCATACGGCTATTTCGTTTAAACTTGTAGAGATGTTGTTAACAACTTTTACTTTTACTTATTTAGTTGTTACTGCTTTTAAAATGTTGCTATAAACCTGAAAGATTATTTACTTATACTGCTACTTATACTGCGCAACAAAACATGTGGTAATTGGAGTGAGCAAATTCACGCGGACTTTCAGTAATATATATAATACACTGCAAAAAGAAAAAAAAAGTTGATTGTACGGTATAATATTGGCATCCAGCTGCCAGTATTATACCGTAAAATTAACAGTAATAAATATCAAAATAAGCAGTAATACGCTACCGTGCGCAATTTTTTTTTGCAGTGTTACAGTGAAACTTGTAAAAGCGGAATCGCCAGGTAACGGAAAGACATTCTGTTTTAGACAGGTTGCCTACTTAACTGGTATAATTGTAGGGTATTATTTCCATCAGACTATGAAAAATTTCCGTTTAATATCGGATTCCGTTATATATGGGTTCCGTTTGCATAGATTTTACTGTATAAGGGCTATAAAAGTTATTTGCTTTCAATTTCTGTAGGTAGAAAACGTTCTTGCTTTTTACCCTTAGTGTGCCCTTCAAGAACTTTTGCGGCGAAAGTTGATAAAACAGAGCAACTAATATGATTCTCATTAGTATTTTTTTTTTTTTTTTGTATATTTATATAGTATATACTTACAAGGTAATTTATATATCAAAGTATTTTTTTATGCTAATAAAGATTTTTATTTTCAGATTAGTTAAAAAAATATGTTTATTGGAAAACATAAATGTAATGAAATTTGACTAAGGGAGTGCGTGTGTGTGTGTGTGAGGGGGGGGGGCGTGCCCATAACTTTCATTTACTCTAACCCTTAACTGGTATTGGGGGTGCCCATTTAGTACCCACGTAGTTTTCTACTCATGTAATTTCTTCGTCACTCAGAAAGATTCAGATAATAATAATAAAGTATACAAGTGATATACATATCGATTTATTCAACTGACAAATACAGTCATGCAAAAATAGCATTTTTTTAAATAAGTTATAAACGGACGAAATGGTACCATGATGTCAGTTGCACATAAAAATTTTAACGACGCCAGTTAAGTGGTATATGTGAAATATAGTGGTTCGCTTAATTGAGTTATACAACACTCAATCTCGCTTTTAAATGTCTAAAATGATAATATTAAATTCTCATTTAAGAATAGTATTTTAAGGAACGATAAAGTCCATAATAAATGTACTAGGCTAAAATTAAAGTGAGGAGCCAATAATATTGGCATAAATTAGCATAATTTTTATGTGGAAGTAAAAAATTTCAGAGTCACGAAATTTAATATACACTTCATAAAAACTGTAATTTTTCTGCCACAGTCTTTTTCTTTAATGAATAAGTATAATAGTTTTGTTACCTTAAGATACTAATCCTTCATATTCAAATAAAAATGAATAAATTTATTATCAACATAAATCCACAATTGGAATATTTGTGGAAAGTCCGAAATTTTTTAATCATATGTTCAAAGAAGGTAAATTTTTATTCAAATTTTAAAGTAAATGCAAAGGAAATTCAGTGCGGTAGTGGATGCGTTCAAAAAATATCCAAAAGAATTACAAGATTCAAGAAATTGTAAATAAAGTTGTAAGAGGAAAAAAAAGAATTCTCAGTTCCAGAAGGAAAAAAAAAAAAGTCATTTGAGAAGTAACAAAAAATACATCAAAATAATTACTAAATAAACTTTTCCAAGAAAAAGAAAAAGTGTTTCTACACAAAAGATTCGAAGAAAAACAAATTACAATGGTCTTATAGCTAGAAGAAAAATTCCTCTCTAAAGCAAATTGAGGAAAAAGAATTTTTTTGCTAAAAATCAAATGTCAAAGTCTCAAAACATTTGGAATAAAATATTATTCATCAAAAAATATATATACGTTTTGGGAGTGATGATCATTGTTATGTTTAGAGAAAATTAAGGCTGTTGGTCAATCAGTTCTCATATTCTTCTCTCCAATAAAGCTTGAAATGCATTTGTACAGTTTTAAAAATTTTCACCAGAAAATTATTATTTTTAACTTCTGTTTTATGTATATTCTACTTTAATGATGTTTCTTTCTTTCTCAGTTGATAAAATATTCCTAAATTATCACTTAATTTTATTTTAAGTGTTAAAATTTTACTCATAACTGGTGAGCTTTACTAAGATTTTAACACATACAATATAAAATTCAGCATAGATTTTAGAAATATTTTGTTAGCTAAAAAATAATAAGACATCCTTTAAGAGGAGCACGCAGAAAACAAAAGTTAAAAATATTAATTTTCTGATGAGGAATTTAAAAAATACGAATGCATTCTAAGACCTTAGGATTAACGTTGGAGAGGGGAATTTGATATGTCTGACTGACCAACAGTAAACTTTTTCTTCAAAACAACTACTTTCTCACTGCCAAACATGAAAGTGATACGGTTCATCTAAGGAGCTGTCTTTTCCGTACGGGGTGGAACAAATTTATGGATAAAATAAAGTAGTTGAAATTAGTTGAAATAGTTATATATATATATATATATATATATATATATAATCTTAAATGAAGCTCCCAAAATTTTGATTTTAAACATTTATATTTCAACAAAATAACGACCCTAAAGCATACAGATAAAAATTTCAAGCTATAGCTATTATTGTGCAGTTTTAAAATGCAGTTGTTCACGCTACTTTAATCTCCAGACATCAGTGTGGTAAAATTTCATGGTGTCAATCGCAAAAATTGTTTGAAAATGTGATATTAAGAGCACAAGGAACATTCTTACGATGAAAATGGGTCTGTCTAAAGTTAATTGCCTTAAAAAAAACTTTAGTTCCGTTTAGAACATTGTGGTCAACACAAACTTTTGTCAAAGTTTTTGTTGACCACACCTCAGAGAAGCTGTTGTGAATGCAAAATAATATAGAACAAAATTTTGATTAATTTTTTTTTTTTTTTTTTTTTTTTACCGAATTATATTAGATGCGTATTCAATTTTGTGACTTTAAAACTTGTAACTTGACTTAAAAATTGTGCTAATCGAAATATTATAGATTCATGGTTCTTCTTTTTTTAACCCATAATATAATTCTTAATGTGCATAAAATTGCTCCTGTAAATGTAAAAAACAAAGAATTTAATATTATTTTTTAGGCCCTTAAAAAAGAGAGTAAGTACTGTATATTCAATTGTGGGATCCACTGTAATTTACAAAATGTCTTGGAATTTTTTTAAGCTTCCAAATAGTATGCGAGGAATATAAAGGGATACATGTGCGCGTGTATACATCCTTGCAGGATATTTTAAGGGGATTCTGGTTTCTATTTATTTTACATCAATTAAAAAAGAAAAGAAATATTGATATAAATCACAATTTTAAATATGGGGAGCAGCTAGCGTTAATTTAACACATCTCCCATTCTTCTAACTGAAGTAACCAAAACTCTTAAGCACAGTAAATGTTTTGTATTCAGAAGTCAAATAGATCTAAATTTAACATTGGCATGTTTGACATTTCGATATTCGAAAGTGGGGGAGGGAGGAGGCTAGCGTTAAATTGGCCTTCACCCTTTTTATAGAAGTAGCTTGCTACCGGAACTGGAACATTTTATAGCTTTCTGGAGCAAATTAAAGCTAATTGAGTGATAAATACTGACGTATTTGAAATTTCGATTTTCGAAAGACAAGGGAGGTGGGGGAGCATTTTAGAGCAAATTAGAGTTATCCAGTGTATTTATCCATTGATTTATATTGGATACATTTATATTCATTAAAGAGATGATTTCAATTGAGCCCTGATTCATATTAGTGAATGTCTCAAATAACTATTTATTCAGTTAACTCTTGATTTATGCAAGGAAATGTTTCAGTTATTCGTTGATTTATATAAAGACTTGATTCAATTAACCTATGATTCGAAAAATAGAATGGTTGAATTATAATTTCTTTCTTATAAAGGAATGATTCAATTAAACATTTTTCGTATTTGAAAGACATTCAATTGATCGTTGATTGATATAAGTGGAGTTTCAATTAACTGTTTATTGTTTTATGGAATTTATTTAATTAACTGTTGTTTCATATAAGGTCCAACATCTGTAAACGGGGTGGGTGAATTTCATGTTCTTTCCACTATAATAAGTCATTTCACTCTCTATCGTCACAAAAGTAATTTTCCCAAGAACAAAATAAATACATGAAAAATTAGATATTTTATTCATCTGAAAATAAAAATAAATCGGGTCTTTCCCAACACCGGAATATAACTAAAAATGTAACTGGGACTTGTAATAAAATATAGGTAAATTTAATTAGAATTTTAGAAAATGAAATTAGAATAAACTTGTAATAGATTACTAATTAATTGAGTTACACCTTATAGAATTTAATTTATATTAATTTGAATTACATTAAAGATTAACTAAATTACATTTTGAATAAACGGAACTGCCATTATATTTTAATCCATTACAAAATAATCTAATTATATTTTTAAAGGTGTAATTAAAATTGACTATTACACGTATCTATTACACGTTATCTGGATTTTACGTTAAAAAATAATGGGAATTACCTAGTAATGCATTACATGTTTATATAATTATATTTTAAAATATGGAATTAGACTTGACTTGTAATCCATCATACTTTAACTTGATTACACATTTTAAAACTGTAATGAAAATTGTCTAGTAATCCATTACATGTTAATCTAATTATATTTTAAAAGACGTAATTAGAATTAACATGTAATCCATTGCACTTTAGCTTGATTATACATTAATATATATATATATATATATATATATATATAATGCGAATTACCTAGTAATGTGTTACATGTTAATCGATTGCTTGTGAGGAGATTATAAATTAATGGTAATCTGTAATTTCATTAACTTGTAACCAGATTCTGCTCACAATGTTCTAAACGAAAGTAAAGTTTTTTTTTTTAAAGGTAATTAACTTTAGACAGATTTGATGGTACCCTTTTAACAAAATTGGCCGTTGAGAGATTACTGAATGTTTTAAAGTGAAAGCAAGTGATAAATATATAATTTCACGTACACGAAAGTTGTTTCATATTTTCAGTTTTATTCCCTTCTGAAAAACGAAAAACTTTGTGTATAAACATAATGAATTTATAATGAGCTTTAAACATGAAAAATACTCTGTCAGACCAACAAAGCACGATTAAGAGTTGTTCTAACCTGAAGGTTCTCGATTAAAAAAAGAAAACAAAATTGGCATTGGGTCAAAAGCATTAGTTAATTGAGTGTAAAAAATTGAGAACAAACGCAACAATTTAAAACTTAGTTTTGTTTGGGGCTGTTGAGTTTGTATAAGGCATTTAGTTGGAAACATTTAAAGACACCATTGTTATAATCTCCCTGGAAATTGTCAAAACGTTAACCCTTTAATAAGTAATTGAACATGGTGAAACTTTCATTTGGGAAACCATAAGTTAGAGAGTACTTTAGGGAAGAAGAATTTCTACATGGTAATTGCTTTCAACTTAAGTTAATTTTGTATTTATAATTTTTTTTAGTTTCAAGAGTGAATGAGTAACACGTATTAAGTTCTTTTAGAATAAAATGAATTTATTAAGAATTAACAAAAATAATTACATTTTCCTATACCGGTTATTCTTTTAATTTCTTTTCAATACTTTTATTTCTTTCAAATGAAAAAAAAATAAATTTAATCATCATATCATAATAAATAAATAAATAAATTAATAATATCATGAAAGCTATTTACAAAATATTATAGAATGTTGTTTCAGATATTCTTCTATTTTCTCTGGAAATTTTGCTCATACTTTTTTAATGTTTAAAAATTAATATTTAATTATAAAATTTTAGAAATTTAAAAAATATATTTCTAAAAATGACTGCGTAAAATTTTAATCATTGACACAATCAATTACTAATATGTGTTATCTAAGGATCAAAATATTTATTTTGCAATCTTTTTATTATTATTTTTTCGGCAAAATTTCAGTGTATTTTGAATGACTCAATTACAATATGCGGCATAAATTATAAGAGAAAAACAGAAAGTGAAAGAGATATACAGCTATACTCAACCTGCGGCCCGCGGTCCGCATGTGACCCGGCGACCTTTTATGTGCGGCCCGAAATACAATCATTAACTCTTCTTTATAAAATTAATTAAAATGTGCATAAAAAATACTTACGATTTTCACTGTCGCTTTATATATTTTCGTGGAAGACAAAATATGCCCTGTTATTTATAATTAAACAAATAATTATGTTAAAATATCTTAAATGCCGTTTTTCTAGTCAAAAGTTCTTTTAATATGCAGTCCTATTTGTGCTAAAAATTTATACATTTCGTAATCTTCAACACTAATCAAACGTTATTTGAAAGTAATTAAAATTTTACAATTAAAAGAAAATAAAGTTTTTTCCATTGTGCAAAAGATTGATTTATTCGAAAATATCTCCTGATAAATCAATTAATTGTTTTTTTTATTAGAAGCTAGAAATTAAATTACAATGTTTTATCCTTTATATATATATATAGTTCTGCTGTTTAAGGATCAAAATTTGTCGCAGAAAAAATTGGCATTAAATAATGTTTACACTATTAATATTTCTAAACAAAAAATGTCCCGGCTGATGTGTACAATTTTTGTAATAGAAATCTACCACGATGTTTTTGTTTGGAAATAGTGGTGTTAAAATTCTTTGGAAACATTTCTTACGCGAGAAATAGTCTGTTTGTCTATCCCTGCTGATTATATTAGCTTTTTTATATTGCTTTGTAATATTATTTTTGTTATCTAACAAATTTAATTACCCCCTTTTTATTATTTTTTAAGTGTGATGCGGCCCGCCTAACGTCGCAAATATATGTTTGCAGACCGCCTGAAAAAAAAGGTTGACTATGGCTGAGATAGAAGGTTACGAATTTATTTTTTCCCGCATATTTCTTTATGCTATGATAAATTAAGTTCACTTATACTGCAATCAAATAAATAAATATGTAAAAGGTATTAAATGTGGTATTGGTTTGAAGGACATTAAATTTTCTAAAATAAGAGAAATTTAGAGAAGAAGAGAATTAGTTTTTTTGAAACAGGGGGGAGAATTACTCATAAACACATCACATAAATATGTTTATACGACAAAGCTTGGCATACAGAAACGGGTGGAGGAGACGATGGTAAGTTTTTTATGTATCCGTAAAACACTTTTTGTGAGTCAGGATATTGTTTTTTTGTTTTCAAAGAAACGTGGGTGGAAAGTGTGTTTAGTAAGATAGTCTTTAAATAGAATGTAACTGTTTAGTTAAAAAAATATCAAAGTTTACGCCAAAAATACTTTACAAACAATAACTTGATTTTTTTTTTTTACAAACAATATATTGTATAATCCTTACTCATTGAATAGTTTCTAAAATTCAAAGTCTATAAATCATAAGGGAACGTGAGACGTGATACCATTTCAAAGGTTTAATGTTAAAAATTATACGATAGCAATAATAAGTAATTATAAATTTTAAGAGCTTTTACATTATCTAATATGATAAGCAATTTAATTATTTTCTAGAGCTTCAAAATTTTTTATCTTTGTAAAAATAAATATTTTGATATTCTTCTTCTTATTATTATTTGACAGAAAAGATTAAAATAAAATAAAAATAAATAAAAGAGAAGATGTAAAAATATATTTTAAAGCTCATTTTTTATGTGAGCTACCGACGAAATCGTATTAAAATGAAATTAAAATTTGCAAACTCAAATAAGCATTTTCCTACTTCTTTCATTGCAAAATATTCTTTTTTTTTTATGGAGGACAGGTAAATTAGGGTATATTATAGATGCATTTACGATAACTTCTTTATCTTTTATTCTTGAGTAAGGACTCTTAGCCAATGAATAACAGGGATAGATTACCAAAAGGCAGACTAGGTAATTGCCTAGGAATTTTAAACATATATTTACAAAAAATTAGTAGATTGTCTCATTAACATAATAATAATAATAATAATAGTATGTGTAGCATAAAGCATTATGCTTGCATGAATCGTTTATATCGATGATTTTGAGTAATTTTTATACCATTTTGTATGATAAAGATTCCGTGTGAGTACCGGCATTAAATAATAGTCCCAATGTAACCCATGCATGTAGTAATAGGTGACTAAAATAGGTTGGGCGAAAGGCTGACAACCTCTCTCTGTAAAAAAAAAAAAAAATTGTTGCGGAGCATACAAATGCTAGACAGACGATGGACTGATCTAACGCTAAAACAGACTAGAATTGGAAAACGGCTATTGAATTTTAGAAGAGGAACTTGGAATATTTTAAGCTTATACCAAACTGGTGAATGCAGATGCAGACAAATATTTATAGACTGGATATATTTGACTTGCAAGAAGCTAGATGGAAGGTTAGTGGATTAAGATATATTAGAAATTTTACAGTTTTAAATAGAACAGAAAACACACACACACACGGTACTGAATAAGAAAATGCCTTAGAGAAACTATTATTGATTTCCGTGATGTGAATGATAGAATATGTATCTTGAGATTTCGAGCAAAGTTTTTAACATTTCAGTAGTATATGTCAGTGCACCAACAGATGATGCCGATGAAGAACAGAAAGATATACTTTATGGAAAATTTCAGAATGAATTTGATAAGATACCAAGACATGATGCAAAAATTGTACTACGTGATTTTAATGCTAAAATTGGAAAATTTAGTTTACATGATTTTTGTAGGAATAATGGAATAAGAGCTGTATATATTGCTGCATATAATAATCTAATCAGGAGTAGTACATGTTTTAAACATAAGAATATGCACAAAGAGACTTGGAATTTATAATGATGGAAAAAAAAAAACAGATTGACCATATAATGATTGACAAAAGTTATGCTAACAATGTTATGGATATGCGAAGTTATACAGATGCTGATTTGGATACTGATAATTTCCTTATTTTCAAATACGGACGAAAAGTTGCAAGCTTTCGAGATATAAAGGGAACCCAACAAATAAAATTTCAAGTAAAAAATTTACTAAACAGGCAAAGTAGAAATGTTTACCAAAGTAAATTAAATGAAAGAATATCTAGTGAATATGCTAAATTTAATGAGGAAGATATACAGTAAAATTTCGTTATAACGATTTTCTGTAAACCACAGATTAAATTCGTTATACTGAAAAATATATTAATTGTGAAATTCCAATATGACGTTTTAAAAAAAATAAAATTTGCATGCACATTGGGTAAAAAAATATTATTACCAGGGGTGTGTGAATTGAGTGCCAGTGGGCCAAATGTCACCACTAAATTTTAGTAGTATTCTTATTAGGCAAAGAATTCTAATAAAATTTAGTGGTTACAATTGGCTCACAGGCGCTCAGTTCTTACACCCCTGATTATTATTGTACTTATATTAAATTTCGGTTAATATGCAAACATGTCAGTAAATAATAAATATACAGTATATTACTATTGTGAACTTACTAGTTAAAAAGAAGATAATTATTAAGTTTCAAGATTTTAATCGTAACTATTATAAAAGAATTATAATTCATGTGACATACCTGACGGATTAAAAACCTCACTGACATCTGCCGTTAATGTAATTTAATTTCTTTACCAAAAAAAAATCAGCAGTCTTTTTTTCTGCACTGAAGTTGACAATGAAGTTGACAATGAATTTTCAAAACAAATTGTATAAAATATTTTCGAAACATTATTTTGCTGGGATAATTACATTTTAAGAGTTTCAATGTTCTATAAAGCCCCCTTTGATCATACAACACAATTTTCGGTACTTGATAGACAATCATCAGCAGATTCATTTTCACTGTCCTTTGCCTGCCCTTCATTAAGTTTTCGACGAAAGTTTTCTTCAAAATTCTAGTTTTTCAATAGGTATATTTTTCTTGCCAACTCAACATTCGTAAAACTGGAACTATTCTTTTTAAGTCTTCAATAGAGTCGTTAATTTGAAAATTTCATTAATATGAAATTCATTAACGTGAATATTTTTATAATGTGAAAGCATAGGATGTTTTTTAACAATCCAAAAAATATTCGTTAAACTGAAAAATTCGTTAAAGTGACATTCATTGTAACGAGATTCTACTGTAATCAGTAGTAAATGGAATAAATGCAAAAATATCATATTAAAAACTAGTGAGGAAGTTGTTGGAAAGGAAGATGAGAAGTTAAACAACGAATTGTTTGATGAAGAGTGCTTGCAACTGATTGAGAGAAAGAATATAGCAAGAGAAAAAATTCTGAAGCGCAGTACAAGACACAATGAAAATCACTATAAAGCAATTAGAAGAAGTGTACAAAAGTTGTTACGTACAAAATAAACGAGCTATAGAGCAATATAAAATACCAGAAGTTGAAGGCCTATAAATGATGGAATATATCAGCCGAACTCAACTATATGCATTCAAAACTCAAAGGAATAAAAATGAGCTCACTGTTAAAAATTTGCAGCAAACTGTCCAGTCATTCGACTGTTTTTTGAAAAAACGGTTACGTAACCGCAATTTAACTCTATTCTGACGATAATATGGGTAATAATATGGTCAGAATAGAGTTAAATTATGGTTATGTAACTGTTTCCTATAAAAATGGTCGATTGACTGGACAGTTTGCTGCAAATTTTTAACAATGTACCAATCACGCACTTTTTTCTAAAGGCACATATGACAAACTTATTGTAAGACAAACAAATGTGATAGACCGATGGACAGAATATTTTGAAACATTGTTAAATATAAAGACAAGTGACGAAAAAGAAACGTTTTTTAAAAATGATGAATGTGACGTGAATGAAGAAAACTGTAAACCACCAACTGTAGATGAGATAAGAGACGCTATTGCAAAATTAAAAAATTGAAGAGCACCTGCTGAAGATTTGATAAGTGCTGGGCTTTTGGAATATGGAGGAAAGAAGTTGGTACAATGTTACCTGATTTAATACTATGAAGATTGGTATAATGAAATAAGATTTGGTACGATGCAAGTATGCCAAATGAATGAAATAGTGCCATTTAGTTCGTATTTTCTCAATACATAAAAATGGGAATATCTTAAATTGCCAGAATTTTAGAGGCATAGCCTTATTAAATGTTACATACAATGTATTTGCAAAGATAATTGCAAAGAGGTTGCAGCTGTGTGCTGATATGTTTATCTGTGATTATCAATATGGTTTTAGAAGAAAGCGGTGAATGGTGGTTAAAATTTTTAGTATTAGGAGTATCCTTGAAAAATTCTAAGAACAAAATATTAAATTATTTATTGATTTCAAACAGGCCTATTACAGTATAAGCAGAAAAGAGTTGTTGGAAATATTAAAGGAATTTAAAATAACTTATAAAATGGTTAAACTTGGTAAAATTAGACTGGAAAACACAAAAAAAATATGGCTGGAGAAAATATTTAAAAGCATCTAAAACAATCGAGGAGGTATTATTATGAATCGTTCTTTACAAAATTTGCACTTGCTGATTATGTTGACTTAATAGCCAGAAATAAAAAGAAAATATTGATGGAAATATACAATAAACAGGAAATAGAAGAGAAAACACTAGACCTTGAAGTTAATAAAGAAAAAAACAAAATACATGAAAGTGAACAGAAAGAATTCACAGACAATAGTAGCATTAGTCATAATTAATGAATTATTATTTATAGAAGTATTAGAGTTTAAAGAACTAGGATCTATGGTCATTAATTTTAATATGATGAAAACGGAGATTAAAGCTAGACTTACAGCAGAGGGAATAGATGTTATTATTATCTTCGAAATAGTTTGAAATAATAATGAATTTCCTGAGCAACTTAAAATTTATAAAGCAATAAAAACAAATTTATAAAAAAAAATATAAAAAAATTTATTAAACTTAAAATTTATAAAACAGTTATAAAACCTTTAGCAATTTATGGACCAACATAGAAGAAATTTAAAAATTACTCATTACTTGGGTAAACAAGCTCTGACAGAACAAAATTTCTGACTTTTAAGAAGGAAAATGCATATCAAATTGTACATGTAATATGGAAATGGAACACCTATATAACGAAAAGGACATTCATTATATATACCATTAAAACATGAAGAATGCGGTGGTTAAGCCATTAAATTAGTATGAATGATGACAGAAGTACAAAGAAGATCGACAATTGAAAGTTAATGGGAAAAATGAGTGTTGGAAGACACAGAAAGAGAAGTTTGGAAAAGGTAGGGAAAGATATTGCACAAGATCAAGTTACAAGCTGTAAATTAAAGTCTGGGGATCGGAAGGACTAGTGAAGTAGGGAGGCCAAAATCTTTCGCGGATTGTAGTGCTATAATGTATGTATGTATATGATGAAAATTCTTTTCTTTTAATATTTATAAAAGCTTACTGAAACACAACTTTCAAAATAGTTCGCAATTAAAATAATGCACTGTTTTTTTATGAGTATATATATACATAATTTTACGATTGCATATTTATATAATAATAATAATTATTATTATTATTATTATTATAGTAATAATAATTTTATTACAATTATTGTTGTGGTCCAGTAGTTTTGACCAAAACTCATTTTTTTTGTTGTAATATACTTTTTTATAAATTTCCTTATTTTAATTAATTAATTTATTTTGAATAATGAGAACAATAGCATCTTTGCAATAAATACATTTATTGATGCAGAAATTATACAAAATACATACAAACAAGCATGTAAGTTAAACTGCGATTATAATAATTATATTTTTTATAATTATTTCTTACCTAGTAATATGAGAGGTGAAAAAGTAAAATATAACAGGTCTCAGAGACCGGATTTATTTATGGATCCAATCCAATAAACCCTCCTTATTCACATATTAGTATAAAATCGTGCAGATGCGTACTTAAAATATTTATTAACTTAGAGAGGGGAAAAAATCAGTTTTCAAAGAAATTTTCGTACAGATGACATTTTAAAAACATTGTGTCAACTTCGCCAAAATTCACATTAGGCTCAGTCGACATAGTGCGGTCTCAGAGACTGTATTTCTCCTGTTACGGATTAACATTGTAACATACTTGTTTTAGCAGACTTGCGGAATAGACTGTAAGTATAACTATTTTTGACTTAGGATAGCAAGTGTTAAAAATAATAAAATATAAATGAAATTTTGATGCAGCTTATAAAATCTCAAAAACAATAAATTGCAACTGACCTGAGACACTTTCGAGGAGCATTTATGCATCGCGATACACGGGATGAAAAACTCTGTCTTTGGGGAGAAAAAAAATTGCATTTGTTAAATAATGTAAATCTAATCAAAAACAACTCGTTGTAAAGGACCTGCCAAGCCACAAATCTAAAATGTCAGTCATAAAAAGAAGTGATATAGAAGTGCATACTCCGAGTGCCGTGTAAAAATCTGTTACTACTCATAATGTTTCCAAACGACTCAGAATGAGGTGCAATATGCTGCTTGGTGACCTGCAGGCCTTTATAATGTATGTGTATATCCATATAACTATATGTTTAACAAGTCCTTTTTGCATTCCTACACACATGAAAGTGGGAAAAGTTGAAGCTTCTGTGTTTGCATGCCTATTCTTATTTATTAACTAGTAGGATTGATTTGTTGATTTTATCACCACTATTTGAACGAGAAACACAACGATACGGGGAGGATTTTTTAAGTTGGCATTTTGAGTTGTTAAAAATAATAATTAAAAAATATCAGATGCATATTACTAACAAATCACCTAATAATAGATGTTAACTGAACTGAGACATGCTACAATAAAGCTTGTTTAAACAGAATCGCTGACTGGGAAAAATCCGTTTTTGATAGTTTTCTGTCTGAATAGTATAATTGTATGGTATTCCTTCTATTGAGAACATGACATTTTCCGTCTAAAAAAGGATTCCGTTATAAACAAGTTCCATTTTCGCAGGTTTTAATGTAATTATCAAACAGTGGGTTAACCGTAACGAAGATTATATTAAGAAATATTGAAAACTATAATTGAATCAGTCATTCTAGAAAGGGCGCTAGTCCAAAATTGTCAAAAATGGTTTTATTGTAGAATATGATCATTTTACCCATATTCTATCACTTATGAAAAGAAAGAATCCTAATCTGGGCTCTACATAATATTTTTCTATCGTTAAAGGAAGAAGAAAACAACTTTCAGTTTTGAAAAGGCACTTGTCCATGAACATGTGTCGTTTCAGAAATGACTTCTCCGTTAAATTGTATGAAATATTTTTGTTTACTAGTTTTATAAAAAAAAATATTATACGAATAGAAGAAATTGCTCTGATACATTAGTATATATAATCTATAGTTATATAAACGACATATTAAATTTTGTTAATTGGTGGCCATCCCTATACAAAATAGAAGGCATTTCAGAAGAATCAAGAGGGAGAAATGTCTCAGAAAATGCTAAAGTACGATTTCAGCCAGCATCTTTTATGCACTTTAAATGTTACATCTGACAGTCCGGGCCTTGTAACTACAAGATAATACATTGATGGGTTAAACAGTAACTGCTTCTCACATACGCTTAAAGATAAAGTTTAGCTGCGAACTGTAAAAGCATATGAAAAGGACCAGTTCCCATTAATGTAAAAATGTTTGAGGATTTAAATTGCCTCAGGGCCTATATTCCTGGCGAATTTAAAAGATTTAATAAATAAATTTCATTATGGCCAACCAATGAATTTGAGCAACCAGTTTATGAATAAACAGGAAAGAAAAATCATGTGTCAAGCATAGGTTATGAAGCACTTTCCAACACAGTCAAAAAACTGTAACGAAACTTCACCGTTAAATAAGGTGAAAGAAGATATGTAAGTAAACAGTTTAGAAAACATATTCCACATTTAAAAATACAGTTTTCGAAATTACCTTCCAGTGTCAAAAAGTAGTCGAATTATTTTGTGCAGCCCTGTATATGATCAATAGATGTAAATATATAGCATGAAAAAATTTAGTTCAGTTAGAATATTCACATTTAGCAATTTTCTCCGATCGATGAAAGTGCACTCGAAATCCTTTGTACAACCCTGTATATTATCTGAATACTTTTGTACACACCCATATTAAGCTAAAAGGCAACTTAAAACTCACTCGCAGCAATTACCAACCGTAAACAACAATGTATCTTTTTTTTTGCGTAGCCCTATATATGAATTTATTTATTCCACAAACTTATATTAGTGTACTAAATATATTATAGTTCAGCAAGAAAATGCGTAACACAATTAAAAACTACCCTTAAGCAATTCAATCCCATAGTCTGTAATACTTACGGATTCCTTTGTGTAGCCCTGTATATGAACAACCAAGTTTATAAACACACACGTGCTATGAAAAAAATTAGTAAAACTTAAAAAAGCAAGCCAAAGTTGAAAACGCACTTATCACACATAGACTATAAATATCGCACATGTACTGTAACCGATATCTCTTGTGTGTCCCTGTAAATAAGAGCAATGCACACCACACTTTCAAGAGAGCAATTTATAGTGAACCTCAGTAATGCATATAATTTTCATTATGTTTGAAATAGTGAAATATCACTAAATTACACTGCAAACGATTTTTCCCCATAGAACAATGTGTAACAGAATTCTTTTGTTTGACCGTGTAAATAAATAATTAATGCTTTGCACCCCATATTCTACAAAAATCATGTTTTAATGCGCTTCATAATTATATATCAATTTCAACATGTTTTAAATGACGTAGCATCATCAAAATGCACTTGAAGCGATTATTTCCCATTGACTGTAATGTAACGGAATACTTTTGTCTGTCCCTGTAAAAAACTATATGATGTACACACTTCAGTTGTAATAGAGAACATGCTATAGTAAACGACAATAACATACAAAAATTGCAGGGCGATCCGAGCATTTCTACGTGAGTTAGAGCACGGACAGACGGCCAGAACGGCCAGACGGCAGACGGCTAGACAAACCGAAGTCATAAACACTTTCAACGAAACTGGAAAGTGTTAAAAAGGTAATTGAATCAATCATTATAGAAAGGGCACCTGCCTACAATAAACAAATAGGACTAGTGCCCATTCTAGAATAATTGTTTCAATTACAGTAGTTTTTTCATGTTTCACATTATGCATCAATCACTGTATCTTAATATTTGATCAATGTATCTTTTTTGTAAGTTTAAAATATATATGAGAATTATGCATTGTGATTTCATTTATTCCAATGTACCTGTAGTTGCCATATTAACGGACGAAAATTTATGCCAATCTCCTTTCACTGTAGTAAATATCACATTATTTATGACTAATCAATTATTCATAAAAATTATTAAAATGTAGAAATAAACCTAATGTTATTATTATTATTATTACTTTTTCTTTGGTTTATGTTTAAACACCGGGTGAATAAAAACTCCGGAAATTTTCGAAAAGTCATAGTTTGCAAACTAATTAAGATACAAAAATTCAGATTTAGTAGAATGTGGAAAATTAAGCAGCATTTTATTTATTTATTTATTCATTTTGTCAATAATAAACTTATGGAACATCCTTCACCAAGAATGATTAACAAATTTTATTTTTTAAAAAGTTTTATGAACCATTGTAATCCACTGGGATTGTTTACAGATTTATAAAGCTACCTGATGCACCACGTTTGATAGAAACCTGAAGGGAACTGCGCATGGGCGAAAATGGCTATTCCATGTCGAAAATGGGGAAGTCCGTACCATCTCGGGATGATTTTTTTAAAATTAAACATCAAAGATATGTCGCATTTTTGCGAATGCCTTTTTCTTTCTGTCATTGAATTATATGTTTTAAAATATAATATTGTAATCCTACGATATTAAAATAAGTTATAAAAAAGACAACTATAGCAAAAAATATGGTTTAAAAATATGATTATAAAACT
The DNA here is from genome assembly GCA_963931845.1 of Maratus michaelseni. Taxonomy (NCBI): domain Eukaryota; kingdom Metazoa; phylum Arthropoda; class Arachnida; order Araneae; family Salticidae; genus Maratus; species Maratus michaelseni. Next base: position 362,032,015 of record OZ007586.1, on the reverse strand, counting down.
AAACATAATAACTTTTTCCCTCAGAATATATAATAATAAATATGAAGTGCAAAACTTAATAATTTTAGACCGACAACATAAACAATTAAAGAATCGGTACATTAAATTTTTGAAATAAATTATCGAAAAATACATTTATTCATAGTAATAATAATGAACGAATCATATTCATTTTTGCGAATAATTTAGAACAATCTGACACTTACTTTCATTGGATATTTTTATTAAATGGATTTTAGACAATTATGGATCACTGGATTCAGATAATAAATCCGAATCATCATTCGTTTCAGAAAGATATACATCTTTCGAAAGGTTTTGAGAGGGTCACACATTCCTTCGATTATACCATCCCTTTCCCAATTCATAGTTTCTAACGAAACAACATGAGAACAGTGTTTTATCCAATGTTCAATAGTGACACTTTCAATGGCTTCATGCGAATATGTTAGTAATTCTGACATGCAAATATCTCAAGTCACATTGTGTTTCGGGATAAAATTCTTGATTTCTGCCCAAACATATTCTATTGCATCAATGTCGCAATGATAAAGTGGCAATGTCAATGCTGTAAATCCATTTTTTTTAGAGTCAAACTTGTAGGATTTTGTGCGAGGTTGATTTATTTTAACTAATTCTAATAATTCTATTTTTCACAAATCATTTGAATATGGAATATTATTAGAGGAAAGCCAATCCATAATTTCATCTTTTCTATTCGATGAGTTTGGCACTTTATTTAGCTGGAGTGAATGGTAAGGAGCATTATCAATTATTACCACAGCATATTTAGGAAGGTTTGGAATACGTTTTTCTGCAGCCCATTTTTGAAAAATCCTGGAATTCATTTGTCCGTGATAACCTCCACTCGAAGAGCTAGCTTTATATAATAAATTGAAATGCGGTATAAATCTCATAACCCCTTCAGCACACACAACTATAATTCTTCTTGATTCATTTCCACTTTCAATGACACCAAATACATCATTTGTTTACCAACACTTACCAAAAGTAAAGTTGCTCTCGATCCATGTTTCATCTAAATAAACAATCGGCTTGTTCTGTTCTCTGTACTTGTTAAGAATTGTGTTCGTACCAAAACTACGTCACTTCCTTCCATTAAATGTTTTCTCTTATTCTGAGATTTCTTAAAACTGAATCCTATTTCTTCCAGAACCTTTTCAATCAGAATGTTTCTCTTTGCCCCGAAAAAATTATTTTTTCTTTTGATACTGGAATCAGTTTAGGAATTGTAGGGATTATTTTATTAACAGCATAAAATTCATGACTTGTTCGTTGAATTACATCACAATCAAAATTATCAAAAGCAATGTTTTCAATGGTACTCCTTTTCTTAATTAGGAAATTAATATTTTTAACTTCTGTTTTCTCTGTATTGTTCGATGTCTCTTTTTTTTTTAGTTATCAAAATATTTCTAAAATCCGTGTTTAATTTATAATTTTATGTGTTAAAATCTTAGTGAAACTGAATCAGATTTTAACACTTCACATAAAATTAAGTATATATTTTAGAAAAAAAATTAATAACTAATAAAAAAAAAAGAGATAACCTTTAAGAACAGTACAAAGAAAACAGAAGTTAAAAATATTAATTTCCTGAGGAGATATTTTAAATATAGGAATGCATCCTACACTCATAGCATTAACATTAGCGAGGGGAATCGGGAAGTTTACTGACGAGTAGCCTTAAATTATAATATGGCGTTTATATTGCAATGTACACAAGAGATCACGAGCTTAAAGAAAAGATAACCTTATCTAAATCTTAATTTGTGATTGTTAGCCAATATTTAAAGTCTTGAATAATCAGTTATTTTTAAGGTTTTTTTTATTCATTTTCTAAAAAGAAAAAAAACTGCACTAGAGCTAATTTAAAAAGAAAATTAAAAATCCTTTTGATTTATGAAGGCAAAAGAGATAAACTAAATATAACGCTAGAGCCATCTAATTTTATTTTCCCGTTTTTCATAATATTAGATTCCCTTGTTTTACAGGTTTGTCATGCGAGGAGAAAATAGTACAGAATTCTTATTCTTGACTGTTTACGAAAGATAAATATATTTTCTTCGTCAGAAGAGTTTTAACGGGCGCTGTTTCCCGTTTTTTACGAATTTTAATTTTACTTTAAACTTATTGATCGCGTGAAAACATATTTACAGCTTCCTAATAATCTTTACTTAAATTCTACCTCAAATTTAAGACAACGGTCATTAGTTTTGAAAGAAAAACTTCGCATATCTATTTAAACCTTACTATTGTTATAATGATTTCGAAGATTCGCATTTTTGGAAAATAAATGGTGTTTATCGGGAAAAAATTCCTTTTTTCTTTTCTAAATGAAGACTTTATTCCTCGAAGAATTTGAGTCCAAATTAAGACTTAATGATTTTTAGATGTACCTCTGCAATAAATCTCTGCTAGAATGTTATTGACAATTAACGAATATGAGGTTATAATAGAATTCGAAAATAAACCAACCATCTGTATAGATACTAACCGGTTATTAGCGGAGAAAAATATTCTGTCACTGGTGTTGAGCAATTGAAAAAATAATTTTTTTAGGAAACAGAATCGTATGAAAATCCCATCGAAGACAACTGACATTGATATAACTCTTTTTGGGGAACTACAAGAGCTATTTCAATATATTTTTCATTTTTTCGGTATTATAAGTAGCTAAATTTTGATCATTTTATTTTTCTCGAAAATCAGTTCCTTTTTAGTAACGGTAATTTAAAAAAAGAAAAAAAAAACACCTAGATTTATCGACGCGTAATTAGTTGCAATTTTTATTTTTACTTTTTGCCGAACTATCCATTTATAGTTTAGCTACTGCCAAAACTATATATAAATATATATATTACAACTTAATGGATTTTAGTAAAGCCCACAAATTATTAAAAGTACTTTGATTATTATTTCAATATATTCTATCATTTTGAGTATTCAGCGTTTTGTTCCTTTTTCGTTATTGATATTTACAAAAAAAAAAAAAAAAAAAAAAAAAAAAAAAAACTTTCATAAAACTTCTGCTTTTGAGGCATCATTATTGACACTAAAATATATTTTGATACATAGTCTGATAAATTCATAATTATCACTTCGCGGTGATATAATCAAATTAATTATATTAATTATGACTAAAATATCTTTTAGTTACACCACATGCTGTAAAAAAAATTGCGTAAAAATATGGAAATTACACTTTATATTGGGTTGTCAGAAGAAATTTCCGTATTTTAACGCAATTTTTTTAATGAAAATGTCAATTTAACTGTAATTTTAGCATTGTTATCTGTGAAGGATATTCTCAAATCCATATTAGCTACTTTTAGGCACATTCACGAAATCACCTTCATCGGAAAAAAAAAAAAAAAAAAAAAAAAAAAAAAGATTTTTTTTTTTTTTTTTTTTTTTTTTTTGTACAGTGTATTGTAAGGTAACTCCCGTATTCAAATATTGTATTTATTCACCTATAACATAAATCAGCCAGTAGGATATATCCTAACATTGAGAAAGAAGTTAAAAAAATCAAATCTTTATGAATCTACATAGGTGGAATTTCAAGAGGAAATTTTAGGGGGAAAAAAATACGCGTTACTTTTCAATGAATATCATTTGTTTATGATGTCTTAAAATTATACCATAACCAGTTGTTGGAAGTGGTCGCTACTTTTTCAAGTAGTTTGTAATGTAACATACTACAATTTAAAAAAAATGTGGTGTAGCGAGTAGTTTCATAAAAAAAAAAAAATTAGTAGTTTGTACCGTGCACTGGCGCTACTTTTAACGACACTTCAGGAAGAAAACAAAAGTGCCAATATCAAATCACATGATCGTAATTTGCCTCTTTTGTGCAAGATGTCTTCTCTGCAACAATTTGTGAATATCAGCGAAATATTACTGTAAGGATAGTAAATAAATTTTATGCAATGTATGGTTACGCATAAAAATGTTACGTACAAAACAGTGTTAAAAATTGGAAGCAAACTGTCCAGTCATTTGACCGTTTTTATAGAAAACGGTTGTATCATAACCGTAACTTAGCGCTATTCTAACCATATTATTGTCCGAATAGACTTAAATTACGGTTATATAACCGTTTTCTACAAAAACGGTCAAATGACTGGACAGTTTGCTGCAAATTTTTAACTGTGTAGTAGCTCCTCGTTATATCGCTTGCTCTGTTTCATGTATCACTAAAAAATAAATAAGCTGTAGTTTAACCGCATTTTTATGTAGCTACATATAAATTTTTATTCTGCTGCGTATCTCTCTTAATTTCATCAAGAAAATTGCAATCTATACTTATAAAAGAACATGTCCTGATTGACTCACAATCAACGCCGAGTTTCAACTGTTGCTCCTAGGACATTGAAATTTAGAAGACTTGTTTATTACACAAAGTAGGGACACACTAAGAAAGGATATTTGAAAATTCACCCCCAAAAAGGGTTAAATGTGGGGTCGAAAGTTTTAGGTCATTTCACCTTTTCGCCATATCCAGCAGCAGTTTTAGGTAAGAGCGTGAAATTCAGGATAACAAATCTACTAAAAAATAGTTAAACACGTATTTCAGCGATTTTAGGAATTCAACCACGAAAGCGGTTAAATGGGGAGGGGGAGGGGGTCGAAAGTTTTGGGTCATTTCGCCTTTTCGCCATATCGTCGCTACCATGTCAAACTATCGAATTTGAAAAAATGCGTATTTCATTACTTTTAAAAATGAACCGATTGTAACCCCTAAATTTTAAGCGTATTCTTCAGCATCGTTGTCAGTTTGGCCTCCTTTTTTATTCAGAATTTTCTAATCCAAACCGTTAATTTCAAATAGAAATTTTTGCTTTATTACCATACATTTCGTGACTGCCTAAAGTAAAAATCTTTTTCTGAAAATTTCTGGTATGAATTCGGCATCTATGAATGGAAAAAAGAAGGCCAAAGTGGCAACCCGTTCTTCACAGATATTGTAATAGTAATTTTACTAGGCAAAGAATTCTAATAAAATTTAGTGGTGATAATCGACCCATTTTTTAAAATTAATGAAAAATGCATTTTATCATATTCGATAGTTTGACATGGTAGCGACGATATGTTAGCAGCAGTTTTAGGTTGGAGTGTGAAAAATTCAGGATAACAATCTACTAAATAAAAATAGTTAAACACGTGTTTCAGCGATGTGTTAAATGGGGGATGGAAAGTTCTAGGTTATTTTGCCATATCGCAATAGAAGTTGTAGGTAGCAGCGTGAAATTCAGCATTACAAATCTACTAAAAAAATAGTTAAACACGTATTTCAGCGATTTTAGAGCTAGCGAGTTTGTCGCCAACACAGGCTATGAACCCGATTATGGAAGATTAGACGAATGAGACAGCTATTGCTGGTTTTTATTATTTATTTTGCGTGACATTTTTCCAAGGAATAGTTTTTTTTTTCATATTTTATAAATTGTTGCTTTTTGTTTTTTAGCGATCGGATTCAAATTTCTACAAAATATAATACATTTCCTCTTCTTTTCAAACGCATTTTTAGGTAGTAAAGATTTGCGATTTAAATACTGACCGCTATATTTATGGGCTTGCGTATGCAATGCACAAGGCTTCGCTATATTTATCATCAGTTTACCGGCATACAACCCACAGGGCTCTGCTAAAATGATTTCATTTTAATGATTTATGTACGCAAAATAACTGAACCCCGTTATAGTGATCGCCCCCGCTAGTGATCGCCCGTTATAGACATCGCTAACGTGATGATTGTCATGTATCTTAGACAATCCCATTTTTGTTTATTTTATCTAAAAGCTCTCCCTTCCCCTTAGATAATCACAGGCAGGGCCGAGCAGTACTTTGTCAAGGGGCTCATAAAAAAATTATTATGTATGTCGCGAAATCTTTATTTACGTGCTTTTTTGATATTCTTATTAGTTATTTACTTAAAGTTTAAAATAAAGTATTTTATTTATATTTTCTGTTAGCATGTAAAATGCACTTTCTGGGCCCAAAGCGAAGTCAGGGCTATACACTGCAGAAGGTATCTGAGCCCCACTCGAAAGCGACCGGCTGATATGCGTATAAACTAACATTTAGGAGACTAACGCAAATAATTTCCCTCTATGTTATCTTTCTTAATTTTTAATGCCCTCGGTTAAATTGCATTTATTTGATTGTATATTTACAGATATTGTACGAGACTACTGTATTAATTAATCCGTATCCTCAGTTTTGAGTGCAACTTGAATCATTTGACAAAAACTGAGAGTAGCGAAGTAGTGACTACTTTTGAAAATTTGTTTGTAGTCTCTACTTTTAACAAAAAGAAAGTGCCCAGTTAAACAAATGGCATTGAGCTCACAGGCTTTTCACACTAATTGCATATTATACTCTTATTTCAAAGAATAATGCCCCTCGAGAAATAAAGAAATCGACAATAAATTAAGGGGGGATTAGCTTCCCCTTCTTCCCCTTTATACTTAACTAGTGAACCCCCAAAACTAATCAGGGAAGCGCCTTATTACAACTATTGCAAATGGTGCAAAAGTTTAATGGTCAAAATGGTTGCACTACAATGAACCTATATACGAAATTTGAAGCAAATCGGATATTTATGTATGGGAGGACTTCCGTTCCTCCCTTTATACTTAACCAATGAACCCCCAAAACTAATCGGGGAAAAGCGTCTTATCACAATGAACCTATATACAGAACCTGCGGGCACATTAGTTATCAGGCTTTGATAGCTTGTAAGCTAAAAACAAGTAGTTGCATTTGTAGTTAACTACATTTTCGGCAAAGTAGTTGTAGTTGTAGTTAACTACAGTTTCGATAAAGTAGTTGTTGTTGCAGTTCGCTGCAAAATAAAAGTAGTTTTTCTGACTACTGTAATCGATTTCAGAAAGAATTTCTGAGACAATTAATTTTGAATGTAGCAAGAACTTAACCGAATATTTCAAAATATTCGCTTATGCAAATAATAGTTCATTTCGTACCAAATAATCTATTATGATCATTTGAAATAACGTTAAAAAATTATTAACGTTATTTAACGTTAAGTTGGTGATATTTTGGAATAAAACTGCAAACTGAAATATAGGGATTTTTTTTTTTTTTACCTCAATCATACACCAAATTAAAATAATATACCTCTTGTGAGACAATTTTGAGTTCTTTTTAAAAAATTTTGAACAATTTATTTTTTACATTTTATTTATATTTATGACAACATATTTTGATGTGTCTTTTCAGTAGATAATGAAAAATTAAGACGATAACGATGGAAATATTGTTAATTTTCTTATGCGTTGCTGATAATTTAATATTGATTAGAAAATGATATAACATAATTAACTTTTAAATAGTGATTATATAATTGATATAAGATAATAAAATAAAATTGCTACGTGTGACAAAATATGAAATTTTATCTGTAAATATAAATTTAGTTTTTACCGGTTTCCTAATGTTCATTAGAAACTATAATATTTCTCAAATATTATGAAGATCGTTATTATGGAGATATATCAGCATGGATTTTTTTTTTTTAATTCAATGATGCCACAAAACTTTTTTAATTCTTTGTCTATGGGACCCAGACATTTCCATACCTTTTTCTTTAAATACAAAAGTGAGTCTTATTTTTATTAATAAGACAATTTCTGCCCTATTAATACAAAATGTCTTCTTTATGATTATTCACCGAAAGTTGCATTCCTTCCAAGAAGAAAACGATGCATCCTAAAGAACCCATCACAATTTATTTTGGGCATACCTTCTCTAGTTTTTTTTTCTTTCGCAAATGATGCGTTATAGCGCAACCACGGCATCACTGTGCCAACAGTTCTGTCAGAACCTCCCTATAAAATTCTATGATTAATATAGATATTTTACTAAAGATATATTAATGTTAGGAATAATGAAGCATCCAAGATTTATTAATCTTGAAATATGGCTCTAAAAATAGACAAATTGATAAACGAGAAAAGTTGTTAAGGCTGTTGGTCATTCCGACTTCAAATTCCTCCCTCCAATATTAATCCTATGGGCTTGGAATGCATTCGTATTTTTTAAATCTCTCATAAAAATTAATATTTTAAAATCTTTTTTGATGCAAGGTCATTGTGCCTAAATGCGATTCTCCACAGTTTTGTCGCATTTAGGGTATCTTTGGCATTTTATTAAATAAATATATGTATTTTATTAAACAGAAAATGATTAAATACGGTGCCTTCAGCTTAAAACTAACTTGGTTTGTAGAAATTAAACCATTATCTGTAATATAAGCAATGGATATACGATTGTCACATGTAGGTCATTTTTGTCGCGCCGCATAGTAGTTAAAAACTAAATGTGACAATGCATTTTATGCATGTCAGTTCATCTGAAAATATTCAATGAATTGCTATCAATTTTTTAAATACTTAATAAAGAGTTGAAATAGATAAAACTGAAACTTAATATTGAACTATTTAATATATTAATAAGTTATTTTAGTAATAATTTAAATTATTTAAAAAAACTTTGAAATATAGGATATTGAGTATATTATAATTAAATACTGAATGTTTCAACATTCATACTTCGAATACTTATAAATTTGACCATGTATAAAACAAGAAGTAACTAAATGAATCATCAATACAATATAAATTTTACCAAATCAATGTTTATTACTGTATATTTTAAGCAAATATTTTGATTTTCAGTTTGCTTTCAACTCAATTTTTGCTTTTTGTCTTCCCTGTAGGCCTCAATATTTTATTTTTATTTCGGGAAGATATGGATCTAGATCAGTGGTTTTAAAACTTTTTTCAACCACGCCCCATCTAAGCATCTCTAAAATTATGACCCCCCCCCCCCCCTCCTCTCTATATGACATATAATTCTTATTATTTAAAAAAAGACTCGCTCATTAGATGCGTTTTATGATTGATTATAGTACTTCATTAAGAACAAATGAAAAGTTTTTGAACACTACGATCTCTCTGTGAATACCACAATATACAAGAAGCATTTTTGGATTATCATCTTTATCAATTTTTATTACCAATTTTCTTTCTCACGATAATACGCTTCTCTGTTAGCGGGGTTTCCCTTCTCTATTATTTCTAGTATAAACTGTTTTTTTTAATTTTAAGTTTATGTCATAATGTATACTTATATCTGCTGTGTATGACGCCTGCACCAGAGCCACAAGAATTTAACCCACTACCTTCTACAATGTTCATTTGGGATATTATTAATTTCATAAGGTTGGTAGTACCTCGTTTAGACATTTTAAATATTTTCAGGTTAAAGGCGTTCGATACAGTCAGTTTCAGATATAGCCTTTTTGACACATATTTAATCATGTGGATATTCCTAATTTATTAAACTCAACAAAGCTTAATTAAACACAACTTCTGCTTTAAACATCATTTTAATATAATATATGAAAATACCACATAAACTTACCACAGTAACTCTCGTAAAAGTCTACGCATTTGAGTATTCAGTTTGTCGCTAACAGATCTCGGAAAAAAATCAGTAACCAAATTGCGTAGAATATTTTAGAACTCTAATTTGAATTATCGCCTTTTAACGAGCTTCCACTTCAGGTAAATGAAACAGACGTTCAAGGCCTTGACGGTGATGCAGTTATTTGATCTTCAAAATTTAAAAAGCGAAATTTTGATCCCTTTTCTGGCTTATTCGTCGCATTTAGGGAGTAATGGGGGAGATGAACAATGAACAATGTGTATCGTAATAAGAAATTTTTTCAAAGAAAACGTTTTTAAGGCAGTGAAATGTCTCTCGTTTTGTTCCTGAAGTTCGGATGTTTCATTATATAGCATATATATACGATTTTTGCGTTAATATTTTAAGTAAAAGAAAATTCGCAATTGTCGCATTTGTGGATCGTTCACATTTAGTCACAATGTCCTTATACTCTTCTTAAAGAATATCTCTTTCTTTTTTAGTTGATAGAATAGACCTAAAATATATGCTTAATTTTATTTGAAGTGTTAAAATCTTACTCACAACCAGTCAGCTTCGCTAAGATTTTAACACATAAAATATAAAATTAAGCATATACTTTAGAAATATTTTGTCAACTAAAAAAGAAAGAGGCATTCTTTAAGAAAAGCATTCAGAAACAGGAAGTCAAAATACTAATTTTCTCATGAAAATTTTTAAAAATATGAATGCATTTCATGTCCATAGGTTTAACACTGGAGAGGGGAATTTGAGATCTGACTGACCAACAGCTTTAAGAAAATATATTAGGAGCTGAAATATTTTATTTGTTATATTAAGAGGATGCTTTTTTGGACTTCATTTTTTATAACCAAGCATACAAATAATTTTGATCAAGTTAACTATAAACAGAAGGTTGAAATGTAATAGATTCATTTTGATCTATAAACACACACATACACTCACACTATATATATATATATATATATATATATATTACAAAACTCAAAATTCCATACTTTATTAAAATTATTCCATAAAATTTTCCCTTCTAAATTCATCCTACAACCCTAGTTTATTAAATATTTCCTATCTTAAACAATATTCCATTTATTTCATTTATTTAAATCCCTTTCTATTTAAAAGGCTTATTTAGTACTTTTTCCCCCTTTAAAATATTCTAAATAACTTCTAGTATTTATTTTTCTTCAAAAACCTTTTTTTATTTCCTATTTTTTACCTATTTTTTATTAAGTCAAATTCGTTCTATTTAAAATTATCATCTCTACCATTTTCTTTTTTCCCATTTTTTGATTCCAAAATTCAAATTCGTTCCGTTTCTCTCCAGTGCCTTTTCACTTCAAAGATCTGTTGCCCTCAGTAAAGAGTTCAGACATCACCTAACTCTCTCATTGGTTGGTTAGTAATACTGCAATGCCGTAATTATCTGTGCGCAATCGAGTATAAAACGTGATGCACGAATCTAGGAGCTTAGAATTTCTGTGATCTTGTGTCTCCTAATAATCTGTAGCTGTTTGTAGCGAGATTATGACAAATCGAATATGCTTTATTTAATATCCAGTTTAATTGATAAATTTTAAAGATGTCTACTAGATTCAGAGAAAGTTCTAACAGCTTATATTTATTATGAAACTAGCTGACCCGCCCGGCGTTGCCCGAGCCCATGTAATAAACTCAAATCTTTTAAAAAACGAAACTCTGGCCAAGGTCTCCGATGGCTTCGACACCGTATACCGGGCACGCTCGCACGCTCCGGAAAATCTTTTATTTCCCCCTTCCACCACCAGGGGAGCAACCTCTTTCGGAAAGAACCTCCGAGAAAGGTCAACGTTGCCTACGGTACTGTATAGTAGGCGTGCGATGAAATTGAGCTGGTTTCGAGAAGATGGGAACATTATAAACCGAGTTATCGAAATAAGGCACAGTTAGAGAAAATAACCATGAGTGAGGTGCCGGGTGAAGGGAATGTTCAAGTGTCCTTCAGAAAATGACTAATTAGGAGGACTACGATGCATCTTTAAAAATTCGTTCGTTTGCTTAAGCTAGGAACTTAATTACAAATTTGCCTTAAACTATTATTCGAAAATAGTGGTAACCGCTACTCATAAATTTACTTTAATGTTATAGAAGGTGACTATTAAGTTAATTATAATGTTTGGAATCAGTTGCGTTGAAATCGGAAAGATAGTTTCGGAGATACGGAAACGGGGCATAGTTATGTAAAAAACTTTGAAGGAGGAGTCGGGGATCGGGGATGTTCATGTCATGTGCCCTTCAGGCACAAGAATTAGGACAACCACTATGCATCTTTAAAAATTCGTTCGTTTGGTTAAGCTAGGAACTTAATTAGAAATTTGGCTTAAACTATTATTCAGAAATAGTGTAATCGCTACTCATAAATTTAGTTTAATGTTATAAAGGGTGACTATTAAGTTAATTATAATATTTGGAATCACTTGCATTGAAATCGAAAAGATAGTTGCTGAGATATGGAAACAGGGAATAGTTAGAGAAAACTTTGAAGGAGGGCCCCGGGGGGGGAGGGGATGTTCAAGTGACCTTCAGCAAATAACTAATTAGGAGGATCACTATACATCTTTAAAGATTGATTCATTTGGTTAAGCTAGGAACTTAATTTGAAATTTGGCTTAGGCTATTATTCGGAAATACTGGTAATTGCTTTTTAGAAATATACCTTGAAGCAATGAATGCGGATTTTTACGATAATTTAGTAAAAATGGAACTAAATGGAGAAGTTCGGAACATTATTACTGAGATATTACTGAGAAACTGAGATTTAAAATAGCGGTATTCTTTATATAAAACATTACACGCTACGGGTGAAGCTAAAAATGTTAAAATTGTTAAATGTAATTAGACCCTTACCCCTCGTCATTCCCGCAAATATATAACAAATAATCTGTTAAATAAAGTTTTCTGTATTAATAGTCTCTATCATAATAATATATGTCCTGTTTAAAAAAACCCCTTAAACCCAGATAATTATAATGAAGAAAAACGTGCCTGGAAATGTCTTAAACAGGTGGCGTTTGTGTAATTTGCCGTGATTAGATGGCGCTACATTAGCTTGGCTGTACGCAGGTAACTCCAATCCATGTTGGCACTATTTCGTTATAAGTCCTTATCTATGAATGTTTTTTCTTGAAAGAATTTCAACATTTATCGGCCAGAGCCAGTAAATAATGGAATGCGATTTTTAAAATATCGAGAAATATATTTTTTAATTCGACTGGAGTGTTCGTGTCATCACATATATATAAATCAAATCTCGTTATTTTTTGAAAAAAAAAATATATACCGGGTGCACCATAAGTTCGTTAAAACTTAAAAAATTCATTAAAAAGAAACAAATGACGCTATAAAATTGCGGTTTGCAGGAATGGGATTAGAGGGAGATCGGATTTTTTTATAATAAAAAAGTCGTGGTTAAAAATGACCGATAGATGGCGCTTGCAAGCGTAATATGATGCAGATGTATGCAAATTAGGCTTATAGTAAAAGAGCCATTTCTGTGAAACATCTGAAAACTTCAGTATCCCAGCACATTAGACAGGATCTTTTCTCGTCTCCAGTCATTTTGCCGTGCTGAATTTTTGCAATGCGCCAGATGTTGATTCCCTGTTCTTGTAAAAGAGTTTAACCAACAGCGCTTGATCTGGTAACGATAGCATGCTCTGCCGTCGAATGAAGAATCTGTGTGCTTTGAGGGGTTTTATCGACAGCCTGATTTCCATAAATCTGCTTCATATTATGCATGCAGCGCTATCTATCGGTAATTTTTTAACCAAAGTTTTTTTTGTTATTAAAAAAATCCGAACTTCCTCTGCCCACCAGTGGCTGAGAGATTTTGCTCTCAAAGCTGGTAGATGGGAGGTGCTGCGTTCAAACCCCTGTCGCGCTCGTCGACCTAACCGTTCGAGAGTTTTCCGTGGTTTTCTTCGAACCCTGCCGTAAATACGGATTAGGATCCCTTAGAAAGCCCCCTAGGGGGAGGGCACCTAGCCTATATCCCTCGTGTAGATAATCGGCTGTCATAAATCAACTAATCAACCAACCGAACTTCCTCTAGTCCCATTCCTGCAAACCGCCATTTTTTTAGCATCGTTTGTTTCTTTTTAATGATTTTTTAAAATTTTAACGAACTTATGGCGCACCCGGTATATTTTCGAAAGCAACTCCTTAATTCAGAAATTTTTCAAAAGAGAAAACTATAATATATTTTAAATGTTCTAAATAAAATTGCTGTGTGTGTGAGGGAGGGGGGTAGGAATCTACAATTATTCGAAGTAGGAAAGTGAAGAAATATTATTCGTGTTTCCAAAATATGAAATAAATTCAAGCAACTGAAAATCATAAGAATCGCAATTTGAAGCATCTTCATTGTTTTAAGTTCGATTCGTAATTATTATTTCAGTTTTATGAAAGTCAATGCTTTATATCTTAGTTCTTATACAAATTAACTAGTTTACACTTACAACAATAAAAATAGTTCGCCTTTTTGAAACTCTTTTTTATTACACAGCAGTGCTGACATAGGCAATTATTTTGCTTATATTATTTTTATTCAGTATTTTTAAACAATAATAATCTATGACGAAGTTTATTTTTTTAAGTAGTGGCAGAAAATAGTCGCCAATGGCAGTCCTGCAATAGCTGAAAAAAAATAGTCATAGACATAATAAAATAGCAACAAAATTCTGTTGGGTTGCGGTATGCCGCTCTATTTATTAAAAGTACAAATTATATATTCATTAAAAAATATATAAATATCAGACTAATATTAACCAATGCAATCACAATTACAGTACAGAGTTTTTCCCAGACAGTTTCAGGATGGTGCAGCATCCTGTATGCCCTTTGGTTTATAAATATAGTCATTCTTGCCCAAATGAGGATCATCAGAAAGTCGGGTAAAATGGAATTGTTCCAAGCATCTGATAATTTTCTCCATCTGTTTTGATAATAAAAGGGTGAAATTATTAATATATAAAATTGATGGATGGGGCTCGAGCGCCCTTCTAGATCACCATTAGTTCTCTTAGTATTATTATTGAATTTTAGTCCTTGTGGATGAAATTCAAAAGAATGTCTCAGCTCTTCAAACGGTTAGATGCTGAAAACATTAAAACTTATAAGCAAATGAACACATGATAGCTTTTTACTTTCTTCTATATAATAGAAAAAAGTATTGTAATCGAAAATTTTTTTGACTTCCGGTTTTCGACGGATTTACATGTTTTAGGGGTCAGAGATTCCGAAAAACATGTTTTTACAAAATGTCTGTCTGTTCGTCTTTCCGTCCTCATTGTATCATCGAAAAGTATATGAAGTTATGCTTCAAATTGAACCTAATTTTTTTCTATGTTTTCGGCTAGTTCTATTAGAATTTGGGGATATTTCGACGAAAGGGGATGCTGTGATCGATATTTTTGTTCATTTTCACTATTGTATCATCGAAAAGTGTATGAAGTTATGCTTCAAATTGAACCAATTTTTTTTTCTATGTTTTTGGCTATCGCAAGCAGGTTCTATTAGAATTTGGGGATATTTTGACGAAAGGGGCGATGTGATCGATATTTTTGTTCCATTTTCACTATTGCATAATCGAAAAGTGTATGAAGTTATACAGATAATTGAACCAAATTTTTTTCTATGTTTTTGACTATAGACTGGAAGTCCAGGTTGAATTCGGGGATATTTCGACGAAAGGGGGCGCTGCGATCGCGATTTTTGTTCGATTTTCACTATTGTATCATCGAAAAGTGTATGATGTTATGCAGATAATTAAACCTAATTGTTTTTATATGTTTTTGGCTGTAGCCAGTAGGTCCTACTTGAATGTGGGGATATTCCGCCGGAAGGGGGCGCTGTGATAGCCATTTAAAGATTTCAAATTCAAAAATATGTACAAAAAAATTAGAAATCCTAAAAGTTTTTTCCGTTAAATGTTCGGCCTTGATCCGGAGAATCCGGATCAATTTTTGTTTTGCCTCTATCTTAAAAAATGGCGGAGATATAGCGGTTTGAAATTTTAGGGTGGTTGACATTTTTAAACAAGACAGCAGAATTCATCCATAAACGGGCTTAATTTATGAGTTTTAGTTAACATGGTTTCGGCAAATTTTCTTTCATTGTTGCAACCATTGTTCCTATTCTTATATGCTTAACACTACATATTTATATTCGCCAACGTCAAATACTCGTCAAGCTTGGCGACAGTTGGTGAAATATCGCCAAATTTGGCGACAAAAATAGGTTGCCACAAATGAAGCCAACTTGGCTGTAGATGACTAATTTGGCGATATTCTCATTCAAATTCAATGTTGACGAGAACTGGGAATGAATCTTCTTTAATTGGGTTCCACGCATTTTAGATTCGTGTTTTCCAGTAAAATTAGCTAAAATCGTAAAACCAAGGAATAGGGAGGCTATCTGTTCCTGTCGGTACAGGTCAGAAGAACATTTCGTAGTTTAGTATACATCAGTTAATCGCATCCGGGTAACCCGATGATTCGCAAGCAGCTGACGTACAACAGAATGACGAAAAATATTGATTTTATTGGCGATGTGATGACGAAATTAGAAGTATTAACATGATCGAGATAGAAGAAAGTTTTGGGATTGGCACATCCGACTAGTTTATACTTTGTTACGATAATAATTTCTCTTGCTTTGTAAATGACATATACTGATAAGTTTTATTGACAAGCTTATTAAAAAAATAGCCTAATCATCTGATGTTTCTGTGTTTTACTGAACAACTGGTACTTTAATTGGAGTACCTAAACATCTGTAAGGAGAACTGAAACACTTGCAGAATCAAATTAGATATTTATCGCTTTGTATCACCGCGTTGCATATCTGCAACATACCCAAATATCAATATTACTTATACTGTGGGATTTAAAAGCCGATTTTATTTATTGCTGCTATTGTTCAAATAATTCTCAACAGACTGAAAAAATTAACATACTAGTTTAATTTTTCATGCTACAGTTTTATTTATCACTTCAGCAGTTTTGTATCGTTATTGCTAAAATGAGCTTTGCGAATTTTGTAAAATTAAAAAGACTGGAGACGTTCAAAAATAGTTTTTTTTTACAAATGTTAGTTCGTATACTTTAAAATTTTGTATTAGAAAATTGACAACATTTATGAGAAGTATGTAATTTTCTGTTTATTACAGATGTAAAAAGTACCTTTTAGTCAATATTTGTTTATTTTTTATGTTCTAATTTTTTAAATTTATTTTTACATACTTAAATGGATGTATTCTAACATTTGAGTAAATATATTTCAAATCGGAGTTGCTGAGTCACAAAGGGTTAAATATTAAAGCATTATTTTGTTTATCTTTTGATAAAATGGTGAGTTATTTCGCGAGTGACGTCTAAAATACTCGAACAGGAATCACCAGCTAGATAACTAACCAGAGGCTTTAGTCAGGATCATACGTCCCTAAGAAAAAAAAAATCGACAAACCCCGAAAACCCCAGGCTGGAAAGTTCACCGATTATTGAAAACATTAAAAATTACAAAGTATATAAAACTTATACTGTTACAAAGTATATATAACTTAATACAATTACAAAATATGTCTTTGTATACACACTTTACAATATGAGTATGGCTTTACATATGAATTCTGGAGTAATACAAAAAAAAAAAAAGGAAAATATAAAAATAAATTAAAATATCTTACAATTACATAATCACTAATATGTGATTAGTAATTTACATAGCATATTAATGTATAATAATATAAAAGTAAATAAATGATGATGCGTAACTGTGAAAGTAAATTTAAAAAAAATACAGTGATGGATCATTTACAAATAAATGCAGACAATTAAGGTTGTTTACAAATACAGACAGAAGTGAAATAGTGATAAAACAATAAAAACGCATAAATTATAGTCATGGCGTATGAATACAATAAGTTATCCAGTGAAGGAATAATGAATTTTAAGATATTATAATTAACTTTTATTCTTTTGACTAATAATAAAATTTTATTCTTAGGATAAAGATGTATTGTAATGGAAATTATATAGCATCAATGGGTAATTAAAAAAAATGTAGTTTAACCTGTTAACCGCGGAATAAACTTTTGTTCAACTGATGTACCTGATTTCCAATGGGGCACACTTCCACCAGTAAAAAGAATAGAAATTTTTTCCTTATTCATGGCAGAAATTTTGCATGAATAGGGCGTTTTAATAAGACGAAAATTTCTAATAAAATTTTACTATTGAAAGTAATGCGTTCAAAATATTGCATTAGTAGTTCGTGTATGACGCGATATTTCGTCATACCCAGTTAACAGGTTAATGGGTGCCCTATGGAGCCACATTCACAAATATAGCCACAGTTTAGACTCCTTTTTTATTCAGAAATTTCGAATTCATACCAGAAATTTGAATAGTAATTTTTGCTTAATTTAATGACACGCATTACTTGATTGCATAAAGTAAAAATTCTTCTTTCAGAATTTTCGGTATGAAATCGGAATTTCTGAATGAAATAGGAGGTCAAACTGGCAACCTTAGTATTCACATAGATTTGATCTTAATTTATTTATTTTAAATATGAATGTATTTATTTATTTAAATAGGGAAACTACCGTGCCCCGAAAAGAAATAAAGTATAATTGTGTTGGTATAGAGGAAGTCCGTAGAGACTTTTTTATGTAGTTATAAGTTTATATTAAATACTACGGTAAATACTTCGATTATAACAGATTATCCGTTTGAGTTTCTAGGAATACTTGAGAAAGCTTGTCGGAAAATATCAAGCGGCGCGATAACGTTTGTCTATTTTATGTCAAAAAAGGCAAGACCGTGCGAAATTTTAATAGTTCAAGTTAAGCGTTCTAATAGTTCTAGAGGAGCTTGATTCATTTTTCAAAAATTATAACTTAAACAGCATATGATTAATATTGTTAATAAATCCAGTTTGACAAATTACATGAGAAGTTGGGTCAGTTAGTACATAACATTGGTACTGGTTACGGACTAACATCAACGCAACAAGCCCCACTCCATTAGTGCGCCAAGTTTCTCAAATAGCAAATCAACAAGTTGCACAAAATTCAAAGGCAGTGATAACAGCCATTAGGATCCAATGGACAGATCGCATTAAGCGTATTCACGACAGAAAAGAAAAAATCAAAACTCCCAGCTATAATGTATGGGTGAGTTAAAGTGACAAAAACAACAAAAATTAGTGTGCAACATCCAGAAATTTGACAACCACCAGTAACAAAAGTTACAATGTGACAACCACTAGTAACAATAGTTACAATGTGACAAAACCCACGTTAGTGACATAATAACCAGTGAAACTCTCGAAAGAAGACCAAGTTTCAAAATGTGACAACCAGCTCTAGCACAAGCTAGAGATATCAATTTATCAAGAAAGAGACAAAAACCCAACGAATGATAACAGACAGAAACAACCCCCACAACAGGTGTGAGCCCATAAAAACGTCAAAAAACCCTGTCAGAGACAAATAAAAACGAAAAGTGAAATCAGCCCCCCCCCCCCCAAAAGGCGATAAACACTACAGCGACAATCCACCATGAGCGTGACAAGCCAACAGTGATGACAAAAATGTAAATCTATGTACGCTAAAGGTGCCTGGTGCATGTAAAATCCGTAGTGGGTGCAAAGTCCTCCAAGTTACCTGTGAATTATACCTCTAGGAGTGCCTAATCAGGTGAAGGTCTCGTCACCTGATCAATGTTCTAAATTACGAGACCAATTACTTTCTCTTCCTTAATGTTTGCTTTTTTTAAATCTGTCAATTCAACAAAGTTAAATAGAAACCTTGAACCGGCAAACAAAGAGAATTGTAGCAAACCACTAGAGAGAAAGCACTGTAGCGATGCCATTAAAATTATAGTCAGGTGGATCACAGCCATGCTGTGATCAGGCGATTTCCGCCCCGCTCCCAGGTACTAACTCGTCAAGCTAGGCCCTCATGCCGGGCAGGTAGAGGCCTGGTTAGTTGTATATAAAAAAAAATCATTGCTACTGTTAGAGGTTGCTAGAAGCGGCCGAATGGTCCAGTGGCTAGAGGAAGATGCCTCACGATAAGTCGTCACTGGTCATCGCTTTAACAACTTTATTTTACAGTTATAATATATATATATATATATATATATATATATATATATATATATATATATATATATATATATATATATATATATATTATATATATATATATTATATATATATTATATATATATATATATATATTATATATATATTATATATATATTTGTCGGTACCTATATTTTCCCTCAATAATTGATATACAGTGTGTCCCCAAAAGGTTGAAACAAGCTTTAATTTATTACCTGTTGGAGATAAGTAAGCAATATAATATTGCAAATTTTAAAAGAAAAAAAAGGTTGCAAATAAGATTATGTGAGTGAAATAGTCCTGCCATTAATTTTCCAAAAGTTACAAAATTAAAATTTTTATACGACCCTCTTAGTCAAAATTATTCAATTAGAAAGTTTTTTCATTTGCTCCAACAAAAGTGTTAAATAAAAACTGTGTACACGTATCTTAATATTTAAGCGAATTATATTGAATGAAAAAAGTTGACATAGCACTTTTTCACGCCATCTAAAATGTGATAATAAGGATCATGTACAAATTGACGATAGTGTTCTTTGGGGCTGCACATATACACTATATTGCCAAAGGTGATTGGTTACTTGTGATTTTAGACGTTTAGTTAACTATCTAGAAAAATACATGAGGAATTAACCTGAAACTGCAGGTGTGTAAACAGTAAAGTATAGCTTATATATTTCCGTGAATATTTTTTCCCGAAACCCCATAGGGGACTGTCAACAAAATGAAAAAGAACGAATATCTTTTGGATTACCCTGTAAAAACTAATGTAGCAAAATTGTTCAAACTCGAGATTATTAATAAGTGGTTTATTGTAATACACTGTGTTATTTTCTATGAGGATAGCATGAATATTCGAAGAGAAATTAAGGTTTTTATAAAATCCGACTCAAATTTCGCCAAGTTTTTTGCTTATAATTTGCAGAGTTCTTAATATAAAAAAAAGTTATTTTGAGAAAATATGTCAAACAACATTGTACATAATACTCTGCAATCAGATTTAAAAAATAATAAAAATTGGATGAAAAATGAGCAGGTTTACTAAAAAATGTTTCACTGCGCATGCGCGAATGCAATCAAAATATACTGTGCATAATATATTAGCTAAATGTATAGACCAACTTTTATGAAAGTCTCAAAAACATAGCTTGAAAATTCTGATAGTAATCGTCGATAGAAGAAGCTCGAAATCCGTTGTTCCCAAAAGGAAGCAAAAAGATGAGGGTTGTATCCAAGTACGTGCAATATTGTGTACGCTATCTTGGCACTAATCAACAGATATTTGATACAACACCTCATACTTTTGCTTCTTTTTGGGAACAACGGATTTCGAGCTTATTCTATCGACGATAATTTTCAGGATTTTCAAGCTATAATTTTGAGACTTTCACAAAAGTTGCTCTATATATTTAGCTAATACATTATGCATATTATATTTTGATTGCATTCGCGCATGCGCAGTGAAACATTTTTTAGTAAACCTGCTCATTTTTCATCCAATTTTAATTATTTTTTTAATTCCGATTGCAGAGTATTATGTACAATGTCGTTTGACATATTTTCTCAAAATAACTTTTTTTTATATTAAGAACTCTGCAAATTATAAGCAAAAAACTTGGTGAAATTTGGGTCGGTTTTTATAAAAACCTTAATTTCTCTTCGAGTATACATGCTATCTTCATAAAAATTAACACAGTATATTACAATAAACCACTTATTAATAATCTCGAGTTTGAATACTTTTGCTATATTAGGTTTTAGGGTAATCCAAAAGACATTCGTTCTTTTTCAATTTGTTGACAGTCCCCTATAGGGTTTCGGAAAAATTATTCACGGAAATACACTATATTTCCAATGATGATTGGTCATTTGCGATTTTAGACGTTTTGTTAAATATCTGGAAAGATGCATGAGGAATTATCCTGAAACTTCAGGAGTGTAAACAACATGATAGACGTCATATATTTCCGCAAAGATTTTTTCGCAAAACCCCATAAGGGGCCGTCAACAAATTGAAGAAAAACGAATATCATTTGGATAACCCTGTAACAACTAATATTGCAAAAGCATTCAAACTGTAGATTATGATTAAGTGGCTTATTGTAATAATTTAGGTTCATTTTTATGAAGATAGCATGTATACTCGAAGAAAATTCAGGTTTTTATAAAAACAGTCCCAAATTTTATCAAGTTTTTTGCTTATAATTAGCAGAGTTTTTTAAATAAAAACAAGTTATTTTCAGAAAATATGACAAACAAAATTGTACACAACACCCTGCAATCAGAATTAAAAAATAATAAAAATTGTATGAAAAATGAGCAGGTTTATTAAATATTGTTTCACTGCGCATGGACGAATTCAATCAAAATATACTGTGCATAATATATTAGCTGAATGTATAGACAAACTTTTATGAAAGTCTCAAAAACATAGCTTGAAAATTCTGATAGTAATCGTCAATAGAATAAGCTCGAATTTCACTGTTCCCAAAAGGTAGCAAAAAGATGAGGGGTTGAATCCAAATATACTAGCTAATGAAAGTTGACATAATAAGAATGAAGTGTCTCTCATTCTATATTTGATACAACCCTTCATCTTTTTGCTTCCTTTTGAGAACAGCGAATTTCGAGCTTATTTTATCGACGATTGCTATCAGAATTTTCAAGCTATGTTTTTGAGACTTTCATAAAAGTTGGTCTATATATTTAGCTAATATATTATGCACAGTATATTTTGATTGGATTCGCGCATGCGCAGTGAAACAATATTTAGTAAACCTGCTCATTTATTATACAATTTTTATTATTTTTTAATTCTGATTGCAGGGTGTTGTGTACAATTTTGTTTGTCATATTTTCTGAAAATAACTTGTTTTTATATTAAAAACTCTGCAAATTATAAGCAAAAAACTTGATAAAATTTGGGACTGTTTTTATAAAAACCTGAATTTTCTTCGAGTATACATGCTATCTTCATAAAAATGAACCTAAATTATTACAATAAGCCACTTAATCTACAGTTTGAATGCTTTTGCAATATTAGTTTTTACAGGGTTATCCAAATGATATTCGTTTTTCTTCAATTTGTTGACGGCCCCTTATGGGGTTTTGCGAAAAAATCTTTGCGGAAATATATGACGTCTATCATGTTGTTTACACTCCTGAAGTTTCAGGATAATCCCTAATGTATCTTTCCAGATATTTAACAAAACGTCTAAAATCGCAAGTGACCAATCATCATTGGAAATATAGTGTATATAAGCTATACTATACTGTTTACACACCTGTAGTTTCAGGTTAATTCCTCATGTATTTTTCTAGATAGTTAACAAAACGTCTAAAATCGCAAGTGACCAATCACCTTTGGCAATATAGTGTATAACATTATCAACATTTTGGTAATTTTGGACCCCTCCCCCCTCCTTACGATATCATACCTTATCTTTTCTCGAACCCCCTGTCCCCTTAATGATATCGTTATCAATTTTTAAAAA
The DNA here is from genome assembly GCA_963931845.1 of Maratus michaelseni. NCBI lineage: Eukaryota > Metazoa > Arthropoda > Arachnida > Araneae > Salticidae > Maratus > Maratus michaelseni. Next base: position 362,008,856 of record OZ007586.1, on the reverse strand, counting down.
TTCTTTTTATTTACTTTTTCGCGTTTGCAGTGATATGCAAATATGGTTATACATTTATTATTCGCGTACTTTAGGCGTTCAAATGAAGAGAAGAAATCAATAAAATATCACTATTATACATATGAAATAACATTATATCGAATAACATCTAAAAGAAATAGTTACTATTTAAAAATATTTAATAATAGCGTATTGTCACATAATTAATGCATTCAACAGTAATGTTGTATTTTCGCCCTTCACAGGGAGGGTGAAAACAGAATTTCTTATCAACGAAACAAGTGGACAACATTCTTTTTCTTTCTTTACTAAACTAGTACTCTTTACACAACAAGTTTAATTTCAAACATATTTCGCACCTGATTTCTCCAATAGCGAATTATATGCGCATAGGCAGAAGAACAATTATGCCGAATGTTGGGGTATTCCATATTTTGGAATGAAATGATTTTATAATCATTTAATGCCTTTAATAATAACTGTATATTTTCATAAATATAGATAAGACAAAAATAAATAAATAAATAAATGGTTGCATAAAAAAGGATGACGATAGCAAAAGACAACACCCCCCTCCCCCTAGCGATATCTTACGATATCAACTGCCAGACACCCCCTCCTCCCCCTAAAGTGATAACGTTATTTATGCACAGCCCCTTTAGATAAAAAATATGCTAACAAATGTGAAAAGTTGCATCATAAATACATCTAAATAAAGCATTAGACAAACAGATATTATTTACAGAGAGGTATTAAAACCTATTTTTAAATCCTAGAAACATAAAAATAAATCACAAAGCACTTTTAGTGTTTTATCTGAACTCCAATGCATAACTAAGCTCTTAGAATAATCATATAAATATTTTGAAGTTCTTCATCACTAATATTGTTGTAATCATTCATTATCTGTTATTTAAGGTAAATTTCATGTTCATTGTCGTTTGTGTTACTGCTTTCTTCCAATATCGCACACATTTCTAATTTAATATGTGGTTCCCATTTACTAACAGGGTCAATTTTCAGTCAATTATAACTCATTCACTTACGGTCTCTGGATCCTATAAGTTATATTTAGAAAAACTTTCTACGTGCTCTAACAACGACCAAAACTTATCGAGTAATGATACTTTAAATTGCACCCAGTTTCAGCGTTTTCTGGCACTAAAATCGCTTTTTGCCGTTTTTAGTGCTAGAAAACGGCGAAAATTCATAAAATTCAAAGTATCATTACTTGGTAAATTTTGGTCGTTGAAGAATGGAATTTTTACTGTTTTACTTGTTAGAGCATAGTTTTTCTAAATACAAGTTATAGGATCCAGGAGTCATCTGAAATTTTTAATTCGTAACTTAAAAAAAAAGGAAAATAAGAAGGACAACACTTATAACAATTTTGTAATTTGATTTATACCTCTAAAACTAACGGTTTAGGAATCAGCTATTGATCAACCATAAGAAGGGATACCCTGTATACAGGGTGTGCCAAAAGCATTGACTTCGGCTTTTATTCCTTAAATATTGATCATAGACATATATTATAAATCACAAAGTTATGTAAAAAAAGGTACAGAATTTTATAAAATCGATCAAAAGTTTCAGGGGATTAAATTTGAAGAAATACAAAATTTAAATCTTTATACGTCCCCCGTACAAAAAATTTCCCAGTGAGCAAAATATGCCCCATACATTAATAAGGTCATGGACAACATTTCAGTATTTTATCATAAAAGGCTGCAGAAATATGTTTAAAGAAAGTGAGAGATTATTCATAAGGAGCTATGGGACTATCCGTGTTTGTCAGTTATCTATTATCATATTTGTTGTTTTATAATTGATTAAAAGTATGGTTAGTAATATTTTCATATCGACCCAGAAAAAAGAAAAAAAACCTTTTCTGTTTTCTAACATAATTAAAAAAAATGTTTATGATTACGATTTGTTTGTCTATCTGTTCGTCCATGCTTTAATTTCCTAAATATGTTTGTGTTGCCATGAAATTTATGTACGCTATTAAGGTTAAATAGAGAATATTCCCTATGGAAAATTATCTATGGAAATAAAATTTATATTTCTTTTACAAAGACTGACAAAAGAATCTCGATACATTCCAGTCTAATTGATGGTAATTGTTTGAAGGTTGTTTTAATTCCGTTATGCTATTTCAAACAGAACAAAAATAATTTATGTTATCAAGATTTCCGTTTGAAAATGGTATGCTGTAGCGATATATTTTTATAGTTGTTTTACAGGGGCACTCAAAATAATTCGGATGCATTACAATGTATGGATTGAAGTTATTTGAATTGTGTTCTATTTCTATTGAAGTTAATTTTTTTCGAAAAAAAGAAATTCATGCATACTAACGATGTTCACAACGAGATCAAACCTCCTTACAGAAATATTTGGACACATTATCGTCTTTGTGTTGTTAATGATTGAATTGAATTTTCAGTTATATTATATATTCCCTGGCTTAACTAAATTTTAGTATACCATGTATCGTACAAGGCGCTCAATATGATTCATATACGAGGGTAAGTCATTAAGTAAGTCACAAAAGATAATTAAATAATAACTTACAATGATATTTACTTCAAAACTATTTTATTTCTCAACATATTCTCCACCAATATTTATGCACTTATATCACCGTTTTATCAGTGCCCCAACACCAGCTGCATAACATTCTTTAGGTTGCTGTCTCAGACCCATTAGGAGTTCAAGTTGAAACTTTTCATTGTCTGTGAACATCATCTTGCTTCCAAGATTGTTTCTTAGTGGACTAAACAGATGAAAATCGAAGTGCTAAGTCGAAGCTGTATGGTGGATGTTGAAAAAGTTGCCAACCAAACTTTTGAATTGTTTCCTGTGTTCAACTTGAAGTCCTAATGTGGCTGAGACAGCAACCCAAAGAATGTTATGCAGCTGGTGTTGGGGCACTGATAAAACGGTGATATAAGTGCATAAATATTGGTGGAGAATATGTTGAGAAATAAAAATAGTTTTGAAGTGAATATCATTGTAAGTTATTATTTAATTATCTTTTGTGATTTACTTAATGACTTACCCTCGTAATTATCAACTATGAATGGTTGTTGCTTTAAATGCTTTTCAGTGATGTTACACGATTTTAAACTGAACTAAGTTTTATATTTGTTACAATCAAAGTTTGCTTCTTCACACATATACCATTGTTGCAGTAAAACAATTTCACATGTGTTTCTAAATGATGAGTTTGGGTATAATATATTGATGAGTATACAGGTCATCCTTGGAGACTTTAGCAGCTATATTTAACGTAAAAAGCTTTTTTCGAACATTCCAACAATCAAGTGTCTACGATCCATAGGAGCAGAAATATCGAGAAGTTCAAAATTACCCGCGTAAAACTTTTCTCGCCAAAACAACGATATAATAGTTTGAAAACAGTCACCAGTCAGTGAATTGTTAAACTTGTAAGACGATGCTTACGATATTTGAGACTTCAACGAATCTAGCTAATCGCTTGCAAGTGTTTGAGACTGAGTTTCCAGCCTCTACGAGTCTTTATGTTCTGATTGTTATATTCGTTATTTATACGAATTTTTTGATACGTTGTGATGCAGTGTGCCGTGAATGCGGGATTTTTTTCCGAATAAAGAGTTTTTTTTTTTAGTGGGAACCAACTTGTTTATTTTTAAACCCCCTTACACGTACAAAAACATGGAGATGTCACAAAAATATTCTCGTAACATTGGAAATTGCTTTATGACTTATACATGACGCATAATTTTTCTTTTTTGTTTTAAATACCACTTAATCATCCAATCTCGAGTCGTTTTATATGTATTGCGTGTTTTGTCATGGGAATTGTCAAATCGTCTTTTTCAAAATTATTATGGATTTCCTTTTACACCGTGCCTTATATTTTAATTATTAATGACAAAATTTAAAAACAATGGTTTAAATATATTCTTTTAAAAGTAACACATTTCGAAGGTAATTAAATACTGTACATGTTTTTTCTGAATTCTTCTGTTCTTAAAAGCATGATCAAAATAAAATTATTCAATCAAGCCATTAGAATGATTCATAATCTTTAAAACTTATTGATGATGAGCTTTTTTCTGACTACTGTGTGACTTTCTTTCGAATCTGTACAAGAAAAATTAACTTTTGTTAATTTTTATACATTTCTAGAAAATTAGGTCTTTAAAACAGTTTAAAAAAATAAAATAGGAACAATGTTAAACCAGGTGTTTCAAAAATTCGAAGAAAAAGAAACATGCAGTAAAAAAAAATCTGCGGATGGGATAAACGTGAAGTTTGCAGATTCATACACACCATGATACGTAATTTTGTATGATATGAAAAAATTAGTGCGAAATTACGACAATAGAGGGCGCTGTTGCATGCAATGCCAGGAAGTTGAAGTATACATATTGCTCATGCAATGCAAAATTAGGATACACAAAACACATCCTGCGATTTCTAGTTGTGGGGTTACCTAAACTCACGGATCTATAGAGAATATCCTCAATCCTTACCAGCAATTGAAGACATAATACGATGTAGCAGTCATTCCCGCTTATATGCTGTTTCTTGCTGTATCGGACATAATATCCTGAGAGTAAAAATACTTTAATATCGCGATTGACCTTAGTATTAGAATGTAGTGGTGGAAACATTAAGCACTCACAGCTATAAACTATATTGAAATAAATAGCATTTCGCAATTATTTCATCCTATTGTCTTCTTTGCAGCAGTGAACTCTAATGCCGAGATTTTAACTAATTTTATTTCATGTCATACTAAATCCCATACTACTGTGAATGACTTACTTTTGTTTCGAATTTTTGAATCACTCGGTATTAGTTGTCGTTTAAAATAGGGAAGTCTCTATATATTTGATAATTTTTTAAACTGCAAACGTTTTGATCAGATAAGGAGATATTTTAACTGTCTATTAATTAAAGATTTCAAATGAATTAACTGAAACAATTATTTCTTACTTGCAGGCACGTCGTAGGAAGCCTCCTCACAGTTAAAGTCTTAGAACAGCCGAAGTTTCACATAAGCAGCCATGCCATCAACTCCAGTAACCACAGTAGCAGTACCACCTACTTTGCTAAGGCCACCATCCTATCATCCTGCGATGGAATGGCCACCGCCAGCCGGGAAGACGCAATATGTTATCATCAATCCCATGCACATAATCAACCTTCACGACAAAACCAGAACATTTGCAGTTCGCGTTGTTGAAAAAATAAAGGCTATATCTGAGAGGTGGTTCACACATGTGTTATTACTTGTATTTTTAATGATTTACGCATCTTTAGGAGCTTTAATGTTTCAGTCGGTTGAAGGGGGTTTAGAAAAGAGAGAAAAAATGAGCATTATTCGCACAAGAGAGCTCATGATTCAACATTTGTGGGAAGCACGAAATTTAACGAACACACAATGGACTAAAGTTGCTTATAAAAGATTATATGATTATGAAGGGCAGTTAGAACAACATTTACTAAGTCAAACACCAGCTGATTCTGAGAAGATCGTTTGGACTTTCTGGGGATCTTTGTTCTATGCTGGAACTATTTTTACAACCATAGGTAAGTTTTGAAATATTTTTTCTGCTATAATAGTAAAGCGTATATGAAAGTTGTTAATTGTCGTGCATATGCCTGATTTTCCCAACATATATGAAAAAATTGCGGAGCAATTTAGTATATTTTTCCTACAGTGATGTAAATATTAATTTTATGCGACACGGAGCTCTTATTTCTCAGTTTATAAGCATGATAACAGAGGTTTTGAATTATTTAATATAATTAGAAAGATAACAAACATTGAGAAATGTAGCAAAGAAACAGTTATGTGTGTGATGTAACAGTATATAAATAGTATATGATGGCTAAAAAGACAAATGTAGCAGGCCTCGAAGCTCATAGGTTCCCTCAAACCTCCTTGCTTTCATTTATATGTATAGTCAAGAATATGATAAGGAGTCCAGGAATGCAATTTTGTCATGGGCTCCCGTCAGTCTAGGCTGAATTTACGCCATTGCAAAGAAAGTACTATCGTATAAGTAATTGCTTTAAAGTCATATTCTTTTTACAAAGAAATGTTCAGTTTATTTAAAAAGCATACATTAAAATTTTTTAAGCATGATAAAAGAGGTTTTGAATTATTTAATATAATTAGAAAGATAACAAACATTGATAAATGTAGCAAAGAAACAGTTATGTGTATGATATAACAGTATATAAATAGTATATGATGGCTAAGGGGACAAATGCAGCAGGCCTCGAAGCTCATAGGTTCCCCCAAACCTCCTTGTTTTCATTTATATACAGTCAAGAATATGATAAGGAGACCAGCAATGTAATTTTGCCATGGGCTCCCGTCAGTGTAAGCTGTAGTTATGCCACTGCAAAGAAAGTACTATCGTATAAGTAATTGTTGGAAAGTCATATTCTCTTTTACGAAGTAATGTTCAGTTTATTTAAAGAGCATATATTAAAAATTTTAAGTAGTATATTAAAATTTTGATACAGAAATATCATAGAAATATAGCATTATTCAAATTTACTGCTTACTATTTTACACACTTTTTTCTCGGATATCTTTTTTAGTTAAAATATATTTCCCACTGTACAGTTAATTACAGAAATATTCAACTTTGTACTTGATGTTATTAATATTATGTTCTCATTATGTTCAATATTGGATTTTTAAATTGATGTATCATGAAGAATACGGCCACCACATGTATATTATAGATGCCGTAAATTATAAAGATGAATTAACTGTATTTTTAGGTATTTTGTTCCTGCAGAACATTTTGAGATCCACAAATAACAATATATGTTGCTATACGACTTGATACTATAAGTATTACCGTATATTAAAACTCTGGATTTCATTCTATATATAGCAGAGCAAAACACTTGTTTTCGGTGCTACAATTTATTTGTTGTAAAAATCATGTTTAATTAAAAAAAGTTTAGCAATTGTGCTGATTAATATGAAAGTGAAACATGATTTTCATTAAGGGAAAATTTAATGTTGCATATGGCGTGGCGTGTAGTAGTTTATTGATTTGTAGGTAGGGGAACATGGATGATTAAACAAAAAAATCCAATATCTCTAAATGTAACATGGAAAAGTTAAGGCATAATTTATTTTTGCGACATTAAAAATGAATTTTATATATATATATATATATATATATATATATATATATACATAAATCATCTTGTATCCTAAAATTAATTGTTTATTAATTATTCAACTACTACGCGCGACATTTTATAATTAAACAACTGATAATAAAAAATTATAAATGTTACTAAAAATCATAACTATTTAGAATACAATTAAACGTTCTTTTTTCCCTCAGTCTTTTTTTCTTGTAATGTAGTTATTTGTAATAATAAGGCAATTATATAAAACTTAGCCTTCCACTGACAATTTTACCTTGAAAAAAAAATCTCCAAAAGTAACAGAAAGGTTTAAAACATAGTGTACACATGGATAACACATTTGAAATCACAAGTATTTTTATATTTTCGAAAAGGTACTTAAATGTTTCTGAAATAAAGTTACACACAATTAAAATACGTTCACTAAAATGATTAGAATACCAAAATTAATAAAAGTTACTTTCTGCTTTTAAGAGCAGAATTCGGAGAATTCTCAGTACGAATCCACTTTTTTCGATCTATCAACGCTCGATAGATGTTATTGTAATAATTTAAGTAATTGAGCTTGTTAAGAAATAATTTTTGCACCTACAAAATCTCGATAAAGGAAATTGTATTTTTTTTTTTTTTTTTTTTTTTTTGGCTAAGTGCATACAAAAAATAATTAAAAACATTTAATAAAATTTAAACAAATATTCCAGTAAACACTTACCGATGTTTAGAGATTTTTTTCCTAACAATTATCACCAGAAGAACAATATCATTTTGATTTTTGTACTATATCGAGGTCACAATAAATATTAAAATAATAAAATATTTTTTTATTATTTTGCTGAAGATGACAGATTGTGTAAAATTATAAAATATGGAAAATAGTGAGAAATATCGTCTTCTATCGCTCTGCTGATGAAATCAACATTAATTTTTTTTAATTCCTTTATTTCAAAATATCCAAATCCTACACTAATCCGAAAATTCAGGTTTCAGCAAATGCTTGACAGCAAGCATAATATTGTTCACGCGATAAAGAAATTCCTGTAAAGCATTTACTATGCTTCGGTACTGATTTTTATTTATTTATTTATTTTTGTCTTTAATAGATTCTGACAAAGAAAAATAATGAAACAAAAAAAGGAGGCAAAATAATATGTAAATTATTTTTTTCTTTTCTTTCATTGCTGCTCTTAGAAGAAAAATTAACATCTCAGAGGTCTTTTTAATACAATTATTCCCATGAAAGATTTAGAACTTGAACGCTTCGATCTTTCTCTTCTTTACTTCTTTTCTATTCTAAGAACATTATTTGTGAGTTACAACACTTTAAAAATGATTTCCAGAAACTGGAGATTCTAAATTTCTAAATGTACTTATTTTAATTCTAGTCGTCACGTTATTGTTATTTTCCGTATATGAAACATAAAAAAAATAGCGTAAAATAGTTCCGTCTGTTTCTGTACTAATGAATTAAACAATACATTTTTCAGTTGCTTCATTGCTAAAGTTGAGGATTTGATATAGGGATAAATATTTTATTTGATTCCTGAAAAAAACAAAGTTCATCCACGTCAGGGGATCAGAGATCTAACTTAGAATAGTAAAATACTTTAGTTACTATACTAGTTAGTAATACTTAGTGTTACTAATACTTAGTAATACTTTAGTTAGTAATACTTAGTGTTAGAATGGTAAAATACTTTACTAAACAACAGCGTACCTATAAAAATTGAAGAAATCTTTCCCGATATAGAAGAAACCTTAAATTGAATGCAACTCGTAGTTACCCATAATTCTGAAAACCTTTACTTCGTCCTTAGAAACCATTACAAGAAGAAGCAATCAGAAACCTGAGAAACCCATTTAATATCTAAAATAGCTGAAATACCTATTTAACTACTTTTTAGTATATTTGTTATCTTAAATTTCATGCTGCTACCTATAACTTCTACTGAGACATGGCAAAATGACCTAAAAAATTCCACCCCCATTTAACCCCCCCTTAGTGGCATAATTTCTAAAATTGCAGAAATACATATTTAACTATTTTTTAGTAGATTTGTTATCCTGAATTTCACGCTCTTACCTAAAAATGCTGCTGAGATATGACGAAACGGCGAAATGACCTACAACTTTCGACCCCCCATATAACCCCTTAATTGGTGAATTTCTAAAAACGCTGAAATGTGTGTTTAGTTATTTTTTAGTAACAACTTTCGACCCCCCATTTAACCCCCTTGATTAATGAATTTCTAAAATAGCTGAAATATGTGTTTAGTAATTTTTTTAGTAGATTTTTATCCTGAATTCCACGCTCTTACCTAAAACTGCTGTTGAGATATGGCGAAAAGGCGAAGTGACCAAAACCATTCGACCCTCATTTAACCCCCTTAGTTGTTGAATTTTTAAAATCTGTGAAATACGTGTTTAACTATCTTTGAGTAGATTTGCTATCCTGAATTTCACGCTTTTAACTAAACCTGCTGTTAAGATATGCCGAAAAGGCGAAATGACCTAAAACTTTCGAACCCCCATTTAACCCTCTTAGTGGTTGAATTTCTAAAATCGCTGAAATATGCGTTTAACTATTTTTTAGTAGATTTGTTATCCTGAATTTCACGCTCTTACCTATAAAGCTGCTGATGAGATATGACGAAAAAGTGAAATCACCGAAAACTTTCGACCCCCATTTAACCCCTTAGTGGTTGAATTTCTAAAATCGCTTGAAATACATGTTTAACTATCCTTTAGTAGATTTGTTATCCCGAATTTCATGCTCCAACCTACAACTGCTGCTGAGATATGGCAAAAAGTCGAAATGACCTAAAACTTTCGTCCTTATTTAACCCCCTTACTGTGTGAATTTTCAAATATCCTTTCTTAGTAGCCCCACCAGTGGCTGAGAGGTTGTGCTCTCGAAACTGGTAGACGGGAGGTGCTGGGTTCGATCCCAATCGCGCCCGTCGGCCTAATCGTTCGGAGTTTTCGTGGTTTTCTTCGAGCCGTGGATTTATCCATGCGTAAATACGGGTTAGGTTCCCTTAGAAAGACCCCCACGAAGGGCACTCCCCCCGGGCCTATATCCCATGTGTCGATAATTGGCCGTCAATAAATCAACCAACCAACCAACCAATCAACCTTTCTTAGTATGTGCCTACATTGTGTAAGTAACATGTCTGTCAAATGTCATTACCCTAGAAACAACGGTTGAGGCTCGGCGTTGATTATGAGTCAGTCGGGACATGTTTTTTTATAAGTATAGATGTAACAAATTATATATCAACATATTATATTTTCGTCGATCTAAATAAAGCCCTATTTGACATTAAAATCTCTGTGACAAATGAAAATTAAACAAGTACGTAAATTGAATTTCAGGATGGTCTAGGCAATTTTCATTTGGACAATCAGGGGCTATCCTGTCCACCCCGAAGTTAACAGCTATATAGTTCTTTAGTTTTCATGTGTCACAGAGCTTTTTAAACCCGGTCCGGTTTTATTTAGACCCATAGACCTTGCTTTGAGTTTATACCAGTATTCCCTACTCCATCGAAAACCAGATTCATCAATGGACATTATTCATGAGTGGCAACAGCAACCACTCTGCGGGCATCAGAAAAAGACTATTTATTGGTCATCAGGGAAGTAGAATTGAAATATGCTTCACCCCTATTTGTGTTTATTTCTATATAACCGCAGCCGACGAGACATGGGTAAAGTCCATAAGAGTCTGGGCGTGCACGCATGTGAGCTACTTGCGCACGGAGAGCATAAATCGGAATCGATATTCAGTCAAACCTATCTCATTAACTTTCCTTGAATTCATACATCATTCCGTAGCTGACAACTTTTACACTTTTTTGCTACGAATAAAATTTAATAGAATTTTTTGCCTTACTTAATCGTGGATTTCGGCAATTAAATAATGCGAAATTGTGTATTAAATTTTATTGGTAAGAAAAAAGCGCAAATGTTGGCAGCTATGGCATCCTCCTTAATTACTTAGCATTCATTTTAGAATTGTCATAGATTTATTGTTTCAAATAAATTAAAGTCACAATTTTTTTCACTGCTAAAATTTCATTGTAATACAGTGAAACCTCTTTAAACCGTCACTTCTTGATCTTACCTGATGTTTATGACGTTTTAAATGGGGTAATGTTATATGCGAATCACTTTATTTATGGTAGTCAAATTGTTTATATTAATTATTAATGAACATAATATTGAACTTATTTATAAGCTTTAACGTTAATTTATTCTATAACTAGCAAAACTCCAAGCGGTATTTGTTTGCGCCTGTTTACATAAAGGGAAATTATACTGCTACGGATAATTTAAATATCACTAATTACGTTACATTTTGAGGAAACTTTATTTTTGTACTGCATTAGGTGAGCACGAGACTTGAATTAATAAGAAAATCTTCATTCCAACCCATTTGCAGCCACCCCCTTCCAAAAAATAGATACAAAGAAGATTACATGGGAACTTATTTATTAGCTATAGTACAGTGAAATAATTTTTGAAATCGGTTCAGTAATTTCAGAGACTATTTCCTACAAACAATTTTTTTAACGGTATTAGTATAACTTGAATCGCCATAAAAATTAAAATTCCATTATATAATAAGTTTGAAAACATTGGTTCGGTATATTTAACCGTCATTTTTGCACGGCGGAAGGTTAAATGTGAAGTATTTTCTTTCCTAGTTGGAAATCACATTTCTTTATTATTATCATTTAAATTTATTATAGAAGTTACTGCTATTTGCATTTTGTGCCATTGCTCAGAAAAGTTGTATCACACTCGCCTGACACTCACATGACAAATAATCGATTTTTCTTCTCTTTTCAATTTTTTAAAAATTTAAATTAAAAAACACATTGTTCGTATCTGCGTCTTAGAATTTATCCCTGTGCCAAATTTAAAGTTTCTAGTCTGACAGTTTCAGATAAATCATAGTGAAAATATAATCGTAGACCCCCAACAGTATCACAGAAATCGCAATTTAAGAACTTTTTTGTTCCTGTACTATTTGAAATTTCTAATTTTTTTTAAACTTTTCTGTACGAGAATTTACTTCTTAAAAATAATAGTCATGTCAAATTTTAAGTTTATAGTCCTAAGAATTCCAAATAAATCGTAATTTAGAACGTTTTTAGCTCATTTCACCCTTTTAATTTTTTAATTTTATTAAAAACCGTTCTTAGTGAGCATTTACTTCTTAAAAGTAACCACTATGTCAATTTTTAAGTTTTTAGCCCCAGTAATAAAACAAAAGTCACAATTTTAGAACGGTTTTTACTCTTGTACCCCTTTTGGGTAACTGATACCCAGATACAACATATAGCCATGTTGGAACAGAAACTATCACCATCATTTTGCCTCGATTATTTTTTAAATCCGTTCGATAGTTTCAGCGATTACCCCTAGAAAAAAACAAACAGACATTTCTCCTTTATAGTATATAGATAGAGATAATTTTTGTTCATAATACGCTGAAAAAATAAACATTAAACGGAGAAAATGCATCGAAGAATCACCACTACAAAATATTTATTTTGCATTTTGCAACGGCTATTAAATGGACTATTATATGATTATTACAAATTTTACAATATATAAGAAGAGAAAACAAACTTCTTTAAAAACTATAACAGATCAACAGTGTCTTGGAATTTGGGTGTTATTGGTTTCTTATCAACAAATTCGTTGCTCCTCTCACTTATTTCTTATCTCAAATTTATGTTTCTTCTGTCATTTTTCAGCTGAAAAATGTAGAAAAATAGAAAGTCTTAAGTCAAAATTGACGATTTAACAGCGTTTAATATTTTTTTAATGATTTATTAGGATATTTTTAGCCCTATTTCATTATCTTTTTTGCCCATGACTTTAAGAAACTGGCATTATATGCGGTATGGCCTTTTAAGAGCGTGACGATTTAACAAAAGTTTAATGTAGTTTGATATTTTGCAGTCACCCTATTCTATGTTATGTAAAGTTTCAAAACATTTATTTTAAAAAATTATTTTGACAAAAAAAGTAGCATGACAAAGTCACTATATATATATATATTATGTCAACATCGAAATTTCTACGAACAAGATGACAGTAAAAATGAAGCAATCTTTGTTGCCATATATAAATATGTATAGTTTGATTTGAATTTGGTTAGCTATTGGATACTTAGATAATAAAAAATCTTCCTTAGAAAAGTTTCCAAGTGCAGAGACTTTTAGGGAGTTTATCGAATTTATTCTTGCAAATACAGTGCATGGTATAATTAATATTCATGTGTGAGAATTTGGCCTGTGTTCCACAGTGCGCTACGAATTCGTATCAAAATATTCCTTATAAATGTGCATTTATGCCGTGATATTGTGTTTCTTCCTGGGGAAATACATTTCATATTAAAGATACCCCCCCCCCTTTTTTTTATAGATATATCAAGAGGATACATTTATCAATGGCGAACCTTTCCAATATTTTCCTTATGACCATTTTTTAAATGGCAAAAACTAACACAATAGATACCTTAATAATATGATAAATGTTTTTGATCAATCTTAAATGCGTAATATGTGTGTTTTATGCAAGATTCCATGAAAAAAAGTTTATAAGTTATTCTTTTCAAGCTAATTAACAATTCTAGTGCAATAGTTTTTGTATACTTCCATTATTCAGTCTTAGTCAACACTTAACATTGTTTGTTTTCATGCTCTTAAAAAAATTTTCAACGCATTCCAGCAGCAATACAGTTAACTGAACCTAAAAATAGTTTGAGAATTCTGTTATGTTGTCTTATTAGATAAGGAATTCAAATTAAATGTTTAAAGTGATTCGAGTTCAAGGTCTTGATTTGTCTCAGATATTTATAGTTTCTCTAATTCAGGCATCTTACCAATTTTAAGATCGTAGCAGAGCAAGCAGACAGTTTTCCACTGAATGAAGTTTTCCACTTTTTCTTTCTACGCTTGTTCTATTGTTTGCAATTTGTGCAACTACAAACTCTTATGGTTTGATTACGTTAGTTTATAACCATTGTGTGATTACAGCATTTGAGAATAATCATCTACGCTCTTGCCCACGCTTCGAAGAGTTGGCTTAGCCCTCTGAGCTTTTTGAAAAAGGGTAAAATTGTAATGTTGTTTTCTCTGCATTTTGTTTTAAATGCAAAAAAAATATGATTCTTTCAGCATTATAAATAAAACTTAATTACAAATATGAATGTAACCCTTGAGAGTATTAATCATTCTTCAATGTTTTGAAAATTCATAAAATCTGTAGAATTATATTATCTTAAACATTGCATATATTGCAGTGAAACCTAGAGCTTAGTGAACGGAATATTACGTTCTACACGCTTAGAGGGTTAAAAATTGTTTCATCATACATCCTTTTGTTTTTTGTTTTTTGTTTTCGTTTTCAAATGCACCTAATTTAACATGTGGGAAATCAGTAATTAATTTTTACAGTTTAGAAAAACTTTAGGGTATGGTAATGTATAAATCCATATATACATTTTCTAATACTATTCCAAAATTGTTGATTTCTTACAATAATGGTGTTGATAATAAAATAGTTGTTACAGAAAAGAAAATACACCTGAGGGTTTACTTTTCATATTCGTTCTATTGGGTGTGAAAATTTGAAGCATGTATTAATTTTAAAAAGATCTATCTGAACGATGGCTATAACTTCAGTTCTAGTTAATGAAAAAGTACAAAAACAATACCGTTTTAATTCGTATAAAGTATTTTACAATTGAATGTGGCTTGATTTTGCAATAAGAAGTCATCTACATATAATAGATTGCTCCAACTTTTAACTCACTTTTGACACTTTATTTGAGATTTCCGAAATATATAAAGTTTATGCGCACAGTTTCTTAAATCTGCAGAGTAATATAAAAAAAATGTATTAAGGGTTTTTCCATAAATTTAGAAAAATAAAATTCAGATCTTACAGGAAAAAGTACTGGGGATATTTCAATTAGAAACGAGAAAAATGTTAAAGGATTGTAAAAATAAAATAATCTGAATATTTCTAAAAGATATATAAAAATTTCCTTTGACCTTTTTAAGATTTTCTTTATTTTTTTTCTGTGAATGCAAACGATTACAGAAGACGATACGTTTAGACCAAGAGTGTCGAACCTTTTGGCTTTTTTTAGCCTTATTTGCGAGGGAAAGTTTGTCTAAAGCCGCACTTTATCATACTTGCCGATATCCCACTAAAAACTGGGTTAATTTGACCCTAGTCAAACATATTTTGAACCAGAGACATTTTTTAGTAAATTAAATCAATTAAGTTCTAGTCAAAATAATGAAATATAATTTATAATTAATATTAAATAAATTTTCTGGTCCAAAACGTCTTTGACTTGGTTCAAATTACCAAGTTTTTACAGAAGAACTGTAGGGGTTGGCAAGTATGCTCTAAAAACAAAATTTATCCCTAGACGCATACATTGTACTAATGTCAACGATAGTTGAATAACAAAAATGTCTTGTAATCATTGACTTCTTTTCTAACAGAGATGCTTTAATTTTTTTTAATTAAATGAACCAGAACATTAAAACCAATCACATAGTATTGTGTTGATTCAACTTAAGCATGCAAACCATTTGCATTTCTTCTTGGAATGGAAACTAAAAACCTTTAATAAGTGTTCTCCAAATATTTTACAAGCCAAATAATATACCAAATACTCAAATTTTCTCAATTTCAGTACTTTAATTTTCCTAGGGGATAGTTTCCGAGTGCTCAAAGCAACAGCTTCAAATATACTCATTCTGGGCAGCCTGACATCTACAAATTAGCATTTCTCTAAAATATTAAAATAACATACCTTCCCTATTAGACCTACACTGATTTGAAAAAATGTATAGCTTTATATTCCAAGCATCTTTTATATGTTTTTCCAATTTGTAACGAGGAATTATATTTCGAGAAGACATACTCATTATGAGTTGTCATAAAGTTTTATTTGATCAGTATAATACTGGAAATGGATTAAATGTAGTCTTTCAACAATAAATTTATACTATTCACTCATCTTGAAGCAATATTTTTAATAACCGTATTATGAAACACACATATTTAAAAATCTACATTAAAATCTCAATAGTTTAATGTAATTTTTGATTCTCTGCCGAGCCGTACTCACTACAAAACTGGACCAATGCAGCCCGCGGCCCGTAAGTTAGATAGCTCTAGCTTAGCCCATCGAAATGAAAAAAATCTCTCTATCTTGACAACTAATGATAGGAATAGCCTGTAAAAACACATAACCATGTTTTCGATGACATTGATTCTTTTTAAATACAAATTAATGTAGGTCATAATTTCTATTTTTTTAAAATATGAATTTATTAAAAAAAATTATAACTAAAAATATGCTTTGAATCATAAAAATGTCTAGATTATGTTTGGGTCCATTCATTGTTTTTCATTATAAAATAAACATCTCAATTGGATGATTTTTTGAAAAGATACAAATTAAGTCTATTTCTACCGGTGTCAAATGCACCTTTTAAAACTTTGATTTATGTTTATTTTACTTGAAAGTTTGAAAGATAATAAGTATAAGAAGAAATCTTAAATTTATTAAAAATGATTTGTGATTGTTTTAATCTAAAAATTAGTAATAAAATAACCATAAATCGAAATCTTTTAAAAGGTGTCATTTGACACCGTTAGAAATAGTGTTAAAGTTTTTCATGTGGATTTAACATTTAACATTAGCACCCTCAAAATTTGGCGCATTTTAACTCTATTATGAGTTACGAAAAACTGCATAAACTATGTACGTTTCCGGGCTCCTTTCATATTTCATCTAAGGAACTCAAATGAAGTGCCAAAAGTGTTACAACATTATTTGAAAAATAAAAGTTGGTGCATTGTTTACTATGAGATGAATTCGTAGGTAAAAAAAAATCAAATACAATTTTTAAAAACTTTATAACAATAAAAAGGGGGCTTAGCTTTTATTCTTGTATTAATTGGAACTGAATTTATAGCTATCGTCCGGATTTTTCTGGACGTACTGCACATTAATTAGTTTATTTCATTTAACATGCAGTCATACCTTGAACGTTATTGAATCTAGTCACATTATGAAATACTCATTGTAAAATAAATGAATAAATAAATAAATAAGATGTAAAAATTATGTTATTTGTATTCGCTCCACTTGCTGCCCTTTCTAAACGCAGTATTCAGTGCAAAAATTTGACATTACTTTAATAAACTTCTTAAAAAAGAAAGGTCTCACAAAGTGACATTTATTGAATTTCACACAGTAGCAAGTTTCTGTTTTGGTTCGTACAAAAATAAAACTAGGCAAACAAGGATAAATGTATATAAGGAAACTCGGTATTAAAAAATGTTAACCCTGCAAAATTTCCATCGTCTATAAACAGAATATGTCTTGGCTGCTTATTTATTTTAAGAACAAGTGTAATTGAAGAAAAAAAAACTTTGTTACGTTATATTCGTTGTACTTAAATTAATAAAGTTTTGAAACTTCTATTTTTGCACAGTCCTATTTCTTACTTCCTTTTTACGAGTTGGAAATGTTACAGTTCTGAGGGGTTATGCTCTAAGCCAGTGAATGATGGGTAAAAAATCTGCTAGTGACTCACAAGTTTTCCAGTGGGAAGTAGGTTGATATGTTAACAGTAAAAGTTATTTTTGTGTTTCAATTAGTTTTCAAAATACGAAAGTATTTTTTATAAATATTTAATCTTTTGATTATTTTTTAAGTGGTACTATTCTGTAATACTGATCGAATATTAAATATATGCATATATGCGCTTTAAATTATTACATACATTTACGAGTTGGAAATATTACAGTTCTGAGGGGACTGAACGTAAAACTGAAAATGTAGGCCTGAACCCTCGCAAAATATTGCTCCGATATTAAGAATAATTTTTCAGGTTATAGCCCATTAAGAACAAAAAAAAAAGTTTTTGATTGTAGGGCTTCTTAACTCAAAGCCGTGAAAGATTTGTATGAGTCACAATGGCATGAAGTTTGACAAGGGCCATTTCAAATCATGCCACATTTTTTTTTAATTGTGCAAAAAGGGTGTAGACAGTGCTGTAAATCTTGCGAAAAGTGGTTTGCATAAACAAAGCCTGTGTGCAATGACGAATCCTATGCAAATGACGAATCCGATATAAGAGAAAGAAGGTGCTCCACATCAAGAGTAATTTCGAAATTTCACTGAGACATAACGTAGAAATTGAGAGACAAATTTCTTATTAGTAAAGCTTTTCTCTCAGAATGACGAGAGCGCCATTGCTACAATTTCGCCAGCAGAACTTATGCAGAGCACTTTTGTACTATTTTTTAGATAAATCTCGAGCGTATGATTTGAAGTATCTGTTGGACCAATTTCATGTCTTTCTGTCATTAGACAACGTTCCACACAGCTCTCTCAATTGAGAAAAATTGATTTCTACAATATTGTATATCCACTTAGAAGTAAAGGTTGTTAGTTTTTATTTGTAAAGTGTTTAGTTCAACTGATCTGGGCCATTCCATGTGAAACCAACCAATAGACTGGACCTTGATATCTCAGAAATTGATCATTTTATACATATTTGTTCTAGCAGTCTAGCATTCTACTTTCTAGCATTAGAAATAAGAAACCTTCCTAATTGAACATTTTTCGAAAAAATAGTTTTTGAGATAATGAATTTCGAAAATATGAAAATCATGCAAAATTTATTATGTAAACTTTAAACGCCTATATATCAAAAACTATTTGACATAGAAATATGACATTTATGTCCCTTTATTTAGTTTTTACTGGCCTTTAATTTGCTGTGGTACATGATTGCATAACGCAAGTTTCAGAGTTCGGGTTCCCTTTTTAAATTTCCATTTTCAAAATTTAAAAAATTGAAATTTTTGGATTTTTAAATATATATATATATATATGTTATTTTTACACTTCTGCAGAATGTATCTGTTTAATTTCATGATAGAAATATGCTGTAATCAGTGGAATCTAATGAAAAAAAGCAACTTCCAAGAGTATAATGAGAAAATTAACATATGCTATAATGAGAATGCCATTTTGAACCATATTTAAGAAAAAAATAATTTATTTTTAAATATATATCTAATAAAATAAAACAAATGTTTAATGATAGTTTTTAATAACGTATATTTCTGTGTGTATATATATATAAATGACATCAAACAATGTTTAGCGGTATCATTTTTACATCCTTTTGAATATCTGAATCTTCTTTTATCTATCCTCTGAAACCATATGTGACCATTAATCTGTCACATGATAAAATGATATTGAAAATTTAGACATTTAAGTTATTTTAAAATTAATAATCACAGTACAATAAATTAGACCTTTGTTGTAAATTATAAAAAATATTCCCTTTTCTTTATTTTTTGCTTTTTCTGAAAATTATACATACAAGTTTTCTTACTTCCGACTTATAAATGAATACATATTTACGTGGTCTAATAATCACAGCCCAGGGTATCAATTAATTACATTAACAAAATAATTGCTTCTAAAGAAATTTCAAATAAAAGAAGCAGTGTTAATTATGAACAAGATTGCCTATACTCTACCTATGCTAATGTAATTGTTTACACCCAGTCAATCCCTAAAACCTTTCGCTTCATTTAACTATACACGACGCGTCAGTAGTCGGTACAGACGTCACTACATAGTACAGTTAAAAATTCTTTTGTATCGGCACAATGAAAGATGTAATGTTGGTTTAATGTTATTTTCATCTATTAAGGTGATCAGATACTAAGAAATAAAAAAAGTAAAAACATGCAAGATTTATACTTCTTTTAATTGTTAAAAAGCGTAAATTAAAAACATTATAAACAGTAAAATAAGTTTTATTAGACTGTTGACATTTTTCGGCTCCATCTAAGCCATTATAAAAAAAAATAACAATATTCGATAATTGCATGGTCTATGAAGATATTATTTGAAACGCCATCATTCTTATTTGTTTTGATAATAGAATATTCTTATTTGTTTTGATAATGGCTCAGATGGAGCCGAAACATGTCAACAGTCTAATAAAACTTATTTTATTGTTTTTACTGTTTTTATTTTACGCCTTTTAACAATTAAAAGAAGTATAATATTACAAGGTGTTACAATTTGTTATATTTTTATACAAGATATGTTTTTCTTTTTTAATAATAATTATTTCTGCAGGACAAGATGGGCAGAGTTTTGTTAAAGAGCTCTGTTAGACTTTCAAAGGCTGTGGCAGCCTTCTTCTATGGTGAATGCTGCTAAAAAATTGAATGATACAAACTGTTTTTAATTCTACTCGCATTTTGTTAACATACATTTAAGTTTTCTATGCGATGAAATTTATTAACAAATATACGTAGGTTGATCCAAAAAAAAGTTTACAAGCAGAAGCATTTGAAACGTAATAATTGTGGAGCGAATATTTCCACCCAGGGTGGTTGACAGATGGCGCTAGTTGTCCTACAGCGGTTCTACGAGTAAGTAGCGTCAGTACGCAGACACTTAAGAGTGACAGTAATGGCACGACGTCTGGAAAAGTGGTCTCGCATAGAGGTGCGAGCCGTAATTCCAGTCTTATGGGCCAAGAATGTGGCCGCATCTGAAATTCACAGACAAATCGTTGAGGTATACGGGGACAAAGCAATGAGTAGACAACAGGTAGCGAAATGACTCAGGAATTGCTGCAAAGGTTCAAGTGGGAGGTCTGGAATTACCCCCCCCCCATACAGCTCCGATTTGGCTCCAAGTGACTATTTCCTTTTTCCGGCGTTGAAGCGAAACTTATCCGGAACACGGTTCACCTCAGACGATGCAGTGAAAACAGCTGCCGAGATATTGCTCAATGAGCAGGGCCCTGATTACTACCAAGACGGGATAAATAAGTTGGTCGAACGTTCTGACAAATGCCTAAACAGGTTTGGCGACTATGTGGAAAAGTAAAGGCCAGATGTGTCTCTTGATTGCCATTTGTATCTTGTTTCTATTGTTAATAAATACTTTTTCCTTTGCCTTGTAAACTTTTTTTTGGATCACCCCTCGTAATTGGAATAATATTTGGCGTGATGTTATTTTAAAATTACAAATAAATAAGTGATAATTGCTCAAAATTTGCTGTAAGTTTATAAAAAAATGTTTAATGCTTATCTTTAAGATGTAAAACAAGATGTACAACTAAAAATAAACTTACTTAAATTCTAACAATCACCATTAGTAGTTTCAGGATTGTGTTTAAATTTTACGTTACAAAATGCTTTGCATCACCATATTTATTTTTTTTTAGAAATTTACTATCATGAAATCTTGCACACTCATTTTTAAATAGTGTATAACTCATACATTTGTTTTTCAGAAAAATCGTAATTTTCGATTTTTGGAAGAAAAAAAAAAGTAACGAGATATATGAGCCTGAAAAAAAAACATAATTATGCAGCATATCAAAGGAAAACTCATTAAAAACTCAACAAAATGACCCAAATTACGGCACTTTAAAGCAAAAGTGTTTTAGATAGAGCCACAAACATATGAAGCTCAGAAAAAGTTGAGCAGTTTGCATATTTTAAAAGCTAATAACTCCTACATAAAATGGCCCAAAATAGCTGAAACTTGATATTTTCCATGTTTTTGATAGATATAGAAAATTAAAAAACATCAAGCCCCTAATTTTTTTTTTTATTGGAGCTTTTAATAAAAATATCTAATTGTCTTACTTCACTAACAGAATGACCTTGGAATGACCAGGCTCTTGGAATGACCAGGCTTTTGGAATGATCAGGCTCTTGGAATGACCAGGCCCTTGGAATAACCTTTGGCAAACAAATGATCTTGGTCATTTCAATGTCGTTTGATTTGAAATGGAAAATATAAAATATTATTGTAAATATCATTGTGGTTATAAAATATCATTGTAATATTTTATAAGTTAAAATTTTGGGATGACATACAATACCTATTTTATAATTTGTGTGCATCAAACTGCTACTTTTAAGCACAAATATTTGCGCGCAAGCACACAGATAAACTCATTTTCACACTGATATACACAAGTTAGCAGATACACATACTGTAGGATTAAAAGAATAGTTAATATATTAAAAATATGATACTATGACAGAAGATAAGAAAAAGGCTTGTTTTAAAGGAAATAATAACAAACAATATGACTGAAAGTATGTTTAAAGGATTTTTTCTTTTGTAAAAATTAATAGTTTCAGTACAACAAAGATACTGACTAAAGATGCGAATAGTCTCCAATGTGCATTTTTATCTTATTTGTTTATAAGTAATATGGTTCAAAGTAGATACCAACAACGAAAAATGCAAGCAGATATGTAAATAAGGCTTAAAATTTTTTTTTGAGGAATTTATTAACATTTTAATTAATATCGCTGAGCCGAAACAATATGATCACCCTTTTAATAATTTGTTGCTCTTCCTAAGGCATAAAAAACAGCTTCAACCCATCGTAGAATTCACGCATAACTATAAATAGTCTTTCGTAAGTGTCCGGAGAAAGTCTGCATCAGATTTAAAGGTAGAGATTTGCAGGCCAGTTCTAGATTAAGAGGGAAAGGTTGTAAACGCATAGTTTCCTTTTTACGAGGTCAGCGGTCTCCAAGAGGGAAAGGTTGGTGAGATCAGAGCTGGCGCTCTTAAATTCGGTGAATAAAGAGGCCAATGCAGCAACTAGAACTCATAAGCATTTTTCTCAACACACAGTGCGGGTCTTGTGAGAAAAAAGCGTTGTCCTTCTGGAAAACCCCATCTCCGTTATAGGGAAGACAGAATCCGTGAAAATGTATACAGAGTGTATCAGGATTGATCGTTCAAATTTGGTGGGGAGGTAGATAATAGCAAAAGAAGACAATCTCACATAGGAAAGTATGGACGCAAACGAACGCAGGGCGTTGTAGAGGGTGCTGTGTATCCACAACTTCCGATCACTCGCAAAGCTCTCTGACAATTCCAGTCGGTCGTCATTCGACAAGGTGACTTTGCAGAAGTAACATGAATCGTTATATGTTTAATGAATATGCAGATATGCATCTAACTTACGGTACGGCAGGGGAACGCGGTTGAAGAGCTGCGCAAATGTATGCCGAACGTTACCTCAATTGGCGCATACCTAAAAACCTAAATAACACACTGTACCCGGAACTGTCCGTGCCGATCAGTTGCTTCCTCTATCATAGCAGGTACTGTAACCGATCCAGTTGCAAATATTTGATTCTGAGGTTTGCGCAGGTTGGGGTAGCGTTCTGCATACATTTGCGCAGCTCTTCGACCGCTTTCACCTGCCGCACCGTAAGTTAGATGCATATCTACATATTCATTAAACGCATAACGATTCATATTACTTCTGTAAAGTTACCTTGTCGAATGACGACCGGCTGGCTGTGGGCTGGACTTGTCAGAGAGTTTTGCGCGTGATCAGAAGTTGTGGATATACAGCGCCCTCTAGAACGTCATGTATTCGTTTGCGCCCACACTTTCGTATGTGAGACTATTTTCTTTTGCTATTTTCTCCCTGCCCACCAAATTTGAACGATCAATCCTGATACACCCTATATATGATCATGAATGCTGTTCAGATTGTACAGAGCTTTCAAGGGTGTTCTACAGCAACCACCTATCCTAGGGCTGTTTGGCAGACGTTCTTATTCCATAGGGCTGTCTCCAAAACATACCTCCACCACCTACCTCTTTACGACGCTGTACATGAGTGATGTAAGCTATTTGACTGGAAGACTGCATAACTGCATCGACGGCAAAGAAAATCTTGATTCACCCGATCACTCAATTCTATTCCATTGGCCAATCACGATATTCATGCCCCCCCCCCCCCTTGACACACAAACAAAGACGATTCTGGATTAATTGACAACGAAAGGTTCCGAGGTTGGGGTCACGAAATGCGATGAACATTTGTGTATCAATAGAGCATAGTTAACATATATATGAAAGTCATAGAGCGCAATACCTAGGGGGTCTTGAGAAAAAAAGGTCTCAATGTTTACGTTACAATTTATAATCGGATAAATTTCTATGTTCGGCAAGCCGCTCTGTTGCTTGGTTGGTAGCGCACTGGATTCAATATTTTTCGGTTTGGGTTCGAATCCCAGCTAATCTTATTTTTCGCAGCGAAAAAATTTATCAATAACCAGAATTGAAAAAATATGTATAATCATTGAAATTTACGAAAATATACATTAAATGTATGTTTTGTAGCATATAAATATAAATTTAACTATGGAATTCTGCATGTTTAAATATTTAACGGGAAAAAGTACATAATTTATATTTCTATAGATCAGAAATTTTTGCTGTTATTTTAAATTATTTAAATAATTAATCTACTATTTTTCACAAAGAAATAAATTAAAATACGTTCTATAAATCTATAATATATTATTTTAATTTTGTTTCATTATCCACATTTAAAAAACTTCACGACGTTTTAAAAACATGCTTCTATAGTTTTAATATGATTTTTTAAAATCTCGGATTCTTTATTTTGTTGTTAGAATAACTGTCTACGTAATAATTATTTTTAGCCATTCAAATTATTTTTTGTTGTTTAATATGTTTTTATAATACAGTTTAATTATATAGATACAATTTAAACTATGAAATATTGCATGTTTATATATTTAATGAAAAGTAAAGTCAAAATAGATAAATAAATAATAAAACAAAAAAAAAGGCAATTGGTACTTCGATAGATCACAAAAGTTTGCCTGTTTTAAAATTTATTTAGTAGTATTTACATAAAAAGGCTACTATTTCTCACAGTGAAATAAATTGAAATACGTTACATTAAAGACACTGCTTTTTACACACTGCTTTAACTCGTTCAGGGGCAAAGTACAATATGCTGAAATGATTGAATGACACCAGAATTTACAAGCAAATTTATTTGAAAATGTGTAAAAGCTTTTCTTCGCTATCTGAATAAAAATAAATATTTTCATTCCAAAATTCTGGCGTCAATGTGGTATTTAGAGATAAAAATATAGCGGTCCAAAAGAACCACCCTTCGAGGGGTGAATTCTTTGTTAAATTTTCCTTTTTCTGTTATCATAATAGTATTTCAAAATATATCGCTTTTTATACAACTATTTTTTTTTAGTTTTGAGTATTTTAAATCTTGGTTTATAATTACAATAACTTTCCATGTACTTAAAAATAAGTTCTAAAAAGATATTGAATTGCTAAAAATAGTTACTACGTAAGCAGTAAAGACAGAACCAAGAATCCGAGATTTAAAAAAATCATATTAAAAATTTAAAAGAATAGTTTAAAAAATCATGAAATATTTAAAATATTTGCATAATAATTAAAAATTAAAAATAATACATTATAGATTTATATCACGTACTTCAATTTATTTCTCTGTGAAAAATAATAGATGATTTAATCAGCTGTAAATAATTGTAAATCATAGCAAACATTTCTGGTCTATAGAAATATAAATTACCTTTTTTTCTTTAACTTTTCATTATACATTTACACATGAAAAATTTTATAATTATAACTGCACTTATATGCTACAAAATAAATAAATAAATAAAATATTTAATTTGTATTTCTTGTAAATATCAATGATTATACATATTTTTTTCAATTGAGGTTCGAAACTGATCAAAATATTCACTGCGAAAAATAACTCTAGCTGGGATTAGAACCCAAACAGAAAAATCTTAAATCCAGTGCGCTGCTAACAAAGCTGTGGAGCAGATTGCCGAAGTAGAAATTTAACCGATTATAAAATGTGACGTAAACGTTGAGATCTTTTTGCTCAAGACCTCCTTGGTGTTGCGCTTTATGGCTTTCATATATTTATATACTAATTATACTCTATCGATACACAAAGGTTCACCGCATTCTGACTTCGGAGCCTCTCCTTGTGATTTTTACAAAAAAGGGGCGCTTGTTGCAGAGCCCCATATCTAACAAAGTCTGATACAATATGCACTGAGACACACTGCTGTACTTATGCTTGAATTACATTCAATTGTAAGTAGAGCGATCAACATGTACTTATCTGCTTTCGACAAGACGAATTGTCTCAGATCTTTGCAATCGTTCATCAGGCACTTACCCATTACATCTCGTCATCTGCTACCCATTTCACCGTCAAACTTCTACTTTCAAAAATAGAAACAATATGGCAATTCGCGAACACCCGACAAGCCGTTTCACTTCGGAAAGACTCCTGCCAACCCTTCGTATCATAACAATGCATTCATTATCAAAGTTACTTGAATTTGTAACTTTTCTCATCACGCACGTTTATTCGACAGAATGATCAGTTGTTGGTGATATGAAAATTGGATAGCACCTGGGACAGTCTCCCCCATTTTCTCCATATCGGACAGCAAACGAAGTATGTAAGTACACAAAGTTCAGTAAGAAAGTACAGAAATATCAGTAAGTAAGTACTCGAAAAGGATTATATATATATATATATATATATGTATATATAGACGTGTGTGTCCCTATATTTCACTTTGCAGCCACAACTACCTAGTACAGACCACTGGTGTTTGTGTGTGATAGTAGCTTCGAGTCTCCCATCGTGCACTATGGTGGTTGCATGTCGGTAGCTGTGGGGGTGTGGGAGATATAGTGGTTGAAAGTGGTCGAATTTTCATATTTCGACCAAAGTGTTTAAAAAAATGTTTTGAATCTTCTTCAACGGGAATTGGTTCATTCAACTTAACATGAACTAATTAAGATATAGATAACTAAGCAAGATGATGTCACGCCCCCTAGCGGTGGAAATTGAAACTAAACGATATTGCATCGCTTGCGTAGCACGCCTGCTGTACAATGCCGTAGCCAGCGGGGACGAGTGCAGGAGTTTCGTTCGGAAAAAGGTTTGTTTAGAACAGAATGCGCGCCAAAAATAACTATTTTTATCGAAACCGCAAAAGAAAGTTACTAATTTCCGGGCGACGCCGGATGGATCAGCTAGTGATGAAATAAAGTGTGAGTACAAGCTCCGTGTACGACCGAAGATAATCAAGATGTCGCATTCCCTTGGTCTTTTCAAATAGAGATAGCTCTTTAAAATGCCATTCTCATCTTGTCATGTGCCATCTACTTCATTTAAGCGAGCACAAAGAGGCAGGTCGTAATACTCCCCCCCCTCTTCGCGGTCGCGTGATCAAGATAGTCTGGTTTTCACCAAATATCGAAGTATCATGTGATCAAGGTAGGCTGAACAACAACCGAAATCGGGGGAGTACCTCGGTCTTCTCTTTCGTGGCTGCGGGCGAGCGCATTCTCATAGTGAAAGTTTTATCATCTATTTTGGTTCATCAGCATATAATATTTCTGGCTTTGTTTTTCTAATTTATGCAATTGCTAGATTCTTGTTTTTGTAATTTTTTTCTTTAATAGGACGCTAATTATCAAATTACTTTTATCAATATTCGAAAATAACTTAAAAATAAACTTTTTAGCATCCGTTACCATAGATAATAAAGAAGTTCAACGTTAGACCTTGGAGATTGATTGCTGATTAAATTGTTGACGGGATTAAAAATTTATATGCATATGCAAAAAATACGTTCATTCTTTCGAGAAGTATCTACGGACTTATTTTGTAAGTAATCCGGAGCTCAATTTAAAAATAAGTCACTCCTAATTGTCTGAAAAATAATATTCACGTGTCTGTGTTAAAGACACTTAATCCTCTAGGCTCGGGAACGCATTAGAATGGTCTCAAAACAAAAGCAAATGATTAAACTAGAAGATTTTTCATTTTAGAAGATACTCTCGAGATTCAAGTGACTCGAAGAAATCCTTACTCTTGTCAAAGTATACAAATAGAAGGAGGTGAGTCGTTTTGCTAAAGTGTTTGTTTTTATTTCCAGACATTGAAAGATACATTACTGTTCAACTCCGATTTTTACTGGCGACAACTCTTAGCCTGGGTCCAAGCCAACACGGGATAATCTGATGGTTGAAATTTAGGAGACAGTGGGCGGTCATATCTATGGAGCCAACTGTTGATGTCGGCATTCTTAAAGTACTAAATGAAATATTTAGCTAACACTAATCTAAATGATAGTGATAAGTGACGATCTGACAACACATTTTCAAATAATCTGAAAATTCGGAAGTTGAGAAGGAAGTGAAAAAAACGTTTTCGAAAGCATCAAAATTTCATAAACAGATTTAAAATCGCTACTTATGAACTGTTTGTTTGTTTACTTATTTTGTCTTAGGTAAGTATGGCACATGCAGGTGATTGGAAGGAATTTAGGGATGAAAAGCCTAGAAAGTTTTCCTTATTTTGAACTGTGACAACTTTCTTAAAAAGAGACTGAATGCAATTTGTTTTGCAACGATTAAACATGAATTTAACATTAGGCGTTCCGAAATTTAAACCTGCATAATTTCTGAACTACTTGACTTAATGACTTCTCATCCGGTACTTTACAACAACACATTATTGGCATTGACGTTCTCTTCGTAAAAATTTTTAAGAAATCTCACGTTGTTCGTTGCTGAATTTTACATTATACTAAAATTTAAGCGCTTCGATTCATAACATCCACAAATTAGATGTATTTGGGGGGGGGGGGGGTAATATTTACCTGAATAACATTTGTTATGTGTTACAGAAAATCAACAAATTTCTAGTGTAGGTTTAGGAAGATAGCGGATAGCCCAAAGATGCTTACATAACATGCCTATCTACTGTAAACCGCTTTATTTGAAGAATTAATAGAAAATTTTATTTAAATTGGATGAAAATCAGTTATTCCAACCGTAAATCTCTCTTTTCTCAAAAAAGCCTCTAAACATGTTCAATTTCATTCACTAAGCTTTTTAATGCTGGGCAATTTCCTAAGGAAAGGTGTTGACGATGGCCAAATTACGCTGAATGTCCTTCGTTTGATGTGTTTTTTCAAGAGATTTAAGCTATAACACAGACTTGTCTTAAACTGATTTATAAGCTACAAACATGGTATTATGAGGAAAAATCTCTAATTTACATTACAGTTTTGTTTTCTTTCCCTAATAAAACTTAACTAAAGAAATTAATAAGTTTCTTTCTCTCCTTCATTTCTAGGTCGTCAAACATATCCATAACCATTATATTCAAGATTATTTCATTTCCACTTACCGATAAAGATGGCAGTTTTCCAAGCACTGATTTTTTTTTTTTTTTTTTTTTTTTTTTTTTTTTTTTTTTTACCTTTCTGCGAAATTAATTCTGTTTCTTTAGATTTATTTTAGAGAGTAGGGTTTTTTACTGAGTAAATTTTCAACATAAAAGATAGTTTTGAGTTGTCTTTTTCACACATAAGCTTTATGATTATCGTCGTACTTTATGTGTTACATTCATTTTAATATTTTTGAACTAATAATTTGATTTATTTTCATTCATTTTCTTTTTTTGAAAAGTAACTTAATAGTTTCCACCATTTTAATTTCATGTCTGATAGATGTAAGTAAAATTCGCAAAGAAATTCTTCATAATTGTCTGAAAATAGCATTAAATATTTAACAGTTTTTAAAACTACATCGAGATGCTTCCATTATACGTAAAAGTACTATAAAATTTATTTTTCAATTTTTATCTCATTAGAGAATAATTTTTTCCAGAATCATTCACAACGAACCTCAATACTGCAAATATAATTTATTAGTTCAATAAAAGGAAAAATACCAGGACAATAATGTGAACCTATCAACATTATTGAAACTACAAGTCAGGTTTTTAGTGAATTATATAAGAAATAATTTAATTAAACCTACACTTTTCCATTCGATTTTTACCAGTCAGCTATCATGTTTAGTGGTTAGGGTGCTGAATTCAAGTCGCGAAATGCCGATATCGAATACCGGTTTGGGTTTGGATATTCGCTGTATTTTGAAGGTCACTTTAAGCTGTTAGTCCGAATCTAATTCTGTATCTTGGTAGAAATGAGGACAATTTTCGATTCCGGGTTTTGTGAAAAATCTGATTTAATATTACTTTTTTTAATTGCTATGGATTTTTACCCAGAAAATAATTTACATACATACTATTCTGTATACATTCCAAAATATTTTAAAATATTCGCGTATGAAATGGCTCTTAGTTAATTTGCCTCGTACGATGAAACGAGCTGCTGTGAATGGTCCCTAATCAACCTAGCTTCGGCGTAGAAGAATAACCTGGAGCTCAGCCGAGGACGCCGTAGTGAAACCAACCATGTTTGCACGAATGCTTAAATGGGGTCCCAGAAGGGGTCAGGTGTCGATGGAACTTCACTTCCGGTCTCGTGACTACGTCACTGAGATCAAATACGTCCGGGGATTCTGCCTCCACGGCAGCATCTTGTGGACCTTACTTTCTTCTACGGGAAGCGACAGCTGTGGGGTGCAGTCTGTCGTAATAGCGAAAGCAGGTGGTTGTCTGTGGATCGGATGGATGAACGGAGTACAGGTGGCATCAGGTCCGGCCGGACCACTTTTTAGCTCACAGGCTATCAAAGCCTGCGAGCTAATGTGCCCACCCGTTCTGTATGTATGTATGTATGTACGTATGTATGTACGTAACGCGATAACTCTTCATAGAAATAAGCGTTTTGCTTCAAATTTTGGATATAGGTTCCTTATGATAAGGCGCTTCCCTGATTAGTTTTCGGGGCTCGTTGGTTAAGTATAAAGGGGAAAAGAGGGGACTAACCCCCGCCCTTAATTTAGATAAATGTGTTTTTCATGCAAAATTTTGCGATTTTCTTCAAATTTTGTATATAGGTTCATTGTGATAAGGCGCTTTTCTGATTAGTTTTCGGGGTTCTTTGGTCAAGTATAAAGAGGGTAAAGGGGGAGGGCTTATCCTCCCCCTTAATTTAGATGAATGTGTTTTTCATGGAGAATTATCCGATTTTCTTCAAATTTTGTATATAGTGTCATTGTGGTAAGAAGCTTCCCTGGTTAATTTTGGGGAGTCATTGGTTAAGTATAGATGGGGATACGAGGGGGTAATCCCCCTTAATTTACATAAATGGGTTTTCATGCAGAATTATCTGATTTGCTTTGAATTTAGTATATATGTTCATTGTAATAAGGGGCTTCCTTGATTATTTTTGGGGGTTCAATGGTTAACTATAAGGGGGTGGGAGGACGGGGGGATGATCCCGGATTAATATATTGTTGATTTATTTTTCGAGGGGCTTATTTCAAATTCTTTGAAATAAGTGTATAATATACAATTAGTGTGAATAGCCTGTGAGCTCAATGCCCTCAGTTTAACTGTGCAGTTTTATTTTTATTTTTATTCCCAACTCCGTAGCCCTGACACCTCCGGCCTAGTCGCCCGGGTGTACGCAGGATGGGGGAGACTAATTTCCCTATTTTCATAGCTATCTTTTTATCTAATATTTTATGTTTTGTTTTGTATTTTGTCCGCTGGTAAGGAGCTAGTGGTCGCCTTTATAGGCTCTCCACGATCCGAGTTGGCGGTAGAGGAATTCTCGGGCATTGGCTTCATGCTAGTCTCTAAGGTGTGGTTGATACTGTGGGCTTCCACTTGGTACTCGGGGGCGATGATGCGTTGCGTCATTGCTTGGGTCCCGGACCTTTTATCGCAGCGTCCGGATTACATTTTTAATTCCTGTCATA
The DNA here is from genome assembly GCA_963931845.1 of Maratus michaelseni. NCBI lineage: Eukaryota > Metazoa > Arthropoda > Arachnida > Araneae > Salticidae > Maratus > Maratus michaelseni. Next base: position 361,977,010 of record OZ007586.1, on the reverse strand, counting down.
TCCAGTATTGGACGCGTGCAGCACACAACTGGTCTGACCTTGTACGAAATTTTATAGAACATTTGTCAATGAGAAAAAGCTGTATGAGGTGAACGAACATTGGCCTTTGTGAATATATGTTAATTTGCTATTTTCTATACATTCATGGACGCCTTAAATATTTTTATGCCAGAAAACATTTTGTTAATTTGCCCTCCTCCCCACACGAAATATTACAGGACATTAACTCTTCGCTAAATACAAATGCCACTGTTAATTCCAAATATCTAATGAATGTGGATTACATGTTAGTAGAAACAAAAACTGTATTATATTGTTAAAGAATGACAAATAAGATCAGAAAAATCAGTTATGTATACAAGATTCTTTACTTCCGCTGTTTCATCAATAGCGTCATCATCAATTGCATATGTTTTGTCGGTTTATAATGCAGGTGAAGATTTTAATTTGAAGTAAAATTGCCTGTTATTTTCTAATAAATTGTTGAAGACTCGGCAGTTTTGCTAATTAGCTGCGTTCGTAATTATATAAAACGTAGCACCTATTGTCGTCGTCTGGTCCGTCCATCTGTCTGTCTGTCTGTCCGTCCGTCCCTCTGTCTGTCCGTCTGTCTGTCTGTCTGTCTGTCCGTCCGTCTGTCTGTCTGTCCGCCCGTCCGCATATAACAACGCAAAACCAACCCAACCGAATGGTTTGAAATTTAAGATATATTATCTTTGCAGAATTTTGTCGAGACATTTCAGATTTTATGAAAATCGAATCAAAATTTTCGAAGATATTAATGAAAATATTTATTAAGACATTTGAATTAAATCGGTGCTCTTTTGTTATAGGAGCTTCCGAGGTTTAATCGTCAAAAATTAATCTGCAGACGATATAATACATTTCACAGAATAAACAAGTTGGAAATTGTACGTAAAACATGACAAATGAGGTGAGTTCGTACTATAGTTAGTTATATAAATATTCAGATTTTGATGATTTTTAATTCTGTGAAATGAATTATATCGTCTGCAGATTAATTTCTGTAATAAAATAAATATCTCGGTCGCTTGACGATTAAACCTCGGAAGCTCCTATAACAACGAAGCACCGATTTAAAAAAAAAATCAAATTTCTTAATAAATGTTTTTATTAATATCTTCTAAAGTTTTGATTCGATTTTCATAAAATTTGAAATGTCTCGACAAAATTCTGCAAAGATAATATATCTTAAATTTCAAACCATTCGTTTGGGTAGTTTTTGCTTTTTTATATGCGGACGGACGGACAGACGGACGAACGGACAGACAGACGGACGGACCAGACGACGACAATAGGTACTACGTATTTATACACTATATTTCCAATGATGACCGGTCACTTGCGATTTTATACGTTTTGTTAAATATCTGGAAAGATACATGAGGAATTATCCTGAAACTTCAGGAGTGTAAACAACATGATAAACGTCATATTTTTCAGCGAAGATTTTTTCAGAAACCTCATAAGGGGCCGTCAACAAATTGAAGAAAAACGAATATCTTTTGGATAACCCTGTAAAAACTAATATGACAAAAGCATTCAAACTGTAGATTATGACTAACTGGCTTATTGTAATAATTTGGGTTCATTTTTATGAAGATGGCATGTATACTCGAAGAGAAATTCAGGTTTTTATAAAAACAGTCCCAAATTTTACCAAGTTTTTTTGCTTATAATTTGCAGAGTTTTTAATATAAAAACAAGTTTTTTTCAGAAAATATGACAAACAAAATTATACACAATACCCTGTAATCAGAATTTAAAAATATTAAAAATTGTATGAAAAATGAGCAGGTTTACTAAATATTGTTTCACTGCGCATGCGCGAATTCAATCAAATTATACTGTACATAATATATTAACTAAATGTATGGACCAACTTTTGTGAAAGTCTCAAAAACATAGCTTGAAAATTCTGATAGTAATCGTCGATATAATAAGCTCGAAATTCGCTGTTCCCAAATGGAAGCAAAAAGATGAGGGGTTGTATCCAAATATACTAGCTTATGAAAGTTAACATAATAAGAATGGATTGTCTCTCATTCTATATTTGATACAACCCCTGATCTTTTTGCTTCCTTTTGGGAACAGCGAATTTCGAGCTTATTCTATCGACGATTACTATCAGAATTTTAAGCTATGTTTTTGAGACTTTCACAAAAGTTGGTCTATATATTTAGCTAATATATTATGCACAGTATATTTTGATTGAATTCGCGCATTGCAGTGAAACAATATTTAGTAAACCTGCTCATTTTTCATATAATTTTTATTATTTTTTAATTCTGATTGCAGGGTATTGTGTATAATTTTGTTTGTCTTATTTTCTGAAAAAAAACTTGTTTTTATATTAAAAACTCTGCAAATTATAAGCAGAAAACTTGGTAAAATTTGGGACTTTTTTTATAAAAACCTAAATTTCTCTTCGAGTATACATGCTATCTTCATAAAAATGAACCCAAATAATTACAATAATCCACTTAATCATAATCTACAGTTTGAATGCTTTTGCAATATTAGTTTTTACAGGGTTATCCAAAATATATTCGTTTTTCTTCAGTTTGTTGACGGCCCTTTATGGGGTTTCGAGAAAAAATCTTCGTGGAAATATATGACGTCTATCATGTTGTTTACACTCCTGAAGTTTCAGGATAATTCCTCATGTATCTTTCCAGATATTTAACAAAACGTCTAAAATCGCAAGTGACTGGTCATCATTGGAAATATAGTGTATAATTACGAACGCACCTAAAAATCATCAAGATCTGAATATTTATATAACTAGCTATAATAGTACAAATGCACCTCATTTGTCACGTTGACGTACAATTTCCAACTTGTTTTAAATTTGTAAGCTTATAGGTTTAGAATTCAGTTGTTCCAAATATAATGATCCATTTCCGAATGAATCCACTAGCTGATAATTGTATAAAACCACGAAACGCATACTATCTTAAAATTACTTTTCGTGTTCAGTGAATTTCATTTATTTCATGTCTGACCAGACAACTCTGTGTGTGTCTCTCTATGCAGAATAATTTCGAAGCTGGGAAAATTTCGTTTGAAGCATCTCTACCACGAACAACAGTAGCTTTCTTTGTGCTAGATGTAATTACACTTAGTCATGACTCATGAAGACATTTTCACTTTTATAATTGATGTATTTTTGCGATTGTCCTTTCTGAAACCAACCTAGCTGGGAATTACATGAAAGAAAAGACACTGGCATTTTTTCCTTTATATTTTGTATCTATGCTTATTGTGAAGTGATTGGTGGGTATGCACCAAAAATGGCGATTTTTGACCCCGGCCCTTTTTCTACCAAGGTTCAGAATTATGCCTTGGTTCGTAAAATGAACGCAATCGCAAACAACTAAGCATCAAATTTCTGTCTTTGACAATCTTATTTTATTTTGCAGCACTTGTAACTAATCTTACTGTTGTAGTTACACAATTATTTCTTTTTAAGGGAAGACTCAAGTTAAAATCACATTTTGTTCAATCGCATTTTGAACAAAAATTCTTTCGATTGATAAATTGTCATTTTTTGTATTATAAGTCACAAATTATAATGAACTGTATAAAAGTTAAAAATTTACTAAATACATATACATGCTTAAAAATTATGTAAATTACACCAAACTCTCTCTCTCTCTCTCTCTCTCTCTCTCTATATATATATATATATATATATATATATATATATATATATATATATATATAGGGGAGACCGGTACACAGTGGACCACTTTTTCAGTTGACATTTTTTTTCTCTTTAACAGACTGACCGATCTGTATGAAAATATTTTTGAATATTCCTTAAACCTTCTTACATCCATCATAAATTTCTCACAACATAGTTTTAAATACATTTAAAAAAAAATTATATACACTTGTAAAGTGGACCAGAGTACCCCAACGGACCAGAGTACCCCGGAAGCGGGGTACACTGGTCCACCCACCGGGGTACAGTGGACCACTATTAGGTATTATCTAAAATACAATATAAATCTATTTTTCATTAATCTAATTCTTTTTTGTTGCCCCTTCACCCGCAAAATAACATAGTAATATAAATTTTGAAACAAAAACAAAAAATTAATTATATTTTGAAAATAATAACAGATTAATACAGGAACAATCGCAATTTAGTTGAAGTTATTACTTAAGTACAAAAAAATCAGCGCACATTAAAATTTGCAAATGAAATTCCAAAGTACTTATGAGTAAGATTGAGCCTGGGATTTTCAAGAAATAATTTTGGGTCTGAGAGCAACATTATGAAATCATTGACATCAACAGCAGATTCATCTACAGTTTTGGGAGAAATAAGCTGATTTCCATTCAATTTGCGTCTCATGAATCTTACTTGAATAGAATCATCAACAATTAGACTACAGTTATATTTATCAAAGGCAGTAAATACAAAACAAAATATTTCTTACTATGTTAAATAAATTGTTATTTTTATTTGTTTACTTTATTTTACAGTTAAATCTACTTTAAAACAATCTTTCTTTATGGAAAATAAGCAATTATTAAATATTTTGAATATTCTGCATTACAGGAGCAGAGTGGATTGTGGACCACTGTACCCCAGGAATGGGTGGTTCACTGTACCCCATGTTGAAGTTCAATAAATAATCATATTAATATTGTTTATAGCTTTCTTTTAAACATATTAACTTTAAAGTAAAATAAAAACAAGTATTTTAGCTTTGCAAAAAAGCTGTTTTATTTTATTTATCTACAATCTTTAATTACTAAAAAAATAAAAATATGATGATGAAAAATTTTACTTTTAGAAGCTCAAAACAACCAATCAGGATAAAAAAGTTCAATCTGAGCTAAACATATTTTCTGAAGGCTATAAATAATCATTGCAGTGCTGTTGTCTATTAGGATAGAAGAGAAGCTTAAAAAAATTAAATAAATAAAATATTAGGGGGTGGTCCACTGTGTCCATAGGTCCAGTGTGTACCGGTCTCCCCTATATATATATATATATATATATATACACACTGCTCAAAACAATTAGGGTAACACATGGTTTTAACGAAATTACGCAAATACTTACATCGATAGGTAACTTAAATTAAAACATCCATAATTTAAAACGTAGCCAGAAAGCAGAAAAATACAACTTCATATGTAAATCAAAGTTTATGACGTCAAAAACCTAATAAAGAAGATAAGTGCAGAAATCAGGATTTTACAGAAACGCCCATTTCACTGTCTCAGTTGTGAAATTCAATTGCTCAACTTTTGTTTTGAGAAATCAAGACTTGAAAATATCCTAAAAACGTGATTTACTAGGATCCATGGCTTGGCCTATTAGCGGGAGACTTGAATCCAAGCAAACACAAAGAAGTGTAGCGGATGCTCTTGGAGTCGCAAGAAATGTCATTGCAAAGATGTGGAATCGATTTCAAGAAACAGGATACGTTAGACGTCAACTAGGGCAAGGCCAGCCACGTTCTACCACAGCAACTGATGACCAATATATCGTGTTAACAGCTTGTTCAAACAGAACAGGCAATGTTACTCAGTTGTAAAGACAGTTGCTCTTAGTATCAAGACGAAGGGTATCCAGCCAAACATTACGAAATAGGCATCATTGGGGTAGTCTCCATGCATGTAGGCCAGTGGTCTGTATCTTGTCAACCCCAAACCACGGTGAGGACCAAAGAAGGTGGGCTGTTGAACATCAAAATTGGAGGCAACGTAATTGGAGTCAAGTGCTGTTTACAGACGAGTCCCGATTCAGTCTGAAGTGTGACACACAACGTGTTTTGGTATGGAGGGTAAGGGGCACTTGAAATAACCCAACATTCGATCGTGAAAGATCACATTACAGACGAGGCGGATTGATGGTATCGGTTGGAATCAACATAGGTGGACGTACGGACTTGCATATCATTAGGAATGACTCTTTGATGGCTCAAAGCTATGCAGACGCGATACTGAGACGTCGTGTTGTAACTTACGCTGCAGCCATGATGATTACTTTGTTTTTATGCATCGTAATGCCAGATCGTATACAGATCGTCTGGTGGAGAACAGGCTTGAAGTTGAAACAACACAATGTATGGAATGGTCAGCATGCTTTCCTGACTTAAATTCGATAGAACACATTTGGGACACACTCAGAAGAAGCATTGCAGCGAGAACAAGAACGTATGTTACTGTCCGGGACTTGTAGATTGCAATTCTTGAGGAGTGATACAGTATTCCCCAAAGCCTTATCGAAAACATCATCGAATCCATGGAAAACAGGTGTGCAGCTTCTTAGCTGTTCGATGGGACCACGCTCCAAATTAAACATCTTGAATCATTTCTAAACATAACTTTTTTTTACATTTACATGTAACCAAATTGATGCCTTAAACCAGCTTTTCATGTTATTTCCATCGTTTCAAAGAATTAAAGCTACCTTGTAAATTTTTTTGAGTTTTTTTTTTTTGTTTATTGCGCATTTATACACGTGTACTCTCCATTTTATGACCATGCATGGCTGTTTCGCACGGTTCTCTTCGCTTTTTTGCTTGCTCCCCTAATTGTTTTGAGCAGTGTATTTCATAAATTACAGTAATTTATATTAACTTTAGCTTGCGAGTGTGTTCGCGTGACTAGTGTAGGCTCTTAATAGCACAATCAGTCAATTTCACGTTACTGTAGCGTCACAAATACACTGTTAAAAATCTCCAGCTTTTGCTGCAGACACACTCCACTGCTTTTAGAGGAAACGGTTACTTTACTACATTATGGAGCATTTTCATTGGTCAAAATAGAGATCTTCTATAAAAGCGGTGGAGTGACTATGCAGCAAAAGCTGAAGATTTTTTACAGAGTAGTCAACGTGTCACAGTCAAAATGGTGACCCAAATGCGATATCTTTAATTTGTCACATTATGACTCTCGTGACCGTCACTGACTTTCTGACTCCACTGTGAAGAGCCTACGCTAGTCACGCGAAGAAACGCTCAAACTAATGTTAAGTCTATGGAAAGGTTCTTGCGCGATTTCTCGGTCGCATTTTAATATTTTTAAATGATTTTTTTTTTTTGCATATGATAGCTGAAGTTGATCTCTAACGTTGTTAGTTTTTACTTTTTGGATTTTGGTTACAGCTTTTTTATAAGCGAACATTTTCAATTTTGGAACCGGTTGGAACAGGTTCTGAAAGTGAAAGTACCCTTATATAAAAAAACTGGAACCAAAATCGAAAAAGTAAAAACTAACAACGTTAGAGATCCACCTCAGCTATCCTATGCAAAAAAAATCATTTAAAAATATTAAAATGCGAGCGAGAAATCGCGCAAGAACCTTCCCATAGACTTAACATTAGCTTGCGCGTTTTTTCGCATGACTGATGTAGGCTCTTAAGTCAAAAATCACAATTTTCGAGATTTCACAATATTTCTCGTCAGAAAATAGGACATATCGAATCGAGGTGACTAATTTTTCGACACGTGGCGGTAATGGGGACAGTTTTGCATTTGCTATCACATTTTGTTCAGATTCGGGTCACGGTGCTATTAGAGTTATTAGTCATCTAAATAAGCCTGTAACTGATTCTCCGGTGGAAAGTGTGAGTTCAATGATGTCCATTACATGACGAAATTGAAGAGCAATTTAATAAATATTTATCTACAACTTCGGAAAAATGTCTAAATTTGAAATTGTCCGGTTATTTTTGACTACCTAGTGTATAACGCTCCTTTAACACTTTCAGACCTAAATTTTTATTTTATTCTCGTTGTAAATAATTCCCTTTTACTTGTGTGAATATACCAGTGCGTGGGAACTAACCCTTGGGACCTGAAGAATTCTCGTGGAAATACAAGTGGGAATCAACGAACATTACCAGCATATTTTCTCACGCGCCGGCGTTACTTTGAAATGGTCGCAATCCTGAAATTATTTTTGATCAAAAGAAAGCTTTAGATCTATGATTTCTAGCATTGCCACCAACGAAGACAGGACTTGCAACACAGGTGTGGGTCCGCTGTAGTGAGAAAATCCCATAGTGAACCAAAAATTGCAACTCTTTACTTCCCCCTTTTAAAAACCAATCATGCATTCGCTTGAAGGTGACATCATGTTTCTACTGTGTGAGTGGCCCCGCTAAATCCCTCCTTGAATGAGTCCCTCCCAATTTTGGAAACGATGAGAGGAGCGTTTTTTTTTTCTTTAATTAGATCAGATCCTCAGAGACGCCTAGATGTGTAAGACTTCTTCCTAGAATAGAAGGTACGCCATGTACCTGGGTGATAACCAGAAGGTCCGGCCGCATGACATTGGAGTGGACACGGAAGGAGAAGTCTGATGAGTATAGCGCAAAAAGCCTGTACGACTCACGAACAATCTAGCTAAGGATTTATCTTGTGTGAAACGGCTTGTGTTGTCCCTTGAAATACGAAATGACCATTTGAGACATTTCATACTAATCGAGAAGAGTGCTAGGTCTCTTTAAAAATTAGACCGTCAATTACAAAGGACTAAACTCAGACACTGAAGTCTGTCCTGCAGTAATATTGAACTGTTGATAAAATGTCTACGAGCCTTTCTATTTAATTTTAATTTCTATTGTAAATACTTTCTTACAATCTGCAAAGAAAATCTTTTCAAATCAAAAAGAGTAATCTTTAGTTCGGTAAGAAACATTTCAAGGCCTAGTCCTTTACTACCACTCCATCTACACCCGGGTTACCCTTGAAAGCTTTTACATCTTCAATGTTGTACTTAGAAGTTCAGTATGCTTTAACCCCATCGGGACGATTGGTGCATATGTGTATCTTCAAAAAGTGCATAAGAGCAATTGTTTTTGATACCAATAATAAAGGAAAATAATATTTCGTTTATTTAATTAGAGAATTTTCGTGATTAAATAAGTAAAGTTAACTATTTTTAAAAAAGTGATGCCAACCGAATAAAATTTGTGTATAGGACGATGGTCCCGAATGTGTTAAAGTGTTTACAAAAGAAAATCACAGCTTGAAAAGTTACATTTTCGAGTCAACATATTGGAACATAAAATAATAATAATTCACATATTTATGTCGAAAGGATTTATAAGTGTTATTTTACTACATTAACATTACATAGAGTTTTTATTATTCTAGTTTCTGTCGATCCTGGCGACCATAATAAATTGTTTTGCTCAAGTTTTGTGAAAGAGCTTTGTACTTGAAAAAACGCTGATAATAAACGCCGTGACAAGAACGTCACGTAAAAAAGAGACAGCAGCAAGTATGTTGTTATGAATAAATAAAAAGTATAATATTTTATGTCACATAATATGACAACTTGAATATGTGACACTGAAGTATACAAAATCTAATTAAGATCATGCATTATTTTGGGAACTAACACAAGTGGATGCCTTTCGTTAATTTATTTATTTATCAATAAAACTCACATTATCAAATATAATGATTTTTATAGCAGTAGAAAACATTAAAAGTATTTAGTTTTACCATACTAATTGATAAAAAATATAAACAGGTAAAATAACATAAATATCTCAACCTCGATATTAAAAAATGGTGAATTTGGAGTAATGTTCCTCTGTTATTTTACACTAAATGAATGCAGGCAAGAATCTTAAGACCCCCCAAGAGCATACCTAAAATATATTCTGAAATTAATACCATTCCGTTATTTTTGAGGCACACATATAAATTGTTATAACAAACAGCTTGTTTTAATTTTCTGTTTTAAAATCAACGAATTTATGTATCTTTTCTTTTGTTTGTTTATTTTAAGTGTATTCAACATCGATTTTCTTCTTTGCATTTTATTTTGATCATGCTTTGACTGCTATGTTAACGAGCTAAAATGTCTAACAAAATTTGAAATAACAAGAATGGAGATAAATAAGTGTTTCCAGGCATAAAAAGAAATGGTTCCAGCTGGCAGAGTTGTGAGGGTTATAGAACTTTGAGCATTGTTTTCCAATAAATGACACCAGTCAGCACTAAAATTGGAATTGAACATTACTCCCTTGACTCATAGGCCTTTTTGAAAAATTGACGACATTTTACCGACAAGTCACTGCCCTGTCCAAATTACAGAAAAAAATGTAAATAAAATTAAGTAAAAGGAAAAAATACAAAAAGGTTTTATTTGCTATACTTAGTACTGTTTTTACTTTAGTGTTAGAGAGCTCTCCGACCTAGTCACTAGGCCCCGAATTAGCAGAATTCGGATTATCATACATTTTTTCTTTTTTCTTTTTCTTTTTCTTTCTTTTTTTTTTTTTTTTTTCATTTTAAAGTTGACTAAAATATACTTAGAATTCAGAGTAATCATAATAAATAGTAATCATTATTTATTTTTATAATCATTATTAGTAACTGTAAGAAATTATTCACAGTATTATATTAAGCATGGTATTTTTCTATCGCATATTAACTAAAATTATGTATTTAGTGAGAATTTTGCTGTAGCTCGATAAGAATAGAATATAAACACCAACAGATTCTAGGGTTTAAAAGCTAACAAAGTAAGGTGTTCTAATAGCCTAGGTGGCAGCAACATTTTTTATTTAACAATTTTATACAAGCTGAGCTTCAAATATATAATTGGTCTTATTTAATCATTCGCGAAAATAACCTTCAGCTATCGCAATAGCGGACCTCTCAATAAAAGGGAAATGAATGGCAACCCAATTAGGGAAGATCGTCACACGTCACGGTAATATATTTCTGTCATCCGTAATCAGGCTGTCATTCATTTCCCTTTGGCTGCGAGATGTTGCGGTCCCCGAAGCAGCATCCACCATTGTCGTGACAGCTGACGGCAATTTTTGGGATTGATTAAGAGCAATTACATATTTGAACATCAGCTTGTATAAAATAGTTAAGCAAAAAATCTCGCTGTCTGCTGAGCTATAATATTCTATAGTACTAACCATAGTAGCGTATCTCCCCTCCCCGTCCCTCCACATGCATATTTGTACTTGATGATTTTTTTTCATTTGTATTTCATTATTTATATAAAATTAAAGCAATTTTTCTTCAGGAAAAGAAAATTTTAAATATATTTTTTAAATATATGCATACTGCATACATATAAAAAAATATGAAAAAAATGTCTTAGTGGTAATGATATATATGCATAAATTACCACTTTAATGAAAAATATTCTCCATAATTAACATATCGGGATTTTCATCTTTTTTCCTTTTGTTATTAACCTTTTGATTACGAGCCAGGATGGCGACTTTTTTATATTCAGTCGTGCCACATTTTACAAAAATTTTTATTTGTGGTAGATATCTCTTGACAATATCCTAGTTTAAGTGTATGGCAGAGATTATTTTTCAAAAAGTGGTGTGAATAGAATACAAAAATAGTCGCTGAGACATACGGTATCTCAACCCCGTAATCAAAAAATTAATTGTACTCTGATGGCCACTTGATATCCATGAGCGGATTTATTTTCCTGGCTCAAATTTGTTAATAGAAGAGTAGTCTAATAATTATTAAAGCTGATAATGTTTTAATTTAAGCGAAGCACGCTGTGGACTAAAGAAAGTACGTGAATGAATGAGGAAAAGGAAATAATTTAGGGCTTCGCTTTTCGGAAGCGCCGCGCCGCGCCGTTACGATGGGCTTTGATGCGCAGTATTTATTAACTCTGTGGGGTTCCAACTAATATTCAACTTTTCACAAAAAAAATAAAGGTACCGAAGCTGAGCTCCGGTGAGTTACAGCGCAAATTAAGCACTGACAGACGCTGAATATACTTTTAGAAAAATAAATTTGTTAGCAGAAACCAAATAACCAACTGGCACCAAGAATCGCGAATACATTAAGACGGCTTTTAAATATCTCCTGCAAATAAAAGTAAATTATCTTTAATTCCAAGAAGTTGACCATATGTGTAAAATGAAATGTTATGCAAACAAATGCTAACAAAACGATTAAAGCCAAATATAAATGAAGTCTTACAACTTACGTCTGCTTCGATTAAAAATTATTTCGCGAACTGATTCAATTTTCTGTAAAATATTTAAATTAATTCTAACTGCCTCAAAATTTAGAATTTACAGTCGAGATCGATTATAAGAATTACCGTCTTGCTAAAATAAATTACTCTGTAATGTAGGGAATTAGATTAATCAGGATCACATTATCACATATTTTAACAAAAATTAAAAAAACATTTAAATATAAAGCGCTTTAAATAGTTTAGATTCAGGCATTACTTTTCTACAATAAAATGTTACATACAAGAAAAATTGTTCAACGGATTCATATTTAAATTTATCTCAACTGTAAAATAAAGAAAAACGATTTATATCATATGACTTAATTATTACAGAATATTAAAACAGATTTAGTTTATTTTAAAATATATCTGCCCTAAATTCTGAATAAAAAAAGTATCATTAAATTATTTTTAGTTTTATTTATTTATTTATTTTTGTTTAGAAAAGTCGAATATTTTAAAAGGGTATACAGAGGTCCTTACATTTGTCTACCACTATTTCCGAACAGTAATCTTCTCCTTATTAAATAGCAGAATTCCGTGATTAAATAAGGCAAATATTACTATTCAGAAATAGTGGTACTAATAAATAAGCAGCTCTATCCACCCCGTTTAAACATGTCATGAAATATTACTTAGTGATTCATTCATCGATATGCTACTGACATTAAAAACGTTTGTCAATTGATCTCTGTATATATGATCTCAATCAGATTCATCATTATGATACTTGCAATCTAATTATTTTTCTAGTTTCACCATTATCGGTTGACGTGTATAAATTTGCCAAAATGTTTTCAAAAAGTTATGTTTACTACCTACCTGATTAGAATGTGATTTCGGCGTTTTCTGTTGAATCATTTCTAAAGAAATTTTATAATGTTAAAAATGAACTTTTCGAAGAATTGAAAAAAGAATGAATTTGAAACCAGTATGAATGCAAAACGTTTTCAAATCAAGTGTCAAAAATGAAAAAAAGTCTACTATGAGATAATTATAATCTTTAAAGCAGGCCAAATTTTATTATTATTCCATTAACCTGAGTTTATACATGGAAGGCAATGTAAATGTATTTTGACAGGATACACCTATCCGAACATCTGAATAAAAGGTTTATAAGTGGTTCATAATTTTGGACATTGAGAAATTTGCATATTCAATGGGATATTTCTATAACTAATATTACATTTACCGGGCTCGACTGCGTATGAAAAAAAAATACATCTACTGCCGATGCTCCATTTATAATGTTTCAGTGCAGCTCCAGTCTAAATTATTGAAATTTTGGCAAATATATATGAAGCGTCGACCTAAATATCAAGATCAACTTGAAATTTTGTTGAGTAAATGCAAGTTATTAAAGTAGGCGGTAAATCTACATGCAGAAGAATGTGTATTCCAGATCTTTAATACAGCCTTAAATTATACTCTTACTATTACCGTGATTATTTTCTAAGAGAAAACATGAAAGATATTACAAGGGTAACATATTGGAAACCTTTCGAAACGGAGTTAAAAAATGAATAAAGCAATCAAAAGACAATTCAAACAATAAACACGTCTAAAAAATACCGAATTTAAATTTCCATTGTTGTTCTACAAAATTTTAAAATCAGTTTTTCCTGAAGATGATTCAAAGGGCAAATTAAGGTAAACTCACTTATTTATACATATAAAATTAATTTCGTTGATTTTAAGAACACAGTTTCCATGTTATACTATCTGTATATTTTGCCAGACATTTCAGCGGCCTTGTAAGATTTCTGTAAGATTACATAATGCTTTTCATATCTTTTGAAATTAGTCCGTTTGTATTTTTATTGCTGCAGTAGTTTTCTATGTATTTAACTCTTTCTGCCTCGAATTACGAATTTTAAAAAAAATCTCCTCAAAACTTTTTTCTTTTACGTTATAAAAGCAGATTAGAAGTTTTGTACAATAAAAATATAAAATTAAAAGACAATTAGCTAATTAGAGCTAATAAACTGAATCCATACTTTTAAGTACCGTAGGGTAAACGAAAATATTTAGCAAATTCCCATCGGAAAATAATCACCTACTTTTATTTTATTTTTTTCTTTTAAGTATCGTTTCCTTATGGATCAATTTTAATAAAAAATATGCCGAAAAGTGTAGATCATTAACAATTTATTTAAATGATAGTTACATGCCAAAGTTTTTTATTTAAAAATTAAATAGAAAATAAATAATTAAAAAATATATTGAATGTGGTAAATTTTATTTAATAATAATGAAGGAGAAACGAATTCTATAACTTTTCCTTCTGAAATAAAATGTAATTTACATTATTAAACTGGGGTTTTAGAACAGTAACAATAAAGGAGAATCATCGTATGCCAGGAATGTGTTCGAACCCACGTTCTCTTTTCAGAACCAGAATTCCTTTTTCTGGTGCATCAGACCACTCGGCCATCTTGATTTCGTTCATCCTTCCTCTGAAACGAAAAACAGGTTTTTCACTCCGTTTAGCGCAAAAAAGCACCATAAAATGGCGATTGCGCATACTCAAATCAGCTGAAATCGGTCTTAAACTTCTGCTAATGTATTCTACTTAATATATAGATAATGTGCTTTCTTCCTCTCGAAGAAAGATGTCCCTCTCCCTTCTTTTTGTCTTGTGCACTGCATGCAGCTGTTTCCTATGCAGCAACCGGTATTAGTACGCTGTCATGTTTATTAGTGCCTTGTGGTTTTATGACTTAATTATTAAATTATAAATTCGAATTTTTGATGTTTTTATGGCTTAATTTATATTTTACTATAATACCTACAAAAATTCTCCATTTGTGTCGCAACTGTACGTGAAAGAAATTTTTGAGTAGTTTGCCCGAAATAAAAATAAAAATAAAACATTAGGAATACGATTTATATTAAAGAAAAAATCATTGCAGGCTTGTGTTATTCTTCTATTCTTAAACTAAAAATTAATACATTCACAAATGTTTCCTAGTCCCAACGATACTTAAAGTACCACTTCAACAAAACTTTAAAAATAATGTAAAATGACATATATTTTTTAATATAACAAATAATATTATTTCACTGGCTTTCAAAAATAAGAAAGAAATATATAATGGACTTACCTTTTATTGTTGAGATATTTCACAGCAGAAACTTAATAACGCTCATCACACGACAAGAAGCTAAAATGAGATACATAGGCGGGAAAATATGCACCACAAACCTTTTTTTTTTATCTCATTGAACTACTAATACTATCTATCGATGATAGAGAGAAGTATTCAACATTGATCCTGAAGCGCACCTTTGGTGATGGATGAATAAGCAATTTTTATAACAGCATGATTCTACTTTTACTTTAAAGCACCGTCGCGTCGGAGCAAAATGCGCTAATGGAATTTCTAACTTTGAAGCAAATATGATTTTGATATTTTTATAATAAAAGTTTACGTGTCCTAAAGAACTCTATAGAACAATTTTAGAGTCATACTCCTATTACAACACAAGCTATACCTGTTTTATAAATATCTATCAAACACTTTACAGGATTTAGCCACGTGATTATTCATGATATTCCTTTTTTTTTTTTTTTTTTTTGCACATATTTGTAGTTAAAATTATTTTTTTGATAATTAATGCATTTAAGCAAAATCGTACATTTAAATTTATTGAGTATATTACTTCTGACAACATATGAAAAAATGATGGAAAGAATTAAAAATAACAGTAACAAAAAGATTTCAGAATAAAAAAAAATACTTTCGATTAATTGCTCCTAACTTTTATTTAAAAAAAAAAGAAAGAAAGAAAAGTAAAAGAAAAGAAAGAATTCGAGATACTGAGTCGCCAAAAATATTTGGAAAAAAGCAGTTTTTGATATTTTGGATAATTTTTGAAAGTTTATAAATTCAAAAACAGGCGAAAAGAAAATTTTGAAATAGCAATATTTTCATTCTGCAAATGACAGGAAAGAAATGTAAAAAAGTAACTAATTATATCAGTTCTGAAAGTTATATTATCTTATTGATTTCAAACATAACAGCCACGTACTTAGATACTGCATAATGAGTAGGTAGTTACGTCGTAATATAATGTAAGAGGTTAATAATGAATTAAAACAATAACATTTGTTTGCCAATATTCTATTTTGTTAAGGACATGCTGATACAATGTAAAAATAATTATTTATGTTTTGGGACGCTGCCATCATTCTTTAAATGAATATTTAAATAGGGAATTACAAAGAAATAATTCCATTGCTACTTTATCAGTGTCAACTCAGATAATTTTACAAATATAAACGGCCTTTTACATCTTAATAGCAGTGATAATTACTTGTATTATCGGTAAATAAATATGTGTAAGAACATGCCAGCGACAATGCGAGGGGAGAAGTATGTCGTGGATATTTTTCCTTCGAGATTATTCAGTGCAATACAATGCTATATTTGTTGTTTCATCCATTTATTGATTTTAATACATACGGCTTTTTAGGTGCGTTCGTAAATATATAATAAATACGTAGCACCTATTGTCGTCGTCTGGTCCGTCTGTCCGTCCGTCTGTCTGTCTGTCCATCTGTCTGTCCGTCTGTCTGTCCGTCTGTCTGTCTGTCCGTCCGTCCATTCGCATATAACAACGCAGAAACTACCCAATCGAATGGTTTGAAATTTAAGATATATTATCTTCGCAGAATTTTCCAATTTTATGAAAATCGAATCAAAACTTTAGAAGATATTAATAAAAACATTTATTAAGAAATTTGAATTTGTAAAAAAATCGGTGCTCTCTTGTTATAGGAGCTTCCGAGGTTTAATCGTCAAGCGACCTAGATACTTATTTTATGACAGAAATTAATCTGCAGACGATATAATTCCTTTCACAAAATTAAAAATCATCAAGATCTGAATATTTATATAACTAGCTATAGTACGAACGCACCTCATTTGTCACGTTTGACGTACAATTTCCAACTTTTTTCTTTTGTTTTGTTTTAGTCGTAATGTCTAAGAGATGCATAATAATTCTCACAATGTCATTTGGAAAATGTACCTTGTCGAACAAAAGTATAATCAAAATCCATTCACTATTATGAGTTTATCATGTTATATTTCGGCACACCCACGCACCTATGTATACACACAGCAGTGAAACTGAAAAACTTTATGATTTATTATTATTAAAGTCGATTGAAGTTACTTAGACCTGCAATGCTCAACGCATGTTGAATCTTTAAAAGTCAGTACACAAGTTAAGATAAAACAATATAAATTTATTAAATAACAAATAAGGCCGTAAATGAAGTGAATACACTATTAGTCAGTTGCTGAAATCAATTTAAATTCACTGAGCACACGTCTGATCTAATTTAGAATCTGTTTAATTAATCAAATTAACATTTAACATTAGAACAAACTTTCACTTTCACTTTCACTTCATTGAATGGGAGCTACGCCAGCTTCAAAGAGATTTTTCTTTTTATCTGAGACCAACACTTTTATAAAAAAAATCCCTGACGGCTCGGCCTACAGGCACAGGTAGATTTCGAAGACGCAGACCGTGGGGCGCCTGTTTGTCGGGAATTGCGGAAGAAATGACCTTTTTGCGATGATGCGGCAGTTGGAACCGCCTACTTCGAAACCTAACTTGTTTGCAGGCAGAGCCAGCAGGGATTTTTTTTTTTTTTTTTTGCTATAAGAGTTGGTCCTATAAAAAACTTCTCAATGTAAAAGTTTTAGATAATATTAAGAGGATTTATAATAAATTTAAGCAGATTTGAAATCTTGGGAATTGACGAAGTTATGAATTTTTTTCTTCTAACCCCCCCCCCCCCCCCCCCATTGGCAATTTTTAATTATATCAAAAATCAGTCATACATAAATTTTCGGCCCTTCTCCTAGAAGTAATAATAACTTTAAACGGATTCGATACGTATCATAATTAAGAAATTATGGGTTTTTTTCTGTTTTCACAAAAATCCCCTCCATCCCCCCCCCCTTGGTTCGATTTTGCCCATTAACGAACTTGACCGAGATTTTATGCCCCTTGATTTTATTTATCAGTTTCGAAAAGATACGGGAGTTGGAACCGCCTACTCCGAAAAATAACTTGTTTGCAGGCGGAGCCGGCAGGGATTTTTTTTATTTATTTATTTAATTTTTTTTTTGCTATAACGGTTGGTCCTATAAAAAACTTGTCAATATAAAAGTTTTAGATAATATTAAGAGGATTTATAATGAATTTAAGCGGATTTGAAATCTTGGGAATTGACGAAGTTATGAATTTTTTTCTTCTAAAACCCCCCTCTCCCCCCCCTTAAAGCAATTTTTAAGTATATCAAAAATCTGTCATACATAAATTTTCGGCCCTTCTCTTAGAAGTAATAATAACTTCAAACGGATTCGATACGTATCATAATTAAGAAATTATGGGTTTTTTTCTGTTTTTACAAAAAGCCCCCCCCCCTTGGTTAGATTTTGCCCATTAACGAAGTTGACCGAGATTTTATGCCCCTTGATTTTATGTATCAGTTTTGAAAAGATGCTGCAGTTGGAACCGCCTACTTCGGAAAATAACTTGTTTGTAGGCGGAGCCGGCAGGGATTTTTTTGGTTTTTAATTTTTTTTTTGCTATAACGGTTGGTCCTATAAAAAACTTGTCAATAAAAAGTTTTAGATAATATTAAGAGGATTAATAATAAATTTACGCGGATTTTATATCTTGTGAATTGACGAAGCTATGATTTTTTTCTTCTAAACCCCCCCTTTTTCCCCCCTTGGGGCCATTTTTCATAATATCAAAAATCTGTCATACATAAATTTTCGGCCCTTTTCCTAGAAGTAATAATAACTTTAAACGGATTCGATACGTATAATAATTAAGAAATTATGGGTTTTTTTCTGTTTTCACAAAAAGCCCTCTCATTCCCCCCCCCCCCCCTTGGTTCGATTTTGTCCATTAACGAACTTGACCAAGATTTTATGCCCCTTGATTTTATGTATCAGTTTGGAAGAGATTTATGGAGAATTTTTCCAGTTATCGTGTTCATAAAAAAGGGACATAGATAGATAAAGTTTTGAACTGGGGGTGGTTTTGGGTTCTGGGAGTCATGATCGGCGTAGATCTGCAAAATTTTTTCAAAATTTCCAACTTAGGTGAGAATGTAATAGGTAGTATTTCTTACGAAATCTACCTAAAAGTTTATTTAATCCGACAGAGCACCCCAGTGACAGAAGGCGTTGCAGAAAACACCATTGAAGCTTTCAAGCTACCTGGCTTAAATACTTTTTCAACCGACCACGTTTTAAACCACATTTGCACGTATTGAATTTTCCTTCGGAACATTTTTTTTTTCTACGAAACGCATACTGAGAGAGGACCTATAGAATAGAGTATCTTTCACACTGTCAACCTTTTCAACTGTCCCAACCTGGAAGTTTGGGACATACCGTTTTACATGTTATTTACAATGTTGAGTTGCAATATTCAGCAAAGAAGTTTTGATCAAGTGATATATGATAATAAAACTCACCAGTCATTAAATAATAAATTAAAATCATTAAAGGATTATTTACTTAAAATATTCACATAATCATTGGTAATTATCATAATCGAGCTATTTTTACTAATAAATTGTTACTTGTTATCATATTATTTATTCATAGGTGCATATTAATAGATTATTAACAGGTATTGAAAATACAAATTTTCTTGTATTGAGTACCTTATGCTGTTTATAACTTGACTCATTATTATGAGTCCCAATCTTCTCCCTTCCTGTCTTGTAGTTTTACATTTACGGTTTGTTAAGTTTGGGATTATAATTAGATTTTTAACACTTAATAGTATGATAAATGTGTGTATTTTAAAAAGTTTACACTTTAAAAGTATGTGTAATCTTTATGCTAAAAAAATCCTGTAAATCTATACAATAAAGTTACTGCTACGTTGTCCAAACAAATAAAGTGATGTAAATTCCAGTCTGTTCATCGCATGAATTTCACATTACGCTCAGCAGTAGATTGGTCTGCCATTCATCCCTACCTATGAGTATTTACTGTTTGTTTGCACTATAACTCCTTAAACATAACAACATAAGGTGTCTGAAAGTGCGCCATGTACAAAGGTGCCCCATACTCCCCTAACATTTTTTCCCTTCTACATTACTATTGCTCCAGCAGATTATTTTTAAATGAATGACGAGGATTATAAGAAAAACTGTGCATCGGATCATATCAACAATATACCATCAAATAAACGTGTATGACATAGAAAAAAAAGTGTTTATTTTAAATACAAAGTACGAAAAAACTTATTAATGATTAGCGTAGCATTAAACACAGTTCAGATTAGGAAGTAATATTTGTATAGGCAGTCATCCTTTTTTAGCTGCTTTATTAAAAGATTCGAAGTTTGAATGCTAATTTAAGACAGTCTAATGAAAACGTTAAGGTTTCAAATATAGAATGACATTTAAAGATTATATCATTTTTCTAGTTGTCTTCTTTATGATTTTGATGTATATCGAGGCCATTCGTGTCATCAAACTTTTCTGAAACACAAATGGGAAGAAATCCAAAATTTATGTCTGGAGCAGTTCTTAAAGAATTAGAGTGGAAATTTCGTAAACATACAAACTCATCACCATTTTTTACGTAATCCTAAAAACTAAGTCAGTAAGTTTGGACAACTTCTCTTGAAGTTGGTTTATATATACAAGAGAACTTAATGCTAAATTAATATTGTTACGTAAAGAAAACAAACGCGGACAAAGAAAGAAATTTAAAACTGCTTTCTTGAATGCATGATTTTACTTAAATGAAGTAATACTTTGATAGTGTTTACAAGATGTTTATGACATGTTTAATTTTTTAGCAACTAAATTTTTTACGGTTTCATTTTTATTTATCATATTAAATTTCATGTTTATCCGAAGTAATATTCAATTTTAAGACGTTGTAAATTTGGGTTTTCAATTTCAAAATATTGTGCATTATGCATGTTTAATTATTAATAAACTTTTTTCAAGATGAGTATTTTATTTCTACGATTTATTCTTCTACCTATTTTAAAATAATCTCTGGAAAGTCTTCACGTAGATTATTCATACTTAGAATATAGTAGGTAAAAAAGCAACATAAAATCGGTAAAATTTAAGATGGTTCTGATAAAAATATTTTTTCCGCTTAGTGGTCAACTATATTTTTTCTTTTTTGTAGCGAACTACAACTACAACTACAACTACTTTAAATGAAATAACTACAACTGCGATACTATTTGTTCAAAAAAGTAGCGGCTGCAAATTACTTTTCGTAGTCACTATTTCGCTAGTTTCAGATTTTATCAAATAACTTAATCTACATTCGAAATTGATGACACGGATTAAGTAATGCAGTGGCCCCTTGTATATCATGTCTATTGGAATACAATCAAATAAGTGGGATTTATCTGAGAACATTAAAAAATGAACATACAAGATAACATAAAAGAAAATGTTGGAAAATAAGAAAGTCCGCCTACAAAAATTGAGGAGGGAAGTCTGTTAGTATCCCAGTAGTGGTCCTATACAAGCAGGTAAGGCTACTCTGCACTTTCTATCATATAATATATTTATATGATAGAAAGATCTCCTTTATTTTCGGTAGGCTTTCTTTAAATTTCTGTATAAAGTGATTTCTTGTTTTTCGTATCAATGCAAAGTGGCCTTACCTGCTTGCGTAGGTACTATTTTCGTGTTATAGTGACAGACCTTCCGCTTCAAGTTTTGTAGGTGCACTTTGTGGGATTCCACGTTGGATATCAAAACACGCATAGAATCTGCATAATGATTGTATATTAGCTTTCTTGTTAAATGGGCAAGTTTGAAAATTACAAAGTAATTATCATTGACTTGTTGTTCGACTTATGTACCTAATTCTTTCAAATACTCGTTATAAGTCGACCAGGGCAGTTCAATATTAATTTCGTCTGTCGTAATATCAAACAATAATAATTCTTTAAATAAATTCCAAAAGAAAAAACACGACATTAAAACATAAAGATATAATAATGAGTAAGTAGACAAATGTTGCCAGCAAGAAAATTACTTTCTGTAGTGTATCAGCAGTTAGTTTTACCAGCAAGTGTCAATTGAAAAGGCTATGCCGCCACACGATGCGTTGCTAAACACTGCATCTGAGATTTGTCGTTGGCATTCGCAAATTGTTGCACAGAACAGACCTTGCACAAAAGATGCCAATTACGATCACGTGATTTGTAGAATACCATTTTACCTAAAGTAGCGTTAAAGGTAACATCAGTGCCCGTTACGAACTACTGATTTCCTGTATCGTGCTTTTTTCATCGTATTTTTTTAAAATCTATCGCATTACACAACAAACTACAAGAAAAAGTACTGACTACTATAGTTTCGCTACTTCTGACAAGAGTCCTGCATCGGGACGGGTAACCCAATTTTACCCCAAACCCAACCTGACCCACAGTTCGGGTCGAGTTGAGGCTATTTCTTTTCGTTGCGCATCGGGTTCGATTCAGGTTGACTTTAATTGTTCGTGTTGGGATTTGAGTCTTGGGGTCGGGGTCGGGGTCGGGTTGGTCCGATTTAAAAAGAAAGTCTAGAATATTTATTCAGATGAAAATATATATATGAACATTAATGGGTATTCATGTATATGTGTTCATTTTTCAGCATAACGGATAAAATTGATATTAGACATGTAACTGTAGACTATGTTTATAATTGTATTAAAATATGGATTAATTTTCTTCCATTTCATGTTCGGATCGGATTTCGAATTGACGAAATTTGTTTTGTTAGGTTTGTGTATAACCGCGCAGGACTCTATTTCCAACCACTGTCTCCGCTCAACAACATGAAACTTTCTGGCACATTTATGAAATCATTTTTATATGCAAAAGCATAATATTTGAAGATATGTCTAATGCAGTGATTTGGAATCAAACAGCAGCTTTTATTTTTCGATAAATGTATTACATCTCGAGTTATATTCTACTGTTCCTCGATGACGACTTTTTCTGAACTGCTGTTTCTCTAACATCGATTCACGCCCCCCCCCCCCAAAAAAAAAAAAAAACAGTAAAAAACTTTAACGCTATTTTCTGAAATATCCGTTGACTTTATAGAAGAACAGAAAACAATATTCGATTTATTTGTATCTGACTAAGAATACTTCAAGTTCCATGCATATAGCAATAAAAGTGAGTTCAGGAATAAATCAGAAATTAGCCATAGTAAATTTGAGCTTAATTTTCCTTAATAAACATAGTTAAAATAAAGGCGTCGTTGAAAATCAACCTGATAAAAGTTGGAGACACATAAATGCGATTAAAAATTATGTACGGTATTAATTATGAATATATTTATTATAGTAAATTATGTATCGTATTTATTAAATTATTTAAAATTATTTATTGGTTTATACCAATCTGTTCAATGCACTCTCCTTTAATACTTTTCTAATAAACAAATATCTTTTATTTAGCAAATTCACAAAAAATAGAATTATTTAACAAAACACGTGTAATATGTTCTTTCATAACTCAAAAATCATTTCTTATCTTAAGTAAAAAGTATCGTTTTAAAAAATGAAAGGAAAGGTTTTGACGGCCAAGTTTATACATAAAAAACTGGTGCTGATAGTTTCATATCAAGCTTTTCATGCCTTTTCTTGGCACAGTTGCAACTTTCAGAAACACATTTTTAATGTCTATTTCAATGTGATTTTTCGTCTAAAGAATGAAAAATGATTGTATATTATGCGTAAAGTGAAAAGAACCATGCGATATAATCACATTAGGAAAATTTCTAAACAACCAACTGTTATCGTTTTGTTCAGACTTGAACAAAAGTGTTTTGTTAGAAAATTTTTAATGGAATATTTTAAAGCTATTTCCTGACTAAGTGTCATGCATTAAAATTCTGTTTATTTTGCAATATTTTATTTCGCCACTTTTTTGTAACTTTGCCAGAGATATTTATTTGGCATACTGTTTTCAACTTCGTTAGCAATAATAAAATACCAGATAGTACCCGTCAAGATTTGACGGTAAATAACTTGAAAGTTCCATTAGAAATATTCTTTTATTTTTAATTAGCTGTTTTAAATTAATTAAGTATTGAAAATTTTATGAATTCTTGTATTGTGTAAGCGATTTCTATAGACATAAGACGATAGATTGTGTTGTCAGTCCAGCCTACTCAACTAATGAAGTTAAATAATTTTAAGCTTGTAATTTACATCATGTTATACTTGAATTAATTTAGTAAGAATTTAACTAAAAATATTAATTGAATGATTTATTTTTATTTACCGCAGTCTCAATTTTTTAAATACAAATATCAATATTTAGTATTTTTTAATTTTTTTAAATTACGCGACCTTTAAAAATTTTCATTACTTTTATTTTTATCAGCCTGACTCTAAAACCCAGATAAACCATGGATATCAAGGTGATTTCTTTTATAATTCGTATATGGATATTTTTGCTTCTTTCTTTTTTCTCATCTTTTTTTCTTTTTTTTTTAAGGAGAATAATCGTATACTTTTCTTAGTTATAGAAATATATCTTATTGATAATGGTCATACAAAATTTGTCTGTTGTTAAATTTTATTACCCCAGTCCCAATATTTTGAAAAAAAAAATAACAATATTTAGTATTTCTGATTTTTTTTTTTAACTACACGACCTTTAAAAATTTTCTTTAAAATATTTTTTAGTATTTCTGATTCTAAAACCTTGAATTTAAAATTAGCTGTTTGCAGCTAACGATTTATAATATATATTTTTTAATTGCTTGAATTTATATTTTCATTTACACACATTATTTAATTGTTAAATTATGGATTTCAAGCTAATTTAGAGTTTCTGTAGGAATATTTTTCCTTCTTTTTGTTTTCTCTCCTTTTATTATTCCTTTTTTACGAAAAATAATCACATACTTATCTTATTATATATGTATGACATCTTGATAACGGTCATACCAAATGTAGTAAAAATTGTAGACCAGTTCAATTTATTTAATCGATAATTACATGCACGATCTTTTAATTTAAATACTTTTAATATAAATTTAGCAATTAAAACAAAATATTCTTGGGTGTTAAATTTTAATTATAAAGCATTCGAATAAAAAAAATACAAATTATATAACTTATCCTTCTGAATTAAATATGGCATTATTAAAATGAATTATGTATTGCCAATAAAATAAGAAAAAAACATTCTGTCCAAAGCGGGTATCGAACCGACACAATAAGAACAGAGAATCACCTCGTCTTATACCACTCGGCTACCTTTTTCTCGTTCGAGTCTACTCTAAAATTGGTTAGGTTCTAGATTCTAAGTTTACGCATGCGCAAATGGGTCGTTTTTCGTCAAAAGTGGATTTGATGGAAATCCCTTTTCGTTTTAATATATAAGATTATTTTATTTTCACTTTTTTTTATTATGAAATTATGAACGAATAGATTATTATGATTGGTTTTGAAAATGAAAATAAAAACTGTCAAATAATAAGAAACAGGGAATTTATACACGGGAAAAAATGTTTCAAATAATTCCTATAAATACTTTAATAATTTTAATATTTAAGCAAGGTGTGGCACGTGTGCCAGGTAAGCATAGTGGAAAGAAATAAAAATATGGAAAACATAACATCTCAAATAAGAAAAATAAATTGTATGTAATGGAATTACAGAATATTAAAACCAATAGAGATGACTAGGAAGCAGAGCCTCGAAGCGAAAACCGCTATTTTGACGTAACGAATACCGGAATTGAAGCTAAAGTGTTTTTGAAGTTCTGGAACAGAAATGAAATTATTTTTCTGCTCCAGAACCGAAATGTCAAATATATATTTATATTTATATTTAAACCAAATTTATAAAATTTCACGTATTTAAAAGACAAAATACAATCCATTAACATTATATATCTCTGATCATTAATTTTTTGATATAAGGAATGTCAAATGTTTGAATAAAACATTATGTATTCTGAAAATGTCTAAACTTCCAAAAATAAAAAAAATATTTATTAATTAAAATACAGGAATGAACAGCGTCGTTTCAAAAACCCAACGTACCAACCCGAAGAACGAGCCCAATAACAACAGTGTCTCTTCTTTCTTTCTAGTTTCAAAACTTGACATATTTTTACTTTCTTCTATCTTTACAAGAAGAAAGTATTGGATTCATGAAAATTTTCGACTTCCGGTTTTCGACGGATTTATACGTTTTAGAAGGTCCTGAGCACGATTTGACTGTTTTTAGAAAATGTCTGTCTGTGAGTCTGTCTGTCTGTCTGTCTGTATGTAACACAAAATTTGTGGGCGCTCTATCTCAAGAAATAATGCTCGGAATTTAATAAAACTTTAGATTCAGTTAGTCCCTGATATAAATTGGTGCTGATTAGTTTTTGGTAAAAATCGCTCAGCAGGTGGCGCTGCTATGCAGCATTTTTCGCGATTTCCGCAATAGCTTTATCTCAAGAACTAATGCTCTGAATTTAATAAAACTTTATATTCAGTTAGTCTCTGATATAAATTGGTGCTGATTAGTTTTTGGTAAAAATCACCCAGCAGGTGGCGCTGCTATGCAGCATTTTGCAGGATTTACACGATTTTAGCGATAGTGATATCTCAAGAAATATTGCACGGAATTTAATAAAACTTGAGTTTCAGTTAGACCTTGATATAAATTGGTGCTGATTCTTTTTAGTGTATGCGAAACCTGTGTGAGATAGAAGAAAGTTTTGGGATTGACACATCCGTCTAGTTTAAGACAGGATTCGGAATTTTCATTAGAGTCTACACTTGTCACGCGACAACATCTACAGCTAATGTTAAATCAATGGATCCGTTCTTTGAAAATTTCTCGTCTGCATTTCAATATTTATAAACGACTCTTTCTGTATAAAATATCTGAGGTCTATGTCTAACGTTGTATCTTTATACTTCATTTTATTTAAATTGCAGTTTCAGTCTGACGATATTTTCATTTTTCAAACCATGCAACCAATTTTTTTTTTCCAAAATTAAAAGTGACCCCAAAATAAAACTGAAACAAAAACAAAACAAACAAAGTACAAAGCTACAAAACTAGACTTCGACCTGATAAATGCAAAAATAATCATCTAAAAATACTGAAATGCAAACGAGAAATTTTAAACGAACACCTCCATTTTTTTTTTAACATTAGCTTAGGAATTTTTATACTGACTAGTGTAGGTTCTTACGGTTAAGAAGAGACTTAATTGAATATAAATTCTTAACCACCTATATATTTTTTTTTAAATGTAAGATTGTGGAGAGGGCCTAGAATGAAAAGAAATTAAGAATTTTGTAATTTGGCATGATATTTGTATTAGCTTCAGTGCACATCTTTTGAAAATTTATTGTAATCAGGAATTTGAACTTGAACCGAACAGAAAACCCGAAAAAAAATGTTATTTGTGTTGGAACAAAAATCGGAAATTGAGACGAAAATTTTTATTTTTAAGGGAACGATAACCGGACATAAAATATTAATGTTCGAAGCCCTGCTCAAAAATGCCCCCATTGTTAAAGAATGTTATTGTTGCCCGAAGCCTCAAATGAATCAATAATGGATTATGTCTATCTGATCTCATTCACGCCTTCATTACGGTGTCATAACGATACGACTCATGGCCGATCTTTATAAATTTCTTGATTAGTTACGTAACGAGGGTGTTCTTTTAAGCAACTAATCAAGAAAGTAACTAATCAAAAAATTTCTAAATCTATTGCCAAGCACTCTTGGGATTCCGGCCATTGTTTTAATTTTAAAAATGCTAAAATTATCTTTAATGCCAATAGTATCTCTGAATTGGACTTTCTTGAAAATTTAGCCATTTATCTTAATCGTGAAGTTATTGTTAATGATAAATCTGATTCCACAATGCTCTCTGCTGCTTGGAAAAACCTTTTCAGTACTACCATATAATGTATTTGTGTATTAATTAATATTAGTCTGTTTTTATATATATATATTATATTTTATTTACTTATTTATTTCTTAATTTCACCTGTTCCCATATTTTAATATATATGTGTGTGTTTTATTTTTTATTTTATTTAATTTTATTTTCATGATTTTTTTTTCAATTTTTTCCTTATTCTCCTTCTACCTTGTGTTCTATTTATTGTTTTGATTTTACTCTTCTGTGATTGGCTGTTGTCTTCTGTTTTTCTATTGGTTGTCGATTCCTACTTTCCTATTGGCTGTTTCTTCAGTTTGTTTCCTTTCCCTTATCTCTCACTTCAGTATTGCTGCTGCTTTCATAGTAGAAGCACGTCTTTTTTTGCTCCTGACGAAGAAAGACTCTGATCTTTCGAAAAGCCTAGCGCCTTTAATAACTTTTTGATGGTGTTTTAAGAAGATCTTTTAGTTCATATTGTTTCACACCAGTTTCAACTTATTTTCTTTTATAGTACAAGAGTTATTATAGTACTTACCCCCCCCCCCTTTCTGTATCTCGATGGAATACATTAACTACGCATGCATATGATTTAACCTTAAAACCATTATTTGGGATACATTAACTACGCATGCATCTGATTTAATCTTAAAACCATTTGAAACACAGTGAATTAATGTCAGAAAACCTCTTTATAAATATGCATCTGAAGTGTATGATACTCTGTCTGAAATGTGTAACAATTCTTCAAAACTGGCAGAACAATCCAAATATTAGGCAAAATATCTAATTAAAAAAATACTACATTTGCATTTATTTGAATTTTATTCTATTTAATAGAATTTTATATAATATTTTATATGAAGTGAACTTTACCAATAAAATGCATTAATCTTCATCTAAGAATATTCAATTTACTTTAGATGTACTGAATGATTAAAATTAGACTGTAACTGAATATAAGGCTAATGAAATACTAGAATGTTCACAAACCTCTAGAATGTTCAAAATTAATTGCAGCAAATTTTTCTTTTTTAGTGGATCACTGGGGATAACATAAAAAGACAATACAGTTTGATAAAGTTGAATATATTAGTTCCTGAAATATCATTTAGAGCAATTTTCTTTCCTCGGCATAATCAATCAAAAATTAACTTCATTACAGGAAATGTTTATTTAAAGAACATGAGAATTTTTTTTCATTTTTACATAAGGTAGATGAACCAAAGGTGGCCATAGTTAAGCTTTGAGGATTTTTATAATTTTATGGTTGGGTGTATGTGGCTGAATTTTTGTTTGTAAAATTTTACACTTATCTCTAACGCATATCAAGTACACTTTTCTTTGTAAAATAAAATTTAATTACTTTTATAATACAATTTAAAAATTGTAGTTTATGGGCCACCTTTGGCGCATAGTGTTCCAAAGATGGCAGGTGTATTGAAATCCCTTTTAAAATGTGAAAAAATGCTCGGCAAAATATTTTGCTTACTATTATGCTCTGATAATCCTTTCTTTCTTTCAATATCTTTCGAGTTTTTCTTCTTAATCTTCTTATCTTATGACACGAAAAGACCTTGAAGCACTTTTTGTGCATGGTAGTTCAGGGATTTTCTTCTGTGAGTTACTGACATCGTTTGAGTGATCTATGGTGTTGACAATAAATAGTAATAAGTTTTTCAGATATTTATTTAAAAATTTTGAAAATCACCCTTACTATACTGATTTCCACGTTTGTTTTCTAAGGTGGCCCCCTTGGGAACATGCGTATGGTCGCCATTTGCACTGCATAAAAGTATTAATCTGATACATTTCTTAGAATTGAAGTAAATGTGGTTAAAGAGAAAGAAATAAGCTTTCAGAAAACGTATCATAACTCAAAGTTCTAAGAATTTAAACACGTGGAAATTAAAATATCTTCTTACCTGAAAATTAGAACGACTACTCCTCAAAAGTGAAATCACTGCATAAAATGTCGAAGGATCAAGGTGATCTCTTTAAATTCAGCCACTTGCACTGCAGATACATAATTAACAATGCAGTAGCACCATTTTGTGATTAAAAATTAAATTAATTCTACTTTTGAAGGGTGGGAACACTGACCACCTTTGGTTCACCCACCTTATGTTAAGGACTTCATAAAATATAGAATATTTATTATCTTGTTGTAAGGAATTACAACATACATTAATATATGATAATCAAACAAACATTGACGTAGACAATTCATACGAAAAAATTTACATTATCGACCATTATTATCTTTTTTTATAATTACTGTTCCGTAATTTTATTTTAGTCATTGCCGGTATTTGTAACATCTGAGGAATGACCTTTTTCTATGCTTATCATTATTAAAAGCTACTAACACTTAACACTGCACAGCGAGCGGTATGAAACAAATTTTCAAATCTTTCCATTATACCAATAGAATCGGATATTTTGGATCAACTTGATATTGTCATTAATGAAATAGATAAAAGTTCAATTCACTAAAGTTTTTGTTGTTGTTGTTTTGTTTTTTGGTTAAATATTTATTAACACCCTCCCCTTTTTTAACAAAATAAGGTTTCTAATTTATATACTTTTAAATATTTTGTCTTTAGCAATTCTTCTTTTAGCCATCTCTGCTAATTACAAATGACAAAAGCGATTTTATTAATCAAATAAAATATAATTTGGTTATGTGCCAAAAATATTTACCATTTGTGCTTTCGAAATACTATTAATCTATGTAACACTATTTAAGGTACTTTTTTTTTTCTTTTCTACACATAAGATATATTATTTTCTTAATAGTTATTTTTATACTTTCCTTGTATGTTTTCTTCGTGTTTTTTTTTTTTTTTTTTTTTTTTTTTTTTTTTTTTCACATTTTGTTAGTAATTTATGTTTATTGTTCAATAAACTTAACATTAATATTAATACTTACCATATTTTATTTTCACTCACTGATAAATTTTTATAAATTGAATTTTTTCTTTTGGAGGGAATAGGGCTAGGGGGCACCAAATGAAATTCTGAACACATGTGCTGGACATTATTGGCATCTGACGATTAGCTTTATGTAGTATTTTTAATGTTACTTGCTGATTAAAACTAATTAATAACTTAAAAAAAAGAAGAAGAAACCGAAAGAATGACAGGAAAAATTTCTAAACATAATTTATTTACAATCAAACAATTTTGCTTAACATAAAGGAGTATGTATCCAACGATAAAGTAATGATGTGATATATCAAAAATTTATATTTTTATTTAAAGAAAAAGCCTTTTTGTTTATTTAAAAAGAATGAATTTGTTTATTTCAAATTTCTCCTGTTTTGGTTACTTTGAAAATTTTTATCTCAAAAAACCCCGTTTTTTATCAGGTGTTTTTCCGTCTTTGCAAATCTACTTCTGTGAGTTAGATCATATATTTTCTTGTAATATAGTTTGTTATTATTTTTTGCTTCATTTTTAATTGAAACGTGAATAAAAGATAGTTGATTTTCATAAATGTTTTAAGTAATTTAAATGCTGAACTTCATAGGAATTTGGACATATATAATTTTAATTTTAAACAACTAAATAGTGAAATAACGAATTTACAAAACAAATTTATTATTACATATGTTGATAAATCACCAAACAATTATGCTTTCATCTGCAAATATTATTATTCGCAGTTAATAACTAAAGCTATAAATACAAATTTAAACTTTAAAATAACTAATCTAGATAAAATCATTAATAATCGACATATATTTCAATTTTATAAATTACTAAAAATTAAAAACTATAACTTTAATTATCCATACATAGTTGTTATACCTAAATTCCACAAAACTCCTTTAAAATTTAGAACTGTAACAATCGGTTGTAATACTTATAACAATAATGCAAGCAAATTTTTATTAAGTATTCTCACTAAATTGTTTGAACTTACAAAACAAAAAGATAATTTGTATAGCATAAAAAATAGTTTTCAACTTGTCAATAATATTAAAAATTTAAATAACATAAAATACATGAAGACGTTTGATTTTAATGACTTATTTAATAACATTGATATTAACGATATGTTCAAGATAGTAAATTTATTATATAAGGAATACAAGGATTCTATTAAATTAAAAAATAAAATTTCGTTAAATTACTTTAAAACATTAACTAAATTTATTCTCCATTATAATTATATTGTTTTTAATGATACTATATATATACAAAGCTGTGGACTCCCTCAAGGTGGCATTGTTTCTTCAATTCTTGCAGAATTGTATTTATATTATTATGAACGTAACTCTAATATTGCTAATTGTAAAATATACCGTTATATAGATGACATTATTGTCTTCTATTTTAATAGTAATTCAAATTATTTATTACCTATAAAATATCATAAAAATTTAACTTATAGTTTCAATGTTATGGCAAATAATGAAATTAATTTTCTTGATCTTAAGATAATTCTTAAAGATAATAAACTTTTGTTTGACATTTATGACAAGCGAAATGATTTTACTTTTAAGGTTAACTTATTTACTAACTATTTGTCATGTATACATAAATCAGTATTTGTAAATATTTTACTAAATTTTGCACATAGAATTAATAATCTTTGTTCAAATAACTTTAAAAATCAAAATTTAAAACATATCCTTCAAATTGCACAAGTTTATGGATATCCTTACTATTTAGTTAAATCAATTTTACACATATAAATATAGATTTAATTTGGGTTAAATGTCTGTATTTTTTTTTTTTTTTTTTTGTTAAAATCTCCTTGATAAAAATGATAATCAACTTTTGATTGTTGATATATTTGGCTTAACTATGAATCCTATTGTGTGCGTTGCTGCATAGGATTATCCTAGTTTTATGTCATTCATATTTTAAAATTTAACGTTAATTTTCAACTTTTGACTGTTGATATATTTCGCTAAATTATAACTCATATTAAGAGCATGTGCTGCATAGGATCATCTTAGTTAAAAGTCATTCATAAATTAAAATTTACATGCGGGCAAATTCTATAATTGTTGTTATGATTATATGGAGTTAATATTATTGGGGTTGTAACAAAAGTTAAAATTATCAAGGATGTTACAATGGGTTAATCAATACAATATAATATTAATATGTTAAACATATTTAATTTTAGTAAATATTAAATATTTATTAAATATAGTACACTAATAAACATATCTCTTAGTTTTATATTATTTATTTTATTTTATTATTAGATCATTTAATTTAATTAATATTTATGTTTTTTATATATTTTTTTTTCATGGTAGATATTATTTAAATAGCTGGATTTAAATTATAATAAGTGCATTACCATATTGAATAATCTATGTTATTTCTAAGTATAATACTAATTTATAAAATGAAAGCATCATATGGATTCTACATTAATGTTTGGGTTAAATTAAGATATATTTTAAATGGGTTAGTTAAAATATAAATTATATTATACTAGTAACTCTTATTCTCTATATATATCATTAATATTAACTAGTAAAATTAATATATTTACACTACATTACAGCTGCATATAAGTAATTATACATACAATATTAAAGTTTTAGTAGAATATCTGTACACCAGATGTCAGCAGCAATGTATTTGATAGTATGCTAAAATAGTCTAATATTTTTACAATAGATAGCAGTAGTATAGCTTATTTAAAATATTAAAACTTGGAAATTTAGTATGGAGGTAATAATATCTATGAAATACTTTCAAATTATCAAGTAATATTATATATTTTAATTTATTAAATTAAAATTAAAATAAAATAATTAATGGTTTTTATTTATATGTATATCATAATTTTTTTTCTACAATTTTTTTAAATGTTGTAATCTATTTAGTTAAATAAAAATAACTGTAACTGTAGGTTACAATTTATGATCTGAAGGATTCTCTATTTAACTGTGAATTTAACCTGTTCTTTTGGATACAACTTTGTACATGTGCTCACAATATACTAAATATCTTGGGATATTATCAATATAAGTAATATATATATTTTTTAATTTTTTTAATTCTTTTTCACACTCCTTTTCAAATTGTATGTATAATTTATAATATTCCATTGTAAAGGTCTTGTTATTCTATATTGTTTCAGCGATTGTTCGGGCAAGATATGGCACTATATTTAGCAAAAGCTGGTGTCATATACAGAAAACAATCGTTCTTTGCTTATAAATGTGATTTTCTTGCCCTTGAAAAAGTAAATTACTTTATAAGCTTTTATTTGTGTATATACTCGTGTGGTTTATATTTCATTCCTTATTTTCTATTTATTTAATTTTTTTTTTCTTCTTCTTCTTAATTTGAATTAATAATGTTACTTTTATTAGGACTACAATTTTAATTTGTAAATTGACAGGGCTCTTTGGTATCGGGATTTCAGTGTATGTGGTCAGTTTCTTATGTTTCAATGGTTAAATTTTACTTAAAGTTTTATATATATATATATATATATATATATATATATGAATTTATTTTCTTTATTTTTATCATTCTAGTATATTCATTTTTACTTCTACACAATTCCAAATATTGATATGATTCTTTGTTCTGTTTTCTTTCCTTTTCTCTTTTTTTAATTATTTTAATTTGTATTTACATAAAATTTTCAATAAGTAACAAACTACAACGCGAAGAGTAAGGGCGGAATAATAGAAGCGCATTAAAACATTTCCATCCTTTCAGTTCGAGACAGTAAGATGAATAGGCGACTGCTCTATAGCATCGAACGCTTATCCATGGCCGCGACTTTTTATAAATTGACTAACTTTTTATAAATCTCTCATGTATTAAAAAAATCATGTATTAAATAGAGCTGAAGGGAAAATGTAGGAAGGTCTTCAGCTATAAGGAGGGTTACCATGGTAATCGTGACGTTAGCTTCGGATTATCTTCTCTGATGACCCTCCCAATAGTAGAGGGGGGGGGGTGAAATTGAAGACTGAGAAGATACAGAAGTCTTCAATGTCAGTCATGCTTTGGGATATTATCTGAGTTTATTTATTTAATTACAGAAATATAACGTGTATTTTTTTTTTCGATATTCAAATGCTTTAATTTAAAGGTATCAATAATTAAAATTGGGAAAAAAAACAGTTTTTTTTTTTTTTTTTTTTTTTTTTTTTAAACGATAAAATAATTATGTGTATACGACATGATACTTTATAGTTACGATAAAATAACGATGTTTTGCTAACCAAAAATATGAACATTTATCCAATTATGGCATGTTAATTGTTTATTAATACCATTATATCTTATGTTCTTTTAATAATGAGAATTACTTTAAGTACATCTGTCGATTTTTAGAAGTATTGGCTCATTTTACAATTTTATATGACTTTTTAAGTTGTGCACCTTGTTAACTGTTAAAAAAGGCAGTTTTTATGATTTTTCTATACATTTCTACTATTGTGACTGAATTGCATTTCCATCTCTAAACATTACGGCATCTTTCTCTTATAACTGCTATCTTTTTAAATTACTATAAATAAAAATTTCATTTTTAATTGACTTTCCAATTCTATTTCCCATACAGGAACAGTAAGTAGTCTGTAAAAGGTTAAATAATTTGTGATGCATATTATTACTTTCACTTCTTTTGTTAATATAAATATAAATATTTTGTAAATGTTTTATATTTTTATTGTGTTTTTCTATGCCATATGCCATTGCGTATTTCTATAATATTTCTATAATATCAGTGAAAAAATAAGTGTTAAATACAGAAATCTTCACACACAAGTTATACAGATCTCCACAATCAATTGCCGGTAAGTCCTCATGCAAACATAATATTAAATAAAATTTGATAAATCGTCATCTTGAAACTAAACATTTTGTTAAATGGCAAATTTTGACACTTGCACTTCATCGTTTTTCTTTCTGTTATTTGAACATGGATAAGCACCGAGTTCCTTTTCGGAATTTAAATATTCTTTTTCTTTTTTACGGTGTACAGGAAACAATGATTCTGATTTCAGGATCTTAAGGAGGGAACGGACGTCTGCAGCATCTCTCTCTTTTAATATCGCTCTCCATCTTCTCAGCTCCTTTCTTCTGGTCAAGAAAAATAACAAAAAGCTGAAGGTCACTTTCACTTATCACAAAGCCGTAGAAAGTTTTTTTCATTAAAAATAAGGGGTGCTGATTGTAAAGTCGTAATTTTTCACTGCGAAAATTTTCCTTTGTACTATTTTCAAAAAAGGGATTTTTCCAGTCAACAAAGATGATTAATTGGCATACTGAAAATTAATTTCACTTTTAAAAAATAAAGCTGTTAGAATTTAAAGTGTATAAAACATCAAAATTTGGTGTCCAAATTTTGATGACTGAAGATTTAAAAAAATGTAGCGAGCGTGCCGATATCTCTTAAAGTAAAAGGTGTTTCGAGAAAATGTTTTCCTCCCTTTACGTTAATGTCATGGCCAAATTAGTTTAATTTGTATAATCACGAATTTTCATAAGATTTATTTATTTTTGTTACATAATCAACTTTTTTAAAATTCTGTACATTATTTTATTGGAAAAGGAGTAAGCATGATTAAATAAATAGTTATTTCTCAATAGTTTTTTATCTTGTAAACCACAGCCCGTAAGGCATGGTGACGTCACGGCGATGTCACTGTGAAGTCACACTGTGACTTTGTGATCGTCGATGTGACGTCACTTGACGTCGACGGGAAGTCACGGTGACCTGAATGTGAAGTCGTTATGGCCGTTTCAGAGCTCTTTTGTGACGACACATTGTGACCACTTTGTGAAGTCACGGTGTGACAAATTTGTGAAGAGTGTATCATTTGTGACGACTTTGCCATTAACTTTGTGACGAATCTGTGACGAAAGCGACAATGTTTTGAAGTCACATTATGACCAATTTGTGAAATATGTGTCATTTGTGACGATTTTGCTATCAACATTGTGATGAATCTGTGACGACAGTGACAATATTGTGAAGTCACAATGTGACAATTTTGGGAACAGTGTGTGATTTGTGACGATTTTATCATTAACTTTGTGACGAAGATGTGACCCCGGTGACGATGCTGTGAAGTCACCCTGTGACCAATTTATAATAAGTGTCTCGTTTGTGACGATTTTGCCATTAATTTTATGACGAATCTGTG
Organism: Maratus michaelseni; assembly: GCA_963931845.1. Lineage (NCBI taxonomy): Eukaryota > Metazoa > Arthropoda > Arachnida > Araneae > Salticidae > Maratus > Maratus michaelseni. The sequence continues at coordinate 361,939,904 of OZ007586.1, read as the reverse complement.
ACGACAGTGACAATTTTGTGAGGACATTTGAGTACTGCCCTGTGCTGGATGATTTGAATTTATTCAAACCCGACCCAAGCAGTTAGTTGTGTTTACTGTATTTATTTTACTTTGGATCGGATTTTTAGAGTATTTTGCTGCTCTTCGTGTTAAGGCTGCATGTACCCAACTCACACCGTGCATGGGTTGAATTCGCTGGAGTTTATTTTCTTTCTAGTTGGATTGATTGATTCTCTCTTTTTTTTTAAAGAGATGTTCGAGCTATTATTTGGCACTCGTGGATTGGTCATTGGTACTCGTTATACCTAACTCAAGCCGTTATTTGCAGCGAGTCAGTTTCTGCTATGCATTACAAATTTTTGTGTACGTCTAGTTCAGGTTGTCTTTTGTTTCTATGGGGATTAGGATTGGCTGTACCCCGATCCAACCCGCTAATTGAATTATCTGCAATTTTTTTTATTTGGGTATAGTTTGTGTCCGGTTGGCAGATTTTTTTTTTCTGAGCGTTGAGTTTGGGTTGTGTTTTGTTTCAAATAGGTTGGATTTGGGCATACCTGGCACTATCTATAAAGAAAGTCCCATATTTTATTTCAGATAAAAATATCTCTATTTTTTAATGTATCGTATTTTTTTTATTTGTATTTATTTCATGCAAATAATATTTAAATTATGCATATGATTATAGATACTTTTTCATAACTTATTTTATATATTATTTTAATAACAATTTTCTGTAATCTTGAAATTCCGGTCGAGCATTATTAATTTCTGTCTTCAGTGTTTGACTTTTCATTTCTGACAAAGTAACTACATATACAAAATGCTATAAGTAGTAATTACATTTATAATATCAGTGAAACTAGTAAATCCGCAGATCAGGGGTCTCAAACGTCAGTTGCATAGTTTTATATTGAAATCATTTTATATAAGAATTTAAAACATTCAACCCGCAATTTTATTTGTATCATTTTATATTGCTAATTACTACAAGTAATATATCAAATAGTTTTAAAATATTTTTTTTGCATTATCTAAAAATTAATCAATGAAACATAAGCGTAAATACGCCAGTAATAGATACACCAGAACGTTTTTAACACTTTCCAACCTAGTTGAAAAGTGTTTATGACTTCGGTTTGTCTGGCCGTCTGCCGTCTGGCCGTCTGGCCGTCTGTCCGTGCTCTAATTCCCGTAAATATGCTCGGATTGATCTGCAATTTTTATATGTTATAATCGTTATCTATAGCATGTTCCCTATTTCAACGGAAGTGTGTAGCACTTATAGTTTTTTTACAGGGACACTCAAAAGAATTCCGTTACATTGCGGTCTATGGGGAAAAATCATTTGCGGTTTATTTAAATAATGTTTCACTATTTTAAACGCATTGAAATTTATATATATCACTAAGGTGCATTACAAGAAGGTTAATATGGAATAGGGTGTGCATAGCACTTATACTTACTTTACAGGGACAGTCAAAAGAATTCCGTTACATTACGTCTATGGAGAAAAATCGTCTGCGGTTTATTTAAATAATGTTTCACTATTTTAAACGCATTGAAATTTATGTAAGGTTCATTACAAGAGACTTACTACAGAATATTGTGTGTATAGCAGTCATCGTTCATTTACAGGGGTACACAAAAGAATTCTCTACTGTATGTTATCAATAATTCCTGGAAGTGCGTTTTAAGTTACTGAATGCGATTTTAATTTTAAATCGCTTTTTGTATATTACGTGGTGTGTATAAATTCTGTAGATCCTATACAAGGAAGCACAAAAGTTCGGGAACACATTTCCGTATTATTTAACTCCAGACGGAGAATTTTAAACTGTGCTACGTGTTTCCTAACTGAACTAACATTTAGCATCCTATGTAGTATATATACAAATCTATAGATCCTATACAGGGCTGAATAAAAGTATTCGGATTACTTAGATGTTATCTTTTAGCTTATTAAAGAGTATGATTCGTAAAATTATTTTGGAAGCGTTGGAAAGTGTTACATAATCTATGCTTGACGCATGATTTTTCGTTCTTGTTTATTTATAAAACTATAACCAATAAAAATTCAGCCTTTATTAAGTTTTTCATTGCTCTTCCTTGCATGTTTTAAAAACTATTTTGTTGCTCAGAATCTTAATCAAACCAGTCCGGAAACAGGAAATAAAATTTCACAGTTCCATTGTTTTTCTGTGAAAATTTTACTGAGCAAGCTGGTTTTACTTAATTTTATATCTTCTTTAATTCTTGCAAAAATTTCATGTTTTTGTTTTGATAGCGATAAAAAAAAAAAATATGTGAATTTTATATATGAAGGGTCAATGACACAACTTAATTTATTTTTAAGAATTTAGGACCAGTGTCTATTATTCGAATACTTAATTAACCATTTTTAGTAATGGACACCCTATGTGGCCCTTATTAAAAGTGTAATTTCAGTAATGTTCATAGCACATAAAATCTTTTGATTTAACTAAACATCTAAGTAATAAAACTTAATTTTTTAATTGCACTTACCAGAATTTAATAAAAACAAAATTTTTATAAATAGCTGTTTTTAATTAATTTAATGTGGTTAATAAACTTTTTAATATTAAACTAGTTTATTTTTAATATTTAATTTTATTAACTCTGCTTTACATCCTTTATAATCTGTCAAGTCAATCTGGAAGCAGGAATGATATTCAAAATCATAGGAAAAGAAGCAGCTCATGGGACCTCAAAGCCCTCCCAATTAAAATAAAATAAAACATTTAAGTCACACGAGTTTTTAAAAATCTATTAATTTCTGTCTTCAGTGTTTGACTTTTCATTTCTGACAAAGTAACTACATATACAAAATGCTATAAGTAGTAATTACATTTATAATATCAGTGAAGCTAGTAGATCCGCAGATCAGGGGTCTCAAACGTCAGTTCCATAGTTTTATATCGAAATCATTTTATATAGGAATTTAAAATATTCAACCCGCAATTTTATTTGTATCATTTTTATATTGCTAATTACTACAAGTAATATATCAAATAGTTTCTGGAAATTTAACTCTTAAGTCTATTTGTTAGGGAATTTCCCGATTCCCCTCGCTAATGTTAAACATATGGGTATAGGATGCATTCGTATATTTAAAATATCTCTTCAGAAAATTAATATTTTTTAATTTTGTTTTCTGTGCACACTTCTTATAGGATGTCTCTTTTTTTCTTAGTTATCAAAATATTTCTAAAATATGTGCTTCATTTATTATATGTGTTAAAATCTTAGCGAAACTGAATAAGAATTTAACACTTCACATGAAAATAAAATAAAACTTACTAATACTAAAATAATCCTATAAAATATAAATAATAAAAATAAAATAAAACTTCACTAATAATAAAATAATCCTTATTTTGACCATTTTTGAGGCATTGTCTTCCCTCTAACTCTAAGCTTTGAAATTTTGAAAGATACATTTTATTAAATATCTCAATAAGTTTTACACAACATTTTATATTTCTAATTAATGCAAGTACCAGCACAATATATTTGCTCTAATCATTCATATCATGAGGCTCAGGTTTTAGATAATACTCTTTAAAAAGTAACTATACTCTTTAATTCATTAGAAATAATTTCTGAAAAATATTTGAAGACTGTTACCTCCTTTTCAAAGAGAAAAGCAAAAATTTAACGTACAACATAAAATATACTATTGCAAGAAACTTTTATTTTAGAACTATATATTAATTTATTTTACTTCAGGGTTTGCTTGCAGTTAATTTAACTAAAAAACATACTTAGAAACAATCTTTTGGTTATTAAAAAATATTTTTTTTTCTAATTGATTTCCGAAATTATATTTTTATTTATGAAATTATGTATTATTAATATTAGAAAATCTTACAATCTGTGGTTTTTTTAAAATACCGATAATTAGTTGTTTATATCACACAGCGCCGCAGGTACTCTAATTGGCGTCTAATGTAACAAAAATGTATGTTTTGTTAGTGATAGCCGATGAAGGATCTATCTAGTTTAATATTTACTGTCGGGGAAATAGCCGCAGTAACCCTGCTGTAACTCTGTTATCATAACTCTGATAATCTACTATACATGTTTTAGAATAAAGTGCGGTGAAAATTTTAGATATAGGGTATAATCGAAATTCAATTAATCATATTTACATGATATAATAAAAAAATAATAATGAATATACTATCAAACATTTAACCCTATTTTAGAGTGAATAAAGTATTAAAATTCAGACCATAAACATAATGCGAAACGACACATTACTTCATTATTATTATAATAACATTTTATTTACAGGGTTAGTTGATAATCATAAATAACAAGCTCCTTTTAATTATACTATTTCCTATATATATATACGGTATAGATATTTTTAAATTTATCTCTCTAAAATCATTTAGAAGTATCCATATCAAATATTCAGAGTGAAAAAGAAAAAACGTTATTATATTTTGGCTTCATAGCTTCAAGTTGCAGAGAATTGTATTGAATAACGGGGGTCGTACACTTTTACCATAATTTTTTAAAAGAAAATTTCTATTTAGTATTTAAATAGCAAAAATTGTAGACGCCACGTTTAATCGCAGGATTTGAATACTTTTCTGCATTTGAAAAAAGCGAAAAATTCTAAAAAAAAATTGTGGTAAAAGCGTACGAACCCTGAATAAAGAGATTTTTTTTTCTATATTCAGTAATTTAAATATCTTTGAATATTTACTAATTGTGTTAACCTTTGATTGTAATACTTTTCCACATCATTTTAAAATTTGAGAAAAAATGCGATTTTAACAATTGCTATTTTAAGAAAACTAATCTGATTAAAATACAGTTTGAATCACTGATTTTAATCTTCTGATTGAAATTGTTGATATACTGTTACTCATTTCAATAAAATAAATTTTAAACTTATTATAATGAAATACGACTTAGTTTTTATAACATTTTTATAAGAAAATAAATAAATACGTTAAAATTTAATGAAAAGGAAACATAATATATTTTCATACCTATGTTCCATTGACGTCGTTCTTTATGATCTATTCTGGTGTATCCATAGCTTTTTGGAGAAGAAATATGTCCGAAATAAATAAGTACAATAGCAATGACGGGATTTTTTTAACCGGGCCACAAACTATTGTGATTTTTGGGGACTTGAAATTTATTTTTAAAATCTTAAGAAACAGAAAATTGAGGTTCAAATTTTCAAACAAATTGTATTTAAAGAACCTTTTTCTCCTATTCGGCGGTGTAAAAATTGAAATTGTGGAATGTTTAGAAGTTTAAAAAGTCGCAGTAAAAGCGAAATTTTGTTATCAGGTGTTGCCACTGTCAATATGCGCAATTGTTACACATGGAAATGTTTTCGCTTTGTAATACACACTCAGAAAAAGAAACTGATTAAAATTACAAAACATATTTTTTGAGTACATTTTGTTGTTTTAGCAAAATTGGAGTTAAATTGGAGCATTTTACTTCAATTAACAAAACATTTTTGCTGACGATACAAATTTTTTTTTTGGAATTGCAAAAAAAAAAAAAAAAAAAAAAAAAAAAAAAAAAAAAAAAATTGTTGATGAAAACAAAATTTTTATTGACTCATATTTAAACAGAAATTTTGTTTAAATATAGGTCAATGGAAATTTTGTTTGAATCAAAAAAAAAAAAAAAAAAAAAAAAAAAAAAAAAATTGTTGAAAACCACTTTTTTTTGCAATTCCAAAACAAAAATTTTGTATCGTCAGCAAAAATGTTTTGTTAATTGAAGTAAAATTGTTCAATTTTACTCCAATTTTGCTAAAACAACCAAAATGTACTCAACAAAAATGTTTTGTAGTTTTAATCAATTCCTTTTTCTGAGTGCAGATTTGTTAAAAGTTATTAATTTGTCTTATAATATACAAACAAATGAAAAAACTCCTTTATTAAGAAAAAAAAAAAAAAAAAATCTTTATCGTGGAGTACATCCAAAATTATGTTTGTATTATAATTAATAATTTCATATTGATTGAAATTGATCTATTGTTAAAGCATTTTCCCGTAGGTCAGTAAATAAATTAATGAATAATGAAAATGGATTAATTTGCAAAGATCTGAGAAAACAACTTGGATCCTGTATCCCCACCCCCAAGTCCACAAGTGAATTAAAACAGTCCTGATTAGCATATTTCTCTTCATTTCAATTATTTTTTAAATTCACATTTTTGTCAAAATTTGATTGTACAATATAATGATTTTTTGGTCACACGTGTGACGTGACATATTACGTGACTTTTGGTGACTTTACAGTGACATCACAAAAAAATTAAAAAATGTCAGAAACATATTCTTCACATTGAATAACATGTTTTGTAATGTTTTTGCAATTTTTAAAAAGTTTCTAAGCGATTCACATTTTAGTCACAATGTGACGTCACGAAATGGTGGTATTTTAGTCACAGATGTGACGTGACGTACGGGACTCACAGTGACGTCACTATGGCGTATATAATGCTATACGCACAATATTCTATAGTAATCCTCTTGTAATGCACCTTAGTGACATATATAAATTTCAATACGTATGAAATAGCTAAACATTCTTAAAAAAAACCGTAAACTACTTTTCTCCATAGGCAGTAATGCAACGGAATTCTTTTGAGTGCCCCTGTAAAAAAAAAAAAAAAAAAAAAAAAAAAAAGTAAAATAAAAGTAAAAAAAATTAAGTGCGATACACACCATATTCTATAGTAAGCCTCTTGTAGTGCACCTAAATGATATATATTAATTTCAATATGTTTGAAAAATGTAACATCATTAAAATGAACCGCAAATAATTTTTCCTCATATAGACCGTAATGTAACGGAATTCTTTTGAGTGTTCCTGTAAAAAAACTATAAGTGCTACACACTTGATATTCAATACCGAACATGCCATAGTAAACCTCAATAACATATATCAATTGCATGACAAAACGTATATATTTACGCGAGTTAGAGTACGGACAGACGGACAGACAGACAGACAAACCGCATTCATAAACACTTTTCAACAATGTTGGAAAGTGTTAAAAAGTTAGTAAATTAGTCTGTAAGATGTTAATAGTAATTATTTTTTTCAATTTACGATTACCTGCTATTTTTATAATAAACAATACTGTGGAAATACTTCAAAAAACAATATTCTTTTTTTGCGGACATAATTTGATTGTTTAACAAATTAAACATTCGTATTTTCAAAAGTCGTACAATGAATAATATACAAATCATTAATTTGTAAGACGATTATTATTTCTAATTAAATTGCTGCACTTCCATAAATAATTTAAACGTACGCTACAGAATTTTTCATACAGTACTTAAAACTAACAATATTGCATTACTTCTAATTTACTTTAACCAGTTAGTACCCAGGCATTCAAAGTAAAAGGGCAATTTTTTTTTTTTTTTTACTTTTTTAAATCCCATCCCAAATATATTATTATTTTTCATCGATGATTTTTTAGGAGAAAACAAGTACCGTGTATTCACTCTTTTAACATAAATGTATACTGTTTCTATCGAATTATTTATGAAAATTGTACATCTGTTTTATACCCTAGAGTAATATAAAATGTACTTTTGGCTCCATAACGCATTATTGACCGGCAGTGTTGCCAATTTAGCGCGTAATTTTAAATTCAAAATATCTACCAGAATTTTCGAACAGTAATTTTAACATTATTTAATGCAGACATTCCACGATTAAATTAAGCAAAGATTACTCTTAAAAAAAATTGGTAGTTGTCTTTAATTAAAAAAATCCCTGACGGCTCGGCCGACAGGCACAGGTAGATTTCGAAGACGCAGACCGTAGGGCGCTTGTTTGTTGGAAATTGCAGAAGAAATGACCTTTTTTCCATGATGCGGTAGTGGGAACGGCCCACTTCGAAACCTAACTTGAATGCAGGCGGAGGCGGCAGGGATTTTTTTTTTTTTTTTGCTATAAGGGTTGGTCCTATATAAAACTTGTCAATATAAAAGTTTTAGATAATATTAAGAGGATTTATAATAAATTTAAGCGGATTTGATATCTTGTGAATTGACGAAGTTATTTCTTGAGTAATTATAAACCTATATTGAGATAAAAATTAATATTTCTGGTACAACTTTCCTGTAATCATTCAAGCTTCAAATTAAATTGAATTATAATAAAGGTAAATAAAAACTTTATTTAATAAGCGTTTGAAATATTTTTATATACATTCAAGAATATTATAAATCCCTCAGATTAAAGGTTACTGTCGATATATTTTTTATTCGCAGCAACCTTCAAAATCAGTTATGTATCAAACTGGCATTTGTTAATATTTCCAAAATGTGCGTAACTTTTGAGATAGTGATTTTTAAACAAATATTGAAAAAAGCGATATATTTAAATAAAAAGTTTGTTGTGGCCAATGAAATTTTTTCATTATATTTCATTTAAATGACATTTTCAGAATTTATTGTGAAATTATTTCTTACATTTTCCCTTACATTTTATTATTATACTAGCTGACCTGCACGGCCTTGCCCGAGCTCGTGTAATAAACTTAAATCTCTGAAAACACAAAACTCTCGCCACGGTCTCTGATGGCTTCGGCACCGTATACCGGACATGCTCGTACGCTCCGGAAAATCTTTTATTTCCCCCTTCCACCGCCAGGGGAGCATTCTGCTCTAAACAAACCTCTTTCCGAACGAACCTCTGAGACAGGTCCCCGCTGCCTACGGCACTACATAGTAGGCGTGCTACAAAACTGAGCTCGTTTGGAGAAGATGGAAACATTATTAGCCGAGTTATTGAAATAAGGCAGAGTTAGAGAAAATAACTTTGAGGGAGGTGTCGGGGGAGAGGGAATGTCCAATGGTCCTTCAGAAAATGACTAATTAGGAAGACCACTATGCATCTTTAAAAATTCGTTCGTATGGTTAAGCTAGGAAATTAATTAAAAATTTGGCTTAAACTATTATTCGGAAATAGTGGTAACTGCTACTCATAAATTTACTTTAATGTTATAAAGGGTGACTATTAAGTTAATTATAATGTTTGGAATCACTTGCGTTGAAATCGGAAAGATAGTTGCTGAGATATGGAAACGGAGAATAGTTAGAGAAAACTTTGAAGGAGGGCCCCGGAGGAGGGGGGGGGGGGCGAATGTTCAAGTGACCTTCAGCAAATAACTAATTAGGAGAATCACTATACATCTTTAAAGATTGATTCATTTGGTTAAGCTAGGAACTTAATTACAAATTTGGCTTAAACTATTATTCGGAAATAGTGGTAACTGCTACTCATAAATTTACTTTAATGTTACAGAGGGTAACTATTAAGTTAATTATAATGTTTGGAATAACTTGCGTTGAAATCGGAAGGATAGTTGCAGAGATATGCAAACAGGGCATAGTTAGAGAAAAAACCTTGAAGGAGGGCCGGAGGGAGGGGATGTTCAAGTGAACTTCAGCAACTGACTAATTAGGAGAACCACTATGCATCTTTAAAAATTCGTTCGTTTGGTTAAGCTAGGAACTTAATTACAAATTTGGCTTAAACTATTATTGGGAAATAGTGGTAACCGCTACTCATAAATTTACTTTAATGTTACAGAGGGTGACTATTAAGTTAATTACAGTGGAACTCCAGATATACGTTACCTGAGTTGTACGTTTTCCTCACTTATACGTTTCAACTCAGCGGTCCCGACCACTTGCCATTAAAAATTAGCTGAGTTATACGTTTTGAATTACAAATATTTCCCTCAGTTATACGTTACGTTTTTGCGTCCCCGGACGAATTTATTTTTCATTTATCCATTTTGAAACCGGAAAAACTGACGACGCGGCCGAGGAGTCTGATTTGAAAGATCCCATTCAAACTTCAGAGCTGATGTGAAAGCTTTTGACGTAGTAAAGCGTTTCGTCAGTAGTAAAAGCAATAACCATAAGGCGGCTGCATTATTAACAGAAATGCAAAATTTGCTGTTCAGTGTTGGCTCTGCCGAAAAGGAACAACCGACGATTAGTGATTATTTCAACAAGATTCAGTAAACTACTGAAATGTCTTTTGATAAATGATTTATATGCCAAGGCGATTCCAACGATTTCTTTTAAGTACTATATGTGTATTAAAAATAATTTTAATAAAGCTTTTATGATAAAAGAAGTTCATGTGCACTTCTCTTATGTACTTTTTTTCTTCTCATCTCCATTTCCAAAAATTTATGTCATGGATGCAGTACTACTTAGGAAACTTCTGTTTTCAATATAAAAGATAGCAAACTCCTCAGCGGATCAAAATTTTCACGATATATTTTAAAAATTGTTCCGGTAAACCATTAATTGAGTTGTACGTTTTACTGAGTTATACGTTTCGTTTATCCGGTCCCGGACAAAACGTATAACTGGAGTTCCACTGTACAATGTTTGGAATCATTTGCGTTGAAATCGGAAAGATAGTTGCTGAGATATGGAAACGACCCATGACCATAATGACCCATGACCAAAATGACCCACTTATCGAATTTTCTCGAACATGTGACGTAGCTCAACAGTCTTCTCGTGCCCGAAAACCATAGGATGCAAAATTTAGTCTAAATAGTTAGAGCCGTTTTTTAGATAAAATTAGCTTGACCCACAGTGAGACAAAAATGACCCACTAATCGAATTTTCTCGGACATGTGACCTAGCCCAATGATTTTCTCGTGCCCGAAACTCGTAGGATACAAAATATAATCAAAATCGTTAGAGCCGTTTTTTAGATAAAATTAACTTCACCCGCGTTGAACCAAAAATGACCCACTAATCTTAAGTTCTCGAACATGTGACCCAGCCCAATAGTCTTCTCGTGCCCGAAAATGGTAGGATACAAAATTTAGTCAAAATCGTTTGAAATGTTTTTCAGATACAATTAGCTTGACCCTGACCCATGGCGACCCAAAATTACTCACTGAATTTTCTCGAACATGTGACCTAGCCTAATGGTTTTCTGGTGCCCCAAAAATCGTTCTGTGAGACTTAATATTCCCGTGTTAGTCAGATTTTCGCCTTACACAGAACCTACCTTAGACAGAGTTTACTGTAAATTACATCCTAATTAACTAATTTATCTTTTAAGTCATATAATTTGTTATTAAAATATAATCATATTAAAATCAAGTCATATAATTTGTTATATAAATATTTTATTATTTTCGAAAGGTTAAAAAAAGTTTTCTAGTCTTATTGGGGGCTCTATTAGTGCAGGGCTGGATTGCAGTGCACCGCCACTTACAAGAATTAAAAGCAGGGCTGATCATAATGGGTAACTCAGACTAACACTTTTTACTGCAACAAATCACATTAGTACTAAGGTGTCCCAATTAACCGATAAGATAAATGGACCTGGGTACTACTGGCCTACCCTTTAAGGCTGTTAGTCAGTCAACTTCCCAATTCCCCTCGCTAATGCTCATACTATGGGCGTAGGATGCATTTGTATATATAAAATATCTCCTCAGGAAATTACCATTTTTGACTTCTTTTTTCTGTGTACTCTTATTAAAGGATGTCTTTTTTTTTCTTAGTCGTCAAAATAGTTCTAAAATATACACTTACTTTTATGTGAAGTGTAAAAATCTTACTTTCAATTCGTCAGCTTTTAACACATAAAATATTAAATTAAGCATATATTTTAGAAGTATTTGACGACTAAGAAAAAAAAAGAGAGATCTTTTAAGAAGAGTACACAGAAAAAAGAAATTGAAAATATTAATTTCTTGAGGAGATATTTTAAATATACGAATGCATTCCACGCTCATAGGTTTAACATTAGCGAGGGGAATTGGGAAGTTGACTGATTAACAGACTGATTAACAGCATTAAATTTATATAACAGTGGTTATATGTATATATAACTACACACACACAAGATTTGCTCGTATTAGAATATATGATTTAATAATAAAAGTTAAAATGTTTTGATTTAACTTGATTATGTCAGAAACAAAACAAATGTTTTGATTTATCGCTCGCGGTCAGCCATGTCATTTTTTAAACCAAAACATTTTAACTTTTATTATTAAATATAAATAAATTAGTATTCTGTTTTCTATTTAACTTGATTATATCAGAAACAAAACAAATGTTTTGATTTATCGCTCGCGGTCAGCCATGTGATTTTTTAACAAAACATTTTAACTTTTATTATTAAATATAAATAAATTAGTATTATGTTTTCTATTTAACTTGATTATGTCAGAAACAAAACAAATGTTTTGATTTATCGCCCGTGGTCAGCCATCTAATTTTTTAAATCAAAACATTTCAACTTTTATTATTAAATATAAATAAATTAGTCAATAAAATTAAATAACGTGTTTATAATAAGTAAATATGGATGAAAATTATTTTGAAAATAAGAAACAAAACAAGTATGTTTTGATTTAAAAAACAAGATGGCGGACAGCAGGCTAATCCCAAAGCTTAGCCTGTCTTTTTAATTCAGGAAAACGGAAATCGGAATTTTCCGGAATATTTTAAAACGATTAGTTCATAATCCATAAGAGGAATCGGTTTGATATATTATTCCTAGAACGACATTGGTCTAGGACAGTGTTTCCCAACCTTTTTTTGGCCATGCCCCCCCCCCCAAATCAGCTCTAAAACCTTGATACCCCCCCCCCCCCCTCCCTCTGTCTGTAACAAATAATTCTTATTATATAAAAAGTGAACTCTTATTCCCACTAAAGAAATCCTCGCCTTTAACTGGATCTAAATAAAGAACAGTAAATTCACGAAAGAAAAAACATAAACGAAAAGAAAGTAGGGGAGATGGGGGATGAATGGGACATTTTCACAAAAATATTTATTTTAAATATTTTATATAAGTTATTATCAATATTATATATCACATGTCAAACTTTAAGTGTTTGACTACATCTTATGCATAATATTTGTTCAATATTATTATTATACAGATATATAAATTAAATTTAAAAAAACGTTCTTCTATGTTCCAATCATCCCCACAGCAGGGATGAATGGGACACAAACATTTTCCTCCCCGTATTCAATGTTAAGGACTAAAAGCTGAACAAAAATGCCGCCTTGGCAAAAGCTGAGGAATTATAAATTGTAATATGATCTCCAGGATTATTTGTTAGTCAATGATCTTGGACTCATCTCAGCTTTGCCTTAAAAGGCCCATAAACGGTGGACGTGGACTGAAGACGATGGTTACAAAGAGGATGAAATGGTAAAAGAATAATTACCATAAAGTATTAATTTATCAACCTATATAATATTATTTAGTTAATAAAAAATTTTCAGTATCCTCTAGGGACGAATGAAGCAGTCCCATTCATCCCCATTTGAAATGTCCCAATCATCCCCATGATGCATATATTCAATTGTCAGCTATTTTGTCTCAGAAATTATTTTGTCACAATGGTTAATATGCATTCATTTTAATTACCAATATTGAGCCTTTAAATAAAAAACTACAACATATCTTAATTGTTTATATTGCATAAGATATTTAAGTAACTTCAAATGTAAAAAAAATTACTTTTAAGCAGAGTTTTCAGGAAATGCAAATTTGAAGGAAACTGAAAACAGCCATGTGCTCTTGCTTTTGGTTCTGAAGCACACTATGGTAGTGAAATCTATGAGGATAGGAAGCAACTAAAAAAAATGTTTATTGCCTAAAATATTGAGATCGTCCCATCCATCCCTTGTCCCATTCATCCCCCATCTCCCTATTTGTGATTAAATCATTAATAATAACACAATAATAATATGCAGCAATGTAAATAAGCAAATTAATTTTTTTAATATTTAATAGAAAATTGAGATGACATAAATAAAAACTTTAATTGTAATTGAAGCTTTTCCTATAATGCTTTTATAATTTTAATGAGTGGCAGTGGAAAAAGTACCTAATAAATTCAAAATAGAATTGAATCATCAGATGATAAGGCTAGTAACATTGGCTGCATGGTCCATGATAGGAAATCCGGAAATCCATTTGCTTAAAGGGTCCGGGACACAAAAATCTTCAAATTTTATACACAATTCTATGATCAATAATAATTTGAAAAGTATATAGTGAAGTAAGTTAGAGTTAACTAGAGCATATGAAAACATCAACAACGATTAAATAAATATATAAAAATAGGATTAATTCATTTGTTGCATCACAAAAAATACAAAGATTATAAAACAGAAGGCGAATAATTTGGCCCAGAGGAATATCAAAGAAAATTATAAAAACAGTTTTGAAAAACAATAGCCGAATATACAGTACAAAATAGTTTGCACACATATTCAGAACAAATTTTTCCCGCACTTATTTATGCATTAAAAAAAAAAAAAAAAAAAAAAGGTAAATAATAAAATAATTAATTTAATTCCTGGGCCTGTTTGCGGCCTGTACAGACTTATATCACTTTAAAAAAATCCTTATTTAATTGTAGAATTTGCGATTCAATAACAGAAACATTTCTTTTCATAAATACTGGTGGGAGGTGGAAGTTAATCTATATGTTAATCGAGCCTTATATATTCCATATAGTACATCTGTTCAAAACGAACAACAACAAAAAAAAATTATGGGAATAGCTGCATTAACTGAACCTGATCACTTCAAAACATCACAATTCCTCACTCAAAATAAAATTTATTTTAATAAGCAGTATAAAGAATAAATTATGAATTATAAGAAAACAAGTGGTAAGTATTAAAGCTTATTTTAAAACTTTAAACTCAAAAATGCCTATGGAATAAGAAATTTTGGACATCATGCAGTTCAATAAATTTAAGTTTTAAAAATTTTGAAATCAGAAAATAAAAAAGTGTTAATTGAAATATCATAGAAAAAAAAATTAAGAACTAAAATTCGTATTGAAATATTATAATTTCCAATATAGTCACTGCTAAGTTAAACCGCTACCTCCGTAATATAATGGAGGTAGCGATTAAACACGTTAAAATAAAAATATTTATGGCATCATACAACAAAAAAAAAAAATCATGAAATAATTAACGAATATAAAATGCTGTTATAGTTTTCAAAACTTATTTTAAATAACTGCTGTATTTATATTACTATTAGGCTACATCCAGAATGAGGAGCCGTTCCCTCTGAATTGAGATATTTATAATTGATTCCCAGAACTAATAAAATTTTATCACTGACTATAAGCCAGAATCGGATATTCGCTCTAGGATCCTAAAATACTAAAAAAAATACGTTTTAATTGGTTGATCGAACTTCTGGTCATGTATCTGACGGTAGCGCTTTGACTTTTGTGTTTTCTGAAGTATCAATTTGAAACAATTAAAATAAAAAATATGTCAAACCAGAAAAAAAAAATTATAAACTGTTTTTTAATTTTTTGTTTTAGCTTTTATTATTATTTTTAAAGAATCTTTCAAATTATTTTAGAATTTAAACAGCAGATGCCTCAATTTCGCCAAATTCTCAAATTGCCCTTGCCCCCTAAAAAGTAAAATTGCTCCCCGTTGGGAATCATTGGTCTAGGATTATTCAATAAGACTGTTTGTTTAGTGGCGCTTCCCAGTGACTGCAAAAGAAAGTAACAAAATAATCATTTATCAATAATTTTTCTCCTTTCGAATTCTCTGCAATCATTTAAAAAATATGTTTGAACAGTACAGACACTCAAGTTTTATATCAAACTATTCAGATTAATTGCGCAAAATACTAATGACATTTTCTCAATTTTTTTAAATGTTCCGAAGGAAATCTTATTTGGTTTGAAATATTATTTGATTAAAAATTGCTTCTTGATTTATATAAAAAGTGTGCCATATGTACATTTAAAAATTAGTCAACGTTTTAAAATAATATCAATTATATATACTTTTAACATTTCGGCTGTATTTTTCGCAACTAAAAAGCCTTTAATAAATATATAGAAATTTTTTATGCTTCACAAGAAACGATAAAGTCAAAAGATGATGCTTTTTATGATAGCGCTTTTCAGCAAAATTTGCAACATCAAGCTATATTATATTTTTCTATTTTATTTTGAATGTGATTCGCTTACTTCAGTTTAAGTAAATATTTTTTGTGGTTGGTTTTTTTTTTCTAAAATATTGACCTACATTTCTGTAAATCAAATTATAGCAAAACGTTAGAATTTTTGAAGATCATTTGCCTGGCATATATCCATAAGTCATGTGGAATTTTCGTTTGAACATAAAAGAAAAAAAAAAGAAATTTTAAATAATTCAAAATAATTTTTATTTGTTGTGATTTTTTTTATGACAGACATAAAAGCAGATGGTAAATCAGTGCTTAATGTATTGCTTTGTAAAATTTTTATATAATATTATACAAAGATATATATTATTTGGCTTCTTTGCTTATTAAAATATTCATTGAGTAGTAACTTTATTTAAACTTTGTATATAATATTATACAAAGTTTAAACTTTTCTGTAAGCAAAAACTAAATAATACGAACATTACTATTTGGAATAGTGGTTAGATACTTGAATTTAAAAATATCGACTAAACTGAACTGGCAACGCTGCCACAAATGCAGTGGGCCAAACATAAAACACCTGCCATTTTGTAAACAAAGTATGAAAACACATGGCAATACAGTAAACTCTGTCTGAGGCGGAATCAATCGGTACCAAGAAAATTTTCTTCGCATACAGTATTTCGCCAACGACATTGTTTACTACATTAAAAATCGTTTTGTGAGACTTAATATTCCCATGTTAGACAGATTTTCGCCTTAAACAGAATCTGCCTTAGACAGAGTTTACTCTAATTTACATCCTAATTAATTATTTTATCTTTTAAGTCATTAAATATTTTGTTATTTTCGAAAGGTTAAAAAAAGTTTTCTAGTCTTATTGGGGGCCCTATTACTGCAGGGCTGGAAGTGCACCGCCACTTCCCCGTTATGATCAGCCCTGCTTTTAATTCTTGACAAACTCAGACAAACACTTTTTACTGCAACAAATCACACTAGTACTAGGTGTCCCAATTAACGGCAATGTATTATATATATATATATATATATATATATATATATATATATATATATATATGGGGCCGTGGACCTGGGTACTGCTGGTCCACCCTTTAAGGCTGTTAGTCAGTCAACTTCCCAATTCCCCTCGCTAATGCTCAACCTATGGGCGTAGGATGCATTCGTATATATAAAATATCTCCTCAGGAAATTACCATTTTTGACTTTTTTTTCTGTGTACTCTTCTTAAAGGGTGTCTTTTAGGTAGATTTCGTAAGAAATACTACCTATTACATTCTCACCTAAGTTGGAATTTTTGAAAAAATTTTGCAGATCTACGCCGATTATGACTATCAGAACCCAAAACCACCCCCAGTTCAAAACTTTATCTATCTATCTATCTATCTATGTCACTTTTTTGTGGACACGATAACTCCCACATAATTCTGCACAAATCTCTTCCAAACTGATACATAAAATCAAGGGGCATAAAATCTCGGTCAAGTTCGTTAATGGGCAAAATCGAACCAAGGGGGGTAGGGATGGGGGGCTTTTTGTGAAAACAGAAAAAAAAAACCTATAATTTCTTAATTATGATAAGTATCGAATCCGTTTAAAGTTATTATTACTTCTAGAAAAAGGCCCGAAAATTTATGTAATGGCAGATTTTTGATATCATTAAAAATGGCCCCAAGGGGGAGGGGGAGGGAAGGGGTGTTTTAGAAGAAAAAAATTCATAACTTCGTCAATTCGGAAGATATCAAATCCGCTTAAATTTGTTATAAATCCTCTTAATATTATCTAAAACTTTTATATTGACAAGTTTTTTATAGGACCAACCCTTATAGCAAAAAAAAAAAAAAAAAAAAAAAAAAATCCCTGCCGGCTCCACTTGCAAACAAGTTAGGTATCGTAGTGGACGTTTCCAACTGCCGCATCATGGAAAAAAGGTCATTTCTTCTGCAATTCCCAACAAACAGGCGCCCCACGGTATGCGTCTTCGAAATCTACCTGTGCCTGTAGGTCGAGCCGTCAGGGATTTTTTTTTTTTCTTAGTTGTCAAAATATTTCTACAATATATACTTAATTTTATGTGAAGTATTAAAATCTTACTTTCAGTTCATCAGCTTTTAACACATAAAATATTAAATTAAGCATATATTTTAGAAGTATTTTGACAACTAAGAAAAAAAAGAGAGATCTTTTAAGAAGAGTACACAGAAAAAAGAAATTGAAAATATTAATTTCTTGAGGCGATATTTAAAAAAATATACAAATGCATTCCACGCTCATAGGTTTAACATTAGCGAGGGATATTGGGAAGTTGACTGACTAACAGCCTTAAAGCGATACTGATTCAATGAACAGTAATCGTTGAAGAAAAACATGCTTCTCAATGTTTTACCGGATTTTTTAGAGGGGCCCCGTTTCCAGTACCTGTGATTTCCCGCTACGACCCTGAAGCCTACAAAATGTAAAAGGAAAAAAATCGATACCATATAGATTGTATCCATTTTCTATCGTTATGTACAAAATATCTTCATTTACGTCGATTAAACATGTTTATACTTAGCGTTCTGCTTATGGCGTACGGAGGATTTTAGTCAGCGGGGGACGACAAGGGGGTGAAAATTGATCAAATAATTCTTATTGTTTCAAAGATTTAAGGGGGGGGGGGGAGACTACGCCCATGTAGTCCCAATAACATATGGAAATGTCTGTCAGAGAAGCTGTTCAAAAGTCCTCCCTGAAGGCACCCCCCCTTTTTTTCTATAGCAATATGTCCAAAACTGGTCGATGCTTACTGAAAGTGAACAATACCATCAAATAAATCTAAATATAGCCACTTATCATCGATAATGCATTTCAAATATTCAATGCAAACACATTATTTAGTTCTGAGTGCTTATAATCTAGAGATGTCTTGAGGGAAAAAAAAGAAATATTATCGTCAATCAATTTTTGAAATAATATTTATTCAACAAACTTTTAAGAACTAGTGTATTTAGTGTTAACTGCTATAGCTGGAATGTAGCAAAAATAATTAACATTGCCAAGTTTTCTTATACAAATCAATAGCATTTTGCTAATTCAAACTAATCAACAGCATTTTTTGTCCAACTCGATTGTCCAACTCGAAGTCCAATTCGATTCCCTTGATACATAAATATTTTACTAAACACAGAGAGAACATACATTAAGAAAATTCATTTTCACACATATAGGTCATTCTACAAAAACTTTACTTTTTCAATACATGGTAGTTAAATTTTGATAGAATATATATTTTAAATGTTTTAGCGTTTTTACATAATATAACACATTTAAAATATAAATTGGATGAAAACTGACGATTTGAAAATTTGTGAATTTTTATTATTTTTTTATTATTTTTTTTTTTACGAATATTTGGAATATTTCCGTTACTTGTTACACCTAGTATTCTATATTAAAATCTTCATTTATTTTGGGAATGTAAAAAAAATATATTATTCATTCAATAATGTTCATTTTGATGCTCCAGAGGGGATTGCCCCCCGGAACACCACCCGAATCCATCACTGATTTCCTCTAAGAAACTTTTTAAAATGGAATTAGTATTTTCCTTATCAATGTGTCATAGATTATATATATATATATATATATATATATATAAACGATATATTATCTATTATTATTAATTTACATTTAAACATACTAATTTCGTTTAAACATTCACACGTAGTTTTATTTATTATTTTTTAAACGGTCTATGCCTGTATCATCCCCAATTACATTTTTGAAACATCAGAGAAGCAGATATGTAGCCAAATGTTTTAATTGAAAATTTATTTACAATTGTAGTGTATTAATCAAATAAAAAAAAAAAAGAAAAGAAAGGAAAAACATTTATTGGTTGTGCCATCTAGTGGTGACATTTTAAGATAAAAGGATGTATTATATAGCAAATTTCATCATGCAATTAGGTAACAACATCATTAATTATTTTCTCTTTGTGGAAGTTTTACAGCATTTAATCACTCATTAGGGTACTCTCGAATGTAATGTTCAGATCATCTAAGTTAAGGCAAATTTCAAAAGAAAGTTTTTCATTTTGTTATGTTAATTTAAGATATAAATGGTACATAAAACTATTCCTGTAAACAAACAAATAAAATTAGCCACCAGAAATTGGAAATATCAAAGAAAATTAATATATATATATATATATATATATATATATAGATTTTTTTTTTTCAAACAGAAAATATTCATGTTAAGAATAGAATTTTTTTTAAAAATTTGTTTAATGCAAAAATTATTTATTATTCAGATAAGGAAAACTAAGAATTAACATGATTTAATAAACAAATATTTAGTCATGTTTAAAACAAGGCATTTTTTATTTCTTCATCTTCATACGTTTCTGTGGAGTTTCATTCAATTTTACAGTTAGCATATATGCTAATGGAAGACCGAAAACTACATTCTGCAATAACTTTGACAGCACAGATAAACAAAAACATTGAGGTTGGAGCAGGGCCGAAACTATGGAAAAGGGTGGGGGTAGCAAGAGGGGCATGACCCCCGAGTGTCATAGTAAAAGGGGGCGCCAAAAGGAAATTTGATTCGTCGTTCGGTACAAAAACATATGTAACGAAATTTAGGCAAATATGTGGAATCGGACAACCTAAAGTAAATTTGTATTCGTTAATTTTATACTCTTTACTTTGAATAGGGCAGTTTTTTCCATTAGGTGACTGCCATAGGGGCGTCAGAACAATACTTGATTAACGAATTCATCCGAGACACTTGCGAGATTAATACACTGTCCCAATTATGTTTGGATTGTTATCATGTTATTATGTATATTATTATCATGTGTTTGACCCTCTCGGAGGGGGTAGTGGTTGGAGTGAATGTCAACTTTTTTTTATTGAGAATTTTTTTGTACACGCCTATAAACGATAGTGCACGATGGTGTTCTAAAATTCGCCATCACAAAAAATGTCTCCCATAAGGGCTTGATAGATTCCGGGATATGATTTTGCACCCCCTCTGGGAGACAAAAGTCTCCCACAATTTCTTAAAACAATCTCTTTACCCCTTGCCTATGTTCTAAAGCTCACCAGCCTGCAAATTTTCATCCTTAAGAACCTGTTAGATATAGATAATTTAGAACCTGATAGAGATATGGTTTTTCTCCCCCACTCCATGGAGGTCAAAAAATTCAATTTTTAAAAACAATCCTTTTACACGGCTTATGTTCTAAAATTCAACGTCACACAAAATTTCATCTTAAAGGGCCTCATAGATCCCAATATACGGTTTTCCCCCGGGAGGATCATACTTTTAATAAAGAACTCGCTTTCACATGCCTATCTTCTAAAATTAATCATCGCAAAGAATTCTTCAATGTGGGCTTGCAGTGGCGTATCCAGGGGGTGGGCTGATGGGGCTACAGCCCCCCCCCCCCCCCGAAATTGTCAAGAGTAAAATGAAAAAAGTGCTTTTTTCTTTCTTTTTTAGATAAATTTCTAATTTTTTTTTTCTGACAGCAGATTAGCCATTCTCGTTAGTCCATATTAGTCCGCATTGACATCACAGCATAAACATGGTAAGGAGGCTAATGTGGTTACAGCCCCCCCCCGCCGTCCGAAATAGTCGAAAATCTCATGAAAAAAGTGCTGTTTTCTTCTTTTTTCAGATAAATTTGTAATTTTTTTTTGGTTATACAACAGACTACCCACTCTCTTCTTTTTAACCCCATATTAGTTCACATTGACATCAGAGCATATCTAAAAAGAGGAATGGGGCAGATGGGTTTACAGCCCCCTCTTCCCGAAATATTCCAGTATCTCATGAAAAAAGTGCTGTTTTTTCTTTCTTTGAGATAAATTTGTATATATATATATATATATATATATATATATATATATATATATATATATATATATATATATATTTGTCAGACAATAGATTACCCACTCTCTTCTTTTAAAACCCATATTAGTCCACATTGACATCAGAGCATACCTAAAAAGGAGAAGGGGGCTGATGGGGTTACAACACCCCTCTTTAGAAAGTCGGACATTTCATGAAAATTGTGCTGTTTTTTTCTTTATGGGGTTACAGCCCCCCCCCCCTCTTCCCGAAATAGTCGAACATCTCATGAAAATAGTGCCGTTTTTTTCTTTATGGGGTTACAGCCCCCCCCCCCTTTTCCCGAAATAGTTGAACATCTCATGAAAATAGTGCTTTTTTTTTTCTTCTTTGAGATAAATTTTTTTTTTTTTTTTTGTTATACAACAGACTATTCACTATCTTCTTTTTAACCTCATATTAGTTCACATTGACATCAGAGAATATCTAAAAAGAGGAATGGGGCTGATGGGTTTACAGCCCCTCTTCCCGAAATAGTCGAGTATCTCATGAAAAAAGTGCTGTTTTTTCCTTCTTTGAGATAAATTTGTATATATATATATTTTGTCATACAATAGACTACCAACTCTCTTCTTTTTAAACCCATATTAGTCCACATTGACATCAGAGCATACCTTAAAAGGAGAAGGGGGCTGATGGGGTTACAGCCGCCCTCTTCCGAAATAGTCGGACATCTCATGAAAATAGTGCTGTTTTTTTCTTTATGGGGTTACAGCCCCCCCCCCCCTCTTCCCGAAATAGTCGAACATCTCATGAAAATAGTGCTGTTTTCTCCTTTATGGGGTTACAGCCCCCCCCCCCCTCTTCCTGAAATAGTTGAACATCTCATGAAAATAGTGCTGTTTTTTTTTTCTTTGAGATAAATTTGTATTTTTTTATTATACAACAGACTATTCACTCTCTTTTTTTTAATCCCATATTAGTCCACATTGACATCAGAGCATACCTAAAAAGGGGAAGGGGCTGTTTGTGTTACAGCCCCCCCCTTCCTAAAATAGTCGAACATCTCATGAAAATAGTGCTGTTTTTTTCTTCTTTGAGATATTTTTTTTTTGTCCGAGAACAGACTATCCACTCTCTTCTTTTTAGTCCCATATTAGTCCACATTGCCATCAGAGCATACCTAAAAAGGAAAAGGGGGCTGATGGGGTTACAGCTCCTCCCTCCCCAAATAGTTGAACATCTCATGAAAATAGTGCTGTTTTTTTCTTCTTTGAGATAAATTTGTATTATTTTTTTTGTCATACAATAGACTACCCACTCACTTCTTTTTAACCCCATATTAGTCCACAATGACATCAGAGCCTACCTAAAAAGGAAAAGGGGGGTGATGGGTTACAGCCCCCCTTCCCGAAATAGTCGAAAATCTCATGAAAAAAGTGCTGTTTTCTGCTCCTTTGAGATGAATTTGTAATTTTTTTTGGTTATATAACAGACTACCACACTCTCTTCTTTTTAGCCCCATATTAGTTCACATTGACATCAGATCGTATCTTAAAAGGGGAAGGGGCTGATGGGGTTACAGAGGGCCCCCTCTTCCCAAAATAGTCGAACATTTCATGAAAATAATGCTGTTTTTTTTCTTCTTTGAGATAAATTGGTATTTTTTTTTTATACAACAGACTACCCACTTTATTCTCTTTGCTCTCATATTAGTACAGAGTAACACGACAGCATATCCAAAGAGGGGGAAGGGGGTGATGGGGCACAGACCACCCACCTCCCAAAATGGTCAAACATGGAATGAAAAAAGTGCTGCTTTTTCTCTTTATGTTTGAGATAAAATTAGAATTATTTTTTCTGTCATGCAATGGACAACCCAATCTATTTTATTTAGTTCCATATTAGTACACAAGGGGTGGTGGTTATGGGGTAACAGCTCCATTCCCTTCCAAAGTGGTCGCAGTGAAATTTAAAAAAAAAAGACTTTGTTTCTTTCTTTTTGAGATAAATTTGTTTTATTTTCTGGCGCGCAACGAATTTGTTTTCTCGTTAGGCCCATATGCCTCTCAGTTCTGCAATCAAAATTACTTGAGACCACAAAATCTATTTTCAAATGACTGAAAAACAGTTCCATATATGCTTTAGTGGATAATTGAATACGTATAATATGCTCAATTAGCAAGATCTAGAAGTAGTTTAATTAATTTAAAGAATATTTAACTCTCTTCCACAAATGATGCCAAGACTAAGGAGGTATATTAGTGCGCAATTACATTAAACATTATCGCCAAATCAGCAAATGTACGAACTGATTTTTTAGTTTTTTTTTTTTTCGTGAATGGCAATGTCAAGCAAGATTATTGATTTTCGGTTTTGGAAGGGTCTTTTAAAGATGCCCAGTAGTAATACTAAAAAAATAATCTCCTGTTGATTTGTTTATTCCTGGTCTTTTTACTAGCGAACTAGTTTTATTTACGTTACATGCTTTTCCAGATTTAAGGCTGTTCTCAATACAAACTGGCTACTTTATGAAATATTTTTTAATTCATTTTTACTCGGAAACGCATGAAATTCACAGGTATTTTTATTCAGAAACTTTGCAATCTAAACACGTTTTCCCTTTTTTTTGTAAAGGTAGAAAATCTTTCAGGAAGCACTGTCCAAGTTGGCGTTTTGAATCGTATTCTCGACGCGGCAGCCTGAGAAACGCGAAAAACGAGTCGTTAATACTTTACCAGAATCACTTATAACTCGATAAGTAATCTATTTACCAAAAAATGGAAAATTCATCTCGATTCCAAATCTCTTCCATAGTCAGCGTCATTTGCGTTTAAAAATGTGTCAGAAAGTTTCCCGTTGATGAGCAGGGAGGAAGATGCCCTTTTTAATATTTCAGTGTACGAGTGATCCAGCAAAAGATAAAAATTCTTAATTACACTTCTATGAAAGTACAATATTACAAACAGTGTTCTTTTCTAATCGCTCTTATTTTGACACGACACACTTTAGTATCGGCATTTTTACCATTTGGAGTATTTAATAAAAGAAGCATAGCATTAAATAAACTCACGGGTTAAAAAAAAAATTCTTACAATTTTACTTACCGTTTTTAAAAAAAAGTCCAGTAATATTGTTAGCCATAATTCAATAACTTTAACTCTTTTTTAAAAAAGGGAAATCTGATGTTTAGTTTCCAATTAATTCTTAACTTGTCCCTTCCTTCACAAATTTGATGAGTTTTTTTAACATATATTTCTTGAAGGTTAATATCCATACGTTTGATCAAAATACCAGGAGCATGTATACGAAGGGAAGGGGAGATCAAGAAGGAATGCTTGCTACCCCTAAGAATTTGAATTAAATTTTTGTTGGTATTAAAAATAAGAGATTTTGCAAAGAAAGTTTGTTTATCCTGAACAGACCCTGATCATCAAAATTTTGGGCCATAGCAACAGAAAATATTTGTGGCCCTAATCGTAGATTATCACATTTTTACAAATACTGTGAATGAGAAGTGTATTAATATAACTATGTAATGCACCCATTTAAATGAAAAACTGAGAATAAATGTGAACTGAAGTTGGGTTATTATTATTATTATTATGGAAATTTATTCGTAAAAATTAACTAGACCGTCTCAAATATCATGTTAAATAAACATGAACTAATGTTGCACGAATTTTAAAAACACACACTTCCCAAAGAAAATGATATTTTATAAATATGATAGTCATAAAATTAAAACATTTTTAAACAATTTTAAAACACATATGAAGAAGCTGAAATAAATTGGGTGCACTATGAGAAACTTAAATCTTCAAATGAGAAGAAAAATTATCTATATACTTATGATATCACTGACAATTTTAACTTACATAAGTTGTGTAATGAATCTAGAAATTTTAATTTTTTATTATTCTATTAAGATTGTTTACAATAAAATTGATTTGAAACACCATACATTTTTGGGGCCCTTAAATATGTGGGTTCTGGGAAAGTGCGCCACGTGCCTTGGCAGTAATAGGGAATTAATCCTAAAATAGAAAAAAATTATGAAAAAAAAAATCGTTTGAGATTGTCCCAAGCAAAATTAATTTATTGTCAAGCAAGAATCGTAGCCAGAATTTAGAGGAGAAGGAGACAACTTTATAGATTATAAGCTACAATGACTTTCTTTTAAATGAAAGTATATGAAACAATTCATTATCACTTTTCAACTTATTTCGGCGAGGGGGGGGGGATCGAGTTCGGCCCCGTACCTCCCCCCCCCCATTTTTCTCTGCCTACGGCCTTATTGTTAAACGTGATTTCTGTTTATAACGCAGTTCAACATATTTCGTAAGACTCAGAACATTATCGAAATTTAAGTCAGCCCCCCCCCCCCCGAAATGAAATCCTGAATACGCCACTGTGGGCTTGAGAGATCTCAAGATGTAACTTTGCTCGCCCCTTGGGGGGATAGGAGTTTTTTTTCCCGTTAAACAGAAGTAAAAAAAAAAACTCATTTACACGTGCCATTGTACTAAAATTCAATATCACACAAAAATTCATGTATAAAGGCCTGATAGATCTCGAGATATGGTTTATTACATCAACACATTTGTCGTATAAATAACGAGGGGGGAAAATAACAACGGGTCAGATAAAGTAAAAGCAAAAAGCTGCTGTTATCCTGTTATCCAAGCATTTTGTTCGCTTTGTTAGATTATCATGAACTCCTGTATGCCTCTTTTGAATATCTAGAACAAACTAAAGGAATTTAATATAGTGAGTATAATAATGTAGTAAGTGAAAAGTATGAAATAAGTATAAAGTATGCAACACATTTCAAAAGAATTAACCATTTTTCTTGGGCCGGAGACAAAACCACTGATAAATCCTGTTATGTTCTTATTCTATATAACGTGGTCTGAGGATAAAGGATTCAGTCTGTCGACTTAATTAATTGAAATGCTAGCATTAAAAAAAACTAAATTCTTCCGCTGCGAAAAATAGAAAATAATTACAGAATCGATCAGAATTATTCATACGATACGAATTTATTACGAGGATACCGTTCTTTGTCCATACAGATGATTTTATTGCATTTGATTCAAGATAATAACAGATATTGTGATCGAGTCCCTTCTATGGTGTAAACCTTAGCGGATAAACCAAATGCAAATCCAGGAAAGTAAGAGTGAAGCATAATGAATTAATTTCGATATTTTCCTCGAGTTTGAATCCGAGTGAAATATGGAGTTTTCATTTTGCAGACTACAAAATCAAGATGTTAGTACGACAAAACGGTAGAAAAAGCTGATGTGACATACAATGAAATTACAAAAGTTCTTAAAAAATCCATAATGAAGTAAGTATAAAGTATGCAACGCATTTCAAAGGAATTAACCATGTTTCCTGGGCTGGAGACAGAAAACCACTGATAAATCCTGTTATGTTCTGGTTCGATATAACGTGGTCTGAGGATAAAAGATCCAGTCTTTCAAAACGTTTTACGCATTCTGTACTTTTATGGTGCGTTTGAGAAGCTACGTAAAAATATACTACGTACGATGTTGCATATTTACATAACTATCCATTTATCCAAGTTTTTATCTTTCTACATTCTGCAATACTTTTTCAGAAGAAATGTACATCTAATGCCGGAATGGCGAACATTTTTACATACGCATGCCAAAAATTCACAAACAATATCTATCAACATTACGTGGTATAACGTGCCAAACGTATACGTAAAAAGATATTTCACATATGATGCTGATACAAAACACTCGTTAATAAAATCAGTCTCTTTAATGCATTAAATAATACAAATCAAATGTGATTTTCCTGTATACTGGAATCTGCCATTATTTGAATGAAATTTTTATTCGGAAATTTAATTCGTTTAAATGGCATGTGTAATAAGGGGATACAATAGGAATATTTATTTAGTATATAGATGCTTAAGAAATGGATTTGTGCAGATTTTTATAAAATAATCATTTAAAGAGTGAGGGCTTCTAAATAATGAAGATTTTATTGAAATGGGCTGTAAAAAGTCGACATCTATTCTATCTAACCAAATTGTAAATAAGAGATTATAATACATAATCAAAATTTCCATTGAAAAAATAATCATTTGAACTTTAAGGTTTAATGAGCATTCCTAGCTAATCGGTCTTTGTAAAAGAATCTATTTTATAATACAGAAAAATTCATCTAAGGGAAGTGAAATTATGAAATAAATTCGTTGGTTTCGGAGACAAAAGAGACAGATGTTGCGTATTTACATAAATATCCATTTACCTAAAGTACCTTTGTCTTTGTAAAAACATACATTCTGCAATACTTTTCCAGAAGAAATGTTCATCTAAGGCAAGAGTGACGAACATTCTTACGTAAGTCTGCTTAAGATTCACAAATAATATCCATAAACATTGTAATGTGTCAAGATTGTAACGTAAAAAGATATTGCAGCATATGCTGCTTATACGAAACACTACTTAATAGAATCAGTCACTTTTAACACTTTCCAACATAGATGAAAAGTGTTTATGACTTCGGCTTGTCTGTCCGTCTGTCTGTGCTCAGATTGCCCTTTAATTTTTATATGTTAATGACGTTTACTAATAGTACGATCTCTATTTAAAATGAAGTGTGTAGCATTTACAGTTCATTTACAGGACAGTCTAAAGTATTCCATTACACTATGGTCAATGGGAAAAGTTCGTTTCAAGTGCATTTTAATGATGTTACATCATTTCAAACATACTAAGGTATCTTACTTACCTTATTAAACAGCGAAGTTTTGTTAAAGTATTCTGGAAGTGTTGGAAAATGTTTCATAATCTATGCTTGACGCATGATTTTTCTTTCTTGTCATTTATTATTAATGCAACATTTAACATACAATACTCCAAATAAAAAATGTAATAACATAAAAAATGTAATAATAATTTATTAATGAGAATTTTGCTTTCGTACGTTTAAAGGAGAATGTTTTGTACTGGTTCTTTTTTTAACACTTTCTAACATAGCTGAAAAGGGTTCATGAATTCGGTTTGTCTGTCTGTCAACTGTCTATCTGTCTGTCCGTGCTCTAACTCGCGTAAATATCCTCGGATTGTCATGCAATTGATATATGTTATTGAAGTTTACTGTGGCATGTTCGGTATTGAAAATGAAGTATGTAGCACTTGCAGTTCCTTTACAGGGACACTCAAAAGAATTCCGTTACATTACGGTCTATGGGGGAAAATCATTTGATGTTTATTTTAATGATGTTACACTATTTCAAACATATTGAAATTGATATATATCACTGAGGTGCACTACAAGAGGATTACTCTAGAATATGTTGGGAATAGCTCTTATGGTTCCTTTACAGAGATACTCAAAAGAATTCCGTTGCATTACGATCTATGGGAAAAATCGTTTGCGGTTTTTTAAATAATTTGTCACTATTTCAAACATATTGAAATTAATATAAAGCACTGAGGAGCATTACAAGACGCTGTGTATAGCATATATGCATATTGTGTGTATTGCATTCATTATTCATTTATAGGGACACACAAAAAAATTCTGTTAAAGTACTGTCTGTTAAGAAAAATTGCTGGAAGTGCGTGTTTAAACTTAACTGAATTTTTGCCTATTACTTGGTGTGTATAAATTCTATAGATCTTATACAGGGCAGCACAAAACATCTCGAGTACATTTCTCTTTACTGATGGAAATTCCAGAAGGGGGATTTTAAACTTGTGCTATACGTTTCCTAACTGAACTAAATTTAGCATTCTATGTTGTATATATACACTATAAATCATATACAGGACTGCAGAAAAAAATTCGGATATTTTTCCGAATATTGTTGGTAATGCCTGAAATTGTGTTTTTAAATGTGTTCTGCATTTTCAAATTGTTTACTTAGACATCATCTTCCACCTTATTAAACTGTAAACGTTTGTAAAAGTATTTTGGAAGGTTGGAAAATGTTACATAGTCTATGCTTGACGCATGATGTTTCGTTCTTGTTTTCTTTTTACTTAAACAAATTGTGTCCACTTGGGATTTTATTGCTGTATTGTCTTATGAAATTCATTTGAAGGAATAAATATTTTTAAATTCACAGAAATAACCAAAATACCGGTTTTCCTCAAATTAGGGGGTTAATTGATCGAACGACATTACCGCACTACATACATTTAATTGGATAAAAGTTCAACAGAGTCACAACCAACTTTCTTAAAACGCAATATACATAAATAATTACTAAATAAAGTGCTACGATGTTTTTTTTTTTTTTTGAAAAGTTATTGTTAGAAAGTACATTACAGCTTAATTTGTAATTTTGAAAGAAAAGTTCCATTAAGTTCCAGTAACATTAACGCTTAAGGTAATTTAATACTAAACATACCGAGAATTTTACTCAAGTTTTATAAAAAATATTTCACACCAGAATTTTTATTTAAAACAATTTAACTTATTTTTGTGTGATTTATATTTTACTAGCGGCCCGCCCTCGCTTTGCTTCGGGTAGTCCCGTGTCACTACTGACACCGCAAATTGTTACTACCACTTCATCCCATTAAATTCAACTACTAAAACCATTACTCTCCTTTTAAGTAGTCGGGTAAAAAGTTTGCAATGTAAAAATGAAATTATTTACGACATCACATTAAAAACCTCAAAAATAACAGTATTTCTCCACTATTTAATGGATGTTATTATACATATAAACCTTCCTCTTGAATCACTCTATCTATTAAAAAAAACCGCATCAAAATCCGTTGCGTAGTTTTAAAGATTTAAGCGTACATAGGGATATAGGGACAGAAAAAGCGACTTTGTTTTATACTATGTAGTGATTTATTTTATGAAGAAATTTGTGGTTCGAATAGAAATATTTTCATTTGGTACTGGTCAAATGACCGGTTGTTTGTGTATTTAAGTGACAATCAAGAAATATCGAAAAATCGATTTTATGTTCAATTCTGCATAATGAAGAATTTTTTCCGATTTTCGTGCCAGTCACATTTTTTGTCGGATTTTTATTTTATTTTCAAAACAATTTGTTGCCGTTTAGCGGGAAAAATGGGATCACTCAATCCGTGCTTTACGCACTAATCGAAAATGTTCCCGCATTAATCAAGGGATCCTCTGAAAAAAAAAAAAAAGTTCCTCACTAACTGAAACTACATTAAAGCGAGAGAAACCTGTAGGTGCATTTCGATGCATCACAGCGTCTCAGAAAAAGAAAGTTTTCTATTGTGTTAATTCAAGCAAAACTAATTGCATTATTTATGATAGTTTGTGTTAAACAAAATTTTATTTATTATATCAAAAAGAAAAAGGAATTTTATCTACATAATGAATATCAAATTTAAATTTTTCGCAAGCCAGAGAAACTGTGCGTGTCATAAGTTCGCCACACCTGATCTAAGGGAAGTAAAAATATATAATCAATTCGTTGTTTTCATAAATAATACAGAACAAGCAGATGTCGAATTTACTTAAATATCTATTTATAGTGCCTTTTAAAAGTGGGAATGTATAATAATTAATTTAATAAAGGAAAATCCATCACCTTTTATTGCTTAACCCCTTGAAGGGCACCGGTATATTATATATACCACTTAATTTGAATCCGAAAATACCATATTGACACCAGAATTTTAGAATCAAATTTTGAATTTATAAGGTACATGAAGGAAAGCTTTTACTTATTTTAAAATAAATTCGTTCGTGAATCTTGGTGTCAATCAATCATTTTTATTTTTTAGCTCCAAGACTACTTTGCCCCTGAAGGGGTTAAATATCATCTGTTGATGCATCATCTGTGTAATGCAAAATTGAGTAAGTTTTCCATTTTTAAAACATTTAAAAATGGAAAATTTGTTTGAAATGCATGCATTTTTAAAGAGTGTTTTAAATTATCGCACGAATGTTTGTTAAAGGCATTCGTGTTATACACTGTGCCGGCTAAAGTCCGTTGTCACCCCAATAATTTTTGTAAAGCATGAGCTATAGTCATAAAAGTGGGGTCTAGGTATAGTAAAGTCACCATGCGCTACACAAGGAAACTGCTTTTAGCGCCACCTGGCTGCTAAATTTGGAGTTAGCGTTCTTATTTCAAAAACGGTACGAAATATGGAAAAAAAGTCAATTACAAAGTTGTTCAGCATCATTGATTTATTAAAAAGATATCTTGCTCACAAAATGATACAAATTAAAAGTACAAAGCGTACATGTGTTTGATCGCGTTGAACAAAACTGCGCTTATCGGAGGAGGCTCATCTATCTGTATGCTCAAAATGGTGTCCTTTAGCAACAATACATATCTGGACACGGGATTGCACTTCCCGCTGCACATTGTACAACATGGTAGGGTAAAAAAAACTAGCCTTCGCCGCCAGGCGCCCACGGGTATAGCCGGCGTCACGAATACGACCATCGCGCCCAAGTCTCTAAGGGACTTATATCGCACCAGGGGCTTTGTCTCGCCCCGGCGCTGCGATCGGCCTGGGGCCGCTCCCCACTACGGACCCCCAAGTCAATTTACCAAGTGTCGACGAACTGGTCGTTACGAAAGAAACCCTGCTCATGGGAAACTTACGCATGGGACAGACACCTGATGAACCGCCAAGGAAGCCCCGACGGCTTCGCTCGCGAAGCATTGGCCAATCCTCGCGTCGCAGAGAACCTGCGCTTGCGAGGGGAAGACCCGCGGCTCGGCCCGCATGGTCCGTCGCCCATGCGGACTGTCGCGCAGTGTCTTCGTCTTTCAGAAATCCCTTCCACTGGCGGACCACGATGAGGTCGCCAGTCCGGTCGTCTCCTGTCCCCGTTTCGCAACGAACGCAAACCATGGAGCGCCCGCGCACTGCTCCGCTCCCGGTCACCTCCTCCACTGAAGGAGTCGGGTCAGGACTACGGAGAGGGACCCGCCAGTGTACAACATGGTAGATGACACGCTGGCAAAAGCATCCGTAATACGGTTTCGAAGTTCCTGCAGTGTTAGTGGAAGGGTTGCATACACTCGCTGTTTCATGTATCCCCACAGAAAAAAGTCCAAAGTGGTCAAGTCAGGTAAACGTGGAGGCCATTCTATGCAACCCTCATACCCGATGACTTGTTGCTAGAATGTGTCACGAATGTACTGTTGGACACTTAATGCCTTGAGCGGCGGGGCGCCATCGTGTTGGAACCATACATTCTGAAGATCACTCAACGGCAAATCCTCTAGAAAATCGGATATTACATCCTACAGAAGTTCCCCGTATTGGGATCCCGTTAACGTGCCCTCGTAAAATACCGGGCCAATCAGTCTGTTTTTGAATATTCCGCACCAGACATTTATCGATCAGCGAACTTGATGTCGAACTTCGACAGCACATCTAGGCTTATCCAGCGGCCATAAATGAATGTTCTGTTAATTGTACATAGTATTACGCAAAAAGCATGCTTCATCCGTCCATATGATGTCCGCAAGAAACGTTGGCTGGACCTCTAAGCGGTTCATCATGAAGTTGTACCAATCATAGAGTCTCTGAGCAACCCTTGCCATTAGTGCCTGCACAGATGTAGGCCGGTAGGGATGAGCACCTACTTCATTCAAGATAGTCCAAATACGGCTTTTGGAGAGGCCACAGTGTGCACCGATCTCTCTTGTACTGCTCTGAGGATGGGCGAGGGCAAACGCTAATACGTCTTCTGGTCGCACAACATGGTCCGCTGTCCTACTCTTCTTGGTCTACCGGATAGAGGTCTGTTTTTTAGACTGCCCGTCTCCCTCAATCGTTTCGCTGTCTTTACAATGACTTGCCATGAAGGATGTGGCCGTCCGGGAAAACGTTCACGATATAGTCGCTCTGGCCTGGCGCCCACATTCACCGTAAATCAAGACCATCTCTCAATACTGATCGGTAGAAAATGTCGACATGATTACAATTTTCCACATACAACCCGCGCGGAACTTTTTCTTTTATACTTGTGTCTGGCGCAGAGGTATGACGTGTCATATTTATTTGCATAATACCGAAATTTATGCGATTCGCATACCAAATGAGCGTTGAGTTGAGTTAATGCACTTGCAAAACGATATTGCACAAACCGCATCGTCTACTAATTTTGTTGCGAAAGTTATAAGGACAGCATGCACCAGCCGGGACTTGAACCGGGGTCCTCTCGCATTGTAATCACGCACGCTACCACTGTGTCGCGATAAGGGATGCTCTGAAGTGTGATCTTTTCTCTTTTCTTTTGCGTTATGTCCAGTTACAATTTTGGGAGTTACGAACAAAATAAATATGCATTTTATGCCTTCGATTTTTAACATTACTTTACGGAAGGTCTCTTCTCGTACTAAATCGATGATGCTGAACAACTTTGTAATTGACTTTTTTCTCGTATCTTATACCGTTTTTGAAATAAGAACGCTAACTCCGAATTTAGCCGCCAGGTGCCACTGTAAACGGTTTCCTTGCTTAGCGCATGACAACTTTATTATACCTAGACCCCACTTTTATGACTATAGCTATGGCCGTTCAGAAATTATTAGGGTGACAACGGACTTTAGCAGGCACACTGTATATAGGGTGATTATAAAAAAAAACTATCTCGATATATGAGCTTCTAGCTATCATACCGTTCACAGAAACTGAATGAAATTTTGGTTTAAGATATTTTGAGGTATGCACTCAAGAATCACATGAAAAACAACAGTTAAACGCTAACAGTTACGATTATAGTGACAAAATTTTGAAAATTTCAAATGGCAACACCTACTTAATTTATTGGATGTGATCTTCATGGTGAAAAACTATAAAAAACATTGGAACGGTACCTGTAGCACGAAAATCGCCGGCGCTAGACAGACTAAGAACAAAAGTGAAAACAACCAATAAGGACAGAGAAGCAACTGAAAGCAAAACAATTTATTGTGTTTCACAAATTTTCCACGTGACCTCCTTTACACACGATGACACTTTGCATGCGGCAGATGGTGGGTACCACTGAAGCATGGTACCATGGCAAGAGTAATCTGTTGAACTTGACGTCTGATGGCATCTTTCTATTCAGATGCAGTTTACGAATTAAAAGCATACACTTTGGATTTCAGAAATCCATTGGAGTGAGATCGAGGACCTTGGCGGCTACGGAAACGTGAAACGGTGGGAGATAACTCTGTCACCAAATTGTTGTGTTAAGAAACGTTTGGCAACCACATGTGGGGGAGCGCCACACGACGTCAGATAGAGCATTTTGCTGTTGCAAATTGGGAATTATGTAATTAGTCAACATTTCTAGATAGCGAGCATTCTTTAGCGTACACGTTTGTAGACCTGCGGCAGTAACCTCTTCAAAAAGGTAAGGGCCAAGGATGAAGGTGCTTGTTATACCGCACCATACAGTCCATTTTTCT
Organism: Maratus michaelseni; assembly: GCA_963931845.1. Lineage (NCBI taxonomy): Eukaryota > Metazoa > Arthropoda > Arachnida > Araneae > Salticidae > Maratus > Maratus michaelseni. Next base: position 361,904,635 of record OZ007586.1, on the reverse strand, counting down.
TCGTGTAACGGGAGTGCAACCACATCATGTGGATTATTGTCTGCCCAGTGCACGCAGTTCTTCGAATTAACGTTACCAGTCAACAAGAAATGGACCTCGTCCGTCCAAAGAATGCGTAAAAGCCAGCTGTCATCCTCGTCATACCGGATGAGGAATTTATTCTCAAAATCTGGCTGTTGTTGCTTATCATCCGCTTGCAACATCTGGACACGCTGAAACCGATACGGAAACATGTGGAGAACATAGCGCAGAATCTTGAGGACTGTAGAATTTGGCAACTGCAGAATGCATGAAACACCGCGAGCACTTGCAACAAGAGCGTCGCTTATCATCTCATGGACTTCTGGAACAGTCTCGACAGGAACGGAAGGTCGTCCAGGCCGAGATCGATTGCATGTGCAGCTAGTTTCTTCAAATTTGCGTATCAAGTCCCGTATAGCTTTTACAGTACACGGAACTCGGCGTAGCCCATGGTTTTTGCGATAGACACGTAATGCCTCTGCGGCATTTTTTCGTTCAAGTAATAAATTTTTACAATTTCCCCACGTTCTTTCCCTGTAAGCGACATGTTGTTCAGAGTGCAAGAAAGCAAGATACGCGGCACGCATTTCAGAGTGCCTTTTCTTTCACTTAGTGCGACGACGTCAGGCATGGCTGTGTCTTACACCGAACCAGGAAATCTGCGTAATCTTGGTCTATTTTTATCATTTAGAGGGCTATTCAGTAGGCTGGGATCAGAGCCGAAGACACAGTGTGAAATATGACGTCATTATAAAACAAAGTCCTGCTCTGCTGAGCGCCACAGTTGTTTTCTCTTTTCTTCTTAGTCTGTCTTGCGACGACGATTTTCGTGCTACAGGTACCGTATCCAACGTTTCCTATGGTTTTTCACAATGAAGATCACATCCAATAAAAAAAAGTAGATGTTGCCATTTGAAATTTTCGAAATTTTGTCACAGTATCCGTAACTGTTAAAGTTTAACTGTTGTTTTTCATATGCTTCTTGAGCACATACCTTAAAATACTTTAAACCAAAATTTCATTCAGTTTCTGTGAACGATATGATCGCTAGGGGCTCATATATCGGGATTGTTTTTTTTTTTTATAATCACCCTGTATATATGTCTAATATGATGTTTATTGTGGGATGTAGCGGCTTATAGTAGCATTATAATAATAACTTGTAAGACTTGTGGAGAAAGTAATAAAATAGTTTGATTCGGGAGTTCGTTAATTGAACGAACTTTTTTTATTGTCCAGTTGGATGATACAGTTGTAGTCGTGAGTTTGTAGGAGGCACCGACAACTCCATTAGTATTTAAATTTCAACATGGCTTCTAGTGAAGGTTGATTACCTCAAATTTTGCCAAAGTCAGTCTTTATTGCGTGCGTTTTAATTTTTTGATCAGCGCTTGCACTATTTTTCAGCAGAGGCCGAAGGTGTCTAATTGGAAGATACTTAAACTTAATTGGTTTAATAAGTTTTGATTGATGTGTTGTCAAGACCCGTATGATTCCCGTGCCTACGCTTTTGCAAGCCTCAATCACAATCAATTGCAGATTGCACTAACGTTTGCAGAATCTTAAAGTTGGTTACAATTTAATATCTGAAAGTAATATTTGCTGGGCTGAGAAATAAAGGGTGTAATTTCAAAATTAGAGTAGAGGTAATAATAGAGGTAGTTTTGCTTAAAAGGAGTAGTTTCAGAATTAAACATTAAGAGTTAGAAATTATTTAGTTGGAAATTAATTTAAATTTTTGATTTAAAATGGGATTTTAATATTTTAATACCTTTCATATATACATATATTTGTGTGTGTGTGTAACAAGGATACTGTTCACATCTCCTTAGAACGTATTGCCATAGCAGAATGACCAAAATTGTAAAATTCTTAATTAAAATCCGTCCATTTTATGGGTTTCTAGCTAGAATTTAGAACCAAAATATAGTTTTTGCTCATATTTCGAAATTATTACTGGAAAAATTGAATCTAGAACTCTATACAGATTTATTTTACAAAGAATGCTACCGATTATCATGTTTGCTAATTAAAGAAATAAGTGTCACAGCTACACACTTTTAAAATAATTAGGTTTTCTAGATTTTATAATGTGAACTCCTGTCTCTGAGTTGTATCTCGGTATAATATTCCTATGGAAATTTCGATTCTGCTTAGAATTTAGTTAAACTACGAGACATCCAGATATAATACGTTATTATCTACAGAAAAACATTTCAGAATACGCTACTTGGTTTTAATACGAAAAAGTTTATTTATTCAGAGTCTCATCTATTTAGAGAAAATGAATTTTTGATGTGACAACTTCTTACAACTCAGCCCATTAGGTTCGGAAAGTGAGTGTTACGAAATTTTGCTCTCGGGTCTGTGGGAATTACTCTTTGAGCATGGGTGGTACGTTAAATATAAATGTTCGATAGTATAGGTCGTTTTTTGGCTTCCTGCTTCGTACACAAACTTATCGTTCTGGTGTCATCAGGCCGCTGTGGGAACCGCGCTGCGAACATGTGATTTCGAACGGTTTAGTATTTTTAAGACCGTTGTAGCGAACAAACGGCTCTTTCGAACAGAGAAATTTTGGTGTCAGTTTGTGCATAAAATGTAGAGTTACTGAAACACAATCGAAATACATAAATAATAAACACATGCAATGCCTTTCTAACGAATAATAATTTTTTTGCAGATAAAAAGCCAAAATAGTTAAAAAAACAAGTTAGGCGAAAATTACACTAATATTAACAACATAAGATAAGGCTCGACAAGACAAATATGATACTGAAAGGATGACTCAGGTACCTCAATTCATTCCGGAATTATATGAAGAAGAAATTGACAATTCTACGCTACAGCGAAATGCGGACGTGGCGATTGCATAATCATAACATGCCACATAACGTACTGAGACTAAGACTAAACAACAACGACACACTCAGTGCAAACGCAAAAAGCACAAGTATAGCTTGCAACAACTCAGAGAATTAAATTCAAGACGAAGGAAGAAGTCAATGGACACGTTTCCAGCAAATACATTGCGTTTCAGCCAGACACGCCTCAGTGCAACGAGCCACCAATGACATTTCAGCCAGATACATCTCAGCCGGACACGGCTCAGTCAAACGAACAGGATTCTATCTCTGAAATGAAGAAGAAGCCCTAGATGACTTAAGCAGAACGATCCAGAGCAAAGAAAAAAAAAGAAAAGCGCTGTGCAAGGCAATATTGCTAGAGACGATCAACCAAAAGTTCTTTGGATCAACCATCCACATCAAGGCATCTCACATTCGTCAGGCACATCACCGCTGAGACCCTACGTCTCATATTGTACTTCTCGTACCATCACCAAAATACTTAATCGTTTGTACACTCCCGTTGCGTGCAAATAACAAATAAATTGATTTAAACAAACCCACAGAGTCAATCATTTTTTTCGCTCTCACCACCCATAGAACTTGGTCATGTAAAAATTCCTACATCCGTGTATGTGACACAGCCCACCCTAATTTTTCATTTTTTTTAATTGTTTGATTGTTCATGAAATAAATCTCCGTGGAATGAAAAATTATTTGGAAAGCTAAAAGAAATTCATACAGAAGGAATATTTAATTGAAATAAAATTAACAATAGTGATGAATTTGATGAACTTATCAGTAAACTACAAAAACAAATTAAACTAATAATTTTGTTATTTTTTGAAAACTATTTGTCTATCCCTATAGCACAAAATGCAAGACGGGAGACGTACATCGAAAATATTTTATTCATTTGCAGATTAATTTTTCTGGAAACATTTATGTTTATTTTTCAACATTTATGTTTATTATTATTATTATGTTAAATTCTTATTGCTATAATGTCTAAGTAAGATTTGCATAATTGTTTTAAAGCATCTGGAAAACATATTTTTTTCGAACTAAAAATAAATTAATTAATTGATTTAATAATTTCATATTTATGCCTGAAAACACAAACACACGAGCAAACACTCAACATTCCAATTCAGACTTTTCTTTCTTTCTTTCTTTACTTATTGGTTGAAGCGTATCGTGTGATGTTTTATCTTTTTTAAACCTTGAGTGAAATCATGTAGTCGTGTAAATAATTTAAAAAAGAATTTTTAAGAGTTGATTAAAAAAATCTAATTGGGAGATTTAATTAAAAGTTGATTAAAAAATCTGATTGGGGGATTTAATTAAAAGTTCATTAAATTTTCTAATTGGGAGATTTAATAACAAGTTAATTTTTGAAAATTCTATCCTTTTACATTCAGCGTCTACATTGTAAAACATTTCAGGACCTCTCCTGGGAGGTAATAGGCAGCTGATTGCCTCGAAACAATTCCCTGTGAAGTTCTGGTTTTCTATTCTGTAATATACTTGATCAAAGGTGAAAATAAGAGTATGTGTTTCGATCTTCGGAAAAGTTTATGATATTTTCAAGAGATGTTATTTGAAATCTTTGGTGCAGCCATTATGCCGATTATTCCAAAGAAATGTTCCGGGATTCTTTTTACGGTGTAAGCACTGCTCTTTATAATTTTACATCCCTTCCTTTCTCCATATGTTGCAGATTATTTTTAAATGCTTAAATATCTATCGTAGATTGTTAGAATATTTTCTGCTTCTGGAGAGTCAATTAAATGTATTTTTTTTAATTATTTTATAACCAAACTTATGTTTATAAGTGTTGAAAAAATTAGAAAAGAAATTCTACTTAAATTATATTTTTTCTTTACATATCATACATCTAAAATATATGCTTTGTCATTATAATGATTAGAAACGAGGGGCCGTGCACAGAGAGAGGAAACAAGAAGTACAGTTAAGCCGAGCTCTATGTTGAAAAGGGCATAATGAGGGGCTAAATTTTTATTAAGAATATGCGCATACAGGAAATGCAGGATCCCATAAACGGAACCATCTGTAGGGGTCCCATCCCATCCCTGTACCAGATACTCACAATTTCTGTGTTTGCTCCTGACTAGACTTAAATGCGATTGAATATTACTTTTATCGAAGTCTAATCCAATATGACTTAATAGGTAAAATGAAATGAAAAGAAAAATGAAAAGAAAAGAAAATTATATTACTCGTGTATGGCGGATTGGAAATAATTGTATAATACATTTCATGAAGCACAGAAAAAAAATTGCTTTTAGGAATGATTTTATGTAAAAGTTAAATGATTTATTTTTTGCTTATCTCTGTATACTTCTATGATTCAATTAAAATATATATATATATATATATATATATATATATATATATATATATATATATATATATATATATATATATATATAGATAGATAGATAGATAGATAAATAGATAAACCTTTGAATTAAAAAAAACAAGTTCTAACATTAAAACTGACCAAATCTCCAATTTTTTAAAGATAAGTAAGTATAAAGTGTATCCAGAAATACAGAATAAATAAATAAATAATAATAATAAATAATTAATAAATAAATAATAATAAATAAATAATAATAATAATAATAATTAATAAATAATTAACCAATTCAAACATTAAATTACCGTAGCTCCAATTCACAGACGGCGCAGCCAAAATACATAATAGTTTTAACGAAAAATTAGAAAATAAATATTTAATATATATATATATATATATATATATATATATATATATATATATATATATATATATTAAATATGAATTTTAAATATGCATTTTGTCCATATATACCAAGTCGTACGAATGGTAATATATGATAATGATGGATTTCTTTCAATTTTTTAAAAATATAATTTGATTTTATATTTTACTGGACATGATGCAGTTTACAAAACAACATCTAACTTTCAAAACAGTCATTAAATTTATATCGGTTTGCCATATGATATTCATTAATAAATACTACACCATAATTATAAACTTGAGAGCTTAAATTTTTTGCGGAAATCCTATTGAAAAAAGTCTTATTCTCATTCCTGTGGGTCGAAGAAATGGTCTGGCGGTTTTCTTTACAATCTCATTGCGATTTTCTTGTAAGATCACTGACCTCTCCCCTGTACTTCCGTGTTTCTCAGCCCCTAAAGGCTAAGGCATGTCAAGACAAAAAGCTTACAGAAAGTCCAAAAAAATAGTAAAAGAAAAAGGCATTATAAAAAAATCTGAACCAGCAAGCATGTGCCTATCTTTCCCTAATCATTTGAAAAATATTCAAATCGCAACTCGGCTCACTTATATCATTGCTAATATGTACAGTAAATTAATTCCTGAGAATCCTTAAAATAGACGCATTTCTTAATAAATTTATCCAATTTGTTTGAAACTGTGAGGCTTCATCAATCCATTTTAATAATTATTTCCCTTCAAATTTAGAGCCTAAACAATATTATTTTGAATTCGCTATTACGTTATTCGTACCAAATGCAACGACTATTACTCATGGATATAATAGATTAATAAATATAAATATTTCTTAAAAACTGATAAATGCAGAGTTTTAGCAAGTTCTCTTTGAAGAATTTTAATACATCCAACCGGTGACTAGCGACTGGATGAAATAGCATGCTCCAAGACGCAGATCCGGGAACGGCTATAGTGGAGATGCCTGCACCCAGACTCTGCAATCATAGAGGTACCCGGAGAGATTAAAATTCTTTTTTTGTTTTTTGGAAACAAAAATTAAGTTACTAAAAATTTACAGTTAGGCCCGCATCTGGCCACCACACTTATAGTGTCCCCTAATGAGTATATATACCCAATAGCATCATTTATTAGACTGTGAAATTAATTTAGGAGTTAAAAAAAATCCTTGCATCTGGGTCTTTTTTTTTTTTTTTTAATCAAAAAGTGCATTTTAAAATAGCAATATATATATATATATACGTGTGTGTCCCTATATTTCACTTTGCAGCCACAACTGCCCAGCGCAGACCACTGGTGTTTGTGTGTGGTAGTAGCCTCGAGTCTCCCATCGTGCACTATGGTGGTTGCATGTTGATAGCTGTGGGAGTGGGGGGTATGGGATATATGGTGGTTGAAATGGACATAGAGCATTTTCATATTTCGACCAAAGTGTTCTAAAAATGTTTGGAATCCTCTTGAATGGGAATTGGTTCATTCAACTTAACATGAACTAATTAAGATATAGATAACTAAGTAAGATGATTTCGTGGCCCCTAGCGGTGGAAATTGAACTAAACGGTATTGTAGCGCGTGCATAGCACGCCAGCTATACAATGCCGTAGGTAGCGGGAACGAGTGCCGGAGTTTCGTTCGAAAAGAGGTTTGTTTAGAACAGAATGCGCGCCGAAAATGACTATTTTTATCGAAATCAAAATAAAGTTAATGATTTCCTGGCAACGCAGGATGGATCAACTAGTAGTAAATAAATGGGAATTATCCTCGCATCTTTGACGCTTAAAACATCTGAATGAAATAATATATGAAAATTATGTTGCTTGTATGCACTCCATGTAACAGCAACACGTGAAGTTTTATTTGTACGTAAATACGATTTTTTATAACTTTATTCAAAAAACAATATTTAACCAACCGATTACTCGTTAATACGTTTCAATAAACTTCATTCACAAATATAATATTAAATTCAGGAACGTTAACACGGACACCGTTAGTAACATTAAAAATATTCAATAGGTATATACACTTTATTGCCAAACGTGACCGGTCACTTGCGATTTTAGACGTTTTAACTATCTAGAAAAATACATGAGGAATTAACCTGAAACTGCAGGTGTGTAAACAGTATTGTATATGTTATATATTTCCGCGAAGATTTTTTCACGAACCCCATAGGGGACTGTCAACAAATTGAAAAAGAACGAATATCTTTTGGATAATCCTGTAAAAACTAATGTAGCAAAAGCGTTCAAACTCGAGATTATTAATAAGTGGCTTATTGTAATATACTGTGTTCATTTTTATGAGGATAGCATGTATACTCGTAGAGAAATTAAGGTTTTTATAAAAACAGTCCCAAATTTCGCCTAGTTTTTTGCTTATAATTTGCAGAGTTCTTAATATTAAAAAAAAGTTCTTTTCAGAAAATATGACAAACAACATTGTACATAATACTCTGCAATCAGAATTTAAAAAAAAATAAAAATTGGATGAAAAATGAGCAGGTTTACTAAAAAAAGTTTCACTGCGCATGGGCGAATGCAATCAAAATATAATATGCATAATGTATTAGCTAAGTATATAGAGCAACTTTTGTGAAAGTCTCAAAATCATATCTTGAAAATTCTGAAAATTATCGTCGATAGAATAAGCTCGAAATCCGTTGTTCCCAAAAGGAAGCAAAAAGATGAGGGGTTGTATCCAAATATAGTAGTACGTGCAATATTGTGTACGCTATCTTGGCACTAATCAACAGATATTTGATACAACCCCCATCTTTTAGCTTCTTTTTGGGAACAACGGATTCGATTTTTTTTACAAATGCTTCTTTAAATCTCAAAAATATAATGGTTTCTGAGCTGTCTAAAGATAAAGAACGTTTTTCGGAATCGTGCGGGGAGCTCGAAAGTGGTTAATGTATATTTTCGTTCGTGGTTACATCATATTTTACTATATTAAGAAACATTTCTCTTTTTGTACAGTGTATACACACACACGCACACACATATTTATATATACACATCATAATAAATTTTTATTGGATATGTAATAATAGTTTAAAGGTAAAAACTATATTTTAGCGTATATATTTTCAAATATACGTATATATTTCGGATGGAGATCTCTGTCCGTCTCATATTATCCAGACTTCCCTATCCATCATTTCATGTGCATTGAAAAAAATCCATCGCATCGAATGAGTGCAAGTATGTTGTTTTTTGTCGTCACACGACCGTATTTTTATTACTTTCACTGTTGCTTAGGTAACTACTATAATATTTACTCTCGCTTCAGGAATTTCCTCACTTGAGTGCTCTAGAACACTAGGAGGCCCCACAAGAGAGAGAAAGCTTTGCTGTGTATTTCTTTCTCCTCTTCTCTATATGTTTTAGTGCCCCGAAAATAACTTCTGAGCTATTTAGTGATTAGATAGAACATTTATTTAAGATTGCTTTGCTGGAATCTGCTCTTTTAAACTTCAGTTGCACTTATAAGAAATAATTCTTATTTTTAGTTTTATAGGCAATAATTTCTGAGTGTATAATTTGTCAAAAGGGGATAAATGTATGCTAATGCAGAAACAAAGATTCATCTTGTCCGAATTACTTTATAAATAGGAATATTTTGAAGTTTTTAGAGCTAATAAATGATAAGACGAGCTAATAAATAACTCCGACACACGCTAATCTCTACTTAGATTCATCGTATATTTTTCAAACTTTTTCAAATTTGGAAAATTATCACAAAAACAATCAATAGATTAAAAACATTACACATTGTATTCAAAGTCAAACAAGAACGAAAAATCATGCGTCAAGCATAGATTGTGTAACACTTTCCAACGCTTCCAAAATAATTTTACAAATCATTACCGTTTAATAAGCTGAAAGAAAACATCTAAGTAAACAATTTGGAAAACGCATAACATATTTAAAAACGTAATTTCAGGAATTTCCAACATATATTTCCAACATATACAATATTCGGAAAAATATCCGAATACTTTTATTCAGCCTGTATATGATCTATAGATTTGTATATATACTACATAGGATGCTAAATTTTAGTTTAGTTAGGAAACGCGTAGCAGAGTTTAAAATTCTCCTTCTGGAGTTTCTGTCAATAAACGGAAATGTGTTCGCGAACTTTTGTGCTGCCCTGATATGATCTACAGAATTTATACACACCAAGTAATAGATAAAAAGTGAGTTAAATTTAAAATCGCGTTCAGCAACTTAAAACGCACTTTCAGGAATTATTGTTAACAGACAGTAGAGAATTCTTTTGTGTGCCCCTGTAAATGGACGATGACTGCTATACACACAATATTCTGTAGTAAGCCTTTTGTAATGCACCTTAGTGATATATATAAATTTAAATGCGTTTAAAATAGTGAAACATTATTTAATTAAACCGCAAACGATTTTTCTCCATAGACGTAATGTAACGGAATTCTTTTGACTGTCCCTGTAAAGTAACTATAAGTGCTATGCACACCCTATTCCATATTAAGCTTTTTGTAATGCACCTTAGTGAAATAATTCAATTACAATGTGTTTGAAATTGTGTAACATCATTAAAATAAACCGCAAATGATTTTTCCCCATAGACCGTAATGTAACGGAATTCTTTTGAGTGTCCCAGTAAAAAAACTATAAGCGCTACATACTTCAGTTGAAATAGGGAACATGCTATAGATAACGCAATAAAATATAAAAATTGCAGGGCTATCTGATCATATTTACGGGAGTTAGAGCACGGACAGACGGCAGACGGCCAGACAAACCGAAGTCATAAACACTTTTCAATTAGATTGGAAAGTGTTAAAAAGGATAAAAAAAGTGAAACAGCTTTAAATAAATGCTTCTGCTGAACATTTTTCACATAGAAATTAATTATAATTGTTATGTTTACTAATATCCGCGTATTCTGTTTATAATTCTTTTCTTATTTTATAACATTTTTGTGTCAAAAGAAAACATCTAGCTTGAAAAGAAGACGCTCATGATGGCTGAAAAAATATAAGGTTTTAAATTCAAATTGTTTAAAAAATATTCACTGCTAAATCGAACATACAATCCCTTTTTACATACATTTGTGTCTGTAAAAAAAGACAAAAGTTTCTTAATCTAGGAAAGTACAATATAACCACGAACGAAAATATACAATAACCTCTTCCGAGTTACTAAGGATTCTGAAAAGCTCTCTTTATCTTTAGAAACCTCAGGAACCAATATATTTTCGAGATTTAACAGGCATTTATAAAAAAAAGTTCCTTTTACTACCACTAATTTTCGGAAATGTTTCCTAGTAGTTTTTATAGTGTATTAATCAGTTTTCTCTACCCAGAATATAAGTTTTCGGGTGCTATCAATTCTCAAGTAAACATTTTCATGTTCAACAAACATGTTTTACAGACAAACATGATAATTTAACAGCATTAACATTAACAATAATTTATATTATTTTGTTACTCTAGCATGTATGAATTCAATTACGTAGCTGAAAATGTTTGATTAGGAATAAATAACATCCTTAAAACAGATTAAAAAAACTGATTATTATATTATCCCTCCTATATGACGTAAACTTCGTGGCTTTTGGAACCCTCCCTCTATCTGTCATATTCACGTGGTACTCCTCCCACCCTTCCCATTCTGGGGTCCCATATTTTATAACTGTTATTTAGAGACAATTTTGATTAAAACAACATTGCAATTTTTTTATGCGTTATTTATGTTATACTGAAAGAAATATCATAAAACTGTCAAAATATTATGCGATTTTACTTCAAGCTCTTGTATTGCAAAGGAAAAATATACCCAATACTTTCTGAGTAAAAATACAATTTTTTATGATTTTAATTTATATTTCTTGTAAATAATGCCTACCTAATTGATTTCATATTTAACATGTGACAATGTGATAACCCTCCCCCTCCCTTTGTCTCAATTTGTGGACCACCTGTCCCCTTTTGAAGTTTGGCATAATTCATAAAGTACCCGATTTCTAGATCTTTAAAAATGCGAGAATTATGCTTAATTAAAAATTGGTCATTGTGAATGGGGACCATATATCATGTTAGAAATGTACATCTGTGAAATATTGTAAGAAATAGATTAAAAAGGACGATTTTGCTGATAAAAATGTCTTTTAAATGGGGCGAAAAAGTGGTATGTCAACTTTTCTCCTCTTTCATATAACTCTTTAATTTTAAAGGAAAAAGTATACAATTTTTACTTTCTTCTATCTATACAAGAAAAAAGTATTTCATTTGTGAAAAATGTTAACTTTTGATTTTCGACAGATTTATACGTTTTAGAAGTACCTGAACACGATTTGAGTGTTTTTAGAAAATTTCTGTCTGTGGGTCTGTGTGTGTGTGTCTGTCTGTGTGTGTGTCTGTCTGTCTGTATTAGACACAAATTTTGTGGGCGCTTTAATTCACGAAATACTGCGTAGAATAGAACGAAATTTCATATGAAGTGCTATTCTTATGGGAACGGGTGCTGATTACTTTTTGGGCAAAATCCTTCCACATGAGGATTCGATGATTTGTTTGATTTAAATTATGTTTATATCTCCAGTTTATGTGCGCAGAATTCAACGAAACATCAAATTTAGAATCCTCATGATAGGACTAGACTGTCATTCAATTTTGGTTGTGATCATCTAAGAGGGGGTGCCGAAATTCGATTATTTGTTTGAAATATGCTATGCTTATATCATTAGTTTTAATGCGTAGAATTGAACGAAACTTCACGCTTATTATCCTGAATATGGGAATGCATTGTCATTCAATTTTGGTTGCAGACTTCTAACAGGGGGTGCCTAAATTCAATGATTTGTTTGAAAATGCGAGACTTATAACTCCAATTTAACTGCAAATAATAAAACGAACCTTTACCTTTAGAATTCTCATCATGGGAATAGATTGTCATTCAATTTTGTTGCAGACATCTAAGAGAGGGGTGCCGAAATTCGATGATTTGTTCGAAATATGCGATGCTTATATCTCCTGTTTAAATGCACGCAAATACATTTGTTTTTTCTGTATTAAAAGTCTTCATTGTTCTCGATTTCATAGCAATACTATGTGTTTATACACTGCAAAAAAAAAAAAAATAAAAATAAAATAAAATAAAATAAATGTTGATTTTACGGTATAATACTGGCATCCCAGCTGCTAGTATTATACCGTAAAATTAACAGTAATAAATAGTAAAATAAGCAGTAATACGCTATGCGCAACAGTTTATTACTGCTTATTTTACTGTTTATTACTGTTAATTTTACGGTATAATACTAGCAGCTGGTGTGCCAGTATTATACCGCAAAATCAACATTTTTTTTTGCATTGTATATATACAGGGTGATTATAAAAAAACTATCCCGATATATGAGCCCCTAACTGTCATATCGTTCAGAGAAACTGAATGAAATTTTGGTTTAAAGTATTTTGAGGTATGCGCTCAAGAATCATGTGAGAAACAATAGTTAAATTCTAACAGTTACGGTTACAGTGACAAAATTTCGAAAATTTCAAATGGCAACACCTACTTTTTTTTATTGGAATGTGATCTTCATAGTGAAAAACCATAAAAATCGTTGGAACGGTACCTGTAACACGAAAATCGCCGGCTCTAGACAGACTAAGAAGAAAAGTGAAAACAACCCATAAAGGACAGAGAAGCAACAGAAAGTAAAACATTTTACTGGTTAGTGCTAAGCCACAATCTGCTGCATGCAAAGTGTCGTCGTGTGTGAAATGGAAAATGTATGAAACACAATAAAATGTTTTGTTTTCTGTTGCTTCTCTCCCCTTATTGGTTGTTTTCACTTTTCTTCTTAGTTTGTCTAGCGCCAGTGATTTTCGTGCTACAGGTACCGTTCCAACGCTTTTCATGGTTTTTCACTATGAAGATCACATTCCAATAAAAAAAAGTAGGTGTTGCCATTTGAAATTTTCGAAATTTTGTCACTGTAACCCTAACTGTTAGAGCTTAACTGTTGTTTTTCATATGATTCTTGAGCGCATACCTCAAAATACTTTAAACCAAAATTTCATTCGGTTTCTGTGAACGGTATGATAGTTAGGGGCTCATATATCGGAATAGTTTTTTTTATAATCACCCTGTATATAAAGCAATTTGCTAAATCGATGTAATTTCTTGTACTATTTAAATCATTTAGTTAATTTGATTTATATAGAAGAAAGTTTTGTGATGACCACAACATACTAGTTTGTAATTAACTTATTGGATTAAAACAAAGTATTTAAATTAAATGACCAATTTTTTCTGCCGTATAAAAATTTAAAAGGTCTAACCTTTTAAAAGTTAATGCAAGGACAATTTCACTGACATATAATTATGTCACAAGATTATTTCCTTCACTATTTTGAACATTTTTGCAAGTTAGATTCTCTAACTTATTTCCAAGAGTTAAAAAATTGAAATATGTTTCATTCGTTTTGGAAATTGACACACCCTGTATACTCAAGTAATGCTTCCTTATACTCATTCATTACATATTTTATGAAATTGATATAAAGTGACCGAAATGAAATTCAGCGTAATCAATTTCCCTTCGAACAAATTAATGTGAACAGAATTAATTAATATGGATTATATACTTTATGGGAAAAAGTTTTTAATTTGAGATATCTTTTCCATATGTCAACGTCTTAACCTTCATCGCATACTAGACTCTTTAAGGAAATACACAAAAAGATTATCACGCCTCTAAACCTTTAACATTGAGTGTTTAATACAATCTGCATGTGTTTCGTCAACCTGTCGTCATTTTCAGCTGTTTAACATGCAGTCATAGCAAGTGTTACATCATGTGGGTAACAGAGAATGAGGTTGCTTGTGGCGCAGTCGTTTCTAGGTTGAAATTAGGGTCAAGGTTTGTAAGGGGTCGTTTTGCTTAAGCTTTAGAATTTTTTACCCTTTCAGCTGGTAACGATATACCAGCATCTTTTGATTGGAATTGTCAAAGTTATTATGAAATAATATCTGGAACTTTATCTTATTTTTATTTTTATTTGTTTATATTCTTGGTAGTGATAAGCTGTCTATTTCTTTCCTACATTCTTCCTTTTAAACGCTTAAAATAAAAAAGTTTTCATTAAAAATTCCGGTTTTCAACAGATGCGTATTAGATGGGAGGACAAATTACTGATTGTGTTTTAATGCATTTTTATACCAGTTTAATTCTTTTTTCTTTCTTTCTTTTTAATTTGAATTATTTATTAATCCATAATTGCCAACTTTTATGCTCTTTTCTTAACACTAAAATTTATAGCAAATTTTGCCCTATTTAATAGCAATTTTCGGCGATGAAATAAGGCAAAGATTTCTGTTAAATTTTAACAAAAAAAAATTTTAAGTGGTAACAAAAAAGTGTAAAAGTTGTCAGCTATGCTAATCTAAAGAAGAGAGCTATTGTTAAGAATTTCTTTTATTAAATAGTATTGAAATTGAGAGCATGTGAAGTCTTAATTGTAAGAAAAGTTTATCATGTATGTAAATCAGAGAAAGAACAAAATAAAAATATTGAAGCGTTTAAAAGTAGCCAATACGCAAGTAGTCTTTAAAGGCGAAAAAAACATAGTATCAAAATAAATATAAGCAAATGAAGAAAATGAAATAAAAAACAAGATCTGTTCACCGGCAGCGAGAGTTTCGTTCTGTGAAATCCAGGTTTTTCTGGACCATGACCATAGTACTTGTCACCCCGCTCCTATGCCGCACTTATGGTAGGTTCAGCTCCAGCTAAAAATTATATATTTTTCTTTTTCTTAACCTTAATAAAAAGTCATCTATGGGACATCTATGCTCTAAAGACTTGGTCTCCTCGTCTGAGCTGTCCCTTTTAGACTGTGAATTAAGCAACCCTACTGTAGATATTTTTAAGTTATATAAAAAACACCCTTTTTTAGAGAAAATCATACAATTTATTTAGTTACGAAATATACGAGTGAAATAAGTAACTGGAAGTTGCAATAACTTTTATCTCTCAATAAAATAAATAATATAGTTAAAATACTAAGATGTTATAATAGATATTTGAAGAGTTAAAAAAAAATGCTGAAACGCAAAATACTGGGATCTACTATATGGTAAAATTGGAATTTTTTCACCCATTTGCCTTCATTTGACTTTAAAATAATCCATGATTATGATAACCCACAAGATGAAAACATAGTATAAACCTTTTATCCCAGTTAAGTTTCTTCTTCAGTCATTTACTGTGATGATACAAAAGGAATGTGGAATTTTGTAATCCGCTGCCCCCCCCCCCCCCCCATCCTCTCAAACGTTAGATTTCCATTTGCCAATGGTAACCTCCTATACCGGTTGTAAACAAAGTCAATCAAGATATTTATGCTTTAAAGTGATTTTTACTTAATGATTTAAAATATAATATTGTTAATGGAACTTAATATAGGTATAGCCATATTTTTTATACTTGTTTTTCAAAATGGCAGTTGTGAGATGTTTGACCGAGGTAAAACCTTCCATTTTTCATTTGGTATAATTGATCCTATTTAAAATTTTCAATAACTGAATTTAAATTTATCACAAAATAACAATAAACTTTTTTCAGTTACCAATAGTGCAATTTCTATCAATTTCAAAATCGGAACCGTAGCGAAAGAGACAAGCCGCAGTACTCCGCCGATCTCTCTTGATATCATGATAGTTCGACAACTAGTGGAAATCAGCCTCTCTTCATCACGTGATAGCCAAGGGCGGTGGAAGTATCACTGCCTGCCTCTTTCGTTGACTACGATAGAAACTATAATACAACATTTCGATTCAAACTGAATGCAAAAACATCAATTAATAAATGATGAGAAATATAAATTTAAACATACAATATTACATCGCAAATCACAATTTCCGATGTTTTCAGGATTTTTCTTCAACAAGAAAGAGAACGGGAATTTGGACAAGTTTCTCTTTGTAAGCCCTCTTTTAAAGTTGTTTTTAAATTCAAACGGGCTATTTTTTGACGCATTCCTAAATTCATTTTTATTCGTAAACATATAAAATTGGCTGGTGTTCTTATTAAAAATCTGTGAAATTGAATAGCGTTTTCCCTTTATAGATAAAGATAAGTTTGTTTCCTTGAACTACAAAGGATGTGAATTATCACTTTACTACACAGCGTACAACCGATAGAGTGAAAAAAATGTCCAGACCGGGGTTTGATCCCGGATCCCTTGGTTTAGCCAAGGCAACACTAGATACCGGGCTTGCTCATTCACTCTCAAAACGTCACAAATGGTGGCTGGCCGCGACCAGCGATTGGTCCAAAGCAACGCGCCCATCGTTTTGTGCCAATCGCTGTATGTCTTTCCTCCTAGTCAGCCACCTTTTGTGACGTCATCATAATGAATGAGCAAGCCCGGTATGTAGTGTAGCCCTGGTTTAGCGCACCAAGTGCTTTACCAATTAAGCCATCCGGATGACATCCAGTCTAGCATTCTCTAGCTGTTTTCTTGTTTTGAGAAAAAGCAGTTAAAGTTGGCGTTTGGAATCGAATTTCCGAACACAACATCCCGGGAAAGGTTGGCATAGCCAGCATTCGGTAATAACGCAATATGTAATACATTTGCCGAAAAACGAAAAATGTTATTCGATTCCAAATCACTTCTGTAGTCCTGCCTGTCAATTGCATATTTTTCAGTATAAAAATGAGACCTTGAATGTGTCAGAAATTTCGCATTGTTGAATGGTAAAAAAAATATTTTGTGAACGGAAATAATCGTTTTTTGAAAACCGCCTCGAGACATTGCATTCATATGGCATAATGGTTAAAATTGGCTGTTGCCTAAACACGTACACACAAGACACAATACCCAGCGTTCACAAAAATCAGTCCATCGTTAACTAATATCGCCTTTGAAAACATTATTTGAAAAAGGTTATAAATAATATGACATTTTTTTTTCAATAAATAAATTAAAATTTAGTAACAAGTGTTTTTTTTAGGTTTATACTTGATAGAAACGTAATGTAACCTGATTGTATATTTTTTAAAGGAATATGAAGACCGTTTCTTTATTTACATCCTTTATTTAAAGATATATGCTACCAAAAGCTGATTCACTGTCACAGAGTTTATTAACTGACCCCCTTCCGGTCTCAGCGAAAATAAGATGCTGGAAAACGAGAAATATAAGAAATCTTGCAAGGATTACTATTTTAGAAAAGAACCGTACAATAAAAAAACTTTAATATCCATAAGGTAAGTCAAAACAAACGATATAGCAAACAAGGTGAAAAGATCTTTAAAGTGTTTAAGTTAAGTTATAAGGAATTATGAGTAATTAAAAAAAGGATAATCAATCAAAGTTCATCAATGAAAAATATAGCGCTATCCCGCTTATTGAATGGGTATTATTTTAGTCTTAAAATTTATGAATAAATAAATAAAACAATTCCAATAAATACATTAAAAATGTTCCAACACTTAAAATACAAAATATACTAATTAAAAAAATTAATAAGCAGCCTTTTATTGAATTTAAATTTTCCTTTTCCTTAACTCAATCATTTGAAGGGCCTGGGAAAAAAACTGAATTTGAGTTTTAGATCACAAAGAAGAAAAAAATATGACTAAAAAATATATTTTTTCATGATTAAAGAAATGTCGATCTCATTGTAAGAGAACTGTAGATTTGGGCATCTGCCCTCTACCGTTGACGACACTGCAGCAAATCTAACATTTGCCGCCTGGGACTGCTGCAAAACACCTTGTTAGTTTTTTTTTTTTTTTTTTGATCGTAGGTGCATTAATAGTGGTACGTGACCAGTGATGAATTTAGGATGTACGGTGGGGGAACATTCCCTCTGGAACATCGAAATTCCCCTTCCGACCAGAGCTTCAAAAATATCCACCCCCCCTCCCCCGGAGAAAAATGTCTGAATTCAACACTATAAGTGACGGCACCGATGAAGCCTGTCAGCGGTGAACTGATGGCGCCTTGTACCACACTTTCTGGGACTCCTAGTTGACCATCTCCAAGTGTATTAATATGATAGTTGCGCACAACCAATCTATGGAATTGTTAATCATCTAGCTCAGATGTTGTTAATAGGTTTTTACCCCAACTGGTTAAGATCCCGCGGTACGGGAAAGAATTAAAAAATAAAATGAAATAAACTAAAATGCTTTAATATTGTTATAACTGATATATATATATCTCAATCGCTTTAATTTGAAAAGCAGTGTTCGTTTTATAAAAGAAAATTTCATTAATAATTTCAAAATTTGGAAAAATTTACACTGTAAAAAAGTGCAAAAACATTTTTTTAAGACAATTCAATCTAATGTCGCAGTTACCCACGATTCTGAAAACTTTTCTCTTATTTTCGGATGATTTTATTAAAAAAGCCAATTAGAAATCTCAGAAAACATCAAGCTTCCGAAATTATAAGAAATCTATTTTCTGAAATTTATGTGCAGCAGTTGAGCCCTTCAATTTCAGAAATGTTTCCGTAAACACTAGAAATCTGTTGTTTTCTGATTTGTCTTACTCCAAAGGGTCTTTTTTTTTTTTTTTTTTTTTTTTTTTGAAATCAGGGAAATAGTTTCGGTACCTTCAATGACTACGGGGTCACGTTAAATTTTTTAAACAATTCTGGTATATCAGAAATTTTTTCTGCCCTTTTATTGTATTAATATTTTCTGACACCATGTTCAAAATTTATAATTCAAAAGCTATAGGATTACTCTGTAGATTGATATATCAAGTTTTTTGTTTATTCTTTTTTTTTTTTTTTTTTTGTAAATCGAAGCACAACAAACCTATCGCAGAAATATCTTGCAGCCGGTCCACTGTTTCAGATCGCGAAATCTACATTCCAGTTCCCCTACATTCACTTGCATTAAAATGAAAATTTCTCAGGCTCTTACATGTGGTAATACTCGTACTTTCATGGGAAATCCAGTTGACAATGACTCATGAAATAAAAATGAAAAAGTTGTCGAATGCTTATTACAACTCCTTCTGGTATTATAAGCATAAAATTTTTGTTCTTGAAACTTAATTTTTCAAATCATCTCACGTAGTTCACCTTCTTGACCTAGTTCCTAGTAGTGAAAATAAAAATAAGGACGTTTCCTCTCTGGTGAGTTTACATGCAGAATAAACTAATATCTCATGTTCGTATTATCTTCTTACGCAATAGGGTTTGTCAACAATTGAATCAATGTCATGGTCCTTTAAAATAAGAGCAATTATGAAAAAATACAGAGTGTTTGTAAACTGCTTTTACAAAATAAGAGAGATTACAGTCCCTACCCATCCAGATGAACACTTTATGTATAGGAAACCAGGGTCGCAAACCCCTTATTCCGTGAAAAATACATAGTATCTCACTGCAAGTCGAACCCAGACTTTTGTTGATAACTTTAACAATAATGAATATGTTGTAACGATATTGTTGTGATTGGAAACGACCCCCTTTCATTCTCTCCAACACTCAAATAGACGACCATAATTCAGGATGTAGATAATTACATATAGAGTGTCACTGACTGCCTCAGAGTGCACTTCCCAACACCTTAATTAATTTCATAATACCCATATTAGAGTCCTTCATCGGGTTTTGTACTCGAACCTGATACGACCCCATATGACCCACGTTTCGAGTCGGTTTCGGGCTGGGTTTTGACTCTCGCGGGTTGGGTTCGATTTTATCCGGTTTTTCAATGAAAGTCCTGAATATTTTCAGATGAAAAAACTATATATATATATGAACACTGATGAGTATATACATGTTTTTCTACATAAAATATAAAATTTATATTAGATATATAATTTTAGAGTACTTTTCCATAATTGCATTTAACCATAGACTATTTTTTATTTCATTTCAGTCTTCCATCTAGTAGTTTTGAGCTATGGTTAAAAAAGCCACCCGCATTGCAATCTTTTTTTGCAACAATTAAAATTGAATTTAACAGTAGGTGTTCCAAACTTTAAATCTGCATAATTCCAAAACTACTTGACCGAATGACTTCCCGTTTGGTATCCGAAGGTAAAATTTATCGAAGAATAGATATATGATGTCAAAATTTAGGTGCTAGTTTAAAATTTTAAAGTTTGTTTACATTCCAATTCGTAAATGACCTTCGATGCACAATTTAAGTATATCATTAAATAGTAGATGTATTAGTAATCGGTTGGTATCAGTCATATTTTTATAGATGATTTGTGACAGAGTTAGCAGGGGGAGTATCCTTTTTTTTTTCACGATTGTACATGTAATATAATATAACTGATAGGTTGAAAGAAATTAGCAGCAAGTCGGGTTGGGTTTCTTCCGGAAGAAACAAGTTTCTTTGTTTAAAGTGGACGAAACTGGAAAAAACCGGAAGAAACTGGAAGAAATTGGAAGAAAACTAAACAATGCCCGAAGTTAAGATACATCAACTATATAGAAGATTCTTAAACAATGCAAAATGAAATGAAATAGTTTAACTTCATTAATCTAATGAAATATTAATATTAGAAAAATAAGATTTAATTTTATTAATGAACATTAAAAAAATAAATCTTTTATAGATTTTAGCTAAATTAGAACCAGAAAACACTTTTTTTAAAAAACCATCTCTTACATTTAGTACCCATCTGCAATGTTTTATTTTCTCCTACAGTTAAAGGTCTGGCCTTAGAAAACTGTATGGAAATAATGTGTAGTGAATCATAAGTATTAAGAGTTTCTAAGAAAGAGAAATTAAGCTTTAGTGAACTTCTTAGAAGTTTGGACAAATAAGCAAAATATGATAAACAGAGGCCAAACTTTTGTTTTGTTATACAATGTTGCACCCCGATATTAGAGAAAATGAAGAATAAGGAATCTTTCAATACTTTGTGCATTATTTATTAAGTAATACATGGTGCGTAGAGATTCTTACATTTGACAACAACAAGTATTTTGGAATAGTAATCTTTGCCTTATTTAATAGAAGAAATTCAGATTAAATAAAGCAAGATTACTATTAAAAACTGCATGTATTATCGTATTCAAAGATAAGCACCCCTATGCAGCCTCTAATATAAGCTAAATAAAATTGATGCTAAACTATAACACCGTTTTTTAATGGGTTTTTTTATTTTGGTTAAAATTTCTCTAGTTCCATAATGAAAAGTGGTAACTCAGTGAAGTGTAATGACCATAGTAAAGGACTGTTGTAATTATAAATTTAACATACATAAATAAATTAAGGCTAATTAAATTTACATAAGGTTATCTATAAAAAAATATATTTACCTACATCTCAAAAATATAAGTTATAAATACGTAGTAAATTATTAAAAAAAAACCCTATTTCTTCCACTTCTTCAACAAGTGGAAAAAGCCTATTTCTTTAATTTCTTCTACAAGTGGAAGAAAACTATATATTCTGGTCGGGTTTTTTCCATGTATTTTTTGCACTTTGGAAGAAACTTGCAAACCCTGGCAGTAAGTCTGCTTAAAATTACTGTTTTTAACACTTTTCAGCATGGTTGAAAAGTGTTTGTGACTTTTGTGTGTTTGGAAGTCTCCTGTCTGTCTGGCTGTCTGGCTGTGCCCTAATTCGCGTAAATACACTTGGATTACCATGACCTTGATATATGTTAGTGAGGTTTACCATAGGATATTCCCTATTGAAAATGGAATTTACAATTCGTTTACAGGGACACACAAAATAATTCTGCTGCATTATGGTATATGGTGAAAAATCATTTGCAGTGTATTTTTAAAATGTTACACTATTTGAAACATAATGAAATTGATGTCCATTGCTTAGGTGCACTATAAAATCCTTACTGTAGAATATGGAGTGCATAACACTTATTTGTTCATTTACAGGGACACAAAAAGAATTCATTTACAGTACTGTGTGTGAGCGATAATCGCTAGCAGAGCGTTTTAAGATGCGTTTCCTAACTGAATTAAATTTGAGCTTAATGTGTGGTGTGCATAAAAATCTGTAGATCATAGCATATACAGGGCTGCACAAAATATTCCAAATCCCCATATATAGGCAGTAAATGCTGAAAAAATTAAAGTGAGTTTTGCGTTTTAAAACTGAATTAAATTTTAGCAAACCACGTGGAGTGTAACAAGTTTATAGGTCATATACACAGCTGCTTAAAATACTTCGAATATTTTATTGACTGTGAGAGCTAATTGCTGAAATTGTGTTTGTAACTGTGTTGTGCCTTTTCTAAATTGTTTGATTAGATATCTTCTTTTATCTTATTAAACAGTGAAGTTTTGTTACAGTATTCTGGAAGTGTTGGAAAATGTTTCATAATCATGCGTGACGCATGACTTTTCTTTCTTGTTTCTTTTGTAATTTCTAAGATCATTTCTCATTCTACAAGATTCTTACAAGTAGACAGCATACAGTACTGCTAGAATATATTTCTTATCAAACCATGGATATTTTTCCACACATTGTAAGTAACCATGGCAAGCAATTTCACTCTATCCTGCGCCGGGTGAGATTTGGCACACAGAGGTAACTGAACTCTCTCTTGTTGGGCGATGATGAATTAATGGAAAGAAGACAGGCATCTAAAAATGAAGAAGATGGATAAAATAGATGATATTCGGCAATATTGTTTGTATTCTTGCTTATAATTATTTCATAAATTTCAACCTATTTATAAAATTTTACAAATAAATAGCAACGTACTTGTAATATAATAGTGATCGGAACAAATATGGGGAAATTGGTGTTAAATATATTCCTTGCGCAACGACTAAAGAACAGACTAAAGAGCGATTTAAAGTAGAACTGATAATATTTCAAACAAGAAAAGTAAAAGAAATATCACTGTTTCAGATGCGGATTTATTCAAAATATTCTAAAATGTCGATATGGGTTCTACACTAAGACCCAAAGCATCAGTACGATTTATTTTTAATGTTGTTGAGAAATGAACATCACCATTCATTTTTTTTAAGATTCTCATTAGATCCAAAACGTTCAATTGCAGCTCTTTGATATTTTGGCATGGTACTCACTGACGTTTCATTCATATACAGACAAACGATCTTTACTTATATATGAGTATGACATTCTGTAAAATATTAGATTATAAAGAAGGTGTTATTTAAAAGAAAAAAATATATACAATGAACTAACCAGTGGTTCTCAAATTTTTCGCTTCACAGCACATTGATTGTGTTAGGACCTTTTTTACTCTGGCCAAATCGGAACAATGGCGTATCTAACGATTCAACTGTGTGCTTTACATTCCTTTATGACAATCATGCCTATTTAGGATGTTCAAAATAGTGTATCATTGGCAAAACCTTGAATCTTAACATAATGCTGAGTGTTGCACCATTGAAGTTTGATAAGATTCATGATAAAGTGATATAATAGGGTTAAAATGTATCCGAGAGAATTTCTCACTCTTCAACAAAATATATATATATAGAACAGGTTTTTCCAAAATGTTGTAAAATTTTTTAACCCTTTTGGTAGCTGTTCCATAACACTAATTTATTGCTCAAAATTTTGTTCTTAGAAGGCTCAATAAAAGCCATTTATTTCGTTTTATATTAAGAAGAACAAGCCACTATTCAGAAATGTATATGGCTTTCTGAAACTTTAACATCAAAGCTTTTAATTTGTGCTAAAGTTACTCAAAGCTAGAAAAATATGCTTTCCATTATAATCGCAACACATAAATTATGTAA
Source organism: Maratus michaelseni (assembly GCA_963931845.1). Lineage (NCBI taxonomy): Eukaryota > Metazoa > Arthropoda > Arachnida > Araneae > Salticidae > Maratus > Maratus michaelseni. The sequence goes on along the minus strand of OZ007586.1, from coordinate 361,880,282 downwards.
AAAAAAAATTGCTTAAGGAAGAAAGACATTAAGTATTTCGTTGTTTCATAAGGCAAGCAAGATATCCTATCCCAGAGTTTATCTAACATTTTCAGATGTTTTAATGAACATAATTCTTGTGACTAAATGTGATTCATTCAAACGAATTTCTTTATACTACAAATAGATTTGATACGAAAGAAGAAGAATCAGATAATGATCCCAGGTAGATGACTTTCAGTGTTTGAACATTATATTAGGACAGTCCTTGTGCTTTGAATGTGATGAAAAATGGATCCCGTGTCTTCTTTACAGATTATGTCATTGTAAAATGTATTTTAAAACAAACACACAAAACTTCAGCAATTATTCTTTTTTAAAAGAAGTAGTCATAATTATTGTGCATGTTCATATTTAAAATAAAGCATCTTGACATGAAGTTCATTGATTTTATTTTAAATACATTTCATTCATTTTGATGAAAGACATATATATATATATATGTATAAACCGTCGTATCATAGCTGTAGCGCCTTCATACACTACCACATTTCCCCATTTCTTGCTAGAAAATCAGAAAAAGAAAAAAATGGTATTTGGAAATTGCTAATCGCTTTATAGAATCATCCCACGCTCTCCGCTCAGAATCTTATTTCGATTCCAAGCTTCTGATACTGTACGCAGAAAGTCAACACGCTAACCACTTGACATATAGTAAACCCTTCTGATTAACAATCAGTGGTTTATGTTAGCTGTTGAAATATTGTATAAATTTTAAATTTTAAACAGTTACAACTCTAATTTAGTTTTTAATTTTAAAGTGTTAATTTACGTTTTTAAAAATACTTCTAATTTAAAAGCATATAAGACTGAGGGAGGAGATCAGAGAGAAAGGATTCATACAGAATATTGAATCCCCACAAAATAACTTTTAAAAAGTATTTTTTTTTTAAAGTTTAAAGTTGTGTCTAAAAATGGTGTGATGTCAATTTTACAAGCTCAGAATCAGTTAATAATCAGTTAACAAGAATCAGTTACATAATCAGTTTCATGTTTACATTAGTTTGTAGATTAATACAAAATTATTTTTCACACATTTATAATTTATCGTTTCAACAAAATATTTCCCTTTTTTATAAACAACATAAATAACAAAGTGCATTTTTTATCAATCTAAATTGAAATTACCACTTGAATCTAAATGATTATTTTCAGTTGCTTTTTGAAGTAGCCGTTTTGCAAAAAAAAAATTTAAGACTTTACCTAAAACACCTATGTAGATTTTCTAATTAAAATATTTAAACTTTTAAAAAATGCATGCTAAATTTGGTGCATCCTTTTTTTTCCTCACCGTGATGGCCCATACTTTATTCAGGCTCTACATACACTTATAATATGCTTAATATAACTTGAACTTTTGCTTACTAAGAATCAGTTAAATTTCATAAATTAGTTTTTAGATTAATACATAAGAACTCTTAATATGTTTTTAATTCTTTATTTCAAAACTTTAAACTATTTCATTCTATTATAAATAATTTAAATAACATAAAGCGCATTGTAATCTATCTACAGAATCATATATCTAATCATATCAATTAATTAATAATTTCATATTTTAAAGCTAAAATTCACGCTAATTAAAATTTCTTAAGTTTTTGAGCACCAATATTTGCATTGATCAATCACTTTTATCGTCATTATAATTATCATGATAATAAAAGTATAATAAAGAAAACAATATATAATTAAACTAGCTGCTAGAGGAAGAAGAAAACGCGTTCTTCTTTTTAAAAAAACGCAAATAAACACTCGATTTTTATTTTAAAATGATCTTCGTATTGCGCGGTTGTTTGACGGTTTTATTGCTCTTTTGTTAGTATATTTTGTTAATGTTAGCGTTAATTAACAGTTTTTCTACTTAGAAACAGAAAAAAAATATTCTTAATTGAATTTTATAAAAGCAAGTAGCTTAAGTAATTACCTGTCTAAAAATTCAATCCCTACTTTTTTCGGTCCATTATCTAAGTGTCTATGTTGTTTTAAAAATTTAACTGACGAAGAAAACGAAAAATTGATTTCAGTAACTTCACATATTTTTGTAACATTCTGTATGACTGTTTATAATTCATTCATAAATATATCTTTGGCATCAAATTAAAGAACTTCTTCATTAGATTCTTCTACTTTTCGTTTTATTGTTCTGCGATGTTTGGCTCCTTTAATATCTGGTATTTTACGCTGGCATGTTTGGTCCAATTAAATATTGAAAAGTTCTCTACTGTGAGTAAGCAGTAAGCGGACTGATTGGCGTTTTTTCGTTTGACAGACTTAGTATTTAATTTTAAGTTTGGCTTGGCAGAACGACCGTTCTACTTGATTGAATGTGGATCATTGATTATTCATCAATAGTTCATGTTAAATGTTGAAGGATTATCTTGATCTTAAATTTTTAACATTTACAATTGTAGGATATTTTAAACTATAAATTGTCGCTTTAAAGTTTTATTTTTAAAATTACTATGCTCATGGAGTGTTGGTGCTGGGGGGGGGGAGGGGGGAGGAGTTATGGATGTGTTTACATAGATAAGACATACATAAGATAGTTACATACGATAGTTACGATAGTTACATAAGATAGTTACAAATACATAATTTAAGACCATAAATAAATTTTATCATAAACCTGATGTGCATTTTGAGGGAAGAGTAATTTTCTTACTCACTCTTGAAAAAAAAAAAAAAAAAAAGAAAGAAAGTGAAGCATTTCATTTGATTAAGCATAGCCTACTATATTTCTGGCCGTCTAAAAAGATAATTATATTCCGCATCTAGTAGCTCCTTTTGTGGAGGAAAAGTTGAATGTGAACACTAATTCGACCTCCAAAAAGACAATGGAGGTCACCTCCATTGTCGCAAGTCTCCTGTCACAAGACCTCAGTTTTGGTTTCCTCACCAAACAAAGACACTACCTTTACACAAGGAGAAAAATTTATCCTCAATGGAGAAAGAAGCTACCTATTTTGTTTAAAATTTTGGAGATGGCGCGTGCGAAAACAAATAACGTGCATAAAGAAGAAGAATCTAAGATAGAAATCGCTAGGAAAATTAATCAGTTTAACTTCATTAAGTATCTTATTGTGTAAAAAGTGGTTACTGTTGTCCCATTTTAGAAAGGAAGGAATTTGTATTTAGAAGACTTTTCGGTACTAAATTTGAATGCTTGAAATTGTTTGTTTTCTGAAAAATTATCCTTTAAAGGAAAAGTTAATATAAAGTTTTCACAGAATGCGGCTGCTTAGAAAAAAATTGTAAAAGCGTTAGGATTTGTTTCGTTTGGTTAGAACTCTACTTACTATAAGTGATATTTTCCTCCGAAAAAGGTATACCTCGGAACTGCCATTCCTATGTTTTTTGTTCGAAAATCAGTGTTACACACATCATATAACATTTTTTGGTACTTTTATGTTTGCAGGTCGCCAGTGATATATATACATATATACATACATACATACACACACATGTGTGTGTGTGTGTGCGTGTATGTGTATATGTATGTATATATATCACTGGTGCCCGACTAACATAAAAGTACCCATTTTTTTATAATTTATTTTTGAATCTATTTATTGTTACCGAGACTAGCTCGCGAGAACAAATTATTTCTACACATCTTAACACTAGAACGGCAGTGAGGGGTGATTTTGACCCCTTACAAATGAAAAAATGCCGATTCGAACCGGATATTTCTTCCCAAAATAAGTTAAATATATCCACGCGAAAATAAGTTAAATAAATAAGTTAAAAGTCCTAAATGAAAATTCTGGTGTGAAATATTTTTATGAAACTTGAGTAAAATTTCCGCCGTTCTAGTGTTAAGAGTACAGCCTTCAGCAGACCTTTTGTTAGAAAATTCACCTGATTTCCGTGTTTTCCAAACGGAAGACGTTATTATGTGGCCCGGACGAGCGCACAAGAAACTCGTCAGACAGCACGGAATTAAATCCACGATTTTTGGTTTTGCGTAAATATCAAAGTGTTTTCATCGATTTTCTATATGAAAACTCCTAGGTTGACAGTCATTAAAAGGATCGACGCAACACATACGTTTATAGTAAATCCTTGTAATAAAAATTCATAAAAAGTTTTCAATACATTTGTGAACAATAAATAATAATGCATTGCGACACATACAATATGGTGTTTTCATATCAAAATAACATAAACCACATAGCTATATGATAATTAGATGAATAAATATGCCATGTTTTATTTAGAGACTTTTCTCCTGCTTGGATTTATATTTATTATGAAACTCTGAATGAAAAAATTCCCGCTTTATTTACTGAAAAACATGCAAAATGTTCGAAAAAGGTTCAAACACGCTTAATTTTTTACTTGTTGGAGATAAATTGCAAAAGTGTTTAAAATAAGGTAGGAAATATGTTTTTTAAAAGTTATACATTTAAAAATTTTATATGGCCCTACCATAGACAAAAAATAAATTAGATTTTTTTCTTTCCTCCAACAAGATCATTTGAAAAAAACGACATACCTGAATAGGTCAGGCTTAATTAAAAATTGACCACTGTATTAGAAAAGTATGTTTGTGAAATATCGCAAGAAAGAGGAAACTCGAAAGATAAAATATAAAATGCTGTTAGTTGTCCTTAAACGAAAGATTACACAGGTTTCCGATGAAAAAAATTTCTGTAAGGTAAATGTTGTTTTAGGTAGATTTCGTAAGAAATACTACCTATTACATTCTCCCCTATATTGGAATTTCTGAAAAATTTCTGCAGATCTACGCCGATCATGACTCCCAGAATCCAAAACTACCGCCAGTTCAAAACTTTATATATATCCTTTTTTTATGGACACGATAACTTCAATAATTCTGCACAAATCTCTTCCAAACTGATACATAAAATCAAGGGGCATAAAATCTCGGTCAAGTTCGTTAATGGGCAAAATCGAACCAGGAGGGGGGAAATGGGGGCTTTTTGTGAAAACAGAAAACCCGCATAACCTGTTAATTATGATACGTATTGAATTCGTTTAAAGTTATTATTACTTCTAGGAAAAGGGCCGAAAATTTATGTATGACAGATTTTTGATATCATTAAAAATGGTCTCAAGGGGGGAGGGATAGGGTTTTAAGAAGAAAAAAAATCATAACTTCGTCAATTCAGACGATCAAATCCGCTTAAATTTATTATACATCATTTTAATATTATCTACAGCTTTTATATTGACAAGTTTTTTATAGGAACAACTCTTACAGCAAAATAATAATAATAATAATAATAATAAAAACAAAAAAATCCCCGCCGGCCCCGCCTACAAACACATGTAGATTTCGAAGTGGGTTGTCTCAACTGCCGCATCATGGCATAATGGTCATTTCTTCTGCAATTCTCAATAAACAGATGCCCCACGGTCTGCGTCTTCGAAATCTACCTATGCCTGTAGGCCGAGCGTTAGGGATTTTTTATAGCTTTAGGAATGCTGATTACTGGAAAAATGATGAAACAATTCTATGACGTACAGTTTCATCACAAATCACAATCTAATATTTATGAATTTAGCCTATTTAGGAGCAATAAAGCATTATTTATATGAGTTTGTTAAACATATTTAGGGATTTAAAATTGTAATTTGGCCCATTACAAGAGTAATCAAGAGAGATGAAACGTATTATTCAGAATATTCTTCTGAACTGATGAACTGCCTGGTTGTGAATTTGTTTATTGTATTGGAGTTGCAAGCTTCATGGCAAGTTTCAAAATCCAATGAAAATCTTAAGAATAAAGTATTTTTATTGATTAAAAAAAATTGAACGCCGTCGTGTTATTGCTAATGGAAATGAGTATGATTCTGTATCTGTTGGGAATTCACTTAATTTGAAAGAGCACTATGAAACTCTTGATTTGATCCCCAATAAACTCTTTCGTATCTAGACTACAAATAGACAGTTTACGATGATTTCTATGTCGCTTGGTTAACAGAGTAAATACACGATTTTTTTTTTCGAATGAGACAGTAGAGACAGAAAATAACATTACATTAAGCAGAAATGGCCAATCAGAAAACATTAGATCCTTACATAAAACATTTTGAAAGAAAAGTCTGGTTGATCCAAAAAATGTGTTACTTTCACCGCTTAATTTAAAATTAGGTCATGGAATATATTGTCAAAACATTATCGAAGGAGAATGATTCAAATACCTTTACGACCTGTTCCTGGGTTTATATGAAGTAAAACTAAAAGAAAGAATATTTAAACAACAGCACATCATGAAACCGATGAAAGATGGATATTTTAAGAGTAAAATGGAAACAAACGAAAAAAATACCTGGAAATCTTTGAAACTAGTTGTCATTAGTTTTTTAGAAACAGGAGGTATCGAAACTCGAGATGCTAAAATAACTCATGATTTTAGGATCAATATGAGCTTGAATTTTATTTTTTCCATTCGCACCAGGACTATTTTTTCTGAAAATATAGGGGCAGTTAGTGAGGATCAAGGTGAAAGATTTCACAAGCATATAAAGAAAATCATGCGTCAAGCATAGATCATGAAACCCTTTGCAACACATCCAGAAAACTACAACGAAACTTCACCTTTAAATAAGGTGAAAAAAGATATTATCTAGTAAACAGTTTAGGAAACATAACACATTTAAAAATCAAGTTTTTGCAATTGCCCCCCATAGTCAAAAAGTAGTCGAATTTTTTTGTTGTTTTTTTGTTTTGTTTTGTATATGATCTATAGATTTGAATCTATACTACATAGCATGATAAAATTTAGTTCAGTTTGAAAATTCACATCTAGCAATTTTCGCCAATCAATGAAAATGCATTCGAAATTTTTTGTACAACCCTGTATATTATCTAAAGACTTTTGTACACACCAAGTATTAAGCTAAAATGTAAATCAGGTAAAAAATGCATAAGACAACTTAAAACTTACTTCCAGCAATTACCAGCCATAAACGACAATGTATCTTGTTCTTTGCGTAGCACTGTATATGAATTTATTTATATTCCACAAACTTCTATAAGTCTACTAAGTTCAGCAGGAAAATGTATAACACAATTAAAAATACCCTTAAGAAATTTACTCCCATATTCAGTAATACTTACGAATTCCTTTGCGTAGCCCTGTATATGATTAACAAAATTTATACACACCACGTACTGTGCAAAAACTAAGTTAATCTTAAAAGCGCAAACCAAAGTTGAAAACGCACTTATCACACATAGGCTGTAATTATCGCACTAAGACTGTGATCGAATTCTTTTGTGTGCCCCTGTAAACAAACGCAATGCACACCATACTTTTCAGTGAGCAATTTATAGTGCACATCAGTAATGCATATAAATTTCATTATGCTTGAAATAGTGAAATATCATTAAATTACGCTACAAACGATTTTTCCTCATAGAACACTGTGTAACAGAAATCATTTGTGGGACCCTGTAAATTAATAATAAAGGCTTTCACAACATATTTTTAAAAAGCATGTTTTAGTGCGCTTCGTAGTTGTATATCACTTTCATTATGTTTGAAATGGCATAATATCATCAAAATGCACTTGAAAAGATTTTTCTCATTGACTGTAATATAACGGAATACTTTTGACTGGCCCTGTATATAAACTATAAGCGCTACACACTTCAATAGGGATCATGTTCTAATAAACGTCAATAACATGCAAAAATTTCAGGGAAATCCGAGTATATTTACGAGAGTTAGAGTACGAATGGACGGACAGACGGCAGACGGCAGAAGGCCAGACAAATCGAAGTCATAAACACTTTTCAACTAGGTTGAAAAGTGTTAAAAATTAATGGGTGATACAAAAAAAGATGGAATTTCATCATGATAACGAATTACTGCTGGGCGTTAAAAAGACACATTCCCTCCAGGAAAGTAGCAAAAAAGTTTTGAGGAAAGGAAAAAATGTTAATATAAGGACTTGTAACCTTTAACATATAATTATTTTTCATTTACTATTTACCTGAATTAGGAAATAAATGTAATTTACATGGTCTTATAAATTAATAAAATTAATATTTAATGTCAAAATTTCGTTATTTCAGTTATTTGCTTTAAAATATGGAATTCCATTGTGAAATACCTTATGATAATATAAAAAGAATGGATTTTATTTTTGAAATCAGCACTGAAAATAACACAAAAATCAGTCATCAAAATTGAAACAATTTTCAAAAAGTTTTTTTTTTTCTGAACTGTGTTATCGATGCTTGATACAATATTAGTGGCAATGAAGTCGAAAATACTTTCAGAAGCTTTTTTAGAAGATTGGAATTATGTATTGAAGTTGAGGGAAAACAGTTTAAGAATACTTTTTGAACTACTTTTTTTTAAAATTATGTTGAAAGTATATAAAACTGCAATTGTCTCTTTACATAATCGCTGCATGTGTAAGGCTTTATTTAAATCTGTTTGTGATGGAATTTTTTCACACTTGTTAACTTATTTTTTGTCTAAAGAATGCCATCATTAATTTGTATATTCCCTATTTTCACAGATGAAATAGCATTTAACATGATACAAAAAGTGATATAAATCAGTTTTTCTCCTTATATTTCAACTAATTTTTAAAACTCATGTATATAGATTGTAATGATCTTGTTGTAGTAAAAGAATAAAAAAATTGACATATTCTGTCTATAAGGAGGAAAGGGGGATATAAAAATTTTAAACAGTGTAATTCTTAGAAAATTAATGTGAAGACTATTAACATAATTGTATTTCCTACTATATTATGACTACTTTTTCAAACTGCATTTCCTACTTATTTCCAACAGGTAAAAAAATAAAGCGCATTCCAACCTTTTTGGAATGCCTTGTATAGAAAAAAATATTTTCCTCCAAAAAATTAGTGAATTATGTACTAATTTTCTGGAGGAAAAGATGATACTTTTCTCTATTTTCATTTCCAGTATATTTACCGTAATTTATGGTAAAAACGCCACGGCGTTTAGGAGTTTAAAAGTAAAATAAATGAATAAATAAATAGGTGTGGAGTTCCCGCGATACCGATAATTATAAATATGATCTAATATCTGCTCAACAAATGAATTAGACATAAAATTTTACAAACACTTTAAAACTGGATTAAATTTCAATAAACAGCATTTCCCACATCATTTTACAGCGGTATTAACAATTTAAAAAATTTATTAAACACATTTTTACTTGTGCGGCATTTGCGATATTTATTATACTATTTTTTAATTAGGCTGAATGATGCGGGTGGGACACGCTTTTGCCATAAATTACGGTACTATTATTTTAAAAGTAACAGTACCGTAGAATGTATATCTATATTCGGTAGCGAATATGGTGAATTATGTCTATACAAGATTTTGTGTACAGCTTGTCTGTCCTATTTCAATAAACATTATTTTTGATTTCTTACTAGAATGATTCCTTTTAAATTGAGTATTTACTTTTCTGTGAAGATCAAAGAAATAAAACATAAGTAATTGATGACAACTGTAAATTATTGAAGAAATAAGAATACAGAAAAAATTAATGTATTTGGTTATACTTACAGGAATCAGTTAATTTTTTGAACGTGAAAGCGAAATTCTATTGTGTTATAAAAAAATCTCTGAATAAAAGGATTTTATTTTCAATTTTGTTAAAAAAATTTAAATTTGTATAAATACCGAAAAAAAGTTATTAGACTTCCGATTTTGATATATTAATACATGTGGTAGATGCCACCAGAAATATTTGAAGTATCTTATAAATTTTACTTGTTTAGATATCCACAAAAATGTGGATAAAGGATTTGAAATCGTTTATAAATTTGATTAAACATATATTCACCAGAATTAGCATAGAGAAAGACACATTATTAGAAATACAATACGGTAAAGATGCTGTTCTCAAATCAAAACTCGCTATTTTTTGATACAATCAGAAATCATTTTTATCGGTAAAAGAACAAAAAGTTACAGATATAGATATCCTTATTATATTACTAATTATAGATATTATTAATCATCATTATTTATTTTCCTGTAAAAGTAACAAACTTTTCATAAAACACCACCAAAGTTGACATTTTCAGCCATTAGCAGAAAACCACAATGAAGGAATGGTGGTCATCGAGTATACTCGATAGTCGATTGCTATCTCAAAATATAGTGGACTCTCTTTAATGTGCCTCTTTAATGTGTCTCTTTAATGTGAATGAGAACAATTTAGTATTCTCTATCATTTTATATTTGCAATTAATGTAAGAGACATTGCTCAATGCGTACTACTCTTTGGATAATGCGGACTTTTTTTCACAAATTGACCGGAAAAAATTTAGACTGGTTTCGTATGTTATTTCTTCAAAGGTGGCTTTCCTCTAACTTTTGTTATTGAGAGATCAAGAAATTGTCAGTGACAGTGATGAAGAGATAGAAAACATTCCATCACTAAAAACGTGCGAGATTAAAAAGTTGCTTTAAAAGCTGTTCATCGATATAACTAGAGCTCCTTATACACTGCAAAAAAATTGTTGATTTTACGGTATAATACTGGCACCCCATCTGCCACAGTATTATACCGTAAAATTAACAGTTATAAACAATAAAATAAGCAGTAATATGCTGCCGCGCATTTAATTTTACGGTATAATACTTTGGTAGCTGGGGTGCCAGTATTATACCGTAAAATCAACATTTTTTTTTTCCTTCAGTGTAGGAGCCTTAGATATTACCAATCAAAATGTGATGTAACGATAAAAACTTTTAGTGTGTCGCAAACACTGGAATATGATTGGGGTAAAAAAATCATTTGTTCAATCATCCCAAAAGGAAAGTTTGAAATTACTTTAAATGAAATTAAATAATTTTGTAAGTACGGCAATTTCTTTGCATAAGTTGTTTGCCTTTGGTAATTTACTCTTTTGTAATAACAAATTGTCATTAACTTACATTTTTACTAAAATTACTAAAAAGCTGTGTCACTTATTTAATTTCTGTCAAAATTGAATTCAATTTATTCAATACACTGTATAATTTTAAATCATTGAAATGTTTACATCGTTTAATTCGAACTTCGGTTAGTGCGGATCGAAAATGGAGATCCGCACTAATGGAAGTTCATTGTATATCAAATTAATAGGTAAATAAAAAACGTTCCGAAACTTTATGACAAATAGGAATGAAAATAAATTTGAGAATGTTTTCAGAAATATTTGACTTGTTGAGCGGGGTGGAAATGAGAATACCCTTAATGCATTCATGAAACTCTATTATGAACGTTTCGCTTTAGAGTACGACTGTAAAGGTACAAAAGTATGTTCTAAAATTTTAGAAAAATGTATTATGCTGGCATTATAATATATTAGAAAATTATTCCGATTACTTCCGTCAGTCGTAGTTTATAAAAAGAAGTTAATTTAAAGCACTATTAAGTATTTCTCTATCTTGAAATACATAAGTAATAACTGAATTGCGTGATTCACCCCATAAAAGTTTTCTGTATAAAGAATGTCGTTTGTCTGTGCTCTATAAGATTAAGATTATTTTAAAAACTGGTCAAAAAATGAACATTTATTCAGTTGTATATGTATATTGGTATAATTGTGATATATGCGCAAAATTGGAGTAATATTTTTTACAGCTAAGATCGGTTATAATATGTTTACAAGTGATAATTACGATTAATAAGATATCTTAAGAAATTTGTGTTAATTATTATTTTTTCTCTCTTTGTGAAAGAATTAACTAAAATGTTTCCAGTTTTGTTACTGAAACCATTTTGAGAAAAAAAAAAAAAAAAAACAGTTAACCTGTATTCTAATATTCAAGCTCTCAATAAAGTAAACAAAAAAAAAGTGAAAAGTTTTATCATCTCACGTAGAAACCTTAAGACATATTATCCAAATTTTAGTTAAATAGCCTAAGATATAGTGTTATTCAAATTTCTGACAACGTGTCAGCCAATTTTCTGAAGAATCGTTGGAAAAGAAATATATATCTTCGTCATTAAATATTGCTTGGCAAAGCATATTGAAATGAAGCCAAATAAAGCTAATCAGATTTTAAGCTCTTTTACAAATGATGTATCTTTCTTTTACTTTAGTGAAAGAACATTGTTAGCAAATTTCTTTAGAATTTTAGTTGAATGTGCATTTATGCTGATTTTTCCTGCATTTTAAATTAGCTGTAATATTTGACTCCAACTGCTATTAGTTAAAGCAACAAAGTATAATTTGTATTCACAAGCTGACTTGTTGAATGAAATGAATTACCTACTTTTACTTATTATGTTATTTAGAAAAGGGAAAGTTAAGCGATAAACATTTTCTGTAAATTGTACATAAATGACATAATTTATCATTTTAGTACAAATAAAAATACATTTCTGCATTTAAAAATAGCTTTACTATTTGACTTCGATGACAATTACTTAAAGATTCAACGCATAATTTGTATTCACAAGCTGACTTGTTGGGTGAAATGAATCAACAGCATTTATTTGGTATATTTTTCAGAAAATGGTAATTTATTCAGTGCACTTTACATAAATAATATATGATTTATCATTTTAACCCTTTTTGTTCCAATGGTATTTTAAAATATCATCAAAAACTTGTTATAAAATTCTTTTAACACATTGATTGGCAGTAATACAATTAAGGATGAGTTTTTGATACTTTACTCCCTTTCAGTTAGCAAGGGAGCAACTCAACTGATCTCAAACAATAAAAGGCGCTTTTATTAACATGATTTGAAATAAGCAAAAATATTATCTCACTGTAGTAGTAGTAGTAGCAGCAGCAGCATAGCAATACACAGATGTCTACACGACGCATATACGTCTCACAGCGGTAGATATAAGTCCCTTACGACGCAGGGGCACCAGGGGTGCACTCTTAAATTTTCCAGTAACCGGAAAGTTTGATTCCGTATTATAATAGATAGTAGGAATATGGTTCACAGTCGCAAGTGGCATGACTACATGACAATGTTATGAAAAATACACATTTTTTTTTTCGATGTTTACATTGATAAGACCTGAAACTTATCTTTTTGTGCCAAGTATTCAGCTTTTTTTTTTCGTGAGTTAGATTCTTGGAGACTTGTTTTTTTGCCGATTTGCCTACGGATAGCCAAAAGCAAGGATAGTTTTCGTACGGTCTGATTTTTATAATTTAGGTTCATTTTTTATCGGTTCATAATTTGTTAATAACATCTATATTATGAATATAGAATTAGAAATATGTTCGTGAATAATGCTGACGCCATATTGACGGTGACAACACTTGACCAATAAATTCGCTTTTACTGCAATTTTTTTAACTTCTAAACATCGCACAATTTCAATTTTTACACAGACGAATAGACAAAAAATAAAATAAAATAAATAAATAAATCATTCAAATGCAATTTGTTTGAAAACTGCATCTCAATTTAATGATTTTTAATGGGATTTAAAATAATTTTCAAGTATGATTTTTTATTTTTAATCTATCTCAATTATGTGTAACCCGATTACGAAAGATTAACTCGCGTGCACTTAAAATAATATAAATTGTTCAGCACTTCTTTCCGACTAATATTCCATAACGGAATTAAAACTTCATCAATAAATAAATCAAATAATACATAAAACACAAATTTAACAGACACGTAATCGAAGTACGCGCTTAAACAACCGAAATTATCGGAATCAGAAAGGCTGCTGTAAATATGAAATCTTTGGGGATTTCTTCGGTTATTAACCCTTTATAAGGCAAAATATTTATGTTGATAGGGTGTTGAAATAATGGAATGCACCAGAATTTAAGAACAAATTAATTTAAAAGATTTTAAATAGATTTCGTCACGTAAAATATAAACGCACAATTTCATTAAAAAAATCTGGTACAAATTTGGAATTTTGGGATTAAAATTAAGTGGTAAAATAATTACCACTGCCTTATAAAGGGTTAACTCCTCACACGCGGTTAACACGGAAGTATCGCTTTTAATAAATTTCAAAACTTTATTTAAATACCTTATTCATATTTTTCAGATAAAAATGCTTTTTGGTGTTGCTAATAGGCAATAAATACGAATAATAATTGTCACTTTTTGCAGTCGGAGACAATTGAGGAAGTCGGGGCAAGAAAGTGCCAAGCCACATTTTTGATCAAATAAATCTAACGCTGTAATCTGGTGCTTAATAATGTAAATTATAATCTACTTATAATAAAATCCGAAGGCAAGAAAGTGTCTGTAACCATTCCGGGCGGGACCACTCTGGTCTGCCAATCGACCGTAGTTAAACGCCATGTTAGGCTTAATGAAAAACCTATTGTAACATATGACAGTGAAATGATATCTTCTACCTCAAATTATGTCTCTTCAGCATATTTTTCCTATAAAACATGTATATCATATCCTATTATAACGTTTTAAGTTCTTAATTAAAAATCCAGATTAAACAGCGGAATCCCAGATATAAATAAACGAACACTGTTTCGAACAATATTGTTTTGGCGCCATCTATTGGCTTTAAAAAGTACTTTTCTACAATACAAACCTTTAAATAGTAAAATCTTCTGTTTGTATGAAGTCTTAAGAAAATGGAACGCAGATCAACAAACCGTCATTTTTGGCGGGGCTTATATTCTAGCTTTTTAAAAGCTTACTGTATTTAATTTTTTACAAGCATAAGGAATTAAGTTTAGAAACAATTATTCAAAGCTTTTTTTGTTTATTCATAAGGTAAAATATCCATAGAAACTTTCCAAATTATGTTAAGCTTAGATTTTATTACATTTTTATGTCATTTTAAACATTTAGTAAATTTATGATTTTAAAAAAATCAACTGATTTTTAAATCAATGATTTTAAAAAAATAAGTTGATTTTTAAATCAATGATTTAAAAAAATAAGTTGATTTTAAATCAATGATTTAAAAAAATCAGTTGATTTAAATCAATGATTTAAAAAAAATCAGTTGATTTAAATCATGATTTTAAAAAAATCAGTTGATTTAAATTATGATTTAATCACCAATTTAAATCATCTGATTAAAATGGTTGACACCTAGATTGTTTTGGCGCCATCTACTGGCTTTAAAATGTACTTTTCTACAATACAAACCGTTCAATAATAAAATCTTCATGCTGTTTGTATGAAGTCTTATGAAAATGGAACGCAGATCAACAATCCATCATTTTTGACGGGTCTATATACGAGTATCATACATATTATTTGTTTCTAATGTCACTTGGTAGCAGCATATATCCGAAGTTTCGTTTTTGCCCCAGACATTTATGCCCCCAAAAGAAGATAGATAATTTACAAAGAACGTAATAGTAATATCATTAAAGTGATGCCATATTGTTATTCAGAATATCTCAAATGTTACTAAGACATTGACAAAAAAACTTTATGTAAAATATATTTATTTGAGTATTTCATCTAATTTTCAAATTGAAATATTTCAGAAGTTCAAAAATATGGCTTAGCACTCTCTTGCTCCGACCCCCTCAATTGTTACAAATTCTGTGATAAAGTAAGTTGAAAATTACTTTTCGAAAAATAGTGGTGATAATTGTGAAAACCGTATGCACCCTGGGTATAGCGGCTGCTCCCGGGTTAAAAACAATTTTTTTTGTGAAAGGGTATTTTTTATTTTTTCCAAAAAGTAGTTGGCAAAATAAAATTGATCGAAAAATCTGGAGATGAATATGCACAAAACCGTTTATGTATTTGGCGGCAAATTTCACATTCTTTCTTCTTAAAACAGCATTAAAATAGCTTAAGCTTTCAGTATAATTGACTGAAATCGTAATAAGTGTAGTTTTTATTCCTTTAGTTGTTAAGCTGGAAAGTTGGGCTTAATAATAATTTTAAGCTAAAACACACTTAGAAGAAATATATACTATACACAGATTTTAATTTATTTGTCATCATGTATTTATATTCAAGCATTTTGAGAACTTCTAATATAGTTTTAAATATGATTGACATTATCATTTTGGACTGAACATATTCGCTCTATTTTTTTTTAAGAGTCTGTATAAATGTTAACAGTAAAGCTTTAAAAGACCCTTATAAACTGTCATCTGTCTTTATTAAAACAGGAAGTTTGATACGAAATCTGAATTTACTGCCTGGAACAAATTTGATCCTGTACATGTGTGCTGTAGGCGTGATGTGTTGATTCACCTGTAAAAGTTTTCATGTTCGTGATACCGCTTGTTTTGCAACAGAAAATCATGAAATTTATTTCGGTTATTTATAGACTTAGTTTGCCGTCAGAAGATATCATAAGAACCTTTGTTTGTTTCACCCTGCATGTCACCACTATAAAATGCCTTACGAATGAATGTTTCTTATGATTATTTTAGGAAATCCGTGTTTAATAGACACGTTTATAAAGTGTTTCGGAATAAATGGCTATGTCTTAACTTTTGTCTGTTGTTTATAGACTCATATGCTACCGATTACAGAATTTGTTTAGAAAGGCAAAGAAAACCGTTGTAAGCATTTTAACGAGTTGCTCGATCCACATCAAATAATACGCAAAAAAATAGTTACATTTAAAAAGGCATACCGCAGTTGAAAACGCACTTCCAGCAATTATCACTCATAGACAGTACCGTAACCGAAGTCTTTTGTATGTCCCTGTAAATAATCGGTAAATGCTATGTACATGTACATCATATTCTATAGTACGCATCTCGTAGTGCACCTCAGTGATGTATATTAATTTCAATAGGTTTGAAAAAGTGTAACATCATTAAAATACACTGCAAACGATTTTCCCCCATAGACCATAATGTAACAGCATTCTTTTGAGTGCACCTGTAAAAGAACTATAAATGCTACATGCGTCATTTGCAATACCGAACATACTATGGTAAAGCTCAATAACATATATTAATTACATGGCAATCCGACTGTATTTACGCGAGTTAGAGCGCGGCCAGACAGACAAACCGAATTCATAAGCATTTTTCAACCATGTTGGACAGTGTTAAAAATCAAGCTAAGTTAAATACAAGAAAGAAAAATCATGCGTCAAGCATAGATTATTAAACTCTTTCCAACACTTCCAGAATACTGTAAACGGAACTTCACCGTTTAATAAAGAATATCCTAAATAAACAATGAATAAAACAAATAACACATTTCAAAACTAGATTTCAGCAATTACCGTCCATACCTGGAGAAATACTCCAATTCTTTTGTGCAACCCTGTATTTGATCTACAGATTTGTATATCTTCTACATAGTATGCTAAAACTTCGTTTAGGAAGAAAACGCATAATTGGTTGAAAATTCACCTTCAGAATTTCAGCCAATAGACGGAAGCATACTTGTATTAATTTGCACAACACTGTATGCTACCTACAGATTTTTATACACGACACGTATTAAGCTAAAATTTAATTCGGGATGAAACACGCTTAAAACTACTGAAATCACACTTCCAGAAATTATCATCCAAAGGCAGCCATGTATCCAGTTCTTTGCGTGGACCTGGTATATGATTGTATTTATATTCTACAAACATCTCTTAGTATACTATATACAGGGCTGCTACTGGCGACTATTTTTATATCTTATTCGCACCACTATTTTTAAAAAATAAATTTTGTAGTATATTTCTCTTGCATATGTTGTCAAAACGTATGTAGAAGATTCTTGTTTTGGGAAAGTGGTGCGAGATAGAATTAAAAAATAGTCGCCAGTGTCAGCCCTGTATATATAGTTCAGCTTGAAAATGCATATAATAATCTCCTTTAAGCAATTCACACTCATATTCAGTATTGCTTATGAATTGTTATGTGTAGCCCTGTAAATATGATCTATAGCCTTTATATACATAACGGAATATATTTGACTGTCCCTGAATCAACTATAAATGCTACATTACTTCCTTTTAAATAGAGATCGTGTCATAGTAAACCTCAAAAACATATAAAAATTGCAGGGCAATCCGAGTATATTTATGAGAGTTAGAGTACGGACAAACGGACAGACAAACCGAAGTCATAAACAATCTTCAACTTTGTTGTCAATCTCTTTAATTTCACATTTGAAGTCAGTAAAAATACTTTTCAATGTATATTATTTTTAACTAGTAGTAGTGCTCGTAAATTCGAAATTTTTTTGAGAAATAATAACTTTTTTGCAATTTGGCACAAAACATTCTATCGTACTACCTTTAAGTCACGATTATGCTTTAGATATTAAGAAATGATTTTCAACAATAATAATAAAACAAGAACGAAAAATCATGCGTCAAGCATAGATTATGTAACACTTTCTAACACTTCAAAAATAATTTTACAAAGCTTTACCGTTTAATAAGGTGAAAGATGATATCTGAGTAAATAATTTGGAAAACGCATAACATATTTCAAAACCCAATTTCAGGAATTACCAATAATATTAGGAAAGATATCCGAATTTTTTTTGTACAGCCCTATGTAGGATCTATAGATTTGTATATATATATTACAAAGAATGCTAAATTTTAGTACAGTTAGGAAACACGTAGCACAGTTTAAAATTCCCCTTCTGGAATTTCCGTCAATAAACAGAAATGTACTCGAGAACTTTTGTACTTCCTTGTATATGATATAAGGTAAAGCTAGGAGAGTCTGCGCACAATTTAAAAGAATAACAATAAAAAATCTAAATATTAATTTTTTGCTAAACTATCCATGAATAATTTTTACTTCATTTGTTTTTTATGAATTTCCATTGCTATTTTGTTGTTATGTTGCAATTTAATAGAACAGTTGTAATAAAACCATGAAAGTTATTTTGCGCAATCTGTCCTTACAGGGTTGGTATGATTGTGCACATGGGTTGGAGAGATTGTTACTAATACTAACTACAATTAAATTGTTAACAATAATAATTACACTTAAATGGCATTGTTGTAAGGTTTTTGTTAACAAATATTATTGTATTAGGAGTGAATATTTCAACCTAATAATTAAAGAATCAGAAAAAGGAAATAATTTTAAAAACGATAAAAAAGTTTTAATAAAAGGAAAAAAATTAAAGAATCAGAAAAAGCAAATCCAGATAAGATTACAAAATATCAGTAAGTTAGTTGATAACACGTTTAACTTAAAATTAGTCCATTTTTATTTTTCATTTTTTATGCAAATTTACCAATAAGCTGCGTAATCTCTCCTAGCATGGAAACTAATGGGAACAATGCGCCATCTCTCCTAAGTAGCAGATGCGCAAACTCTCCAATTTCGGTAGGAGAGATTGCGCGGCCTTTTATTTAAACATGGCCGCTACTAAAATGAACCGTTGATGTTCACATTGTTAGTGGCTAGATTAGTAGCTTATGAGAAATCGTTTAAGTTTTAAATATTTTGTACTACTGACATTTTATAGAAATTCTGATGAATAGCTATAAAAATTCAAGCACTTACTTTGGGAAAACAAAACAAAATAGCAATGCTTTATCTTAGACGCTTAAAACAATCAACGTGCACTTTCAATTAGACACTCCACTACTACTGTTGTACAACTACCTGGAATCGCTGCGCAGTCACTCTACTCCTTCCCCCCGAACCTCTATAAGCGCAATCTCTCCGACCGCGCCATCTCTCCTGGCTTTACCTTATAGAATTTATATGCACCAAGTAATAGACAAAAAATGAATTAAATTTTAAAACTTGTTCATCAACAGAAACGCACTTCCAGCAATTATTCTTAACAGACTGTTCCGAATTATTTTGTGTGTCCCTGAAAATGAACGATGAATGCTTTACACGATAGTAAGCCTCTTGTAATACACCCTATTGATATATATCAATTTCAATAAGTTGGAAATAGTGAAACATTATTAAAATAAACTGCAAACGATTTTTCTCCATAGACCGTATTGTAACGGAATTCTTTTGAGTGTCCCTGTAAAGGAATTATAAGTGCTCCGCACACTATATTCTTTAGTAAGCCTCCTGTAGTGCGCCTCAGTGATACATATCACTTTCAATATGTTTGAAATTGTGTAACATCATTAAAATAAACCTCAGGTGATTTTTCCCCATATACCGTAATGTAACGGAATTCTTTTGAGTGTCCTGTAAAAAAAAAAAAAAAAAAGTAACTATAAGTGCTACACACTTTATTTTCAATACCGAACATACCATAGTTATCCTTAATAACATATATCAATTGCATCACAATCTGAATATATTTACGCGAGTTAGAGCACGGACGGACAGACAAACCGAATTTATGAACACGTTTTCAACTATGTTGGATAGTGTTAAAAAGAGCTTTTTGAGCTAAGAGCGTTTTAAACTATCGGAGCTTTTAAGATGCTTGATAAAAATTCCACAGACAACTTTCTTGGAAAAGGTGTTCATGAAGTTATTAGAAAAACCGCAAAACGATTCGAACAATTACCCCAAGAGTTCATCGAGGAAAGAACAGATTTAATCTCTCTCTATTTTTTTTTCGTTCGAAAATTTCCATTATTTACACACCTAATTTTTACTTTTCCTTCCTTTCTTTTTAAAATTAAGAACTGGAAATTGGATTAAAACTTGATAAAATATTAATAATTTTATAATGATGAAGAAGCAGAGAAAGACTAAAATACCCCTGTTTCGGACTGAAGTATTAATAATATTTATAAAGAATATAATTACTTATAAAAGTGGAAATGGAGTTAATTAAATTTTAAAACTACACTGCAAATACGCAGCACACATTGGGAACACATTTGGAACACTTTGATTCGAAAAAAGTGTTCCAGTCACCTTAATGTGTACTGAATGTGTTCCCTTAATGTGGTCCGAATATGCTCCGCTATAAAGAAAGTGCTCTGAAAGCGTACCGAAAGTGTTCTATTCAGGATATATGTTAAATCTAAACTTGGGAACACATTTGAGAACGTATTGGGAGCACATTTGGGCACACTTGTGAAATGATAGCTTTCAAAAAGTGCATTAGAAAGTGTGCTGAACAAAAGAAGTATTCTAAAAACTGTTCCAAAAAGTGCGCTTCAAAGTGTTTTAAAAAAGTTAACAAAATAAGTGTTCTAAAAAGTGTTCTGAAAAGTGTATACAGATTTGCAGTGTAATACTTATTTTATACATTTCTTTAGAACAAATTAAAGTTTTTCCTTCGGGGTCCCACGAAAATTTTCGTATAAATCTGTTCTTCGTTATCGACTTAATATTAAATTTGTCATCAAAATCACAAATAAAACTTATCTATTGTCAAATATTTTGACGTATAATTAGATATAGTATCACATGCTTACATTTCAGAAAAATCATTTTTAACAGTTGAAAAGTGTTTATGAATTCGGTTTGTCTTGCCGTCTGTCCGAGTTCTAACTCGCGTAAATATAGTCAGATTTCAATGTAATTTATATATGTTATTGAGATTTACTATGACATGTTCGGTACTAAAAATGAAGTGTGTAGCATTAATATAGCTCCTTTACAGGGACACTCATAAAGATTCCGTTACAGTATGGTCTATGGGGAAAATCGTTTGCAATGTATTTTAATGATGTTACACTATTTCAAACGTAGTGAAATTGATAAATATCACTGAAGTGCACAACAAGATGCTTATTGTTGAATGTGGTGTCCATAGCATTTATCATTCATATACTGAGACACACAAAAGTGTTCGGTTACATTACTGTCGATGAGCTGTTATTGCTGGATATGCATTTGCAGTTGAGGTATGCTTTTTAAATTTAGCTAATTTTTTTGCATATTAATTGCTGTGTATAAATTACATAGATCATAAACAGGGCTGTACAATAAGAATTGAAGTAAATTTCCATTTATTGACGGAAATTGCCAAAAGGGAATTTTCAACTTTGTTAAGCGTTTCTTTATTGAACTAAAATTTAGCACTGTATGTCGTATATATACAAATCGATGGATCATATAAAGGGAAAAGAATTAGAATTCTTTCCGACTATAGATGGTAATTGCCGAAATTGAGTTTTCAAATGTATTATGCGTTTTCCAAATTGTTTACTTAAATTTCATCTTTCACGTTATTAAACGGTGAAGTTTTGTTACAGTATTCCGAAAGTGTTGGAAAGTGTTTCATGATCTATGCTTGACGCATGATTTTTTTTCTTTTTTCTTTTATTTATTTATCTATTTATTGGAGTGGATGTACTTTCAAGCAGTGCGTGTTTCAATGTGAAAAAATGATGCTTCATTTTGCACTGAAATATCTTTCTGATGAACTTACAATTAATTTACGTTTGAAAACTCATACAGTTTTTGAAACTGGAATTTTCGCTATTTTTCTTTAGGTAAAATGTAAAATTAATAATCTTGATTTTTATCATTTAATATTTTGAGCATTTTAAAACACATAACAATAGAAATTTTGTTTTTTAATAGATCCTGCAGAAGCTTTATATAGAAGAAAAATGGGTTCTGAAAGAGAAAAACTAATATAAAAAAACAAAAATAGCTCTACGTCTACAACTCTTTCCATGAAAATTTAAGCTCTAATTTTTTAAAATGCCTTTTACAATGCAATCACAAAATAAATTCACAAAAATAAGAAATTTCCAAATTTTCTCCAATCTCTAAAATTTGGGGATGCTTATGATATTTTATAGGAAAATGTAAATGTTTTATAAAAGCTGGAAAATAAAAGTTTTCTTATCATAATTTATGGTAAAAGTTTGCTATAATAAATTATAAGCAAATAGTCTCTGTTTAGGTAAATAATGCAGGTGCCTCTTTATTTAGTTAACATACCTTGAAGTATAAAAATATGATTTATTTACTTTCAGTTTATTTATTTATATATTATTTTGATAGATCATTCCTTAGTAGAAATTTATTTAAAAATAGGCTGAAGCAAAGATTTTATATTGTCTCTAGATGGGCTACAAAACTTCTTCACTGAATTATTCAGACATTGACTTCCTAAGTTTCATGATAACTGACTTGAGAAATGAGGGAAAAGCTTTAACTTGGGTTAGCCTGTGCATTGGATCAAATCATTTTGCATGCATCGCAAGGACTGTCGGTATTTTTCAGATAAATCATCAACTCGTAAGTTTAGTCGAAGCCAAAAAGAGCAGAAGCAGATCTAATACAATTGAAGTTTATGGATATAGTATGGCAAAAAGCGGGACGACTGATTGTCAATTGGACTTTGGACATATACAAATAAACATATGTATATCATTCATATGTATATCAGGCATACATATGTATACAACTTTATCTAGAAATATATCTAGAAATATATAGTTCATCATATTAAATTTATGAGAATTACAAAGCTAAAGGGTATAATTGGAAGTTTGTTAAACATACATACTCTTTGGAGTAATTAACAATTAACAAATATACTTTATGTCAATCAGTTTTGACTAATGATACTTCTCCATATACATTTAAGAACATAAATACTCTGTTAGCTACATTGCATCAAAAACTCAAACAAAAACGTTTGGAAGCCTTCATACTTATTAGCAGCATTACAATAAATGAAATTGACTAACAAAAATTTTAAATGGCGCGAAAAATTAATTTTAAAATGTTAAAATAGCTTCAATTTTTTTGTGTTGTTAACCTAAGCCTTCGATCTCAGAATCATCAGCGTGGCTGGTCACTTATCCAGAGACTAAGGAAAAAGACAGGCTACTCATTTACTTTTCGCGTTAGGCTGCTAGAATCACATGATGCTCTTTTTGCGCACCTGCATTCGTGCATTCGAGCGGCACGTGACTAAAACGGTCTGAAAAAAAAGACACGTATAAGGCACCGCCGATGCTTGTCTTTTTCGTTAGCATCGACTTAGCCCGAGGCTAACGGAAAAGAAAGGCTACCGCGATGCTATACGCGTATCTTTTTTTACAGACCGCCAGAGTCATGTGATGCTCGAATACACCAATGCAGGTGTACGAAAAGAGCATCACGTCACTCTAGCGGTCTGTAAAAAAAGATAAGTGGAATGCACCGCGGTAGCCTGTCTTTTTCGTTAGCCCCGGACTTAGCCATTATGACGTAACGTTTTTTTTTAACTGTAAAGACATTACGATTGATGGACTGCAATATTCAAAGAATCATTACCTTAAATGTCATTGAAATTTTCGCTGTCACTTTGTAAAAAAAAATATGTCAAAATGTATGCCTTTTGTTAATAAGAAACCATCTGTCATACTCTAAAACCTATGGAGAACAAGTCTCTAAAAATTATATATTCTTATTTATTTTTTCTTAAAATTTTCAGTTTTAAGATCTCAACACAGAGTAAAGAATAACAAGATGTGCATAGCATACATTTGAAAATTTGAAAGAGGTTCTATACTCTGAAAATTTGGAAATAGTTCCGCGAGACGTATTTTCTAACCCTTGTAAATCGAAACACCTGGCAATACTAAATATTCTTCCTCTACTCTGAAAATGTTAGCGACGTGCGCATTAGCTTGAAGAAAAAGTATTCATTCTTTCGTCACGTGTAACTATTCTTTCCTTTTGCAGTGTTTTTAAGAATTCTTTTTAACTTAACTAGTATGTTTTACACCCCTTTTAACCACGTTATTTTTTCTGAATAGAAACATATTTTAACTTTTTAGCTATTCTACCTTTAATACTGTTTTGCTCGAACGATATTTAAGTATTTTTCGTTTACGTTTCTGGCATGATTCCTAATGATCTAAATGAGTGAAAATTTCCATAAACCGACTTTCCCTTCCTCTTATTATATTCAACTTATGGATAATTTATTTTGCTAGAATACATGACCAGCTTGAATATAAACGTCCTTAGGATTTGAATATTAACTAACCATGGGAAACATTTCAATAGATCTAATGACACTAAAAAAACAAGCAAAAAAGGCTACAATAAATAGTATGTCAGTTTTTATTTCTAAAGTGTGTCCTTTGAATTTCTCAAATCTAAGTTAAAATATATTCCTGTCCTGTATTAGAAATCTTGAAGTTCAAATGTGTATAATTTTCAGTTTACCTTTGACAAAAACAAGAATTCATGTATTTTCCTTCAAAAATCCTTTTAATATTTCCATAAAAAATATATGTATCTTCAAAATGTTGTAAGGTACACTTTGAAAAATCTAATCTCTGACAGACTGAGGATATATACCATAAACACATTATATTTGTATATTTAATCCAGAATAACATCTTATTCGTTTTCAAGAGGAAATTTCATATTTCACAAATAGAAATAACATCAACAAATAAATTAAAATGTTTTAACCAACAATCTACGTTGTGTATAATAAAAAGAAAATTTTCCTTTTCTGATGACATTCTTAACGAGTAATTAACTGCTTTCTGTTTTTTGTACACTTAAAATACTGTGCCATACAAATTTATAATTGAATAATATTTAGTGCATTTATTTTGGTTACGATATAAACTGAGGATATTTTTATAGGATGCTGTTGAAAAATTTAGGCTTATTTTATTTCATTTTATTTTATTTTTACTCAAAGCAACATGTGCAAACTGCAATGCGATTGGGTGATTAAACTATTTCTATTTTTCCTGATACATAATTATTAATATTATTATTATTTATGAATGTCTAAAACATAATAAAATTGTTTCCTGAAATATTCTTATCTGAGAGTCTCAAAACAATAACGAATACAAATGAATATTGAGAAATCTACTGAATTTCCAAAACTTACATTTTTACAGTAATTTAACTGTCAATTGCACAATAAGGAAATTTGTTGAAACATCTGTGGACAAACAGGAATTGTTCGATGTATGAAATCTTGACATTGAATAACGAATGCTCCATACTTTTGCGACGTAGAAAGCTTTGGTAATAAGATGAGATTTCCTTATCCTAACATCAATGATACTTGTTTTCTATTTCCTCTAAATTAATTTTAGTGGGCATTTTTTATGGTAGACTTCATAGATAAAAATTGCAGAAGTCTTTGTACATTCTCTTTTAAAAGACATTTCGGAAGTTTTTCAAAAATTTTCAAAAGTAAAAGTTTCTACTTTATAAATGCAATTTTTTATTTTCATATTGCTTGAAAAAAACATTACGCTAATAATCACATTGAAGTTAAATTATAAATGTATAACTTTATACAGATCAGCGCAACATTCAAAGGGGAAAAAAAATAGGCTACAGTTCACTTCTTTAGCTCAATTAACAAGGGCAAGTCTCTGGAGAGAAGACATCTGCGGTTCGATTCCCGATAGTGCCAGAAACTCACAACTTGATTGATCAGGGAAAAGAAATTAAGAAAGTTTATATTCGGTACAGTGCAGAACTATCTATCGAATTTCCGAATTTGTACGTTTCGTGGAAAAAAAAAAAAAAAAAAAAAAAAAAAAAAAAAAAAAAAACTGCTTCAAAGTAGAAGGCCAAAATATTTCCAATACTTTCTAAATGTCGTTAAAATACTTTCTAATTAGACATCGCGTTGGACATTTTGGCATTGTATACAAGGCGTGCATAAATTAAAGAAAATGAGAAACGAGATTTTCACATTTAATAGCTTTTCATTCCATTTCTGATATTATTTAACGTCTCACGATTTATACTTATTAATTTTAGTTAAAAAATAATAGTTTTGACGAAAATAAATAATTTAAAGCTCCGAGTACGTAAGAATTTATTAACATTGCCTATTAAGGAAAAAATGCTCTCTTTTTAAATGAAAACTTTGATTTTCACAATTTACATGGTCTTTAGTTTATTATAACCATTTGCTGACTTTCGATATGTAATCTAAATAAAATAAACACACGACATAAAATTATAAATAACAAATCGGAAATTGTGCGTCAAACGTGACAAATGAGGTGCGTTTTTACTGTAACTAGTTTCTGTGATATGAATTATATCGTCTGTTATTATGATATGATTAATTTCCGTAATAAAATACGTACATTTTAAGTTGGCAATATTTATCTATTGTTAACATTTACTGAAAATTACAATGGGAAACTTAAGCCTAGCTTTAAAATTTTCAGAACTTGAAATCTATATTTAGACTCTTTTTTCATTTAATATCTATTTCTCCGGATACATCTATCCAAAAAACTGTCGGTAGATTATATGATTGCTATAATTAAACAATTTTAGTATACAAATTCGGTTTTTAAATTCAATAATACAGAAATAATATGACTCCATCTTAAATATGACGTAATCACCATGGCAACCTAGAATCGTTATCTATCATTGAATTAATTCGTATGATGGGATTTAATAGAATGAAGAAAACTTTTATTAATATCTTTTTAAGTTTTGATTCGATTTTCATAAAATTTGAAATGACACTCGACAAAATTCTGAAACGATATTAAATTTCAAACTATTCGGTTGGATAGTTTTTGCGCTGTTATATGCGGACAGACAGACAGACGGACAGACCAGACGACGACTATAGGTGCTACGTATATATATAATTACGAACAAACATATTGTACAAAAACAAACAAAATCGTTCCAACAAACCTATGTAATTTATTTTATAAAAAGGAAAGAAACTGTTCTCTCAAAATTATTTTTGCTAGAGCAATAATTTTTTTAACGCTTAAAAACTTTTTGCTCATTTATACAGGGTGTTCGCGTGCCCCTGGACAAACTGAATAACGAAAATCATTGGTCAGACCATATAAAAGTTTCCCTAAGAACACTACTTCGGCAGCACATAGTTTTCGAGAAAAATTCAGAAAAAGTATGACGTCACATGCTCCTTAGCACTTTATAATTTCTTACCATTACACTAACCGAAAATAAAGTACATATCGCGTAATGCACACGAACGGAATGCTTTATCACAATGCAAAGATTACCAATAGTTTCAAGCTGCCGCCTTTTAAATCCAGCTGAACGACGCGACGGCTGCTCATTTGCATAATAGATACAAGCCTACCATCCCTCTCTTTGACATGTTTCCCTTTCAATCCTATGGAATACAATTTTTATCTTTTAAAATCTTTTGTGTTTTGTTTTCTAAATCTTCGTTTTTCATCCTTTTTGCAGTTTTATGAGGTTCAATAAAACTATAAAATTTAGTTTCGGTGCTTCAAATAAGACGTCATACTTTTTTCTTTCGCATTTTTTTCGAGTTTTTACAGATAGGGTTATTTGGACACATTTCCTGTACTACGAGTGAGTATTTTCGTTCTACTCAGTTTTTTCAGTGGAATCCGAAATCCCTGCATAAAAAAATGACTTAATAATCACACAACTTTACTTTGCTTTCTTTCTTCTTTGTTTCTTTTTGTATTGTATTTATTTCCCCTCCTTTTTTTATTAAATAAAATTCAACAACTGTAAAATAATTTTGTATTTTCATTTCCTCTAAAATCTAAATGTCAATAACTTTTAATATACTAGCAACAACAGAAATATTTCAGTTTTGAAGGAAACCCATGGGGTTAATTTCAATAAAGTCATTTTTAAATATAATATATACAGGTTATTTGTAATCTTTAAAATGATATTATTAAGCATTTATACACAGGGTGTTTTAAACTAATGGAACAATTTTTATAGATTAGTAGAACTCACATAGGAACGTTTTCACCAGATAATGTGAAATCGCAACTGAAACGGTAAAGCTCCCAAAAGATGATGGAATTTTGCTCATGTATATAATGGGGAAAAACGATTGGAGGGATAAGTACATTTCACTTATATCCGAGCATTATACAGCGTGTCCCAAAAAGATTGAAACGCGTTTTTATTTTTTACCTGTTAGAGATATTACGTAGGCAATGTAAATTGCAAAAGTTTTCAAACTAAGGTGTAAATTAATATTATGTTAAATAATTCCCTCTTTATTTTTCAAAAAGTTACATTTTAAAACATTTATACAGTCCCTGGGTCCTATAAGATACATTTAGAAAAAAATTCTTCACACTCTGACAAGTAAAACAGTGAAAACTCGCCGAGTTATGACATTTTATTAAATGCTAGAAGTTTCCGGAACTAAAAACAGGAAAGAAACATGTACGATTACAAGAATCTTTCAAGTAAAGTGCAGCCATGATTATCTTCAATAATCAGAAAAAAAATTTAATAAAGGTTATTTTACAATTTTCGTTTTCTTTCTTGAATATTTTCCATATTAGATTTTTTTTTTTTTTTTTTTTTTTTTTTTTGCTACAAACAAAATGTATATTAACTTTCACTATTCCTTTAGCTCTAATTCCTCTAGTAAAATAAATCGATATGATGATAATCAGATTCATGATGATTCTAAATCATCAAATTAAATCATCTAAACATCGCCAATGTATGGATGGTAATTAAAGGACATTTTGTTTCATTCGTTTGAAAAGATGCTATACATATCTATGTTTTAAAACATTTTATTTGCTATAAAATCTCTTTTCATCTGCGTTCGTGTGTTGACTCCAAACACTATAGGCGAGTGGCCTATCCCCTTTCGTAGAAATTGAAAAGATTAAGTGAAGTAATTTTGTCTGATATTTTTGACACCTAAAAAAAAAGACCAATTGTTTTAAAATTGCTTTTTTGTAATGTTGCAAGCTGCTAGGCGTTGTCCAGAAAAACCCAGCTAATAATTACACAGTGACGCAGTGACTGAAAATTGCTCCCTGAGTGCTCGAGAAAAACAGAGGTTAATATTTATACGTAAAAGATGGGACAGCTAATAAGAGAAAACGAACAGAAAAAAAATACTAGTATTTTTATTACTTTTATAATAGTATATCGGTTTCGCTACATTATGCGCTAAAAGGCAAAATAAATAAAATTAATAATTTTTAGTCTAATAAAAAAAGAAAAAAAAAGAATAAATATATTTTTTAGAACATATGTTGGCATTACACTTTCTGTACATTACTACGCCAATGTATTCGCCAAAAATTAAAAAGCAATACCAAAGAAAACGAGTAGATGTAATAAGAAATAAAGTTACGTGAAGCATATTGATTTCGATTACATCACCCCCCGACTATAATTGCTTGTATGTGTGTACTTTTCAAAATAACCAAAAATAAATTCACTCATGGAGATTTAATTGTATCACAAACTTACATAATATTTATATTTTTAACGAATATCAAACAGAAAACGCAACTATTCTGAATAATAAAGTTGTAACACCGTTTTCAATTCAGTATTTAAGGAGAGTGGGAGGTCAAATTTAATCAGAAAATATTTGAGTTAGTCATTTTTAACACTTTCCAACATAGTTGAAAAGTGTTTATGAATTCGGTTTGTCTGTCTGTCTGCTTGTCTGCCGTCTGTCTGTTTGCGTCTGTTTGTCTGTCCGTGCTCTAACTCACGTAAATATGCTCGGATCATCATGCAATTGATATATGTTATTGAGACTTACTGTGACATGTTCGGTATTGAAAATGAAGTGTGTTGCACTTATAGTTTTTTTTTACAGGGACACTCAAAAGAATTCCATTACATTGCGGTCTATGGGGAAAAATCATTTGCGGTTTATTTTAATGATATTACATAAATTCAAACATATTGAAATTTATATATATCACTGAGGTGCACTACAAGAGACTAATTATAGAATGTGCTGCGCACAGCACTTGTAGTTCCTTTACAGGGATACTCAAAAGAACTCCGTTACATTACGGTCTATGAAGAAAAATCGTTTGCAGTTTATTTTAATAATGTTTCACTATTTCAAACATATCGTAATTTATATATATCACTAACGTGGATTACAAGATGCTTAGTATAGAATATTGTGTGTATAGCTTTCATCGTTTATTTACAGGGACACACAAAATATTCGGTTAAAGTACTGCTTATTAATAATAATTGCTGGGAATGATTTTTCAGTTGATGAACGCGTTTTTAAATTTAACCCTTTTTTGTCTATTACTTGGTGTGTATAAATTGTATAGATTATATACAGGGCAGCACAAAAGTTCTCAAGTACATTTCTGTTTATTGTCGGGAATTGTAGAAGGGAAATTTTAAACTGTGCTACGCGTTTCTTAACTGAACTAAAATTTAGCATTCTATTTAGTATATTTACAAATTTATAGATCATATACAGGGTTGCACAAAAGAGCTTGGATATTTTTCCGAATGTTGTTGGTAATTCCTGAAATTGGATTTTTAAATATGTTATGCGTTTTCAAAATTGTTTAGTTAGATATCATCTTACACCTGACGGTAAATATTTGCAAAATTATTTTGGAAGTTTTAGAAGTGTTGGAAAGTGTTACATAAACTATGCTTGACGCATGATTTTTCGTTCTTGTTACTTTTAATGTTATGAATGGAGCATAAAATGACACATTTGTTCTGAATAATATTGTGTTTGAACTTTTTTTTTTGGCTTTCTCTAGTACGTATAAGTACAGTCAGTGTCAAAGAAATTAAAAAATGATACCCCTGCCTGTATTCGCTGACCGTTTTACGACAAAGTGTCAATAAACTCAGAATCATGTGTTTTTTCAAATTATCAACACACTTTTTGAAATAGGGATCAGCTACATATTAAAAATTGCACCAACCTTGATTTTTAAAATAGTAGCATCCACTTTTAAAACTTTATTTGAGTTCCTTGGATCAAATCAGGCCGAAGAAGTATATAGTTTATGTAATGTTGTTAAATCTTCGTGAATTTGGAAAAAAATTCGAGGATGCTAATGTGTTACGTTCGCGTGACTTTATATCTTCCAAAAAAATCATCCAATTCAAAATTTTGCTTTCAGCGAGATAGATTGAATGGACCCAAACATATTCTAAGTATTTTTTTCCTCAAAAGCATAATTTTAATTATGAAAATTATTAATAAATTCATAATAAAATATATATGTATAAATTATGCCCTTCATCAGTCTTTACAGAAACAAATGGATATCATCAAAAAACACAGGTGTGTAATTTTACAGATAATTTTAATCGATATTTTTGGAGATATAGCGAAATGGTAAAATTGCACGTTTTACAATTTAACTTGCATTTTATAGAGCATAAAAATACGAATATTTCTATACAATTTTTACCTATATTTGAAACTCAGGTCATTCGTTAAATTAGCATTAAAAACACAATTTTTGCCTTGGCGGGAAAAAGCCTTGTCACGTGACGAAAGTGCTTCTGACGTCATTGCACATCTAAACTCTAAACAACAACTCGCTGTATGTGTTCTTTCTTCCTGGAGATAGTAATTTGCGTTACGCTGAATGTTTTCTTTCTCTTCTTAAAAATGTTCAGTAAAATAAATTAAAAGTATTATAAATTTATGTAATGAATAAAACTGTGAATTCGAATGAGATTTTTCTTTTCCTCACGTTTCTAAAATTTTCATTTCCGGATCTCGATGTAGAAAGGAAATACTGGTACAAGTTAATGACAACAATTGTATTTTATAGAATAATGTACATTTCTCGTTTCATATTAATATTGCACAACATAAAATAAAATGGTATAAATGAGATTTCTTTCATTATCGAGAGAGAGAGAGAGGTCAACTTATAAAAGCAGTTTTGTATTTGCATTTTATACTTGAATTAAGCATTTAGAGCAACAAGAAAGGCTTCGCAAAAGTTTTATCTCTTGAGTTTATAAGCTATTTTTGATTTTTTGAAAAACAACTAAACTTAGAAGGAAAGCAATTTGCAGAGGTGGCTTTAAGGCAGTCTTAGAGAATTTTTATATAAATCTGCAAGAGAAAAGTTTAGTAACTGTTTTTAAAATGTTTCAGACGGGGAAAAAAATCAAGTAATTATTTAAAATACGGTCAATTTTGTAAAACCCGCGGAATTTGGGATTAGAGGTTTTACGTTTTATTGAATTTTTTAGATTACAAATCACTGTTTTGTTTATAAAGTCTCGTTTTTTTTGTTGTTGTTGTTATAAATTAACAATATTGCTATAAAAATTAAAGGGTCAAGGAGAAATATTATGCAGTAGTAGTTTAATAATTCTAAATGTATTTGAAGCAAAACTATGCATATTCAAATTTTATTGTTGTTATTAACATTTTAAACATTGAAAGAATGGTAGTTTGTTTGAATTTTGGTTAATGATTAATAGCTGTTTTCTTTATTCTTTGATTTTATGTTAAATTTTATTGCTAAATTAATACATAGTTCATACTTTCCAAATAATTTAAAAAATAATACTAATGCAAATTTATGCCTTGTCCATTAATTGTTTTAAAAAATTGTAGCGTGGTTGACCATGATCATTGTAATCTTATAGCCTAATATCTCTTAACCCTTATTCAAACCCTTATGGTACTAATGCATTATTCAAACAAAGAATGATTCTTAAATGATAATATATGCTAATTTCTTTATATGCTACTATAAAAAGTTTATATAATGATATGGCTATTTCAAAAGTGAAAAAAAAAAATGTGCTTACGTTCTACCTGAACAACATATTCATATTCGCAGTACCTCCGACCGACTTCGGCACTTTTCTAAAAGAAAATGAATGCAAAAGTTTGAACTAAAAATGCATTATATTTAGAGATATTAAAGTAATCTTTTAATTTTTTTTTTCGTCTTTGATAAATGAGTCTTTAAAAACTGTTTAAAGCATATAGTAAATAGAAAGCAATGGAAGACAGTATGCTCGCATAATGCAGAATCTGCGTTCCATGTGTAATGACGTCAAACCAATCCCGTCGCGTTTTCAGATCAAGTTTTGTTTTGCTTTTTATGGAGTTTAAAACTGCATAAATAATTATTTTTAATTTTTTTAATTTTTTTTTTTTGCGATTCTGAGTTAAATTAAAAGAATGTAAGATCATCTTCATCAATTAAACATCAAAGAAAGTGAAACTGCCTCATTGTAGTTTTCGAAAGTGTAAAGGGACCGTATTCATCTACTGTTGAATTACATATAAGAAAATCCAAAACAACAACCAGAAAATTTATGTGAAATATTTTTATAAACAAAATTTGGGAATTTCTATTAGTTTATTTTATATAGATTGGGTCTATAATCTTACTGGTGTGATTCTGGCAGTTTCTAGTGCGAGATCTTAGTTTATTTTTTCTAAATATAAACTATACCTCTTTCCGGGTTGGTTAGATCCAAGGCTCTCAACTACGGTGTCAAAAGTAGATATTACCATTTAAAAAAATAAAGTTGCTACCATTTTTAATATTTAGTTGACCTCTATTTCAACAAGTTGGAAATTTTACGTTAAACGTGACAAATGAGGTGCGTTCGTATTATAACTAGTTTAACAATGTAAAAAAAATCATCCTTATTATTTCAGCGAAATTAACTTATATCGTCTGCTATGAGCGAAATGAGCATGCCTTTTTTTCTTATTACGTATGCCACGTTTACAGATGTGAATTTCTTTTTCGACATCAGACAGCGCTGCAAAATTCCTGCTTTGCGAATGATTACCCCCATGGTTTAATATTTTTATGACTCATAACGAACGAATCTCTTGTTTTTATTTTCTTTAATAGATTGAGATATTCGGCTTTCAACCTAATTTCAACTGAAGTTATCTCAGAATCTATACATATTTGAATGTAACTCATCAAAACAAATAATTTTTAAACAAACAATTTTTTTGAATGACTTTTCTAAAACTGTAACTTTTATGCAATTTTATTCGAAAAAATATTTTTGAATAAAAATGGCCTCCTGGCATTTGAAAAAGAAATGGTCAAAATATTTGCTTTCCTCTGTCACATGATTTGCGGTTTTATTATTTGTTATATAGATTACGTATGATAGGATTTAATAGAATGAAGAAAACCTTTATTAATATCTTTTTAAGTTTTGATTCAATTTTCACAAAAATTGAAATGTCTCGACAAAATTCTGCAATAATTTTATATATTAAATTTCAAACCATTCGGTTGGGTAGTTTTTGCGCTGTTATTTGCGGACAGACGGACCAAACGACGACCATATGTGCTACGTATCAAATAATTTATATAATTAGGAAAGTACCTAAAAAAATTTTTCATATTCTGAAAGAGGACATTATTCTGAGTCAAAACACACCTTTGTTGTGATTTTATCGTAAAAGATCTGCGAATAAAGGCAGTTGTATCTTTTATTTTTTATTTTTTAGACGGATTGTACCAAAGAAGGGGTTCATTTCTGGACCTTATTGAGATTTCATGAGAGACGGTAGTTTCTCGAGTGACGCAGCAAAAACCGAAAACTGAAAGCCCATTAAAGATACAGGCTTGCGCTTGATACTACATAAGGGATATGTGATAAAGTAGAAAAAATACGTTGGAATCTTTTTACGTACTATGCTCGGTTCTTAAAAAGTAATTTTTTGAATTATTTTTACAAAAATATGAATTTTTACGAAAATATCGTGTTAAATTAGTCTTGAACTCTCCAAATACATATGATACAAACCTGCCAATGCAAATTTAGTAAGATGAAATTTAGTATTATGTAAAAGCGTGTTAAATGGCAAAAATGTCGTGCAAACGGTTTCTCGCAAAGAGCTTGAAATATATCAAAATATGGCATTTTGAGAAAACTGACGTTAGAGTTTAAAACACAGATAACGACTATTATGTATAATTACAAGTCAATATCTTCCCTTAACATATTCATCTGTATGTTTTACAGTCAGAACTACGAGAAATATGTCGAAAACTTTAGGGTTTCCCCCCCCCCCCCCCATAATTTTTACGCTCTGCAAAAGTTATATAAAACGTGATTTTTGTGATGAAATTTATTTTCTGTAAATGTGCATTGAATATAAAAAGAGGAGGGTTTAAAGGTCTTAAAAATGGTAATAATTTCAATTTTGAAAATTTAGTTGAAAATCGTCATCTTTTTCGAAAATGATGTATGAGTTATAAACAGTATGTATTTTACTGTTAAAACATAACACTTATGCATTTCCATCTATATTTGTGTATCAGTAAGGTGCAATTGCCAAAAGAAAAAAAAAAGGCATCCCCATATTAATTTTGCCAAAAATCATCCTTCAAAAATGTGATTAGTATCAATCGATTAGTAATAACATGTACTAATTAATGCTATATACGTAAATTTTGTTTAGATGTACATATAGATATTGTTCCAAACTCGAAAAGTTTCAATACTAATACCTAATTTTTACACCAGATTTTTCGGTAAGTGTTACCTTAGGATACCAAATGACAAGTCATTAGGTCAAGTAACTTAAGAATTATGGAGGTTTAACGTTTGGAACTCCTAATGTTAAATTCATTCTAAATCGTTGCAAAACAGATTGCCGTGTGGATAACTTTTTATGCATAACTCAAAAAATACTTAGCGAAATCACTACATAGTATAAAACAAAGTCGCTTTTTCTGTCCCTATATCCCTATGTACGCTTAAATCTTTAAAACTACGCAACGAATTTTGATGCGGTTTTTTTTAATAGATAGAGTGATTCAAGAGGAAGGTTTATATGTATAATAACATCCATTAAATAGTGGAGAAATACTGTTATTTTTGAGGTTTTTAATGTGATGTCGTAAATAATTTCATTTTTTCCGCTTATACATTGCAAACGCAGGCTGAACCCTACAAGATTTATCAAAATAATGTACTAATTATTGTACACATTAAAAAGGTCTACAGAAAACACAAAGAGATGAAGGTTTTCAAGGTTAACCCGAAGCAAAGCGAGGGAGGTCCGCTAGTTAGCTATAATTTTGAATTCGCATGTTTGAAGCTTCTAGAAATTGATTTCTGTTAAAAAATTCATAGATTGCAGTTCATATATATATTTTTAAATAATTAACAAAAATGTATAATTTCAAAATTATTTTTATTATTCTCTTCAGAGTCTGTGTCCAAACTGAATATTTTTTTTAGTTTTAGCTCCAAGCCTATATATATATATATATATATATATATATATTCCCGCGGCAGATAATATTAATTATATAATTTTGAAGACCAGACTGATCATTTTGACCCCTAATTTGGAAACCAGTGGTATACGTTATTCTCAATCGATTGGTACCGGTTTTATTTTTATGCAACGATTTGCGGAAGAATTAGTGGGTTTTATTTATTTATTTTACTTTTTATTTTACATGACTATACATTTAAAAAAAAAAATTAAATTCATGTTATACCAGAATTCATTATCTCCGAGTTATCCAAACAGAGGTTTTTATACACGTTATTATCAAGAAGAATAAACTTTTGTTCGAATTGCTCATTTTTTGTAATTATCTGAATTCGCAGAGAATTAATTTTGTATGTACACAAAAAACCTATTTATATTTATTTTCTCCATACATAGACGTATACGTGTCATTCTGTTTAGAGAATGATAATTGTGAAAATGAAAAGATATATATTTTTTTCAATATACAAAAATAGGTGCTCATAGTTTTTCTTTTTTTTTAGAGTAGCAGTTGTAAATGAAATTGAGAAATGAACTTTTTTAAACAGCAATCAAATCAGAAATTCGAGGGATGTAAGCTTAGTTATTCACCATTATTGACTGAGAAAAATGTGACTTGGAAATTATCATTTTGTTTTGAAACTTTAATGCATTTCCAAAAAAAGGGTAATTTATTTCATCAATATCCTTAAGCAATTTTTCAGAAAGAAAATTTATTTTTTAGTTGCCCAGAAATCCATACAAATTAATTAAATTCTCTCAAAAAAGACGGCACAAAATTATAAACGAAAAATAAATTCTATGATTAAAAAATAGTAAATCTTTTATTTAATTATTTGAATGAAATTTTCTGTATTTTTTTTTTTAAGAGGAGGTTAGAACAAAAGAAAAAAATAACTTCCGGTTTTATCGATTTTTGTAGCGAGTGGCTAAAACCGGGCAAAAAACATAGATATTATCACGAGCCAGTTATAACAGTAATTCAACTAAAGAAAAAAATTCAAAGCTACTACTAAGTAATAACTACCTTTACCTGATTAAAATTCAGTGAAGTATAACGACCGTTGAAAGGTTTTTTTTTTCTGTCTTTGAGTGAAGTGTGAGTGAAATTGTAAGATAACGAAAAGAAAATATCAAGTATTACTCTTAATTTTTCATTGTTCTATTTTAATGCTTGAGCACATCTAATTTCGCTGGTAAATATCGCTTATTGAAGTAGTGTGAATTGACATGCATACGAATTAATTTCCATTTAACATACATAATTCAACTATATCAAATATTCGAAAAAAAAAATGAATAAGGCACTTTGTTTTTGAAATAATTTTGATTGTTTTGGGGGAAATTTATTTTCCATGGGAAGTCATTGCTTAATGCAAGAAAAACAGACAAAAACAAACAAACAAACAAATAAAATGTACATCCAGGTTTCGAATGTTTCTTAAAAACACATCAAAACATTGTATTTTATTTTTAATATGCGGAGTATAAAACCCATTTAGGACTATTATCATAGTTATTGTTATATTGTTTGAATAGCTGAAAAGTCAATACATAAAATTTACTATTACTTGATCATAATTTTAAAAAATAATTTTAGAAGATTAAGCATTAATTAAATGATGTGCAAGATCAGATTCAAATACGAAAAAATAGCTTAAAACTTTTTCAACGATTTTATAAAAAAAAGTGCCATTTTTCTCTCAAATCGTCATTTTTAGAAACCTCCAAATAGGATTAATTTCATAAAAAAAGAACAGAGTAGTACTATATTAAGAATTTTTTCAATCAAAATGCTATACCCTAACAATACATTTCAGGTGTTTATTTTTTACATCAAACCTGCTAATTTGAACACTTTTCTCTATTGTTTCAAGCGTAAACAATAAAATACTTTACATAGACCTACATCCAATTTACATGTTCAACGATTTTATAATTTTCGTTTAGAGAAAAACTGTTCTGTGTTTATTCTATGGTAGTTATGTAAGAGCTTTTATCCAAATAAATCCTCATCTTTTTCAGCAGAAAAAAACATACTAAAATCACCCGAAAATGTGCTACAGTATGGAACCATTTATCCGGAATCCAGTTAACCGGAAAACCAGTTATCCGGGATGATATTTCCAACTGACTGATTTCAGAATTTTTTCCAGAAAAAAGTGCCATGCAGTGCCAGTTTGATATGTGCATTGCTTGATAGATTACCACATGCATTGTACAACATGACCAATATCTAGTATTTGAAATGAAAGCCTATTTAGTCAGACATTGAGCATTTTGATTCTTATGCAGTATTATTGATTTCAAGGTATTGCCAGATATTGCCTTCTTTCAAACTCTGATTAATCTTTGATCTTGATAGGATCTGAGCCTTAATCAGAGTAATTTAATAATTTAAAATCAGTAACAATGTTATAACCACATTTATTCTACAAATCTCATCAAATGGATGTTGTTTTAATGTCCAACCAGTTATCCAGAAAAACCAGTTATCCGGAATACATCTGGCCCCGACCATTCTGGATAAATGGTTCTATACTGTATTTTGCTTATAAAGCATTGCGTCATAATATTGTGATTTACTTGAATTATCATTTTTTGATACGCTTTGAAATATAGTTGCTAGGCAAGTAAATAAAAGAGGAAAAATTAAAAAAATGCATTTTAAAATTTGTAAAAAATGAGAAATAAAATGTTTTATATACAATTTTGGATACAATTTCTCAAAAATGTATACAATTTATACACTTCTTATCATGTATATTTATTATATCAAAGTGGTTGCGCTGAACTAAGATGCATTATAAAATCTCTTATAAGTTGATTAACCGATGTGAATTTTAACAATCTCTTTTTTATCAACTTGAAAATGCCTTGAAAAAATCATTCATTAAAAATCTAAACTGAATGATTTAAGGAATGTGATATATGTAAAATTATTTCACGTATTCCTTAAAAAAAAAATAAAAAAAAAAAAATAAATAAATAAATAAAAAAGAAAGAAATATATCTGTAATAAGTTTATACACATCTGTGAATGATATAATTAACTACAAATTGCACGCATATAAAATAAACTATAGTTGTATACCAGTTTTGTATATCAAACACAGATATAAAATTACTTCCTTTATTACCGAAAGAAACTTCCACACACATGTTGAATGTTTATATTACAGATAAAAGAATTATTCTGTTGTTTAATTTTAATGATAAATGATTTTAAAATTAACATTGATAAAGGAATGATATTCTTTTTGGTGATGCAAATTAAAAACAAATGTATTAACAAACTCTATATCCAATGTGTGAGATCATTAGAAAATATCCAATTTGTGTGTAGCCTAATTTAGGTCGACATATGTTATTGCATATTCAGAAATTCGTGAACATAAAAAGTGAATATTATCGTATTTGCTCACAAATTTTTAGCAATTTTTTTTTTTTATTTCCTTGTTGATAAAAATACAGGAGAGTTTTCTTTTTTTTATATTCATATCTTGAAAGAAAACTTGAAAAAAAAGTAACATTGCAAATTACTGTATGTAAGATATGAGTAATATTTTAATGAATGAATGAATGAATAATTAAGATTAAATAAAATGTATAATAGCTTCAAAAGTTTAGAGGCAGTTTTTCAATAGGGAGAAAATAATCCTTTATTTAATTTTTAGGAGAATTCTGGAATACGAAAAAAAAAAAAATCCAGAAAGAAACGTCTAGCTTAGTGAATGAATACAGGTAAAATGAATTGAGATGTATTTCCCAGACTGAAGACCACAAAAAGCTCATATACTTTTATTTGCTTTGCTTAACACATATTTTTGTTTGAGTTAATATCGAATGAGTACTTCATTCACTCAAAATCCTAACTGATCTGTTACTTTTTCTTTTCTTTTCTTTCCTTTTTTCTTTTTCTTTTCTTTTTTTAAATCAAATTAATCAGTTTTCCACGAATGTAAAATCTGCGGTGTAATTGTAATTCTTAAATATTATGGATCGAGGCAAATTAGCACTAATTTGTCACAGGTCAGATGATATCGCATTAACAATAATGATATCACCTGCACACAATTATGATATAGGGGAAAACAAAACAAAATCACTTTAGAACATAGCAAATTTGTTCTTAAGAGCCAAACAGAAATATTATAAAATTAAAATCTCCACGTCATGTTTGTATAGATTAATATAAAATTTAATTTAATAATTATAAATAATCTCATACTTTTTATTCGAAAATTACGGGATTGTTTCCCTTTTCCTGTAAATTTTGTTCACAAACGGGGTGCGACAAATACACGGAGTCAAAATTTATGCGAGTAAACATGGTAAACTCGGGATTTAAAGGAAAAAAAGTATAGTAAAAAATAAATAATAAATAAATTTTGTTTAGAAAAATACTTAATAAACGCAATGTAGTTAAATCGTTTTAATAATCAACCGAATT
Organism: Maratus michaelseni; assembly: GCA_963931845.1. Lineage (NCBI taxonomy): Eukaryota > Metazoa > Arthropoda > Arachnida > Araneae > Salticidae > Maratus > Maratus michaelseni. The sequence goes on along the minus strand of OZ007586.1, from coordinate 361,839,036 downwards.
TCTTTGTTTTTAAGTTGCATGACTGTTTTAAGTAAATTTTGAAAAACTGCGTCTTCAGGCCGTAACTAATAAAAGCTCAAATAATAAATTCCATCAGATCATTTTTTATGTGTTGTATTTTAAAGAGCTTTATGCACTGGGCTTTGTTACGTTTCTGCCTGCACCAAAAATTCGAACACAGATTTTCTTGCCTTTGAGAAAAACCTGCTATGCTAACCATTTCATCATTGTTTCAATATGTTAACAACTTCCTCTTCTCCTGAATCTTGGCATATATTTACAATACCAACGGGAACGACTGAGCTATGCTCGGTTATAATTAGCTTTGCGTTCAACTCGATATAACAATAAATTCTCGCAGTATTATTACTATTAAAAAATGTATTTTTAACAGTATTATTTAAAGAAGCAATCAATATTAAAACTATGTACATAATTATAAATTTTACATTTCTTACATTACATATTTACAACGAAAGGGATCCTTCCAAACTACATTTGAATTCTGTTTTTGGGAACGTTCTGTGGACTCTGATTGGTTGAATGATGTATCGCGGCTTCTATTGGGAATTTCTAGAACCTTCAGAATCTGAAAGCCAATTTTTTCGCCAAATGTCACCAAATGTCGCCAAGTTTGGTGATATTCTTTCATTTAGTGCCAAGCATGTGTTGAGAAAGTTCTGTTTACCCTGATTGGTTCAATTCTCTTTTCGAGAACGTTCCATGGACTCTGGTTGGTTGAATCATGTATCTCGGTTTCTAGAATTTCTAGAAAATTTCTTCAGATTTTAAAAGCCAATTTTTTCGCCAAATGGCGCCAAATACGGCGATATTTTTTCATTTGGTGCCAAGCATGTGTTTTGGCATTGGGAACCTTAAAAGTAGATTTTTCCGCCAAATCTCGCCAAAGTCGCCAACATTTCATCAAACATCGCCAAATTTGGCGAAATGTTACCAACTTTGCGACTTTGTTTACTGTCAACTGTTCAATAACTTAATAAATGTTTCAACCTTCAGTCCCATTAAAATGCATTGACCAGTAGTGCCCCCGAAACGACCCACTAATCGAATTTTCTCGAACATTTGACCTAGCCCAATTGTCTTCTTGTGCCCGAAAACTGCAAGATACAAAATTTCGTCAAAATCGTTTGAGCCGTTTTTAAGATAAAATTTGCATAACCACACACACAATTAACCCATGCAAGATTTGTTCGTATTATAATAGAGAAAAAGGTGTAAATATGGGCACCCTTTTTGTTTTTGACTTAAAGTGACTTTCATTTTGAAAAATTCTAAATTTTTAACCTTTAATACCAACTATAGCAAGTTTACTAAATGATAGGAGGCAAAACAATGTTTAATATCAATTATTTCAATTCGAAAATGAAGATTTACAAAAAGCTTTTAAAAAGGCACCAGAAAAAATGGGGTGCAAATATGGGCCCTCTTTAAAAAAGTCACAAAAAATAGTTTAAAATGTTTTAAAACAGGATAAAAGAATACAAAATGGTAAAGAATTTATTTATTACATAAAAAAATCATTTACCAAAATCACAAACATAATTGGCTCTTTCAACCCCAGCACAATCTAAGTATGGCCACTTTTGGCACATAATATATTTAATCCACCTTTTCCGCGAGTGTCTTCAGAGAACTTTCCATCACAAAAGATGCAAGTTGCATCGCTCGAGTCTGTTTTATCCCCATAGTTGATATCATCATCGCTGTCCTCAAGTGGAGGGTCATTATAATCTGATGAATCCGATGATGAAGCGCATATCGTAACGTGGGTCTAATTTTCTTTCTGTTTTTTTTTTGGGGGGGGGAGCCTTTACTCTTCCCACCCCTGCCCCTTGGTCGGTCTCTTATCATGGGAAAACTCAAGTTCGTCTTCATGAGAGAACTTTTGTCAACCGACTTGGTCAACTGATTTTTATATGGTGATCCAGTGATGAGGTTAGACCTTGTTCCTTTGCGTCCACGAATAGTGGTTCTCTTCTTAATGTTGGGAACAAGAGATATATTGAACAGAGAAACTGCATTTGAAGTTCCCGGGCAACATTGAAGTGTTTTAGAAGCACCTAAAATAGGGCCCATATTTACACCAAGAAAGGGTGCCCATATTTACACCAAGAAAGGGTGCCCATATTTACACCAATGCCATCTAAGAAAGATGGTCACTTTCACATGTAACCTAAAAATGTGCATGACTAACTGTATGCTTTTAAAAGTAACTTAGGATCTCCGCTTTCTGGATATCAATGTGAAATTATTTTAAACTAACCAGAAGAACATGAAAAGAAAATGATTTCAGATACGTGTCAAAAGTTTGCAGTCCAGAATAAACACCATTTCACACAATAACTCACGCTGCATCTACACTAGTTGAAAGAATGATTCCAACTGCTCAGTTCTATCTCATATCATCAAATGACACCATCTATAGTCCTGGTTGCAAGTCTTCAGCCCCTCCCATAGCGACTTCGGGAGGGGTGCCTATATTTACAACTGTGCCTGTTTTTTCACATTTTTCTCTATATGATATACATGTTTTAATCGAGTTTCAAAAAATATTTTCATTCATATAACTTGAAATATGACCTTTTAGCTGGTTAAATAAAAGTGCTTTTAGTATCTGGGTAGCTTACATTTCCTTGAAGTATTTTTTTTTTTAAATTATAGCCAAAATATATTATAGAAGCAATTATAAATTGCTTTAAAACAACTATTTCAAATGAGTCAAAATGGCCAAACTAAAATTTGTCTCTTACCACTTTTTTTTATACATAAGTTATTTTACAACAGTATAAACTCACAAAAATAATTCACCGAAAAAGAATCTTGAAACCTTAATGATATTGATTCGCTAGGATAAAAGTAACTATACTCTTCTATCAGCCTGAATGATTTGACTTGGACGAAGGACTTTTACGGAAGTCTGGTTCGTATTTATGCACCGACGAATAAAACTCCCAAAACCTTCAGAGATCCATACCAATTTATTCTGGATGAATTTATTTTTATCATCAAAGAAACAGTAATCCAGGCATACTGTTGTGTTATACAATTTTAAATAGAGCCAATGTAAAACTATTTTGATATTATATTTAACTAACTTTAGATACTGCTGTAGTTACCCTACGGAATTTTACTGAAATTAAATCATAATATTTTCATTAAAAATAAGTATAAGCGTATCTCTTGCTGGGATATAAAGTATCTTTATTATTTATTTAAATCTACATCATTTACAATGTTCAACAGAGAGCCTTCTAAAGGCTACCTCTGGCGTAATTATCTAAAATTCAATTCAAATTTTTGTTTATAGTGCTAATTTTATTTGAGAATATTCGTACGTCCATATAAACTTTTATTAAGAAAAAAATCTTGAAATCTTATGTATAATATTTAATGGGAAATGTTCTAGAATTCTTCTCGTGGAAATTTTTTAACAGGAAACATTCTAGTGTTCTTGCCAATTCCATGTACTGTACAGTCGTGAAAAAGGGAAAAAAAATAAAATAAAGATACCTCCCCACAATAATTCTGCCACAAATCATCGTATAAAAAATACTGCTACTGTAACATTGGTAGTAACGTCTACTATGAAATGTTGTGCACGGAATAGGGTTTAGAGGCCGTCTACGTGATAAAATTGTACTTACTGTCTTTTTTCAAGTAGTAGACTCCACTTTTGACACTATATTTGAGTTTCTTGGATTACATGAGTCCGGAAAAGTATAGTTTCGGCATTTCTCTTTAAATTTTCAGAAGACAAAATTTGAGAATGCTAATATTAAATCCGCTGCCAGCTTTGATTTATATCTTCCCAAAAAATTATTTGATTGAAATGTATCCTTTTTTAATAAGATACAAAAAATAGACACCATTCAGACATTTTTAAAAAATATTATTAAAACAAGAACTAAAAATCATGAGTCAAGCATAGATTATGAAACACTTTCCAACACAGCCAGAAAACTGTAACGAAACTTCACCGTTAAATAAGGTGAAAGAAGGTATGTAAGTAAACAGTTTAGAAAACATATAACACATTGAAAAATACAGTTTTCGAAATTACCTTCCAGTGTCAAAAAAGTAGTCGAATTATTTTGTGCAGCCCTGTATAGGATCAATAGATGTGGATATATAGTATGATAAAATTTAGATCAGTTAGAATAGTTAGAATAGTTATTCACATTTAGCAATTTTCGCCAATCGATGGAAATGCACTCGAAATCTTTTGTACAGCCCTGTATCTTATCTGAAGGCTTTTGTACACACAACATATTAAGCTAAAAGGCAACTTAAAACTCACTCGCAGCAATTATCAACCGTAAACGACAATGTATCTTTATCTTTTTCTTAGCCCTGTATATGAATTTATTTATATTCCACAAATTTCTATTAGTCTACTAAATATAGTTCAGCAGGAAAATGCGTAAACACAATTAAAAACTACCCTTACGCAATTCACTCCCATAGTCTGTAATACTTACGAATGCCCTTGTGTAGCCCTGTATATGATCAACCGAGTTTATAAACACACACGTACTATGAAAAAAATTAGTTAAACTTAAAAACGCAAACCAAAGTTGAAAACACACTTATCACACATAGACTGTAAATATCGCACATGCACTGTAACCAATATCTTTTGTGTGTCCCTGTAAATAAACGCAATGCACACAAGAGAGCAATTTATTAGTGCACCTCAGTAATGCATATAATTTTCATTGTGTTTCAAATAGTGAAATATCACTAAATTTTACTGCAAACGATTTTTCCCCATAGAACGATGTGTAACAGAATTCTTTTGTTTGACCCTGTAAATGAATAATAAATGCTTTGCGACCCATATTCTACAAAAAGGATGTTTTAATGCGCTTCATAATTATATATCAATTTCATCATGTTTTAAATGACGTAGCGTCATCAAAATGCACTTGAAACGATTATTTCCCATTGACTGCAATGTAACGGAATACTTTTGATTGTCCCTGTAAAAAAACTATAAGTGCTACACACTTCTGTTGAAATAGGGAACATGCTATAGTAAACGACAATATGATACAAAAATTTCAGGACAATCGAAGCATATTTACGGGAGTTAGAGCACGGACAGACGGACAGACGGCAGACAGCAGACAAACCGAAGTCATAAACACTTTTCAACTAGGTTGGAAAATGTTAAAAACATGTTTTTCATTGTAACAATTAATTATAAATTCATATTAAAAAAATATGATTTATAACCTACCTAAATATTTACATGAAAAGAATTAGCATCATCAAAAATATGAATGTGTAACATTACCGATTTTTAGAATCATTAGTTTGGAACACATACAGAGAAATTTCATTTATTTTTTCAATCTCTAATAGCATCTCCTGTTATCTTTTGTATCCACAGAAAAAAACAAGTTGGAAATTGTACGTCAAACGTTACAAACGAGGTGCGTTCGTACGCACGTTTTAGAATTAAATTCATGATATCCCGTGCGTAGAACGGGTTAAACAGCTAGTTAAGTATATATTTTATGACACTGTTCATACAAATATCTTAACTAGTTATATAAATATTCAGATATATATGTATCAGCTAGTTATATAAATATTCAGATCTTGATGATTTTTAATTCTGTGAAATGAATTATATCGTCTGCAGATTAATTTCTGTCATAAAATAAGTATCTCGGTCGCTTGACGATTAAACTTCGGAAGCTCCTATAACAAAAAAGCACCGATTTAAAAAAAAAAAATTCAAATTTCTTAATAAATATTTTTATTAATATCTCCTAAAGTTTTGATTCGATTTTAATAAAATTTGAAATGTCTCGACAAAATTCTGCAAAGATAATATATTTTAAATTGCAAACCATTTGGTTGGGTAGTTTTTGCGTTGTTATATGCGGACAGACAGACAGACGGACGGACAGACAGACGGACAGACAGACAGACAGACGGACGGACAGACGGACGGACCAAACGACGACTATAGGTGCTACGTATTTATATAATTACGAACGCACCTAAAAAGTGTCTTAGGTAGTAACTAAAAATGTTGTATGCAATTTTAGTTAAAATAGGTTACTTTATTTTATTTTTAGATTTCTTATACAACTTTTCCGGTTACTAATTGAATAATCCCCCGTAGTGTCTTAGTGTTATTTTTCTAAATTTTATTTAAATTATCGAATTACCTAACACATTTTCTTTCACAACTTTCTGGAGTTTTAAGTAAATATACATAAAGTATATAATTTTCCAGGCTGATGTGATTCAATGAAGTCAAATATAGTATCAAAAGTGGGCGTTAACCATTTGAAAAAAGAAAACTTCTACAGTATGTAGACGACCTCTAAACTCTAATCCATGCATAGTTGATGTTATTATTAATAGGTTAATACCAATATCCTTTTTATACACTGATTTGAAGCAGAATTAGTGTGTGGGGGGAGAGGGGGGTATTGTTTTTTCCCATGGCTGTGGTATTCTTAATACGGTACATTCTAATATGCATTTCATGTACAATTTTAATTGTAAAAGTTGTAGTGCTTTCATCTTATAGACGCTTTTAATTATGTAACATACTGTGTCTTTTTACTAAAATAAGATCATTCATAAGCAAGTAGATAAAATGAAGTCAGTTGAAAGTGATAACAAAATACGCGCTACTTTTCCTTGAAAGTTCAAATATCTGAAATTTTGGCTCTTTATCTGTATTCTGCTGAAAAAACAAATAAATAAAAGAAATAATGGAAAAAAACCGGCTACGTTGGGTAAACGTGATCCTTGAAACCAGAATATTTCTCGCGGAAATATATATTTGAAATCAGAGATATTAATTCATTTCGCTTCCTTAAATTACAGACGAGTTTTCATTGACCTTGATTTTTCAAGTCGTGCTTTATGCACGGGAAAGTGATTGCAATGGAGTGCATTCGACCAGTCCCCGTTTGCGTAATGATTTTCGAAACTTTCAAAGCAGCATTTTATGAGTGATTTATGAAACATTGCTGTTAATGCATGGATGGGTACATTACATGCGAATTTCAGCGTTTTAGCCTTAAATATTTTTAAGAAACAACTGTATAAACACATACTGGACTTTACATTTGACTTTTCAGGGTTGTTTTTCCGTTGATTCAATAATTTTAAAATGGATCACTGATTAATGAAACTTTTTTTTTCCACTATCAGACTGATATCTAAGTTAAAGTTTTGTTGTTTGTTGTGTTATCTTAAAATTATGCTAGCTTTAATGTCTGTTTTTTGAAAATTTACTTAATAGTTGTGTAGAAAGAAATTTTAAAGTTAGATCCGTAAATTTCTAACTTGGAAATTTATGCAGGCAAATATAATTTCAATCATTTATGATTTCAAGTTTCAAACTTTAAGTTTACTTAAAATATAAATATATATATATCTTTTTTTTTATGAATCAAGGACATGTCATTAAAGAAGAATATATGGACAAAAATGGATAAAACCTAAATTTCATTAAAATTTGGTTACAGCAAAAAAATTCAATTTATAAATTTCTAATTAATGTTTTATTATATTTTAAATTATATTGCATTGATATAGCTTCAATAACTAGATATAGACACATGATAAAATTTTACTTAAGGCTATACCTGGTTATAACGACTTATATCGTGTGTAAATATTTTAACACTAGAATGGCCATAGCGGTCTTTGGTTACAGCAAATAAAATTCAATTTATAAATTTCTAATTAATCCTTTATTATGTGTTAAATTATATTGCATTGATTCATTGATATAGCTTCAATAACTAGATATAGTCACACGATAAAAAAAAGTTCCTTAAGTTTATACCTGGTTATTATCGACTTATATCGTATGTAAATATTTTAACACTAGAACGGCCATAGCGGTTTCTTTGACCGGGACGAAATAAATATACGAGGGAAAGTCATTAAGTAAGTCACAAAAGATAATTAAATAATAACTTAGAATGATATTCACTTCAAAACTATTTTTATTTCTCAACATATTCTCCACCAATATTTATGCACTTATATCACCATTTTATCAGTGCCCCAACACCAGCTGCATAACATCCTTTGGGTTGCTGTCTCAGCCACATTAGGACTTCAAGTTGAACCTTTTCATCGTCTGTGAACATCATCTTGCAACTTCTTCAACATCCACCATACAGCTTCGACTTAGCCCCAAGCAAGTTTGATCTGTTTAGTCCACTAAAAAACCATCTTGGAAGCAAGAGGATGTTGTTCACAGACTATGAAAAGGTTCAACTTGAAATCCTAATGTGGCTGAGACAGCAACCCAAATGATGTTATGCATCCAAAGGATGTTATGCATGCTTTTATTTTCTGTTTCCAAAATATCTTAAAAGGAAATTAATGAAGCGATAGACTTAAAACATTGCATATGTTTGCTTCTGTGTACTATGACGTCCACAGAACCTACCTACTTTTTGTACCACGTACCTCCTTTTTGTATAACAAATGTTTCTTTATAAACACTTTCTATATATATTTTTCATGAAGAAAAATATAATTTATTACTGAAAAAAAAATAAAATTCGAATCTTGATTTTAAAATGGATAACATCAATATTTTAAAAATAGGTTGCGACAAAAAATTAACTTTTAGTTTTAAAATAAAAATTGTAGAAGCTATGATAGATACAGAAAATGTTTTTGACGCGAAATGGATTCACAAGGAGTAAGGTTTATTATGCAATATTTTTTAAATAATTTAACGGAACCTAGATAAAATACTTATTAGAAGACTTATTATAGAATTTGTAATGAAATATATATTTCATTAAAAGTCATTCATTAACTGTAGCACTTGGTTATCTTTTCTCTAACGCTTTGTGAATGGCACCCCTTAAACTAATAAGGATGGTGAACATAATGCATAGTCGAGGCTGCTTAGTTGAATATCTGTTAAAATAATAGCCCGCTTTTGTGATGGTATAAATGTTCTGTACCACACCAATCGGCTTTAGTCTTAAAATCTCCGGTTAGTGGAATGCATATTGTTGCATTTATTTCCACTTTAAAGTCTTGCAAGATTTTTAATTAATGCCTTAAAATCCATTAATTTATTATTTAATAGAAAAGTTGCATTTGCATGATTATAATATCGAGATAAAAATAACACTATTGAAGTATGACATCGAAAGTTGCGAAGTAAGGGCAACACCTTAAGAAATGAATAAGAGATTGCTAGCATCAGTAATTTCTGCTATAAATTTTAACTCATTAATATCCAAAAGTGAAAGCAGAAGTTCGATCTAATTTGTTGAATGAGGGAAAATAGTGAAATCTGTTACAAACACTAGTTCTATCGAAAACAGAACTAAAACAATTTTCATTGAGTACCCTTAAGAATCTTTAAAAATATACTGTACGAACTCAGACTGATTCAGTGTCAAATGTCTTGTTTTATTATAATTCAGTGCTCTGGTAAACTTTAACTGAGAAAAGATAGAACACTGTATTGCAACTTGAATTTTAAGAAGTTGTAATTTTAATGACTTTTTTTTCTACATAGCAGTTTATTATTTAAAATTAAAGTCGAATTGGAGTACTTAAAATATTTTAAGTGTTAACACTTTTAATTACTGTTTGAAAGTTTAATCGCGATGAATTTAAAATCCCTCTTACTGGAAAAATTTATTTTGTAAATTAGCTGATTCAAAAAAGCGGGATCGACTGTAACAGAAAATCTCATTTTTTTAAACCTTAAAATTGGGGGATTTCCATGAAAAAGTGGACATGAGGGTTGAAATTCCAAATGTCTTTTATTACTACAAATATTATATCAAATTAAAAGTAAAAATATGAAGCATATGAGATTACAGAGAACTAAGCTCTAAAAATATTTTTTTACAATTTATCTAAACTCAAAGTTGGAAAAATGTGAAAACTTTCAGCCTGTAAAATAGGGTATTTTCATTCTGCCAGAAGCAATATTTAAAACAGCAGCATTTTCCATATATGTGCATATATTACTATTTGACATGTGCATATATTACTATATGTGCATATATTACTAGTGACCTTTGTGTATCTTTTAAAACACTTCATTTTTCAAAAAAATTTTAAAGACCCAATTTTTAATACAAATATATTTACAGTCTCTCTGTCACACCCGTCACAAAAAAGATGCTTAAGTTATTATACAAAGTGCATTTTTCCATGGAAATACATGAAACTTTCGGAAAGTCTAACTATTGCAAGTCTGAATAACTACAAAACGTTAAAAATTCATTAAATTTTTATTTTGTATGAAATTTTAGTGTGACGGGTGTGACAAAATTCTTGTGACAGGTATGACAACATTTTAAATTGCTTTGAAATATATTTAAATATTTTTTAAATGAAGTGTAAAGTTGAATTATTCTTGTTTCTGAACATATTAAGGCCAATTTTCCAAAAAAGAGAAGATAAATCATGAAATATATATTTGAATTATTTTAGCAAATTGTGAGTTGGTAGCAACTTGCTTACTTTTAAGTTACTTCTGCTTTGGATTTTTTTAAATGTGCTCAGGAGATTGGTGCAATAAAGGCATTGTATGTCTCAGCAGTGAAAATACTAGAAACTAAACAAATACTGACAGAAAATGGGAAGGCATCAAGTCTTATCACCACTTTAAAGTAAGTAATGATAGTACTGTCCTTTTGATGGGAAAGACTGCCAAATCAACACTGAGGAAGTGGCAGTCACTGCTAATTGTGAATATCCCCCCAGAAAGATTTTGAAAATATCAGATTTAAATATTGGTGATTATCTTTTGGTTTCCCTGGCCAGTAGCAAAAAGCGTAATATCTTGTGGTATGCTAATGTATTGAATATCAACTTCCGTAAGGGAGAAATAAGCTTAAAATACATGCAAGCCAGTGGGCAACACTGGATTTGGCCAGAGGAAGATGACATCTCAATTAAAAAAATTTCTGCTGTTGTTAAAAAAGTAGCTCCCCCATCACTTATAACGAGTAGGGGGCACTACAAATTTTAAACTAACTGCATAAATATGTTAGTTTTATTAAATTTCTTTTGTATATTTACTATTGTTGAGTTTACTGTCTATACTGATCACTGTATTTTTTTGGTAAACAACTTTCAAATTGTACACTTTGCACAATGTCACACCCGTCACTTCTTTGTCACACCCGTCAGAGCAGTAAAAAAATTCTTATACATTAAAATAATTAAAATTTATTATGAAAATTACGTATTAAGTTTAATTTGAATCTCTTTCATTAGAAAAAAAATTGTTTTAATAATGACACAGTTAAATATTCACAGGAATTTTAACAAATGTGTATGCTCAATTAAAAACACTTGTTCCAAGAGAGTCACACCCGTCACAAGTTTAAAAAAAAATATATATATATTGAAAGCTATTGAAGTTATATATTTGCTCAATTATCCAAGCATATGCATGGAAAAACATAATTAAAATACTTTTCAGGGATTTATTTCCCAAAATATAGATATAAACTCTTAAAATTTTGTCTGGATGTCACACCCGTCACAATGGAATGGCCCTAAGAGTGATAAGTGAGAAGTGAGGTATTATCAACCTATTAATATTGCAGAGAGGGAAAATATATAGGTAAAATACATGGCTATGCTCCACATTTGAATTTACAGTTTGTTACACTGAACATTCTTGTTTTCGGGGAATTTCGAACTGTAATATTTTTTGTTCCTGCTCCGTTTAAATAGAATATTTCGTTTCTTTTTCGGTTTTCGTTCCTTCAAAACTATCGATTTTTGATTCAGTTTCATTGTCCTTTTCGTTTCCGAATTAATCAACTTCTTTTTTTTTAATACACTTTCTATTATGTTTTAATAAAAGTTTTATTTTCATTAAGTGACAATGTTGATATGTTGCTATAATATTTTCTATTATGTTTTAATACATATTTTTTTCATTAATCTGAACTAATAATTTTTACTGCGTAAAATAAAAAAATAAAATAAAATCAGTAAATAGAAAAGGGGTAATTTAATAATTAATTTAAAGGGGTATTATAATATAATATTACAATATATAATTTATACTATTTCAGAATTGAAGGCCTTGGGGGATGAACATGTTTAGTGACAATTTGGTAAATTTCAGAAAAGAAGCTTTAAAGTTTACAGCATGCTCTTTTTAACACTTTCCAACCTAGTTGAAAAGTGTTTATGACTTCGGTTTGTCTGCCGTATGTCCGTCTGGCCGTGCTCTAACTCCCGTAAATATTCTCGGATTACTCTGCAATTTTTATATGTTATTGTCGTTATCTATAGCATGTTCTCTATTTCAACCGAAGTGTGTAGCACTTATAGTTTTTTTACGGGGACACTCAAAATAATTCCGTTCCATTGCGGTCTATAGGGGAAAATCATTTGATGTTTATTTAAATAATGTTTCACTATTTTAAACGCATTGAAATTTATATATATCACTAAGATGCATTACAAGAAGCTTAATATGGAATAGGGTGTGCATAGCACTTATAGGTACTTTACAGGGACAGTCAAAAGAATTCCGTTACATTACGTCTATGGAGAAAAATCGTCTGCGGTTTATTTAAATAATGTTTCACTATTTTAAAAGCATTGAAATTTATGTATATCACTAAGGTGCATTACAAGAGGCTTACTACAGAATATTGTGTGTATAGCAGTGATCGTTCATTTACAGGGACACACAAAAGAATTCTCTACTGTTTGTTAACAATAATTCCTGGAAGTGTGTTTTAAGTTACTGAACGCGATTTTAAATTTAACTCTCTTTTTGTCTATTACGTGGTGTGTATAAATTCTGTAGATCCTATACAGGGAAGCACAAAAGTGCGCGAACACATTTCCGTTTATTGACAGAAACTCCAGAAGGAGAATTTTAAACTGTGCTATGCGTTTCCTAACTGAACTAAAATTTATTATTATATGTAGTATATATACAAATCTATAGATCATATACAGGGCTGAATAAAAGTATTCGGATATTTTCCGAATATTAAACGGTATGATTTGTAAAATTATTTTGGAAGCGTTGGAAAGTGTTACATAATCTATGCTTGACGCATGATTTTTCGTTCTTGTTTGTTATTTCATTCAATTACTATTTTTCCGGCATTCATGTAGAGAAATAACATTTAAAATGTTAGTGTTTCATTGGCATGGCTATAGCTTATCTGATCTGGTAGAAATTTAACTTTTTTGTAATAATTTCACGCGCTTCGTCTTCTACTCCATGCATCGAAAAAACATGTTTCTTATTTGTGGAAGAACATGTTATGTGCATACCCGATAACCATATCTCCCTGAATATAGTTAGGGACCGATTCTGAGCTCTGTCGGCACGATTGTGATATCATTGGATTCTAATAAAAAATGATTCCATGTGCACTTGACATGTTTTTACAGTACAAATGAAACAGTACAAATCCGTGTACTTAACATCTTCATCAGCTGTAATCTCCCTTATTTGAAGACATGATAAATGGAAGTTCTATATTTATGTTATACCATGATATGTTTCCTAACTGAAATTTCCATTAAAAAATATCTCTTAACATGTTCATCCACTAAGCCCTTCAATTATTTTTTATTATTATATAATTAAAAATATATATTATTTCAGATATTGTTTTTTGTTATTTTTTAACACGAAAATAATTAAATGCAAGTACAAGTTGTAAATTTTCGAATATACGTAAATTAATAAATTTTGAATACAAGTAATAAATTGTGTTTTTTCTTATACCTTACTTAATAAATCTGGGTACCCCGTATCGCTGTTTGTTTTGTGTGTGTTCTGCTTAGCAACAAGATATGATCATCATATTTCTTTTCTTTTTTTAATTTGTATTTTCTGGTACACCATTGGCATGAGGCCGTGCCGCAGCCAGGATGCCCAAGTCTGGATATGCTGTATCGCTATTCTCTTTGTCTGTGATCTGCATAGCAACAAGATCATCATATTCTCACGTAGAAGTAATCTCCGGGTTTGACGCAACCTTTGTCTCGTGGGAAATTGTTGATTCAGCATAATTAAAATGCTGAGATAAGATTGATAGTATTTACTGCCTTCACACTAAAAGGTGGCCCCAGGATGAAAGACAGATCTGAGGTGCTCTCCCATAAATTACGATGTTTCCAATTATACTCTGTAGATAATTTTTGTTCAAACGTTTAACCAGTTAATCCAGATTCTATTAAAATATTGTTTAATACTTCAAGTCGTCTCTTAAGCCTAGCTAACCTTCTTTTTAATTGAAAGATTTAAATGATGACGAAATATTCTTATCAACGTAAACATTTTCACTTTACTTAGTTTCAGTATACCTAATTTCTGATTTAACTTTTAGCCTTCCCTATGTGAAAAAGTTAATGACCGGAAGAAAATTATGTCAGTGGCTTATACATTAATTTACTTTTTAAACAATTGAAATTTTCAAAATAAGAAAATTTTACGATACAGTTCCAAAGCAGAAAAGGTAATTGCGGTTCAGTTTCACTGAAAAAACAATTTACGAGCAGGTACATTTCTGTTTTCCGTTCCTCCAGAAATAAGATATTTTTTCGGATTTTGCATCGGTTTCGGTTCAAAGTCCTCATATTATTTTATGTCCGCCATTTTTGCCCATATTTCTATATGATGATGTTTGATCCTTTTGCTACATTATATATGCGAAATATGTTTTAGAAAAGGACTTTTAAAGGGAAAATCATCCGAATTATCATTTTCCTGAAAATAAAACTTTAAAAACCACACAGCTATACCCCTCAGTCCGTGCAGTATCGAAACCGAGAAAACTTAGCTGCGCCCGTCAGGCACGTCAACCACCGTACCCAAGTTCTAGAGAACTTTTAAGGATCACGACCCGGGATCACGTTCCTGTATGCTCTACATCGGTGGCGGCCTGGCCTGCTGACCAACCCCATTTTACCAAGTTATTTGACGACATATGTCGCTGCGATTTACGGTGGATCCTACCCTCTTGGGAAACCACCACATTTACACTTGATGAAGAGCCGGAGTCCCCAACAGCTTCGGAGCCGGGTCCTAGGTCTTAAGTCAGGTTTTTCCGACCCGCACTTCCTTTACCATAGCTCGAGGGATCTGAAGATCTACAAATCGAAACCGAGAACATCGACACCGAACTTCACATTTTTCAGGATTGTAAGCTAATCAAATTTCTCAATGTTCTTCTATTTTTGTATTTGATAAGCCTTGCAATCGAAATATGCATTTCACCTAAGCAGATCTCATGCCTATGTAATTCGCGTTGAAGGTAGCATTTTAGCTATAGTATCCATTAATGAATTAGAATTTTTGAGTGCACCCATTTTAATTAAAGTGGAAAGTTTTGCTTTCTATCTAGAGCCAGATTACAGCATGGGTCAACTTGGTCATATTTTGGAGCCCCCCCCCCCAAAAAAAAAAATGCAATTTCCATAAAGCTGATATTTTAAATATGTTTTGATCTTGTACTGATTATAATCAATATTTTGTACCTTTAGAGTACGATAAGATTAAAAACAAAAAATATATTTATCTAAATATATATTTTTGCTTTCATATATTTGTTTTATTGAAGCGAAAAGGTATTATTTTTTGTGACAGTATAGGAAGAAGGACTCGAGTCATCATATCCTGGGCTTCTCTTTGGCTTGATCGGGTCTTGCTCTGTCAGAGACGGCACGATTTGCGAATCATTTATACTTTCTATATGAACACCCACTCGTGTCTCCAAACATCTGTATTTAAAGAACTAAGGTTTTCAGGAATGCCGCTGACCTAGTTACGTCAAACCTTATGTTGAATTAGACTTCTAAACTCTTTGATCCACCAACATTAGAAAATTGCTCTAGCGTGGATGGATAGGGGTTGTTATTATACACATCCTTTAGAGCCAATGCCGTTTTGCAATCTTACGGAGTCACATGCTTTGAATTGTTCAAACCCAGAGAGAGAAAAATATTCATTTCTGTTTGTTTGTGACTAAACAAGTTTCCTTGTTTTTTTTTTCTTTTCCCCTTTCAGGTGAATAACGATATAAAGGTAATTTCGTAAAAGTATAAATATTGCGATGAAGGTTTCACCTCTTTCATATGGGAATAATAATTTTTACGATAACTTTTATAAATTGAAAACTTGTATAGCAATTTCTTAACTGATTTTATTTTCTAAATATAAATTATTACTATATTTAATTAATTATAGATTTTAAGTTTCTTTAGGGTTTATTACTTTGAAGAGAGAAAGACTTTTTTTTATTTTTTTACTTAGTACAATATGAAGATGAAGCATTTCGTATACAAAAGCTTGAAGTACTTTTTATTTGTCGGAGGGGACACATAAACGATTTTCATCTTCTTGCATAAAGTTCATTTTTATCTCTTTTTATTATTATTATTATTGTTGTTATTATTATTATTGTAATATGTACAAACCAGTCTTTATATAATCTCTTCTTATGCAAATACCCACGGTTCTGATATTCATAAACTGTGGTGAATAGACAGCCGAATGAATATAAAGAAAAGAGATGCAATAGTTTATTTATTGGCAACATGTAATTAGTCTTTTACAGATCAGTTATCATGCCCAAAACCTGTCATATCATATATTTTACAACAGAAAAACGAAATACATTTCCTCTGCGCAAACAAAAGAGTGCTATAAATTTCATAACATACAATTTGAACCTAAATTCTATTCATTCAAGTATACTTTCAGTGGATGAGAACAGGCATGGTGTTTCAGATTCAAATATGTTTTTTAAAAGAATATTGGTAATTGAATAAAAATTCATAATACTGTAACAATTCCCTGCTTTGGGTGTCCTTTTTAGACTATTCTCTTATCTTAAAATTATATTTTTTTACAATATGGTATTTAAAAATACAATAACAAATAATAAGGCATATGAATTGGCAGAAATTTTGCGAAAAATTTAAAACCACAGAAACCTTAAGGAACGCTTACTGTACATCGTACAATCTACATTTCAGGTGAAATAAAAAAAAGCTATTAATAATAATGAGTAAATGCTTATGAATTTATGAATACAAGCTAGATAATGTTTGTTAATAAGATTTTAGAAACTGTAGAAATGTGCCAAACAATAAGTTATTTCATGAAACAAACCTAAAAGAGAAGTACTTTTTTTAAACATAAGCTTTCTGCATATCTTTTTCAAATTCCTCCTATAAAGCTGTTTAAAATTTATTGAATTACTAGCTAAAAATATACTGTATTTTTATAGTTCTGTTAGTACTTATTGTAGATGAAAATACGAAAAATGCTTTTTTAATATGTATTTTCCGCAACATTAACTAATGAAAATTTTCACTAAATTTTCTGAACTCTAAAATACATTCATGAGAATTGTAAAAATCAAACATTTAGGAATGAGAAATAAAACGATAAGAAAGAGAAAATATTTGAGTTATAAATATATGGGAAGAAAGACAACAATCATACACAAACAAGATTCAACTTAATTCTACTATCCTTATAACAGTACATTATATAAATATTGTTACAACTTAGTAAAACTACCGGATAAGAGATAGCGCGATATAATATTAATGTACTTCAGACACAGAGAATTATCTTGCCAAAGTGTTATGTAAAGGTTTTATATTTTTAACCATGATAAGTACGAAAATTATGCAAAATTCTTTGATAAGAAGCTCAGGCTGGTTTGAAATATCTTTCATTATTAAATTATCTATTGATCATAGTCTGGTTCGGAACCTTAAACACTTAACCGTGGCTGATAATTAGGTCATGCCGATGATAATTACGATGATAGTCATGATAATTATGTCACATTATGTTTTATTGACCATCATGCCATTATGCTAGACGGGTAGATATTTCAAATAACTTTACGTATTGGTTAAACAATAATGACCCCATCTTTTAATATATTTCAATTATTTGATGTTATCAAGAAAAAATAAACTATGTACGGAGTGATGATAATTTTCAAGATGTAAATTGCTCAGAATCACACTTAAGTTTACAACAGATTTATTTAAAATTAGAATTGTTTATTTAAAATCCAGGTCTATGGAACGCAGGCAGACAGATAAGTCATAAGATTATAAAAAATTAAGTGAAACCATCAAGAAAATATAATTTTCTAAAACAAAAATATCAAACCGCATCGATGCCGATCGTACGCATGAACATGCATAAAATATCCAAACAGATGAAACTGAAAAAGAAATTGTTCTCATTTCTGAAAGAACAAAACTTTTTATATTAAATTAAATAAATTACCATGAGCAGTAGGAATGAAAGCAGGGCTCCCACTGGTCCGTTTTTTGGAAACCAGTATTTTTTTAAAAAGAAAATTGTGGTATGTATTTGCAACAATTTCAACTAAACCGGACCTCGATGTTAATTTCTGCAAAAATTATAAAGAAGATTGTTTTTAAAAAAATAGTGGTGTTCAAAAAACGGACCGAGTGGGAGCCCTGTGAAAGAGTAAACTAACTGTATATTTTAAAAAAATCAAATTTTAAAAATGCTGTGAGAATTATTTATTGTTAACAACTTTAGAACATATTTGCAGTAAGATAGAGGTATATGAGAAAGTGAACATAAATTGTTAAAGAAAGAAAAAGTACAAGGCTTTCAAAGTGAGATGCTATAAAATGCATTAATAAATAATGATAATAACAAGTTGGAAATTGTACGTCAAACGTGACAAATGAGGTGCGTTTGTACTATAACCAGTTTTCTAAATATTTATCGTCTGTTGTTATGTATGATTATTATATGATATGATTATATGATATGATTAATTTCCGTAATAAAATAAGTACATTTTAAGTTGGCATTTTATCTTTTGTTGACATTTACTGAAAATTCCAATGGGAAACTTAAACCTAGCTTTGAAATTTTCAGAACTTGAAATCCATATTTAGACTCTTTTTCCATTTAATATCTATTTCTCCGGAAACATCTATCCAAAAAACTGTCGGTAGATTATATGATTGCTATAATTAAACAATTGTAGTATACAAATTCTGTTTTTAAATTCAGTAATACGGAAATAATATGACTCCATCTTAAATATGACGTAATCACCATGACAACCTAGAATCATTACCTATCATGGGACATCACTGAATTAAATATGATAGGATTTAATAGAATGAAGGAAATTTTATTAATATCTTTTTAAGTTTTAATTCGATTTTCATAAAATTTGAACTGACTCAACAAAATTATATATATTAAATTTCAAACCATTCGGTTGGGTAGTTTTTGCGCTGTTATATGCGGACAGACGCACGGACCAGGCGACGAGTATTGGTGCTACGTATTTATATAATTACGAACGCACATAAAAATAGATTGCACACTACGCAAAATACGTTGGAAAAAAAAATATATTTTCTTCATATTCAGAGAATATTACATTTAAATCTTAATTGGTAGACTTTTACTTTAGTCTTCTTTTATTGAATTAGTTAATAGTAAAAGCATGCACTGAAGAGTTAAAGAAAAGAAAACCTAATAATAAAATTTCTTACGGGATACCAATATCCTCCTTCTCCGTGGTAATACAAAAATCGATCAACGATATCACGGAAAGGACTAGGAAGTCGTTGAAAGGATTAAGGGTAAAGAGGGGAGAATGTTTTCTAAAACTGTACAAGAAGAGATTAGTGATGATTACAGATAACTGTTTTTTTTTTAGATATCCTTTATCACATGTATGGGTGTTTGCGAAGATACTGTCCACGAAATAGTCTATTAATACATTCGGCACCGCAAACCTGTTATACTGTGGACATTTTTTTTTTTTTATCTAGAAATGTGCTGCTTTTATAGGAAATGAAATTGATTCTACTCTTTATTTATTATTTTTTTTTTGTGAGGATGAGGAAAAGAGGGTGACTTTGAGGAGATTTGGTCCAACATATCGATTTTAGTTCTAGGGTGGCAATGCCTTCAGGAAAGATTGTGTGGAAGAAGAAATAGCAATTCTTCTTAGATTATAGCTGTAAAATGAAGAGACAATTCTTACTCAAATATTGTAAATCTAATGAAGATATACTTTTTAATTTACTATAATTCAGATAGAATACGAATACTTAAATACTTTCCATTTCATAGATTGATTGCAATTACAATTGTCGTTCATACACTATAAAAATTCAGAAAAAAATCCTTAATAAAACAGACACGTCTAAAAATTTATTGTAACGCCGCCTTTATCCGGGATCTGGAAACCTTTCCTTTGTCCTCCGAAAACTACAGGAATCAGAACTCAGAAATCAACATGTCGTTTATGATAGGTCCTTATGAAGGAGGACCTATCATCAACCTCACAAAATTTTTCCTATGTTTACAAAAATCTTTCTGGTGTTAAAGGGCCCCTTTGCTGCCCATAAATTTCGGAAAGACGTTTTTGTTAATTTTAAAAATCTGTCGGTTTTTGAGGTTTATGATTGTTTCTTTTCGTGTAGGTTTCTGGGGATAACGGAAATGCTTCTAGAAGCATGCGTAACTATAATTTTACATCGAAATTTTGAAAACCTGTCGTTCATATCAGAAGATGTTCCCGTAATTATTTATAGTGTTTTACTCATATTATTACGATTATATTCGATAATAAAGATTCAAATTGCTTGATCTTGCCTTGGAATAAAACCTATATACGGTATGACGATCGTTTAAGGAGGGGGGAGGGGATGTGTGGCCCGCGTGTAAGGTGCTATATACACAGTTATATATTCTGTAGCAAATTTTAATTGTAAAAATTAGTTATTTCTCACTTTTGTCAACAGATATTAATGTAACACTATAAATATGAACACAAAACCTATTTCTTTGCCTTTAATTTTCCGTATTGCGAAAGTATTAAGTGTAACAGTTAATTAACAAAGAATAATTTGAATTGTAATTCTCACTACCTTATAAGCAAAAATTTCTGATGCAAGTATGGCAGTATATTGCACACTTATTCACAATGTGGTGCAACTTAAAATATGAAGTTTTTCAGAAAAGGCGAAAAGTCCTTTTCAGTCACGAAAGTGAATTATCTTTATGGAAATTAGATCAGAAATTCATTTTTTATATCCAGGACCATAAGTACATTGAGCTACGTTACAATCGATTACCTGAAAAATTGTAGAGTTGTATAACGCCATATGAGAAAAATGATAAAGCCGCTCTGATTCGGCCAATTTTAAAGATAAAGGCGCTTTTTGGTGACAGATTGGGAAGCACCTTTATTATTTACTTATATTACCGTCTCAAGGGTAAAATTTTTTGAGTTGTATCACTTTATGAATAAGCACGCGATATCATGTACTGGAGATGAACAATGTAAAAGGTGATGTCCAGTACTACTAAACAGTGGACTGCAGAGAGCTAAAAGATATGGTTGGTATAAATATATCTTTCAGCTGTTTTATGAAAACAGTTTGCGTTTCCTAGAAAACATATCACACACGTATATATTTTCTTATTTTTAGAGACACAAAATGCAGTTAAGTTCATTGCTATTTTAAATTTTGACATTAAATCTATAAATTGTACAGCTGAAATGTTGATTCGACGAAAAATAAATATATCATGACGAAATGCGGTAAAAAATCTTTCAATCTTTTGAAAAAAATAAAAATAAAATTAATTTCATACTTGTGTATTTACGAATAGTATATTTCTTATGTCATATGGTTGTTTAAACATGATAGAAATGGGGGGAAATATGGTTGAAATAATGCCTATAATGCTACATGCTCTCAATAAACAAAAATTAAATATCTTGTTAAAAAATTAAAACTTATGTATTTGACATAAGATTACTTTTAATTTTTTATAAAAAAATTGTGAATAAAATCAGACATTATTCATTGGCTAGATTTAATTTAATTAATATATAAATATAGCACTTTGAGAATATTTACTTGGAATTGGATTGTGAAAAAAATGTCCTTAATCACATATTTGTATAAATTTTAATACTTGTTGCAATTCACATTTTATAAATGATCTGAATGTATACATAAATAAAATGTGCATAAATTCAGTATCAGTCATTATTTATTTACACAGTTTATACTTTTTAAATGTAAGGATATATCATTTTAAATACATTTCCATGAAATTAAATAGTTCAAAAACTCTAAGTTATCCCTTTTACACATTTTATTATGTGTTGTAATTTGTAGTTCGTAAATGAGCTGAGAGAACATTAAAAAAAGCGTAAGTGAACGCATTATTCATTCGCATGGTTTATATTAAATAAGTAAATATAAATATGTATCCTTAAAAGGAGTAAAGATTATAACATAAATGGAATTTACGTGGATTAGAATTGATAAAAAATGTTAGTTGTCACTGCCACAAAGTTTATTATTTATAGTTATTTTCATTTTATAAATCATCTGTAAATACATAAAACTAAATGGGGAATAAACTTATTAGATATTCATCTGATCCATATCATTCTACAAATATAAATATATGCCTTTAAAACATAACGCTTCAAGGGCATTTATATGAAATGAAATCATCAAAAGAATATTAACTATCACTTTCTTTATTGTAATTTATATAATTTAACTAGTAATTTAACTTTATTATTTATTATAATTTACATTTCATATTAAAAGATCTGAAAGAATGTAGAAATAAAATATAAATGAACTATTTTTTTCTCTGTTTGCATTTTTAAAAAGTCTCCTTAAAATATGTAATGAATATAACATTTAAAAGGCATTTATATGAAATTAAATTATTTAAAAAATATTAGCTATTGCTTTGAGATATTTTATTAGCTATCGCAGTTTCCTCTTTTTTTTATATACCGCTAACCAGGCCCCTACCTGCCCAGCATGAATGCCTAGCTTAACGGGCCGCAGTTTCCTCTTTATAAATCATCTATAAGTGTATAAAAATAAATTTAAAATAAAATTACACAATATCCATTTGATCAGCATTCTTTAGATGTATTTGTTTTAAATATAGCATTTAAAGAACATTTGCAGGAAATGAAATCGTCAAAAGAATATTAGTTATTAATGTTATAAATATTACTGTTTGTTGTAATTTACATTCCATAAATGATCTGAAAGAATATTTTAAAAAAAATACCGCAAATGAACTCATTTGCTCTACCTTAATAAATATATTTGAAATAGATAATGTGTTTAATATTTAAAGGACATTTACATGAAGTCTAATTGTTAAAAATATTAGCTATTGCTTTCATAAATTTTATTGGCTATAATAATCATTTATGAGTCATATGTAAATACATAAAGCTAAATTGTGAATAAAATTTCTGAATATTCATTTGATCAGTACATTCTTTAAATCTAAATTCTTTTAAAATGAAATATTTAAATGGCCTTTATATGAAATGAAATTGTCATAAGAATATTAATTGTCATTTTCATAAATTTTATTTGTGGTTGATATTTACATTTTATCATGCATTACAAGGTCTGAAAGAATATGGAATAAAGCGTAAATGAGCTCATTATTCATTTGTTCGGCTTACGTTTAAAAATAATGTCCTTGAAATATGTAATGAATATAATATTTAAAGGGCACTTGCATGAAATCGAAGAGTTAAAAAGTATTAGCTTTGAGAAATTTTATTTGCTGTCGTAATTTGCATTTTCTAATGCATCGTAAATACATAAAAATAAATTGTGATATTTAATATTCATTTGATTAGAACATTCTTTAAATGTAAATGACCTTAAATTATAACACATAAAGGGTAGTTACATGAAATCGAATTGTTAAAAATAATTAGCAGTTACTTTCATATATTTTATTTTTAAGGAGATGGATAGATAAGTATCGATTTTCACATTCCCCATAATATAAAATTGAGTTTTCTTTTTTTTTCCTAAGATACTTTGATTGTTTTAATATGCTTTATTCTTTATTTTTGAACTCGATCAAACTGATTGGTAAAAATTTCATACGATTTGACATTTATGCAACTGAGTGAAAAAGTGTCCAGTCGAACCCAAGACCTTTGGCTTAAATTGCCAACGCTCTGTCTATTAAGCTCCATCGTTTAATGGAGTCTCATTACCTACGGTATCTTCTGTTGAACTGTCTACACTCTCAGAAAAATCTGTAAATTTATGAGCGTTTGCCCTTCAATTTTCACGGGTAATATCCTTATTTGATGAAAAACGGTCTGATCCACTAAATAAGCGGCCTTATCCCTTAGATACTTAGAAAATTAAGAGCAATCCACATATTCTTACAGTTCTAGCCCATATGTTAGCAAAAATACGGT
Source organism: Maratus michaelseni (assembly GCA_963931845.1). Taxonomy (NCBI): domain Eukaryota; kingdom Metazoa; phylum Arthropoda; class Arachnida; order Araneae; family Salticidae; genus Maratus; species Maratus michaelseni. The sequence goes on along the minus strand of OZ007586.1, from coordinate 361,814,731 downwards.
ACGATCCCATCATTCATTGTCCTCCGCTAGGGTGTAACCCTTCATTTTACTCATGTTTCGAAAATTTTAACCCGCCAAAACAGCGATTCTGTGATGATTATTTAACGTGCAACGTGTTACGGAACAGTAAGCAAAGTGTTATTGTGTTTTAAAGTGCATTATATCCTGTGCCCACCCAGAAAAAGGAATTGATTAAAACTACAAAACATGTTTTGTTGAGTACATTTTGGTTGTTTTAGCAAAATTCAAGTAAAATTGAACCATTTTACTTGAATTAACAAAACATTTTTTGCTGACGATACAAAAATTTTTTTGAAATTGCAAAAAAAAAAAAAAAAATTTGTTGATTCAAACAAAATTTACATTGACCTATATTTAAACAAAAAGTTTTGTTGGGTCAACCAAATTTTTGTTGATTCAACAAAAGTTTTTTCTGGGTGCATTATAATGCTATATTACTTTGCCCCGTAAAATTACGGGCTGCACAAAATGATGGACATGGATTTTTTTTTTTTTTTTTTTTTTTTTTTACGGAGTATGACTGGAATCTCTGCTGCCGGCCTCTGCCCGTAATTTTACTGCAATTTTTTTTTTTACAGTGTACATGGCAGAGCAGATGCTATTGCCAAAAAAAGGTTATTTGAGTGAATTGTGTCGGCTCAGGCAGCTCAATAGGCAGAGCGTTGAAAATGTAAGCCAAAGGTGTCGGTTTCGACTCCCGGACTGGATACTTCTTCACTCAGTTGGAAAAATTCCAAATATTTACCAGTCAGTTTGATTGAGTTCAAAAATAACGAAGTGTATCTACACTCTACGCATCCATCGTTTAATAGAGTTCCATTAAATTGCGGTTTAAATCGCATGTTCTAATGTAATATTTACTGCCTCTCGGATTGAATTTTGTTTGAAGATTGTTTAAAGTGTTATACAAAATTAGAAACATACTTTTATTTACAAAATTTTAAACTATTTCAATTATATCAATTTAATTTCTTTCGAAATGAAGCGTTCATAATGTCGCCGTAGTTTTTACACGTTTTACTTTATTTTCACATATTAACGTATGTAATGAATTAAACTTCTTTAAGTGTAAATCCTCTCAAAATATAAGATTTAGAGGGCATTTATATGGAATAAATATGATAAACGAATATTAGTTTTCAGTATTATCAATTTTATTATTTGTTGTAATTTGTTTTTTTATAAATGATTTGGGAGTATAAATTTCGATGTTATGCAACATATGTTTATTTTCAGTCGAAGGTTACTCCATTGCTTTTACCCCGCTACGGGCGAGTTACCTCCTCTTCGAAATTCAGAATAATGCTTGACCCTTCTACACCCAGACCAGAATTTTTGACCTGAATGCTGGTAACATTTTTGACTGTTTTACCGGAGGCTTGATTCTCTTGCTCAAAATAGCATCTCGCTGGTAAACTTTATATGTGGCCACTGAAGTTCTTTGAATATGTCCCGACCTGGACAAAAACATTAAATAATATTATTGTCCTCATTTCAATTTAATATAGAGAATGAAAATATTACTACATACTAGTTTAGTCTAACTTTTATTAGTTCCTTTGGTAAAATAATATCACAGTTTAAAAATTTAGCAAATCATTTAGTATCGGGGATGAAAGACTTTAAATACCTTTACCTATTCATGCAGGGTGTTTCTAAATTAACAGGTTTCAGGGGTGACACGCAAGGGTACACACAAGGATACACACCTACACACACACACATATATATATATGAAACCAGAGTCGCAATACACTTATTCAGCGAAAACTACAGCGTGTCTGACTACACGTTAAATCTGAATTTTCGTTCACTACTTTAACAATAATGGAGATATTTCAGCAAGATTTTCATCAGATTAATTTTGCTTTGTATAAAATATGATGACATCGTGAGACGTTCTGAAAGACCTGTACAGTTCAGTACCGCATGTACTATAGCTTCCTTCCAAATTATGGAGCGTCAAGCTCAGTATTGTTCCATTCTAGCACTTCTTCTGATATCATCTTTTTCCGTAGAAAGTAAAGTATGTCTGTTAAAAATATCGTTAGAATATCTTCATTATTGTTAAAGTTAGAAGCGAAAATCGGAGTGTGGCTTGTGTTGACTGAATGCAATCCGGGTTTCCTATACAAAAATTGTTTGTTTCGACGCTTATTATCACCCCAGAACGTTCACTCCATTAATTTAGAAATACTCTGTATTTAATAACCAGCGCAGTAAACGTCTTAAGTGCCTATTAATTGCTAATATGACGTTTACTGATAAGTTAGAAAACGCCCTCTATAAGTGTAAATCTTTAATAAATATGGAAAGCATGATGTAAATTTTCATTCGTATATTTTAACGTCAAATATTGAAATTGGCACTTCATATTGTGTACAATATTACTTATTTTATATTCCTCAATAACAATATGCTTTTTTAAGACGTGTTTATACCTGTGATGTTACTTTCATGACTTTCACTGTCGCACCCTTCGGAACATTTTGTGGTCAGACACTTTTAAATTATGTTTATTTTTCTTTTTTCTTTTTTTTTGGCATAAATATGCTGTCTGTATGATCATTGATGAAAAGAGAACAAACTCTATCTAGCTTTAATCTAGTAAAGGAGCATTTATTAAGTTCGTTCATTTAAAAATATGATATGATCGTTCATAAAAAAAATGCTTTTGAACCTTTGGTACTTGAATTAAAATATCTAACACTTTTATGCACTTTGGGATAAAAATGACTTTGTGTCAAGGAAATTTCGCACTTTGTATAAAATTTGATGACATCGTGAGATGTTCTGAATGAGCTGTACTGTGCAGAACCGCAAGGACTATAGCTTCCTTCCGAATTATGGAGCGTCAAGCTCAGTATTGTTCCATTCTATAAAATACAGGTTAAATAATGTTAAAGTATACAAAATACAGGTTAAGTATCATCCATTAATTACGTCACGCAAATTTTGTTTTTTTTACCCCCCCCCCCTACCTCACAGACAACATACGATATATTACCTAAAGATATACAAATTATAAAACCCTTAATATCTTGCGTGCTTTTATTTTTCAAGCTGTGAAATTCAAAGAAAATGATAAAAAAATCTATTTCTACCTGAATAAAACCACATATTTTTAATTAACTTTATTATACTTATTGGAAATAATGCCTACCTTTTTAGATGTGACGTCATAATATGTTAATGCCCTCCTCTCCCTCTGTCACACCGTGTCACACCATGTCACAGGTTGTGAACACCTTCCTCCTCTTCAAGTGTGACGTAACTAATAAATATAAAAAAAAGGCTAGAAAGCCGCCTTAAGAGGACTTAGTACCCTTCGAACCGTCAAAAATGAGAAAAATATCTTTTTTTTTTTTTTCTTACTAAAAATTTATTTTGACACTTCTAGTATATTTGGGCGAAGTTTTGAAACAATCTAACAATGTGTAACAATGTGAAACAATCTGACATAAGTGTAGTAAAAACACTTATTTTGCCATCCCTTTAAATGTCACGATATATTAGCAACAACATACGATGTTACATACGATGTTCAACATACGAGACTTGCTGTATTTAAAATACTAAAACTTCAACAATTATTTTTCAAATGTCTTTATTATTTTTTTATATTCAGTATGAACTACTTAAAAATATTAGGATGGATTTTAGAATACAACGAGAAGAAGAAAAAATAAATAAATAAAAATGTAACAGAATCCAGGTTTTTTTATAGATAGTACTATAATTACTATAAAATGTTTACCAATACAACTGTAATATCTGTAACTTATTAAAGATATATAAGCAGCAAATATATTCAGTTAGTATCAAGAAAAATGGAAAAAATTTTAATCATTTTTTCTAAGCATAAAATCTTTAAATTGATTTTTCGCAGTTTGCTCTTTTTTGAAAACTTGCTGTATTTAAAATACTAAAACTTCAACAATTATTTTTCAAATGTCTTTATTATTTTTTATATTCAGTATGAACTACTTAAAAATATTAGGATGGATTTTAGAATACAACGAGAAGAAGAAAAAATAAATAAATAAAAATGTAACAGAATCCAGGTTTTTTTATAGATAGTACTATAATTACTATAAAATGTTTACCAATACAACTGTAATATCTGTAACTTATTAAAGATATATAAGCAGCAAATATATTCAGTTAGTATCAAGAAAAATGGAAAAAAATTTAATCATTTTTTTCTAAGCATAAAATCTTTAAATTGATTTTTCGCAGTTTGCTCTTTTTTGAAAACTTGCTGTATTTAAAATACTAAAACTTCAACAATTATTTTTCAAATGTCTTTATTATTTTTTTATATTCAGTATGAACTACTTAAAAATATTAGGATGGATTTTAGAATACAACGAGAAGAAGAAAAAATAAATAAATAAAAATGTAACAGAATCCAGGTTTTGTTTTTCAGCATTTTTCCATAGAAAAATACATTTTATTGTTTTCTTCTCAAAAACTAATTAATCAATTGCAAATTGAACCTTAAAGTAATAGAGTAGATTCTTATGAACATAATAAAAAATCAGTGCTTATTATTGTAAAATAAATGAGACGAAAGTATTTTAAAGCCGTTGAATTTTCAAATAATAATAATAATAATGATTTTAAACTTTACCAACAAAATTATTTTTTTTGCCAGTTAAAATGAGTTTATCTAGTAATAACTTTTAATAATATGCATAAGTGGTAAATGAAAATGCTTTCGTAAAAAAAAAAAAAAAAAAAAAAAAATAGTTGAAAGGGTGGCGCGTCATCTTAACTTTTTTTGAAGGACGATATTCAGAAAATGATAAAACTTTTTTTTTCAACTTTTGATTTCCTGTTTTCTACCAATACGATTGTATAAGAAAAATGGTAAATTTTCTTAATACATATCCAATAAATCAAATCTACTATGGCGCAATGTCAATTATATATATATATATATATATAACTAATTTGTATAACTAATTTAAATGTATATTTATATATATTACTAACTGTATACAATTGATCGCAGCCACCGATTGGAAGAAAAAAAAATCTCCAAGAAAAAGAAAACAAGATTCTTTTAAAACAAATTTTTTCAGTTGATTAACTTTTAAAATTTAATAAAAAATATATATCAAGTGTTTTACTTGGCTCCCAAGAAAGTAAAGCATGTCTGCATACTTTCTTACTTTTCCTTTTTTATTCTTGTTACAGCCATGGAAAATTAATTTATTTGTATATATCAAAGAAAAAAAATTTGTTCACAATCTTTCCGTTGTGTGGAATTGTATTTGTTGATGTCATACTGTGGTTTTCAGTAATATCAGGAAATTAGAACGTAGATATTACTACGCAGATTTACGTTTTGAAAAGTATTTTGTTAAAATAGAAAATATAATTTTATTTTGATAACGACTAAATAACTACTGCGAAGAAATTTAATATTCGTTTAGTTATTGGATATCCTTTTAACAACTCTTTCTTGTTGGAGTTTTTTAAATGATTGTAATTTGGACTGATTAAACAAAGGCAGGAAAAACAAGTAGACGAGAAATATTACGCGAGCTGTGCTTAATTTTGTATTTTTATTTAACTGTTTATTTATGTTTTGTAAAATTATTATTAACTGTGTTATCTATCTCAAAGCAAAAGTAAGATTATATTTGACAGGAATTTCTTGGGTACTCTTGGCTGAAGCATTTAAAAAACAGAAAGTGCTTTCATCCAAAGAATGAAGTTTATCGACCTGATGAACGTGTGATTTGATTGCACGTGACAGCTCCGCATTTTGGCAGAGTCGGAAATCAATTAATTATAGAAACTATAAACAGAGAGTTGTTACGTGAGGCGTCAAATTTTGTATCATGCAGACGATGCGACGTAGCTCTACTTACAATTTACCCGAATTACTGTTTGAACAATATAATTTTCATATAAAAGTGTATTATATTTCATGTTGCAATAATAATACTAATAATAATAATAATAATAATAAATAATGCCTTGTATAAAAAGGGCGCATGTGCCTCTCTAAGGGGGAATAGGCCCCGTTCCCGTAAAGCTGATAAAGTTCTTTAGACTTGGCAAAAACACAAGGTTTAGTTGGCAAACTTCTGAAACGTTTTCTCTCTTTTTTTTTTCATAATATATACAGTAAAACCTAGGATCACTAGGGTAAAAGTATCTCACTTTAGACAGGTTTCAATCTTAGCTGGTACAATTTTATGGCATTCCTTCCGTCAATACGTACAATTTTTCCGTTATAGACAGGTTCCATTTTCACATTTTTTTAATGTAATGCACTTTCTGGCTAAATAGATACAATTGGTAAACGCCGATAATTGGCGTGGCAAATTTAAGCCCCCCCCCCCCCCTTAATAATAAATATGTCATAGCGATGGATCTGAAAGGGCAATTTTTTGAAAAGTCCTTCATTTATCATTACTTAAGGTTCTAGGAAATGTCATTTTGATGCTAAAACGTGTGACCAGGAATTTTGAGATCATCCTTATACATTGGTCTGGAAGGGAAGAGTAAAGAGTCTGTGTTGGTTTCCTTGTTGGGGTTTAGCACGTACTAGTCTCATTGCTAGGGTTGTGCCGACCAACGGGTTCATTTTGTTATTAACTGAGGATAGGGGTAGAACCAATACCTTGCTTCTCACTAATATAACTTTGGGGATACTTATGACAATAATTAAATTCTTGGTGAATATACTAAAAAAGGCAACTGTTTGAAAAATATATTTGGACATGGAAATTACACCTCATTTAAGACATAAACTATAATTAACATCTCATGATAATTAATATACATAATTTATTTCAAAGTAAAAATATTTCTATGCATTTGATTATGTGATTGACAAAACCAGTGGGTTTATAGGTAGACTTGAGAAACTTTCGATAATATATTTCAACTCTCTAAAAATTTATGTTATTGTCATATAAAACAAGATAAGAATATGTGAAAAGTGGACAAATGTTTTGTACATCGTTCAATGGCTTCTTTTATTTAAAATATGTTAATATTTTGGCATAATAATATTTTCAAAAACCTCAAATTAACGAATTTGATTTTGATTAATGTGACTTTACGTTAAAAAAGTTGATAATTAAAATATTTTTTCTTTATTAGTTCATCCAGTTGTTTAGTATCAAAGGGCATGAAGAAAATACATACTGTGTGAACCTTTAGATTTTTATGTTATTTTATGTTATTTTGAAATCTGAGAAAAATTAAATTTTTAGGGAATTTTGATGTTAGTTTTATGCAATTTACTTCACATAGTAAGTGGCTGCAAAGTCATAATCCCCTCTTCACTCTGACAAAATGACGAATCGATAGATATTTTTGTAGCTTCTATATTTTATAGACTATACAGTTGCCAACCTTCTGTTTTTTTAAATTAAATTTACATACTTTAAACAAGAAACAAATATTTATAAAAGATTACCTGCTTTCTATGTCGTAGCTATATCCGTTCATTCATTAAGTAAAATTTCTGATTGAAATATGTTTATTTGACTTAAAATAAAACTGGAAGGTTGGAAGTTTTCAGAATGTGTTTGTTGGCTTATTACTATGGTAATTTTAAATTACTCTTTTGACAGTCATTTCACTTTAAATGAGAAACTTCCGAACAAAACCACTGTCGAATGATATAAGAAAAATCAGTTAAAAGTCCATTATAAAAATATTATTATGACAAAAAAAATTCTTCTACATATGTTGTTAAAAAATAATTTATAATTCCGTAAAAAAGCAGTTTAAAATATACACTTCATGCATACATAAACTATATTGTCTCAAGATCCTAGGTGATTTAAGTGGGGAGCGGACAAACACCTCACGGACAAAAGCCCCTCACACAAAACCCTCAACGGAGCCCTACTCTACTCTATTGAACCAGTTTGAAAAAAATATTTTATAGAAAGGAACTCATACACCTTTCAAACTTAATTCAGGCTAATATAATTTTTATAATAAAATTCTTCAGCGATGTCTCCCGCTGTCCTTTGAAAATCAGAAGTTATGACATATGTTATATGTAATTTCTATTTATTTTCTACAAGTATTAGTACTTATAAGATCATACGATACGGGGATTTTTTTTTTCAAAATTTTTGCCCTCTTTCTCCTCAGAGTGGGGTTTGAGAAAAGGATGCAAAAACGGATTTCAAAACTTTTCACGGCGTTAGATGTAAAATTTTCAATGGTGTTGAGGCTCAGAATATATAAACACCAGACACAGATGTTTTTTTTTTTTTTTTTTTTTTTTAATTTGTCCCCCTTGACAATGTATCTCAAATTTGTCGCGACCTCTTCAAATGCCATCATAGATTGATATATGTTTTTATAGCCTCGCCGTGGGGACAACGGGGGCCGATTTTTTTAAAAGTTATCCGTACTTGGTATTTATATCCTGATACTCTGCATCTTACAAATATTCATCACTGAGGCCGTGAAAGATTTTGATATGCGTTTTTGCACCATCTTGCCCTCCTTCTCCCAGAAAGCAAGGTGCCGAATTTTAAAAAAATCATCTAAATCTTGTGTTTATATCCTAAAGCGTACAATCTTGATTACCATCAGAATTATCGAATATGTAACTTGTGAACGAAATTAACAATAATTTTTAAATTAAAAAAAATTATCCGATTAATGTAAGATCAGCGGGGAAGACCGAGCTAAGCTCGGTTAAAATCAGCTTTATGTTCAACTCGATATAACAATAAATTCTCGCTGTATTATTGCTATAAAGCTTTTTGTTTTATAACAGTAGTATTTACAGAAACAATCAATCTTAAAATTATATACATATTTCTAAATTTTACATTACTTACAAATTTACAACGAAAGAGCATCCTTCCAAACTACATTTTTAGTTCATTGCGCACTTTCTTTTGGTAGCAGGACTGTGAGGTCTGTACCCCTTTTTATACGTCAGAAAGCAAAGTACAGCATTCCGCACAAAAAGGACTATGGACTCTGATTGGTTGAATCATGTATGTCGGCTTCTGTTTGGAATTTCTTGAAAATTCCTTCAGATTCTGAAATCCAATTTTTTCGCTAAAAGTCGCCAACATTTGGCGGAAAGTCGCAAACTCGACGACATTCCTTCATTTGGCACAAAGAATGTGTTTTGAAATTAGTAAACTTGAAAGTCTATTTGCCTGCCAAATCTTGCCAATGGTGCCAACATTTCGCAAAATTTGATGATATTTGGCGAAATGTTGCTAACTTTGCGATTCGTTTACTGCGATTTCGTTTAACTTAATAACTGTTTCAGCCTTCATCCCACATTGAATCGCAATGACCCGTAGTGACCCAAAAATGATTCACTAATCGAATTTTCTTGAACATGTGACCTAACCCAATGGCCTTCTCGTAATGCAAAACGGTAGGATTCAAAATATAGTCCAAACCGTTAGAGCCGTTTTTAAATAAAATTATTAGCTTGGCCCTTACCCATAGTGACCCCAAATGACCCACTAATCAAATTTTTTCGAACATGTGACTTATCCCAATGGTCTTCTCATAATCCAAAACGGTAGAATACACAATTTAGTCAAAATCGTTTCAGTCGTTTTTTACATGAAATTAGCTTGACCCTGACCCTTAGTGACCCAAAATGACCCTTAAATCGAATTTTCTAGATCATGTGATCTAACCCAATGGTCTTTTTGTGCTCGAAAACGGTAGAATGAAAAATTCAGTCAAAATCGTTTCAGCCGTTTTTTACATAAAATTAGCTTGACCCTTACCCATAGTGAACCAAAACGACCCATTAATCAAATTTTTTCGAACATGTGACCTATCCCAATGGTCTTCTCATAATCCAAAACGGTAGAATACACAATTTAGTCAAAATCGTTTCAGTCGTTTTTTACATGAAATTAGCTTGACCCTGACCCTTAGTGACCCAAATTGACCCATAAATCGAATTTTCTCGATTATGTGATCTAGCTCAATGGTCTTTTCGTGCTCGAAAACGTTAGAATGAAAAATTTAGTCAAAATCGTTTCAGCTGTTTTTTTACATAAAATTAGCTTGATTCTGACCCATAGTGACTCAAAATGACCCGTTAATCGAATTTTCTCGAACAAGTAACCAAGCCCAAAGGTCTTTTCGTGCTTGAAAACGGTATGATACAAAATTTAGTCAAAATCGTTACAACCATTTTTTTGATAAAATTAGCTTGACCCGTAGTGACCCAAAAATGACCCACTAATCGAATTTTCTCGAACATTTGACTTCGCCAAATAGTCTTCTCATAATCCAAAATGGTAGGATACAATATTTCGTGAAAATCGATTCAGCCATTTTTACATAACATTAGCTTGCCTTATGGAAAACACAACATAAACAAGTCGTAACTTGTTCGTTCGAAACGTCAATTTACTCATGTCTGCTTTGTATTGTTTCTGTTCAAATGGAATTCATGTGTTGTTTGTCGTTAATAAATATTGGCACATAAGTATATTAAAGTGTTTATTAAAGTTATAAGTATATTTTGTTAGGTTACTTGCGTAATATTTACGTTAGTAACAGTCGCAATTGATACAAAAAGAGAGCTATTGAAAAAAATGAATGGGAACTTTTTTTGCGGCCGTTATTTTAGGAGAGTCAAATCAGTAAATGCTGGACGTGTGGCAAATTTTTACGCTGTTCAGCATCTGATTAATAAATATTCAATTTTCAATAAGTCTTCTAAGGTTTGTCGACATAAACTCGACATACGACACATTTCTTGGTATCTCACTTCATGATTACTTGGTATCTCACTTCATGATTACTTGGTATCTCACTTCATGATTACTTGGTATCTCACTTTATAATGTAGTTGATAATTATGATTTTAAACAAAAGAGTTTGAACTAATTTATTTGTTTCCTTATTTTGTATGACGTTATCTCACCTCACACATACGCAGGTTAAGAACATCCAATTAGTTCGGTCCAAAAATCTTTCATCCTTTGTACTCTCGTTCGGCCCCTCATCCTGTATACACTTTTTTTTTCTTAAATTATTTATTTTTATTTTTTAAATAAATGTTAAAAGTTACAGTTACAAATTTACTATTTTATGCGCATGCCCACACTTTCATTTTGTTCAGATGAGTTAATTAAAAATTTTTTGAAGCGTGAACAGGCAATTCTGATTCAGGCCTACCACCTCCAAAACCCCAGATAAGTTAAATTACATATCTTAGTTTAAACGGATATTACCCAAGTAGAACAACGATGCGTCAATCTTGCTGGTGCGAGGGTGCACACTTTAACAACACTAAGATACCTTGTACGGAGAAAACTGTGGAGGATGCTTTCTCTTATGGAAAGAAACACTTGCTTCACACATCTTACATAAAATTAGCACTCTTCAACGAAACATTTTTTGTTGGATATATGGGCTCAAAGAAAGCAAAGACTCTACTTAAAAAAATAACAAGAACAAAAAATCATCCGTCAAGCATAGATTATGTAACACTTTCCAACATGTCCAGAATGCAAGAAAACTTCATCGTTCAGTAATGTGAAAGCAGATGTCCATGTAACCACGACTGAAAACACATAACGCATTTGAAAACCCAATTTCAGGAATTGCCTTCAAAAGGCAGAAAAATATCTTGATTCCTTTGTGCAGCCCTGTATGTAACATATAGATTTGTATATATACTACATAGAATGCTAAATATTATTTCAGTTAGTAAACACGTAGCACAGTTTAAAATTCCCCTTCTGGAATCTCCGTCAATACACGGAAATGTACTCGAGAACTTTTGTGATGTCTTGTATATGATCTATAGAAATTATACACACCAAGTAATAAACAAAAAATAAGTTAAATTTAAAAACGCGTTCAGTAACTGAAAAAGCACTTTCAGTAATAATTGTTAAGAGACAGTACCGAATTCTTTTGTGTGTCCCTGTAAATGAACGATGAATTCTATACAATATTCTATAGTAAGCCTCTTGTACCTCACCTTAGTGATATACATCAATTTCGATATGTTTGAAGCAGTGAAACATTATTAAAATGAAACGCAAACAATTTTTCTCCATAGAACGTAATGTAACGGATTTTTTCAGTGTCCCTGTAAAGGAACTGTAAGTGCTATGTACACCATATTCTATAGTAAGCCTCTTGTAGTGCACCCCAATGATATATATATCCATTTGAAAATGTTTGAAATCGTGTAACATCATTAAAATAAACCGCAAATGATTTTTCCCCATAAACCATAATGTAACGGAATTATTTTGAATGTCCCTGTAAAAAAATTATAAGTGCTACACACTTCATTTTCAATACCGAACGTGTCATAGACCGAACATGCCAATACCGAACATGCCAATCCTCAATAACATATATCAATTGCATGACAATCCGAATATAGTTACGCAAGTTAGAGCACGGACAGACAGATGGCAGAGAGACAGACAGACAAACCGAATTCATAAACACTTTCTAACTATGTTGGAACGTGTTAAAAAGAAGTAGGTGCCCGATAACAGTGCGCAATCAGACAATAAGGTCAATGTGCCTAAATGTGATAACCCATAAATAGGACGAAGTTTTTATAACTAAAATCTTAACGCAAGAATCGTTAAACGTGACAAAATCAAATATCCGCATTTCAGTAACAAAAAACAAAACTTGTTACTGCATTTAAAATGTTTCTGCTATGAGAATTTCCCATTGCAGTACCCATCGTTAACTATAAAACTCCGACAATACTCCCTAAATGCAGGGAATAATCCCGAAATCGTGATCACCATTTCGTTTTTTATCTTTGAATATCAAATAACCCAATCGACGTCACGGCATTGAACGTCTGTTTCATCCAGTGATGAATTATGGGAGGATATCCCCAGAAGATTTGAGATTTTGAGTTTGGTAATTATTTAAAAGTGTAAATTCCCCCCAGGAACTCCATATTCTCAATTATCGTAAGCGGACAGAATAATTTGATAAAATATTTTATGAGCTAGATAATATTAAAGAAGTTATAACATTACCGCATTTCTTATATTCAAAAACAACTACAAAATACTAAGTATGAAAATTCTGTTTATAAAATTTTTGTATAAAACATGTAGTAATAAACATTGCTTTGGTAAAATTAATGTTGTGATGGCCATTCATTAGTTACTTCTTGCTTGTTAATTGATCTAAATGTTTAAAGTATGAATGTGAAATGATTCATTATTTAAATAAAACAGTATTGAGTATCTAACAACTAAATAACAATTAAATTAATAAAAGTAACAGGAATTTACATGCATAAAATGCATTGTCATATTCAGGTACTTCGGAGATCTCATTTAGGTTTTAACTACTGTGACAAAAATGACCTAAATGTGGCAGTGCTATGTTTTTATTTAGATTACAGATAATGATTCATTTTCTTCAAAACAAATTAGACAAATTAGTTTAGAATTTACGATTAATTTTCGATCCTTTCTAGATGATTTTTGGTATTTAAAATTTAATAAAATAATGTATATACCCTAAATGTAACAAACTTATCAGAAATCACATGACAATTAAGCACAATGACATTATTTTTCAAATGCATATCTCACTGATAATGGAGAATAGGTAATTCACTTTCGATAAACTTGAGAACTCGACAGATCTCATCGCGTGCAATCCTAGACGCCATTGTCGAACAGAATTGGAAGATGGAAAGGTTATTTCCTCAGTGAATGTACCTTCATCATTTCACAGAAGCAGCAGCGTCAAGGCCTGACTAACTATAGATGTGGATCTGGAGCAAAAATCCAGTTGGGGTCCCCTATACCATGTTTTAAGCTACAATTTTTACTCATTTTAAGTTAAAATATCTGATTTTTTGATTTTCATATCGCTTTAAGAGTTGGGGGCCCTAGGTAACTTCCCCATTTGCCCCTGCGATAATCAGGTTCTGATCAGCGTGTGTAGATTGACTAAACGTTACTTTCTCACCAAATGTTGTCTCTAACAACTTTAGGGTTGGTTGGGGTAAGTGGAACCCCTTTTTGGAATACTTTATTTTTGAAGACTTATACAAAAATTTTGAAACAGTTTAATTTGAACTTATCAACTTATTTTATTTAAGACTATATTAGTAAACAAAAGTTTATCATTATAGTTTCTAAAATAATGCTTTAAATATATTTAACTGATTTTCTTTTAAAAAATCAGGTGGGTGTCCCACTTACACCATAAAAAGTGGTAATTGGGCCCACTGCTCCTTATTTAAATTTAAAGCAAGCATAACTAAAGAAAAGGTAAGTGAGTGTTACTTGATAAAGTATAGAAATTTTCAATATGAAGTATTTTATTGTAAATGTACCTATGTACGAAATATCGACTCACATTAAGATCAGTATGACAGGTAATTATACAATGAAAAACAAAACAAGTACATCTATAAAAATTTTTGATAGCCTAAAGACATATACTTTACATATAAATCAGTGCTGAACTTAACATACTTAACATATAAAACAGTAACATACATTAACATACTTTAACATATAAAACAGTGCTGAAGGAACATAACAAGGTTGATTAAGATTAATTTTGGCACATTAGCAAACACTGTAAACTGAGAAAGAAATTGGAAGCACTAAATGGCAGCGTCTATTTAAAGTTGGCTGAGGAAGAATCATTATTACTTTATCCGCAGTAATAATTCCAATGTCATCTGCATCCAGCCAATAAAATGTCTCACTATTTCTATTCTTTGTTGCAAATTTAGCAGTTATTTTTTCATTTGTATCATTAACTTCTAAAATTAGAGCTACATAATACTTTTTTTTTTAAATGCAAGTTTCACAAATACATGGTCACTAGCTTTAGAAGTTTTTTTAGCTAAACTATTAATTCGTTCTAGGTCTTCATAATTGTCTTTTAATTCATTCATAGAAATCTCATTATCAGAGTTGCTTTTCACTACAAAATCATCACTGTCGTCAGATTCTTCCACATATTCAGTTTTCTTTTTTTTTACTTTGAGTTTTTTTTTCTTTATTAATTACATTTCCATCACATTTTTCTCTTAATTGTTGCATGTATTCTTCATTCGTAATGATTTGAACACCTGAAGATGTTTTAGATTTCTTTGATAGAATTGTGTTTGCACGTGGAGATGTACACGTAAAGGTGACACACCCTCAATATTCAATTTTAAAAACTAAACATAACGATAAGTAGTATAGCAATTTAAGGCAACTTGTTTAAACCATAATGCAGACATTTATTTAAATTTACTTAGTGGAATAAGTGGGATACCCTAGGTCCACTTACCCCATAATGAAGGGCCCCACTTACCCCTAGTAGACTAAAATTGCAGGGTAAGTAGGACCCCTCCTCTTAAATACTTCTTAATAACAGTTTTTGTAAAAATTCAACTTACAGTATGAATTTTAGGTTAAACTTTGCACAACAGTTTAATAAACATTAAAAGATTATGAAGACTAACCTGGAAACAGCTCTTGGGAAAATGTAGCTTGAGCTCTTTAAACAAACTATTCTAGAAGTCTACTTTACATTAGTTCTATGACATGAAAAGTAAATGAAACCAAACTCAAATATATGCAAAACCCATCAGTGTGACGAAATGTGTCATGATCAATGCACGATGAAATATCCTGTACATATTTTAGTTTGAACCACTTACCCCAACCAACCCTACTTGATTTAGTGAAATGCATCATGCAGAGTAAGAACTTGACATTATAATGTCGAATTAAGTTGGACAAACGCTTTTAGTATTTGTCTAACAGCGACTCTTAGATGCACCTAAAGAATAGCTTGCTGTGCAAATATGGAAATTAACGGAATAATTCTTAACTTACATAGACATTGGTGAGGGTATCTGGAATAAAATTCGCATCTATTTTGATTCTATAAATTTTGGAATTCTGTCGTGAAAAACCATTTAGTTTTAATCACTTTTCGACCTAGGAATATAATTGTCTGTTGCATTATTAAGGCAATACAAATTTTTCAGTGCTTCAGTACATGTCAGGTAGTATGATTTGCTACAAAGATATAATAACCAACCGTCAGACTTGGTTTTCATCAAAAACTAGCTATAAGAAGCTACTTCACTCACGCAAAAACACCCGCTCGCTAATGTTAATCCTATGGGGGAAATATTTTAAGATAACTCGTTCGCATTTAAATATGTTTAAATGATTTTTCTTTGCATTGGACAGCTGAGGTCAATCTGTATGCAGGTTCTTTTGTACTTTTTTGATTTTGATTACAAGTTTTTATTATTAAGATACTTTCACTTTCGGAACTGGTTTCGAAAGTGAAAGTATACTCAATAAAAAATTAAAAAAACTGCAACCAAAATCGAAAAAGTAAAAAAGAGCCTGCATAGAGATCAACCTCAGCTATCCAATACTAAAAAAAGAAAAAAAAATGAAAAAAATTGAAATGAGAACGAGATATTTTAAAATATTTTCTCCAAAGGATTAACATTAGCGAGCGGGTGTTTTCGCGTGAGTGAAGTACCCTCTTAAGTTCCCATTTAAATTAGTCCCCAATACCACTATGAAGTTTCGTTTAAATGGACTAAAAACTTATTAATTGAGTTTTCTTCCAATTAATTAGCAATTAATAAGGGATTAATAAAACACCTATCAACATAAGAAATAACTTTGCTGAAAAGTGTTTTTTTTTATTATTTATTTTATTTTTACAACTATTTATCGTAACAACAAATATAATGCATATGAAAAGTTAAACATTTTCTTAAATATAAAAGAAAAATTGTGATTATTTGTTAATTTAGAATTAGAGGAGTGTACTCATACTGGCAAGTCTAATCGCTGCTGAAAATTTTATTCGGTTCAAATATTTAAGCATTTAATCGAAAAAATACGATAATGAAGTGATATCATCTATTTTGGCAATTTGATCAAAAGGCTATCTCTTGGTGGTCATTAGAAACAGTCAATAAGACATTCTCCTCAAAGACATATGTTTTGCAGGAAACCTTCTCTAGGATTCTATCACTCCATCGGTTTGATTATATATCCCCTATTCATTTTAATATGCATCACACGATATATCATAAATTGAAGTGGACTTTGTGAATTTATAGAACTGTTCTAAGTAACAATCACCACGATCTGATAAGTAATCAAAGTGGTATCAACTGAGCAATGTCTTGAAAAACATCTGGAATATGAACATTTGATATGATAAGAGATCTTTACATAGAGCGAAGAATCTACTTGATACATTGGATGGAATTAATAATTTTAAGGTATATGATATTTTCACGTCAGTTTTTGACAGGAGATGGTTGGACAGAAGTGATTTATTGGCATCTTATCATCATTAAATAGATTATAGCGATAAATTATTAAATAGCATATTGGAAGTATACAAATAAGATTTGCACAAGCCCTGTGCTCAACAAATTCTAAATAATACGCTATACTACTTCTAAAAAAAGATGTAAGGTTATTAGACCATAAATGAAAAAAAAAATCACATTGCCATACTATTTTGGAAAAATATTAAAATATTTAAGTTATAAAAACGTTATTACAAAAAAAAAAAAAATAGTACCCAATATGAAATTTGCATTCTATATTGATGCGGTTTGACTACAAAAGCGCCTGGTCAAATCATTTTTTATAAACCTTTATTCCAAATTCACCACAATAGATACGGATTTTGGAACCACTACAAAACATTTTGGCACGTCTAAAATGCTGGCATTGAAGCTGGACGAAGCTACAAACTGCAGTAAACTTTTTTGTGAGAAAGTGAACTTGCAAAAAAAAAAAAAAAAAAAAAAAAAAAAAAAAAAAAACAAGTTGGATATTGTACGTCAAACGGGACAAATGAGGTGCGTTCGTACTATAACTAGTTTTATAAATATTCAGATCTTGGTGCAACGGCTGCAGATTTTCATATTATAGATATTAATTTTATTTTACGAAATTCAGTTTCAATACTCTTAAAAACAATTAATTACAGTTATGTTACATTAAAATTATACTATGCGCAAATATCCAATACAAGACAATGTAAAAAAAAATCATCGTTATTACTTCAGGGAAATTAATTATATCGTCTGTTATGATTAATTTCCGTAATAAAATAAGTACTAAATTCCGTAATAAAATTTAAAGTTAGCAACATTTTATCTTTTGTTGACATTTACTGAAAATTGAAATGAGAAAATTAAGCCCAGCTTTGAAAATTTCAGATCTTGAAATCCATATTTAGACTCTTTTTCCATTTAATATCTATTTCTCCGGAAACATATATCCAAAAAACTGTCAGTAGGTTATATGATTGCTATAATTAAACAATTGTAGTATACAAATTCGGTTTTAAAATGCAGTAATACGGAAATAATATGACTCCATCTTAAATATGACGTAATCACCATGGCAACCTAGAATCATTACCTATCATAAGATATCATTGAATTAATTACGTATGATAGGATTTAATAGAATGAAGAAAATTTTATTAATATCTTTTTAAGTTTTGATTCGATTTTCATAAAATTTGAAATGACTCGACAAAATTCTGAAACGATTATATATATTAAATTTCAAACCATTCGGTTGGGTAGTTTTTACGCTGTTATATTCGGACAGACGGAGAGACCAGACGACGACTATAGGTGCTATGAATTTATATAATTACGAACGCACCTAAAAAGTATGAGGTGTTTTCTAGAAAAGAATTTCTAATCCCTAGGAATAGTTTGATGGACATCTACGAGCAATTTGATCTCTAATATTATCGAATATTTTCCCCTCGGACGCGTACTAGAACTCGGAATTTTATATGACCGTGATGGAAGCAGTTTGAGGGGAATTGGTACCCTGTGAATTAATCTTTTTTTTATATTTGAGAATTTTATAATACGTTTCTTGAAATATTATTAAATGATTTTATGAAAGAAAAGGATTTAATCAAGAAACAAGAACGAAAAATCATGCATCAGGCATAGATTATGAAACACTTTCCAACGCTAACAGAATAATGAATTTTATTTTTTGTTACAATGAAATGAGACAGCTAACTAAGCAATTAAAATAAAATGCACCGAAAACGATTTTTCCCAATAGCCCATAATGTAGCGGAATTCTTTTGTATGTCCTGTAAACGAACTGTAAATGCTACAAACTCCATTTTCAATAACGATCATTTTATAGTGAACCTCATTAACATATAAAAAATTACAAGTCATTCCGAGTATATTTACGCGAGTTAGAGCTCGGACAGACGGACAAACAGACAAACCGAATTTATAAGCACTTTTCAACTATGTTGGAAAGTGTTAAAAATGCATTTCTTGTGGTAAAAATTGAAACATTTTTCAAATCTGAGAAAATTTTAAAACCCTACTTCACCTGCAAATTTGAACTTTTTTAAGATTTTTTTTTTGTTGGTGTTGTTTTTCTTACAAGTATGTTCTATAACAGTAGGAATCAGATTTTCAAACAGTTAATTAGTTTTAAAAAAATAAATAAAAACTCATGACACATGTAAAAATACAGTAAAAATTATTATTGACTTAACATTTAAAAAATAAGCTTTTTATATTACTGAATATCCGATTCCTAATTTTATGAAATGCACCTTAACAGGGCTGCCATTGGCGATTATTTTTATAATCTATTCACACCATTATTTAAAAAAATGAAATTTTGTAGTGTATTTCTCTTGGACATGTTGTCAAAGTCATTGTGAGTGATTTTTGTTTTGAGAAAGTGTGCGAGATAGAATAAAATAGTCCTTCCGCCCTGTACCGGGAGAAAAAGGTAGCTTTCCTATATCTTCGTTTTAAAATTTTAGCTAATGTTACTCGAAAACAGCAAGCTAAAATGCCAAGAACACGATTAGAGAAGATTCGTTAATACTGAATTTTAATAAGAAATTCCCAAAATTAGTGAGCTATAGCCAAGTTGGCTTCATTTATAAAGGCTTATTTTAGTCGCCAAATTTGGCGATATTTTGCCAAGTATCGCCAAGTTTGGCGAGAATTTGACGCTAACGGATATGAATATAGTTTTATGCGTATGATTGGGAAAATGATTACAACAATGAAAGATAATAATTTGCGAGAAATCACGGTCACTAAAACTCATAAATTAATCCCTGATTTTTTGTAATCTGCTGTCTTGTTTCAAAATCTCAGCCACCCTAGAATTTCAAACTGCTATATCACAGCCATTTTTTTAAGATAGAGGCAAAACAAAAAATGCTCCGTAATCCTTGCATCAAGGCCTAACACTTAAACAACAAATAAATTTGAATTTCTATATTTTTGTATATATATATATTTAATGGTAAATATTTTAGTGGCTATCATTTTGAAACACGATGACGAACCAAGCTGGCCAACAAACTCGGTCGAGATATTGGTGAGCTTAATACACACACTTACAAGGGGACCGCCAAACATGATGCGCACTGATTTTGATGATTGTAAAGTAAGTTGTAGGGGTCATACCCCTAACTATTCAGGTCAAAGGTTTCCTTCAAATGGGCCTTAGTTTTCGAGAAATTTCGGTTTAAATTTCCACATGTGTTTCAAAAACCCATTAGATTGACGGTCTTAGCAAGGTGTCTGTGGCGCAGAGCTGTCGTTCGCAATTCGAGTCTTGGAGGTGAGGGTTCTGTCCTATCATGTGTCTTTTATCTTTTTTAATTAATTCTATATATTTGACGCGTTACAAGTTTTATGCAGAATTGTGAATTCTGCATCTTTGAACTGTTGATATTTTCCTAATAAATTCTATTTACATTTTCGAATCTTTCGTGAAAATTTGCATTTTTTTTTCGCGATTTTGAAATTAATATTTCTATTGAACAATTCCAAACTAATTTATGTCTAGATTTTGTTTAAAATTTATTATTATTTACCTTTTATATTTTAATAACCGTTCTGAAATAATACTTTTTTTTAACTTTATGAAATTTTAAATTAAAATTTATCAGTTTTTATAACTTGTAGAAAATACTTTTCATCTCAATTCTTCTAAACATATGATTAGGTAATTCCAATAGCATATCTTGAAAAGAGTAATAAAATATTAAAGCAGTAAAGCTTATATGGAAGTTTTAACCAGTTATATAATTTTTTTTTTTTTTTTTTATCTAAATACATTTAACTGTAAAGTTCAAACTCAACATAATTTTTGATCTGCACAAATAAAAAAAATAATATATTACAATGAATTTTTTTTTCCTTGTAACAAGTCGATGCCATACAAAAAATTTCAAGTAGAAACGAAAAATCCTCTGTAAATTACAATACATGTAAAAAAAATCTGAAAAAAAAATCGTCTGCAGTGACTTTTACGGTAATTTCAGAATAAATAAAATTTTCTTTTTATTCATTTCGTTTAGCTTCCTTTGCAGGCAATTACCACATTTGAACTAATTTCTTTTTCAATTTTTAATGCATTTTTTAACAAATATATCAAAATTTAAGTATTTAAAGGATATATAATATGTTAATTTATCCATTCTTCCAATGGATAAATTAATAGAATGTTAAAAGATGTAGAAATAGAATGTTAAAAGAATTTGTGTAAAGAAATTGTTTAATGGTGTTTTTAATGCGATATTTTGTTTTGAATATTTTTTACGATATGTATCACACAATTAATTCCATATTTAATAAACTAAAAATGTCGATGTCGGTGTTAGTAAATATTTTAGTATTTCACCTGTTAACATATTGCAATACATTTAGAACAAATCAAATTTTAAAAGGATATATTATTTTGTTCATTTTTTCTTAATCATTAAAAGATTTTTTAATAGAAAATGCAAATAAAAAAATATTAATTATTTTATAAATATGATAAATAAATAAATATATATATATATATATGTAAATGTAAACAATAATCGTTTTAAAAAGACGACATATCAAGACATTTGGATTTTAGTCGATAGAAATATTAGATTAAAAATGCAACAAAAAATACAAATTTTCACGAAAAATTCGAAAATGTAAATGGAATTTATTAGGAAAATATCAAAAAGTTCAAAGATGCAGAATTCATAATTCTGCATAAAACTTGTAACGCGTCAAATATATAAAATTTATTTTAAAAAGGTAAAAGTCACACGATAGGACAAAACACTCACTTCCGGGACTCAAAACGCGAACGCTAGCTCTGCGCCACGGAGACCTCATTCAGACCTCCCACCTAATGGGTATTTGAAATGCATGCTGAACTTTAACCCGAAATTTCTGGAAAACTAAGGCCCATTTGAAGGAAACCTTTGACCTGAATAGCTAGGGGTATGACCCCTACAACGTTTATTAAAATCATCAAAATCTGCGTGCATCATGTTTGGCAGTCAGTCCCCTTGTTAGTTCCATCCAAATCGGTTTCGAAATACGAGTGCTATCGTATGAAATAGATCAGATATATATATATATATATATAAATCAACATTTGAACGGAGGGTGGTTTTGGGGTCTAAGGGGTTATGATCGGTGAAAATATACCGAAATTTTCCGGAATTGCTTTTCTCCGAACGGTTGCAATAAGTAGCTTTTTACTTTTTGTAATGAAAGCTACCTAAAAATAGTCGTCACTTAGCCCTACCCTAAGGATCGTCTAAAAAAGTAGCGAGTCACTTGAAAAATATATGTTGAAATTTTAGCAGTTTGATCATACTGATATATTGAAGAAACACAAATTGAGAAAAATAAATTTAAAGATTTCAACTCTGAATATTTGAAAGATTAGTGGATGCAATAAAAAGCCTTTTTCACATATTTATATTAATCAAATCTTTACGTAATTTCGTCAGAATATACTAGTTCAAAAGAATAGTCAGAATATACAGGATGTCCCAAAAAGATACGTACAACTTCAAAATTTTATTTAAAAAAAAAGAATAGGCCAAACCACAAACAGGATAATGGCCAAACAGGATACAGCAAAACTATTTACAACAATAGGTAGAATAACTCAAAAAGGTTTTTCTACTGGCTTAGTAAACCTCAACATGAGATCCTTTCGTAGCACAAAGAATATCAAGACGATATGCTATTTGAATCCACGAACATCACACGAATGCTAACATCAACAGTAGCTACAGCTGCTTGGATATCTTGTTTCAATTCCATGAGACTTCCATAACTTTTGTTCGGTACACATTATCTTTTACATAACCCCAAAAGAAAATTCTAGTGGAGTAATGTCAGAAGACCGGGGCGGCCATGCTATGGGGCCATCCCTGCCAATCCAACGCTGTGGGAATGCATTAACATACTGTAGAAAAACGTTTTTGAGTTACTCTATCTATTGATGCAACTAGTTTTGCTGTAGGCCTATTCTTTTTTTTTTTAAATAAAATTTTGAAGTTGTACGGATTTTTTTTTTTTTTTTTTTGATACCCTGTACTAAATACATTTTAAGCAAAAAATTGAAAAATAGACATTTCAGTTATTTTTGCACCAAATGAAGCTGTTACTAAGTCTCCTTAATGTAAGATGGAATAAAAATATTACTGAGCTGTGTGGCTGTAGAAAGCATATCTGATAATGTGTGTGTAACGATTTCAATAAGAGATTGTTTACCTGGAACTTCTAATAAGATTTTAAAATGTCTCATAGAGATAGAATAAGCTTTTAAATGACAAAAGGAAAACAGTTTTGACGAACCATCCGATGTATCCATTCATTTTACAATGAAAATAAAAAGGAATAAAGCATAAACATTAAAGTACATATTTTCGTTTCAAAAATAAATAATATGTTCCTTCCGAACAGTTTATATAGCAGCAGAAGTATGAGCCCAATAATCTTTTTCTTACGTACAGCTTCAAAGCAATGTTTTCGTTTCCCTGAACACTTTCCGGTCGAAGTACTTTGTAAATCTACGTATCTGGTGTATCATTTCTTTTATTATTTTTTCTTTAAGCCAATTACAAGACATATGTATATTTTGCACTTTTTAATATTACTTGGACATTAGCCTTTTTTTTTTTTTTTGAATGAAAAAAAAGCTTGCTTTCTTTGAAAATCTTTCATAACACATTCAAGCCTTAGAAGTTTTAATTTTTCTTTATAATAAATATTTATTTCTGAAATTACATATTAGTTTTATTATTTATTTATTTATTTATTCATTAAAATCACACCGATTTCATAAAATTGTGAAATTTATGTAATAGTATCTGTGTGACAAAATTCTTTTGTTTAAATGTGGGCTTGTAATATTAATTATGGGACGATGGACTTTGAAATGAACAAAAATCGGCCAAAAATATGATTTTTTGTTTTTATCTTAAAATTTATTGTTAGCGTTATAAAAATATCTCTATTTGTCATATACTTGGCAGAAAGTGGTTTTTTTTTTCACGTTTCTTAAAGGTAAGTAATGTAAATAACATATCACAATGTATTTGAAATGCATTTTTCTCAAAACAAATATGTCACAGTCTGTGCATTTTTAAAATGCTCTATGCTTTTTAATTTTTGTTCAAAATTCTTAATATGTCTAAGGGATAATCTTGATATGAAAGGATAATAATCTGATAAAATTTACAACACATCTGTTCATCCGTTTGGGAATGTTGCTTTATTAAAATCTTCAAATCCATGATAAAATTTATTGATGTGTAAATTTTTAATGAAAATTCCATTTTTGTGCTAGTTTTTTATATTTAAAAATAACTCTTTGCCGGATTAAACAATGTATGTACATTTCTTAAAATAATTTCCATTAAAATAATAAAATAAAAAATATAGAATATATTTTGAAAATTAGAACGCACGGAGCATTTTTAAAAAATAAAAAACATTTAACTAACTAATAGCCGTTTGGAAATTTTCAGTAAAGGGATTTTTTTTTAATTTAGTTCCTTGTACAGAGCACTTCTTTGAAGAATTTCTTGTTCAAATAAATAAATAATGAAAAAAAAAATCAAAGACCACCGTTCCCTTAAACTAGCAATGTTGTATAAAAGCATAAAAAAGCTTCAAGAAATAACATATGCTTTTCCAGTTTTATCTGCTTTAATAGAGAATCACTATCAAGCTTGCTTGTTTATCATTTGATGACAACTTAAACATCACTGTAAAAATATTATCCTTGAATTGGATAACGTATCTCACTGAACTAATCTGCCTTAATTCTATTGGGAACTGCTCAAAACCGTCAGTTAAGATTCTCTTCGCTATTCAGTACGCAGGATTACATTAATTTCACCCATATTCTAAATTGTACAAATTTTCTCTACACTTTATTTCTTTTTAATAGTTCCTACGCTAAATTAATGATTTAACGAGTGATTTTACTACTTATCTTCTCTAGAATTGGGTAATACTTTGGTTACAGCAAGATTCATCTACCGTTAAATGATAGCTTTTAATCCTCTTTTTTTCTCATCCTACTATCTAGTATGGCTTATCTGCATTCCGACGTCGGTCATGGTTGAAATGTTTACGACATTTTTACTGGAGAATGCTTATCAGCTCCTTATTATTTGTGTCCAGCGCTGCCAGTTAAAAATACACGTTCGAATTTTAGAGGTCTTAAAAAATACTTCGGATCAGTAAGAAATCACGTACCGTAATTTAGAATTTAGAAGCTGCTTAGCCAAGAGATGTTTCAGGTTTAATGGCATTATTCACGTGGCTAATTAGGAAATATTTTCTTTGTGAAATTTCCCGCAACGGATGAAAATTTCATGATACGATTGAATTACATTCTTCATTATAATTCTAAACCCAATAGATTTTCTTGGAAAAAAAAACAGAACAGAACAGCCACAACCAACTTCAGACTTAAACATCGCTGCATAATAAAATATTCAAGATGCATCTTTAAATGTAGTTTTCCCTTAAATATTTTCTTTTTTTATTACTGCTTTAAAAGGTCTGTGTATAGTTTTATTTCTGTTCTTTTTTGAAAGCTGCTATACAAACCACTTTTATTTTCTTTCTGTATAAATCTTTTTAATAAATATACCCTAAATATCAAATTTTATATAAGCATCTCAAAAGAATGTTATTCATAAGGGAAAATGCGTTGGGGAGTGCTTCAACCTTATAGACAAAAAATAATTTATTGGAAATTTGGAGTAAATAAAATATACAATTTGAAAGAAATATATAAAGATGTTTAATACAAATATTATTAAAGAGTGATCAAAGAAGTTTAAATTAAGGGTGATAGAAAATATCAAAGACATAATCCCCTTACTTTCCTCTTTTCTAGATTTCTACACTTATCAACAAAAGTAGTCAGACTGAAATGAAATTTGTTTAATCATATAAGTTCTAACAGAAGCAGAAAGAATGAAGAATTTTTGTTATGATTTTTTATTATTAATTTTATATTAATTAAAACAAAAGATAAATTCGAAATTTTTATAAAATTTATCTTTCGAATTAACAAAAATATAATTTAAAAGTAAACAGATGTCTTAGTCATTTATTTGTAATTTTTCATTTATTCAGAAACTAATGAAATTTTGAAATTCACTATCTTCTGAAAATAAAATTTTAAATGCGAAATATAATTACACTAATGCATTTGAATTGTTCAATATTTGGGTCAACTGAAAGGGTTCTTCATGACAAAACAATGCTAGGTACATTCGTGGGGAAAACAAATCTCCCTTTCCCTTCGTATCATAAGTAATCTATATAAAAGAAAGTTTTGCTCTGTGTGTGGGTGTCTGTCTGTCTGTTAGCGATAGCTAGTGAAATTTACCGCACGTAGAAGTCTGAAAATTTGGGTGAGAATAGTCCAAGGCAGGTCCTGATGCACCCGAGGCTCAGATTTTTATTTTTTTTATAATTAGAAGAGATGTTAATTAAAAAACTCAACAAAAAAGCGATTATTATTATTATTATTATTATTATTTGCGAAAATCAGCAGACGAGCGCGCGCATGCCCAGAAACTGATTTTCGAGAGGAAAGAAAGGAAGAACTTAATGATGCTGTTTTATGGCCTTTTGTTTAAACCTCCATTGGCCAAACCGTTCAGGATACAGAAAACGGAAGACATATTCTTAAAGTTTGTGTTTTTACGTCTTAAACACCGCAATCAGTTTGAAAAAATATTGTTGTTAACCTTTTGAAAAAAAATCCAAAAAGGCCGTTTACCCCGTTACGGACACGCTCCCCCAGCCCGCAATTTCCAAGGTACCGACAGACAAAATATATGTTGTTAAAGCAGAGACCTTCTTCTTTTCAACGGTGCAATCAGTTTTCAAAAATGTACGAATCTTAACCTTTTCAAAAACACTGGCGACCGCAGGTCACTTCGCGCCTGCCGGAGACGATATCTGTTCTACGATAAAAGTAACTAAACGTCCGTATTTCGACACAATCTTTTTAGAGCATCTTGGAGGACGTTCGGAACTGTAGAAGTATTTTTTTAAATGAGAAATTTTCTATGAAAACAGCAAAACTCGGACTGTTTCGGCGCGACTTCGGCTCATGTTTTCGCTGCTAAATATACAATTTTTTCACGAAATTTTAAAAATAGCTTGAATACAGTTATATTTACAACTGATTAAAATTTCAGATAGTTCGGAAGATGAGAACTTTTTTTAGAACCCGAAGTGAAAATAAAACAAGTGGGTAAGTGTGATCGAAGATCGCTCAAAGGGTTTCGTTTTATATTCCTTTCAAAACACTTTATCCTTTCTTTAATAAATCCAAATAAATTTCATTTAGCAACAACAACAACAAGAACAAAAAAGGTCGTTTTTTATAAAGTAAAAAATTACCGGTCTATTTTTTCTTTTTTTCGAATATCTAAACCAGCCTGATAGCGGGCTAAGCCCGCTATTATATTCTGTCATAATAATATCTGTCATGCGGACTAAATGCGATATTTTAAAAAAATAATTTGAAAATTAAACATGTTGTACACCTTAAAATATTAAAATATGCGAATATTTCCATAATCGGATTTTTATCCTGATTCAATATGCTTCTCAAACTCATATTTATTATTCTCTATTACTCATATTGATACGCGCTTTGTATTATTCTCAAACATTTGAAAAATCCGTTAAACTTCCAATATTACGTCAGATTTTCTTTTTAATTCTCTAATGACGTGATATTAATCTGCTTTGTGTACATACACATACTCATACTCCTTGTATTATTGAGAAATCTTTGAAAATTTTGTTTTATTACCACTATGATGTCAATCATTTTTATTTCATATTAATATTTTTTTCAATTGGTGAAACTTTTTATTTCATTTTCATTTTTCACGTGGAAATCGTCTCATAGAAAATTAATTACATTGTAGAAAGAATTTCATCGTGGATTTTTAATTTTTGGCATCTACTATAGCGAAAAATGTTTAAATTTAATAGGAAAAGGCTGTTAGAATTTTGGTTTTTACCTCTATTTATTAAAATAATACGTATTTTTCAAATTTTAATATTTTGAGCTCTTCATAGCTGGATTTCAGCTATATACACAAAGTTTCAACTCTGTAAGTTACATTGTTTCTGAGAATAGCTCTGTGACAGACAGACAACGGAGCGGGAGTAATAGGGTTTCGTGAGATGAACGAAACCCTAAAAAGCGAGAAGAAAACATATTTCTTTTACAACTAGATATCAATATTTTTTCACGAAATTTTTACATGGACTGCAAAACCGTTATATTTATAACAGATCAAAATTTTAAAGAGTTCAGACAACAACATTAAAAAAAACTATGAAACGACCCCAAGTGAAAATCAAGAAAATGTCTTCTTAAAAACACCTTTACCACTAAATATCAATATTTTTTCGTGATTTTTTCATGTAAAAATATAAATTCATACAAAATCGTATTAAAAATATAAAATTATACAAATTAGAGGTTTATTTAAGGTTAATATCACGGGCTCGGGCAACGCCGGGTGGGTCAGCTAGTTATATTTATAAAATACAAGTACTACAGTCAATCAGATATTCTGTCTTCTAATAGTCTATAGTCCGGAATTATTCTTAAAGTGTTCTCTCACGGCTTAGTTTTGATCAATTTTTTTTCTTAATTTTGTTTGAAACATACCGGGCATATAGTTTATATTCTGCAACTGAATTCAGATCCAAATTTCAAGTGCTTTTCGTGTGACGTGAAGTTTTAGAAAATAATACATTCAATGTTTTGAGCCTGTAATATATATATAGTGCTACTTTTATACAAGGTGCAATATGTTATCTATCGCCGACGTTTAATTTCTCAACCATTGGTCGTAGACATATAGCTCCAATTACAAAAACGTTTCAAATGAGGTATATATTCATGTTGTGGCATTGTTTAAAGTAAAAAATCAATTTTATAAAAATTACGAAATCTAACTTTTTATACGGTCCCCCAATCCCTATAGTTGTATTTAGTAAAAGTTTACAGATATAACAGATATAACACAAAGAGTTTGACTTCTGTACTACAAAAATTGACACAGTTATTAAATTTCAAAGTTTGAGATTTTTGCACATGATTTTGTCTTTCACTGAGGGATCGGTTAAAAAATGAATTAAAGTAATTCGAGATCGAAATCAGGGTGCAATGTCCATTTTACGGCGAAACCTTCTTTAGCCGGTATCGCCAAATCGAGGTATTACCAAAGAGGGTTATTTCATCTAAAATTTGAGCTAAATTTTAGGGGAACAACATTCAAGAGTCAAGGTAGGTGGAATAGACACCCGGGAAATAAAACATACTCTCTAAGAACTTGGTGAATTTATGGTGAATGTCAAAGGAATTCCAGAGATGCTGTGAGAGATTTTTCAGAACGTTTCCCTAGGCATCGATATGCTTGCTACACATGAACTATAACTCATGCATTGCACCGTCTTAGAGATACCAGCTCTGTTGCACCACGACCCAGAACAAGAAGACGGGCAAGGTGTGTTCGAGTGATACCGGAGGAGGTGCTGACATTAGCCTTTTTAAATCCACAACTGAGAACGGCGGAAATAAGCAAGGCATGTGGATACACGTGTCTGCATGTCTGGCATTTGTTACATGCACATGCTATGCAACCATACCATCCGACGCTCGTGCAAGCATTGATACTGGGTGACCACGCGACGATTTGATTATTGTAATTTCATGCTCAAAACCTTAGAGGTAAATCCATCGTTCCTTTGTGACATTCTGTGGGCAGCTGAGTTAAAGTTTACACGGGATGGCTCAATGAGTCCACTCAATGAGTCCACAATGTGCATTACTGGTTTCTGGAAAACCCCCACGTCGCCCGCACAGTACAACACCAGGTACGCTGGTCAACGAACGTGTGGTGCGCGATATGGGAAACTCAGATTGTTGGACCCATGTTCTTCGATGGGACATTAACGGGCGATCGTTACCTGCACCTGCTACAAAACACGGTACGTGACTAATATGGAGATCTGCCTTTCCGACATGCATGCCGGATGTGGTTTCAACGTGATGGAGCCCCTCCGAATAAAGCATCAAACGTCCATGCGTATCTGGCCACCGAATTCGTTCAACAGATCAGTGGATATGGTGGTCCGGTAGAGTGGCCACCGCGTTCGCCGGACTTGATTCCCATGGATCCCCTCTGGGGTTACATCAAGGCACAGGTCTGTGTGACTGAACCTACTTCTCTCGGTTATCTGAAGCAGCGCATCAGCCTTGCTTGTCACACAGTTACACCTGTTATGCTCCATCGTGTCCAAGACTCAGTGCAGTCACGCATTCAATTGTGCATTGCCACCAATAGAGAAGCAGTAACCACTATGAGCAGTATCTCTAGTAGATTCCGACGTTTGATGTATTCATTTTTTATAGTAGACCGTTTTCTGATATGATAATGAATTGATATTTATTTTTCTGTTTAATTTCAATATTTTATTCTTCGCTTTGTATACGACACCTAAAAGTCAGCTCAAATTTTTAGATGAAATAACCCTCTTTGGTGATACCCCGATTTGGCGATACCGGCTAAAGGTGGTTTCGCCGTAAAAAGGACATTGCACCCTGATTTCGATTTCGAATTACTTTAATTCATTTTTTAACTGATCTCTCAATGAAAGACAAAATCATGTGCAAAAATCTCAAACTTTGAAATTTAATAACTGTGTCAATGTTTGTAGTACAGAAGTCAGACTTTTGTGTTCTATTTGTTATGATATGTGTAAACTTTTACTAAATATAACTATAGGGATTGGGGGACCGTGTAAGAATTAGATTTCGTAATATTTATAAAATTGATTTTTTATTTTAAACAATGCCAGAACATGAATATTTACTTCATTTGAAACGTTTTTTTAACTGGAACTATATGTCCACGACCAACGGTTGAGAAATTAAAGGTCGGCGATAGATAACATATTGCACCCTGTATATTTCTCTTATATTTTTTGAAATACAAATTTCTTCCTGCTGTTTTTCTGTATTAGTACAGCATTAAAGAACCTATTTAATTGCTTTGGTTTTATAGCTTTAACAATTTTTATATGAAACGTGAATTTATGAAATTAACATTCGAAAAATGATTGATTCAATTGTAACCGGTGAACAAAATTTTAATGTTTTTATTCCTTCAAGTATTCTGAAATTATTTTAGCGCTGGTTTGAAGGATGATATAAAAGCAACGATTTTAATTAAACGATTTTAAGTAAAATTTTAAACATTCTTAATAAAACTAGAATTTTTTCAAGTCATATAATTCTATGTTTGATAAATAAAAAATAAATAATAAAGAAAATTTATCGCATGAACAGTCTTATCATAGCACTGCATATATTAATGTTATGAAAATATTTCGTAAAAAGTTCAGTTCATAGTTTTTTTTTCTGTATATTAAAATTATTTCCGAAACTTTGAATAAAGCTCCGATTTTTCAACTGAGGAGGAACATATAAAGCTGGAAAGAATTTCAGAGTATTCATGTGGATAAATTGTTTGTTCGTCATTATTTAAAAAAAACTTTTTAAAGAAACATTCATGTCATATAGGGTTAAATTTAACTTTTAACTATAACAAAAACTGTATGTAAAACGAGATATCATACGTAATTTTTAAAAATTAAAATATGATGAATATAAATGTATACATTAGGGAATTAAGTCAAATGTACAAGAAGTTAACAGAGATTTTGAGGTAATTAAAATTAATTGTACATTCATATCTATAAAACATAACTGTACACGCATATTACTCTAACTCAGTGTTCCTCAACCGGTGTGCCGCAGTACAATGGTGCGCCGTGAGAATACTTCAAGTGTGCTGCGAAAGTTTTCAGTACACTGTAAAAACAGACAAATGTTTCTTATTCTAGGTAAATATAATATAACGACAAACGAAAATATACAATAATCTTTTTCGAGTTACCCACGATTCTGAAAAGTGTTCTTAATTTTTAGAAAATTCAGAAACTAATATATTTTCCAGATTTAAAGAACAATTTATAAAAAAAAAAAGCTTTATTTTGCTGTCACTGATTTTCGGAAACATTTCCGAATAGTTTTTATAGTGTATTAACCAGTTTTCTCAACCTGGAATATAGGTTTTTTTTGGATACTATAAATTCTCAAGTAAACATTTTCATGCTCAACAGACATGTTTTACAGACAAACGTGATAAGTTAACACCATTAACATCAACAGTAAAATCAATATTTTGTTACTATTGCATGTATAAATTTAGTTGCGCAGCAGAAAATTTTTAATTGAGAATTGATAGGATCTGAAAATACTATATTCTAGATTGAGAAAACTGGTTAATACACTATAAAACTACTCGGAAACGTTTCCGAAATCAATGTCGGCAAAAGAAACGTTGTTTTTGGAAATGCGTCTTGAAATCTCAAAAATATATTAGTTTCTGAGGTTTTTAAAAATAAAGAACGCTTTTCGAAATCGTTGGTAACTCGGAAGAGGCTATTGTATATTTTCGTATGTAGTTATATTATATTTTCGTAAAATAAGAAACATTTGCTTTTTTCACTGTGTAACGTTCTATCAAGATTTTATGAAATAACAAAATGATATAAAATGTACTGAACATATTTTTACAAACTTTAGATTTATGGTTCTAAAAATTTGAAGAACATTTCCACCCAACATACTTGACAAAACCCTCTCTAGTTTAGAAGGGGAATTCTTTATTTTATGTGCAGTGTTCTTGTACTTCAGCAAATTTAAATATTACAAAAGAAGAAAAGTTTTCAGAAATAAACAAGGTCAGAGAATTGCGATGAAAATAATTAAAAAACGGATATTACAATCTAATGGTTTTCTCTCAATTGCAAATTTACAAATACTACAACGAAAATATTCTGCTCTTAACATTATATTTATGAGGAAGCAATTTTACTGCAGAGAAGTATTGTTAAAAACACAAATAAATCTCGGCTAGATCCTTGGAAGAAGATTTACAAATATGGACCTATCCCAAAACTCTATCTGTATTCTAAAAATATTATAACAAATTGTATTTTACTTTTTTTGGATGTAGTAGATCAGGGCTGCCAACGCAGTGCCCACAAAAGCCATGGCCTCCTTTGAAGTTTCCCGTAGCGCCCTTTGAATGCATCATGTTAGATACTTTAAAAAATAATAAAAATCCTTTAAACATATGTTTTGCTCCAAAATAATTAATGCTTGCATGTTCGTTTATTGTATGAGGCATTGAAGTTTTTAACCCTATCCCCTACAAAAATTTGAGATCCTTGCATTTCCTCCTCCTGCCCTCAAAATGATGTACCTTTAAATGATGTACCAATACGTAACTGAAAATTGTTGATTCCTATGATTTAAGAGATGAACTGTTATTGTAGGAGATGAATGGCATAAAAAAGAATCATATTGATAGTATTATCCCACCATAGGAAGCATACAAACCAGAAGCACTTTCAACCAGCAATATTGTTTTATCAAAATCTTTCTTGCAAACGCATAAATATTATTTAAATTTTCTTTAAAATGGGAGTGATTTCTAAAATTAGATTTTATCTTAATTTTTTATAATTACTATAGTTTCTATGGGGAATTGTATTATTGAAACTGAATAGTATAATTAGCAGCAATTTTGATAGTACTGATTTACCTTAGAAAAGCATAGGTACCATCACTTTCCAACTAGTACCCCATTTAACCTGTAACTCACTTTCCCCCACCCCCCACTAATTTTCCTTTCAAATTCATAAACTTTATTTACATATTATTCAATGGGGTGTGATTTTGGAAAATGATATTTATTTTAACTTTATTTTCTGAAGAATCAATTTTTTTTCTTTTTTTCTAGGATATGGAAACATAGTTCCTGCTACAACAGCTGGTCGGGCAATCACCATCGTTTATGCTTTCATCGGAATTCCATTTTTATTGATGGTTCTCGCAGATCTTGGAAAACTCTTTACTCGTGCAATCAAAGCCATCTTCTTTTACATTAAATTGTTTTACCACACTGGAAAATGTCGGAAAGCGAGAAATATGGGGAGAAGAGCTACTGCTGTCCCTGTTCAGGTATTGACTGTTTTCTTAAAAACTATTCTACATTTTATTATAATATTAACTTATACCTTTTAACAATCAAAACTGTTTAATGGTGAATTTAAAAAAAGGATTTAGGACCACCTTCCTTTTATGTGGAATTTAGCTCATAAAAGAAATTCAATAGATGATGAGCGAGGCAGGCTCATATCTTATTTGTTCCAAAAATATTTCTTCGTGGTTTCTCAAAGGAAAAAGTGATAAGTTTCTTTTGTTTCATTTCCTGAAATATTTGAATTTTCAATCTTGAACCCTTTTCGAAATTCACGTTCGTGACTATGTTTAAAAGGTACAAATAAAGGTAAATTTCTAAAATTCTTAAAAGGTAAATCTCTAATAATTCAAGTAAAATGGCTTCTATTAATATAAGAATATTACGTAACCACTTGATAGCAGTCTTATTTTTATGACTAAACAGACTATTTTAGTTACAAAAAAGTATTTGATAAGTTAATTTTCTGATTCTTTGCGAACTTGAAAGTGTATTTTGCATAACAATATTCTATATAGTTTAGGAGATAAAACAGTTTTGCTAGCGTGCGCATGCGTAAAAAAATGTCGTACAAAGTAGGTTTCGCAAAAAATGCCTGATATATATATATATATATATATATACATATATATCGTAGAAGAAAAAGAATCGTTAAGATATATTAAACAATTTTAACTATTTTGCCAATACGGTTTTGTTTGTTATTACGTTTCAGATAAATGAGTATTTTCCAATTCCGAAAAGTGGTAGGGGAAAGAAAAGAAAAAGAAAAGTTCTTCAGGAACTATGCAACTAGCCGATCTCATAACAATGCCATTGTTAGATTTTTAGGTTGATTCGTTTAGAAATCGACCTATTGCAATCACTTATATAATATTTCACTCGTTTATTTCGTCTGTTTGACACTTCATTAAACTTTTTGTAAATGATATAACTATTAAATCAGACGATAACGAACACAATATACATTAAGAATATATTATATATACAGGGTGCAATACGTTATCTATCGCCGATCTTTTATTTTTCAACCGTTGGTCGTAGATATATAGTTCCAATTACAAAAACGTTTCAAATAAGGTAAATATTCATGTTGTGGCATTGTTTAAGGTAAAAAATCAATTCTATAAAAATTACGAAATCTCACTTTTTATATGGTCTCCCATTCCCTATAGTTATATTTAGTAAAAGTTTACACATATCATAACAGATATAACACAAAACGCTTGACTTCTGTACTACAAAAATTTACATAGTTATTAAATTTCAAAGTTTCAGATTTTTGCACATGATTTTGTCTTTCATTGAGGAATCAGTTATAAAATGAATTGAAGTAATTCGAGATCGAAATCAAGGTGCAATGTCCTTTTTGGGGCGAAAACACCTTTAGCCGGTATCTCCAAATCGGGGTATCACCAAAGAGGGTTATTTCACCTAAAAATATGAGCTGACTTTTAGGGTTCGAACAACATTCAAAAGTCAAAGTAGATAGAATCGACACCCGAAAAATAAAACATACTCAATAAGAACTAGAAAAATGGCACCAGAATGCAAACGACCAGCCGAGCTATAACGAGTATGAAAATCGGGATTATGCAAATTACAATAGTACCGCATCGCCACACGTTCGGGATAAAACAGGAGCCATCTAGCAGTGGACATGCTAGTCAGCGCTGAGATCGTGATGACAGGCTATACATAGACGCAATATGTCGAAATTATACTGATTTATGGTGAATGTCAAAGAAATGCCAGAGCGGCTGCGAGGGTTTATTCAGAACGTTTCACTAGGGATAGGCATCCAACGCATGAAATTCTAACTGATGCATTGCACCGTCTTAGAGAGACCGGCTCTGTTGCACCACGACCCACAAAAAGTAGACGGACATGATGTAATGTTCGAGTGACACCGGGGGAGAGCTGCCATTCGCCCTTTTACATCCACAACTGAGCACGGCGTAAATAAGCGAGGCTGTGGATACACGCGTCAGCATGTCTGGCATTTTTTACATGCACATGGTGCACATCCATACCATCCGAAACTGGTGCTAGTATTGATGCTGGGTGACCACGTACGACGATTTTATTATTGTAATTTCATGTTCAACAACTTAGAGGAAAATCCGTCGTTCCTTTGTGATATTCTGTGGACAGATGAGTCAACGTTTACACCGGATGGCATTCTGAACGTAGACAATGTGCATTACTGGTCTCTGGAAAATTCCCACATCACCCGCACAGTACAACACCAGGTACGCGATATATGAGAAACCCAGATTGTTGGACCCATCTTCTTCTATGGGACATTAACGGG
This sequence comes from Maratus michaelseni, assembly GCA_963931845.1. NCBI lineage: Eukaryota > Metazoa > Arthropoda > Arachnida > Araneae > Salticidae > Maratus > Maratus michaelseni. The sequence continues at coordinate 361,777,914 of OZ007586.1, read as the reverse complement.
CGATCGTTACCTGCACCTGCTACAAAACACGGTACGTGACTGGTATGAAGAGCTGCCACTCCGACATGCATGCCGGGTGTGTTTTTCAACATGATGGAGCCCCTCCGCATAAAGCATCAAACGTCCGTGCGTATCTGGCCACCGAATTCGGTCAACAGATCATTGGATATGGTGGTCCGGTAGAGTGGCCACCGCGTTCGCCGGACTTGACTCAGGGGTTACATCAAGGCACAGGTCTATGCATAGTTGCCAACCTCCCAATTTTTGAATACTAGTAAAATCTTACAATAATTTTTGCTTTCTAAAATTGCAGAAATTGTACGATTAAACAAAACAAATATTTTTACTTAAAAATATTGGTATGAAAAAATCGGGAAGTTGGCACCTATTTCTATGTGACTGAGCCTACTTGCCTGGTTGATCTGAAGCAGCGCATCATCCTTGCTTGTCGCACAGTTACACCTGCTATGCTCCAGCATGTCCAGGACTCAGTACTGTCACGCATTCAATTATGTATTGTCACCAATGGAGAACACTTTGAGCAGTAAGTCTAATAAATTCCGGCGTTTGATGTACTCATTTTTTATAGTAGAACGTTTTCTGATATGATAATAAATTGATATTTATTTTTCTGTTTAATTTCAATATTCCATTATTCGCTTTGTATACGACCCCTAAAAGTGAGCTCAATTTTTTAGATGAAATAACCCTCTTTGGTGATACCCCGATTTGGCGATACCTGCTAAAGCTTGTTTCGCCGTAAAACGGACATTGCACCCTGATTTCGATCTCGAATTAGTTTAATTCATTTTATAACTGATTCCTCAATAAAAGACAAAATCATGTGCAAAAATTTTAAACTTTGAAATTTAATAACTGTGTCAATTTTTTGTAGTACATAAGTCAAACTTCTGAGTTCTATCTGTTATGATATGTGTAAAATTTTACTAAATACAACTATAGGGATTTGGGAACCGTATAAAAAGTTAGATTTTGTAATTTTTATAAAATTGATTTTTTTGCTTTAAACAATGCCACAACATGAATATTAATTTCATTTCAAACGTTTTTGTAATTCGAACTATATATCTACGACCAACGGTTGAGAAATTAAAGATCGACGATAGATAAGATATTGCGCCCTGTATATGATCGATTCTCCAATAAGTGGGTAATTTGTGTCCTTCGTGGTTTTATGCTGCATTTTTTCATTTATACAGATTTTTTTAGCATAAAATGTATTTTGCGATGTGTTTCTATAATTTGAAAAGGTTTTTTAAAGAAAATAACAGTAAATTTTACTCCAATAGCATTTTAAATAGTCAAATTGTCCCTTGTTCAAATTGTCCCAAGTCAATGTTTGTCCCTTGTTCTCACCTCATGCACTCATTTTCAGCAGCAATTTTAAATGTAATGACTGCTTATTTTTGCCAATTTTACCACCCAAAACAAAAAGGATCAAAGTCCATAAGCCGTGTTTTTGGCCCATGAAATAAGACTAACATTCAATTTTGTTATACTGACTCAATTATTTCTCTTTTTAATATTAGAAGTTTTATCCTGTATGATTTCAACAATAGTTTTTGCATTTTGTTCGGATTTATATGACTTACACAAGCTCAAAGTTCGTATTATTCGCAGCTTTTGATGAAAAATACGCAATTTCTCTTAATTTTACCTCAATTATTTATATGAGCGCAATCGTGCAACATTTTCTTCTTTACATATATTCTAAAATACGTCAAAATGTACAATATACAGGGTTCGTATGGCTCCTGGAATTTTGCGACCAGGAAATTCTTCGGTACCAGTATTTTCTTATAGAAAATCTCTCCTTAAAAGAAGGTGAAGTTTCGCGAGTTTAACCTAGATTTCTTTTTCTATAAAAAAATATTGGTAACACTCCTGGAATATTCCCTGATCCGTACGAACCCTGAATACATGTAAAAATAAAAGTGTTTCAAAGCTGCGCTCATAGTAAAATATTAAAAATAGAGAGTTAAGTAACTGCATTCCTTCACGTCACTAATAGACTTTAGGATGCAGCAACGTGTTTAAACATGCTAAAGTGAACGTAACTATTGCATTAAAGATAGTTACGTTCATTTTAGTATGTTTAAACACGTTGCTGCATCCTAAAGCCTCTTAGTGACGTGAGGGAATGCTGTTGCTTAACTCTCTATTTTTAATATTTTACTATGAGCGCAGTTTTGAAACGCTTTTATTTTTACATATATAGTACATTTGATGTATTTTATAATATATGTAAAGAAAAAGTTTTGCACGATTGCGCTCATATAAATAATTGAGATAAAATTAGGAGAAATTGCATATTTTTCATCAAAAACTACGAATAATACGAACTTTGAGCTTGTGTAAGTTATATAAATCCGAACAAAATGCAAAAAATATTGTTGAAATCGTACAGGATAAAACTTCTAATATTAAAAAGTGAAATAATTAAGTCAGTATAACAAAATCAAATTTTAGTCTGATTTCATAGGCCAAAAATACGGCTTACGGACCCTGATCCTTTATACTCTAAAGTACATAATAAAGTATTTTACTGTAAATTAAAAATATTTTCATATGTATTCTGGCCAGAGAAATGTTGTGCCCTAGTTTTTATGTCACTACTGTCCGCTTATATAAAACTGCTCATGTGACCATCAGGAGGGCAGATAAAATTTGGGGGACAGCTGTATTTAGTAGAAGCAGTATTCTTGATTGCTGAGAAAATCACAGGGTTTAATTTTCTGGACCTTAAAAGAAGCTACAACCTACAAAATAGATAGAAAGATAAGAATATGTTTATTACTTGTCACTACTGTCACATTCTTAAATTTTACTTATTATTTTTATTTATTTATGATTTTGTCATGATGTAAATTACTTTTGCTTAGTTCAAAATGTCATATTACAGTCTCACTGAGATTAACATACTGTGTGCACAGAAGCAAATTTCCTAGTTTTGTCACTACTGTCCCCTTTCAATGAAATTACATCAGCTAACTTGGAATAAATTTGAAATTGGTAAATTTCAACTACATTACTTAAGCTATTTCACATGTGATTGTGGAAAATAGCTTTAAAATCTGAAATAGCTTTAATATTTTCTTGAAAAAATATTTTATACAGGGTGATTATAGATCAGGGGAAAAAAATAAAAAAGTGATAAACACCAGTATTTCCTTTTGGAAAAAATCGTGTTGTTTATTTGAACGATTAATAAGCCCAATTTTTTTTATAAGAAAATACTGGTGTACACCCCCTTTGTTCTTACTGTATTTTTTCCTCATCTGTAGCCACCTTCTATAAAATAATGTTTTTAAAGAAAAATACTGTTTAAAGTTTATGCCGAAATATTGTATATTACTCACCAGCCTATGCCCTATCTATTTATGAAGAAACATTGTTTAAAATGTATCTTTTATTTTTCACTAAATCCCAAAGTGAAATTACCCACTTATTAGAGAATGGCTCATATACACATAGATACCACACACACACACATATATATATATATATATATATATATATATATATATATATATATATTTCGATACTTGATATGTATATATCTCTGTGTGTGTGGGTATAATGCAAATCTTGTCAGCACGACAACGTCAGAAATACTCAACCAAGTCGATCCTAACTGGGAAAGTCTATTGATCTTGAGAGTATCTTGGATGAGTTCTTTAATGGTGTGTTCATTTACAGGGGCACACGAAGGCAAAACATGGAAAACTTGTCATCACGATAACGTCCGAAATACTGAACCAATTCCAATCTAATTGGGACTTTAGGACCTTGCCAGTATTTTAGATGATTTCGTCAAACAAGTATGTAACTCTAACAGTTCGTTTATAAGGACACACTAAAGTTTTCATTCGCATGCATTGAATGATTTGGATTCCAACCTCGTTCGAGCGTCGAAACCATAATATAGCTTATGGGCGATTTTTAAACTAAGACTTAAACAAACTTTTAACATTTTTTTTTATATAGTTGCCTCATATTCATTCAATAACATTTGGTAAGCCAAATTTAAAATTGCTCTGCAAATGACCTTTCTCGACAACTAAGGGTAACTAAGGGTAAGGGTAAAGGTTACTAAGGGTAAATTACTAAATGGCACGTCGGATACTATTAGGCAAAGTTTGCTTTTACATACATTATTATTTGAAAAAAAAAAATGTACATAGTATGATTTTTCGATGATTATTTTAATTAAAACAAGTTGGAAATTGTACGTCAAACGTGACAAACGAGGTGCGTTCGTACTGTAGATAGTTATATAAATATTTAGATCTTGATGATTTTTAATTCTGTGAAATGAATTATATCGTCTGCAGATTAATTTCTGTCATAAAATAAGTATCTCGGTCGCTTGACGATGAAACTTCGGAAGCTCCTATAACAAAAAAGCACCGATTTTTAAAAAAATTCATATTTCTTAATAAATATTTTTATTAATATCTCCTAAAGTTTTGATTAGATTTTTATACAATTTGAAATGCCTCGACAAAATTCTGCAAAGATAATATATCTTAAATCTCAAACCATTCGGGTGGGTAGTTTTTGCGTTGTTATATGCGGACGGACGGACAGACGGACGGACCAAGCGACGACAATAGGTGCTACGTATTTATATAATTACGAACGCACATAAAAATATATATATTTATTTATTTATTTGCGCTAAATATTGACATTTAACCACTGTGTGATGTACCGATGATCGGCAAAAAATAAAGAATTTTTTTGCAAAGGGAGCTAAATAGTGATGCTGGTCCCGCATACAGTAGGCAAAATGATTGTTTGTACACCTCACTTTTTTTTCATTCTTAATAAAGTAAAGTAGGAGCGTTAAATTTAAAGAATTGTAATATATCATTTTAATGTATTTTTATAATATGAATACCAAAACAAGACAAAACGATTGTTTTTTAACATTTTAATTGACAAAATTAAAAATATAACGCAAAATAAGTATTTGTACGCTTTCTTAATATGTAATTATTTACACAAATTTAATTATAATAAATCAAGTTAATATTTCTTTTGATGTATTTTAGATTAAAATAAATTATTTCAAGGTGTTGTAGCATTCTCCAGATTCTACTATTTTTTTTTTCTTATGTCTGTGTCTATCATAACCTATGTGTTCACAAGAGATTCTTTTAATTTATTTTTACATGTGAAATTTTTGTTTCGAACTACTGTGTTCAATAGCATCCATAGTGGTTTTCTGGTTTGAGCTCTGTAGATTGTGGTGCAGTTGCAAGTTGACTTGGAAAATTGTAAAGCAGCAATGTCTTTTTGACTATACAGCATTATATTTAGCATCATTATGTCTGGCAGTGGAAAGTTTTCTCTAGGCCTAATTTTCCGAGCACGGATCAATAATTTATGACCCAACAGATCAATATATCCTAAAGCTGTGGTTATAATATCAATAAATTTTAGACTTCGAACGCCATTAGAAACTCCCCCCGCCCCCTCCTCCAGATCATAAACATTTCTGCCACCATGTTTTAGATATGGATGAATAGGCTTAGGATAAGTTATATTTTTTTCCTCATATTTTCCTAATGTTTGTGCGAAGAAATTTTCATGTATTACCCTTTTTTCAAAAATCCTGTAATTCATCTTTATTTAAGCCAAAATAATCTCAAAACGTATTTTACAATTTTCTTCACTGATGGGAGTATTTATCTTTAATTTTTTTTTCTTTTAAGCCTGCACTTTAAAAAATATTTCTTATTATTTGAGATATCACCGTTATATTAGAAAACGATAGCATGTCTTTTGTAAGCTTTTGAGCTGAACACATGCGGCTTTTAAAAGTTGTTTTATAAACATTTCTTTTTGTCATTGATGTTTTCTTATATTAGGTCCATTCTAATGTGGATTTATCTACAACACATGCAGTTTTTCATGAAAAACTGCAGTTTAGTATTATATGTTTGTGGCGCCTAGTCATGTAATCTCTTCTTTAGATCCTGTTCACAATAACTCATCCAATAATTAGATTATATTTCACAATAAAAAAAAATATAGGAAATTATCGATTATTTACAACCATATATAAAACTTACTTTGAAACGTTAACATAATACAACAGTATATATATTTTTTGAATATGCAAAGTGTACAAATACTCTTTTTGCATAAAATTATCAAGCTTTTAAAGCTGAAAAATTATTTGAAAACTTCAAAATTTTATTTTGTATTTAATAAAAAACATAAAAAAATATATTAATATTATAAAACTTATAAATATTAGGGTGTACAAATAATCATTTTTTCCAACTGTAAGTCCTCTATCAGTTATTCTAAAGATGCGTAACCCAATAAACTCTGATCCATTTTAATACAATTCATATATATATATATATATATATATATATATTGCACAGTTTGCTTATTGTGCCTTCTTCATCAGCTTGCTTTAAATTTTAAATCACTAAATTTTAGTCTAAAAGCCATCTACTTATGCGCAATGTCTGTCACAATATCCTATTAATGGATATAACATTATTCAAAATTAAATAAATCATTACAAAGTAAAAACTACGGAAATTACTTAAATAAAGGGATTTCAAAGAATTAATCTGTCCGTGTATACTACCTTTTCTTCAATTTTGGTTCAGGAAAATTTTAAATATGCCACTTTTTAATTAAAAATTAACCGACTTCCAACAAAAGAAGCTACATAATTCATTTGTACGTTTTTTTTCGTTTTTTTCTGTGTGTGGGGGGGGAGGGGGGGGTAATGTACGTGTATTCATAACTTTTGAACGGATGCTCCGATTTTGTCATTTCTGTTTTCTTGGAAAGGTCTCATTTTGGTGCTGGTCAAATTATAACTTTCATCGGAATTTAAAAAATGGTATGTCAGTTTTCTCGCTTTATGCAGGCTGTAAATTTTGTAAAAACTGGCCAATTATCGCGAAATTTCAGTATATTGTTATGGTACACAGTACTATTTAATATTTTCAAAATAGTCGTTGTATCGTATAGAGGTTTTTTTCCCTTACAGCGACACGTATATATGTATATATGTGTGTGTGTGAATGATGTCTACTGCGAGTCAAAATGAGCGATATTAGAAACAATGAGAGTCAAAATAATAATAGGTCACAATAAAAGGTTGCCACAAAATGCTCTCTTGTGCAAAATCACTTTCACTAAAATACGCCAGCTGGCTTGCAATAAGTAAATATCAGTAATAAGTAAATATCAGTAATAAGTAAATATCAGTACAAGAAGCAATTGCTTGAAGTTGTTTTTTCCCTAAAAATTACCTGTTAGGTATAATTTTTGAAAAATGTTTCGTAATCAGCTGAGTGAAGGTAAATATTTTCATGTTGGAAACGAACTTGATAAAAAAAACATCCTTTTGGACAGTTTCATTTTTTTTTCTCGTTTTTGCTTATAAGTGTATGACTTTCAAGAATTCGGAACTATAACTCCTTTTCCATTAAAAGGGGAATTCGGATAACTTTTCGGTTTCTTACTTCTCTTCTCACTTTTTGTAGGCATTTAACCCTTAAAAGTCGAAAGGCCTTGACCGCTACCGGGACATCACCCTTTTACAACCAGCGTCAATTGCACTTCTTTTAATTTTTGGCACCACTTTTTCTGACAAACTTTTTTGCATTACTTAATTGCTGAAATTTTGAAATTAGATACGGCGAAATTTTCTATGGCGAATTCTGACTTATGTCAAATTCAAGGATTTTGCACACTCTATACGCCCCATATACTCATATACGTATGTCGTAAGGTACGTATACGTATGTCGTCATATACGTTCGTCGCGTAAGGGTTAAATTATCGTGCAATAAATAAATTACTCTTTGTAACAAGATTGAAAGCACATTTTAGAAATAGATAGCTTGCTGCCTTTAGTATAACGCGTGAAAACGTGTTACTAAAATGTCACTACAGGTATACGACCTTGTGGGGGTGGGTTTTGCCCCAAATAATATTTATCGACGACGGCTTGAAAATAGGCTGACTTTTTTGTTTTTCTACAATCCAGAAGTTGTTTGTTTTCGATAAGCTCGGCATATCCCGATGTTAATGCACTCTATGCTGCCATCCCACTTCGTTATCTTTGTCTTAATTCGGAGGTACATCTTTCTGCGTATGGCTATTATTTATATATCTATCTGCCTATCATGTGATGTGCGTATGTTAGGCTTTTAGATTGCGAATGCCTTAAAATTTCCTGTATCCCAATACAGTTTGATCCTCATTTTTTTTTAATAAAGCAAAAATGAGTGTAATACTGATTGTTTCAAATAAATTAGTTTCTAGAAAGACAATTTCATTCGTAAAATGAATTATTTTGATGCATTTTTTATTTAATTTTTGCAATTTTATTAAAAATGTCCAAATTACCAAAAATGTCCTCACGACAAAATATGATTATTTACACATTTTTTTTTTCAATAGGTATACTACCCCTGGCAAAAAGTATAGAATCAGCACTCTCTATTCGACAACTCACAATCAAATATATGCATTTCTATTATAATTGAAAAGCTGTAATCATTTTCTTTTTAATGAACGAGCACGATCGTTACTGTGATACACAGACACAACGGAAATTACAAAATAAACCCTCAATAATTATTTATAATATTTTTTCTAAAACTGGTGGAGGAAAAAAATCTGGAATCCTGCCGATCCAGGGGGAAAAGTTTGGAATCACTCGCTTCTTTAAACAAATTCTCATGACTGGTGATCAGCTTAGTGTTACACCAGGGCTGTCCAACCCGGCGCCCACGCGTCCTTTGAAGGATTTCTGGGAGCCTTTTCGAATGTTTCCATTACAAGTTTTTTTAAACTATAAAATACATTTAAAAAATGCTTACCAATTTTTAAATTTTAAATCATTAACGTTTGCAAGATTTTATTTTTTTTAATTGTAGGCTAACCTATAAAAAAAATTTGAGATAAGCACCTTTCAGTGAAATGTAATTCTTAATGTACTGTAATTTGTATTTTCAAAGCAGTTTCTTTTTTACATGTGTATATCTATCACTATGAGATGTATGTGATGTGCATCGTATAAGATGTGTGCGTGCACCTTTCGAATGTTTCCTGTTGCTAGGGTTTATACATATATATATATATGTAATAATAAAAAATTTTCGCCCTATTTCTTTAGTTAAATTATTCCAAATTCTTCAATTCTTTTTTCCCTCTCTTTTTAAAATATCTCTTAAATCTATTTTGTATTTTATTCCATAACTTAATCAAAATATTCTGTTATTTATCATTCTAAAAATCTTAATCTGTTAAAAGCTACACGTATTTATTAAAACCTTATTCTCTTAAATTGCAACACTGCCTCTAAACGCACCTGCTTAATTTCTTCTTTTGAGACATTTAATTTTTATTCTTTGGAACTTTTATAATACCATTTTTATTTCTATTTAATTCATTCGGCATCCCATGATTCCAAGCGGTTTTCGCGCCCAAAGGCCTTTTTACCTTTTTAATTTGCCGCTTCTGTTAAAGAGTTTTAATCATACGTCAGAGACACGTCTTCGTGGCCTCATTTTTTCATCCATTAGCGAGAAAGCTCCGCCTTCTTTATCCCCCTAGCGCCCTCCGAGCATGGATGCGAGTGGACCAGCTTGTTCGCGCGTTTTGTACCTTTGGGCCAAATTTTGAAGTATTTATACGGTTACACTGGCTTCGGAGACAGAATTTACACGAATTAGTGGTTGTCATCTAATTGCCGTCACTGGGGAGTCTACATTAATGCATCGGTAGTATGTTCTTCCAGCTCTGCTAATTCTTCAAGATCTTCAAATGTGTTCAGTTTTTAATGAAGCGAAAGTTGGTGGAGTTGCTTTCATCTCTGTGATCACAATAAAGCCACTGCTCATCTATTAAGTTATTAAGTCTTCTTTTTAATGTTTTTGGGAAATTTCTTCTGGATTTCACCGCCTCTGCTCAATTTTTACGACTGTAAATACACTACGAGTTCCGATGTGATATACTTCGAGATTTGTCTTCATGGTGAGTGACTCGAAGTGATGCCCTGTCCGGGTGTCATGACTACATTTCAACGATCTCGACTGCGGCTACCTCGATATGATTATCAGGTAATTTTAGTGGTTTCGGACTGAGATGTTCCGATTGTCTGGTGGAAAGAACGTTCAAGTCGACAGCAATAGCGATCGTCTATAATGTGCCAATTTTCGACAGGAATGTAACAAAAAAGCCGGTCAGGATAACTGATGACCTGTGTAATAAAAACATTTTGGAGACTTCCCAGTGATATTGGAGAACAACTACCGATTAGTTGTCAAATTATCACTCATAAGTGTTTATAAATTTATCCCAGAAGTGACGTCTGTAAGTTAAATTATTCTTTTATTTTTATTGATTTCTTATTTTATTGATTTGTTATTATTGGCTTATATAGAACAAAAATTGTTCTTAGAATACTTTAGAAGAATTTTGTTCCTTTTATCCTGAATATTTAGAACTTACGAAATTTAATATTTATTCTTATGTATTGTTAAAAAATTAATTTTATTTGGTTAAGCTCACAAATATTACTGAAAGTTTTGAACTGCTCTGATATTTATTCCTATATTACTTCATTTTACAAGAGTAACTTCATTTTATGTTCTTATTTTATCATTTAATTATAGTCCCTTTTCATTCGGTGATATTTATTCATAGGAAATAATTTCTATTTATTGAAAAAATATATGAGTAATCTCTTTTCAAGTAACATGTATTGGAACATATTCTATGCCATTCTAAAAATGCATAAAAATTTATTAGATTATCTGAAATTACAGCTTCACTGATTGCATAATAATCGCAAAAATAGCTTTTGAAGTTTATTAATGTGAAAAAAAAAAAAAAAATGTGTTATCTCAAAAGAAAGTTGAGTAACATTGAAAGGGTAAAATTATTGTGCAGTTAATTTATTTGTTTATTTTATTACTTTTGTTTTTTGATGCTATATTCTGAGAGTACAATTCAAGAGCCAAAAAAATTGTTCTTACGAAATAATGATACTTATTTTAAAAAAGTGTTTTATTTATTTCATTCTAAATTGTGATATTCATATATAGTGGATCTATTTATAGAAAGATTATAGTAGTAATTTACATTTACTATTTAAGTGAAATGAATTTTAATATGAATTGGACTTTTTTACTGTTGAATATTATTTAGTTTGTTATTTAAATTATTAAGAGTTAGATATTTACAGTTGTTGTTAAGTTAAAGAATTCTTTATACATTGTTATTTTTTTTTTTTACATGTTATTAAAGTCAGGGTTCGTTAAAGTTATTGTTGAAAGTAAGGGTACTCAAACCAAAATGGCTGAAAAAGAGCTTAATGTTATTATTTTTGACCCAGAAAGTGGGATGAATGTTGTGTCTTGGCTTAGACACTTTGAAGGATCAGCCCCTCCAGATAAAAAAGAGTGGAAAATCAACAATATTTCCAAATATTTGAAGGGCGAAGCATTAAAGGTGTATGTTAATGAATGTCTAGATTGTAAAGAGTATGAAAAAATTGCTGAGATCTTAACTGAAAAATTTCTGAAAGTAACAGTCCCCCGTTTTTCTGATTTCGCCTCGCTGAAATTGCATGACCTAAACAACTTAGAAAATTATTTCCGTCAGAAAATAGAGATAGGTCGACAACTTAAACTATGTGAAACTATTATTTTACAAGGATTGACAGATGGCTTAAAACCTGAATACCAGAACTATTTAATAGTAAATCCTCCTGAATCTACTACCGATTGGTATAGATTAGTTAAACAACTTGTTGTCATTCCATCTCATTCTAGCAGTAACAATAATAGTAATGTTAGAAATATGTCTCAAAATTCCAGACCTTTTTCTCAACCAATTAATTCACCTAGACATTGGATTCGCCCTCAACCTAATTACAGGAATCCAAATTTCCAAGCAGCAACTAATTTTAACCCTTCAACGTCCAGGTTCGTTAGTCCCAGATTGCCTGTCAATCATTATCAAAGAAGGCTTCCTAGTCGACCATGTCGAATGTGTTTAAATAGAGGTATCCAAAATGCTTATCACTGGGAGAGGGATTGTGTATTCAATGTTAGGCCTCTGCAATCTTCTGCACCCCCTCTTAGTCAACCACAACCATCTACTGATAATGTATGACAATTAATTGTATCAGGATATGTAAATAACAGGGAACTACCTTGTGTGATTGACTCTGGCTCAACCATAAGTATTTTGCCTTTTAAATTTGTTAAATTCTTAAATGCTAAAGTTATAAATATTCCACCTGTTATTATTGGCCAAGCCAAAGGAACTGTTGTAATAGATAAAGCTTGTAATTTATTGTTTAAATTAGGTAATGTGCAACAAAATATTAGATTTTTAATATGTAATACAAATTTAGATTATGCTATACTAGGTTTAAAAGAATGCTGTAAGTTTAATTTAATTATTGACTGTGCTACATGTAGAGTATTACAAGGAGACCTTGTTTTAAATGAATCTAAGAACATATCCAGTGATAAATTAAGGTTACTTCATTTTAATGTTAACTATGATTATCAGAGAGTGCAACCCGATTATGGAAAGATCATATCTCCTCAATCCTTTGTTCCATCTAATGTTGATAATTCTAAATTAATTGGGGAAATAAATTCTATAGAAAATGAAACTTTAAGGGAAAGTATAAGGGATTATTTAGATATACTTTCTAAAAATAAATTTGATGTCGGGAGAATTAATATCGAACCGCAACGTATTCTTCTTAATTCTGACCTACCAATATCTCTGAGGCCATACAGAACTTCCCCTTTAGAAGAAAAAGAGATTTCGGATCAAATTCATTCACTATTAGATGCTGGTTTAATTAAAGAGAGCAATAGTCCCTATTCTGCCCCTGTTACATTAGTAATGAAAAGAGAAGAAGGTAAAAAAACTAGATTATGTGTTGACTATAGAAAATTAAATGCAATAATGAAAAATGACGCAGAACCCCTACCTCGTATCGATGGAATTTTAGATAAACTGAGTAGTGCGCAGTATTTTTCAACTTTAGATTTAGCCTCTGGCTACTGGCACATACCCATACATCCATCCGATACTGAAAAATTGGCTTTTGCTACCAACTTTGGGCTCTTTGAATGGTTAGTTCTGCCCTTCGGGATTAAATTAGGCCCCCCGATATTTAATAGAACCCTTAGAAGAATACTTACTAAATACAAAATAGACTTTGCTTGCCATTATTTTGATGATATCATTATTTTTTCTTCCTCATTAGAAGAACATATGCAACATTTAAACCAAATATTTGAATTATGTAGACGCGAAAACATTAAACTTAAACTCTCTAAATGCAATTTTGTCCAAAATAAAATTAACTTCTTAGGATATACCATCCAGAATGGCACATTAACTCCTGCTAATGCTAATATTGAAGTAATAAAAAAACTAAAACCCCCTTCAAATGTAAAGGAACTTCAGAGATTCTTAGGATCTATCAATGTTTATCACAAGTTTATAGATAAATATGCCGAAATTCGAGTCCCTCTTAACAGATTACTCAGAAAAAATACACTATGGGAATGGAATACAGATTGTCAAAATTCTTTTCAAAAATTAAAAGATGCCTTAATAGCCAAACATATCTTAAAAATTTATGACCCTAAGTTACCCCTCCATATGTTTGTTGATGCCTCACAGGTGGCAGTAGGTGCAGTCTTAAAACAACCTGATAGTAATAATTTTTTACATCCAATTGCTTATTACTCTAGAGGATTGAGAAGTTATGAGAAGAATTATTTTATTACCGAGTTAGCGTGTCTTGCCATCATTGACACCTTAGACAAATTCTATCATTATTTTCATGGTGTAAAATTTACCATTCATACTGATCATGCATCTCTTGTATGGTTAAAAAATACTAAACATTTGAGAGGCAGGTTATTTAGATGGTCTTTGAAGTTGAGCATGTTTGAATATAATATAGTTTACGAAAAGGGATCCACAAATGTCGAAGCCGACATGTTGTCGAGAAACCCAATTTCACATTTTATTCAACCACTTACTTTTCTTCTGGACGTTAAAGAAATTATAGAGAGGCAGGAAAAAGATAATGTGTGTGGTAAAAATTATCTAAAGGAAAATGGACTTATGATAGTAAAAAAGAAAGGTTTTAGAAAAATAGTAGTCCCCATGTCTTTAAGGAGAAAAATACTAAATGTTGCTCATGAAAAATTTGGTCATCCTGGTATCCAAAAAATGTTAAATTTAATCTCCCCTAATTATTATTGGCCTGACATGACGCAAGATATAACCAATTTTGTAAAACATTGTGATATTTGTCAAAAGAATAAAAAACCCAGACAGAAAAAATTTGGCTTATTACAAGCTATGCACACCACAGATCAACCTTTTGAATGTCTTTCTATTGATACTGTGGGAGGATTCAATTATTATAACTCCACCAAAAAATATCTACACATCATCATCGACCATGCTACTAGATATGTTTGGGCTTTCCCCTCAAAAAGTGTTACCACAGAAACTTATACTAATTGTCTAAACCAAGTTTTTAATATTCAAACACCACAACAATTATTCTGTTTTAATAAAATTCTTAATGTCCAGACCCATCAAAAGGTGTTAAGTGATAGAAATGCAGCCTTTACTTCATCTAGATTTAAAAAATTTCTGCGAAACCACAATATTAAGCAACGTTTAACCACATCACATCATCCTCAAACGAATGGCAATTGTGAGAGAGCGAACCAGACAATAGTTACTAGATTGAAGTGTAAAGTCAATTCTACCAACTCCAAAATTCCTTGGACAAAAATTTTGACAGAAGTAGTTAATGAGTATAACAATACCCCTCATTCTATCACTAAATTCCCTCCTGCTTACTTACTTTTTGGCCAATTACCCTATGATTCTCCTCTTCAACAAAATTATTACCCTCCTGTTCAAGAAGCCCTTAAACTTGCTAAAAAACGCACTGATGAATTCTATTGGAGAAGTAAAAAATATTATGATCGAAATTATCTAGAACCAAAATTTGAGATTGGAGATCTTGTAATTTATGAAGAGTTCCAATATCCTAATACCAGAAAACTTTCACAAGTCTTTAGTGGTCCTTATCAAATCCTTAATAAGTTATCTGATGTCAATTTTGAAATTGATAGACAAATTCAAAATAAACCTACTGAAATAGTACATGTATCAAAATTACGCCCTTATTATCCTCCTGATCAATTAAAATTATCCCATGAGAACCAACAACAAACTAATGTTAAATTTATAGTTTCGTCTTGATTTTAATATAATCCAAAAATAAACGAAATAAAATAAATTAATAATTAACTAATCAATTCTCTTCTGTATAACCGTGGTGTTCTTGATTGTGCACACGAGAGTGTCACTGTTGAAGTTTCCACTTGAGTCAACTTTTTATGCTGGCGTAATTTAGTTGATTTAAGTTAGGAGTTTCTGATACTGAATTGGATTAGATTAGAATAATAAATTAAACAGTATTAACTAAACTAATAAAATAAACTGGATTAAATTATATCTTAAACTAATCAAATATGATATCTTAATACTAATTGAGAATTGTCCAACCTTTCTTAATATGCTACAAGGTCCCATTTTTTCATTTCACAACTTATGTTTTCTTGTTTGACTGAAAGCAAGATAGTTACATAACCATCATCTACACAATAATGATTGTTTTCACGAATTTTTCTTATTTATTCCTTTTTTTGTATTATGTATTTTACTGAGTATATTTCATACCTCATTCACTACTATATGGATGAGATATTAATTATATACTTAAGAAAGTAATTAAAGAAAGAGTGTGATATTTTTGAATTATAATGCTTGTTATTGCTGAACTTATTGTTGAATATTATTATTATTAGTTATACTATTTATAATTTGATATTGAGATTAAATATTACTTGAATTTGAATACTACTTGAATTTGAATATGTTGAGATATATAAATTTTACTTCTAGAAGTAAGCAAGTAATAAAGTAGTAAAGGTAATGGAAGTTATAAAGGTAATAATGGTAATAGTAATTTTGATGTTGAGTAAAAAACTCTTATACTGCTTACATTACCTATTTACCTTTTTAGGTAATTACCATTTGTCAGACAAACTATACCATAACAAAATACTCCTTTCTCTTAAGTTTTTCTTAGCATTCCATTCAGGACTGAGTTTTTCAGACAAACATAAGTTTAATATTTGAAAATTAACTTATGATTATTGTTATTGTTAAGTATTATTATTTTAAAATTTTTATTGTTGATATTCTTCTTCTTCTTATTATTATTATTATTGTATTATTTGTGTTTTATTGTTGTTAATATTAATCTTAGTACTATTTTCGAGTTGTTGCTAGTAAATATAAAGCATTCAGATGAACTTTAATTCTGAAATAGACTTTCATAAGGAAGATCAGTAAGATCTAAAATTTGAAGGATTTTTCTCTTTCAATTTGTAAACTGTTCAGTTTGTGAGGTATGCAAATAACTTTTTTGGATGGACTATCACTCAGACGAGAACTGAACGACAAATTAAGCAACAATTCTACAAGCAATTTGCAACAAATTTTGTAAGATGATACTCTGGAAGTATGTTATCTATTATTTTAAAGTGTTACAATTCTTTTCTTATTTTGTTTAATATTTTCTAAAGCTTTTTATGTCATTGTTAACAAGATTAATATCTTGTAATTGTATTTTTATTAACAACTCCACCAATTCGCGTTATAGTTATTAAATTTAATGTTATTGGGCATTAATGAATAAATTTTGGAAATGTACTTATTTTGACTTCCTCCAGTTGACAAATTGTAATCCAAGTCCGTGTAACATTTCCCTTCAATGAACTTGCAGGTCATATGACCTACCGGTTCATTCGTCTTTTTGGGTGGGGGGATATGTAATAATAAAAAAATTTCGCCCTATTTCTTTAGTTAAATTATTCCAAATTCTTCAATTCTTTTTCCCTCTCTTTTTAAAATATCTCTTAAATCTATTTTGTATTTTATTCCATAACTTAATCAAAATATTCTGTTATTTATCATTCTAAAAATCTTAATCTGTTAAAAGCTACACGTATTTATTAAAACCTTATTCTCTTAAATTGCAACACTGCCTCTAAACGCACCTGCTTAATTTCTTCTTTTGAGACATTTAATTTTTATTCTTTGGAACTTTTATAATACCATTTTTATTTCTATTTAATTCATTCGGCATCCCATGATTCCAAGCGGTTTTCGCGCCCAAAGGCCTTTTTACCTTTTCAATTTGCCGCTTCTGTTAAAGAGTTTTAATCATACGTCAGAGACACGTCTTCGTGGCCTCATTTTTTCATCCATTAGCGAGAAAGCTCCACCTTCTTTATCCCCCTAGCGCCCTCCGAGCATGGATGCGAGTGGACCAGCTTGTTCGCGCGTTTTGTACCTTTGGGCCAAATTTTGAAGTATTTATACGGTTACACTGGCTTCGGAGACAGAATTTACACGAATTAGTGGTTGTCATCTAATTGCCGTCACTGGGGAGTCTACATTAATGCATCGGTAGTATGTTCTTCCAGCTCTGCTAATTCTTCAAGATCTTCAAATGTGTTCAGTTTTTAATGAAGCGAAAGTTGGTGGAGTTGCTTTCATCTCTGTGATCACAATAAAGCCACTGCTCATCTATTAAGTTAATAAGTCTTCTTTTTAATGTTTTTGGGAAATTTCTTCTGGATTTCACCGCCTCTGCTCAATTTTTACGACTGTAAATACACTACGAGTTCCGATGTGATATACTTCGAGATTTGTCTTCATGGTGAGTGACTCGAAGTGATGCCCTGTCCGGGTGTCATGACTACATTTCAACGATCTCGACTGCGGCTACCTCGATATGATTATCAGGTAATTTTAGTGGTTTCGGACTGAGATGTTCCGATTGTCTGGTGGAAAGAACGTTCAAGTCGACGGCAATAGCGATCGTCTATAATGTGCCAATTTTCGACAGGAATGTAACATATATATATATATATATATATATAAACCCATTTTAAAAGTGTTTTACTTTTAAATCATTAACATTTGCACACTTTGCTTTTGTAGGCAGCATTAAGGTTTTTGGTTCAATATCTTACAAAAGTTTGAGTTAAGCTGCTTTCAGGTGAATTTAATTTTAAATTTGCTGTGATTTATATTTTTTGTGAAGATTTTACACGCATCTCTATACCGGTGGTGGCAGCATATCAATCAACGATAAAGAATAATATATTTCTCTTCACGAGTGGCGGATTGAAATGTGGACTAAAATATATCACAAAAATCATCGCGTCATATCAAACTTTTAAAGTGCCCACCTGTTTCAGAGTAGGTATTGGTTAATTGAAATTCTCATTTATCGACAACTTTTACGTAAAATTATTAGCGTCATCTTAATCTTTTAAAGTGCCCTGTTACATCATGGATATTTTTTGGCACTAAATGCCGGCGACAAATTAACTAAAGCAAAAATAATTTTTTTGCAACATAATCCGTAATCTGCTGAGCTCGTCCGAGTCTTTATATCCGAGTAAGTACTGCTGTATGATTCTTTATTTACAAAATAATACTGTGTAAATAATATATAGGAATTATATGAGGATGTCTTACTCACTTCAAATTTTTATTCTCTTAATTAAATTAATTTTGTCTTATAATGTATGATAGCCCAAATCATGTATTTTAGCTAATTATAGCTTATACATGGATGAAATCGTACATTTTTTGTGGCATTTGTAGTAATTTGAGCATGAAGTTTCTGCTACAATGCCACAAATATTTCATTAATTCATTTTTTTTCCTTTTCTTTTTCTCCCTCCAATATTTTTATATTATCTTGGTTCTATATATTATTTTTATTTTCATTCAACATTTTTCTGGATATTATTCAAACAGGTATGTTTTCATTTTTCAAGTTTATTTTTATTCCCCAAGTGTATGATGTTTCTGGTTTGTCTTTTAACGGTTTTATATATATATATAATAAATATTGCAGCTTCTTACGAAATTATACTTAAGCAATTTACAAATTCGACTAAAAATTCAAGTAAAATTCAAGTTAGCTAAAAGTTTACGGAAAGCATTATTTACGTAAGTCGGGAGGGGGGGGGGGGCTGTACTAGCATAATAGCCAAATTACCAAAGGAAAAAGGCCCCAATGTTTGGCGAGTTTTTTCCCCTTTTTTAACCGATAAAAAATAATAATAAAAAAGAGGTGCGTGATGGTTAAACATCACAGACCTAAATACAATCAAAACAGAAAATGCATAAAATAATTAAAAACAATACCTCTAATCAATTTACGTCCATAGACAGTATGCTTACGAATTCTTTTGCGCAGCCTTGTATATGAGCTATAGAATTTATACACGTAATGCGTTTTTAAGTACTAAAATTTGTTTAAGCTTAAAAAACGCATACTGCATCTGGAAACACAATTCCAGCAATTATTGTTCATAGACAGTCTTGTAACCAAGTTCCTTTTTGTGTCCTTGTAAAAGAACAAATAAATGTTGTGCAATCCATAATCTACAGTGAGCATCTTTTAGTGCACCTCAGTAATACACATCAATTTCATCATCTTTCAGATAGTGTAACATCTTTAAAGTACACTGCTAATGATTTTCCCCATAGGCCATAATGTAACAGAATCATTTGTGTTTCCCTATAAATGAATGATAAATGCTATGCAGTCCCCAGGATGACTGTTGTATTGCCTCATGATTATACATATCAATTTAATTATGTTTCAAATAAGTTAACTTTATTAAATGCGCTGCAAACGATTTTTTCACACAGACCATAATGCAACGGAATTATTTTGCGTGTCCCTGTAAATGAAGTATAAATGTTATTTTTTAATAGGGAATATCCTATGGTAAACCTGAACAAACATGTATCAAGCTCCTAGTAATCCAAGTGTATTTTACGCGAGTTGGAGCACGAACAGACGGCCAGATAAACCGAAGTCATAAATACTTTCCAACTATGTTGGAAAGTGTTAAAGGCACCACTATTATATACTAATTAATTTTTCAGCAGAGCTGAAATTACGCTGTAAATTACTGAAATTTACTGTAAATTACTGTAAATTACTGAAATCCGGACGACATCCGGTCTAGCATTCTCTCACTCTTATATGGCTATTCACTAATATTAATCTATACTGGGTTTGATTTGTCTCATGTATGCCAATAGGTGTTGTGCTCATGATTGGCGTTCCATCTTGTGCTGCAAGGTTGTAGCCTAGCCATATAAGAGTGAGAGAATGCTAGACCGAATGTCGTCTGGATGGCATAATTGGTAAAGCACTTGGTGCGCTATACCAAGGGATCCGGGATCGAAAACCGGTTTGGACATTTTTTCTCTCTGTTGGTTGTTCGCTATTAAGTAAAGTGATAATTCTCATCCTTTGTATTTCAGTAATTTACAGCGTAATTTCAGCTCTGCTGAAAAATTAATTAGTATATAAATATTCACCGATACTGGGTTTGATTTGTCTCATGTATGCCAATAGGTGTTGTGCTCATGATTGACGTTCCATCTTGTGCTACAAGGTTGTAGCCTAGCCATATAAGAGTGAAAGAATGCTAGACCGGATGTCGTCCAGATGGCTTAATTGGTAAAGTACTTGGTGTGCTATACCAAGGGATCCGGGATCGAACCCCGGCCTGGATATTTTTTCACTCTGTTTTGGTTGTTCGCTGTTAAGTAAAGTGATAATTCACATCCTTTGCACCACTATTATTTTAAGTGTATAATTTGAAATTAAATCCATATTTTTGTCTGAATGAGACTCTAATAGTCAATGAATGTTTAGATAAGCATTTTATATACAAACACCAAATGTTACACAATATAATATACAGTCGAAACAAGTTTTATTAGAAAGTGGAAATATGCATTCCTCTCTAAATTACTTAAAGAATGTTTAGATGAAAGACATTATGTAAACACTGTTTATAAAAACTGCTTGTGGTAAAAAATAAATTTAATATTCATTTGAAGATTTATTCAACCGTTATAAGGATCTTAAAAAACTCACCCTTCTGGAAATTTGGAAATTTATCAAATTTACATCGCTTAAAAAAGCATGACTTTGGAATACAAAGAAATTACATTTTTGAAAAAAAGTAAATAGCAAAGCAATAATAATGTTTCTAAATTTTCCCTTCCAATGTAAAAACTGCAATGCAAGAGTTTGCAACGTAATTGCAAATCAGTCCTTGTAATAAGGTTTTTTGTTAAAATTTATTTCATTATTTCAATGCGATTTTATCTAGGGAGTCCCAAAAATATTGAAACGCTCTTTAATTTTTTACCTGTTGAAGAAACGTAGGCAATATAAATTGCAAAAGCTTTCAAAGTAAGGTTGGAATTAAGATTATGTTGATAAAATAGTTCTGTAAACAACTTTTTCAGAGAATTACACCTTTTAAATTTTTATACGGTCCTTGCGTCCTGTAAGTTATGTTTAGAAACAATTCGTCTATACTCCGACAAGTAAAACAGTAAACATTCCATTCTTCTACGACCAAACCTCACTGCGTTATGATAGTTCGAATTGTATGAAATTTCGGAGCTTTTCGGCACTAAAAGCGTTTCGAAGAATTTTTAGTGAATGAAAGCTCCAAAATGTCATAAAAATCAAAGTATCAGATCTCGGTGAGTTTTGGTTGTACAAAAATCGAATCTTTACTGTTTTACTTGTTAGAGAATGGACAAAATATTTCAAAAAACAGGGTGTTCACTCTCAACGGTGGCCAATGTCTAATTCCTAAACCGTTAGTCATAGACATATAGTTCCAATTACAAAAATGTTTTAAATGAGGTAAGGTAGTATTTTAAAAGCGATTTGGGTCAATAACACATTTCTTTAAAAATTATGATGTTTAAATTTTTATACGATCCCCCGGTCCTATAAGTTATATTTAGTAAAATTGTCCTATTACACTAACAAGTAAGACAAAAAAAGTCTCATTATTATACAATTAAAACTGACCGAGCAATAGCTGTGTGGCGTGCTAGTTCATAGTTAACCCTGGTTAGCTCAGTAAAGAAGTCAGAAATAAGTTAAAACAAGTTTTTATTTAAAACTTTAAGGGGGAAGGACGATGGTTGAGTCTCATTCATCGAAATTTAGCTGTCTAAATAAGCCCACTAGAGAAATATACTTTACTACACAGAGAAACTACTTGAATAAGATGAGTAAATAAAACTTTAACTTACGCACAGATAAGCACTGCAACCCTTCCAATCTTAACTTTAAAACGCCGGAACTAGCTTTGCTGCGATGCGCAGATTTCCACAACTTTGCTAAAAGATGGCTAAATACCTAAAATCATAGCAGCCCGTGGCCGCCAACACAATTTTTATTGAAATAATCAGTCTAATTAATCTTACCAAATCAAGCTTCAGGAGCACAACCTCTTTCTGCTGATAGGAGCGGATCTCGAATTCCACTGGGGCGAGATACGAACAAATCCAACGATACACCCATTTGCCCCTGCTTAAATACATTGCTGACTGACCAGAAAAGCCAAAATTTGCATAAAACTGCTGCGAAACGCAGAAAAACCACAAATTCCGAAGGACACATGCATTCGTTGAAAGTTAAAGTAGAATAGTCTACAGATGTCGCTGCACGCACACAGATGTTATTTTCACAATACGATCTCAATTAAAACAAACGGATGGCTATATGAGGAGTCGCCAATCCACTACAGCTTTTTAAAGTTGAAGCATAGCTTTTGCTTCGAAATAGTGGTCATTCACAAATTTACTAGAAATATAAATAATTATGAGATATAAAAAAATAATAGTTGAAAGTAAAATTAACATTCAATATAAATTTGAAAGCTATTTTTATTCTGACATATTAAAGAAAAATATACAACGTGTACTAAAAATATAAGTGAAAAATAAGAGAATTTTAAGTGACTTCCCTCGGCTGCAATGCAGAAATGTACACGTGAAATAAATCCTTCAAATACTTTAAGCACTTTGTGTACGATCCCCAACTCATCTGCGTGGCCCAACTTATCTGTATGTATATGCATAAAAGTGGTGCAAGTCATGCAATTCAAAGTTTCATAACTCGATCAATTTTAGTGCTAGATGAATGGGACTTTTTTGTCTCAGTTGTTAGAGTAATAGGATTTTTTTACTAAATATCACTTGTAGGACCGGCGGGCCGTATAAAAAATTAAATTTTGTAACTTTTTAAGAAATGTTTTTAGTGATCCAAACGATTTTTTAAATAATTGTTTACCTCATTTAAAAAATTTTTGTAATTAGAACTATACATCTTTACTAACGGTTTAAGAATTAGCCATTGGACACCACTGAGAATGGATACCCTGTATAACGTATAAGACCCATGGACTGTTTAAAAATTAATGTCAGGGCTATTTCACCGATTAATTTTAATTACTACGTTATTTTGAATACTTTTGCAACGTACATTGCCTACGTATCTACAACTGGTAAAAAGTTAAAGTACGTTTCAATCTCTTTGGGACACCATGTATAATGAAAGGAAATCATCCAGCTCTTCTGAACCATTTTAAATGTTTAGAATGCTATCTAATATTCAATTAATCAATTATTAATTTTATTCGTTGAGACAATGTTAAAAATTGATGAACTCTTTACAAAGAGTCATTCTAACATTTTTCAGAAGTCTTTCATTTAAAGTTACTTTATTTATATTTTTTTCTTACATATATATATCAAACATGCCTTGCAGTTTTTTAGGATTCTATGCTATTTTTCTGAGAGCACCTGGCTTCTCCTTTTTCTACTATAAGCATTATAATAGTTTTAAATTTTTAAATAAACAAAACATTCTTCTCTATTTACAATACAAAATAGCCCATTAAAACAAATTTCTAATCATTAAATCTTCAGAATTTATAACTCAAACTGGTGTTTATTCTAGAAAAAAAATGTCAGGATTGCGCACGCGAAGAAAAATAAAAATCCCTGACGGCTCGGCCTACAGGCACAGGTAGATTTCGAAGACGCAGACCGTGGGGCGCCTGTTTGTCGGGAATTGCGGAAGAAATGACCTTTTTGCGATGATGCTGCAGTTGGAACCGCCTACTTCGAAACCAAACTTGTTTGCAGGCGGAGCCAGCAAGGTTTTTTTTTTTTTTTTTTTTTTTTTTTTTTTTTTTTTTTTTTTGCTATAAGAGTTGGTCCTATAAAAAACATGCCAATATAAAAGTTTTAGATAATATTAAGAGGATTTATAATAAATTTAAGCAGATTTGAAATCTTGGGAATTGACGAAGTTATGAACTTTTTTCTTCAAAAACCTCCCCCCCCCCCTTAAGGCAATTTTTAATTATATCAAAAATCTGTCATACATAAATTTTCGGCCCTTCTCCTAGAAGTAATAATAACTTCAAACGGATTCGATACGTATCATAATTAAGAAATTATGGGGTTTTTTTCTGTTTTAACAAAAATTCCCCCCCATTCCCCCTCCCCCTTGGTTCGATTTTGCCCATTAACGAACTTGACCGAGATTTTATACCCCTTGATTTTATGTATCAGTTTCAAAAAGAAGCGGGAGTTGGAACCGTCTACTTCGAAAAATAACTTGTTTGTAGGCGGAGCCGGCAGGGATTTTTTTGTTTTTAATTTTTTTTTTTTTTTTTTTTGCTATAACGGTTGGTCCTATAAAAAACTTGTCAATATAAAAGTTTTAGATAATATTAACAGGATTTATAATAAATTTAAGCGGATTTGAAATCTTAGGAATTGACGAAGTTCTGATTTTTTTTCTTCTAAAACCCCCCTT
The DNA here is from genome assembly GCA_963931845.1 of Maratus michaelseni. Lineage (NCBI taxonomy): Eukaryota > Metazoa > Arthropoda > Arachnida > Araneae > Salticidae > Maratus > Maratus michaelseni. The sequence continues at coordinate 361,753,022 of OZ007586.1, read as the reverse complement.
CCCTCCCCCCCTTAAGGCAATTTTTAATTATATCAAAAATCTGTCATACATAAGTTTTTGCCCCTGTTCCTAGAAGTAATAATAACTTTAAACGGATTCGATACGTATCATAATTAAGAAATTATGTTCTTTTTTCTGTTTTCACAAAAAGCCCCCCATCCCCCCCCCCCTTGGTTCGATTTTGCCCATTAACAAACTTGACCGAGATTTTATGCCCCTTGATTTTATGTATCAGTTTCGAAAAGATGCGGGAGTTGGAACCGCCTACTTCGAAAAATAACTTGTTTGCAGGCGGAGCCGGCAGGGATTTTTTTGTTTTTTATTTTTTTTTTTGCTATAACGGTTGGTCCTATAAAAAACTTGTCAATATAAAAGTTTTAGATAATACTAAGAGGATTAATAATAAATTTACGCGGATTTGATATCTTGTGAATTGACGAAGCTATGATTTTTTTTCTTCTAAAACCCCCATTTCCCCCCCCTTGGGGCCATTTTTAATTATATCAAAAATCTGTTATACATAAATTTTCGGCCCTTTTCCTAGAAGTAATAATAACTTTAAACGGATTCGATACGTATAAAAATAAAGAAATTATGAGGGTTTTTCTGTTTTCACAAAAAGCCCCCCCATTTCCCCCCCTCTTGGTTCGATTTTGCCCATTAACGAACTTGACCGAGATCTTATGACCCTTGATTTTATGTATCAGTTTGGAAGAGATTTATGCAGAATTTTTCCAGTTATCGTGGTCCGAAAAAAGTGACATAGATAGATAGATAGATAGATATATAAAGTTTTGAACTGGGGGTGGTTTTGGGTTCTGGGAGTCATGATCGGCGTAGATCTGCAAAAATTTTTCAAAATTTCCAACTTAGGTGAGAATGTAATAGGTAGTATTTCTTACGAAATCTGCCTAACAAAATCACTTCGGAAACGTCCCAAAAAGCCGAGAAAAACATGGAAACAAAGCGCACAATTTTGCATAATTGTATATTAATGTTCTTAAAATATGTTTAGCTCAATTTTTGGCTTAACCCCTTCGGCCCTTTTTTTTTTTTGGGGGGGGGGGGAAATTACTTTTATGCTAACAAAATTAAAAATAGCTATCGGAATCACAGAAGTTAGGGTTTAATGAAAGTTAACGAATGCGTTCTTTACCAAAACCTCACAAATGTAGTTATTTTGCGTGTTTTTCATATAACAATAGTCTAAGGAAGAATTTTTGAAGACGTTTGGAAAATGTCGTATTACAACTAAATTAAACAAGCACAAAAATTTAGTAATATTTTTTATCTTTTATCACAAATTACCAATTCGGAAAAGGATTCCCAAATTTTAATTTAAAGAGTGAAACGTATGTTTTAATTAAAAGAAATGCCAACGGCTTGCTAATAATTGTGAAAATTATTATTATTATTATTATTACTAAATGCTAAACATAAGTGAAGTCATAATAGGAAATGTAGAGATTCATACTATCAATAGGTGCTGGAATTAACAAAAATAATGTTTAAGACAATATAATACTCAATCAAAGATATGTCCTATTAGTAGGACGTCAGGGCCGAAGAGGTTAAAGTAAAGGTATTAGAGTTTATCTTAGCTCATACAATCGCAATATTAATTATTTTGAAAATTAATGATCTTTACTGTTCAATTGATTTTGAAGTAATGACAGTCAGTCGACCTGGAGTATAAAATACAAGAAAAGAAGACAAAGTACCACGAAAGAACATATATGTAATCTACATAAATCTGTAAGTCTGCGAAAAGCGCAATACTATTTGTTAATCATTAAACCGCGAAAGTCAGTTTCTCCAATGTACTATTTAGTCTGATTTGCTGTAATGTAATAAACCCGTTGTTACAGTATCGTAACAAATACAAGGAAATGAATAAAAACTTTAGTAACTTTCCCACAGATAATTTTTTTCAACAAGTTTATATATTGACTGTAATTACTCCAACCTAAAGGTAATGGCGGGCAAAGGTACAATTTTTTTAATTATTAATTTAATAAAAGCATGAAAAAGTTTAAAATATTTTAATGATATTACTAGCAAGTGCATAAAATTATTAATGAATTCATGTGGTTTGAACACTATAGCTTTTAATTTAGACTTCTACGGTTAAAATTTCGTTAGGTGAGTGTAATTTCTCCATTTTCTCTTAATGGCTCATTCCAAGAGCTGAAAACTGATCCAATAAATTGAAAACTATTTTCCCTGTGCGAATGTACAAAAAAAACCCTAAAAAAAATTATAAATAGCAAAACCAATTTAGCATACAGTTATTTCGAAGCTTCAAAAGGGAGAACCTTCTTAATCCTTTCAGGGCCGATTTCTTTTTTTTTTCTTTTTTTTTTTTTTTTAGTGTGTGCGTGGGGGGAAGGGGGGGGGGGATTATTTTAAGTAGCTATCCAAATCACAAACATTAAGATTTGCCAAAATTTAACGAAAATGACATTTAATGAAACTCAACGAAAATAGTTATTTTGCGTTCTATTATTATGACAATAGGTTAAAGTAGAATTTCTGAACACGTTTGGAAAATGTTAAATTGCAACAATATTAAATAGACTTCACAACTTTCCAGTGTTTTATATTTTTTTATCATAACTTATTGGTTCTGAAAAGTAGCATCTATTTTAAATTTAAAGAATGAAACATATGTTTAAAATGAAAAAATCGCGAAAAAATATATAAAAGCATGAAAAAGTTTAAAATACTTTAACTATATTATTAGCAAGTGCATAAATTAAAAATTAATTTCATGTGGTTTGAACACAGTATATTTAATTTAGACTTCTACGGTTAAAATTTCATTACGTGAGTGTTATTTCCCTATTTTGTAGTAAATGACTCTTTCAGAGAGCTAAAAAACTGATACAATAAATTGAAAAACAAAACCAATTTGACATACAACTATTTCGATGCCTCAAAAAGGAGAACCTTCTTTTAAAGCTTTCAGGGCCGATTTTGGGGGTGGGGGGAGGGATTACTTTTAGGCTTAAAAATTTAAAAGTAGTTATCCAAATCACAAACATCAAGGTTTGCCGAAATTTAACGAATATGTCATTTAATCAAACCTAATGAAAATAGTTATTTTGCGTTCTATTATTATCACAATAGGCTAAAGAAGAATTTTTGAAAACGTTTGGAAAATACTAAGTTACAACAATATTAAATATACTTAACAACTTGAAAGTGTTTTATACTTTTTATCATAAGTTAGTGGTTCGGAAAAGTTGCATCTATTTTAAATTTAAAGAATGAAACGTATGTTTAAAATAAAAGAATCGCAAAAAATATACAGGGTGCAATATGTTATCTATCGCCGACCTTTAATTTCTCAACCCATGGTCGTAGATATATAGTTCCGATTACAAAACGTTTGAAATGAAGTAAATATTCATGTTGGGGCATTGTTTAAAGAAAAAAAATCAATTTTTTTAAAAATTAAGAAATCTAACTTTTTAAATTGTCCCCCAATCCCTATAGTTATATTTAGTAAAAGTTTACACATATCATAACAGATAGAACTCAGAAGTTTGACTTATGTATTACAAAAATTGACACAGTTATTAAATTTCAAATTTTGAGATTTTTGCACATGATTTTGTCTTTTACTAAGGGATCAGTTAAAAAATGAATTAAACTAATTCGAGATTGAAATCAGGGCGCAATGTCCGTTTTACGGCGAAACCACCTTTAGAAGGTATCGCCAAATTGGGGTATCACCAAAGAGGGTTATTTCATCTAAAAATTTGAGCTGACTTTTAGGGGTCGTGTACAAAGCGAAGAATGAAATATTGAAATTAAACAGAAAAATAAATATCAATTTATCATCATATCAGAAACGGGTCTACTATAAAAAATGAATACATCAAACGCCGGAATCTACTAGAGATACTGCTCAAAGTATTATTCATTGGTGGCAATGCACAATTAAATGCATAAAAGTACTGAGTCCTGGACACGTTGGAGCATAGCATGTGTAACTGTGCGACAAGAAAGGATGATGCATCAACCAGAGAAGTAGGTTCAGTCACATACACATAGTTGCCAACCTTTCTATTTTTTTCATACCAATTTGTTTTGTTTAATCATACAATTTCTGAAATTTAAGAAAGCGAAAAATTTTATAAGATTTTACTGGTATTCAAAAAATCGGGAGATTGGCAACTATGCATAGACCTGTGCCTTGATGTAACCACAGAAGTAGAAGTCCATGGGAGTCAAGTCCGGCGAACACTCTACTGGACCACCATATCCAATGATCTGTTGGCCGAATTCGGTGGCCAGATACGCACGGACGTTTGATGCTTTATGCGTAGAGGCCCCATCATGTTGAAACCACACCCGGCATGCATGTCGGAGAGGCAGCTCTTCATACCAGACACGTACCGTGTTTTGTAGCAAGTGCAGGTAATGATCGCCCGTTAAGGTCCCATCGTAGAAGATTGGTCCAACAATCTGGGTTTCCCTATAAGACTCCTATAACAGGAGTTCTAGGTTTCCCATATACCGCACCACACGTTCGTTGACCATCGTACCTGGTGTCGTACTGTGCGGGCGATGTGGGGCGATCGCCCCCCCCCCCCCTCAAATTTGTTTTTACTCACCTGTTTTTTTAATATATCATTGTTATAATGAAAAGAAATTACAGTTTTTTTTTTTTTTCATGGATGTCTTTTGCGAAATGTTTAAGAAAGATAACATGAAAGAGTAAAAATATGTCATTCTTTTTTCCAATTGTGAGTATCATAGTGAGGTATTTTCAGAGCCTAATGGATTACTGAAAGATCCATCAATCAAAAATAACCCTCCTAAACAACTGCTTCCGCCCCAATGAAGTAAACCCTTTTTCCTTCCTTAGAAAAATCATCTCCGGGAACATACAGGGGAGTGTAAAATGGGTTACACACAAGAAGCCAGATTAGTTAAAAGAATTTTTGTATTGATATTTTCTTTTCTTAATACTATGTGCTTAATATTACCCTTGCCCTCTTCCAGCTAAGCTTTTTTGAGGGGGACAGGTTTACTTTCTGAGACAAGATCCAAATACAGTAAAACCCGTGAAAACGTAACCAGTCTGTAACAGCATTCTGCCTTAAACACAAATGTTTCATGATCCTAACGAATAGAATACCATAGGAGTATACCTGCTAAAATACAGATTTTTTTGCGGTCCCTAATGATTCCGTTTTCACAATTTTTACTGTCATGTTTAATAAGCAATGTAAAGATAAAAACACAGTCACATAGATTAAGTTTGCAGCTATATAGACTATATAGATGATGAGTATGAAGCTCGTTTCACAGCATTATAAAGGAGCTTTCCTAGTTTGTGAAAAATCACAGCAGCAAAGCAATGTGCTGCTCCCGTTTCTCAGTATCTTTTATATTGTATTTTGCACTGAAAAAGTAAGCCTTGAATTTTTTATACATTTTCGCATTTTCGTTTTAGTTATTTTTCATTGTTTATACACATCACAACACTACAGTTTTTGTATTTATCCGTTTTTAATTGATATTTTAAGTCTTAAATACTGTCATTGCGTGCGCCAATGTAACTACAGTAAAACCTGATAAGACGGAATTACTAGGAACAAAAAAAAATTCCATCGTAAACAGGTTTTCGTCTTATCAGTAATAGTCAGTGTTGAATTCAGGGGGTGGCCTGGGGGGGGGACATCCCCCCCAGAAGATTTGAGATTTTATGCTTTCAATGGTCAAAAAGTGGAATTCACCTAACCGGAACTCTATAATGTTCCCCTCCCGGAGCCACAGAGTGACTGAATTCAACACTGGTTATAGTTACATGCCGGAACATGCCTTTTGCCGGAACCATGAAATATTTCCGTTTAGGGCAGGATCCCCTTATACACAATTTCTGTTTTCGCAGATTTTATTGTATTTCGAGAAATTATTAGCTTTATGGAATTAACTTCAGCATACATTTTCTACTTTTGACGAACAAAAATTTTTTCATAAAAAGGAATTCTAATGGTAATAAAATAGCTGTGATATTGTAAAACATGTGAAAACAGGATCGTTAGGAACTGAAAAAAAATTCCATTTTTGGCAGGTTTCTATTTTAGCTGGTACAATTGAATGCAATTCCTGTTGCCGGGATTCTGAAATTTTTCCGTTTAAGATAGGATTTTGTCAGAGACAGGTGACCCTTCACAAATTACCCTATAAATATTACGGAAAATGTTTTAAAAATTAAGGTTATCTTAATTCTCGCTTTGAAATATTTGGAAAAAACTATTACCTCACCAAAGTCCGCAGCATTATCGAATGGTAATAAAATACAATAAAACTTTCTAAGACGGAAAAGCTAGAGACTAAAGAAAAATTCCGTTTTAACCAGGTTTCCGTCTTAATACGTATAATTGTTTAATATTCCTTCCGGCATGTGAAAGTTGAACCTGTATTTTATGGAATCCTCACTTAAACGGAAATATTTCACGGTCCCGACGGAAGGAATACGATAACAATATACCTGCTAAGACGAAAACTTGTCAAAAACGGATTTTTCCTGTTTTACTCGAAAATTTTTATCAATTACTTTTGAACTACAATTGAAAAAATATGTATAATCATTGAAATTTACGAAAAATAAAAATTAAATATATGTTTTGAAGCATATAAGTATAGTTTTAACTACGAAATTTTGCATGTTTAAATGCATAATGAAAAGTAAAAGAAAAAATTGGTAATTTATATTTCTATAGACCAGAATTGTTTGCTGTTATTTAAAATTATTTACAGTTATTTAAATGAATAATCTACTAATTTTCACAGAGAAATAAATTAAAGTTCGTGATTTAAATCTATAATTATTATTTTAATTTTAATTTATTATACAAATATTTTAAATATTTCGTGATTTTTTTTTTAATATTCTGTTAAATTTTTAATATGATTTTTTAAAATCTTGGATTCTTGGTTTTGTCTTTACTGCCTATACGTAATTACTATTTTTAACAATTCAATATCTTCTTAGAACTTATTTTTAAGTACATGGACAGTTATTCTAATTATAAACGAAAGAATCCAAGATTTAAAAAATTCAAAATTAAAAAAATTAGTTGTTTAAAATACGATATATTTCGAAGTACTATTTTGATTGAAATACTATTAAACCTAACAGAAAATTTAAATTTAACAAATAATTAAAGCAGCGTGTTATAATTTTATGTAACGTGTTTTAATTTATTTCACTGTGAAAAATATTTATTTATGTAAATAATAGTGAATAAATTTTAAAACAAGCAAAATTTTGCGATCTATAGGAGTACCAAATGCCTTTTTTTTTTTGTTTAATTAATTATTTATTTATTTTGACTTTACTTTTCAATAAACATATAAACATGCAAAATTTCATTCTCTAAATGGTATCTATATAATTAAACTGTATTATAAAAACATATTAAACAACAAAAAAGAATTTTAATTGCTAAAAATAATTATTACGTAGACAGTTATTCTAATTACAAAATAAAGAATCCGAGAATTTAAAAAATCATCTTAAAAATATAAAAGCATATTTTTAATAAGTCATGAAATTTTTTAAATGTTTGGATAATAATTAAAAAAATTAAATAGCCTGTTATACAGTTATATATTTTAATTTATTTCAATGTGAAAAGTAGTAGATTATTCATTTAAATAACTGTAAACAATTTACAATAACATCAAAAATTTCTGGTCTATAGAAATATAAATTGTCTATATATATATATATATATATATATATTTGTAGGATTTCAGTTTGAACACTTCACTTCATCAAATGAACTAACTACCATTATTATCCATGGTTAGACATGCGCGAGTTGTAAATAGTTTGAATCGCGAGATTTGGCTGTTCTAATTTTTATTATGAAGCGAGATATAAAAGGAATATAGCCGGTAAAGGTATTATTAGGCCTCGCCGGATTATTGTAAGCTAAATTGTTGTTATATAGTTTTTGCCAAAAGTGTATTAGTTGAAATTAAAGTTAGTATTCTGTTGTTCATCGATTATTTGTCATATTGGTTCAGTAAAGTGACTATTTATACATAATCTTCTCACATTTTGGGGGTTCGGATGCCGGGATTATTAAAAGTAAAAGCCACTAGTAGTGAATTGGAAACCAAACGTAAAATGTTATAAAACGCCAGTATCAAAAGTTGGGTTACGAATTAGCAAGGTGAAACCGTAATCGTATCACTTCAAGTACAATTTTTGAAAGATGGGAACTCTAAATAAAGCTAAGAGAATTGATCTAATAAACCTCTGCGAAGAATGCGGAATTGAAGCACCAGAAAAACCGACAATACCTGTCCTAATAAAGCTGATCAAGAGTTGGGAGAGTTACGAAGAAGATTTTATAAGAGATCGATTGGAAGTAGTGATAGCAAGTAGAAAAGAGATTGAAGAGAAGAAATTACAAGCAGAGATTGAAGAGAAGAAATTACAAGCAGAGATTGAAGAGAAGAAATTACAAGCAGAGATTGAAGAGAAGAAATTACAAGCAGAGATTGAAAAGAAGAAATTACAAGCAGAGATTGAAGAGAAGAAATTGAAAATGGAAATGGAAGAGAGAAAATGGAAAATAGAGTCGGAGCAAAATTTTGAAATTCAGAAATTGCAGATACAAGAAAATTCAAGAGAACACATTGAGGAAAACCCAAGGACAAATCCAGGTAAGCAATTTGAATTGCTTAGATTATTAACAAAATACGATAGCTCGAATGATATTAGTTTATATTTATCTATGTACGAAAGGCAAATGGCGCAAACGGGTATTGTTAAAAAAAGAATGGGTAAATTATTTAATTAATCTAATGCCGTTAGATGTGATAAATATAATAACAAGAGAAAACGAACCTGAAATTCACGATTACGATTACATAAAAAATATACTACTAAAACGCTACAAGCTATCACCAGAGGAGTTTAGGCTGAAATTTTTCTCATCTAAAAAGGAGCCATCAGCCAATTGGCGAGATTTCGCTTATCAGATAAAGCTGTATTTTCAACAATAGATTGAAGGTCTTCAAATAAATAATTTTGAAGATTTAGCAGAATTAATTGTTGTTAATCAAATCAGGCATAATTTACCTACGAAAACAAAGACACATTTCATAGAGGAATTATTAGTAATAAAGAAAATTGATGACTTAGTTAATAAATTGGATATTTACGAAACGGCACGAAGGGTTTGCAATAAACAAACAGTTAGGAATACAACCGGACATTTTGAGGACAGAAGATCGCGAGTGGCTGATTACGCCAATTTGAAAAGACGCCAAATTGACAATAGACACAATATGAATTATGGAAGCAAAGAGTCGCATATAATCTGTTTTGCGTGTGGCAACCCTGGTCACGTGAGTGCGAAATGTTCCATGGCAAGTAATACAGAACGAGAATATTCAAATTTTTACCCGCAACGTAATCAAAATTGGCGAGAAACAAAATACCAAAATGAGACCCAAAACACGCAAAGAAAAATAGTTAATATGGGCATGTTAAATGGGAAAAAGGGAAGAATTTTAGATATTCACGGAATAAATACAAACGTAATAATCGATACAGGGAGTGATATTTCAATCGCCAATTCAAGATATCATACTGCAATAAACGCGCCAAAATTAACAAGCGACAATATATCTATATCGGGCATAGGTAGAAAGGAAATTAAACCAACGGGTTTTTTCTGGCATAAAGTATATGTAGACAATATAGAAATACAGGATAAATTTTAAGTGGTACAAGAGACTGACTATGATTTAATAATAGGTAGGAAAGCAGTAGAAGGCTTGACGTTAAAAGTAGTGGAAGATGTTGTTAGAATAATAAGTGACAAAACAGTACAAGTAGGATACATTAAAATTAATGAAGCTCCGTACAAAACTGATGAAGTAGCCACATCAAGTATAAACAACGATAATCGAGGTTGGGAAGATATGGTTAATATTGACTAACGTAAACGACGAGGTGGATTTGACTCATATTACAAATTCAGGAAACAGAGAAAAAATAAGAGAATTAATAAAATCATATAAGCCGAATAAAACGAAAGATACAGGGTTAAAGATGAAAATACTACTGGCAGATGAAAAACCTATCTGCGAACGGCCAAGGAGATTCCCTCTAGTTGAGCAGGAAATCATCAGTAAGCAAATACAACAGTGGTTGGAAGATGGAATCATTAGACAAAGTTACTCGGATTTTACATCTCCTGTAGTCCTGAGTAAGAAAAAGGATGGATCGCACCGGTTATGTATAGATTATCGGAAAATAAATCGAAAAATACTAAAAGATCGCTATCCACTACCGTTAATTGAGGATGTGATTGATAAATTGCAAAAAGGAAAAATGTTCACGGCATTAGATCTCAAAAACGGCTTTTTTCACGTTGAAATTGAAGAAAGCAGTTGTAAATATACAACTTTTGTAACGCATGAAGGAGAATATGAATTTTTGCGTTGTCCGTTCGGATTGTGCATATCGGGGAATCAATTCCAAAGGTATATAAACACGGTATTTCAAAATTTACTGCGAGAAGGCGTTATTATTGTATATATGGATGATTTTGTGATTCCCTCAGATGATGAAGAAGACGGAATGAGGAAGCTGCAACGGGTATTAGAAGTAGCATCAGCATATGGTTTAGAAATTAACTTCAAAAAATGCCAATTTCTTAAACAGAAAATAGAATTTTTGGGTTATATAATTGAAAATGGAACAATAAAACCATCCGAATCGAAAACGAGAGCTGTCCAAAATTTTCCTAAGCCAACTACAACAAAACAATTACAACCCTTTTTAGGTTTAACAGGATATTTTAGAAAGTTTATCCCGAATTATGCCAAAATATCCAAGCCTCTAAGTGATTTATTAAGGAAAGGAAATTGTTTCAAATTTCAAAGAGAACAGCTCGAGGCATTCAATGAGTTAAAAAGAACATTGTCAACGAAACCAGTTCTTCAACTACATAAACAAGGAGCCACACTTGAGCTTCATACTGACGCAAGCAGCCAAGGTTTTGGCGCAGTGTTATAACAGAAAGGAGATGATGGAAAATTTCACCCGTTGCAATACATGAGCAAGAAAACTTCGCCACAACAGGAGAAATATTCAAGTTATGAACTTGAAGTATTAGCCCTAATAGAAGCTCTAAAAAAATTCAGAAATTACCTAATGGGAAATAAATTCAAGATTGTAACCGACTGCGAAGCCTTCCAGAAGACATTAAATAAAAAAAAAATTTAACACCTAAAGTAGCAAGATAGGCATTACTCATCGAAGAATATGACTACGAGATAGAACATAGACCAGCAACAAGAATGAAACATGTAGACGCATTAAGCCGAAATGTGCCGATAACGAAATCGGTATTAATTATAACTAGATCGCAAGGAGAAATAACGAAAAGGATTGCAATAGCGCAAAGATTAGATGAATCCATACAAACTATCAAGTCACTAGTCGGAAGTGGTTCGTCCGATAATTACTTAATAAAAGATGACATATTGTACAGATTCGAGAATGGAAAAGAAATGTTGGTTGTGCCGGAAGAGATGCAACGAGAAATTATACGAAAAATTCACGAAAGAGGACACTTTGCTGTATCTAAGACGGAAGATATAGTGAAGCAAGATTTTTACATAGCTGGATTAAGGAAGAAAGTAGAAACGGTAATCGCAAACTGTGTTGATTGTATCTTGTATAATAGGAAGCAGGGAAAAGCTGAAGGTTTTCTAAACCCTATACCAAAAGGCGACAAACCATTAGAAACTTATCACATTGACCACATAGGTCCATTATCTCTCACAAATAAAAAATATCAATATATTTTCACCGTTGTAGATGCATTTACTAAGTTCGCATGGTTTTATCCAGTGAAATCAAAGTCGGCCAAAGAAGTAATAAACAAATTGGAACTACAGCAAGCAACTTTCGGGAACCCGACTAGAGTTATAACCGATAAAGGAGAAGCTTTTACTGAAAGCGAGTTCAAGGAATAATGTACAAAACAAGGAATTGAGCATGTAAAGATAACAACTGGGATGCCAAGAGGAAATGGACAGGTGGAAAGAATACACAGAGTGATGATATCCGTTCTGTCAAAATTGTCTAGCGATGACGAATCCAAATGGCATAATTATGTACCAAAATTACAAAGAATTATCAACAGCACAATAACGCGAAGCACCAAGTATAGTCCCTTTGAATTAATGACAGGAGTTAAAATGAAGGACAGTGACATGCAAGACATCAAGAAGGTTTTGGAAGAAGAATATACTGAAAGCATCATGGAAGAGCGCGAAGCCATGAGAGAAGAAGCAAAGAAAAATATACTCAAAATACAAGAAGAAAACAAGGTGCAGTTTGATAAGAAAAGAAAACAGCCACGAAGATACAAAGTAGGGGATATCGTCGCTATAAAGAGGACGCAATTTGACAATGCTATAAAACTTAAAGAAAAATATTTAGGACCATATGAGATAACAGCAACCAAGAATAATGATCGGTATGAAGTGCAAAAAGTAGGAAATCATGAAGGTCCAGGAAAGACGTCAACCGGAGCCGAATACATGAAGCCGTGGTCTACAGGTTAAACTCCTCGATAAGCCAAGATGCTGATGTCGAGACGCCATTACGTCAGGATGACCGATTTGTAGGATTTCAGTTTGAACACTTCACTTCATCAAATGAACTAACTACTATTATTATCCATGGTTAGACATGCGCGAGTTGTAAATAGTTTGAATCGCGAGATTTGGCTAAGAGCCAGTGTTCTAATTTTTATTATGAAGCGAGATATAAAAGGAATATAGCCGGTAAATGTAATATTAGGCCTCGCCGGATTATTGTAAGCTAAATTGTTGTTATATAGTTTTTGCCAAAAGTGTATTAGTTGAAATTAAAGTTAGTATTCTGTTGTTCATCGATTATTTTTCATATTGGTTCAGTAAAGTGACTATTTATACATAATCTTCTCACATATATATATATATAATTTTCCATTAAATATTTAGACATGCAGACTTTCATAGTTGCAACTGTATTTATACGATACAAAACATATATTTAATTTATATTTTTCGTAAATTTCAATGATTATACATATTTTTTCAATTGTAATTCAAAAGTAATTGATAAAAATTTTCGCTGCGAAAAATAAGCCTTAACTGGAATTCGAACACAAACATCTCGATTCCAGCGCGCTACCTATCAGGCGACGAAGCCGCTTGCCAAAGGGAAAAAATTATCCCATTATAAACTGTGACATAAACTTTGAGACCTTTTTTTCTCAAGACCCCCTGGTTATTGCGCTTTATGGCTTTCATATACGAGGTAGAGTCAATAAATTCCCGGAATGATCGCCTACATTCACGCAGGTGTTTGTTGGAGGGGAAATATCTTTTTTGGAGGTTGGCAGCACTGATAAGGAAAACACACAGGCATCTGGAATTCATTTCCGGTACTGTTGGCGTTAGCTGCAGATCATGCATGACAAAGCGAATTTTTCATTCGTCGGATTTTGAAATGTCGTTTTTTGAGCAGCGTGCAAACATCAAATTCTGCGTTTTGCTCGAAAAATCATCTTCTGAGATGCTCGAGATGCTGAAGAAAGCATACGGAAACGATGTCATGAAAACAAATGGCTGTGTACGAGTGGCATAAACGTTTTCGTAAAGGTCAGCAAAAACATCACCAAGGAAGGAAAAATTTCGCTTGGACAAAAGCCGAGGGAAAATTATGTTCGAGGTGCTTTTTGATTACGAGGGCGTCATTCACTACGAATTTATTCCTGAAGGCCAAACTGTCAATAAAGAACTTTACCTGGAGATCCTTAAAGACTACGAGATGGAATCAGATGAAAACAACCTGAAAAATGGACAACAAATGAAAGGTTTCTTTTACACAACAATGCTCCACCACATCACGCTCTGATTGTGAAAAATTACCTTGCCAGACACAGTGTTACCACTCTGGAACACCCTCCTTATTCTCCCGACCTAGCACCAGCGGATTTTTACCTGTTTCCACGGCTAAAAATGAAATTGGAGGGACAGCGTTTTTTGGATTTAGATGAGGTGATCGAAAATGCGACGAAGCTACTGAAGGACGTCTCAAAAAATGGATTCAAGGAGTGTTTTGAACAGTTATACGAACGCTGGAAGAAGTGTGTTTATGCAGGCGAAAAGTACTTTGAAGACCAATAAGGTAAAATTATTGTTCTATTTTTTAATAATTTGTAATTGACCTATTCCGGGAACTTTTTTACCCTACCTCATATTTATATACTAACTATACTCTATCGATTCACAATCTTTCACCGCATTCTGTAACCCCAACCTCGGAACCTTTTTCTGTCAGTACTAAGCTGTCCGTGTCTTTAATGGTTAAAAGCGTTTGCCTATCTATCAAAGTGCGTGCTGTGCCGCAGCCCTACATGCTTTGCACTAATCTAATGCTTCAGTAAAAAAATATTTAAAAACGTAACATACAATTTTTAGTTTTATTATTTTTTAGTTGTTGTTCTGTGTATATTATCAAAAGCAACAAACTTTTTCGTTTCTCTCATTATTTCCCCTAAGAAGTGCAATTTATTTCAATCCACAGTAACTGCCTTATACATGTTACTGTTTAAAAAAGAAAATCTAATTTATTTTCCGATAAAGAATGACTTCCAACTTTACTAGAAGTCTGAATTTACTAAAGTAATTGAAAAACCTGCATGGAGGTGAATTATGTGTGAAGCAATTTAATGCTTCTGGTGAATTTCATCAAAATCAAGAATTTTTTTTTGTATTTTCAAATTATTTTTCCATAGAAATAAAATCTATTTCACTGAGTAATATCTTGTGTTTACTATTTCACAAGAAAGCCTATTTCCTGATTGTTGAATTAAATGTAATATCGTAAACACAATGGAAAACTACAGAATGTAAAAAACTCGTTTTTCATTTGTGCAGTTTTAGTTTTTTTTTTAATTATTATTATTTGGTGAATAGCAAAATATTTCGCATATAATGTTTTTCTCTGAAAGCCTATAAACAACCTTGACAAAGTATCAAAAATGATCTTACATTTTACTTTGAAACTTTTTTTTAAGTATATATCTACACGTTTGACAACTCTAAGTCATAGTACCAATTTTTTTTTTCTTTTTTTTTTTTTTTTTTTTTTTTTTAATGGAAAATGAATTTTTCAATTAAAAAATTTACAAATCCATCATGTAGATAGATTATTTGAAATTATGTTTAGTAACTAAGTCAAAATCTACACTAAAGGTTTATCATAAACATTGTTAAATAAAACTATGTAGAAAATTGTATTCACCTCTATTTTTTAGTGATAGAGTAACGATTGTTTTCTGTTACCGGAAAAATAGCCCTAGATGTATGATAAAAGGACTCCGATTATGAAAAAGAAATCTGATCTTTTTGTTTTAGTGACGGGGTAGATATTTTTACCAAAAAGTATAGGACACTTCAATCAGGATAGAGTCCCCAATTTTATTGTATATTTATTAACGGTAGTTGAATCGGGATTTTTTATAACATAAATTTATCCACAAGCAATTACTTAAAATTTTGAATGAAATGTGTTATTTTATTTACAATACAATCATACTTTAAAAAAAAATTATATCAGGATGGTTTATTTTCATTTTAAAAGATATAGTTTGGTACCACTTCATTAGAACGGAAAGGAACCTCAATCATGGGAACAGTTGCATGCAGCCCGACTATGAAGTAGGAACAAAAAAAAAAAAAAAAAAAAAAAAAAAAACAAGAACGAAAAATCATGCGTCGAGCATAGATTATGTAACACTTTCCAATGCTTCCAAAATAATTTTACAAATCATTACCGTTTAATAAGCTGAAAGATAACATCTAAGTAAACAATTTGGAAAACGCATACCATATTTAAAAACGTCATTTCAGGAATTTCCAACATATACAATATTCGGAAAATTATCCGAATACTTTTATTCAGCCCTGTATATGATCTATAGATTTGTATATATACTACATAGGATGCTAAATTTAAGTTTAGTTAGGAAACGCGTAGCACAGTTTAAAATTCTACTCCTGGAGTTTCTGTCAATAAACGGAAATGTGTTCGCGAACTTTTGTGCTGCCCTGTATATGAAGTACAGAATTTATACACACCAAGTAATAGACAAAAAGTGAGTTAAATTTAAAATCGCGTTCAGCAACTTAAAACGCACTTCCAGGAATTATTGTTAACAGACAGTAGAGAATTCTTTTGTGTGTCCCTGTAAATGAACGATGGCTGCTATACACACAATATTCTGTAGTAAGCCTTTTGTAATGCACGTTAGTGATATATATAAATTTCAATGAGTTTAAAATAGTGAAAGATTATTTAATTAAACCGCAAACGATTTTTCTCCATAGACGTAATGTAACGGAATTCTTTTGACTGTCCCTGTAAAGTAACTATAAGTGCTATGCACACCCTATTCCATATTAAGCTTCTTGTAATACACCTTAGTGATATATATCAATTACAATTTCTTTGAAATTGTGTAACATCATTAAAATAAACCGCAAATGATTTTTCCCCATAGACCGTAACGGAATTCTTTTGAGTGTCCCTGTAAAAAAACTATAAGTGCTACACACTTCAGTTGAAATAGGGAACATGCTATAGATAACGACAATAACATATAAAAAATGCAGGGCAATCCGAGCATATTTACGGGAGTTAGAGCACGGACAGACAAACCGAAGTCATAAACACTGCTCAAATAGGTTAGAAAGTGTTAAAAATTGCAGAGATTTTGGCAACTGCAAGTATCAGTATTATGACTCATCTGAAGATTTTGTATACGCGCCAGTTGAGGGGGAGGTCTAGAAAATATATCTTTTAAAACAAACATTGAAAATTATTTATTAATCATAAGGCAGTTTTTTTTTCCTTTAAACACTTTCTTTTGAAAATGTTTGTGTCTTTGGTTCGTCTGTCTGTCTTTCTGATCGCCTGTCTGTCTTCTCGCGCTCTAACATTCCTAAATATACTTAGATTCCACGAAATTTATAACTGTTTTTGAGGTTTATTATTGCATGTTCGCTATTTAAAAATGTAATTGTATAGCATTGTTTCGTTCGTTTACAGAGGCACTCAAAGAATTCAGATGCATTATGATCTATTGATGATAATTGTTTAAAATGCATTTTAATGTTATTACACTACTTCAAACATTACGAAATTGATATGCATTATTGATATGCTCGACAACATGCCCTTATAAAAAATGATGTGTATAACAACTATTTTTCATTTACAGGGACGCACAAGCGAACAACGAACTAGATTGCATTACTGTTATTAGATAGCAATTTTTACAAGTGCACTTTATGGCATTCATATATGCTATTCAGGTGCGCGATAACTTCTAAATGTACAGAAAAGAAGACACTTAAAATTTAATGTTCTTTTACAGGGTCGCACAAAATAATTCAAATACATTATTGTCTGCGAGCGATAATTGTAGGAAGTGCATTTTCAGCTGTATTACGCGTTTTCAACTAAATTTAGTAATATGTGGTGTGCATAAATTGTATATATTATATCAAGAGCTGCCGAAAAGAATTCGCATTAATTATCTTCTATCAATGGGAATTGCTGAAAGTGTGTCTCCACTTGTGTTACCGTTTTTTATCTGTACTAAATTGTACTGTACTATGTGGTGTGAGTATAATATAAATAAACTTATAAACTGGATTGAACAAAGTGTTATGCTTACATTGATGCCTATGGATTGTAATTGACGGGGAAGCATTTTCATTTATGTTATACGTTTGTGTTAAATGTAGGCTGAATTAAATCGTTAGTACGCTGTGTGATGCGTCAGAAAATCTATAAATCATATAGAGAGCTGCACAAAAGAATTCGAATACATTAACATCCGGGGGCGATAATTTCTGAAAATGGGTTTTCAACTATGCTATGTGTTTTCTGAACTGTCTATCCCTTTTAATCATATAAAAATATTAAGTTCCACAACATTAGACAGTTAGTGTTGGAAAGTGTTTCATAATCTGTGTCATGCAAGAATTTTCTTTCTTGTTATTTATTAAAAGAAAGCAGCATGAAAATAGAATGGGAGATTTCCGCGCGTTATTTTACCTTCAAAGAATTCTATTCAGCAAAGAGTAAAATATTCGACAAACCCTTTTATTTTTTTAATACAAGTATGTAAGAAAACAAGTGATTTTAACAGTATAAAAGTAGATTTAAGGCTGTTGGTCAGTCAACTCCCCAATTCCCCTCGCTAATGTTAGACCTATGGACGTGGAATGCATTTGTATATTTAAAATATCGCCTCATGAAATTAATATTTTAACTTCTTTTTTTCTGTGTACTCTTCTTAAAGAATGTTTCTTTTTTTTCCTTCGTTGTCAAAATATTTGTAAAATATATACTTAATTTTATTTGAAATGTTAAAATGTTACTCACAGCTTGTC
The DNA here is from genome assembly GCA_963931845.1 of Maratus michaelseni. Lineage (NCBI taxonomy): Eukaryota > Metazoa > Arthropoda > Arachnida > Araneae > Salticidae > Maratus > Maratus michaelseni. Next base: position 361,734,512 of record OZ007586.1, on the reverse strand, counting down.
AGCTTTTAACACTTTAAATATTAAACTAAGCATATATTTAAAAAATATTTTAACAACTAAGAAAAAAAGAAGACATATTTTAAGTAAAGTAGAAAGAAAAAATAATTTACAAATATTAATATTCTGAGAAGATATTTTAAATATACGAATGCCTTCTATCATTGCCACCTAGATAAGTGGCACTCTAGGTGGCAATGCTTCTATGCCCATAGATTTAAAATTAGCTAGGGAAACTGGGGAGTTGACTGTTCAACAGCCTTCATCATGTATGAGGGAAAATGATATGCTCTACGCGAAGTGCTTTTAAACACTGAAAAAATAAAAGTATCCATTTTATTAACTGATAACTATTGAAATACTTCGCTGTACCCTTTTAAATAAAAGTAAAAGATCTTTTTGAACATGTCAAACATAGTTCTGAAAGGAGTGATCAATAAAGTGAAGTATGATCTCTATAATAAACGATCAATGAAAAATTGAGTTTTCTGATATTTATGTAGGTCATCACGTGATAAGATGCTTATTTTTTACATGAAATTCGTGTATACGAATTGAGGTAATCCTATAACAGGGATATGTTCGCACGCATAATCAAGAAAATGCTTATAACTATCTGAAGCATTACCAAAATGCAAGCATTTTTTTATCTCTCTCTAGGCACAAAATTCTCTCCCTCAGGAGACAAAAATCTGAAAATAAATAGAATTTTAAATGGTTCGTTGACCACAGAATGAATATTCTTTTCTTTTTCTTCTTTCTTTTTTTTACAAATACAAAATCAAAGCATAGACTGTAAATGTTCGGCTACTTTATATTCTATTTATATCCCAGGTTCCGAACCAAAGATTAACGGCCCTGTTAAGTTCTTTGGTAAGTTAATGGTCCCAGTTTGTTCTACACAAAAAGGGCGCTTCTCTGTAATTTAAGTTTGAAAGAAACTAAAATTTAAATTTGTTTTATTTTTTTGCTTTACCATTTAGTTTAAATTTGTTATTTTTCAAATAAACTCTTAAAGACTGCTTAAGTTTTTTATGGGACTATATTATTAAGTTTATCGCTTGATTTGGTTAAAGAAATTCGCATTTAGGGGGTGGTAAACTAACAATTACCAATTCACGTTTATGGGATCACTATTGGCTAATGTCAATTGTCTAACCTCATTATTGCTGCAAAGTATCTAATGCCTAAACTGTTATTTTTAGAGGTATAGTTTCAGTTGCAACAGCGTTACAAATATTGCTCTTCATCATATCAAAATCCAATTACGTTAAAATAGTTATTTCTATAAAAGTTACGAAATTTAAATTTTTATACTGTCCCTGCATCCTATAGGTTATATTTAATAAAACTTTCTCCATGCTCTAGCAAGTAATACAATTAAAATTTTATTTTTGTACAACCAAAACTTATCGAGTTGGGATACTTTCAATTTTATGAATTTTCGGCGTTTTCTGGCACTAAAAACTAAACACATTTTTAGTGCCAGTTTTTAAAAATTACTTTTTTACCGCCGGTCTGCAACAAGTGCGACCGCCGGCTATTTGTAAAATGTTCCTGGTGTCAATTTCCATTGTGTTTTGCACACTTCTATATAGAAGACCACAACCACCAGTGAACACTACAAATGTCACATCAACAAACACACACACTGCACACAAAACAATACATTTACAGCCATTAACTTCTTTTCATTTTTTCCCACTTCTTTTTATTTCTTGCATACTTAATTTCCAAACATATGTAACATAATTAAGTTAACAGGAAGCCATTTTACAACAAAAATTATAAATTTAACGATATGACAAATGTAACAGCATAAATACATTGTAATAAATAAATAAACAAACAAACTAATTGTGTGCCATAAATTGTCGGATATCTCGGAAACGGCTCATTTCCGACGGGTTGTTCCATTTATTTTTTTTGTACCCATGACGATATATTTCCAGCGATACCACTCTCGTCAAAATCGGCGACTAACACTTCTTGTAGTTCCCTAGTCAGTGGAGTTGCTAAATGATAGTCATTTGAGAGTAATAATGAGACGAATTAAATATATCGCATTCCAGTTCATTGTAGTGACTACGACACTTGTGACCGTTTCTGACATCGAGGAGACGTCATATCGACTGGTTGTACTGTTAGAGTAGTACTTATTTGCTACACCTGTCGTTTATATCATTTCCTTTTGAGTACTCACAATTAAATTTTGTGTTCTAAAATTAGCATTTTGTGTTTGTTACTTAATTTTGGGGCACCAGTGTGTATTATTCATCAACTTTAAAATAAGAAAACAGAATTGCATCTTACGGTGTAAAAAATTCGAATAGTCTGCGTGGTATAAAAATCTAATTTCATTATCCTCAAAATCATATTATGTTTCAAGTTCGAGAGAAACTTGTAATATTTCAGTAAAAGGCTCAGATAAAATTTTCCAGCTGTTATTTATTTATGGAATTTGCGCATGAAATGATGTAAAAATGGTCTGTCTTTATGTGCTATATATAGATTGAAAATTCTGCTCAACTAAGTGCTTGAGGAAAGCTTAATTAATTAATACAGAAAACAGCTGTTAGCTTTTATATTGTCGTCAAAGCATAATGATTCAAATGCAATAATTTTAATGATAAAATACGTAATATCACAACTCTTATATAAAGGACAAATGAAGAATCTTATACTTATTTACTTTATTTTAAAAAGAAATTAGCCAAAACTTTCACATTAAACATTTTAGCGAAGAATGGGAAAGGTTGACGTCATGGAAAGCTCGGCCCATCTTTATTTGTTATTTATGGTTTTAAAAACTTCTAATAGACAATATTACATCCTACTAACGCAAGTTATTGTCTATCTTAATTTCGAAGTTATACATTTTTTTTTTCTTTTGGGTTAAACATTTTTTATAGTGTTTTGTCATTAAAAAGTAAATGATGTTGATTTATTTTACGAGGCGTAAGAAACATTCTTAAGCCAAATATCTGAAATCAATTTCCTATAACCGAAGCGAATACCTTTAGCTAAATATCTGCTACTAATAACATTTCCATACTTAGTTTCAAAATTTTTGTTTCGCAAATGAAAATGGGCATAAGGGAGAGGAGGCTTTACCCATGTCATGTAAGGGAGGGCTTGACTCCTAATATAACATTTTCTTGTATTATATTTGGTATTATTTTAAACAGAAATGTCATTTCATCTATTTCATCGTATATGTAAGAAATGATAGATTTGCTTTTGTTCTTACCGTAAACTCATCAAAAGGAGGGAATATACTCCTAAAATTATTTTTAATCTTTGGTCGATCAGGTTTATAATGTTTATACGACAGATAGAATTATAACAGGTCAAATATTTACCAGTTTTAATAAAGAACTTTTAAATGTATGCTTGCTAGATAAAGTTTTACTAGAAAAACATAAATCAGAAGCACATTGTAAGCATAAGTTCGTGATGATAATTATTTTTCTTTATTAGGGATATTGGACTTCAAATAGAGCTATATATTAAGTATAAAATATCCCTTAATGGGTTAGATAATAAAACACAATCTCTCTTTTTTTATTATGTGCAGAGATAGTCGTTGAATTGAAATTTCTTATTCACAATAAAGTAAATCTGACTACGGAAGTTTTTATGTTAAACTCCATAGGAGTGGTGAAGAGAGGAGATTACTCATAAAGACAAAAATGTTTAAGTGGTATATTTAATATAGTTTCTCATATGTGTAGCAACAAGGAGGATGAGTATGTAATAGTTCAGTCAATATTCAGGGGGATGTCTCGATGAATTTTATATTCTAAAAATGCTAATATTTCTTCAATTAAAGAAATTTGATAAAAAGAATGTCTTGTTTCATTTCGCCCCCGATTTGCTACAGCAAATTTTTTATTTGTCTAAAAACTGAATATAAAACCACATTTGCTATGGAAAACATGATGCACCTACCAATTCTAATATTAGTTTGGAAAACTGGGCGAGTTGAATTAAGAATTTATTTCGATTTCATTTATTTCCGCATGAATAAAATCTTACTGGATTTAATTTAATTTAGCAATTTATTCTTAATGCGTTATTACTTTTTTCAATTTGAAATTGATAAATATTGATTCTTGACAAGCTACAATTTAGATTAATGTGATCTAAAACTAAATTGCTGCTATTTCGCTCTTGTTTTTTAGTGACAAAGTACTGACAAAATGTTATGCAACTATAAATAATGTAAAAAATCGTATTCTCTGAATTTTATTGCAAACCACGCTCTTTTTGTTTCTTTTTAATTTTGGTAATAATATATGTATGGTAAATAATGCTGTCAATTGTTTTTAATGAAACTAAAAATCTACCTTTTAAATAGTGGATCAACCCTCCCCAGTCCTAACTCCAGTGGGTGAACCCTCCTATAAGAAACGGATATGTTTAACTATAAAGCCAGTCTGTACTATTGGTAGAGCCAAGTTTCAAATTTCATTACATTATTAAACAAAAGTTAAAATAGGAAAATTTAAGCATTTTGTATTTTTAGAGATCATAACAGAAATATTTAATAAATGGTTTGCCCATGAACATATCTTGTTGTAAATAAAAATATTTTTTACGGAAAAAGTGCGTAGATATGCAGTAGTAAATTTATTTAAGGTAAAAATTTCAGTTGCCAAATCTAATCGATATGGTAAAAAAAAATGCATCAGGAAAGTCATTGGTAATTAATCTTTATTATCTTTCTTATAAATATGTATACATTAAAATGTATTTAACAAGACATTTTCAACAATATTGTTTAAATGAAGAAAATATTTTAAAAAATAGCTTAAAGATACAACTTGAACTATGTTAAATATAATTTTATATATTTATTTCAAGTGCCTTTAATACGTTTTCCTTTCCTTTTCTTTCAGTATATGTCAGTAGCGTGGAATAAAATGCCTTATATGGTTTATCAAGGCAAGAAATCTCCTGTTGAGCCTCTTCCAGTAGCACCAGAAAGAGATATTGAAAGCCAGAGTATCAAATCACCGTCCAGTGAAAGTTCGGATAAAGTTTCGAAAGACAAAGAGGAAAAATCCAAGAAAAATGATGAAAAAGATACTACAGATGCTGAAATGGAACAAGAAATCGAGGATCACGCAATACAAGCAGATGAAGATATAGATGATGAATTTAATTTGCCCGTTTCTTTAGCTGTTTTATTGCTTATTTCATATATGATGTTTGGTGCCCTTATTTTCACTTTTTGGGAGGAATGGACATTTTTCGAGTCTTTTTACTTTGTTTTTATTTCAATGAGTACCATCGGGTTTGGAGATTATGTTCCAGATCACCCCATGTACATGATGGCGGCCTTTATATACTTACTTTTTGGACTTGCGTTAACCTCTATGTGTATCAATGTAGTGCAAGAGAAGTTGTCAGCAACCTTTGAGATGGCCAAGTTAAGGATTGGGACTACAATAGGACTTGACGCAAATATACTGATGGAAGACGATATTTTACCTGAAAAGCCTGAAGGTGCTGAAGGTCGAAGACGAAGTAGCACAGTTAAATCGCGAAGAGGTTCTAAAGCAGCCCCACAAACATCACTCAGTCAAGATGATGCTGATGAGAATAAAAACGACGAGACTCAGCCAAAGGAAAATGGCTTAAAAGTTGATCATTTATCACCATAGCACATCCTTAGAACTGCATTTCTTTTAAAGAAAAAGAAAAATAAACATTTTTGTTTGTTTGACTTATGAGTCTTTGACTTTTAAAGTTCCTTAATAATTGTTAAATCAGTGGCTAACATATTTTAAAGTTGTAAGTTGCAATAGAGGCTTTGAAAGCTTTATGCCTTAAGACTGTGATAATAAGTAATGCAAATTCTTATGTTGCATTGCGGTCTAGCTTATGTACAATACATAAAATATTTAGAGGCTAAATCTCCATAAGCATAGAGGAATGTTTTTGTTGTTATTAAACGTGTGGTTTTTTTTAGCCTATTCTGCATTGCAATTTAGCAAGAACATTCTTAATTATTTTATTTTACTTATTTTTCGTTTGTACAAATGTATTTTAAGTTAATGCTGTACTTCTTCTACGTATACAATGTTATTTAGAGTTTCTAACTTTCTGTGATATGCTCTGGTGTGAATCCTTGGCAAAATACTATGAGCATTTCAAAACACTGATGTTTTCACTTATACTTGATCTCTTTCCTATTTTACTTTCTGTGAATGAGTTGTATTTTTAGAGTGTATTGTATTTTAGGGTGGATGTTATATGAAAATTCAAAAATTTACTTATAATAATTTTAAAATCAGTTTTCATCCAGAAATGTTTTTATAAACTGGTTTTAAAAAATCATACACAATGGTACTTTTCTTCTCATCTGTCATAAATAAGTAATATAAGTTTATATATTTCTAAACTTTTGAATTTTATATTTTTATTCAAATGACATTTTAAGATAATACTTTGAAGTATTTGAATAGATAATAAAATTAACAGAAGGCGTTGTTAATTTTACTTAAAATTGAATATATTTTCTAATTTTTAATGTAAAATGCTCTTTTTAAGAGTTTTATATTTTCTGTTTTATAACTGAATTATCGCACAAAAATATTCATTCACAGATACAGTTAATTTGAATGTGAGCTAAGCCAAACTGCCTTTTATTTAATGTAATCATCTACAAAAAAAAATAACAGCCACAAATTTGCCTTATATTGAGCTACACATTATTTTGTGGCTTGCAATTTTATACACTTTTGTGCAGCTTTTTGTGCATCACTGCAATTTTATATCATGATTAAGCATTTAAAAAATGTTATGTGTGTTTGCATAGTTTTTATAGAAATGTACAGAACTTTGGTTTCATGCATTACAATTGATTGTTCAGTTAACGGAGATTATGATTTCTGTTTATATATTTAAATATTTTTCAATTTTTATAAAAATATAGTTAAATTATGAAATTAATAATAACGCATCCTGGTTTTTAATGAAAATTGATTATGAAACGCATGATGACGATAACATATTGATAACAAATGTTGATCACTTCACGACGAAGTCTGCTTATGTGACTATGAAAGATCATCTTAAAAAATTACATTGACATAAATCAAAGAATCGCTTTACTAGTTTTTAATATACTGCTTAAGATATTACTTTTTACCATTTTTTTTCTATACTTTTACATTTACTCTCTAAATGATAATAATTTTTTTTATACTGAATGACTCAAATGCTAGTCACTATAGTTTTTTCTTCAATCTACAGATTCTAGATTTTTACAACCTTGATTAAAACATACAATTTTAAACTATTCTTAAAATCATGTAGCTGAACGAGTGCTTTAGTCAGTCCCTTCTTACATTTGCTTGTTTATTACTGAAACATGTGAACGGATGTCGATTTCTCTTCCAAAGAGCAGCAGATTACTTTATTTTCGTAACATTTTGTCGTCTGGGTTGAATAAGTTTGCACATCACTGAAGCATAACAAGTGGTTAACAAATACCCTGAAGATTTTTGTTTCTCCTTCAATTTTCCTACTTTGAGTTACTTTTAAGCATTTTGTAAAACTGGAAAACTTTGTAGCGGTTTTTTTTATATCATTGTTGAAAAAAGTAATAAATTCATTAGATATTTCTGTAGGTTTTAATCTAGTCTACATTCAACTTATGGTAAAAATGCGTGAATGATTTACCGCTTTGTATACTGTCTATGTATAATTTTATTATTATTAAACGTGCAAGAGGTACCTCTCACTTAACGATACTTATATTGCGAATGTGCAAATTTCTGTCGAGCTTACAACAATTTTTCTTTTTTTATGGAAAAATGGATGCGAATTCCTGGATTTTACGCGCACATTTAGATGCTTAAAATAATGCGCAGTAGTCTGCTGTGCTACGTTTGAACTTCTGGACTTTTCGACTTACGACACTTTTATATGTAATTAGTCTACTATGCTATTTATGTTAATAATATTTCTTGTTCACACGGGGTTTTTTTCATAATTTAATTGTTATTCACATTGATAAATAATAATTAAAACAATAATTTAAGTTGAAATTTGTCTCCCTTATTTTCTAAATGAATATACAAGGCAAGATAATTACTTACTAACCACATCATTTTACGACCCAGTTGTGGAAACTGAGCTCGTTTGTTAAGTGAGAAGGTAACTGAAACTTTTTTAATGTAAGCTTCATTATTTTTCGCACGTGAAGATGCTATTGCTGTAGCATTTGCTTTAACTAAATTAATTAATAAAATAATTTAAAAATCGTAGGAATTTAAGATTTAGCACTTTGAAAATCAGATATTTTCATCAGATTTTCCCTTTTTTTTTTAAATGAGTTCTGTTAACTTTTTTATGTAATCTTGTGTTTCATTTACTTAATCAAGTCTGGTATTTTTTTTTTTTTTTTTTTTTTTGCCTATAAAAGGATTGAATGTTGTTGTCTATTTTGAGTTTATGGGGTTTTAAATAATTAAACTGACAAAATTATCGACTAGCTTATATTCTTAGCGAATTAACAGTTAAAATATCATTTTATCATTTTTCTCTTAATTTTTCTTTTCGAAATTAAACTTTTTGGAACATTATTTAAAAGATTCCTGAAAACTAAAGCACCAAGTTAAAATTTTAAAAGCACCGAAATGAATATCAACACTTGTGATTCATAGAAAATGCTTATTTTTTCCGCAATTTTAGAAAAAAAAATGCGATTTTTTTACAGCATTGCATATTCATATTTTGGATTTTGTTAAGCAATTGTTAACAAAGCATTTTTTAAATTATAATTCTTTTTCGAGATCTTTATTCCTATTTTATATGTTTACTTTAATAAGGTCATTTTTTTTATTATGAACTTTGATATTTTTTTCTTTTTTAAGGCGAAAACATTATTTTTATACTGAGAAAAATGTCAAAATTTTCGGAATTTTTTTTTTTTTTTTTTTTTTTTTTTTTTTTTGAAAGGCTACAAAATATTGCTGCATATTTTAAGAAATCCTTTTTAAAGTATATAATTACGTGTGTACATATTTTAAAGCTTTCTTAAACTAATTATGTTGCTTTAATAATGAAGTAAGTACAAACGACGCGTTTTACTCATTAAAGCACACTAGTAATGTTTTTTCAGTGCTATAATTAGTAGATTTGAAAAAAAAAAAAAAAAAAAAAAAAAAATATATATATATATATATATATATATATATATATATATATATATATATATATATATATATATATATATATATTTACATGTTGATGTTTCTTGATTATAACACAGTAAACACAACCCTCTTATGTTTCAAATCACCTTTTTATAGATTTAATGTGCTATTTAATATTAATTTTCTATTAGTTTAATGGAACATCATCTTTAAAAAAAGACAGGCTTTTATTCTCATTAATCATATAATGTCTAATATTTTTTTTTAACTTTCTAAAGTTTCAATATTATATTAATGATCTCATTTTGCATTTTCTTAAAGGAAATTTTTCGTATTTAAAAATGTCTGTTTCAATAATGTGTGAGTTTTTATTTTGTTGTTTTTAATGCCAGTCTGTAAAATATAAAGCGTGATCAGTATCGAGACCAATGCTTCTTCAATATGAGCTATCATAAGTAATTTTAATGTTTAATTCATGTTGCATACATATAGAAAACGTCTTTGGCTTATTTTTTGCCAGTGAAGTTATTTTAAAATATTATCTAAATGACAGATTGCTTACTTGCTGATTTTCCTAATCCTCTACTGAAAAAAAAAACTGAATGGCTAAATTAAAAAATTGCGAAATAAGAATTAAAAAAAATGAATAATTTATTGTAGTAAAAATAACTGAAATACCGGGTTTTTATCATAACGAGTATTTCCTAGTCCAAAAATTAAAAATTAGAAAATTTAGGAAATCATAACAGAGTATGATCTGGTCCCGTTTTATATATAAAATAGAAATTTTATATGTGATAATCATTCGACGTACATTTATCTTTTTTTCACATTCGTTAAATCACTTGGGATTTATCCAAATATAATTTTGCTTGGTATTTAAAAGCTATTGCTACGATGTTATTTAATATGATATTTTTATGACATGTGTATTGAAAAATATATATAATATATTTTGAAAATTATGTTATTTCCTATCGCATTGCAAATAAAGGTAAACGAAAAGAATGAAATTATTTAGTATCTTATGCATAAGATACTTCCTTTATCACGACCTTTTAGTTTCCTGCACAAGCACATAAGATAAAATAGGGGAAAGTAATCTTACTTACACCTAACTAAATGAAAATAAATAAAAGGCTTGCAAGTCTTGTTTTTCCCTTAGCTGAGAGATCAGTTTTATTTTTATACTGTAAAGTTATGACGAAGTGTCTATTAAATATCTAACAGACGTTTAACAGATAATGTTTCACTTATTTCTGTATCTTATTTCAAATTAATCGAGTGACATCATGAAGCTATAGGAAAGGAGAGCTACCGTACTGTCTGTATTTCTCTGAAAACTGTTGAAATAACGGACGTTTATTTTTTAATTGGTTGATAAAAAATAACGGAACATTATCTAAATGAAATCATTAAAAGAAAAGGAAAAAATATTCCAGAATATGTATACAACTATAAAACCCCATGGGTGATAATAAGTATATTGTCATTAAAATCCTTTGATGGAAAAATTATATATACATATATATAATTAATATGGAAGTGATTCTGATGCATATAAGTTTTAATCTTCTTATCACAAATTTTACAGAGGCTATTCCCAAACTGCGATTATACCGACTATTAAATCCAGTGTAGTAAAACAATTTTAATTAATGTTATCAACGTTCCCTTATAAAAAAATATCCTAGTGAAGAACTAATTAAATATTACCGTAATTGCTATATTGCTTCTATTGCCTCGATCATCATTATTATATTCACCATTGAAATGTAATACTATTTCCTCTATTTGAATGATAGCATTTTTTATGTTACAAATTCTTTAAAAAATTCCAAATTATGTATAGCAGAAAATTTAATACATATTCAATGTTTATGTTATCATTTTTTTTATGGTACACTATTTAATTCGTTAAACCTCTGTCATATATGATATTCTATCGATGGATGGTTAGAAATATAATATACTTTCTTTTCTAAATAAAATTTAAACATGAATAAATAAGCTGTTGCATATTAAAAAGTAGTTTTCTTATTGTATCATTATTCTTACTATACTATTTCTAAAAACTTTTAGATTGTAACTTTTTACTCCACTATAAATTTAACAATGCTTCTAAATTGCTGAAAAATGTGAATTTAAACTCTTCATATAATTATCTTTTATTAATTGTTCTTCGTGAAAAATAACTAGCTGCAATAAATTCTGAGCTAAACATTTACATGTATTTTCCCAATATATTCATTAAAACCTTTTATTGATATCTTCTTATATATTATAAAAATATACAATGCACTTCATGCGCTGAATTTCACATGCAAAGTTGTGAATTTTTATAACCATCACAATAAATTTCACGAAGCGAAAATTTATATAATTAATTAGATCGTAATATGTCATTCATTCTCTTTAATGACAATGTTTTAAAATGTAATAACAAAATAATATAATATGGAATCGCCTTCCTCCATTTATTTTAAACTTCTCTTATATTTTAGTTTTAGTCATGTTCACGAAATTAATATGAAATTTAATGCTCACTAATACAACAAAAATTATTGTAATTAAATTACATTCGTGACAGTAGATTCTGATTTTTTGTTGTTGTTGTTTTTGTTTCATTTGTATTATGTTATGTATATTTGCAATTTTACTGTATATATATATATAATTGTGATTTTCCAAGTTTGCGTTCATATGATCTATTATTGTTGAATTTCTTTTATTTCTAAATATGTGCCTGAAATATATTTTGTCAAATGCACTGAAAAAAACTTTGTTACTTATATGCGCAAACATGTGATTATCCCTGCTTTTCAATGTGTGATTTACTAAAAGTTACATTAAATTACGTCTTAGTTGTTATTTGTGTCTAAAATGTTCCAGCGTTATTTGTTATCTAAGGTTATTGTGCCTAAATGAAACGCGATTCTCCATAGTTTTGTCACATTTAGGGTATATTTGGCATTTTACTAAATATACATATATTTTGTTAAGCAGAAAAAGATTGAATACTGTGCTTTTTATCAAAAAGTAACTTGTTTTGTAGAAATTGAATCATTGTCTGTTAGCTAAGCAAACGAATATGATTATCGCATATGGGTCATTTTCTGTCACATTTACAGTAGTTAAAAAGTAAATGAGACACCAAAGTGCCTAAATGTGGCAATACATTTTATGCACATCAGTTTCTCTTAAAATATTCAATTAATTGCTATCAATTTTTGAAATAGTTAATAAAGGGTTGAAATACATAATATTGAAAACTGAAACACTTATTATTGAGCTGCTTAAAATGCTAATAACTTAATTTAATAATAACTTAAATAATAAAAAATAACTTTGATTAACATAATATTGAATACATTATAATTAAATAAAGAATACTTTAAAGACTTTTAACTTTGACCATGCAAAACCAAGAAATAATTAATGACCAATACAACATAAATTTTACCGAAGCAATCTTTATTAATGTATATTTTAAGCAAATATTTTGCTTTTCAGTTTGCCTTTAACTCATTTTTGCTGTTCATCTTTCGTGAAGACCTCTATATTTTGTTTTTGGTTTCTGAAATGTGTGGATCTAGATATTTTTTAGGTTTAGGCTTCCTCATATCTTCTGTTTCTGCTGTACCTTTATTTACAGATTTTTCAGCAACTGATTTCAAGTTTTTGTTGAATTCTGTTTTTGTAAAGCTATTTTTGCTTCTTTAAGCTTTGATTGTTCTTTCTTTTTCTATTTTTGTGTTTCTCGTTTTTCTTTGTCCTCTTTTATTTTGTCACATATACTTCAGTTGTTAAGCCTTGTACAAAGTTTGATCCTACTGCTTTTCGCTTTTTGGCTGGATTTTGATTTGTTGGTGAAACTGTTTTTAACAAACAGCTTTCAAAAGAATGAGATGTATTAGCTGCAAGAAGAGATATTTACGAGTGTGATTCTGTTTGCATTCCAGACTGTTCTTGAATAGAATCTGACCTGTTTTTGCAAGTTAGGTTTTTAAAATATGCTTTCATTGTTTGCAAAATTCAAAATCTTCATCACTTATATTTCTATCTAATGTTAAAATTGTTTGGACAGACAAATCACATATTATTGGAGAAGTTGTATCACTACCTTCACTGTGCTGTATTTGATTTGTAATTTTTTATATCGCTGAAGGGCATCGGTATCGAAAGATTGTGTAATAGCACGCCGATTGAATGTGAAAACGCCATAATTTTTTTTAATAAATTTTATATTTAAGTGCTTTCAATATACACGAGAATTTTCATAACATCAATCCTATAAGAGTATTGAATAATCCATAAATCATATGTCTTTATTCTTTGTTTAAATATATGCCGCTAATATTACGTCATATTTTTTATTAAAAATCTTATAGATATGTTTTGTTAGAGGGGAGGGGGGTGCGTACTTTGATCATTTGAAACACATATTTAACTACCCAGCGAAAGAAAAACACTAGTGCACGATCATGTGGGAATTCCTAATTTATTGATCCAACAAAGGTTGATTAATCACAATTTCTGCTTTAAACATCATTTTAATACAATATATGGAAATATCACATAAACTTACCACTTTAAAACTCCTAAGAGCCTTTCCATATTTAACGGGTCCAATTCGTTGCTAATACATCTCTGAAAACAACAGTCACCAAAATGCATAGAATATTCTAGAACAACTCTAATTTGAAAACGTGTCGCTTTTCTTGGTTTCACTTCAGATAGATAAAACAGACGTTCGAGGCCTTGACGTCGATGGGATTATTTGATCTTCGAAGTTAAAAAAGCGAAACAGGGATACTTGTTTCGGTATTATTTGCCACATTTAGAAAGTTATAGGTTCGTTTGATATTGAACGATGTGTATTCTAATGGAAATTTTTTTTAAAGAAAGCGTTTTAAATGCAATGAAATGTTTCGTGTTTTTTTCCCGAAATTCGGATGTTTTCAATTATATAGTAATTAGAGCACTATTATTGCGTTAAGATTTTAGGTACAAGAACACTGTTGCATTTATGGGTCGTCACATTTAGGCACAATGACCTTACATATAAATGTATTAAATATTTAGCGGGCAAAAGGAATATATTTATCACCAACTGTTTTTTTTTATTAAAAAGTTTTTGTATTTATAGACAAAAATTTTTGCACAAATGTTTTTTTTTCTCCTAAAAGTATTTTGCAATACAGGTTACATAATTATAAAAAAAAATAACAAGCAGTTTTATTTATTTCTCCTTGTTGCTTGTGCCGGTAAAGCAATTTTGCCTTCTTTTGTAAAATCCACAACAAAAAAGTAATGATAAATTGATTATGATGGCATAACAAAATTGAATGAACACTTAAGAACATATGAAATAGGAACTAGCTGTTCTGTTACTACCCCTAATGTCTAGATATCAATCAACTAAAATTAATTTTTAAAAAATCTTATTTTAAGTTTCAGTATATTATATAGAAGCATTTAAGTCCCAACAATCTCATATTCATGTATTCGGAACAATGATTTAATTACACCTTATTTGCCTGTCAAATTTACAAATAAAACAAAGCCTATATTTTGAGAAATAAATTCAAATGACTATCCAATAAAGAATCACATAAATTCCTATTACATTTGTTACTGTTTTCTTTACAGGAATCATCGATCATGACTATTTTGACAAAGGGACAGCTATAATACCAAAATAAACTTACCATCTATGAAGAATTGTTAATGAATAACGATATGGGAGTATCGTTGACGTAACATTAGGATGTCATTTATATAGCAGATAATTTAAATTTTAATGCTCAAATACACAGGATCTGACAAAAGGCACACTCTACCTTTCCCCGTAAATGTGTTGGAATTTTGGGAAACTGTGAAACGTAAATTCAATCAGCTAATCTTTTTAAAACATATTTTAGCTGGAGAGGATCTGGAGGTTTCCACTTTGAAATTTCAAATGGGAAGGGAAGATCTTGTGGCATATAGCTGGAAAAATCTCTCCAAGAATCTCTCCATTTAATAAAAAAAATTTCCCTCCCATATTTCTTAAGAAAGTTATAAATAAAGTTTTAATTCCTGCCTGAAATGTGGCTAGAGAGATGTTCAGCTTTCTCTAATTTACTGCTTCAATGAAATTATGTGGCATCCTGTAAACTATCGCATCCAAATGTCCCACAAAAAAAGTTGTTAGACGTCACAACTAGAGAACGAAGAGGCCTCAAAACGTTTCATTCTGGTGCAAATCTAACCCACAAGTATTTGGAGGTATCAATACCCAATATCCCCCCAAAATAATGTCTATGTAGGAATTCTAGAAGATTATATCATCGGTCATTTTGTTTAGTGGAAAATTTAACTGGCAATCAATATCTTACTATACTACAGGATGCAATCGATACAATAATTACACAATTTGTTGAAAATTCCATCTATTTTCCTGAAGATCAGTTTATTTCTGAAGAAAAGATAGTCTTCCAACAGGACGACTGTCCCGCTCATTACAGAAAAGTTGTCAGAAATACCTTAATCAGAATTATCCAAATCGATGTATAGGGAAGCGGAGATCATTTTTAGAATGGACTCCCCGTTTTGCATATTTGGCGCCTAATGACTTTTTTTCTTGAGGGCATTTTAATAAGATAATTTAAAAGACGACATCCAATTTCATCGCAGACTTAAAGCAGTGAATTACAGAAGGCTGTAAGAATATCTCTCCTACCACATATTTAAATCAGTCAGGAATGGATGGAAAGAAAATGAATGGTTAAGAAAATGCAGCTACTCTATTACTGCTACAAAGTGGAAAGCAGTGAATTCGAGTATCATTTCAGTTAAGTTGGATTAAATTTTTAAAAAGAATCACTTTTTCACGAAATTAAGAGTTAAAATTTCGTTAGTCATAACTTCCTTAAAAATATCGCAGCGTATTTTTTTTAATTAAATTGTTTGCCTTGAAGAGATTTTTCTAGTGTTATGTCACAAGACTTCCCATTTAAAATTTCAAAGTTGAACGCCCAGCCATTAACATTAACCACACTTGGATTTACTAAGCACGTATTTCACCTTTCTCCAAAATTTCAATGCATTTCCTAGGTAAGGGGTAGTAGAGGGTATGACTTTTGGCAGACCCTGTATAAGGGGATCTTGTTTGTTTGTTTTTTCTACGAAAGAATTGGTAAGTTAACAACTATAATTTTAAGAGCAATTAATTGGTGGCGTCTTTCCTCAGGTGTAGAAGAGAGGAATTACTCCAGAAAATGTAAAGCCGATTCGGAAAATGAATTTTGAATTATTTTATGTAAATATTAAAAAGAACCTGTTTTCAAACACGTGTTGCATTTCTTTTATTCCTCTTTTGTAATGGCAGTTTTATTATTGGGCTTCTATTGCCTTTCTTTTTTACTAATTTATATCAAAGAATTAAAAATTTGTTTTCAGAATAGATTTTGCCTTTGTTCTTCTCTGCTACACCTGAGTTAGGGAGTCGTTAATTAATCCTAGATTTATAGTCGTGAATTTACCAATTTTCTGAAGAAAAAAAGAAACGAAAATTCCTTTCTATATTTTTTTATCTCCATTCGGGTTCTACTTTTACTG
Source organism: Maratus michaelseni (assembly GCA_963931845.1). Lineage (NCBI taxonomy): Eukaryota > Metazoa > Arthropoda > Arachnida > Araneae > Salticidae > Maratus > Maratus michaelseni. The sequence continues at coordinate 361,717,743 of OZ007586.1, read as the reverse complement.
ATAGATTTAATGTTAGGTTAACGTGTGATGGGTTATATTTTAAATCCGTAAAACACTGTTTTCTGATAATATAGCTTTATAAGAATAGTGTGCTTTCTGAATTTTTCATATGCAATAATTTAAGATATGTGAACTGTCATTAGATAGTTCTTGAATAAGAAAAAAAATATCTCTGGCGATAAAACGAAAGTAAAAGCGTTTCCTTTACTTTCATTTTTTCCTTACGGCTCAATTGTAGATATTTCTAAGAATTACGGCCACAGTGCTACGTTTTTCGTTTCCGCGTTACATCACTCGCTATTGATCTTTAAGCTGAAACCTGAGTTACAAGTTTTATCAGCAGGAGATTCAAAAGAACAAAACCATCCTTGAGCTAAGGGGTGCGTTCTAACTAAAGAGCATTAAATCTTTTAATCTTCCTAGGTTCTAAGTTGGCGTTGCGCAGCTTTCTGTTGCTACAGAAGTTTCGAGAAAACTGTGCTTTTTATAGCAATTTGCATATTACTTTACTTAAGAATACTGGAATGGCATTGAAAATATATTTTTAAAAAGATGATTTGAACAGCGAAAACAATCAATTATATGATTTATTTATTTTGAAAAAGTCAACGAAAATTGTAGACCAGTTTCACAAATAGTAAGTATTAATTACTTACCTGAAATAGGAAATAAAGATAATTATAAGAGAATAATAATAATTTGTTAAGCTAAGATGACAAAGAATGATAAAAGTTCCATGACTTAAGGAACACACTGATATTAAAATTGATTGATCACTAGTCCAATACGAAAATTAAATTTAATGTGAAATGTATAATCAAGCAAATAACCTTAAAAATGTTATTATAATCTTGTTTTTTTTTTTTATCTTTTTTATTTTTTATAATTGATTAAATCGTCGTTCGCGGGTTTCAATCCTCAAGTTTCGACAGAGGTGGCTGTATAAGTTTTTTAAGGTTTTTCATGTATGAAAACAAAAATTATGATCATTTTTCGATTCAAAAATCCCCTCTAAAGGCATTCCATCTCAAGCAATATAGGCAAAATGTCACTGATGTCTAACAGAAAACATACGCACACGCACACAATTGAATTAATCCTTCAATGCATTGCTACAACATGCAAAACATTGTGTAGCTGTTCAAATATTGGTTTTAGTGCATATATCACATGGAGCTTACTTTTTCGTAGATACCCATCTGCATCCCTTTGTATGCATTCTTATTTCACCTCCTAGTACAAGAGAATAGTAACATATTGCAACATAAGATTGTTTGTTATGATCAATTTTTAGAGTAGGTAAGTGTATCAATAATAAGTTGTATACATTTTCACAGAAAACTGAAGCATAAAAAGCATCATAAAAAGTTTACATACTTTTGCAAGAATGATTAAAATGAGAAAAACGTGTTTATAGCTACAATCGATGATTAATTTCTTTTCAGCCTTAAATTTTTAAAATACATGTTTCCTTTTCTTAAAGCGGTTTAAGTTAATGCGATTTTCAATTAGTGCGGTAAACATTTTTTTTATATGCTCTATCAATTAGTGCAGTAAACATTTTTTTTTAGATGCTCTCTGAATTAGTGCGGTAAACAATTTTTTAGATGCTCTCTCAAGTAGTGCGGTAAACATTTTTTCATGCTCTCTCAATTAGTGCGGTAAACATTTTTTTAGCTGCTCTCTCAATTAGTGTGGGAAATTTTCTATAAGTGTGTAAAGCACGAAATGGGCGATCCTTTTTTTTTTTCTTTTCGCTGGCCAGAAAGCCACGAATTGTTAAAAACGGAAATTGTGGAAAATGCTGAAAAACAAATAACAATAAAAGAATTATAAGAACTTTCTCAAAAATTAGAATTCGTCAATAATATCGCGGGAACAATTAACCGCACTAATCGAGGGAAACCTGCATAATTTTCAAAATATTTTACAGGCAATGTATCTATGGTATTTTTTTTTCAATAAAATGAAATAAATAATGAAATTAAGCGTTAAAACAGCAATTCTCAATCGCTCTGTCTTGGGATATTGCAGAGGAGTTGGAGACACAAATATTTATCAGATAATTTTCGTATTTTGCTGTTATTTAGTAACTTTTCTCTTTAATTTCTTTTGAAAGTAAGGAGAAAAGTGGATTTAAAAAACCTAGTGTTATGTTAATTTAAGTTTATCGCTGAAATTTAAATATATTTAAAGTGCCTTGGACGAGCAAAACATTTCAAAATCAAGACATTAATGAGTAAATCAAAACTTTTAAGTAGCATCATGTGTTTTGGTATCTTACATACAATCGACGCCATTTTAAATGCACCAGAAAGTAATTTAATTCATGATACTGTAGTACATATTTGTTTCTTTGATTATTTTTGGTACCCATACACATTTTTTATGGATGACTTTTTACTGATTAAATGATTTGCAAAATACATTTATGAAAATCAAAAAATTCGTGAAAATTAAAAACTCATCTTTGTGCAATAAGTACAAAATTATAAATTTCTGAGAAACTTTTATATAAGAAAACTTGAATCAATCTTAGTTTATTTAACCCTGTCATGCATTGCAACATAAATTGAGGTTGCACATTAAAAAACAACCCTCTTCAAAGAACTGTGCCTATTTTATTTCTATTCTTTATCACATATAAACCTCATATGAAATTTAATAATGCTTGTGAAATACACCGATAGATGAAAGAACTTTTCAAATTAATCTGGAAAGTTGGAAAACCTTCTTTTCAAAAATTTGTTTCTATTCTACGTGAAAGGGTATTTTCTCAAAGGATTTCTACTCTTGGATCTAAACAATAACATGATCTATTTACTTACTTTCTAGTTTGTGTTGATGTATTCAAAATATAAATTATCAAAAAAAAACCTATTTAATAACTAATAACAATATTTTTTTAGTGCTTGTAAGCCTTATATGAAGTTCGTTTTGTAATTTTGTAATAAATGTAATATTTTTAAAAGTTTAACATTATTTGTTCTAAATAATTCATTTTAAACCTATTTTAGGTGAAAAATATATTTACTATCCATTTAAACATAATTCATACATGAGAGGATTTATTTTTAAGAAATCACATATTTATGAAATAATTCTGTGTTACTCGGAAAAGATAAGAATTGGCTCCCTTACTGCATTTTCACTGTCAAATTTTGCTTGTGGGAGGGGATAAGGGGCTTTACAATGCTATCAATACAGACATATTCTGTTTCAGGAAACAGGTCACATGGTGGAAGTCAGCTTATCAAGCGATTCAAACTTTGATCTTCTGGTCTCATAAAGTAATATACAAGAGGCAAGAAGCTAAATTTTCTCTCAACATTCTGGGAGAAACGTGGCTGAAAGACAAATTGATTTGCAAATCTGGCAGATTTTTCTTTGGATAAATGAAAATTTCCTTTCGCTGCAAAGCTCAAATCACGTTATTCATAACAAAAGTTGAGGTCACTTAATATGATATCGAGGTTAAACTAGTCGTTGGGGGCCACCGTAATACTTACCCATCATGGATATGCATAATATAAAATATGAAAATAAAACATGTGTAAACTATTTATAAAATTCATTGCACAATTCGAATAAAATCGTGGCTTGATGACGTCATAAACTTTAAATGCTCTATTACTCCAAAATTGATAATCATATTAACTAACGGTTTACTGCGTCGGATTAAACGTCTCATTTAATTAAAATATATCTTTGAATCGAAATTCGAATGAAATACAGAGTCAGGAAAAATCGAAGAGTGTGGAAAATAGGATTACCAATATCTCGGCAACTAATTATCCGATCGACTTTATTCTTTATGCAAAATTTATGTTTTTTTAATTGTCTTTTATATTCTACCTTAAAATAAACAATGCAACTCAAGGGAGCACATTATGGATTTCCGAGAGGGGAGGGGATTAACACTTTCAGACCTTTAATATATCGAAAATCTGTGAACTTCCAGCTGGACTCTATGTCGGTAAATAAATTTGTAACAATTTGAAAATCTTGAAGAAAACAATTTTAGGGGTCATGTTCTTCGTTTATCTTGTCTTATACAGGGTGTTCCCTCTTATTGCTGACCAAAAGCTAATTCTTAAAACGTTAGTTTAAAATGTGTACTTCTAATTGTAAAAGTGTTTCAAGTGTTTTACAATTAAAACAAAAAATTCCATCTACTAATAACTCAACAGGACAGTCTAACATTAGAGTAGCCAAGCTGGCGAGATTTCCCTCCCTTCTCCCAAATATACAGGGCTCCGTGATACCCAAAAATCGCCATACGCCTGCCAGGCTTTTGACAACGTATACTTTTCTGTGTGTGTATTGTGTTACTGTGGTGATGTTACTGTGGTTTAAATTTTAAGTAAATGCGTATTACTTTATAAAAGTTAATTATTAATTTTTTCAATAAGTTTATATTCCAGTACAATACTTAAGAGCCTGCGTTCGAATCCCTACCGTGGCCCGCAGTCTCTCTCTGCGGCCCTGATTATATCTAAAACTTTAACCTATTTTATACTATAAAAATTTTCTGTAAAAAAGTCTTGAGTTATTATGAGAAAATATGAGTCATGATATATTTATCGTGAATTCTTTTCATTGGATAGGTAGTAATAATTCGAAGGTAAAAGCCTTATTTTAGCAGATTTTTTATATTTATAATTATATATTTATTAAGAGGGAAGGGAGGTTATTTGTCTCTTATTATTTTCTTAGTTTTATTGCCTCGCATCCACCTATCCTCTAAAATCATTACTTTTATTAATTTTATTTTTGAAAGCATAATTGTAAACAGTAATATATGTTGATTGACGTTTGACAAACATTAGAATGTGTTTTAAAATTAAGGAACTGCATTCTGAATGCAATTTCTTCATCAAAATTGAAACACATTAATCAGACTTAAACATTTTCTATGCAGATTAAAAAAAAAAAGTGCCAAAATAACAAAAATTCGGAAGTTAAAAAGCATTATTTTTTTAAAGAGCTTACTGGAAATTTAATGAGTATTATTATTAATACAGATAAATTACTTTTTTAAACTAAAACTTTTGAGGAAAATCAAAATACATCGTAAACTATGCAATTCATGCGAAGTTCTTACAAGATTGAGTTTTCTGAGCACATTAATATCTTAGCTTTCTTAACAACAGTATGTTAAATTCATATCAATTTCAATCTGCTCCATTTTTTTTTATTTACTTTACGCTTCGTAACAGTTTAAATTTTCTCATATACATATATATATATATCTTTCCTACTTTACGTCTGAATTTTCATCCATAATATGATCTTTATTTTTTAGGGCATTTTAATATAGATGGAAAATATTATGATTTCGATTTGTTTGATTTTAAATTTACTTTCCAACTTTCACTTTTGAATTAACCATTTTCTTTAAAGCACTTTTTCATATATTTATACTTTTTAAAACTCCTCAAAATGGTATTATGTTAACTAGGTGAATTCTAAAAAAAATATCTGTGAAGAATAAATTCTGCACAGAACAGAATGCATTTTAAGGTGCTTGATCATATTTTCACACGGGGACTAAACAAACTGCAACTTCCAGATTAAAGTGGATTCCAAATCATTACAAAGCATCTTTGCTTGATCTGGAACCTCCTGACCTGAGAATCTAGTTCCTGAGAATCTGGGACCTCCTGACCAGCCGAATCACATGACAAACACTTTAATTTCTTTGTATTGGCAGCTTTGTTCATATTGCTATAGATGGCTACATTCAATGATAATTTGGGGGGGGGGGGGAAGTTAATCTAACTTTTCAAGAAATTCGTGTGAGGAAAACCCTTTAAGCTTTGCACACGAGAAATATAATCAAATATAATCAAATAGCGAGAAAGGTAATCCACAAACTTCTGCATGGATCTATATTATATAGGGTTAGTCAAAAAAAAATTAACAATAAAATGGAAAAAGTTTTAGTTAAAATTATGTTAATAACTAAACATTTATTAAACATATTTCAACGTATTTAATGTAAAGTATTATCTTGTTGTCCATTGTTATCAACACACGCATGGTTACAATACAAAGAAAAAATTCCCATTTAAGTGTTAACATAATTTTGATCGTACATTTGTGGTGTCAGCATATTCATCAGAAGATTGAGTGGCCAAGGATTATAACCGTATATCTTAAGTGGATTATTTTGAAGTGGATTAGATTGAAATGCTATTTTTTTATACGTACAAATATATAAAATAGATATATGATTACTTTATTTTAGTCATCAGAATCAGAAACAACCATAATCCGATTCTGAGAACAGTTTCTCTGTTCCATGAGGAATTTAGAAATTAAAAAGATTATTTAAAACCCATAAAGTTTTTCAGTAGAAATCTTAGTATTTGCAGATTATTTAGTCATTGGTGTTACCCCATACATTGGTGTTGATAACATGAATAACCAATTATATATTTTATGTACCTGTTATTAAACTATTTAATAGATTTAATTTTTGCTCAGGACTACAACGGTAACAAAATTATATGTATAGTATAATTACAACCCCCTCTCCTCCCCCCTCCAAAAATAGTTACGTGGTCAAACAACTTCTAAAAGAGAAAAAAAAATCTTAACATTCTTTGAAAAGCGATTTTTTTTCAAAGCCTTTTTTTCCTTTCTTTTTGCTGTGGAATCAGATTTCTTGAAAAAAAAAATGCATTTGACTTAGTAGCTGTTACACGACAGCTTCTTAGAACTGAAATAGACCAAAAAAAGACATCATTGTGGTTAGGATACATTGTCGGTTCACGACGGGAAAATAAGTTCGGTTAACGGGAAATATAATTTTGGAACGGTCGTATTAAGCTGTAGACCAGCCTCACCGAGCTCGACCCCATCGCTCACGCATATCACATGATAGCCAAAGGGTTACAACTAGCGTCCTTCACCTGTAGGATTTGGAGAGACAAGTTTCGAAGTAAGCGTTCTGCCTAGAACCTGATAGCGCGAAGGCGCCGTCATCTTATCGTTATAAAACTGAACTTCGCTCAGGGGAAGTTTTTGCAAGCTCCAACTTACGATAAAGTGGGGCAGTTATGTGACTGAGCGAGAATATTGATTGGGGGATTAAGAAAAGTTGCATTATGTACGTCTGCACACTTTTGTCCAAATCTCTCCTCTCTCTTTTTCTCTTTTTTTCTCTTTCGCGTCCGCATGAACATCTCGAATTTCACTGGCGTGCTGAATTAAGCGGAAAATATTCAATGGGAATTTCGAAGACGGTTTTTTCCTTGAAAGCAGGTTTGCTTGTAATCTGATTATGGACATACATTCACACATAGATATGGCTCAGTGTTACGCAAGTGCCTGAATTACTGAGTTTTGTGAATATTCATATTCAGTGGCGCTTTATAAATAGCAGTTAAATTTTATCCCATGAAGAGGCACAGGGCTTATCAAGTGTATCTTCTTGAGCCGACCCCACAAATTCATTGCAGTTGATAGTTGATATATTTTGTTAATTTTCAATAATTCATTTTAACATCCTATAATCTAAAATAAAATATAATCTAATCTCCATTTTCTGTAGAAATCTCACCCAACATTTACAACATATAAATGGACATCCTGGTGTCCCACATTTTTGTTTTCTCAGATGCAGAGATAATGTCCCGCATCACATAAGGGTGCTCAAACCGTTGTAAATCGAATAAATGTGCGCGTTTGTAAAATGGTTGTGAAGTAAACTCTGTTTAGAGCGGACTCTGTGTAAGGCGGAAATCTGTCAAAAGTGGAACGATTTTTAAGTCCCGCAGAACAATTTTCAATAAAGTAAATTCTATCTAAGATGGAATACTGTCTACAACGGAACATTTTCTCGACCCCAATCGATTGCGCCTTAGACAGAACTTACTGCATTTGCATAAGCATCTAGCTATCTATGAAATTTTATTCACACCCTGAGTCGTAGATGGGGTGGTGCGAGCGGTGTCCTTGCACCAGGAGCCACATCAGATAGGCGCTTCATCAGCACTATTAATTATCGCTACCGAAGCACTGGCGATCAATAGAAAAATTAAAATGTTTTTCACACCAAGCATCAAATGGAGTTGCTGCTTTGTTGCAGTCGAGTCCCGTTAAAATGAAACACATGGGACCAGAAATAGCTATCCTCTATATTGAAATTTCGTTGTAATGGTATTACATTTTATCAATAAAGATATCGTAGGAGAATGCGGACAATTCCGTAAGAATGATTATTTCGTTGTGACGAATTTCGCTCTAACGAAACTCAGCTGTTCACTACTCATGCTTAGTAATATTCCTCATCTTATACATTTTTTTAAATGCGGGTTCGGCTGAAGATAGCATACTGTTTCGTTATAATGGGTTTTTCGTTTTGTCGAATTCCGCTGCACTTGAAGTATAGCCAAATTATTATTATACATATTTTTTAAGCAGTATTCCTGGAATAACTTCATACAGTTAAAAAGAAACACACAAGTTTCAATTACAATAGTTCATTATGGACTTCTTGCATGTTAAATTACTCTTACTGCGTGTTAAATTACTCTTCATTCAAAAATGCAAAAATATGAAAATATTTTATAACGTAGACTTTACTAATGTGTTTTCTTTTACTGTGTAACGGCCTTGCTGGGACCAGCCATTACGGTACTGCTAAAAAAGAAGGAAGACGTTAATATGAAAGGGCCAATTTTGGTCATATTACCGCAGAATTAGAGCCTTCTCTAAAAATATTTTGAATGAAAAGTGGGAAGAAATCTCTTTTTCGACCAATGGAAAAACTGAAAGCTTTTACACATCCACCTCGCTTGCAGAATCAAACCTGCAAACTTTGGCTTCATGCTTCATATATTTGAAGCCTGTCTGTTCGATTAAGTGAGCCTAAATTTAAAAGAAATTAAAATATTCTTATTAATATTTTGCAAAAATATGGACTTGTGCTTTACTTATCTTTCATGACCTCATATTGAATAAAGGAAAGAAAAGAAAAGAAAAGAAAAGAAAACAATCAATAACAAAAGAATTTTCCTATATTATTTTTTATATCATAAATAGTTCATTTAGCATATTTCAAATGAGGAATTCTTTTGGCACGTGAAGTATCACGTGCAAGAAGTATTATTATTTTTAATTTTGAAGAAGTTACAGAGCTTATTTTGAATGCATTACAAACTTTACAAAAAGATGACCAGATGCTCCCAGTTTTCAGAAACAGAGTTCAAGTTTACAAAATAATCTTCAAATTTTGTTTAAAGGATTTTAATAATTTTTATAAAGTTTATAAATTTGTGAAATTTAGAAAAATGGTAACGCTTATAAATTTTAAGTTTTTAAAGCTGTGAAACTGAAATTATGCGAAATTTAGCCACTTTAATTTTAAGTAAAACATACACATTTTTAATATATTACTAACTTTACATGCTTCGAATGTGATATCTCTTGCGACAAGTGGAAAAGAAAGAAAAATTAGCATCCGTCAGGCCGAAATGTCGGAGCATCGAGTCCCATAAACATAAAAGATGATATTTAAAAAATACTTTTTTTTAGGTTTACTGTTTAATAGTATAAAAGTAAGCCGCTAAATCTTCATTTTCACGTGTTTATTCAGTCGTCAGTTGCCTCAGGCAATGCTCAAATGCTAATCTATCAGCAAGTGCCCCCCATTCTTTTAATTTCGTCAAGCCTGTTCTTTGCAAAAGGCACTTCAATGAGAATGTCCTCTAAACGACTAAGTCTATACTAAAAGCCACATAAGTAGCTCCAATTGACAACTCCACAGCAATTTTTGACAAAGTTAAACCCTGGTATTTGTATATGGTCACAGCGTATGCAACTTTTAAAGGCAACTGAGTTCGTGAGCATGAGACTTTTTTACTTACCAAGATTTAGAAATAGGTGTGACAGGGAAAAGTCTTTTAGTTAGAAATGGCGCATTGTAGTCATGAAATTCAATAATTAAAGCCAGTGGCAAGTCTGGAGTCCAAAGTCCTGGACCGTAGGTAATATCTTTTACCGTACCAAGTGAGCCGTTTACCAGTCTACAGATTGGTACGTAACATAATTTTGTATCCAATTGCTAAGAAAAGTGTGACCTGAAGTCCAGATGCATGATCATATTCACTCATCTTGCTATTTTTGTGGCTTTCTAATAGTCTTCCCGCAGGCCATTTTGATTTACGACGTGTCTCTTTATTGTCTTCTTCAGCTTGCTTGTTTGTGGGAGAATGGCATGTTGTAATGCCATCTTGAAATCTTTAAATTTCAGCCGGAGGCAGTATAGCTTTACGCCGTTGCATGAGGGATGAGTGTTGGACGCCTATAACTTGGCACACGTGACGTGAATCAAGAGTCTCTCGTAACTGTCTTTGCTGATCGTCGCTTTGTCTCATTGACTTGATTAAGGTGAAGCTTTTTCAAAATTCCTAAGAACTGTTTGTCCGCATAAAGCCAAAGTGTCTTTTATAGAGGGGTGTCTTTTACAGCCTGTAGCTACCTAATATCCCCAATGAGGTAAACAAATAAACCTCGAAAAGGCTCAATGCTATCTGTTTTACCTTCGCGACATCTTTGCTCAAGGGCAGCCATCAAACGACATCAAATCACTGAAAATTCGTCACTAATAAGAAATTACGCTGGATCCATGTTGAGCTGTAGATTTCTTGCCTCTTGACTTCCTAAATCAGCAAACGATTTAAAACACATTGTTACTTTTAGCGCAGTGTGAATTATCTTGCCTTCGACATTAATTGCAGCAGGAAATAAAACCATGATAGGCATCCTGTTGGAGCCAAGACCATGATAGCTGCTGGCCCTAACTGCTCGGTAACTCTTTTCTGAATTTCTTTGATTACCGTATTTTTTCCAGCTCCGGCTTTCTCAATAATAAAAGTACGCTTAATACAATTTGTAACTTTTGTTTGTAAAGACGAAAGCTGTTCTAGGCATAAGTGAAGTATATCCTGCTGCTCATCTGTAAATCTGATGTCAAAATTTTCGCAATTTTGATGCACTGTAAGTTGTTCCTTACAATAGTTCAAAAATGAAGTAAAATTGCGATCAGGATAATTGTAGCTCTCACCAGTCACATGCATGATCAAACACGCGTTGTCCCAAAGCACCTTCGTTTGCCTGCACAGGGATGATGGCAACTGCGGTCATATAGAGATCAATCTCACAGTATATTCTTTCAGCCTCTCTGGCTCATGTATACTGCTAGTAGCAGGAAAAATCATGTCTGCGTATGTATTAGTACTTAGATCATTGATTGCCTCCTCCCATGACTGATACACAGACCGCAGGCCCTCTTGCATTAAAGAGTCTGAATTACTTCTCCAAGGACAGTTGAATAATTACCCGCTGCTTATAACATTATTCTGTCAGAGTCGGGTCACAGTTGAGGGATATAAGAGGATAAACTCTAACAACTGCATCTTTTCTTTGTTGATGATATCTGACTCCTCTTACCGAGAAAGATTTGGCAAACTGAAGTAGCATGCAGGAAGCAAATCTCTCCGGCCGCCTGCAGCATTTCTGAAACACAGTTTTTGATGGTATTTCGTCTCTTTCAAAGTTAATCTCTTTCCAGTCCTTATCATGAAGCCGTATTGTAACTATACCATGACTACTGTGATACATTGTCCACCCAATGATTGATTATGTGGACTACTTCATGGTCTGAGTAACCCCTTTCAGAAACAGAAGACAAAATAAGTTTTTGAACTGCTTGAACGGCTGGATTTGTTTCGTTCATCTTATTTAGTATCCGAGGCTAACGAAAAAGAAAGGCTACCGCGGTGCTTTACGCGTATCTTTTTTTACAGACCGTGGGAGTCACGTGATTCTCGAATACACCAATGCAGGTGTACGAAAAGAGCATCACGTCACTCTAGCAGTCTGTAAAAAAAAATAAGTGGAATGCACCGCGGTAGCCTGTCTTTTTTGTTAGCCTCGTTAGTATCCCAGAAAATAATTCCTTGTAAGGAAAAGAAGCCGATTCTGATTTTGACGCATATTTGGCAATGTAATTCAAAACAGCATCCTTTGATGTAATAGGACTGAAGTCAGTATTATCTCTCCAAACGTGTGACACGAAGCGATTATATGTATTCATTTCAGGGTCGTTTCTTTTTGAGAAAAAGATAATTATGAGATTTTTTTCCTGTATCTTTGGTGAGTCGTACTCTGCTTTTGGAAAACCAAATCTGAAGCTGTAACTGTTTGTACTCCTTTTTTTCTTAGACGATAATCTCCATAATCTCCATACCATGTGTGTCGCAGGACATGATTTAAGAACTGAGTGAGATCTTTCTCTCGATTCTCATTGGAAATGTCTGAAAAGCGAACTCGACAGCGGTGTATATCATTTGTTAAGACGCCCTCGTCAGGCTTAACATCGTTGCATAGTTTTCTTCAAAATATGTTGTAACGGCTGCTGCATTTTCAGCATTGGTCATGTCTAGTGTTTCCACGTTTGTCGCCACTCTGAACCACAAGAAACCATACATGTGGGGACTTTCACTCCACTGCCATTCAAAACGAACCCATTAGTCGTCGACTAAAAACAACGGCGTCAAGATTTTTCTCACAAATATATCACAATTTTTTTTAAAGAACCAACCAGTCAAGAGAGAGTTGTTGTGCATTGTCTTCGATTTCCATCAGTCAGCTCAGTTGGATCTCTGTTAGGCTGTAAAAGTCTGAAACGAATAAGCCAGTGATAATAAGTTTCAGACAGTACAAAAAAATTGTTGCTATTCCAATTTGCCCTACCATGTCAAGAAGTTCCGCACAGCGTGCACTCCAGTATAATTTTGTGGATCTTATCTCTTTTGCGGAATTTCATTTATAAGCTGTGAATTTAATGGAGGATGGGCATATGAATAGCGTCATTTATTATGTAGATTTGGTCTATCGGCTCAAGTAGTGGTCTAAATGACTCGTACCTTATTTCCTCGTTAAAAGTATTAAGAACCTCATCAAAGTCGGTTTCTGTTGGTAGTATTTGAGACACGTCACCATTCTCAGGTTATGTAACGATCAAATCTTCATCAATTATGATATTTGAATAGTAAGAATTGTGAGCTTTAAGTCTTCTGAGTGCTTCTAGAAGGCACTGTGAGCGAACAGAAAACTCAGCACATCCTGATAAAGTATTTCTTGTCACTAATACAGTTGAATTCATATCTAGAGGATTGCCCGGCAGGCGTGAAATAAAACTCTAGATATTTTGTTTAAAGTTGATTATATTTCAGCTGTATCCATACTGTGAGCCTTGTATACGGTAGGGAGAAGCCACTAGATGTATTTGAGTGATAATCATTTGTTCAATGCAGCTCAGATCTTTGAAACAATCACGAACTGGACCTGGGTCCATTGAGTTATCAGCAGAAAACTTCAAAGCACCATCTCTAGACTTGTGTTTGGCAGAGCCCAGCATTGTTCAATATGATATCAGGAAAAGTTCTGTGGCACGTATTACAGCACAAATGGATGATCTGCGATACCTCTCTATCAAACTTAATAGCTTCATCCTTCTGAGCTGTCGTTATAACGTTACTCGTCAAAAATTCGGAAGGTATCTTTCTGACTTCTTGATGTGCGTCTTCTCCGTTGATAACTACGTTGCACAACTATTATCATCTCAACTGATTGCTTTATTTTAACTGGCATTCTTACAGCTTCTATATACAACATTATACGTATAAAAATATTTACATTTTTAAAAAGCATATTGAGGCTGGTTCAACTTAACTTATTTGGTAGGAGACATTTTTATTTAATTAATTATTTATTTTATTTTTATTTATTTTTCTTGTTAATTTTTAATTATCAATTTAACATAGAAATTTCGTACATAATAAAAATAAACATATTCAGTTCAGACTGCATTTTCAGTAAACTTGAGAAAAAAAATTCTGCTGATATGAAAACAAAGAGTTGAATTACATCGTTAGCTGAGTTCGATTTTAAAAAAAAATCTACAGTCTAGTCTCTCTGTAACGAATTTCCATATAACGAATTTTTCTATATGATAAATTTCTCTATATAACGAATTTTTAGCAGGAACGGTAACTTTTTCCCATGATTACATTAAAAATAATTTCTATATAGTGAAAGATATATCTCCATATAACGATTTTTTCAAAAAAAGTCTTCATTTGTTCATAAAAAGCTTCAAAACTAGGTGGAATCAATTTCCTGCACTCATTCTTGGTTTATCTTTCAAAGTTGAGTAGTTTGAAGTTTGAAGTTTGAAAGGGGGGGGGGGGGGGCTTTGAGACCTATAGCGGCATGGCTGTCTTCTCGAATGATCCATCAAAAGTTCAGTACCTCTACATTATTTTTTATTTTGTTTATCAAGTTCATTTTCAGAAAAAAATTGCAAAATTGGTTTTTTTTATCAGATCTTTAAAATGTCGCTGATTGAGCGTACGAAACTTGTTGATCTGTTTATTAAAAGGTATTTATAAGCCTTTATGTGCACTGTTATCGCTTTAAGCATATACATCTTCACTTTAATTATAATAAGTGATTTTCTTATATAATTCTGCATTCTTGTTAAAATGTTAAAATTATTACGAAGGTGTAACAGTTTTGAAATCAAAATAACCAAAAATTACAGCTTTCTTCGTCTAAAACAAATGTAAGTTTCCTTATACGTTTTTCCGTTTTGAAACTGTTTAAATACCTAAAAAATAGAATATCAAGTTAATATTTATAGTTAAACATTTATAATTAAACACCTCAAAAACATTTTTTTATCAAAATTTACACATTAAATAAGAATTTTTTCGTTATTCTATGTATAACGAATTTTTCTATATAACAATTTTTTGGTCTGGAATAATGGATTTCGTTGTATAGAGACGACTGTACTTAATACGATTTATACTTCATTGTACGTGTTTTAAGATTGGAAGTTATGGTGTCCTAATTTCCTAAAAGTAAAATATATCTGCTGTTGAAAATGACGTCATTCAATTGCAATTTTATTCGTAAAGCTGAATCATTTTATAACGATTGCGTTTTAATTCACGTAATTTTTACTACCTTTTTATTTAATCCAGACGAGAAATTACTTATTTAAGTAATCTGTGGTCCCCGGATTGAGACCTTCTTGTTGAATTTCCGAGTTTTTTTTTTCCATATAAATTGTCCACCTTAAAAAAAAAAATAGAAACTTTAAAAATTTTAAGGTTTTTTTTTTTCTAATAGTCTAAGAGCCTGTGAATGCCAGACCTTCCTTATTTTATCAAAGCTGAAAGTTTCTCAGCGCAAGCTTCCAACACAGGTAGGAACGATGGGCTACTATGAAATTTGGGTCATCGTGGCTTTGGCAGGTAACAGGTAGCAAAGGTATATAAAATACCAACTTAAACTCATCAAATAATAAAGCGTAATTTTTTAATATTTTCTTTGAAATAATATTAGAAATGACGCCATCCATTGCCAGACACTTAATATCGTGGTAACCCCTTATGAGACACCCTTAAACTTTAATAAATTTTAACTGTACTTACGTAATATTATAAAAGCTGAATTTTATACATGTTACTTGGTTAACTATTAGAAGATGTTTCCTCAGTAGCCAGACAGTTTCCAACCCCTGGCCAGACAAACATATACTGTGGCACTTGCTTCTCAATACACTAGAGTCTCAATATAGCTTATAGACTAATAGAAGTTTGTGGAATATAAATAAATTCATATACAGGGCTACGCAAAGAAAAAGATACATTGACGTTTATGGTTGGTAATTGCTGCGAATGAGTTTTAAGTTGCATTTTTGCTTAATATGTGGTGTGTACAAAAGTCTTCAGATAATATTCAGGGCTGTACAAAAGATTTCGAGTTCATTTCCATCGATTGGCGAAAATTGCTAAATGTGAATATTCTAACTGAACTAAATTTTATCATACTATATATCCACATCTATTGATCATATGCAGGGCTGCACAAAATTATTCGACTAATTTTTTGACACTGGAAGGTAATTTCGAAAACTGTATTTTTCAATGTGTTATATGTTTTCTAAACTGTTTACTTACATACCTTCTTTCACCTTATTTAACGGTGAAGTTTCGTTACAGTTTTCTGGCTGTGTTGGAAAGTGTTTCATAATCTATGCTTGACCCATGATTTTTAGTTCTTGTTAAGATTTGTATTTCAGGCTCAAAAAGACAAAAGTAGTAATGGTAAGGTGTGTGTGTGTGGAAGGAGGGGGGGGGAATTTCCAGTAAGTAGGGGAGGGGGGGCCCAAAATTTCCAGTACCCCAAGCCCCACAGATGCTTAATCTGGATCTGGCAGAGAGACAGATAGACTATGGAAAAAGTTGTTACAAATAAATGCATACTGTAATAAATAATTTTATATTTATTAAGGATTTTAACAGATTTCCGCTATTTAATCGGAAATGCGTTGACATATCACTCGACAAAAATCAGACATAATATGGCGACTCCGGCTCCGAAAGAAAGAAGAATAATGCATGAGTACAAGTTTGATAGCATCAGTTTTTGCTATATCAAACTCCATTGTCCTCTTTAGATGTACCATATTATCTACATGACAGTAATTGTTATAGGAGTTTTTAAATCAACCTTGCGCTTTTGTGAGTGAGGCATATTCATTTTTAAAAACATATAAAATATATTTAATGAGATTTAGTCTTTTTAAATCCCCCCTCTTTTTCTACACTACCTCGGGATTTACAACGTTTTCCTAGTCACGTTTTTTGTTTTGTTACAAGATTATGCCTTATTCTAAAAATAAATACTTTACGAAATTGGTGAGTTTTAATATTGGAGTAATGACTTATCATTCTCCATGAACCGACATAATAGGACAGTTCTAGCTCCTGGAAAGAGTAGAGTATTGCATAAGTACAATTTTTATATAGCATCAGCTATTGCAGCGCTACTATCTGCTATAGCATTTTTCAATTCAATTTTGCGCTTTTGTGGGTCAGGCATACTCATTCTTTTAAAACATGTATAAATATATTTAATAAAACTTAGCATCCGTTTTTTTACAACCCCCTCCTTTTTCTTTCTACACTAATTCAGGATTTACAACTTTTTTCCTATTCACTTTTTTTTGGTTATGTTACAAGATTATGGCTGCTTCTGAAAATAAATATCTCCCGAAAATGGTGAGTTTTAACATTGTAGCAATGATTTTTTTGTTTTCAAGGCGATACTATCTCATGGATGATCACTTTCGAAGAACGGAGAAGGAAGCCCGAGTCTTTCGTATCCTTTCCTCTCGTGAGTGGGGGCACCAGCGTGCCTTGAAGCATACCAACAATATACTTAGCTCAGGACATTCACCTCTACTTCCGCATGGACACCTCGGTGCAGACTATGGTCGTATCGGTCGATGTATTGATGTGTATGTGCGATTGGGTGAATGACTTTAGGTGAGGCAAGGGCTTTTAATTTTGTCGGTCTCCAGGAGACCCAAAAATGGTTTTGCTACGGGTGCTTAGAGAACTAATATTTAGGTAGTAGAGAAGTTAGGGTGTTTTTAAACTATCGTTTTCTCTTAACGTGAATCCATAATTTTCAATGCATAAGAAGACTTGTTTATAAGCAGTTACTGAAATGCATCAATTTATCCCATTTTTAACAGGTAGATATATCCTGAAGCAAGTTTTCGAAGATAAAAATAAATCTTTTTAACCATTCTTTTCGTTTAAAATAATATACCCAGTTGCAAAGAACATAAAATACTTTCAGTCGATGATTCCCAAGCTTTAAAATTCAGTTCTCAAGTAGTGTGAAGAGAAGAGCAATGCCTGACAAAATGCTCGAAAATATTCCGGAAATTTTTAAATACTATTTTATTCAAATTTACTAAAGTAATTAGGGTTTAATCCAAGCAAACAATGGGTCCTCTTTGGAGACCCTTCACAAAATTCCATTTACTAAAAGAGGTTTCTTCACTAAATTCCATTTAATAGAAGAGGCCCTTTCGCTAAATTCCATTCAAAAAATTAGTTTGTTTGTTGAATTATTTTGTTAGAATTTAAAATGTGTAATTTGAAAACAAAACAAGCTCACCAGAGAGAAGATAACTTAAAAATTTAGTATTCATAAATACTTAGTTTGTATTTGAATAACTGGATTTGATCTTTCGTTACAAAATTTTATTTTTCACAACAATATAATAAATTTCACAAAAATAACTTTTCTTTTCATAAAATGGGGACATAAATACCCTGCATCGACATCAGGTAATATATATATATATATATATGATAAAATTCTAAAGTGCCTCCACTCGACTTTCCTAACCTTTTACAGAATACCTGGGATCTAGATAAATTTCAATCATATTGGAATCAGCTGGATTCGAATACTGGACCTCCCGTTTTGAAACTGGAAACATTACCTCTGAGCCATTAATGCACATCGTCGAAATATTTATCACTTATATAAGCTGTCACATTTCTTTGGTGATTTTCCCTATAGAATCGCTTGTAAAATGGTTTTAAAATGGTTTAAAAATGGTTTAAAAATAGATTAAATACCTAATCCGTTGGTCGATTTGTACGGAAATCTATACAATTATTGCGAAAGTGGTCTGTAACATATTCGCCAAATAGGAGCTCAAGCGGAAGTACCGTTTGGAAGCTATTGTGTTCATTCGCATACATCATGTTTACAATACTTTCCTTACGTTATATGTTCGGAAAGTAAAACGGACAGTTAATTTTTCTAATTCCATATATTTTCAACATTTTCTTAAACAGACGAATTATGTATACAGTGTGATGAGTGTGCGATGAGTGCGATGAGTGTGATGAGTGTGATGAGTGTGCGATGTCAAAGAAAAAAGTTTCGAGTCTATGAAAAACTTTTGGATGAAAAATACTACTTTCCAGTTTTTAGGCCATAGTTTATATTTTCAGTTAATTAAAAAAAATCACGCCTTAAGTTAATGTTCATAGTCATTCATAGTGTAGATCATATTCACATAAAAAACATAATTCAATAAAATTAATCACTGAAATTTAGGAATTTAAATTTACCGTGTAATTGATATAAGTATGTTAGACTCATATACCTTGCTCGATTGAAATAACTAATGAAATCAATATTGTTGTTGTTTTTTAATTCTCAAATTAATATGCACATCCCGGTTTAAATCTACATGTGTATTTTGCAATATAAACCATAAACGAAGGCATCTCTGAATGATAAAACACGTATTTAGCACCAGTTATGCAAGGAAAAGAATTTTGTTAATGAATACATAGATTTTCACTCAATGAATGTGTTTTTATTCAATGAATATTCCACAATCACGACAAACTGATCAAATTCTATTTTCTATAGGTAACAACGTTATGTAGTGCAATTCAATAAATGTAAATCAATTTCATTAGTTTTGAAGTTGTGTAACGGTCAATAAAATGTATTTCAAAGACTTGCCGCCAATAGATCGTAACGTGTCTGAATTTTTTTGTGTGTTCTTGTAAACAAGCTATAAACGCTACAAACCATTTAAATGGGGGCAGCACACGCTGTTAATTAACTCCTATAACATATGTAATATATAATTTCGTGGTTTTCCAAGCATATTTACGGAAGTTAGAAAGCGGACGGAACCGAAGTTATAAACACGGTTCAGCTGTATTGAAAAAGGATATAAACATAGATTCCTCAATGCGTGTTATTCCCCGATCTTTTCCCATTTATTGCCTTATATTAAACATCCGTTATAATTTAACCCGCTCATGCATGAATTATTTTTAAATAAGATGAAACACATTTTGCATTTAAAATACATTTTAAAATTCGATTATTAAGAACTTATAATACTGTATTTTTTTATTCTTACATTTATTACAAAATTACAAATCGACCCTAGTACAACGTTTACAAGCACTAAAAATAAGATTTATTTTTAAAAAATATTAAAATTTCGACATCGTACCATAAATAAGTAAAAAATAAACTAAAATAAACATTTTTGGTTATGTTTTCGTTAGATCCAAGAGCAGAAATCCTTTGAGAAAATTTTTTCTCGTGCATAAGAGGAAAAAAAATTGTCAAAGAAATGAATTTCGAACTGAATATTCGAAAAGGAAATGGATGTGCTTGCCTTTTGCTGTATTTCACACTGTCATTATCACACTGTCATGCTGTCATTATTATTGAACGCCATATGCGGTTTATATGTGATATAGGAATAAAAATAAAATGTGCACAGTTTTCATGAGATTGCTTTTCAATATAACCTCATACAGTCGAACATCGTTAACGTGAATCGCAAAGGGAATTAAAATTTGTCGATGTTAACAATAGTTCATTTTATCAGTAACTAAATCTTTGTATTCCGTTTGACAAAATTTATAAAAACAATTCATGTTAAAAGAAACTCGTGTTAAGCGTGTTCACATTAACGATGTTCGGCTGTATAAGGTTTACATGCATTTTTATTCCTGAAACATTTTTTTCTTTTTGGAGGAAATGGAGTGAATTTTTGACAGAGTTCGTTATTTATGAGCAGCGTCGTAGCTTAGGAACTCACAACAGGAGCACAGAGATCAAGCGTTATAAATATTGATAAATCTTTTAGGGTCTTTATATGAGAAGCTATCATGGTAAGAGGGTAAATTTTCAGTAATGCCTAGGTTAGTAATGGCTTTTCTTCAACATCGTATGAGAATTTCATTCAACGTTGTATTTAGCATGCGTTGTATTTAGCATGCGTTGTATTTAGCATGTGCTGTATTTAGCATGCTGTATTACCCCTAATCGATATTCCGGAGCTAGAGCTTTTGTTTCGAGTATGATCTTTGTCTAATGTTTTTTTTTAAATCATTTTTACATGAAACGGCAATTTTTCTCTTGCGTTGAAATAGCACATCTGAAGAGCATTCATCTACGACAACATGTTCAAAATTTCCCTTATTTAATAACTGGTCCCTTATTTACTAACTATTTAATAACTTCCATTCTTTAATAATTTAGTCAATTACTAGCGTACAGATTTGCTTTTTATAAAACGCTTACTGGTTTTATAGAGTAAAACCAATGTTTCTCTAAAAACCAATAAGGTCAAAAGATCAACAGTTAATTATTGTTTGCTGATTTTGGAAAATCATTCTTACTCCATAATCCGCCGTTTTCATTGGAATTTGAAATTATCAACTGCTATGCATTTTAAGCAGTAACAAAACAAAAATTCGATTGCTGCACGTTCACGGTGGAACGATGATATGATTTATTTATTTATTTATTTATTTTATTTTATTTTATTATTTTCATTTAATAAGTTTCATGTCAAATACAGTTTTCAGTTTGAAAGTTTTTTAAAAGTCGAATAAGACAATGCTCGATTATTTTAAACTGGATTTTCAAGCAATGAAGTACAATTTCTGCCATTTGCTAAAAAAAAAAGTGTTGCTACAGGACATTCCAATTATGGGATATTCTTCAATTTAAATATAACAAATGTACTGTTGGATGTCACTGAAAACTGAAAGAATTCAAGGGAAAATGGTAAATATTTCTTTTAGTAACCGCTCACAAAGAGACTCTGTCAATGGTCGGAAAACCACTATGGCGTGATTTTTGCAGTTGTACCAAGCATAAAACGATGATATTCGATAGTGTATTTGTATCACGGGAAGTTAAAATAAGAAAGAAAATCATGCACTACGCATAAATTATGAAACACTTTCCAACACAACCAGAACATTATTATGAAACTTCATCTTTTCATACAGTGAAGAGAGACATCTTAAATGAAACAATTTAGAAAAGGCATAATACAACTGGAAACCCACTTTCAGCAAATACTACTTTTATTCAAAAATTTTTTGAATGATTTCTGCAGACTTCAGGGCTGTCCAACCTGGCCCCTGCGGAATACTAGTAATTTCTTATACAAATCTTCGCCTTATTTAATCTCCAAGTTTCTGTGATTAAATAAGTCAAAGATTTCTGTAAGTCATTACAGGTATTTCGAGGACGCCAGGTTGGATAGCCCTGCTATTTATGATATGTAAAATGTTACACGCATTGCATTATGCATTAGAATTTAATTCAGCTAGAAAACGCGTAACACAACTGAAAACACATTTCAGACAATTACCCTTCCTAGATAGATATATTTACATTCTTTTATGCACTCCTGTATATAAATTTATTTATATTACACGCATATCGCATAGTGTACTAAAATTTCTGGGGAAAAAAACGTAACACAAATAAAAGCACACTTTCTGCAAGTTTTTAACACCAGGCGGTAATGTATTCTATTTTTTCATCTCTGTATATGTAGAATTTATACATACCACATATTAAGCTAAAATATAGTTAAGCTTCAAACACAACTGAACACGTGTTTTCTGAAATTATCGCTCATAGACGACAGTGTAGCTAAATTCTTTTGCGGCCCTGTAAAAGAACATTAAATGTTATATGCCCTCTGTTTTAGGGAAGATATTTGTCTGCTGTTTGCTTGGAAATACACTATTTAGTAATCAATAATTTATTCTGTTAGAAATAGTGTAGCGCTGATAAAGTGTTCTTCAAACCATCATTGTATACACTGTAATTGAATTATTTAGTGTTTTCCTGTATATGAATGATAAATGCTACGCCCACCATTGTCTTTAAGAAACATATTATGCTGTATAGTAATGATGCAAACCAATTTCGTTATATTTGAAATAATGTAACATCATCAAATGTAATGTCGTGGGAAAGAAGGATATCCTTACACTAATTCGGCCACAAATCATCGTATAAAAAGATATAAGTACCAATGTACTGGGAAGCGGTCTACATATTAAAAATAGCACCAATTTTTATTTTTTGAATAGTAACACCCAATTTTGACACCACATTTGAGTTCATCGTATCAAAGCAGACCAAAAAAAAGTGTAGTTCATGTACTGTTTCTGAAATCTCTAAAGAGGTAATAAAATAAAATGTGTTACAGATTTATCCATAAATTTCGAAAAATAAAATTAAGATCTTAGAAGGAAAATTAAGATCTTACAAGTAAATAACTAAAGCATTGAAATAATAACTAGAAAAAGGTATACTAAAATTCTGAGTATAAAATAAACTTACTTTATACGAAAGAAAATTCTCTAAAATTTTTCCAAGATTTTCTTTTCTATGGATATCAACGATAAAATAACATTGCTATGATGATCTCGAGGCCACTAGGGTCGTCCGACGTATTAAACGCCCCGCGCACCCACCTGATTCCCGCTAGCCGATGCATTAAACTTATCGAAATCGGTTCTTAAATCTTTCCGGTATGATCTTCCGTGATAGGGCCTACTTCCACCTTACCGGGCAAGTGTTGAAAGGAAAGGGACCTGCGATGGGCGCGTTCCGCTTGTTCCGCGAAGTAGTAGCGATTTATCAGTATTCTCTTTACAAAAAACATGTATAGTTTTCTTTACAAAATCCCGCATGCAGGCATTCCTCATTTTGGAAATGTGTCGAAACTTAGTCAAAGTTTTCTTTTTCGATTTTGATCAATACAAGTAAAATCATCTTCAAAAATGTACTGCATCCTCGTTACAAAAAAATGAGAATTTTTGTCACTTTCTTTCAGAACCAAAACATGACATTGTAGCTACAATGATCTCGAAGCCGCTGGGGATGTCCCCGTCCGCCCAAATCCCGCTGGTCGATGCATTAAACTTATCGAAATCGGCTCTTAAATTTCATACGTCGAACGACCCCCCGAAAAGTAAAATTTCTCTATAACTCGAAAACTAATGATAAGAATGGGTTGTTAAACCACATATCCAAGAATTTTGGAAGACAGGCATTCTTTTTAAATGAAAATTAATGTAGGTCATAATTAATAATAATTTAAATGTGATTTTATTAATAATTTTCATAATTTAAAATTTTTTGAATCGAAAAAATGTCTAGTATATGTTTAGGTTGCATTCATTGTATCTCATTAAAAGATAAACATTTTAATCGAATGACTTTTTTTGCGAGGGAGAGAAGTATAATAAAAAATTAAGATTTATCACGTCGATTTAACAGTAAAATCCTCAAACTTTGACATCTTCTAACTCTTAAGTTTTGGGATAAAATGCATAAACTATATACTTTTCCGAGCTGATTTGAGACAAGGAACACGAATATAGTGTCAAATATGGATGTGACCATTTGAAAAATCAAAGTTGCTTAATTTTGCCTCCAAATACTAACTTGTGCACAGCTTTAACAGTAAACGCTATTATCAATCGGTGGGTACCAGCATCATTTTCATACAATGATTTGCGGCAGAATTAGTAGAAAGTATCCTTTTTTTATACGACTGTACTTCAAACAATAACACTGAAATAATGCATCCGAATTGTTTTAATTTCCCTGTGGACGAACTATAATTGACACTCTCTTTTCAATAGGGAGCTTTCTATAGTGAACCTCAAATCATCAAATAATCATCAATTTCCTGGCCATCTAAATTCAAGTATATTTACGAAAGTTAGAGCGTGATGGACAGATAGACAGACAGACGAACCGAAGTCAAAATCACTATGCAACTATATATTAAATTAAAGGAACAACTTCGATCGTTTATGAAGTTTCAAATCTGGATTTTTATTATTATTATTATTGTTAATTGAAAACATTAAAAATCTACCATAACAGTCCACTGTAAAAAATGACCAATGTTTCTTATTTTATGAAAATATGCTATAACCACGAACGAAAATATAATATAATCTTCTCAGTTACCCGAAATTTCAAATAGCATGTTACATTGTCTTTTGAATCCCCAGAAACGAATACATTTTCAAAATTTAAAGAATAATTTATAAAAACAAATTATTTTTAGCTGCCCGAATTTTTCAGAAACGTTTCCGAAGGGTTTTTATAGTGTATTAATTAGTGTCCTCAGGCTGGAATACCTGTTTTTCGAATGTTATCCATTCTCAAGTACACGTTTTCAGCCGCATAAGTTAATTTATACATGAAAGAGTAAAGAAATAATCTTAATTTTAATGTTATTGTTAACGCTGTTAATTTTGCATGTTTGTCTGTTAAACATTTTTTTTTTAGCATGAAAATAATAATTAATAAATAATGAAAATAATAATTAATTTATAAAAATAATCTTTTTTTATAAATTATTCTTTAAATTTTGAAAATGTATTCGTTTCTGGGGATTCAAAAGATAATGTAACATGCTTTTTGAAATTTCGGATAACTCAGAAGATTATATTATATTTTCGTTCGTGGTTATAGCATATTTTCATAAAAAAAGAAACATTGGTCATTTTTTACAGAGTGTAGTTTTAAGAGTGAGGCATAAGAGTGAGGCATAAGAGTGAGGCATAAGAGTGGGGTCAAAATATACCTTTTAAAATAAAAATTAAAAATTATTTATTAAACTTTACCCCTCTGCCGCCTAAATAAATCTGAAAATGAGGAAGGAGTTTTTAATTTTTTTTTTTATTATTTTTTTTTTTTTATATATATACTGTTTTTGAGCTTTTTGAAGAAAATTTCCGTTGAAAATTCTCTCTAACATTGAACTCGTTTTTGTTTTTAAAAAAAGAGATGGGAAGCTTTTTATTAACACTTCCCAACATAGTTCAAAAGTGTTTATGATTTCGGTGTGTCTGCCGCCTGCTGTCTGAGTGTCCGCGCTCTAACTCTCGTAAATGTACTAGAATTTCTATGACATTGATATATGTTAGTGAAGTTCACTACAGCATGTTCCCTAATGAAAATGAATTATGTAGCTGTTATAACTCCTGTGTGTGGACACAAAAATTCCATGGTCTATGAAGAAAAATCATTTCCAGTGCAGTTTAATGACGTTACAATACTTCAAGATAATACAATTCATATACATCACTCACGAGGACTACAAAATGCTTTCTCTGCAGCCTAAAGTCAGAAGAATTGAAGAATTTATAATTCGTTTACAGGAACGTACAAAAGAATTCCATTACATTATGATCTGTGGAGAAAGTTGTTTGCAGAATATTTCAATGATAATGAAATTGATATTCATCACTGAGGTGCACTACATCATGTTTTATATAGTCTATTGAATGCATAGCATTTATCATTCATTTCCAGAGACATACAAAAAAAAATTGGTTACAGGACTGACTATCAGTGATAATTGCTGGAAATGCGTTTTCAAGTGTGGTATGCATTTCTAACTTAGCTCATTTTTAGTGTGTATAAATTCTATAGATCATATACAGGACTGCACGAAAGAATTTGCACGCATTACCGGCTGTGAACTGCAATTGCTGAAAATATATTTTTACTGCGCTGTGTGTCTTTTAAATTCTTTATTTAGATACCACATTTCATTGTATGAAAAAAGAAAATTTCATAACAATATTCCGATAGTATTGGAAGAAAGTGTTTCATAATCTATGCCTTATACATGATTTTTTGTTCTTGTCTTCTAATGAAATAAAAAATGAAACTCATTCATTGGTGTTCATCTTTAAAGAAAAATATTGGATATTAATTCTAAAGGTTCTGTATTGATTCTAATGGAAATAGGCACGGCGTACTCTCGCTTTTAAAGACATTTCGATATGATGTGAAAAGTTCTAAACTTCACCTGAGTCAATAGCAGTGAAACGTGACACGATGAAATAGAAAGATGAAAAGGAAGAACAGAAAACAAAAAAGAGCGTGGTAGGAAGACAAAAAGAAAAGAAAATCTGTGTGACATTAAACAATTAAGAATTAATTAATTTCAAAGGCGAAAAATGTTATTTGCTGAGAAGAAGAGATGTATAAACTAGGGAAAATATTAGATAAAACTAAATAAAAACACAAAGGTAGGAGAAACGTCGTTAAATCAGGCCAAATGGGAATATGATATGAATTCATCACAGTTTATTCTTTCTTTTATTTCAAGGATACTCAGACTCGAGAATTCTTTAAAATAAACAAACATCCATGAATTTCACAGATACGAATAACTTGAAAATGTGGAGGAAAAAGACTGCAACCTTTTAGAATGGGGATAGTACCAGGACATTTGAGAAGGCAAGTTATGTATGTGTCCTTGAAGATATGTATCCTAAGCAACTAGAAATGTGATAAATGCAAACAAGTATTTAAAGGAATTTGTCTATTATAGAACAGGAATTTCCTTATTGAGATAATATAGAAGTATTTTTAAGAGAATGGTACAAAGGTTCAGCATACTAAAAGTTTGTTCTTGGAATTATTGAAGGGGCATTTTTTCAAAGCAACCGTACTTGTTTTTGTCTATTTTCAATATTTTAAAAATCTGAATTTTGTTATTAATTCCTCTTACATTTTGCAAGCATAAAATGTTTTAAAAATTTACTATAGGGTTGATATACTTCGAAAGAAAGCACATTGTTTTATTAATCGGAAAAAAATACAATAAACATACTAAAAATTATTTATGTCAAAAAATATTTGAAAGTTGTGAACTTTTGCATAGTTTATTTTTACTTAAACAGTAACGGCTGGGAATTTATTCACCATCCATGAAATGATTTTAATAATATCTTGGTGATGAGACAGTTAAAGAAGTAAGTAAATATGTAATGAAAATATTCAGAACCATTGCGAGAAATGAGATGACAAAGTAGCCGCTTTGGAATAGAAACTTTCGAGCGTTCGGCTGTTGAATGTTGACTCATGTGTTGTGTGTAAAAGGATGCGTATATATGCTCACACATTTTTGAGTACCATTGTTTTCGAATAGTATTCTTTTCGTTATTTAATCACAGAATTCTGCAATAAATAAGGCGAATATTACTGTTCGCAAATAATGTTACCCAGTCTCCTGTGTAATATAGACTTAATTTTGTCATTAAAGAAGTGGTGAAAGAATCTTCACTTCAGGTTCACACAATGTCTTGTATTTAGATATTTAATTTTCTATCGTTATATGACTAAGAGGTTTATTCCTACTTCGAAAGAAGTTGAAAAAACAAACCCTAGTTTGTTTGTTTGTTTTTTAATTAATTTTATCGAGTAACAAAAGTCTGCCAGGAATTTTTCAAATTTCTGATTATGACGCTTGACGATTTGGCTTTGAATAGAAAGATGTTAAGACGAAACAGAAAGTAGAAATCGAAGTTTTATCCAATATTTACACCAAATTTTATCGAAATATGTTTCAAAAATGAAACATTTACGCGAATTACAACTATATTTTTGACTCACCTACGTAATTTCAGCCTGTAATGCACAGAATTAAAAATTGAAAAGAATTCTGAAACAATTTTAAAGAGTTACATCTACAAAAAAAAAAGCTGGTTTCCCGTTCAAAATTCGAAACTTGATTCAATTTAGCAGCCCCAGGAAGTAGCAGAGATAAAACTACTCCCTCTACTCTGCTTCCAATAACCCCTGCGAGAAACCTTATTGATTTTAGAGGGACGTCCGTGCTTAATCGTAACCCTCCGAATATCGAATGCCACCGCTTAATGTCGGACCACTGCCCTAAAAGTAGATCACGAGAATAGAAAGTATTGTATCAGACAAATATTTCACAACTCTACTTCAGGATTTACAATGAGTAACCAGGGATGTTTTTTCTCTTACCTCTTATGTCACTATTCACAATATATTATAGATTCGTAAAAAAATACTAGAATTTCTTTTGGAAGTATGGTTTCTTAAATTCACTGATACAAAAATTATTTTCAATTGCATTTCCTAAAACTAAAACGAACGACTGTTTGCAGCATTTAACATGGAACTTAATATTAACTATCGCAAGCGCTGATTTTATTAATTATCGAGTATAGAATTATAAGCTGTTAGAACTTCAAAAGAAATATGAAAATTCATAAATAAGTATGTGTTTTTATTTAAATATGAATTTAATTTTTCAGAAAAAAAACACTTTCCATATACAAACAAACTTGTAAAAAGTGTTATTGGTGAGAACCAAGAACGGTTGCAAAGAGCTACCCTGGGAGGGGTAAAGACATTAATATTTTGTCTGATAGGGGATAAAGCCATTGAAATTTTCCGAGAACTCGAAGGATTTCGCATTGCTTATAAATTGTTCGAAACAAATTGGAAAATTTTCGTGGAATTTCAAAGATATGGGAGAGGCAATTACCCCCCTTTAATCGCCCCGTAAAACCGCTAATGGTGAGAACTAGTCTTTGATATTATGCTTCACATATACACATTCTAACTTTATCTATGTTAGTTAAAACATGTTTGAAATCCTTTCTGAAATTTTAATTTCGCCCAGTTTTATTCTACAGGGTGATTTAGAATTGATCGTTCAAACTTTAGGGGTTATAAAACCAGTGGAGTAATCTATTTATTCAGTCTAAAATACAGGGTGCCACACTCCAATCCGAACACAGATTTTTGTTTATAACTTTAACAATAATGAAGAATTTTTAACGAACATTTTCAACAGACTTACCTTGATTTGTGTTAAATGAATGACATCACGAATAGTGCTGGAAATGTACAGTATTTTCGTTTGTGAGACCATAGGTAATGTTAATTACATTCGGAAATAGGGAACGTCTAGTTCAGTGCTATTTCGGTATGGATAGTGGCCATTTTTACCACTTCTTGTGATATCGTTACATTTGACAAAAATAAAAACAAGTCTTTTGAAAACTGCGTTGAAGTATCTCCATTTCTATTAAAGTTACGAACAAAAATCTGAGTTCGGATTGGAGTGAGATACCCTGTATTTTTGACTGAATAAATGGATTACGACACTGGTTTCCAGTGCAAAAATTGTTTTTTATGCTGTACCACCCCTTAATATATCAAAAATTAAATGATAAGTTTTGAACAACTCTGTATACTTTTCCTATAGAACTTAGGAATTCTCACAAAACATGTTATCAGCTTAGTTGTCGACATCGTGTCTTAACATTTAGTCATACGTAGTGGTTTGCTGTGTGTCAGGTAGCTATTAACAAACGCAAATATAGATGGCAAATATACATTTTATATTAAATATTTTGTATGGTAAACCGAGCAATAATTTAGCAATCCAATTTTATGTTGTTGTTTTTTTACATTAGAGGATGTGATATCTTGAATCGCAAATCATTGTAGAGAAGCTTTAACAACAAATTGTCCTCCTACTAACCCGATCATTGATGATAGTTCTATTTCTATCACTATTTATCATAAAGCTCCGTGAAGGGAAATAAAAAGTTTACGTCACTTGTTTAACCACTTGTTACAAACTAATATTTAACGCTTTAAGGCATCAAATGCAAACCAATAATCTAAATAATGCTGCAACATTCGTGTAAGAAAAACACAATGTTTCTGGAACTTCAAAGTTTTTTTTTTTTTGGCCAAAGGCAAAATTATTCAAATGAGCAAATTGATTTTATAGTAAGTAAAATGTATTTATTAACATTTTCTAAAACGTGATATTGGTTAATCGTACGAAATAAGAATTTAAAAAAGGTTATTTATTATTTTAGATGCCTATACAAATGAAAA
This sequence comes from Maratus michaelseni, assembly GCA_963931845.1. Classification (NCBI taxonomy): domain Eukaryota; kingdom Metazoa; phylum Arthropoda; class Arachnida; order Araneae; family Salticidae; genus Maratus; species Maratus michaelseni. Next base: position 361,687,287 of record OZ007586.1, on the reverse strand, counting down.
CTATAAAATATGTTAACTTTAGGCAAGTTTGCTTTGTTATATCATTAATAAGGGATTTCTGACACCTGTAAGATGCGTAGCATCTCAAATATATAAATCAAAAATTCTCAACTATACATATCAAATATATAAATCAAACCTTTACCCCTAATGAGCAACTACACAAAAAAGCTGTGAAAAGTGAGATTTCAAACTTTTTTCGTATTTCATTACTTACTAGCTAACCCGCCCGGCGTTGCCCAGGCCCGTGATAATAAATTTAAACAAATCTCAAGTTTGTATGATTTTATATCTTTAACCCGATTTTATATTATATTTTTAAGAGAAAATTTGCAAAAAAAAATACCGATATTAAGTGATAAAAGCGCTCGTAAGAGCATATTTTCCGTATATCAATTTCTCTTTTTATCACATTTTGCCGTATATCAATTTTTACTGAGACATACCAAAAATTTAATGTATCGACATCACAATCACAGTTTCCTTCAAGTTTAAAGAAGGGCAGGATGCTGCTGGTGGGAAAAGGACACGTTTTAGATTCTTAAGGTCATTTCTTTTCATTCTTAAAGGCACTCTTGATATTTAAAGGCACTTTTAATATTTAAAAGCCAGGGCGTTCTTTACAAGACACGAAAATAAGTCAGTTTTTTAGTATGTAAGCATTTTTTTAAATACAAAAAGCAGTAAGGGAGCCCTTTTTTTATATTGAGGGGCAAGAAGGTTGCTATTTTTTTGTAAACAAACAGCAGGCAAATGTGCATCACCCTGCAGAAACTGTCTGGGGGAAAACTCTATTGGCATTACTACGAAATATGAATATATTGTTCAAGTGGGGCACAATATTTTTCCATTTAATAAACGTCAGCCTATTTATTTACAGGTGCACATCAAAAGCCACGTATATTATCATTCACGGTAATTATTCTTTTAATAATTAATATAGCACTTGGTATTGTAACACTTGTATTCCAATGATACTGTGAATATTTTTTATATGTTTTAATGATATAATGATAAAAGATTATGCCATAATTATGTGACGGTCAGAATTTAAATACCGCGTTCGAATCTTTGATAACGAATGTAACTAAAACTGTGGGTGAGGAGTAATTGATATTGGTTCTGTATACTTTTTAAACATTTACTTGTTTTATCCACTATATGACGCCATAAATTTAACAAATTAAAATTATTTGCATATATTGCTGAAACCAAACGGGAAAACTTACAACGTTTGTGTGCAATATAGTTAGCGTATTGTTATGGTTGAACCAGGCGACATGCAAGTTTATATCTAAAAAGGGCTTCCTAAAGTACTATTATAATCTTACGACTGTAAACTCCCTGTGTCTTTGAAAATACACATTAAAAAAATCTGAAATAGAATGTGAAAAAGGTAAACTTTTGATCCGTTCTAAAATTTAAAACATTTCTAAAACCGAACTTACTTTAAATGTGTATTATATTAACTGGAAACTTTAATATGGGTGTAAATTAGATTGGAATACTGAGAATTTACATCATGTTAAATTGTATATTAAATTAACTGGTATTACATTAAGAAAGTTCTACTCTAAATTTCTATGATGCACAGATTTTATTGTTTTTCATAATTGTTTTATCTTTTTTATGTAATTGGAATATGTTGGGAAAAGATCTGGAAAAGATGGACGATAGCGAATTCTATAAAAGATGGACAATTGTTTATCAAAAGAAGTTGCACGGTAATAATCTATATATACAGTGTGCCCGCTAAAGTCCGTGGTCACTCCAATAATTTCTGAACGGCCAGAGCTATAGTCATAAAAGTGGGGTCTAGATATAATAAAGTTGTCATGCGCTAAGCAAGGAAACCGCTTACAGCGCCACCTGGCGGTTGAATTTGGAGTTCGCGTTCTTATTTCAAAAACGGTACGAGATACGGGAAAAAAGTCAATTACAAAGTTGTTCAGCATCATCGATTTCGTACGAGAAGAGACCTTCTGTAAAGCAATGTTAAAAATAGAAGGTGTAAAATGCATATTTATTTGGTTTGTAACTCCCAAAATTGTAACGCGACCGAACGCGGAAGAAAAAAGGAAAGGTTACTCTCCAGAGCATCCCTTATCATGACACAGTGGTAGCGTGCGTGATTGCAATACAAGAGGACCCCGGTTCAAGTCCGGCTGGTGCATGGTGTCCTTACAACTTTCGTAACAAAATTAGTAGACGATGCGGATTGTGCAATATCGTTTTGCAAGCGTATCTACTCAACTCAACGCTCACTTGGTATGCGAATCACATAAATTTCGGTATTATGCAAATAAATATGACACGTCATACCTCTGCGCCAGACACAAGTATAAAAGAAAAAGGAAATGCGCGGGTTGTATGTGGAAAATCGTAATCATGACATTTTCTACCGATCAGTATTGAGAGATGATCTTGATTTACGGACAATGTGGGCGCCAGGCCAGAGCGACTATATTGTGAACGTTTTCTAGGAGGGCCACATCTTTCATGGCAGGTTATCGTAAAGACAGTGAAACGATCGAGGGAGACAGGCAGTGGGAAAAACAGACCTCGATCCAGCAGACCAAGAAGAGTCGGACAGCGAGCGCAAACAGAAGACGTATTAGCGCATAATTTCCGTCTCCATCGCCGATCGACGATTCGGATTGTTACGGCTTTCTGATTGGTTGTAAAAGAGAACGCTTCTTAAGTCATTTCTGGTATTTGAGAGGATTATGAAGATATAAGAAATTAATATATTTTATTAGATTATGTAGAAATTAGATTAAATAGAAATTAATTAGCTTATATAATTTATTATATTATATTATTTTATATATTATATATATAATATTATATATTAATATTATATATTATTATATATTATTTTATATATTATATTATAAAATTTATTATATTATATTGTTTATTATATTATATTATTTATTATATTATATTTGGAAATTAATTAAATTATATAGAAATTAGTAAATATTATATAAGAAACCAACTTCAACCGGAAATGACATAAGAAGCGTTCGGTTTAACAACCAATCAAAAAGCATGATAATCGCAATCGTCTATCCGCAGTGGACAGGTGAATTATACCGTATTAGCGTTTGCCCTCGCCCATCCTCAGAACAGTACAAGAGAGATCAGTGCACACTGTGGCCTCTTGAAAAGCCGCATTTGAACTACACTGCTCAAAACAATTAAAGGGTATTTGAAGTTTTATATAAAATAAAGATATAAACGAAATTTTTTTGCCGAAAATAGAAGAAGAGAATCACAAATGCAAATTTTTCTGGTTTTCAAACTGTGGAGTATGCAAATTTTGAGTTCGACGTCAAAAAAGTCGCTTCAGCGGCAGCGAATAAAATTTGACTTTCAACTGGATAAAAGAGAATGAAGACAAGGATGATCGGCATTCAGTGATTGCTTTGTTTAGATGAGTACGATGTCTCAGCGAAGTCATTTGACAGATTCAGAAGCTTGGAGAATTGTTGGTAGGTTAGAAGAGGGCCAAACTCAAGCCGAAGAAGCGCAAGCCATTGGAGTGTCACAAAGTGTCATTTCCAGGATCTGGAACCGTTTTTTGGAGAGTGGATGTGCAGGCCGAAGACCAGGGCAAGGTCGTAGACGGGCAACAACGCCCAATGAAGATCGGTATTTAGCGTTAACAGCTCGGAGACACCGAAACATGAACGCAACTCTTCTCCAACAACACCTTCGCTCGGCTACAGGCACCACGATTTCAAATCAGACTGTCCGAAACCGGCTCCATGCTGTAGGTCTGTATGCTCGCCGACCGATGGTATGTGTTAGATTAACATCAAGGCATCGTTGCGACCGCAGGGAGTGGGCAACCGAGCATGTCAACTGGAGGAGAAATGAATGGAGCAATATTCTGTTTTCTGACGAGTCCCGTTTTTCTGTGCATCCGGATAATAGGCGTATTTTCATCTGGAGGGACCGTGGCAGTAGGAATAATCCTGCGTTCGTGCACGAAAGTGTCAGATTTGGCGGTGGAAGAGTGTTGGTTGTTGGTGTATGGTGGCATCTCCATTGACGGTCGCACTGACCTCTACATCATTCGAGATGGAGCTCTGACTGGTCGCCGATATAGGGATGAGATCCTCAGACCTATTGTAGTCCCTTACGCTGCAGCAATCGGAGATAACTTCATTTTAATGGACGATAACTGCAGGCCACATCGTGCAAACCTGGTGGAGGATTTCCTTTTCGAGGAAGGAATCGTTCGAATGGAATGGCCAGCGTGTTCTCCAGACATGAATCCAATCGAGCACGTTTGGGACGCTCTAGGAAGACGAGTTTCTGGCCGCCAACAACCCCCACAAACTCTCCAAGAACTGAAAAGAGCTCTTCTGGAAGAGTGGGGCAGAATACCCCAACTCGTCATTAATAGCCTCATTGAGTCCATGCCTCAAAGATGTTCAACGTTGCTGGCCGCCCGTGGAAACCATACCCCCTACTGAAAATGATTTTCTTTGAAGAAAACACCTTTTCTTATTCTTTTTTTCTCATATACACAAATTGTGTTTTTTTCCTTTTGTACACAAATGCGCAATAAAATGCATTTTTTTCTGGCAAACATGTGTAATTTATTCTCATATAACCTACTATGTCTGTCGACCATGTATCAATCAGCTAAAAAGTTTCCCAGATACAAAATCCACCTAAAACTGCAATATCCTTTAATTGTTTTGAGCAGTGTATCTTGAATGAAGTAGGTGCTCATTTCTACCGACCTACATCTGTGCAGGCACTAATGGCAGGGGATGCTCAGAGACGCTATGATTGGTGCAACTTCATGATGAACGGCTTAGAGGTCCAGCCAACGTTTATTGCCGACATCATATGGACAGATGAAGCATGCTTTTCGCGTAATACTATGTACAATTAGCAGAACATCCATTTGTGGTTGCTGGATAAGCCTAGGTGTGCTGTCGAAAAGTTCGACATCAAGTTCGCTAGTCGATAAATGTCTGGTGCGGAATATTCAAACACAGACTGATTGGCCCGGTATTTTACGAGGGCACGTTAACGGGATCCCAATACGTGGAACTTCTGAAGGATGTAATATCCGATTTTCTAGAGTATTTACCGTTGAGTGATCTCCGGAATGTATGGTTCCAACACGATGGCGCCCAGCCGCACAAGGCATCAAGTGTCCAACAGTACATTCTAGACACATTCTAGCAACAAGTCATCGGGTATGATGGTTGCGTAGAATGGCCTCCACGTTTACCTGACCTGACCCCTTTGGACTTTTTTCTGTGGGGATACATGAAACAGCGATTATTTATATATATATATATGTATGCAACCCTTCCACTAACACTGCAGAACTTCGAAAACGTATTACGGATGCTTGTGCCAGCGTGTCATCTGCCATGTTGTACAATGTACAGCGGGAAGTGCAATCCTGTGTCCAGATATGTATTGTTGCTGAAGGACACCATTTTGAGCATCACAGATAGATGAGCCTCATTTCCGATAAGTGCAGTTTTGTTCAACGCGATCAAACACATGTGCGCTTTTGTGCTTTTAATTTGTATCATTTTTGTGAGCAAGATATTTTTTTGTAATAAATCGATGATACTGAACAACTTTGTAATTAACTTTTTTTCCGTATTTCGTACCGTTATTGAAAGAAGAACGCTAACTCCAAATTTAGCCGCCAGGTAGCGCTGTAAGTAGTTTCCTTGCGTATCGCATGGTAAATTTACTATACCTAGACCCCACTTTTATGACTATAGCTCTTGCCGTTCAGAAATTATTGGGGTGACAACGGACTTTAGCGGGCACACGGTATATTCCTCTTACGTGGCGCGAAAATAAAGCTGAATTTCCAACTGGCCGTTTGACAACAACCGTCGTTCCCACAGCGATGATTCTGAGTGGTTTATTGATTCACCTCAACTGGAAATCGAATCTTATACAGTTTATGGATCGCTGACTTCTTCCAAGTTTTTGAATAATAGTTTTATTAATACACTAGCTGATCCGTCCGGCGTTGCCCGGAAATCGGTAACTTTCTTTTGCGGTTTCGATAAAAACAGTCATTTTCGGCGCGCATTCTGTTCTAAACAAGATTCTTTCCGAAAGAAACTCAGGCACTCGTCCCCGCTGCCTACGGCATTGTATAGCAGGCGTGCTACGCACGCGCTGTAATATCATTTAGTTTCAATTTCCGCTGCTAAGGGCCGCGAAATCATGTTTCTTAGTTATCTATATCATGATTAGTTCATGTTAAGTTGAATGAACCAATTCCCATTGAAGAAGATTTCAAACATTTTTTAGAACCCTTTGGTCGAAATATGAAAATGCCCTAGGTCGACCACTTTCAACCACCATATCTCCCACATCCCACAGCTACCGACATGCAACCACCATAGCGCACGATGGGAGACTCAAGGCCACTATCATATACAAACACCAGTGGTCTGCGCTGGGTAGTTGTGGCTGTAAATGAAATAAAGGGACACACGCGTCTATTTATATATATATATATATATATACATATAATTTATAAAGAAAAGAAAATAACACTTAAAACATTTAATATTAAGTTTTTAATTCGCTGTTTTATAGATAAGGGAATAAATTTAATAAATTGTAATAATAATAATAATAATAATAATAAATTGTAGAATCATAATAATAATAATGAATTGTAAAAAAGAAAAAAAAAGAACGAAAAAAAGAAATTGTTTAATATAATTATTCATTATTCAGTCATAAATAAACTGTTATTTTTAGGAAAAAACTCATTAAATCAAACTAAATAATGTAACAAATAAATTTAATTTCAGTTAATCATTGACAATTACTAAATAATTTGTTTTATTTTGAAGATGGCACTGTGCTAGGTTTTACTATATCTAGTTATTAGAAATCGTACTACAGACTTAATAGCTCATATTATTATTATTATTATTATTATTATTATTATTATTTGAAATGATTCTAATAAGAAACTTCTTTAGATAATTTTTATTGTCCTTTTGCACTATATATATATATATATACAGGGTGATTCATAAAAGATGGGCAGAACTTTAAGGGGTTATAGTACACTTAAAGACAAATAATATTAAATAGGAGACTAAGGGTCCCAGACGTATTCCCAAGGAGATAGGGGGCATTAAAGTTTAGGGTCCGAAATTTCAAATGATTATAAAACATGGAAAAATTGGTCGATTCGTTTGCGGTTTTTGCAAAAAATTTTCTTTATGCCAGTATTTTCTTGAAATAAAATTTTAAAGTTCAATTTCAAAAAATGCCGATAGGGGGCGCTTTAGACTTTGGAGTAACAAACAACTATTTTTTAACGTTATTTTTTGTATTTCTTTAAATGATTTCGAAAGCTTAGACTTAAACTTAAATTTTGATCTAAAAATCTGAGTCCTAACGAGTAGTTAAGTAGCGTAAACTGAAATTTGAAATTTGAAACCCTTCTCCCCCCAGAACAAAAATCAGTTATTCCCGATCTTTGTGTCGTAGATTAGGCTCTAACTACTGCCGCGTTTTGCTAAAATTATTCTTTATGTCAGTATTTTCTTGAAAATAAATTTTAAAGAAAATTTTCAAAAAATTCCGATAGAGGGCGCTTTAGACTTTGGAGTAACGAACAACTATTTTATACCGTTATTTTTTGTGTCTCATTAAATGCTTTCTAAAGCTTAGACTTAAACTTAAATTTTCAGCTCAAAATCTGAATCGCTGAGCGTGGTTCAGTAGCGAGGGGAGGGGGTTCAAATTTCAACTTCTGAACATAGTTCAGTTTGCACTACTTAACCATGCCCAACGATTCTGTGCTGTGATACGAGGCAAAAATACAACTTTCGTCAAGGACTGCATAGTCGGAATTCACTCATAAAGGCACTGGCACAGTTGGAAACGTCGCTCATGCAAACGTTAAAGCTCCATTCCTGACGCTAGTCACCGGGTGAAGAAGGAAACAGAAAGTATGCAAATGTCAAATGGGGAAGAAGAAGAACACGTATGCAAAATTTCGACACGATTCAGGCATAAAAATCACTGAACGGTGAGTCAAGTGTAAGTCGCTGTAGTAATGAATCGGAAGATGGTGCCCTTCACGAATAAGGAAAAGGCTGAGATGCATTTAATTTACGGAGCGGCAGATGGAAATGGTGCAGAGGCACAACGAATGTACGGAGAGCGATTTCCTAACAGGCGGTTGCCTAACCGCAAAACTTTCGAGCGCTTGCACAGACAGTTGTGTGAGACGGGATCATTTCTCGCTTCCCGGTCGAATGCAGGTCGTGCAAAAAAGGACGAATCAGTAGTTGTTGCAGAAGCCATTCTGGATGTAGTAGCGGCGCAGCCAAGTACAAGTACACGAACAGTGGCTAGCCAGGTGGATACCTCACAGTCCACGACTTGGAGGGTACTGAAGGATGAACATTTGCTCCCGTTTCATGTGCAACGAGTCCAGAAACTGTCTCCAGGGGATTATCCAAATCGTATTGAATTCGCCCGCTGGTTTCTGCAGCAGAACGCGCTAAATCCACATTTTGGACGAACTGTGCTTTTCACCGATGAATGTACCTTCACACGTGAAGGTACATTTAACACACACAATGCACATGTATGGCGGATGTCAATCCACATGCTACGTATCCACATGCTCATCAGAGACGCTTTTCCATCAATGTTTGGGCAGGAATCCTCGGAGACCACCTAATCGGACCGTACCTTCTTCCTGAACGCCTCAACGGTAAAACATACCCCACATTTCTGCAACATGTGCTGCCAGACCTGTTAAACGTTGTTCCTCCACGCATCCGGCGGGTCATGTGGTTCCAGCACGATGGAGCGCCAGCCCATTACGTACGAGACGTCCGCAACTATCTGGACATCACATTTCCGAACAGATGGATTGGTCGAGGTGGTCCTGTTGCTTGGCCTGCTCGCTCGCCAGATCTTTCACCCCTCGATTTCTTTTTTTGGGGACGATTGAAGGCTCTTATGTATGAGACACCCATTGAATCCCCCGAGGAACTGGTCGCCAGACTTTCCGCCGCTGTAGGGGAAGTGCTCGAAAAGCCTGATGTTTTCGCGAATGTTCGCCGTTCCATTCGTCGCCGTTGTTCTGCGTGCATAACCTCTGGTGGTCACAATTTTGAACATTTATTGTGATTACATGTTAATAAATATGCTTTGGTAACATAATCCTAATTTGTGTCTTTTTACCTCGTATCACAGCACACAATGTGTGGACATGGTAAACTGAACTGTGCTCAGGAGTAGAAATTTCAAACCCCTCTCCCCAGAAACTTAACCACGTCTAACGATTCAGATTTTGGGCTGAAAATTTAAGTCTAAGCTTTAGAAAGCATTTAATGAGACACAAAAAATAACGGTATAAAATAGTTGTTCGTTACTCCAAAGTCTAAAGCGCCCTCTATCGGAATTTTTTGAAAATTTTCTTTAAAATTTATTTTCAAGAAAATACTGACATAAAGAATAATTTTAGCAAAACGCGGCAGTAGTTAGAGCCTAATCTACGACACAAAGATCGGGAATAACTGATTTTTGTTCTGGGGGGAGAAGGGTTTCAAATTTCAAATTTCAGTTTACGCTACTTAACTACTCGTTAGGACTCAGATTTTTAGATCAAAATTTAAGTTTAAGTCTAAGCTTTCGAAATCATTTAAAGAAATACAAAAAATAACGTTAAAAAATAGTTGTTTGTTACTCCAAAGTCTAAAGCGCCCCCTATCGGCATTTTTTGAAATTGAACTTTAAAATTTTATTTCAAGAAAATACTGGCATAAAGAAAATTTTTTGCAAAAACCGCAAACGAATCGACCAATTTTTCCATGTTTTATAATCATTTGAAATTTCGGACCCTAAACTTTAATGCCCCCTATCTCCTTGGGAATACGTCTGGGACCCTTAGTCTCCTATTTAATATTATTTGTCTTTAAGTGTACTATAACCCCTTAAAGTTCTGCCCATCTTTTATGAATCACCCTGTATATATATATATATATATATATACATATATATATATATATATATATATATATATTATTTAAACCCAAATTATTATTTTTTTTTATCTATGTTGAACAAATGAGATTTTAAATGGGATTCCGCAACCTCATATTAGTATAAATGTGCATCCTCGAATTCAAAACGATTTTGGGACAACACATTAAATATGTTTTTGGTGAGCAATCATCTTTACTTTTATTTACGCGCTGTTTAGACATCAAAATACAGCGCTCAAAATAATGTTAGTGTAAAATAATAATAATAATAAATAAATAAAATAAGAAAAAAATAATGCCCACTATCGGTGTAAGTTTTTTCTTTCGTTTTTGTGAATTCCATTTAAATACTTGCCTATAATTTTAAAAGCATATCTATGTGCTTAGTTGGATATTGCATGTTAGCTCATTTTAATCATGCAATTCAGGGCCTGATTGCCCAAAAAGCACATAAAGCATTAGCTTCCTCTCTAAAATTTAAGAGGAGCCCAAAACGACTGCAAAATTGGGCTCTAATTTTCGTTTTTATTTTATTTTTAGGGGAAAGTTTGCATAATGCATAAAAAAATTCACACTACTTTAAGAAACTTATCCAACTGGGAAATCTCAATGTGATCAATAGGCTGTTAACCAATCATACGGCATTCTGATGTGCTGGTTAGAAACCACCTGGGTAACTGAACGTAGAACACAGTTATATATATATTACAAATATACATTATCTATAGTACAGTTGTGGCCAAAATTTTGGACATTTTATTGAAAAGGTGTATTTTTTAAGTTTGATGATTCATAACATCAGTTTCTCTTTATATAATTCCCTAAAATTATATATGAGTGGAAAGATTATTTAATGAAGAGTGTAATGCAACAAATTTCACGAAGGAATGTTTATTTGAACAGCAGTTATATAGAAGAAAAATTAAATATAACGGAAAAAATAGATATACAATAATTAATTATAACAATGTCAGTTAATACTTTGTTGGGTAACTTTACTCTTAATTACGGCCTCACAACGCCTTCCCATGAGGTGAACCAAGTACTTTAGTTCTGAAGCTGTCGTAATGTGATACCAAAATTGAATTATTGTTTATATTAATTCGATGTTATTGCTGTGTTGCTTCTGGCAACAAGTTTCTTTAGTGGGCTCCATAGATTTTCAGTTGAGTTAAGGTTCCCGGGCCATTCCAACACTGGAATATGATTATCTTAAAACCACTTTTTCCACACTTTAGCAATATGACATGGAGATGAATCCTGTTGAAATATAAATGTTTCATTATCTTGGAAAAGATCAAGTACGGAAAGCTTCCTTTGGGATTGACGTACTTAATTTATGTACTTTTGGGCATTCATATTCCCATTAATCACACAAATTCTACCCACAGATTTTTATGTCATACAACCCCATATCATAACACTGACTGGATGTTTCACGGTGTGTGTAATGCAATTAGAATCCGAAGCTTCTCCGATTCTTCTCCTTACGTATTTTATACCATCACTACCAAACAGGGAGACTTTGGTCTCGTCAGACCAAATAACTCTGTACCATTGCTCCGCTGTCCAGTTAGCATGAGTTTTAGCGCAGTTTAATCTTTTCAACCTTTGTTGGAGAGATAAAAATGGCTTTTTTCGTGGAATTATAGCATTTAAACCAAATCCTTGCAATCTGCGCCGAATAGTCCTTGCACTGAACGTCACAATGGCTTGCGCCATTTCACCTTGTATACATCAAAATGATTTTTTTTCGGTCACCTATGCACAATTTCTTAATACGTCCATAATCATTTGCTTTTATACACATTCCTCCTTATACCGCACATAGTCTCCTTATACCGTTCAAAAATTAAGAAATGCCACCTTTGGTTACATTTCCACCAATTTGCCTTCTAATTTCTTCATAACTGTAACCTTGTTCACTTAATTATACTATTTCACATCCTTTATAGGTGACCAGTCAACTCTTCGTGTCATTTCTTTAATTTTTTTATGTTTTACATTCAACTGTAATATAAATCAAATGAAGCACTGACAAATGTTCTTCTCACAGCTCCAAAATATGGCAACAACAGTTGATTCCTACTGTTAGCTGATTGATTAACTCATTGCCAAAACCATGAAGATAGAGAGAAGGAGAACAACGATAATGTTTCTAATTATGGAACTAAAAGCGGTACCTAATATTGCGGCGTTTCCGTTTTTTAGGGCCTTTGGGGAGTGTAGCGCCCTCTATTTCCGGTTTCGACTGACAACTTTTTACCATGCTCGAAACCAAAATGCAGGAAGAGCAGACGACAATTTGTCATGTTTGACAGGTCACATGACCGGCCTTTGGGAGCACCAGCGCCACGAACCGGGTACTAATTTCCGGTCCATGTTCTGATCTTGAAAGCCTATCTTCACTGTTCTCCTTCTTATTTCTATCTCCATGGCCAAAACATTATGACACCTGATTGGCTCTCTAAATACTCATGCTCATTGGTTGCATTAAAATGAAGGAAACTTACTTCATGTTAACTTAAGCAAGTTGTGTTTCTTTTTTTTGTTGTTTATTTGTTTATAACTTTTGATTAAATACTAATAATTGAACAAAATTTATTTCATTACATTCTTGATTAAATTATCTTTCCACTGATATATATAATTTTATAGTATTACTTAAACAAAAAATGGTGTTGTGAGCCATCAAACCTGAAAAATGTACCTTTTCTAAAAGGTTTCCACAATTTTAGCACTACTGTAGATACAGGAAACATAAAAAAGCTGTTTAATCCTTTGATTACGAACTAGGACTGGCGACTATTTTTAAATTCAATCGTACCACAATTTACATTGTTTTTCTTTATGATAGATTTTTCTTGAAAATATCCTAGTATAAGTGTATGGCAGAGATTAGTTTTCAAAAAGTGGTACGAACAGAATAAAAGCAGTCCTTTGGGGCATATATGTTCCAACCCGTAATCAAAGGGTTAATGAAATACACTGCTCAAAACATTTAAAGGATATTGCAGTTTTAGGTGGATTTTGTATCTGGGAAACTTTTTAGCTGATTGATACATAGTTGACAGACATACTAGGTTATATGAGAATAAATTACACGTTTGGCAGAAAAAAATGCATTTTATTGCGCATTTGTGTACAAAAGGAAAAAAACACAATTTGTGCATATGAGAAAAAAAGAATAAGAAAAGGTGTTTTCTTCAAAGAAAATCATTTTCAGTAGGGGGTATGGTTTCCACGGGCGGCCAGCAACGTTGAACACCTTTGAGGCATGGACTCAATGAGGCTATTAATGACGAGTTGGGATATTCTGCCCCACTCTTCCAGAAGAGCTCTTTCCAGTTCTTGGAGAGTTTGTGGGGGTTGTTGGCGGCCAGAAACTCGTCTTCCTAGAGCGTCCCAAACGTGCTCGATTGGATTCATGTCTGGAGAACACGCTGGCCATTCAATTCGAACGATTCCTTCCTCGAAAAGAAAATCCTCCACCAGGTTTGCACGATGTGGCCTGCAGTTATCGTCCATTAAAATGAAGTTATCTCCGATTGCTGCAGCGTAAGGTACTACAATAGGTCTGAGGATCTCATCCCTATATCGGCGACGAGTCAGAGCTCCATCTCGAATGATGTAGAGGTCAGTGCGACCGTCAATGGAGATGCCACCATACACCAACAACCAACACTCTTCCACCGCCAAATCTGACACTTTCGTGCACGAACGCAGGATTATTCCTACTGCCATGGTCCCTCCAGATGAAAATACGCCTATTATCCGGATGCACAGAAAAACGGGACTCGTCAGAAAACAGAATATTGCTCCATTCATTTCTCCTCCGGTTGACATGCTCGGTTGCCCACTCCCTGCGGTCGCGACGATGCCTTGATGTTAATCTAACACATACCATCGGTCGGCGAGCATACAGACCTACAGCATGGAGCCGGTTTCGGACAGTCTGAGTTGAAATCGTGGTGCCGGTAGCCGAGCGAAGGTGTTGTTGGAGAAGAGTAGCGTTCATGTTTCGGTGTCTCCGAGCTGTTAACGCTAAATACCGATCTTCATTGGGCGTTGTTGCCCGTCTACGACCTTGCCCTGGTCTTCGGCCTGCACATCCACTCTCCAAAAAAACGGTTCCAGATCCTGGAAATGACACTTTGTGACACTCCAATGGCTTGCGCTACTTCGGCTTGAGTTTGGCCCCCTTCTAACCTACCAACAATTCTCCAAGCTTTTGAATCTGTCAAATGACTTCGCTGAGACATCGTACTCATCGAAACAAAGCAATCACTGAATGCCGATCATCCTTGTCTTCATTCTCTTTTATCCAGTTGAAAGTCAAATTTCATTCGCTGCCGCTGAAGCGACGTTTTTGACGTCGAACTCAAAATTTGCATACTCCACAGTTTGAAAACCAGAAAAATTTGCATTTGTGATTCTCTTCTTCTATTTTCGGCAAAAAAAATTTCGTTTATATCTTTATTTTATATAAAACTTCAAATATCCTTTAATTGTTTTGAGCAGTGTATATGTGAACTCGTTAAGCCAATCTCAAGAATAATATATGTAGCATTGATGAGTTTCTATGTTCGTAGAATAAAGAAAACTTTTCCCGAATGAAAAGGGACCCCTAATTGATAGCTTCAGAGATTAAACGAGCCTTGATCCAATTACAATTTATAAGTTAAGTTAATCCAACGTTGAAAGGTAGATACGGGCCTTTTTTCAGCCATCGGCCATGTCACATGTCTTTTTTTTTTCGGAGTAAAATAGTGTGCTTTCATCGGTAATTGACCATTTAATGAAAACTTCGAGTTTTTTTTCTGTTATAATTACTGACACGTTTCTCTGCAAGTATGCGTAAATACCAATTAATGCGTGAGGATTACATGTACATAGGTGGTGGAAGGACGTCCCGTAGGCCAATCCCAGTTGCTCGCCTCGCGTCGAGGTAGGTGACGCTGGGCAAAGGCTAGCGAACGGAGGCTGGACCGTCTCCACAAATTTATCCGGGGAATTGACGGCGGCGAGATAGAGCTTTGTAGAGCACGATGAGTGGTGATTCTATTGTGACGCTGAGCGGTGGGAGATGCGGCGTGCAGCAACCATCTGCACCGTACCAGCGGTAGAGGTGAGATAGTTACCGGCATGAGAGTTGTGAACCGCATACACGCAACCACCACGTCATCTGCTGCAGCTGAAGCGGTTGAGTGCCGACCTCAATGGTTGAGCAGCGCAGGAGGTTCCCAAAACCAAGTGGGGCTACAGTCCGAAGGCGGCCCCTCAGGTCGCTGTGGACAAAGCCAAACTTGGTGGGGGGATCACCCACTTCACGTGTTTTTTGACTACGAGGAACCGGGCCGGTGGCTCGCCGATTAACGCGGCGGCAATCAAGCCATAACTCGAATCCTCGAGCATGTTATTATTGATCTCCCAAGACTTCCCTCTAAGTTTTGATGCATTGTGGTGGTGTTTGACTAATTTGAGTTTTAATTGGTTTAGGTGTGCTGACCAGTTTTTATATTTATCTATAGTAACGCCTAAGATTTTCATATGTGGTACATGGTGCAAGCTAGTTCCATTTATCCGCATTGTTGGTTCACGCTCCAGCTTGCGTGGCTTAGCAAATGTTAGGACTTCTGATTTCGCAGGTGATAGGTGTAGGTGGTGTTTATCCAGTCGTTGGCAGAATACTGTGAGTGCTCGAGCCGCCGCTATTTCTAGGTCCAGACGCCTGCGACCAGAGAGAATTAGGCGGGAGTCATCAGCAAATGCATATCAATTATGCCCTGAGGTTCCAGCTCTAAAAGAAATATGTTCGTGATTAGTAGCCAGAATAGAGGTCCAAGACAAGAGTCTTGGAGACACCCCTTCTCCAGCTTATGCGGATTGTATCCTGCACCCCAGTTAATGAGGACACTTCTTTCTGATAAATAAGACTTGACGACCTCAGCCAGGTTCCTTGGGCAGCCTAGCCTCCGTAGTTGTATTAGTATGTCTCTCCATTCTATGTTATCGAAGGCTCCCTGTATGTCCAGCGAGACCAGGGAAGTGTAGTTACCATTAGATATGCTGTCAGCACAGGAAGTCAAGATTTCTAACAATGCTTTTTCACATGATCTGCCCGTTCTGAACCCGAACTGTTTAGGATGGTGGAGGCCTTTGAATTCTAGAAAGTGAGGCAGCCGAAAGACTATTAGTTTTTCTAATAGTTTGCCGAGGGTAGGAAGTAGGCAGATCGGTTGGTATAGCAATAGCATGCAATTAGAGTTGCAAAGGCTGGAAAAAACCCGGTTTAAACCTGGGAATAAACCGGGTTTTTTGGGAATAAACCGGGTTTTTTGGGAATAAACTGGGTCTTTTGGGAATAAACCTATTGGAAATAAACCTGGGAATAAACCGGATTTTTGCAGTTAATAGCGGTATATGCAATAGCAATTGCTGAGAAGTGATTTGACAGAAGAGTTTTGAACTAAGTCGCAGTCCGAAATATCAGCTCAGAATCCTGCTCAGACATGCCCCAAATTAGAGGGATCCCTGCATCTACCATTTCCCAACCCTACAATTCCCAATCTTACCATTTCCCAACGGTTTCCACAAACTGGCAACGATGGGCCAACAAACTGTACTACTTGGGACGGAGGGCCGCAGTCTTTTCTTTTCAAACTCTGAATAGTGATAAGCAAGATTAGTTTTTTTTTTCTTTTTAAACCTTCTAGCATCAGATCAGAAAAATGCGTAAATTTTGATAAATCTTGTTTTGTTTCAATGGGATACTTTTTATATGCACACCCAAAGGTAAGTAAGTTAAGAACTAGGGGACAGTTTATTACAGTTGCAAAATGTGTATTTTTATTTGTTTTGAAATTTGAGCAAGACAAAGTAAGTATTCGTAAAGTGGATACCCGTTCAACTCCTGCAGTTAAACACAGTGATAGTGGACGCTAATTGGTGGAAAGTGGAAACTAACTGCACGAGTTCAAAGAGTTTCCACTTTACGAATGCGTCCTTCAGACGAAAAATGTTGATGGTTTTTCGTCTTACATCTAGTGATCATTTTTAGCTCCTCTCTTGTGAGCTAATTTTGCCACGTTCCTTTAAAATTTTATCCTGGTGACGCCCATTTGATGAATTTAATGATCTGCTATCAGTACTGTCTTCCTGTTGTCTCTTTATCTCTATTTGTTTTGTTTTTTTACCTGTCCTTTTTGTATGAACAGCGAATTATTTCCAATGAAATATATGTCAACAATAATCGGAATATTGCATGAGTACTTTCTCCAGAAATATATTTTTTATTTAGAAAATGTCACATATTTTCGCTGAAAAATATCTAAAATTATTGTCTGTCTAAATAATTTAATCGATTATTTAAGGAGATAGGAACAAGATCCTTGTCCACCAGTTGTCCAACCAAAAGGTAAACATTCTACTTGATTCTGCTATTTTGTGAATGTATCTGGCAACAACTTTGACACTGCCGACGTAGAATGTTAAATCTCCGAGGTGGTGTAATTAAGTGCCTGTGTTGCTTGGTGGTACAGTACGGGTGTGATTATTACTTTATAAACTTGAAGAAATCGAAAAGTTTAGACGTAAAAGTAACGAAATGAAACTCATGTTGAAAATTTATTGTGTTCTTGTGTTTATAATCTAAAATTCGTGCGTGATACTCATTGTATTTCCTTATATATGGTGAGTATATGTTGTTTCCCCCTCTTTAATGTTTTTATTTAGGTAATCTGATTGCTGTCTTCTTCTTTTTTTTTTTTTCTTTTTTTAATTTGCGGTGTTTGTTTATATTTTTATTTCTATAGTTACATTTTAAATAGTGAAGCTATGATTTGTGGGAAAATAAGTATTGGATTATATTTTTTCTGTATTTTTTAATCATGTAAAAGGACTAGGGGATTTAATAAATTCAGTGTGGAAATAAGAAATGTTATTTAGATAAACTGCTTCTTCGTGGTTCTGCATACTTGAAGTGTTTCGCCACTTAATTTGTGAATATATATATATAAATATATTTATTTATAATATATATTTATGTTAATTTTGTTGAGACATTTTTTTCATTATTAAGTTACTTCATGGAATACACGAACTATGCAAATTTAATACAAATGCTCATCGAATTGTTTAGATATTTATTTGAGCACCGATGATTATAATTCATGTTTGAAGAACATTTTATGTTAATTTTAGAATGGACACACTTGCATTGATATTTTCTTGTTCTTAAAGTGAAAATAGAAATGATAATAATTTTTTTAAACTGACAAGAAATATCAACTTTAAAACAGCTTGTTTCAGAAATTAGATTTCTCCATTGCTTTAAAAAAATTACAAAATTTTTATCATACATGAAAAATAAAATTCAGCGATTTAAGGGAGGAAAAAAAGGAGTCAATATTGTAAGGGTATGTTTTTGAGATAGTCATGTTTCGAGTTTAAAATCGTTTAGCAAATTTAATTTTTATTAACATGACTTCCTTCTTTTCATTCTGACTAATTTGGGCAGATTATTACAACATTATCTGTAACGATTTTTACAATTTTGGTGTGGTTTTGGAAAAAATGTTTCCATTTGTTTATTTATAACCGATAGTTTAAACAGACTATTTTCCCCATTCTGATTTTCTTCTAAAAAAAAAAAAATGTTCTGCTGATAAATTTAACTAACTATCTACATAATATTATATCAGCATATCTAAACATATGGCCTAGCTATGTATGTAAACTGTAAACAAAACTTTTAAAGACTTACTAAGTGAAATTTCATCCCAGTTTTCAGAGTTACAGAAATAACTATGTTATTGTTTTTGACTAAATGAATTATTTTTTAATTGATGTGTGTAAAAGAATTGTTTAGATTCTAGATATATTATTTTTTTACTTTTTAAATGTATATTTAAAAAAAAAAGCAAAATTTTAGTCAAACAAGGGAATAAATATTGTTATGCACTGCAATAAGAGTTTAAATTACTTTTTTATTTTCCCTTCTCATAATTTAAATAAATTGTTTAATGAAAGTATTAGTCCTTCCGAAAATAAACTACAGTAGAAGATCTTTATAATGCAAAAATAAAAACACAAGATTTTGCATTATATAGAATTTTGTGTTCTATAAATCACATTTCAACATCATTAAACTTACCTTGTAAACATGACCAAATATGTTTGAAACATATCAAAATACAATAGAGTAGCTTTATATATTGTATTACTTGGGACCAGGAGTTATGCAGATTATAAATTTTTGCATAATATAGATCATTTCACACATTGCTAAACTTACTTTATAAATATTGTTCAAATATGCATGGACAAAATTTTTCACTATAGGATCAGATGGGGTAAAGGGGGGGTGGGGGGTGTATATTGAAAAACACCCATTTTCTTTTTTTTAAATAAGATATTTAGTTAATTCTTTTTTAGAGACATATACTGAGGTTATGACAAATATTTTTTAGTTTTAGAAACAGACAACAATTTTAATGTTTGGGTCATTCTAAAAATAAAGGTCCCCTTTGAAAGAAAAATTAATTTTTTTTTTCACTAAAAACAAAGTAAAAAAAACCTTTGAGAGAATTGTATATACCTTCAAAAATAGAAATTGAATATCAGCAGCACACTTTTTAAAAAATATTATTTACTACACTTAGAAACATACACATTGAATGAAAAGTGTCTCCTTTGTTACCATATTTTAAATCTCCCCATTTTGTCTTATGAAAGTAAAAAAGTATTTTTACAATTTTAACATTTTGATATGAATGTTCTTTCTCACTGCCACATAATTTTTTTTTTTTTTATGTATATATTTTCTCACAAAATGGACACATTATGTCCCCTGTGTTACCTTTTTAGTATTCTCACAATATAAAACTTTACATAATTAGGTAAAAAGTATAGCAATATAATAAAATCTCAGTCAAACTTATTTATACATATTAGTCATTGCACATTTAACCTTCCGATTCTTAAAGTTTTTTCTTTTTGTTAAGACAAAAAAAATGTCAGTAACACAGGGGACACCAAAGTAACAAAGTGCACACATGTTCAGCACTAAGAATGCAAAAATCTTAGAAATGTGCTTATATATTAATTAGAAATTTATTTCTCATATTTTCAAATGTTAACTGAGAGAGCAGCTACAACATAAAATTGGTTGTTTGCAGTAAAAGAAGCATGAGGATATTTTCCACCTTCTTAGAAAAAACTAATTTTAATAATAATACAATCTGCATATTTTTTGAGTTAAAAAATAATATACAGAACTTTACATGTAAGATTTAGCCACACAATTGCCTAAAAAAATAAATTAAGCCCCTGTGTTACCTCATTGTCTCTTGCGTTACCAACATCATGGTAACACAGGGGACTAGTAACACGGGGGACAAAATGAAATAAAAAATTATCTTTATAATTATATTTTTATAGTAAACAATGCCAAAATCATATGAATGTTTTCTTTTAACTGAGATGTTCAATTTAAACTGAAATTAATTTAAAAATATATAGCTTATTAATGTAAATTGATGGTAACATATGGGACACATAAAAATCACACCTACCTTCAAAAATCACTTTAGCTCAGATAATATTTTTCAAAATTTAACATATGAAATAATGGCTACGTAAGATAAATGATAGCTCTAAAAGAGCATGACTGACTGTTGTTAACAACATTAAGCTTACAAATTCTTGTTATAATATTAAGAACAAAGTAGAAGTAACACAGGGGACAAATATTAGGGGACACAAGAATTTTCCTTATAAAATGAAAACATATCTAAAAATATATATTTAAAGTATGTAGATATAATAATAAGACTGCAGAGACTTAAAAAATATAATCAGACATAGCTTTTAAAATATATAAGGTGAAAAAATGATGGTTTGAAAATCAAAAATTGCTCATGGGACATGGTTTTTTACAGAATAATTTTAAGTAAAGCTATTTAAAAAGTAATAAATGCAATTTATCTAAAATTTCAGAATTGCATTAAAGAAAAATATTTCTGAAATATCTTTTCAAGTATTTGAATTTAATTTTGGAACAAAATTGTGGGAAATATAACCTTACAAAATGTCGGATCCCAAAAGGGTGCTTTATTTTTGGAATGACCCGTTTACAAACTACAGTACAAGATCTTTATAACGCAATTCTCCATATAACGCACAACTTCTCAGATGTAAAGAATGAATTTTCAGTTAAGAAACACCTGAATTCTTACATTTTAAATAGTTGCTATTCTCTAGAGGACTAAATCTGATACATTAATTTAACTTTATCTCCTTAATTCAGAGCTAATTACTGAAAAATTTGCTATGTTTGGACAATCTTTATAAAGTAAAAATAACAATGTGTGGAATGATCTATATTATGCAAAAAATTATAATAATTCCTGGTAATAAAGAATGCAATATAAAGATACTCTAATGCAGCGTTTCTTAAACTTTACGTCCTCGCAGACTCCCTTTGATGTAATATTCATTTCGAGGACCCCCGACAAAATGTTCCTTAATATAACATTAGGCAATATTTTAATGAAGGTATAGACCTTATTTATTTTGAACTAGCTGACCAGCTTGGCGTTACCCGGGACCATGATAATATAACCTTAAACAAAACTCAAGTTTGTGTGATTTTATGTCTTCGGAAAATCTTTCAAATGAATCTAGTTTTGGGGATCGCACTATGCCTTCGGCAGCGTAGAGTGTTTTAAATGAACTTAGTTTCCAGGACCTCAATGCCTAAGGCAGCGTATACCAGGAATGCTCCGCACGAGCCGTACACAATGGAAAATCAAGTTGGATGAGCCAAACCCCGTATTAATCGGGCCCATAGAACCGTAGATATGAGAATACACAACCTAGCGGTTGAATATATAACTAAAATCTATAAAACAATCGTAAGCTATGCTGAATGAACCCGTTGAAACCCTCCCCATAGAACCCGAGAAAAGAATGCGCCCACTTCTTATGTGCTCCATCTACTACATGAACGACAAAAAAACTTCTCGAACCTTTGCTACTACCAATTTTGGACTCTTTTTGGCCCCCTACTATAGCTCCCTTGAAAATCGTACCATGCACTAGGTTTCTTTTTCTAACAACTTCTTAGGTTCTCCAGCTACTACATGAAGGACAAAAAAAATTCTCTGACCTCTGCTACCACGAATTTTGAACCCTTTTTGGCCTTCTACTGTAGCTCCCTTGAAAATTGTCAGACTCACTAGCTTTTTTTTTCTAACAACTTCCTAGGTCCTCCAGAAAATCTGTAAAACATTTGTTCACAAGAACAATAAAAAAATTTCTGGGACCTCAGCTACCACCAATTTTGAATATTTTTCTTGGGACTCTTGGTGCAGCTTTTGAAAAAATTATCAGATTCTTTTGCAATTTTCTTCAATATAGTTCTACGGTCCTCCAGCTACTTTATAAACAACTAAATATTTCTCCAGACCCCGGTTACCACCTTTTTTTAATGTTAATCTTCTTTTTCAGCATCAACTTATGTTTATTCACTACAGCTGTAAATTAAAAATGACGTTACTGTTAAATATAAGTAATTAACCTTAGAGGGAGGATTTCATCCATAACTTAAATATAGGGTTAATGTTAAAGGTAATTCGTTAATTTACAGGGGGGCGACACCTTCCGCTACCTGGGGCCGTATACTTTTCTCGGGTTCTGTTGAACCTATTTAAACGGGAATTGGTTCATTCAACTTATTATTACATTATTGGAAACATCTCTAAACTGTCATCCAGTTGTAAGGCGAAATAAGGACTCACTGATTTTTACACGTTCAATCCATTGGTTCTCAATATTTTTACACAAGTCTGTGATTCAGTTCTTAACAGTATCATTAGAAAATAAAATGAAATTTAAATCATTTGCTTCTTTTTCTCCTAGTATTTTTGTGACTATTGCTTTTGCCAGCAGGTAAAATTAAATTTTCTACAATCGTACGAGGTTTTGCAGGCTTTATTGCCATCAAAGATACCTGATACGATGCAAAAACGGCCTTAGTTGCGGTCTTTTAAAATAATTTCTAACTTATTTTCAGTTCTTTTAACTTGCTTTTAAAACGACAAATAATTTGTTTTCATATTCTTTGTGTTTAGTTTGTAATTGTCTAAGGAGTTTTGCTGGTTTCATACATTCATTTGATAGTACATCGTGACAAATAACATAGACAGGCTATTCTTCGTTATTAATACATAGTTACTCGTAAATCCTAAGGTTAAATATTCTCCAGAGTACGTTTTCCTGTATCTTCTGCGTTAAATTGTGCGGTGTTAAATCAACACCGTCTGCATCTGATTCGAATTGTGCAGTGTTAAATTATCATCATCTGCATGTGACTCCATCTCTTCTTTACGTTTTAATGTACTTCCCTTTAGTCACTCATTCACATCGTGAATCCAAAATATAAGTATATAACCCGAGACTAAAATACCAACAGTGCATTTAAAAATAACAATAGCTGGTATGCACTCACTACCTTTTGTTTGTTTGTTTGTTGTTTTATAGCAGCATGTAAACTACACTCACAGTATTAGTAAAAGAAATTATAATCAAGGGAACAAGTCTGAAACAACTGAAACAAGTTATTATTTTGAAAAATAGTAACCAATTACCATTACCTCTCAAAAACAAATCAAATTTCATTTGTTAGTCTTGAATCCAAATTTTGGAAAAATAAAAATTCTTGAATATATAGAAAGAGAAAAACGTTTGTGATTTCAGTGTAGTAGATTTCTCCTTTAATTTTATCGCAAATAATGGAAAATATTGCCTAGACAAATTTATGATCCTTTTTAATGGAGAACCTTTCTTGAAAACTAACTTTGCTTTCAACTTTCTTGATAAGTTGACGTATGGTCACGTGAATGCTACTATGGCAATGCTAAACAGTATGCAAATTTAAAGCAAATTGAAGAGAAGAAAAAAATAACTTGTATCTGCAAGTCGCTTACATGCATTCTGGATGTTAAGTTGCACTGCACTCCAAACATTTAGGGGTTTATCCTTATTAATGATTCTAGGCTAAAAGTTCAAGTTCCGTAACCTCCCCCCTTCCTCGCAGCTACAAAATTCCTTGCCAAAGAAAAAAGTCTAAATTCAATACTGTGCTTGAGGACCCCCGGCAGTAAGTTCACGGACCACAGTTTAAGAAATGCTGCTCTAATGTATTTTGCTATGTTTCACTCATATTTGGCCATGTTTTACAAGCTAAATTTAATGATGTGTGAAATGTGATCTATATAGCGCAAAATTCTATATAATGCACAACCTCATGTTTTTAGGTTTGTGCTATAAAGATCTTCTACTTATGCTCATTGCATATGGTATGTTAGTTTAAGCTGCTGATGAACTTGCTTCTAAAATCATTAACTGGCAAAAACTATTAATTTTAGTTCAGACTTGTAGAAGAACATCTAAGGCACAGATCTACATAGAAATGTAAGAATAAATTTTATAATTCTAATTATTATAAGTTGTTCTCTAAGGTGGGATAATTTGGGGGTATGGTTAGGCTTAGCTAAGTCTTGTATGATATAGATATTTTTTTACCTCTGTGTTAACTTTAGTAAATGTCTAATGCTCAATATTTTATAATAAAACTAGCTAACCCGCCCGGCGTTGCCCGGGCCCAAGATAATTACAATCTCAGAGAAAGGCGTTAACCCCCTCCCTCCCCATACCCGCAAATATAATGAATAATTTGTTCAAGAGAACCACCGTCATGTGCATTAACGCTATCATTAAAAAAAGAATTACATTTTTCTGATAATTAGAACATAACGAAGACGCTACGCTAAAATAGCCGGCAGATGACACCCCTTCCCGACCTCAATTTCAAATCTATATCTTAATTAGTTACCTAAATATTTGTTCATTAGTAAAATTTGGCAATTATTTCCTTTCATTTTCGCAAACTAAATGAGAGGGATCGGCCAGAGAAACAGATCTCTTTGTAGTTCAGTTTTTAATGAAAGCCGATCCCTGTCTGAAAATTTCTCGGATCGTTTTCACTGGCGCCGGCAGATTTTTGGCAGTTTTTTGCATAAATTAAAAAAAAATTACCAACCGAATTTTTCAAAAATCACATAGTCAGATACAGAATATTTTTTTACATATGCTCAGAACTTTTCAATTTGATATCTCAATTAGTTTTCTTAAAATTCGCTAATTAGTTAAATAATTTCGAATTCGTTCATTTCCGGTTGCAAATCCAATGCGCCTGTCCGTTTCTTTCGCCATTTTGATTTAAAAGATGATATTTTAGAAGCGATGGTTAATGAGAATATAATTAATATCTATATATAATAGCTTGGACTATCCACACCTAAATTTCCAGCCTTCTAGGTGGGCTAGATTTTCCTAGCCATCGCCAACAGACACACACACATTCACAGACAGACAGACACACACACACAGAGCGAAACTTTCTTTTATTAGTATAGATGACAAATGAAAAAAATACTTATGTATAACCCTAGGTAGTAATTTGAACACTGAAAAACAATTTATTTTTAAATTTTATTTTCTAAATGTAGTTTAGAAAGAGAAGAATGATGGGAAAAAAAACAGTGTTATAAGTAATAATAATGGGGTTATAAGCAATAAAAAAAATAAGAAAATCCAAAAATCAGAGTAATTATAAAAAGTAAAAGAAATGAAACAGATAATATAAAAGTAGACTTTAAGGAAATAAAGGGGTTCATGGGTAGTAGTATGGGTTCATAAATTCATAAGGTAGAAGTTGAGTACTGGTCAAAAAGTCAATCAACAAAATTCATCGGTCAAGTGATAGAAATTAATGAATTCTATCACAAAGTATTTGACTAAGTCACCATTGGGAGACTTATACTTTTCCTGCTATTGATGATGAAGATTGTGTAAAGTTCAGCAATATATGCTGCATTCTAAGTGAACCTAATTTTGATAGCTGTGGACATTATTTCTTTAAATAAATATGTAAAAAAAAAAAATTGTGCATTTGTACCTTTAAATATAATTAAAATACATTTATATCCGTGTAATCTTACTTCAAAAACAATATTTACATATTTTTATTTAAATGTACACTAATTTTAGAACTACCCCCACTTTCCCCTACCATGGGATAAAATGTTGGTATCAAAACATGTTCTTTTAAATGCATCACTTTGAGAAAATAATCTAACAAAATTGAATGTTTATGCTTCATGTTTAATCTATATCCAATGTATACAAAATGCATTAAAATAAATTTAATAGTTAGGTTTAAGGACCTTCTCTAAAAAAAGCTTGATTTTACCCACACTTGGCCCTATTACTCATTTAAAAAAAAAAAAAAAAAAAAAAAAAAAAATTGTAATAATAGCTGTTTTTTCATTAAAAGGTTCTGAATTAAGGAGATAAAGTTGAACTAATGTATCAAATTTAGTCCTCTAGAAGAGTAGAAAATTTTTACAATGTGGGAATACAGGTGCTTCTTAACTGCAAAATTCATTTTTTACATCTAAGAAGTTGTGTGTTATATAGAGAATTGCATTATAAAGATCTTCTACTGTATAGGGGAGACTGATACACAGTGGACCAATTTTTCAGTTAAAATTTTTTTCCCTCTTTAACGGACAGAATGTTCTGAAAATATTTTTGAATATTCCTTAAATATTTTTACCTTCATCAGAATTTTCTCAGAACATAGTTTTCAATACATTAAAAAAAAAAGAAATAATATATATATATATATATATATATATATATATATATATATATATATATATATAAACAGCGTGTCCACGTATAACCTGACCGACCTTTATTTTTGCAACCATTGGTCCTAGATGTATACTTCCAATTACAAAAATGGTTTAAATAAGGTAAAGAATTATTTTTAAAGCGATTTGGGTCAAGAAAAACATTTATTTAAAAATTACGAAATTTAAATTTTTATACGGTCCCCCGGTCCTATAAGTGATATTTACTAAAAATTTACTGTGACACTAACAAGTAAGACAAAAAAAGTCCCATTCATCTAACATTAAAATTGACAGAGTTATGAAACTTTGAAATGCATGACTTATACCACTTTTTTGCTTCTTAAAACTGATTATTTCAGCCATGCTTTCAGGGGTCGTATGTAAAGTACTTAAACTTATTTCAAGGTATCTGCGCTTTAAAAGAAATCGTACAGCTATTACGATTGACTTAAATTTTATTAGTTAAGTTTCAGATTTCAGATTAATTAAAATAATTGTATTTTGTAAGTATTTGAGGCTGTGATTTATTTTAACAAAAATTATATTATTTTCATAAGGTTTTATTTAACTTGCAATGATCGTCTTTCCAGTTTAAAATTTGTACTCAAATTTTAATTCACTTTAAAATGTCCGATCGAGGTTAAATTTTACATACTGACTTAAATCCGCTGACAATGTAATATTATTATGATTTTCGACGCTTACCATATTAGAGGATAACACAAAAAAATTCGGATAGATTACCGCCAACAAGTTTAAGAAAAAAATTTAGATTAGATAACATAAACCTGCGATGGTTGTGTTTTTTAACTTTTATAATTACGTTTTATGTATTTTTTAACGCTGAATAAAAAAAATTACCTTCACTATTAACCATCATGTCAACATTTTTCGCAAATTGTAAGTTTCAAGGTTAAAAAATAGCGAAAAATCTGATACTATAAAATAGATGTAAGACTTTTTTGTTCAGGTTAATTTTATTTAATTCAATAATTTATTCAATTTTTTGGCTTAACTGGGTTTTTTACAACTAAATAGCTCAGGGGTCCAATGAGGTTGGGAAGGGAGAAGGGGGGGGGGGTCAATTTTAACTTTGAGCTTTTTAACTTTGAAATTTTCGATTTGAGAAAAATCCTGACGTGATGGTTTAAAATGAAGGTCATTTTCGGATTCAGCGCTAAAAAATACATTAGAATCAATTTTCAAAATCTAAAAAACAGGGTACAACTCAAAATATGAAAGACAGTGTAATCTAACAGCATTTTAAAATCTTAATTTTGGCTGTTGTTTTTCATCCTTTTATTTAACAAAAATTCTGTTATTTCTTTCCTCTTATATGTTCAGTACAAATTGTATATTTTGCATTAATATGTTAGAATGATTATAGATTTCACATTTATATTAGATTGCAATGTTAATTTTGCTCTCAACTATTTTTTTGATATATCTGACGATTATTTATATTTCTACTACATTTGTGAATGACCCCTATTTCGCAACAAAAAATATACTCCAACTTTAAACAGCTGTAACTCGGTCAGTTTTAATTGTAGATGAATGGGACTTTTGTTTCTTACTTGTTAGTGTCACAGTAAATTTTTACTAAATATCACTTATAGGACCGGGGGACCGTAAAAGAATTTAAATTTCGTAATTTTATAATAATTGTTTTTCTTGACCCAAATCGCTTTAGAAATAATTCTTTACCTTATTTAAACCATTTTTGTAATTGGAAGTATGCATCTAGGACCAACGGTTGCGAAAATAAAGGTCGGTCAGGTTATACATGGACACGCTGTATATATATACACACATACACACTTGTAAATGGACCAGTGTGTCCGAGAAGCGGGGCACAGTAGACCACTATTAGGTATTATCTGAAATTCAATATAAATCTATTTTTCATTAATCTAATTTTTAAAACAAAATGTAAAAAAATTATATTTGGAAAATAATAACAGATTAATACAGGAGCAATTGCAATTTAGATGAAGTTATTTTATTACTTAAGTACAAAAAAATCAGCAGACATTAAAATTTGCAAATGAAATTCCAAAATACTTATGAGTAAGATTCAGCCTGGAATTTTTCTGAGAAATTTTTGAAAATTTTTTCTTTTTGGGTCTAGTAGTAACATTACAAAATCATTGACATCAACAACAGATTCACCTACAGTTTCTGGAAAAATAAACTGATTTCCATTCAATTTGTGTCTCATGAATCTTACTTGAATAGAATCATCACCAATTAGGTTACAGTTGTATTTTTCAAAGGCAGTAAATACAAAACAAAATATTTCTTACTATGTTAAATAAATTGTTATTTTTCTTTGTTTACTTTATTTTACAGTTAAATAATTACTTTAAAACAATATTTCTTTATAGAAAATGAGCAATTAATAAATATTTTGGAACATTCTGCTTTACATTAGCAGAGTGGATTGTGGACCACTGTGCCCCATGTTGAAGTTCAATAAATAATCATATTAATATTGTTTATAGCTTTCTTTTAAACATTACTTTTAAATTAAATAAAAACAAGTAACCTATGAAAAAAAGCTGTTTTATCTTATTTATCTATAACAACCTTTAATTACTAAAAAAAGAAAAATATGATGATGAAAAATTTTACTTTTAGAAGCTCAAAACAGCCAGTCAGGATAAAATGGTTCACTCTGAGCTGAACATATTCTCTGAAGGCACAGTTTACTTGGGATACAATTTAAGTTTAGGACACATTGAGTGAGAAGCCGAAATTTCGTTATCAATGGTAACATATTCTACTTCATCAGGAAGAACATGGCCACGTTTTCAAAGAATTTCTGCATGCTTCGAGAGAGGAACATAGTCTGCATCATTTGACGACTGATCTGCTTCAGCATTATTTTCAAAGTCGGAGTTCTTAAAACACTTAGAAATGCATTTAGAAGATGCCAAATTCCAGCTTTTATTTATGTAAAATACACACTTTCATAAATAGCTTCCTATAATTCACTTTTATATTTTGAATTACGCCTTTATCCAATGGCTGTAAAACATGCAAGAAAATAATTTCAATTGATCTCAGGTTGGAAATTTTGCAATGTGCAGCACAATTATCCATGATAAACACAACTTTCCTGTTGAATTTTTAAAAGTGCCGATCATAATGTTTGATTGTTTTCTCCCAAAATTCTGAACTACTCCACACTTCTCGATACAAATCATAATGGCCATGCAATGATTTGAGTTTTAAAACATCTAGGTTTCTTACCAGTTTCTAGTGGTGTTAAGTTTTCTGATCCACCCATATTCATGATAAGTGTCACTGTTAACCTTTTTTGCTGTTCTTTCTGGCAACACATTTTTTCATTTTTGAAACATAGTCTTGTCAGGTTAGAACACAGTAAAATAAACCACACTCATCGATGTTAAAAATGTCATATGGCTGGAATAGCTTGGAGATTTTTCAACACAGAATTTTTCCATTGATTTACTAAATCGACGTCGCCATCAGCAGCTACTCTGCAATTTTTTTTACACGATAAATCGTTCCTTGATTTAAATCACTGTACCCATCCATTACTTGCATTAATTCATTCTCTCCTAATTTTTTAGCAATTTGCAAAAGCCTTTTCTTTAAGAATTAGGCTAGAAATAGGGACATTTTGTGATCTCCTGTATTTCATCCAAAGCACAAGAGGCTGTTTTACTTTTTCATATCGTGGCACCCATTGTCGCTTTCTCTTTCTATTGTTTACTTCTATTATACTAGACTCAGCTGCCAAAACTTTGGTTAATGATATTTTTGGTATTGATTTCTTTTTTAAAAGAACTGCTTTTGACAGTCCTGACCTAAGGTCTGCAATAATTTTCTTTTTCTCTTCAAGTTAAATTTTTTCGCATAGATGACATCTTACAGCCTACAACAAGCGTGAATCGTTAAATAAAAGCAAAGCATTTACTCATTCAGGTTTCAGTGGTTGTAATGAGAATCTTTTCAATAAAGATGACATGTGCTGAAACTTGAAAACCGAAAATCTGCTATCGGACAATGATGGAAATCAGAGAAAATCCCACAGGAGATTTAAATGTCTTATACTATTCCCAATTCCCACTAACTAGAACTTATAGGAGCTACCATTATACTAGAACTATTATGCTAGTCCTATTATACTAGAACTTATAGGAGCCTTACCATTACATTAACCATAGAAGTGGAATTCCACGGACAGTTTGGTGGGCGAAACCAATTTGGCACTCTGTGTATCCCACCATCACGTCATAATGGGGTGGTTATTTTGGCTTCTTCGTCTAAAGCAGGGTATAAAAAAAATCATGATTTAAAAAAAAAATCAGATTTTTTAAAATTTCAATTTTGTGTGATATAAACAACTACATACCTTAGATTTAAAGTTTATATTATACTATTGTTACTAATGAATGGCGCATACATAGGAAACAAACATTTTCAAATTCAACATTGCTAATAATTGTCAATAAAATACTTTTTAAAAATTTAAAAACAAAAAGTGAAATAAAAGATAAACAGCCAAGAACAAAGTGATTTCAAGTTTTAAAAAATATAATGATTATTTTTATCTACAATATACAATAATTGTCTACAATTTCAAAATATTTAATTTAATTAGTTTTATTTAAAGATTAAAACATAAAGATTATTTTAGCTGCCTTTTCTACACCTAATTGGCTTCACAGTTTATTCTGTATGAGTCCAAAAGTGGAAAACATCCTCTCTATTACTGCAGTTCCTTTTGCAGTACTTGCACAACTGTATTATAGCAAGTTCTTTCTGATCTACACAGTTCTTTAGAAGTGCTATTTATCTTCATCACTCCAAGATATTTAAGGATTTTACAGCTTCTTTATCAAACAGTTACATTAAAAAGAGGAGAGCACACAATGAATTTTAATAAAATGTTTAATAAGGAGGTATCATTATACTTTTCTTTAACAAAGTTTAAAGCTTGATTTTTTTCATTATTAAACATTTTGGATTCGTGTAAAAGATTGCACCAGTTACTGCTGTCTTCCATGTTAGGTTTAAACAAGTGGGTAAATGTGATCGAAGATCGCACAAAGGGTTTCGTTTAATATTCCTTTCAAAACACTTTATCCTTTCTTTAATAAATCCAAATAAATTTCATTTTCCAAAAAAAAAGGGCATGTTTTTTATAAAGGAAAAATTTACCGGTCTATTTTTCTCGTTTCTTCAAATATCTGAACCGGCCCAATAGCGGGCGAAGCCCACTATTATACTCTGTCATAATAATATCTGTCATGTAGACTAAATGTGATATTAAAAAAAAAATCAATTTTAAAATTTAACATGTTGTGTAGAGACCTTCAAAATGTTAAAATATGCCAATATTTCCATAATCTGGTTTTTATCATAATTCAATAGGTTCCTCAAACTCATATTTACTATTCACTATTACTCATATTGATACTCTCTTTGTATTATTCTCAAATATTTGAAAAATCCGTTAAACTTCCAATATGACGTCAGATTAATTTTCTTTTTAATTATCTAATGACGTCATATTAAGCTGCGCTCTGTATTTACACGTACTCATAATCTTTGTATTATTGTGAAATGTTTGAAAATTTCCATTTTATTACCAATATGACATCATATTAATCTTTTTTTTCAATTGGTGAAACTTTTTATCTCATTTTCATTTTTCATGGGGAAATCTTTCAATAGAAAATTAATTATTGTAGAAAGAATTTTAGTGTGAATTTTTAATTGTTGCCAACTACTATAACGAAAAATGTTTAATAGGAAAAGGCTGTTAGATTTTTGGTTTTTTATCTCTATATATTAAAATAAGATTTTTCTCAAATTTTATGATTTTGAGCTTCATAGTAGATATTCAGCTATAAATACACAAAATTTCATGCCTGTAAGTTGTATAGTTTCTGAGAACTGGCTCTGCGATGGACAGACAACAAAGCGGGAGTAATAGGGTTTCGTGAGATGAATGAAACCCTAAAAAGTAAAAGAAAAATACCTGTGTTGGGTGTATCTCTGCTATCCTCAATGCTTCATATGAGAATAAACATGAATAATTTATTTGTAGATTTTATTTCTTGAGATATGAATTATATTAAGCCCTTTGCCTCCCAGATAGAATTAACTTGTGCAGCATGTATCCACAACTGGATAAACATAGTGGGGTAATGTAGTTAATCAGTGCTTTTTTTCTCTAAATTTTTTTTAGGGACATACACTTGGTTTAATGCAAGAAGTTCATCATTTCATAATTCTAATTGGAAAAAGTAATTTTTATTACATAGGTAGATATCTTTAAAATTTTCCAGATTGGCTTAAAGTGGGGAAATTTCAGCCTCGAAGATGATGCCCATGCTGGATGTACCATCATCTGTAAAGGAACACCTCTTAAAAGAAGCAATATTACTGAAATCCATGTTAAACAATTCATGAGCTGTCATATAGACTAAATATTCCAAAAAGTACAGTGCATGATCATTTGATAGCTTCTTTTAAGAGGTGTTCCTTTTTAGCTCACAGGCTGTCAAAGCCTGAGAGCTTATGTGCCCGCCGGTTCTGTACGTACGTATGTATGTATGTACGTAACGCGATAACTCTTGATAGAACTAACCGTTTTACTTTAAATTTTGTTTATAGGTTCCTTGTGATAAGGCGCTTCCCTGATTAGTTTTGGAGGTTCATTGGTTAAGCATAAAGGGGGCAAATGGGGGGGCTAACCCCCGATAATTTAGATAAATAGGTTTTTCATGCAGAATTATCCCATTTTCTTCAAATTTTGTATATAGGTTCATTTTGATAATGCGCTTCTGTCAATAGTTTTGGGGGTTCATTGGTTAAGTATAAAAGGGGGGATACCCCCCCCTAATTTAGATAAATGAGTTTTTATGCAGAATTATTCGATTTTCTTCAAATTTTGTATATAGGTTCATTGTGATAATGCGCTTCTCTGAAGAGTTTTGGGGGTTCATTGGTTAAGTATAAAGGGGGAAAGGGGGGGGGGCTATTCCCCCCTTAATTTAGATAAATGGGTTTTTCATGCAAAATTATCCGATTTTCTTCAAATTTTGTATACAGGTTAATGGTGATAAAGCATTTTCCTGATTGGTTTTGGGGATTCATTGTTTAAGTATAAAGGGGGTAACGGAGGGCTGCCCCCCCTTAATTTAGATAACTGCGATTTTCATGCAGAATTATGCGATTTTCTTAAAATTTTGTATATAGGTTCATTGTGATAAGACGCTTTCCTGATTAGTTTAGGGGGTTCTTTGGTTAAGTATAAAGAGGGTAAAGGGGGGGGGGGGGCTTATCCTCCCCCCTTAATTTAGATGAATGTGTTTTTCATGGAGAATTATCCGATTTTCTTCAAATTTTGTATATAGGCTCATTGTGGTAAGGAGCTTCCTTGGTTAGTCTTGGGGTTCATTGGTTAAGTATAAAGGGGGATACGGGGGGGGGGGTAATCCCCCTTAATTTGGATAAATGGGTTTTTCATGCAGAATTATCCGATTTGCTTCGAATTTAGTATATATGTTCATTGTAGTAAAGGGCTTCCCTGATTAGGTTTGGGGGTTCAATTGTTAACTATAAGGGGGTGGGGGAACAGGGGGATGATCCCCCCTTAATATATTGTCGATTTCTTTATTTTTCGAGGGGCTTATTTCAAATTCTTTGAAATAAGTGCATAATATACAATTAGTGTGAATAGCCTGTGAGCTCAATGCCCTCAGTTTAACTGGGCAGTTTTCTTTTTTATTAACACTTTCCAACCTAGTTGAAAAGTGTTTATGACTTCGGTTTGTTTGCCGTCTGCCGTCTGTCCGTGCTCTAACTCCCGTAAATATGCTTGGATTGCCCTGCAATTTTTATATGTTATTGTCGTTATCTATAGGATGTTCCCTATTTAAACTGAAGTGTGTAGCACTTATAGTTTTCTTACAGGGACACTTAAAAGAATTCCGTTACATTATGGTCTATGGGGAAAAATCATTTGCAGTTTATTTTAATGATGTTACACAATTTCAAACACATTGTAATTGATATATATAACTAAGGTGCATTACAAGAAGCTTAATATGGAATATGGTGTGCATAGCACTTTTAGTTACTTTACAGGGACAGTCAAAAGAATTCCTTTACATTACGTCTATGGAGAAAAATCGTTTGCAGTTTAATTAAATAATGTTTCACTGTTTTAAACGCATTGAAATTTATATATATCACTAAGGTGTATTACAAGATGCTTACTACAGAATATTGTGTGTATAGCAGTCATCGTTCATTTACAGGGACACACAAAAGAATTCTCTACTGTCTGTTAACAATAATTCCTGGAAGTGCGTTTTAAGTTGCTGAACGCGATTTTAAATTTAACTCACTTTTTGTCTATTACTTAGTGTGTATAAATTCTGTAGATCATATACAGGGCAAAACAAAAGTGCGCGAACACATTTCCGTTTATTGACAGAAACTCCAGGAGAATTTTAAACTGGGCTACGCGTTTCTTAACTGAACTAAATTTAGCATCCTATGTAGTATATATACAAATTTATAGATCATATACAGGGCTGAATAAAAGTATTCGGATATTTTTCCAAATATTGTATATGTTGGAAATTCCTGAAATTATGTTTTTAAATATGTTATGCGTTTTCCAAATTGTTTACTTCGATGTTATCTTTCAGCTTATTAAACGGTAATGATTTGTAAAATTATTTTGGAAGCGTTGGAAAGTGTTACATAATCTGTGCTTGACGCATGATTTTTCATTCTTGTTACAGATGATGATGGTCATCCAGAGCAGGCATCATCTTCAAGGATGAAATTTCTGCACTTAAACTTCTCAAACCACCTTCAAACTGTGTTATCTGAAACAGCACATTGTCCATGTGCAGCACAAATTTTACAAGCAGTCTGACTAGCATTTTTACCTTTCTTGAATTAAAAGAGCATAATATGATGAAAATGACCTTTTTAGGTTCTCCATTCTTAGCACTGCACTGAAAACAAAAATTATGCCACAACACAAGCAAGAATTATGCAGTGCAAGCAGAAAACACTGAATGTACATATCTGGTTCATTCAAGGTCACTCCTGATCCGCAGTGCCAAAATAAAACTAGAAAAAACACGCTTTGCTTCGAAAAACCACAGAACTTTAAGGATGACCCAATAAATATCACTAGTATTTAATATAGTTTGACATAATTACAAAATATCAATATGTACAAAATGTTATTGTATGTTATTAACTAATGAAATTACTAATTTGTAGTTTTATAATTTCTGTAATCACTAACTAATAATTATAATTTTATTAATTAAAGCATAAAAACATAGAGTATGTTAGTAATTAGAGGGTTAATTATTTTGGAAACCTATTTTATTACTTGGTAGCTATTCTGTATTTTAATGCATGGGGGAAAAAATCATAAAAATCCAATAAAAGAAAAATCTGATTTTAATCAAAAAATGAATTTTTAAAAAATTTTTTTATACAAGTAATGATTTTTTACACTCTAGTTTCTCAGTTTTATCAGTCTTGTTTTATTACTCTGTAATGTATTATAAAGTATTTAAGTATTGTTTTTCCAGTACTTGAAGTTGATATTATACGAGGATGTATCCAAAGAAAGGTTACAAGGGTAATAAAAAATTATTTATAAACAATAGACAGAAAATACAAAAGGGAATTAAGAGGCATACTTGCCGATCACTTAAACACTAAATATTTAGGCATTTATCTGAATGCAGGACCAACTTGTTTAACTCGGCTTGGTAGAAACCATGTCCCTGCCCATTGAGCCTTTTCTTGACAGCTGTTTTCACATCACTGTTTGAGGAGAACTTTGTTCCAGATAAGTGTTCCTTCAATTTCAGAAAAAAAGAAAAAGTCACTGGGTGCAAATCTAGGCTGTATGGGGAGTGGTTCCAGACTTCCCACTTTTGCAGCAATTCTTGAGTTTAATGAACGGTATGGGGCCTGGTATTGTCATGCAAGAAGATGACACCATCACTCAACATGCCAGGTCAAACGCCCTAGCATCAGATGGCTTCATGTAACTCCTCGCCCCTCCAAGCGAGACAATTTTTCTAAACATCTTGCCATTTCAATTGCTCCTAATGCATCTACGAATATTCATTACCTACCTGCACAACTGCTGTAAGACAACTTGCACCATCTGTCTCCATTCTGAAGAAAAATATTCCCTTCACAATAATTACTTTTCAAATGCTGCTGCTTGAATCTTTTTATATATATCCATCCACCTTCGTATTTTTTACTAAGTTTT
The DNA here is from genome assembly GCA_963931845.1 of Maratus michaelseni. Classification (NCBI taxonomy): domain Eukaryota; kingdom Metazoa; phylum Arthropoda; class Arachnida; order Araneae; family Salticidae; genus Maratus; species Maratus michaelseni. The sequence continues at coordinate 361,650,184 of OZ007586.1, read as the reverse complement.
GAAAATTTGTTGTTTATATGTTGGACTAAAATATTAGTAAAATATATATTTTGAATTAAATTTTTTATTATTATATTTGAAGATTTTATCAAAACTAATATTTGAAATTTTTAGAATTATCAACTTTAGATATAAATATTTTAAGTTACCTATTACAGTTCATAATTAATGTTATGTTTTTGCTCACCTGTATGTATTTTATTTACTTTTTGAAAGATTTCTGATTTTTGTTATAGGTATGGATCAAGAAAAATGCAATATTAAAGTAGAAGATGATTTCCAGAAAGGTCATTATCTTTATTTTGTGTTCATGATTTTAATTATTTTCAGTTTAGTATAATTTTAAGGAACCTTTAATAAATTAAACAAGTGCATAAGATATTTGTGATTATCTATTGAATAGAGAAATGTTCACAATAAAATAAAATAAAACTAAAGTGGATTCTTCTCTCCAACATAATTCATAAACTATATCCCCCTTTTTTCTCCCCTAAATGTGCTACTAGAGATAATTTTAACTCCTCTACAAACATATTTATTAAGTTGCAGAGATATACTTTTAAAAATCTACTTTATTGTTTCATTATTGAGCTATAAAATTATGATTTTCTTTAACCATTTCTTTTTCTTTCATTCTAAGCTAATTTTTTTTAATGAGTGTTCATGTATATAACTGTCTAAATCAGTGGTTACGTAACTGGGGTATGAGGTGGATCAGTTGAGAGTATGTAAAAATAATATTGGTAATGGCAGAAAATACAAAAATTAAAAGCTTAACATGAGAACCCCAAAACACAAAGTAATTGAGATTTGATGCACAAAGTGGACTTATGTGAAAATCCAATAGGGTACTCCCAAAATGAGTCAAAATGCCTAAACCTGTAACTGATTATAAATTTGTCACTAGCCCTGCCTACTCCTCAAGCAAAAAATCCAAATTGTCTTGAAGTTTCTGGTTTTGATGTTTTCATTTGAAACATGTTTGAAAGCAATCATTTTACTGTTCAGTCGGGCATATCAAGTCAGTATTAATAGGTTTAACTTCGTTCCTATTTTTAAGTGTTTAGTTATAATTTATTGTTTCAAGTGATTTTCTGTTGATATTGTTTTGTGGATAAGTTTTCGAACACTGAAACTCTTAAGAGAGCTTCAACTATAGTCTGTTCGGGGAAAGAATATAACAGAAGTAAACAAATGCACATGCGGATTGGCGATGCTTCAACCTGGCGATGTGCCAGAAGCGCCAAACAGACTGTCTGAAGTGTTTGAGCTTCAAATTAACAAATTGAAATAAAAAATAAAATTCGCCAACCTAGGGATTTGTGCCAAATGTGTGGCTCCTTGGCGATTTTTCTGCAACTCGTTTGTTTACTTTCGTTATCTCCTTTCCCTGAACAGACTATAGTATATTAGTAACTAGCATGAGAATGTTACTATAAAGATATATACAATAAAGCTTCAAAGCGGAATCACAAGGGACTAGAATATTTTCCCGAATTGAACACATTTCTGCATTATAGAAAATGATATACAAAGCTTAATAAAAGTTTGAAGAAATTACTTTTCTCACATTATAATCTATTGTAATATTATATTACATTATAGCAATTAAAATAGAGCATGTTATAGTAATTTTAGAACATAACTTATCTATGAAAGAAGATTCTTGCTGATCACATTCTTTCAGTGATGCCTGTTGTAAAATCTTGTATGTTTATCCACCATCGCTTTATTATTATCAGTACTATATTACATTGTTATTCTATTTTTATTTTTTAGGGTGTATTAGATCTGTGTTTTCTGCACTTAAATCACATCATTGTTTCTTGTACAGACAGTTTATCTTTTTTCTTTGTTTCAATTACCTTCATTTTATCATTTAAAGATAGTAAGACATACAGTGGTGGCCAAAAGTTTGGACATTTTTTGAAAGTTTCATGTTTTTTAACTTTGTGTGCTTGTAGAATATATTAATTTTCACTTAAATACAAACGTTTATATATCAAATTAAAGGTAATTTAATGTAGAATTTAATAATAAAAACAGTATTACAATATCTGTATTACAAAAAAAGTTATGCTCATTTTAGTAGAACAAACAAACACAAATCGTTTTGAATAAGGACGTGTTTTGTAATAAAAGCGTACTAGCCAATCACAAACAATGTTCTGAGACCAATCAAATGTCTGTAACTATAGTTTAGGTTATTTGGATGATAATGGAGTTATTGTTGTGGAAATATTTTGCGGAATGATGCATACTAGTACAATTAAATAGAGTATAGGTGTTTTTGAATATTTAAAGTCCTTTTTTTAATTAAACTAATTTTAAACAATGTCATCAACAAGAAGAACTAATTGGACATATACAAAAAGAAGCCGAATTGTCATATTGAGAGAAAATGGCCTCTCTTATGCTGAAATTGCAAGACAAGTTGGTGGTTCAGTGACTTGTTCTGGTGTACGAAAGTTCTGTTTACATTATGAAAAAACGAAATCAGTGGAAAATAAGGCCAAATCAGGCCGAAAAAATGCACAAGTGCTACTGCCGATAGAAAAATTAAACGGCTATGCCTTCAAGATAGAAAAATTTCATCAGATGCCATTAGATGTGAAATGAATGCAGCGGGTATTGCAGTAAGTTCAAGAACAATAAGAAGAAGGTTAACAGGATTTGGACTACAAGCTAGAATTCCAAGGAAAAAACCATATTTAAATCAAAAGCAACGCGAAAAACGAGTTAAGTGGGCAAAATAACACATTAAATGGTCAGAAAATCAATGGAAGCAAGTAATCTGGAGCGATGAGAGTAAAATATCACTCTTTGGTAGTGATGGTAGAAAATACATGAGACGTAGAGTAGGAGAAGCACTTCATCCTGATTGCAGTGAAGCAACTACAAAAAATTATTTTGCATTTATTTCACTTCTTGGTTTTTAGTGTTGTTGGCAGTTGCCCAACCTCGTACCCTTTCAGGCCGGATCTGTACGTAAAAAAGTAATTGTAGTAAAAGACATGGGCAGCATTTTCAGTTGTCATCTGCTAGAAATGACAAAAGGATAAAAATAATAATTTGGGCGGATAAAGGCAGGTGTGGTTTACTAGCCATGGCACCCTGGGCGAGATTTTATTGTGCACCCCTACAAATGATATATTATATTAATGATATATAAAGAAAAAGGGTTTTACTAGTATTTTATTTTGCATATATTTTCCACACTTTTGTTTTTAGTATCCCGAGCAGTCACTTGATCTCACCCCCTCTAAGCTCCAAAGCTGGATCTGGATGCAAAAAAAATAATTGCAGCAAAAGTAATGGGACGGAATTTTCCAGTTGTTGCCTAGGGCGACAAAACGCACAGAAATGATAAAAAGAGGAGAAAAATAATTTTGAAGGATAAAGGCCACGGCGCCCTGTGTGAGATTGTTTACTGTACCTCTAACAAATGCTATACTCCTTATAGAAAATGATTTTACTAAGTATTTTACTTTATGCATTCCCCATTGTTTTTATTGTCCCAGCAGTCGCCCGACCTTGCCTTGCCCATAGCAAGACAGGAAAAAAGAAAGTTCCACGCTGCTGAGCGAGAAAGAAAAAAGAAATAGAACACCCTTCTTGGAATTTTTTCGCAGGGAATCATTTGGCAATTATCCTTGTTGGACACTGGACAGTGACACAGAGACATGAGACTGACCTTGAAAAATGTTAGTGATTCTTACTACACGGGAAGTGATTTCCCCGATAGATAGAAGACATTAGACATCTTCTTTGGACATGGTGTATTTGGAATAGGATAAAAATAGCCTAAGAGAACAGTTCTTTCTTCTTATTCATTCGCTATCTAGTATTTTAGACGAATCTTTATATCTATTTATTTGTCAGATTTAATGTATTTGGTTCAGTTTTTTTTTTTAAATTTTCCGGCTACGAGACATTTTAATCCAAATTTCACACACATATATATATATATATATATATATATATATATATCTTTGTATTAAACGACAAACGAAATCTTCATTTGGCACCCTCTTCGGCTGGCGCCCGGGGCACATGTCCCCCCCCCTTCCCCTAGTTTCGGCCCTGACTTTTAGAGGGTTTTTTTTGCAAATTGAGACAAATTTGAAAGTGAAATTATTTAGATAACGTTTTACTTTTTTTATTGCTATTACAGGACACATACAGGATCATTTTTGTAGTGACACCTTTAGTCTAAAGCAGACTTGCCAAGTCTCCGGCTTTTTGACCACCAGTATTATCTTAGAGAAAATATTGTTCTTTTAAATTGCAAAATGTTCTGATTACATAAAACATTTTCTGTGCTAAAATACTGGTGTCCAAAAAGCCGGAGACTTGGCAACTCTGCTAAAGTAATAACAAATTTTTTTTTAAAATAGTTAAATCGTTGTTACGTGTGTAATTTTTCTGAGTCACACATGTAACAACGACTTTGCTATTTAAAAAAAAAAAAAAAAAATGTTATTAGTTTAGACTAAAGGTGTCACTATAAAAATGATTGACATCCTGAATGGCATGACCATTTTTAGCATTTAAAATTTTTAGCATTTGAAATGAAAGATACATAAATATTTCACCATCAATGTTTGTGGGTGATGTAATAAAATATTTTAGCTCTGTACAATGGTGGAGTACTGTGGAAAAATACTCAGCAAGTGAGAATGTTAAAGCTTTCTGTAAGTTTTTGAATGTCCAGCTAATTCAGCATCTATGAATAAATAAGAGTATTTTCAACCTTTGAATTGGTGTGGTCAATATTATGTAACATGTTGGCTTGTGAAAAAGTTCAATAATTGGTAAACATACATAGATTTTTAAATAACAATGAATTAACAGAAAATCTAGATGAATGTGTGATTTGTAAATTTTATACTTGTTAATACCTATCAATAAAGCTGTAATATACTGTGAATTAAGTATACTCTTTAAACCAGTAGTATACTTGTTTTATTATTTTCATTTGTTTCTTTAGTATTTAATTAATATTTACCGTATAACTTTTATGACCAAGCAACAATATAATAATGTAAAATTAAATAAAGTACATATAAATAGAAAAACTTGTAAGTAGGTTTATTGGGCATGTATCCCCAAAAACTTATAGTAATACCAGGTTTTTACCTCTTTTGCCAGTAAAAACCAGGTTTTTCTCATGTCCTGGTAAAACCTAGATTTTACTGATAATTACTCAACCTTGATATATTTACTTACCAACAGGGATTTTCTTCTAAAAGTTTTCTGTTTTTTGTTAACATGGGTCAGAACAGCAAAAAGGAGGAAAATCTTTGCTTTGTCCCCCATGCCTAAAAATCCCCTTCTTTTTTATGGGGGTAGTGGAGATTTCGGGAGGAACTGGATGTTGCTAAAGTAACAATAGAGCAAAAAAAACTTAAACGGTACAGTTTTAAAGATTTTATGCGTCATGTGTTTGGGAGGGGTGAGCAAAGAAGAGAAGCAAACATTTTGGGAGAGTGGTAATTTAGGTGATTATTTATTGTTTGTTAAATAAAATTATAGAGTAGTAAAACTTTAAAAAATAAATATTGTGCACTGGGAGGGAGGGTTGAAGGATTGATTGATTATTGTTACAGTAAAAGTGGTTTTAAATTTTGTGCTGGAAGGGTATTTAGATAGGGGGGGAAAAAGTAGTGGTGTACCGAGTAGTGCTTTGGCCGAGTACTGAGTACTCAGCCATTTAATACTCGGTCGAGCACCGAGTAATTGTGTGTAAGAAAGAATCATTGATGCGCACATGAAGTGAGCTTAGGGAAAACATTCCTATGTATGTATGTATGTATGTGTGTGTGCATTTTTATATATACATAAACATGTCTCTTGAGCATATAATCATTTTTTTTTACTTCAATTAAAAATTTAATTTATTGTGCACCTTTTAAAGAAACTTTTTGTAAATTCAAAATTTTAAGACAGTGGTAACATTATTTACAAAATATAAAAAAATATTACATAAAAACTACATTTAACCAATATGAAATTAAAACCCATCATTACTCATTCCAAAACTTGAAATCTGTCTACGAAAAATGGTTATTGTAACAATTCATTGAATAATGCTAAATATTTCCTATTTTCTAACTGTACCTTATTTTACAGTTTCTTTTCATTTTTTCATATGTACAGCATACAAAGGCATTGTTTTAGCGATGCTTGCAGCAAGTGCATTTTTTCTGAGGCATGCCAAATTTACAATAATAAAAGAATGCCCTATCTTTTGAAAATGTAGGACAATTGGTGCTTTCGTAACATAATTTACAATATAACAAATAATTAAAATTTGTTTTATTGTATTTTCTGTTTCTACAAACAGTTTCTTGTTCCAAAATCAGTTTTTTCCTACAGATTTAAAAATGACTTATTTTTATTTGTATAATTATAAAATTAAATTAATTTTAATCAGCATTAATTTTACATCAGGGTTTTTCTTACCTTTTTCTATATTTTGTAGATATATTTCTTTATACCAAGCAAATAGTTTTTGTGAATGATTGCATATATATTATACATTTATTATATTCAAATAACTTTTTATAGATCAGTTATAAATTCTTTTGTCTTCAAATATGCTTAAAAATGCTATTTTTACAACTACTCGGTATGGGCCGAGTACTCAACCACAATTTACCCGAATACCGAGTACTTGGTGAATAGGCCGAGTCCGGAGTATATACCGAGTACTTGGTACGGCTCTAAAAAAAAAAAAAGAGAATTTGCCAAAATGCAGAAGATTCTCATACCTGTATTTAGCCTTTTTACTTCTAAATCGAAAATAAAAACAGATTTGCTAATTATTTCCCTTTAAATCTCAATTATAAGTCCCTCCCATAAATTTAACTTATTGCGTCTAAAAAAAAGGAGGGGGTGGGGGGGGGAAGGACATTATTGTCGGGATTTTACTGTATAGTTTTTCTTCTCATCACAGATTACTTTGACTGTTGCATTTTTAAATATGTCCAGCTATTAAACCTGTTAGCCCAACACAGTAGGAATGGGTGTTATTTAACATATGATAAATAACAGTATTATTGTGTTAGATCCTGTTACCGCATTAATATCTTACTTAAAAGTCCCTGTTAATTAAATAACAATTTACCGAGAAGAACCTGCACCATCTTGGGCTGTTCTACCCAGAAATTTGGTTCAAAACCCCAACTTGACATAATTTCCTGAAATATCTTTTGCCTTTATCGAAAAATGCAAAACACTATTCGATTTAATAATATTTGAATAAGAACGCTTGAAAAGTTTTGCCTTTATGAATAAAAATAATTTCAGGAATGTGTCAGAATGTAGCTAATTTGGATTTGCACCCTTAAAGAAAACACAGTATGCGATAATATAATTTCCACGAAAATAAGACAGTTTAGGAAAAATTTTAAGCTATATTGCCTATTTTTACATGTAAATGAAGTCTTGCCTCAAAAAAAAAAAAAAAAACTTGCAAATCGAAATTTTCAAAATCCACTGGCGAGCGTTATATTTTTATCCACGCATCAGGAAGAAAAAAAGTATTCTTCCTAACTTCATATTTTCCCCGCAATTAGTAACAGATATATATGTTGCCAGTAACAGAATCGTCTGTTTAACCTTCGATAACTCTTTCCTCTAAATGTGATTTTTTAACCATTTGGTTGCTGTTCAAATAATCAGACTCATTTAATTAAAATGACAGATATATTCTTTTGAAATTCTTTTTGCAATCTGGTTATGGATGTGTGGAAGAACTACATGTTTGTGTGAAATTTTTTGGAGTGAAATAACGAAATATTTGTTTTGCAGGAATAATAAACAAATTATATGATTTTCGTGTGTGGGCTTAAAGCGGTATAATGATTTGTGCTCGCTTTGGAAGTTTTTGCTTACACTAAGTATGACAGGGTGTGGAAAGGGGAGGGTGGGGGCTAAAGTCCTGGATTTTTTTAAGGAGGATTTAAGGCTTTTGCGTTATTCTTTCTAAACTTTGCAGGCTAGCAGTTTTTTCCCAATAGTGATATTCTACATTTGTTAACGAAATCGTAGAATTTTATTTTGTTTTAATAGATAAAATACAAATATTTTTAAAAATGTATATTTATTTACTACTTTATAGAGCTTTACAATTATGATAGTTTAAATAATATGTTCCCTTTCTTCTAAACTATATTCAATTTTTTAATGAATTTTCATTTGAACGTATCTTATGTGATCATTAATATTGTAATTTTGTATACAGTGGGTTGCGAACATATAATCTGAAAAATGCTGTACTTTAAAATATGTGTAGAAATATATATGCAATATTCTTTTTAAAATATTTTTTTTAATTGTACGTAATGTACGAGGGCAGTTTGATAAGTTCTCGTCCTAACACACAGAAATGGAACAAGTATGAGCAAATGACAATATTGTTTGTAAAGTATGATCCTTTATATGACATGCTGCCGAGTTTCAGACACGTGAGTTTATTGGTTATTGCTGGGCATTAAAATAAAGTTTTGATATTTTCTTAAAATGGAAAAAATTGAAGTTCGAGCTGTCATAAAATACTTTGTTAAAAAATATTTAACCCCCACGAACATACAAAAAGAGTTACAGTCTATCTTAAAGGATTCTTGTCCTTCATATTCGACGATAAAAAAGTGGGCTGAATTTAAACATGTTAGGAAATCAATTCACGATGATCAACGCTCAGGATAAAAAACTGCTACGACTGACGAAATAGTCTCGAAAATTCACAGTGCTGTATTGAATGATTGCCGATTGAAGATATGCGAACTTGTTGACATTGAAACATCTTGATAGACCGTGTCCACCACATTTTACATGATGTTTTGGGTATGAAAAAGCTTTTTGCTTGATGTGTGCCACGCTTGTTGAACATCAACCAAAAACATCAAAGAATGAACATTTCTCCAGAGTCTTCTGAAATGTGTCTTCTGTGTTTCAAGTTGAAAAATAAAATGAAATATTGTTAAAAATCTTGTATTTTCTTTTTCAGGACGGGAACTTTTTGAACCACCCTCGTACAGGGTTGCACTAAAGAATTCGCACACAAGAGTGTATCTTAAATGTATTGAGTCTCAAGGGGACTACATTGAAAAATATGAAATTATGTCAAAAATCTTGTGTTTTCAATGTCAGGCCGAGAACTTATCAAACCACCCGCATAGCTTATTTGTACACTGGGCCGATGACAGGCAAAGATAGCTAGCTGTCTTTTGTCCTGGAATCTAAATATTTTGGCCCATGTAGATCAGTATATTTACATGACACTACTAACAGACGATCAATGAACAGCTGATAGTAAATTAAAATTGGGGAAAAATAAAGTTATTTTTAAACATATGGGGGGGGGGGATTATTAATTTGTATCTGATAAGTTAAACAGAAACAGAAATAAATTAAAGCTAATAGGTAGCATATTTAATCGATGAAATTACTAGAGCAGTCATATTATGGCAGTTATGAATGAGAGAAAGGTGAATTTTTTTACTTTTTTCTGCAAATCCTGTTTTTAAAAGAGTGTTTTATTTTTATACATGGTCTCCCTTCTTATTGTTTACCAATAACCAATTCCTAAGCCGTTAGTTTTAGGGGTATAGTTTATTAAAATGTCACCATATGAAAATCAGTTTACGTCAAAATAGCTACTTTTTAAATGGTTACAAAATTGATTTTATATGATGTCCGAGTCCTATAAGTTTTATTCAGAAAATGTTTATCTTCTTACAAGTAAATCAATAAAAAATCATTCTTCTATGACGAAAACTTTCCAAGTTATGATACTTGGATTTTTATGAATTTTCCACATTTTATGTTACTAAAAAACGTGTTTTTAGTGCCAGAAAATATTGAAAATTTATGAAATTCAAAGTATCATAACTAGGTAAGATTTGTTGTGCACAAAATTAATTTTTATCATGGAAAAAGATTTTAATGATGTGGATTCATCTCAATGGGAAAGGGCGACTATAATTATTTCCCAAAATTATTTCAAACAATCTATTTAAAGAACTGTTGTGTTAATTAAAATGTCCATTGGCAGCATACATAGTGATTGATTATGCGTTACAAAAATGTTATTGGAACCTGTTACCAACGCTACTGTGGAACTCTGTAACCTGTTAACCAAAAGTAACTGTAATTCCCATCTCTACAACACAGCCTGTTTTATATAAGGAATAAAGAAGACAGTTATGTATTTACTCATCATAAAGGGATGATTGACTTTGAAAATGAGCAAAATCCAAAAAAACATGAGGATTTTTTTTTTTTTTTTCTTTTTTTAAATAAAAATATATTGCCATATATTTTTATTTGGCAGAAGTGTGTTTTTATACTTCTTAAAAGTAATTAGCGAAAATAACATACTAACACAATGTATTTCAAATGCATAGAAGAAAAAAAAATATATATATTCAATCTATACCAACATCTTTAAAATGTTGCATGTGTTTACATTTTTATTCAAATTTTTTCAATATGTCCAAAAGATAATCTAGATACATACATGGCAAATTTGCGTATTTATTTTGGAATGTTTATTAAGGTGCTCATATTAGAAATTAAGTCTATTAACATGTGAATTTTTAATGAAAATTCAGTTTTGTGCCAGTTTTTTGTTCTTAAATATCTCTGTCAGATTAAAAAATGGATGCAGAATTTTATTAATAGTCCACCTCCCCCTAAGTGAAATTAAAATTGCAACTTGTAAGATTTGTAATTGCAGACAGATTGGTATTTAAAATATAGATAAAATGCTTAACACAGAAACAATTAAAGGCTTATAAAAATCTTTTAATGATCAACATACATTTCAACACTCATACGGCACCATTTTCAAGATAGATAACGATAAACAAAAATATTCTCGCAAAATTTTGAAAATAAGCTTGAAAACATGAATTACTAGATCATATATGTAAAAAAACATGTGCTTGAAGTAGCCAACTATAAACATGAAAATTAATATTTCGTTATTGCTTTTTTAAAACTGAAAAGTACCTCGTGCCAAATTTTAGGTAATTCAAATGAAGCAGATTCATTGTAAATGTTTACGTTATGCACGTAGATTTCTATTGATTCACGGATAATAGATGGGAAATAGTCTTGATGGATAAATTATTTTACTATTTTTAAAATCAATTTTTAATGTCTCGGTTCTATGTAGTCTTGCCAGTGCTGTAGTACTTCTGTCATATTTGATATCTGCCATATGCTCTTTTAATCTTGTTTTAAACTTTTTCGTGGTCATCCCTATATAATATTGTAATGTTCCATCTGCTCTGGTGACTGGGATTTCATAAACACCTGATAGTTGATATGGCTCTATTTATATAAACAAAATTCAAAGTTATCTACTTTACAATATTTCCCTGGGTTCTTTGAAAGAATTAAATGTAAAATTAGCAAATTCAATATCTGTCTTATCGCAAAACCATCCATCAAATAAAAAAAACGTAGTTTGTAAGAAAATAGACCAAATAGAGCCCCATCAACTACTCTAATTTTCAAAATATTAAAATTCTGAGGCTCAGGTGCACCAGGAGAGGGTTTAGACTACCTAAATCTAAATTTTCAGGCTTCTAGGTCGGCTAGATTTTCCTAGCCATCACCAACAGATAGATACACACACAGAGCGAAACTTCATTTTATTAGTATAGATTAGTGATCTTATTCTGTGATTATGTAAGATTGGTATTTATTTAACTTTTATTTTCAGATGAAATTGATTCTTCAGTATTAGATAGTGGTGATGAACTTGAATGCATGCGTCTGTATAATGATACGACTGATTTTAACTGTGTTAGCTCATATGATATTTCCACTTCAAGCTTGATTAAGTCACCTTTAGTGTCTGAGCTTCTGATTTCACATGGTCTATTAGAAAATGGACATGCTGATGAAAAGCCAAATTGTAACTCTGATTCTGAGAGCAAGGTATGTGACATTTTAGTAAAGATATGTGTATAATAAAATATTTAGACATCAGTTGTAACCACTGAGCTCCATAATACAAAGGAGCGCTAACTCACTGTTCCACTTTTTGACCGCATCACACTTTCAATGCATGCAAGTAATGAAACATGCACTTTTCTTAACATTGAAGGCATTTTTTCAAAGTTTTTGGCATGCATTTATTCATTTTTGGTTACTTTTAGACTGTTTGCATATTTTTATGAGCAATACTTATCAACCTTTCTCCCCCTTTTTTTATTTTATTTTATTTTTTTTTTTGTAAAGATTACATGAGATTTTATTTTATATATATGATAAAATTAAATAAAATCTGTAGTTTTTTAAATACAAATATAATTCACTGAAAATTGTAGAATCATAATTAATAAGGACTTTACATTGCACATATAAATACTCTTCAAACATTTGCTTCCAACGTAAAATTTGTTTAATAAATATGGGTTATTTTAAACTACATATATAAATAAACCTCGACGTTTCGGTTAATCTTTATAACCATCATCAGGAGAAAAACTTCATAAATATTAACAGCAAAAAAATTAAAATTTGTAACATGATTGAATCCAATGTTCTAACTGACACGACGCTGAAAATAACAGAATTACAACAATATATTCAAAATAAGCCAGGTGGCGCCCTCTATGAATCAGCGATGTAACTGGAAACTCATGTTCAACTAAATTAAAGTTCCTTCAAAATGCATTTCCATATAGCTGGAACAGAAAATGCAAATAAGTACAAATTCTGAATATATTGGTATGACAAATCGTCGCATCGTAGAAAGACTTAAAGAAAACAAGTGTGATTTGAAATACAAGAAACTTACCACTGCCTTATCAAGGACTTTTGCTAATGGACAGATTAGGTTTATTGATTTTAACAACGTTAAAGTTATTTCCAGACAAAACAATCCCTTTAAGGCCTACATCCATGAATCTATTGAAATTTCATTAAGAAAACATGAAATTTGTAACGATATCTCATCATTTTCTGTTCCAGCTATATGGAAATGCATTTTGAAGGAACTTTAATTTAGTTGAACATGAGTTTCCAGTTACATCGCTGATTCATAGAGGGCGCCACCTGGCTTATTTTGAATATATTGTTGTAATTCCGTTATTTTTAGCGTTGTGTCAGTTAGAACATTGGATTCAATCATGTAACAAATTAATTTTTTTGCTGTTAATATTTATGAAGTTTTTCTCCTGATGATGGTTATAAAGATTAACCAAAACGTCGAGGTTTATTTATATATGTAGTTTAAAATAACTCATATTTATTAAACGAATTTTATGTTGGAAGCAAATGTTTGAAGAGTAATTGTAGAATCTTCATCATACTTTAAAAAGAAAATCTAATTTGAAAATTACTACCATATGGGAAGAAATCTGTGTTTTGCCATAATTTTTCCTTCAAAATTTTTTGGCTTTGTATCTTGATGGGTGGACCACTAGATTCAATGTAACAGAATAAGGGGTTAGTGCTACATTCTTCTACTCTACAGCCTTGTTGGCAGAGCATCAGAAGCATGGTCAGAAGGTTGGATGTTCAAGTCTCAACAACAGGGAAACATCGCTGGCTGTGTGTGCTAATGCAGAACTACAAACTATGAAATAATCATAGTTGCTACAAATTGAAGCAAGTAATTGTGATGCTATGAAAATTCTTCCTATTAATGTGAATTTTCATAAAAAATGTAAACTGTGGCTTATTATTTCAAAGAACATAATTCTAAACATGTACCATAATAAAATCCCGATTGTAAGCCCTCCTTCTTCAAAAGCAAAAACAGTTAGATTTGGGAGGGGGGGGGCATATAATCGAGATTTTAAAAGATTTCATTAAAAAAAATTTATCATTAAATTAGAAGTAAAAAAGGTAAATACAGTGATGATAATCTTCTGTATTGCAGCAAATTTCTGCTAAAATAATCCCCAGCAAACAAAATTTAAAATCTTTAAAAAGCATATTTTTTTTCTTCTTTGTTATTTTATTGTAACAATAAATAGCGGAGATTAGGGAGGGATAGAACATCTGCAGTAATGCTTAAAATAAGCTTTATTAGGTAGCTTTCAATACAAAAAAGTATAAAGCTACCTATTGCAGCCGTTCGGAGGAAAGCATTTCCGGAAAATTTCGATATATTTTCACCGATCATGACCCCCAGACCCCAAAACCACCCTCCGTCCAAATGTTGATTTATATATATAGATATATCCATATATATATATATATATATATATATATATATATATATATATATATATATATATATATATATATATATATCTGACCTATGTCATACGATAACGCCCGTAATTATGAATCTATTTTGATGAAACTAATTGTGTGTATTAAGGTCACTAATGTCTCGACCGAGTTCGTTGGCCAGCTTGGTCCGCCATCTTGTTTCAAGATGGCGGCCATTTAAAGATGTAAAATAACTTAAAATCTAAAATAAATATACAAAAAATTTTAAAATTCAAATTTATTTTTTAATTACGTGTTAGGTCTTGATACAAGGATTCCAGAGCTTTTTTTGGTTTACCTCTATCTTAAAAAATGGCTGAGATAGAGCAGTTTGAAATTCTTTGGTGGCTGACATTTTGAAACAAAACAGCACATTAACGCGGTTACTCGCAAATTATTTTCTTTCATTGTTGTAATAATTTTCCTAATCATACGCATAAAATTATATATTCATATCCGTTAACGCCAAAATTGGCGACAAAATTGGCAAAATTGGCGACATTTGGCGATCAAAATAAGTTTCTATAAATGAAGCCAATTTGGCTATTGCTCAATAATTTGGCGAATTTCTTATTCAAATTCAGTATTAACGAATCTTTTGTAAACGTTTCTTTGCATTTTAGCTTGCTGTTTTCGTGTAACATTAGCTAAAATTTTAAAACGAAGATATAGGAAAGCTACCTTTTCCTCCCGGTACAGGCCGGAAGGACTTTTTTAAATTTATGACTCTTCCACCAGATGGAGTAATCATTGCATCCAGGGCGTGAAATTCAATTTTACCAAGGAGGGGAGACTCCCTACCAACATTTTTAAATGGAGGGGAGTTGTAATGTTTGGGAGGGAGAAAAAAAAAAGCTTTAAACTAGGGATGTAATGAATATTCGGCCACTTTTCGGTATTCGGCATGGCCGAATACCTGTAGCCGAATATAATTTGATATTTTGCCGAATAATTGCATATTTGACCGAATATTCTAAGATATTTGGTTAAATAAGTTCCAGAAAATCAAAACAAAATGTGATTTTAAATATTTTCAGCAAACAATATTAAAAAATTATATCTAAATACATTAATTATTATAAGAAAAAGAAATTCTAATACTTATACAATTTTAAAGCTTCATGACAACTTATAAATAACTGTATATAATGATATTACATAAATAAAAATATTTTTCTTGCTGCATATTTAGGCATCATGTGAATTTAAGTAAGTATTGCAACATTAATTTCTTTTACATTAAAATGCAAAATATATACTGCATTTAAAGTTTAAATATCTTCAGTGAATTTAAAAATATTAACTTTATATCTATTTTTGGTACTTTTCGGTTAGCCGGGCACCAGTGATATATGTACATATATAAGTACGTATGTATATATATACATACATATATGTATATATATATGTGCATGTATATATATGTATATGTAGACATGTGTATATGTATATACATATGTATTTATATATGTACATATATCACTGGTGCCCGGCTAACTGAAAAATACCCTATTTTTTTTTAATCTGATTTATAATGATGATAACAGTTTCTTAAACAATAAAATTCATAAATATTAAAAATAAATATTTTACTGTCTTGTAAAAATGTTTAATCTTTCACAAATTAAATCATTTTTAGTTTTTAGTTTTACTTTTAAATAAAAAAAATTGAATAAATATAGGACTATATACAGGGTTCATACTCATCAGGGGAAACCTGGGAATCAGGGGAAAGTCAGGGGATAAATTTTGTGTCTTAAAAATCAGGGAAATCTCAGGGGATTTTCCAAAAAATACCAAAAACCTGGGAAAATTTGGCAAAACAATCGGCTACTCTGGGAAATGAGGGCACTTGCTGTTATTCGCATGCTTTGTGACGTAAAAGCATGTATCTGCAAAATGTTCAACAATTTGTAAATTTTGCAAAAAATTCTGTAACAAATCAGTAGTTTGTGCTTCAGAATCAGTTGTGAACTTGAGAGTGGAACTTTCACAACTCTTAAGATTTTTGTGTGTAACATAACAAAATCTTGATACCTAGAAAATTTGCTGCTGATCTGGGAAAAATACATACAGGTATGTATATATATGTATACCTGTATGTGTATATATATATATATACATATTTATTTTTTAACCTTCTGATGTAAAAACTTAACTTTTGTGATTACCTCTTTATTTATTTATTTAGAGGGGGGGGGGGGGGTAATACTTACTAAGTTTTAAAAAATGTCGTTAATTGTCAACATGGGAAAATTATTCATTCTGGAAAATACATCAGGGGATTCTCAGGGGATTTTTTGAGGGGAAATGAGTATGAACCCTGTATATAATTACTTTATTAATTAAAAATAGCATTAGATGCTGATTAAATGAACTAATGAGTTTGATACATTGAAAACTATTGCCTATACTGAAAAAGCATTTAATGAGTTGCTTCAAAATAACATACAGGGGTAACAAAATAATTTATCACTGTAAAGCCTGAAATTGTGATGCAAAAATAATTTCTCAGCATTTTCAAGAAGTCTGTTTCGTTTGGTTTCATATAATATATATTACCAGCTTCAAAAAACAAACGTTCACTATATACTGTGCTTGCAGGAGCTGAAAGATGATTTCTTGCTAAATTAGCAAGCCTTGGAAAGTTTTCTGCATTTGTTTTCCACTAGTTAAATGGACACTCTGTCCTAGCTATTAAATGTTTATCAAAATAGCAATCTACCTCTCTTAGTTTATCTGCTGTATTATTATTAACTTCATTTGACAAATTTGGCAGTGATGCCTTATTTTTTATTTCTGAAAAGCAATCCCAAAATGAAATTATATTTTAAGAAAATAACCCTTTTCTTGACATACAGAATGTAAATTTACCAAGTTTGAGTTGCATGAGAAAGGATATAAAAAGACAGAGGACACATGCAAGTTCTTATTTTTAAGGGTTAAATGATTTTACTAAAATAAAAAAAGTTTCATTTTTTACAGAGGTAATGAGTTTCTATTTTAGGTAAAAAAAATATAAATTACTAGAACTATCTATGGATTAAAAAAAAATATGAATTATTAATAACATTTTTGAAAGTCAAATGTTATCTTATTGGCATCAAAGTATTTCAAATATTACAAAAAATACATTCAGCTGTTATGATTTTTTAATAAACTCAAACAAAAAAATTATTTCAATTAGTTCTTAATTTAATTTTTTATTTTAAAATTGAAAAAATAAATAAATAAACAATTAAAATAGTTTTTTTTTTAAAGTCAGTATTCGGCCTAAAATTTGGCCGAATATTCGGTATTCGGCTATTCGGCCAAATCACTATTCGTTACATCCCTACTTTAAACCCCACTATTATTTTACGTGCTATTTAAAGAATTACATTAATGCAGACATGACAAAATACCATTGAAAAAATTAAATGAACTGTGAATGATTATGTAAAAAAATTATTCTAAAAAAGCGAAGAAAGTTAAGTTTTATATATGCAGTGTATTTTTAAAGTTCCATTAAATGTGTTAAGAACCCTTAACAATTAGGTTGTTAAATAAAATTTCTGAATTTAGATTTTATTTGATTGAGGCGTGCTGAAGCCTCTTTCACAAGGTACACTTTTACTCTTTCACAATGGTTAAAAAGGTTTACACCTTTACCTCAAGGAGTAAAAGTAATAAGATCTTTGCAGCTCTTCTAATCTCATTTTTGTTTAGTGGTGACTGTAGGCCAATTTAACAGGGTGCAGTGACCGGTGGCTCTTACTGCCTTTTTTTGTTCTTTTCCCTCTTTTCAGTCGCAGGAAAACAAATCTTTAAATACGTCTATTTGTCATTCAAAAAAATTGTGAATTTAGTCAATTGGTTGAGGGAATAAAATAATGAAATTCGTCTTATGCATGAACAGGAATAGAGAAGGATTTCTAACGAAATAGTGTTAATATCGATTTGAGACTTTGGGACTTCAGGGCAGCCAGTGTACAACTGTGCTAAGGTAACGCCACCTACAAACAACAATGCGGATAAATACCATAGAATAAATCTATTATACCTACCAGACGATGGCTGTCAAGCAGACGATTTGAAGAGGTAGATGAACTAATACAACTGTTCTACACAGACATTGTATTTGAAATATTTTTCGAGAAATGATTTTCTTATTCAAAAGGCTATTTTATTAGAAGTCCTTATCTATGTCTATGTTCATAGAAAAAAAAATCGCTAAAGTCGTCGATTAGTCGCGGGAAAAAATGGCAAAGTTTGTTAATCGGTCGCAAGAAAATAACGCGAAATTCATCAGTCATTTGCAGAAAAAAACTTGAAAATTTTCAGTGAGGCGAGAGAAAAAAAATAGCGAATTTCATCAATCTGTCACCAGAAGAAACTGAATAATTCACCAATCAGTTACGGAAAAATTTGCAAAGTTCGTCATTCAGTCAAGGGAAAAAAACATGAAGCTCTTTGATTGCTCATCAGAAAATATTGCGAAATTCGTCAATTAGTCACGGGAAAATATTGTGAAATTCATCAGTCGGTCGCGGAGATAAATCATGAAATTCATCAGTTGAACGCAGAGGAGAAAATCTAAATTTGTCAGTCAGATACATGTAAAAAAAAATTACGAACTTTGTCAATCTGTCGAAAGAAAAAAAAAGGAGAAATTACGCAAATTTCGTCGATCGTTCGCTGAAAAAACACTAATTTTGTCGATAGACCGCGGGAAAAATGCAAATATCGCCGATCGATCGCGGAAAAAATGCAAAGTTCGTCGATAGATCGCTGAAAAACGAAAAGTTCGTCGATCTGTCACAAAAAAAAACGCAAAGTTCGTCGATCAGTTGCGGAAAAAATGCAAAGTTCGTCGATCAGTCGCATAAAAATTGAAAAGTTCGTCGATTGCAGAAAAAACACAGTTTGTCTCTGTCGCCAAAAAAATGCAAAGTTTGTCTCTGTCGCCAAAAAAACGCAAAGTTTGTCTCTGTCGCCCAAAAAACGCAAAGTTTGTCTCTGTCGCCCAAAAAACGCAAAGTTTGTCTCTGTCGCCCAAAAAACGCAAAGTTTGTCTCTGTCGCCCAAAAAACGCAAAGTTTGTCTCTGTCGCCCAAAAAACGCAAAGTTTGTCTCTGTCGCCCAAAAAACGCAAAGTTTGTCTCTGTCGCCCAAAAAACGCAAAGTTTGTCTCTGTCGCCAAAAAAACGCAAAGTTTGTCTCTGTCGCCAAAAAAACGCAAAGTTTGTCTCTGTCGCCAAAAAAACGCAAAGTTTGTCTCTGTCGCCAAAAAAACGCAAAGTTTGTCTCTGTCGCCAAAAAAACGCAAAGTTTGTCTCTGTCGCCAAAAAAACGCAAAGTTTGTCTCTGTCGCCAAAAAAACGCAAAGTTTGTCTCTGTCGCCAAAAAAACGCAAAGTTTGTCTCTGTCGCCAAAAAAACGCAAAGTTTGTCTCTGTCGCCAAAAAAACGCAAAGTTTGTCTCTGTCGCCCAAAAAACGCAAAGTTTGTCTCTGTCGCCCAAAAAACGCAAAGTTTGTCTCTGTCGCCCAAAAAACGCAAAGTTTGTCTCTGTCGCCCAAAAAACGCAAAGTTTGTCTCTGTCGCCCAAAAAACGCAAAGTTTGTCTCTGTCGCCCAAAAAACGCAAAGTTTGTCTCTGTCGCCCAAAAAACGCAAAGTTTGTCTCTGTCGCCCAAAAAACGCAAAGTTTGTCTCTGTCGCCCAAAAAACTCAAAGTTTGTCTCTGTCGCCCAAAAAACTCAAAGTTTGTCTCTGTCGCCCAAAAAACTCAAAGTTTGTCTCTGTCGCCCAAAAAACTCAAAGTTTGTCTCTGTCGCCCAAAAAACGCAAAGTTTGTCTCTGTCGCCCAAAAAACGTAAAGTTTGTCTCTGTCGCCCAAAAAACGCAAAGTTTGTCTCTGTCGCCCAAAAAACGCAAAGTTTGTCTCTGTCGCCCAAAAAACGCAAAGTTTGTCTCTGTCGCCCAAAAAACGCAAAGTTTGTCTCTGTCGCCCAAAAAACGCAAAGTTTGTCTCTGTCGCCCAAAAAACGCAAAGTTTGTCTCTGTCGCCCAAAAAACGCAAAGTTTGTCTCTGTCGCCCAAAAAACGCAAAGTTTGTCTCTGTCGCCCAAAAAACGCAAAGTTTGTCTCTGTCGCCCAAAAAACGCAAAGTTTGTCTCTGTCGCCCAAAAAACGCAAAGTTTGTCTCTGTCGCCCAAAAAACGCAAAGTTTGTCTCTGTCGCCCAAAAAACGCAAAGTTTGTCTCTGTCGCCCAAAAAACGCAAAGTTTGTCTCTGTCGCCCAAAAAACGCAAAGTTTGTCTCTGTCGCCCAAAAAACGCAAAGTTTGTCTCTGTCGCCCAAAAAACGCAAAGTTTGTCTCTGTCGCCAAAAAACGCAAAGTTTGTCTCTGTCGCCAAAAAAACGCAAAGTTTGTCTCTGTCGCCAAAAAAACGCAAAGTTTGTCTCTGTCGCCAAAAAAACGCAAAGTTTGTCTCTGTCGCCAAAAAAACGCAAAGTTTGTCTCTGTCGCCAAAAAAACGCAAAGTTTGTCTCTGTCGCCAAAAAAACGCAAAGTTTGTCTCTGTCGCCAAAAAAACGCAAAGTTTGTCTCTGTCGCCAAAAAAACGCAAAGTTTGTCTCTGTCGCCAAAAAAACGCAAAGTTTGTCTCTGTCGCCAAAAAAACGCAAAGTTTGTCTCTGTCGCCAAAAAAACGCAAAGTTTGTCTCTGTCGCCAAAAAAACGCAAAGTTTGTCTCTGTCGCCAAAAAAACGCAAAGTTTGTCTCTGTCGCCAAAAAAACGCAAAGTTTGTCTCTGTCGCCAAAAAAACGCAAAGTTTGTCTCTGTCGCCAAAAAAACGCAAAGTTTGTCTCTGTCGCCAAAAAAACGCAAAGTTTGTCTCTGTCGCCAAAAAAACGCAAAGTTTGTCTCTGTCGCCAAAAAAACGCAAAGTTTGTCTCTGTCGCCAAAAAAACGCAAAGTTTGTCTCTGTCGCCAAAAAAACGCAAAGTTTGTCTCTGTCGCCAAAAAAACGCAAAGTTTGTCTCTGTCGCCAAAAAAACGCAAAGTTTGTCTCTGTCGCCAAAAAAACGCAAAGTTTGTCTCTGTCGCCAAAAAAACGCAAAGTTTGTCTCTGTCGCCAAAAAAACGCAAAGTTTGTCTCTGTCGCCCCAAAAAACGCAAAGTTTGTCTCTGTCGCCCCAAAAAACGCAAAGTTTGTCTCTGTCGCCCCAAAAAACGCAAAGTTTGTCTCTGTCGCCCCAAAAAACGCAAAGTTTGTCTCTGTCGCCCCAAAAAACGCAAAGTTTGTCTCTGTCGCCCCAAAAAACGCAAAGTTTGTCTCTGTCGCCCCAAAAAACGCAAAGTTTGTCTCTGTCGCCCCAAAAAACGCAAATCTCGTTATGGATAGTTCGCCTGAGTTTTCTTAGTGTTACACAATAACTCGCACTTGGCGGGATCAGCAATGGGAACTTCCATCTCGGACGGCTGCTGAGCCAAGAATAAGCGGCACAGCGAAGCACGGCCGGGAGAATCGCGAGTGCGGGAACAGTCGTGCACAGTGCTGTTGCCGTATTTCCCCTGGCACCTTCCCGTGCGGCTGGAGCTCTTTAGGAACCTTACTTCTGGATCGACCCTTGTATGTATGTATAAACAAAATTGTTGCAATACATCAAACTTAAAAATATTAAGATTAATATACTTTCTAGCAATTATTTCATATTTAAAATAAAAAATAAAAGTAATGAATCGAAAACTTCTATTTATAAAGTTATATTGGAAAGTAGAGGAGGGGGCCACCAAAATTCACTCTTGCCCTGTTTCAAAAATCCTAGTTTCGGCCCTGTCACAAAGCAATGCATGTTTATGCTAGTGTTAGTCGACACACCTGCTTTCAAATGGATTTTAAATGAAATTGCTGAAACCTGAAGCCCTGATACGATTCATGTTCTGTCTTAGATATTTCTAGACTCGAAAAAAAGAAAAGGAAGAACACATGCAAAATCACAAGATTTTATTAGAAGTGAAAAGAGATAAAGGCAAGAAATGATCAACCAATTTCAAAGTTTATGCAGTTTCCTTCATTTTATACGAATATCCCATTTTACTTTTGCACAAATGTCTCTTTGTAAATGAAAAATTTAGAGTTTTATTTTTCTGTTTTCATTTTAAGTTGTATTTTTTGTGTTATCTGCCATTACCGATGTAATTTTCACGTACCCCAGGTTGGGAACCGCTGCTCTAGTGTGATCCCTGCATTTTGTACTGCCGAAACATAATTTGTAAAAAATATTTTTGTTAAAATTGTCCCATCTTTCCTTAATCTCTCCTAACATTGATCAACAGTAGTCATGCTGCCCAATCTCTGATAAGTAAATGTGTTTTGACTGCTTACCCTCATTACAAAACTGCACTTATTCTCTTTCAATCACCCTCAATTTTCTTGTGATAAGGTCAGGTTTATTTTTGGTATTATCATGATAAATGCATATGAACAGCCTTGAAGAAAGAGTGTGAGCTGTGGTCAGAAAGTGTGGAGCATATAGTCAGGTGCCTGGAACTGCTGCCACTTTCTCACAAAACTAAAAGATTAGCCTATTCAAGCATGACAATGCTTCAAGAAGGTGGTTGCAAATTTTTTGGGTAACCATAAGAGTGACAGCTTTAGGGTTGGTTAACGAGCTTCTAATAGTATATAAAGCTTTGGGTTGCATGCAATATGTCGCTTAAAATCCATTTTTTGGACTCTCATCTCAATTTTTTCATGGAGAATCTTAGGGCTGTGAGCGATGAGCATGAAGAAAGGTTCTATCAGGATATTTCAAGCATGGGAAAACATCAGGGTAGGTGTAGCCCAAGGATGTTGGCCGACTTCTGGTGGACGATCAAAAGGGACCAATTGAATGCCAAATATTCCAGAAAATCATAGATCATAAGATTCTAATGTACATTTTTTATACATGTTTTCTGAGAAACCCTTATTTTTCCCTTAAAAATTAATCTTCTTTAACAAATAAAATTCATTGGTGATCAAAATTTAAAAACTGCTTATTTTTACTGATGACACCCTATATTATTCAGAACACTTAATAAAATTTGTGTGGCATGACAAAGCTGAAATTTTGCTAACCAGTGTAATCAATCATCTAAATCCCTCTTCTCAAAATTACTGCTTCCCGCTTTGCTACCTTTTGGTACCAAACACGCATAGTTTGACCTTTATAACTCTTTAATATTAAAAAAAAATTCTGACCTATTTAATTCTCTACACTAACAGTGATATAATCACCTAAATTATTTCCTCTTCCCAAAATCTCTGCTTCTCTCCCCCTGCCCCCCACCTCATCTCATGAAGATTACCTCCCCCCCCCACATGCATCTCATAGAGTTTAAAATATTTAAAATTCTTTATTTTTTTCTGCTCAGAATCATTTTTGTAGTGACACCTTTAGTCTAAAATAATAACAATTTAAAAAATATAGTAAAGTCATTGTTATTATTTTAGACTAAAAGTGTCACTACAAAAACGATTCTGTATGTGTCCTGTAATAGCAATAAAAAAAGTAAAACGTTATCTAAATAATTTCACTTCCAAATTTGTCTCAATTTGCAAAAAAAAAAAAAAAAACTCTAAAAGTCACACACGTAAAACTGGAATCGTCCTTTAACAAAATGTTTATTTTTAATGCTCTTTTATGTTTATTCATAATTTTCTTGTTACAGTAATTATATTTCTCCACCCACGCAAAAAAATTCCACTTCTCCTTTTGCATCCCCATTCCAATCTTTAAAACTCTATTTTTAAAAAAAATTTTATGCTGTATTGTTACTTTGTAGCACCAGTAAATAAAAAATCATCCAACTCTTCCCTAGGGCTGGATTAGTATTTATCAATATATCAGTCAAATATTGATATTTTTTAATTATTGCAATAATGATATTTAAGCTCCGATTCTGACAATATATCCCAATAATGATAATCCAAGCTCTGACTCTATCAATATACTCTGATGCTTTTTTTTTGTGCCGTGACATTGAAACTTGAGAAGCTCCCAATATCCCGTATCAGTATCACAATATCTTCTTCAATCCTTTCTTTCGCCTGATAACATTTATTTATTTGCTGCCCACTTCATTCAAACCAGAATATCCCCCCCCCCCCTCACAAGTGATTATATCTCTTTCATTGTTATCCCAATATATCGCAATAGATTGTTATTTCACAAACTCAAAGTGACACTATTTGTTACTGAATGCTGTTATCATCTGTGTTTTAATTCTGCTGCTGCTATTGGTCCTGATATATTACAATATGTCAAAAGATTGATATATCATGAGCAATAAACATGCTAAAATATGTGCTGCTTATAACTAGAACTTAGCACGTGGGAATCTTGGCTCGCGAGCAACAAATCAGAGTCCACTAATGATAAAGTTTTGTATTTCATCACATTGGCGAAGCGAAGTCTCTGCGCTCGTTCACTGTGATTGGTTGTCTTTGATCCTTCCAAGCTACTAACGTCTAGTATTGCCTAAACTGTGCTTAAATCTTCTCTATCGTATTATATCAGTAGAGTGAATTTAATCTATCCTGTCTTAATATTTCTGTTTAAAATTATTACCATAAAATCCAATTGTAATCCTTTTTCAAAAGCAAAAAGGATTAAATTTGGAAGAGAGTCTTATAATCGAGATTAAAAGAAAAACAGTTTGCTTCAATAATTTAGAAGTAAAAAAGGATAGAAATCTTCCTTATTTTGACAGATTTTCGCTTAAAAAAAAAATCTAAATTCACCCTTCTCCCTAAAATCCTGCCCCCACATAAAATTTAAAATATTTAAAAATCTTTTTTTCATATTTTTCTTGATTTATTATTTTATTGTAACAATAGATAATCAGTCTTATAAATCTCCCCTCAAAGTTACTGCTTCTTTAAAAATATGCATAGTTTAACCTTTATAATTCTTTAATTTTAAATTTCTTTTCCAACTTATTTAATATTCTAACAATAAATGAACCTAATCCGACTTATTTAATATTCTGTACTAAAAATAAGTAAACCTAATCCATCACCTGAATTATCCTCTTCTCCTAAAATCTGCTTCTCTCCTCCTGCCCCCTCAATCTCATCTCATGAAGACCCTCCCCCTTCCAAATGCATCTCCTAAAATTAAAAATCTTTAAAATTCTTAATTGTTTTCTGCTCTATTTGTGATTTTGTTGTAACAATATTTAAATAACCACCTAAATTATTCCCCTCCCCTCTAAAAAAAAATAAATAAGAATTCCTCTTTTTCTTTCTTTGCCCCTTCTTCAATACACACTTTAAAGTCTTTTAAAAAGTTTTTTTTTGTTCTATTTATAACTTTTTTGCAGCAATAATTAAATAATTAGCTAAATTGTTTCTCTTCCTCATCCAAAAAAATTCTGCTTCTATCCCCCCCCCCCCCAGCACACAAACTTTAAAACTATTTTTTAAAAGATTTTAGACTGTGTTGTTACTTTGTCGCAACAATAAATAAATGATCATTTAACTCTCCTGTTAAATTTTCATTCCCCATCCCCCCAAAAAGGGGTGCATTTCTAGACAGATGGGGGGGGGGGAGTGCATATAGACGATTTTAACCCTTTTTTTTCTTGTAGTTTGGCTATTCTCACAGCTGATATTTTGTTAGTAGGGAAAGGGAGTTATTTGGAGAACATATTTATTTTAAAACATAAAATAATTCAGGGGTGAGAACAGCCAAACTTGTAAAAAAGATGAAAATGCTTGCTTTCTTCTGACATATTTAGAAATCCCCCTCTTTTTTTGAGCAAAAGACAGAAAAAATTTCAAAGAGGTTGATGAGTGATACTTATATGGGATCATGTAGATGAGATGAGTTACTATAATATTACAAAATAAAAAATAGGGCAGCATTAAAAAAAAAAAAAAAAAAAATTAAGATTTTAAACTATATTTGCTGTGTGTGGGGGGGGGGGGGCAGAGGGTGAAGTGGATCGAGGGTAATTTAGATAACTTGATTATTCATTTAATGTTACTAAAGAGAACATCAGATTTTTTTTTAAATAGAGTTTGAGAGATTTTTAATTTTGTTTGTGTTGGGGGGGGAGGAGGGGGGGGGGTGCAAACGATTTTGGAGTAGAGAAAAAAATTATTTAGGTGACAGATTATCTATTTATTTTTGCTAGAGAGCAACAAATAGGAAAGAAGATTTCTTCAAATAAGTGTTTTTTTTTTTTATTTTAAACGCTGTATTCTGTTTGGATGATGGGGAAATATGAATTTTGAAGGAAGGGGTTTCTAATTTAGATGATTTGTTATTTATTTATTGTTAATAGAGAGCAATAAATAGGACAGAATATTTTTTAAAAAAAAGTTTTTGTTTTTTTCACGGGGGGGGGGGGGGGAAGGAGAAGCAGATGGTCTTGGGAGGGGAAGAGATAGTTTAAATGACTGATTATTTATTTATTACTAAAGTGCAACAAATAGAGCATATTTTTTTAATAAAAAGTTTTTAACTGTGTATGCTGAGGGGGGGGGGGGGAGGATGAATGGTAAATTTTGGATAGAAGGGGAGAATGTAGTTTAGAGTAGGGGTTCCTATACTTTTAGACTGATGTACCACCAAGTAACAAACGTAAAGCTAATATAGGAAAACATGTAAAAAGAAACCTGTCTAAAATTAAATATATATACAGTCTTTTGTGTTTTTGTCTTATTAGGTTTTATTATATTTAAAAATGAATGATTACATTACTAACTTTATACTTTAGACTGACTGCTTTATAATAACATTCAAGTAAAATGTAGTATCATCATTGATCTTTAATAATCCATACAATATCAAAATACAGTGTTTTGGTATAGGGGAAAAGCTACAGTACTTAATGACATATTGGTACACACTGATTCATATACTGTTAAAATAGGCTGATTGCACTAATTTGCTTCTATCGCTAATTAAAGGGGTGGGCTTGCTTTATCAAGCACAGCTTCCTCATGTCTGGTTCAATATCAGGTAGTTTTAGTCATAAGTCTGATTCGATGTTTAGTTTATTCCTGTATTTGTTTTTCATGTTAAGAAAGGGGGGGGGGAGTGTGACAATAATGCTGTGCAGTAGGCAAACACTTGCAAGTTTCTTTATACATTTATGTATATCCCACCTAATGCTTTACCTCAGATACGCATTGCATATGACCACAGTTTTTGTTTGATTTCAGATTGTCATTTTAAATAAACTTACTCTGTTAAAAACTTATTTCCATGAAATTGAAAGAAACTATACACATTTTATACAAGAGAAGAAAAATATTTCTATCAACAGAATGAATTCATTTATGAATTTTGTTTGAAATAAAACTTTTATTTCAACACCTAGAAGCTTAGTACAAAGAGAACAATGGGTTATAAATTTTACACTTGTAATTTTATTTTGTTTTAACTCCTCCTACTTACACAAGCTACTCTTACTTCCGAGCATCCAGACTTTACCTTCCAATAATTCATTTTATAAAGCATGTATAAAAACAGTTTTTCCACTTAAAATTACTTCATTCATTAATTTTAAAATTAGGTCTTTATTAAAAAATTTAATTTTTATCCATATAAATCTAATAATTATGTTTTTAATTCTGGTTAATTGATTGTATCATTAGCGGTGTGTGCGAATTTCAGCAAGTCTGCTATAACAAACATTTCTCGTAACGAAAAAATAGAAAAAGCATTTACAGATCCTAAATTGCATTCGAAAATTTCTAAGTTAATAAAGACAAGCCGTTTTTGATTCCTTAATAAACTGCATTCTGTAATTTATTCCACGTACCAGTATCAGACTTCTGTGTACCAGTAGCCAGAGCTTCACGTACCATTGTTTGGGAATCCCTGGTTTAGAGGATTGATTTTTTACTTATTGTTACTTTACAAGAATTGAAGATTCTTAAGATTTTAAACTTTTTGTGTTGGGAAGGACAGAGAAGGGAAGCAGACATTTCATGTGGGGTTATATTTCTTTAACATTATATATAAACATAAGTGGAAATCTATCCTTGGATTTTAAAAATAATTTTTTTTGTAAAAAAAAAAAAAAAAAATTGTGTGATGTTTTTTTTTTTTTTTTTTTTTGGGTGGGGGGGGGGGGGGGGGTTATATTTGGGAATGGAAAAAAAATCAAAATTGCTTAAAAGTGGGACGGGCTTACAATTGATATTTTATGGTATTTACCAAAAAACAAAATTTTAATCAGTATAAAAATATTTCTAAATGTGATTTGAATATTTATATTTCAAAAAAGGTTTCAATGTTGTATTCATGTAGTAAATAAATAGGAAGGTATAAATACAGTGTTTTGGTTCTATTAAGAATACTCTGATACCTCAGAGGAAGATTGAAAAACAACATTTCTGCTGCATCTGTCATCAATCAAAACAAGTATATGAATATCACATGTGACATTAAACCAATTTCTGTTTTTGCTTTTTTCACTTATTTTAATCATATTAAAATCAGCAATGTCCTAAATTTAAGAACATCTTATTTTAATTTCTTTTTAATAATATTCTCAGTTTTACACTAGGAAATTAAATAGTTAAAATGTTATTAATAAATAATGCATAAAATAGCAAGAATAAAATATTTTTATTTTGTATAAATATGGAACTATAATATTTAAAGGATGCTGTTTGAGCAAATAGGTATAAAACATTGATTTGTTGCTTTCTACACCTGTTTGTAGTTAAATTACATTTATATTTTGAAATTAATAATTTTTCTATTTTCACACATTTTAAGGTAGTTATCGTGATATATCACCAATATCAATATTAATTCATTGATATATTGCAATATTAAATTTCTGATACTGTCCAACCCTACTCTTCCCTTAAATTTCCATTCCCCATCACCAGAAAAAAGGGTTAATTTCTAGTCATGGGGGGAGAGCAGAGAGATTTTCACCTTTTTTGTATAGTTTGTCTGTTCTCACCCCTGATATTTTGTTAATTGGGGAGGGGGAGGAGTTATTTTAAAGAAGATATTAATTTTAAAACATAAAATATACTTGTGATTCAAGGGTGAGAACCAGGGCTGCGGAGTCGGTGGGGAAAATGACAGACTCAGACTCCTGAAATTATAAAGGAACCTACTCAGACTCCTGAAATTTTAAAGGAACCTACTCAGACTCCTGAAATTTTAAAGGAACCGACTCAGACTCCTGAAATTTTAAAGGAACCGACTCAGACTCCTGAAATTTTAAAGGAACCTACTTGGACTCCTGAAATTTTAAAGGAACCGACTCGGACTCCTGAAATTTTAAAGGAACCGACTCAGACTCCTGAAATTTTAAAGGAACCGACTCAGACTCCTGAAATTTTAAAGGAACCTACTGGGACTCCTGAAATTTTAAAGGAACCGACTCGGACTCCTGAAATTTTAAAGGAACCGACTCGGACTCCTGAAATTTTAAAGGAACCGACTCGGACTCCTGAAATTTTAAAGGAACCGACTCGGACTCCTGAAATTTTAAAGGAACCGACTCGGACTCCTGAAATTTTAAAGGAACCGACTCGGACTCCTGAAATTTTAAAGGAACCGACTCGGACTCCTGAAATTTTAAAGGAACCGACTCGGACTCCTGAAATTTTAAAGGAACCGACTCGGACTCCTGAAATTTTAAAGGAACCGACTCGGACTCTTGAAATTTTAAAGGAACCGACTCGGACTCCTGAAATTTTAAAGGAACCGACTCGGACTCCTGAAATTTTAAAAGAACCGACTCGGACTCCTGAAATTTTAAAGAAACCGACTCGGACTCCTGAAATTTTAAAGGAACCGACTCGGACTCCTGAAATTTTAAAGGAACCGACTCGGACTCCTGAAATTTTAAAGGAACCGACTCGGACTCCTGAAATTTTAAAGGAACCGACTCGGACTCCTGAAATTTTAAAGGAACGGACTCTGACTCCTGAAATTTTAAAGGAACGGACTCGGACTCCTGAAATTTTAAAGGAACCGACTCGGACTCCTGAAATTTTAAAGGAACCGACTCGGACTCCTGAAATTTTAAAGGAACCGACTCGGACTCCTGAAATTTTAAAGGAACCGACTCGGACTCCTGAAATTTTAAAGGAACAGACTCGGACTCCTGAAATTTTAAAGGAACCGACTCGGACTCCTGAAATTTTAAAGGAACCGACTCGGACTCCTGAAATTTTAAGGGAACCGACTCTGACTCCGGGATGTCTAAAGTACTAGTATTGCCTGTTGATTCCTATTATTCAGATTGCTTTATTGCTGTCATTTGTTTTGAAATAGTAATAGTCGCTTTATTAAATTTGTCATTAAATAAAGGAAATATTACTATTTAAAAAAAAATGGCAGCAATCAAGAAATCAGAATTAAAAAAATCAACTGGCAACATTGCAACCTGCTGTTACATTCATACATACATAGGTAGCTATTTTTATTATATATTAATTTCCTAAATAGGTAGGTATGCCATGCATATTTCCCTTGACTGTCTTAATGTCCCCCCATTTGCCTATGGACCCACTACCACCCCCTAGAAGGCTCCAGTGCCCACTGGGAGGGTAGTACCACCCCAATTGGGAACCTATAATATAGATTTATATTTGATACCCAGTAATGATGTTGCTAGGTTTTTGAAATCTTGGGTCCTGGGACACAGACACTGCCAAAACACAGAGTCCTTCTTTTACAAAAGTAGGTCCTCATTCAGAAATCAGATAGATTCGATGCATTTAATACGAAATATACCTCTTTTTCAGCTTTTCAAGTTAAAAATTATGCATCCAGAAGGACCCATCAAACATTTTCTTTATGCATCCCTTCTCAAATTTTTTGCTTAAATGATGCGTTTATAGCACATCCCTAGCATCAATGATACCTTAGAAATCCAATGTTATATTTCCTTGGGGAATCATTTAAACAAAAAATTTAAAAAATATTAATTTTTTAATTTATAAATTTGTAAAAACATTAAGAAAATGAAATTTTCCGATCATGAAAAAAAATATACAGGGAGTTAATTTTTTCCCATTGTTTGCTATGGTAACCTTTTATTGCCAAAGTCTGTTCCTGGAATTACTCAGAATTTCTTAGTAAGTGAGTAACTTTAAGATGAAAAGTAAATGGAACTTAAAACTGGTATGCGCTATGATCAAACTCAGATCCCCAGAACAATATTATACAAGTAAGCGTACTTTACCTCCAAGCCACAAGATTGTTTAAACCATTATTTTAGGTTTAAACTGAATTTTACTGTCTGATATCTTAAAAACAAAAACATTAAAATCCACAAAACAAAATCCATTGACCAAGATAATTAAGAATATGAACTTTACAATTAGATTTTATCAAAATTGATGGGTTATGTGTTCAGAAATCCTCTTGACAGATCTATTTATCGGACTACTCTTTATCGCAGATTTTCTGCATTTTACAACATTCTACATATTAACTATTATTATTTTTTAAATATTTTTCTATTTTTATGCATTTTCAAATTTAAGCATCTTGATCATTTCTATCTTTATACAAAAGTCTATATTCAGAAGTCAAGACATTATTAATTTCTTTTGTGAACAATGATGGCATGATCCATCAGGCATTTGTTCCTGTAAGATAAACTGTAGTTATTTCATTTAATAAGGCAGTTGGGAAGCAATTGCTACTATGTATCTAGCTTGTTCAGCCACATTTGTACTGAATGGACTAATGTGGGTGAGGGGGAGGTTGATGCATGATAGCATGCTGTACACTCTGTGGTCTGTGCCTGTGGACTTTTTTCGGTTTCCTCACCTGAAGACAGTTATGTAAGGATACAAGGTTCGAGGATGTTCTGGCTTTCTTACAGTGTGTTACAGTAGATTTGCAATTAATAATTAGAGCCAGTTTCAAGGATTGTTATAAATGTTTCTAGAAGTGTTATGGTGAATATAGATTATTTTGAAAATTATTAAAGGGAATTAGTTTCTTCTGAGACACAGCATGTAAAATTATTCAAAGTGTACAAAGGTTGTCTGTAAAACATAACTCTTGTCAAAATTCAAAAGTGTGTTATAAAATTTCTCTTTTGTTACTGTCATCGTTGAAGACTTGTTTAATATATAGCATTTCAATATAAAAGTATGATATTGTGTCCATTTTTATAATAAAAAAAGGGTATTCGTTTTTCTCTTCCCTTCTTTCTTTTTTTTTTCATCTTATGAAAGACTAAATGATATTAAAAATTAGTATTTTGCCAATACTAAAAGTAAGTGTTATTTTTAGATTTGTTCCATAGAAGACAGTTATGGACCTCCATCTTTTCTCCGTGTTTACTCACTTCAGCCACCTACTAACTGGAATAATACAGAAGAAGATGATGATGAAAAGGGTGATTATAAATGTGGATGGGAATCATGTGATGTGTATTTCAGTTGTAGAAAAGATCTTGCTCAACACGTAAATAATACTCATATTTGTCAGGATGAAAATTCTTTATACAGATGCCACTGGAATGGCTGTGTTCGTCAAGGCAAAGCAATTAATGCTAGGTAAAATTTTAGTTTCTATGTAATGAATTGTATTTTCTTTATATTATTCTATTACTCATATAGAATGACATAAAATACTTGTCTATTTTGAGTGCTCATCAGTTTAATTTAAGGAAAATCTTTAAAATCATATTGTTCATGTTTGGTTATTATAATAAATCTGAATGTTGTTTAGTTTTTACTTTTGTAACTTAATAATATTGCCATATACTGTTCCGATGGTATATGAAATAAACATTAATTTCTTTAGATTTACTTTAGTTAATGTTTCTTTATTTACAGTTTAATGAGGTACTTTTCATTTTTTATAAATATTAGATAATTCATTAAATTTGATTTAATTCATTTTCAATTGTTCTTTTTGAAATTCTTAAGTAAAATATTGCAATTATTTCGTTGAGTATTATGTCACAATTATAAATGACAATGACAATAGTAATATATTGAAACATTTTTCAGAAATCTTTTAGTTATGTTTTCTGACACATAAAATTAATTTTTTTAACACTGTTTCTCAGAAGTGAAAAATCCTTTATATAATTGTTTAGATACAGTGACCTGTAATACTTATCTACTTTCACATCGACCACTTTCTATGTAAAAGAAAACTCGCCAAACAATGTGATTTAATGCCAATAATACTAATATTCTGATTCCATTAAATATAATGAAAGTACAAAAATTCAGGAACATATAAATTCTGTCTTAGAATTGGCAGAAAAATTAAAGAGCATAGGTGAAGTAATACAAGATAATTTAATAGCAATTTTACTCTCATCATTACCAAATTCTTATAGTACTTTTATAACAGCTTTTGAAAGTAAGATTGAAACTGAATTATTAAAATATATTCAAAACAAATTAATTGTTGTATGTTAGGAGAGTTGAAACCAAACAAATTTCAACAAAATTAGAATCTATTACTTTAAAGGGTTATAGGAATTAACCTAAACATTTGAATAAACAAAAGTTCTGTTCTCATTGCAAAAAGAATAATCACAACCATGAAGATTTTCATTTAAAGGGTCATAATATAAACAAACCAAAGCCTAATTTAATTCAAGATAGATCACGTCAACAGTTTAAGAAACCAAACAATTTTTCTGTTTCTACTGTGAGTAGCTAAATTGAAAAATAACAAAATGTTCACAAAACAGTTGCAAAATAATTGAAGAATCAAATTCTTAAAGTTTTGTTATAAAATCTCAGTAAAAGGGAAATAAAACTAAAAAATTGACTTTTGTTATTAATTCAGATGTTTTCTGTTCATCTAGAAAACGCTTTATAATTGTTCTCAGAATTAAATAATTCAAGTAAAGAAATAATTACAAGTGCTAATAGAACTAAATTAGCTGCTAAAGGACAGTGTAACTGTACAGTTGGGGCATAAAAATAAATTAAAAATACCCCATACATTTTAATCTCCAAATTGTCACAGAAAAAAAAACTGAAATAGACATTTGATTGGAAATTGTTTTCTTTCAATTTTTGTTATAAAAATAAACTATAAGGTTGTCTGCAAAGTGAAATTGTACCAAATTCTGAAAATTTCAATATGAACATAAAATTTTGATATAATGTTTTATCTTTTTCATTATATTTTACCCCAGGATATCAAACCAGAAGCCATTCAGTCGAGTAGTTTAGGAATTAAGAAGATAATAGTTTGGAATTCCTAATGTTAAATTCATGTTAAGTAATTGCAAAACATATTGCAATGCAGGTAATTTTTGAAATGACTCAAACAACTTAGCAGAATAAGCTGCAATTTTGGATTATCATATTTGAAGCTTCTAAGAATCTAATTCTATAAAACAAATTAAATTCATATATATATATATATATATATATATATATATATATATATATATATATATATATTGATTAATTTCAAAATAAATTTTCAAAACTAATATAAATTTAACTTATGAACTTTCTAACAGAAATAGATTTCCAGAAACATGAAGTATGTCAATCCAAAATTACAGCTCATTCTGCCAAGTAGTTTTTGAGTTATGCTTAAAAAACTACCTGCATTGCAATATGTTTTCCAACAATTATAAATGTATTTAACATTAGTAGTTCCAAGCTTTGAACCTTTTATAATTCCTAAACTACTTGACTGGATGACTTCCTGTTTGGTACTAAGGCAAAATTTATCAAAAAGCGAAATATGTCAAAATTGGGTGAATCTGAAAATTTCATAGTTTGGTACAATACTACTAAGAAGACAACCCCCAGAGCTTATTTTTATAAGATATATTGAAAGAAGACATAATTTCAAGTCAAATAGTTGTTTCTGTTTTTCCTCTGAGATAATTTGGTGATTAAAATGTATGGGAGTGTTATTTTCTTTTTCTTCTGCCAATTGAATGTTGGAATACTTAATGGTCAAACAAATGAAGTAACATTAGATCAAGCTAAAAAAATTAAACTTAATTAGCATAGCGCAGATCAGGGGTGATTCTGGTCCGAATTTTCCAAAAAATGAAGGCAATGATTTCCGAAAATTAAAAAAAATATCGGTCATAATCTGAAAATTCGGACATAAAATGTATCGTATTTCGGTAAATGATTGCCAAAAAAAATCAATCTCATGGTTTGTTCGAAGAAAAATCGCCAATTTTATCAAAATATCGCGGGAAAACTCAAATTTTGTCAAAGAAACACAAAAAAAAGTGGCAGGAGTGGACCCCCCCCCCCCCCTCCTCTGTTGTAACTTTTCAGAAAATTTGCTGTGAATTTCAGAAATTTTTTTTTTACTCAGAATCACCCTTGGCGCAGATATAAATATTATAATTCCATTTATTTGTATAGTATCATTCATTTTAATGCAGTAAACTTTTAGTGACACATTTTTGCATTATAACTGAATATTATATAATTCATATGGATACTTGATTTTACTCATCTGTTTGTAAAATTTTAATAAGTTTCATCATTGGAATTATTTATTCTTAGTTTTATTTTTTAAATTGCTCAGCATATAAACTAATAAGTTTTCAATTTCTATTTTTCTTTCTGTCAAAATAAAAATTCAGGTATAGAATGCTCATTCATATCAGAACTCATACTCATGAAAAGCCTCATGGATGTGATGTCTGTGGAAAAAAGTTTTCACGTTTAGAAAACTTAAGAATTCATATTAGATCTCATACGGGTGAGTATACAAATTTTATTAAAATATAACATTTCATGCATTTAATATAGTGAAGCTTTTATTGCTGCAGTTACTTATAATAATTTTTATAAATCATTATTAAAAAAGGTCTTTCTTTTTTCAAAACACATTGAATTGATTTTGAAAATATTTAAGAAAGATATTTTTTAAGGGGCTTATTGGATGAAATCGCTGCTCAGATGTATTTGTTAATAAAACTTTCCCTGAATATTTTTTTGTTAAAATCATGAGTTGTAGTTTACATATAAATGTCGAACTTTATGCGATTTTTCTTCAGTAAAAAAACTCAAATGGAATAAATGAAATCTGTATTTATTACAAAAGTTACCAGTTTGTTTACTGCTTTAGGTTGATTATTTTCTTTTGATGTCTTTTTAAGAGAAAGTGACTTATAGATATTTGATACCATAATCGAATATTTGATTTTTTATCTGCCATGATCTTTGTTGTGGCAACGGCATATAGTTCTGTAAAGCATCGGTCCCCATCAGAGCACTGAAGTATGCAGCATCAGGAGTGGTCCTTACTTTAGAGGATGAATCCTGGGAATGCTGCACTTGCTGTTTGTACAGTGTTTGATGCTACTGACTGACACATAAAATCTGTGGTGTAGAATGTGTTGGGAGAAGGTATCAAGCCAAGAAATTTCCCTATTCCAGTTAAGATCGAAATTATGAGAAAACCTTGAACGCAAATCACTTCTGCCCTTGTGGTACTTTTTTCAAATGGAAGCTATACCCATTGCCCTGTGCGTTTGTCACCTGGCCTATTTCAGTTGGCCAGTGGACATTTGTAACACCATCTTTGTTGTAGAGGACAGAATCCATAAATGTCAACTCTTATGTTTTCAATGTTCATTAATTCTATGCTGTACAAAAACTATTTTGAACATTTGTGACTAAACTGCAAACTATGAGAATTCACAAAACTTGCTTGAAATAACAGAAAAGGGGACATAACAACCCCATTAAAGACTTAGATTTTCTAGCAATTTTCTTTGTTACCTTCATGGCTTTAAAAAATATAGATGGAGCCAAGTGTAAATAACATTCTACTCTGTCATTACATACATTATAACTTGTCAGTATTGAGTTTTTATGATAGGAAACTTACCAAATACACTATTTTTGGAGGCTGTTTTTTGTTTATAATTATCTTTTTAATATCCTTACTATTATAAGTTTACTATTTCAAGAAAATTGAATTTTTAAAATTGTCAATTTAAAATTAATTTAATATTAAAATCCTTGTTATTCTGTGAGAATTTCTAAAGAGGATTACCTTTTTATTTATGTTGGCATTGAATGTATCGATAGCTTAAGTAATTAGTTGTTATATGAACTAACCTAGTCAGACAGTAGCAGTTAATCCTTGTACTAGGACTGGGCGATATTAGGATTTCTACATCGCGATACATCATCGAGGCTAAATCGCGATGCATCACGATATTAGACTTTTAGTACTACAAACATGGTCGTAATTTTAATATAAAATTTAAGAGTATTTATTATACATACACATTAAGCTTATATTATGTTTTAAAAAACCTTTTTTCTTTAGGCTTATGTTTACAGACAAAAATGCAAAATATAATAAAACTTGCTGCAAAAAATAAATAAAAATTTAAAAAAAATGTTATAATTAATTAGAAGAATCTTTTTTAAAATGAGCTTTAATTCTTAAAATAATATCAAAAACCAGAATTTGATATTTAGATATATTTCACTTAACTATTCCACCTTCATATTTTTATGGAAATATCTTTAATATGAACGATAGTATTAATTTGCGGGCGTAGTCCGGCTCCTGTACTGGAGAAAATTTAATTTCTGATACTGAAATAAATGACACTTAACTATTCACACTGAAATTTTCAAGCAATTATGTTTAATATTAACGATTTTATTTATTTGTGGGCGAAGCCTGCGTTTCTATACTGCCCAAAATTCAATTTCTGATAATTAGATAGGTAACACTTAACTATTCACCCTCATATTTTTATGCAATTATCTTTAATATTAACGATTTTATCAATTTGCGGGCGTAGCCTGCCTCCTGTACTGGCCAATATTTAATTTCTGATATTTTAATGTATTACGAAAGTGGCAAAACTATCTTCAAGTGTCTGCAACGCTAATAATGTTTTCAAAAATAGTCTGCAATACACAATATATCATACAAAATTCGCGTTTTTTCCGCGATCCTCCGACGAAATTTGTCATTTTTTCGAGATCCTTCGACGAAATTTACCGTTTTTTTTTTTTCGAGATCCTTCGACGAAATTTACCGTTTTTTTTCCGAGATCCTTCGACGAAATTTACAGGTTTTTTTTTTCGAGATCCTTCGACGAAATTTACCATTTTTTGGCGATCCTTTGACAAAATTTGCCGTTTTTTCGCGATCTGTCGACAGAATTCTCAGTTTTTTCGCGATCCGACGACGAAATTTGCCGTTTCTTCGACAAAATTGACCGTTTTTCTGTGATCCTTTGACGAAATTAAGTTTTTTTCACGATCCTTTGACGAAGTTGGTGTTTTCTCCATAGTCCTTCAGCAAAAATCGCATTTTTACGCGATCCTTCAACAAAACTGATGTTTTTTTTGACGAAATTCACTTTTTTTCACGGCCTTTTGACTGTTTGCATTTTTTTCACGATCTGTCAACAAAATTAGCCATTTTTCGCGATCTTTAAACGAATTTCGGGTTTTCTCCACGATTCTTTGACGAAATTCGCCGTTTATTTTGCGATCCTTCGACAAAGTTTGCCGTAATTTACGCACTATAGCGTGTCTGTGGCATCACTGTAGTGTATGTTTTTAGTCTGTAGGTGTCCTAAAAAGTCTGTGACGCCCGTCGCAGCGTCACGTGCATTCTGTCATGGGGAGTATTCACTCTCAAATTTTAAGCAACTATCTTTCATATTAATGATTTTATTGATTATTTGTGGGTGAAGCCCGCATTTCTGCACTGCCCAAAATTCAATTTCTGATATTTAGATAGGTTACACTTAACTATTCACCCTCATATTTTTATTCAATTATCTTTAATATTAGCGATTTTGTCAATTTGCAGGCGTAGACCACTTCCTGTACTGGCTAAAATTTAATTTGTAATATTTTAATAGGTTTCACTTAACTATTCACTCTCAAACTTTTAAGCAACTATCTTCAATAGTAACGATTTTATTGATTTGCGGGCGAAGCCCGATATTCCGTACTGGCCAAATATTAATATCTGATATTTAGATGTATTACACTTTTAATTCTGACCAATAACTAGTTCCTAAAGAAATTCTACATAATAGAACAAGCACTATGACCCATAATATTTTACTGCTCTGACTTTGAGAAAAAAGAAAATCATTTTAATTCCAGGTGAATACCTAAATTGAAAATTCATGAGGCAAATCCCCCTTGGCCTTAAACTTAAATGTGAAATAATTCGCAAAAAAATCGTAAAATAATTCGTCCCCCCCCCCCCCCCTGACAGTTGAAATTTATCAGTTTTTGAATGCTTATCGCACATGTTGTAAGTGACTAATTCATGGAAATATATATACTTCACAAATCGCATCACCGTTTTTTTCTCAAATGAACGTCGTGGTGCTGCTCACTGATCATTTATGCAGCTAGAAAAACAGACTTGTAATTGGGCATGCAGTTATTTGCAATCGGCATCGATTTTGGATAATCTCGATGTCCACTAAATCAACGATGCGATCTCTCAACGATGCTTCACTGGAGCGTTGTTTATCCATTTGGAAACGCAAGACCTGCAGAAGAGAAACGAAATCGCCCTTTCCCCACCGGTCTTGTTCACACATGCATCATTATGCACATCAAAGATCGGTGGGGAAGGCGATCTGACACCGGTCTAGTTCACGCATGCGTTGTTGCATTTTGAAGATCGCGGGAGAAAGCTTTGCCCTCGTTCATCATAGATCTGATGTGCGTGTGATGCATCGCGGCGGCTGCGATGCATCGCTAAACAAAAGATCGAGAAACCGGTTTGACGATTTGTGATTTAAATCGATTTTTTGCGATGTATCGATGCATCGCCCAGTGCTACCTTGTACTTTTATCACTGCAGTAAACTATACTAAAAAAGAATGATCTAGTAAGGTTTACAAAAATATATAACCTTTTCTGAGTGGCCTACAGTTCCAAAAAGCATTCCTTTATCCTCAAAAACCAATAGATTTCTGAGATGTAAAGTAGATTTTAAGAAACAAAAGTTTCGTTTGCTGCCCTGCGGAAAATGTCCAAGTTTTTACAGTATATAAAGTAGTTTCCTCAACCCAGTATCAACACAAATTATTGGTTTTTTGGATGTTTTCAATAAAGGGGCAGTGCTAGAGAGAGAGGTTCAGGGAGGCAAATGCCCCTTATTGGCCATACCTGGCCCTCCCATCAGGGCCAAAATTCAATTGTCGTTGGGGAAAAGATTTTGACTTTTCAATTTCGACCCGACCCAGGTAGGATGTGGATCTATTTGTGGGTTTTGGGTCGGCTTGGGTTGACCTATTTCCAGTTTAGGTCAGAATGCAAATAATGAAAATTTTATTCTCAAGCTCTGGTCAAGTTTTGGATAGTCCTGCATCAGGTCGGTCAGACTGAACCCACCCGACTTGCAAGTTGGGTTTGGATTGGATCTCTTTTCGTTGTGGGTCGGGTTCGAGTTGGACTATTTTTAATTGTTTGGTTTTGACGCTTATGAGTTGGGTTCAAGACCCGATCTCTCAAAAAAATCTTCAAAATATATTTTAAGATGAAAAAATATATATTTGAATTTTAGTGGATATATATATAAATTTTTTTATTTAAAAGATAAAACTGATACTAGAGATATAATTTTTGTATTACTTTTCTATAGTTGCATTCAATATGGATTTTTCCATTTTGGTTTGGGTTGGCTTCAGGTCAATATTAGTTGGTTTTGGGTTTTGTTTAGAACAGATTGCATGTCAAAAAAAAATATTTAGGGCTTGTGTCCAGTTGTGTGTCGATGAAAATTATTTTGTTGGGTAGAGTCCTGCATCAGGTCGGGTTAGCAGCTTTTACCCACATCCAACCTGAACCATGGATCAGGTTACCTGCTTTTACCCGCACTCAACCTGAACCTTGGGTCTGGTCAGATTGGTGCTATATTTTTTTTGTTGCAAATAGAGTTTGGGTCGGGTTGACTTCTATAATTTTTTTGCTGCGGTCAGGTTTTCTTTCATTCTTTTGGGTTTGGGTTATGTTTTGACCATTACAGGAATGCTTGGATTGACCCGATTTTTCAAAAGAATGTCCAAACTATTTTTCAGGTTAAAATTCTATACACAATAAAACCTCCATAACGAACACTCCTGAAAAGCAGCACCTTCATTTAGAGAATAAATTTTAAATTCCTAACATAGATATTTGTATGCTTCTATCTCCGAATAGTGGACACCTCCCAATTTACACACATGTAGCATGTGTATGTGTGCATAAACTATCAAAAATACAATACATGCTTTTTTGTGTGTATCAAAAACGATATGTTGATAATAAACTAATGGTTGGCATTTCATATTTTGAGATAAGGAAAAATGTTTCCAAACTGTACAATAAAGAAGGTACTGTGCTGTCTCATTTCTTATATTCATTTTATTTCTCATGCAGTAAATTGAATATATATACTCATTCCTATTCAAATACATATTTATTTTCTTATGAAACATACTTTTGCTCAAACTTTTTGCGAAAATCCCAACAACCTGACTTTCAAAAAATCTAAATCTGACCTGCAAGAATTATTCTAGAGTGAAACCGGCACACACATAAATAAAATTAGTCACCCTGACCCCCCAAAAAGAACATTAGGGACAATTTGACCCGATGCAGGACTTTATTTAACGATCCCGATGTGCCCGCTATTCCGAGGTTTTACTATATTTGAACATTAAAGAATATAGATATGTCCATTTTGCTATATAAAAGATAAAATTGGTATTAGAGATATAATTGTAGATTACTTTTCATAATTGCATTAAAACATGATTTACTTTCCTTTCATTTCGGCTTCGCATCGTGTTGCGGGTTGCAGTATTCTGGGTTCGGTTCAGATGCAGGTTGCAAGCTGTCAAAAATTATTTTTTCGGGTTGCAAGTCGATGAAATTTTTTTTGTCAAGTTGCAGGTTGACTTCAAATGGAATATTTGGTCTCAGGTTGGGTACAAAACGACCCATGTCGGACTCTATTTGCAGGTTGGGGGGCTTGTTTGGGTTAACTGGCTATAGAATTTTTGGGTTCAGGTTGGATATAACCCAATTCATGCAGGATTCTACACTCAAATATTCCATAAATAGAACTAATTTTCCCTTTGCTTATATTTCGTTAAAACACAAAAATTTATGCTTTGATTTGCCCATTTACCCCCAAAATACAGTAAACTCACTAAATTACTTGAAACATTTCAGTCTAATGCTGCATTTTCAACAAATCGCAGGTATGTGCTGTCCAGTACTTTTTCATATTAGAAACTGATTTTTTTTACGTCCCTTTTTTCTTAAAATACAAAAAAATTAACAAAACTGAGCCCAAATTTTCATAAAATTCTCTGGTCAAAAGATGAAAATTTCTTCAAATAAGAAAAAAATTTCTTCCAATCACAATGGTGTTCCAGTAACTTGCTACCTCTATTTTTTTGTTTTTTTTGGGAAATTATTTCTGAGAGTAGTTGAGTGACAGCTTTAAATAAAATTTGCAGATTTGCAAGACTCTAGTTGGGTATTCTAGTTAGTAATGTTTAACTTCTGATTTTCATGATGCCACTTCCTCTAACAAGTTTTTAAAAAATCACAAAAGAAAGAAAAATAAAGTATCTAAAAACTGATTGAAAGTCGTCATCCTTATCTGTGTGAAAGAGGTAAATGTCAGAGTTTGCTAAAATATCTGCAGTATATTATAAGCTGCAGCATTTTTTTTTTTTTTTTTTTGCTTCACATGTTTTCTGCAGTCATTTATCAACCCAGCATATCAAAA
This sequence comes from Maratus michaelseni, assembly GCA_963931845.1. Classification (NCBI taxonomy): domain Eukaryota; kingdom Metazoa; phylum Arthropoda; class Arachnida; order Araneae; family Salticidae; genus Maratus; species Maratus michaelseni. The sequence continues at coordinate 361,607,213 of OZ007586.1, read as the reverse complement.
ATAGAGTCAAAGTGACATGAGCCCCACCTACAGCAAAAACAGAGCTAACCTAACACGAGCCTCTGTTCAGGTATAACTTGGGAAATATAAGGTTATCTGACCCCTGATGCAGGACTCTATTGCGATCTTCGAGGTATCGAAGGTCACAACTCTATGCGTTAGTATTTTTTTGGTAGGAGGAAGGGAAGGGGTGATCTATGGTGGCTGGATGCATAGCTGAAGACCTTAAATTTTGACCTTAGACCTTAGTCTTTGAAATAGTACTGTGTATATGCGATATACATGCACGTAAAGTCTGTAATATTGAAAGCCCTTTTATTGGGAGGTTAGTGGATGAAAGAAGAGTATGAAGAGAAGATTTTCCCTTCCAGCAACGGGCAACATTGTGAGGAATTATTTTCTAATGTGGATTTGCCAGGATATAAAGGTTATGCGACCAGTGAAGCATTTAGTATTACCTTTGTAAAGGGCTATTTTTTTACATCATTTCTCAACAATATTCTTTGACTAGCTATGAAATATACTTGGTCAAAAGAAAACAAAGAAAAATCATGCACCAAGCATAGATTATGAAACAGTTTTCAACACTAATAGAATACTTTAACAAACCATCACTGTTTAATAGGGTAAATAAGGTATCTAAGTAAACATTTCAGTAAAACACAAAACACGTTTGAAAAACAGATTTCAGCAACTACCGTCCACAGCCGGAAAAGTACTCCAATTCTTTTCTGCAGCCCTGTATATAATTTTCATACTATTTGTATATACTCTATAGTATGCTACAATGTAGTTAGGTAATAAAACACATAACACAGTTGGAAATTCATCTTCAGCAGTTTTTACCAATAGACGGAAACATACTTGAATTATTTTGTACAGCCCTGTATATTACCTTAAGCTTTTTATACATGCCACATATTAAGCTGTAGTTTAATTCATTCAAATACATGCTGAAATCACACGTCCAGAAATTATCATACATATGCAGCCATGTATTCAGTTCTTTGTCTGACCCTGTATATGATTTTATTTATATTCTACAAACCTTTCTTGATATACTAAATATATTTCATATTCAAACTGCATAACTCTATTAAAAACCCATTTTAATCAATTTATGCTGATGCTCCGTAATGCTTACGAATTTTTTTGTGTACTCCTGTATATGATCTGTAGCATTTATACATACCTCATAGTATTCAAAACTTTAGTTAAAAACATACCTTACTAAAATCCTACTTCCAATTTTGACTTATAAACGATACTTCAGACACAGTACTGTACCGAAATATTTTGTGTGTCCCTGTAAATGAACGATAAATGCTATGCACATAACAAGTATCTTTTAGCAAACGTCAATAATGTATATCGATTTCATTATATTTGAAATAGCGTAACATAATTAAACTATGCTGCAAACAGTTTTTCCTCGTAGACCATTATGTAAAAGAATACTTTTATGTGGACTGTATATGAAAGAAAACAGCTTTAGACTCCATATTCTACAGAAAGCATGTCTTAGTGCATCTCAGAAATTGATATCAATTTTATTATGTTTGTAATAGTGTAACATGATTAAAATGCACACTTCATTTTCAATACCAAACATGCTATATAGTAAATCTCATTAACATATGACAATTGCATGACTAGCTGGCTATATTTACTCGAGTTAGAGCATGGACAGACAGACAAACCAAATTCATAAAGTTGGAAAGTGTTGAAAAAGAGAACATCGCATACATTTTAATCACTGTACTGATCCATTAAAAAGAAAAGATAGCTATTCGACTTGAATTTATATTATCTTTCACTTTATGTTAAAAAATAAGCTTAGGGGTCATCTTGATATTGAAATCATAGCAAAATCTGAAATTTTCAATACAAACATCTAATTTTGACATATTTTGCATTTTTGTTAAATTAACCTTAGACTACCAAACGGGAAGTCATTCGGTCAAGTAGTTTAAGAATTCTGCAAATTTAAAGTTTGGAAATCCTAATGCCAAATTCGTTTGTAATCATTGCAAAACAGATTACAATGCAGGTAGTTTTTTAAGCTTAACTCAAGAACTATTTGGAGGAATGAGCTGTAATTTTTAATTCGCATATTTGAAGCTTCTGGAAATAGATTTCTGTTTTTTAACCTATAGGTTACAAATTTTTTGACCCCTCACTATTGAAAATTAGCTGTCAAAGATTACAGTGTCAATTACAAAGGCTATCCAATTATACTGGAAGAGCTAATTTAGATAATAGGCTGAATGAACAATTTGGAAAAAACATAACATATTTAAAATCCAATTTCAATAATTACCAACAATATTAAGAAAAATACCCAAACTCTTTCGTGCAGCCCTGTATATGATCTATAGATTTGTATATATACTTCATAGAATGCTAAATCTTAGTTCAGTTAGGAAACGTGGAGCAGAGTTTAAAATATTTTCGTCAATAAACAGAAATGTACTCGAGAACTTTTGTTCTGCCCTGTATATGATCTATAGAATTTATACACACCAAGTTGTAGACAAAAAATGAGTTAAATTTAAAAACACGTTCAGCAACTGAAAAAGTATTTCCAGTTATTATTGTTAAAAGACAGTACCGGATTCTTTTGTGTGTCCCTGTAACTGAACGACGAATGCTAAACTTACAATATTCTATAGTAAGCCTCTTGTAATCCACCTTAGTGATGTATATATCAATTTCAATATGTTTGAAGTAGTGAAACATTAAAAACAACTGAAAACAATTTTCCCCCATAGACTGTAATGTTACGGAAAATTTTTTTTTAGTGTTCCCGTAAAGGAGCTATAAGTGCTATGCACCCTATTCTATAGTAAGCCTCTTGTAGTGCACCGCAGTGATATATATCAATTTGAAAATGTTTGAAATTGTGCAACATCATTAAAATAAACAGCAAATGTTTTTTCCCCATAGACCATAATGTAGCAGAATTCTTTTGAGTGACTCTGTAAAAATAACTGTAAGTGCCTATACACTTCATTTTCAATGCCAAACATGCCATAGTAAATCTCAATAACATATATCAATTGCATGATAATCCGAATATATTTATGCGAGTTAGAGCACAGACAGACAGACAAGCTAAATTCATAAACACTTTTCAGCTATGTTAGAAAGTGTTAAAAACAAGTCCCTGTGAGAAAAGTCTGAGCAGACCCCCTGCTCATTAATGATGTCTTATATGTTAAGAAACTTTCTACATATTCTTTTACATATCCAGTTCAGATAAAATGCATTATCAAATTAATACATGTTAAGATTATGTTGATGATACTATTTTTTTTCTGTCTTTTCCCTATTTATATTGTATTTTATTGTTTACACTTGGAAGTATGTGGAGTAAAAAATAAATATTTTAACACTGTACAGTAGTAGTGTGTGACAGTAGTAAACCAACACCATTGGATTTAAATGTTAGTTCATCAGATGACAGTTCTGTTGCTTTCCAATCTGCATTAGAGAAGAATAATGTTAATTCTTGACGGGATCTTCACGAAACTTTATAGTCTATATTTTGTCCCAAAACATTTTGTATAAACATATTTTATCAATTTTCATATCTATATAAATTATGTAAAATGTTATATGAAAAGAAAAATTATTTGTAATTATTATTTATATTTTGGTATTATAGAGAGCTATAATCAGTCATGGTAATTCAAGATGCATATATTCTGAAGTTCATGTTGTACTTATTTAATAATTTTTTATTAGACATGTGTGCATATTTGTTTAAATATGTATGTTTCTATATATATATAATGTGTGTGTGTATGTGCACACATATACATATGTATATATTACTAATATTTATAGACATACATATTTCTTTTCCTTCATGTACAGTAAATACAGTATAATGACTTGCTGGATAAATGAGGTCTAAATGTATTTTGTGTACCTCTTCTTTTTCTTTCTTTTTTTTCCCCTTGTTTTTCTAACTATAGACTAAAACTCATGAATGAGATAATAGTTTTGTTAGTCAATAAAGTGATTTTGAAAATTATCCTTGGATGCTTAAAGTGATAAAATATAGATATAGCTATATGTATATACATACATATATGCATAGAAATATATCAGAAACATAAAACTTCATGTTATTTTAGTCCAAAAAGAAACACCTATTTGCAATTTATAATATTTCCTTGGTATGAATTTGCATTCTTCTATGCATGAAACTTTAAAAGCACATTAGGTAATTGCTTTGCATGATGTATTATAGGTATCTTAAAATTTTTGTATTTGAAATATGTTTTTGTTTTCATGTTTTTGGAAAAGTCCCTGTGTTTAAGATAACACTTCTAATGAAATATTCCTAATTGTTCAATCATATTTCTGAAATAACTTAAATGAATCGTAATTCTACATTAAAGTATTAAAATGATATGTATTCTCAATAAAGTTCTTAAGACTTTATTGCTTATTTTTATTTTTAATAAATCTTAATTTCTCAATTACTCTTGTAATTAGAAAATTTTATTATTATTCTTACTCTTTTAGGTGAAAAACCATATGCTTGCCCTGTAGCTGGTTGTAATAAAGCATATTCTAACTCCAGTGACAGATTCAAACATTCAAAAACTCATCAAGAGGATAAACCTTATGTCTGCCGTGTAGAAGGATGTGATAAAAGATACACAGATCCCAGTTCTCTACGTAAACACATGAAATCCAATGCTCATGGTGGTGAAAATAGGCAGAAACCTGGTTTAACTTCACAGGTGACTGGAAATAAAAATGGCAGTGTTCAAAATAATTCTAATTCAAACTCTAAAGATTTCAACTGTTCCCCTTTAAAGAGTACTACCAAAATTAGTAATGCTCATAAACCATATGCTTGCAAAGTAGAAGGCTGCAACAAAAGGTATACTGACCCTAGCTCTCTTCGTAAACATCAGCGAGCTACCTCACATGGTCGAGATCCAAATACCTTTAAAGGTAAGGTAGGAGTTTCAAAGGCTGTCCAAAATAAAAATAGTGTTCTTAATTCTCAGGTATCAAATGGTGCCCTTAAAAAGGTCACCAAATGTTCTGAACCTTCTAGTAATACAGACAATTCAACCAAAGAATTCAACGTGCAGAAAAATAATTGGGAAGGAAAACCTAACACTGATGATCCAAAACCATTGGATTTAAGTGTTAGTTCATCAGATGATAGTTCTGTTGCTTTCCAATCTGCATTAGAGAAGAATAATGTTAATTCTTGACGGGATCTTGATCAAACTTTATATTTATAGCCTATATTTTGTTACAAAACACTTTGTATAAACATATTTTATCTATTTTCATATATCTATATAAATATATAAAATGTTATGTGAAAAGAAAAATTATTTGTAATTATAATTTATATTTTGGTGTTATAGAGAGCTATAATCAGTCATGGTAATTCAAGATGCATATATTCTGAGGTTCATGTATTACTTATTTAATAATTTTGTATAAGACATGTGTGCATGTTTGTTTAAATATGTATATATATATGTGTGTGTACACATATACATATGTATATATTACTGATATGTATAGGCATACACATTTCTTTTCCTTCATGTACAGAAAATATGGTATAATGACTTTCTGGATAAATGAGGTCTAAATATATTTTGTGTACCTCTTCTTCTTTTTTTTTTTCCTTGTCTTTCGAACTATAGACTAAAACTCATGAATGAAAGAATAGTTTTGTTAGTCATTAAAGTGATTTTGAAAATTATCCTTTGATGCATATATCTATATACATGTAAGTAATGTGATAAGATATAGATATAGCTATATGTATATACATATATGCATAGAAATATATCGGAAACATTTATGAAAAACTTCATGTTATTTTAACTCAGTCATTTACAAGTTTTCACTTTGCTGGATAATATACTGATTTTTAATTCATTGTATCTAAAGATGTGTTTTATTGATAAGAATTAATTATATGCTTTAGTATTATATTATGTGCAATGAAAAAAAATTACAAATTTTGAAATCAGAAATCAAAATATACTAGCTTATATACTCAATTCCAGTTCAGACTTTCTCTTTATTTCATTATACTAGTAGTGAAAGGGAAAATTGTTTAGGAATATTATTTATTTTGTTTTCTGTAATGTGAATAATGTTTATAAGTACACAAGTGGTTGTGGCTTTGATGTAAATTTTGATAGAATTTCAATAAAAGTCTGGCATAGTAAAATGTGATGTTTCTAGGTAGTAAACGTAAATGGATTATTATGAATGGATTATTTATAAATGGATTATTTTTAAATATATATTTTTTATAAGATTCGTATTTATTTATTGTTAATAGATCTTGTTTTGTTGTGTTTATCATCTACTTTATGCATTTACATTGAAATTCAATATTAAGAGGACACATTTAGACATATTTCAAATCTTAAAATGATCTTTATGTAATCTCATTTGTTGTTTAAGAACATGCTATAGAGCAGATTCTGTATTTCTTTTATTATTATTATTTATTTCTAAGTTCACTGAAAATGATTTCGGGCATTAAAAATAAAACTTATTGGTCATTTTGTAATGCCTGATTTCTCCTGATATGTTTGAGTGATAATGACCATAAATGAGTAAGTTTAGTTATTTTTTTTTCATTTGTGCAATTGTTTAAGATTGTTATTTTCTTTAGAGAGTACATTGTTATTTTCTTTAAAGTTTATTAAATTATATTAAATTATTTATGAATTAACGTGTATTTATGAAATTCTTTTATGAATCAGTGAATCCTTTTTCATAGTGTGCAATAACAACAAATTAGGAATTTGAATTCCTTTATCTGCTTTTATGCATTTTCTGAAAATGCTTGATGAATTTGTATATAATCTAATTCATGTGATAATAAATAAGTCAAATTTAGATCCAACATATACTTATTAAATACCTATTTTGTGTGTGATTCTATTGTCATAAATTAAAATTGTAAATTTAAAAATGCAATGGGTAGAAAAATATTACCTGTTAAAAATGTTTATAGTTGTTTCTATTTATTTCTATGTGATTATTTATAAATATACTCTTTACTATGCAAGCTTTATCAATTGTATATTTAAATATTTTGATAGATAGGTCCCGAAGTTATGCTTTCAGACTAAAAAATGAGCTATATAAAGCTTTCATTTCTAAGTGCGACTGTCCAAAAAATAAAACTTTTTTTCTTCCAGAGAAGAATAACAGTCATCTGTAAAATAAATCTCTGTACTTACTTGTACTCACTATCTTGCATGTAAAAACATATATATATGGAATTTCTCTTTAAGTAAGTCTGTTTTGTATCTAAATAATCTAGATAAATTTTTAAATATTTAAGAAATAAGAATTTTTAATTTCATATTTATTTGTAGAAAATTGTACTAAGGCATCACCTATTATAACAGTTCTTAAACTGTGGTCCACAGATGCCTTGGAGTTTCCAAAGGTCTCATATTCAATGTAAAATATTTTTCTTTTCTAGAATATGAAAAAAAAATCTTGCAAAAAAAATAATGACAGTGAAAACAGAGAATGCTGTTTAGAAGTACTATATAATTAGTTTATATATTTCTACTAGCTTATATATCTTGTATTTAATATATTAAAGAATATGGGTATTTTCAGTCTTAAATCCTAGGGGTCTATGAAGTCACAAGAAATATGAAAAGGGGTCTGTGTTAACCTTGAAATTAAGAACCTCTGATATTTTACTCTATATTTTATGTTTCACTACTTACATTGATTGTGTGAAAGTGAGTCTCTTTTAAACAAGTCTGAGAACGCTACTCAGAAGAATTATGTACTGAAAGTTTCTCTCTAATGTCCTTATAAAAATTAAATTGTATATCTTACATGAATTGTGGTTTTCTTAAAATTACCTAAATTTTAACTAAAACTTTTTAAGAAAGAGTCAATTATGTTTTGTTAACACCTTATGTTGATTTCAAAGATAAAAATCTCAAACAGGTCTAAGTTTCTTTTTCATACATCTGATGATACCTATGTTGCCCCTCTTTTTTTTTTTGTTGAAGTGTTCTTATTTTTTAATTTTCCCTCTCTTAACTTCTTACTGTATTTCTTTGTATTCTTTTCTATATTTCCTAACCTTGTCTATTTTTATTGTTTTTAAACCCTATTAAAGTATTTTAATTAGAATTTTAGTACTGGGTTTGGTTTATTTTGTTTTTGGTCCATTTAGTTGTTACATAAATATCTATAGAATCAACTACAGTTTGTTAAATAGGTTAGGTGCTACCATATAATGTGCACCATTTATTCCATAACAGCTTAGACCACAAAATATAAAAAACTGTTTACATGCTAAAAATTATGGGAGAGATTTTAGAATTTTTTTATAAATTGCGACATTTTCTAATAAAATTTTATTTTTAAATGAAATTGAGTTATATTTCTAGTACCAAGTAAATCAATCTATTGTCATTTTAAAACGATATTTTAAAAATGTAGTCTACTTTTTAGTTCCAAAATTTTTTTCATATAATTGTAGCTATGTTTGACAGAATATTCATTAATGGCCCTTTTAGGGATAGTAGTTATGTCAACTTGAAATTTTGATTCTCTAATATTGTTGGCTATCTCATTATTTTGAGCATCATATTAAACATTAATTATTAAAGTTTTATTTTAGGATATTTTTTCAGTTTTCCAGATTAAAAGTTTGCTATAAAATATTGTGTCAAATATTATATAGGATAATTACAGTAATTTAGAGTGCTTTATTAAGTTTAGAAGGACTTTAAATTCTCTGATTCTATTGTTTTTATTTTAGCCTTATGGAAATATACTTGTAGCTGTAATCTAATGGGATTAACAATATTATTATTTAAAAAAAAAAAAAAAAAAAACCTCAGCTTTGTTGTACTGAAAGAAGAGGCTGAATTCTTGGGAGTGAGGGGAACCTTATAAAAAAGCTTATTTGATTTGAAAGTAATCTGATAGCATAACAGAACCATCTATCAAATATTAAGTGATTTCTTTCTGTACTTTGTTTCTAGTATAAGAGAACTTTTGCTTTGATGATCTTGATGTAAAGTTATGCCTTGTGAAAGAATCAATATTGTTTTAGTTTCATATGTGCTGAGAGTTCATATGTGATAGTTACCTACCCCTTTTTTATGCAATAAGAGATTGATAGAATTCAATTACCATACTTCTGTAATATATTTGCTTTTTGTAATAATTGACTACTTTTTAATTGACTTATTGATGCAAAAATTGGCATGTAATTGCATCACTTTTATGTGCATGTTTCAAGAATAAATCATTTTAACTATATGTGAATGTAATCAATCATACAGTTAAATATAAATACTCAATAAATTTTGTAAATTTATTTTAAAACTATAGAATCTTTTCATATATTGCGTAAGTACCTCAGTTTCAAATGAATATAGGAAGATTTCTTTAAGCTAAAATATTATTTTTTTCAAGAATAACTTTTTAAACCTCTGTTTTATAAACTATGAAAGTGTACAATATCTTATTTATGAACCATGCCAATCTATTCTTATGTAATTAAGATGATGCTATCATCGAGATAAATCTTGATATGTAAAAAAATATACATCATTTTGTTAGGAGTCAAAGATCCATTAAGCCCTTCACAATGAGTATCTCATGTACATGTTGTATATGTGCATACAGTCCTTAATATTTCCTACCAGTTTTTTTTATAGTAATTTTAACCTTATTAAATCACAGAATTTCTGTAATTAAATAAAAATTTCTTTTTGAAAATATTTTGTGCTAAAGGATTAAAAATTGTGTGTGGTCTGTTGGTCGCAAAGGAGTCAACTGTACTCATTTTATCTACATGGAAAATGCTTTTACTACTTGTGGAATTCGTATTTTATGAATAACTTGCTTTTATTAGTATAGATTATCATATTGGTATAGTCTGAATATCTGTCTGATTTAAAATTGTTTTCCTGATTTGAAAGATTTTTTTTTTCTGGCCCACCTGCTTGTCTAATTGTTAGGGCGCTGAGGTGCGCTAAGAGGTGTAGGTTTCAAATCCCAATTAGCATGGATGTGTGTAGTGGGTCAGATTCAACTTTACATGGAGACCCCAATTTGTTTAGCCCTCATGTACAAAAGATGGCCATAGTGCCCCAACCAACCAATTATCCTTTTTCTCTGAAGAAAACTTTTAAGCTACTTTCAATCCCAATAAATAAAAAAAATGCAAAATCGAATTTATAACTTCATTTTATATTATTGCAGAATAATTCCTGAAAAATTGAAATCTCAGTAGTGCAGGGAAGATTTTGTTCCCAATAAGTGCCATGAATTATCTATAAAATCTCTTTATGCTAAAAAAATATGAATTTCTTAAAATTGTTTTATTGCTTGTTTGAAAGTATAAGCAGGTACACTTAAAATTACATTGCTTAAAGGAAGAATGGGTCGGGGGCACGACATGTATAATTTTATAATTAAAAGATACTTCCAAACATTGTTTAAATCTGCTTTTTAACATTAAAATTTTTGTTTGATTTCTGTTTTTAAAGCTGCATTTTTTCATATAATTTTCAGATTAATTCTTTAACTGTTCTCTTTACCAGACATTTTATTAAAATACATTTTGTGGTACATATATTTAGATTACTCTATTTTTTTTTTCTTTTAATTTAAAGGCTTCTTCAGGTGTATTTATTATAAATTTTATTAGTGCAGGAGTTCTTAAAGATTGACTCATGAGCTAAAGTAAACTGGGTCACCTGAAATTTTAATTGAGATTAGTCGTAAACGTAATTCCTCTTTATTTTACATAATATTTTAATAATTGTTATATTACAATTATTAAATTATATCATTCAGTAAATTAATTTACAGCAGTGGAAAGTATTTGTCTAAGAACTGTTTTCTAAGAGCTATTTTCACAGACAATCTGTATATCAGAACAATTGTAAAAGTTAAAAATTATTTCCAAAATCCCCCAGGAACTATTATCATAAGTATGCTTCTTGTAATATTGTAACATTATTATTAATGATTTTTTAGCATTTTAAATATAGTTATTAAAAGTAACAATGTAAGTGAACTGTAGATGTGAGAAAATGGTGATAGTTGTAAATCTCTCCCACCTTTTATTAAATTGAACATTTGGTAGAAAAAAAAGAGGTGCTTTTAGTTCAATAAAGAAATAAAATACTTGGTAAACTTAGATTAAATCATTTGAAATATATATAGTTACCAGTATATGGAATCTAAATGGAGAAGGGAAAAAATATTGTACCTTTGATTGTTGGTTCAAAAATGCACCAGATATTCACATGACTGCAGTTTTAAGTTTACTGCTTCCTGTTACAACTTCATATTCATTCAAAGTTGAATTTTAAGCAGTGATTGCAAAAAAGAAATTATAATTGGTTATCCACAAAAATAGACATCAGGCTTATATTTTATAGTGACCTTATTATTGTTCAACTTTTATAAATATGTGAAAGATGCATAATTTTTGTTGAGAATGAATGTGCTTTCAATATGCATATGTAATTTTAATTGAATTTTTCATTTTCTTCCTCCAATTTATATATATTTTGGTGTGGGTGTATAGGTGGGTTCTTATGAGGATATTAGATTGTGGTTTATTGAAGTTTAAAAACCTCTGTTATAATATCATATTGGAATCTTTAAAGATAATGTAGAAAAAAAGTCTTGCCTTTTTGTTCTGTGACACTTTAAAATATAATATTTGCTTTTCTGGTTTAATTTATCATAAACATGACTTTTCATTTTTAATTTTATTAAGCATACATTAAAAAAATTAAATATATTTTTGTTATTATACTCTTACTTAAATACTTTTACTTTGTTATTATACTCTTTTCTTTTCTTACCTTCGGTATGAGTGTTATATGTACAAATTTTCAGAGAGTGCGTACATTTTTTTTAAGTACCACTATTTCTGAATAGTAAATTTTGTCTTATTTAATTGCTGAATTTCTGCAATAATATAAGGCAAATGAATGATACCTGCAAATTCATTTCCTGTGCAGAAATAGTAGTTCTCAAAAATGAAGTCATGGAACGCTCATCCCGAAGAAGGGTTAATACCTTGTTAAGTTTCTTTTGCACCTGGTTCTGCTTATTGTGATCAGTTTTGGATCATTACTTTGATAAAATTATTTGGGAAAGTATCATGAATAAATATGAAAGAAAAAAGATTATGCTTTTTTATTATTTTCATACTAATAAATACTAAATAGCTTAATAGCACTGACACAGTGAAGGGGGGGGGGGAGAATTTGGGGTTAAAATCTCACAGAACATTTAAAAACTGATCAGATGCATGCAAAATCCCTTGTGTTAAGATAAAAATATGATGTGTAAAAAACAAAATAAAGAAAAGCATAATCAAAATAACATTTTTACCATTCAACTGTTTCGAGACTTCATAATAAGAACCTCTATTTCAACACAAAGGTAATTAACAAAAAATTTAGGAGCAATAGCTGTAAAGTGGTATGTATATTACTGTTACTGCTCTTTCTCCCTATCTTTTTTTTTTTTCTCTGGAGATTGAAGAAGATGCTCTTTTATAAAACCTTTTAAACACATAAATGCTTAATTATTTTTATGGTGGTTTGTGCTTTTCCTTACATTGATTTTTATGTGCCGCATATTTATTAAACACTACCTTATGAACATGTAACACAGTGTTGTTTCATTGAAATTGTTCATTTTATGACTAACAATGGTTCAAAACTCCTCACAGGTGAGGATCCTGGCTATGCAACTGTTAATAGAATACTCATTTTTATTAAAATGAACAGTTACAGGAAATATTTTGCTAAAAGCAAAATACTTGTACTTTTTAAAAAGCTTCAGATGTTTTATAATCTTTTTGTTCTCATTTTCAATCAAATATACCAAGTTAATTCAAGAAATCAACACACTAGTATTATTTTTTAAACATTTATGAAATTTTCATTTATCTATAAACACAAAAACAGCATCTGTATCAAGTGGAAATGTTTTTTGTATTTGTTTAACCTTGCTGCATCAGTTTGTATATTTCTCAAATAAATAATCAAACTTTTAATCTTTATAGTTTGAAGGTAGTTTTTTCAGTTATTTAAAAAGAGTTATTTTCAAATACTCATTTTCTGTTCTAAAAATCAGGTGTGCAAATTCCCATAAATGTTTACTCTATTTTATGGAGATCCTACTGACATTTTTAATACTTTCCAACATAATTTAAATGTGTTTGACTTTATTTTAATTCTCCTTGCTCTAAATTTTGTAAAAATATTTGGATTGCCGTGAAATTAATATATGTTGTAGCATATTCCTGAATGAAAATATAGTATGTAGCATTTATAATTTGTTCATAGGGACATAACAAAATAATTTGAATATATTATGGTCTATGGGCACCACATAAACATCTTTTTTGTATTGTGTCAATTTTGAAGTAATTCTATCTAGTGATCATGACAAACACGGTTCTTGAAGCTTTTGAGACAGTGATACCATTATCTTCATAAAATGGTTTTTAAATAAGCAAAAATGTGAAAATATGTTAACACTGAAAATTTACTATTAAACAAAAACCCAAGAGTAAACACCAAAATTATCTATTTAAAATAAAGATACTGTTTCAATTAAAAGCTGCTACATGTCACTCTATTCAATTAATTTTCCATTAAATGTTTACTCGATTACTTTAAAATGTATGTGGTTTCTCTTGCTTTTTTAGTAGTTTTAATTTATTAATTTTTAAATAACATATGCCTTGATATATTAAAATATGAAGTTCAACAGTAGTCCAACAGAACATGAAGCATAAGCATTTTACATGTATTGTGTCAATTTTGAAATTATTCTAATTATTATGATTTATACATACATGCACAGTTCTTAAAGCTTTTGATATATTGATAACATTCTCTAACATGAATGATATTACTGAAAATTTGTTATTAAAGTAAAATCCAAGAGTAAAAACCAAAATTACCAATTTTAAATATAAATAGATACTGCTTGAATTAAAAACTGCTACACTTCATCCCTTTTTATTTGAACAAATTTTCTGATAAATATTTACTAGGTTAATTTTATTTAAAGTGCATGAAGTACCTAGGTATTTCTGTCATATGTGCCTTGATATTTTACATATATTAAAATATAACTTTGGATAGTTTAATTAATATATCTATAAAAATTTGACAAATCAATGTGCCAGTGTGTCAGAGGTTATTTTAAATAGGCATTGTATTTGATTGGTGCAGCATGGTTTTTCCTCATTCTTTCCTGCTTGTCTTATATACATTCAGATGGATTAAAAAAGTTATGTATAGCTAGTTATTTTCCAGAATTCTGTTGTCAGTTTCAAAACTTTTTACATAACTTAAATGATCATTTTCATCCAACCTAACCATTAAGCTAGTTTAATTTTTTACTAGCTTTCTGTTGCCAAATTTGTATTTAATGCAGATAAAGAAAAGGTGCAAGTTTTTTATTGATTTAGTTATATTTAGTTTGAAAGCACCCATATTTCAATAGCAAAAACATATGTATAAACATATTTGCCTGTAATATGGTCTACTGTATATAAGTATATATTCATGCTTTATACCCATGTGTATTCCTTTATATTAATATAAACTGAAGAGTAATGGGCTATTTCTGGATGTCTTTACTAGGCAAAATAAAAATGTGCAGTATATCAAATAGTTGGCTGCGTTTATATATTTTTAAGGTGTGCTCTCTAATTTACAACAGAATATCGGTTTTAGAATATGGAATGAAAATTGTAACATGTAACTGCTTAAGTGTATGAGCTTTTCCTTATATTAAAACTGTCATTCTGTTACATATTAGACTAATGCTATTGAACATCTGTAATTACTTTTCTAATTATTTTCTTACATTAAAATTTATTAATTCCTTGTGTGTAGCTTCAAAATGAACTGTAAAAAAACATAAAAACAGCATATAGTATTTGATATTGAAATAGAGACTGTACTGTTTTGTTTTATGCATTAACTAGTAAATTTATATTTAAATAATTCTATTTTGAATTTATTGGTGTGCTGCTTTAAAAAAATATGTCATTGTTTTACTGCCAGTCTAAAGTTATTTTCTTTGTTTTTATAAAATATTTAGTCTTAAAATAACTTAAAAATTTTTGCATATTGCTGTTTTAAACATTTTTTTTTCTTCAGTACTTTATAAACCATTATTTATTCTAAAATTCAAACCTCAACATTAGTACAGATTTTTTCAAAATTTCATAGAAAAAAAATTCTTTTCTAACCTTATACATTTTAGAATGAAATATTTATTCCAATCTTACTTTTCACAGCTTTTTTTATTTATTTTATACTTATTTTTGAATACTTTTTCTAACTATATTTCTTAAAATTAATCATAATCTGTTCCTCATAATGATAACAAAAAGTAAAAAATGAAGTTTACATTGCTGTTATACAGTCATAGAAAACTGTCCTTCAAGATTTTAATCATCTGTTCTAAACTAATATCTTTATAATTTTATGCTTTTATTTTCAAATTAGAACACATATTTTCAGTTTACAATTATATATAATCTTTTCTGGCAATTTATCTCTTTAGTTCAAAATGCTACAAGTTATCAATTTATGAGGGAAAAAAAAAACCTAGGAATCAGTAGGCTATGCATTACCTTATTTTCTTTTACAGTGAAAGAAAAACATATGGATAATTTATAAGTTATAAAATTTCAACAAGTAGAACAAAAATTAATATAAATGTGAAAGAAAATTATTCCATTCCATTAGTCTGCTGCTTATATGCAGAGTGTCCATTGTTATCATTGCTCAGCAGTTAATTCATGGATATATGCTTCCAATTTATTATTATAACACCTGTTTCTGGTAGATCAATCATTCATTATTTCATCAATGAGTTACCTAATAAAAAGTAGAGATGGACTAAAAAAGTCACTAAAATAAAAAATAGCATTGTGAAAAATAGAATAAATATTTTTAGGTTAGTTCTTGTGATGGTCTCTGTGTATGAAACTTTACCAACATAAAAGTACAAATAGATTATTCTAATGCTATTTAGGTGCTTCTGTTGATACAGACCAGTAAAGAGGTAAAAAAAAAAAGTTGACAGCCTAAGGTAAGAAACCATTTTTCAAAAATGCTTAAAATAAGCTAAAGATTCATTTTAGAAGCGAATTTGGGTAAATGAATTCACTTCTAGAAAAATATATGGAATTTGAATTTTTATACGGTTTTTGTGAATATATATATATATATATAATATGTGTTTGTGTGTATCTTCAAAACTAACCAAGTTATGAAACTGTGCCATTCATGAATTTCATACAATTTAAAATATTGGAACAACAATATTGAGAGTTAAGAAGTCTTAAGTTGAAATTATTCATACTATAACTGTATTTAGATTTCGTATAATTATGTAACATCAGGATGTGTTAGAGCGCTCCAAAATGTCCTTTTAATATCTAGTAGTTTGTAGAGCAAGAATCAGTGCATATGTGTACAAGTTGATAAACATGAATTTATTTTCATCTGGAAGCATTCTTTTTTACCTGAAATATCTCTGCTAATCTGTGGTTTTGTTCTAGCTACAGGTTTATTAACAACTTTGTGAAGGATTATGAGAATAGTTTTGAGATGGAACTTCTTACACCTTTTAATTTTGGTGTGTCATTTTATGAAATATTTGATTTTCCTTTATGAAGTGTACTATTTCCTGCTTTCTTATACAATACTAGATGATGGAACATATTCAAATTTTGTGATTTTTTCACTTTTATAAAAGTAAATGAAGCTGTATATTTTCCTAATGTCATTTAATCTATTTTTTTTTTACTTTTGCTCATAGTATCTCATCTTTTATACATGTGTTATATATTGGAACAAAATATTGTATGTTTCATATGTTTGATTGTCACGTGAATTTTACTACCAACAATTCACTATTCACAGTATATTTGGCATTAAAATAAACTTGTGTACAAACCTCATTTTACTGAAAAAAAGATGCTTTAACTTCAAGCAAGATAGAATTTGGTCAGTTTTTAGTCATAAAAGAATGGAACTTTGTATGACTTGTGTTATGTTATTATTTTTTTTTTTTAACTAAACATAACTTGTAGGATCCGGCAATAGTGTATAAGTTTAAACTTTGAATTTTTTTCAGAAATGTATTTATTAATCTGAATGCCCCCTAAAATAAATCTCTTCTCCATTTTAAATGTTTTTGCAACTGGAAGTATATATCTATGACCAGGGCTTGACAAATGCGGTCGCCAGGTCGCCACTGGCTACCAAGTTTTTTGATCTGGCGACCAACTTATTTAATCTTTCGGGATGATTTCTGTAAAAAATTGAGATAAGAAATGAGCACAAATGGCATTTTTTCTCTCCCCCACCCCTACTCGTGTGCGGCAAGCAGTAATCTTCCTCTTATCTCATACTTTTAATGAAAGAACTAAATTTAAAAGGCATTTTCCAACTCATGCACAGAAAACACCATTCTTTTCAGCTATAGAATACTTGATTAGAATATGGGGGGGGGGGGGATATTTCAGTAAAACAATAAGAAATAGTGTCAATCCAGCCTCTGTGGCATCAAAAATTGGATACAGTGCTAAAAGATGTTCGAGTATTTGTGTTAGTTTCAAATCTGATTTTTGTGCTTATATAAATTGTTAACATAATATAAGTGATTGTAAATTTCATTAGAAAACATAGTTTATATTATTTTTCTAAATTATGTACTATTCTAAACTATGTAAATAATAATTCTAAACTGTGCTTGTTATGTTTTTTTTTTCAATTAATTCATAAAAAGCTTCCCCCTTTTTTTAAATCAATGACCGGGAAGAGGAGGAGAGGGGTAAATATATTTTACTGGCGACTAGTATTTTTTTCTGGTTACCAGATTTTGTGAAATTTGTAAAGCCCTGTCTATGACTAACAATTTAAGAATTAGTTATTCAGCAATAACAGTAGAACATCCTGTTTACATATTTTGATTGCTAATATTTATGACAAATAAGACTACAATTTTTCTGCATTTTCAGAAAGTAAATTCAAACAAATATTTTGGTAACTATATTAAAAGCAGAGTAAGAAATGAAATGACAAAGAAGGCACTTCTTTGTTATAGCGGACCCTGCAATTACGATTATGCCAATGTTGCAATTACAGTTTCTTCACTGTTGTTGACAAACTTATATATGCATGATGTTTATATTAAGCTGTCAGTCATGAAGGAAAAGTTAGAAAAGACTGCAGGTACAGCTACATTATTGGAAAAAAAAACATTTAACTGCCAATGGGTCATTAGTAGTCAAAGTGTTAAGTTAAATGCATGTAATTAATGACTCATTCGCTTGTGTTTTGTTCATATTTTTTAACCAATATGAAGATGTAACAATTTTTCAACTGGCTTACTTTGATTTCTGGAAAAGTGCTGCAAATGATCACTATTCGCATCCAAACAACACTGATTTAGACACTTTGTAATTCTGAATGTAGCTGATGAAACATATGATGTCACTGACCGAATAACTGTGCCTATTCAGCACTTCCTATTATGTTATCACATTTTATGCAAAGGAAAGTTTTTTGTTGAAAACTTTACTAAAACATCTGTATTATAGTTAAAGCTATGAACGAAAATTCTAGTTCTGCTTGTATTTTCAACCTTCAAATGAAGGTTTTTATTCCAAAGTCTAGACTAAAGTATAGTTGTAGCTGATTTTGAAATTGGATCAGTAAAATTCATGTTTTGAGCAGGAATTTTTTGTTTAAGAATGCCTTTATATCATTAAAAAATAGCATACTTTTGATAGATTTAATCCCTTTTTAAAGAGTGTCCCCTTTACATGATGTATAAGGTGCATACAATCTTTAATTATTCTGGGCCCACTCAGCCCAGTGGTTAGCATGCTAGCCACAAAATGTGAAGCTTTGTCTGATGGTTACTTGTTCGATACCAGCACAGTGACTGTGCAAGGTTTTCCATGTATGAGAATGATAATTCGTGTCACTTTCCTTTAAAAAGACCTCCCTGAAGGCATCCCTTTTATAGCAATATTGCCAAAACTGACCAATGCTTAACAAAATTCCAACCACAATTTTTCTTACAGTGGAGTCTCCATTATCCGTCACTGTGACGTTTGAGAGAATAGACAGATAATAGAAATACCACCCCACCTTTCCCACAGACACGATAGATACTAGCGATAATGTATATGATGTATATACTTTAAACAGGTAGCAATCAATAGAAGTACAGTACAGTATTTGATATTGAATATTGTAGACTTCTGTTTATTATGTTGATAAAATAATAAAATTGAATACATTATTATATGTACAATAGTATAATCCTACATACTAAAAAAGTCTGTTATTTTCCTTTGTTTTAATACTCTGTGGGCTTTTGTTGCATATCTTATGTAGGAATAATATCTATATAGCATTGACAAAAGTATTACAGTACAATATACATATTGTTCAACTCAATATTGTGCTTAATTTGATCTGATATGAAGGGAGAAAAATGTTATTTCCTTTTTAGTTTATTAAGTTTGTTTTTTTAAATCCAATTTCATTCTTTTACTTGTTCACTGATGGTTAAAATGGCGACGGTTAACTGAGACTTCACTGCACCTGTATGTCTGAATACTAACTTTCGCCTTATTTAATAACTGAATTTCTGAGATTAAATTAGGCAATTTTTTCTATTTTGAAATGCCAATGCTAAAAGATTTAAAATTGTGTATGGAACACTCGTCGCCAAGGGGTTAAATATTCAGATTCATAAATAAATTGTCAATATGAAAACTGAAAAGTATTTGTCATTAATCTACTCTACAAATTTATGGTTGCAAAAAAAACTAGCAGTAACTTGATGTATCAGTATTTTTAGGGTTAAATATATGAGACCATTTCCAAACCTCTTCTTGGGGACAAATTAACACGACGTTCTCGAATTCAAGAAAACTCTGAAAAGCATTTTTATGGACTTATTAGGGGACATAGCAGATCAATATATATGTGGCCGCAGTCAACAAAAGAGACAGTCCTCAACACTTTCATCTATCTCAGCTGTCATATGAATGTAATCAACATAGACTGGTTTCCATCAATTGTCAAACTGCTTTTCAGCCTTCCTTCATCATGTGACAGCCAAGAGTGATGGAAGTGGCATGGCCTGTCTGTTTACTTAGCTGCAGCCAGAGTTGGGCAAATTTGTAATTCAATGTAATTACAATTTAATTGTATTAATTGTTTATAGTTACGCACAGAAATTTCGTCAAATGAGATTGGTACGGTTCAGTGCAGCCCAATTTTTTTACAGCGTGTTATTGTAACTATAGTATTTTAAAAAATTACTCTGATTAACTCTGCAAAATGC
Organism: Maratus michaelseni; assembly: GCA_963931845.1. Lineage (NCBI taxonomy): Eukaryota > Metazoa > Arthropoda > Arachnida > Araneae > Salticidae > Maratus > Maratus michaelseni. The sequence goes on along the minus strand of OZ007586.1, from coordinate 361,586,780 downwards.
ACTGATATAACATTTTATATCAAAATTATGAAACTAGAGAAACATTTATGTAAACTAAACAATTTCCATAGATAATTCTTAAATTATAAAACTAAAAAAATAACTGAAAAACCTTTCAATTTTATTATTACATATTCAAATTTGATTCTATTATGATTAAAAACTAATGATTTAAAATAAATTTTGCCAATGCGTGTGTGAACACAAACCAGTAGCAACATAATTTAATTTGCAGATCTGTGCTGCCCTCAAGATTCACGGGTGGCTCATTGCTAGAGTAAACAAATAAGCAAAAGGAGCTCGGTTAGCAGTTTTCCTCGTAGAGTTAACAAGTACTCGGGTGACAGAAACAAATAAGCTTTATATGCAGTGCAATCACATCTGCTATACGTGTGAATCTTTAAGGCTCTTCTCAAATCCAAACGGACTACTTTATGACATTTTTTAAAATTCATTTTTATTCAGAAACTTCGTAATGGAAAAGCGTTTTCCATTTTTTGGTAATAGCAGTAGATCTTTCAGAAAATGCTGTCAAAGTTGGCGTTTCAAACCAAATTTCCGGACAGAGAAAAACCGATCGTCACATGACTCAAATTGCTTATAACCCGATAAGTGATTTATTTTTTTAAAAAAATGAAAAACTCACTACGATTTTAAATTGTTTCAATAATTAGACCTGCCAATTTTATGCCATTGTGCATAAATTGAGTCTGAAATTGTGCCATAAAGTTTAGCGTTGTTGAGCAGGTCAGTTGAGAACCACCTTAAGCTGCAAACAGAACTAGCTATAACGCATCCACAGAAAGGAATCCCTGACATGTTTATCACTGCCCCTTTCTTTTGGTGATGACCACAGAACCTTTGGAAAAGAAAGGCTAGGAAAATAATTTGACTTTTTGTAGCAAGTGTTTTCTGAACGCAGCCTTCAGAGCCTACTCTAGTCACGCAAAAAAACTCAAACGCTAATGTTAAACTTATGGGAAGGTTCTTTATGGATTTGTTGCTCGCATTTTAATATTTTTAAATGATTGCTTTTACATAGGATAGCTGAGGTTGATCACTAACGTTGTTAGTTTTAATCTTTCGATTTTGGTTCCAGTTTTTTTTTTATACAAGGGTACTTTCAGAACCGGTTCCAAAATTGAAAATGTCCGCTTATAAAAAAAACTGCAACACAATTCGAAAAAGTACAAACTAACAACGTTAGAGATCGACCTCAGCTATTCTATGCAAAAAACGAGAGAGAAATTTGAAGATAACCCTCTCATAGACCTAACATTAGCTTGCGCGTTTCTTCACATGACTAGTGTAGGCTCTTAAACTTAACACGAAATTCGATCGGCAACTTTTGTTAGAAAATTTCTGTGCTTGAATCATTTAGGATTAAAAGAACCTATAGACGGCGCTAATCGGAGCTGTCCATACAGGAATATTGTCCCATTAACTGAAGTGCTATTAAAATCATTGTTTATTATAAATTCATTTGAAAGTTTTAGATATTTAAGTTTGGATAAATTTTACCTTGTCACCTAAGTCAGAACACTAAGGGTTACATGAAGGATGAAATCGTGCACAAAAATTATAAGTTAAAATACATGTAATGTGTGCTTGCACGGAGATTTTCCCACTGAGCTCCATAATAGAACGGAGAGCTAACTCACCTTTCTACTTTCTGTCGCGACCGCTACACATTGTAATGCACACAAGTAATGAAGCACTATTCTTAATGTTAACAGTATTTTTTCAAACTTTTTGACATACATTTACTCACTTTGGGTTCTTTTTACACCATTTTCATATTTTTATGAGCAATACTCATAAAATTTTCATGTTTTTTGTTAAGCTTATGCAAGATTTTTTTTTTGATATGATAAAATTAAATAAAACCTGTAGGTTTTAAAATTGAACCTAATTTAGTGAAAATTGTAGCGTCTTCGTGGTATTTCAAAAAAGAAAATCTAATTTGAAAATATTTTCTTCATACTACCGCGACCTACGTTATACACGGCCAGTGCATGACGTTTAAAACATCACATGGAGTGGATCATTTTTACACAGCGATTAGTGCAAAGCGGCACGCCACCCAATTTATTACCCCCGCGATACTAGCCCGTCGTTTTGTGCCAATCGCTGTATGTCTTTCATTTTGTCGTTTCGCTTTGTACCAATCGCTGGTCGCGGCCAGCCACCATTTGTGAAGTCATGATAATGAATGAGCAAGCCCGGTATCGAGGCTAACGAAAAAGACAGGCTACCGCGGTGCATTCCACTTATCTTTTTTTACAGACCGCTAGAGTGACGTGATGCTCTTTTCGTACACTTGCATTGGTGGATTCGAGCATCACGTGACTCCTGCGGTCTGTAAAAAAAGATAAGCGTAAAGCACCGCGGTAGCCTTTCTTTTTCGTTAGCCTCGGCCCGGTATCTAGTGTAGCCCTCATTGTATCCATGGGTGGACCCATGGAGATAGAAATAAGAAGAACAGTGAAGATAGGCTTTCAAGATCAGAACATGGACCGGTAATTAGTATCCAGTTCGTGGGGCTGGTGCTCCCAAAGGCCGGTCATGTGACCTGTCAAACATGACAAATTGTCGTCTGCGCTTCCTGTTTCGAGCATGGTAAAGAGTCGTCAGTCGAAACCGGAAATAGAGGGCGCTACACTCCCCAAACTCCCAAAAAAACAAAAACGCCGCCATACTAGATACCGCTTTTAGTTCCATAAGTAGAAACATTATCAATGTTCTCCTTCTCTCTATTTCCCTGGGTGAACCGCTGGATTCAATCACTGACAAGGAAGGTCTCCATAAGCGCATACTCAGAAATTTTTGAACAAATTACAGAATATTCTTCTCATATACGTTTACAAAAAAAATTGCTGCGGATTCTCTATATAACGTCCATAAAAAATTATGAAAATTTCGTGTTTTCGGCGATTTATCGCCGGTTGGCGACAAAATGAAAATAAATAAAATTCGCTTTTATGATATGGTGCTCTTTTAGGAAACACTTTGTCTACTCTTCATATAAACTTCTTCATATTGAACTAGTTTAAGCAAGTTTAACTTAAATGAATACACTTTTATAACTACGGTTTTGCCATTTACATTTTTGTACATATAAAGAAAATTAAGAATAGTATTCTACCGTTTAGTACAAAATTTAAATTGATTAAAAATGCTTTCAATATACAGGGAGCAATATGTTATCTATCGCCGACCTTTAATTTCTCAACCGTTGGTCGTAGACGTATAGTTTCAATTACAAAAACGTTTCAAATGAGGTAAATATTCATGTGGTGGCATTGTTTGAAGTAAAAAAATCATTTTTATAAAAATTACGAAATCTAACTTTTTATACGGTCCCCCAATCCCTATAGTTATATTTAGTGAAAGTTCACACATATCATAACAGATATAACACAAAAAGTTTGACCTCTGTACTACAAAAATTGACACAATTATTAAATTTCAATGTTTGAGATTTTTGCACATGATTTTCTCTTTCATTGAGGGATCAGTTAAAAAATGAATTAAAGTAATTCGAGATCGAAATCAGGGTGCAATGTCCTTTTACGGCGAAACCACCTTTAGCCGGTATCGCCAAAGAGGGTTATTTCATCTAAAAATTTGAGCTAACTTTTAGAGGTCGAACAACATTCAACAGTCAAAGTAGGTAGAATCGACAAGAAAATAAAACATACTCACGGAGAACTAGATAAATGGCAGCGGAATGCAAACGACCAGCCGAGCTATAACCAAAACGTGTACATATTAAGCGTTCCAACTTAATACTTGGACAGAGCCGCAAAATTGAAACAACTGCGCTACGTTGTGGACGGAGGGCATAATGCCAATGCGCGCGCTCTTAGGATGACGTCATTAGGTATGACACCGAGGCTAACGAAAAAGAAAGGCTACCGTGGTGCTTTACGCGTATCTTTTTTTACAGACCGCGGGAGTCACGTGATGCTCGAATGCACCAATGCAGGTGTACGAAAAGAGCAACACGTCACTCTAGCGGTCTGTAAAAAAAGATAAGTGGAATGTACGGCGGTAGCCTGTCTTTTTCGTTTGCCTCGGTATGACACAAAATCTACCATCTGCGCATCTCCTGAACATATTTTGCGAATCTGTACTCATAGACCGGGAGGCGGCAGCACAGGGAATCACCTCATCGAGTTCACGGCTGAAATTCCAGAATTAGTTAAAACTCGATTCGCACTCTGATTCATGATTTAATACTTTTTGATATACCCTGTATCTTAATTTACAATTAAAATCTTTTCCGTATTGTTATGTTGCTATATTCTTTCTACCATTGTAATATACCTCTGTGCCAAATTTCGTGGCAACACAGTGAATATTCCATCAGTTTTCACAGATTTTATGTTTATGACCTTAATTTTGGACATGAGTGTAGTTTTTTATGGTTTGAGTGAGTGTACAAATTAGAAACAATGATTTGATGTTCAAATAAAATGTTTTGGTTTCTGTTATTATTTATTATTGAAAAAAATTGTATTTTAAATATAATGAGTGAAAAGGGCAGGTGTTTTAAATGGATGTATTATTTAAATTTTCGAAATGAATGCAATACAAATACGATGGGAACAACATTTAGCGATTTATCAACTGCGCTCGGCTAACTTAAGAGGCTTCTTCACTCACACGAAAACACAACCTCGCTAATGTTAATCCTATGGGACAGTTATTTTATAATATCTCGTTTGCATTTTAAAATTTTATTATTATTATTATTTTGCATTGGATAGCTAAGGTTGATCTCTATGCAGGCCGTTTTTCACTTTTTCGATTATGTTTAAAAGTTTTTTTTATTAAGATACTTTCACTTTCGCAACCGGTTTCGAAAGTGAAAGTATTCTGATTAAAATAACTGCAACCAAAATCGAAAAAATAAAAAACAGCCTGCATAGAGATTGACCTGAACATTGATAGTTCTACAGTAGGCCATTGATAGTTCTATCAATGCAAAAAAAATCGTATAAAAATATTGAAATGCAAACGAGATATAAAATAATTGTCACATAGGATTAACATTAGCGAGCGGGTGTTTTCGCGTGAACGAAGTAGCCTCTTAAAAGTACTCTCTTTTTTACACTATTTTATTTACCTTAACTTGATTTATATATATGTTTCGGTCAATATGATTAATCAGGTCATTATTAATGATAACCGGCTATTATTAATAATGACCGGTTTAATCATATTGACCGTAACATATATATATGTAAATGTGGAATTTTGTAATTGATTTAAAACTATGCTAGAATCCTAAAAATTATGTACACAGATATGTTTTCGGTGACAGTAAAACAGTTTGATATTTTTGTAACTTAATTATAAATTAATAAATTAATTTTATGGAATTTTTATGTTATCCGGGCGCAGGTGATAAGTCAGCAAAAATTCTATACGATTGTTACAACTGTATACGAGATTCAACAATGGAGATAATTATGTACCAAACCAGGATCTCTAAAATATGCCAGCTGGTTGTGAGATTGCAACAATGAAATATTTTAAATAATTGTTTTCTTTTTGGTTTGCCCATGCGCAGTTATTTCATAGATATTACAAAAATTATTGAACCTGTAGTAGTTCACCCTCCTTCCGCTACGTGGCGTACGACCTTCATTGACGTGACCTCGGCGAACACCTCTGCCATATATCTTGGAACGCTTGACATGTGACGTTTTGGCTATAACGAGCATGAAAATCGGGATTATGTAAATTACATTAGTACCGCAGCACCACACGTTCGGGATAAAACACGAACCATCTAGCAGTGGACATGCTAGTCAGCGCGTGAAATCGTGATGGCAGGCTACACATACACGCAATATGCCAAAATGACACTTATTTATGGTGAATGTCAAAGAAATGCCAGAGTGGCTGCGAGTGTTTATTCAGAATGTTTCCCTAGGGATCGACATCCAACGTATGAAACGGTAACTGATGCATTGCACCTTCTTAGAGAGACCGGCTCTATTGCACAACGATCCAGAACAAGTAGACGGACAAGGTGTAATGTTCGAGTGACACCGGAGGAGGTGCTGGCATTCGCCCTTTTAAATCCACAACTGAGCACGGCGTAAATTAGCGAGGCATGTGGATACAGGCGTCAGCATGTCTGGCATTTCTTACATGCACATGGTGCGCATCCATACCATCCGACACTGGTGGAAGCATTGATGCTGGGCGACTACGCACGACGATTTGATTGTTTTAATTTAATGTTCAACACCTTTGAGCAAAATCCGTCGTTCCTTTGTGACATTCTGTGGATAAATGAGTCAACGTTTACACGGGGTGTCATTGTGAAAATGTACAATGTGCATTACTGATCTCTGGAAAAACCCCACATTGCCCGCACAGTACGAGTCAACAGTACGGTATAGCTGGTCAACGAACGCGTGGTGCGATATATGGGGAAACCGTATTGTTGGGCCCATCTTCTACGATGGGACCTTAACGGGTGATCGTTACATGCACCTGCTACAAAACACGGTGTACACCTGGTATGAAGAGCTGCCTCTCCGACATGCTTGCCGGGTGTGGTTTCAACATGATCGGTGGGGCCTCTGTGCATAAAACATCAAACGTCCGTGCGTATCTGGCCACCGAATTCGGTCAACAGATCATTGGATATGGTGGTCTGGTAGAGTGGTGACCGCGTTCGCCGGACATGACTTCTACCTCCGGGGTTACATCAACGCACAGGTCTATGTGACTGGGCCTACTTCTCTGGTTGATCTGAAGCAGCGTATCATCCTTGCTTGTAGCACAATTACATATGCTATGCTCCAACGTGTCCAGGACTCAGCTCAGTACTGTCACGCATTTAATTGTGCAATTGCCACCAATAGAAAACACTTTGAGAAGTATCTCTAGTAGATTCCGGCGTTTGATGTATTCATTTTTTATAGTAGACCGTTTTCTGATATGATAAAGAAATTGATATTTATTTTTCTGTTTAATTTCAATATTTCATTCTTCGCTTTGTATACGACCCCTAAAAGTCAGCTAAAATTTTTAGATGAAATAACCCTCTTTGGTGGTACCCAGATTTGGCGATACCGGCTAAAGGTGGTTTCGCCGTAAAAGGATATTGCACCCTGATTTCGATCTCGAATTACTTTAATTCATTTTTTAACTGATCCCTCAATGAAAGAGAAAATCATGTGCAAAAATCTCAAACATTGAAATTTAATAATTGTGTCAATTTTTGTAGTACAGAGGTCAAACTTTTTGAGTTATATCTGTTATAATATGTGTAAACTTTTACTAAATATAACTATAGGTATTGGGAGACCGTATAAAAAGTTAAATTTCGTATTTTTTATAAAATTGATTTTTTACTTTAAACGATGTCACAACATGAATATTTACTTCATTTGAAACGTTTTTGTAACTGGAACTATATGTCTACGACCAACGGTTGAGAAATTAAAGGTCGGCGATAGATAACATATTGCACCCTGTATATTGTTAGGTTCGGAGACAAGAAGAGAAACGTATTGTTACCATGGAAATAACGATGTTTTCAATATCCATATGTATCATATCATGAGAGCGTTCTTAATCGGGCAGTTACCGTTAAAATACACTTAAAGCTTATCCAGCCGGCGAAACCGTGTGAAAATAAATAACTTCAGCAATACGCAAGTTATATATGTATTATATAAGCTTATAGAAAAAATAATAAACTATTTAATCGTTTAAGTTTAAATTCATAAACTACTATGCATTTAAACACTCACTTAAAAAAGCAGTTTCCAAATGCATTAAAATCGCTTGCAGTTGGCGAAGAAAAAATGTTGCTCGCCAAATCGCATCTTTTTGCGCCAAATACTCGAAAGTTTTTAATTTTTTGCAGATATTCTACTGGGATTCCGCAGTTAAATTTGACTGATCATTTATTAGGTACATAAGTAGTTCCTTTAGCATTTTTTCCCAAAATATTCTGAGTATGCACTTTAAGGAGACCTTCCTTGTGAGCTCCATAAAGAATGGAGAGCTAACAACGAACACAGAAATAGATAAGGACTTCTAACGAAATAGTGTTAATATCGTGTCGCGACTTTCGAACTTAATGGCAGCTACGCGCTCGGTTCTGCGCATTCGGCGAGAATCCCTGCGAAGGTAGCGCCACCTGCAAACCGAAACTGTCTCTAACAATGTTTCGTATTGGAATGTCAAGCAGACGAACTGGTAACGTATAGGGTAACTATCCTACACAGGAACCACCTATTTGAAAGATTTTTCGAGGAACTGTTTTCTTCGAAAGGCTACTTCGTTAGAAGTCCTGACCTATTTCTATATGCATATGGAGCTAACTCACCGGGGCCCTTTTTTCCACGATCGCATCACACTTTCAGTACGTGCAAGTAATGAATCTTGTACTTTTCTTAATATTATAGAGATTTTTTAAAACTTTTCCGTGTACTTTTTATCACTTTTGATTATTTCTACAGATTTTTCATATTTTTATGAGCAATGCTTAACAAATTTTTCATTTTGTTTTGTTGAGCTTATATAAAATTTTATTTTTAAATAATATCAAATTAAGTATTTGTGACGAAATTAAATAAAGTATGTTGTTTTTTCAATGAAAAATATATACCGGTGAAAATTATAGCAACTTCGTAGTATTTTAAAAAGGAAATCAAATTTGAAAATACCTACTTACTCTATGGGAGGAAATCTGTGTTTTGCCCTAAATTTTCCTCAGAAATTATTCTATGGCATTGTATTCATGGGCGGACCGCTGGATTCAATGTAACAGAATAGGAAGTTAGCTCTCCGTACTATTGTGGAGCTCAATGGGTGAATGCGAGCATTACTCGTCTAATGGAACTCGTCCTGATGAGTATTGCCAAGTTCTGGAATATAGGGTTGTCAAACTTTGAATAAAAACTTCTCTCTGCGCCATATAGAAACTACAATATTACTATATCTTATATTACTCTATCTATTTGCATCTGCCGCCATTCTCATATAGAGGCACCCTAGTGCAAGTGGTGGAATTCAAGATGACTGTCATATCACAGTTAATGGCTTCGCCCGCTTCCTCAGTCTGATTGCGCTTTCATCGGGTTACGTGAATTTTTCTCTGAAGCATTTATCAACCCTTCATCACCTCCTTTCTCCCTTCTTGCACCAAGAAAACTTTCAGGCCGTGCTCAAAGTTTCGTCTGCTTTCTTACTATGATTAAGCTTTAAGAACACACTTTTAAAGTAGAGATTCAAATATTTAATTGGTGTTTAGTAACTTAATATTAAAACTTTCATTCAAAGTGGGGTAGAGGCTTTATTCTCATGAATATTGCATATGAATAATCTCTCAATTAATTGCTAGTTTGAAATTAATATCTAAGCAATTTAAATATTAAGTGTCAAAAATATAACTTAATTAGTAAAATATTTATATTTCAGAATAATAACAGTGCATTTGCCTGACTTTAGTGTAAATTTTTATTTATCATACAAACGTTAGCCAAATCTGCAATAAGTTTTTGAAATGCATGTAAACTTTTGAAATACTTTTCTTTTAATATTAAAAACTTCTTGGGAATTTCATTCCTAAAATTGAACATGTTCTTAATTATATTTCATACTTATGTCAAAAGTGACACAATCCAAAAACGAGGTCTTTTACAAAAAAGCGAAAAATTTTTTCAAGCATAAACACAAATTATTTTCTATGTAAAGTGGATTATATTAGATTTTCTTTAATTATTCTGGATCAAAACTATTTTGTTTATTTCTAGATTACAATTGATTATTTAAAGATTTGCAGACAGTTTTATTGTAAAAGCCAAGCATTAGAAAATGATAAAAAAAATCACTCAAATTCATCCACTCCAAAATACAACTAAGCTTGTTTTTAATGACTAGAAAGTATTTTCGTGATTCATTCTTATTAATATTTCTAATAATGGCTAACTTTCTCACACATTTGTTAATTCATTTTTGTTCGTAAACGCATGAAATTGGCAGGTGCTCTTATTCAGAAACTTTGATATCAAACTGTTTTCTCCATTTTTTGGTAAAGGCAGAAAATCTTTCAAAAAATGCTTGTTAAATGTAGTGTTTTGAACCGAATTTCTGGACGCGACACCGCGGGAAAGGGAAAAAAATTGATGTCGTGAGGCAATAATAGCTTATAACTCAAGATGTGATTCATTTAGCGAAAAGTTAAAAAAACTGTTCGATTACAAATCGCTTCAATAATTATAACTTCAAGTGTAATACTTAGCTTTTAAAAATGAGTCCGGAAATATGTCAGAAAGTTTCGCGTTGTTTGAGCGAGGAAAAATAATTTTTTGAGAACCGCCTTAAGTTATAATTTATATATTTTTTTATGTGACTTTTGAAATAAGTGTATGATATGTTAAAATGCAAAGAATAATATCTTCAACTAAAACAGTATACATGATTCAAACGAATTCTATAATAATCACCTTCAAAGATGAATTTAATTGTTTCTCTCTAATATTATACGTTTTTGGTTGTTTTGTTCTGTATATGAGACGTTGTAGATATTAAGGGCGAAATCGATAAAGGTCGATTTCTTTAAGCATAACATGAAAGACTAGGTAAATGTTGTAGTCTCTTACAGGGTCTAATTCGCCTTTAGTACTCTAAAATTTATTTTATAACACAAACTGACAGACTGACGATAATGATAGATGTGTATATTTAAACTGCTGATTCTCGAAACCTGTGTTTTGCGTGCTCGCCTTTAATATCCCCAATATCTTCTATTTCTGCAGCTAACAAAACATTTCTGTAAAACCCTTAAATTCGAATCTCGCAGTAATTTTGAGAACTAAAAGTACAAAACTTTAAATTTGGGAACTTTCCATGGCCCCAAATACTTAAAATACAGTAGAATAACTCTTACAAGGCCTGCATACATAGTAAGCGCACCAACTTAATACGTTTAGTACAACTTAATACCAACTTAATAGGGGCGCAAAATTGACACAACTGCGACATCTTGTGGACGGGGTTGATAATGCCAATACGCGGACTTTTAGGATGACATCATTAGGTATGACAAAATCTACCATCTGCGCATTCTCCTGAGCATATATTGTGAATCTTTATTCACTCATGGAAGATGTATCTTGTTTACCAGATTTATTGCCAAATATTTTTGATACAGTTTGTTTCGATGAAATATGTACATTTAAAAACATTCACAATATCATTTTAGTTTCGGTAGTAAAAGTAACAATATATAAGCATTATGTAAGCACTATTGTCTTTTCTGCCGAAACTAAAAAGACTTAGTGAATGTTTTTTAAATATAAATATTTTTATCAAAACAAACTGTATCAAAAATATTTTGCAATAAATCTGGTAAATAAGATACATCTTCCATAAGTGAGTAAAGATTCATAGTATATACTCAGGAGAATGCGCAGATGATAGATTTATATATAATTCTCTTATTCTCTATATCGCCAATGCTCATATATTGAAAAAATACCTAGCCCTCTAAGCATATTAAAATGTATTGTTACCGGAAAAACACCTGTGTACCTAATTTTGATAATTTTAGCACCTCAGAAATTGAGTGAAAATTTGATTACAAAATTCCATCTTTACACACAAGATCAAAAGTAAAGTTACATGATAAAAGCATGTAACAAATAATCAAACGGTGTCAGAAGTACCTTCCTAAATATTATTTCATTCGGTCGTACTTAACTTATTTATTCATTTTATTTTAATTTATCTGACTCCAATTAAACAACGACATTTTAAAACTAAAACTTTATTCCACGCATCAAACCAAACGACATTTTTTAATAGAACATTTCATTCTCATGACAACAAACAGTTCCGTTGACATTCACTAAAAACGTTACAATCTACTTTTAATAACTATAGCGTAAAATAATTTAATTGCAAACGATATAAAAATATTTCAACATTACTTTCAACAACCGGGGTGAAAATTATTTTATAAAGTGTGGTAACTTTGGTGGCTTGAAACCCATGTACTTTGACAGATGGATACTGAAATTTTATTACACATATTTATTTCAACATTTACCACAAACTTTCACAGCATTATAACTAATATTTCCATATTTATATTAGAAGCAAACTGAAATGATATAAATCTGTTGATTATTCGATCAGAAGTTGTAAAAACAATTATTGATCTTCCAGAAGTTCAACCGCTTCCGCTACGTGGCGTACGACCTTCATTGACGTGACCTCACTTTTGATCTGGTGGACACCCCTGCCATATATCATTGGTCGCTTACTATGTATGCAGCCTTGATCTCTTAACTGACGGTGACGGGACCTCGTCGATTCCGGATTATTGAATACGGTAGACTCCTTCAAATCCTCAACCTTAAAATACGCACATAATTTCAGATGTAAACAATGAAACTTACAGTTAAGATGTAGGTGAAAAATGTAAGTTATATATATATATATATATATCATTCTGTACACATTTTAATATGGAATTCTAGTTAATATGATTGAACTCATGTTTTCTCATGAAGGAAGCATAAATTCATTTCTGAAAAATCTCAAGATGGCGCTGATATCAGTGGCGATCACTTTCTTTTTACCAAAGACATTTAGGTATCAATTAAGTTTCTTGGTTATTAAGTATGGCTAAACATGAAATAAAACTTTGTTACTTTAAGATTTTGATGTGAATTATTAGTGTATATTTATGAGCGTTTCCCTGAATAATTCAAGAAAAAAATATTTCATCATTATGCATATTTCGTTATGCATTATTAATTATTTACTTGACCTTTACTTTTAATATTTAAAATATAATAATAATTTTCTTAATTTGTATTATTTTACTTTATTGTAAGTATTCATTATAATTTCAAGTGCATTATTAAATTCAAATTACTGTTTAAAAATGTAAACAAAACAGTCACCAGAAATCCGCACAACCTCTGGTTTTAAGCTTTGTGGATTTAAGGGAGTCCGCTGTTTCTATCTTTAGAACTTATCTGTTTATGTTTTGTGATGTCAGCTGTAAGAGATTGCAGCATGCAAAGTCCGTTGGATATGTTTTTGAATCGATCGGCCAAAATTAAATAAGTAATATTGAAATTCGTATAGATTATTTAACATTTAATTTTGTATTTCAGAAAAGCAAAATTAAACAACATTTAAAAATTATCCTACATACAAGATGTTCGAAATTAAACTATACCAAGAGGGCTGTATATTCCAAGAGGGCTGCAGCAAAAACTATTCATCAGAAAGCCTTGAAATTTGGAGAGTGTCGTAAAGAGATAATGGAATTTTTTTTCTAGGGCAAAAAAGTTTGCTCCAACAACCACCAATGGTCTTATAAGTCTTCATATAGAATATATAGCATGAATTACATAATTTATTCATCTAATGAGGACAAAACATGTTCAATAAGATGGCGACCATTGTCTGCAAGCATCTGAAATCGTTACATAACATGATCAGTGGTTGATTTCAGTGTATGCCACTTTTCAGATAACTGGATCATCAGCTGCCATTTTCCTATGACTTGGCCTGCTAACTCCCCAAATTTGAGATCATGCTATTTTTGAACAATAACCAGTGAATTTTTATCCTGCTTTTCTAAGCGTAAGCCGACAGAGTGAAAATTACAGGTAATGTAATGATTACAGGCGTAATTCACTGCTGAAAAATGAATTAAAATTAACTATTTTATTTTTGGTTTAGTGGATATCTCAAAGACTTGGCCTATCGCGATCCAATAAGATTTCTGTCCGATCTCTAAAGACAGCATACACGGTAATCAACAATTGACTTTATGCACGCGACCTGTGATCGAGACTAAAATTCGTCTGCTGGCGGTATTTACTTTTGAATATTAGCATAGCGCTTTATGGCGTATATGTTATTAATATTTATTTGATAAAATTAACGCGAAGAAATTCATTGTTGTAGCAGTAGATACTTAATGCATTGTAATACAAATTCAAAATGTCGTTCTGTATCCGAGATCATTTGATACATTTGCAAACTTTCGGTTTAATTTATGCACGAAACCTGTGTCGTGGTTAAAATTCATCTGCTGGATCAAAATACCGCCAACTATGGGCTGTGACGTCACGTGCATAAAGTCCATTTAACATGCTATGTTACGATTTCATGTAGTAGCACAATGGTAATCATCATATTGAGCAATTTTTATCCTCATTAGACAGATAAATTGTGTAGTTTATGTTATATATCAAGATTTATACACCCTCAAGTGGTAGTTGTTGGAAATAACTTTTTTTTTTGTTCTAGAAAAAAAATCCCGTCATCTCCTAACACTCCCCTAATGTCATGACTTTTTACAGTCATGATATTTATAATGAACATGAATAGTTTTCGTTGTAGCCTTCTCGGAAATATATAGTTTAATAAGGAAAGTGTAGCTGACGTCACTCAGGGCAAAAAAAAAAAAAAAAAAAAAAAACGATCTGATTCGTGTACGGATGGGAATGAGGGGATTTGTTGACAGGTCTGTTTGTTGGTAAACATGCCTTTTCCTTATTTGGGACGCCTTGTATAATCGCAGAAAGATACGAATTTTTTAGTGTGATGACATATAACTTCGAAAGTTTATCTGCTTAAAAGATTGTCGCCAGAATTGTAAATATTCACTGCGTATATAATTAAACTTCATCATATCATGTGCTGACCTAGAAGAACATAAATATTATGAAAATCGGCAATCCTTCTTAAGCTTCCTTCTATGTAACTTTCTGGGTCTGTACGTCGTCTTCATCTTCATAGTGCATGTTCCGGGTTCCGTTTGTGCGATTTGCGAAACAAACCACATGATCCCTCTTAGCCAATGAGCCGCTGCGGGTACTGTGGGAAGGAGAGCCATATTGTGAAGTTTCGTGGGCATGCGCGAAACGGCTTTGCATACGACAATGTTGCCAGATTGTTAATCCATTACATAGTTGTTGTTTTTTTCTATCTCATAGTCCTAAATTTCAAATTTAAATTTAGACCTTAAAAGTGCAGTTATTTTCATATTGTCGATTAATTGGGTACTGGTTGCGAAAGATTTCATTTTATTTTGGGGAAAAAAATCCGAATTTAGGGAAAGTCCTCTTATTTCAAGGAGAGTGTGGTCATCTTAGTTAAATAAGTAGTAAATGACTAAATAAACATATAACAAAAGCCTTCATATAATAATACCTTGTACAAGAGACTTTATTCTGCTTAAAACAACACAAACACTGAACAAGGATAAAATTTATTTAATAAAAATCAGTACTAAATTTTAATGTTCTCGCTCTTTATTTTCACATGTGCTGTAAGATTTTTTCAAAGTTTTATTTAAACAAGGTTCTCCATTTTCTAACACAGTTTCTTTTCCTGGAACTGTTTTTGAACTTTTCTTTTTTACGCTCCCTCTCGATTCAAATTTATCAAAAGATGGTGAATGTTTTTGCGATCGCTTTGTGTGGAAGGATTTATTTGAGCCATCTCTTTGTAAAAGTTCGGATTTATCATATCCAGATTTTAACGGGCTGCTATATCTGTTATTCAAAAAGCCTAGTCGGCTTTCCGATAATTCTGGCTCGATGAAAGATAGTCTTTCTTTTCTGGATAAAGCTCTGTTGTTAAAACGTGAATAAAAACTTTTCCTCCATATTCGATCGTGTACGGATTCTTGCCTTTCATCATCTGAGTAATAGGAGTTTGCTTGAAATCTGTCACTGTTTGTGGGAATTGTTTCATTTGAGGCAATTGTTTCTTTATTTTTGAGACAACTAGTGAACGTATTGTTTTCAGCAGAATCTTCTATTGTGTCCTGTGATTCCGAAGTACTTTCATCATCGAAGGATCTATAATTTTCTTTTCCCCAGTGTGTACAGCATTTTCTCGTCTCGGGAGTTGGTGTTGATTCTTCAGAGTTATATAATGTATTTAATCTTAAAGAATTTAAATATTCATCAATTTGTGTAACATCCAACCAATCACATGCCGAAGATTTTGCTTGTTGTCTGTAATCATGTGGCACATCATAATAAGACGTCGGTAATCCATTTAATAAACTTCTGGTATAATCTAAATCATCATAGGAATAGTTATTCTCGTCAAATGGACCTAAAGTATATCTTGGTAGAGATTCATAGTACATATAATTCAATCGTGCAAGCTCTGCACGAAGTTTTCTTTGAGATTTTAAATAGTTGACATGAAAAGTATCTAAAACGTCATCATCAGTGTCTTGAAATCTTTGTGAAATGACATTTTTGTAGCCATGAGTTTTTAATGCTTCTAATAAAGAACCAGAATCGTCTTCTTCGTTGCTTAACAGATGAGTTCTTGGGTTTTTATCAATTTCTTTAAGTTCTTTTTCTGCTTCTTCAATTCTTTTTAGCGCCAATAGCTGTAAAAATGATTTTTTATACTCTGATTTATTTTGCTTGCTTTTAGATAAATTGGATGTTGATAAACGTCTTCTGTTTGAACCGACATTCTTCTTTCTTCTTTGATCCGATTTTTCGAAATCATTGAGATAATTAGACGTAAATGGTGCATTCGAGTCAAGTTTAGTATTACAATGAGACAACTTTCGTTCGTGTCTTATTCGTTGAACAATATCATCTCTGTCACTGTCTTTCAGGGTTTCCGTGCACATTGACTTTGTTCGGTTTAATCGACTGACAGGTCTTCCAGGACGATTTCTTGTAATATTTGAATGTTTCAAAATTGTCTTATACGTTGAACTTATTTCGTCCGATTCTTTATCTGGATATGTATAATTAGAAAATTCTTTTGACATAAAGTCGTTGCTGGTGTCTCCGTTAATATAGTCCATGCTTTTAGAATCTCGAGTTTTGAATTTGGCTTTCCTGTCAAGGGAGTAAAAATTTAAATTTGGTGAACTGTAATATTCTGTATCATTTTGGTTGCTCTGAAGCAGATGTTCTTTATACGCTTTCCACAGGTAATTTTCGAATTCGGTACATGAATTTCCAAGGTTGAGATTTTCTTCTTCTTCGCTTTTACGACGAAGGCAACTCATTGTATTGCGTCGTCTAAGACCTTTTCCTTTCTCTCTCTGTTGAGAAAATGTACCTTCGACGTCTAACGTTCCGATCCACGAGTCAGAATCTAAAATATCTGTTATACTTGTTTCCTGACCGGTACTTTTTCTTTCTAATCCGTCACATTCACTTCCATATTCCTTTCTGAATTGTGATCTATTTAAGAACTTTCTGAATGATAGATGATTAGTTGACAAATTATCTTTCGTAAAATTCGTGTAACTATGAGAGCTCATTGAGCGAGTTATTACTGAGTCATTCTCAAAATTATCAAGTGTGTCAATGTAACTTTGGAAGCTATCATTGCTATCCCCTATACCATCATCTTTATCCAGAATCTGTGATTTATTCAAAAATGTTGTGTCAGTTGCTGTCGATTGAGTTTCATAATCAGTTGTTTCAAAGTATCTGCCTCCAATGGATTGTGCTTGCTGTAAGAATTGAGGAAAAATATTGTAATTTTCTGCCGCATTTTTATGGCACTCAATATTGAGTTTTACTACGTCAAAGGTATTTTTACTTAAATGTAATCCCACAGAATCACTTGCTGAACGTAGTAAACGTAAATTAGAGCTATTGGGAGTTATTGTAGAAGGCACAGTTGAGAAACATTTTGTATTACCAATGTTATTTCTTTGAATCACTTGCTTGGGAGAGGTTTTTTTGCTCAAATCTGATTTATTATTTGGAGATATATAATTTAAATATTCATGTGGAAAGTGTATTTCTGATTTGCATCTATTTAATGAACCAAATTCCAAATTAATACTGTTTAGAGAATAGCTCCATTTATCATGCTCTTTTGCTCTTGGTATATGTAGATGATTGCTTGTATATAAACAGCCCCTTTTTATACACTCTAAAATTAAAGAATCTAACGCACCGGTTGTTCCCTTTTCAATATTTGGTTTTGAACATAGAAAACAGAAATAATCTTCATCCTCAGTATTCGCTATACCCGAATCTGTATTCTCGCTTCCATAATTGCAATAATACATTTCTGAAATATCGCGTAAAGACTGTTCATCAAGATGTTCCAAACTTGCTTGAAGACTTCTCTGTTCTTCACGTACTAGATCTTGTATTCTTTTCACTTGAGATCGAATGTAATTCTCTATTCTCATTCTTGTCTTTGAATCTGAGCGTATTATAAGATTTTTATTTAGAGCAGCTTTCTTAATTTTCTCTATTTTCTTTTGAATCTTCTCCTTATTTTCGGAGACACTTACTGTTGGAAAGATTAATAGTTCTTTCTTTTCTTCATGAGACTTAGTTGTTGTATGGGGATTATTCGGATTAAATGTTGGCGGTATTGTTATTTTTCCTGGAAGTTTCTTTTTGGATGATGGGACTCGGAAAGAATTTCTTATTATTTTTTCGTAATTCAATGAAAGTAGTCTGGCCAATGACAAAACATGATTCTTTGTTCTCAAAAAAGGATTTGGTTGTTTCGGACCAAAAGGAAGATTTTCGTTTCTAAATTTATTTTTCTGTGATGGATGACGTGATGGTGAATTTTCATGTTGGTTTCGAGTTTGAAAATCTTTTTTAGATGAATGTGGCTGTCCTGAAATGTTTAATGAATAAATTGGTTTCTGGATATTTTTCAATAAAATTCCCTCGCGTGATGGTGTGTTTTTTGCCATAGGATCTTTCCATTTATTTTCAGGTGTGTTCATGACTTTTCCTCCATTCTGTGAGATAGCGAGTGTATTTTTAAAATTTTCTGAGAAAAATTCTTGACCTTGTGCTTGTTGATGACAATTCTCTTTCAACGATTTTCTGATTCCAGGTCTTATTGTCATCTCAGAAATAATGCCGTTGCTTTCTGCATTTTTACCAGTATAAACAAGATTCTTTTCCCGTTCTTTTGGAATTGTACTTGTTACTTCAAAAATAGGAATAATATATGCTGAATCTATTTTCTCTGCTGCATTTTCATCTTTCTTTTGTACATTGTATACAGACATCATATTGCTTTTAGAACTACTTAAATTGTTAGATAATTTATCTGCCTTAAGTGAAGCTTCAACAGCAGCAATAATCTTGTTTAACACAAAGCGAACGTCATAATTGACTATTTGCTCATAAAAATTAGGTTTTCTTTTTTGTGAGATTGATTCGTTTGTTTTTATTATATTATCAAAATTTTTTGTTAATAGAGAAGTAAATTTCTCAGCTTTTTCTTCTAATTGTGTTGCAGCTCTCCTAAAGATGGATTTTTCTCCATCATCTTTATAATTTTTCTCTTGGTAGATTTTTGTAACATTTACTTTTTCTTTCTGTATTCCTGTGGATAAGGACATGTTTTTTGCCACTTGTAGTAAAGGAGTCTCATAACCTTCATTTACCCAGTTGTCTTTGCAAACGTCTTCTATAGTCGCTCTCTGAGTTATATCTGGAGTCAGTAACCAACGGATCAGAGAACTTGCATCTAAAATATAAAGTGTTAAAATTAGTTTTTTTTTTTACGTTTAGATACAACAGTAATGATATATATTGCTTATAAGTTGAGTCATATTTCCAAATAATTTGCTTTTAAGTGTCAAAAAAGATAATCGATCAAATAGCAAGATCATGGAAAAGATTGAAAATCTTTGAGAGAAATGAATTTTCTAACAGTGAATTTTTATTTATGTTATTTAAATATAAAAATGTCATATATTAAAAAATACAATTGTCTGTAGAGTTTTACACTCATCTTTTTTAGGAGTAGGAAATACCTTCATGCAGGTTTTTATATTAACTTTTGATAAAATGAATAGTCGCTGGACATTTCACATATAGAGTCAGGGAAAACAAACTGAATGATCAATAGGAATAACTGAAATGATCGAAATGAGGAGCACGAAAAAAAGAAAAAAATTATGGGCTTTAAAAATATTGTTTTTAAGAGGTTATCGCACGTGAAGTATTTCCACCTCTGGGTCAGTCAAAACAATGTACGTCGAACTTCGTAATCGTGAATATCTTAGAATCTCAAATGAATCTGCTTTCCTCAAGCATTTGCTGGTAAGAGGATTGAACAATTTCTGATATTTGGTACATTTGACAGCATTAAGTTCTTAATTGTTCCAATAAGGTTTAAAATATTATCCTGAATGGTACTTAAGCTGAAAACAAGCGGCGAAATAAATCTTGAAACTTGAGTATTTATCAATGTAATTTTATGGCATGGAAGATAAAGGAAATACAGTATATATATGTTTTGATAAAAATGCTATTGATGGAACGATCTTATGGAGATGAGCTAGTAGAGATACACATCATTGTAAACCATTTTGTTATAAAAATGAATTTATAATAATAAAAAAGTTAATACGAATAATCTGTGAGTCGAATAGTAGGAATAATATAAGAGGACACGGGCAGAAATCAGAGAGGGTGTTGATGCTCTTTGCGTTCTTCTCACGTCCTCAGCTCATAAGGGGACCACTAAACATGACGTGCACAGATTTTGATGATTTTAAAGTATATTGTAGGGGTGTCATGCCCCTAACTATTCAGGTAAAAGATTTTCTTCAAATGAACCTTAGTTTTTGAGAAATTAGAGGTTAAAGTTCAGCATACGTTTCAAATACCCATTAGTTTGACATTCTGTACGAGATCTATGGGGCGCCGAGGTCACGCGCGCCTTCGCAGTCCCAGAGGCGCGGGTTCTATCCCACCCTGTACCTTTTTCTTTTTTAATTAATTTTATATTTTTGACACGTTATACGTTTTAAGCAGAAATTTAAAGTGCTGAAGCTTTGATTTTTTGTATGTATATCTATTTTCCTAAAAAATAAATTAAAATTTTTTAATTTTTCAGAAAAATTTATATTTTTTCTGAAATTTTAAACTAATATATTGCTGTCGACGAAAATCCAAACTAATTTATGTCTAGATATTGCGTCTTTTTAAAATTTACTATTATCGTTTGCATTTATGTACACACACACACACATATATATCTATATATCACAGTTTTGAAACAGTGCATATATTTTTTTTACTTGCATTTTCTATTAAATAAAAGTATTTAATTGACTAGGAAAAATTTAACAAGATAATATATCCTTTTAATTTGATTTGTTCTAAATTTATTGCAATATGTTAACAGATGAAATTCAAAAATGTTTTTCATTACCGACATCGACTATTAATTTTTTTAAATGTGTAATTAATTGTGTGATACATATCGTAAAAATATTCGAAACAAAAAATCACCATAATTTTTTTTTTGCATGAATTTTTTTAACAATGTTGCAAAAATGTATAAATTAACATAATATATATTCTTTAAATATTGATTTGCGATAAATATATTTAAAAATGTATTAAAAATTGAAAAACAAATTCCTTCAAATCTTGTAATTGTCTGCAAAAGAAGCTAAACCAGATCAGTAAAAATAAAATTGTATTTATTCTGAGATTAACATGAAAGTCGTTGAAAACAATTAAATATATATGTATCGTTCATTTTATCTCTCATTGATGGACGATTTTGGACGATTTTTGTATTTTCAGTGAAATTTTTATGTATGACATCGACAGTGTTTTTACTTGTTAGAATGAAAAAAAATTGAAATGCAATCTGTCATTTTTTATTTGTGCAAGTGAAAAATGATGTTGAGTTTGAACTTTACAGTTAAATTTATTTATAGGACATTAAAAATTAAAAATTTATACAAATATGGTTAAAACTTGCACATAAACATTGCTGCTTTAATATTTTATTACTCCTTTGAAGATATGCTATTGAAATTACCTAATCATACATACGTTTGGGAAATTCAACGTGAAAAATATTTTGTATAAATTAGGTTGCAGATCGTAACAGAAAAGGAATCGTGTTTAAAGGCGACCAAATCTTCCCACTGCAATAACAAGCATCTCAGGCACATCCCTATTGATCTTACCTTCTAATATGTTAGTCATTCGTTTAAGAATCCCACAAAGATCGCAGCCAACGAAACAGGCAGGCCACGGCAGTCCACCGATCTCGGCTGCGATCACATGGCAGTTCAATAATTGGTGGAAATCAGCCTATCTTCATCACGTGACAGCCAAGACAAGTGGAAGTATTGCGGTGTGTCTCTTTCTTTGGCTGCTACAAGGATGCCTTTACTCTAAACCTCATCGATCTTTGTATTCTCCACAAATATTGTACCATGCCTTAACACACTTTTTATTGCTAGATTCATTATTTTTTTTAATTGACTACTACCTTTATGCTATAGGATAACTTCATTTTGGGTACCTTATCTTTGTATATTTTCTATTGCCAGTTTATCTGAATACATACGAGTAGTTCATTGTATAAACATTTGTACCACACATGCGCATCGTTAATAAAGTCTCCACCTAACATCACGGAAGTATTTTACACGATGACAGGTCACGGTAACTTTTCTTTTGATCATTTCATTCAATTTCTCTTTTATTTCCTAGCTTATTCCCTAACTGTATCTTTGCCCCAGTGCTCCATGTTGATTTAGACGGGCCCTGCTTGTTAGAAAATACTTTAATGACGACAGTGTAGGAATAACCTGTATTCTTTCTATAAATGATCAAATAATATCTTGCAAGAAATATATCAATGTGATGTTTTGAAATTATCTTTATTATTGATGTGCTGGAGTTGGTCTACGCCAAGCCATCTAAGCCATCTAATACCAATTTATGAAGCACGGATGAGAATTCAGCACTGTGCATGTGCGGTACATTAGTTTGTACAATGATTCCCGTTCCATTCTCTGACGGATTATTGATAACTCCTGCATTCGTTTTATTTTCTGTCCCGACGACACTACATCGTTCAGCAACGCTTTGGATTTAGCGTCTTTGCTGTACCCGCCACAGTATGTAATGAATAACCGGCTTGGTACATATCTCAAAGATTTTCTTTCATTTATCATTGACCCTTTCTATATGCTTTGGATGATTGCGGTCAGACTTATTTGTTTACAGCCAAAAACAAGTCATTAAATTTCCCGCTTTGTTTGAGAAAAAGACCTTGTTCGCGACGGCGCGCGCATTCTGAAGTGCGCATCTGAGGAGAGGACGTAGCGGGAAAATTTGATTTCACCTTCTGGGTCGAAAGATTTTGCGCAGTTAAGCCTAACTCTTGTAAAATATTCTTTAAAAACTTTTCACAAACTAAATTTTTCATGAAACTTTCTGAAATTCACAGACATGAAATAAGTTGTTATTATATATATATTTAAGCAAAAAATGAAGTATATTCTCTGATATTTTAATACATAAATGATTTTTAATAGATTTAATGTATATGTTTAAACACATTTTTAGTTTTAAAAGTAATGCAATATGATAGAAAAATACTTACATACCTTTAAAATATCAACATAGAAACATTTTCCTCTAAACGTAACAATTTTCTTACTTAATAATTTATTTATATATATATATATATATATATATATATATATATATATATATATATATATATATATATATATATATATATATATATATATATATATATATATATATATATATATATTAACGTATAATAAAGCGTATCAAATAAAAAGATTGGATAATTTTCACTGATTAATTAAATGACAACTTAAAATATATACTTAAAAACTTTTATTGATGTTAAAAATATCTTTTAAAAATACATTTGAACATATAATCAAATATATAAAGTAAAAAGTACTGAATAATAATGAATAATAATGAGTAATAATTGTAGTACAGATGAGTATGAGCAAATAATTGTTGTGCAATAATTTAAATTACACTTAAAAAATTTTTTTTCGTGTTAAGAGTAACTTTCAAAATGAAATATGTATATATAGATATATATATAATATAACATAAAAGCATAATAAATAAATATATTTAATTATAAGGGGGTAAAACTGAATAATAATTCAAAATGTGCATTTTATAGTATTTGACAATTTTAGGATTCTTAAACATCTTTTTGGTTATAGTAAATTTCAAAACAATCCTCTGTGCAAAGACCCACATCACATTCTTTACATTCAAAACAGTCTGATTCAATGATTGTGTTCACCTTCACTCTCAGAAATTTCACTTTCTGCAGACGAACTTTCATTCATAATGTCCGCTATTTCCTCAGCAGTCAAATACCGGCGTCTTTTAGACATTTTAATAAGTTAAATTGAACTTGTTTTGCAAATTTATATGCAAAAAATAATATTTATATTTTTTTTCTTCAGAAATTGACATTAAAATAGGAATAAGAAAATAATAGGGAAAAACAATTATTGCGAGTATAATTTCTTTTATTTCAATTGCCTTCAAAATTTTATCAAAACAAATAACTGAAAACCTTAGAAAAATGGTACGTAAATATGGATAATTTAATTTAAAACAAAGTAATTTAAAACGTTATGAAAAATTATTGACGGAAAAGAACAAAAAAAAGAGACAGAAAAGTCCTCTTGATTTTTCCCCCAACTGATCAACGTGATTAGCCGAACCAAAATAAAAGTATAAAATAGAGCCCCCCCCCCCTAGCCTTTTCAGAAGTCTAGTAATGACGCCGACATGCAAATAAACAATTTCCAATCGAGATAAAAGTAAAAAAAAAAGTAATGGAAAACATGCATGAGCTTAGTCATGTGCGAGGGTGAAGCATACGTCATATGTTTACCAGTGATCAGAGCTCTAGAATATTTTACGATAAGCAACAAATAAAACTGTTATTAGTCGCGTTAAAAATCCATGATAGAAAAGATTCACGCTGAAGAAACATAAATACGTGGTGAAACAAACATACTTTAATTTCATTGCAGTAATTGTTTGAGAAGTCAAATTAACATGGATTGAAAAAAATATTAATTGATTCCATTTGTTTCCCTAGTTAGAAGGAAATGTGTTCTTCCCTAATACAAATTCCAATATAATCATGATAAAATTTTGTATGTTAAACTGTTTAAAACAAAACGTTCCAAGTGTACGGCACGTAAACCGGTCGCTCGGGATCTGAAAACCACCTGCCTTGTCACGTATACCGGTCGCGCAGGATCTGAAAACCACAAGCCGCAGCACGTATACTGGTCGCTCGTCCCGAAGGGGTTAAGTTGAGTAAATTACTCTATACATGCATCCCCGGTATTACGCAAGTAATGCGCTACGCAAACTTTTACGTAACTTGAATTTTACGTAAGTCGAATTTGTAAAATGATTAAGTATAATTTCGTAAGATACTGCAATATCTATTATCATTATACATACATATATTATTTACACAGTATAATTTTTTAAATAATGCATCATGCAGCAGTATTTGCTCGGATATAAACTAGAAAATTATGAAAAAATATATAAACAAACTGGAAGAACACTTTTATAATAAAAAAATATCTTGTGGAAGATACTACTTATCATTCACAAGATAAAAAATGAATTAACATTTGTGACAGCTGATTAGTTCTGTAGTGGGAAAAGCGCTGGAGGTGGATGGTTGTGAAGCGAAATGCTCTTCTCTAACAACTCGATACTGAAGATTGAGGGTTGTCAGGGTCGTCTAAATTGTCATCTTGACGTTGTTGTGGGATATCACAAACATATTTGGAGTAGATTATGTGGTCACACATTTTTGAAAACGTAAATGGTCTTTTAGCTAGTCATATCAGAATGGATACGTCGTGTAACATTCTCAAAGCGCTCGCTATTCGGATTCATTTATTCTAATTTTACTAGCGCCATGTTTATTATGTTAAAAGCAATGAGTTGTGCCTTTTTAAAAAATTTCTCAACACCTGGAGTCGTCTATTCAGCCGACATTCTTCGGAATTTCGGAATGCCTCCAACTGAGTAAGGTCATCATTAATAAGTTCTTCATCTTGAGTCAAAATAAGCTCATTAATGTCAACGTTATGCACTATCAATTATAATTGCTCAGCTAGTTGTACACACGAATCCGTCGCTTGCTGTAATTCTTGTGTCAATTCACCAACTGTATCTGTCATTGTCTTCTTTTTTCCTGTAAAGTATTTTGCGTATACTCGTTCCTCTTCGTCGAAACTTTTTAAATTAGGTTTTGTTCTGGTTTTGATTCAGCAAACATTACTGTAACGGTTGTAACCCGAGTTTTTTTTTTTTTTTTGCCTCATTTTATTTAAAATTGGGTTTGTTCTTTTAAAAATTTCTTTGTATACCACCAATAAAAATATAAATTTCTCTATACATAAAACTATATTATGGGTATGGTTTTTATCTACATATTTTATTCATAAAATAATTATAAAAAGTAGGCAAACGCGTTTCAAACACGCTAGTTCATAACTGTAATTTTCGAGATCTTTTATGTAACTGCGAATTTACGTAAGTCGCGTAATACGTAAGGGGGTGTCTGTACTTTAATTCTTTAAAAAAGAGATTATTTCTGCTCTATCATAGGGATTTATTTCTGTACTTATGATTTGTAGCTTATGGAAGGTGGCATACAACCTTGCGACATGCGATATCGGAAGTAGTTGTATGTCGATACAGGATATCCCTAAAGTCACTACACGTTTTTGAGAAACAGCTTCTAAATATTTTTTTTTTGTAGATGATCTGAGAAAACACTTTCAGAAGAAATAATAGCCATTGTTTGTGCTCGTCTACATGGATTATCGTATGGAAAGGTGCAGTAGGACTTCACTCACATTAAGTTCTCATTCTCCATAACATACAGGAAATGGTAACACATCGCTTTCCGAACTGCATAAGATTCAGATTTAAGTTTATGCATAGTTTGAATGGGATAGGCTTGTTTGGTTAACTGATAATATAGAGTTTTTCAAACAATAGTATTATGAATAGCGAGATTCCGGCTGAGTGTATATGTGGATGACTTGTGGCTACGCATAACCACTTCTTGTAACTCTTTACTTTACATAACATGTGATATTATCAGAAGTGTGACTGAACGATCTTTATCTTTAACGCTACGAGTGTGCTTGTTTTTATTTACTATTATTTAACACTTTCCGACATAGTTAAAAAAGTGTTTATGAATTCGGTTTGATTGTCTGTCTGTCCGTAATCTAACTTTCATAAATATACTTTTAATAATCATAAATATTTCTTAATAATTTTCTGTTAGTATTGAAAAGTGTTTCATAATCTATGCTGACACATAATTTTTCGTTCTTGTTGAAATATTGGTAGGATAGGTTATTCTTATATTAACAATAGGTAGGACAGATTGAACCCAACTCTTTTTTGCGTTTTACATCCTACAGCCGAGAAACAGGATAACCAAATATATGAATGATTTATTGCGTTTTTCATGCGGAGATTCGAACCTGAGTTAAAACTCATCAGCATAGTAGTTTGCATCGTTTTTATCCGTTATTCAATTTAAAAACAAATATATTTTCACGCATTTGGGTATAAAATCATGAATTTACTAGACCAACGGTTGATTTTTAGCATGTTGAGTATCACCGTATGCTCAGTTGATTTTTATAGATCTTTCTCAGGGGCATAGTTACCGTGGAGCAGTTGGAGCAAACTGCTCCAGGTGCACGAATTATAAGGCCGCAAAAATAGAAAGAGCGAAATAAACATTTGTATATTCTTAAAATTAGTATTAACAAGTTATTATGAATGGATGATATTTGTTACAATAGGCGTTGTTTTGAATCCCTTGTTTTGGATCTCAACTACTTATACTCGTTTTAAATAAAACGGGTGGCGGAGACAATAATGATTATGTAATAGAGTTACAAAATGAAATTATGATATAGGACACGGTTATTAAGAGTAGATGAAAGAATGACTGGTTTGTCTTAGCATATTTTGGTACGAAAGGAGCAGCAAGGGGGCGCAAACTCGTCATTTTGGCTATACTACCATGTCATGAAGTTCCGAGATTAAATTGGTACCAAATGATAGCTTAAACATAGTATTTTAAAAATATTTTGGTCTGCCTGGACATATCCTGGTAAGAGCCCCAGGCAGACTGAAATTTATGCCAGAAAATGATGTCATATAGTACTATTGAAACCCAATAAACATAATGTTTTATATTATATTGATATGCTATACTTGATCTATATATTACTACACCATCGACTTTCCAGATGAATTGATTATGTAGGAAAAGTTTATTAACAGTAGGTGAAAGAATGACTGATCTGACTCGGCATATGTTGGTACAATCTACAACGTGAGCAGACCAAGGCACAAATTCGTCATTTTGGCGGTACTATCACGTCACCGAGTTCCAATATGAAATTTTAACATATGGCGGTGATGTCCCGCTGCTTTAGCAGCTGTCGTCGAACAACATTACTCCCGGAGTGATGAATTCAAGAAAAAAAGACCTTGCTCGTAAATGATTTATTTCTTCAAGGTAGGATAGAAATTTCAACTTCAAAATATAGGATTTTTGTAGTAAAAACTTCTATAGGTGCACAGTAAATACTTTTCCTGGGATGTGAATAAGTCAGATCCGTCATGCTCGGAGGTGAAACGCTTATTCGGGTAAACTGGCACTGTGATTGAGGAGAAAATCTATAAACTCGGCTAAAGAGCCGACCGAGGGAGAAAATGTTAAGCAGTTATAACTCGTATCCCAATCGTAACTTTCGTAGCCTACTCAAATTTTGTATGGTAAAAGTAATCGCTATAAAGGTGGAGGGGGGAGGAGGGGGATCTGTTGACTTTTTAATCGAAACCCTTCTCATAATTAGTATGGTGTGAATGTAAGGGCTCGATAATGTTAAACACTTATAACTCGGATTCTAATTGTCACAGCCCACTCAGTTTTTTTTTTATAATAAAGGTAATTATTAATATTATAAGGTGGGACTCTGTCGGTTTTTTATCAAAGCCCCCCATATTTTAGTATAATATAAATATAAGGTTCAAACAACTTAAAGTAATAAATCGGGCTCTAATTGTTGTAGACCCGCCAAACGTTGTATGATTAAATATCATGAGGAAAGTTATAAGAGGAAACACAATTTTATCAAAACTCCCTTAAATCATATAGAAAGCTGAAAATAAGGGCCCGACAACTTTAAACTCTTATAACTCGTGACCAAATTGTTTCAGCGCGCCCAAATTTTGTGTGCGTAGACCGCGCGACACAATGTTATAGGTGGTGATCGGAGATCCGCCCACCCCCACCCCGATGGTGAGAATCTAAAAATGTAAAACATTTAAATTCATATTCTAATTGCAATAGCGTGCCTAGATTTTGCATTCTAAAACCTTATAAAACAATGTTACTACATGTGGAGATCGGAGACCCCTTTTAAGACGCTTCTAACTCGTGATCAAACTGTTGCAACGCGCCCAAGTTTTGTAATGTAAAATATCATGAGGCAAAGTTATATATGGTCATCGGAAGCTCTTCCACCCATGTAGAGTACCGAAATTTTAAACACTTAAAATTAGCGTTTTAATTTTCACATCGCGCCAAGATTTTCTATGGTAAAACATCATCAGACAAAGTTGCATCTGTTTTTCTTATTTTTAGTCTATTACAAATAATTAATGATCTAATGAATGAAACTTATAGACTATTTCATGCTTTACAAAGTTTATTATGACATTTTTGTCTCTAAAACAAAACAAAAACTAACGTCATTTGTGGATTTTTGAACTTTTTCTAAATTTTGCCCCATTTTACCTGCTTTGTTTCTGGCCCCCTGTTTAGGCAATTTACAAACATGTATCGTGCATGTTGTAGAAAATTTTATCCTCTACAAAATGGTGAAAGTTATTTTTCTGTAAAATGCACTGAAACTAAATTACTCAAGAAAAATCGAAAAAAGTGCTGAGAAATTTTTTTTTTTTTTTCGATATGGTGAAAACACATAAGGTCTAGAACAGCCATACTCAACCTTTTTTTCTCGTGGGCTGCAAACATGTGTTTGCGACGTTAGGCGGGCCGCAACACACTTTGTATAATAATCTAAACTAGTCGTTGGGGGCCACCGTAATACTTACCCATCATGGATATGCATAATGTAAAATATTAAAATAAAAATGTGTAAACTACTTATAAAATGCATTGCAATTCAAATAAAATCGTGACTTGATGACGTCACAAACTTTAAAGGCTCGATTACTGAATTGCTTGAAAGAAACATCCTTATAACTCCAAAAATAATAATCCTATTCACTAGCGATTTATGGCATCTGATTAAGCGTCAAATTTCCAATTAAAATATATCTTTGAAGTGAAATTTGGATGAAATACAGGGTCATGAAAAATCGAAGAGTGTGGAAAATAGGATTCCAAATATCTCGGCAACTCATTATCCGATCGACTTCATGCTTTATGCAAAATTTATGTTTTTTTATTGTCTTTTATATTCATTTCTTAAAATGAACAATTTCGAAAATTTTTATATATCTTTCATCAGAACGAATATTTCGAGAGTCCGAAAAAAATTGTTCCGGTTAATCGAGGTTATTGAAATGAAATAGGCTTCTTCCCATTATTACATACTAAATACATACCAAATTGCAAGTCTCTATCTTCATTTTTTCGGGAGATAGAGCGTTTACAGACACACACACACAGACACACACACACACAGACACACAGACGGACGGCAATTTTTTTTTTTCTAAAAATATGTTTTTCGGAATCTCCAGTGTCTGAAACGTGTAAATCCGTCAAAAAAATTTTTCGATTTTCAAAACGATTACAAGACTTACCCTATACTACGTATGATGGGTAAGTAAACTAGTCGTTGGGGGCCACCGTAATACTTACCCATCATGGATATGCATAATGTAAAATATTAAAACAAAAATGTGTAAACTACTTATAAAATGCATAGCAATTCAAATAAAATCCTGGCTTGATAGGCTCGATTACTGAATTGCTTGAAAGAGGTTTTTCCTTATAACTCCAAAAATAATAATTCTATTAACTAGCGGTTTATTGCATCTGATTAAGCGTCAAATTTCCAATTAAAATATATCTTTGAAGTGAAATTTGGATGAAATATAGGGTCATGAAAAATCGAAGAGTGTGGAAAATAGGATTACAAATATCTCAGCAACTAATTATCCGATCGACTTCATGCTTTATGCAAAATTTATGTTTTTTTATTGTCTTTTATATTCATTTCTTAAAATAAACAATTTCGAAAATTTTTATATACCTTTTATCAGAACGAATATTTCGAGAGTCCGAAAAAAATAGATCCGGTTAATCGAGGTTATTGAAATGAAATAGGCTTCTTCCCATTATTACATACTAAGTACATACCAAATTGCAAGTGTCTATCTCAATTTTTTCGGGAGATAGAGCGTTTACAGACACACACACAGACACACAGACGGACGGCAAATTTTTTTTTCTAAAAATATGTTTTTTGGAATCTCCAGTGTCTGAAACGTGTAAATCCGTCAAAAAAAAAATTTTCGATTTTCAAAACGATTACAAGACTTACCCTATACTACGTATGATGGGTAAGTAAAAGGGGTAATTAAAATAATAAGATAACAAAAGCAGTATCAGAAAGCAAAATAAAAAGTT
Source organism: Maratus michaelseni (assembly GCA_963931845.1). Classification (NCBI taxonomy): domain Eukaryota; kingdom Metazoa; phylum Arthropoda; class Arachnida; order Araneae; family Salticidae; genus Maratus; species Maratus michaelseni. Next base: position 361,555,220 of record OZ007586.1, on the reverse strand, counting down.
AATATAATTAGTAGTATTGAACGTTTGTCGTGGAAGGAATGTTACCAGAAAATTTTAACACCTGTATTTCCAAAAAAATTACCTCGGGATAGATTTATATTGAAATGATATAGAAATATGCAGCGAAGATTGTTGTTGTAGAGATTTTTTATGCCATTTTTTTCCACGACAACTCGAATAAGCATTATTAACGATATGATAAGTATAAAACATAATAATATAAGAATGCAACATCACCAAATTCTAAAGAAAAAAAAGAGAGATTTTCTTTAATAAATCATTCATTTTTCAATGCAAAAATTGTATTTATTTTGTAATGTAGAAATATATAGTGCAAATTTAATTAATTTGAATAATGTTTCATTAGTGTATACCATTATAACACGAATAGAACTACATCAAAAATAGAATTTCTGACTAAGAAAATGGCATTTAAGATGTTTTAATATGATTTGAAATTAGTAATTACAAATAACTGGCGGATTTTGTTTTCCCATGAAAATACATAAAGGAACAGCGAAGGTGTTAAAAAACTTTTAAAGAACATCTTAATTAATTTTATAATTAGGGATTAATGATTATGAGTCTCGGGCCGCACATAAAAGGTCGCCGGGCCATATGCGGCCCGCGGGCCGCAGGTTGAGTATGGCTAGTCTAGGAGGTCGAAAATTTGGTTTTTTCACTAGAGGGTCAGCCTTCACAACATATCTAAAAATCAGAGTTACCCGAATTTTTGCAAGGCAAGACCGTTTTTTGGCCTATTTCTACTGGACTATGAGAAAAAGATTTAAGTTTGTTAGGTTTAAAAGGTAATTAGTATAGAATAAAAATCAAAACATTATCAGATTTATATTAATAAAATTTAATAATTTTGCTGAAATGAAATTATTTTTAATTCATGGGGAAATTTGCAATTGTCATTTAAGCGTACGGTTATAAACGAAAGAAAGAAAAGAGGTTTTTGTTTTCTAACTTACATTTTTCTAAAATTAATTTACTTGATCTTTATATGTTTCATTTAATGAGTAACACCACTTTGGCGCCCAAAAACATAAGATTTTTTCGGGATTTTTTTTTTCGTAATAAAAGCTAAGTGTTTATAAAAAATCCATTGACACTAATTTATTATCTATATTATTAATGTTCGGAAACGTCTGTCTGTGTGTCTGTGTGTCTGTACCTGGAAAAACTCTGCAACCGTAGCGAGTAGCGAAGCGCTTTTTGTTTCAAAAAATTCGGAAAAATCCCAGAATTGTTGACATTCAGTATCGAATAAATCGGCCTTCAATTAAGACAGTTATTAATTAACAAAGTCTCGAAAATTAACGAAAAAGGAGCATTTTTTCCAAAACAAAGAACGATTTCACTTTTGACTGGAACGGGACCCTGAGTCAAGGCTCGCTCTATATTATTAATGTTCGGAAACGTCTGTCTGTGTGTCTATACCTGGAAAAACTCTGCAACCGTAGCGAGTAGCGCAGCGCTTTTTGTTTCAAAAATTTCGGAAAAATCTCAGAATTATTGACATTCAGTATCGAATAAATCGGCCTTCAATTAAGACAGTTATTAATTAACAAAGTCTCGAAAATTAACGAAAAAGGAGCATTTTTTCCAAAACAAAGAAACGATATCACTTTTGACTGGAACGGGACCCTGAGTCGAGGCTCGCGACCCCAATATTTTTCATTCCGGCTCTCATAAACATGGCGTACTGGACGTTTTCCAGCCTTTTTTCAAAAAATCGCAAAAATCGTCACATCGGCACGAAAATTTGCAGACGGACGTAAAAAAATCGCGAATTCAGGATGCTACAATTCATAAAATTTGACCAATTAGAAGAGAAGTTATCAATTAACAAACTTTTAAGTTCTAAGTCGAAAAAAAATCAATTTTAATTACAATACTCCAGCAGGCGTCTAACAGAGACAAACCGTCTGCTGAAGTAATAATGAAACAAAACATCTTTTTTTATAGCGGAAGTATTCCAGGTCTATCATTTTTTTTAAAATATTACATTTATCGATTTGAAAATTATACATCCATCCGTAAAATTTCACAAGGATTCTAAATATATCATTTTCGAATTTCTCCGATAATTAGGACGGAATTTACAATTATTTTTTTATTTAATTAGACCACTTAAAAAGATTTTATTTGGGAACACCTGATATCTCAGTCATATTTTAATAGCAGACATCACGGCGTTTATTCCTGGAGATAAAATAATTCCTTTTTAAAGGGAATGCGGTTTCTATAAGTTATATAAAATTTTTAAAAATAATTAGTAGGCTGAAGAGTAGGCATCCTTGCTCAGAGTGGGCTGACATTTCAGAAATTAAAAATATTTTCGGATTCGGCCCATAATTTTTAATTTTAGCAAAATCCGATTTTTGTACAGAAAAAAAAAATCTATGAATTTGCTATTTTATTTAAAATTATCTCGGGTCGTATTGGTCCGGTCGCGACGCGGTTTGACTCATTCGACTCGACATCGACAGCCTCAAAGATTCCAGTTATGTTTGTATAGAACAAATTGCGCCCCCTGGCGGTGGAAGGTGGAACTAACGAATCTTGCAGCTAACTCGTGCTCTATGGGTCCCATCACGACGCGGTTTGAATCATTCGACTCGACATCGACAGGACTTATATATTTTAGTTCCAAATTTCACCACCAGGGGGCGCTTTCCTATCTCGGGTCCTATGGGCAACATTACGAGGGCGTTTGGCTCACTCGACTGGATTTCGATAGCTTTACAGATTTCGGTTATGTTCGTATAGGAGAGAATGCGCCCTCTGGCGGCGGAAAGTGGAACTTATGGATTTTGCATGGAACTAACGTATTTTGCAGCTAACTCAAGTTGTATGGGTCCCATTACGACGCGGTTTGTTTCATTTGACTCGACATCGACAGGACTTATCGATTTTAGTTCCAAGTCTCACCTCCAGGGGGCGGTTTCCTATCTCGGGTTCTATGGGCCTGATTACGACGGCGTTTGGCTCCTTCGACTGGATTTCGATAGCTTTATAGATTTCGGTTATGTTCGTATAGGACAGATTGCGCCCTCTGGCGGCGGAAGGTGGAACTAATAGATTTTGCAGCCACGTCTGCTATATCATGCCGCAGGCAGCGGGGACACGAGCTTGAGGTTTGTACAGGACAGATTGCGCAACCTAGCGGTGGAAGGTGGAACTAATGGATTTTGCAGCGCTTAAGGAATTATCCGGTGCCGAAGGCAGCGGGGATCCGAGTCGGAGGTTTGTTCCGTTCGAGGAGGACGCGAGCCGGAGGTTCGTTCGTTTCTATGTTTTACAAGATTCGAGGCACCGATGTAAATTAGGGGCCTGCTAGCGGGCGAAGCCATCTAGTACATATATTAAAGTCAAAACCGTACTTTTGGTTAGTTGATATATTAAAAAAATGGCGACTCGTGACAGGTGATATGCGGGTGCGCTTCAAAAAAAGAGAGTCAAGCGGTGGACACGTAAATTAAGACTTAATCTAGAACAATGTAACAAAAGCATTAGTCCAAAAGCTAGTAAAATATGTAGCTATTTTTTTAAATATGCATTTTTAGTGAAATGGCATAGATTCAAAGTAAAATTTCAGTTTTCAACCACAAATTTCGTTACTTAAAGTTACACAAAACAGCGAGATATCCATATTTAAAAAAACTTGCGTATTTCACTAGAGAATTTATGTGAGACGATTAATTTTCGAAATGATCATGTTGATTGATTGTAAACTAGCAGAAACAGAGTGTCCACCAATTTTTAATGTGCTGTTGGGAGGATAAAAACGCGCTTTAAGTTTTCCTTACTGTTTACTCGCCATGGCGTGCTCCGCTTCCTAAAGTGCGTCCCAAAAGTTTATAGACAACCATTTTTTTTGGATCTAAGAGCTAACTAAACGAGTAAGAAAGATGAAGTAAATTATGCAAATATATAATGATGAAATAAAAATAATAAAATGCTAAAACAACTTTTAACAGTCATAGATTTAATATAAAATAATAAAAACAAAGCAATGCTGTCTCAAAAATGTATAGACAACCGATGTTAAAAGCTGATTGAAGTACTGATATCCAAAATTTGCATATTCCAAGGTCATGTATTTGTGACGCGATAGTTTCCTGAGATAAAAGCAAATTTGTCTTTCCGTTTCCGATTGATTGCAAGATGCCTCGCAAGGTACAGTTTTCCAAAAAGCAAATTTTGTAAATCTATCGTTTAAAGGCTCGTGGATGGAAAGTTGTGAACATTGCAAGAAAACTTGGACGCAGCAGGGTCGGTATTTACAAAATTCTGTCAAAAGGTGATAATTTTAAAGCAAAATCCCATTCTGGACAACCAAAGAAAACAACTAAACGGCAAGACAGATAGATTTTGAGATTAGTTTCAACCCAGAAACGGTCTGTACGGTCAGTTTCTAAGGAAGTAAGCGTTCCAGTATCAAAATCCACAGTCCATCGACGACGGCTGAAAGCAAGTACATTTCTTGATTATCGCAAAATACGACGTTCGCCAAAGTTTACAAAACGGCATAAAGACTCTCGTGTTCACTGGGCCCGAAATCACATAAATTGGTCAGAGGATAATGGTTGAATGTTCTTTTTAGTGATGAAAAGAAATTTAATTTAGATGGCCCGATGGTAGGGCATATTACTGGCACGATATTTGCAAGGAACCACGAACTTTTTTCAGCAGACAACAAGGAGGGTGTTCACTCATGTTGTGGGGAGCATTTTCTTATAATGGAACAACTGATATTGCTTTTTCGAAAGGTCGTCAGTGTTCCGAAGATTACCAGAAAACGCTTGAAGTACAGTTACTTTCACTTGGAAAGTTGCTAGGTGGTTGGCAAATGGATATTCCAGAAAGTCAGTTGCTCCATTCATATGTCAAATTCTACAATGCAGTGGTTTAGACAAAATCAAGTAACTTCTATAGACTGGACAGACATACGTCCACACCTGAACCCAATAGAGTACCCCTGAGGAATATTAGCTAGAGACAAATATGCTAATGAGCGTCAATTTGCAACTGTTCAAGATCTAAAGCAACAAAGTGAACGAAGTTGGTTTTCTTTAAAGCCAAAATTTCTCCAAACTCTTCTTATGAGTATGTCTGATCGAGTTTTTGAAGTGATTATTTAAAACGGCTTAAAAATTTGAACTTGAAACGAAAAAAAATTAATTGTCTATAAACTTTTGGGACAGTGAAATTTGTGTTTTAATTTTTATCACAAAGTCTGTGATTGTGTAATATTATTTTTGTATAGTATTATTATTGTCTTTATATTATTTATAGTTATAAATTGTTTTGAAATTATTACTCCTCTTTTTCAATTGTAAAATAAGAAAACTTTTCTATAAACTTTTAGGTCGCACTCTATAGCTCCAAAGTTGCCCTTTCACTTTCAATAACGATTTCTAACTAATAAAATATTATTTTCGTATGTATAAAGTGTATTTTAAGGAAAAAAATATAAATTTTAAACCGTTCAAAGTAGTGTTACTCATTAACTATGTTATCATTATCGTCACTCCTTTTAAGAATGTGAATTTAATTACTGAATCTGTTAGTATACTGGGCGATTCAAAATAGATTGTAAGCCTGATTATTTCTTAAATCTCTAATGATAGAAGCATACATTACATATGCCATTTGTTTAAAGTTCTGTTGTATGCATATTAAAATACGAAACTTAAATTTTTAAATGACCCCTTTTCTATAACTTGCATATTGAAAAAATGTTGCCTTGCGTCTAAGAAGGACATTAAAAACAAAAAACATCTCATTCTTTAACGACCACAACTTACTGAGTTATGATACTTTTAAGTTTATGAATTTTCAGCGTTTTGTAGCACTAAAAGTGGAAAGACGCGTTTTTGTTGGTTTTGGCGAATTTAGATATGATCTTACTTGTTAGTTACGCAACAGACTGGCTATAAGGGAGATGCAGCGAGTGCTATGCATCATAAAAAAGTTAGATCCCCCCTCCCTCCATATATTGATTAATGTTCAGCCATGTTCTTCAGAAAATGCTTTTTTTTCTTTCCAAAATAATTACAATCTGCTACTAATCACCTGCTGATGAGAGGTGATATTTATTTGCTCTGGAACTATAGTTGTGTTATTTAATCATTTCAGCGAGAAAAAAGAAAATCTAATTCTGTATATTTTCCATCTCCAGTGAATATATTATGATAATACGGAAGATTTATTACTTTTTAAAAAATGTAGGATTTCAAAAAGTTTCGTACCCGGCTCCTGTATTCATAAGGACCTCCAACAAAATTAAAGAATAGTTGCTTTAATAGGGGTCCCTAAAATTTTTCTTGCATCCGGGCCCCTTTCAATAGAACTTTCAATAAATAGCTCCTTAATAATCATGATTTGCAATGTTAATTTTCATCAAGAGATATCCATCAGTTGTCAAATCAAATATATATATATACATATATATCAAATATATATATATATATTTATTTAAATTTCCTGTATGCATGCACATGTTTTTTTCCCCTTTAAGTTCAATTCTTCATGTTTTATTATATTTCATGTTTTCCCTTTTCTAAATAAATATTCCAATTTGCACTTTCTGAGAATTTTTGGTATTTTAATTAAGTTTTCATTGCTTTTGGTTTTCAAGGTAATTATTAAAAATATGAAATTTCATTCTTATTTTTACCACTGTATAAAATTGGTCATGTGCAAGATATTAATGATATTCTTCATTAATTAAAAGGTTAAATCACAACGCTTTTTTTTCTCTTGCGGTTAATTATGAATTATATTTTTTCAGTTTCTGACGTTAATAATAATATTGGTAATTAATAGTAAGAACTTCGCCAGTGCATATGGGACCCCTTTTCTCATATGTACACTATACCGTTGAGATATGGCGAAAAAGTGAAATGACCTAAAACTTTCAACCCCCATTTAACACTTTTAGAGGGTGAATTTCTAAAATCGCCTGAAATACATGTTTAACTATTTTTTAGTAGATTTGCTATCCCGAATTTCACGCTCCTACCTAAAACTGCTGCTGAGATATGGCGAAAAGACGAAATGACCTAAAAATTTCAACCCCCCATTTAACCCCCTTATGGTGTGAATTTTCAAAAATCCTGTCTTAGTGGATGCCTACATTGTGTAAGGAACATGTCTTCCAAATTTCATTGCTCTAGGACAAACGGTTTAGGCTCGGCGTTGATTATGAGTCAGTCAGTACTTACTTTTTTATAAGTTTAGCTTTGTTAACTAAATTCTTGAACTTAACAAGTGTGCAATTAAAACGTTTGACTGTATAGATCCTAATTTTGAAGCGACTTTAAAAGAAAAAGAAGCTTCTAGTTTTGGCTGTTGTGTACAATCCGTGTTTTTTTTTTTAAAGTACTGTTTTGATATAAAAAAAACACAAGGCCATTTTTTTTACAATTTCATTTTTACATGAAAGCCTGGACATTAATCTACTTTTCAGCATGATTTCAGCCTATATTAAGACACTTATCTTATCGCACGACCAGCTCTTGTATCCCATCCTCTTAGAAATCTGGTGCTTACTGTGCTAACCACCGCATCACCGCCATTTTGACGTCATCATCGTCGTTGTAGCGCTTACTAAGGCTCCTATGTAGTATTATAGTAGACTAGAGCTCCTATACCCTAGCGCTCACCGCCAAGGTGCTTCTTTAAGGGGGTTGGTCACTTAGCTCCCCAATTCCTCGCTAATGTTAAACCTATGGGCGTAGAATGCATTCGTGTATTTAAAATATCTTCTCGGGAATCTAATATTTTTTACTTCTTTTTTCTTTGTATTCTTCAAGCATGTCTCTTTTTTTTTCTTAGTTGTCAAAATATTTCTAAAATATATGCTTAATTTAATATTTATGTGTTAAAATCTGACGAGCTGTGAGTAAGATTTTAACACATAAAATATTAAATTAATCATATATTTTAGAAGTATTTCGAGAACTAAGAAAAAAATAAATATCCTTTAAGAAGAGTACACAGAAAAAAGAAGTTAAAGTATTAATTTCCGAAAGAGAAATTTTAATTATACGAATGCATTCTACACTCATATGTTTAACACTAGCCAGGGGAATTGGTGTAATTAGCCGTAAGTGCAGAAATAAGCGGAAATCTTGGATTACTTGGCGCTAGGTCAGGGCTATACAGAGGGTGATGAAGTTGTTCCCAATCATATGAATGCGATTAAATCCTAGGTTCTTTCTATGAGCCATGTGTGGACGAACATTGTCATGAAACAAAACGATTCCTCTACTGAGCATGCCACGCCTTTTGTTTTAGATTACATGACGCAGTTTAAGACGTCAAAATGGCGGTGGTGCAGTGGTTAGCACAGCCGGTCTATGAGGGTGGAACACAAAAGCTGGTCGTAACGATAAGATATGTGCCAGTCCAGACTTTCATGTAAATATATATATATATATATTTACAGGCCTTGTATTTTTTAAATATTAAAACAGCGCTTACTTAAAAAAACACCCCTCGCATATATGTAGGTATAACTGCAATTTTTCAACAACCACTTTACCAATACAAATGATACTTTTCACAATGGACTTCTAATAAACCAAGGAAGGCTTTAAGCTGTAAATAGTCATTGTATCGTGTATAGTTTTTTTACAGGGACACATCGAAAATTTCAATGTATGTTTGTCAACGACATGTCAAACGTAAAATTATACTAAGGCAGGATAATCCCGGTTTAAACTTGGGAATAAACCGAGATTTTTGAAACTCTAGTCAAACGTGAGCGCTGCTGAAAATTACAGTGCCTTTAAAAATAAGAGAGTAGTGACATATGGACAATAAAATTTGATTGGTCGAGAGGATTTGGGGCAAAACTTGGCGAGCGTGCCATTACAGCCAAACAAATGTTTGTTGACTTGTCTCTCTCGTCTGTTCGAATTTGTCCAAGCGAGTATTGCTGAGTTGTGGAATGTGGGTTGACATAGTTAGGATAAAACTTCCGAGCTGAAAATGTGCTCTGTGTCATGTCGCCAATTTCCTATTTATAAATACACTTTTCTCGCAACAATGTAACTTAAATTGAATGCAGATAACAATAAAGGACTATAGCAAAAAACATTCTGTTGTGGCAAACTATTCTTGCTACAACACAACAACTGACGTGCAATAAAAAATAGGCAATGTTAATAGTATGAGTGATTTTGCAAATTTGCAAGCAAATTTGTGGATTAAGAAACAGTTGCTTGAAGTTGCATTCACTTTCTGTTTAAAAATTAAAGTATACTTACTTGACCTATATATAGGTTCTTCATATCGTCCTTCTGAAATCTGTGACACCAACTCTTTAAAGCTTCTGCCATCAAACGGCATAGTGCCGTACACTAATGTATACAGGAGGACTCCCAAACTCCAGCAGTCAACCTTAATGTAAGAAGTAAAATATAACAGCATTTACAAATTTGAAAAAAAAATGATATCAAAATTAATCAGAAAGTAATTTAAAACAACGGCTCAGTCGGAAGAATAGATTGATTTCTTTGTTTATTTTTTTCATTTTAAGGAACATACATCACATTTAATACAAATTAAACAGATTGGTCTCATCACTCCTTCAAAGTTCGCTATTTTGGCGGGAAAGGTAATTTGCAGCGAAATTTTAAATTTCGTGTAACAACGGCTGCAGGGTGCAGTATTTCTCCAAAAGAACGCTTGTTTCCTTCTGAACGTTAGAAGATGCTCGCAGAAGTGGGAAGGGGGTTGGTCATTTTGGAGCAATGACCGAGAACTTCCGCCCTTACCCCCAGTGGACAGTGTACACGTAGACGTAGAGAAGGGGGGAGTCTGTTGTTGGAAAGCGAGCGATGAGGTTCGCTTGTAAACAGCTCCGGTTTGAGTGAGATGTTTTTTTTTAGTGCTTTCCGCTGTGTTCTGCGGTGATTATGAAGATCACGATTAAATTGTAAATCACAAAGAACTTGTACAGAATATTTTTTTTAATTAAATAATTTTTAATTGAATCCAGTGGATTCTTTATTAGTTTAGCTGTGCGTGAATGTTTATGTTTGAAATTAACACTCGCTACACCACAGCTTATGATTAATGGTGGCAGTGCTCGGTGGGATGTTGGAACTAGATTAATTAGTTCCACGAATTCTTAGCCACCTTCTGCAAAAAAAAATTATATTTGTTAAAGTAGTGCAGTTATCGTATAAGCACGCAGTTTGTGGTAGAACTTTGTCGACGATTTCCACGAGTTTTGGAACGGCCAAGTATCCAGAGTTTTATTTTCTGACATTTGGAGTCTCTGTAAAGAAGAATCAGTGTTCTGTCCGGAAGGTCAAGGATTCATTCTTGTGAAGTGGAGCGAGTGGATACCATCGATAAAGATCCGGTGTGGAGCTTCATTTCTGTTGGACTGTTTATCTGCCGACCCTGGAATTTGCCTGGAATTTGCTATGTGTCCCCCAGCGTAAACATCAAATATGGAATGGTAAGCCCCTATATTTCTCGTGCATGCTGAATTTTGGGAGGTCCCATTGTTATATATACATGTACATAAATTTAGTAGAAATAATGTTGGGCTAAGTAATTTGAAGTAGGGTTTATTATTATTATTATTACTTCAAGGTTCATGCGTACGGGATAGCTATAAGTTATTTTATATTCTCTGGTTATTGTACTAATGTTCTCAGGTAAATATTTATTGCAGAAGTGGCGGGTTATTTATTTTATGTGTGTTTTTGTTCTTTTGTGATAAGTATAAAGATTAAATTATTTTTTATGCACATGTAGAGTGCTAATGCAACTAAACAATATGTGTTACAGTGTGAAAGCATTTGTTTAGAGGTAGAGATATTCATTAAATTTGAGATTGAATTTATGAAAATTATCACTGTGAATTCATTTTTAAAATAAATTCATATTCCTAGTAGAAAGGAATTTTGTTTAAATTAATCTACTAAGTCTTTTCTTTACTGTGTAGTATTTTTATGAGTGTTTTTTGGGTTTATCTTATCATTTATGGTGTTTTATTTAGGGAGTTACTCAGTTTTGAAAAGAAAAGTAGATCCTTGATTTTCTTTGCTTTTTTATTGCTAATTGTGTTCGGGAAAATTATTGTGCTTTTTTGTATTTTGTGTTCAGATATTTTCTGTGTTTAATTATGGCCAGTTTCTTGAATAAACAAAATAAAAGCGTTCTGCTATTGCTCGCGGCCGATTTTGATACAGAATTACCTGCGGACAGTAAAAAGGTAGCGATAATTCAGGCAATTTTGCGTGCCTCTGATTATGAGGAGCAAATGGCTAAAGATATGTTGGAAGGGATATTAATAGAGAGGGAAAAACTGGCAGAGCAAGAAAGATCAGACAAATTAGCGGAGCAAGAAAGGTTAGATAAATTGGCAGAAAGAGAGAAAGATAGACAGTTGGAGTTAGAGAAGGCGAAGTTACAATACAATGTAGATACTACCTCTGTAGCTTCCACGGTTTCTGTAGTGGCAGAAAGTAAAGATAAAAAAGTAAGTTTAAAAGATTTAGTCCCAAAATTTGACCCTAAATCCATTGACATTACTTTATTTTTTATGATTTTTGAGAGTCAGGCGTTAAAAGAAAATTTAGATGAATCTAATTATGTATCACAGCTTATACCCTTGTTGCCTGTAGATGTTGCGGAAATTATTGTAAAGGAACCGCTAGAGAAAAGGGATGACTATCAGCACATCAAAAGCGTTTTGTTAAAAAGGTTTAGATTAGGAGCTGGTGTCCTTAAAACTAAATTTGAAAACCATCAAAGGAAGTCAGGTGCACTGTGGTCTGAACTTGTGTATGAGCTGAGAGGGTATTTGGATAACTGGTTGGAAACGATTGAAGTGAATGATTTCGAATCCCTCAAAGAACTTATACTCACAGAACAGGTGAAACGTAGAGTCCCTTTTGAAATTAAAGAGAAATTCTTAGACGAATGGGATGAGATGAAGACAGCATCCTATTTAGCAGAAAAATGCGATAAATATGAGAGTGTGAGAGGGAATTTTAAGAAAATGGAAAATAAATTTTGGAATAATAAGTCATTTGGTAGGGACAGGAACGGTCAGGATAACTTCAAGAGTAAGGGGGAACAGGCAGTAAAGTCGGGAGGGGCTGATAAAAAGGATCACGCAAGTAGAAATTCTTGGAATAAAGATAAGTTTGATAGAAGGAAACCTATTGTCTGTTTCCAGTGTAACCGTGCAGGGCATATCAGACCGGATTGCCCAGATTTAAAACGTAAAGACTCTGGAGATGTAGTTAGTCACCTGGGTGTAGATGTTAGTTTAGGAGAGTGTTTTGCACCGTATTTCAAAAAAGCAGAAATTAATGGAATAGAACGGGATTACTTACGGGATACTGGGGCTGGCATTGATCTTTGTGACCGTAGCTGGATTGATAATGAGGATTTGATTGGTGAAGTTACTTGGATTAAACAACCCCTGGATAATGAATGTAAATGTTTGCCATTGGCTAGAGTTACAATTAAAGGAGATTTTGGAACGGTGGTCACTAAGGCAGCTGTGAAACCTATCGAGTTAGAACAAGGTTATTATTTGTTAGGAAACAAAACGGCTGAGCTTATTGAGGAGTCGAGGCGTAATCCTGTACCGGTAAATGCTGTAGTGACGCGCAGTCAGAGGCGTGAACATGAGAGAGAAATGTCCGCTGTGCAAGTTGAGAGTGAATTTGGTTCGGAGGATGGAGAACCGGATGAAGAGGAGTCTAGTGGCGGTGAGGAAGAAGATGGGATAGTTATTCCGGAAAGGTTAGAGGCAGAGAAGGGGTTGGAGAAGGTATCCACAGAGAAATTTAAGGAAGAGCAGATAAATTGCGCTTCACTTAAGCAGTTGTGGGAGAAGGCCAGTAAACCTAACGAAAAAGAATTTTGTGTTAGAGATGGTAAGCTTGTGCGGGTATCGCAGTCACGGAGAGGTGATGATAAAGTGCATATGACGAATAGGTTGAAAAGGTGTCAGGATTTAGCAACTAGGCGTATGGAGGAATGTCAGGACAAAAGGAAGACATGGTATGATAGGAATGCGGTAACTAGAAAATTCAAAGTTGGTGACCAGGTGTTGGTTTTGGCAACATCAAAGCCTCATAAGATGGCCGTAAATTGGGTCGGGCCGGGAACTGTCACTGGAGTGATTTCGGAAACAAATTACACAGTTGACTTGCCAGAGAGGCGCAATAAGGCGACTATCTACCATGTGAATCTTTTGAAACCTTATTACAAGCGGCCTGAATTTGTTAATCTGCTGATTGACATAGATGCGGAAGAGGTGGAAGAAAATGCTGAGATCCCTTATCCCCTGCCAAACCCCACACAAATTGACTTCTGGGAAGTTGTGTATAACAGCGAGTTAGAGAAAAAAGTGACAGATAGCCAAATAAGTTTATTTAAGGAGGTTATAGAGAGAAATAGAAAAGTTTTTTTTTCAGACCCTGGTCGTACCCATCTGGTAGAGATGGATATCGAGTTGACAGATGAATCGCCGGTGAGAGCGAAACCTTATAGAATGTCACCTAGGCAGACCGAAATTTTAAGAGAGGAAATCAGGAGACTATTGGAGTGATAGAAGTAGGGCAGTCCGATTTTACGTCCCTCATGATTTTGGCAGAGATTCCGGGAAAGGATCATCGTCCCTGTGTGGACTATTTCACGGAAATGCAGACGGGTTAAGTAGAACCGAAAAGTGTAATTTCTTTAGTATTTAATTAGTGTAAATTTCTTTACTTGATTCCCGAATTAGTATTTGTTTATAATTTTTATTTACGAGTTATTGTTTTTTTTTTTGTTATTTATCACTTGTATATATTTTGTGTGTAATTTAGTATTTTTTTAGAATTTTCTTTAATGTCAAGGAATCGCACTGTGTCAGTTGTTGAACTCAGATAAATATCTCATCTGTTATATTAGATTTGATTACGAAAATGTTTTTATTATTTGAATTGTTATGGAAATTCATAAGTGAAATCTAGGATTATCATGAGTCTTTCAAAACTGAGTACGCGTGCGTCTGTATGAACCTTGTATAGAGAAAAATTAAAGTGTATAAAGTTATTAAGGTATTAGCAAAAGGTAAAAGTATTAAGGTAAAGTTATTAAGGTATTTCCTTAGCACTTCCAACTGGAGTTTAGGTGTTGGGACCTCTCAGATTTAGTGTGTTAAGAATGAGGGGCTCGGTACCTGGTTCAAATTTACATTTTCATAGGTGTATGCACCGTATGAAAATTCTTTAGGGGGAAGGAGCTGTAACAACGGCTGCAGGGTGCAGTATTTCTCCAAAAGAACGCTTGTTTCCTTCTGAACGTTAGAAGATGCTCGCAGAAGTGGGAAGGGGGTTGGTCATTTTGGAGCAATGACCGAGAACTTCCGCCCTTACCCCCAGTGGACAGTGTACACGTAGACGTAGAGAAGGGGGGAGTCTGTTGTTGGAAAGCGAGCGATGAGGTTCGCTTGTAAACAGCTCCGGTTTGAGTGAGATGTTTTTTTTTAGTGCTTTCCGCTGTGTTCTGCGGTGATTATGAAGATCACGATTAAATTGTAAATCACAAAGAACTTGTACAGAATATTTTTTTTAATTAAATAATTTTTAATTGAATCCAGTGGATTCTTTATTAGTTTAGCTGTGCGTGAATGTTTATGTTTGAAATTAACACTCGCTACACCACATTCGCTTATTAAACGTAATGAATGAGGCAATTATATAAAAAATGCTAAAAATTTGTTTAAATCACAGTTTAAAAATCGCCCACAGTCTATAATATATTTCCGACACTCAAACGAGTTTCAAACCTAAACCATTCATGAAATGCCATCAAAAACTTTGCGTGTTCCTGTAATCGAACTATAAGAGGTACTCACTTTATCAACAGACTTATCCAAGATACTTGCAAAAACAATACATTGTACCAACTAGGTTCGAATTTGTTCCGTATTTCAGTCGTTATCGTGATGACATTTTGCATGTTTTGCTTTGTATATCCCTGTAAACGAGCTATAAGAGTTTCATACTTGATTAACGAACTCATATGCGATACTGGCAAGATCAATACACTGTTTCAATTAAGTTCGAATTGGTTCAGAATTTTAGAAGTTATCCTGAAGACAAATTTTGCATGTTTTTTGCTTTTGTGTGTTCCTGTAAACGAATTATAAGAGCTACATACTTCATTAACGAAATCATAGTAATTTTTAGTAATTACCCAATAAAAGTAATAATCCATTTTAGCAATTACCGTATTACATGTCCGAAATATAACCAATATTTATCGTACTTCTTTACAGAGATGTTTTTTCAGAGATGAATTATCAATCATTGAAGACAAAAATAATAGACTTTGAAACGGGTCATGTGAGTTTTAAGAAATGTCCCCATTTGAATGTGGAGGGCTTGAGCTTGAGCACCATAAGTCCACCCTTCTCTTTCTAACGCTCCTAGCTGCCATTTTTGCTTCCTAAATCTGCCATTTTTAGTACATAGTGGATTTTTTTAATGCCGATTAATAGACCCCTGTATAATAAATTAAATGTAACAAATATATATATATATGTATAAATTAAACATACTTTCATTAAAATTCACAAAAAGTCAACTTATATTATAAAGTACAAATGTGTGCGTCGTTCACGACGCTAACGAAAAAGACAGGCTACTGACGTGATGCTCTTTTCGTACACCTGCATTGATGCATTCGAGCATCACGTGACTCCGGCGGTCTGTAAAAAAAATACGCGTAAAGCACCGCGGTAGCCTTTCTTTTTCGTTAGCCTTGGTTAAGACTCCTATAATAGGAGCTCTAGCCTCGGTCGTTCAATGCTGACGTCATAATGATGCAGGCAAAAATGAAGCTATTTTTCAATTAAACAATCGTAACGTATTTCTATGGGGAAAATGCAAGTTTTGGACCGAGACGTTGTCCCCTCTTAGGGATCGAATTTTTAAAAAATAATGTCCAATTCCTGTATTGCCCTCAGGAATACATATATATTCCAAATTTCAAAGCTCTACGTCAACAGGAAGTGGGTGAAAAATGAGTATCAAGATTTGACTGCCACTTACATACAGAAATGTAAGTTAAAAGAAAGTATGTAAAAATAGATTGTAAGTAACAGTGCTAACAGCCAAACTTTAATCTATAACAACCAAAAGATTCATAGGAATCTTTGAATGCTTTCTATAGTAATAAAGGAAAGATGTTTGTGTGTCTGTGTATGCGTGATGGTTAGGGACATATATCGCACGTAGAGGTTTGTAAATTTGATTCCCGATAGAGGAAGACATAGGTCCCAAAGTACCTGAGATTTAGCTTTTTCATTTCTTGATAATTAGAAGAGATATATTAATTAAAAACCCTCTTCGAATGCTAATGAATGAGATTCACTTTTCCTCAGTTCGCCGGCGTTATGATCGCTTTCATGAATGTCCGAGGAAAACGTGGATTTTCAAGCACAAAGCTCGAAGATGGGAGCAAAACATCCTTTTTTTTTCATTTAAAATCTTGCCGGAGCTCGGATAGAGTTATTAAAAACAAAAATTGGAGAGACTACACTCGACTTTCAGAACACTGCGCACGTGTCCAGAAAGTTAAAATAAAAGAATTCTTATAAATTTCTGATACAATGGAATCGGCTGGATTCGAACGCTGGACCTCCCGTTTTGAAACAGGAGACGTTACCTCTGCGTTTCCAATGCTTGATTACATCGCCGCAATATTTATC
This sequence comes from Maratus michaelseni, assembly GCA_963931845.1. Classification (NCBI taxonomy): domain Eukaryota; kingdom Metazoa; phylum Arthropoda; class Arachnida; order Araneae; family Salticidae; genus Maratus; species Maratus michaelseni. The sequence continues at coordinate 361,538,464 of OZ007586.1, read as the reverse complement.
CCTTATACTCTGTCACATTTCCTTGGTGATTTTCCTTATAAAATTAGTGGAAAACTGATTTGAAAATGGTTTAAAAAAGGATTAAATACCTCATGCGTCGACCGATTTTTACGAAAATCTATACAATTCTTGTAGCAATGGTCTATAACATATTTACCAAATGGGAGCTCAATAGAAAGTACCGTTTGGGAGATATATCGTGTTCATTCACACACACAAATCATGATTACAATACTTCTCTTACACTATGTGTTCGGAAAGTAAAAATACCTACGTTTAGACGGTACTTTCGTAGTACTGAAGTTAGTTTTCATTAAAAAAAACATATGGAAATTTGCTATTTCAAAAAGAAATATTTCTGGCGGTCTTTTTCATATTTTCAGTATTTAACGCATTTTAAAATCGCAATCGCTAGGGCACGGGACTGACGTTATTTTTATTAAAAAATATGTATATTTACCCTTTCAAATAAATTATTTTCTGGAGGTCATATTTTCCGGTTTTTGGGATTTTTAATATCGCAATCGCCTGGGCATGGATGGAGTTATAAAGAAACAAAAAATACCTACCTATTGTCGATACTTTCGTGGAACTGATGGTATATTTTATTAAATATATATATATGAATGTTTACTATTTAAAATATTACAAATAATATTACAAAATTATTCATTTTGTAATATTATTTGCAATATTTTAAATAGTATGTAATAAGTTAAAAAATAAAGTGTTAATAGTAACGTATGTACGTTACATGGCTAATTATCTACCAAATACGTGTCATGGGATGATGCAATGGTCTCGAGTGGAGTTTAACAAGTGACCACATAAAAGTCGATAGCTCCACACACACACACATATATATGTATACAGGGTGATTATAAAAAAAACTATCCCGATATATGAGCCCCTAACTATCATACCGTTCGCAGAAACTGAATGAAATTTTGGTTTAAAGTATTTTGAGGTATGCGATCAAGAATCATATGGAAAACAACAGTTAAACTGTAACAGTTACGATTACAGTGACAAAATTTCGAAAAATTCAAATGGCAACACCTACTTCTTTTTATTGGAATGTGATCTTGATAGTGAAAAACCATAAAAAGCGTTGGAACGGTAGACTGAAGCACAAAAATCGCCGGCGCTAGACAGACGAAGAAAAGTGAAAACAGCCAAGAAGGACAGAGAAGCAACAGAAAACAAAACATTTTATTGTATTTCACAAATTTTCCCCTTCACACACGATGACACTTTGCATGCGGCAGATGGTGGATAGCACTGAACAATAAAATGTTTTACTTTCTCTTGCTTCTCTGTTCTTTATTGATTGTTTTCACTTTTTTTTCTTAGTCTGTCTAGCGCCGTCAATTTTCGTGCTACAGGTACCGTTCCAACGCTTTTTATGGTTTTTCACTATCACGATCACATTCCAATAAAAAAAAAAGTAGGTGTTGCCATTTGAAATTTTCGAACTTTTGTCACTGAAACCGTAACTGTTAGAGGCTAATTGTTGTTTTTCATATGATTTTTGAGCGCATACCTCAAAATACTTTAAACCAAAATTTCATTGAACGGTATGATAGTTAGGGACTCATATATCGGGATAGTTTTTTTTATAATCACCCTGTATATAACACTCTAAGTATAACTTTCAATGTAATTTGAATATTTTCATTAAATTCTCAGATAGGGTACCATAAAAAATAATACAGATTTAGAAAGTATTTCACATTAAGTATAATGATAATATTTAAATAAATTATTCTCTCGCTTAATGTTTTATTAAATGGAAAAATATATTACGCATTTTTGTTATCAGCACTTAGTGAAAGAACAGTGCTACGCTACTGGTCTTAAACACTTTTAGAGTTTAATGTGTCATTACTTTTGAATCATATTTATTAATTTTATCGTAGAATTTCAATAAATTATACTATGAAATGAAGTATGGAAACACATAGAAAGAAAATAATATTACATAGTTTGATACAGTTGCCCCTTACCTCGGGTCCTTTGTATGGAGTACCTTTAACAATCTCTGGTGAAGCATACAATGGGCTACCACAAAATGTATTCATCCTGCGTTTATCATCAAATATATTTGACAATCCGAAGTCAGCAATCTGGAAATACAGTACAATATAATAAAACAAATTAAAAAAGACAAAAAAAACTACAGATGTCTTATTACCAAAGGCAATAGTAAAGTTACTTCATATACGAATTTTTTTTATACAAAACAAGAAAAGCACTGGATGTTACATAACAGTATTCTATCATCTGTAGTAAATAAAACACGGAATGCCTATCTTTTATACAAGTTACGCCCAATAAATACTGAGAGTAAAATTAAAACAAGAAAAAAATCATGCATCAGCATAGATTATGAAACATTTTCCAACAGATTCCGAATACTATAACAAAACTTCCCTGTTTGATAAGATGAAAGATGAACGGAATTATTTTAAGTGTCTCTGTAAACGAACTATAACTGCTACGCATTCAGTTTCAATACCGAACATGCCACAGTAATTCTCAATAACATATATCAATTATATGGCAATCCTAGTATGTTTACGCGAGTTAGATCACGGCCAGACAGACAAACTGAATTCATAAACACTTTCAACTAACTTGAAAAATGTTAAAAAATAAAGAAATATAGGTGTAGCACAATATACAGCTTATTCATTGTTAAAATATCTCCCATCGTTCATATAATCGCATCGCTCAGTTTGCTTTTCAAATCAAATCGCTAAAGTCCTTTTTGAAGCTGCTTCAGTAAACTACACAGATGACATAACATCACCATCTATATATTTAAAGAGCAAGGTCGATTCTTTTGACAGTCCGTGAGAGAAAACTATTGCATCAATTTAGATCATTTTGGTCTTAAATGAAAGATTTAGTCTATATACTGTTAAAATTTTTGTGCTCGGTTGAGCCAACTTAAGTGCTGAAGTAGCTGCAACCATAAGATGGTGAAATCTCGTCCCAGGATTTGGAGCTCCGATTAAACAATAGCTCCAAAAGTTGGTTCAACTCAACACAATTTTTTTAACTGTGTAGATGTGCCAAATTTAGTTTTGTGGTCGTAATTCCTGCTAATTAGCTATTTAGAATTAAATATTACTTTCTGCGCATGCGTAGTGATATGTTCAAACATGACATTGAGAAATATGTCGTGTTCTGGAGATTTTGTTTTATATCAATAAAAAGAGATGGAAATTGTCTACTTCGCGCTGCCTAGTTTAGTATTTATAAATATCAAAGACAGGCATCTCGAAATCAGGCTAGACACCAGTTAATAAAATTGTGAATGAGTAGCATTTAAATTAGGATTTTGTCATGGGTCAATTTTACAAATTAGTTTTTAGTAGCGCTGAAGGATATAAAAATTAGCTACAATTTTCCATCCTGAAACATTATGTGTGAAATGTGCTTGAAATTCTATTTTTATTTTATTGGGTATATTGTATATACATGTTAATAAGTGATTAATTATTTAATATTGGATATTTCTATAAGCCTTATGTGCTATATTTATGTTATATGCTGCTATATAAATGTTTATCAAACAATAACTTAATTAAAATATTACCAATAAATTTAAAATGACAGTATGGAACACTTCATCATTACATCACTTGAAATTTTTTTATGAAAAGCCCGTAACAATTAATAGAATTGTGTATATTTCTTTTTTCAATGACGGAGGTTGGAAATGGATTATTCGCCACCATCGCCGTTTAAAAATGAACGAATTTAACGGGGAGGGGAAGAGGAGAGAACCAATCGATCAGGTCTGGAGGATCCAAGCTTTCCAGCCTGCGGTAGATAGCAGAAATGGTAAGAAATAATTCCATTGGAATCACAGGCACGGTTGCTTATTAGTGTCGACCTTCTCATTAAAAGAATCCAACTGCAAGAAAATTGTTGGGGATTTCAGTTACTTTCAAAGATAAGAGAACCTAGTCTCATTGTTAGTCCCTAAAAGTATAGGTCCCGGAAGCAAAATTTGAGAACCGTAACATTTTATAAAATAGGCTAAGGAAAAAGTCTTTCAGTCTCGTTGGGGTTCCCCAATAAACGCAATTTCAGGTGAATTTCAAGCCGCGCCCTCTCTTATTCTCCTTATAACCAACTCTGAAAAACATTGTTATTTTATTTAAAATGACAGTGTAGATATTAACTAGTAGTGCTTTTATTCAGACGTCGTTATGTTTTCACATGTTCTTAAAAATAGTCTAAAAATAAATAAAATAACGGGTGTACATAATTAAATTTCCCCTACTCAGAACTGTCTGTAGAAGAAACTACTCATCAGAAAAATATTAAATTTGAAATGAGTCTAAATGAAGGGATGCGAAAGACATTTAGTAAAAGAAAAAAGATTTCAAAAATTGTCACCAGTGGACGTTTTTGGATAAAATTTCGCCATATATACAAATTTTAGCAACCACTGCTCGCAAACAATGAAAATGTTAGAGTAAGTCTGGTATAGTTTTCCCTCTTAAGAAAGAACTATTTTTTCTTTTTTATAGCAATGATTTTTATACTGTGTATGTAACCTGTGTATGTTAACATTTATAATTCAAAAACTAGATTTGCATTTGACTTAATATTATATCTACATCAAATTTATGATTTTTATTTTTTTTTTAAGTTCGATTTACAAAATCTTGTAGAAACTTTTTTATTTTTTACTTACCCTTTTCTATTTTTTTTTCCGGAAATATTGCAAGGGATATTACACATTGTTCACGTCTCATGTAGCCATTCCAAACAATCAATACACTGTATCCACTCCACACGAAGTTTAGTTTCATAATAATGTTCATGACATTCTGAACAGATGTCTTCCGTTGGTGGTAAGCTCTCCGGTTTATCACTATTTTCTTCGCACTTTCTCTACATTTGTAACTTTTTGACAGGCCGTGTTCTTTTTTCTTTGTCTGCTTTTCTGGATGGATTAACTTTAGAGTTGAGTTGTTATATTTTTTCTGTGATGTGTACTCTTTGTTAAGCACTCGTGCTACCTTCTTCTTGCTTCTATTTTCTCGCACTGATAAAGCAGCAACAGGGCTGATTTTATGTAATAATGTTTTTAATCAATACAGGTGAGTTTTGACTTCGAGAAATATCGATGTCCATCAAATCTGTATTATTTTGGAAGTCATCTAGTAGGCTTTCTCTACAAGAATCAGAAATAGAGGAAGGCAAGTTTCTTGTACTCCTTTCATCATTCTGAGATTGACGTCTGCCAGAAGTTGCGAAAAAATGTTCCGGGACAGCTTCATGATTAAGTGGGAAAATTCCACAACTCACGAACCCATTAACGCAGTACTCAGCACACGCTGTCATTTTCCATGCATTTTCAATAGCAATGCCAGCATGAATTATTTTAAGTTATTGCTGGGGATTGATTATACTTCACCTACTGATTGATTCGCTGTTTTCTTGAAATTAACTTTTGAAGGGTTTTAAAAATGCCGTATCAAGCGGTTGCTGAGCTTGTGTGGTATGACTTGGCAGACACAGTTAAATTATGTCATTTTTATCCAGCATTTCCAGATAAATCACATGCGCTGAGTGACCATAAAGAATGAGCAGCACTTTACCTGGTAGCTTTCTTGGAAAGAAGTGTTCTTTCAGCCACTTACTTAAGCTCGGAAGAAATGAAAGAAGATTTTTCGTTCATATAAATTTTTTATCCCGGAGGAAGACCGTTTGAAAAACCAGGATTTTCTCTCCCACCTTTAAAAATTAGAACAGGATGGAGCACCAAGCCCTCTGCGTTAATACATGCAACAACTAACACATTCTCTCCTCTTCCAGATGCAGTTTTTGGCTCCTTTCGTAGCTGTTACTTTCCCTGCTTCATTATTTAACTGACATCCTGTCTCCTGAATGTTAAAGACATGCTCAGGTTTTGTGAAGAATCCATATTTTTCATTAAGAATGTCAAAAAAAATTACATATTTTTTGTTCATACCCTCTGCACGAGATATAAAAAGCCCCTCTGCTTCGAATTGTTAATTCCTTATTTCTGTCTAAAAATTAGTTCAGCCAATCGTATCAAGCCATACATTTCTCCTTATTGAACGTATATTTTATCCCTTAGGGATTCTGAAAATCCATATGCAATCCGCCTAACTGGTGTCCTATCAAGGGCAGATCCAGCTTTTTCTAATCGTTGAATATGAATTACAAGCGTTTTTCATTTTCAAAACCTAGTATAGCATGATGTCCAAGAGATATTTTTTTCAGGTTGCCCGTTTTCGTCCTTCACCTGATTGTTCTAGACAGAATACCATAATATCGTGCCGCTTCATTTAGAACAATGCCACCAGCTTCTATCCTATTAATTGCTTCTCGTAGGTTTACTTCAGTGCAATTTCCCCTGTTCGAATCTGGCTTAATTTTGTATTTTGTTGGCAGCCTAAAACAGAAATGTTGCAACGTCATAGAAATACGATTGCAAAACATATTAAAATGTATGCTCAGTTAAAGTGCTGGCATTGAGCTCACAGGCTCTGTGTACTAATCCTGCATTTCACTCCCACTTCAAAGGATTTATTTATTTATTATATATATTTATTTATAAAGGATCCATTTATTCGAAGAATTGAGAAATTTTTCAATTCTTCGAATAAATGGGTATACAAAAGTTTAAGCCAATCGGATAATTCTAACGAATCCAAACTAACAAGGAGAGGTTCCGAAGTCGGCGCCACAGAATGCGGTGAACGTTTGTATATAGATAGGGTATAGTTAGGATATAAATACAGTGAAACTTCCATTTAACGAAGTCTCATCGTTACACTTAAAAACTTCGTTATGAAGAAAATTCGTTAAATAGATATCAACTTAAATTCATGAAATTTTTCCTTCAGATATGACAAACAGGTATTGGATTCAGAAGCATTTGATTCAGTTTCAATTATGAAGCCGTCTTTTACAAAACAGTTGTGTACGGTTGATGAATTCACGTCACATTCCCAAGCTTTGACTCAAGCTTTGATAACTATCTGACTCTGATATTTTTTGCTTTAATGCATCTGACGCCATTGCATCACTGTATCTTCTATATCATTAAATGTAAAAAGGGGATTTTGACTTTCTCCAACTATCAGCGCTGGAGTCTCGGTATGGGAGAGTAATGATAACAAGTGTTTTTCTTAGTGTGAATTTTTTTTTTATTTAGCACCAAGCAGAATGGAAATTATTTAAATGTGTTCATTTCCATACAATCCTCTGAAATAAATTCTCATATCCATCGCAACAACAACCTCTTAGTTTGAATTCTGTACACGTACAAAAGTGGAATAAACTTTGTTATATAGAATATATTTTTCGTAATATGGAGATTAATTTACAAACTAATGGTGTCCAAAGTCAAAGTTCTGCAGAAAATTTCGTTAAGTAGAAAACTTCGTAAAACAGGGACTTCGTTAAAGGGAAGTTCCACTGTGTATGAAAGTCATAAAGCGCAATAACCCAGGGGATCTTGAGAAAAACGGTACCCAAGTTTACGTCACAGTTTATAATCAGATAAATTTCTTTCTTTGGCAAGCGGCTTCGTGGTCAAATCGGTAGAGCGCTGGATTCGAGATGTTTGTCCAAACATCCTTTTTTTAAATTATAAACACAAGAATCCAAGATTTAAAAAAATTTAAAAATTAAAAAAAATTAGTTGTTTAAAATACGATATATTTTGAAGAACTATTATGATCGAAATAGTGTTAATTCTAACAGAAAAATTTTAGAAATATATTATAGATTTATATCACGTATTTTAACTTATTTATGTCATTGTGAAAAATAGATCATTTAAATAACTGTAAATAATTTACAGTAACAGCAAAAATAATTTACAATAACAGCAAAAATTGTTGGTCTGTAGAAATATAATTGTCTACTTTTGTTTTAAACTTTCTGTTAAGTATTTAAATATTCAGAATTTCATATTAAAACTGTATTTATATGAAACAAAACATAATTTAACTGATATTTTTAGAAAATTTCAATGATTATACATATATATATATATATATATTTCAATTAGCTGGGGATTTGAACCCAAACACAAAAATCTCGAAACCAGCAATCTACCGACTAGACCACGAAGCCGCTTGCCAAAGAACGAAATTTATCCGTTTATAAACTGTGACTTAAACTTTGAGACCTCTTTTCTCAAGACCCCCTGGGTATTGTGCTTTATGGCTTTCATATATTTATATACTAACTATACTCTATTGATACACAAACCTTCTTCGCATTCTGTGACGCCGACCTCAGAACCTCTCCTTGCAAGAGAGATTACCCACCTATAAAACACTACCTACAGATAATGCTTCAGGACTGGCAACACTAGATTGAAGGACGTATTTTTAGATCGACCTTTGCCCTTCCCTTCTTCGTACTGCAGTATAAGGAAAGTAACCTATGTACCGTGTGTTCCAGCGACAACGTGCTTCGGAATCGAAATGTTTTTTGTCTTTTAATGGGAATTAATAGTATTTCGATTAAAGATTGGATTGCTTTCAATTAAGGTAAGTACTTATTTACAGTATATATGTGCATTTTTATGAATATTAACAATGTTAATCATTATATCTATTAAGTCCTTGTTGCACGAGTAGGCTTAATTCCACAGCTTTGTCGAAGCTTTCGATGTGAAAAATATTGTATTACATTTGCATTATTTATTTATTTAGTAAATAATTAACGTTTCGCGCAACAATTTTTGTATTCAATATGAATTTGCTTTATTTATAAATGTAACACTTTTTAGTTAAAAACTTCCTTTCTTTTCATGCATATTAATAGAAACTTGTGCGTAAATAATTTCATGTATTTCACATTTTTTCGCTATGATAGCTTTCGTATTTTTCAATGCGATTCTTTGTACAGACTTAGCACGATTTATGCATATATTTTTAATACTGCAATGAATTTAAATCAATAATTTCTTCAAAATATTTAAACATAAAATAAGACAAATTTATATATTTTCAATCGCACATAACTATATAAATATTTTCTAATAATAGTAAACAACCACTGGTGATTTTTATTGGTGATTATAAAAAAAAAACTACATATATGGCAAAATAAATGAAATATGTAATTATCAGATGCAAATATTCAATCAAGTATTTAGCAGCGATAAAGTAAACATATTTTAATAGATAATGATTAACATTGTTAATATTGATAAAAATGCACATATATACTGTAAATAAATACTTATTTTAATTGAAAGCAATCCAATCTTTAATCGAAATATTATTAATTTTCATGAAAATAAGCTAGAACCCAAATATGAACTTTAATTTGCACATTAACAAAAAACAAGAACTCAAAATCATGCGTCAAGCATAGATTATGTAACACTTACCAACGATTCCAAAATAATTTTACAAATCATTACCGTTTAATAAGCTGAAAGATAATATCTAAGTAGACAATTTGGAAAACGCATAACATATTTTAAAACGTAATTTCAGGAATTTCCAACATATACAATATTCGGAAAAATATCCGAATACTTTTATTCTGCCCTAGTATATGATCTATAGATTTCTATATATACTACATAGGATGCAAAATTTTAGTTTAGTTAGGAAACGCGTAGCACAGTTTAAAATTCTTCTTCTGGAGTTTCTGTCAGTAAACGGAAATGTGTTCGCGAACTTTTATGCTGCCCTGTATAGGATCTACAGAATTTAGACACACCAAGTAATAGACAAAAAGTGAGTAAAATTTAAAATCGCGTTCAGCAACTTAAAACGCACTTCCAGGAATTATTCTTAACATACAGTAGAGAATTCTTTTGTGTGTCCCTGTAAATGAACGATGACTGCTATACCCGCAATATTCTGTAGTAAGCCTCTTGTAATGCACCTTAGTGATATATATAAATTTCAATGCGTTTAAAATAGTGAAACATTATTTATTAAACCGCATATACTTAATGTAACGGAATTCTTTTGACTGTCCCTGTAAAGTAACTATAAGTGCTATGCACACCCTATTCCATATTAAGCTTCTTGTAATGCACCTTCGTGATATATATCAATTACAATGTGTTTGAAATTGTGGAACATCATTATAATAAACCGCAAATGATTTTTCCCCATAGACCGTAATGTAACGGAATTCTTTTGTGTGTCCCTGTAAAAAAACTATAAGTGCTACACACTTCAGTTGAAATAGGGAACATGCTATAGATAACGACAATAACATACAGAAATTACAAGGCAATCCGAGCATATTTACGGGAGTTAGAGCACGGCCAGACAAACCGAAGTCATAAACACTTTTCAACTAGATTGGAAAGTGTTTATGAAACCTCTTAGAAAGATAGCTTTTATTTTTCAATAAAAATAACTATTTTGTATTTCAAATTTTGTTGTGTAAAACAAAATTTTCTTGATACTAAATCCTACAGTTTTTTTTTTTTTTTTTACGAGTGTGAAAAGCAAATTGTGTCTGTTTTGAATTAGTTGATCTTCAATTTTGTTATGCAAGTAAAAAAAAAAAAGCCATTTTGGTTGCAGGAATGGTTGAATGTAATCAGGTGAATCATTAGCCGATCTACCGTGACGTCAAAATTGAGCTCTTAGGCATTATTTATAGGTGGCGTTGCCTATATTCGATGATAAAATCACAATTCTAGAAGCGAATTTCAAATTTCAAATTAAATGCGTTAGATTTTTAGGTTTCATAATGAATGAGTTCAAAATATTTTGTATATTCTATGGAAGGCTAAACTTATGTAATTTAAATTAGGGGGGGGGGGGGTGGAGGCGGTTAGAAAACTTGCCAACAATAAAAGAAATATTCTTTAAATAAATAAACAAACATAAAGAGGGATTTTACCTCTAATATGGTGTCCCGGAATATTCTTTCCGAATTTTACTGTGAGAATGATATATTTAAGGAATTTTAGATTTCTATTTCGTATTTAGTTTCCTATTCAGTGCTTTTGAATATATTCTGATAGAAAGAGAGGGAAAGTTCACAGTATGTGAATTAAAATGCTCTGAGCACAGCTTTAAATACCAAGCACTTAAATATTTTTCACTTAAAAATGTTAGGGAATTGCAACGTTTTGCACCATTTTTCTGAAATGAAAAAAATGATTTTTTTAATCATTGCTTAAATTTAGAATTTATCAATACTAACACCGACCTCTGACTTCTTCGGTAATGATCCCGAAACGAAAAAAGGGCATGGTCAACAAAAAAAAAAAAAAAAACAGTTTTTTTATCATAACCCAGAAGATTAAAAAAAATATTCTCATGCATCAAAGTCATTTGATAATAAAAAATGGGGCGTCTTCTCCTGAATCACAAGTGAGGCATATATCCTCGATGAAGCTTAGGCATGCATCCTTTTAATCCAAGATATATGGCCCTATCAGTAGCTCTGGAAGTAGTAACAAATATGGCTGCAACCTGTAACTAACACATTACTTGATACCTGTTTCAACAACATTCACTAAATATTTCAGGAAAAATCTTTAGTAAGTACATTATATTTCATCTTCTACTTCTACTTGTCTCTATCTTATAAGAACACACAACAAAAGCCAAACTTACCTCTCTTTAATGAATATAACTTTTATTTGAAGAAATAAATCGCTGTAACTTCGTCTACAACGCACTTTTTATATAACGATTGAGAGTAGATGAATGTCACTAGCTCCGCCACACGGCCAACAGCTGAAATACAGTGACAGGGCAAGTAACCCAACAAGGCATCTAACCTGGATTTACCCTAAATAAAAAGACACAATGAATCTCTTGTCAGTCTCGTGCCTTTTCCACGGAAAATGTGGTGCAGTTTACAAGATAGTGCTTTACTGGTGAAACTTTTTTATCAAAACGGCGATTACGCACCATAAGCTTTTTAGAGCTTTGAAAACATTCGCAGAGGTGTAATAGCTGCAAATGGATTACGAAAAATGATCAGAAAATTTGAGGAAACGGGATTGTTGAGTGTTCGACCTGGAAGAAGCAAAAAGCCTGTTTCTACAAAGGAAATTTGAGATATTGCTCTCGTGATGGAAGATGACAGGACTTCAAACTCAATGGGTAGCACGAGCGTTTGCCACGTTGCGGCAGCGTTAGACTAGACGACTGCTACTGTTCATATGATTCTTCGGAAAATTCAGCAATATTAGTCCTATAAAATGTCACATGTTCAGCAGTTGTTTCCCACTGCACAACTGCTAGACCCTGCACGTCTAACATTTTCATTGGAATTCGTTGTTCACAGTCAGGTACTAGATATAGATTGGCCTTGGAACATTCTGTGGACCGATAAAGCTCATTTTCATCTGGATGGCGCAGTGAATACGCACAATTGCCGAATCTGGCGGGAGGAAATTTTTTATTCAATTCTTCAAGTTCCGTTGCATTCTCAGAAGATTACGGTATGGTGCGGATTTAATGCAGAATTTATGCTCGGTCCGTTTTTCTTCGAAGAATTAACGCCCAGAGGTCTGGTGACATGCTCTGTAACTGGAAAGCGTTATGCATCGCTTCTAGAGAATAACGTTGTCCCGTTCCTGCAAGCTCGTCAGTGTCTTGACAGAACAATTTTCATTCAGGATAGAGGTCCCCACAAATTGCAACTTGCATTAAAAATGTGATTAGAGGGCATTTCACAGAAGATCGTGTAACCAGCCGCAGTTTCCATCTTGTCTAACCTGCAAGATACCCAGACATGAATCCCTCTGATTTTTGGCTCTGGGGCTATTTAAAACAGTTGGTCGATAGTGACAACGCAAGAACATTGTCAGAACTCAAGGACAGTATTTCCCCTCACGCCCTCAATAGTTCCAAGAATTGGCTTTGCGAGATTGTTGAGCATGCTAATTTGCGATTTCAAACAGTACTTGACAATAATGTCCACACAGTGAACAGTATTTGTCTTGATAAACCAATTTAATAGTGTATATAAGCTTATATTTTGTTAATTATAGAAAAAATCAATAATACATCCTGTGGTGGTCATTTTTGAAATTAAAATTTCTTATCTGCTAAATGTCTTTCGCATCCCTTCATTTAGACGCAATCCAAATTTCATATTTTTCTGATGAATAGTTTCAACTACAGACAGCTCTCAGTAGGTGAACTGTAATTATGTACACCCTGTATATTGTAAAAGTGCGTAACATGTTATTTCAATAACTTGTATCTTAACTAGTGTTGCCAGGTGTCCCAATTTTCAGGGATTCCGAGGTCTGTCCAGCGGCACCATGATTTTTTTAAAGTTTAAGTCAGGATTCCGTTATAGACGGTCTTCATTTTTATAAGATTTACTGTATTTTTATGTCCTGATTTAGAAACCGCTGTCCCGCATTTTGTGCTCCCTGTACCGCTTTTTGTGAAAAGAAAACTGGCAACACTAGCTTCAAACTACAATTGTAAATGTTGTCCACTAAATTACCCATTAACTTAGTGGTCTAAGTAGGGAGGGAGTGCAAAACAGGGTTTCTGCTTTGCTGTCAATTACAGCCCCCCCCCCCACATTGGCTCACCGTCCACCACTGCCTTCCTGTCCCACTTCCTGTCTTCTGGTTTTACAATATCTGCACGGTAAGCTTGGGACTACAATGATATTTTTAACATATGATAAATGTGTGTATTTTAAAATTTTGACATTCATTTTTGTATAAATTTTTACTATTTATATTAAAAAATACTTATAAATCAATAGAATATAGTTATTACCAATAATTTTTGTGATAAAAATAACAAGTTATATACAATATGTTCTTTTCTACGTACAATCTACGCAATATGTTCTTTTCTACTTACCTTAGCATTTCCTTCTTCATCTAACAAAATATTTTCTAACTTCAAGTCCCGATGACAGATTTGATTCTGAAAAAAAAAATGTTTGTTAATACTTTTTAAAAAACAAGGAAATTCACAAATTTCTATAGAACGCTAAGAACTTGCTTTTTACTAGATGCTTGCATCTAGTAGCATTTATATAACACGCTTTTCAGAAATCTTAGAACATTTGAAAGAGACCCAATTTATTGTAAATTTATATTGCTGTGGCTCTATCCAGTAAAACCTGCTAAAGCGGAATTGCAAAGTGCTGGGAAAATATCCGTTTTAGACGCTTTCGTCTCAGCAGATAGACCGTCCGTTATAATTTTTAAATGTTTTGTTTAAACCGGAACCACGAACCTTTCTGTTAACCCGTTGAAGGGCGGTAGTATATTATTTATACCACTTAACTTTAACTCCTAACTGTCAAATTGCATCAATCTATACTAATAAAAGAAAGTTTCGTTCTCTCTCTCTCTCTCTCTGTGTGTGTGTGTGCTATGGCTAGCGAAATCTAGCGCATCTAGAAATCTGAAAATTTAGGTGAGGGTAGTCCAAGATCTGCCCTGATGCACCTGAAACTCAGCATTTTAATATTTTAATAATTACCCAAGATATTAATTAATACTCGTTAACCATCTCTTCCAAAATGCCATCTTTTTCTGAAAATGGTGTAAAAGAAATATGAAAACCGCAAAATGAGGCCTGTGTTGTGGGGCTGAAAAAAGGTTTTAAGTTTACGCGAAAAACGCCGTGCTATCATAATCACTTTTAACTACTCCTTTTCGGAAAAACATCGAAAAAAAATGGCTCTATTCACACAAAATTCGGGATACAGGGGTAACAAAAAGCGATTTAAAAAAATCAAATTTCGAAAAAAATCGACCCATTTTAACCGATATCAATTAAAATTTTTTTAATTTTAATCATTTTTTATCTCATGAAAGACGCAGGTGTTGGAAACAGACCAGTGAAAAAAATGAAGCAAAACCGCGTTTCTTTATACTGGAAGAATTCCGGCCTTATTATTATTATTTTTTTAATATTGCACTTATCGATTTGAAAATTATGCGTCCATGTGCATCTCTTTACGAGGAATCTAAATATGTAATTTTCGTAATTCTCCTGTCATTAGAACGGAAATAGTAATTATTATTTTTTATTTAATTGGATCCCATAAAATAAATTATTTGTGAACAGGCTATTTCTCAAACAGATAGGACCAGACATTTTGTCTCTCCAACTATTGTCAGATGGAAAGCGTAAACCCCAGATTTTTAATGTACTCAGCGCTTTAAAGCTTTATTAATTTTTTTTTATAAATATTCCATTTATTGATTTGAAAATTAATCATCTATGCCTATTTTTTTACGGAGAACCCAGAAATAAAATTTTTATAAAGATCGCGAAATTAGAACCGAAATTACGAATTAATTTTGCGTTAATGAAAATAAATTTTTACCGAAGTCAAAAGCACAGCTGTCAACCAATGAAGAAGCAAGTACAGGGCTGCCACAAACACGAGTGCCAGATTTAAATTCATCAATTTTAACTCAGCGATTTAAAGTACATACGTGTTTTAAAATGTTCATAAGATACGGATTTCAAAATTGGAATATAGGCGCAATTTGATACGTACATTGTGATTTTCTAAAAGTCAAAAAATTCTGCCAACAAAGCATGAAAAAGAAAATGTTGCAAAAAATTTTTAATCGTAAGAGTCTTAAAATTTTCTTAAAACTTTTCATAAAGATTAAAATTGTCTAATTTCATCATAAAACTCGCACTTTTTCCTTTATTTAAATTATTTTTCTTCATAAAACCATTTAATAATATGAGAAATAGGTCTCCTTACTCAAATTAAATAATAGTTCAAAGGATACACAGTCCACTTTGTAGTAACGAAGTGTAACTAGATAAGACTCGAATACCCCTTAACCCTTTTAGGGGCAAAGTAATTATATTCGTAAAATACTGAAATCATCTACTGACACCAGAATTTATAAACGAATTTATTTACAAATAAGCAAAAGTATTTACTCACGTATTTAAGAAAAAGAAAATTTTCATTCCAAAATTCGGATGCCAGTGTATAATTTAAGCATTAAAATTAAGTGATGCAGAAATGCATCACCGCTCTTCAAGGGGTTAAGAGCCTACACTAGTCACGCGAACAAACGCGCAAGCTAATGTTAAGTCTATGGGAAGGTTATTTTCAAATTTCTCGCTTGCATTTTAATATTTTTAAATGATTTTTTTATGCATAGGATAGCTGAGGACAATCTCTAACGTTGCTAGTTTTTACTTTCTCGATTTTGGTTACAGTTTTTTTTTTAAATTAGGAGAGTTTTAATTTCAGAACCGGTTCCGAAAGTGAAAGTATATATATATTAAATCTGAAACCAAAATCAAAAAAATTTAAAACTAGCAACGTTAGAGATTGTCCTCAGCTATCCTTTGCAAAAAACATTTAAAAATATTAAAATGCGAAAGAGAAATTTGAAAATAACCTTCCCATAGACTTAACATTAGCTTGAGAGTGTTTTCGCGTGACTAGTGTAGGTTCTTAAACTTGAGGGAAATTTTCAAGAATGCTTGTAGCAATGATAAATACAAATTTTATTAAATATTAATATAATTATTAAATCTTTAAAGCCATAAATACTGTAGAACAGAAAGAAGAAAAAACAAAACAAAATATACTGCGGTGCCTAAGAATGAGAATTTCTATGTTAGCATTTTTAAAGGATGATACATTTCAACTGCTATAAAGATACGTTGTGTCAAATATCACTTCTATAGTTGTTGCCCTAATAATAAAATTAAATATTTCTAATAAAAAATTAAATGAGTGTAAATATCTACATCATTTACATTAAATCTGAAAAGTTACAAACGTTCTAAGCATGATATTTTATCAACCAAAATTTTAAAACTTAGTGAAGGCACTTATGGGCAGCTGATTAGCAGTGGGATAAAAGCCCTCCCCCCTCCCCCAAATTCTTGCTTGAAGAAACACAACATATTCTGCAGGAAACGGATTTCTAATAACAGAAAATTTGTCACAGCGCAACATTGTTTGGAACAGCACTGAAGAATTCTTTTTAATCTAGAACTTTTTTACACAATGAAACATAAATGCACCCAGAAAAAGGAATTGATTAAAACAACAAAACATGTTTTGTTGAGTACATTTTGGTTGTTTTAGCAAAACTTTTAGTTGAAGTAAAAAAATTGGTTTTGTTGCTTGGACAAAAAAATATTGTTAACACTCTTACAAAATTTTAACAAAATTTCCTCAATTTTACTTGAATTAACAAAATCTGTTTTTTTTTTTTTAAATTTTTCAATAATTTTGTAATTCCAGCAAAAATTTTCTGTTTTCGTAAAATTTAAATTGTTGTGTAGTAGCCATAACTCTCTCACGTAACTCGATTTATTTCACTTATACAGCTATATAATTAAAGGATTAACATAATTTTTGGATAATTAAAACTTTTTTTTACTGGGACGGACCAAGGTAGTTTTAAAAATCCATCTGTCCCATTTATTACTTTCTTCTATCTTTACAAGAAGAAAGTATTCGAATCATGAAAATTTTCGACTTCCAGTTTCCGACGGATTTTAGAAGGTCCTGAACACGATTTGACTATTTTTAGAAAATGACTGTCAATGACTCTATCTCTCTGTATTTGACAAAAATTTTGTGGGCGCTCTATCTCAAGAACTAATGCACGAAATTTAATAAAACTTTATATTTAGTTACTTCCTGATATAAATTGTTGCTGATTAGTTTTTGGTGTAAATCGCGCAACAGGTAGCGCTGCTATGTTGCATTTTTCGCGATTTTTGCAATAGCTCTACCTCATTTTCAGCAGTGAATTACGCCTGTAATCTTTGAATAATAACCAGTGAATTTTTATCCTGCTTTTTGCAGGCGTAATTCACTGCTTAAAATGAATTAAAAATTAACTATGTGTTGCCGTACGCTGGGCTTGGAATTGTCGTCTCATGTTTGCCGCAGAATTTGCGTGCTCTTGATGACATTTCCATCTTGTGCTGCGGTTGCAGCTGTTCCGACATATATAAGAGGCCCCACCAGTGGCTGAGAGGTTCTGTTCTCGAAGCTGGTAGATGAGAGGTGCTGGGTTCAATCCCAATCGTGCCCGTCGGCCTAATCGTTCGGAGTGTTTTCGCGGTTTTCTTCGAGCCGTGGATTTATCCATGTGTAAATACGGGTTAGGTTCCCTTAGAAAGACCCCCACGAAGGGTACTCCCCCCGGGCCTATATCCCAAGTGTAGATAATTGGCCGTCAATAATCAACCCAACCCAACCCGACATACGAGTGAGAAATGTCGAGCTCAGATATCGTTCCTTGTAGCTCAGTGGTCCTTCAGAGCGCTATTCTAAGAACCCAGGATCGACTCCCGGCTTGGGCAATTTTCACTCTCTGGGTTTGCGCTTGAAAAAAAGCAGGATAAAAATTCCCTTGTTATTATTCAAGGCTTACAGGCTTAATTCACTGCTGAAAATGAATTAAAAAATAGTTAAAATTGCTTATTTAGATTGGTTCATTTAACAAAAGTTTTTGTAGTATAAACAAAACAAGTTCGTAATATAACATATTTTATTATTTAAACAAACAAAATATATTTTGTTGAAAACAGAAAATAGATTGTTAAAATAAGACATAGTATATATCTATGTAACAAAAATAATTTTGTTAATTCAAGTAAAAATGAACCATTTTACTTGAACCATTTTACTTACATTTTTTTGGAATTGCAAAAAAAATCAACAATATTTTTTTGTTGATTCAAACAAAATTTCCATTGACCCATATTTAAACGAAAAGTTTTGTTGGGTCAACCAATTTTTTGTTGATTCAACAAAAGTTTTTTCTGGGTGTAATATTCATTTTCACAATGCCTCAAATGTATATTAGTTTTACTAGGTTTTCTTAAAAACTAACTCTGCGTGTATATGTTGTGTTGGATTAAGCAATATCAATGTTATTTAGTCATTTATCGCAATTAAGCAGCTATTATACGAATAGAGTGACTGTTACTGAAAACCTCCCTTCGCACCCGATTTTATCTTTCTTTCTTTTAAGGTATTTTGGTGATATTCAGGCTTTAACAGGCTTCGTACGCTTTAGGGGATTTTAGGGGCTCGAGTACCCGAAATTTCGTAAAATAATGGTCGCCATATTTAAACGCAAAATTGTTTTCATTAAATAAGACAAATATTTTTTTACCAAAATTCTGGTATTCTTTCCTTGAGGCGTACGAACTCTGTTTAATATCTCAATTTTTAGAATATAGCAACAGGGTTGGGTTGGGTTGATTATTGACGGCCAATTATCTACACTTGGGATATAGGCCCGGGGGGAGTGCCCTACGTGGGGGTCTTTCTAAGGGAACCTAACCCGTATTTACGCATGGATAAATCCACGGCTCGAAGAAAACCACGAAAACTCCGAACGATTAGGCCGACGGGCGCGATTGGGATCGAACCCAGCACCTCCCGTCTTCCAGCTTCGAGAGCAGAACCTCTCAGCCACTGGTGGGGCAATATAGCAACAGGATCTCATGATACAAAATGACATTTACGTGAGTTTGTGGCATAGGATCACCTATAGCGTAATTTAATGCATACAAAATCCACATTTTCATTAAAATTGTATGATAAAAAGTTTTATCACATCCATTTCTGTTTTAATTTATTCACTGCAATATTTTTTGAAAAGTAAGAAAAAAGTATGAAAAAATATGCAAATATGTTAAATATAATATTTAAAAGAAACGGAGGTAGAAAGGAGCGAGGTTAAGTGACCGCCCAGCGCATTAAAAGATAAAGGGATGGAAATATAAAAAATACGTAGTTAATACTAACTAGTTTTTATAGAAGCAACTATTCACAGGGACGCTAAAAATATCCGCCAATACGTCATGACTACTGAAGCAGATTGTGCAGAAACAAGTTAAAATAAGTTCAATATGTTATACCCTTCTTTTAACCTTCACATAAGATTTTAAAATAAGGATTTCATTCTGTTTTTAAAAAATGTACGATTTATGCATGTAATGAAATTAACCTGTTAAAAACTTAATTTAACATAATCGGTTTGAGAACCATTTTAATAAAATAATGAATTGATATAATATTTACTATAATTTCACTAAAATTTCAGTCGCGATGTGTAAACTTGTTTTTGTACGTAGTTTGTCGTAGCTTTTGTAACCATATATTCAAAACAAATGTAATACCGGCACCGCAGCAACTCTATTTGGCCCCAAGTGCAAAATACATAGTTTTTCTACCGTTAGTCGGTGCTTTAGAAGTGCTAAGTGTCGGCACCTA
The DNA here is from genome assembly GCA_963931845.1 of Maratus michaelseni. Classification (NCBI taxonomy): domain Eukaryota; kingdom Metazoa; phylum Arthropoda; class Arachnida; order Araneae; family Salticidae; genus Maratus; species Maratus michaelseni. The sequence goes on along the minus strand of OZ007586.1, from coordinate 361,518,241 downwards.
TGAAGCCTGTCAGTGCTTATCCTAACTGATGGCGCAGATTTGCTTTACATGCCGTTCAGTTTACATATACAAGTTGAATTTTCTTTCAGTTTTCTTTAAAGGAAAAAATAAAAAATTAACGTAATTGGTTTGTGAATTTTTTTGCTTAAATAATAAAGTAATATTAATTTAACAAACAACATTTGCTATAGTTTCTCCAAAATTTTCAGTAGTAATATATTATCCGGTCGATAGGCGTAGCTTTTGTAACCATATTTTAAAAGAAATTTATACCTTTACCTGACAAGTTGGGTTTTTGATGAATTTTTTTATAAAGGAAAGAAAAAAATAACGTAAACTTATTAAAACATTATCCAAAATTTACTATAGTTTCATGAAAAAATTCAGCAGCGAGTCGAGCGCCGTAGCTTTTGTAAATATAAAGGGTGTCCTAAAATGCCTGAATGCTGTTAAAATTCAAGTACAAATAAACAGTGACAACTATTGAAGTTATTCTTGCAAAATATAATATGTAAAGTCTGAAAATTCTTTACTACGATTCCTTGTTCCAATTTCAAATATCATCGATAGATGGCACTGAGCTGTCTCAAACTGTTATAACTTACAACGTTCAAGCTGACGTATAAAAATGGACCAAAGTTGACTCAGCTTTTAAACTTCATTATCTTTAGCTGCTGAAATGCCAAAAGTGATTTGCGAAAGTGAAATTTTGAAATTGCAAGCTTATTTCGAGCATTAATAGAGTTTGAGACAGTACAGTGCCATATATTGCTGATATGTGGTACTTAATTAAAGAAGCTTAGTAAAGAAATTTCTAACCTCACATTACTCTTCTACGAGAGTAACTTAAATACATGTCCCCATTTAATTGCTATTGAATTTTAAAAACGTTTAGTTCATTTTAAGATACCCTGTATATTAAAAGAAACTTATGTTACACCGTATTTAACTATAAAGTTTTTCTCTTTTTCTTTTATTTTCCTTAAAAAAATAGTAACGTAAGATAATTTAACGCAATAAATTTTGAACCATTTTATTTAAATAATTAATCATTATTGATTTAACATCCACCATTTACTGTAATTACCCAAGAATTTTCAGTAGTCTTGTCAATAAGCATATAGCTTTTCTAAATATGTATTAAATGAAATTTATATCTTTACCTGTCGAATTTTATTGAGTTTTTGCAAAAGAAAGAAAAACCATAACTAAATAATTAAAGTAATAAGTTTTGGAATAATTTTGTTTAAATAATTATTATTGAAGTAACACCCAACATATAATGTCACTAAAATTTTCAGTAGTCTTTTCAAAAAGCTTTTCTAAATATATATCAAATTAAAATATTATATATTTTGTCGAGTTTTGACTGAGTTTTTGCAAAAGAAAGAAAACAACATAAAGTAAGAAAATTAAGTCATGGTTTTTTGAATAATTTTGTTTAAATAATCATTATTGAAGTAACACCCAAATTAATATAATGTCACTAAAATTTTCAATAGTCTTTTCAAAAAGCATAGCTTTTCTAAATATATATCAAATGAAATTATTATATCTTTTGTCGAGTTTTGACTGAGTTTTTGCAAAAGAAAGAAAAAACATAACGTAAGAAAATTAAGTCATAGGTTTTTGAATAATTTTGTTTAAATAATTATTATTGAAGTAACACCCAACATTTACAACAATTTCACCAAAATTTTTCAGTACCGATATAATCTTTGTTGATAGGTGTATCTTCTGTAAACTCATACTGAAAGAAAATTATGTCTTTAACTGTCAAGTTGAACTTTTGATTGAACTTGGTGCGCCCACTCTTTAGAATTTCAAAGGAGTATGGAACCACTATTTGAGACTAGAAATTTTTCATTTAATTTTCAAATCACAGAATTTGTAATCGCTTTACTTAATCTCAGAATTTGTAATATTTTTCTGCGATTAAAAAAGGTAAAAAATTCTATTACAAAACTGTGGTAGAAATGAAAACACTTTGACTTTAAATAAAGAAATAAAAAATCCGAAGCGCAACCTAAGGCTTTTTTAGAAAGATTGCTCAAATAATGATCGTCTGAAACTGTCAGCTATATGTAAGATTAACGTCTGTTGATCCGAGACGTCAAGACATTTCTTGGATGTCAAGTACATATTTTTTGAATCAATGGCACTTTTGCTAGCACTGCAATTCTTTCACCATTTCGTTGTGAGCAGCACCTTTTGCCAAAAAATTCTCGAGCAATTAGAGACTTACGGTGCATTAAGACTTCTTGGTACCTCAGCTAAGTGTTCAACATTTCTAAGAGAATTTGAGATGTGAGCATGTGCCAGTCGAGTCACGAATTCTCGTTTTGGAGACTTGGAATAAAATTGGCTTCTTCCAAGGTCGTTGGAAGAAAGTATGAATGAGTTTGTGTTATCAATGAATAGTAAGTGCACCTTTCAGATAAAAAAGTCGGAACAAAAAACAATTCGTTTAATAAAGTCTCGGGCAACCTAATGCAATATAATTTCGATTAAACACTTTTTATCGCAATAAATCCAGTTTGAGAAATAATTTTTTTTAAGTACGAGAAATGTCATTAACGTACGGTCCTTGCTTTTGTACATCTAAAGTATTTTTTTAAGTACATTACTTGTCTCAATCGATTTGTAGTTTAAAATTTTACGAAATCTTTATTCGTATAGAATTTAGGATAGGGTCCCAAAATGGGAGATTTGGTGCTTAATGGGGGTAACGCTTTTTTCTTCCGCGTATGAACATCCCAGCCGTATGTTGCGCTAAATTCAAGCAAGTAAGTAGTTAAAACGTCCTGAAACGAATATTCTATATTATTTATGGAATTAAATATGCATTTAAAAAATATATATCATTGTAATTTTATTTAAATATTCAGCAAAGAGAAACTGGAAATATTTTAACAAATTTACTTAACAAATTAAATTTATTCACCTGTTTTAATCCCTATTTTTATTGAGTCTATTTTACAATATTTTATGAAAAATATTAGTGTAGTTTTTATGTATTAATACTGTACTTTTTCGCAACATATACGAGTGTTCTATTAGGAGATTTTGCATTTTGAATTTTTTTCCAGATTGTGAAATAAAATAGTTCACTCCATCAAAGCGAATATCTGTATTCATTGGTGGTCCTGGTTTGAAACAAATTGCCTTTTTCGATTCAGGTTTTTCTGTTTTCATCAATACAATAACAATATGACGCAGAAATTCTTACTGGAACATTTCTCTTTTCATTTCTAATGTATTTAGCATGCTGCTACATCAGCCATGTTTAATGTATCGGTAAGAAAGGTCTGTAAGAGCTCCAAAAACTTTCTAGGAGGTCCTTCCCCCCCCCTCCCTTGTTTCTAATGTATCAATCAGCTATAGCACTCTGGGGCAGATCAATATTCTTTAAATTCTCCCTTTTCTTTTTACAAAACTTTACCAAACTTTGCTCAACTAAAAAACTTCATTTCTTTTAAAAAAGATATTTATTTCAATCAATTGTCCTTCAAAGAATTTTTTTCCTTTTTAGTACATTATAATAAAACTTGTCTCTAAATTTTTTTTTTCTTATAACTTATTAAATAAACAAAATCTCAGTTCAATTTAATGAGTTAAAAAAATCTTTACTTTACGGATTATTATTATCAAAGATACGTAATTTTTACATTTACGAAATAGAAAAAATAATGCGAACTTTGCTATTAAATGTAAAATATCGTTTATGAAATTTTGCGAACTAAAATTGAAGAAAAGTAGTTTTTGGGACAATTAATGAATAAGTTGCAATTTTCAGTGGTTTTATACTGCACAAAATGTGCCAAATGTAAAACGAATGTAATAGTTGGGCTGATGAAAGTTTTCCACAAGATAGCGTCAAGATATAAACAAATTTCTTGAAAATACGGTGAAAAAGTTTTTAATAACTAATTTTTTGCTTCTATAATTATATTACCCAGCTGTACACGATTGTTTAACAGTGTCTGTACACGGTTCATGTAATTTTGTGAACAAAATCTCCTTTTTCGTTTTTAACACTTTCCAACCTAGTTGAAAAGTGTTTATGACTTCGGTTTGTCTGGCCGTATGGCCGTCTGGCCGTCTGGCCGTCTGCCGTCTGCCGTCTGTCCGTCTGTCCGTGCTCTAACTCCCGTAAATATGCTCGGTTTGCTCTGCAATTTTTATATGTTATAATCGTTATTTATAGCATGTTCCCTATTTCAACGGAAGTGTGTAGCACTTATAGTTTTTTACAGGGACACTCAAAAGAATTCCATTATATTGCGGTCTATGGGGAAAAATCATTTGCGGTTTATTTAAATAATGTTTCACTATTTTAAACGCATTAAAATTTATATATATCACTAAGGTGTATTAGAAGAAGCTTAATATGGAATAGGGTGTGCATAGCACTTATAGTTACTTTACAGGGACAGTCAAAAGAATTCCGTTACATTACGTCTATGGAGAAAAATCGTCTGCGGTTTATTTAAATAATATTTCCCTATTTTAAACGCATTGAAATTTATATAAGGTACAATACAAGAGGCAGAATATTGTGTGTATAGCAGTCATCGTTCATTTACAGGGACACACAAAAGAATTCTCTACTGTATGTTAACAATAATTCCTGGAAGTGCGTTTTAAGTTAATGAACGCGATTTTAATTTTAACTCGCTTTTTGTCTATTACATGGTGTGTATAAATTCTGTAGATCCTATACAGGGAAGCACAAAAGTTCGCGAACACATTTCCGTATTATTTAACTCCAGACGGAAAATTTTAAACTGTGCTACGCGTTTCCTAACTGAACTAAAATTTAGCATCCTATGTAGTATATATACAAATCTATAGATCCTATACAGGGCTGAGTAAAAGTATTCGGATTTCTTAAATGTTATCTTTTAGCTTATTAAAAGGTATGATTTGTAAAATTATTTTGGAAGCGTTGGAAAGTGTTACATAATCTATGCTTGACGCATGATTTTTCGTTCTTGCTTATTTTTGCGAAATGTACACAATCTTGGTTATTAGAAAAGATACAATACAAAAAACACTAGATACTACCCGTCAAGATTTGACGGTAAATAACTTGAAAGTTCCTTTAGACATATGCTTTTATTTTTAATTAGCTGCTTTTAAATTAATTAAGTATTGAAAATTTTATAAATTGTTATATTGTGTAAGTGATTCCTATAGATATAAGATGACATATTGTGTTGTCAGTCCAGCCTACTCAACTAATGAAGTGATATAATTTTAAGCTTGTAATTTACATTCTGTTATACTTGAATTAATTTAGCAAGAATTTAAGTAAAAATATTAATTGAATGATTTATTTTTACTTACTACAGATTCAAAAATTGACAAAAAAATATCAATATTTAGTATTTTCTAATTTTTTTTAATTACGCGACCTTTAAATTTTTTCATTAATTTTATTTCTATCAGCTTGAGTCTAAAACCCAGTTAAACCATGGATATCAAGGTGATTTCTTTTATAATTCTTATATGAATATTTTTGCTTCTTTCTTTTTTCGCTTATTTTCTTTTCTTTTTTTTTTTTAAGGAGAATAATCATATATTTTCTTAGTTATACAAAAATACCTTATTGATAATGGTCATACAAAATATAGATAAAAGTTTAGATCACTTTATTTAATCGATAACTACATGCAAAATCTTTTAATTTAAATATTTATAATATAAAATAAGTAATTAAAAATTATTGAAATTATTGTCAGTTGTTAAATTTTATTTACCACAGTCCCAATATTTTGAAAAAATAACAATATTTAGTATTTCTGATTTTTTTTTTTTAACTACACGACCTTTAACATTTTTCATTAAATTAATTTTTATCAGTCTGATTCTAAAACCTGAATTTAGAATTTGCTGTTTTCAGCTAACGATTTGTAATACACGTTTTTTAATTACTTGAATTTATATTTTCCATTTTCATACATTGTTTAACTGTTAAATCATGGATATCAGGATAATTTAGAGTTCCTGTATGAATATTTTTCCTTCTTTTTGCTTTCTCTCTCTTTATTTTTCCTTTTTTACGAAAAATAATCACATACTTATCTTATTACATATATGACAGCTTGGTAATGGTCATACCAAATATAATAAAAATTGTAGTCCTGTTCAACTTATTTAATCAATAATTACATGCACGATCTTTAAATACTTTTAATATGAATTTAGTAATTAAAACAAAACATTCTTTGGTGTTCAATTTTAATTAAAAAGCATTCGAATTTAAAAAAAATTATATAACTTTTTCTCCCGAATTAAACATGGCATTATTAAAATGAATTATTGAAAATAAAATAAGTAAAATCCTTCTGCCTAAAGCGGGTATCGAACCGACACGATGATAGGAACGGAGAAGCAGCGCGCCTTGTACCACTCGGCCACCCTTTTTTCGTGCGAGTGTACTCTAAAACTGATTAGGTTTTAGATTTATGTTTACGCATGCGCAAATGGGTCATTTTCGTGTAAAAAGTGGATTTGAAGGAAATCCCTTTTCGTTTTAATATATAAGATTAGTAAAACATTTATGTTAATCTATGAAAACTAAAGGATTTTTCTCCGAGGTACACTTAATTATTAAGGGTAATATTACTTAACTGGGATCACACTTTTGGACAGAAATTTAAATTATATATATAAAACACAAAACACTTTATTTCTTTATTTAAAATAATCCAGGCATTATTAATAAATAATAAATTATTATATAAAAGATAATTTCTATTAACGCATTAAATGTATAATATTTTAACTTATTTTATATAAAAAGAAAAATCGTATAATTCATTAAAATTTAATTGAAAATGTAGTATATTTTAAAATAAACTTGGCTAAAAAATAAACTTTTTGAGGGGAAAAAACGATTATTAGGTGCGTTCGTAATTATACAAATACATAGCATCTACAGTCGTTGTCTGGTCTGTCCGTCTGTCCGCATATAACAGCGCAAAAAATTCCCAAGCGAATGGTTTGAAATTTAATATATATAATCGTTGCATAATTTTGTCAAGTTATTTCAAATTTTATGAAAATTGAATCTAAACTTAAAAAGAAATTAATAAAAGTTTTCTTCATTCTATTAAATCCTATCGTACGTAATTAATTCAATGATATCCCATGGTAGGTAATGATTGTAAGTTGCCGTGGTGATTCGCCATATTTCAGATGAGTCATATTATTTCCGTATAGCTGAATTTAAAAACCGAATTTGTATACTAAAATTGTTTAATTACAGCATTTTTTTAATCTACGACAGTTTTTTGGATTGATGTTTCCGAAGAAATAGATATTAAATGGAAAAAGAGTCTAAATATGAATTTCAAGTTCTGAAATTTTCGCAGCTAGGCTTAAGTTTCCCATTGGAATTTTCAGTAAATGTCAACAAAGAAAAAATGTTGCCAACTTAAAATGTACTTATTTTATTACAGAAATTAATCATATCATAATAACAGACGATATAATTCATTTTTTCAGTGAAATAATAACGATGATTTTTTTACATTGTTTGGTGTTAGATATTTGCGCATAGTATAATTTTTATGTGAATTGCAATTAATTGTTTGTAAAAGTGTATTGAAACTTAATTTCATAAAATAAAATTAATATCTATAATATGAAAATCAGCACATAAAATAAATTTTGTATTCATGCATTTTTACATAAAAGTGCAACAGTTATTGCACCAAGATCTGAATATTTATAAAACTAATTATAGCACGAACGCACCTCATTTGTCACATTTGACGTACAATTTCCAACTTGTTAAATAATTGAATCAGTGATTTCAAAAACTACATAAATTTAAGATTTAATATTTTTCAGGAATCAATAAGAACTGTGCTGCACAAAAATGCTAGACATTTCAAGAACTTTTATGTGCTCACTATGTTTCTTAAACCAATAAATATATTTGTCGGTTATTAGAGTTATTATTAGAGTCGGTTTATTAGTCGGTTATTTTATAAGAACTTAAAAAAAAACTTTGGTTTTATGTTGTTTTTACACTCAATGGGATGTAGTACCGTAGAAATGATACAAAAAAAAGATATTTATCATATTTTTATTCATTATTTGGCAAAATAGGCATAAACCGTTTACGTCTGCATCTTAACACGTATACTCACGCAACTGCACGCAGCAAAACTTCCCGTGCGGTGTATTTTGAACACCATACATTTCTAAATTTCTAGGAAAATAAATAATTGCTTTATAAAATTAATTTTAAGTCAAGTATAGTTACCATATAGTACAATATGAAACAAGAAAGAAAAATCATGTGTCAAGCATGGATTATGAAACATTTTCCAACACTTCCAGAGTACTGGAATGGAACTTCACCGTTTAAAAAGGTGAAACCAGATTTCAGAAATTACTGTCGCTATTAGCCAGGCAGATACAAGAATTATTTTGTACATCCCTGTATATGATTTATAGATCTGTATATGTACTACGTAGTGTGCTAAAATTTATTTTAGTTTCAAAACGCATAACACAGTTAAAAATTCACCTTGAGCAATTTCCACCAATAGATAGAAATGCACTCGAATAATTTTGTACAGCCCTGTATATTATTTACAAATGTTTATACACTCCTCATATTAAACTAAAATTTAATTCAGGAAAAAACGCACAACACAACTGAAAGCGTACTTTCAGAAATTACCATCCATAGACGGTAATGTATCCGGTTCTGTACGTAGCCCTGTATACGAATGTATTTAAATTCTACAAAAATCTTTTAGTATACTAATTATAGTTCAGCTGATGCATAACTCAACTAAAAAACACCCTTAAGCAGATGACGCTCATACACAGTAATGCTTACGAATTACTTGGTGTAGCTCTGCACATGATCTATAGGATACACACCACGTGATATTCAAAAATTTAGTTATACATAAAAAAGCGTATCACATCTGAAAACGCACCTTCATCTTTTATCGCTGATAGACAGTACTGTAACCGACATTTTTTGTGTGTCCCTGTATATGAACGATAACTGTTATGCACATCAGATTCTATAAGATTCTACAGATTCATTACTATATATCAATTGGATGATAATGCAAGTATATTTACGAGAGTTAAAGTACGGACAGAAGGCAGACAGACAAACCGAAGTCATAAACAACTATGTTGGAAAGTCTTAAAAATAATATATTATAGGCATATAATGACAATGTTTTCGAACAATTGCCAATTGCTCAATGCATATTTAAATTTTTAACATCCAATGGTGTACAAACATCATTTGGCGCGATTAATTAAGGGTTAAGGATTGACATTAAGTGCATAGGTGACAACTATTACGTATTTTGAATACCACTGTTTCCGTATAGTAATATTCACCTTATTAAATTACAGAATTATGCTAATGGATAATGCGAACATTTCTATTTGAAAATAGAGGAACTGAAAATCGGCAATCCTTTGGAACCTTATTCATTAAGTCGCACAGTCATATTCACCATCGTTTTCGATCACATTTTCTTCTTGTTCTGTTGTTGGCCATTGGAAAATAATTTGGTATTGTCATTGACTAATGATGTTTTTGCAATAAACTACACTTTTGGCAACGGATAAATAATCCTCTGTAATTTTGTCTACACACGTCGGCCTTCTTTCAAGGATATATTTGTAACAAAAAAAAGAAAAAAAAACGCATTTCGAAAAAATGTGCACTTATGTTTATGAAATCACGAATCAATATAGCTCCTTTTGCTGAAAAAAAATTGATTGCTTTATATTTTAGGTTTGACAAGTTTTTTTTTCTTAGTGTTCAAATTTAACTTAACTCACTTATTTAGTAAGTGAAATTGAACATTTGCAACTGTTTGTGAAAAGATCTTCCATTACAGCCTTTAGTAATTTTGACAGGAGAAGGGGGTTTGTTCGTAGTCACATTTCATCAGAACAACAGCTTTTCTGCGTTTTTCTTCGTGAAAGTTCACAAATCTCGAAATCATTGGGATAACCAGCCAATCGGAAATGCATTGCTTTGAAAAATTAGCCCTTCTGGATGTAATTCATTATTAATGCTTTGCTAGTTACAATTTTCTTTTAATAATATGTATAGAATTCCACAATTTTGTTTATTACGTGTACCATAAATAAACATGAACAACAGAAAAAAAATAAAGGTCCAATGACTATTTTTGATGTATTTATCTCATATTTATCATTATGATACATGTAAATGATAATTATTTTTGTAATTCTTTAGCATAATTTCTTTTAAATTTTACAGGCCAATGTTGTCAGTTGGGAATATTCAGTTGAAAATTATTTAATAACAAACCCAATTCAGATTCATTTCTCAAAATGACATTTATATCCTAAAAATAGATATTTTTTTATATTGAATCCGGGTGATTTTCAAAAAGCAGGGATATTTTGTGTCCGGAGAAAATATAATTTGTTATCACCTATTATATATATATATATATATTGCATTTTTTTATATCCAGCAACATATAGTTTTAAATAATGCAAAAATGTAAACTACCTAAAATTTTTTATGGTCAGAATGTTGCAAAGTGAAATAAGAATCAATTCTTATATAAACTACATATACAAATTATATACGTGTATATTTATATATGAAAATATTAGCTCATTTTCGGATTATGACAATCATATATGTCTTCTTTTTTGTTTTGTTTCTGTCCATGTTGGTGTTGAAATTCTTATATATATATATACAGTAAGCCCACTAAAGTTTCTTGCCACCCTCTTAACTTCGGAATGGCTGTTGCTATATTCATAAAAGTGGTGTCTAGGTATAGTAAAGTAGCCTTGCGCTACTGAATAAAATCGCTTAAGGCGCCACCTGGTAGAAAACTGCGAAGTTAGCATTTCTATCTCGAAAACGAAAAGAGATAGAGAAAAAAAGTGATTTACAAAGTTGTAGAGCATCATCGATATAGTACGAAATGACACTTTGTGGACATTAATGCGAAGAATAGAACTGTTAAAATGCGCATTTGATTTTTCGTGATTTCCTACACTGTGACGTCACGAAACTCTAACGAAAGGAGAAATGATTATCTTTCGGACAAAACACAACACTGCAATGTTGCAGAGTGGTATCGCTTGTGATTCCCGCTCAAAACGCCGCATTACGGACGCTTGTGCCAACGTGTCACCTTCTATGTTCCAATGTGTCGAACGTGAAATTCAAACAAGGATCCAAATGTGCATTGCAGCTGACAGTTCGAAGTTTTAACATCTCAAATGAAGGTATATTGTTTCAACTAGTTGTTTTTTCTTTCTAAGATCGTTTTGTCACGTCACAGTGTAGGAAATCACGAAAAAACAAATGCGCGTTTTAACCGTTCTGTTCTTCGCATGAATATCCACAAGGGGTATTTTCGTACTAAATCGATGATGCTCTAGAACTTTGTAAATTACTTTTTGTCCCTATCTCTTTCCGTTTTCGTGATAGAAATGCTAACTCCGCAGTCGTTCTCCAGGTGGCGCCGTAGGCGATTTTATTCAGTAGCGCATGACAACTTCACTCTGCCTAGACACCACTTTTATGAATATAGCAGCAGCCGTTCGGAAGTTAAGAGGGTGGCAAGGGACTTTAGTGGGTATACTGTATATGTGTATGTAAACACTTATTTATATCAAACATATACTTTTATACGTAACTTACATTCAAATCTTATTGCCTAACAAGTTCTCTGCCGTAATTTTAGAAAAACAAGAACGAAAAATCATGCTTCAAGCATACATTATGTAACACTTTCCAACGCTTCTAAAATAATTTTACAAATCATACCGTTTAATAAGCTAAAAGATAACATCTAAGTAATCCGAATACTTTTATTCAGCCCTGTATAGGATCTATAGATTTGTATATATACTACATAGGATAATAAATTTTAGTTCAGTTAGGAAATGCGTAGTACAGTTTAAAATTCTCTGTCTGGAGTTAAATAATACGGAAATGTGTTCGCGAACGTTTGTGCTTCCTTGTATAGGATCTACAGAATTTTTACACACCACTTAATAGACAAAAAGCGAGTTAAAATTAAAATCGCTTTCAGTAACTTAAAACGCACTTCGAGGAATTATTGTTAACAGACAGTAGAGAATTCTTTTGTGTGTCCCTGTAAATGAACGATGACTGCTATACACACGATATTCTGTAGTAAGCCTCTTGTAATGCACCTCATATAAATTTCAATGCGTTTTAAATAGGGAAACATTATTTAAATAAACTGCAGACGATTTTTCTCCATAGACGTAATGTAACGGAATTCTTTTGACTGTCCCTGTACAGTAAGTATAAGTGCTATGCACACCCTATTCCATGTTAAGCTTCTTCTAATGCACCTTAGTGATATATATAAATTTCAATGCGTTCAAAATAGTGAAACATTATTTAAATAATCCGCAAATGATTTTCCCCCATAGACCGCAATGTAATGGAATTCTTTTGAGTGCCCCTGTAAAAAAACTATAAGTGCTACACACTTCCGTTGAAATAGGGAACATGCTATAAATAACGACTATAACATATAAAAATTGCAGAGCAATCCGAGCATATTTACGGGAGTTAGAGCACGGACAGACGGCAGACGGCCAGACGGCCAGACAAACCGAAGTCATAAACACTTTTCAACTAGGTTGGAAAGTGTTAAAAAAAGAAATTAGAAATATTGAAACGTTGAAAAGTTGCCTGTTCCAGTAAAATTTACTAGTACTTGAGGTTACCATAATACGCTAATGAGAATGTAGAAAAATAATAATTTAAATTATTTTGTTTCACAGTATTTTTTTTTTTTCAGATTTGTGAATGGAACTGATTTTTCTTACCTTATGGCAGTAATACACAGCAGAAGCTATTTGTCTAAATATTCTTCGAGCTTCCTCTTCTGGCAATGTCTGGTGACATCCCAGATAATCGTACAGTTCTCCACCGCTTGCATATTGCATTACTATGACGATTTTCTGCTTCGTTTCGAAAACTGTAAATAGAGAAATTAAAGAATGGAGAATATATGATATACAATTACACAATTTTAATTACAGACGAAACACAATATTTATTAATAATACATTAATACAAAAATGAATTAAAGAAGTGTTTTAGTCTTTTTAAAAAATCTTTAAAAGTATTTTAAAGTCTTTTTGCTTTTAGGGGGATAAGTGCATGGTTTTTCATCATGAGACGAATTACCCACGTGTATAAAGTTAATTTTACAGCAAGGTTAATAACTAACATAAGTCATGCGTTCATAGTGGATTTTATTGATATTTACAGAACGGTCTGAACGATAAAAACTATTCATTTCTTGCAATATTACGTAAAAAACAATACTGAGTCTAGATGAAATATTTAAAGTGAATTATCTTTTCTGATCCGTGAAATAACTGAACGATTTCACTCAATTTTTGTTAAACAAGACCGCATTCAAAATTTTTCATCAAAACAAAAGCTAAAGCAGAAGTGACTAACAGCTATCACTATTTAAACTTATTTTAATGAAAACAGTTATTTTGCAATTCAAATTAGAAATTTTCTATTTAATAATTAAATTGTAGAATTTGTAACATTTTTCTATGATTAAATAATGCGAAAATTTATTATTAAAATTTGAAAAAAATATTGAAAAAATATTATATTATTTAAATTTATATTAAAAATTGTGGTAGAACTGTCCGCATCCTGTGTGCGCTGAATTATGCGAAAACGGCCAGACTTTAATAAAAGTTTTTAATTATTATAATTACTTATTCTTTTAAAATTTTATAAAATTGTATAATAATCGGGTGCACACGAAATGACCTAAAATTATATATATATATATATATATATATATATATATAATCTCATATTGTTGAGTTGAGTGGTAGTCAATGCGCAGTGCATCAAATCTTGAAAAAATAAGCATATTAAAATTAACCCTCTCATGTAATGATAACCTCATATCAGATTTATCGTAAAATAACCCTCGAAGAACTATTCATGATTTTTTTACTCATTTATTGTATAAAAACTTCATATGAAGGCGAATACTAATTGTGAAGTACAGCAATATATTATAGAAACGGTGTCTTTTCGAATAAAAAGTTCGAAGATTCGTTTTCTAAAAAAGAAATTCTGTTCTGCACAAGAAAAGAGGTATTCAAAATCATTTCTGCTTCCGGATATAAACAAGAATGTAGGCATTTTTCTTTTTTTTTTTTTTTTTTTTTTTTTTTTTAAATAATTTTCTACTTTATGTCAATGTATCCCATGTGTGTTTAAATTATTTAAAAAAGCAATTTAATAATTACTATTAGTAACTTTGTAGTGCAAGTAAATCAAATTTGAGAATCGTTTTGTAATTTTCTAAAAAGTGTAATATTTTTAATAGTTCAATTATATTTGTTCTTAATAATACATTTTAAATTTATTTTAAGGGAAAAATGTTTATCGTTCATTAAAAAATAAGTCATGCACGAGGGGTTTAATAAAAATTGAACACTTTCGATTTCGTAAGAGGCAAATTTTAAAATTTTATACAAATGGATCCAATAATTTTTATGATAGCAGGCTTTAAAACTTTGACATTTGATAGGTACCCTTAAGGGTACTCAGTACTCCTTAAGGAGACTCGACATTTTTGTCATTTTGACAAAAATGTCGATTTTCAGAATTTTATCCTAAAAGGAACCTTAACATCTCCAGAACATTGTGCCCAAATTTCTTGACGATCTTATAAATAGTAAAGGCGATATGGTTAAATCATTTAGATGAAATTTAATATCTCAATTTTGTAAATGTAATGTTTAAACTCATCTTTCTCAGTTTGAATTTTTTCATATTCTCTATGTAACTGCCGAAACGTCAGTTGAGGCTCTCTGTGGAGACGCGAAAAGTTTTTGGTTTCTGTTTGTCTGTTTGTTTGTCTGTTCCGTGATAACTGCTTCAAAAATAGTCCGATTAGGTTGATTTTTGGTAGGTATGTTGGTGAGGTACCCGAAATTAACTGTACAGTTTTTTTTGGTTAAATTTGGTTCCTTCGTTCGAAAAACATAGAACATTTTCTTTTAAGTCATAATGCTTTTGAATGGGAAGTCAGGCGATTTTTAAATTTTAACAGTTATCGAATGGAAAATGATGCATTGGGATAATTGACATGTTAAATTATGGGATGCTAAATTTCCGGAATGGAGATCTTAAATTAATACGATCGCTTTAAAATTTGCCAATATTTTTTTAGAATTTCTAAATTAATTGTATAAATTATTGGGAAATTTTACGCATCAGTTGGAGAGTGATAAAAATAATTTTAATTTCCCATTTTTTACGAAAATGTCCAATCCTTTTTTTTTTCTGTCTTTTCATTAAATGAAAGAAGCAACGTATTTCAGTTTTTCAAAGAATATATAAAAAAAAATTCGAGCAAATCGCATTAGTTTGATGCAAAATTTTATTAACAAAATAACTGATTTTCGGGTGATTTTAATTTTATGCTATTTCTAATGAAATAAATGAGGATTTATATTAACTACTAAAGAAAGATTACCGAATCGGTTTTCCAAACGAAAATTATAAAAACGTTGAATGTGTAAATCGAATATAAGTATCATAAGATGAATTTACATTTGTATAAGTATATTTAGTACACGAAATTGTATCAATTTCAGCAACATATAATGATGTTTAGTGGTTGAAAAGTAAGTATTCATTTAAGGATAAGATACAACAATCTCCTGTACAAGGAGATGGTTAATCTAATGAAATTACAATAGTAAATGCTTTCAGACATACACTCGAATAATGAAACAGCACAATTAATGAAAATTGAGAACATATTCCTCTTCTGAAAAATTACGATAATAAGTATTTTATCATATCATTGCATAAAATTGTGTTTAATATGATACTTCTAAAATTTCTGGAAGTTTTGACAAATATTATATGCTTATGAATGTATAAATAATTTAAAAAAAAAAATTGAATTTTAGGATATCGAATATTATGCAGATTATATTAAAACTTCCTGAGATTAATGAACAATGAGTTGTAGAGCTGAGGTTGAGGCTCCTGATCTGCAGATTTACTAGTTAAAATACTGAGGCTTCCCAATAATTGTGAAAATTGTCTGAATTTGTTTTTATTGTTGCCGAAACGTCAGTGAAGGCTCACTGTGGAGACGCGAAAAGTGTTTGGTTTCCGTCTGTCTGTCTGTTCCGCGATAACTGCCATAAAAAGCGTCCGATTAGGTTGATTCTTGGTGGGTATGTTGGTGAGGTACCTAGAATTACTTGTAAAGTTTTTAGTTACATTTGGTTCATTCGTTCGAAAAATATAGAACATTTCTTTGATAATGGTTTCCTATGGGAATGCAGACGATTTTCAAATTTCACTTTTAACTGAAATGAAAATAGCATATTTTAATAATGGATTAAAACGTAAAATTATGGATGCTAAATTTTTGATTTGGAGGTTTTAAATATATCCAATAGCTTTACAAATTTGCCGATACATTTATTATAATTGAGAAATTAATTGTTTAAATTATTGGAAAATTTTTTGCATCTGTTCGAAAAAATATAAAACATTTTATTTTCATATTTTTTACAAATTTAAAAATGCATTTCTTTTTACTTTGCTCTTTAATTTATTAGTTGCTTAGCAACCATATTTCAAAGAATGTCAAAATAATAAAATTCAAGTAACTCGCACTATTTTGCTGCAATATTTTATTAGCAAATTAAATTATTTTCGGGTGATTTTAGCATTCTATTGAAATAAACGAGATTTTGATACAAGTTACCGTTTAACTACTATAGAATGATTACCGAAATATTTTTTTCCAAATGAAAATTACAAAAACATTGAACGTGTAATTTGGATTCAAGTGTAGTAGTATGAGTTTACATTTGTATTTGTATATTTCTTACATGAGATATTATTCATTTTCTGGAACAGATGTGGATGTTTCGTCGTTGAAAAGTTAATATAATTTAAAAAATAGGATAAAATCACTAATACAACGAGGTGGTTAATATAAAGAAATTAAAGTAATAAAATGATCCTGAAATATTACAATTGCTGCAAATTGAGAACATAAAAAGCTATCATAAAAAATACTTTATAGCGCCAAATCACGTTTGCTATTTAGTGAATTGGCAGTAGGCACGATTATGAATGATTACCCAATAGCTTTAAAAGTTTCCAAATATGCTTATTTTAGGGAGATTTTAGTATGCTTTTGCGATCGAGTTAGATCAGAATGTACTTAGATAAAATACATATTATAGAATGACGATCAAAATTGTTTTTCCAAAACAAAAATTGTAATAACTCTAGATTTCTAAAATAGATATAAGTGAAATATAATAAATTCAGTTTACATTTCCATAAGTTTCTTTTGTACATGAGATATTATTGTACTTATCCATCAGATGCAGGTGTTTCGTGGTTGGTAGGTAAGTAAATATTGCTATTTGGGTATTAGGATAACATGAAATTATTTTCGAAATTGTTGCTCATCCTAATAAAACCACTGTGTAGAATGAAATACAAGATATACCAGAATCATTCACACAATCACTAGGAAATCACGAATATAAATTTAATAAGTTTACGGGGGGTTCAGGGGGCAGAGCCCCCCCCCCCCCTCTGAAGAAATGCATTTTTTAATCTAAAATATTCCAGAACAAGAAGTTTTTAAGAATGTGAGAATATTATTCCATAAACCGTGTTTAATTTAACGTTTCTAATTTCTGAAACCTTCGAATTATTTTTTATATGCCTTATAAATATATATGTAATTTAAAAAAATTAATTTGAGGATTGTAAGATGTTAAATATTATGAAAAGTGAGATTAAAAAACTATGACTTTTAAAGCTGACGTTGAGGCTCCTGATCTGCAGATTTACTAGTTATTGTTGTATCTTTGCCGAAACGTCAGTTGGGGCTTACCGTTACGTTGCGGCCCGAAAAATGTTTCGTTTCTGTTTGTCTGTTCCGCGATAACTGCCACAAAAAACATCTGATTAGGTTGATTTTTGGTAGGTATGTTGGTGAGGTACCCGCATTTAGCTGTATAGTTTTTGGTTAAATTTGGTTCATTCGTTCGAAAAATATAGAACATTTCTTTTGATGTCATAATTTTTTTCTATGAGAATGCAGACGATTTTCAAATTTCATAGGTAACTGAAATGAAAATGGCACATTTGAATAATGGATTTAAACGTAAACTTACAGATGCTAAATTTTCGATATGGAGGTCTTAAATATACCCAATAGCTTTGAAAATTTGCCGTAACATTTATTACAATTTAGAAATTAATAGTTCAAATTATTGGGAAATTTTTTGCATAACTTCGAGAAATATAAAACATTTTATTTTCATATTTTTTACAAATTTTAAAATGCATTTCTTTTTACTTTTCTCTTTAATTTATTAGTTGCTTAGCAACTGTATTTCACAGCGTATCGAAATAATAAAATTGAAGTTATAGCACTATTTTGCCGATATTATGAAGTAAATTTCACTATTTTGCCGCAATATTGTTTTTAGCAAAATACGTTATTTTTAGTATTCTATTGAAATAGATGAGGATTTATTTGGATGAAAGTTATTTTTTAACTACTTTACAATGATCACCAAAACATAATTTCCAAATGAAAATTATGAAAGCGTAGGACGTATAATTTGGATTTATGTCTCGTAATAGGAGTTTACATTAGTATGAGTATATTTTTTTCATGAGATCTTATTCAATTTCTGCAACATATTTGGATATTTCGTGGTTGAAAAATTAGTATTCTTTTAAAAATAGGATAAAATCTGTCGTACACGGAGATGGTTAATCTAAAGAAATTGGAATAGTAAAATGCATCCATACATATAATTGAATCCTGAAATAGCACATTTACTGGAAATTGTAAATATAAAACTAAAGTGACAACGCAAGTACAAAATTACAAAAATAAGCAGCTTATGAGAATATCACTGCATAAAACCATATTTAATGTGAAACTTTTGAAATTTCCGTAAGCTTTGAGGAATCTTTTATGATTATAAGAAAAATATAGAACTTAAAACAATTAAATTACGGATTGTACTGTATTAAAAATTATGTAAAGTGAGATTAATAAATAATGACTTGTAGAGCTGACGTTGAGGCCCCTGATCTGCAGATTTATTAGTTAAATTCTGTGAGAGATAACTATAAGTATCGATTTTTTGATATATTCGAAATTTTTGTTTAAAAAAATCTGAACTTAAATATATGCTATTTTCATAGGTTTATTCCATATACATCCAAATATTATTTTTTTCCCCTTTTGATCTAATCTTTGTATAAAAAGTTCCATACTTGGGTTTGTAGAACAAACTACCCTGAATATAAGATTTTGAAAAATTCTAGTTTGAAATACCAAAATTGGAAACGAATAAATAATTCTAAAATTGTTAAAATTAAAAATTAAATTAAATTAAAAAATAGATATATTAATTTATTAAAAATTTAGGGCATTTTATTATCCGTAATAATTTTGCTCTATTGAAACATGATCCAAGCACTTTTAACTGTAATTTAGAGAATACATTTTTTTGGTGCCGAATCCACTTAAAGGTAAAATTAAATTAAGTTTTATTTCACATGTGATTAATGAACGTATGTATGTAAACTACGTAACTGCTTTTCAGAATTTTTTTTTCACCTTTTCTTAGTAAATAATTTTTGCGGTCCAACATCCACAATCAGCGACATCAAACAAAAATAAGGTTTTCCCTCGTGTTCTTCTTAGAACATTGGTAGATGCTGAAAAGCTATATTTATATATTCGAAAAACTCGTTAATCTTCTTTAGACACCCCCACCAAGATATTTACCTTCAAGATTTATACAATAAACTGCGCTGTATTTATCTACATGTATTATCTTTATGTTCAAAAATAGTATACTATGAAGTTCTTTTTGAGAAATTTTAAGTTAAGAAACCAATAACAATCAAGTTAAAACTCCAATTTACGCATTAATGCAATTAAAGTTTAATTGTATGATGTGAAAGATTAAACTTTTCTAATTAGGAATTACATAATAAAAAATATTCGAAGCTTAACCTCAATAACGCATTTTAGAAGTATCGATCAAGACAATTTGGAGTTTTTAGCGCTTTAAGTCATTATACAAATACGAAATAATTTCTCTATACATCGAGAAACAGAAAAAAGTCAGAAAAATACTTTTTATTTAATGACATGTAAAAACTTTTAGTAATTAAATTTAGAGAAAGTAGAAAATTACATTATTCGAAAGATCTAAGTATTTTCGGATAAATTTAATTTTTTCGTGAAGGTTCGAGAGTACAGTTGAAAAAAAAAACGAGAGAGAGAGAGAATAAACCATACATTTTAATCTCCAAATTGTCACAGAAAATAATGGAAGTATCCATTCGACTGGAAATAAAGTCTTCTTTCATTTTATGTTATAAAAATTAGCTTAGGTATATCTTCATAGTGAAATTATACCAAACTATATAACTTTCAACAAGAATACATAATTTTGACATCATATTTGTTTTTTTCGGTACATTTTACTTTAGGATACAAAACGGCAAGTCAGCCAGTCAAGTAGTTTAGGAGTTATGAAGTTTTAAAGTTTGGAACTCCTGACGTTAAATTCTTCTGTAGTCGTTGCGAAACAGATTGCAATGAGAGTAGGTTTTTAAACATAACTCAAAACTACTTAACGGAATGAGTTGTAATTTTGGATTCGCATACTTGAAGCTTCTAGAAATCGATTTCTGTTGAAAAATTCATAGGTTACATTTCATGCTTTTTCGGAAATTTATTTTGAAAAGATATATGTTTTAAAACAAAATTTCGAAAAAAAAGTTTTAAATAGAAATTGATTTTTAGAAACTTCACATATGCGAATCCAAAATGACAGCTCATTCCGTCTCGTAGTTTTTGGATTATGGTTAAAAACCTACCCGCATTGCAATCTTATATGCAACTACTACAAATGAATTTAAGGCTAGTTGCTCGAAAATTTAAACCTTCATAATTCCTAAACTACTTGACCGAATGACTTCCCGTTTGGTATCCTAAGGTAAAATTTACCGAAAACGCCAACTATGATGTCAAAATTAGGTATTCGTATTGAAAATTTTAGAGTTTGGTACAATTTCACTATGGAGACGACACCCTAAGCTTATTTTTATAACATAAATTGAAATAAGGCATTATTTACAGTCAAATGAATATTTCCATTTTTTTCATGTGACAATTTAGAGATTAAAATGAATGGTTAGATTTTTTTTTCGGCGACTGCACTTTCACAGAATAATTAAAGAAGAAATGCAATGACACTTAATTATTCCACAAAAAAATTTGGCCTTAAGTGTAGTCATGAATAAGAAAAATTAACGAGAAAATATTAATGCTTGTAGATTTATGAATTTATACAATTGAACACAATTTTATAACTGAACTCTATTTAGTGGCAGATGAAACATTTTTACTTTTTGTGTTTTAAAACAAGTGGCTAAATATTCTGAACAAAGAAAACATTTTTTTAAAATTATTGTCTAATTTTAAGATGGAAATCTGGAATCTTTCAAAAGTTATAATGACGCTCTTGAATAAGACAAAAATTTAATTTTGATTGAATTTTAAATCTAGAAAATCTTTTTTCTTCTAGATTTTTCATCTTAGTAAATTTATTAACTATTTTCTCATTAAGATATCAGACAGTTAACTAATATTTGTTATAGAAAGATTTGTTATAGAAAAGAGGAGCTGGCGCATCTCTATCATTCCGACCAAAATAACCGCCAACGTTAAGGCCAAAGCCGCGGCCACAGTTGGTGTTGCCGTATTTAAAAGGCTCTGTCTACGGCTCTGTCACTGTCATCCACTATCCGCCATTGCGCTTTCGATATAATTTTAAGTCGCGTGTTATTTTACAGAATTATTATAATTTATTTGAAAATATGGGTCATTAAGTAAGCAGAAGAATAAACAAAGAAGGTGCAATAAAAATAAACCCTTTTAAAATATCTTTGTTCAAAGCTACTTTGTAAATGACATAAAACTTGAATGATTAATTTTGTAAACTATAAATAGCATTACATTTTCTGTTTTATTGGTGACTGATTATTATTATTATTATTTTTTTTTTTGAGACTCGCTTTCCATTTTTTAAATTCTGTTAAATTTTTAATTTGAATAAAACTTATATAAAATATTTTATGAAAATTAAATATAATATCTGCAATAATTTAACAGTTTGTGAGTAAATGTAATTATTTTAATAAAATTAATTTATTCATACCTAATGTAGTTTGTTATTGTTCTTCTCTGTCTTTCTAGAAATGCACTTTTATGTTTTTAGAATACAGTTATAAATATGCCTATTTTTAAGAATATGTAACATATTATGTATACTGTATTTTATTAGAATTTGCACATATTTTATACTTTCTCTCATTTTTGTCACATTAAAATTTCATTCAGATATATAAAAAAAATATATTTCAGTATCTTGTTCAGGCATTATTTTATAATTCATTAGAAGTATTATGATTTTTAGAGATATTGCTGTCATTTAGATTATGCTGCAATTTTTAGATATTTCATATAATTGATTGAGACTCTATTAATTATAGCTCTTCTTCATACATTGTATAGTTATAAACAAATGTCTTTTTCTTAAATGGGTCTATTTTATTTTTTAACTTTATAATGATGCGTTAAAACATTCAATAAACAGTATATTTATATTATTTCTAATAAAAAAAAAGGGCCTCATATATGTATATATTTATATATATATTTATTTACCAGCAACCATCTTTTTTTCTTCTTTTCTTTCTTTTGTAAAAATAACTACAAGGAAAATGGCCTATACAGACTGTATCTGTAGCCAATGGTGTAATGTTAAATATATAAAGAAATATCAAAATTTACCAAAAACAAGTGAAATGGCGGTAATTAGTGTAAACGGACATTTCAAGATATTTGTTGTAAATTACAGCTACCAGGTTAAACAAAGTATTTTATTATATTGAAAGACAATTTGTGTTCAAGTATCAAAAGTATTTGTATTAAAGGACATACATGTTTAATTGTAGCAGTGAGAAACAGCTAAGTTGTTTTATTAAACATTTTATTATTGTTCAGTTAAAATTTGTTAGTTATTTTTATGCATCGAGTATTGGTTGTAGAACTTGAAAAAAAAATAGGATCACTTTAAAATTTTTTAAAATTCCAATGAACATTAAAAGAACTAAATTGCTTGTCCATATAAATTCCAAAAGCATTATATGTTAATTTCTGTAGCCCTTTTAAACACAGTTCGTAAATATTTTACAGAAAAGTTATTTTAATTAATTTTTATCTATTTATTTTTTGTGAAACGGATAAATTAGAACGCCTAGAATTGTTTTCGTTAGGGAAGGGGGTGGGGGTGTGGTCCCTGCACCAAGGACCCGACCAAGTCGAAGAGAAGACAAAGGCAGGCTATGGATTCAGGGCTACCCCTTTCTGTACTGTAAAAATATATTTAGATAAATATATGTTTTTGTTTTTAATATTGCCTTACCCTGAAAGTACAAAATATCGATTATAACTAGCGATCAAAATTGATTTAAAAATATCAGCTTCACAAAATATTCTGACAAAATTTAGGACCCCTAAAATCGGGGATCCCAGGGCCACGACTCATCTGGACCATACTTTAATCAGGCCCCCTGCATACGCCCATGTCTGAATTATATATATATATATATATATATATATATATATATACACATAGGGAAAACTGTCCTAAAATTACATACCCTAATGAAAAAATGTTTCTATTCATACAACTTTTTTCTGACGACCTGTATTTTATTTTACAAACTAACTTTGCGAAGTATACAAAATGCAATGGTGTCTTTTAAAAAGTAACAAATAAAGTCACACCGTCACAATAATGATTTATATAAAATGCTGCACTATGTCATTTTATCTACAGTGCTGTAATAAAACGACACACCCATAAAGTTGCTATTAATTTTAATTGCATACATCACAAATAATATTTTTTGCACACCAAGAAACTCCGGCACATTCACTATGTGTCCCCTTTGAACACTTAACACATTTTATTTATTTCTCCTTCGGTTTTGGGTGGCTGAATAAATCATTTCAATAAAGACAGGCATCATCATTATCATTATAAAAACAAACGTCTTTGCCGTCATCATCACCGGATGTAACAAAGCTAATTTTCTTCTTATCGTGTACAGCTGCACGTCT
Organism: Maratus michaelseni; assembly: GCA_963931845.1. Classification (NCBI taxonomy): domain Eukaryota; kingdom Metazoa; phylum Arthropoda; class Arachnida; order Araneae; family Salticidae; genus Maratus; species Maratus michaelseni. The sequence goes on along the minus strand of OZ007586.1, from coordinate 361,493,939 downwards.
TGAGTGTGAATTATGTTTCTCAGCAGTTTTACCTTCGCTTCGGCAATATTAAGATTGCTAGTCAGAACTTTTGCACGTTTATGCTTCCTCATTTTAGAAGGTGATCTAACATGAGGTGCACAAGGAAGTGGAGATACATCAAGTTGTTTGATAAATGCAGACGATGAACTTGAAGATGCTGCCGGTTGAAAAGATGCACAGTATTCGGAGTATCGTAAACGGATGTTGTCGGTGCTGGAATTGGAGGAGGTGACGTTGAAACTGTGAAAATTGACGGATTAGGTCTACATAGACTGTTATCTGTAAAACTTGTGTTACTGTCGTTGCTTTCCTTATTTTCCAGTTGACTTTCTGCCAGAACTGAAGCACAGAAAGCATGACCGGGAAATATGTCTGGCGGCATGTCATTTTACCTACAATCACCATATTGTATATACAGAGGCAGTATTCGAGAACACATTCATTTATAAATTTTCGCATATACAGAAAATAATCTAAAAAGAAATAAGTACTCACCTTATACTTCAGATATGTAATCACTGAAATGAAACAGGCATGAATTAACACCAAAAAATAGAGCCTAGAAATTTCTGACGAAGGTGTAAACAGTTTCTTTGTAAACAATGAAAAATACGAACTTGAAAACTTCGCCATTAAATGTTTATCTTGCCTATCGATTCCACAACAAAGCTGCATATCATTAAGTAATGACATAAGTATGGCATAAAAATGACATAAAGTAAGTCATTTTGGGACAATTTCCCCTACACATTTACCTAATTGATACTGACATCAAATAAAAATGCAGAAGTTTGTAAAACTGTTTAATAAGTTATGAGTTATTAAATAAGAAATAATTTTCTATGGAAAAAAAATTACCAGATTTCCTTTAAACTACCATTTTATTTATTTAACATAATTTCTACATATTTATCAAAATAATTAAAGAAATTTTAAAATTTCTCAAGTTAATTGGTTGAAAATAGTAAAAGTAATTTTGTACACATATTTGTTGAGAGAAAAATTAAAACTCAAGACAAAATGATAGTCTACATTTAACAAAATGAGTATAATAAATAATTTGAATCTCTAACTGGGCAAGTGTAACTTAGTTCTAACTAAACAATCATTAAATTAATGGATAGAAAATTGCAGAAAAGAGATATTGTCCCTTAAAAAAAGTTTTTTTTATTTTATTCTGTGAAAAAAATAAAGATTTAAAAACTAAACTAATAAAATTAATGAATAACTAGTGTAAATATTAATAGTTGCGAGTTTCTAGTATTTACATATAATACACAAATGGTTTAATGAAAGAATTTCACATCCTTTTTTTGTCTCATTCGCAAAAATTTTATTCAGCTGAATTTTATTCGGCAGAAAGCACAATTCATTTATTTACATGGGCACAGCAATAGTGATAAATGCACCAAATAGGTAACCCGGTCTAGATTTGAATCGCTGCTCTTCACCGCTGCCTCCTGTACAACTTTGTCGTCCCATTGGACTGAAGAATGGCGAATGATTCAGCCTGTATTATAACAGGAGCTCTACTGTCAGTGGTGTAAACCAAACTGTGTCAGCTGTCTGGATGAGTTTTGAATACTCTCCAGAACGCTAACATTATTATTATTAATATTATACAAAATAATAATAATTATTATTATTATTATACAAAATAGTACTCAAACTTCCTTATTTACTTGGAAAAAAAATCAATTACTGACATACGTATATTTGTCTTTATGGAACTGAAATTAACGTTACAATTATACTTATTGTGAATTACACTATTTGGTCAAAAGTATTAGGACACTTTCGACTTTCAACTTTTGTCGAATATCTAAAGAAATACTTGACGAATTCTTCTGGAACTTCAGGAATGTAAAGAACACGCTTAACCTCAGTTTTTTAAGAGAGGGTTTAATCTCGAGGGCAGTTAAGGGACCAGCAACAAATTGAATAAAAATAATAATATTTGCGATCAATCTGTAAAATACAACGCTTGAAACGATCTGTAGCTGTAGACGACTATGTGGGTTCCATACAACATTCATGTTCATTTGTGATATCACATATGTTCATGCAGATATAAAAGTTTTCGATAGAAATGTAAAGTCTTATTTTATTGTTGAAATCTTTTCAGATGCATTATGAATGCTAATAGTAAACTTAGCAATTAAAAAAAAGGGGGGTGATCGCAGCGTTCTAATGTTTTTCAACCACTATTTCCAAACAATAATATTAGTGATAGATTTCTATTACACATGTTAAAGAAATCTACCACTAAGATTATTGTTTGGAAATGTAGTAAAGAAAAAGTACGATGCTGCGGCCCCTGAAAAAAATTGTTTGTAACTTGTTAAACGTAAGCATATTTGTAAAAAATTAATCGATGAAACATTTTTACCATCTTTCTTCCAGCGTTTAAAATCATGTATCAACATTATCTTTTTTCGGGATTTCACTGTAGTGTTCTAAAAAGCGTTTCCAAACACTAATTGTCTGAGCCAATTTTACCTTACAAGTAGCGCCCTTTTTAAATTTTGTAATTATTTTATTTGTTTGTTTAATTGTTTTCGTCTTTTGTTTTACTTCCTACGTTAATATTATTATTTGATTTTATTAAGGTGAATTTAAATATAAAATATTAATCTTAAGAAAAAAGTTATTTTGAAATTTTAAACTCTGACTATAGATAAACAGACAATCTTACTTATAATAAAATCCAAAAGCAAGAAAGTGTCTGTAACCAATCCGGGCTGGACTACTCTGGTCTGCGAGTCGACAGTAGTTAAACGCCATGTTAGGCTTACTGAAAAACATATGCTAACACATGACCACTAAATGATAATTTCTTCTACTTGAAATAATATCTGTTCAGCATATTTTCGTATAAAACATGTATATTATATCCAGTTATAATGTTTTAAGTTTTAAATTAAAAATAACAGATTAAACCTCTATAGATTAAACATCGTATTACGTGATGTAAACAAACAAATACTGTTGCCATTTAGAATCATAAATCCCATATCTAGAAAAAAAAATGAATGACTCTTTGAACGTTTCATTAAAATATCTGATTATGCTCTTAAAATATTTGTAAAAGCATACTAAAGTCTTTAAATATATTAAAGGATTTCTTTAATTTATTTTTGTAAACATTTTTTTTTCCTGTAAGTACTTTTTCAGAAATAGCCGTGATAGCTTTTATAGAGAGGCTTTTTTGCGATGATCCATCTGCAATTACATTTCGTTCCGAAGTACTTATCTGGCGCCATTTACTGGCAATAAATATAAACGAAGAAGGTTTCCGTTGTTTTTAGGTAGATTTCGTAAGAAATACTACCTATTACATTCTCACCTAAGTTGGAAATTTTGAAAAATTTTTGCAGATCTACGCCGATCATGACTCCCAGAACCCAAAACCACCCCCAGTTCAAAAGTTTATATATCTATCTATCTATCTATCTATCTATCTATCTATCTATCTATCTATCTATGTCACTTTTTTCTGACCACGATAACTGGAAAAATTCTGCATAAATCTCTTCGAAACTGATACATAAAATCAAGGGTAATAAAATCTCGGTCAAGTTCGTTAATGGGGGAAATGGGGGGGGGCTTTTTGTGAAAACAGAAATATCCTCATAATTTCTTTATTATTATACGTATCGAATCCGTTTAAAGTTATTATTACTTCTAGGAAAAGGGCCGAAAATGTATGTATGACAGATTTTTGATATAATTAAAAATGGTCCCAAGGGGGGGAAAAAGGGGGTGTTTTAGGAGAAAAAAAATCATAGCGTCGTCAATTCACAAGATATCAAATCCGCGTAAATTTATTATTCATCCTCTTAGTATTATCTAAAACTTTTATATTGACAAGTTTTTTATAGAACCAACCGTTATAGCAAAAAAAAATTAAAAACAAAACAAATCCCTGCCGGCTCCGCCTGCAAACAAGTTATTTTTCCAAGTAGGCGGTTCCAACTCCCGCATCTTTTCGAAACTGATACATAAAATCAAGGGTCATAAAATCTCGGTCAAGTTCGTTAATGGGCAAAATCGAACCAAGGGGGGGGGAAATGGGGGGCTTTTTGTGAAAACAGAAAAATCCTCATAATTTCTTTATTATTATACGTATCGAATCCGTTTAAAGTTATTATTACTTCTAGAAAAAGGGCCGAAAATGTATGTATAACAGATTTTTGATATAATTAAAAATGACGCCAAGGGGGGGAAAAAGGGGGGTTTTAGGAGAAAAAAATCATAGCTTCGTCAATTCACAAGATATCAAATCCGCGTAAATTTATTATTAATCCTCTTAGTATTATCTAAAACTTTTATATTGACAAGTTTTTTATAGGACCAACCGTTATAGCAAAAAAAATTAAAAACAAAAAAAAATCCCTGCCGGCTCCGCCTGCAAACAAGTTATTTTTCGAAGTAGGCGGTTCCAACTCCCGCATCTTTTCGAAACTGATACATAAAATCAAGGGACATAAAATCTCGGTCAAGTTCGTTAATGGGCAAAATCAAACCAGGGGGGGGGGGGGCTTTTTGTGAAAACAACAAAAAAAAACCCATAATTTCTTAATTATGATACGTATCGAATCCGTTTGAAGTTATTATTACTTCTAGGAACAGGGCCAAAAACTTATGTATGACAGATTTTTGATATAATTAAAAATTGCCTTAAGGGGGGGAGGGAAGGGGGGTTTTAGAAGAAAAAAATTCATAACTTCGTCAATTCCCAATATTTCAAATCCGCTTAAATATATTATAAATCCTCTTAATATTATCTAAAACTTTTATATTGACATGTTTTTTATAGGACCAACTCTTATAGCAAAAAAAAAAAATCCTTGCTGGCTCCGCCTGCAAACAAGTTTCGTTTCGAAGTAGGCGGTTCCAACTGCAGCATCATCTCAAAAAGGTCATTTCTTCCGCAATTCCCGACAAACAGGCACCCCACGTTCTGCGTCTTCGAAATCTACCTGTGCCTGTAGGCCGAGCCGTCAGGGATTTTTTTATTTGATAATTGATAGTTGATAGTTGATAGTTGATATTTTATGTAACATAATAATAAAGTTGTAAAATAATATAAAATGCATGTAAGTATATTTTTAAACTAAGAAAAATTCAGGGTGTATTGATTTATTTTAAGATAAACTTTTAAAAGCTTCAGCTTAATATCATTTATTTCTTAAAAATTTAACTTGGTTAAATCAAATTTTAATCGCCTAGATTATATCCAATTACATCTGAAATTTTGCTTGCATTGTAAAATGAATATTTCTTATGAAACACAATTAAAATATAAGGAATATGTAGTACCGCATACCACATATGTTAATTATATCAATGCAGATCAAATTTTGATTTTTAACATAGTAACATTTAAACCTAACTTTGTAGTGAAAAAAAAATTGTAATTTAATAAGAGAATGTGAAAAGATATTTTTCAGTTATACTAATGCTTTTAATAATTTCAATTTACTTATGAAATAAAATAAGAAGATTTTTAATGATCAAAATTTATTGTAGATTTTTCTGGCATAATTTTAAAATAAGACAAAATCAGGTTTTACTATGATGAATACTTTTAAAAGTTAAAGTTATATTATCTACTTTCATCGTTGTATTTATTTTAACTATTTCTTCATTACTGGATAACTTTGTTTTTCTGTCATTTTAAATGGGATATTTTCCTACTGTGAATTAAGAAGCTAATATCCATAAACATGCAATTTTCCGTCTTTCTGCTATGTAGTTGTTTCTTCATGACTGGAAAACTTTGTTCTTCAAGAAATATTAAAATTCAACTCTATTATACTATTAACTTAGACAATTTAAAACGAAAAATTTTTTAATGTTTTGTGCAATCGTTAAACCATTTCAGAATTTTCATTTAATTTTTCTCATGAAACCAAACAATGAGCTGTAAGTCAAGTTCTTTAGAAACTCATTAATATATATATTTTTTTAGAAACCTTTCGCACATGGATTATTTTTTAAATATTTTTGAATGTTTTGTCCAATTGTTGAACTATTTCAGAAATTGAATATTGGGTAAAATAAAAAATCCTCATCATTTGTATTTGTAGAAATCATTTGCCATTCTTAAAATGTACTTTTCTACAATACAAACCTTTCAATAACAAAATCTTCATGCTGTTTGTTCGTATGAAGTCTTATGAAAATGAAACGCAGATCAACATTCTGTCATTTTTGACAGGCGTTATATACTAGTATATAAATAGTTTAAAAATAAAACATAAATGTAATGAACCTACAGCAACTCAGTATAAACTGGCGACTGAAGTAAACCCAAGCATATTCTTTGATTTTTTTAAATGGAAATACAGTTGGTACACTGATTTATTATCAGATACAATATAAAATTTTAAATCCACTTGCAAAATTTTAAGAAAAGCAATTGTTTGCCAGTTATATCATGTTTTTACGCATTAAGATAGCGTTTCCAATTACACGCTCTTATGTAAATGTACTTTTATATATCTCTAAGTTTCTGCTTTTTTTTTCAGTTTTGAACCACAGTTTACAATAAATCTATCAAATTCCTCGAATTAATTTTATATAAAGTCTCAACGAGTTTAATTTAATTTTTAATTGTTTATTTGTTTATTTAGTACGTAGAATAATTTAAAGAATGAAAACAATAGGAAACAAAACACGAAACGCTAAGTCACCGAATCTAAAACAATTAACTTCGTTCATTGTTTTATCTTGTCTGCGACAGCACGTGTCATTAATAAGCCAAGTGCTTGCACCTTGGAAAAATCCTTGTAACCAGACCAAAAAACTTCACGGCCTTTATACGTTTACGCGATGTGTGTCTGTGTGTTTTGGACTCAGATGCTTTTGTTATTTTTCCTATTTTACTGTTTGGTAAACATACGTATAAAGAAATAATCTACAGACGTCTCTAAATCAGAGTTTGTCAAAAGAGTTTCCTTAGAATATCTGCGTTCCACCATACTTTACTCGAAGTTTCGCCAGTAAATAATTCATTTTACTTACAAATCTTAAAATTTATAAATAATAAAAGGCAAGTCTCACAATGGTAAAGAGCTAAAGACCCATTCAAAAACTGCGATACAGCATATTTAATCACAAATCGCTTGCAATAAAATCTAAGTGCAATTAGACTTGAAATAGTGTCTTTAATTTGGAAATGAACATATTTTACGTATAAGGGATCGTCCATTTATTAAAAAAATGTAACAAGCCATTTTTTTACAAATAGTAATACTAACTTTTGAGTTTTTATTTGAATTCTTTGGATTAAATAGGACGCCCATTTTGTTTAGGCTGCGTGCACCAAAAATGGCAGTAGCGCTCAAATCTAACAAATTAACCACTTTTGTGTTAAATCAGCCTGGAAAAATATGTATTTGTTTTAAGCCTTCGCGGTGTTAACATTGCGCAAATTTGGAGGATGTTAATATTAAATACGCTTGACAAACTTTAATTTATATCTTTACAAAAAATCATCTAATTGAAAATTTTCTTTAATTAATTAATACAATGAAACGACTCAAACATAATATGTGCAATTTTTAGATTCAAGAAGAAATTTCTAATTATAAAAGTTAATAATAAATAAATATTAAATTTTACACAAAAAAAGCAATATAGTCAGAAACATTGATGTGTAAATATGCAGAGCATTCATTTGAAGATATAAGGAAGTTTCAGTTTTTCGATTGGATTTGTGGAGTATCTTCTGTTACTATTTGCATCCACAGAGAAGACATTTTTTTAGAAAAATGATCAAAGAAAACTTTTAATGAAGCAGACTAGGAATCCGACGTTTTATCTAATACACAAATATTAAATTGTATAGAAATTAATTCATTTAGATTAGTATTATTGGTGATAATTTTGGAGATCTAGGGTTGTTTTCATTAACTTTTTAGGAATCTAGTAGAACTATGAAAAATATAGGAAAGCCACTAGTAAGAAGTTGAAAATTAAAATAAAATTAATAAGGAAATCAGTTGAAAAATTGTCTGATCAGTCGAAAAGTTATTTCATTTCCATTATATTTTGAATATTTATTATGAAAGTATTCCATATATTTCTCCTCCCAATTTTGTTATCATATTTATTGTGTGTCTAAACTTGTGAGGCCGACTTAATAATTTTATACATAATTACATACATAACTTACATAATTTTATATTATCTAATGACTATCGATTCTCAACAGTATGAAAAATTTGATTCAAAATTCGATTGAAAATTAATTAATTCAACAAAGGCATGGACTTTTTCAGTAAAATATTTAAAATAAGTTGCATACGTGTGCAAACATGCAGAACCGTAAAAATTAAATTAAAAGAAAACTGTTTTTCTCAAGTATCAACACACTACAAAATTCTTCTTACTTTATATGACAGATTGAAATAAGAGCTAAATAATATGGTTTAAGCTGATATAATAACTAAAGTTGAAAAGCCCACCTAATGGATAAGAAATATAGTTGTAGTCCATTTGACAAAAATGCAAAAAGAGAATTTACCTTGATCCAAGACCATTAACTAAAGCTATTTAACCCTTTATTTACCGAATTATGAATTAACAAATTGTTCAATCTCAATAATTATCTTCCTTGATGTCTGAAGGTATATTAGACAATTTGTATTATTATAATATTAAATTTAGATAAGGTTCTTCATTAAAACTGATTTAATAATGCGGTAGTAATAGCTCTTTCTGTGAAATATTTACAAGAATAATTAGATTAATTAACAGAAAATGCTGTTAAGGAAATATCACAGTTCTTTATCGGAACAATGTAAATAAATGTATTGTGATCCTATCATTAAATAGAAAGGTTGTTATAGTTGCAAAATTTTCATATAACAATTTTTAAAAAGAGAAGATCTACACTTATGTAAAATGTTGAGAAAAATACCACTTTATAAAATATTTAGCTTTCACTGTCTTGCTGTGCTTTCTAAATGTGATCCAGAAAAGTATTTTGTATAAAAACAAAACCTTATTATCATTATTAGACAGATTAAAGAAATTTTATACAAAGTTTTCTCTGATGGTACTTAAAAGTACCGTCAGTAGATAAAGGGTTCAACATCTCATTACTCGATCCCTGCTGCAGATGAACTTATGACTAAGTTACGAGGTCGTAAGATTTTTACTATTCTTAATACTAAGGATAACGTCTGACAATTGTCACTGGAGGAAGATCCATCTTAAAATCTAACTTTTATTATCCAACTTTTAGCACTTCTTAAGAAAGGTTCAGATTTCTGGTTTTGCCGTTTGGTTTGCATTGCGCTCTTAAACAATTTCAAAAGTCAATGGATGACATTTTCAAAGATGAGGAAGAAATAAACCATTATTTTGATTACTTTGTATTGAGCTCAGCTACTGTTGAAGAACGTTGCAATTTATTGTGTCGAACTCCTACAAAAGCTAGAGAAGCCAATCTAAAGTTTAACATCAGGAAAACACAACTCGCTCAAACTTCAGTGAATTACCTGCGTCGTGTGTTATCAGATAAAGGTATTAAGCCCATTCCCTAATAAAATAAAAGCAATTGAAGAATTTGCTACACCTAACTGCTGAGAACACTTAAAAAGATTCTTGGGTATGGTGAGATACTTATCAAAGTTCACACTACAGTTGCTATGTTTAATTCATATATTAAGACAGCACCGATGGAAAGGTTCTGTTTAGATATGAGATGAAAACACGCAAAGAGACTTTGAGCTAATAAAGAAAACATTTATGCAAGCTTCATGCTTGAGATGATGTAAAGAAATCTGTAACAGTATTAGTTGATGCCAGTAAAAATGGAATTGGAGCCGTACTCCTGGGAAAAGGCAACCAGTCGCATTTCGATCTGTATCGTTGACACAAACCCAACAGCAATATGTATAAATTGTAAACTAGCTACTAGCTGTGGCATATGGTATATAAAAAAAGAGAAGTACTTGAAAAATTAACAATAAGTGACCAAGAGTTACAAGATATTCTTTTTTTCCAAAAAGAATGGCTGGTATGAGAAACAGAAAACAATAGCAGCTGCAAAAGTCTATTGGCACAGCAATGAAGAGCTGCATGTTACAAAAGTGGGTATCATCTGCAGAGGACAACATCTACCAAAAGCATCAAGAAAAGAGATTTTGAATATATCACACGTGTGTAGTTTATGGCAAAATTAAATCCAGGGAATATTTTTATTTGTCCAACATAAATAGAGAAGTTTAAAAATTTGTGTCACACACACATGTAAGGTTTTTCAAAAATACCAAAAAAAAAAAAAAAAATCAAACAAATTCTAATGAATCCAGATATTTCTGATAGACCATGACAGAAAGTTGCATGTTATTTACTCTATTTAAAAGGACGGCAATATCTATTAATGATAGATTATTTATTTAAATATGTTGAACTGAAGCCACTTAAAAGTATAACAGCACAAGCTGTCATTACAGTAATGAAGTCTATCTACGTAACACATGGCTAAGAAGACAGAAGAGCTTATAAGTGATGGAGGACCGCCTTTTAACTCTGTTTTGATGCTGCATTTCTACCCCCACCCCCAATGGGGCATTAAGCGCCCTATTAGATCGCCTCATTTTTTAAGGGTAAATGAACAAATTTAAAGAACGGTGCAGACAATAAAGAATTATTTTTCTAAAGTCACAGAAGAAGGTAAAGATCTATATGTTGTATTGTTGGACTACAGAATTCAGAAGGACTACAGAATCTCCAGCTGAATTACTAATGGATTGAAAATTAAGATCCCACCTGACATCACATTCAGAGCAGTTGAAATCTAAATTTAATGTTGAACATGCACGAATGGCTTTGAAGAAGAGACAAATACCTCCAAATAAGTATGCTAATAAGCATGCAACTCTTTTTCCAGAATTGCATAATAATACAAAAGTGTGGTTTAAACAGAAGATGAAAGAGTTTTGGAAACAAAGTATCATATTTGAAGAAGGTCCTTAACCTTGTTCGTATGTAACAAAAAAGAGAATATGGAGGTGCCTACAGAAGAAATAGCTTTCATATTCAACCAGACAAATTTGAAGATCGAGAACCTGAGTGGTCAAGAACAATTGATGATATTTACACGAGTAATAGCTGTGTTTCTATTGAAGTTGATAGAATTTTATCAACTTCAATAGAATCAATAGATATTCTAACCATGTGTTACAAGTTTCAGTAGATGTTACAGTCAGTCAACATTACTTGAAACAAGAAAGTCCTCCAAAAACATTGTCAAGCCTCTTCGCCATGGCTACAAATAAAATACCTTAATTTAAATTTGTTATGTTTGGTTATAGTTGTAAAACTTATTTTTACTTTAAACTTTCCTCTGTGTAAATTGTTAAAGCTAGCATTTCAATAGTAATAGTTTTTTAAAATCTTGTAAAGAGGCATGTTAGATATTGTTTATTTTAGATATGATTTTTTCTGCTTCTCACTAGATAGCGGTTCCTGTCATGTTTTCATTTGATTTATATTTTAAATGAGTAACTGTAACTTGTAACTGTTATAGTTCTATTTTCTATCATGAAAACATGAAGCATTATGTTATTTGAGATTTTTTAAATCTTATTATTAGGTGTTTATATGTTAATAAATGCATCTTTAGCATCTTAAAACCCAGTATAGTATCAAATTTAATTATTTACGAATTAACTATTAAGATTTTTAATTTAAAACGAAAACAAAAAATCTCAGGCAAAATCAATATTTTTCAAAGTTTCCATTATAATTTTTCAGCATGAAATAACATTGTATTATGTATGCATTTCACTATCGATAATGTAATGTAGTCAGATACTTGCAATAAGCTCTATACTATACCGTTGACTGATACACACTGTAAAAGATGAGCAATGTTTCTTATTTTATGAAAATATGCTATAACCACGAACGAAAATATAATATAATCTTCTGAGCTATCCGAAATTTCAAATAGCATGTTACATTGTCTTTTGAATCCCCAGAAACGAATACATTTTCAAAATTTAAAGAATAATTTATAAAAACAAATTATTTTTAGCTGCCCGAATTTTTCAGAAACGTTTCCGAAGGGTTTTTATAGTGTATTCATTAGTGTCCTCAGGCTGGAATACCTGTTTTTCGAATGTTATACATTCGTAAGTACACGTTTTCAGCCGCATAAGTTACTTTATACATGAAAGAGTAATGAAATAATCTTAATTTTAATGTTATTATTAACGCTGTGAATTTTGCATGTTTGTCTGTTAAACATTTTTTTTTAGCATGAAAATGTTTACTTCAGAATGGATAGCATTCGAAAAACAGGTATTCCAGGCTGAGGACACTAATTAATACACTAGAAAATCCGTTCGGAAACGTTTCTGAAAAATTCGGGCAGCTAAAAATATTTTGTTTTTATAAATTATTCTTTAAATTTTGAAAATGTATTCGTTTCTATGGATTCAAAAGACAATGTAACATGCTATTTGAAATTTCGAATAACTCAGAAGATTATATTATATTTTCGTTCATGGTTATAGCATATTTTCATAAATTAAGAAACATTGGTCATTTTTTACAGTGCAGATGCAGAGAGAAAATTAAAACCGTGGAAAAGGAAATTGAAGAATTAATTTCTTTCCAACTACACCAGGACTGTCCAACTCGCGAAACATTGCTGTGATGAATGGGGTCGGATCTGGCCGAGAGACAAAGATTTCTTTTAAAATTTAATATTTTAATGTTGTTTTTACTTACCCATCATACGTAGTATAGGGTAAGTCTTGTAATCGTTTTGAAAATCGAAAAATTTTTTTTGACGGATTTACACGTTTCAGACACTGGAGATTCCGAAAAACATATTTTTAGAAAAAAAATTTTGCCGTCCGTCTGTGTGTCTGTGTGTCTGTGTGTGTGTGTGTGTGTCTGTAAACGCTCTATCTCCCGAAAAAATTGAGATAGAGACTTGCAATTTGGTATGTACTTAGTATGTGATAATAGGAAGAAGCCTATTTCATTTCAATAACCTCGATTAACCGGAACAATTTTTTTCGGACTCTCGAAATATTCGTTCTGATGAAAGGTATATAAAAATTTTCGAAATTGTTTATTTTAAGAAATGAATATAAAAGACAATAAAAAAACATAAATTTTGAATAAAGCATGAAGTCGATCGGATAATGAGTTGCCGAGATATTTGTAATCCTATTTTCCACACTCTTCGATTTTTCATGACCCTGTATTTCATCCAAATTTCACTTCAAAGATATATTTTAATTGGAAATTTGACGCTTAATCAGATGCAATAAACCGCTAGTTAATAGGATTATTATTTTTGGAGTTATAAGGATAAACCTCTTTCAAGCAATTCAGTAATCGAGCCTTTAAAGTTTGTGACGTCATCAAGCCACGATTTTATTTGAATTGCAATGCATTTTATAAGTAGTTTACACATTTTTATTTTAATATTTTACATTATGCATATCCATGATGGGTAAGTATTACGGTGGCCCCCAACGACTAGTTTAAAGGTTAAATTAGTAAATTCTTTGAAGAATGTAATCATCCAAAAAGTGAATGCTTCTTCACACTAAGCGAAAAATGTACAACGATTGTTTGAGGAACATATATTCACTATAATAATTCTATGATGGATAACGGAGAATTTCAGAACTGAAAGTGAGTGGCCTAGGCCTGTATGTTTAATACAGTCTACATTCGGCCGCTTATTAACGACTTTTACCTTCCATTCCAAGAAGAATTGCAAATAAAATAAAAAGAAACAGGTCAATCGCGGATGTATGAATTCCCATTCCTACATTCCGTCATTCTAAATTTTTCTTTTGTATTATGCTATGTTTTAAACATCTTTGAAAAAAAAATACTCAGTTACGTATACATCAGTAAATATGGTATAACAAGATTTTTCTAATAAATGATATTTTATTGAAGTGTTTGTCAACCCTTTTGAATCAGCGACTCATCTTGATTTTTTTTTTTTTTTATTTTGCGTCTCACATTTTTTTTTTAAAATTACCAAATTATATATGTGTATGTGTGTGTTACAGAAAAGTAATATTAGAAAGTACAGTTAGTTAAAAATGTATGGAATTTAAAATATGGCTAAAAGGTTCTTTCTGTGGTTCTAATGATTATGTTAGTTGTGTGCTTCTATTCTATTTCTTTGAGTGATACATATCGCTAATCGCAACATGTCTCATAAATTTAAGTTCTAAGGACATATCAACCTGTGAATTTACTTTAATTCACATCTGTTATCGGCACAACTATTTTGTCATTAGCTATATTTAAATTGCATTTGTTGTTTGCTTGCTCTCCAAAATGTTGCTTTTGCGTAAAACATTAAAAAATAAACTGGAGATTTATTTTATTTTTTTATTATTTTTTTTACGTGGTTTCATTAGGTCAATATGGAAAAAGCTTTATTTAATTCTTGATAGGCATTTATTGTAACGCCTTGATTTAATTATTTACCCGATCTCTACTGATCTCAAATATGGATTTTTTCCCACGACTTATGATTAATTGAAAAATTTAACTTAAGAATAGAATATCATTGCCGCAGATTATCTTCATTCTACAATTCCAATTTACGTTGAAATTGGTCAGCATCTCTTTATGTGACTGGCATAATAAAAAAGTTCAATGTCTAGCAAGTAAATTATAACGATGGGTAGAAACAATATAGCTAAAAGTATTATCTCTGTCTGCCACGTTCAAGTTCTTGGCATTGCACTCGTGGAAGCTCTTCTATATGAAGGCCACTTTCATCATTCGCACACAACCCTTCATCATTTTTATTTTATTTTATTTGGTTTCAAAAGCTAATTTCACACAATTTTTAAAGCACTGTTTCGGGCAATTTAACACCTGTAACATGTCCAAATGTTTGTTGACACTCACTGTTTAACAACACTGTTAACATTTACTGCTGAGAGATTTAACAGCTGTTGTGTTTATCCAAGTTTGAGTTAAGAGCTTTGGGTAAACCACAAAGCCTAAAAACTCATTCTTTATGAAGTCTTTTTGCGGAAAACGTAAATATGGCAGAAGCATCTTAAGAAAAGTAATATAAAATGTGAAGGTTTTTTCATAAACAAAGACTATGGAGAGATTCGTGGAATGTGGTTGCTTTTACAAGATGTTAAATGAACACAAGTTTCTGAATTGAATCAAGACGGCATTTTAACTGTAATTGTGTTATATACTTATAGCTGTGTAAATTTAACGAAAATTGCTAAAGAAAAAATTGAATTTCACGAATTCGTTATGATGCTTCACGAGTCTGTTCGTGTAGGATGTTTTTTTAATTTCATTCAATTGAAAGTTGCTCAATTGTACACAATTCTTTTATAAAACATATTCTGAAAAATGTAACAAAAGTTTAGGATAAACGCATTAGTAATAAATATTGGCATACTTAACAGAAGTTGGTAGGCATAAAAATCAGGCTTTCATAAGTATCTGGTAAACCGTGCTATAGAAAAAATCATACAAATAATTGTCCTTTTGTAACATAGTAATAAAATGGTCATATAATTAGGGTCATGTTTTCAGGTCAAATATTTAAAAGATATATATATTTGGTGCTTGAATGAGCATAGATATCAACAAATGAGCTATTGCTAGTGTAGATGAATTAAAAAATGATTAAATTATTGGCTCATGGGGAATAGTTTAATTTCTAAATTAGATGATCTTTAAATGAATGCTGATTTGTACAAAGGCATGAAACCCATGTAAACTTTCATTTAAAGAGTAAATAGCAGTTATTCAAGTTTTCTTCTTATAAATTACAACACTCACTTCTTCCTTTATTAATCAATATCCTCATAATTCGCTTCAAACTTTTAACTTTGAGAATATAGAATTGTTTTATTTCATCTATTTATACCCAAGAAAATTATAATAAATACTTGTTAAAGCTTCAGGCATTTCTATATTGGTAATTTCTACTCTTTATACTTCTAGGTTTAATATTATATATATATATATATATATATATATATATATATATATATATTAATTTTTTATAGCATTTATTATTAACCGATATTCAACGAAGGTGGCTATACAGTTAGTTTGTCTTTCTTTCTATGTATATTAATGCACAACTCTTGAATGGATGGTCCGATTTTCATAGTCTTTTATTTATTTAACTTTTCTTTTGTTTCAAGCGAATCGGTCTGCAGATGGTTCCGTTTCAATATCATTAGGATCTAAAAATTATATGTTTGACTGCCTGTCTTCATGTCTTTTTTTTTTTTTTTTTTTTTTTTTTTTTTTTTTTTTTTTTACTTTATAAGCTCTTTCGTAAAAATTGACCAAATTTTACAAAAATTTAATATGATGTCAAGGTATTTTACGTTTTAAAAAAAGTCGTCGTATCGTGCATAGTTTTCTTACAGGGGCGCCTCAAAATTTGAATATATCACTGAATACAATGACCCTAAATAAACGATATTGGCAGTAATAAGATTTAAAATGAATGTGGATTGCAATCCTGAATCAAGTAAGGTAATACTTTTTTACCCGAATTCAACCCAACTCGACCCACAGTTTGGGTCACTTCGGGTTGACATTATTTTTTTTCTTTACGGGTAGGGTTCATTATAATTGTTTCGGGTACAGGTTGGGTTGTGACTCTTGTGGGTCGGGTTTGGTCACCCGTTTTTTTTTTTTATTCAAAAGAATGTCCGCAACATTGTTTAAGTTGGAAAAAATGTACATTTGGATCGAACACAGTATGTACATGTTTATCTTTCAATATAAAAGATAAAATTGATATTAAAAATATAATTACAGAGTACGTTTTCATAAATGCATTAAAATAGCAATTCATTTATTAAAATATGGGGTTGAAGTGCGTCGAGCTCGGGGTCAAGTTTTGGGTTGATTTAAAACAGAATTTTCGGGTTGGAGTCGGTGTGATCCGATCCATGCAGGTCTCTAGTGTGGATAACAATACAGGATTGCTACAAAAAACACGAAGGTAAGAAACAATCCTTTAAAGTCGGTTTCATTTCTTGCTAAAAATTACTTGTGTTTGTTAATACTTACAAATCTTATACATTGGAAATTTACTATACGTTTCCGTAGAGATAGATAGTCTAGACTCTAGACAATCGTTTGATATATGTTAGCTTGCAAATTTAAAAGAAAGCATCATTCATCATTCTGTAATCCTTTGACGTCACTTATCTAAATAACTAATTTCATTAATTATTACTTTCCCACCAGAATAGTACCTTGATTGCCAGTAAATACAAAAGTCGCGATCAAAATAACTCTGTCATCCTGATAACTTCTAGACAGAGAACAAAAGTTTTGGCTAGTCGCTCCACACCTGAAAAACAGCAACTACCTGTGTGAGAAGAAAGAAAGATAAGCAACGGCGTCTGAAGTCTGCTCTTTAAAGACAGATCTAGATTTTTAAAACATTCCTTTACCTGACCTTCAAGAGAACTGCTAGGTTAAGGAAAGTCAAGTTAAGAGCCGTTTATGTTGTATAAAATCTGCATTATATTCATTTATAATCTACTGAATATAAATGGAAATAGTTATCAAAAGTCAATAACATATATGATGATTATACTAAACTTAAGCGAAAAATTTATAGAACAACACTACTTATAAAATATTTTCTGGTTCACGAAACGTTTATTACAATTTATTACCAGTTTTTCTGGACGAATCTTCGTTCTTGGTCAGTGGCGGTGCTAGACGAAACGTGGACGTCGGCGACATCAGCTTTTCGAGGCCTCTTTCATTTTCCATTCAGAAAGAAAATGTTAAATAAGCTGAATTATACACTAATAAAAATTATGCACTAATTTTATGAGTATACTATGCAAGTATTGTTGCTAATCAAATAATGACAAAAATTACATAAACAAACACAAATTAAAATAGACGAACTTTTCGGCTCACTGAATTTTTTTAAGATTACGTCATAGTTAATACCAGCCGCTATTTCAGCTTCAATTGATAGTACTGATAACGCAGATAGTCTTTCTTGGCTCATCGTGCTTCTCAAGTAGGTCTTAATCAATTTTAACTTTGAGAAGCTTCTCTCAGCAGAAGCTGTACTGACTGGAAATGTGAGCATGATTCTAATCGTTATGTAAACATTTGTATATACTTTTTCCAAATTATTTTCTAAAATGTACTGAATAAGTTCTTTTGCGTCGTTCATAATATCCAGTGAATTGGATTTTAAAAGCTGGAGTTCCTAATAAAATTTGAAAGGCTGCATGTTGCTATTTTCGCCTTATCGAAGTATTCCACCTAAACCATTACAATGCTTGAGAAAGTCGTCCTTAGATAAAGATTTCAAGTAATTGATATCGTAAATAAAACCAAACCGTTCAACATATTCGTTGAGCGCTTTGAATCCACATCCGGTGTCGACTATTATAGAATCTATCACTGTGTTAAAAAAGTTAACTCTGTACTGCATTTCAACAGATTGTATAGTTTCCTTAATATGTTCATAACCGAACATTCATTTTTTCTTTCCTATACTTTTTTTTTAAAATTGAGACTCAATTTCGTAACTACTTTTTTCTACAAACAATCCAGATTCTGCAACGCTTGTTTCAAATCCTGCATTACGGAATTCTTGAATCCAGTCACGAAATGTACGTAAAGTATCAATAACGACTTTCAAGTTCCCTTGAACCGATTGACATAGTATACTTATATTGTTCACACGTAGTAAAATGTCGTCCCACACGTGTATTGCAACAATAAACTTAAAAGTTAACATTTCGTTCAAGACTGCTTCATAATCGCTAAGGGTTTCGGAATCATCAGTTTTATTTTTCAGGTCATTCACGCTTTCGATGACATCATCAAATTGTAAAAATATCGCTTTTACTGCTCCGATTCTACTTTCCCATCGTGTTTCAGACATAGATTTTAATGCCAATTTTAATTTAGTTTTTATAAGATCCCAATGCTTGCTTGACTTTGTAAAGAGCACATAAATTTTATTGATGAAGTCTAAAAATGTTTTAGCTGTTGTAGAAGAGTTAGCTGCATCTATTAAAAGCAAATTCCAACAATGGCATCCGCATGGCGTGAAGAATGCTCGTGGATTAATATTGAGTATTCTTGTTCTGTCAACTTTATTAATGCCTACCATATTGGCGCCGTTATCATATCCCTGTCCTCGACACTTTTGGATATCTAGAACATTTGTTTCTAGTTCTTTTAAAATTGCATTTGTTAAATACTCTCTCGTTGTTTCTGCGACGGCAATAAATCCAACAAAATGTTCCTCTATCGCTTCAGTTGAGGAATTGCAAAATCTTAATATTATTGACATTTGTTCCACACGGCTCACATCCCTGGTACAATCGAGCATGAATGCGTAATATTTTGCTTGTTTGTCTCTGTTTATAATCTCGTCAAAAACTGAATTGGATATTAATGTAATTAATTCATTTTGGATGTCGTGAATCAGATAGTGTTGAGAAATTTGCTTTTCATTAATACGCTGCAAGTGCTCTTTTAGTGTTAGATCATATTTGGATAACAATTTATATAGCTCTATAAAATTTCCACTGTTTCCGCTATCGCTCAGGTTAAGGGATTCTCGATGGCATCTAAATGCGAGATTGTGTGAGGCTAAGAAGTTTATTATATCGATCAATATTTCAAACAAGTTACACAAATACTTTTGTGATTCCCTAATCAGTCTCTCTTTTTCCCTATCTATTGTTTTTTTCCGTATTTGATTCCTTTATAGAATTCCATCCATTTAATCATGCACTCCATGTGTCCTGGACTTTGTTCATGTCTTTGCAATATCCTACTCAGATCTTTCCAATCACAACATCCTTCTTTTACCATCAGTGTCTGAAAATCTGAAAAAAGTCTACTTGGAAAGCAATTCTTGAGATATGGAGTAAGCTACCCATTTGCGATGCTGCTTTTCGCCTTTACTCAATTTTCTAGTAAAATGAAATTTAGTAAAATGTCTTTTATTTGCGTCTTTGGGGTAACTTTCATCAGATTTTTCTAGGTTTTGTTGGGGACCGTTTTGAATTAAGTCATGACACTGCCTGCACTACATTTAACGAATGGAATAAGGCGCACTTACCGGCACAAATCCCTATAGACCACACGGCTCATGATGGGCAGTGCAGGGTGTACAGAAAGCTCCTCAAAATTAGACAAATTGAAATTGAACAAGGAAGACAAAAACTAACTACAGGTAATGATGTCCTAAACGACAAAATCACATTAAACACAACTAGGGGTGTGACACGGGTGCATAGGAGGTCACAGGAGGAACTTAACAACAGGCAACAAAGGACACACGAATTGAATTATGTTCAATATCAACGCCGCTAACACAGACGCGTGCCTAAGCGGCACCCAAGACAATCCAAACCTGAATGAAAATAAAAATCCAAAAGAAAACTCCAACAATAAAAATCAAGACAACATCAAACTAATACAAATAAACCTACATAACAGTCTCCATGCAACACAAACACTTATGGGATATATGGGAGACAAACAAATAAATATTGGACTCTTAAAAGACTTTCACCAAAATAAAAAAAACAGGAAAAATAACATGTTTCAATAATGGTAATTGGAAAATAACAAAAACAAAAAGAAATCGATCAGCAATAGTAACTCACACAGGCACCAATCCAATAACAATAGCAGAAAAAGAATACACAACAGCAATAAAAATCGAAAATAAAAAAGAAACAATAACAATAATCAATGTATACGCACCCCCCTCAGTAGAAGACTTCGAAGATGTGCTGCAGGAGGTAGAAGACACTCTGAAAATAGCCAAGGGCGAAGTACTACTGACGGGGGACTTTAACGCACACTCTCAACAATGGGGCTATGCGAACTTAGATGACAGGGGGGTAAAACTTACAGACTTCCTCCTCCTGAATGCCCTCTTTGTACAAAACCCACCACACGCAAAAGCGTCGTTCAGCACCATGAGAGGTAAAAGGAAGCTAGAAGGATGGCCGGATCTAACAATAGCAACAGCTAAATTAGGAGAAAATATAACAGACTGGGAAGTAAGCGACGACGAATCAAACAGTGATCACAAATACATAAAATTTAATATAAAATATAAAAATACGTGTTATCAAAGACATAGATTAGAAACAAAACACGGCAAACACGCAAAATTCGTGAAGAAAATTAAACAAATCAGAAACAAATATACAAAAGAACTAAGAAAAGCAACAAATATAGATCAGTTAGACAACATAACTCTAAGATTACAGAGAGAAATAACAGCAATAGCATTCGCCTGCTACAAACATAGAAAAACTCCAGAATTAATGGCACCACCATGGTGGTCACAAGAAGTCAAAATAGCAAGAAATAGAGTAAGGGCGTTCAGGAGAAAATTCCAGGAACAACAAGATGAGGAACTAAAACACAAACAACATATAGAATATAAAAAAGAACGCGCAAAATTAAAGAAAATAGTCCAAAAAGCCAAAAGAGATACATGGAAAAAATACTGTGAGGAAGTCACTAATACATATGGCCCTCAATATAAACTGGCATCAGGCAAAAAAACAAGCCCATCACGATTAGAAAACATCATGCCCAACAATCAAGAAGTAACCGTCAAAAAGACATTAAACCACTTCCTAAACAACCTATATCTAACAGATCCATCAATAGAACATGAATTAAAACCAGAGACACCGACATTTAATGAAACAAAACCACAGCTTATAACAAAACAAGAACTTAACAGAATAATCAAAAACATAAAACAAAACAAAGCTCCGGGCTTTGACTACATAGACCATAACCTAGTGAAAAGAATACACACAGCAGCACCACAACTACTACTAACATTATATAACACATGCCTTAACTTCAACTACTTCCCAAAATCATTTAAAATAGGCACAGTAGTCCTATTTCATAAAAAGGGAAAAGATCCAAAAGAACCAAAAAATTACAGACCCATATGCTTACTACCTACACTTAGTAAAATACTAGAAAAAATAATACACGGCAGGATATCACATCATCTAACAATCAACAAATACTGGAGCGACAAACAATATATGGGTTCAAACAAGGGTTATCAACTGAACACGCACTAAATAACCTAATAAAAACAATAAAGAAAGACAAAGAAGACAAATACCAAACATTACTAATAGCAATGGATATAAAGGGTGCATTTGATAATATCAGATGGCCTATTATAGCCGAAAACTTAAAACAATCACCATGCCCCACTTACTTAATAAATTGGATACTAAGCTTTTTAGAAGATAGATACGTATCCTTAGAAGAAAACGGCATTAAAGTAACAAAACAAACATTTGGCGGCTGCTCACAAGGCAGCTGTCTGGGACCACTGCTGTGGCTGCTAATAGCAGATACAGCCCTAAAGAAAAACTGGGGTAAAAATGTAAGAATACAGGCCTTCGCAGACGACTTTATTTTAATAATAAAAGCAAAAACAAAAGAACAATTAGTAAAACTAGCAAACAAAATAATAAAAGAATTTTATGAATGGGTAACGGAAAATAACCTAACGCTTAATTGGGACAAAACAGAACTACTGTACCTTAATAGAACACACACAAGAAACCTACCAACAGCAGACACATATAAAATTGAAGGAATTAAATTCAAAGAAAGGGAATTTGAAGGAAAAGAAAACATTAAGTATCTAGGTGTAATCATACATAAAAACCTAAATTGGGAAACACACTGCCAAGCACAAACAGCCAAAGTAAGGAAAGCGTTTTGGATGATGGGACAAATGGCCAAACGGGGTTGGGGATTGAAACCAAGCATCTTAAAAATATGGTATAGAACAGTAGCTGAGAAAACACTGACTTACGCAGCCTCAATATGGGGACATAAGCTAAACCAAAGAAGTAAACAAGTACTAACAACATGCCAAAGGCATTTTTTGCTGGCTATAGTTAGGGCATATAAAACTGCCCCAACAGCGGCCCTTCAGGTACTTGCTGGCCTGATTCCAATTCACCTCCAAGTTAAATACGAGGCAGAATACGGCACAATATCTCGTTTAAGAGAAACGACAGAAATACACGGAACCACTATCCACCATACAGACTATATAAAAAAGATTAATGTATGGGAAACACATCCCGCGGACACCATAGAACCAAGAATAGGCCATAATTACAAGGACATAGTAATATATACGGACGGTTCAAAATTGGAAACAGGCGCTACGGGTTCGGCATTCGTAGCTTTCAAAAATGAACAAAAAATAAAAACATGGTCAGCTCCATTAAGGAAGTACAACAGTGTTTTCCAAGCCGAACTACTGGCTATACTAAAAGCAGCAGAATGGGGAAATAGCACAGGGAAGGAATACAGCATTCGCTCGGACTGCATGTCAGCCATCCAATCACTCAGTAAACCCTTCAATGTAGTAAAATTAATCGATACAATACAAAAAACAGTAAAAGACTCAAACAATAAATTCAAAATTAGCTGGGTCAAAGCACATGTGGGTATCCAAGGAAACGAGGATGCCGACGAATTAGCAAAAAAGGCTGCAGAAAACCAAAGTAAAGAAATTCCATACCATCTAGAAAGACCGATATCAAACTTAAAAAGAAAACTAAAAGAACTCACTATCAAACAATGGCAGTTCGAGTAGGATTATGGGGAAACGGGCAGGAAGACATATGAATACTTCCCAAAAGTAGATTCTCGCAGAATCATCAGCTGCAATCTACTAAGTCAAATTTACACGGGTCACGGAGCATTCCCGGACTACTTACACAGGTTTAAGCGCAAAGACGCACCAAACTGCTCATGCGGGGAGTTGGGAACCCCCAAACACTATCTAACAGACTGCCCACTAACCCAAACACTACATCTGATCCACATCACACCGAACAACGAAAAAATATGGCACAACCAGTTAGCGAACAACAAACAAGTACAAACAAAAGGAAGAGCAGTGATGAGATGGTTAGTAGAAAACATCGATCTCATATCACAATAAATACACCTTCCCAGCAGCGAGATTCCTCAAAAGCATATCCCACTCTCAAATGCCATCCATTTGGTAAGTATATTTTCTAATATATCTTTAAAAATTAAAAATTAAAAAAAAAAAAAAAAAAAAAAGTAGCAATGGAACCTCTTTTCTACGCCAAAAAAAAAATCGATTTTTTTCAGCACTAGTGAGAAGTGGAAGTCATCTGTGACGGACTGAATTTCACCAACTGATGAAGGCAAATAGCCAACAAAAAGTGAACAAAATAATTAAATGGTGAATGCACAAAGCACACCTGCCAAAGAAAGTTAATGGGGAAAAAAACAGTGTCAAATCAAGTGAATACAGCCTCATAGATACATGACGGACTAACGGCCACGGAACAAGCCCCACTCCATTAGTGCGACAAGTTTCTCAAACAACAAATCAACAAGTTGCACAAAATTCAAAAGCAGTGATAACAGCCATTAGGATTCAATGGACTGATCGCAAAAAGCGTATTCACGAAGGGAAAAAAAAATCAAAATCCCCAATGCTTGGGTGAGATAAAGTGACAAAGACAACAAAAATGAGTGTGCAACATCCAGAAATGTGACAACCACCAGTAACAGAAGTTATAATGTGACAACCACCAGTAACAAAAGTTACAATGTGACAACCACCAGTAACAAAAGTTACAATGTGACAACCACCAGTAACAAAAGTTACAATGTGACAACCACCAGTAACAAAAGTTACAATGTGACAACCACCAGTAACAAAAGTTACAATGTGACAACCACCAGTAACAAAAGTTACAATGTGACAACCACCAGTAACAAATGTTACAACGTGACAAAACCCACGATAGTGACATAATAACCAGTGAAACTCTCGAAAGAAGACCAAGATTCAAAATGTGAAAACCAGCTCTAGCACAAGCTAGAGGTAAAAATATATCAAGAAAGAGACAAAAAACCAATGAATGATAGACAAAAAACAACCCACAACAGGGGCGAGCCTATAAAAACGCCAAAAAGCCTTGACAGAGACAAATACAACAAGAAGGGAAATCAGCCCATAAAAGAGGCGATAAAAACTACAGCGACAACCCACCATGAACGTGACAAGCCAACAGACATGGTAAATATGTAAATCTATGTACGCTAATGGCACCTGGTGCATGTAAAATCCGTCGTGGGTGCAAAGCCCTCCAAGTTACCTGTGAATAATACCTCTGGGGGTGCCTAGTCAGGTGAGGGTCTCGTCACCTGATCAAGGTTCTAAATTACGAGACCTATTAAATCTGTCAATTCAACAAAGTTAAACAGAAACCTTGAACCGGCAAACAAAGATAACGGTAGCAAATCACAAGAGAGCAAGCACAGCAGCGATGTGAACAAATCAATAGTCAGGTGGATCACAGCCATGCTGTGATCAGGCGATTTCCGCCCCGCACCCAGGTACTAACCCGTTAAGCTAGGCATTCATGCCGGGCAGGTAGGGGCCTGGTTAGCGGTATTAAAAAAAAAAGTCATGACACTGCGAATCTGTTACTGGAAATAACCACTTCCCCGGATCTAATTCTATAAATGACTCTCTTATATGAACAGTTTGCTCTTGATTTTTTGAGTCACAATCTTTTCACTTTTTAACTCTTTATTCGACTCAGAATCTTGGATCACAGCAGTTTTACCCAACTCTGATGATGTATCAGAAAGGGTAACAGATTCATTCGACCCTGATCCTGAAGCTGGTTCTGTTTCAGAAACAAAAAATTTAATCATAATGGAATTCATAGCTTTGTTGGACATAACCATCTCAGCCTTTCTTTTTCTTTTTGATGCACCGGATTCCCATTTCCGTCCTATATCTCTGTTTCTTGAGGGTCCTCCAGACATAATGATCTAAAAATATTTTTTGTTAAGTAGGTTGATAAGTACAGTACTTAAAGTACTCAATGTTATAGTGTAGAGAGTATATTAGGAGGTGTGTGATCATCATACATGACAAAATATTTTTTATTCAGCCACTAAACCAGAAGCCAGATTAGAGAGTCGATAACAGTAAAATAATATTAAACTATCAGGCATACCGTATTTTAAGTCAGTGTAATAAACTGTTTGATCAGAGAGCTTATTTTTTTACTATAGAAATTAGCGTTAAACTTCTAACTATTTAAAATTTTCTAATTACATACAGTTATTTTTTTTTACCATTCATTTTATGATGGGCCGTATATTAAATAAATTTTAAATCGAGAGCGTAAAAAACAATTTCCATATTTATAACTTCAAAAATACAAATACGGATTAAATATAGAACCTCTTTTTCTAGAAGTCTGTTGAACGAATTTGAATTAGCCAATTTCAAAGTATAACTTATGTAAAACCTATCCAATAAAAAAAGAATCATCAAAATCGATTGATTATATTTATCGCAAATGTAATGGCGATTAATAAGTGTGAAAATATAAATTAATTACAAATTACTAACCTAAAATTACGACAATATAAAGAATAACGTTTTACAGACAAATAAATATGCTAAGAAATGTATTTGGATACTGGCTTACCTTACACATATGAAATGAATCACAACACTATGATAAATGTTTAAAAATATAATAACTTCTTTAAAATAAACAAATAACCGATTTTTCACTTAGTAATGAAGTAGCCAGAAGTTTTGCGCATGCCAGTCTCCCAGTTTTGTGACAGATGATTTAATGAAGTAGAAAGAATTAACGATTCATGGATTCCCCGAGTATCGCGCGCGGAATCGCCTAACTTTCATAATGTTGCCAGACGACTCTAGATAAATACTACTACACTCGTACGGAAATAAATACGGAAAACTAAATAACTAAATTTTTAATAACTTGAAACACTTTTTTGTGAGGCCCCACAGGTGCGAGGCCGTCGACGGTCGCCGACGCCTAACGCCGCCACTGTTCTTGGTCCAGTAAAAATTTCACGAACCTAAAGAATAGTTTAAAACAGCTCATAGCAATCAAGCATTTTTTAGCGTTGTATTTAAAGTACGCCACGGTAACTTTATGGACGAAAAAAGCTTTTCCTTAAAAAAATAAAAATAAATTAAATCCAAGATGTATAATACAAGTTTTAAATCAGTGATTCTGTTTAGAAAAATAATTTATGTAAAAACACATATTTATGCAGTCTTTTCTATATTGCTTGACAATTGCTAATGAACAGAGACAATATTCAGAATAATAAATAGTAGGCACATATTGGAAAGTGAAATTTAGTACACAATATATTAGAAGTACTGTTCTTATACATTCTTCATTGTACAAAATCATACAGATGTTGCCATATGAAAATTCAAGATTCTACAAAAAATGCTGGAAGGAACAATTGTAAAAAGTCACAAAAACGCTCATTCGTGCAGAAATGATGACAGATATGAGTCTCTAAGTAAGGAATGTGATCTCTTCGGATGCTATGGAATTTTTATCTGTTACATTTGTTCTCCACAAGTCTGTTGAGGGCTTGGGAATATTGTCCTCTTCATACCTCAAGACGACCTTGAGTTCTCAGATGATTCAGGGAAGGAGATTTCTTTGTGCTACATGAATAGTAAATGATTCTGTTTGTATGTAAGACATTCCATGCGATTACTATCTTTGACTTCTAGTACCTACGGCACTTATTTTGTTCTGTGTGGTGTGGATTGTTTTCCTTGCACAGAAAGTGTCGACCTACTACACAAGGGAAAGGACGGTCATGACTCAATCCTGGTACTTCTATGTTGTAATGGAACCTTCGTCAAAGATATGATACCTCGTCACAGATAAGCTTTATGGACATTCCGTTATTGTTATAGGATTACTTTTTGTCCCCTTAATAACTGGTGCCCACACTGTAAGAATAAAAGGCAGAAATTACAGTAAAATTTGCTGTAAATTTATGCACCCAAATTTCCAGCATATCTTGCTGTAAATTGACAGCAAAATATGTCTTAAATTACATTATGTTTGGAATTTTACAGCAAAATGTGCTTCAAACATGCTAATTTTACTGCAAATACGACTATAATCATATTAAATTTTACAGCAAAAAATGCTGGCAATTTGGATGCATAAATTTACAGCAAATTATGCTGAAATTTTTGCCGTTTTATCTTAAAGTGCAGGATCAAGCTTGATGTTGAAACGATAGTCTTCAGAAAATACATTCTTTTGCTAATCCTAGTCAAAATGCCCATCACACAATGTAATCTTTCATGACGACAGAATGCTCGTATATATGTATACAGGGTGTCCTGGAAGGTCGTTTACAAACTTAATGTGATGGTCTTTCAAACCATGACAAACAAGTTTTACAGAGGAAGTCGTATCCAGAAATCAAATGGTGTGGTGCTACAACAACGTGACCGGCACGCAAAGAAAAGATGTCGACAACGTGGTTAAAATTCTTTAACAAAAACAAACCCAACAATCCATATTTAGGGAAAAACATTGTTAAATCACAGAAAATGTTCAAAATTCTTTCTATCTGCAACAATGCATGCTTCACAATGTCGACGCAAGGATTCATGGACCCGTTCAAAACGAACAGGTGTGTCACAGACATGTGTCATCGTTTCCACGATCCTGGAGACGAGATACATGTCCGATGCTAGGAGCATCGCGTATACCATGGACTTCAAGTATTCCCACAGAATGGGGTGAAACTATATTCGTCTGAAAATATCTTCGTTTGCTAATCCTAGTCAAAATGCTTATTACACAATATGAAATTGATGGTGTATTATGCCTGCACATTTCTGATGAAATATACAGGCGCCCCATCATTCTGAAGCCAGATGTATCGGCGTGTTGCTGGAAAGTAAACCATGAAATCCGGAAACACCTCTTCTAAACAAATGTGATAGATATTCCCATCGAGGCGTTGAGGTTGCAAGTAAGGACCAATTAGGTGTTTATATAAATAAGGTGATTAGAAAATAATAACATTCCCTTTTCTGAATAAGTATCAGATTTTCCTAATTTACACGGCAATAATGCATAACAGGTATAATCTTATTTTATTACAGCAATGTGTTCTTAAGTTCGAAAAAATATTTTAAAGTTTAAGAAAATGAAATTTCAACAAATCGTTGAAATGAAAAGTAAATTTAAATAATACTCTGTTAAATAACTCCAAATGATTTCACTCACGAGTCTGAATGTCACCCACCTTAAATAGTTTTATAACACCAGACACTTGCTGAAATCTTTACGTAAAATATCGCACTCTTCACCTAGATTCCAACTTGCATGCATTTACCTTGAGTATACAGAAAGAAAAAAAAAACACTATTGAAGTAAATATATCTTCCTGAGCTGCACTGAAAAATAACAAAACTTGGCTAGTCACTCCATACCTGTCAAATGTGCAGCTAAACACTCTTGGAGAAAAGAATGAGCTGGATAAGTATAGCCTCTAAAGAAAGGCTTTTTTTTAAGGCATTTTTTACTGAATATGATTTTGTGTACTGATTCATGGATAGAAATTATAGATTTAACGTTTGCGCAGAAAAGCCATTAACCCTCCCCCCCCCCCCCATTAATTCTGAAATCGTTAGTAATAGATACATTGTTTCTTACAATGAAAAACATGTTGCGAACGTTTCTTAAAACTTAACTTAAAGCGACATCATTAAAACTGTTTCAGTCGTAAGAGGTCTATCGGAAATTGATATTTTCAATGTTACAATTACATACGGTGAGGTTGTAATAGATAAAAATTGCGAAAAGTACTAAAGTTACGCCTCATTTATCATGCAAAATAGTCATTTCATAATCTACTGAAAAATTGTCACTGAATTTCTTGACGTTAAAAATTAACACTGAAAGTGAAGTATTCCATTATTTTCTTAGAACAAAGTCTATTTGTGACTCTTTTTCACCCAAATTTTATAGATATCATAAAGATGAAGCGCGATGATTTTTCAGTATCTTTAGAATCCATGCAACGAAAATAATTTATTGGTTGAGTATAAATACTTCACCTCTGCAACGTCAAAAAAATTGCTTTCTAAATCACAAATTGACATTTTCTTTTAAAAAGAAAATAAAATTCTGGAACATTTCAAGTTTAGAGCTAATTTTCTATTATACAACAAGAAACTTATTGAAAATTATATTTTAAAAAGATTTTTTGGTACATACGAAATTTTAAGAAATGTAAAGAATTTATAAAAATTAGAACATTATTTTTCCAGAAACACCGTGAGCAATTTTGTGTGGAATGCAAGACTTGTTCTTTTTTTTCTATTAAACAGCCCTTTATGTGATGCCATACTAAACCGATCGGCTGTAACTTCTTTTAGGTACTAGCACATAAATGGCGAATCTTTTTACCTTTTTAGATTTTCAAAAACAATATTCATCAACATTGTAACGTGCTAAACTTTTATATAAAAAGATATTGCAAAGTATACGAAACACTTGCTTATAGAATCGATCGCTTTCATGCATTAAATAACTAAAATAAAAAACTTAATGCTATTTACTTGTGTATTTTAATCAGCCATTAATTTAATGAAATTTTGGTTCGGAAATATTCATTTAAGTAGCAAATACTGAAATAAGGAAATAAATTTTATGAATTTTTATTTTAGTAATTTTTGATTTATCATTAATGCAACATCTAATTTATAATAATCCAAGTGGCACAAATAAAATGTATTAATAATTTATTAATTAGATTTTTTTGGTACTGTACGTTTGATAGTTTTATTACTGGATCATATTTTGCAATTTTAGTAATATACATGGCAAAAGGTCTATCTCAGGGCTGCCTTACGAAATTCATTCACTGAAATAAAGCCTTTTAAATTCATATAGAAAGACAAAGTAGTTACTTATCTATATTTGCATAACATCACAGAAAAATAAATTTTACTAATGTGTTAATTTATGTAAAAATAATTGAATTTTTTGTGTTAGAATATACATGTTAAACAACATTTTATTTGTTATAACAAATCAAAAATTAATTTATGTATGTAATGATTATAATTTTTTAATTGTTTGCATAGAAGTGAAATTGTCGTACTGTCACTTTGGGTACGCGTGCCCTGTTCACCACCTCTGTAATAGGTGCATCTTATGCTTATTCGTGCAGTGGCACATTACAGAGAGCGTTGTTTCTCAAAAAAGGCAAAAAGTTTTCTAGCTTAACAATTTTTTTTCAAAGTAAAATGAAGAGAAAATTTATAATTTTTTAATCCATTACTAAAAGTATATTTTTTATATTCATATGAGTGAGATTACAAATGTTTATTTAATGATATGTGAACTTCAGTGTTTTGCAACATAGACTTGGAAGATGATAAAGTCGTCCAGTTTAAACATAAATAAATGAGTTTTTAATGACTGGTTGGAATGTATGTTTGTGAATAATCATAATATTGTGGGAATATACTTTGTACTAATGTCTCAAATGCCATTTTTTTTCTTTTATTGTCCCACTTTGCGGATACATGTTTGATATTTTTCTAATATTCGTCGTCTTAGAACGATTAAATGCAGTATAAACTTTTATGTTTCTAAAAATGCAAAGGGAAATTATGAAAATGTATTCCTCGGACATTAAGTTATGGTATTCTGAAGGAAGATGGCAACAAAAATAACGAAATTGTATATATGTAGTAAATATCTCTCTCGACACTTTAACATCATACATTGTTTTGTGAAAATACATATTGTGTTATAAAAAACATAAACATTTTTGGTCTCTAATGTTCTGGTTAATGATGTGAAACTCAAAAATATTTAAGATAGCAATCAACTAATACTTTTAATTTAAATATTTTTTATTTGTTACTTTTAAATTAAGAGTTTGCGAATGAAGGAAATTTTACATTTATAATTTGAAGAAAAAATAAAGAAATGCAGCTTATTTTTAAATTTATTATCCACGCTGTATTATAAATTTCAATCAGTTTCTGTCACCATATAGAACTATAATTATATTTGTTGTAGATATAGCTGAACATTTTATAAAAACCGTTAAAAAAGTAATTTTGATTTTTTTTAAATTGAAAATTGTATTATGTAAAAGATATTTTAAGATAGATTTTGTGATAGGCAGATATTTTAAAGTAGATTTTAATATTTAAAGTTAGTTTATTATATAACCATAGAAATGTTCCATTTTATGTTATCTAAAGAAATTAAGTGAAACTAATAAATTCTGAACTATGAAATTAAATCACTTTGAGATATCTTTATAGAAAGTTGTAGTTATTTGATCAACACTAATAACAGCAAATTACCAAAAATGTGAGTTATCAAAGTCAGCATGAAGCTGTTTCACTTTCAGTCGATCCAGTGATTTTCCAAAAATCAACGATAATTCATGGATAAGTCTATGGAATAGAAGAATCATTCTCGTCCCCTTCATTTCCTTTCCTTTTTATCTCAAAAAGAATCAAAATGACTCATTATTCCATTTCAAAGTTAAGAAGTAACATGAAAAAAGAAGAAGAACTGGAAGGAAAGAGGTGATAAGTGTAAAGGATAAGTATGGAAAGTAGACCGTGTACGTTAATGGGAGCTGGTGCACGTTAAATCTGTTCGTGGCTCTAATGTCCTCCAAGTTCTATATAAGCGTTACCTCTGGGGGTGCCAATCCAGATGCAGGTCTTTCATCTGGAATTGGTTCAAAATTAGGAGACTAGTTTCACAGTTATATGGATCATGTGAGATATATAGAAATAAAAAGATGCAAAACAGGGCCCTTGGGCCAAACCAACAACAACAACCCATTGGGCTTATGGTTTAGTCAGTTAACGACAATAGTACTTATTTTAAATTGCAAATTGTTAATTATTTAACAACCTTTCATGGGCCCAAAGGACGGGTAGCCAAGTCAATTAGCACAATAAAAGTAAATTAATTTCAATAATGTAGTTAAAGTATAATTCAGAATAAGTTCAGTTTAAAATGTTACTAACATTCTTCTCTTCCAGGTTCCCATTGCAGTTCCTCGTGTTGCCGGTTGGTACGGGCCAATGGCCGGCCCCAACTGGTAGCACACAGGTTTTTTTTAGCAGCAGTTTTTTATTCATTTTATTTTTGACTGTTCGCCTCTTTATTAGGTGCAAATGGACATTGTCCGCACAAGCTACCGGACCCGCTCCAATGGGACAGCCCACGGAGCCAGTTTTTACCAGGTGGGGTTCGGTAGAAAGGCGCAGTCCCGTCAGCCCCCGCAGCGTTTTCGTCTGCCTTGCTATTCGGCCCCAAAAATTTCCTTACTGGTACAACTTAGCTATTGGCAAAAAAAAAAAAAAAATAATAATAATAATAATAATAATAATAATTTCAGTGGTTTTAATTGTCTTCCCTCAAAATTCTCCCCCCTTTTTCAAGCTAAGCTGAGTACCATAGTTTCGGCACTAAATTGTCCAGTCCCATTCCAACTATCATGACGAGTATGTGGCGTGCGGCAACAGATCTCAGAATACTAAAACCTAGGAGTGATCAACCCAGTAAAATCCGGACTTTATTGGACAGCCGACCTGGGTAATTGTCATTGTGGATCGCCCCATGAGGCGATCAGGCGAATTTCGCCCCACTCTCCAGGCACTCAAACCCGTCAAACTGGGTCGAATCCCGGTAGGTAGGGGCCTGGTCAGCGGTCTCCAAGGAGTAACATCTCATAAATGTCCTCTTACATTTTATTTAGAGGGTTACCGCTGACTGCACATGTATGGATAACAATTTTGAAAGTTATACAGTAGCTCACAAAAATGAGTGAACACTTAGAAAATTCTGAATTAACGGATTATTAAAATCCACCAAAAGAACTTATAATGATTTTTGCTACATAATCAAATCATATAATAAAATCACTAATTATCATTAAAATACAGATATAAATGCTTAAGTGATACAAACAGAACACAAAACGCTTATAAAAGTCTTTTAATATAATGATCGACATTATCAAGATCTAAACGATAAACAAACTATTATCGCAAAATATTTTAAAATAAACTTGAAAAACAAAATTCACGAGATCATATGTGTAATAAAAGCAGGTGCTTAAAAATAGTCAACTGTAAACGTGAAAATTAATATTTCCTTATGGCTTTTTTAAAATTGAAAAACACCTCGTGCCAAATTTTAGGTAATTCAAAAGAGGCTGATTCATTGCATATGTTCTCGTTACGCATATCGATTTCTATTCATTCACGGATAATAGATGGGAAATAAAGTCTTGGTGGACAAATTATTTTACTATTCTTAAAATCAATTTTCAAAGTCTCGGTCTTATGTAGCCTTGCCAATGCTGTGTTACTTCTGTCATATTTGACATCTGCCATATATTCTTTTAATATCGTTTTAAACTTTCCAGTTGTCATTCCTGTATAATATTTCCCTGCTGAACGAGATTTCATAAACACCTGATAGTTGATAAGGCTCTATTGGGTCTACTTTCTTACAAACTACACTTTTTAATTTTATGGATGGTTTTGCGATAAGGCATATACTGAATTTGCTAAGTTTATATTTCAATCTTTCAAAGAATCCAGGAAATATTTTAAAGTAGATAACTTTGAATTTTGTTTATTCAAGTGTTTCTCTTCCTTCTTCTCCGTGCTCTTTATTTTATTAATAGTGCTTTCTTTATCTCCATGCACGTAATTACTTTTAGACCGGGAGGCGGCAGCACAGACAATCACCTCATCGAGTTCACGGCTGAAATTCCAGAATTAGTTAAAACTCGATTCGCATATTAAAACGCAATCGGTCTACCACGTCTTGGTGAAAAACACGTGAAAACCCGATTTTAGCGGTTGACTCGTAGGTTTACCATTGTGTTTTCCTGCACCCAAAAGTATGAAAACATGGAGAACTGGGTGCAGGAAAACACAATGGTAAACCTATGAGTCAACCGCTAAAATCGGGTTTTCATGTGTTTTCCACCAAGATATGACTTGGCAGACCGATTGCGTTTTAATATCCGAATCGAGTTTTAACTAATTCTAGAATTTCAGCCGTGAACTCGATGAGGTGATTGTCTGTGCTGTCGCCTCCCGGTCTATTTATTAATAATGCTTTCTTTATATCCGTCGTCTCTTGTTATTTCATATATTTTATTTATTTCATAGGTTAATTGATTTGGAGTACAGACTGTAAAGGCTCTCTTAATGAAATACTAAATGCAGAAACTTTGTAGGGAAAAGCTGCTTGAGAATTATGTGGGATAATGGATTGATTGGCTATTGGTTCTCTATACACAGTATGTTCTATGTCATGGTGGGTTTTGATTAACAGTACGTCCAAGTAAGGGAGTGTGTCATTCTGTTCCACTTCTAAAATGAATTTAATCTTAGAATACAGGTTATTGATTTGAGCAAGGCATTTATTAAGTAAAGTATCCGTATATTGCTATATGGTGAAAACGTCGTCTACGTATCTAAGCCATGTATGGGGGGGGGGGGGCGGGAGGAGTACAATCTAATTTATGAAATATATCAGTTTCGTAATATAAATTCTGCTAAAAGTCCAGATAAGTCCCATTCGGGCCCCATTTTTTATTATAATTCTTTTTTTCAAATGTAAAATAGTTATTTTTAACTATACGATTAAGAGCACTTTTTAATGTGGTTTTCATATTTTCATTTATGTTCCTTATGCAGTCAATGTAGTTATTTTTTATTATGGTGACTCGTTGGGTGTCAACACTGTAAAAAATGGGTACTCAAAATTGAGTAAAAAGTACTCAATTTTGAATACGTCACATACTCAAAATAGCTCCGATCCAAATGTACTTAAAATTGAGAAACACATGTACTCATTTTTTATCCCATGGATGTATTCAGATATGAATTGCTATGTACTCATTTTTGATCCCATGAATGTATTCAAATTTAAAAATTTTTATGTCGTTAAAATAAAATTTATAGGATAAAAAAAAGTTATTTCGCGAGGACAACCTTATAAGGGATACATACATTTCTGCTCATTTTTTTCATTCCTGCGTGAGTTTATAGTAATTAACCAACCCTTGTCCATGAGAGGAATCAAACCCGTGATGTCCTGTTTACTAACCTGACGACTCAGACCAACGCGCCATGAGTGGTCACGCCTCCTTCTCAAATGCTGTTAGTTACTTTGCAAAACTTGCAAAAACTTACTTGAGGTTTCATCTGTAGATGGATTTTTTCAGTTACAATGTTTTTAATATTTTCTTTTCATAATTTTCAATATTTTGCTGTATGATTTGGCGCCTTATAACAGATAAATTTCAATTTATTATGTATTATATGCGTAAAAAATTGCATTAAGAATACTGATTGCTTCTTTTTGCAACAGTACCAACAATTTCTTTATTCGAACATACATATTTTTTAAATTATTTGCCTCATTATCTATTTATCAATTCTAATAAAAACAACAATTATCTTAATCAGACGTGTTTATTACTTGCTATTAAAATATTTTTTTAATGTCTTATTTAAAAAAAAAAATATGTAAATAAATTTTTTTATAATAAATTAAATTATTATATTTCAGCTATGCTGAGAGCTTTTGCGTATGGTTTGGTTAAACTAAACAGTTAAAAAAAATGATTTTTAAAGACAAATTTGAAATTAATGATCTTGGGATAGGTGGGTTTAAATCTGGACTTATTGATTTTATTTAAATTAAATTAGTTTAATTTATAAAAATATAAGCTAAAGAAATAAATTAAAAACATTATAAAGTTAAAAACTTTATTTTTATAAAAGTAAAGAAAAAATATTAACTAGTTTTATAAATTCAGGGAAAAAATTATAAACTTGTAAAATTATAATTTATAAAATAATAAATTTTAGCGTAATTCATAAATTTGTAAGCCAAATCAGCTTAGTTTAATACCAATTTGCATAGCTATAATTTGCAAAGATATTATTTTATGAAACTTTTAAATAACACAATATTGCCTCACGTTAAAAAAGTTAAATAAATTTTTAAAAAATTAGTGGAAAAAAATCATAATTTTGAAGTACTATCAAGGAGAAAAAAAAAGTAGATGTGTAAAATGTGAGGGGGGAAAAAAAAGAGTAAATGTGTTGTAGTGGATCCACTTTGATGAAAATCCCGAACATCCAGATCCACTTTTCATTTATCTTATTCTTCGTTTTTCCTTCAAATAATAGCTTTTTAGGCTCCGAAATTTCGTCATTACACATTCTGAAATATACAAGTATGTTAGATTTGATCATATGTTCATTTTTGATCCAAAAATACTCATTTCGAAATGAGTACATAAACTTACTCATTTTTGAGAATACATATGTTCATTTTTGATCCAAAAATACTCATTTCGATATGAGTACATGAACTTACTCATTTTTGAGAATGCACATGTTCATTTTTGATCCAAAAATACTCATTTCGATATGAGTACATGGATTTACTCATTTTTGAGAATGCACATGCTCATTTTTGATCCAAAAATACTCATTTCGAACTGAGTACATGGACTTACTCATTTTTGAGTACTTCATTTTTTACAGTGAATGGATGGGTATAAATAGATGACATCTAGACTAGCTAATAAACATCTCTCCGGAAACTGGATGTTATTCAAACGTTGAGTGAATTCATTTGTTGAACTAATTACATGATCTGAATTAGGTAATATATTTTTCAACAAGATCACAAAGGCTTTTTCTATGTAATAAGTGGGGCCTGAGCATTTTCTTACAATTGGTCTTACTGGCATCCCTGCCTTATGACCCTTAAGTCCCCCCACAATTGCTGGGATTAAAGGCAATTTATTAAATCTGACAATAACTTTCATATAATGCGGCCAATTACCTTTACTGACAATTTCAGTAACTTTGTTGTTAATTATGTTAAGTGGGTTCTTCTTGACTTCTACACAGTTCATATTATTAATACATTCAAGCATCTTGTTTTTATGGGCATTAGTATATAATATAGCTAATTTATTGGATTTATCCGTCTGAATTAATATAATTTCTGAATCAAGTTTTAGATTCTTCAGGGTATTTAATTCATCTTTTGATAGAACTGTAGGTTGTTTAATTAATTTGTTAAGTTCATGGAATATAATATTGCGAATTTCTGCTTTATTTTCGCTATCTGAAGATTGTACAATAGTCTCAAGTTCTGTAATAATAGATTTCAAATTAGGCTTTGTAAGAAAAATATATTTAGGTCCTTGCTCTAATACCTTTATTTAATGTCGGTTAGAGAAGTTCAGAAATTCAACTGGTTTGCAAATACGTTTAACGTGTTTACTTTGTGCATTGCACAGTTTTTTAATTTTATGCCTTTGCATTGTTCCCTTATAGTGGTTTTCCCATATCTATACTTTTCTAGACTGTGCATTAAAACATCAAAAATCTATGGCAGAGTTGATGACGCAAAATCAGAATATAAATCATACGTTCTTTTTTGTAGCCTGTTGATATAGGCGTATTTCTTCCTAATACATAATGAAAAGCATTTATGTTCAAATTGTCTATTAAGGGATCTTGTACATTTTAAACTCACCGAAAATCAACAAAAACATTCGAAGTTTAAATTAGTGCAACGGATAAATCCGATAAATTAGCTATAATATATACTAATGACTATAAAAACAAGATGCTTGAATGTATTAATAATATGGTCTGTGTAGAAGTCAAGAAGAACCCGCTTAACATAATTAACAACAAAGTTACTGAAATTGTCAATAAAAGTAATTGGCCGAATTATATGAAAGTTATTGTCAGAGTTAATAAATTGCCTTTAATCCAAACAATTGTGGGTAGACTTAAGGATCATAAGACAAGGATGCCAGTAAGACCAATTGTAAGAAAATGCTCAGGACCCACTTATTACATAGAAAGACGTGAAAACCCGATTTTAGCGGTTGACTCGTAGGTTTACCATTATGTTTTCCTGCACCCAAAAGTATGAAAACATGGAGAACTGGGTGCAGGAAAACACAATGGTAAACCTATGAGTCAACCGCTAAAATCGGGTTTTCATGTGTTTTCCACCAAGATATGACTTGGCAGACCGATTGCGTTTTAATATCCGAATCGAGTTTTAACTAATTCTAGAATTTCAGCCGTGAACTCGATGAGGTGATTGTCTGGGCTGTCGCCTCCCGGTCTATTTATTAATAATGCTTTCTTTATATCCGTCGTCTCTTGTTATTTCATATATTTTATTTATTTCATAGGTTAATTGATTTGGAGTACAGACTGTAAAGGCTCTCTTAATGAAATACTAAATGTAGAAACTTTGTAGGGAAAAGGTGCTTGAGAATTATGTGGGATAATGGATTGATTGGCTATTGGTTCTCTATACACAGTATGTTCTATGTCATGGTGGGTTTTGATTAACAGTACGTCCAAGTAAGGGAGTGTGTCATTCTGTTCCACTTCTAAAATGAATTTAATCTTAGAATCCAGGTTATTGATTTGAGCAAGGCATTTATTAAGTAAAGTATCCGTATGTTGCTATA
The DNA here is from genome assembly GCA_963931845.1 of Maratus michaelseni. Lineage (NCBI taxonomy): Eukaryota > Metazoa > Arthropoda > Arachnida > Araneae > Salticidae > Maratus > Maratus michaelseni. Next base: position 361,454,420 of record OZ007586.1, on the reverse strand, counting down.
TGGTGAAAACGTCGTCTACGTATCTAAGCCATGTATGGGGGGGGGGCGGGAGGAGTACAATCTAATTTATGAAATATATCAGTTTCTAAAGATCGTAATATAAATTCTGCTAAAAGTCCAGATAAGTCCCATTGGGGCCCCATTTTTTTATTATAATTCTTTTTGTCAAATGTAAAATAGTTATTTTTAACTATAAGATTAAGAGCACTTTTTAATGTGGTTTTCATATTTTCATTTATGTTCCTTATGCAGTCAATGTAGTTATTTTTTATTATGGTGACTCGTTGGGTGTCAACACTGTAAAAAATGGGTACTCAAAATTGAGTAAAAAGTACTCAATTTTGAATACGTCACATACTCAAAATAGCTCCGATCCAAATGTACTTAAAATTGAGAAACACATGTACTCATTTTTTATCCCATGGATGTATTCAGATATGAATTGCTATGTACTCATTTTTGATCCCATGAATGTATTCAAATTTAAAAATTTTTATGTCGTTAAAATAAAATTTATAGGATAAAAAAAAGTTACTTCGCGAGGACAACCTTATAAGGGATACATACATTTCTGCTCATGTTTTTCATTCCTGCGTGAGTTTATAGTAATTAACCAACCCTTGTCCATGAGAGGAATCGAACCCGTGATGTCCTGTTTACTAACCTGACGACTCAGACCAACGCGCCATGAGTGGTCACGCCTCCTTCTCAAATGCTGTTAGTTACTTTGCAAAACTTGCAAAAACTTGAGGTTTCATCTGTAGATGGATTTTTTCAGTTACAATGTTTTTAATATTTTCTTTTCATAATTTTCAATATTTTGCTGTATGATTTGGCGCCTTATAACAGATAAATTTCAATTTATTATGTATTATATGCGTAAAAAATTGCATTAAGAATACTGATTGCTTCTTTTTGCAACAGTACCAACAATTTCTTTATTCGAACATACATATTTTTTAAATTATTTGCCTGATTATCTATTTATCAATTCTAATAAAAACAACAATTATCTTAATCAGACGTGTTTATTACTTGGTATTAAAATATTTTTTTAATGTCTTATTTAAAAAAAATTATGTAAATAAAATTTTTTATAATAAATTAAATTATTATATTTCAGCTATGCTGGGAGCTTTTGCGTATGGTTTGGTTAAACTAAACAGTTAAAAAAAATGATTTTTAAAGACAAATTTGAAATTAATGATCTTGGGATAGGTGGGTTTAAATCTGGACTTATTGATTTTATTTAAATTAAATTAGTTTAATTTATAAAAATATAAGCTAAAGAAATAAATTAAACACGTTATAAAGTTAAAAACTTTATTTTTATAAAATTAAAGAAAAAATATTAACTAGTTTTATAAATTCAAGGAAAAAATTATAAACTTGTAAAATTATAATTTATAAAATAATAAATTTTAGCGTAATTCATAAATTTGTAAGCCAAATCAGCTTAGTTTAATACCAATTTGCATAGCTATAATTTGCAAAGATATTATTTTATGAAAGTTTTAAATAACACAATATTGCCTCACGTTAAAAAAGTTAAATAAATTTTTAAAAAATTAGTGGAAAAAAATCATAATTTTGAAGTACTATCAAGGAAAAAAAAAAAGTAGATGTGTAAAATGTGAGGGGGGGAAAAAAAGAGTAAATGTGTTGTAGTGGATCCACTTTGATGAAAATCCCGAACATCCAGATCCACTTTTCATTTCTCTTATTCTTCGTTTTTCCTTCAAATAATAGCTTTTTAGGCTCCGAAATTTCGTCATTACACATTCTGAAATATACAAGTATGTTGGATTTGATCATATGTTCATTTTTGATCCAAAAATACTCATTTCGATATGAGTACATGAACTTACTCATTTTTGAGAATGCACATGTTCATTTTTGATCCAAAAATACTCATTTCGATATGAGTACATGGATTTACTCATTTTTGAGAATGCACATGCTCATTTTTGATCCAAAAATACTCATTTCGAAATGAGTACATGGACTTACTCATTTTTGAGTACTTCATTTTTTACAGTGAATGGATGGGTATAAATAGTTGACATCCAGACTAGCTAATAAACATCTCTCCGGAAACTGGATGTTATTCAAACGTTGAGTGAATTCATTTGTTGAACTAATTACATGATCTGAATTAGGTAATATATTTTTCAACAAGATCACAAAGGCTTTTTCTATGTAATAAGTGGGGCCTGAGCATTTTCTTACAATTGGTCTTACTGGCATCCCTGCCTTATGACCCTTAAGTCCCCCCACAATTGTTGGGATTAAAGGCAATTTATTAAATCTGACAATAACTTTCATATAATGCGGCCAATTACCTTTACTGACAATTTCAGTAACTTTGTTGTTAATTATGTTAAGTGGGTTCTTCTTGACTTCTACACAGTTCATATTATTAATACATTCAAGCATCTTGTTTTTATGGGCATTAGTATATAATATAGCTAATTTATTGGATTTATCCGTCTGAATTAATATAATTTCTGAATCAAGTTTTAGATTCTTCAGGGTATTTAATTCATCTTTTGATAGAACTGTAGGTTGTTTAATTAATTTGTTAAGTTCATGGAATATAATGTTGCGAATTTCTTCTTTATTTTCGCTATCTGAAGATTGTACAATAGTCTCAAGTTCTGTAATAATAGATTTCAAATTAGGCTTTGTAAGAAAAATATATTTAGGTCCTTGCTCTAATACCTTTATTTAATGTCGGTTAGAGAAGTTCAGAAATTCAACTGGTTTGCAAATACGTTTAACGTGTTTACTTTGTGCATTGCACAGTTTTTTAATTTTATGTCTTTGCATTGTTCCCTTATAGTGGTTTTTCCCATATCTATACTTTTCTAGACTGTGCATTAAAACATCAAAAATCTATGGCAGAGTTGATGACGCAAAATCAGAATATAAATCATACGTTCTTTTTTGTAGCCTGTTGATATAGGCGTATTTCTTCCTAATACATAATGAAAAGCATTTATGTTCAAATTGTCTATTAAGGGATCTTGTACATTTTAAACTCACCGAAAATCAACAAAAACATTCGAAGTTTAAATTAGTGCAACGGATAAATCCGATAAATTAGCTATAATATATACTAATGACTATAAAAACAAGATGCTTGAATGTATTAATAATATGGTCTGTGTAGAAGTCAAGAAGAACCCGCTTAACATAATTAACAACAAAGTTACTGAAATTGTCAATAAAAGTAATTGGCCGAATTATATGAAAGTTATTGTCAGAGTTAATAAATTGCCTTTAATCCAAACAATTGTGGGTAGACTTAAGGATCATAAGACAAGGATGCCAGTAAGACCAATTGTAAGAAAATGCTCAGGACCCACTTATTACATAGAAAAAGCCTTTGTGATCTTATTGAAAAATATCTTACCTAATTCAGATCATGTAATTAGTTCAACAAATGAATTCATTCAACGTTTGAATAACATCTAGTTTCCGGAGAGGTGTTTATTAGATAGTCTAGATGTCATCTCTTTATACCCATCCATTGACACCCAACGAGTCACCACAATAATAAATAACTACATTGATTGCATAAGGAACATAAATGAAAATATGAAAAACACACTAAAAAGTGCGCTTAATCTTATAGTTAAAAATAACTATTTTACATTTGACAAAAAGAATTATAATCAAACTAATGGGGCCCCGATGGGACTTATCCGGACATTTAGCAGAATTTATATTACGACCTTTAGAAACTGATATATTCATAAATTATATTTTACCCCCCCCCCCCCACCCATACATGACTTAGATACGTAGACCATGTTTTCATCAGATGACAACATACTGATATCTAACTTAATAACTTCCTTGCTGAAATAAATAACCTGGATTCTAAAATTAAATTCACTTTAGAAGTGGAACAGAATGACACACTCCCTTACTTGGACGTGCTTTTAATCAAAACCCACCATGGCAAAGAACGTACTGTGTATAAAGAACCAATAGCCAATCAATCCATTATCACACCCAATGCTCAAGCACCTTTTTCCTACAAAGTTTCTGCAATTAGGCATTTTATTAAGACAGCCTTTACAGTATGTACTTCAGATCAGTTAACAAATGAAATAAAAATACATGAAATAGCAAGAGACAACGGATATAAAGAAAGCACTATTAATAAAATAAAGAGCACGGAGAAGAAGGAAGAGAAACACTTGAATAAACAAAATTCAAAGTTATCTACTTTACAATATTTCCCTGGGTTCTTTGAAAGATGGAAATATAAACTTAGCAAATTCAATACATGCCTTATCGCAAGATAATCCATAAAATAAAAAAGTGTAGTTTGTAAGAAGATATACCAAATAGAGCTATATCAACTATAAGGTGTTTATGAAATCCAGTTCACCAGAACAGATGGAACATTGCAATATTACATAGGAATGACAACTAGAAAGTTTAAAACAAGATTTAAAGAGCATATAGCGGATATCAAATATGATAGAAGTACGATAGCATTGGCAAGGCTACATAAAACCTTTAAAATTTAATTTTAAGAATAGTAAAATAATTTATCCATCAAGACTTTATTTCCCATCTATTATCTGCTACAAAAGTCAGCGGATACCTTTGAGTTTTCAAGAAAAACCAACACAAAAATAAATGCATCATATTAATTAAACCAATTTCAAAAGCCAATGCCTTTGCAATCATTTGATGTTGTTATTAGAGTAACTTTGGTTTGAATATAGAATATTTTATATTTGTTTTTATGTATGCTTCTAGAAAAGTTATTTCTTTGGGTGCTTCGAAAAATAATATTTAATTTGCTTCTAGATAGTAAAAAAAATTGCTGAAACATTCAATTTAAATGAACTACAATCTTTGACATGGTTAAATGTGATCTACAATATTATAGAGTTCTAAATCAAGCACTATCAGGCACTATCAGGTGGACCATTATAATTGACCCCTAAATTACAGTGCATTTTCTTCGGAAATATTTTTCTTTTAAATCGAAGATTAAATGCCACTAAACTTCCAACCCAGTTTAATTAACGGTGTGGAACAAATAATCATCGAAAAAATAATAGAAAAAGGATATAATGTATAGGATGTCATGGATGAATGAAATGAAAGAAAAACATTTCTGAGAAAATATCAGAAGGTCCCGAGTCTTTTTTGCAAATTCCTTAAAATGATTTTGAATGTTTTATTGTAAATAAACTTTTTTAAAGCACATTTATCATTTTGCTTTACATATCAGAATAAAAATGCAGAGAAGGCCAAAATAAGAACTTTGGAAACACAACTTATAGAGTTCTAAATAAAGACATTAAACATTTGGAACATGGACGGGGTGACGCGACGTCATAGTCTAAGGCTCAATGTTCTCAGGAAATTTTACAAATTACATTATTCTTCTAATATTTTCTCTCTGATATTTCCTGATTTTGAACTATAAGATGCATTGAACGGAGTATAACTATGTCGACAAATCTTTCAAATTCAATAAGCTTTTCTAACAGATTTTCTCCTACCTAGAGGCAAATTAAGTATTATTTTTCGGAAAATCTAAAGAAATGTTTTGCTGTAGAAGCATTTATAGCAACAAAATATAAAATGTAATATCTTATAAATAAAAAAAAAACTTCAAGAATACAAACAGAAGCTTGTCAAATGCGTTGTCTTTTCTTTTTGATACAAAATAATATTATGTATTTAATATTTGAATCTATGTTAGACGATTTTTCTCGAAAACTCAAATGTGTCCGCTGACTTTTGTGACATAATTTCCTACCTACGCCAAACAAATCAGTAGTTTTAATAATCAAATACTTCTTTATTTCCGAAAAATACATTATATATAAAGAAGAAAATGTGTACACTTTATCACAGAAATAATTATAAATTCTTTTAGGCATTTTAGACATAAAATAATTCTATATTTTCCAGGTGTAGACTGTAGGCAGGCAAAGCCTCAAAGTCTGAAAGGATTTAGACGTTAACATAGACAATAGAAGAAAAGTAAGTAAGAAAACTACATATTTCCTAATTAATTCTTGAGTCATTTGTGATATTTTAAAATGTGAAACGTTATCCTGCTAGTGAAAAACAATTGCTACTAAAACACATAACTAGAAATTAATGGATACAGCATATTTGCCACTAGATTTGTGTACACTGCAAATGGCACATTGAATTCTATTATCAACATTATCCTTGTTTTAGAGGTGGGAATATATATATATATATATATATATATATATATATATATATATATATATATATATATATATATATATATATATATATATATATATATATATATATATATATATATATATATATATTATGAATATTTCCATTGATATTGAAATATAATTTTTCTTATATGGAATTCAGGATTGGTCCATTCTTAATTTTTCATTATTTTCATATGTTGTCGTAGTTGATCGGATAATTTGAACAAAAAAATTTCTGCTTAATCGCTTTCTATATTCAAACAGAAATCGTTTATATTGTGGAATATTAACTTTGATAAAGTATTTCACAACATAAGTTTTCATTTTGTTATTCTATTGTTTTAACTTTCTGTGTTTGGAATTTTTTCCTCCTTTTAATTTAATCAGTGCGTATAGCAATATTGGATTGGTTCTAATGATGGGTTAATTTCTATAATGTCTAATTTATCGTGATTTAATAGTTATTTTATTTGCAAAAAGTTTTATTATATATATATATATATATCTATATATATAGGGAATAAAAGTCATAAATTGCAAAATGAGCTCATATCTATATTTATGTATCTATCTACCTATATCTATATATATGTTGGATTTCAGTTTGAACACTTCACTTCATCAAATGAACTAACTACTATTATTATCCATGGTTAGACACTTCACTTCATCAAATGAACTAACTACTATTATTATCCATGGTTAGACATGCGCGAGTTGTAAATAGTTGGAATCGCGAGATTTGGCTAAGAGCCAGTCTTCTAATTTTTGTTATGAAGCAAGATATATAAAATGAATATAGCCGGTAAAGGCGCTATTAGGCCTAGTTGGATTATTGTAAGGTAAATTTGTTATATAGTTTTAACCAAAAGTGTATTAGTTGAAATTAAAGTTCGTATTTTGTTGTTCATCGATCATTGGTTCAGTAAAGCGACTATTTACATATCATCTACTTACATTTTTGGGGGCTCGGATGCCAAAATTATTAAAAGTAAAAGACACTAGTAGTGAAATGGAAACCAAACGTAAAGTGTTGTAAAACGCCAGTATCAAAAGTTGGGTTACGAATTAGCAAGGTGAAACCGTAATCGTATCACTTCAAGTACAATTTTTGAAAGATAAGCATGGGAACTCTCAATAAAGCTAAGAGAATTGATCTAATAAACCTCTGCGAAGAATGCGGAATTGAAGCACCAGAAAAACGGACAATACCCGTTCTAATAAAGCTGATCAAGATTTGGGAGAGTTACGAAGAAGATTTTATAAGAGATCGATTGGAAGTAGTGACAGCAGCTAGAAAAGAAAAAACAGAAGAAGAAAGAGATGAGAAAGAGAAAAAATTACAAGCAGAACTGGAAGAGAAGAAATTACAAGCAGAACTGGAAGAGAAGAAATTACAAGCAGAAGAAAAGAAATTGAAAATGGAAATGGAAGAGAGAAAATAGAAAATAGAATTGGAGCAAAATTTTGAAATTAAGAAATTGCAGATACAAGAAAATTCAAGAGAACACATTAATGAAAACCCAAGAACAAATCAGGTAAGCAACTTGAATTGCTTAGATTATTAACTAAATATAATAGTTCGAATGATATTAGTTTATATTTAGCTATGTACGAAAGGCAAATGGCGCAAACGGGCATTGATAAAAAAGAATTGGTAAATTATTTAATTAATCTAATGCCGTTAGATGTGATCAATATAATAACAAGGGAAAACGAACCTGAAATTCACGATTATGATTACATAAAAAATATTCTACTAAAACGCTACAAACTATCACCAGAGGAGTTTAGACTGAAATTTTTCTCATCTAAGAAGGAGCGATCAGCCAATTGGCGAGATTTCGCTTATGAGATAAAGGTGTATTTTCAACAATGGATTGAAAGTCTTCAAGTAAATAACTTTGAAGATTTAGCAGAATTAATTGTTGTTAATCAAATCAAGATTAATTTACCTACGGAAACAAAGACACATTTCATAGAAGAATTATTAGTAATAAAGAAAATTGATGAATTAGTTAATAAATTAGATAATTACGAAACAGCACGAAGGGTTTACAATAAACAATCAGTTAAGGATACAAGCAACGATTTTAATGACAGAAGATCGAGAGTGGCTGACTACGCCAATTCGAAAAGACGCCAAGTTAATAATAGGCATTATGTAGGTCACGAAAGCAAAGAGTCGCATATAATCTGTTTTGCGTGTGGCAACCCTGGTCACGTGAGTGCGAAATGTGCCATGGCGAGTAATACAGAACGAGAATATTCAAATTTTTAACCGCAACATAATCAAAATTGGCGAGAAACAAAATACCAAAATGAGACCCAAAACACTTAAAGAAAAATAATTAATATGGGAATGTTAAACGGTAAAAAAGGAAGAATCTTAGATATTAGCGGAATAAAAACAAACGTAATAATCGATACAGGAAGCGATATTTCAATCGCCAGTTCAAGATATCATACTGCAATAAACGCGCCAAAACTAACCAGCGACAATATATCTATATCAGGCATAGGTGAAAAAGAAATTATGCCAACAGGTTTTTTCTGGCATAAAATCTACGTGGATGATACAGAAATCCAGGATAAATTTTACGTGGTACAAGAGACGGACTGCGATGTAATAATAGGTAGAAAAGCAGTAGAAGGCATGACGTTAAAAGTAACGGAAGATGGTGTTAGAATAATAAGCGGCAACAGAGTACCAGTAGGATACATTAAAATTAACAAAGTACCGACAAAAATTGATGAAGCAAGTATAAACAACGATAATCGAGGTTGGGAAGATATGGTTAAAATCGACTGCGTAAATGACGGGGTGAATTTGACGCATATTACAAATTTAGCAAACAGAAAGAAAATAAGAAAATTAATAAAACCATATAAGCCGAATAAAACAAAAGATACAGGATTATCCGATGAATGGAATGTTGACTATCCATCTCCAGAAGAAAATTTTGAAAGTAGTAGTCCTGCACATGGTAGAAAAGACTATGTGAAAGATCGCAATATGAATTTCGATCATAAGGGAAAGAACAGAAATTTTAATAGACCATTTGATAACAGAAGCAATAATAGATATCGCCAGAGATATTTTGAACAGTCATTTAACCGTGGAAATTACAATAAATATAGATATGGGAAACAGAGTTCTTCGAAACCTCAAGACATAACAGAAAATACTTCACATAATTCAAGAGCAAGGTACAATCCAAATTTTTCCCCTAGATACATGAATAGAGGCTACTATCATGGTCAAAATAATTATAATTATGGTGGCCAACGATCATACAAGGCTAGTTATAATGAACAAAAATATTCACAACCATCACATAAAAATAATTCTCATCATGGATTTAAAGAAGCTTATAGTGGACGAGAAGTTTATTCAAATTCTTATCATTCTAGAAGCAATAGGCATGAAAAAACATAACAAATCAAGATGCTGATGTCGAGACGCCATCACGTCAGGATGACCGATTTGTAGGATTTCAGTTTGAACACTTCACTTCATCAAATGAACTAACTACTATTATTATCCATGGTTAGACATGCGCGAGTTGTAAATAGTTGGAATCGCGAGATTTGGTAAGAGCCAGTCTTCTAATTTTTGTTATGAAGCAAGATATATAAAATGGATATAGCCGGTAAAGGCGCTATTAGGCCTAGTTGGATTATTGTAAGGTAAATTTGTTATATAGTTTTAACCAAAAGTGTATTAGTTGAAATTAAAGTTCGTATTTTGTTGTTCATCGATTATTGGTTCAGTAAAGCGACTATTTACATATCATCTACTTACATATATATATATATATGAATGCTTTAAAACGTTAACGATAGCTGTCTAAAATGTAAAAGTCAAATTTTCAGAAATCTCATGGATAAATTACAAGTTTCCGTATGTACTTCCATAGGCAATTATATTTAACCCATTTGAGTCAATTTCAATCTAATTTCAGCTATTTTGTTTTTTCTGCATTGCATGCGATCCCCTTTCGTTAAATGACTCGAACGGGTTAAAGAACTACTACAAGCAAATGCACCTTTCAAGGTGATGAGTCCATATCTTTACACGATTGCCACTCAACCGAAATAAGACCAACAGCTTGAAATAGCTGCGAACAAGATTAATCAATCAAGGCAATGCAACACTAGTCTTTAGTATCTGTTTCACATGAATGTGTTTTGCTTTCAAGTAAGACGCCATGATCAATGCCTGAATATTAAAAAAATATTCTCCATATGATCTAATGATGAAATAGCAGAGAATGTTGTATGTACTCCATAACGCGTTGACCGATATCTTTCAGCATTTTGTTAATTTTTTATGCTATTTGGCGGAAAGTTCCCGTTCATTGTATAGTTATCAATCAGCCTGGCTAAACGCCAGTAATCAGGTTTTTTTAATCAGTCGTGGGCGATGACACTTTTTCCGGGGAAGATTTTGTTTGTTGGAAATGGTATTGTTCCTTTCAAGTGTATGGGACGTTTTTGCAATTTCCATAAAAATGCTCAAAAAACGAATGTTAAGTAAAGATTTCTTTTGTGGTTAAATACGAATCTACCTTTCATAACCATTCATCTTACATATTTTTTAAAACACAGTTTTATATAAAATGTTTTTACCTACAACCAATTGTCGTCTGAAAACTGAAATATACGGTACAACCGCTTAAAGGGTTAATATACATGTCTGTAATTGTTGCGTGGGCTTTTTAAGTATGGCGCTTATTGGTTGGCCACTGAATGACCACGACTTGGCCATTTTCTATTTTTCTTACCATCAGTGCACGATTATATTAATTTGCCATTATATCCCTCATTGCATCCTATATTTATTCTAACAAAGCTTATTAATGGTTAATTAAATATCCTTGTAACATCATATACATATGTATTTTTTTTATATATATATAATAATATTGAGAGAAGAAATATTAGAAAAGCAGCTTTTCTTTCTGACGCATCAAAATTATTTATATAAAAATATTCCTCTGATAGCGACAAATTGGATGATAATCAAATTAATTTAATGCATTAAAAGTTGAAACTACTTTTCTTTGGAAATATCTGAGAAAATATACTGGAGACATGAAGATAGCATAATCAGTCAACAAATCGGCAGTAACATTTATTAAAAAAAAAAAAAAAAAAAAAAAAAAAAAAACATTTTTATTTATAAAAAAATCGAATTAATCGAAAATCGGACGCTAATCAAATAGATTTTATTGAATGCAATTTGAAACAGCTTTTCTCTGTCAGATATTTTTGTATGGTGCGTTACGAGGATATAAATATAATATAATCAATCAGTCAACACATTTACAGTAAATTTGTTGAAATAACATATTTTTATTTCTTAAAAGTTCGAATTGGACTCTAATCAAATATATGTTATCCAATAAAATTTTCAACAGCTGTTCATGACAAATATTTCTCATGGATACACTATGGAGAAATGAAGATAGCGTCATCTGTCAAGAACGACTGAAAGGTGTGTTGAAAAACACATTTATTTAAATCTATTATCAATAATTCATAATTATTGAAATAAGATATTAATCAAATTGATTTTATCCAATAAAAATTCAAACACATTTTCTTTGGCAAATATACCCGATGTTATACTACGGAGACAGAAAAAGTATAGTCAGTCAAAAACTCAACAAAAAAGTTTGTTTAAAAACAATTTGTTTATGAAAAGTTCGTTCTTAAAATTATAACAGCTTACTAAATTTTAAAACTTAAAAAGAAAATAGTGAAATAGTGAAAGTAATGTCTGTTTACGCAAATTCGAATGAACGAGTTCACTAAACCCCTATCCAAGCATTTGGGAATTAAGTCACTGACGCTAGCAAAATTAAGTTCTGTAAATAACTCTTAAAGAGTCGAGAGGGAGGCATAGTCCTTGAGACTGACAAACATAAAAAAAAATTACTAATAAATAAATAAAAAGAAGGCGCGGCAAGAATAAAGGAAGATGAGAAGAACGCATGCCTGGTTTGGAAGCAATTGATAGAGAGAAAAATTGAATTGCAGTGAAAAACACCTGTCAAATCACCCAGAACAAAACAGTAGGGGAAAGAAAGGTAAGTGGATTTTACATTATAAAAATAACAGATGGAAGGAGCCTCAAATGCTGAAATATGCTGAATCACAGTTATTAACTTAGAAAGAAGGATCCAAAAGATAAAAATCATAAACTCATAAAAAAATTATTACAAAATGTGAGGGGAAAATGACAAATACGTATTCCTATCCGACGTGACAAGGACTAGTACATAGGATGAGCGGTCAAGAGTACGCACATATAAAAAGTATAGGAGTTGTCATACAAATGCTCCAGTGTTTTAGTACCTGGAACATTCCTCATGCCACCACTCCTAACATATTCCACGCTGGAACCAATCTTCATCATATGATTGTTCGAAGGCTGGGAATTGTATCCTCATTGTTTGACGAACTTGTTGAGCGAACTGGGTTTAGAGGTAGCATTCATAATGCGTTTTTCCTTTACTTTCAGGTTTTTTCCTTTCTTCTATCTATAATAGAAGAAAGTACTGTAATCAATTTTTTTTTTTCAAATTCCGGTTTTTGACGGATTTACACGTTTTAGGGGTCAGAGATACCGAAAAACATGTTTATACAAATTGTCTGTCTGTCCTCATTGTATAATCGACAAGCGCATGAAGATATACATAGAAGTGAACCAAATTTCATGTATATGTTTTTGACTATGGCCAGCAGGTCCCTCTTGAATTTGGGGCTATTCCGACGGAAAGGGGTGCTGTAATAGCAACTTTTGTTCCATTCCCATTATTGTATCATCGAAAAGTGTATGAAGTTATGCATAGAATTTAACAAAATTTTATGTATATATTTTTTACTATTGTCTGCAGGTCCCAGTTGAATTTGGGGCTATTCCGCAGGAAGGGGACGCTGTGATAGCGTTTTTGTGCGATTTTAGATCGGCTGCTCTCGCAGCGAAGGTTTCTTTGCACCCATGTAACCCGGTGATTCCCAAGTAGCTGACGTACAACAGAATGATGAAAAATATTGATTTTTTTTACGCTGTGATAGCGAATTTTGGAGTATTAACATGTATGAGATAGAATAAAGTTTTGAGATTAGCACATCCGACTAGTTATTTTGTGGCTTTTGCTTCTTCTATTCTGCTGTTCACCTTGTCCGTGAGTACTCTTAGCCACCGATGTGTTGTTTTTCTAAATCGTTCAAAGCAGATAACAACACCATTTACTACAGTTAATTCTAACGTGCCTATGTTGTTCGGAAGGTAACAACAGTCCTTTTTTCATTGTTTTGCAGAAAACTTTTGAAACTTTTGAAAATTTTAATGTTTTTACAGATAAAGTACATGCTAGCATAACGAAATCATATCTATGCTGATAAATAAAACAACAGCAAGGAGGAAAATAAATGGCAGTCTCCTGAAATAATTTAAAAGACACGTGTTTATATGATAACATTCATTTTTACTTGAACTGATGTCCACTAGAGATGAGATGGTTTCGGTCCAAGCCCGGACCCGAAATGGGATCGGGTTCTATTTTTATATTAGTCTTTGTGCTCGGGCTCAAAGTGAAAATTTGATTTATTCACGAATTGAAGAAAGAAAAAAAAATTATCAGATGCTACTTCAGAAAGAAGAATGTAATATAAGTTTCTTAAAGTATTTTACAACCCTCTAAAAAATCAGTTTGAAATGGAATTGAATTGTTATTAATGGGGTGTAAAGAGAAATATTCTATCAGTTTTTGAAACCATGGGAAGGTCAATGTTAGAAATTCAAAGAAGTCGTGGGATATCCCTGGTCTATCTTCTCTTTCTTTCTGTTTAGAGTCTTTTTTCAGAGTTACTGGAAAACAGAACGCGTGTTTTTCTGCCATAGTCGTATATTGATATTTTAAAAGACAAATAATTGTGACTTTTGTAGATTTCTGCTAGTGGTTGGGTTCAAATAATAAAGTTTCTATTTTAAACATATTTTCCGGGACATCGAAATCACGGAATATTGTTATGGGGGAGTATTTATAATTAATAGTTATTTCTATTTAAAACTGTGTTTTTAAACAAGAAAATTAATCTTGAAAAAATTTTAAAAAAGTTATTAGTAATTTTCTACAGCGTGTTTTTAGTATCGGGCTTGGGATCTGATAACACGAAATTTTAGGACTCGACCGGGCTCAGGTTTCAAATTGTCGAGCTCCGAAAAAAGAGCCCGAACTCATCACTATTGCCTCACAGGGAAAAAAAAATCCCTTCGTACTACTCCTCTACTGTGTATTCTTCCTCTCCTTTCACCTATAATATCTATTTCTAGGGAAACCTGCTTAAGGCTTGGTTATCACCTGATTATGAATTTACCATAATTATGAATTACATATCTTTTAAACATTGTTTTGTTCCAAAATGTTGCGATACTCAGCTTTATTGGTTGCTGCAAAGAGATAGCAAAGTTTCTTGAGACTTTCTTTATTAGAATTTTTGTATAAGAAATTTCAAGATCATGTCGGTAGCATACAAAAAACGCCAAAATTTGTGTTTGTTGGATTCAAATGTGAAATACTATAATGAAACATTTATCGATCGAAAAACAGGATGTTTCAATAGAGGTCTCTTATACCGAATCAAGCTCATGTTAATGATGTTGCATCTTAGAAAATGAACCAGAAATTCTATTCTGATTTTTAAATATTACGTTATCTTATTTTAAAATACATTTCAGGTACGTATATTTTATTCCACTAAATCGGCAAATTATAAAAAAAAAAAGAAAAAACTGAAGAAAAAACTAATTGATAACGACAGAACTTCCTCAAATAAAAGTACTTTTTACAAATTCTAATTCTTATTTGCATTGCAATATTCGATATCTGTTGAAATGCTGTACGTATTCTAATATTTTAAAAATAATTTATCGATCTATAATTGCATTCTTTTTTCTAAGTTTTAATCTAAATTGAGCAACAGGGTTTGCTGTAAAAGTTTAAAACGCAAAGACTCGATGCAAAGCCGATGTTGCTCTAACCACAACGCCGGTTTTTCCGAATTTCGTAAGAGCTTAATAATTATTAATATTCTCCAGCTGAGGTAAAGTAATCGAAATTAGTTGTAAACTACAATATTTAAGAGGATGTAAAACACGAGGGAAAAAAATAAGAATTCATCAAAATAAAATAAAAATCAACTTTTACCAAAAAATAAAATAAATAAATAAAGAGGGAAATATGAAACTTCCTCGCTATAATTCTGGAAATTCTTCTCCTTATTATTATTATGCATAAAGTATTTTTCTATTATAAAATATTTAGACCACATTCCCCGCAGATGATATCGATAAGTAACTAATTGTCGAAACGTCAGTTGAGACTCACTGTGGAGACGCGAAAAGTTTTTGGTTTCTGTCTGTCTGTTTGTCCTTCTGTTTTGCGATAACTGCCGTAAAAATCGTCCTATTAGATTGATTTTTGGTGAGTATGTTGATGAGGTACCCGAAATTAGCTGTATGTTACATTTTGTAAAATTATTATCACGTTTTTCTACTATATTCCTGTGGCATCATTTTTCCCCTTTAATGCTGATTGTGAAATCACATGGTAACCTACGGAAATTTTAAAGAGGTGATAAATTCCCTTATACAATTATAAAAATATAGCTTTCACCAGCAGGAAACAGATGTCCAATACTGGTATTGTACATTTTTTTTAAAATTTCCTTAATTTTTAAGTATTTTTTAAAAAAGTATTTTTATTTTAATTTAATTTTAAATATATATAAGCAGATTCACCAGATTGGTGTTATAACTTTTACTTGAATATAATTTTTTGTTAAAATATTGTATGCAAGTACATGATTTTGGAAAGAAAATTTTTTTAATTACTTTTTTTACAGCAATTGGTAAATTTTGGTATATTTTGAAATCTAAGCATAGTTTCACTGCCAATTTCTCCAACGTTATCTAATCAGTTATAATACAGAAAGTTCAGAAATCTTAAAATATTTAGATTAATAATTGAAATTATATTTCAGCACTATAATCTCTAATTAAATTAAATAATTGCTAAATAACACTTGTATAGTCTAACAATTTTTAATGAGAGTTCATTGATTTTAATCCTGATTTAAATCAACTGATTTATTTAAATAAACTTTTTTTTTTCAAATTTAGGTTAAGATATTTCATTATAAATATTATTTTTTGACAACAATACATTGTAAATTTAAGGACTGGGAGAGACAGAACTCAAAATCCTTGCTTTTTGAATTTTATTTAAATCAAATATCACACTTTAAAATAAAAATTCTAATTTAAAAATAGAGAATCTCAGCTGAGAAATGTTAAAAGATTAAAGCATAAATTTATTTGTTAAAAAAATATGTAAATCTTTTGTGAATTTTTTAATACAAAAACATGGAGAGTTTCTGCGAGGATTTGTAAAACGTTAGAATAAATAAATATAGGTCAATCAAAAGTATATTTATGTTTATATCTCATGACTTAATTGTGCACATGTAAATAACAAATGGTTCGATATTCCAATGTAATTTATTTATGGAAAGATTCGGAAAATAAAGATTCCATGGTCAGTAATACTCTGAAATGTTTTTATATTTTTTTAATATAATTTTAATTTTAATTACTTATAAATGTAAACTAATAAACAACTAAAGTTTTAAAATCTTTAAAAAAATCAAACACCTGATTTAAAAGTTTCTTTTATTTTAAATTTAAAAAAATCAAACTTTAATTCACTGCAAACTCTGTAAATCGCTTATAAAGAACTCATAAAGCTGGAAAATTGGAGTTTCTTTTCAAACATTTTAATAACAAAGAATAATTTTTTCAGATCCATTGAAATTTATACCAGATAATCATAATTATCTTAAGTATTTTTAATATATGCTCCAATTTCATTAAATGAATATAGTGTATGTATTCCAGAGTAGTGTATATAATCTGGAATTGTTTAAAGGAATACTGTATATAATCCAGATCTAAGAATAGAATGTTTAAAATTTCATATATATATATTTTTTTCTGAATAAAATTCTTACATTATCTTTTATATTTTAAGATTTTTAATAGAGAAATTTGGTCAAAACAAAAAGATTTAGCTTTTAGTAATGAAGAGTGCATATGCTTTTTATTTTATCAAAAGGGTAATTTAAGGTGGTATATATTTTATACAGAATAGGTCAATAAAAAGTATATTGTTAAATTGCAGTTAGTGTAAATAAGTGATATAAAACACAAGACAATTTGTTTAATTTATTTCATGTTTTCAAAAGTAAAAGAGAATTCGCATTTTCAAATTATATCATTTTTTGTTGCTCCATTTTTTAACTGTATATTTTTAACTGTTTATATGATTAAAATATTTCAAATTAAACAAGTGAATGAGTTTCTATATATTTTTTTAATTTCAAATAAATTTAAATGAGCTTTTCTAATTATTAATTTTAATGATTTAGTAAAGGTTATTTTACTTTAAAACGCGTAATTTAAAAATTGTATTTTGATTTTTTTTAAAAATAGCTGATTTAAATTTTAACAAAAAATGATTTTTTGATTAAATAAATAAGTAAAATCACGAACCCTGTTTTTAATAAAAATTTTCATTTACTGAGGCTTTTTGTTATGTAATTTTTAGTTGAGCTTCATGTTCAAAGTCTTGTACATTTTCAAATTGTATGGCTTCTAAAAATTGTTTATCATCAACGTATTTATTAGGGTTAGCTGAATTCTGTATATTCTTATAATTTACATGACTTCAAAAGTTTTTAGCTTTACTTCATTATTATTATTATTTTATGGCGTTTTTAATTTAGACAGGAGAAAAAAATTACCTTCCACATAAAAGATAAAAAATGAAAGTTTCAATGCTGCTCTATATAAATTTTCAGAATTTATAAAATATTTTCTGGATTTTTTTTTTTTTTGTGTGTGTGTGTAATAGAGCAGAAAAGCACCCAAATTGGGTTATAATAGTTAGGTGCAGCAATGTTCCTAATTGGAAAGCGTCTCTGTGACACAAATTGAGTATAAAAAGTGACAAATTTGAAATATCATATGTGCAGGGTGTATTTAGGGACAAAAAAGAACATTTAATCTCCAAACTGTCACAGTAAAAAACAAAGTTATTCTTCTGGAAACTGTCTTTTTTAATTTAATGTTGAAAAAATAAGCTTAGAGGGTCATATTCATGCCGAAATTTCAAAGCAAACTCAATAGATACATCTAATTGGGGCATCATATTTGGTTTTTTCAGTAAATGTTGCCCTATGATAACAAACGGGAATTCAGTCAGTCAAGTAGTTTTGAAATTATGAAAATTTAAAGTTTGTAACTCCTAATCTGTAATCGTTGCAAATCAGACTGTAATGTGGGTAGTGTTTTAAGCATAACTTAAAAACTACTTAGCGGAATCAGCTGTGATTTTTGATTTGCATATTTGAAGCTTTTAGAAATCTATTTCTATTAAAATTAATTTTTTTAATTAATTTAAAAATACATTTTTTTTTATAAATTAACTATGAACCATAATCTATAATTTTTTTAACCGAAATAGATTTCGAAAAGCTTCAAATAAAATATGCGAATCTAAAATTATTACGTCAAGTATTGAATTATAAATAAAAAACTCCACAAGTTGTTTAACATTAGGAGTTCCAAACTTTAAACTTCAGAATTCTTAAACATTTTGACCAAGTGACTTCACGTTTGGTATTGAGTAAAAGTTATCGAAAGAGGCAAATATAATATCAAAGTTAGGTGTACACATTGAAAAGTTTGGAGTTTTGCGCAACTTAAGAATGAAGACGACCTCATAAGCTTGTTTTTTTTTTTTTAAAGGCGTAAATTAAAAGAAGGTCTAGTTTTTTAAGGAGGGGCAGTCACTATTGTGATTAAAAAATGTTTTGTATGTCCCTTGTTTTGGATATACAGCAATAGAGAGTCTTTCCAGCACCAATAAAACTTAAATGTTAGTTGCATACACTTCATACGCATGCAACATGTCATATACTTGTGCTACACCCAATAACATAAAGTGTGGGTTTTAAATAACCAGTCCAAATTGAAAATATTTTGTTCCGTTTTTAATATCTTATTTAACAGTTTTTTGGCATCACCTAAATATTTAGTGCCTGGGGCAATCATCTCCCACACACACTTCATAAAATCCATTTCATTGTGTACTTTTTATTTATTTATACTTTTTTTTTTAAAACTTTTTTTCGAAAAATGTAAATACCCATGAGCTAAACATATCAGTATACTTGTAACAAATAAATAAAATTTCAAGCTGATTCTGTACTGTAAAGAAACTTTTGTTATAATGAGTAGGAACAAAAACAGATGAAAATATTGCTTTTGGACACTGTTTTGATTTCTTTTTATCTCAATTAAATATTATTAAGAACTTTTTTGAATACATACACAGCATTTTAAGTATTTTGTTATCATAAAATGCATTACATGTAATGCATTTTATGATAACAAATACTTAAAATGTGTGTATGCATTCAAAAAAGTTCTTAATAATATTTAATTGAGATAAAAGGAAATCAAAACAGTGTCCAAAAGCAATATTTTCATCTGTTAATGTTCCTACTCTTTATAACAAAAGTTTCTTTACAATACAGAAAATTTTCCGATCATAATGAAAAAAAATCCGTAAAGTAAAGAAAAAGTTTCTATTCTACACAGGATTAGTTTACTGACTGATTCGGAAAAGTTTCCTTTTTAAAACGGAATACTTTCTATCTATTCTTCCCTTCTTCCAAAACGTTTCTTTATGGGAATGGAAAATTTTCCTTTTTAAAACGGAATACTTTCTATCTATTCTTCCATTCTTCCAAAACGTTTCCTTATGTGAATGGAAAGTTTTCCTCATTTTATAAGAATTTATTCTGTCGTTAAAGATTAGTTTACTTACTGATACAGAAAAGTTTTCTTTTTAAAAAGGATAGTTTTCTTACAATTCAGAAACTTTTCTTTGCACATGAGGAAAGATTTCCGTAAGACCCAGGAATTCATTCTGTGTCTAAAGATTAGTTTCTGAATCAAACAGGAAAAGTTTCCTGACGGAAAGAAAAAACTTTCGTTTTTTTCCGTTTTTTCCGTGTTGGTTCGGAAAAGTTTCCTTACCTATAAGGGCAACTGGAAATCCTATTCCTACCGGAAACTTTTCCGAATTTTTTTTACAGTGTAGTTTCTAGTTACGTTTGGTTCATTCGTTCGAAAAATATAGAACATTTCTTTTTAGGTCATAATGCTTTCCTATGCGAATGCAGACGATTTTCAAATTTCATTTTTAACTGAAATGAAAATCGCATATTTGAATAATGTATTTAAACGTAAAATTACTAATGCCAAATTTTCGACATGGAGGTTTTAAATATATCCAATAACTTTGAAAATTTGCTGATACATTCATTAGAATTTATAAATTATTTGTTTAAATTATTGGAAAATTTTTTGCATCTGTTCGGGAAATATAAAACATTTTATTTTCATATTTTTTACAAATTTTAAAATGCATTTCTTTTTACTTTGCTCTTTATTTTATCAGTTGCTTAGCAACCATATATCAAAGAATATCAAAATAATAAAATTAAAGTAACTCGCACTCACTGTTAAAAATCTTCAGCTTTTACTGCAGACACACTCCACCGCTTTTAGAGAAAACGGTTACTTTACTATATTACGGAGCATTTTCATTGGTTAAAATAGAGATATTCTATAAAAGCGGTGGAGTGACTATGCAGCAAAAGCTGAAGATTTCTTACAGTGTATTTTGCTGCAATATTTTATTAGCAAAATAAATTATTTTTGTATTTTATTGACATAAATGAAGAATTTATTTTAATACAAGTTTATTTTTTTATCTAAAAAGTTACATGAATATAAGAAGTTCATAAGAATTTCAGAATATCATTGCATAAACCGTGTTTAATTTAGCGCTTTTAATTTCTGATACCTACGAAGTATTTTATATGCCTATAAATATGTATGTATTATAAAAAAAAATAAATTGCGGATTAGAAGATGCTAAATAATATGAAAAATGAGATTAAAAAACAATGAGTTTTAGAGCTGACGTTGGGGTTCCTAATCTGCAGATTTACTAGTTGTATAAATTTTCATTAATGATAAAATTATTGAATTCATTTATTTTTAATGTAGCTCACACTCGTTTTCAGCTGCACCAATGACTAGTTATAAGAATACTGATTTTACATGCATTGTTAAAAATGTAAATTTATACTAGAATATAAAAACATAAATTTGAATTCGTCTATAATTGAAGATACACTGGTGTCCAAAAGATGAGAAACAAACACAGAATGCTAATTTTCGAACTAAAAAATTAATTATGAATTCTCCAAATCAAGTGATATAAGAAGAAGATGTAGCAAATCGGTACTATCTCTACAGCACAGACAGTCTATGTGATGTCACTTGGACGTCACAAGTGTCACAGTCACTACGGCGAACCAAAATGTTATATCTTTCAATCGTCTCATTATTATTACTCTTAAAAGCCTACACCAGTCATGCGAAGAAACGCTCAAGCTAATGTTAAGTCTATGGGAAGGTCCTAGCGCGATTTCTCACTCGTATTTTAATATTTTAATTTTTTTTTTTTGCATAGGATAGCTGAAATCTATCTCCACGTTGTTAGTTTTTACTTTTTCGATTTTGGTTCCGGTTATTTTATATAAGGGTACTTTCACTTTCAGAACAGGTTCTAACCGGTTCCAAAATTAAAAATGCCCACTTATAAAAAAAACCGCAACTAAAATTAAAAAAGTAAAAACTAACAACGTTGGAGATTGACCTCAGCTATCCTATGCAAAAAAAATCATTTAAAAATATTAAAATGCGAGCGAGAAATCGCGCGATAACCTTCCCATAGATTTAACATTAGCTTGAGCGTTTCTTCCCGTGACTAGTGTAGGCTCTTAAGAGCCTACATCAGTCACGCGAAAAAACGCTCCAGCTAATGTTAAGTCTATGGGAAGGTTATCGCGCGATTTCTCGCTCGCATTTTAATATTTTAAAATGATTTTTTTTGCATAAGATAGCTGACGTCGATCTCTAACGTTGTTAGTTTTTACTTTTTTGATTTTGGTTCCAGTTTTTTTTATATAAGGGTACTTTCACTTTCAGAACCGGTTCCAACCGGTTCCAAAATCAAAAATACCCGCTTACAAAAAAACTGTAACCAAAATCGAAAAAGTAAAAACTAACAACATTAGAGATCGACCTCAGCTATCCTATGCAAAAAAATCATTAAAAAATATTAAAATGGGAGCGAGAAATCGCGCGATAACCTCCCCATAGAGTTAACATTAGCTGGAGCGTTTCTTCGCGTGACTAGCGTAGGCTCTTAAGTGTTCGTCATTTGGCGACTCCACGGAGAAGTCATCATGACTTTTGCTTTGTGAGAAGTCACCAGGTGACATTACAATAAAGTCCCCTTGTGATTCTCATGCGACCGTTATTTGGTGATTCCACTTGTGAAGTGATCATGAGTGTTGCATTGTGATGAGACACCAAATAACATCCCAATGAAGTCACATGGTGATTCGCAGGTGACCGATATTTAGAGACACTATTGTGAAGTCGTCATGAGCGTTGCTTTGTGACAAGTCATCAGAGGACTTCAGTTTGCTGACATTTGAGGACTCGTCACAAAACGGCTTTCATGATGACTTTACAATGGACTCTCCATATGACGCTCACATGAGAATCAGAAGGTGATTGCACTGTAAAATCACCTACTGACTCTTCCCCAAACCCGATGTCATGATGACGACTCTCCAGCAAAGTTATCAAATGAAGGTCACTTTAGAGTAATAATGAGACAAATGAAAAATATCACATTTCAATTCACTGTACTGACACAGACATTTGTGAACATTTTGACGTCAAGGACATGTCACATCGACAGACTGTGCTGTTAGGGTGGTACCTATTGACTGCACATTTTCTTTTGTGTACTCACAATGAACTATGCACATGGCTGACAATGAACTTTTGTGTTAAAATAATAGCATTTTGTGTTTGTCGCCTAACTTTTGAACACCGGTGTATTTTACCTGAAAGCTGATTATTTAAATTTTCTAAGACATGTTAAAACGTCAAATTTATTGATATAAACTACAACAAAGGTGGAATATTAATTAAAATCTAAGTTACTGTCAATCTAGTTTAAAAGCCCTATTTTACTTTAATAACGTTGCACATTAAGACATTTCTATATTTGAACTGGAACTGCGGAATAAAGTGTTAACTGCAATTTTCTTATTTACACGTTTTAACAGATTACCGCGCTACAAATTTCAAAGCGTTGACATATGTTGGATACTTTCTATTAAACAGTACATTCTTTAAATGAACCTTTTTTTTCACTGGAATGGAAAGGGGTTATTCACGTGCAATTGCAAACAAAAATACTGGCAGCTCGCCACGTGGTCTCATTTGGCTAGCCAAGATCGAGGTTAGCCAAGAAACAACGAAATATAATATAAAAAAACAGTAATACAAAGAAAGATAATAGGTCAGTTTGTCGTAGCAAATTTCGAGACTAACGGGTTTTACACTAAGTAAATAAAAACATTTTTTTTCTGCTTTCTATTTATTTTATCTAGTGTAAGGACTGCAAAACACAGCTCTAATGTCGAACACTTCTAGGATAAACAAAGATTGATCATGAAAAATGAGTCCCTGAATTGCGAGCATTCCAGGAGTTCGGCTGTTTCTTGTAGTGTCACAAATTCTTTTTGAATATGTGTTAGTAAGTGAGGTTATACGAAGTTAATAAAATTAAGAAACATTGTAACAAGACATTTGAAGATTGTTTTTTTAAACTCTTTCGGAATTTTCATTGTGCGTGACATTGCAAATGTGAACTGATAATAACAAAGTAGCAATCTAATATCGGGTCAATTCTGTACAATATTGTACAAGCAGTCGCGTTTCTATATCATCAGAGATCAACGCCGGTCAATTTTTTGTCTAACATTATTTCCAAATAAAAATCTTCATGGCATATTTCTAATACAAATGTTGTAAAAATCTACCACGAAGATCATTGCTTAGAAATAAAGGTAGCAAAAAAAAAAAAAAAAAAAAAAAAAAGAGGACCGGTGGGTTTTTTGATATTATGGAAACATATAGCCCATACAGTCAAACCTCGTTAACATGAACACGCTTAACGCGAATTACTTTCAGCGCGAACTGTTTCCGACTGTCCCGTCCAGTTGTATGTAATGTGTTTAAGTTCGGATAACACTAACTATACTTTTAACCTGAACAAAAAAGTTTCCCCTTGAGTGTTCGCTTTAACGAGGTTCGACTGTATTTCCAACCAGCATTTCTCTCATACTGGTGATATGTTCTTACAATGAAAGCTTTTGACCCCACATTGATGAGATATTTTGATTAAATAATTTGCAGAAATTTTTTCAATAAACCACATAACTTTCAAAATATTCCCAATACAATACCATTTTTTCTCAATGTTGACATTACGTGCTTAACGTTTGCAATGTACAACTAATTAATATTAGTGCAATATCAGACCAATGTTATTTTGATACAAGAGTCATAAGCAAAATGA
Source organism: Maratus michaelseni (assembly GCA_963931845.1). NCBI lineage: Eukaryota > Metazoa > Arthropoda > Arachnida > Araneae > Salticidae > Maratus > Maratus michaelseni. The sequence goes on along the minus strand of OZ007586.1, from coordinate 361,429,525 downwards.
ATTTTTGCTCTGATATAAGAATATAAAGATTTTCGAAAATCATGTCACTTAAGAGCCTACACTCGCAGCGTGCGACATTCGCACGCTAACGTTAAACCAATAGGTGGGTCCTTCATAAACATTGACCAGTTTTAACCTTATCGTCAACCAGGGTGACTTTGTCTCATTTTTTCCTCTTATTTTCTTATTGTCTTTAACGATTAAAAAAAATTATAAAAATTTCCATTTAACACAATTTCTAATTCTTTTTTTCTAGTTCCAAGATATGAATTGAAAAATTTAAAAATCACATTTAGTATTTTTAAAGAATAGATTTTTTTAAATTATTTTTTTTAGATTGGGGCAAAGTCACCTTGCTTGGAGTGACTTTGTCTCATTACTAAAAAATCATTGAATAATCCTTAAAAAACTTGTAAGACAATGCAATTTTCACTATAACGATAGAGTAATAAAACATAATAAAAATTAGATTATTTCGTTCTTAAAAAACACAAATTTTGTATGAAAATAAAAGGAAAAACGAAATTTTATTAAAAAATGACCATCATGCAGAGATGTAAAAACAATTAACAACTAAGCCATGGTAAAATTAATGTTCTCAAGAAAACAAAAGTTTAGATATGTCTACTTATTTCAGACACTGAAAAAACATTTCAGTTAGAAGAAATAAGTCTTGGAGAGTTAATTTTTTAAGGACCTTTCAGGTTATTCTTTAAAAGCAGTAGTTGGAATTTATTTTTCAGCGTCTATTCTTAGGCTTAATACATGTTGTAGAACAACATCTACCACTTTCTGCAACGTTTCATCAGTATAATTTTTATAATTAAGATTACCTACCGGATATTTATACGTACGAGGCATTTTTACACCAACACATATACAAAGAAAAAATAAAAATATAGTAATACAACGTTTATATTTGCAGTAAATGTTTGCTTTTATGTTTATATTTTCAGAAAAATTAAATATAATAAATAAAAAAATTTGTGGTGACTTTGTCCGGGCACAATCTCACCCCTAATTGCCAATCAAAATGCCGGTTATGAATAAAGTCAATGTAAAATCTAAAATATCAAATTAGTATATATAAATTATATTGATTTGTAAATAAAACATATTAAAAAATGTAAAAAACAATTTGCCACTTTACAGCATCAAGTATAAATTTTCCCCATTAAAATCACGCGTGAAAAGGTAAACAAAATAACAAGTGAAGTTATGCCAAACTCAATTTGTAAAATGACAAATTAAATAATATATGTTTAAGCTACTGCTACAGTCTATAAGAATTTGGCATTACTAATTAGTTTTATTGTAACAGATTTATTTTAATACATGTTTTGTCTTTATTCGCGGGGTGGGACTAAGTCACCGCGGTTGACGGTATTACTAAAGGAGGATGGCTTCAGGGAAGACTTTTGACGGGAAAGTGACCCAAATCATCGTTCTTTTATAAGGAAAATTCTGAAAACCTTGCACAGTCACCACCACGCCCAGACTGCGCTGGTATCGAACCCGCGAAAATCGACTGAAATTTTTCATTTTAAACAAATGAAAGCCCTTTCTACAAATTTTCCGCTTATATTTTAATAATTTTAAATTATTCTTTTTGCATAGGATATCTGAGGTCGAAGGCTTTTCTTGTAGTTCATAAAACATTTCCGAATTTTTCTGGTATGGATTTTGTAAGACTATAATGGAAACAATATCTCTATCCTCACCGGTTCCGAAATTGAAAAGGTCCTCAGAATGAAATTGCAACCGAAATCGAAAAGTACAAAAATGTCACGTTAGCCTTCGAACTCAAATATCCTATGCAAAAAGAATCGCTTAAATATACGAAAAATTGGTAGAAAACACTTCCATCGTTTAACTTGCAAATGTCGTATGCTGCGAATGTAGACTCTCTTAATGATTAAATATATATAAGATATCCTTAATCATAATTTATAATGACATGCTTATAAAAATTGTGTTGCTTTTCCGCTTGTATAATGAGAACTATTTTAATACTATATTTTTTTCGCTGCATTAGTAAAATTATCGAAATTTATTTATCAGTTTTAAATGAAATTTAAAAATTGTGACCTGAAAAGTCGAGGCTAATTTTTAAAAGGGAGAACTACGAGCCCGGAAGCAAAGCATTTTCCTCGCAGTTTGACACACTGAATTACGGCTCTTTTACAGTAACTGCACAACACTAAATATAACTTGGTTAAATAAAAATTGTAGACTTAATTTTTTTTAATATTTATTTAAGTGTTCAAAAAGTAATCAATACAGAAATAAACAAATAAAATGCCTCGGAAAAATAACTTCTAGATATTCAAAACTAGCCGACCCGTCCGGCGTTGCCCGCGACAATGATAATAAATTTAAACAATGATTTTATAACCCGATTTTGTACGAAATAATATTTTGAAATGAAAAATTTGCGAAAAAATATTGATATTTAGTGGTAAAAGCGCTCGTAAGAAAGCATTTTCTTGTTTTTTCAAGTAGGGTCGTTTCTAGTTTTTTTTTTTTTTTTTTTTTTTTTTTAAGTCCATGTTGTCCGATCGTTTTGAAATTTTTATCGGTTATAAATATAACGGAATTACAGCCCGTGTAAAAATTTTGTGAAACAATATTGTTATCTAGTTGTAAAAGAAATATATTTTCTTTTCGATTTTTTGTTTGTTTGTTTGTTTGTTTGTTTTCCCGTCGGCTCCTTTAACATAACATTAAAAAATAGTTCTCATCTTCCCAACTCTCTTAAATTTTAATCAGTTATAAATAATATAACTGTATCGAAGTTCTCTTTAAAATTTCGTGAAAAAATATGCAAAATTAGTAGTGAAAACATGAGTTGAAGCAGAGCAAATCCACGGCAAAACACTCGTTTTTTCGCGTATTTTTTTTTCGAAAATTTCTCAGTTTTTATTATTTTTTTTAATAGTTCTCGTCCGAATATTCCGAAAATTTTGTAGGTGATGTAAATCTGGTCTACCGAGATGCTCTAAAAAGATTGTGTCGAAATACGGACGTTTAGTTACTTTTAGTGTAGAAAAATCATCTCCGCGTGAGGCGCGAAGTAATCTGCGTTCGACGGTGTTGTTAAAATTCGTCTTTTTTTAAAACCGATTACCCTGTCGATTAGAAGACGATTTCAACTTTAAAAGCATATTTTTGGTTTGGCGGTAACTCTTAAATTGCACCCTGGAGGGGTGTTGCCCTAAAAAAGAGGAATGTCCCTCGGGAAAACGACCCTTTTTGAATTTTTATTTTCTAACAGTTAACAACGATAGTTTTTCGAATTGATTACGACATTTGAGACGTAAGAATACGACTTTTCTGAATATGTCTTCCAATTTTAACTGTACCGAATAGTTTGGCCAATTTCGACCGATTTAAAACTACGAAATAATACAAAAAAAAAAAACGTGCGTTCGGATATTCATAAATCTGACGCTTAGGTGCATCAGGACATGCCTTGGACTATTCTCACCCAAATTTTCAGACTTCTGGGTGCGCTAGATTTTCCTAGCCATCGCAGACACACAGAGTGAAACTTTCTTTTATTAGTACAGATAAGAAAAAGTATGAAAACTTGGAAAATAAAAGTGAAAAAAAAAATAATTACAATCTCAAAAGTGTATGGAATGCGCATTTTAAAATTTTCCAAATGGAAACCATATGATTATTTTTATTTTTAATCTTATTTTAGGAGACCACTTTCATTTTTACATTGATCAGTTGTTGATTTTTAGGCTATTAAATACATAAATAAAAACTGAAACTGTATGCACTACTTGTCTAAAAAAGCACTTGCGTGAAAGCTGTTTATACATAACGACGAATCTGTGGTCACAGTACAGCTTAGATCATCGAATTAGCTCGAAAATTTACAATAGTTGGATTTAAGTGTCGGAAAAGCTTGCACCTAATGTTCAATGGTACTGCCACTGTAAAGTTGAGTTTTGGTTGCTGGATACTAATCCTGCATAGAATCAGAATTAATGCACTTGGCATCATTTGGACAAAAAAAATTAAATCCATTGTCTCATCTACCAATTTACGCTCAGTAATGTTAAAAGAGAGTAGCCAAGTGAAGATGAAACGTTACAAGGCACAGAAATCAAGATAAATAGTAAAAAATAGAGTTTGTAGTCGTATCTTCTAGCATAATATTTTTAGTAGTTTCTAAACATTTCAGTCAGGCCACGGCTTTAACCCATTAACTACCGAAGCTATATGGGCGGAGTTTTCAATGTTTTTACAGAAAATTCGTTTGCCACCAAAAATTCTGAAAGATAATATTCGGTATCTTTAATAGCAAAGTTTTTGTCATTAAATAAAGTATATTTTAACATATTGAAATAGTGGTAGCTTGGCAGGTTTTTTTTTTTCATACACTTTTATTTTGAATGGTGCGAAAACGCACCATTAGCAGGGAATGGGGTTAAGAAGTCACCATAAATGCTTTTGTATTATCAGTGGAGGTTTGAAATTGACTTTTTAATGTTTAGAAGATTTCCCGCAGTCTTTACATTTGTAAGCACATTATTACCACTATTTCTAATATTAATCTTTGCCTTATTTAATCGTAGAATATTCTACGATTAGATAAGTTGAAGATTAGTATTCTGAATTAGTAGAAAGGAAGTGGGAACTCTTCTCAAATAAAATGCATCGCCACAAAAAGCCAGCCACGAGCCGCCCATCTATTATATTGATGTTAAGATATTTCTCAGTCAAAAGTTTATTTCGTTTGCCATTATGTCAATGCGACAAGCGATGCTGTAAAAAAATAGCGACTCGTCTTAAAACCAATAAAATACTGATTTGGAACTATGTTTGTTACTTATTTATTTTTAATCAAGAATTTAATTTAAGAGCTTTATTATTATTTTCATTAAGATTAAGATTGACATAATTTAAAAAAAAACAAATATAATGACAACTATCAGCTAATGGGCAAAAATTGACATTATCATTCAAACCGCTATAACTTTAAAGAAACTAAGCAATGTTTTCTTCATGAATTTTATGAAACATTTTAAGCAACTCAGTCTTAATCTAATAGACTGGGAGCTAATGTGACACGTTTTATATTTCATGCTGTAGAAAGTGCAATTTATAAAATTCTCAGATTTTTGTTCACATACAATTAGTTTAAATAGTTTTCTATTAATAGATAAAAAATGTTAGCTCTAGCTTAATTATTGAAAGAAAAATGGCCTCAAGTTGTGAAATAAATTTTGTCCCTTTAGATACCGACTACGGGGTTTAATGGGACTAGACCATGGGTCTAATGGGACACATTAATTAAGTCTAATTGAATCCTAAATAAGTGAATTCAAGAGTCATATCAACAGTATTATAAATTCACCTAATAAAATCTTACTTTAAAAATTAAGTTTGCTTTCTAATTTTGTAAAATTATTAAAAGAAAATTGATTGAAGTCTTTATTACCTTGTCATGCTTTAAGTGAGAGTTAATTAGGTAAAATTGTATTAACAGATATAAAAACGAACACATTAAGTTTTTGGTACACAAAATGTATTATTTAACATAAATTGCAGATGCAATGTTTATATATAATCACTTTAGGGTCCCCCAATCTGACATGTCCCCTTTGTGCCCGGACCATTTTGAACTGCATTTAGGCTTATTGTAAATTTACTATTTATTATTAACACATAACGAAGATTGCAAATGAATAGGATTAATTAAAAGCTTCATAATCACATGTAATACTCTTAAAAAGAGAGTTAATACTTTAGGAAAACAAGTATTTATTAAACTTAAAAAATCTCTCACAATTAGGCTTTAAAATGTTTTACTTCTTTCTTTGCAGACAGCTAATAAAAAAAACTGCTCAATACATGTGCATTGCTGGTACTGCTGTCTATTGAAAAAAATCCTGTATTTAACTGAGTTATTTTATGAAAAAATCCACTTGTTCCATTAACCCCCAGTCTTCCCTAATTTTTTTCGTTTTATTTAACTGACGACTCGTCCATCAAGCCCTTGGCAACTTTAATGAAAGATAAAAAGAAGCTAACGAACCATCGATCTACTTCAGCTACAAAAAAGGCCTGGATGATAGTTACTTCTCATTCATTTTTGTGGTGACAGAAACTGCAAAGACAGTGTTCTAAGCTCAGAAAAAACAATAAACGACTACAGAAATAAACTCAAGTTTATAACAGATATTCATTTAAAGCATTACTTCAAATTGCACTTTTAGAGAAAAATTCCGAGAACTAGATTCTAGAGATGAACGGTATCATAGCCATAGCAACTGAATATGCATATTTCAGAAAATAGTGAAATTTTGATGCTACGAAACATTTAAATTTTTTATATCTTATTTTTTTATTCTTATTTATTTATTTACTTATTTAGCGCAATTTTCCTCACTTCAGTTATATTTTTACAAGGCTACCATTACAATATCTTTTTTTAAATGTCTAAACAGCTATTGAATCACTTTTTTGTGAGACAAGTAAAATTGTTTACTCTAATTTTGTGCTTTTTCCCAAAGCTTTTTCTCTCCACTCTCATTTCAACAGGTATCAGTTTGCTCTTGCATTGCAAACCTAAATTGACACAGACAAAGGTGATGATTCAAGATTTATTTATTCCAACGCAAGGAAAGCCCTTGTTCTGGATTCTCTGTGACGTTAGAAGAACGGAAAAAGGCCAGTGTTGTGTATGTTAGAAACTCATAATTTTGATTATCGGATGCAGCTAGATGTTATTTAAAACTGATTTTTCAAATTTAGTATTTTTTTCTTTTAAAGTACTGGGCATTTAAAAACTCTTGCCCCAAACTTTAAGCGGACAACGGACTTGGAAATGAGCTGTTTCCTTTCCATACCAGAAAAGATTTATTTTTTGTGTTAAAACATGTTAATTTTTAAAAAAATATATTAATATCATTTGAACATTTGAGTTTCATGCTACTCATAGCATATCTTAACAACATTTACGGCAATTATTGAACACTTCAGTTGCAAGCGTCTTTTTGCCATTGTACACATTCCGAAACCCTCATTACAAACCAGTTTTTCCCATTCTTGTATGAAAAGCGTGATAAGAATTATATTCTGCATTTTGTATATAGAAATTTATATGACAAACTTTGTATTACAGATATATATATTTTCAATGTACTAATTATTTTTTTTTTTTTACATTTTTCAACTGTTTATTTCATGTATTCAGTTAGGTATTTTCATTTAACCTTAATTTTGTAAATTAATTGTATGTATTGCACTAATTCAAATATTATTTTAAACTATATTCTCATTCTCAATATTACTTTTAATTTAATACGAATGCTCGGTAGAATTTTCTTCCTAATGGATAGGTACACCACATATTTATTCGCATTTTTTTCCAGGCCTAGGCTTTTTTAACCTTCCAACGGGTGCGCCGTCGCAAACTTTATGAGAAGCGTAATTTTTATAAATTTTGTTCTCACAAATGTCACCGAAATTGAAATTTAATATTTACTAATGATATATATAATTGCTCTTCTAACATGTCTCATAACTTTTATGAAAAATCTTTTATTTGTAATAAGGTATAAATAATCTCAGCAAAACATACTTCACTTGCCCGCTCCACAGTAAGGCGAAATCGCAAAAAAGTGCTTAAACATCAATAACTTTTGAACGGGTGGAGGTGGAGGCTTCATACGTGGACCACAGATACATCTAACCAAACAGCTGAATGACTTTGTTTACGAGCTTGATCAAACCTCAATAAGGGGTCCAAAATATTTTTTAAAAAGCAGTCCAAGTAGAACTAGTCGGATGTGCCAATCCCTAAACTTTCTTCTATCTCAATCATGTTAATACACTGGCCTCCAAAAGTTAACGTAATACCAGTTTTTTGACGCTCACTATTAAAAGAATAAAAATAAAGGTAAAAAATGTGCTTTATATGAACGATCATAAGTAACTTCAATAAATTTTTAGGAAAAAAATTATACTCATCTCAATTATTTTAATGTATTTGATACTTATATGTTTGTTAGGAGGAACTACGAATATCCCACTTTGGGAATTTGTGTCCAATTTTTTTATGGTTGATGATCTTGGATTGTTGGTACTAAAATAGTATTGTCCATGTCTAGGAGAAGTCGTGTACTTTATTCGGTACGATGGCGGGCAATCTGATGGGTGGAAATAGGATTATCACAAGCTGGTGCTGCTAGACGTTTTAATGTGTCTCGTAGTGTGATCCAAAGGCTCTGAGATCAATTTGAATCCGAAAATTCAGTATCAAGAAGACTTGTTCTAGACCGCTCATGGGTTACAACCCCTGTACAAGATCGCTTTATAGCTCTTTTGGCCTTAAGGAGAAGCATCACTACTGGGGTTCAGCTCATTTCAGATCATCGTAAAGCAACAGGGATGACAATACCTGCGATTACGATGCATAGACGTCTTCACAATTAAGGACTCTATGCAAGACGGCCCGTTGTGTGTGTCCCTCTTAATCGACAACACAGAAGTGCCCATTTTGTTGGCCAAGAGAGCACGTTACCTGGAACACACAACAATGGACTTCCGTACTGTTCACAGATGAGTCCAGATTTGCTTTAGAGAGTGATTCAGTACGTGTGGTGATCTGGAGAGAACAAGGCATCAGATTCTACCAATGTAACATTGTTGAAAGACACAGTTATAGAGAAGGTGGAATCATGGTTTGGGCTGGAATCTCTCTTTTGGTCACAGTAACTTCCATGTGTGCCATGAAAGAATTCTGACTACTGTGAAATATCGGGATGAGATCCTTGCTCCGTTTGTAACACCATATTGTGGTGCTATTGGTGATGAATTAATCTGAATAGTTGATAATGCCCGATCGAATTGAGCTAGAGTCGTTGATTAATATCTAGAGGATCAAGGTTTGGAATGAATGGAATGGCCAGCACAATCTTCGGACTTTGATCCTATAGAGAATCTTTGGCACTATCTCAGCAGACAGGTGGCTGCCGTAACTCCTCCTCAAAAGTCTTTAAATGAGCTGGAACAAGCGTTGCTCCATGTATGGGAGTTGTTTCTCTTTCCAGTGACCGACAACTTAATTGACAGTATGGAAAGTCTATGCCACAAATTCATTACAAGTAGGGCCGGACACATGCATTATTAAAATCCGTTCATTCACTGTAAAAAATTTTGGTCAACAATTACGGTACATATACTGGCAACTTTGTGACCAGTATATATACCGTAATTTAACTGGACGGTATATGTACCGTAAAATAGTTAAAGAATATGTGCCGGCTGCACTCCCCCTTCGCCTCAGGCCTGCAAACATTATGAAACAAGAGCAAGAGCATCACTTCAGAGGTTGTCATACATCGAGGCGGGGCTACCAGCTTTTTCCTTACTGAAAAATAATTATTTTACGGTATAAATAGCGATTTTTTACTAAAAAAAAATCATTTTATGGTATAAATGCTGTTTATAATCGAAATGGCACACATACGGTTTTTTTATTCTTAATATATCTTAGAAGTACGTTACTCATACCGTAAAGAGTAAAAACGGTACAAGTACCGTTAATTTACGGTACATCTACTGAAATTTTACGAAAATTTTTTACAGTGTTTATTTATTTTTTTCACAAAAAACTGCTATTTATTTTTTTTATCAAACAGTGGACAAAATGCAATTTTTTATTTGTAAATAATGCTTGATGTTAAAATTAAGTAAAATTCGGTACATAACTGTTTAAAGCACAATTCTTTTAAATTTCATGTTTTTATCTTCATTTGTTTTCAAATTAGACACAAAAGACTAGTTGTACCTTAACTTTTGGAGGCCGAAGTACTTCAAAATTTGCTATCACATCGCCAATAAAATCAATAGTTTTCGTCATTCTGTTATATGTCAGCTGCTTGCGAATCGTCGGGTTACCTGGATGCGATCAGCCGACGACGTATACTAAACTACGAAAAGTCCTTCTGGCCAGTATCGACAGGAAAAGATAGCCTCCCTATTCCTTGGTTTTAAGATTTTAGCTAATTTTACTGGAAAACACGAAGCTAAAATGCGTGGAACCCGATTAAAAAAGATCCATTCCCATTTCTGGCAACATTGAATTTGAATGAAAATATCGCCAAATCAGTCCGCTATAGCTAAGTTGGCTTCATTTATGACAACCTATTTTTGTCGCCAAATTTGGCGATATTTCGCCAACTGTCGCCAACTATCGTCAAGCTTGGGGAGAATTTGACGCTGGCGAATATAAATATATAGTGCTAAGCATATAAGAGTTGAAACAATGGGGCCAACAATGAGAAAGAAAATTTGCCGAAACCATGTTCACTAAACTCATAAATTAAACCCGTTTATGGATGAATTCTGCTGTCTTGCTTGAAAATGTCCGCCACCCTAAAACTTCAAACTGCTATATATCGGCCATTTTTTAAGATAGAGGCAAAACAAAAATTGTTCCGGAATCAAGGCCGAAAATTTAACGGGAAAAACTTATAGAATTTCTAATTTATTTGTACATCTTTTTGAATTTGAAATGTTTAAATGACTATCACAACGCCCCCTTCCGGCGGAATATCCTCAAATTCAACTGGGAACTGCAGGCCATAGTAAAAAACATATACAAAAAATTTGGTTCAATTCGCTGCATAACTTCATACACTTTTCGAACGACACAATAATTAAAATGGAATAAAAGTCGCTAACAAAGCGCCCCCCTTCGTCGGAGTATCCCCAAATTCAAGTGGGACCTGCTGGCCATAACCAAAAACATAGAAAAAAATTTAGTTCAATTCTCTACATGATTTCATACACTTTTCGATGATACAATGTGGACAGACGGACGAACAGACAGACATTTTGTAAAAACATGTTTTTCGGAATCTCTGACCCCTAAAACGTGCAAATCCGTCGAAAACCTGAAGTCGTAAAAAATTTCGATTACAATACTTTCTTCTATTATAGATAGAAGAAAGTAAAAATGTAAAAAAAAAGTTATCTAGGGTATCAAAATATGTGTACTTTTGGACGCTGAATCGAATGAGACCAACCCCAAGTCCGCATAATTAACTGTTCGTGAGATATGGCTGTCATTGATTGTTACAGATGAAGGGAGGGGGTTTTTGATTTCGTTCATAACAGCATCAGCTTCACCATTTAAAAACTCAACAATTTTAATACCAGCTTCTTTTGCGAAGTCGAATTTAATCACCACATCCTACTTGTAGAATGTGTTTGTTTAATGGGGCGACACATTTTCGTCGAAGTAGGACATGGATTCACATAGAAATTGTTGTTACTGTGATTTGCTCATGTCCCACACAATTGCAGAGGTACTGCTGAAATCATTTCGACCTCTAGCCCTTAGTTCTCGCAGCTGTTAGTTGTATATACTCGTTTTTCAGACCATTGTGGAACATATTATGTAAATTTCAAAGAGACACAAAGAGGCGCAAAAACTACATAGTGATTTGAAATCCATACTGATAAAATCCGTGAATTTTGGTACTCGATAATCAATTTTGGATCAAAATTTTTGAAAAAGGGCTTTTTTTTCTTCTATTACTATTACTGGACAAAAAAAAAAATCTAACTCGCCCTAAATAACATATATAAAAACTTAAAAGTTTTGTTAAAGTATATTTTAAACATTTTTCCTATTTTTTATAGTGCGAAAGATTCTGTCCTCCTTTTGGTGAATGTAACGCTCTGGAAACTTGAGTTCGGATGGCTTGAGATATTGTTTAATACATTATGTACTATTGATTAATCCATTAAAAAAATGGTTTTTAAGAGCTTTTTCGTAAATCAAAATATTGTGCCCCTTCTTTAATGACTACTATAATTTTATGCTATAGCTCTTTATGCTACAATTTTACGGCACCCCTAAAAAATCAGCACCCGGAACAATTGCCTTGATAGACCTTTGTATGCTATACCACTGCATCAAACAATGTACACCATCTCACAGCTTGAAGAATCATTGACAATTTTCTGTACGAGGCATTTGGTAAATGTCTATTTAAAAATTTATTAATTTTGGTTATATTTTTATCTACACCAGGGGATTCCATGTCTTTGGCTAAAATATTTAAATTATGAACGGAACATGAAAAACAATAACCAACTCTTCAATTTTAGCAAGCTTTTTTCTCGTTACTTATTGTTCTTTTACATTCTCAATATTATCAGTACCAATGCCACGAATATTTTCATTAAATGTATTTTTTTTCATATTCCCAAATCGATTACTTTGCTAAAAATGAGTGGTTCGTTATAAATATAATTCTAGTCATCTAAACACCTAGTTGCAGTTTCTGTAGAAAGTGTATTACTTAAATTCTTTAACAAAAAAAATCAAATATCATTATATTGAAAATAAATACGAGATATATATCATGATATAGGGAAAATACTGGGAATGTTTGACCACCTTACGGGAGGTTTAACGCACTGCCTTTATTCCTTTAAGAAATCTTTTTTTTTTCTTTTTTGCTGAAAATCACAAGATAGAAACATATTATAAGCCTTTGTTTTTCAACCATTTGTGATGATAATGAAACAAATAAAGTGAAATTTTGCCATTCCACTGGAGTTTTGAAATTGCTAAAAAGATAAGTTTGCTTTATAAGATATTTTTTACTTTATGGCGTAATTTATTTATTTATCTAAAAGATAAGATAATTAATTAGAACTCGGTACAGCTGTCAACCATGTGTTTTTAAACATTTTTTTTTCAAAATGGCAGTTCCGGGATGTTTGACCAACAACATTTGGGGGTCTTTGTCCACGGCAAACTTCAGTATCGGTCTAAAAAGCTCTTGTTTGTTACAGCGGTGGTTTAGGACGGAGTTCATGACGTCAGATCACGTGATCTTCGCCGAAACCAATTCGTCAAGAAAGCCATCCTAAGAAGGGGAGATACAAATAAGAGTTTTCTCGGTCGATTGGGTTGGCGTTAGATCACGTGACCTGACGTCATGGACTCTGTCCTAATGCGGGAGAAACAAACAAGGGCTTTCCCGGCCGCTACTGATTTTGGCCGTAATTTGACCCAGGTAAAATATTTCGTTTTTCACATACTGTAATTGAACACATTTTAATAATTGGGCTTTACGTTATTAAAAATAATAATAACTTATGTTAGTAATTAATAATATAATTTATATACAATATATTCCGGCGTGTAACGCGCAGTTTTGATACAAGAAAATTGATCAATATTCATACGTGTTCATTATACGTCGAATATAGAAATGAAATATTAAAAATTAAGAAATGAAGAATTGAGATTTCTATATAAGCACAAGAATTGAACTTTCACTAAAAGCAAACATCTTTGCTGATGCAACGATTTTCATTTTCTTTTTCAAATTAAATGATTTTGAATTTAAAACTAAAGTTGCCCTTCTTTTGTGACGTACGTGCCATTCACTAGAGTCTGACTAGAGCTCCTAGCTCCAATACTACAGGCTGAATCATACCACCATTTAATAACCCAACGGACCAAAAACCAAACTAAAACCGGTTAACTTACCCTAGAGCTACTAAATATATTATACAGCAGCCTTAGCTTACCCTAGTAGTGGACGGCGAGTGACATTGACAGAGATGGCAAACACCTGCTTGCGCGGTTTCCTAATACTGAGCTGGGTTGCAATATGGTGGTTATTTTGGGCAACAATATAGATATGTGTCAGCTCCCCTTATACGAGTCTAATACTACGTTCAGATCGGATAGTTAAGATATCTTAGACCGCCGAACTCACTGAGGGAGTTCCAGAAACTCACTTAGTGAGTTCGAACTTTCTATTACTAGATACAGCCAGTACCACTCACTCTGATTGGCTCGGGAGGCCGATTGGCTGTTGAGGTTGCCTTTAACGTATGCGCACGCGCACGTTCTATGTTTGTTCAGATCTCGGACACGGTGATGTTCAGTGAGTTATCTTAGATGAGTTTTGCGGTGTGGACAAGTATTCAATTTCGGGAGGGTACCACCTCAAAAATGGCGGTCTAAGTTATCTTAAATGTCCGATGTGAACAGGGTATTAGGTCTGACTACAGAAGACAAGAAGATGCGATATTTGAGTGAACTCTTGAACGATTAAAAACTCTATGAGGAAATTCAGATAACAGATCGGTTTGGCAATATCGCATGTCCTTGCTTTGAATTTGCTTATTTTTTTACTGTTCGTATTGATTATTATACTTTTCAGTGTACTTTATTTATATTCTTTTTCATGCTACATATCTAATGAAGATTTATTTACAAAGAAGAGGTGCACGTAATACGACGAATGTACCTAAAAATAGGATAATATACTCTCAAATTTTAGGTGCGCGTTATACGCTGGAATATAAGGTAAATATTTTTTAAATAAGGACTAAAATGCTATATTTCAATTGAAACTGAATGCAAAAGTACCTATTAATAAATGATGCGAAGTGTAAATTTAAACAAAATTGTTTTACAATTCGGAACAAATTATTCAGAATACAGCTACATATATCTGTATTTTATGCATAATATACGTATAGCTTGTGCTAAAGATATTACGTTAATTTCTTCTGAGTTTCTTCTTAAGCTACCACATCCAATCACAAGTTGTGATTTTAAAAGAATAGCTTTAAAATTGATATTTGGCTTCCCTGGTTATAATAATATTCATTAATTTGTAAAATTGTGAACATAAGATATCAACATATTGAGAATCATTAACTATACCCACTGGCCAAATCAAATAAACATGTTTTGTACCAAAAATTGTACTTATGATGAAAGAAACTAAATAAATACTGTACATGTATAAGTTACTTTTATTTAAATAAAATTCCTGGGGATTTTTTTTTTAATAAAATGGGCCAAACCTCCCTGAAATGTGGAGGTTTGACCAAGCTTACAGAATTATAGAAAATGTGTGAGTGTTATTTTTTAATTATTTGGTGCTATTTTTCAAAATTTTAACGCTGTAGAAGTATATAATATGTAGTAAGCTATTTATATGTGGCAAGCTGGGATGCTATTGTATATCAAACACAAATTACGATAATTAAATTAAAAAGTGGGTCAAACATCCGCAGTCTCACTTATATGACGATATATATCCTGGTGTTATCACTATGACTGATTATTGGGGGGGGGGGAGGAGAGACCTAAAAATTGCCAAGTCAATCATCGGTGTTCGCCATCTGTGTCCGTTTAACCAGAAAGTGTATTACAACAAAATCTGTAAAAACAGAACCTGCCTATAACGAAAAACTGCCGTAAAGTGAAAATTTGCATAGTACCGATGGAAGGAATACGCGCCTAACGGAAACCTGCCTAAAGACGGAAACCTGCCTAAAACTGAAGTTTTTTTCCTGATTTTCACAGTTTTTACAGTATACATATTTTTTTAAAAGCAAAATGTTCAACAAATTTGCCAACTAAATTTGTATATTTTCCAACTCTAAATAAATTTGTCAACTTTGAGGAGAAATCTACCTTCTATTCCCCCTTAGCCAGGGTTCTGTATATATCATAGAACCCTGATCGTATAGTTGTGAGTTTGATAAAATAATGGTTCGCGATAATTTCTTTCTAGACTAATATATAGCTATGAAAAATTCTTTTAAATAAGAACAGACTGTTCAGCAATAGCGTCTCGTCACAGCGGATAGACACTAGATTTGTTTCAGATACAGAACAGGTGTAAGTCCTTCTAATCTCTAGCAGGATAAAAGTGAGAACTCTAGCAACTGAAATTAGTATTTCTAGTGCCTTACTCAATTATAGCTATAGCTTAGTTCTTAGTACGTCGCAGACTGCAGTTAATACGTTTATTTTACTTAGGCAAATAAACGTACATAGTTTTGCTCATGGCATGCAAATATAATAAATCTATGCACGTTTTTATTTTATTTCCAAACACCAGTCTTCAAAATAAGGGATTTTTTTTTTATTTGACTGTAAAAGTAAGAAAAAAAATAATTACTGCTGATTATATTTTTGTAAGGTTAGTGACTAAACAATTTTATTTAAACTGTTGTTTTTTGTAACATTTTTTAAAAGAAATGAAATCCAAAAAATTATACTGAATCTAACTTAGAATATTTAAAACTTTTACGTATCACACCTTTATATGTAAAGTGTAACAACTGAAAACTCGTGAGTTTTGAAATAGTAATGTACGCGAGTAACAATCATATATTCCAATCTATGCTGAAAAATATTTATTCATCTTTAAAAACGACCGATTATGAACGATATATTAGTTTTCACGTCTGAAAATGCAAAGCACTATTGTGAACAACCTGTCTCATTTGAAAATAAGTAATGAAATTTGACCTTGGATTCAAATATTAATTTTTAAGCCATTTTATTTAGAAAAGTATGTGTTTTAAAATTCGAAAACGGCTTTTCTGAAAAGCATCATTTTCGGAATTGTGTCACTTTATGAACGTGTGTGAGATGTGAATGGATATAATCATATCATCACTGTGCTTGGACGAATTTTGATGGACAAAAAAAAACCCACTTAAGCCTACCTAGAATTCAGCAGATATATATTTACAAAATAGTGAGACAATTATATGAGTCTTCACTAAAAGTAGAGGCTCACAAGTTTTACATTTCTACAGAAATTATATTAAAAATACACTTAAAAACTGCATATACATGTGCAGATTTATATAATGCAATTTTCAAGCTTCTTGTCTAGCAGTTATGTGGCTTGCTGCTAGTCAAGACATCTTGAGTTCATATCTAGAGATTCAAGCTTGAATGTTTGTAGTGGTTCGGAATATAGAGGGTGATCATAATTAAACTTTGCCGATATATGAATCCCTAGCAGCCGCTCCATTCAACCAGAAATGTGAATGGATTTCAATGAAATGTGAGATATAGTTATTTGAAGGTATGCGCTCGAGATTGTGATGAACAAAGACAATGGAGCCTGAACATTTACGGTTACAGCGAAAACTTTTCAAATTTTTCGAATGGCAACACCCACTTTTTTCTATCACAAAATGATCAACGCATTTAAAAACCATAAATGGCGTTGGAACAATACACGTAGCGCAAAAATATGGCGACGTAGGACACATGCAAAGAACAGCATTGTAAACAACCAACAGCAACAGAGACGAGAGGAAAGAAAAAGTTTTACTGTGATTGCAAGTTTTTCACACTGCTTTTAAAAGGTTTTCCCCAAACGATAATTTGCGCATGGTGTTCTGTGATTGATGCTTGTTGGCCTCGTCTCTCTGTTATTATTGGTTGTTTACAATGCTGTTCTTTGCATGTGTCCTACGTCGCAATTTTTAGTATTACATCTACTGTTGCAACGCCATTTATATTTTTTAAATGCGCTGATCCTTTTGGGATGGGTAAAAGTAGGTTTTGCAATCAGAAAATTTCGAAATATTTTCACTGTAACCATAACCGTGCAGGCTCCATTGTTCTTTTTTACCACAATCTCGAGCGCGTACCTTCAAATAATTATATTTCACATTTCATTTCAGCTGGTTGAACGGAGCGGCCGCTAGGGATTCATATATCGGCAAGGTGTCTTTATGACCAATCTTATTTTAAGTTTGAGGTTCCGATAGGTTTAAAGTCCTGGTCTATTTTACCATTGTATGCAAAAGCTGACCGAGCCCCTTCCCTATTTTTCCATAGTTTAAGCTCTTTCCAAAAGCAAAAGTACATTAGTCAGATAGTCAGTTAAAGGAAAGATACATTTAATTAAGAAAGTTTGCTGCAAATAATGTACACAATGTGCAAAGCTATTTCTCCAGAAAATGCAACTTTCCAGCTGTTAGAATATGAAAGAACATTAGTAAAAATCTTGTGTGAACATTAACACACTGTAGAATATTTACTTGAAAAGAGAATTTTGTAGCTTGAGGAAAGATTTTGCATTATAAAAAAAATGTCAAAAGCAGAGCAAGATTAACAAACCATTCTCTGGTAATGTCTGTGTCTGTAATCAAGATGCAATCAGCAGGCGATGACGGCCAAAGCGGCTACGGGGTTAGTTTTACTCTGGCTTACCTCCATTTAAATAACTTCCTAATTACGTCATATCACTCGATTCACGTAAGAAAACAGACGCAGGATAAAAAGGGGGAATGGCTGATTCAAAATCTAAAAATACCTAGATAAGATTTGTTTCAGTAGTACTCCTTACAGAGTGTAAATATGTTCAAAATTTATCTCACATAAATTTCAGTTCCTTCCCGGAAGTGAAACAGCCAAATATTAATAATTTCATAGCCTTAAAATTGGACCGTCTGGAGGAAATATTTATGTAAAGTTGCTAAGTAATTCTGTAGTTAACGGTGCTCTATATATTCCCGTTTTAACACATTTTTGCATTTCAGAGCTTGGTTACCATCTTAAGGGTCAGACCTCAAACCATCCTGCTCTCTAATGTTAGCTTGTGGCAATGGAATACATTCTTTTATTTATTTTTTATTTCTTATTGGAAAACTGAAATTTTTATTTTCCTTTTTCTGCATACTCTTCCCACATGATTCCGCAAAATATTGGGTGGCTCACGCAAAACCGGCCCACGTGATTTTCAACGCCTTCCGTAAACAGACACACATTAAACTCATTTCAGTTAAACAGTATATATAGATATTTGCATTTCCTTAGTTCTTTTAATTATTTGTTATATAATATATCAACAATGTTTATATAAATGTATCCATCTGAATACGTGCACTTGTGGCGTTCGCTACAATGTACTTCTAAAATGTGGGCTTATTTTATTATTTTTTTTATATGCCAACATCTGAGCAAACAACAGAATATTAAAAAAAAAAAAAACATATAATTTTATCTGTAAGTAAGTGGTGTAACAAACATTTTCTCAAGCATCGTAAGAATGTTTCTAACACGAATTCAAGGTGCAATATTTTGCATTGTACTATCAATTTTTTTTCTTTTAAAAAAATGTTTTAAATAATAAAATATACCAGCTGCAGGCAAACAACAGAATCAAATTTTCAAAATAAAATATCAATTTAATCTGCCAGTCAGTGAATATGCAAATCAGATTATTTCTGTCGGATAAAGTATGTGATTGTTTTGACAATTTTGCTGTTTACTTCTTAAAGAGATTTACAATTGATTTATAAAAGAAAAAAATTATTAATGCAACGCATGCTATAAGAATTGCATGATTTTGTATATAATGGCCGTCAAGCTTCAGCTACAAATGGGAAAACTGTTCTGCTGAAGTTACTTCATGTATTCATCATTTCTGCAATGAGTGTAACACATTGCGTCTGCTAGATGCACAGTGTGCCGTAACTTTTTAGCTCTATCATGATCAGTTTGCTTAAAAATTCTTAACAGTATTATATTAAAAATATATCGACAAATTTTAACGTCTTTTATTAGACGCATTTCTTGTATGTAAACGAGTAAAGAAGATCATCAAGATCAAATACAAGGGTCAATGGTCAAATGATGTACAAACATGTGCTCATCTTCTTTGGTGTTTCCTATATGATAAATGCTTATTTTATTCGAATATGATACACATACATTGTTTAACACACATAGGCATATTACCTATTAGGCTGAATAGGCTGAAGCCTAGGTGGCCGGATGAAGGAGCCCGACGCAGAGTGTGTCGAAAGGACCAATTTTCCTGACATAGGTGAAAATTGTATATATTTTCCCAAGGTTTGTCAACTATAGTTCTATAAATCTCACAGCATAAGAAACCATATATGTTTTTTTTTCTGTTACATACCGTCTAGATCAGTTTTTAGAAGTATATGTATCAAAAAATTAGGAATAAAAAGAAAACTGTCCAATTAAACTGAGGGCATTGAGCTCACAGGCTATTCACACTAATACTCTTATTTCAAAGAATTTGAAATAAGCCCCTCAAAAAATAAAGAAATTGACAATATATTAAGGGGGGTCATCCCCCCGTTACCCCCCTCATAGTTAACTAATGAACCCCTTAAACTAATCAGGGAAGCCTGTACAATGAATATATATACAAAATTTGAAGAAAATATGATCATTCTGAATGAAAAACCCATTTATCTAAATTAAGGGGGGATTATCCACCCCCCTTTCCCCCTTTATACTTAACCAATGAACCCCCAAAACTATTCAGAGGAGCGCATTATCACAATGAACCTATATACCAAATTTGAAGAAAATCGGATAATTCTGCATGAAAAACTCATTTATCTAAATTAAGGGGGGTTAACCCCCCGTTCCCCCCCCCCTTTATACTTAACCAATGAACCTTCAAACTAATCAGGGAAGCGCCTTATCCCAATGTGCCTATAAACAAAATTTGAATCAAATTGGATAATTCTGCATGAAAAACCCATTTATATAAATTAAGGGGGGGATTAGCCCCCCGTTCCCCCCTTTATACTTAACCAATGAACCCCCAAAACTAATCCGGGAAGCGCCTTATAACAATGAATCTATAAACGAAATTTTAATCAAATCGCATGTTTCTATCAAGAGTTATCGCTTTACGTACATACGTACATATATACATACATACATACAGAACGGGCGTGCACATTAGCTCTCAGGCTTTGATAGCCTGTGAGCTAAAAACAGATGAAAACCAAAAATGAGTACAACTGATTTTTTTTAAATGTCCAACTTTTTAGATTGTTGTAATTTTTTTTTCATCTTGTTAGCAATATTCTGAGCCCGTTTGTTTGTTTGTTTGTTTGTTTGTTTGTTTGTTTTTTTTTATTAATTGGGTTTTGGTACCTATTAATTTTTTAAATGTTTATAATTTTCAACATTTTCATCTTGTAAAGTAAAGATAACGCTACATCTCGCAAAATCGTTGGTACATTCTTCTTCTGTAAGCATTTGAGGAGTGAGAAACGTTGGGATTACCTGCGCCCAGGCAGTTTGCGGTGTTTGATTGAATGAAAGCCCACGTAAAAAAACATGCTTCTGCACCAACGTTATTTAAAAAAAGATACTTTTTTGTTCAAAAATAACTAAAATTTGAGATTTTTGAATTAAAATGTATAAAATTGACAAAAATTGCTGTGATTGGGAATTGTGAACTGACTTGGTAAATACTGAAAACTGCTCTGTCAATGTCTGAAAAAAAAAGCCATTTTGTCACAATGTGAGGGGCATAGCGCCGCTGTTTACTGGGCACAAAAGGAGAGAAATGTGGATTGAACTTTGCTTTAACAAATCAACCACTAAAATATTCAACGAATTAATCTATATTATAATAAAGTAGCCATGTTTCACAGATGTCAATAAAAATTAGAAAATCAGTTTATGAAGATTTTTAATGCAATAATTAATATTTATTTCATTACATTTTATTTTTATTCATATATTCATTGAATAAGTTTCAGAAGCCTAATGGGTATCGTAGCAATATAAATCCCCGAATTAAAGTTCTTGTTAAGTAGAAATTAAGTCTTATTTATTTTATAAACCAAATTTACAACACAATTTTTTCCAAAGGAACTAACACAGTTTTGTTCGATAATTTAATTGATATATTTTTTTTTTCGAGTTCTGTTCTGTTATCTTTTTGGTGTGGTTTTGATAATTCAATAGCGTTTTACATCACAGACAAAATATATATATTTGGAGGATAATAGGAAACGTTTTTAAGAGTAAAAAAAAAAAAAAAGAAAGAAAGAAAGAGTGTATCGTTCTTGATATAGCAAATGTTTTACTTTAAAAATTCTTTAAGTATTTTTTATTCCTAAACTCTCTAAAAAACTTCCTGTGACAAAAATTGAGGGCCCTTGATTTCATTAAAAATTTTCGGAATTACTTCTAGATTTTTGTGAGTGTTGAATTATAGAAGACATAAAGTAAAATTACTCCATATAAACCATATTAGAGTATCAAAAGCAATATGATACATTTACAATCATAATACTCAGCAATCATAATGCAAGTGGAT
Source organism: Maratus michaelseni (assembly GCA_963931845.1). Lineage (NCBI taxonomy): Eukaryota > Metazoa > Arthropoda > Arachnida > Araneae > Salticidae > Maratus > Maratus michaelseni. The sequence goes on along the minus strand of OZ007586.1, from coordinate 361,407,599 downwards.
AATGACCCAATATTGCGCCAAAATTGTATTTATTAATTTACATTGGAAACTCGTAGGTTTCCAAATATTACGGATTTTGAATACTACTATTTTGGAATAATAATCTTCTCCTTATTTAACCTCAGAATTTTGCTATTAAATAAGCCGAATATTAATATTCGGAAATATTCACAATCTGTAATAGACCGTCTTGTACCTATGGAAACTTTTGGAATATATTGCAAAAGTCGCCAATCAACATTTAGCCAATATTTGGTAAATGTTGACTATGTCTTATCGAAATATAGCTACTTCAATACTGGCCCTAATATTTGTAATGGCCCCACAGATGAAGCTAGTATTGCGCCGAAATTAGATTGCTATCGGGAATATAATAATTCGAGAATCAGTGACATTTAGTTAACCATTTTATACAAGCTACAAGCTGATCTTCAAATATGTAATTGATTTTACTTGATCAATCATGATTGATCAAGTAAAATTAATTACATATTTGAATCATATTAAAATCAATTACATATTTGCTTTCATTGCAATGAAAGCAACCGCAGGCTGTCGCAATAGCAGTGAATGTGACCTTTGGGACCGCAACAACTCACGGTTCAAGAGAAATGAACTAAAGCTTGATTTCGGATGTTCAGGTGGCAATCATCCGTAATCGAGCTCAAGTTTATTTATGCTTCACTGGGGATGTTGCAGCCCCCGAGGCCACATCCACCGCTATCGTGACATATGACGACTGTTTTCGTGATTGATGAAGTAAGATAAATTACATATTTGAAGATAAAGAGGTTAACTAAAAATATGTCGCTCCCGCTCAGACTACAAAGAGTCAGCGAGAACGCTGAAGAAACAGGCTGTTAAAGAAATCTGTTAACATATGCAAAATTTCTAGTTTTTCATATATAGTTGCGTGAAAGTATTATGAAACTTTGAAGTACGTAAAATTTTTCTTTCAGTTGGATATATAACATGATAGTTGCAAGATGTAGTTAGCATAAATAAATCTGTCAAAGTATAGAAATAAAAAATATGGTCTTACTGATGAAAGATTTGAGATCTACAATTTTTTGCTCTAAAATTAACCAGCTATTTCCCAATGTGTGAATGAACGGCTTTCAAAACACCCAGTTTTGATTTATTTCCTTTTTGCTGTGAAGCCTACTGGATTTCATCGGTTCTCATAAATTGCTTTGAAATACAAAACTTTAAGAAGGGCATTGCTTTCTATTACTGGAATCTGTCTGTCAACTATCTTAACTGTCTTTTACATCTAAATATATCACAAACATTTTGTAAGGGAACAAATTTAACGCACTGTAGTATTTTACAATTTTAGAAGCAAACCGTCAGGATTTTGGTTTATTTTCTTAAAAATATGCACGGTAATTTTTGTCTTATCTGTCAACTCGTTTAAATCTGCTGTTCAGTTTGGATATAAATATTTCTCGATAACGCAAACTACTAACATACCAAATAATGTCTGGTTTTCAAAACTGTAAATTTTAAACCAAGTACTTTTTTGCCTTTTTAAAAATTTTAACATTTTGAAATAAGAACACGAGTTGAACACTGATTTCTTAAAAAGTACTATTGATTTATTTTTGAATATTTATGAAAGTAATTAACTCCTTCCTGGGAGGAAAAAATGAAAAATGAAAATCAAAAACTCATGATCTAAATTTAGCAATGACAATTTCTGTTGCAAAAATAACGTGACATATGATGTTTATGGAAATCAGATATTATTATTAGTATTATTAACTTCTGAAAGAAGAAAGACTTTTCTTTGAAATAGCTTTGTTATTCTTTACAGATAACAACAGTCTCAATATTCATGCATTTTAGGACTTTCTTCGTACTGCCATAATTATACTTATTTAATTTAGAAAATTGATCAAAGTAATGTAATAAATGAACTAAGTTTATAATTGTTATAATGGCTCAAATAGTTTAATCCTAATATATTACTTCTTACTACTTCTTACTTTTAACGTATAGGATATACATTTATAACAATACATCACGAAATAAAAATTATAAACATACTTGTCAACCTCCGACTTTTTAAAAATAAAAAAACATACTTTTAACCAGAAAATTTATTTAATTAAATGTGTTTTCCTACTACGTGGCAGTCATTTAAAATCTACTTGATTTTAAAAAGAAATCTGGTCCAAAATATGTTTCTTTAATTTAAAAAAGCGGTAGGTTTGAAAGTATGTTATAAATTCTTGACAATTGTTTAAAAAGAAAAACTATTCCTGCGAGCATTAGGACGGCTATACAAGGCATTCCAAAAACGTTGAAACGAGCTTTCATTTTTTGGCTGTTAGAGATAAGTAGACAGTGTTTCAAAAATGTTAAAACTGAGGTAGGAAGAAAATTTGTGTTGATAAAATAGTCCTCCGATTCATTTTCAAAAAGTTACACTTTTAAACTTTTATACCCCCCTACCAAGAAAAAATTTATCAATTAGAAAAAACTCCTTTTGCTCCAAAAAGATCATTACAAAAAATGCATATATATATTTTGTAAATTAACTGAATCATATAATAACAGAAAACAGTTGATTTATATAACTTTTTCGTCATAAAATGCTATTTTATCATCAAAAATAGGAATCTTTAACAAATTGACAATGGTATTTTTTAGATAAAAAATAAGTTAACAAGTAAAAAAACTTGCATCATCAACCAATGCATCTAAATAAAATAAAATCATATAAACAGCATCTAAATAACACAGACAAAAATCATATAAAGAAACAAATGTAGTTTTAAATTCTAGAAACATAATTAAAAAAAACACAAAAAACCACAAAAACCACTCTAAAAGTGTTTTCTCTCATCTCCAATACAATACAAAACTCTTTTAATAATGCTATGGTAAATATATTGGAGTTCTTTAGCACTTATATTGCTGCAAGCATCGATTATCTTTATTTAAAGTCACTCCTCCATATGTGTTATCATCAGTGTTTTCTTTTTCTTGCACTATCACACAGATTTACATTTGTAATTTTATATATGGTCCCCATTCAATATGATCAATTTTTAATTAAGCATAACTCGTTCAATTTTAAAGATACAGATGTGCAGCATTTTCCTTTCTTATTACGATCTTGTTATAGCAAAAAAAAAAAAAAAAAAAAAAAAAAATCTATTTTTGACGAATTTTTTTGGGAGGGGTCGTCTAAAAATTTAAAAGTGTAACTTTTGAAAATTAATGGCAGGGCTATTTCATTACTATACTTTTATTTCCTACATTTTTTTTAACACTTTTGCAGTATACATTATCCACTAATTTCCAGCAGGTAAAAAATTAGGCGCGTTTCAGTGTTTTTGGGACACCATGTATACAAAAATGAGATTAATCTTGTGATAATATTGATATAGATTTACTTTCCCTGCTTAGATGACATTTGTCACATTTAGATAATATGTTTTCATCAAAATAATTTATTTATATCGATTACAATTTAATTTTTTAATTTTCAAATCAAAAGCTTTTTTGGACAACATAAATATGTTTTATAAAATGTTTCACAAGATTTAAGAGTTCACATTTCTCTTATGTACAAAACGTATATAAACAATAGAATATATTTAAGAATTTCAAAAACCCAAAACATACGTGACATACATACGTGAGGCGAAAAAGAAACAAACCCAAAAGTTTAATATATAGATGATTCAAGGTTTCCTAAAGGGGCTCTTTCATCAGCTCAAAATATGACAAAAGGAGAGAGCAATATACTATGTGCTTAACAAGTGTGTTACTGCTGCTGTTTCTTTCTCATTTTTCAGAAAAAAAAAATCAACCACCTTATGGAGTTTTTAAGACATTTTCTGGTTATTTGTGTTTTCTTTACGCTGATTTTCATATATTACGCATTCATCGTAGCACAAACGTTTTGTTTTATGTTAATATAAACGTTTGATTAAAAAAAGGGAAAAAAACTTCTAAGAAAAATGAAATCTAGTTACGATGAATTTCTATTCTTGGTTTGGCTTCTAGTGTTTTTGACCTCTAAAACATGAAACTAAACAAACGTTTTTGAATTTATATAGTTCTTTCATTTTGTACAAAAACTTTTAATGTTTCCGAGCAAAGCTGCAATTATTTTGTGATTAAATCCGGCGCTTTTTTGTTTTCTTATTCTTTTTTTCCCTGAACATTTATAAAAAAAAAAAAAAAAAATCCAAGTCTCGAAATAATAACAAAATGAAAAAATGATGACACTACAGAAATTCATTTAGCCTACAGAGTCTTTTAAAACTCATTTCAAAGATAAGCATTTCACTACTTTTATTTTGGCGTTTTTTGGAGGTTAGCCAGATATTTTGGAATGAAATTTAAAGAAGGTAAGCGCTTATGAGGTCGAACACTTCCTTTTCTAATTTTCTTGAAGATCAAATAAACTGATGTTGACAAGTCTTGTTTGCAGTTTTTTTTTTAATTTTGATTCTTGGCAGATCATTCATCAAAGGTCCATAACCCAGTAGTTCGAAATTAATAGTTTTATTCTATTTAAAACCATTAAGTCAGTGTTTCTAGTTAAAACAGACACTGATTGTGGTACAGTATCTGTTTTTTTCAAACTACTTTTATGATCCTGTTGGAGATCAATTCTCCCTCTAATTCTCTTTTCAATAAATAATAATAATTACAAAGGAAAAAAATCCGAACAGTTTATATTAATAACTAGCGTATAACACGCGTCAAAAATGACGTAATGTTGATCTGTGTTTCATTTTCAAGAGACTTTATACAAACAAACAGCATGAAGATTTTATTATTGAGAGGTTTATATTGTAGAAAAGTACATTTTAAAAATGACAAATGATTTCTACAAATACAAAATGATGAGGATATATATTTTTTTTTTCCACAATATTCAATTTCTGAAATAGTTCAACGATTGGACAAAACCTTCAAATTAAATAATAAAAAATAATCCATGTGCGAAAGTTTTTGTAAAAAAGTTTTATCAATAAGGTTAATCAATCATAAAGTATCTTATTCCTTCGATTGCTAACTGTGATCGTTTATATGTCTTGCCTAAAGTACATAAACTCGATGTTCCTTTTCGCCCGATTATTTCTAATATTGGTACTGCATCTTATAAATTAGCAAAGTATTTAGTTTCCAAGTTTTCCCCCCTAATGGTTAACAATATTTATACATAAAAAAACTCAGTTCAGTTTGCCAATAAAATACGTAACTTTAATTCAGCAGGATATACTATGGTTTCGTTTGATGTTAAGTCACTTTTTACAAATGTACCGGTACAGGGCGCTTTGGAATGTTTCAGAAATAGATTAAATGAATTTCATTTCTTTCAGTACGAGATTGATAACCTTATTTTTTTAACCAACAAATGTTTGTCTGAAACTACATTTGTTTTTCAAAATAAGTTTTACAGAATGTCTGACGGTTTGGCTATGGGTAATCCTTTGAGCCCCATCTTAAGTGATATTTATATGCACTATTTTGAGGTTATTTAAATTAATACAGTTTCCATTTTATACTCGTTATGTGGATTACTCTTTTGCATTAATCGATCTGTCTCAATATAATATTGATGCTGTTCTTAATTTATTAAATTTAATTGACCCCTACATCCAGTTTACTTATGAAATGGAAAGTCAGCAACGTCTGGCTTTTCTTGACGTTCTAGTAATTCGTAATAAATAAATATGATTTTTCTACGACTGTTTTTCGTAAACCATTTGCTGTTTTGTTTGCCCCCTCATTTCAGATCCAATCATCCCCCTGCACACATGTTTGCTTCTTTTAATATTTTCAATTCCCGTGCTCGTAACGTATGTTCAAATACAAAATTATTCAATATTGAAATTAATTATATTAAAGCCATTGCTATCGATCGTGGTTTTCCATTGGATACCATTGATCGTATCTGATCTAAATCCCCTAAGATCATTAATGATATATCTGGAAACAAAGATTTTTTAAATGTTACTGTACTACCATATTTTCCAAAAGTCAGTTCTCAAATTTCACGGATTCTAAATAAATTTCATTTTAAAGTTGTTTTTTCTCCAATAAATAAAGTTACTTTCTCCAATCTTAAAGATCCGATTCCAAGTCATAATAGTTGGGGCAGTTACAGAATATATTGTGAATGTGGTCTTTCTTATATTGGACAGACGAGGCGAGCACTTAAATTTAGTTTAAAAGAACACGAAGGTTATCTCAAAAAGCAGGAACTTGATAAATCTACAATAGCGAAGCATTGTTGGAATTTTGACCATAGATTTAACTTTTCCGGAGCCAAAATTATTCAAAATGGCAATTCAATATTTGATCTTCCCTTTTACGAGGCACATTATATTTATAAATATACAGATTCATTGGTGAATGACATATCCAGCACCCCTTTTCTTTCTCCCGTTTGGAGAGAGCATGCGCGGTGATGTCTGTTTTCGGTGATTTCCGATCAGTTGTGTCACTTCTGTTCTTCTGGTTACACTTGCTTTGCCATTTTGGTCAGATTACAGCCAGTACTTGGGGCTATAGCCGAGCATGGTTCTTTTGAACCCTTTTAACATTTTTGTTTTTAAATTTTTAATTGTTTTTTTTTTCCTACTTTACACTTATGAAGGGGATCTTTGTATCCTTGAAACGGCCGTATGTGTTTTAAAGTTTTGTAATTTGTGAGCTTCAACGTTGTTTTTAGATTTTTCGTATTAATTCCCATCCATTGTTTGGATGGGTTCGCCCGGAATGGTTACCTACACTTGGATTTTATATAAATAGATATATGAATAAGTAAAACATCGTACGTGTGGCAATGATTATGTTTTGCCTGATTTACGTATCTTATCTCCTACTTTGAAGACTTGCAGTAAGGTTTATAGACTTATAAATTTAGATAAACCTCCAGAGCATTTCCCCCTCAATTTTGTCCTAACTAGAAGGAGGAGAATTTTTACCAATCTCCCATCTAGCAACTACAAAGCGAGAGGAATTTCCATGCTACGGATTTAACGTGCATGTACATAGCATGTACATGACAGTGTTTCAAAGACCCAATATCAAACTATATTATCTAGCTGCGAACTTGATACTATAACCACTTGGTCGTTGTGGACCTGTTTCCCGTACCTAGAATTTTCTTTTGAATATTTGTATTACATATACGGGGGGAAGAACTACAGATATATTTTTTAAATGTCTGTGTCATCCAAATAACCGTTCTTATATTCTGTTTTGCAGCATAATATATGATCTACTAACTTTTTCTTATTATCTTTCTATTTTAGCAAATCAGTTTTTTTCTTTAAATTTCATAATATTTGATTTACAAATGGCTATTTAGATAATAATAAGTTTAAAAAGTTAAAAAATGGCCATTTAAAAAAAAAATTAAACAGTTTATTTCAGAAATTTGTTTTCATTTTTCTATCACTGGATAGTAAAGGAACCTGCAGCAGGCGGGAAACTTTTTCAATAATTAAAGTTTTCATTAGTTTTTTTCTGTGGAGTATTGTTTAATTTTGTGAACTGCATGGAATAAATAATGATTTTGGAATTAAATATCATATTTTCTTATTATCTGCTTCAAGAAGCAAAAATTCACAATTCGTCAAATCTCAATATAATAGGGAAACTACATCTATTTTAATATGGTACGTAAGATTTTTTTAAACTTTTTTTAAACTACATTATTATCTATTTTAATATGGCACGTAAGAATTTTTTTGAACTTTTTTTAAACCAATCTGTTGAATTTTTTTAATTAAAATAATTTACGTTTTTATATTGTCTGTTTTGTTTTAATTATACTTTTTATATATTTTTTTATCTTCGTAATATTTTCCTAACATTACCTACAAAATTTCCAATGTCGAAATTTATTCAATATATACTTTTTTAATTTGTTTCTGATGTTCAATTTTTTATTATTAAGGATAAGAACAAATAAATAATCCAGGAGGCTTAAAAAATTACTAATTGCATTGATATTTGCTGTAGCGTTATTAATCCAGAAATTAATATTCCTTTAAAAAAAATTATAGTATTTAAGTACTGCAAATGCAACATAAAAATAATTTCGACATGAAAAAATAGAACAAATGTAATTCTGAAACTTTTACTTGGTATACAGTATGCAAAGGCTGTAAAAAAATGTATTATTTCATATAATGCAGATTTCATTGCAAGTAAGAAATATCTATAAGGGTGATCCCGAATTCATGGTACAAACTTTAAGGGTTGGTACAGGACACTGTAACAATCATTTAGTGTATAGGAAACCAGGGTCAGATATCCATTTATTTAGTCAAAATTACATGGCGTCTCACTCCAATCCGAAGTCGCGTTTTCGTTCATAAATTTAACAAATTTCGAAACAGACTCATCTTTGTATGAATTGTAAGGATACTGTAAGGATTTCGTCAAATAACATCTTCACTACTATTAAAGATATAAACGAAAACGCGACTTCCGATTGGAGTGAGACGCCCTGTAATTGTGACTAAATAAATGGATTTCTGACCCTGGTTTCCTATACAATAAATGATTGTTACAGTGTCCTGTACCAACCTTTAAAGTTTGTACCATGAATTCAAGATCACCCTATATTAATAAAAATATTTTTTTTGTACTGTAAATTTATCTAAAAAGCTTACAATAGAAATCCAACTTTTTTTGTTTGAATACTATTGCTGCAAGAATAAATCAAATAAAGAATTTTTCAAGTAGGAATGAATTTATTTCTATATTTTTCTTTCCACTGTTTTGGTTGTTTCTCTTGTTGTTGTTTCTTTTGTCGACTTCAGGATAATAGCGATATTAAAAGTTAGATTTTTCCCATCATATCTTAATTTAGTAATATTTAATGCTGTTATCAACTTTCTGTCACACATAATGTTCATGCTATTTGCTTTATCTTCTGAATTTTTATTGTATATATCTATGTTATAAAGTTAAAAAGTGTCCGTGAGTAACTTCATATTGACGGTGGCAACACCTGCCCAATAATTTTTTTTTTTCTTTTACTGCAATTTTAACTTCTAAACACCGCACAATTTTAATTATTAAACCGTCGAATATGGAAAAAAAATGTTCTTTCAAATGTAATTGGTTTGAAAACTGCACCTCAATTCATTGATATTTTATGGTTTTAAAATTATTTTCAAGCATGGATTTTAAAAAACTCTTTCTCTATCGTGTGCAACCCTATTACGAAAGATTAACCCATTTGTACTTAAAACAGTAGAAACTGTTCAGCATTTATTTCTGGCTAATATTTCATAAGGAAATTAAAACTTCACGAATAAACAAATAATAATAAAAAAAAATTACACGAATAAAGCGCAAATTTAACAGACAAGTAATCAAACTACGTGTTTAAAAAACTGAAATTATCAGAATCAAAAAAGCTGTGGTAAGTAGTGAAGTCTTCGACGATTTATTCGGCTATTAACTCTTGGCATACGCTTTTACGAAATATCGACTTTAATAAACTTTTTTGAATGTCTAATTGATATTTTCATATAAAAATGACCTTTTCTGTTGCTTGTGGGCAATCTAAAAAATGTATTAAATGTAAAAGATCTATTATATATATGAATTTAAAAAATGATTTTCACCTAAATTCTGTAACCCGAGAATCCCGGGTTGGATCCCCTAGTATGTTTAAATTTGATAATGTTTTTCATTAGTAATTATAAATAAGCAAAATATAAGGATAGTGATAAAGGCATATTTTAATACATACTAGCTGCATGAAAACCCGATATTTTGGATATAAGTTACATTAGATCTTTCGATGATTTGAAAAGAAAACTAAATCGAATTTTATTGTAAATTTAGAAAAGATTTATAACACCAGTTTCATCAAATATTAAATTTTAAGTAATAAATTATATTTACAATGTAGGTTAAAAGTTTTCTGAATGAAAATGCACGTTTTCAATTACTTTATTTGTCAAAAAAATTTTGTTCTTTCATGACTTGACTTCAAATTTTGGAGATGATGGAATGAAAATGACGTCTTTTTGACGAATTTAAATTATATTTCAGATTTATGAATTAAAACGAATGCTTAAAATGTTATTTTTACCCGCTTTACCATTCCATTTTTACTGACCTTGTGAAAAGTTTTAGCCATCATCTCTCAGAAATAATTAATTGAAAATCTGTGGTTTTTCTTCAAATTGTATTAATGTGAATAGGGAGCAATAACTGTTCATTTGAATGCAAGGAGCTTAAACTTATTCAACCACTTTGGTTAAAGGTAAAACTTAAAAAAGCTACGATGAAATTATTTACAGATGTCAATTTATCAACAGATAATTTTTGTTCCCTAGAATAAACAGATTAATGAAGCTTGAATATGTGAAAATATGGTTTTGTTTCTTCGAATTTTCTTGAAAAATATAATTTAATCAAGATATTTTCTTCATCATCGATTGAAATTGAAAATAATTTTTCTTTCCAATATTAAGGGAAAATATAAGAAAAATAAAAAAAATAATAATCACTATTATTTCTCTTTTTCTGCCTTTTATTAAGAAAAAAAAATTAGAGTAATTTAATTGTCAGCATTGTAGAAATTTCATTAAATTTTACAAAAAATATTAATATTTTGGAAATTAATTTAATTTTTTAAATTTCGAGAGTTATTATGACATTCTTGGACCCTTAAGAATAATTGGTGTTCTTTTGGATTCGTAATTTATCCAATTCTCGAAGGCGTAGATGTGAAATATAAACTCATAGTCAGATTTTAATAGAATAGGAATTAATCTAGACTTACCTTCGTGGATATGAATGATATGAGGATGTTGAAGGGAAGACATGATATGAATTTCACGACGTATCCTTAGCATGTCTTCTTCGTTTTCAATTTTGACTTTTTTGATGGTTTTCACAGCAACCTAAAGGAAATTTTAAAAAATCATTAATTCGTAAATTTTGCAACATGAAGTATTCGAAAGAAAAATCCTTATTCAAGATAAATAATTTCGTGATGCAGTAGAAGATCTTTATAACGCAAAAATAAAAACGCGAGGTTGTGCATTATATAGAATTTTGCGTTACATAGATCACATTTTACACATCATTAAGCATACCTTATAAACATGACCAAATATGTCTGTAACATATCAAAATATAGTACAGTATCTTTATATTGCAGTCCTTGGGGCCAAGAGTTGTGCATATTATACATTTTTACATAATACAGATAATGTCACACGTTGTTAAATTTACTTTATAAACAGGTTTGAAATATGCCTGGACCAAATCATTCATTATAATGCTTATTTAATAACATTTTATTGTAATAATATCTTTTTTTTTCTTTAAAAAGTTCTGAATTAAGGTGATAACAATGAACTAATGTATCAAATTTAACCTTCTATAATCTAGAGAATGAAATGAATTAAAACTTTTTTTTTACAATGTGGAATGCAGGTGCAAAATTCATTATTTACGTCTGAGAAGTTGTGCGATATATAGAGAATTGCATTATATAGAATTGCGTTATAAAGATCTTCTACTGTATAAAGATTGTAAATAAACCAAAATTTGAGTAGACTACAATCGATTACATATACAATAACAGAGTCTTCAATAATGAAAAGCCCGAAAATGCCAGTTTTTTTATGCGATTAAATCTTATGTAATACATATTTTAAGTTTCGAAGTACTTCTCAAAAATGTAAGCATATTTAATTAAGTATTATTATTATTATTATAATTTACTACTATGTAGAACGCCTGCTCTTAAAATAATGAAAACTGAAAAAAAATAAGAATATTTAAAAGCATTAATTATTATTATTTTTTTTTTACTAAAAATGAAAACATATTTTTTGAATAATAATACTTTAATAAAAAGAAAGCTTTTGAAATGCAGTACCGGCTAGTATTTTGAAAAGTTAATTCACAAAAATAAATAAATAAAATAAAATAGAAATACACTCTCAGAAAAAAACTGTAAATTTATGAGCGTTTGCCCTTCAATTTTCACGAGCAACAGCCTTATTTGATGAAAAACGGTCTGATCCACTAAATAAGCGGCCTTATCACTTAGATACTTAGAAAATTAAGACCAATCCACATATTCTTACAGTTCTAGCCCATATGTTAGCAAAAATACGGTACGACCCCATACATTGTCCTCCGCTAGGGTGTAACCCGTCATTTTACTCGTGTTTCGAAAATTTTAACCCGCCAAAACAGCGATTCTGTGATGATTATCTAACGTGCTAAGGAACAGTAAGCAAAGTGTTATTGTGTTTTAAAGTGCATTATATCCTGTGCATTATAATACTATATTACTTTGCCCCGTAAAATTACGGGCTGCACAAAATGATAGGCATGGATTTTTTTTTTACGGGGTATGACTGGAATCTCTGCTGCCGGCCTCTGCCCGTAATTTTACTGCAATTTTTTTTACAGTGTACGTCCCATTATACTTATAACCACGATGTACTATGATTAGAACTATTCTTATTAACGACCACGCACTGTGAATAGTTAAGCACGACAAATTTTGAATTACGGATTCTTTTATTCAAATTAATTTTATACTGTCGCATTTTATATAAAAAGAAGAAGAAAAGAAAGGTGTAAGTGTTATAAAAAATCAATTGCAAAATCCAAATGCGAATAAAGATACACAGTATCTTGCATTCAATTGTAAACTTCCTCGAAATATACGACATCTTATGTTTGTCTGTTTGTTAAATTCTTAAATTTAGTTGATTGAACAAGAAGTACTTATTTAACTAATTTGCTCAGCTTTTCCAAGAAAATTAAGATTTTTTTCCCTTACAAATATTACGTTGTTTGAGACGTTGTTGCGTGCTTAATTTGTTGAGATGTCGTGGCGCCCACAGCTCTCAATATGTACACCCATATATATATATATATATATAATTATTTCACACATACAAGTTATTATTAACTAAATTTGTTTTATTTAAAACAATAACATATGTAAAATATGATAATAATATTCGCTGATAACTGCACGAGTCATTTCTCGTATTCAAAGACACTATCTGGCTCATCTCAAGCCAATATACATTTTACAAGATTCAGAGTTGTGTGAGGAAAACAAAGTTCACCGCTCACACTCTGTCGAAACACGGTTCTCCCATCTGCTCAGCTATCTGCTCCTGTCACAACTGTGTCTTTTCACTTCATGTCCCCAGCATTCATTTCGCGTATCCATTTATAGCCTCCTTCTTCTAGAATTTACTATAATGATCTCCACAATTCTTTTTGTGAATCGCCTACCCCCATCTAGTAAGATAGTACAAAACAGAAAAAGATTTACATTCCTTCTTGAGGTGACAGTAGCGTTTTTTCAGGGAAAAGACCCCAACCTTTATTCAGATTACCTTCTTCTGTTCACGGGATTAGCTTAAGCCCCAACTGACCGTAAATATTGATAGGGATGACCTCAGGTCATCATAACTCCTTCCCACTAAGAAAAAGTTTCTGCAAGAAATTTGTCATGCACCAGCTATACACAATAAGCCCCTTTAATAAACTTCTAAAGAGGTCATAATCCATAAATCCTGACATAATTTTTCATCAAAAGTTATATTGCACATGAAATCCCTACAGAATACAAATATTTCCGCATACCCAGCATTGAAAGGATACACTATCAACATGAATTTTCAGAATTTTCCCTAAAAATATTTAAGTACGATTCTAGAACTAATTTACACTCTTGATGCCAGAAGAAACAATTTTAAAATAGAATACTAAATGCAGTTTACGAAATTACATCACAACAAAAAAATTTTAAGGATAGTAATACGAAATTTATATACAACACAATGCCTTACACAATTTTCCTAACCCTATTTTATTGAAAAACTTAATTGTGAATTCCTTGCCAACAGAAAGTATTCATACAAAATTAAGCAATTATTAACTTATTAAATTATGCCATTACGAAATTATTAAGCTTTAAATGATAAGACAGATGTTTAAATGACAAGACAGATAGCTTTAAATGACAAGACAGATATCACAATAATCAATTCTCCCAATTTTAGAATAAAATTTAATTTAGAGAATTCCCATGAAAACCACTATCTGTATCATAAAATTCCTTTGATACTAATTTGTGTCTCATGACTTTAATGCCATATTTTTTCTGTTCAAAATTCTGCTTGATTTTAATGAATATCACTTTGAGATCCGTTCTGAAAGCAGAACATTCCATTCCTTTTGACTCTGTGTGAACAGACCTTCCCTTTCTTAACTTCTCAATCCTTTATAATTTCATCTTCCTCTTTCTTATGAGATTTCACTCCATTGTCTCTAATTATCCGATTATCTGACAACTCATCATATCCAATTTTACCGTGATTACTAGCGCGATCCCTGATCTCAGTTAACCACTCTCCTATCCAGTTTCTAATTTCGTTTTTATTTTTTCATTTTCTTGGCAATTAGCCCCCTCCCTCCAAATTACTCTATCATTCTTCTTCACCTAAGTGTGTCACAGTGAATTGATTTTTCACATAACGATAAATCTTAAAAACAAAACCTATAAGTAAATTTTTGCTTATGTACGTTATTAATTTGTGGACTTATACAGTACGCCCCAAAAATATAGACAAAACCATAACATACAATTCACAGTAAAAATAACAATGGGATGAAATTATTTTTATACGTGTCTAATTACAAACACTACATGAAGCACAAGTTAGGATTAATTTGTATCAGAAAACACAACAAATGCTGAATTTATTTAGAAAAACAGAAAATAGGGTGTACCCTAATTATAGAGAATATTTGTTTTATGGATTATTTAAGGTTGAGGAACACAGTTACAAATGTTAGTATTTAATCGTGTTTCCATTACTTTTAATCACCTCAAATACACAGTTTACCATTGAAAGTACTAAGTTTTGCACTACCTCTGGGGACAGTTCATACCATGCATGCTCTATCGCTGTTATAAGGTCCTTGATCGAAAAATATTGGCGTCCATTTTCATATACTTTTCGTGCTATATGTCCCCACACGTGCTCCATGGGATTTAAGTCCGGAGTAAGCGATACCTGTCCATGACATTGATATTATTCATATTAAATCACATCTTTTTCGAGTTAGACACTTGAATTTGTTGAAATACACAGCTTGGCCCTCCCAGCAAATCCTGTAGTGGAATAAAATGGTCCTCTAAAATTTGATGATAGTCTTGGGAGTTCATTTTCTTGCTACAAAATGCCAAAAATGTTTGTACATTAAATTCAAAACCACCCCAAATCATTACTGATCCTCCACCTTTCTGTCTACTGAAAAAAACTTCTTGGTTCGCTTCTTAAATCATACCAGTAAAATTTATATCCATCTGGTCCATCCAAGTTCCACTTTTTCTCGTCACTAAATATTGTTGACAGCCATTTTTCACCATAAGACATCATTTTCTTAGCCCAGTTTAAACGTTCAGTTTTGTGGTGTTCTCTTAAGCATGTTTTCGTCAAAATTTTCTTGAAAGTTATTCATTTAGATTCCAGTATTCTTCTGTGAATGGTATTTTATGACACTCCAAATTTGGATGCAAATTTTCGCAATGAAATATTTTTTCTAGATGCCATGCTTAGAATGATTCTGTCATCGCGCATGGATGTAATTCGTTGTCGACCAGGTCTTTTCTTACTACACCACTTGTTGCCATTATGCAAAATTCTGTAAACACTTTTTAAAGATCTCTTTAAAATCTTGGATATCTCTTTCGAATTTCTGACTTTAAGTTTTAAATCCAAAACTTTGATGATCTCCTCTTTTGAAATCTCTTTACCTCTAGGCATTTTGTCTAATTTACAAAACGATCGATTAGTCAGTCGAAAACAAGCCGAAAAATGATTCCATACCAATAAAAGTCAGAACAGCAGACGATACATACATTCAAGAAATGTGAATAAACAATCGTCTGCTGAAAAAAAATATTTTACTAATATTATTTCTAAGTAAAGTCAGACGATGTCTATATTTATGGGACAGGCGTTATTACATAAAATTAAAAAATCATAATTTTTACGTATTATCTAATTCATTTTACAATAAATCCGAATAAATAAATTAAAAAAATATATCTGAATAATTTCTGAAAATACATGAAAGGTATTTTAGCTTGAGATGTCATATTTTATCTTTGTCTGCATTTTTGGGACACAAACGTACACCAAGTAGAAAAGAATTGGGAAATGACAATACGAAAAATTAATTTTTTCATCTAATTTCAATGTCTTGAGAAAACTGATGAACCATTAATTTTATTTTTAATTTAATCTGAAAATACAACAAACCATGAAATTCAATTGTTTACAGAATGTGGAAATCTTTCCATTGAGGTGAGAGAAGTGATCAGTTTACATATATCAAAATATCTGAATGAGACGGAATGAAACATGTATTTATTGGTTTAAAATTAAAATAACAACAAAAGAAAAATATAAAAGAAAAAGAAAATATTTTACGCTAAACTACGCATGCTATTTAAAGTAATTTTTCTTGGGTGAAAATGCCGCATTCTTTAACCCACTTTCGGCCAAAGGTGCGTAAACGCACCATTTCAATAAATATTTTTTATTAACACTGTGACGTATATTTTTCACTAATTTTATTTTTCTGCTATTTTTAAGGGTTCTGGAGACATCTATAAAATATTAGTAATTCAATTGAAGTAATCACTTTCTGTTGAGAAATTTTCAAAATACGCTGGTGTTTTGCTTGAAACGATTATTGACAAATTCGACTTTTTGAAAATGTATTATTATTCCACTTGAGATTAATTATATGTTTTTATAATGGAGTAAAGTTGCAAGTTCTGTAAATAAAATAAAAATAAAACAAATGCCATAAGAAAAATTAATTTTTTTTTACTTAAACTTGATGGTAAATTATTAATAATAAATTAATAATAGTAACGTCAAATTGAATAAAATATTATTTTTCTTGCACGAAACATTTTTGGTGTCTTAATGAATGTAATTTAAGCAAATTTCAATGCAAAAAATACCACATTTTATAAAATTTCTATGCTTGGCCTAAAACGGGTTAAACTAAATAAACAAATAAATGCAGGCTATTGAAATTGATAACTTGAATCTATTTTGAAATTTTTATGAAAGAATTCTGGTTTATTATAATAAATATTTTCTGCAATTTCTTCAACAGAGTTTGAAGAAAATAAGTCACACTAATGCCTTTTCTTTAATACGACGACAGTAATTAGTATGTCCGAAGCAACGCTAGAAATACCATTTTTACGGTAAATGAAGTTTAATGCGTATGCATTTCAACGTCAAGCAAAAAATCCAGACATAGAGAAAGAAAATCAAATGTTGAAAAGATTTCTTTGATTTAAAGTAGGGGAGATGGGGGATGAATGGGACAGGGGGTGGATGGGACGTTCTCAATATTTCAGGCAATAAACTTTTTTTTTAGTTGCTTCCTATCCTCATAGATTCAACTACCATAGTGTGCTTCAGAACCAAAAGGAAGAGCACATGGCTGTTTTCAGTTTTCTTCAAATTTGCATTTCCTGAAAACTCTGCTTAAAAGTAATTTTTTTTTTACATTTGAAGTTACTTAAGTATCTTATGCAATATAAACAATTAAGATATGTTGTAGTTTTTTATTTCAAGGCTCAATATTGATAATTAAAATGAATGCATATTAACCATTGTAACAAAATAATTTTTGAGACAAAAGGGCTGACAATTGAATATATGCATCATGAGGATGATTGGGACATTTCAAATGGGATGAAGGGAACTGTCTCATTCATCCCAAGAGGATGCTGAAAAATATATTTATTAACTAAATAATATTATATAGGTTGATAAATTAATACTTTATGGTAATTATTATTTTAACATTTCACCCTCATTGTAGCCATCGTCTTCAGCCATTGAATGCTTCCGCTTATGGGCCTTTTAAGGCAAAGCTGAGATGAGTCCAAGATGATTGGCTAACAAATAATCCTGGAGATCATATTACAATTTATAATCTCTCAGCTTTTGCCAAGGAGGCATTTTTGACAGCTTTTAGTCCTTAACATTGAATACAGGGAGGAAAATGTTTGTGTCCCATTCATCCCTGCTGTGGGGATGATTGGGACATAGAAGAACATTTTTTAAAACTTCATTTATATTTCTGTATAATAATAATCTTGAACAAATATTGTGCATAAGATGTAGTCAAACACTTAATGTATGATATGTGATATATAATATTGATAATAACTTAAATAAAATATTTAAAATAAATATTTTTGTGAAAATGTCCCATTCATCTCCCATCTCCCCTAAATATTGCTTAATGCCTCTCAAGTATCTACTTTTTAAACTTCAAAAGTATTCATCGTTTTCAAAAAGATGTACAGTCCTTGAAAGGAAATAAAAAAGTCATTCCTTCCTGGACCGGTAGGAAAAGGCAGCTTCCATACCCTTGTTTTTAAAATTTCACCTCATTTTACTCAAACACACGAAGTTAAAATGCGTGCAACTCGATTATAGACGATTCAATCCCAGTTTTCATTAATACTACATTTGAATGAGAATTTCGCCAAATAAGTCAGCTATATTCAATTTGGCTTTATTTGTGGCGAATTATTTTTTGTCGACAAATGTGGCGATAGTTCTTCAAGTATGGTAAACTTGGCGAGAATTTCACGCTGACGAATGTGACTATGTAACTTTAAACGTATCAGTGTAACAACAATGGTTACAACAATTTAAGTAAATTAGAGAGATACCATGTTTTCTAAAGCTCACAAATAAAACCTAATTATGGAAAAATAAGTCACCCTAGAATTTCAAACTGCTATATCTTTGTCAATTTTTAAGAAAGAACAAAAACTAAAAAATGTTTCTGAATCCTTGTATTAAGTCGAACACTTAAAGGGGACGAGGGGGACTTTTTAGATTTCTAATTCATTTTGTGCATCTTTTGGAATTTGATGTATTGAAGTGGCCGAAATTTTAAAACTTGATGACAGATGAAGCGGGAGAACGAACTCGGTCGAGACCTTGGTAAGTCCTGTACACATACTCAATCAGATACAAATCGGTTAATAAATACAAGTACTGTCGCTTGACTAAAATCAGATTTTTTTCAAAATGTCAGTGACCCTAGAATTTAAAAGTGCTATATCTCAGACATTTTTTAGGATAGAGGTGAAGCAAAAATCCTCTGGAATCATTCTATCAAAGTCGAATACTTATAGGAAAACCAAAATTCAATTTCTATCTTTCTTTTCGTTTTCTTTTTTTTTTCCTTTTTTTTTTCTTTTTCTTTTTTTTTTCTTTTTCTTTTTTTTTGTACACATTTTTGAATTTAATTTTTTTTTAATTAAGTGGCCGCCATTTTAAAATAAGATGGCGTATGAAGCTGGCTAACAAACTCGGTCGAGATCTTGGTACGTTCTGTGCACATGCTCAGTCACATCCAAATGGGTTCATAAATAAGAGAGTTACATCGTGACAAATGTCAGCTATACATATATATTCGTATATAAATCAACATTTGAACGGGTGTTGGTTTTGGGGTCTGAGAGTCATGATCGGTGAAAATATACGAAAATTTTCTGGAATTGCTTTCCTCCGAACGGCTGCAATAGGTAGATTTTTACTTTTTTTGTTGGAAGCTACCTAAAATGTGAAGCTTCTAATAACTCTGCGATAAATAGTCATAGAAAAAATTATACCGTTACCAATCGACCAGGAATAATGTCTGCTTTTATTCTATATTTTAAAATTTTAAAGGTCTATATTTATATAAAAATGAACCTAAATTTTAAATTTTCCAATACAAATACCAATATTTGAATAAAATAAAAAAGCAATGCATGTATTTGAATTAGCTAAATACACCTTTTTATGATATTCGTATGATTAGTTTCACAGTTATATTAAAATGTGCCAATTTCAGGTATTATCTTCAAATTTAAATCTGGTGAAAAAATAAAAAGCAATCAATATGATATTTATCCTATAATATGTTACAGACTGCAAATCCCTTTCTTTTTAATTGCATAGTTTAAATAACAGAAAAATCTAAAAGAGTTTTATGTATACAAAAACAAAATTTTCATTTAACACTTAGCATCTTTGAGACCATTAGGTATACAATTATCCCTTCCTACTTTTGAACAGGCAAAATGCTTTGTTGTATTCTGCGACTCTCAAGCAGCCATCCAGGTAATCAAAAATGGTTGCTCAATGAGTACAAAAAATTCCATTCTCCCCTCAAAGAAATGAAAGTGTTAAACAAAATCTGCACTTTTCAATGGTTCCCTACTCAAGTTAACATAGCGGCAATGAAAATGCAGATAAATTGGCCAAAGAAACTCAATATCTAAATAATATCAACTGTAAATTCCTTATTCTCTTAAATGCAAATACTGTGGAGAAATTCAGGCTCAAATACCAGTATATCCCGTTAAATCACCAACTTCCAATCATATAGCCAAAACAATTGTTAGACTAAGAACTGGCCATCACAAGGAAATGAAGAGGGGTGGGGGGTAGAAAAAACATAGAAATTCCAATAACTGCCCTCACACAGAACTAATACCAGCACACATATTTGACTGTCCGGCCATCTTCGCAGCTCTGCCTAAGATTGATGTTTCAATTGTTCTAAACGTTATAAGAATAAATATGTCAAAATTGCTAAGGCTGTCATATTTTCATTTTAGCGTATTTTTATTTATCAAGTATTATCATGGACACGACATCATGACATGGAACTATTTCATGTCTGAAATATTTAATGTCTCAATATAAGCACCAACCATGCGACCGAGGTGCACCACCGACCAATTTTCTTGCGGCCACGGAGCCTCTATAAATTTTTATCTTAAATACACATTTTCCATGCATGGATAATAAATACTGTTTTTGATTGGAAGACATCGAAGATCTTATCTGTGCAGATTTTATTAAAATAAAGTCTACTGTGAACAAAATATTGTAAGCGTCATTTGCACCGAAAAATACAGCATTTGTACCCATAGGTTTCATTATTTACGTTTTTGCGGATTCTCGAAAAGCATATTTACCCACAAGATAGTTTTCATAAATATACATATATATCCATCCAGTATCTATATGTATGATATTGTTTATCTTTATGCAAAATACACACCTAGATAATTAACATGTATATGCGAGATGAGGGTGCGCTCACAAAGATTATTATTAAATTCAAAGCGTGCCCGTGATAGTAAAAAGTTTGGTGACTCCTATTTTAAGATATTTAATAACATTTCATTGCAATTCTTAAGCCTGAATAGCAAAAATTACGTGGAAATAATTGACTTACAGTACATGGAAAATATTAACAAAAATCATAAGTAGGTGATTTCAGAATTTTAAAAAAATTACATTGATAGTGTATGAAAAATCCAAGAACGCTCCAAGGAAATAATGGAAAACTAGTTGCTTCAACATTTTCAAGAAACGTTTCTTAAAAATATCAGAAACTTTTAGGAAGTTCCATTCACATACCATTGTTGTAAACTTTGAGCAGGAATATTATAAAATAAGAAAATCAGAATTTTCCGGGAACTTGTTTTAAACAAACAGCAGATCATTATTTCTAAGGAATGTTTCCGAACATACTCACTCTTATTGTCCAACAAATAAGAGTGAATTATGCCAGCCAAGATATCGTTAAGATAGCTCATTAGGAAGAGCGTTGGCACGGCAAGCCAAAGTACCCAGGTTCGAATCCTGATCCGGCATTTTTCGCTCTGTTGGAATAAAAATCTCAACTATGATACTCCAACCACTGAATATGATTTACCTAGTTGAAAAAACTTTCCTCTGTTCATTATGACTAATTACATGGTATACAGGAGTTTCCATGTTGTATCACATTCATCATGTAAAATGCTATAGTTATAGCTCGGATGAATCAAATTAGCGCTGCAGTTCGCAGCCATGTCCAACAAATAAGAGTGAATTATGCCAGCCAGGATATCGTTGGGATAGCTCAGTAGGAAGAGCGTTGTTAGCACGGCAAGCACAAGTATCGTGGTTCGAGTCCTGGTCCCGGTATTTTTCACTCTCTCGGAATAAAAATATCAACTATGATACTCCAACCATTGACTATTATTTTTTTCTCCTGATTAATAAATATTATTTTTTCTGAAGTTTCTAATAATATATATGTTTTTCTGTCAACATTTCGATCATTATACACAAATAAAATTCATAAAAGTTAATTTTCTCATCTGTATAAGTGGATATTTTAAATTTTATTCGTTCACCGGCACTGGTATTTTTGTAAATATTTTTAATTTTGTATTAACTTTTATACTCTTCTGCAAATCATTATTTCCTGCCTAAAAGTAATTTATTTAATTCTTTGATATCATCTAAATAGTTCCTTCTCTTCAGTGCCTGATTTATGGCAGGGCATTCCGGGCACATGCCCAGGGCCCCCGATTTTCCGAGGTCCCCAAATGCTACTGAAGATTTTTCAATTATTGGCCAAAATCTGATGAAGTTTTAACTATTAAAAACAAAATTAATATGGAAAAATCTGTTTATTATTTTTGTCATTTAAAAACAACTTTTAAGGGCTACATCACTCACTCGAAAACTCCTGTTCGCTAATGTTAATTCTATGGGAGAATTTTTAAAAAAATATCTCGTTTGCATTTCAACATTTTTAAAATATTTCTTTACATTGGATAGTTGAGGTCGATCTCTACAAAGGCCGTTTTTTAATTTTTCGATATTGTTTACATGTTTTTTATTAGGATCCTTTCACTTTCGGAATCGATTTCGGAAGATCGAAAAATCGTCAGCGAGATAGAACACTTAAAATTATGAGGATGTTATAAAAACTTTTACTGCTAAAAAATTGAGAAGAAAATTTATAAAAACATCATTGAATATCACAAAATTATTAAAGTCAGTAGTGCTTATCTTAGTAAGTACCGCTTTCAATAATATCTTTTTTAACTCAAGGCCGCTGTCAGCATAGTTGCAAGCCCCCCCCCCCCATAAGCATCTGTGCCCAGGTCCCCCAAATTTGTAAATCGGTCCCTGCTTCTCTTTTGTATCTGACATTAATTACTTCGTTTCTTAATCATATACGAAACGTTATTAGGTGATTTATTTAGTTAGTTAGTTTTATCTAATAGCTTTTTAAAAAATAAGGATAATAAATATTTTTTGTAAATGCCATTGATTACCTCGCTTCTTAGTCATACACAAAACAATATTAGGTAATTTATTTATTTCTTTCATTTTACCTAAATAGCTTATTATAAAATTAGAGTTAATAAATCATTTGTAACTAACATTAATTGCTTCATTTTTTTACCATATAAACAAAATACTACTTTAGCTTATGTATTTCAACAGTATGTGAAATCTGATTATATTTATATAAATCTAAATATATTTAGTATTAAATTAATTCCAGTGTGGTGATCTATTTTTTGTTGATGGACTTCATTTCGAAATTTATTATTTGTTTGGAATCAGTTGGGTATCAAAGTAGGTTCGTATGGAAAACTTCTTTTATCTTTCTCGCTCTAGAAAGTAAGGATTATTTTTCATTCTGTTCCCATGGTTATGTAGTGTGTGAGTACGGTTTTCGATTTTCTCTGGCCTTCTTGTACTTTCAATTGTTTCATTTTTTTCTATGCATAATATCGGCAGTGACAGACAATTCATGGCAAATTTGCCAGAGTATTATATGAAATAATGCATTTTTTGCGACATGTGGTGTTCTGCCGAATGACGATTAGACATCCACATGTTGGTTGTAAATTTCCAACTGGACGAAAAATGTCCGGGCCAGGATTCGAACCTGGGATCGCTTGGCTGAAGCCGCCACGCTCTACCACTGAGCTATCCCGGTCGAATCTGGAGGGAATAATTCATCCAGTTAACCTTATTGATCAAAGCATCTGGTTAGCGATCCCAGGTTCGAATCCTGGCCCGGACATTTTTCGTCCAGTTGGAAATTTACAACTTGTATGATTACTTTACCAATTTGAAATAATTGTGTTAAAAAATAATCCAGTGTATTCACATGTTGCTTTGATTTTTTTTAAATTTGATCGCTATTTGATATCTATTTGTTCGTGATGTTCCATTTGTTTGTGATATTCCATTTTTTATACCGATTTATACTTAGATTGTATTTATTTCAACTTTATCTAGCTTCACATGTTATTAAATATGTTTTTGTTCCATATTATATTAAAATTTCATGATGGGTTTTATTCATTATGATTTTTTGAAATTTGTCTGTAACAAATGTATGAAATGTTATCATATGACTTCTCTAAGTTGGAGTTTTAGTCATTTATTGTTCAAATATGTTAGCTTTTGATTTCAAGTTAGGTATTCTAAATATTAATTAATTACATGCCGTCTTTAAATTAAATATATATATATATATATTACAGTGCTGTATAACAATTCTGTTATTAGAAGATAAATCAAATCATATGATACAAGGGCTTGCTGGAAAAAGTATAAGCAGATTAATTTTTAGATGTCAATATTGACAGAGAAAAAAATCGATGAGAAAAAACAAAATAGCTTCAACTGATATTCATGTGTTATTAACAGATAGAAGATACTTTGTTGCAAATGAAATACTGAAATTTTAAAACTTTCTCTAATGATTTCAGAAATTTGGTAAAACAAGAAGTGCTTCCTTTTAGCAGCAATTTATTCAATTAACACTAACAATACATACTGTAAAAAGTACAATATACATGGGAAATTAGGTAAGCGTAACACTCCAATTTATTTCATGTTTTCGTGGTTTGAAGAGCCTACCTAGGTATATAGAATACGGTATGAAATTTGGGCTGATATGCATAAACAAAAAAGCTTTAGCTAAATTGAATTTTTTGGTATTTCAGGACATTTATAAGTACACCGTATCTAACTACTTAACACTAAAACCATCTTCTCTCTTTTGTTATAATGTGTCACATGACGTTTAATTGGTGTTTCTTCATTAAACCTGCTGTTAATTAATGGTATCTCTAAAATCTTTAACATTAAACAGGGTGTCCACTCTTATCGCTGTTCAATAGCCAAATCCCAAACCGTTAGCTTTAGCGGTATAGTTCGAATTGCAAAAAATGTTTCAAATCTTGTTCTTCATCATACTGAAATCCATTTACGTCAAAATAGTTGTTTTTGTAGAAGTCACGAAATTAAAAGTTTTTTATGGCCTCTGGGTCCTATGGGTCATGTTTAGAAAAACATTCTAACAAGTAAAACAATAAAAGTTGCATTTTTGTACGACCAAACTTACCGCGTTATGATACAGGATAGCATATATGCTATCCTGTATGAGCATGGAAAAGTATTTTTTAAACATAATTCATAGGATCCAGGAACCGTATAAGAATTTAAGTCGCGCAACTTTTACGAAAAGATAAACTATTTGCAGTAAATGGCTTTCAATACGACGAAAAACTACATTTGAAATATTTTTGCAATTGGAACTACACCTCTAATGCTAACAGTTTAGAAATTAGGTATCGGAAAACGATAAGAGTATACACACTATATAGCCTAAGCGATTTTAGAGATAGCATTAATTAACAACAGGTTTAATGAAGGAACGCCAATGTA
This sequence comes from Maratus michaelseni, assembly GCA_963931845.1. Taxonomy (NCBI): domain Eukaryota; kingdom Metazoa; phylum Arthropoda; class Arachnida; order Araneae; family Salticidae; genus Maratus; species Maratus michaelseni. The sequence continues at coordinate 361,381,956 of OZ007586.1, read as the reverse complement.
AAGTCATGTGACACATTATAACAAAAGCGAGAAGATGATTTCAGTAAGAAAGGGCACGATAAAATAAATAGGTACAATGAAATCGCATGATGAAATATAAAAAAACAAAAAAATCCCCTTTTTCTGAGACTTTACTCATTTTCAAACATCTACTAAAAAGTTTCAATATCCAATTAAATTTCTTAATATAGATAGAATTACTCTCATTTGCAGCAATTTTAATCAGTGGTATTTGGCTATAGAATGTTAAAAATTATAAGAATGTAGAGAATATAATTAATCTTTACATGATAATTTTTTTATTCATAGATAAGATCAGCAGCTGACTTACATCAGTCTTACTTAAGGAAAAGTAAAACGACGATGGCAGTGCCATTTTTTATCATGTTAAATCGCAACATCATATTCTTTTAACTTGACATGGCCGAAGACACCTTTTCAGTTTCATTTTAGATTTCTTTCCAGTTTTAATTTTTTTCAAATGGGGATATATTTTTTCACTATACAGTTTATTCACATAATTAAAAGTAAAATATACTTAATCTTTGTTTTCGGAATCTCATCCAAAACATATTTCTACAAGAGCTTTCCTTGTAAATGAAATTTAGAAAAAGAAAATTAATATCGTAAAAGAAGTTGTGCAAATAAACACGTTGGATTTGGCGAGAAAGTCTCTCATGACTTCATAATCACAGATAATTTGAAACATTATTGATTTTTCAGCAAATAGAGACTTGAAATCTGGAATTTTTTTGCATAATCTAATTTTACATATAATCCCTAAAGTATTATTTTTTAAATATATTTAAGTTCAGGAGATTGAAGCTAAAATCAAAATGGGGAAAGGTAATTCGACAGTTAGTTTCGTGTATCATTTTGTATAAGGTAACTTTTAGTTATGATTTTAAATATTTTCTAAGTAAAAGTGAAGTCATTTGAATGAAACAAAACAATCGCTAAAACACTACTTATATTTTTCTTGGGAAAATTAGGAAACTATGGATGGGAAGTCTGAAAAGAAAACAAATAACCTTAAATATATACAAGCATTATATTGCAATAGGTATTTACCTATAGCAATATAATGCTATAGATATTCTACCCTACATACAGGGTGTTTAAAAATTATTAGTACAAATGTTCAGGAGTAATAATACACGGGGTAATAATACTTTTGTATAAAAAAGCAGGTTCTCACAATCCACTTTTTATGTTTCACTACAGGTCAAACCACCCAGATATTCATTCATAACTTTAACATTAATGAAGATATATTGACAAAATTTTCATCAGTCTTAACTTTGCTTTGCATGATATGTGATGACAGATACACACAAACTCACGCACACATACATATACAGGGTGTCCCAAAAACATTGACCTCGGCTTTTATTCATTATATATTGATCATAGACATATATTATAAATTACAAATTTACGTAAAAAAAGATACAGTTCGATTAAAATTTTTAGAAATTTTTAGAATAAATTTGAAGAAATGCAAATTTTAATTTTTATACGGCCCCCGTACAAAAAATTTCCAATGAGTAAAATGTGCCCTATACCCTAATAAGGTCATGTACAAAATTTCAGCATTTTATCATAAAAAGTCGCAGCGAAATGTTTAAACAAAGTTGGTGAAGGGTTAATCATATGTAACTACATTCTCCCAATTATTATTTATTTATACAATCATTGTTTTCATTCGTAATTTGTGTACTACCCTTGAAATACGACCATCCGACATGATTTTTCTTATTTGCGAACTCGTATCCAGGCATCGTAAAGTGGTTTAAGTCAGCATTTATGTATTTTCATATCTCTGCGACTTTTTGTGATAAAAGGTTGATATTTTGTACATGACCTTATTAGTGTATGGGGCACATTTTACTCATTGGGGGAAATTTTTTGTACGGGGGACGTATAAAATTTTAATTTTGTATTTCTTAAAATTAAATCCCCTGAAAATTTTAATCGATTTCATAAAATTCTGTACTTTTTTTTAACGTAACTTTGTAATTTATTATAATCAATATTTAAGGAATAAAAGCCGGGGTCAATGTTTCTGGGACACCCTGTATATACATGCAAATATATAGATAAAATCAATTAAATAAGCCCAAACAATTTTATAAAGCATAATATCATTAAAATTCATTACTTAGAAAATAGTTCCAAGGAAATGTAATGAAATTTCCAGAGTGATTTTAAAATATATACATTTGTAATTTTGTACTAATTATTTTAAAAAGAAACACGTCCCACAAACTTCAGAAATTTTATAAAAACATTTTTACAATTTTATAAAACTGAAGGGCGGAAATTGGTTATCTAGGCAAATTAAAATCATTAAAATTTTTCAACTTAGCTTAAAAAAAGAAATAAAATATTTTTTATTTATTTATTTATTTGTTTATTTATTTGTTTTATTTAATTTAATTAAATTAATTTATTTATTTTGTAAATCTTAAACATCGTACCTCAAACTTTTTATTCTCTGTACTTTTAATGCTGTTAATGCATCATGCATGAAAACTTATACTATTTAGTAAATAACTAATTTTTCTTTACGAATTTTAAATCAATTGAGGAAACCCAGCAACAGATGCAATGAGCTCAGTGATGAATTTTACTAATTATTAGCATGACGAAAATATGTCTATAAAAATCAAAATAAATATATATATATATATGCAAGAAATATGGAGAGGTTTTATTTTCTTTTAGATTTTAATAAAACAATTCATATTGCAGATGGAGAAATATCAAACATTGTATGCCTCGTTGTGACTTTTGTTGGCAGAAAATGATCAATGATTTTTTAATCCTTATGGCGAAAAATTTGCAAATTTCGTGACCGAATTTCTCGATATTTTTTGCACGACTTCTTAACAAAATTCGCGTTCTTTTTCCGCGATTGTTTGACAAAATTCGCGGTATTATTTCGCGAGCTATTGACGAAATTCACGATTTTTTGCAAACGTTTCAGGAAATTTCTGATTTTGTTTTGTGACAGATTGACGAATTGATTTTGCATTGAAGGATTTTATGAAGTGCTACCTAACATTTGTATGCTGTTAAATAGATCACACTCACAAATACTTTAAAGGCAAATGAGAGATCCCAAACAATTAATAAAATTACAATTCACTCAAAATTTTGATTATTGGCTATGAAACATTAACAATAGGAAACATAAATTAAGAATGTGAACACAGAGCAATACCATATTAACCCCTTTCTGCAATGATCCACAATACACAGACTTAGCCTCCTGGAGAAATCATGATAGAATGTACATTAAGGTTCATTTAAAGAAAAGAAAGACAACTATATAATTTTAAAGTCAAAATTACTCTGAAATCCTTCTTTTCTAAGCAGAATGCTAAGAAATACAGAAATAAAAAGAAAAGGAGGGATATAATCACACCACTTTTATGAGTAAAATACAAGGATAAAGGATACCAAACAGTTAACCATGGGATTCTTTATCTTCAGAATATGTTAGTATTTCCTATATAGTAGGCGTACTCGCTCCCAATTAACCAGAGAGAAAACTCATTAGTATCCAAAATCAAATAACATACTGAGAAATAATTTTAAATTAAAAAAGGAACTTACTCTGATTCAAGTAACATACACACACACACAGAAAATACGCCAGAACTGCCGTAATTCAACATTAAAATTTTAACTCAGATAGGTAAATTCCTATATAGATGTACAGGATACAAAAGTAACATGAGTTTTCTCTGCCTGCATAGTTACTTACTATGTCTAAAAAACATAGTTATTATATATATTATGCATGTTCATTTAGAATTAAGAAGTGATGATGACCCCACCTAAAATACCAAATTAATACTTATGCAAAATGACGACAGGCTTTATTTCATTAGTTAAAACTTTCAGAATTCAACTTTTTTAGTTTAGCAAGCCTATTTTACCAAACTGTTCTTAACACATGAAATCAATCATCTACCCAATAAAAGCAACTAGATACTTGTTTACTTAAATTTTTAGATAACATTAAGCAGTGCTGTAGTCGTAACAAAACAATGAGATTATACGCTATAGTTTTATTTGAGAAACAGTGGGTATGCGGAGCTTCCTAAAAATTCCAGAAGGTATACCCTCCACTACACCCCTGACATTAAGTCAAATTACACTTAAAAATTCTGCCTGCCCTGAATAATAAACTCCTTAAGAGTCTCCCCCCACTTTTAATACTTACATTTATCCCGTCCCGGGGGAGGGGGGGGTTGCACTTCCACACCATTAATATGCACAAAATCGCAAATCTTCCGGGGGGGGGGGGGATTTTAGGCTACAAGCTGAATTCATAACTGGTCAAATGGAGCTGCATACAAAGTAAAGACAAATATTACGAAAATGTTTGCTAAATTTCATTATGTTAACTGCTGTGTTTACACGTTAAATACAATGGATAATTACAATATGAGATTACAAATTGTTTTGTGTTTGAATAAACATTCCTGATAATATTTCAAAACAACTCTCCGTAATGCCCACATTTTTAAAATACATACGCACTTAGAAAGAAAAAATCCATTAAAAGTGGCTAATAAAAACAACTTTTTGAATATATTTCAACTTTCGATGGAGAATTCTAGAAAATAAAATAAATTAATGCGTAGTGAACTTCTTCGAAAAGCCGTCAGCCAAACATGTCTTTTTCGTTTTACCTAGAATAAACTAATGTACGAAAATTCCTAATAAATCTGAAAGCGAAACAACAGCCCAATTTCGCGTGTATGCAGAAAAAAGGATTTGAGACCTTCCCTTCATCAATTTGGCTATGTGCCGCTCTTTTTTGCATTCCTTTTTAATCAGTACAGTGATTTGAACTTTGTTTTTTAGCTTCAAAATATAGACATCCGTCTTTTCAACGCTACAAAAAGAAACAATGTTTACAATTACAGAAAATGTAACGAGATAAAACTCTGCATTTGTTAAATGATGTGCTCCGAAATACTTATGAACTATGTGTTATTTAAATACAGGATATCCCTTCTTATTGTTTCTAATTTCTAAACAGTTAGTTTTAGTAGTATAATTCAAATTACAAAAATGTTTCAAATGTTGCTCTTCATCATATGAAAATCTATTTACACCAAAATAGTTATTTTTAGAAAGTTACGGATCTTAGATTTTTATATGATCCCTAGTTATATTAAGAAAAACTTTATCCATACTTTAACAAGTAAAACAGTAAAAAACCCATTTTTGTACAACCAAAACTTACCGAATTATTATATTTTGAGTTTTATTAATTTTCAGCGTTTTCGGGCACTAAAAATGCGTTTTTCCCTTTTCAGTGTCAGGAAACGCCGAAAATTCATAAAGTATCGGGTGTCGAAAATTCGTGTATGGAAAAGCGCCTTAAGGATGTTGGAAATTTGGACTACATATTCTGAAATGATATAGGAAAGTCTGCTGTAAAATTGCGTAAAGCCTGATAGATATATTTAATACTTTTCTTTTACATTTGCAGTTTTTATCGAATCTTCTTTACAGCACTTAAAAATGACAGATGCGTCACCAAATTACAGATCCTTCTTTTTATTGAAAGTAATAGAATTCACCCCTACCCTAAACAACAAAAGCATCAACACCGTTTTTCTGAACAAACGAATTTCTATATTTTGACTTTTTCTTTTTGTTTCACAGTCGAAAATTCTAATATTATAACCGGATTACATCAAATTCTTCGTGATTGTACCATTTATAACAGTTAATATATTAAAAACATGTAAATCCGCAGTTTAATTTTAAAGCAGGGTTGGAATACTTATATATACTGTTGTATACGCTGTGGTATATTGTGGTATATGCCATATACCTTCTGGATTTCTTACATATTCTGAAATGATATAGGAAAGTCTGCTGTAAAATTGCGTAAAGTCTGATAGATATTTATTACTTTTTTTTTTTTTTTTTTACCTTTGCAGTTTTTATCGAATCTTCTTTACAGCACTTAACAATGACACATGCGTCATCAAATTACAGATCCTTCTTTTTATTGAAAGTAATAGAATTCACCCCTACCCTAAAAACAACAAAAGCATCAACACCATTTTTCTGAACGAACAAATCTCTATATTTTGACTTTTTATTTTGTTTCACAGTTCAAAATTCCAATATTATAACCGGATTACATCAAATTCTTCGTGATTGTGCCACTTATAACATTTAATATATTAAAAACATGTAAATCCGCAGTTTAATTTTAAAGCAGGGGTGGGGTCTTATATATATACTGTGGTATACGCTGTGGTATATGCCATATACCTTCTAGATTTCTTGAAGAGACACCGTTTAAACTCTGTTTCTCAAGTAAAGCTAACGTATAGTGCATGCCCTCAGTCTATAGCGTATGGCTTCTGGGTTTTGTTACAACTACAGCAGTGAATTAAAAAATTTTAAAAATACAAAAACATACAACTTGAGCCTAAAGTAAACTTTTAAATCCCATTATAAATTAAATGAATAAATAATTAGAAACCCTTGGGCTCAGGGAAATACCCCTCTTCTGGTTTTCTGCCAGAAAATGTTTGGAGATTCTCCTCTTACTATCTGTCACAGTATTCACCATCCACTGTCTATGTTCAGTCGACAGGCTGACGCCGAAGACAACTCTAGTCATTGGAGGAACGTCTAGGAAAACCTGGGTTTGTTAGAAGCATTTTTCGAAACTGGAACTTTTCAAGCTGCATTACCACCCTTAACGTCTTTTCACTTTCATTTTTTTTAATCTATTTGCGGAAACGATGGATATTAATATCACCGAAATCACTAAAAATAGCTTGAAAACTGCGTAATTTTTCTAGGTCATCTTATTGTTGCTGAACTCTATTTTATGTTGAAGATATTCATTTGATTTTACTTATAATTAATTTTATATTTCATCAAGTGACTACTGGGCTGTTAATCAGAGTATGTGCTTTCTATGTCGTTAACTGATTTTACTAGAAACTAAAACTATGCTGATTCATTATCCGTGCATTATTAATCTTTCAGCGAATGCGCTACCTTAAAATTTACGACAAATGTGATGTTTCTTACAATTTGTTTTCAGAAATCGCACCGAAATTAAAATTCAATTTTTACTACTGATGTGTATGTCTAGCATGTATCTTATTACTGTTATGAAATATCTTGCATTTGTAATAGCACAGCGACTGTGCGTAAAAACACGGCACACATCTACTCGTACAAAAAAATTAAAGCGCGCAAGCTAAAAGGTTAAATATATGCTCATTGAAATAATAATTTTATTATCCGAATGCTTTTTATTAACCTAAATTGAAACCTTATAATGCTCTATGTTACCATAAAAACTTCAAGAATTTTTTTAAAGACCATGGATGTTGTAATCTGCCAAATCTAAGTTTTATCTTGAGACGCATAACATTCTCTTCATTTTTTAAATATGTTTTATAACCAAAAAGGACCACAATTATCCAACTAAGGTAAGGTGTAATTTCTTTTATAAATGACTATTTCGATGAGTATTTTGAAAATGAATGTATATTTTTCCCCCTTTGAGATATGTGTTTGCAAAATTAATGACTACGGTTTTGCGTTTACTGAAGATTTTTAAGTGATTAAATCATACGAATAAAACGAGCCTATTAAACCGAGAATTGACTGTGAAAGAAAATTCTCACTTAATAGCTTAGTTTCACAATTTTGTCTCAAATTCAACTTATCTTACTTTTCAGACAAACAGTCAAAAAAAGAAAAAAAGTAGTTGATTTTGCTTTTTAATAATTTCGTGTTACATCTATTAAATGTATTGATTTCTCACTTAGTAAAGCAATAAGCAGATTAGCCAATAGCATCCCCCATAAAGATATAGAAGAAAGAAACTAAGTTTTATTTGGAAAAGATATATCAAAACTTCTAAAAGCAGAAAAAAAGAACATATTCTAAGATAAGAGCCGAAAAAGCATTTTTATCAGGTATGGGTCAGTTTTCTGCATATTGTCACAAATAAGATGCTTCAAATGAGGACTTTCAAAGGGTAAGTGAGCTTTCTTTCTTGTAAAAGGGAAAATTCGAAAACTTGCGAATTTACCTTCTTCAGACCGCGCTAGTATCAAGTCTGTGAACTTCTGCTCCAAGATTTCAATTTTATGGCCAGCTTTGTAACTACCAGGGAGAGCATACTCAACGTCTTTCTGTTACACAGGCGTGAAAGGCATTGTAGCTAATATTCACGAATATGATCCCATACTTTCCAGAGAAGTGTTCTTTTTACTAGTTTCCTTGTGTTCAACAAGAGTTTGACACATTTTGTCTCTCTCTCTTCGCATATACAGCCATCCCTCAAAGCATTTTTTTCTATGGCAATAAGAACAGAACTGCTCGAGTTTCAATAGCATTTATGCATGCAGAATTAGATAAATTGTAAATATTATCAGTAAAAGTAATGACATTAGATATTAATCTTATAACTAGTTAGCAAATTTTTATTATTATACAGGATGGTTTTTTTTAAACTGACGCTATTCAGAGCCGCCGGTAGCTCGTTCTAATAACTGGATTGACACAAAATTTTGTGAATGGACTAAGAAAACCATGGGAAAAAAGATTCCAACAAAAAGAAATTAGTTCCAATCACCACCGATAGGGGGAAATGTGGCGCTGTGGTAATTTATGCAACTGAGAATTAGCATAAAATACGGGCAATAAATGAAAATGCAAATTTTTACTTACGCAAGCGACAGTAGCGCCAATAGTTTAAGTTATAAATGCATGCGAAAAACACCGAGAAACAATTTCAGCTCAGGTTGAAAATGAATCTTAAGTATAAGTTACCGCAGCGCGCGTTACTTGTGAAGTTCCATTATTGTAACCAGTGCAATGCACCACCCGCTCTTCGTTTACTTAGAACACGCCATAAACTGCGCAAAGGACCTTTATCCGTTAATGTATTGAAAGCAATGATTCTGAAATTCGAAGAAACATGCTCGCTAGCAGTTCGGTCAGGCAGAGGACGTAAACCGGTGGCAGAAAAAGTGATAATGGATGTTTCAACTGCAATCAACGAAAAGGAAAGTGTAAATGATGAATAAAACATGGCATTTTATCCAAATTATTAATTTTGTCTGTTTCTGATGTTTTTTTTTAATGTACAGCGCCACATTTCCCCCTATCGGCGGTGATTGGAACTAATTTTTTTTTTGTTGGAATCTTTTTTCCCATGGTTTTCTTAGTCCATTCACAATGTATCATTCCAGTTATTAGAACGAGCTACAGGCGGCTCTGAACAGCGTCAGTTTAAAAAAAAACACCCTGTATGTTAATAATAAACATTAGTATAATTCAGTTGTCAATCATATACTATAGCATTTCTGATGTCAATATCCATATTCTATGCAGAAACAAAACGTACAACGGTGAATAAGCTATCATACGAAAGGTTTTTGAACTGCTTTTCACATAGTAAACTCACATTTCGTTAAAACACGTTGTTTGATTAAAAATTGCAGTTAATTATAAATTAATGAAAAAACGTATTAACAAATAATCTCAAAGATTGCAATACAAAAACCACGCACGGGTCCACACCTAAAGCTTCTCCCCTAAATGAAGTCACAGTAACTATGACTAATAATAGTACTGTCATTAACTTTCAAGCTATGCTTGTAGAGTTTCTACTCTTGTGTCTCATCGGACACGAAAGAAAAATTATTGTCATTCACTCTGAGCTTCGTTTCATTATTTCGGTATTAGAAATATGGAATATCAATTATAGAGAAAATGTACAGTCGATCAAAGAATAAAAAGGAATACACACTTTGCATCATTCAATAGATATAAAATAGAGCTGTAAACATACACAGTCAATCAGTCAAAAAATATAAATTTTATACTATTTTAATACCAAATTATTGCAGAGAGATGTAAGGGGTACCATTTGACAGGTAATTGTGTCTACTGTCCGAATATGAACGTAATTTTTGAAATAGGTTTAGTTTGCATGTTAAAAATTGTACCAACTTTATTTTTTTAAATGATAACATCCACTTTTGACATTTTAAAAAAAAATCTCTGTATAAAAGCAGCCTGGAAAAAAATATAGTTTATATATTCTCTCTTAAATGTTCACAGAGTTACAAGATATCACAGTTTGAGAATTCTAATGTTAAGCGCACGTGACAAAATTTAATTTATATCTTCGTAAAAAATCATGAGACTGAAATGTTCTTTTTTTAATGAGATACCACGAATAGACTCAAATATATTTCAAGCATTTTTTCTATTCAAAAACATATTTTTAGTTATGAAAATTGTTAACAAAGTCATATTAAAAAATTCTGAATTATGACCTACATTATTTTTTTATGTAAAAAGAATGAGTATCGTCCGAAACATGTATATGCGGTTCTACAATTCATTCCTATCCTTAGTTTTCGAGATATGTATAGAGACATTTTACTTTCCAATGGTCTAAGGTAAGGATGCCCGATTTCTTGCCCACAGGCCACAGAACTACCGCTATTTTAGAATGGCATACTTTGCTTTATTTAATGACAGAAATTTTACGATTAAATAAGGCGAAGATTACTATTTGAAAATTGTGTTGACAAACGACTTTCAGGTAAAAAGGTTGCGCAGTCCTAGTCTAAGGGGACCGTCTTCTAATATCCAAGGATTCGCTGAAAAGAAAATCTTTTTTTTTATATACCGCTAACCAGGCCCCTACCTGCCCGGCATGAATGCCTAGCTTAACGGGTTAGTACCTGGGTGCGGGGCGGAAATCGCCTGATCACAGCATGGCTGTGATCCACCTGACTATTGATTTGTTCACATCGCTGCTGTGCTTGCTCTCTTGTGATTTGCTACCGTTATCTTTGTTTGCCGGTTCAAGGTTTCTGTTTAACTTCGTTGAATTGACAGATTTAATAGGTCTCGTAATTTAGAACCTTGATCAGGTGACGAGACCCTCACCTGACTAGGCACCCCCAGAGGTATTATTCACAGGTAACTTGGAGGGCTTTGCACCCACGACGGATTTTACATGCGGAAAAGAAAATCTTTTTTTTTTTATACCGCTAACCACCCTACCTGCCCGGCATGAATGCCTAGCTTAACGGGTTAGTACCTGGGTGCGGGGCGGAAATCGCCTGATCACAGCATGGCTGTGATCCACCTGACTATTGATTTGTTTACATCGCTGCTGTGCTTGCTCTCTTGTGATTTGCTACCGTTATCTTTGTTTGCCGGTTCAAGGTTTCTGTTTAACTTTGTTGAATTGACAGATTTAATAGGTCTCGTAATTTAGAACCTTGATCAGGTGACGAGACCCTCACCTGACCAGGCACCCCCAGAGGTATTATTCACAGGTAACTTGGAGGGCTTTGCACCCACGACGGATTTTACATGCACCAGGTGCCATTAGCGTACATAGATTTACATATTTACCATGTCTGTTGGCTTGTCACGATCATGGTGGGTTGTCGCTGTAGTGTTTATCGCCTCTTTTATGGGCTGATTTCACTTCTTGTTGTATTTGTCTCTGTCAAGGCTTTTTGGCGTTTTTATATGCTAGAAAGTTACTGGGAAATTTTTGTAGAATTTTCTTTCATATAATGTGAGTTTAATTGATATTTAGAAATTTTGTATATTTTTTCTGATAGCTAATTGAATGTTTTCAGTACTTTACTTGTAAGATCATAATTTTATTTTCCTGAAATTTATGGATAAAACTCTAACACATTTTCTTTTATTACTCTATGAAGCTTTAAGTAAAAAGTATATAATCTATACCTTTTTCCGAGGTTTTCATTCTATCGGTCAGGCGAACAAGTCTAGATTTTTTTTTTTTTTTTTTACTTACGGCTGCTTTTTTGTTAGACGGCTGCCTTGATTCGGGAAACTCGAATATAGTGTCCAAAGTGGGTGTTATCATTTGAGAAATCAAAGATAATGCAATTTTTAATATGTAGACGTCCTCTATTTCAAAAACTGCATTCATATTCGAAAAGAAGGCACAATTCCCAGTCGATGGTATCTCTTTCATCTCTCTGTAATAATTTGGAGATAAAATAATATGGGGACTCCGTTTTTCTTGCTTTTTAATTGATAGTATATGTTTACAGTTCTATATAGTATCTGCAGATGAATGCAAACTTTGCAAAAAAAGTTCAATTTTAAAAGTCGCTGGATAAAGCTATTTACATCAAAATTTCTTATTTGTGCGATTACCCATAGATTTATTTTTCTTAAGTGACGGCCTACATATTAATTTTTATTCTAATTTTGAAAAAAAAAAATTGAATACGAACCCACATATAATTTTTTCTTTCAATAAATTTGTCATACTGCATTTAACCTACATATAACTTTCCATAGCTCAATCTCGAAAAACACATTAAATGCGAGTTAAACTGCATTTGGTAACTGTCGTGAATATAGAGAAACGCATATTGAAGATTGGGTGAAAATGCTTCTACAGCTATTCAAATACGGACAAAAGAACTATTTGTTAACGAGAATAACACTGTTCATTGGCAAAGCCATAAGTATGTCGTAAACGTGCTAATATTTATCATATATGAAATGGAAAGAAATGGATGCTGAACTTTCATGTAACGGTCCTTAAAATTACCGATTTTACATATTTGTTCATAACTAGACATTAAAGTAATTGTACTATTAATTAACAATTAATATTTCAAAATGTGCAGTCTGTTTGGGCTTATATAATGTATTATACAAACAAAATACAGGGTGGGCCAAAAGTCCCGCATCATAGGAAACACATGTATTGTTACAATATGTTCTCAATATGATTGCCTCCGTTGTCAGAACACAACTGCAGGCGATAGTTCATGTTCCTCAGAATGTTGGACACTAAGATTAGCGTTATGGCATGGCACTCAGTAGCAATTTGCTCATGCAAATGGTTTTTATCCCTGATCTTCTCACTGTAAACTTTCGATTTAAGGTAACCCCATACAGCAAACTCTACACGTTCTTCAGTAGTCAAAATTTTCACCTACAAATTAAAAAAAAATTAAAAATTAAAAAACTCCTATGATGCGGGACTTTTGGCCCACCTTGTATAATGAAATACATAAATTAATGTTAGACTGATATAAAAATAACCGATGTTAAACTTTACATTTAATGATTTATATCTCACTAACTAATCATTCAAAATTCATAAAAATTTGTATATTTTCGGGATTTTTTTTATTATTTTTGTTTATTTATTTATTTATTTATTTTTATTTTTATTATTTTTTTTTGCCATACTGAATATGTAATAAAATATTATACCATTACTACTGAACTTTTAAAAGTAGGTTCAATTTTAGTAAATAAGTTGCACCTTATGGAAAAAAAATATTAATATACAATTACAAAAGCTTTTCTAAGAACTGAAATTAGGCTTTTCTGTTTGTATTCTTGCATTTATTAAAACTGAAGTTACCACATGCACTCGAATTATTTTTCATACTGTACATTTTAATATGCAATATCGCTCAATGAAAGATTGATCCACGTTTGTTACAATTTTTTACTCTATATTTTAGTTGGTTGTCACTTATAGAGCAATTGTCAACGCCAATTATTCTTGAAGTGTATTTACAGAAGTATTTTTCATCTTTTCCCTCGAAAATGTTTTTTCGTAGTTACCATTTTAAAACTTTCAGTCAGTTTCAGCATACATTAAGACATTAAAAGCCACTGATAATATTTAGAAAAGGTGTTTTCTATGAAGCAAATTAAAGCGTGATAAATTTACTTAAAAGTCCTTCGTCTCAGATGTTTTCATCATTAATCAAATAACCTATCATGTAAACTCACTTTAAGTCTAAATCCGGAAAATTCTGAAAACAAATATCCAAAAGGTGTATTTTTAGAGCTTTTGCATCTTGACACACTTGATACAGTTTATTAAGCTCACCAGAAGTTATTTGTGGACACTCCTTCGTCAGTGAAAAAAAATCTGATCTATAGTTAAAAAGAAAAACCAAGACATGTTGATCACGAAGTGAAATAATTTAAAATATGCTTCATTAATGATGCCATAAAAAGTGAAAGCAATTTTTGGCATATGTTTCGACCTAAACTAATTATCTTTCATAATAAAAGGCAATTTTAAAGTTATCTTGCAAAATATAAAACATGTAAGGAGTCACGACAGCACATATCATAGAATTAAAAATATATTCGTTGTACAAGTTTTCTAGTCAATTATGAGTATATACAGGGTGATTCAGAACAACTATTCGATAATTTTCATAGTGGTTGAACATACTATAACAACAAACAATTTTTGTGTAGGTCTCAATCGATCTATTCCCAAGAAATACATTCATTCCCACTCTGATCCCGGATTTTTGTTCATAAATTGAACAATAATGAAAGTATCGTAATGAAATTTCCAACACTTAACTAGTTTTATGTAAAATGCAATCAAATTACGAAAATTTCTGGAAAAGCACAATAATTTGGTGACATCTTATGTAATTTGACATACATTTCGAAACATGATGTATCTAGTTCAACGCTGTTTGGATGAGGATGGTGGCCATTTCCATTTCTTCCCATGATAACTCTACATATTACACAGAGGTAACAACAGACAACTACAAATTTCGTTTAAATATTTTCATTATTATTCAATTTATGAACAAAACTCCCGGTTTGGATTGGAGCGAGATACCCTGTATTTTTGACTGAAAAATGGATTGCAACCCTAGTTTCTAAAACAAAAATTGTTGAACAGTTATTCTGAATCGCAATGTAAGTGCGATGTATACGATGTCATTTCACTCGGACTCTGCACGGTGCTAAGTGTGGCAAAATCCCCCAAATCCCGAAAATAAAATTTGCCTTTCCCATGCACAACTTGGCATAATTGAAAATTAATGTCCTTAGAATATGTTTAACTCTTCCTTATAGCATTGGAAAAATGTATAACAGTTAATTTTAGGTCATACGTTGGTGATATTCGATATTTAAAAAACTATAACATTATTCGCAGTTTTAAAGTCATACGCTACATTTTTTTAAAGATCTTTTCTAATGTTTTAAGATAAACTGTGTTTCAGGAAGACAGTACCAGTAGATTTTGATTGTAAGCATATAAATATTTTATGAAAAACCGTCAGGGAATGAGTAAATTCACATTTAAGCATATATTTCCCTTTTAAAAAAATGAAATTTCACCGCATCCCGTAGAAATAAGGAATGCATTAAAATATTTGTAATATTATATAAATTTATTAATGTTAACTGCTTTTCAATGATTTTATTAAAGAATAATGGAGTTTTAATATTTAAGTATATTTCATTCAATAACCATGAAACTATTTTATACTGAGGTTCATACTATTTTATACTGAGGTCAATATAACTTCACCTATATATACCTCGTGGAATCTATGATTCATAAAATATTGACCATAGAAATTTAGCAACACAGCTCTCAATTCTGACTTTGTGCTTATTAGGGAACTGGAAAAAACAAAAAGCTATTCAAATTTTGGCCAAGATGCTGGAAAAATTCCCACTATGTGGTGAACTGCGTGCATTGCTTTTATTGTAATTTTTATCCACTCAAGCTTTACTTTGTGAAAGAAGAAAACAATTATACCTGTAACAAGATTCAAAGACATTTTAAAATAAAAGAAAACAAAATAAAACTAATCAGGAAATACAAAAGGAAGGGGAACTTAGGAAGAATTTAATAGTAAATACCAGGTATAATAAAAGAGTATTTTTACTTTCCAAACACATACTATACTGTAAGAAAAGTATTGTAATCACGATGTATGTGTGTGTTTGAGTGAACACGATAGCTTCCAAACGGCACTTCCGATTGTGCTCCCATTTTGCGAATTTGTTTTAGACCAATCTCGCAAGAACTGTATAGATTATGTACAAATAGACTGACGGATTAGGTCTTTAAACCATTTCCCGACTAATTCTATAAGGAAAACCAACGAGAATAAGTGACGAAGTATAACATTGCTATAAACATTGCGGCAATGTAATCAAGCATTGGTGGCTCAGAGGCAATGTTTCCAGTTTCAAAGAGGAAAGTCCAGTGTTCCAATACGACTAATTACATTATGTCAGAAATTTATCAAAATGCACGGTATTCTGTAAAATGTTCGGTAGGTCGAATAGAATCAATTCAGTTTTTTCTTTTTTTAAGCGAAAAAACAATTTCAGAAAGATAAACAAAAACAATGACAGAAAAAATGTGTTGCCAACGTATAAACACACATTTTAAAATAAAAAAGCGAGAAGAACACAGACAAAAATTTATAAAATTGCAAATTTATATTAGTCTTCGTAATGACCTTCACTTTCTAAATTATAATAAACTACAAAAAAACATATTCGACAGAAAAGATGTGTGAGAAAGATAAGTAAAATATGTGAGGAAAGCGTGTAAGGCAAAAAAAAAAAGGCCAGGTAAAATTACAAAATTGCTAAAGATGTTAAGAACAACAATACAACGAGATTCTAAAAAAATCAAAATAAAAGAAAGGAGCAAAAGTGGTTTAAATTCTGACTTTATAGAAATATCCGTGTATGAAACGTTTCAGCGATTTGAAATACACGAGAAAATATTTTTGTTTAAGACATGTACACAATTTAAAAAAAATAACGGTATTTTTCATTAATTAAGCAAGTTTAAAAAAAGAACAATACAAATCTGTCAAAAGATTATGCTTGGCACTTCTAAAGATCGCCCTCCTCTCAAGCTGTTTTTTTTTTTAAGAACCTTTATCGTGTAAACTATTTTAATTGGTAATAATCGCTGTCTTTAGTTTATAGGTAAGACACCTGAAATGTATGCTTTTTATAATTTCAAAATATCTGTGAAAAGGAAATGCACAAGTCCAATCCAACGGAAAAAGGATATATTCAGCTTGTTTATTTATGTGTTATGTTATATATTATTTATACGTTATGAATGCATACTAAATTAGAGATTCAATACTTATCTATCACAACTACAAGCTCAAGCAGACGTAGCCCAAGTAGTCCAAGCAGACGTGAAACATGACATTTTCAATATTTTTAAAATTGAAAATGCCTTAAAATATTTAAGTAAACATTTTTATGTTTGCTTTAATTTTTTTTTTTTTAACTTTCTGAGGAATCTGATGAATGAAAAAATATCATTTAAAAATATGAACCCTGGCATTTGAGCCGATATCCTTTTAAACACATGCCAAGACAATGACAGCCAGGAAAATCACATTTTAAATATTTTTTTTTTATTTAATGTTTTCTCCAGTTTTAGGCTCAGCATATTTCACACTGTATAAAGCAACATTCGAGCATGTGACCTAGCCCAATGATTTTCTCGTGCCCCAAAACTGCAGAGTACAAAATTTAGTCCAAATCGTCTGAACCGTTTTTAACACTTTCCAACCTAGTTGAAAAGTGTTTATGACTTCGGTTTTTCTGGCCGTCTGCCGTCTGTCCGTGCTCTAACTCGCGTAAATATGCTCGGATCGCCCTGCAATTTTTGTATGTTATTATCGGTTATTATAGCATGTTCCCTATTTCAACTGAAGTTTTATACTTATATAGTTTTTTTACAGGGACAATCAAAAGAATTCTGTTACATTACAGTCAATGGGAAATAATCGTTTCAAGTGCATTTTGATGATGTTGGGCCATTTGTAAACATGATGGAATTGATATGTAATTATGAAGCGCATTAAAACATGTTTTTTGTAGAATATAGGGTGCAAAGCATTAATTATTCATTTACAGGGTCAAACAAAAGAATTCTGTTACACATTGTTCTATGGGGAAAAATTGTTTGCAGTGTAATTTAGCGATATTTCACTATTTCAAACATAATGAAAATTATATGCATTACTGAGGTGCACTATAAATTGCTCTCATTAAAGTGTGGTGTGCACTGTGTTTATTTACAGGGACACACAAAAGATATCGGTTACAGTACATGTGCGATATTTACAGTCTGTGTGATAAGTGCGTTTTCAACATTGGTTTGCGTTTTTAAGTTTAACTAAATTTCTTCATAGTACGTGTGTGTTTATAAACTCGGTTGTTCATATATAGGGCTACACAAGAGAATCCATGAGTATTACAGGCTATGGTAGTGAAGTGCTTATAAGGGTAGTTTTTAATTGCGTTACGCATTTTCCTGCTGAACTATATTTAGTAGACTAATAGAAGTTTGTGGAATATAAATGAATTCATATACAGGGCTACGCAAAGAAAAAGATACATTGTCGTTTACGGTTGGTAATTGCTGCGAGTGAGTTTTAAGTTGCCTTTTAGCTTAATATGTGGTGCGTACAAAAGTCTTCAGATAATATACAAGGCTGTACAAAAGATTTCGAGTGCATTTCCATCGATTGCCGAAAATTGCTAAATGTGAATATTCTAACAGCACTAAATTTTATCATGGTATATATCCACATATATTGATCATATACAGGGCTGCACAAAATAGTTCGACTACTTTTTTGACACAGGAAAGTAATTTCGAAAACTGTATTTTTCAATGTGTTATATGTTTTCTAAACTGTTTACTTACATATCTTCTTTCACCTTATTTAACGGTGAAGTTTCGTTACAGTTTTCTGGATGTGTTGGAAACTGTTTCATAATCTATGTTTCACGCATGATTTATCCTTCTTGTTAAGATAAAAATAGCTTCACCCATAATGGCCCATGACCAAAATGACCCACTAATCGAAATTCCTCGAACATCTGACCTAGCCCAATAATCTTCTCGTTCTCTAAAACTGTAGGATACTAAATTAAGTTCAAATCCTCTGAGCCGTTTTTAAGATAAAAATAGCTTGACCCATAATGACCCATGACCAAAATGACTCACTAATCGAATTTTCTCGAACATGTGACCTAGCCCAACAGTCTTCTCGTGCCCGAAAACCATAGGATGCAAAATTTAGTCTAAATAGTCTGAGCCGTTTTTAGATAAAATTAGCTTGACTCACAGTGATCCAAAAATGACCCACTAATCGTATTTACTCTGACATGTAACCTAGCCCAATGATTTTCTCGTGCCCGAAACTCGTAGGATACAAAATTTATCAAAATCGTTAGAGCCGTTTTTTAGATAAAATTAACTTGACCCGCGTTGACCCAAAAGTGACTCACTAATCTAAAGTTCTCGAACATGTGACCCAGCCCAAAAGTCTTCTCGTGCCCGAAAATGGTAGGATACAAAATTTAGTCAAAATCGTTTGAACCATTTTTTAGATACAATTAGCTTGACCCTGACCCATTGTGACCCAAAATGATCCACTAATCGAATTTCCTCAAACATGTGACCTCGCCCAATAGTCTTCTCGTTCCCTAAAACTGTAGGATACTAAATTTAGTTCAAATCCTCTGAGCCGTTTTTAAGATAAAAATAGCTTGACCCATAATGACCCATGACCAAAATGACCCACTAATCAAATTTTCTTTAACATGTGACCTAGCCCAACAGTCTTATTGTGCCCGAAAGCCATAGTATGCAAAATTTAGTGTAAATAGTCTGAGCCGTTGTTAAGATAAAATAGCTTGACCCATAATGACCCATGACCAAAATGACCCACTGATCGAATTTACTCTGATATGTGACCTAGCCCAATGATTTTCTTGTGACCGAAACTCGTAGGATACAAAATTTAATCAAAATCGTTAGAGACGTTTTTTGGATAAAATTAATTAGACCCGCGTTGACCCAAAAATGACCCACTAATCAAAAGTTCTCGAACATGTGACCCAGCCCAGTAGTCTTCTCGTGGGCTTAAATGGTAGAATACAAAATTTAGTCAAAATCGTTTGAGCCATTTTTTAGATACAATTAGCTTGACCCTGACCCATGGTGACCCAAAATGACCCACTAATCTAATTTCCTCAAACATGTGACCTAGCCCAATGGTTTTCTGGTGCCCCAAAACGGTAGGATACAAAATTTCGCCAAAATCGTTAGAGCCGTTTTTAAGATAAAATTTGCATATATATATATATATATATATATATATAATATGGTCAGTTTCTTATGTTTCAATGGTTAAATTTTACTTAAAGTTATATATATATATATATATATATATAACCACACACACACAAGATTTGCTCGTATTAGAATATATGATATCTATTAATATTAAAATTAATATGATTATTAATTTATATCTATTACTATTAATATTATTATGATTATTAACATATATCTATTAATATTAACATTATCTATTTTCTAAGTAGGGGTAACCGGTATAATTTTTAAATAAAAAGTGAACTTTTGTTATAAAAAATATTTTTTTTTATCTAGTTGAGATTTTATTTTGCTGATTCAGATATCAGACCAGATGCTATGATTATTAAGGTTAACTGGGTGAATTATTTCAGCCATCTTCGTCCGGGATTGCTCAGTCGATAGAGCATTGGCAGCTTCAGCCAAGGGTTCCCGGGTTCGAATCCTGGCCCGAATTTTTTTGCACAGTTAGAAAGATTACATCTCATATCACTCACTATAATTTGAAATTCGAAAGTGACGTCATTCTGAGAAGATAATGTGATTTTTTTTCATATTAAAAAAACTACTACAAGTGCGTTTAAATGGCATAGTACATTTATTTAAATGTATTTGGAGATAAAAATAAACAACTTCGCTCTAATTTTACGCTCTAATTTGTTTGTTAATATTAAAGTAAATTTTCCGAGAAATAAAAATATATTTTTGCGTATTCAAACTTTATGATTCAATTTATTTTACATAACCAAAAATCGTCTGTTAAATATTGACATTTAGAAATCATTACATCGTAACTTTTTTCAGCTTCAGCTTCAACCAAGGAAGCATATTTAAGCTATTTTACTGGACTTAAGTGGACAATAATTGCATTTAAAGAACACATTATGGTATTTTCCATTAATTATTTTTTACAGATGGGTGTTAAAAAAGGGGGATTAAAACTAAAATGGTTTATCGGAAAAAAATGACGTAATTTTTATTCCTGTAAAACATTCATTTTAATTTAAAAAACTAATATATTTTTTATAAGTTCGACAAAGAGACGACATTTTTATTTCACCAGCTTCGAAATTACTGTCCAGTTCTTAAAAAAACAATATATTTTTGAGAAATAATGTTTTGCATAAAAAATCAGATAATTTCAAAACGCAATTTTAGAAAATTCTGTTTAAATTACATTGCAAATACAATTTCTTAGTTAAATTTAGTATTTGATAATATTAATGTTTATTTTTTTTTATATGAGTAGAATAATACTGGATTTCTTTAAACGCTTTCATGTTTTAAATAAATAATTTGCATGTGACGTCACGCACTCAAGTAAAGGCAACAAATTGTAAGCGAAAAGTAACAATGCTTTCAGAGTTAGTAATTCATAATGTATTATTTCCTTCACATAATATAATGTATCCTAACTACTTGAAAATTACGAGAAATTTAGCGGAACTTCAAGTAATTTAGCTCAATGTTTTGCATGCGTTAAATTCAGTAGACACGCAAACAAACTAGTTTGTTGACAAACATGCACATTATCTATAAATACAAATGCATATTTTTACATGATTCATGAAGTGAAAGAATTTTTTTTTAAAACTAGACAAGCATCAGTTCATAGGAAAAACTATCCCTGGTGAAAGTTTCGTCATATTTTAAATCATGTGCCGGTTTCCATTCCGAATATATTAGAATTTTATAGCAATTACACAAAGTAGCGTGATTTCCACTGAATGTATTGGTTGCCAAAACATAAGTTTAACATCCTTTAACTGTAAAATCTTCCAGAATATTAAATTTCGATTAAATGTAACAAATGCATTAAAGTCGATGTAAAAGTTGTTAGCATATACAATTTTCATTGGTGAATAGGATTTGTCTTTAACATCGTTCACGTGAAATTCAAAGAAGAGTCGATGTCACTAATTAAACAAGAAAATCACCCTCCTATTTTTAAAGGTACCATAATTATGGAAAAGCGCAAGAGAAAAGCCAATTAAAAATCCAGGTATTATTAGTTATCTTTCTCTGACACTTCTATAATTCCTTACAATTTTAAAATATCTAAATCTATAGTTAAAAATATCTCTGCAGGGTAATTAATTTTTGCCCCTCATTGGAATATATTCATGTCAAATTTCGAAACCCCCATGCTCCCATAATCTTAAACTACAATACAACAATCAATATGACAATGTTTATCCATAATTGGGGTGCTTTTTTGCAGATTTTTTTTGCCACTGAAATAAATAAGCAACTCTATTGCTTAACAAATAAGCATTTAGGCTTTGAAAGTCTTAGGAGTGTCATAAACATTTTGATACTGTTGGTGTTGGTAGATCTACAGCTGCTAAAAGTGTAGCACTGTGAAATAAAAATTCAATAAATATATGATGGTTAAAGGTATTTTTTCTGCTTATTTTCTTTATTTTTAAACTTTTATGCTAAACCACACGTTTTAATTTCTTTTTTAAATATCATATAACTTCATTTTTTTTTTCAAGATGTGAAGTATTTTGGAATAGAAACACAATTTATGTTGATTATTAGATCATTCTAATCAAATAAAAGTTATATCTAAAATGGCATGTTAATTAACAAATTTCCTCAAGAATATTTACTAATATACTCACTTTAAAAAATATTTTTCGACACGAAAACTTAAATCCATTTCCATGAACGGAACAAATATAAAATAGAATAAATAGAAATGCTAAAATAGAATAACAAATAAAAAAATGTATCCCACACTTAATTTTATTAAAAAAGTATGACATTTCAAGCTCATGAAAGAAATTTAAATGATCATATATATATATATATATATATATATATAAGCAGTAACCATCACATCATAAACAAAACAGCTATATATTCGTGTGAACAGCGCCAGAAGCTGCATATTAAAACACACAAATTCAATATAATCCAGCAAAAACATGATTTGGCCTGAACTAGCACCACCCCCCTCACCAGAAACAAGACAACACAAGAAAACACAGTAGAAAATATATGTAAAAATAAACAGAAACAGAAACAAGCTGCGGCCTCATCAGCAGTGGGTAAATTCAAAGGCAGCCAAGCATCCGAACAAAAATTAACAATTAGTGGCAGTGGGTTTCGGCCAGAGCGCTGCGTAGCAAAAATTCAAAATGTACAGAAACATATTTGAATTGTTAAGTAGTATTCAAATATGTTTCTGTACATTTTGAATTTTTGCTACGCAGCGCTCTGGCCGAAAGCCACTGCCACTAATTGTTAATTTTTGTTCGGATGCTTGGCTGCCTTTGAATTTACCCACTGCTGATGAGGCCGCAGCTTTTTTCTGTTTCTGTTTATTTTTACATATATTTTCTAGTGTGTTTTCTTGTGTTGTCTTGTTATCTTGTTGTCTTGTACATCTTGTTTTTAATAGAGCAAGAATTTATACGGACTCACTTTCTTCGATATTATCACTGCAGCAACTCTTTCCTAAAAATACAATCATTAGAGATATTTATTGTAAACTTCTGGATAATCCGCATGTAACAGTGGAACTGGGCTGGATAAAGGCTCATGTAGGTCTTCCAGGGAATGAGATTGCTGACGAACTGGCAAAAAATGCGATTTTGAAAAATGAATATAATGAAAATGTAACTTTGAATTTTCCAGTTTCCGCGGTCACAAAAACTCTGAAAGATAATATATTAAGAGACTGGCAAATGGAATGGTCTAGTTCAACACTTGGTAGAGATACATACAAGATAATTAAAAAGGTAGATACAGGATATTTATATACTAGTCAAGTGATTCAATATTTTATTACAGGACATGGCTCTTTCCCGGTTTTTCTTTATAAAATAAAGAAACTGAATACAGAAAACTGTCAACGCAATAAAAAGGGTGATGTATTACATTATATCTTTGGGAAATGCCCTATCATGCCATACTATTTTCATTTTGACTCACAGAATACAATAAGAAAAAACCTACAGGAAATTTTGTTTAATTCAAAAAACTATGAGAAGCTGAAGGCAATCTATAATAAACTGAATAGCATGTACTCATTCATAAAATATACCTTTTAGGCATATTTTTTCTTTACAATTTCTTCTTTTGTGATAATTTTTTCTTCGAAGTTCAAGTGACAGTAATCGCGCTCAACTGTTTTGCGATTTGATTTTAACAGTTTCTTCTGTGCTTCTGATGATTATATGTGGGGATCTACTAACGTCGAGTTGTGTACATATTGTGCATTTACTGATGGAATCATGAACAACTATTTTAAATTTACGAACTTATTTTGACTGAAATGAGTTTAACTGTGCTAATCTGTTCTGTGTGTTGATTTTAAAAGTTTCTTCGGCGCACTTGATGATTACTGGTGGGGATCTACAAACGTAGAGTTGTGTACATATTGTGTAATTATTGATGGAATCATGAACAACTATTTTAAATTTACAAACTTACTTTGACTTTTCAACGAACTATGAACTCTACGTGTACATTGGGAACAATAAGAATTTTAGCTATAGGTAACTTTATCATGCTGTTGCAGTGTATCCTGAGCTTATTTAGAGAAGTGAACATTATGTGAACTTTGAGTTTATAATCGAACTTTGATTTTACATGAACTTTATGAACTTTATACGAACATTGAGAACAATTTGTGCACAATTTTTGAGTTAGTTTCAGTACAGAAACCTTTTTAAAAAGTGATTAGTGTTTTGTTCTATATTTTTATATTTTATGAAACTATACACAGAAAATTATTTTGTTATAGCTTTTTCTCTAATATTAGGCTTAATATTTGTTAATTTATTTTAGTTTATTTTAGTTAAAAGCAGGCCTGCGGCCATTTTTGCTTAGATCTGTCCCAGTGTGGGATGTTTTATGATTTGTATTACAAATTAACGCCGCTGATCAAGCTCGTTCCCTTGTGGAACCGCTGGATGGTGGAAGGGATTTTTCCGCCAGGACATTCAAGCTATAAACCTCGCGGTTAGTGTCCTGGCTGGTTGTTCCTTGTTCCTTGTGTTGTGTTGTTTCTGGTGAGGAGGGGGGGGGGGGGTGCTAGTTCAGGCCAAAATCATGTTTTTGCTGGATTATATACATATATATATAAACAAAAATACGCAAATTGTGATTATCAAAAGTATTTTCTACTATAAAATATGATAAATAGTTTGTTAATTGTATATGTTGCTTAATTGATGCATTAATTTTCTTTAAATGTTGCGTGAACGAAGTCACGGGTAACAGCTAGTTATTAATATTATATAAATTATGTTATCAGGATAGTCATTAAACGTTTTCTGTAAATAAAGAGAAATAATAAATAATAAAAACCTATCTAGAAATTACTCCGGTAATTGGGGTAATTCTTAAAAATATAAGGGATAAATAGTAGACACTGTGGATATTATATGAAAGCATATAAGATGCTTATGAGTGTTAATAGTCAGTCAGTAATTGACTGTATATTGTACTTCAAATGGGGGTAAATAATAGGCACTTTAATGGAAGAGGGGGGAAATATATTACATAGTTGGTATCACTCTTTATTAACATTATATAAGAAGCAGTGAACATTCAATAACTAAGAACACATTTTAATTATTAATTGTGGTTATAATAGGGGAATTGTTATGATAAAGCATAAGAACTGAAAAATAAATTAACTAAAAAAAAAAAAAAAAGACTAGATTAACACAAAATAACCTATTATTCATCTCAACTAGGAACACAAGCAACTTTAATTAATTTCCATTAGTTAATTTACAAAAACATCCCTATGGAACTTCTTAAAGGTTCTATACAAGTCAGCAATCTCATCTTTGGATGAAATTTTGCATGAAAGTGGTTCACAGAATCAATCTGAACTGGGCCATAAAATACAAATAAAACAGGAACTTTGTATATATCAGGTATAGCAGGACATCAAAATTTGTTGTCTCCGTATAATGTTAGGAATTTAACTTCTAGTAAGTGCACAGTTTTTGCTGCGAAATTTACTGGTAAAATTCTAGTAGAAGTAAAACTGAACCAAATTTTTGTTGTTGTTGTTGTTCATCCTACTTGCCAAAAAATATTGCTAAAATTCGCCTTATTCATTACTGTTCCTTTTGTCACCGTTTTCTTATTCTAAAGTTGCAAGATTTTTTTAATCAAATTAATAGCATTTTAAGTGGACGAAAGCAACATTTATTTAACGGCTGTAAAATGTCAGTTGCGTGAGAAGTAGTTTCAAAACTGAAATATTTTTTGAACGAGTCAACTCAATTGTCTGCAAACTTAAATGAGACATAGTTCATAAATAATAATAATAATAATGATGATAATAATAATTGGTAATCCTAAAATGTTTTAGTTAATATCTTACTTTAATTATAACTAAACAGTGTAGATTCACTTTTAGAGTCACTTTCAAGTACTTTTAAAAACATCAAGTTACAGTTAACAATCCATAATTGGCATAATCTGTATGTAAAGTGCTGATTTTAACTGTAAACTTATGTTTTTATTTACTTTATTATGCTTTGTAAATTAAATAATGTCTAATTCATGTATTGCCCTCAGGAATACATATATATTCCAAATTTCAAAGCTCTACGTCAACAGGAAGTGAGTGAAAAATGAGTATCATGATTTGACTGCCACATACATACAGAAATGTAAGTTAAAAAAAAAGTATGTAAAAAATGATGTGCCGAAGACCAAGTTATTAATTTTGTAATAAAGTAAGGTACAGTAGTCCCTAGATATATCGCGCTACTTGGGAGAAAAGAAAAAAGTGCGATATACCGAGAGGCGCAATAAAACGAAGGGGTGCAAGAAGAGTTTGTTTATAAATGAAAAATAAAGATATCTAAATAAAGCTACGATGTTTCGATTTAATACTTGTTCAAAAAAGCTACAAGTTCAACACAATGAGATGGGTAAACGTTAAAAAATATACAAATCCGTGCACATAGAGTATATATTTTTACTTGCATTTTATAGTATTTTCTGAAAATGAGAATCCATAGTTGTTTGTTTTTTTATTTTCTTTGATTATCTTCCTGCCACTGGAATTTAAAGAACTAAAATGAACTAAATGCATTTCATTTATATGCTTAGATTTCGACGTTTCAAAAGTTTCATGTGCTTTTTCGAGAAACTGAACAGCTTCTGTCATCGAAGTTACTAAATCCTCCTCAGATAATTCTTCTTGGGCCATAGAAATATTATCTCTTTGAACTGCAGAAATAATTTCTGCGTGTAGAGAAATGCTGCTGACTATTCCGTATATTCTTTTATCTTTATCAGCAAACCGGAAATTTATCGGGGGACAACTAAAAAAGAACGAAATAGCCGAATTTGCGATAGATCGAGGCGCGATATAACGAGGGGTTACTGTATTAGCTTCATATTGTATTGATTTCTTTTCATATATAGACATATATATATTCATTATAGATTCAAAGGTAATCATTTTTTTTAATTACCATTTAAAATCTGAAATTAAAGTAAATAAATATCTGCTATAAACAAATTTGAAAGTATCGAAAGTAAAAGTTGGTAGGTAATTTTTCAGAGGCATTTTTCTAGCGGAATAAAAAACTTGCTAATAAGGGAATACAGCTCAGACAATTTGTATACAATGAGAAAAGAGGTTTAAATATTTACATTCAAACACAAACAACAAATAAAGTTAACAGTTTTTTAAACACCAAGTGCATCTAAGAATTACCCCGTCTAAAAATTACTCCTGTTACCCCTACTAAATATAAAAAAGATCTATTAGAGTTTTCAATTGAAAACGCATTTCATCTACGTTCTGTACACCGGGTATAGTGTATGAAGCATCTTTAAGTCGGGTAGCCGGGGTTGGATTGTCTGGTAACTGTAATTATATATACTTTACATAATTATAAGTCGTGTTTGTATTAATGTAAAATATGATTAACACATCAACAACTGTAATTATTTAATTTCAAAGAACTGTTCAATTCATATAAAATAATAGTCTGCACATTTTGTACATGAAAAGCTTTTAAAATGAGTTTTATTCATTTTTTTTCCATTCTGCTTTCAAGCGAATATTTTATCGTTTATGAATTTTGTTCACTGACGGATATAAACGTAAATAATTACTGATCAACAGGACAGGTAGAATTAATTATTTATAAAGCAACTACTTTCAGTTTCAAGATACATTATTTAAATTTTGATCTTAAAAAATAATGATAAATATTTATTTGTCAGTATCAAATAACGACGAAACACTTTTTGAAAAAGAAAGATTAAATATATATATATATATATATATATATAAGGGGGAAATTTATAGCAACATCGTTTGTTTTATATATTTAAATGTTTAAGGGGTTACGTATGTTCTCAGCGGCGAAAAATTGACATATTTTGGAATTTTTTTTAGGAAGGGAGTAAAATTATTTGAAAAACTAATAATTCCACGTTGTTTTTATTGCTTCAAGCATTTAATTTTGTTGTTGTTATTGTTAAATTTGGTCACATATTACGTCGGAAATCTGCAGCCGCGTTGACCTGTACCAAAATATCAGGGTTCGATGGGCAGCATCCTAACTTCCAATACAAACAAAAAAATATTAAAATCCTTGTAAAATAAGGTTGTAGCTAAAAACCATCGGCTCAAAATTTAAAATTTTTAAAAAATAAGAAAATTGTGCTATTTTGAAAAAATGTTTCATTTTTCGTCTAAGTTTTTTACCTTTAAATTTATTGGAAAATATAAAAAAAATTAAATTTTTAAAAATGGCCCAATGGCTCTTAGATAATTCAATTAAATAAGTGCAAATTTTATCAAAAAATTTAAAAAAAATGTTCAAGTTATCATGCTGCCCATGTTTAAAAATGTAGTTTCCAGAAAATTGCGCTTAAAGTTTAAGAAGAAAAAAATATACTGATATTTTTTTCAAATTGCACTTAATTTGCTGCGCCATACTGTAGACCCTCCTGTTCCTTAATCTGCTCATTAAAAATGTTTTTGTTTGACTTACGAGCAGTACGAGAATATTTTCGGCGAGGTCAGTTTTATCGATCGTGCGCACGCTCACATTTTTGCTCATATCTTTCTGAATAATTGAGATATCACTTTAAATCTTTTGCCGATAATTCTATACACTATAAGTATTTAATTTCCGTAAAAGAAAAAAAATCGATATTTGAAAGTTGAGAACGTATGTAATAAGAAGAATCCCCTTAAGAATTTTTTTTTATTAATTTCCAATTTTAATCCCCGCTTTTGTAACAATAATAATTATAATAAAGAAATGTAAACTCTTTCTTGAAAACTACGATTGAAGAAAAAAACATTTTAATACGAAAACAAAAAATGTGTAATTTAATGAACAAAATTGTTGATTTTTTTAAAACATATATTGAACATTAAATTAAAGAAATAAAAATAACAATTTTGAAACAATAAAATCTTTTCTAAAAAAAAAAAAAAAAAAAATCCACTTTCCATATTATAATTTGCCATTTTCATCATTAAACATTACAAAAAATAGATAAATTTATGAAGTTAAATATTTGTGGCTTTAAACAAAGAAGAAAGAAACGGAACATATCCCATACTCCCTCTCTTTGCCCTGTCAGTGTCTCGTTCCCCCTGTTCATGAAGTATATTTAGTATGTGGCTTACCACATTAAAAATGCAGCTTTCAGGCTTAGTTTAATTTGTAATTTGAAAACTCGGGATATATGGAATTATAGTAACAATTCATTATTTTTATTTAACAAATTGCATAAGTGTCAAAATCAACCTCAAAATAAAATTCAATAGTTACTTCTGATCTCTAAAAATGAGACACTTAAAATATAAATATTTTTAATATTGTGACTGTAAAATTTTTAGCGTCTAACATAAGTTTATAACCACTCTATCTGGTGTAGAAACTGAATTAAGTAATATAGTGTTTCGTTTTAGGAAAATTAGCGTTATTACACTCCTTCAACTATTCCGGTTCTGCCTCTGCTCCTTTATTTATTTTTATACGAATTTTGGAAATCTCAAAACGAGTCCTCATATTTTTGTTTCGTTCGTTTGATTTGCCATTCCACATATACTCTAATTGTTTCCATTGCTCTGTCTTGAAAAACACGTTAGATATGAGTTAAAATGTGATCGGAGACTGTGTTAATATTGAGAAACGTATTTTGAATATTCAGTGATATTGCTACTAAATCTATTAAAATATATTGATATAACAGTTATGGTGTTAACGAGAATTGATGAGCTCATCTGGAAATCTATAAATATATTGTTAACTTGCAAGCATTTGGCAGGAAAGGGATCTTCTAACTTTAATGAGAGTTTCTCTGGATACGGCTTATTTTTAGGACATTTTTTGGAATTTTTTTTTTAATAATGCCCATGGAAGAAAATCTAAACACCTCCAAAGTTCACAACACACGGTGTGCACAAATAAATCTGTTTACGTGATTGTGCTCTTAATAATCATCTGAAACAAGAAAAAACAATCACGCGAATTCCTAAAATATATTAAATTAGTTGAATGCAAACCTCAAATCGATAAGATAAATCAAAATTTCACACAATGGTGGCAGTTTGATATCAATTTTGTTAAGATTTCATTTAGGAAACCGTTAAAAATCAAAATCATTAATTAATTTAAAGTTTTGAAGGTTTGTCCTCCAACTAAAAAAGGTCTAGTTTAATTGCCAAAAAAGAAAATATTTGACAGTTTGAACGGTTTAAGCGTGAGAAAGCACATAGATTGAAAAAAAAAAAAAAAAAAAAAAAAAAACATGTTTCAAGAAAAATGCGTTTAAAATTATTGTTCAGTCCCTCTGTCACGTTGACACCGGTCTGTTAAAGTGGTTGTCTCAACTTAAATATTGGATGGAACAAAAAACGGTTTTGAGGGCATATTCTAGACATTTAAGGATTCAAAAATGAAAAAAAAAAGGGGGGGGGGATCTGATTTTTTTTTATAGTTTTCCGGGAGCCATTTTCAATTATATATTGATCAAAATGTCTTTAGAAGTTTTGAAAGAATTTTTTTGAAAATATGATTCTTGTAATAAAAAGTATTCAGAAAAATATTTTTTTTTTAATCTAAATATTTTAAATAAATATTTTTCTAGATTCTGAAGTCAAATCAATATATAATTTTTTCTATAGTCAAAAATGAAAACAGTATGCAAAAAGTATTACACTTTCAGAAGATATATCAATTTTAAAGTGGAGTTAAAACGAATTATTTTTTTTTAATTTAAAATTATTTTTTTAAAAGCAATTTACATTTGAAAAGTAATATATATATATATATATATATATATATATATATATATAATACTTCATATATTAGGACTATGTTTTATAATTTGTAATTTGACAGTGCTATATGGTATAGTAATTTCATTGTATATGGTCAGTTGCTTCTGTTTCAATGGTTAATTTTTACAATAAGTTTATATATATATGTGTGTACATACAAGGTACATCAAGAAAAAAAGAGTAAATATATGTATAAATAAAAAATAATAACATTTTGTGTCCCAGATCACCTTAATCACAATAAAATATATTCATGGCTGTACTTAATTGAATATATGCGCCAAAATGGAAACTCTTACCATTAAGCACAAAATAAATATGCTAGATTGCTATAGACACATGCTGTTAATATTGTTAATGGTAAATTAATTTTTCAATTTTAGCTGTCTATTGGTAAATCTTATATAAATATATATATATATATATATATATATATATATATATATATATATATATATATATATATCTCAGATTCTGGTAGTGACTGGTTCAAATATTATATATTTCATAAGTAAATAAAAAGTATTAAATTTTTCGACTGATACTTCATCTGATACTGTTTTTACGTAAAATGAGTAAATATTTTAATGTTTGTATATGTATCTATGTAGAATAATTTTTACTTTTTCAACAGCTATATAATAATAAACGTAAATAAAGTTAGTAAAAGTGGCAAAAATTAAATTTCTTTATATATTTCATCTTTTTGAGTTTTGTTACACTTTTGAAAATTATTGTGCCGATTAAAAAAATGATTTATATTTCAAAATACATTTGGTTTTGTTATTTATTCTAGAAGTATTTTGCATTTTACATATTTTCAGTAAACATAAAATTCCTTTAATAATAAATAAATAAATAAATTGTAACTTCCTGAATTTTATCTTTTCAAATTACTTTTTTAGCGAAATAAATAGCAGCGACAAATGCCATTTGCTCTTTTTTTTAAAATATATTTTCAATAACAAACAACAAAATGGCACAACAAAGATTAACAAGCAAGCAATATTTACTTTATCCAGTTTCGTTAAAAATAATCGAGGTAAGAAAAAATGAATTCATTATAATGGAAAATACTACATTTGATTTTATATATTTTGTTCCCTAGAGAGTCCCAAACATGAATTTTATTATTATTATTATTATTATTATTATTAGAAATATTACAATTTTAAAAATCAATATGCCTGAAGACAATAATTATAAATATTACGTGAATTAGAATTATTTGCGGCAAACAGGCATTTCATTATATTTCAGTGCACCATATGTTTAATGGATATGTTAAAATTAAGAACAATATTTACAAAATATATAAATCTGATATTTTTATACCATGCTTCATGCTGAAACTTAAGGACTTACTTCTTCATTTGTTTCCTTATTCAAAGCTAGCTGTACTTTTCCATAGGTTCCTTGCCCAAGCTTCCTCAGCAATAGGAAGCGATGTTCAAGACGTAATGGTCTATCATTATCAAGTTCATTCGTACAATATTTTTTAGTATTAAATGCCATTTTTGTTGCTATTTTTGCTACAAACCACTAATTTTTGTATTGATGTTATGTGTACACTGTTACCTCCTTTTTCGAGCTCTTATAATTAATACTTGGGAGGAACTTTTAGGAAGAAAACCTACGATTGAATCAGAATATCTTATTCTCATCTCATAATTTAAATGATGTACTTATTTTACAGTGAGAAATAATGTTGGAAGCAACAGCATTTTGTAGGAAATCTTTAACACAAAGTTCATTCCCTTGAGCTGGTGCCGGTAAACAAAGGTATGGGTAACATCTCTGATCTACATTCTAGTTTCCAACAGCTGCTCTGAGCAAAGTGTGTTCGTTGTCCTTGCATTTCCCTCCACCATGACAGGCAGCGTTCTCCCCTTCCTGTTTCTATCCTCTAAATTTAGCAGCAAACCAGCGAATGCAATCCCTCAGAAATTCAACCTCCTCTTCTTCTTCTCATTCTCTAAAATGTGAATATTTGCTCTTAGGGGTCAATGAGTCGGGAAAAAAAACAGCCTTATAATTGATTCACAGCTCCACACACATAGTGAATACTGCCAAACTAATCGGTCAATAACCAATGGAAAGTTGAAAAACCTTTTGAAAGTTCGAAAACATTTAATATATTTCTCCAACACTGATAAAAACAATTTTTACTCATATTTAACTTTTTGGATTATTTCCTTTAGTTATCATTGTTTGCATTTCTGACAGTCAAATAATTAGGAAAACAATTGACATTGGAAAGAAATTGAAGAGGTCTTGGGCAATTGCTATTTTATATTATTTTACCATAAATATAAAAAACAATAGTATCACAAATCTTGCAACCCTATAATCTTGAGCTTGAATAAGGGTGGTCTCAAAAATTTCATTTTCTGTTCAACAATGCGAATCTACGTGATACAATTGCAAAATCATTTTCACTCCTACAGGCATGAAATGTTCACGTATTCTCATTCACGTGGCAAACAACTGTAGAGCATTTTCTCCCTATAAATATGATACATCAGTAGCGTATCCAAGGGAAAGGGGGTAATGAGGCTGCAGCCCCTCCCCCCAAATTTAAAGAAAATATCAATTTTAATTACAAATGTTTTTCAAAATGCACTGAAACCTGCTTAGAAGAAATCGAAAGGATTCAGAAAAATATTCCGTTTTAGACAGGTTTACATCTTAGAAGGTATATTATTTAGCAGAGACCATGGAATTTTTTGTTTAAGCCAAGTTTCCATTATACACAGGTTTCATTTTCACAAATTTTATTGCGTAAAAAAATTATATAGGGTGACTAAAATTGCATTGTTATTTTTATTAGTTTAAAGAACACTAATAAAATACTTACTCCTGCTGTTTTCTATTTTACAGTCTCTGATTTAATGTAATGCATATATAAGATGTATCTTCTCAGCATGAACTGCAATGACTTGAGTTTTTTTTTAATTTATTTAAAGGCTTGGTATGCTACAGGCTTATTATACAGCACGTTACAGCACTGTTATGTGCTGCAGTAAACTCTGTCTAAGACGGACTCTGAGTAAGACGGAAATATGCCTAACACGGAAAGATTTTAAAGGCTCGCAAAACGGTTTTCGAAACAACAAACTCTGTCTAAAGCGAAATACTGTCAACTAGCTTTTTCGGTCCCGGTCAATTCCGCCTTTGTTGTTGTGTGGTTTTGAAAACTTTTTGACTAGAAATAAGCTTTATTTACATCTAAAATATATCAGAAATCTAATTGAGCGATTCTGACTCACGAATACGCAAAAGCTTCCTACTAGCAACATTTTATGACTGAAAAACAGTCAGGAAATACTGTCAAATTTGATGCTTTAAGCCTATTTTCCGGAAGTGACAATCTCGGAAAGGTCATTATCAGGGAGAGCAATGGACTGTAATTTCAAATGTATCTCATTTATGGGAAAAGAAAAACCCTATTTGATTCTCAGGTAGGCTCACTCAGCCCAGTGGTTAGCATGCTGGCCAAAAAAAATGATAAGCTTGGGCCATAGTTTGCGAGTTCGAAACCAGCGTGGTCTGGATGGGATGACTATGGAAGGTTTTTAGGGTTTGTCTTATAGGAGAACAATAATTCGGGTCACTTTCCTTTCAAAAGTCCTCCCTGAAGGCATCCCTCCTATAGCAGTAGGGCCAAAACTGGCCGATGCTTAACAAAATCCCTCTCCCCACCTCACCTCTCCTCCATTCTCAGGTATCTCAATTGATTTGAAAGGCAAAGAGAATTTGAAATGCAATTAATTAAAATGCAACACACCCATGATTTTACAACAATCAAATCAGTTCAAAACAAAGTATTTAAAAGAAAATAAATTATCAATAGTCATTAGGTAATAATGTTAAAACAAAAACGAAATTAATACACTAAAACGAGTTTTTTTTTTTTTTTAAATTAATATACACTGCTCAAAACAATTAAAGGATATTGCAGTTTTAGGTGGATTTTGTATCTGGGAAACTTTTTAGCTGATTGATACATGGTCGACAGACATAGTAGGTTATATGAGAATAAATTACACATGTTTGGCAGAAAAAAATGCATTTTATTGCGCATTTGTGTACAAAAGGAAAAAAACACAATTTGTGCATATGAGAAAAAAAGAATAAGAAAAGGTGTTTTCTTCAAAGAAAATCATTTTCAGTAGGGGGTATGGTTTCCACGGGCGGCCAGCAACGTTGAACACCTTTGAGGCATGGACTCAATGAGGCTATTAATGACGAGTTGGGGTATTCTGCCCCACTCTTCCAGAAGAGCTCTTTCCAGTTCTTGGAGAGTTTGTGGGGGTTGTTGGCGGCCAGAAACTCGTCTTCCTAGAGCGTCCCAAACGTGCTCGATTGGATTCATGTCTGGAGAACACGCTGGCCATTCCATTCGAACGATTCCTTCCTCGAAAAGGAAATCCTCCACCAGGTTTGCACGATGTGGCCTGCAGTTATCGTCCATTAAAATGAAGTTATCTCCGATTGCTGCAGCGTAAGGGACTACAATAGGTCTGAGGATCTCATCCCTATATCGGCGACCAGTCAGAGCTCCATCTCGAATGATGTAGAGGTCAGTGCGCCCGTCAATGGAGATGCCACCATACACCAACACTCCTCCACCGCCAAATCTGACACTTTCGTGCACGAACGCAGGATTATTCCTACTGCCACGGTCCCTCCAGATGAAAATACGCCTATTATCCGGATGCACAGAAAAACGGGACTCGTCAGAAAACAGAATATTGCTCCATTCATTTCTCCTCCAGTTGACATGCTCGGTTGCCCACTCCCTGCGGTCGCGACGATGCCTTGATGTTAATCTAACACATACCATCGGTCGGCGAGCATACAGACCTACAGCATGGAGCCGGTTTCGGACAGTCTGAGTTGAAATCGTGGTGCCTGTAGCCGAGCGAAGGTGTTGTTGGAGAAGAGTAGCGTTCATGTTTCGGTGTCTCCGAGCTGTTAACGCTAAATACCGATCTTCATTGGGCGTTGTTGCCCGTCTACGACCTTGCCCTGGTCTTCGGCCTGCACATCCACTCTCCAAAAAACGGTTCCAGATCCTGGAAATGACACTTTGTGACACTCCAATGGCTTGCGCTACTTCGGCTTGAGTTTGGCCCCCTTCTAACCTACCAACAATTCTCCAAGCTTCTGAATCTGTCAAATGACTTCGCTGAGACATCGTACTCATCGAAACAAAGCAATCACTGAATGCTGATCATCCTTGTCTTCATTCTCTTTTATCCAGTTGAAAGTCAAATTTCATTCGCTGCCGCTGAAGCGACGTTTTTGACGTCGAACTCAAAATTTGCATACTCCACAGTTTGAAAACCAGAAAAATTTGCATTTGTGATTCTCTTCTTCTATTTTCGGCAAAAAAAATTTCGTTTATATCTTTATTTTATATAAAACTTCAAATATCCTTTAATTGTTTTGAGCAGTGTATATAGCAAGATATGGTATAATTTTAAAAATCATAATGTATAAAAATCTGTTTTCAATGAGGAACTACAGTTAAAAATCAATTATGTCAACACTGCGTCATATAGATTATGTTGTTAAACGTATTTTATTTTTATTGAAACTATTTAAAATGTGCATTAATTACAAATACTTTTATCTTTTAATCAGACTTTCAGACCAACAAACTTATAAGAAGTTTCATGGAGTACATTACACACAAATTTTTTGTGGTAACAGAAATCTACCTCCAAAGAAAAAATTCATGGTTCCGATTAAAACAAAATACAATTAAAGTAAAACCTGTTAAAACGGAACCTGTCTATAACGAAATCCTACCTTAAATAAGAATGATTTTGATGAAAAGAATGCAGCACAATTACACCTGTTAAGAGGGACACATGTCGGAAACGGAATTTTTTTTGGTTCCATGCGATTTTGTCTTAGCAGGTTTGATTGTATAAGGGATGGGATATCTGCTATGACAAAAACCTGCGTTTAAAAACAGACATTTTTCTCGGTCCCTTGCAATTCCGTCTTAGCAAGTTTTACTGTATCTCAACTCCCTCCCCCCTCCCGAAATGATAAGTCTGGATACACCACTGCGTTACAATTTTAATTATTGTTGATTGGTATCTGATGATCATCATTACGCAATTGTCATACCCCAGAAATCTGATAAAAACACCAACTTTAACAGCATTCTCTTAAAGATGTACATTATAGGAAAATTCAAAACTTTATTTTGTTTTGGAGAAGTTGAACTGGAATATCTAGTATCAAGCGTGAATGGGTTCTTATTTTGTGAAAAAGAAGCGAATTTGGATTTGAGAACACTCTCTGGAACAGTGAATGGTCTTCAGCCTTCTAATGTGACCGGCGGAGCTCTCCAATATTTCATACAATCATTTGAAAAACGTAATAATGATGGGACGATGATATAAATACCAGAGAAAAACGCGCTTTCTCGTTAGTTTTAATAGTGCTCACGAATATACGTTTATATACGTTTTTTTTTTTTTTTTTATACCGCTAACCAGGCCCCTACCTGCCCGGCATGAATGCCTAGCTTAACGGGTTAGTACCTGGGTGCGGGGCGGAAATCGCCTGATCACAGCATGGCTGTGATCCACCTGACTATTGATTTGTTCACATCGCTGCTGTGCTTGCTCTCTTGTGATTTGCTACCGTTATCTTTGTTTGCCGGTTCAAGGTTTCTGTTTAACTTTGTTGAATTGACAGATTTAATAGGTCTCGTAATTTAGAACCTTGATCAGGTGACGAGTAGTTTATATACGTTTAAACGTATACGTAGTTAAGCCTTTTTCCCATATGATTCCTATCCAAAATCGTTACCGGTTACAATACGTTTTATACGTATTATACGTATAATCGCGAGCACTAGTTTTAATACATGTAACGTCTTTTTTCTGTGTTATAAATATTCAGCTTATTGTCTAATAAAATGCATACCTGATACGTATAACGCATTTTTTTTCTTTATTGGAAAGACATACCCAGTGCAAATTTGAAATGTCTTGTCAGTATTTTGTCGATGCATTAAAAAAAAAAAAGGAGACATACTGAAAAGCCTGATTATATTCAAAATAGAAATAAAAAATTAGACATAAAGAAAGTAAGGTATTTTTGAGATTGGATAGGTAAAATAACGCATACAAATTGGTCTAAAATAAAAGAAAAATAATTCAATAAAAGATTTAAAAATAAAATGACAAAAATCTTTTAGAAATTAGAATGTTTTAAAATCTAATTAAAATGCTTTATTTATGTTTATTTTTTGGTAGAAACGGAACCCAAAAAGCGCAAGTTCAAGATCGCTGCTCCAAAGCACTAAGCGCTGTTTCAGGGACCCCCAAGAAATTGGATAAATGTAACGTAAAAAAAATATATATAGCCGTCCAATATATATATATATATATATACCTATACTAATAAAAGAAACTTCTTTGTCGTTCTTTGTGCGATGGCTACAGAAATCTAGCTCACGTAGAAGTCTGAAAATTTGGATGAGGATAGTCCAAGCCTGGTCCTGGTGCACCTGAAGCTCAGATTTATTATTTTTTTAATAGTTAGCCGAGATATTAATTAAAACTCATCCTTTTTTTTTCAGAGCCGGCAAAAGCGCTCGAGTACGCCCGGAAACCGATTTACGCATCGGGAGGAAATGAAGAACCGATTTATGTGTTATTTCATAGTTTTGTTTTAACCTAAATCGGCCAATCTGTTCATTACATTTAAAATTGGAAAATATATTCGGAAAGATCGCACTATTACATCTAAAATGTCGCAATCAATTCGAAAAAATATCGTTGTTAACACTCTGATTTTTTTTTTTTTTTTTTTTTTTTTTTTTTTAAATGGGTCGTTTTCCCAAAGGACGTTTTATCCTCTTATGACAACGCCTCTTCAGCGCGCAATTTTAGAGCTACTGACAAACAAAAAATATGCTCTTAAAGCCGAATCCTTCTTCTAATCGACGGTGCAATCGATTTTAAATAATACGAATTTTAACCCTTTCAAGAATACCGGCGAACGCAGGTCACTTCGCGCTTCACAGAGACGATTTTTTTTTCGACGCTAAAAACAACAAAACGTCCGTATTTCAACACAATCTTTTTAGAGCATCTTGGTAAACCAGATTTACATAACCTAAAAAATTTTTGAAACATTCGGAAGTCTAGAATTTTTTTTTTTTTTTTTTTTTTTTTTATAAAATTTGAGAAATTTTCGAAAAAATAAACGCGGGGTGTTTTGGTGTGGCTTCGCTCTGCTTCGACTCCTGTTTTCACTATTAAATATGCATATTTTTTCACGAAATTTTAAAGAGAGTTTGAATACAATTATAATTATAACCGATTAAAATTTCAGAAAGTTCGGAAGATCAGAACTATTTTTTTATTTTTATGTTAAAGGAGCCGACGCGAAAACAAACAAAAAATAGCGAGAAGAAAATATATTTCTTTTACAACTGGATAATAATATTTTTTCACGAAATTTTTACACATGCTGTAAAACCGTTTTATATATAACCGATAACAATTTCAAACAGTTCGGATAACAAGAACTTTTCTTTTTAAACTATGAAACGACCTTACGTGAAAAAAACAAGAAAATGTCTTCTTATGAGCGCTTTAAACACTAAATATCAATATTTTCTCGCGAATTTTTCATTTCAAAATATAACTTCATACAAAATCGAGTTAAAGGTATAAAATCATGCAAACTTCAGATTTGTTTAAATTTATTATCACAGGCCCGGGGAGCAAATTCACAATCACTCAACGTCCTACGCACTTGACGCCAACCTCTGTAGCCAAGCACTTTGGCGAGAAAATGAATTTCGCGCACGCATGCATATGGTCATTTGGCCGGCAAACTAGAAATTTTTTCTGACAAAATTTTTTTTCCGTATTAGTAGTGCCCTGCGCATGAAATTGTGTACACAATTAGCCTGATATGAATGTGTAGAATAAATTACATCCAGCATTTGCAATTTCAAAGTTTTAAAAATGTTTACTAAAATATAAAAATTAGTCAAATATAAAAATCAGCCCTCCCTACTCAAAAATCTTGCTTTTCAGAATATTTTTGTACATTCTCATATGATTAAACTGTTGCTATAATACATATTTGCTTTATTTTATATGAGCATATTCAATAAGAGTTTGGGCAAAAGTACAGCCTTGACAATTTAATTGGTTTAAAATGTTACGCATACTTTTACACACATGCTCAAAATCGTATAAGTACCACTTGAATAGATGTTTTACTACAACTGGACATCCTACAACATTCCCCCTATCTTTTTTTTTTTACCCCAAAGTTTTATCGTCAACATTAAAATGCTTTAAAAAATATTAGCTGACCCGCCCGGCGTTGCCCGGACCCGTGATAATATATATATATTTTTAAATCAAGTTTTTATTATTTTATATCTTTAATCCGATTTTGTATGAAATTATAAAAGCGCTCATTTTCTTGTTCTTTTTGTCCAAACTCTTTGAAATCTTTATTGGTTATAAATAAAACGGTTTTACAGACCGTGCAAAAACTTCGTGAAAAAATATTGTCATCTAGTTGTAAAAGAAATGTTTTCTTCTCGCTTTTTTGTTTGTTTATTTGTTTTCGCGTCGGCTCCTTTAACATAGCAATAAAAAATACTTCTCATCTTCCGAACTCGTTGAAATTTCAATCGGTTATACATATAACTGTATCCAAGCTCTCTTTAAAATTTTACGAAAAATATGTGTATTTAGTAGTGAAAACATGAGTTTTTTAAACTTTCAACGCAATGGCCATATTACGCTATTCCTTTTTAATCCCCCTAGGATAAGCAGGTAAGGGCTAAACACGTTTCCCGTTTCTGAGGGTAGAAAACCTTCAAAAAAATGTTGAAGCATGCGCAAAGAGATGATTTTCGTGTGGAAAAGTCAGTGTGAATTTGACAGAATGCGCCTTTCACTTTAAATATATAGATATGAAAGTTTCATGTTTTAAAGATATTACAAAGATTCAGTAGGCTACCAAACTGATGAAAATGAATCATTCCATGTTTTATAAACAGTTGTACTAAATAAACAATAATTATTTTTATCAAATAAGCTTAGAAGGAAATAATAATACAGTTTATAATACATGATGTTATTTAGTATTTTTACCTTTTATTCTAGTTTATTTATTCTCGAATAAACACGAATACTTATTTATTATATTTAGTTAAACACTTTTCACTTTTAAATTATTCCCCCACCCCAAAGAAAAAATATATATATATACAGTTTATTAAGCACTGATAGTATGAGATACATTCTAAAGGGATAATACAGCACTGCAATAATATCACAAATTCAATAATAAAATAATTAGCATCGTTAGATTTTTATTTTTTCAAATTCATCCTAATTAAGTATTTTTTTTAAGTAAATTTGATAGTAGATTAGACAAGAAGCCTAACTGAGCATTCCAGTAATGAATCCTAAAATCTTTTTTTTTAAATGAAATTTTGTAAATGGCCATTAGTATAAAAAATCCAGTTTTTTATTACTAAAAAAACATGCGTTTTTGCAAGAAAACAAAGAAGATGTAAATGCATTAAGTAAAACCAGCTCTTAGCTTGTTCAGTAAAAATTTCACTGAAAGACAGTGGAATTGTGAAACAATATTTTCTGCTTCCTGACTGAGTTGAGTCATGGCTAGAGAATTCTCTTGCTCTGAGTTTGAGTAAGATTGTTTAGCAATAAACCACATGTCGCGAATTGATTTATTATCAGTTTATCTAAATAAGAGAGGGCATCACCATAAATGAAAAGATTTATGATTTTCCCTCCCTCTCACGGAGATGTATTTTGAACGAGCTATGACTGTGAGGTGATATCTGTCAAATGTTTTTTTTATCGGCACTAAAGAAAAATTAATAAAAGATTGTTGAGTTTCATAAAATGATTTTCACATATTTTTTATGGCGATAATATAACATCGGGTATATTTTTATGTATCGGATCGCCTTCGTTTGCCACTGTAAAAAATCTTCAGCTTTTGCTGCATAGTCACTCCGCCGCTTTTATAGAATATCTCTATTGTGACCAATGAAAATGTTCCATAATATAGTAAAGTAACCGTTTTCTCTAAAAGCGGTGAAGTGTGTCTGCAGTAAAAGCTGAAGATTTTTAACAGTGTATACTACATTATAAAACATGCAAGGAAGAGTTGTGGAAAAAATAATAAAAGATGAATTTTTATTGGATCTTTTTTTATAAAGCAAAAACTGTGTGTGTGTGTGGGGGGGGGGGGATCCATTACTGTCACAATTACCCAATTATCAATCAGCAACAAAACACTTAACTTAGCATTCTCCCAACAAGTAACTAAGGTAATTATAATAAACTGTCATCTATTTATGGTCATCATTTTAAGATAGGCAAAGTTATAAAGCGGATCTAAAACATTAAATAATGCACATGTTCACAATATATATGCATTATAATTATTCTGAACTACTTCCTATAAAAACCAGAAATGTGCAATTAAATGTCGAAGTATTTTCAGCCGTTTCCGTTTGCAAATTTATCCGTATAAGACACGCGCATGCGCGCTGCAGTTCATTTTGTCGCCAAAGCGTTTCGCTTTTAGGACGTTGAATGATTGTAAATTTGCGCCCGGCAAACGCCGGATGGGTCAGCTAGTAATATATATAAAATAAAGAGACCCCTTACATTTAATCGCCAAATTTTCGCAGAGAGATGCAAGATGTACCTTTCGACTGCAAATTGTGTCGACTTTCCGAATATGAATACTATTTTTGAAATAGGGGTCGTCTATGTATTACAAATTGTACCAATTTTAAATTTTCAAATTGTGACACCGAATTTTGAAACCATATTTGAAATCCTCGGATCAAGACAGCCCAAAAAAAGGTACAGTTTGTATATATTTCCTTAAATCTTCATGGAGTTATAAAAGAAAATGTGTTAAAGGTTTATACATAAATTTCGAAAAATACAATTAAGTTCTTACAAGGAAAAGTACCGGGAACATTAAATGAGTTACCAGAAAAATTATACAGAAATTCTGAATACATATTATATTTACTTTATAAAAAAGAAAATTCAATAATTATTTTTCCGGTGCCGTCTAAGATTTTCTTTCCTATAAATGTCAACGATAACAGAAGTTGATCCTCTTATACCGTCGAAAAGTAAAATATTTCTATATCTCGAAAACAAATTATTTTAATAAGCTTACACACCCCATGTTTCAGATAATTGGGGTTCGTTTTATGCAACAATTAGTGTAGGTGGTTATTCATATTT
Source organism: Maratus michaelseni (assembly GCA_963931845.1). NCBI lineage: Eukaryota > Metazoa > Arthropoda > Arachnida > Araneae > Salticidae > Maratus > Maratus michaelseni. The sequence goes on along the minus strand of OZ007586.1, from coordinate 361,338,308 downwards.
TTTTAATATGAGCTTATTAATAATAATTAAATTTAATAATTTATATTTTTGGTTCTGTTAATTGTATCTCATTAATAAAAAAAAATCAATCAGATGATTGTTTGGGAAGGTATAAATAAAAATTTGCCACGTAGATTTAACATTAACATCCCTTAACTTTAAACCCATTTAACTCTATGAAGATTTAAGAAAAGTATATCCGTATTGTTTTGATCAAAGGATTTAAAAAATGGTGTCAAAAGTGGGTGTTAAAAATAAAAAGGATCCATAAGCCGTGTTTTTGGCCCATGAAATAAGATAAAAATCGATTTTGTTATACTGACTTAATTATTTCACTTTTTAATATTAAAAGGTTTATCCTGTACGATTTCAACAATACTTTTTGCATTTTGTTCTGATTTATATGACTTACACAGCAATACTTACGTTCAGTTTAGCACGTTTAAACACGTTGCTGCATCCTAAAGTCTCTTAGTGACGTGAAGGAATGCAGTTACTTAACTCTCTATTTTTAATATTTTACTATGAGCGCAGCTTTGCAACACTTTTATTTTTACATATATTGTACATTTTGATGAATTTTATAATATATGTAAAGAAGAAAGTGTTGCCCGATTGCGCTCATATAAATAATTGAGGTGAAATTAGGAGAAATTGCGTATTTTTCATCAAAAATTACGAATAATGCAAACTTTGAGCTTGAGTAAGTCACATAAATCCGAACAAAATACAAACACTATTGTTGAAATCGTACAGGATAAACCTTGTAACATTAAAAAGTGAAATAATTAAGTCTGTATAACAAAATCGAATTTCAGTCTTATTTCATGGGCCAAAAACACGGCTTATGGACCCTGATCCATTTAAAGTTGATACAATTTTAGTATGTAGACGACCTCCATTTCAAAGATTGCATTCATATTCGGGAAGTAGACCCAATTTCGAATCGAACGGTATCTCTCTGTGACAGTTTAGCGATTAAAATGTATGGCTATTCTTTTTTTTTCCCCCTTTTGGACGACGACAAATGCCTATACAAAAGAAACGAAAAAATAATACCTAAAGAAATACACCCACACACCCACATATATATATATATATATATATATATATATATAAAGCTTTAATGACACAATTAGAGCCTGAACTTTTCAGCATTCTGCAATCTTAGGCCCCAACGACCGATCGAGCCTATAGTATACTAATATTTTTGACCTGTGCAACCATCGCATTTTGAAAACGGATGTGCTTCTATTATGAAAATGGCTGTCTGTATACACCAGGTCTGTATACCAGGTAACTAACATTTCCAAAACTTTTTTGGAAAAATCATATTTCTAAAGTTTGATAACTCATAATCATAACTATAATAAGACTTTATTTTGGAGTAATACTAAAAGTATACAGGGTGTCCCCAAAAAATTGAAACGCGCTTTAACCTGTTGGAGACAAGTACACTGTGAAAAAAAAAAAAAAAGAAAAATATTTATTGATCCAGCAAGATTTATTAAAATACAATATAACTTTTGTGTTACTCACGATTTCGAAAAGCATTTTTTTATCTTCAGAAACCAATAGATTTCCGTGATTTAACACTAGGATGCATGAGTATGTCGATCACCATATTAACATAACGTTGGTGAAAAATTAACGGATTCAATTTAATAACTTCAATGCTCTTAATAACAATAAATTTTAGTAATTAGGTTGTTTTCTTATTAACAAGCTAACCCGCGCGGCGTTGCTAGGGTCCAGGATAATAACCTTAAATATACCTAAAAGATGTATTGAATTCAGACATTTTTCTCCGGGAGAGATTTAGTGTTGGGAGTCTCACTGTCTTTGATACCCCTCGAATTTATATAAGTTTGTATTTTTTTATGTAAATTTATAAAAATTGCCTAATGTTTCAGGCCCCACTACCTACGGCAGCGTATACCTTCGAATTTGTATGATTTTATATTTTTAAACGAAAATCTATCCAATCGAACCTGAAGTTAAGGACCCCACTGCCTTTAGCAGCGTACATATGGCGTGCTACGCACGTTCCAACCTGTTTTTGCAAACACCTCGAATTTGTATGATTTTATATTTATTAAAGGAAAATATTTCTAAACAAACTAAGAAGCCTCCGTTATATGACATATTATACTTTATAGAATTTGAATCTATATCAAATCTACATCAAATAACAATGATGTAAGTTATGCCTTAAGAGTTAAACTTGTTTGGCACAAAAATCACAAATGAAAGTTTGATCTTGTTCCTCTGCATTGCTGCACGCTTCATGTGCCCACCCTTTGCAGTGAAGGCACTGTATCCAACTCTCCTTGGGTTTAGATTGTTCATATAAATCTTTGCAAAAGATGCACGCTACATCACTTTCATCCTTCTCCTCGTTTGATATCAACGGTCTTTTCTTTTTCACCTCAGTTTTCTTTTCTCTCATCTTGAAAAGTTTTCGCTTCAGGGCTAAGTCTTTCTTGTCTTGTTTTTTCATCCTTTCTTTTTCTTCTAGTTCGAGTTCTAATTTGTAGGGGGTTGAAGTAAGGCTAGCTGTTTTCCCTCGACGCTTGTCAGATTTCCTAATGGCCCTAGGGCCAGTTTGTACTGGAATAGGCTTTATATCCTGTGGTGAGACTGCAAAAGGACGCATGATATCTCTGCCCAGACCTTGAAAAGACGTAGACGGTTGCACAGGAACCTGCAAGCCGACGTCGTCGTCTTGCACAGGAACTGGAGTCTTCGAAGTCGGCGCTGACAGCTTCTCTATAGACCCATTCCCCTTCTCAGGCTGAGGTTTATAGGTTTCTACAGGCATGTCTACATCAGGATCTTGTTGTTGTTCAGGCAATACTTGACATTCAGCCAAAGGATTCTTTTCCACTTCCATGGGGCTCTCGGTTCTCTCAGCTGGAGTAAAGAGGTGATCTGGGAATACGTCACTGTTAAACGGGTAGATCCCCGTCTTTTCAAACCCTTTTATAGCAGATGGAGCGCCGTTAAAATTTTGTCACATACAGACAGACAGATATTTTCTAAAAACCATCAAATCGTGTTCAGGACCTTCTAAAACGTATAAATCTATCGAAAATCGGAAGTCGAAATTTTTCACGAATCCAATACTTTCTTTTTCTAAAGACAGAAGAAAGTAAATATTATTTGTAATTCATTAGGCACAAATAATTTGATACACAGAAAATTAAACACTTAGAAACTACCATGAAATTAAACAAAAGATTAATCTCGCGAATAAATTAATTTAGCCCCAACTCGATGATTTACTTTTTTTTTTCAACTTAATTTGGAATATAAATGACTAAAAAACAGTTTTCTATATAACAACTTAATTTAAATAATATATTTGGATAGTTTTTAAATATTTATAGATCGTAAAACAATAACTTAACAAGTGAATTCCATTTCAATCACGGAAATAAATGAGTTGTCCAAAACCGGGAACTTCCCGGTTATGTCCGAAGACCCGCATCCCGGCTTTGTCCGACCACGCCATTTTCATAAAATGTTACTCTAGCGTTGTTCAAACAACTCATAGTCACCAATACAAAACGTTAAAATAACAAGTAAATAATGGACTATCATACGTTTTACTTACCTAAACTAAATCCTTAGGCATTTAGGATTGGTAACGTAATATTGCAGACGCCGAATTGTTAACTTTTTCACGTGAAACTTTAAAAAAAGTCACCACTGCGAAATGAGTTGTTTTACACAACTACTGTTTAATGGGTGCTGTCAAGCCACTCACCTAGAAGTAATTGTAGAAGTTTCCTCTAGATACTGCCACAAATCAAGCGATAAAACCAACACATCCTACAAGAAAGCCAGCTCACTCCCCACAAACTGGATTGTGACGTCACGGTCACTAGTCCTACTAGGATTTTCAAACAGGTTACTCTAGAGCGATATAGCCCGCAGAACAACTTTGTGAATGCGGAGATCTTGTACGTGACTAATAGATATTTAACACGTGTTAGCTTAATTTCGCATTAAAATAGACCTATTACTAATACATTTATTTAAAAAAATAAATGGAATGATAAATGTGTAGTGTCCACTTGATAGAGGCATCAAGGTTTAAAAAACAATTGGATACAAGATATAAAAAGACAGGATTTCTCCAGCTTTATGGATAACAAAAAACAAGAGGATTTCAGACACAGAAAGCGACAACGTCCAGTCAAATAAATATTCAAAGGTGAGTCCCATTTTTTACTCCACTATTTATATCAAATTGCTGTATTTAAGTTATTTTATGGCAGTATTTCTAATCTATTTTATAAATAATACAGTAATTTTAAAATATTATTACTACAAGAATTGTTATTTTAAATTATTTATTCATCAGCTTGAATTCTACGTTGCGTTTTTCTTTAGGAAAAATTAAAATTTTTAACGTTAGTTTTGTTAAAAGCTAAAATACAGTAGACTTCCGATTATCCGCCATTCGATCAACCGCCACCCCCCCCCCCCTTTCCATTTTTTTTTTCAATCTGAAACGAACAACAAAAACACGCATGTTCAGTGAACCAGAGTGAGGCGGCGCTATTCCGAGAAAAATGCTTGTGTGACGTCAGCTAAACTGCAGCCACCGCCCCCTGAATACTAGAGCTTTTAAGAATATTAACATGAAAGCACTGCCTGTCAATTATTACAGTAAAAAAAGTTCCTGGATGACGCAAGATATTTTTAAGAAGTGTTTTTTTTTATATCTTTGTTCCCGGAGTTAAAGCACATTTAAAAAAAAGTAATCTTCCTCAGAAAGCAATCTTGTTGCTTGATAATACAGGAGCACATCCGGAAAATTTAGAATCTACTGACGGTAACATCAAGTGCTTATTTCTTCCACCTAATACAACATCACTGATACAACCAATGGACCAAAGTGTCTTTGAATCGATGAAAAAACGTCATCGGAAAGCTTTTATTCAAAAGCTGCTACTCGCTGATAATGAATCAAATGTCTTCGTTTTTTGGAAATCATACACTATCAAAGATGCCATATCCAACTTAGCTGATGCCTGGAATGATTTATCTGAACAGATTTTCCAGAGAAGCTGGAGAAAATTGTGGCCCAACACTATTGATACACCGGAAGATGCTACCAATACTACCAGCACAGAAGATGTACCTGATGATGATACAGAGATACTGACCTTGGTATCAAACGTACCATGTTTAAAAGATATTTCTGCAGATGAAATGAAAAACTGGCATAATTGTGATAACAATGATATTGGTTACGAAGAATTTATGGATGACGAAATTATCCAAAATATTTTGAATCCAGGGAAACCTGAAGCGGATGAATCTGATGGACAATGCTCTCGAAGTGCATTAATTGGTTTGAGATGCAAGATGAAGCCGATGCAACTCAAGTACTTTTATTACGTAAAATTCGCAATCTTGCTGCTGTAAAAGGACAAGCAAACTGCAAACAAACATATAAAACGAATTATTTTGGATGAAAACAGGTAATTTATTTACTGTGTAAAGTTTTAAATTACTCTCATAAATTTATTTGTTATTATTAATTGTGTTTTCTATTCATGAAATACACAGCTAATAAAAAAACACGCGTTTAAATATTGTTATTTATAAACCAGCAAATAGAAATGTGATTTTAATAATGGTCTTTCGATTATCCGTCTATTTCGATTATCCGCCACCCCGTCGGTCCCGTGAGTGACGGATAATCGGAAGTTTACTGTAATATCGTTGTCATGTGTGTTTATTTATTAAATTAGCATAAAAATTAAGCAAATCATTTATATTATTTATTTAATTAATTAATTTTGTTTATTTTATATTTATTTATTTATTTTTGCATGAACGTTTTTCAATAAGAAATATCTTTTAATATAAAAATGTTAAGAGGTCTCGCCCACTTACGTCCACGAATAACAAATATTTTTCGTTACTAACCCTTTTTTTTTTTTTTTTTTTGACATTAATAAGAAATTAACTGATAATCAATGTAAATAAAAAATTTGTTGTTTTACTGTTGATTAGGTTGAGAATTTTTGTTTTGAGATACTAAATCAAATGAAAAACAATATCAGATTATAGCAACATCGGTAATTTCAATCTTTTCTATAGTGTCTCACGGAAACAGAAAAAAAAAAAGGTTTCGTATGTAAACATATATATTATATTGCGTTGAGTAGATTGCATATTAGGATGTTTTATAGCTTGTATTATTAATTATAAAAAAGGATTAATTCTTATCAATTATTAAAACTGTATAGTCAAATATAAACACTTTCTGACAGAAAATCGTTTTTACCTGTACATGCATAAAAATTTTACATGTGTATATTTATGTTCCCCAGAACAATTTATATTTTATCTTTCTTAAAAAAAAAAAGCAGAAAGAAATTTATTTACCTTAAAATATGGAGTATTTGTTTCACAGAGACATTTATACTATATACTTACTTCAGAAGTCGTTCATTTCAAGATTAGTATATTTTAATAAACAAATGATGTTTATTTTAAAGCATAAATTTAATTTTTAAGAAGCACACTGTGAATATATATATATGTGTGTGTGTGTGTGTGTGTCTATATATATAGCTGTGAAATATCAAATTATACAATAAATACAGGGATATGTTTAGGAAAATTTTGGGTCTTTAAAAGGACCCTTCACAAAAGTTTTCATCTTAAAACAGAACCCTTCACAAAACTCTTTAATTAAAAATAGAACTTTTCCCAAATCTTCTATAAACAATTTCTATTAAAAGCATGAAAAATGATGCGTATTCATAGAAATGCTCATTTGTAATTTTATATTCAATTTCAATTAGAAAGAGCTAAAACTCATATGTCTGCTTTGTAAACATAGATTGATGTATAAGTTAATATAATTAATGAAATGGAAATACACGTATATATTTATTTATTTAAAGGAAAATTCGTTAGATGCTTTTTTGTATAGTTTTATTGAATTTATGAAAAGGATAGATATTATAGAAATGAATATTGGTTCTAATAAAGGTTAAAAAAAAAAAAAGCTGATGAATAAATAAATTAACCAGGAGTTGATCAAGGTTTTTATTCCTTGGTGCCCATTTTGTTTGCCCATTTATTTTTTTTTGAAAAATTACAATTTGTAAGGAAACACGAAATTCTGTTATTCCAATTCGAACCAAACTTTATTATTAATAACTTCGTTAAGTCTTTCTGCTAAAATTTTCCTTTTTGGTGTACTTGTTTTGTTTGCAAATTACACATTTAAAAACCTAATAAAATAAAAATAATTAAGAATATGTTTTTATGGGATGTAATTTTGTGAAAGGAACTGTTTTATGAATTTTTTTTTTTTATGAAGGATCCCTAAATAGGCCCCAATATTTGACTGGATCAATCCCTGGTTATAAAATAAAAAAAATATATATAAATAGAATATACTGCCATTAAGTACATAAGACATATCAATAAAAAATAAATAGTTGATGTAAGAATTCGACTTATCTTAGAATATACAGTTGCCTCATAGTATTCTTTGGTCTACTTTTTTTTTTTTTTTAATAAGCTTATCCCTTTTTGCAATATCGCTTATTTTAAAACCAGTCACTTGGTGACTAGTTAAAAAAAGGCATAATAAACGTCAAATCATTGCATTCTATTAGAAATATACATATTTTTCTTTTAATAATAATAAACACCGAAGATAGCCATTGAATCTCCCGCGTAGTAATGATGGACGACTAGCTGTGACGTCAGGCACCCTGTGTGGAGGCTTTCTTCTAGGATGTGTTGATAAAACCTGGATCCCTGCTTTATCCACCTACCCGGTTTTGTCCAACTCTCCCCTACCATTCCGGTTCTAACCGTATCTTTTGTTTAAAAAAAAATATTTATATTTACTATTTCAAAAAGAATATTTCTTGGATTTCGATTTCGTGATCGTTTTCATCTTTTTCGTTTTTTTCTGCAGTTTTAAAATGCTGTCCCGTTTTACGAATAGAAAAACAAAAAACAAAATAGAAAAAGAAAAAGAAAAATACCTACTTCCGGTTTTAACGATATCTTTGGTATTGTTTGGTATTTTCTGGAAGTCGTCTCACGAATTCGCCAGAGACATCTTTTTTTTTTTTTACCCAGTGCCTTCCTAGACATCATTTCGCGTTTTAAGAGAATTGTGCTTTCGAGACAGGTTGTTAATGCTGGAAGATGTCATTTCGTGTTTTAAAAGAGGAGGGGTGGGGGGAGAACGTTTTTTTATTATTTAGGTTTTCTTAGGAACTATTGGTCAGAATAGAAAGTTTAATGTATCTAAATGTCAGAAATTAAATTGACAGTCACTATCCTGCAAGTTTCCCTCTAATAAATAGTATTATTGCAAAGTTACAATGGGTTTTTAATTATTATTTCCAGTTCCCGGTTTTGTCCGACCTGGTCGGACAAAACTGGGACATCGCACACTTCTAAAAAATGCGCTTTTATGATCTTAATTGCTATTGTTCGCGATTGAATGAATCAGTTTATCGTTTTAATGTAAATTTTGACTGTTTTGTTCACATAGTGAATAACAATAAAAGAAAACCCGTTAGGGTCCCGGTTTTGTCAGACTTTCCCCTGCTTTGAATAAGTTGGTATTTATTGGTTATATTTTATTTATTTATTTTTGTATTTTTACCCTGACTTGCGGACGGCAATTTAAACTGTGAAGAAACTGAAAACGTGAAAACAAATAGGAAACATGAAATCAAACTTAAAAAAAAAAAAAAAAATTATTGTAAATATTAATATATTAAAAAAAATTGTTAGGAACGCAAAAATATCTTCAATAAGTGTTTTCTTTCTTTTTTCTTTTTGTATTTTTGCTCTGGAATTGTGAATGACAATTTAAAACTACAGGGGGAAAAAAGTGAAATTTAATACGTAATGGAGCTCCAGAAAAAATATTTTTTTGAAATAGTAAATATTAATATTTTTTAAAACGAAAGATGCCGTTTAAATCGGAAAGGTATTGCAAACATTTTCATGCGTTTCTTTTTTCGTAACTCTAGGGAGGACCGGCTATTGCAATTTCAAAATTATGAAAAAGCTGAACACTTTCCTTTCATCTACAAGAAAAACAGAGGAAAGTCCAGACAGGCGCAGATACATATTATGCGATGTTCATTAGGGATTTTAATTAATATCTCGGTTAATTATCAAACAAGAACGAAAAGTCTTGCGTCAAGTATAGATTATGAAACACTTTCCAACACAGTCAGAATACTGTAACAAAACTTCACAGTTTAATAAGGTGAAAAATATTGTCTAAGTAAACAGGGACAGGGATGACCGCGCCCTGGAACCCAGCTTTCGCCCTATGCAATAAAAAGCCACCATCAATGACGAATTGAACCCTGCTGCTGAACCGCTTGTTTGTTAGGGGTTTGAATGCCTTGTAGAGAGTAGATTTGGTTCCTTTTCTTAATCCATTGTCGAATAGGGACAAGATAAGGGCCTAGATCGTAATAATAAGAATAAGGGCCTAGATCGTACGTTAAAACTGCTCAAAGTCTTCATCCGAACGCTACCTCCGTAATATAACATAGTACCCTCCATAATATATATTATATTACGGAGGTAGCGATCCGAATGCTTTGCAATCAAAAGTTCTGGGATTAATAAGAACCAAATTGTCGTTTATTCACATCACGCTAGTCATTACAGCAAGAAGTTTTAGTTTGCCGCTCTCTTTAAATTTGACAGTTCCAAAGTCACTAACAACAACTCTGCCTGATTCCCAAGACTTATCGCAGTTGATTCTTCCTTTATTAGCGAAAGGGTGTTTTATTTATTTTTGTGTTATTTAAAAGGCAAATTAAAAAGTGCTTTTTTTTCGTAAAAGCAAATGGAGATTTTGGTCACAGACATGCTCATTTTTATTCATGAAGAAAACGATGAATCTCAGGTGCATAAAATATAGTCAATCATATAATCTTTAATATCATTAATGGTCAACGTTTGCGTAAAATTGGTTAGTTTCTATGTTACATTGACGTACAGTGCCGTAATTCCCTCCTTTTTTTTAAATCCCAGAGTTTTTTGCTAACACCCATTTTTGCGGCACTCTCACGGCTAAACTATTGACGCGAGAAAAAAAACTTTCAATACATGAAATGTAGGAAACCTTATTCTCTTTAATTCATATATTGTTTGATTTTCACGTAAAATGCACAGATTTGTAGTTATTTTGAAAAAAAAAAAAAAAAACAGAGAAAAGTGAGTTTTTTTTATAAGTTTCTTGTGAAAAAAAAAGGTTATTTCCCGGAAAAAATTTTGTTGGAAAACCTCATATTCCTATTTAACGACCCAAAAATATAAAGGTACCAAATATAAAAACTCCACCAAAACTTTATTTCCTACCAAATGACTGGATAGTAGTAGGATAGTGGGGGTTGAACGGCCACAGGGAGAGCGAAGAGATGCGCAATCAACGCTCAATCCATGATTAAAGTCACTCTTCGCTTTACTGCACGATTCTGTTCATCACATTTTGCTGATATATCCGATATTTCGTTAGAAAAATTTGTATATAAGAATATGTTTTGAGAAGTATATAGATAATACATTTTATCATATGTAATTTTCTTTGTGTGTAATGTCTGTCTGTCGGTTTAGAACTATGTTTATATGTATTTGTGTATGTTTATGCATAAAATTTATAAGTTTTTATAAAAAAATGTATGATAATAAAAAAATAAATAAAACTTAAATTTAAAAACATTTAAAAAAAATTAAAACTAAAAAAAAAAAAAAAAAATTAAAATTAAAATTAAAATTAAGAATTAAAAAGTTAAAAAAATAATAATAAAAAGTAAAGTTTAAAAAAAATTTAATTAAAAAGTAAAAAGTAAAAAAAAAAGTTTTGCAATATTTAAAAAAATAATAATAAAAGATAAAAAAAAAAAATGTTTTTATTCATTCTCGAACTAACAGAAAAAAAAAAACGTTTTAAGAAAGTTATAAGTTAACAAAAATGTTCTAATCTATTAAAATTATTACTTTAATGTATTTCATAACTTATAAAAAAAAATTACTAAGCTTTTTGCACATGATTAACGCTTTAGATCGATTTAAAATCATTTTGTAATACTTTTAAACAAGATAAACTGTTTTTAAAACATGGTAAACCGTGTAAACCTCATTAGACGGTGTGTGTGTATGTGTGTGTGTGCGTGCATGCATACATACGTGTACGTGCATATAGATAATGTTTTATCAGAAATGATTGTATAAAAGTTTTAAATAAGTACACAAAAATATAATTAACGCTTTTTATTAAAACAAAGTAATTTACAGAAAAGGTTTATATACAGAAAGATATTTACAAATCAGCAATTTTCTTCTTCATTACAATCTTGGTTAATTTCATAATGTCCATACGCTAAGCTGGATATTCCATTTTCTAAAATGTATCTCTTGTCATCAAAAGGACTTAGACTAATTTTATTTTTGGTTAATGTATATAAATTGTGAGAATCCTGAGCGATCCTTATCTGTTTCTCCATGCTTGTTTTTTGCTGTTGGAGACACTCTAAGTAGTCTTCATGCTTGATTTTCTGTCGAACAATCTGCGTAGACACACCCTTTGCACGCTTTTTCTCGTCTTTAAAGGATTTTAGCGAGTACATTTTTGATTTCAGTCCGACAAACTCAAGGGCTAATTCACCATTAAGTTCATCCTTGAACTTGCCGAGAACTTTCTTATTATCCTCAGAGTATAAATCATGTGATTTCGGATACTCGGAGAAGTCAAACAAATTACGGTATTGTTCCATATCCTTATAAATATTGTTTGTTTGAATATGGTAAGTTAAGGAATCTGTATCAGTGAATAATAGGGTTGACCGATCTTTATATGTTTTCTTTATGAAGTTATAATGAAAATCATACATAACTAATTTAGAGAGTTCCAAAATAGCGAACCCAACATAGATAGGCCGATTCATTAAAATACTAGTTTTCAGTCGTTCTACAGCGGTTAAGTTTTCATCAAAGGTTTTAAATGATTTAAAAGTAGGCGAAGCTACTAATTTTTTGGCTCTTTTTTCACCATTACAAAGCACAATGTTTCTCCTTTTTCGAAGATTCTCCATTGTCTTCCCAAAAACAGAATTATTCATTAACTTAAAAAAGTCCTTTTCAAAAGAAGATTTAGCCTCTTTACGTTTCTCAGTATTGAAATTAATATATTTCTGAAGCCAGGGTGTCTGTTTAAATTTTAGGGCTTTATGTACAGCTGTAATTTTTAAACCAAGTTCTAAATAAAATTTAAGATTACGATAATGAGTTATATAATTTCGTTTATTATTTAAATTAGGTATAAGTTTAGGGGTACCCACGAATTTTCTATTGTTAAGTAAGTTTCTTGCATGAGAAGACAACATAGATTCTTCTACTGTGATCCTCTCGGGAGCAACAGGATATTCATTGTGCAGAGGGTGTAAATGTTTTGGGTATACCAAGTCTACCTCGAAAAGGTACCCAATTTCAGAGCTATCAGATAGCGATAGAATCCACTCTTCTGTGATATGACTTGTTTCACTCCATTCAAAACCACCACAAGGTAAAAATTGGCTCATAGCCCACCCATATAAGTTATTAGCATCCCAGTACATGATGTAGCTGGGTGCCTCATTTTTCCTATAATCGGGTGTATCAGGTATGTTTGCTCGAGCGTATCTTTGACTAATCATACTGATACCCCCTCGTATACCATTTTCAACCATAAGAAGCATATCTATATCACTGAGTAACTCTAATGATGTTTCAGACATCTTCAAACAAGCTTGCCATGCGAGTGAAGGTGCTGTGAACAGGTGAGCAGGGTCAATTTCATAATACTGCTGACATAATTTCCTAAAGTTTTGAAATATATCAGCAAGTAGCAGAACATCTGTCTTAACATAAAGGTTATGGTAATCACCGACAGTCTTGATGTCAAATGTTTTTCATACATTTTGGGCATGTTCATAATCTTTTTCATCTATTGGCTCATTGGTCAAACTATTAAAAAATAAAGTGGGGGAAGCTGTTTATCATTAAATTTATCGAAAGAAGTAAAATAATCATAGGGGTAAACCCCTTTACGTATAAGTAAAGATAAATTATTATTTTCTGGGAAATTTTCTTCCAGTATTGTGAATTGCTCAGGTTGAAGGTTTTAACAAGTTTTTCCAATGACGTGGGCAAAAATTGAAAAGAATCGATAAAAACCATCTGAATAGAAGATGTAGGCTTTCTGATTTTAAAAGTGATATAGTTTTCCATAGAAGTAGCAATCACATCGATTTCATGATCTTTAAATTTTCCAAGCTTTGTCATAATATGATGACCATCATAGTTTTTCAAGTTATGGAATATAACAGGAATTGTTTTACACTGCTTATAATTCAAGTTACATTCCACGTGTGCAGCTCCTCTGAACGCACCTGACAGGTGATCATGATCACGTGTGCGTTTCTCATCTAAAGTTTTCTTGCAAATATGACAAAACTCTGCTTCTCGAAATGCCTTTTCTTCCTCGGTAGAAAGCTTCATAGGTTTAATATTTAGTAACTTTTGTCCTAAAATTTCCTTCTCTTGCATCATTCTGTTTAAAAAATGTTCAACGCAGTTTCTACCACGATATACCTGTGCTTTCTTCACACATGTTCCATCGGGTCCGATAACCACATAACCTACCACTTACCGTGTGGATATGCCTGTTTTCTCGGTATAGGATGCTTTAGAAGAGGGCGGGGCTGATGAAATAGGTATAAGTAAACTCTCGAAGTCCGCATAAATCGTATAGGCAACAGGATGTTGTAGATGAATACCAGAAAACTTTAATATATTATCATTTTCATTAGGCATCTTGATAGCTTGCGCAACATGTCGAGAACAATATTCATTATGCCTATCCAATAGATCTTGTCTTGAAAATCGATGTAAACATCGATAACAATAGTAGGCAGCGGCTTTATGTTTGGTAAGATCACCTAAAAGTCTTGAAAAGCTTCTTATCAAACAATAGTGTTGCTTTTCACCATCACCAACCAATAACAAATTAATCACATCTTGATCCTTCTTTTCGGATATATACAGGGGGTAAACTTCATCCTCTTCATATCCGAACACATTAACCCGTAAATTGTTGAGTTGTTCAATAATAGATATCTTCTGAAGGGGTACAGGACATTCTACATTTCCTAATTTAATATCATGTTCATAAATGTCGATAATGTGAAACACGTTCAGGCTTTTTTATAAAATCTAAGTTCAGTTTAAAAGCCAAAAGGCACCACACCAAACATTTATTGTCTTCGTTTTTTATATTCAACACTGCTTTTTTATCATCCAGTTTTTTAGATAGAGGAATGTAAGAACTCGCAGCAAGGGGATGATATTTAGCAATCTTGAGTTCTAAATAATGAATTTTCCTCAGTTTCCACCCAGAGCCTCTTTGTACAAATTCTTCAAAGGATTTAATAATCTTCGAAAATCCTTCTTCAATATGTTGCGAGATAGTATCTACTGTAAGTTCTATCATACACGAACATCGAAATAAGATTGAATTTCTTCAAACTCCTCATTATCAGTCAGACGCTCAAGTGCTATTTTCTCTATCATATACCATTTAATTGAACCTTTTTCATGAATTTCACTTATTAAACGTTCCTGTATTTCTGTTCGTAAATTTCTATGAAATACCTCTAAATCACTTTTCTCACGTTCATCTGGATGCAAAATCACTGTTTTAAACACATTAAGTGCATCAGAATGCTTTGTGGTTTTCGACTTTACATTAGATAAACTTATTTTACGTTTTACACTCACAAGAGGTGTGTGAGAGTGCTGGGTGCGTACATGTTGTCTCAGTTCATAATTTCGTCCGAACACTTTATCACAATCACGACAAGAGAATGTTGAATTCTGATGTGACTTTAGATGATTCTTCAAATTATCCTTTCGTGTAAAAACTTGGTTACACATGTTGCACTTTAATGTAGACTGTCCATCAGTATTATGAGTTTTCAAGTGTCTTATCAAGTTTGATTTCTGTCCAAATACCTTCTGACATATATTGCAAACATATAGCTTCTCTTTTGAATGTATCTTCATATGTCGGTTTAAGTTAAAAATGTTTGTTAAGACTTTGCCACAGGTGGAACAAACATGCTTCTTCTCAACATTCGCAGAGCTCACAGTCCTTTGAGAAATATCTTCTTCAGGTAATATCTCAAAATCCAAAGGACTTTGAGATAAATTTTCCTTTTCTGTAAAAACTTCAGTGAATCCATCATGCTCTGATGGTCTAACACTATCATGTATCTTTAAATGTCTCTTCAAGTCAGATCTTCATGCGAAATACTTCAGGCAAATGACACAAGTATATAATTTCTCCCCAGAATGAGTTTTCATATGTTGGTTCAAATTAGAAATAGATGAAAATGTCTTATTACAACTAAGACAGGTAAACATCTTCTTAACAGGTGCAGAACCTACCACAGACATGGCTTCATCGATAGGTATGAAAATATCCATAATATAGAAACAATAAAAAACTTTAACTCTTAAAAGCAAACAACAATCTTCTCAAACGAATCACGCTGATAAAAAGCGGGGGGCACTTTAAAACACGTCTAATCACTAGCAATATGTATCATCAAATGATGAAAATCATAATTTTCCCCCTTTATTTATACCAAAACTCGAAGTCAAAGTTGTAGTATTGTTTGATACGGCTGTTATCAAAACCTAACATATTATGTCACGCTCTACATGCTTTCTTCTAATTTTTGAAATATAACATAATTTTTGCATAATCTCCAATGTATAAAAATTTAAATTATTTAAATTAAAATTATTTAATCTCACATAAACAGAAAAGACTTAATGTATAGTTCTGGGTCTTTTAAGGTCACTCCTTATCAACACTAACTAAACGAACCCACACTTCAGTGACGTCACAAGTCTTGTATTAAATCGAATCAGAATAAGATTAACTGATAAGCATTCGTTCTAATCAGCCATTGCTCTTCAAGACATCGCATGATACGGTTGTGTGTTCAAGAAGCTGCTGTGTAAGGTAGGAACAGTTTATTTATTATAATATGATTTTAAATTTCTTTGATAAATGTTAGAATTTTAGTATTTTAAAATGTTCATACTAAACGATGTGATTATGATATAATTATACTCATGTTTGTGATAAATGCAAGTGTGATAACTTGTTTATCATACTAAATCTAAAACCATAATCTAAAAGGAATTATCAGCGTGATTCGTTTGAGAAGATTGTTGTTTGCTTTTAAGAGTTAAAGTTTTTTATTGTTTCTATATTATGGATATTTTCATACCTATCGATGAAGCCATGTCTGTGGTAGGTTCTGGACCTGTTAAGAAGATGTTTACCTGTCTTAGTTGTAATAAGACATTTTCATCTATTTCTAATTTGAACCAACATATGAAAACTCATTCTGGGGAGAAATTATATACTTGTGTCATTTGCCTGAAGTCTTTCGCACGAAGATCTGACTTGAAGAGACATTTAAAGATACATGATAGTGTTAGACAATCAGAGCATGATGGATTCACTGAAGTTTTTACAGAAAAGGAAAATTTATCTCAAAGTCCTTTGGATTTTGAGATATTACCTGAAGAAGATATTTCTCAAAGGACTGTGAGCTCTGCGAATGTTGAGAAGAAGCATGTTTGTTCCACCTGTGGCAAAGTCTTAACAAACATTTTTAACTTAAAGCGACATATGAAGATACATTCAAAAGAGAAGCTATATGTTTGCAATATATGTCAGAAGGTATTTGGACAGAAATCAAACTTGATAAGACACTTCAAAACTCATAATACTGATGGACAGTCTACATTAAAGTGCAACATGTGTAACCAAGTTTTTACACGAAAGGATAAATTGAAGAATCATCTAAAGTCACATCAGAATTCAACATTCTCTTGCAGTGATTGTGATAAAGTGTTCGGACGAAATTATGAACTGAGACAACATGTACGCACCCAGCACTCTCACACACCTCTTGTGAGTGTAAAACGTAAAATAAGTTTATCTAATGTAAAGTCGAAAACCACAAAGCATTCTGATGCACTTAATGTGTTTAAAACAGTGATTTTGCATCCAGATGAACGTGAGGAAAGTGATTTAGAGGTATTTCATAGACATTTACGAACAGAAATACAGGAACGTTTAATAAGTGAAATTCATGAAAAAGGTTCAATTAAATGGTATATGATAGAGAAAATAGCACTTGAGCGTCTGACTGATAATGAGGAGTTTGAAGAAATTCAATCTTATTTTCGATGTTCGTGTATGATAGAACTTACAGAAGATACTATCTCGCAACATATTGAAGAAGGATTTTCGAAGATTATTAAATCCTTTGAAGAATTTGTACAAAGAGGCTCTGGGTGGAAACTGAGGAAAATTCATTATTTAGAACTCAAGATTGCTAAATATCATCCCCTTGCTGCGAGTTCTTACATTCCTCTATCTAAAAAACTGGATGATAAAAAAGCAGTGTTGAATATAAAAAACGAAGACAATAAATGTTTGGTGTGGTGCCTTTTGGCTTTTAAACTGAACTTAGATTTTACAAAAAAGCCTGAACGTGTTTCACATTATCGACCTTATGAACATGATATTAAATTAGGAAATGTAGAATGTCCTGTACCCCTTCAGAAGATATCTATTATTGAACAACTCAACAATTTACGGGTTAATGTGTTCGGATATGAAGAGGATGAAGTTTACCCCCTGTATATATCCGAAAAGAAGGATCAAGATGTGATTAATTTGTTATTGGTTGGTGATGGTGAAAAGCAACACTATTGTTTGATAAGAAGCTTTTCAAGACTTTTAGGTGATCTTACCAAACATAAAGCCGCTGCCTACTATTGTTATCGATGTTTACATCGATTTTCAAGACAAGATCTATTGGATAGGCATAATGAATATTGTTCTCGACATGTTGCGCAAGCTATCAAGATGCCTAATGAAAATGATAATATATTAAAGTTTTCTGGTATTCATCTACAACATCCTGTTGCCTATACGATTTATGCGGACTTCGAGAGTTTACTTATACCTATTTCATCAGCCCCGCCCTCTTCTAAAGCATCCTATACTGAGAAAACAACCTACCACTTACCGTGTGGATATGCCTATGTGGTTATCGGACCCGATGGAACATGTGTGAAGAAAGCACAGGTATATCGTGGTAGAAACTGCATTGAACATTTTTTAAACAGAATGATGCAAGAGAAGGAAATTTTAGGACAAAAGTTACTAAATATTAAACCTATGAAGCTTTCTACCGAGGAAGAAAAGGCATTTCGAGAAGCAGAGTTTTGTCATATTTGCAAGAAAACTTTAGATGAGAAACGCACACGTGATCATGATCACCTGTCAGGTGCGTTCAGAGGAGCTGCACACGTGGAATGTAACTTGAATTATAAGCAGTGTAAAACAATTCCTGTTATATTCCATAACTTGAAAAACTATGATGGTCATCATATTATGACAAAGCTTGGAAAATTTAAAATCATGAAATCGATGTGATTGCTACTTCTATGGAAAACTATATCACTTTTAAAATCAGAAAGCCTACATCTTCTATTCAGATGGTTTTTATCGATTCTTTTCAATTTTTGCCCACGTCATTGGAAAAACTTGTTAAAAACCTTCAACCTGAGCAATTCACAATACTTGAAGAAAATTTCCCAGAAAATAATAATTTATCTTTACTTATACGTAAAGGGGTTTACCCTTATGATTATTTTACTTCTTTCGATAAATTTAATGATAAACAGCTTCCCCCACCTTCTTTATTTTTTAATAGTTTGACCAATGAGCCAATAGATGAAAAAGATTATGAACATGCCCAAAATGTATGGAAAACATTTGACATCAAGACTCTCGGTGATTACCATAACCTTTATGTTAAGACAGATGTTCTACTACTTGCTGATATATTTCAAAACTTTAGGAAATTATGTCAGCAGTATTATGAAATTGACCCTGCTCACCTGTTCACAGCACCTTCACTCGCATGGCAAGCTTGTTTGAAGATGTCTGAAACATCATTAGAGTTACTCAGTGATATAGATATGCTGCTTATGGTTGAAAATGGTATACGAGGGGGTATCAGTATGATTAGTCAAAGATACGCTCGAGCAAACATACCTGATACACCCGATTATAGGAAAAATGAGGCACCCAGCTACATCATGTACTGGGATGCTAATAACTTATATGGGTGGGCTATGAGCCAATTTTTACCTTGTGGTGGTTTTGAATGGAGTGAAACAAGTCATATCACAGAAGAGTGGATTCTATCGCTATCTGATAGCTCTGAAATTGGGTACCTTTTCGAGGTAGACTTGGTATACCCAAAACATTTACACCCTCTGCACAATGAATATCCTGTTGCTCCCGAGAGGATCACAGTAGAAGAATCTATGTTGTCTTCTCATGCAAGAAACTTACTTAACAATAGAAAATTCGTGGGTACCCCTAAACTTATACCTAATTTAAATAATAAACGAAATTATATAACTCATTATCGTAATCTTAAATTTTATTTAGAACTTGGTTTAAAAATTACAGCTGTACATAAAGCCCTAAAATTTAAACAGACACCCTGGCTTCAGAAATATATTCATTTCAATACTGAGAAACGTAAAGAGGCTAAATCTTCTTTTGAAAAGAACTTTTTTAAGTTAATGAATAATTCTGTTTTTGGGAAGACAATGGAGAATCTTCGAAAAAGGAGAAACATTGTGCTTTGTAATGGTGAAAAAAGAGCCAAAAAATTAGTAGCTTCGCCTACTTTTAAATCATTTAAAACCTTTGATGAAAACTTAACCGCTGTAGAACGACTGAAAACTAGTATTTTAATGAATCGGCCTATCTATGTTGGGTTCGCTATTTTGGAACTCTCTAAATTAGTTATGTATGATTTTCATTATAACTTCATAAAGAAAACATATAAAGATCGGTCAACCCTATTATTCACTGATACAGATTCCTTAACTTACCATATTCAAACAAACAATATTTATAAGGATATGGAACAATGCCGTAATTTGTTTGACTTCTCCGAGTATCCGAAATCACATGATTTATACTCTGAGGATAATAAGAAAGTTCTCGGCAAGTTCAAGGATGAACTTAATGGTGAATTAGCCCTTGAGTTTGTCGGACTGAAATAAAAAATGTACTCGCTAAAATCCTTTAAAGACGAGAAAAAGCGTGCAAAGGGTGTGTCTACGCAGATTGTTCGACAGAAAATCAAGCATGAAGATTACTTAGAGTGTCTCCAACAGCAAAAAACAAGCATGGAGAAACAGATAAGTTTCGCTCAGGATTCTCATAATTTATATACATTAACCTAAAATAAAATTAGTCTAAGTCCTTTTGATGACAAGAGATACATTTTAGAAAATGGAATATCCAGCTTAGCGTATGGACATTATGAAATTAACCAAGATTGTAATGAAAAAGAAAATTGCTGATTTGTAAATATCTTTCTGTATATAAACCTTTTCTGTAAATTACTTTGTTTTAATAAAAAGCGTTAATTATATTTTTGTGTACTTATTTAAAACTTTTATACAATCATTTCTGATAAAACATTATCTATATGCACGTACATGTATGAATGCATGCACACACACACACACATACACACACACCGTCTAATGAGGTTTACACGGTTTACCATGTTTTAAAAACAGTTTATCTTGTTTAAAAGTATTACAAAATGATTTTAAATCGATCTAAAGCATCAATCATGTGCAAAAAGCTTAGTATTTTTTTTTTTATAAGTTATGAAATACATTAAAGTAATAATTTTAATAGATTAGAACATTTTTGTTAACTTATAACTTTCTTAAAACGTTTTTTTTTTTTTCTGTTAGTTCGAGAATGAATAAAAACATTTTTATTTTTTATCTTTTATTATTTTTTTTTAAATATTGCAAAACTTTTTTTTTTACTTTTTACTTTTTAATTAAATTTTTTTTTAACTTTACTTTTTATTATTATTTTTTTAACTTTTTAATTCTTAATTTTAATTTTAATTTTAATTTTTTTTTTTTTTTTAGTTTTAATTTTTTTTAAATGTTTATAAATTTAAGTTTTATTTATTTTTTTATTATCATACATTTTTTATAAAAACTTATAAATTTTATGCATAAACATACACAAATACATATAAACATAGTTCTAAACCGACAGACAGACATTACACACAAAGAAAATTACATATGATAAAATGTATTATCTATATACTTCTCAAAACATATTCTTATATACAAATTTTTATAACGAAATATCGGATATATCAGCAAAATGTGATGAACAGAATCGTGCAGTAAAGCGAAGAGTGACTTTAATCATGGATTGAGCGTTGATTGTGCAATTGCGCATCTCTTCGCTCTTCCTGTGGCCGTTCAACCCCCACTATCCTACTACTCTGGACTACTATGATATCATTCATCACGAATTTTAATAGTTGAATCTTACATTTTGCATCTGGAATGCATGAAACTTCTATTAATTTCAGTGATGTCTTAGCACATTTGAACTCACAAACGGTTTGTACTACGTATAGCCTACTAACCGGTCAATTCTTCGCCAACCTACAACTCCCAGTTGAGTAACTTCAGGTTAGCAAATCTAACTGACGGTTAATATTTCGAACTCATCGATAACTTCAGAGCCATGGTTATTTGACCTCGGGTTAGCCAACCTAAGGTTGAAATGTGTATAGCTGATTGGCCAAAGATATCACATGACCTAATAGCAATCGTGTTCATGAGTTGCGTCCTCGCTTAGCGCCAGTTTTCAACAACGAAACAAAACAGAGTATTTGAAATGCATATTTGTAATGTTTAATTTATAGATAAATAAACATCATGAATAAATTTCAAATTACCATTTTCACTTGATGGTTTTGTTCGTTCACAAAATTAGGCCCAAAGATTAGAAATACTGTTACAGTCATAAGACGTACATTTTTACAAAATTTTGCGTTACAGTAAAATTCTTAAAAAACAAATTACTTGATTAACGAAACAAATACATATTAATATATATTTTATCTATAAGATTAATAAACAGTTTTCTGACCAGGCTAACAGTAGTAAGTAGAATAAAATAAATAACGAGCTAGGTTTATTTATTTTACAACGAATATTATATAAAAAGACATTTTCATGTAAGTCCATATTATTCCATAATTAACTTTAAAAGAAGCAAGCTAAACTTTGTATCAATTCATCTTTCAGAAAAGTTCAAATGCATCCACAACCACATTCACCATTCTAACACAATGTTCATTTATCAAATGCACAAACCACTTTTAGATGAATATAAATACCATTCAATATACTGCTTGAACTTCACTTAAAAAATAGATGAACTATGTAAAACCTTTTAAAGACATTTAAAATATTTCCAAAAACTTAACTTAAAACCAAACATATCTGCGGACAGCTGCAAGATGAAGACACAAACGTGAAGCAAACGAGACGAAAGATGAGATGAGTGAGATAGATAATGATAGCCGGTACAACTAACTATTTATACTATGCCATCCTCCTGAAAACAACTACCATGCATGTCCGAAACAACTTTCCATAAGCTTCCAGAACAACTGAAACTTTTCTATATGCAAATCTAATACTCCGACGTTAGCTCCAGAAACATACCATGACTATGTCACATTACAACGCCATCTCGTGGCATCTAAACTAACTATGCCGATAGAACACGAATTCAATTAAACATACATAGATGACTTATGGGAAAAGACTGTCGTGAGTTACGAAGACACATACTGTAAACGGATGGTTTGAAAAATGAAGTGTTTTAAACAGAATAAGTAAAAGCCAAAAGTATATTTCTATTGAACTTAAGAAGATATAAATAGATTCATTAGAATAAGTAAGTTTATTTATTAAAGTAAAATGTATTTTTATGAAAGTTTTTGAATAAAAATAGTGTTTAATTTAATTACTTTGAAAATAAAACAGGATTATATTTTAAAAAATATATGGGTAGAATGATGAGACATTTAATTAAAAGGGACTATATTTCCTGACATGTGCTAATTTTCCTAACACATGTAAGCCTGCTGCCTTAGTGAGAACATGTCTATGCATTCAAGGAAAAAGTCTTTGTACTTTCCCAGGCTTGCAAGTGGTACCACTATCTTCTTATCCATTGCCAAAGGGCCAGTCACTGCCTTTCATAAATTCTGATATCCAGAGGCTTTGATACAGCAAAAGCACATTGGTGAACTCGGCAATAAGTCTTAAGCCCAGAGTTCTTGTGGATATCTGGTTCATTTGAGGGCCTTGGAGGATCTGCGATGTGAACCCCCTAATCATGCAGTTTGTACTCTCTAGCTCTTGGGATAAGCACCCGGAGCAACCAGGCATCTCGATGTTGTTCGGGGTATCAAGGAGAGTGATGTGCATGGGGCAGTGCTCTTCCTTGGCTGGCAGTATGTTTCTGTGTGGTGTCCTTAGGTAAACCAGACCCTCCTGACACATATACACATAAGGACTCTGAGAGCCTAGCACCGGAAGTTGGTTCACCAAGTATCTCTCTCTGTTGAAAATATAGATTTCCCAGCACATGCACCCAAAATGTTTGAAAGCAATAAAAGAAAGTCTTGAGAAACCTCGAAGTGAGTTACAGAACAGAATTTGTTTGAAAGGGTTAATATTAATATTTTTTAAAACCAAAGATGTCATTTCAAAGATAAATATACATCAGTTAATTAAGAATAATTTTGTGTATTTTGATATGCAGAGTGGATGCAGAATTTTTAACATTGTAGGGGGAAAAAATCACGAAATGAGTTCCAGAAACGAAATTTTTTGAAAAGGTTAATATTAATATTTTTTAAACCAAAGACGTAAGTTTAAAAGTAAATGTACATTCTAATCAGTACAAAAACCCTTAACGGGTTAAAAGTTGTGACACAGCACTTTCTTTTGGCTCTAAGAATTTTAAATATGGGTCTTAAAAGTAATGATATCAAATTTGAGTGATGCTATGTTAATTTTTTTTAAATCATCATTTTCTTTTTAGTTTTATTTATATTCACAGGTGCAATTATTATCTTAACATGAAAATATATATGAAATTTATTCGCTGATGCTTTTTCATTCAGATCTCTCGGGAATTCAAAATATGGGTTTTAAAAGAAATGATATCAAAATGTGAGTGACACCTTGACGTGAATTTAGTAGGATTGTTTTAAAATTCTATTTAAATTATTTTCCGTTTGTCTTCTAAAGTATATTTACACATACAAACATTACTTTTAAGTTTTCAATGCACTGTTAAATATATTACTTTCACTGAGCCTAATTATGTATTGAAATGCATTTATTTCAATAAACTGATTTATGTTTTGTGCCACGCTATCCAAAATCATAAGTAAAATTTATGTAAATGATTATTTTGCATCATAGTATCCAAACAAAGGGAAATGTATGCAAGTGGATAATACGACGCAAAATAATCATTTACATAAATTTTACTTATGATTTTGGATAATGTGGCACAAAACATAAATCAGTTAATTGAAATAAATACATTTCAATACATAATATAGGCTCAGTGAAAGTAATATATTTAACAGTGGATTGAAAACTTAAAAGTAATGTTTGTATGTGTAAATATACTTTAGAAGACAAACGCAAAATAATTTAAATAGAATTTTAAAACAATCCTACTAAATTCACGTCAAGGTGTCACTCAAATTTTGATATCATTTCTTTTAAAACCCATATTTTGAATTCCTGAGAGATCTGAATGAAAAAGCATCAGCGAATAAATTTTATATATTTTTTCATGTTAAGATAATAATTGCACCTGTGAATATAAATAAAACTAAAAAGAAAATCATGATTTAAAAAAAATTAACATAGCGTCACTCAAATTTGATATCATTACTTTTAAGACCCATATTTAAAATTCTTAGAGCCAAAAGAAAGTGCTGCATCACAACTTTTAACCCGTTAAGGGTTTTTGTACTGATATTATTACTTATGTGTGGTTATTGATGAAAATTTCATTCAGTCGAAATTAAGCATTAGGGTATAAATTTATAAGAATAAAACTTAGTGGCTTCGCCCGCTAGCGGGTCTTCAATTTACATCAGGGCCTCGAATCTAATTGAATTCTCCATTTCTATGATAATCCCTTAATTTCCACATGGAATAGTATAAATCTTTAACCGAACGAACCACCAACCCGGGTCCCCGCTGCCTCCGGCACTGTATACTGGTTGTGCTATGCATGCACCAGATAATACCTTAATTTGCACATTGAATAGTATAAACCTCTAACCGAACGAACCTCTGGCTCGGGTCCCCGTTGCCTGCGGCACCGTATAGCTGCCATGCTGCATAATACGATTAAGTAGTCACAGACCTTTTAAACAATATATCACATGAGGGGTGTGTGCAAAACTTTAAAAAATCCCCCCCTTTGGGGGGGGGGGCAAAGTGCAGAGATGCATAATATGACTAAGCGATCACAGACCTTTCCAACAATATATCACATGAGGAGTATCAGCAAAATTTAAATAGTGCCCCCCTTGAGGGGGGCAAAATGGGGGGAAGGACACCGGAGGTGCATAATCTAATTAAGTGGTCACAGACCTTTTGAATGATATATCACATGAGGGGTTGTGCAAAATTTTCAAAAAGTACCCCCCTTAGGGGGCAAAGTGGGGGATGGACAATGGGAATGCATATGATTAAGCGGTCACAGACCTTTCCAATGATATATAACATGAGGGGTGTGTGCAAAATTTCAAAAAGTACCCCCTTGGGGGGGTAAAGTGGGGGTATGGACACAAGATATGCATAATATAATTAAACAGTCACAGACCTTTCCAACAATATATCACATGAGGAGTATCAGCAAAATTTAGAAAGTACCCCCCTTGGGGGGGCAAAGTGGGGGATGGACACCAGAGATGCATAATATGATTAAGTGGTCACAGACCTTTCCAACGATATATAACATGAGGGGTGTGTGCAAAATTTTAAAAAGTACCCCCCCTTGGAGGAGGGGCAAAGTTGGGGTATGGACACAAGATATGCATAATATGATTAAACAGTCACAGACCTTTCCAACAATATATCATATGAGGAGTATCAGCAAAATTTAGAAAGTACCCCCCCTTGAGGGGCAAAGTGGGGGGATGGACACCGGAGGTGCATAATATGATTAACTGGTCACAGACCTTTCTAACGATATATCACATGAGGAGTGTGTGCAAAATTTTAAAAAGTACCAATGCTAGGAGGGGGGCAAAGTGGGGAGATGGACACCAGAGATGCATAATATGACTAAGCAGTCACAGACCTTTCCAACGATATATCACATGAGGGGTATCAGCAAAATTTAGGAAAGTATCCCCCTTGAAAGGGGGGGGGCAAAGCAGGGGATGGACATTATCATTAATTTCGTCAATCGGGCATGAAAAAATCATTAATTTCGTTGATTGTGTGTTTAAAAATCATGAATTTCGTTGATCGGGTGTGTAAAAATCTGTGAATTTCATTAATCAGGCACAGAAAAAACATGACTTTTATTGATCGGGGGAGGGGGGATCATATATTTTGTCAAACGGGCATGTAAAAATCATGAATTTTGTTTATCGATTGCATAAAAATCACGAATTTCATCAAATGGATACATAAAAGCCAAAAAATTCTTTGATCAGCACGTAAAAATCATTAATTTCGTCAAACAGATGCATAAAAATCAAGAAATTCATGAATCGGGCACATAAAAATCATCAATCGGTGCGTAAAAATTATGAATTTCGTCGATTAGGCACGAAAAAATCATGAATTTTGTGGAACGGACGCATAAAAATTACCAATTCGTAGAGTAGTTGCATAGAAATCATGAATTCATCAAGTGGATGGTTAAAAATCACAAGTTCATCAGGTAGGTGCATAAAAATCACAAATTTCATCAAATGTTTGCATAAAAATCAATAATTTCGTCGATCGGGTGCAGAAAAATGAAATTTCGTCGATCGAGCATGAAAAAATCATGAATTTCGGTGATCAAGTGCGTAAAAATCATGAACTTCGTTGATCGGTGTGTAAAAATCATGAATTTTGTCGATCGGGTGTGTAAAAATCATGAGTTTCATTAATCAGGCACAGCAAAAACATGAATTTTGTGGATCAGGGAGGGGGAGATCATAAATTTTGTCGAACACAGATGTAAAAATCATGAATTTCATTTATCGGTGCATAAAAATCATGAATTTTGAAAACCGGCACATAAAGATCAAGAAATTCGTTGATCGCCATGTAAAAATCATGAATTTAGTCGATCAGGCATGTAAAAATCACAAATTTTGTCAACGGGGCACATAAAGATAAAAAAATTCATTGATCGGCATGTAAAAATCACAAATTTTGTTGAATGGGAACATAAAAATCACGAATTTCTTTAATTGACGCATAAAAATCATAAATTTTGCCCATCTAGTGTAGTAAAATCATTAATTTCATCGATCAGGTGCAGAAAAATCAGTAGTTTCGTCGATCTGGCGAGGAAAAATCATAAATTTTGTCAAACGGACATGAGAAAAAAAGAAAATCCTGCATTTGGCTGGTTTTCTCCATATTTTTAATCGCCAGTTTTTCAAGTTTTATTGCCGAGTGCCTATTTTCACCTTTACTCAAAAACGAATAACATCGAATTAAAAGGGGCAAGTTATTAACTATTTACGGGAAGAAAAAACTTTAATGGCCATGTACTACGCCAAGGTCTTAACTGGAGCGTAAAAATGAGGAAATGTGTTTCCTTATGGATGCTCAACTACTGTATAAAGCGTCGACAAAAAGGGGTGACTATCCCATGCAAATGAACTACGAAAACTTCCAAAAATGGGTGTTGGAAAAACTTCTTCCAAATTTGCAACCGAATAGTGCCCTATATATGGACAATGCTCCACATCACATGCCTGTTGAAAACCGCACTCCTGCAAAGAATTCTATAATAAAAGTTATGAGAGACTGGCTGAAAAATAACAAAATATACTGTGGAGAACAAATGCGAAAAGTAGAACTTTTCTCTCATAGAGAGTAATCGTCCAAAGAAAATCATCTATAAAATTGATAATAAAATTCTAGTTTAGAAGGTTTTATTATTTTTTTTAATATTTTAAATGATAAAATTTTATCTGCCCTTCCAAATTGTTTGAAAATACAAGCTGCAATTTATAATAGATAAAATACTCCCCCCCCCCCCCCCTCCCCCAGGTATTTTGTTTATTTATTGTTTTTTATTTATTTTGAATTGATGGTTCTCCATTTCAAAATTTTCATTTAATTTGATACTTTGATGGTCTATAGCTGTTTGTGAAGCTTCATGCATGTTTTGCTGTTACTGTATATTAATTTTTCAAATTCATTTTTAATAAGCTTTTTCAAGTAAATAGTTTTAGAGCCCTATGTTGTTTTAATGTCAAATGTTACATTAAAAATTATAAAATATTAAAAATAAGAGTAAAAAATTGCTATTTGCTAGCAAAGCAGCAGAACATGAAACAGAAAATATGTGCAGATTGTAGATTATTTGTCATATTTAATGAAGTCATTCTAACAGTCAGCAAAAGTAATCAAACATATTCAGACTATTTCAAACTTTGCACTCACCAACACTTAATTTATAAGACCTGACTATTAAAAAACATTGCAAAATAATTAACAGTGCTTTTCTCTAAAAAAAAAATGTTTTCTTTCTTCTATACGTTTTCAAAATACACCGCTGTACAAGAAACCATGCTTGGCTGCAGTAAAATTTCAATTGTGTCAAAATTGTATAAAAACAATCCGTATGTAAAATATTGATATTTATGTAAGTTGTAATCAAAAAATTAAATGTATTAGCAGCAGTTGAAATTTAATAAATTTTCAAAATTTACTTTGAAAAACGAACACTTATTATAGTCAACAGTAAACAGTATTTTATACAAAAATTGGGAAGAGTTTAAGATGATTAAATTTGTGAAGAGTTCATTTTTGGTAGGAAAAACTTTTGTGAAGTGTCCTGTTTTAATATGAAAAGAAATGTGAAATAACCTGTTTTAAGATGAAAAAAATTGTGAAGGATACTGTTTTAAGATAAAAATTTTTTTTGAAGGATCCTTTAAAGGTCTTCTTAATTCTTCTTAAACAGAGTCCTGTAATATACTTACTAAAGTTGTATTTTTTCTGTGATTTAAGCACATATAAGGTATTTCATACCTCTAAATTAATAATTTAAAATGATTTTTAAAGTCACAGGTAAATGATAGAAAAATTGAAAAATAAAATAGCTATTTGTTTACTTATCAAACTCTGAATTTAAAGTAAATAAGAACTTATTTATCCATTGTATAGCATAAAACACTTATTTAGAACTATTTTTCTGCATTTCCTTTCACAAAATAACATAAAAGTAATATTTTAGAGCTAGAAAAACCTACGTGGGTTAAGATGATTATATTCTTAAGCTTCGCAAGCAAATAGCAATTTTTTTACTGTATTTTTTAATAATTTTTAATGTAACATTTGACATTAAAACAATATAGTGCTCGAAAACTATTTAACAAGCTTATTAAAAAATGAATGTGAAAAATTAATATAAAGTAAAAGCAAAACATTCATGAAGATAGAAGTTTCTGTCACATAAACTGGAAATGCAATGAGAGGAAAAAAAAAAAAAAGCTATTTGTTTACTTTTCAAACTCTGGATTTAAAGTAAGTAAGAGCTTATTTATCCATTGTATAACATAAAACACTTAATTCAGAAGTAACTTTCTGCATTTTCTTTTACAAAATAACATAAAAGTAATATTTTAAAGCCATAAAAACATGTAACTGGCAGTAGGCCAACTAAGCATCACTCCAAAATGAAAATTTTTATAAGAACCAACAAGGCAAATAAAATAAAAAACAATGAATAAATAAACAAGATACCTAATAATAGTAAGTACAATATCTTTGAATTTTCCTGTGCTTATCTTTTCCAAATTGTTCAATTGGTAAAAAACAAAGCTGTTGTACTTCAAACTCTCGCTAATTTGTGCTTCACATATTGATACAATATAGTTGGTTGGTTGTCTTCGTTGTGAAAGAAACAAAGAAATGAAAAATATTTTATCATTAGAAAATGAGAGATTTATTATATTTAACAGTAAAATTGAATACATGTAATTAAAAATATTTCCTCATTTTGAAAAAGGAATCAAAATAATTTTTCGACCATATGCATGTTTAAAATCTGAAATTATTTCTTTGTAACAAAAAGGGAAACATATAAACAACAACTGAATTTAATAAATACGTATTACATGTTTAGAGTATATAAATTCATTGTTTTTGCATTAAAAAAAATCTAAATAATTAGATGGCAAACATGCAGAAACTTTAACGGCGGACCGTAATTCCATTTTTTACCTTATCTCGCCGCGGAGGAAAGGGATGAAAAGTCCTATGTTTTCTACAGCTTAGAAAATAGTCCCATTTTTAAACCAGATTATATAAAAAACTAGAGTTTTCCTATTTAAGCGGATCGGGGGATTCGCTTTAGCGACAACAGATTAAAACCATATATTAATTTTTTAAAAATCGTCTGAGCAGATTTCGAGAAAAGCGTTTTACGACATGACAACATTACATGCAGAGAGAAAAACTTCCCATTTTACTTAAAAATGGGTTTCCAGATCTTAAAATCTACTGCATGTAGAAATGTATCAATTTCAGGATAGAGTTAGACCGGAAATATAAGACAGCTGTCAAAAAATCAAAATGATATGCCTCATATTTGCTGAGATATTAAATGTTGGTGTTTCGCTTTTCGTTTGAACTCAAACTAGGTGTATATATAGAGTGACGGTAATCTTCGGTTTTGGGCTTTCAGTTTTCGTTTTTTGCTGCGTCACTCGAGAAACTACCGTCTCTCATGATAGTGAATATTTTTTTGTTTCTTTGAATTTTGATTAAAAATAATGGATGCAGATTTTTAAACATTACAGGAAAAGAAAAAAAAAACCTGAAAAAAGAATTATGAAAAACCTCTTTTTAAAAGGGTTAATATTAATATTTATTTAAACAGATTACATTGTTAGAAAAAAAAGGTATCCAGATTAAGTGGGTATTTTTTGTTTTTTCATATTTTGAACAGGTGAGCGAATGTGGGCTTGGAAAGACAAAATCGAAAACAAAACATGAAAAAAACAACATTTCGAATGTCTCTTTTTTTCTTTGAAAGAGTAAATATTTATATTTTTTAAATGGATTACACAGTTAGAAAGATTAAAGTACCCTCTAATTGTGTGTGTTTTTTTGTTTTTTCCATATTTTGAATTGTGAAGCTGATGGAGACTTCCAAAAACACGCAAAAAACATATTTGCCCATTGTATTTTTCCTACTACAAAAGATCTGGAATGAGCTTTTGGCCCCACCACTGAGTTTTTGCGTCATTTTATGATGTTAATTATGGTTTTAAATTAATATCTCAGTTAATTAACAAAAAAATGAAAATTTTAAGCTTCAGGTGTATTCAGACCTGCCTTGGAATATCCTCATTCAAATTTTCAGACCTCTACATGAGGTAGATTTCCTTAGCCATAGCACACACACAGACACATGGACAAACAACTTTCTTTTATTAATATAAATTACTTACTCTTGCAGGTGTGACTTTTATTAAATGTCACACCTGCAACAATTCACATTCATAATAAGACTGTCCCCAAAGTCCCATTACAACTACAAAAGTTGTTACTCACAAAATATTTTCAATAAACATTCGTGGGTTTTTTTCTAAAGTTTTGTCCAGTATCTAAATTTTTGATTTCATTCCCAGTTATGATATTAAGATACTAAAGCTAATGGTGCAGGGTGTACGATTATGCATTTAATTAATTAATAATGCCTGGATGTATTCTGCTAGCAACTAAAGGCACACACATAACACATTGAAGTGTTGTGTGTGCTGCTGCATAAACTTTAAATGGCAGTGAACAGATTGCAAAACATCCCAAGCATTTATTTCCAATATTTCATGAGTTATATTGTTTTGCAATGGTAGCAAGACTTGGTGTGCACCCTGTATCATTACTTTTAAAATCATAATGCCAATACTTTGGATACAAACAAAAACTTAGATATTGAGCAATACTTAGAAAAATATGCATACATTTATCTTAAATATTTCAGAATTTATAATGCTTTATAATGGTAACAGAACATAAAAGATGTGTTTTAAAAAAAAGTAGTGCAAGTGAATAATACATCTTACTAAACTATTTTTATATCAGAAGTATCAGAACACTGACAAAGGATGTGAATAAATTTTCACTTTGCTAATCATTGCATAACCAACAAAGTGAAAAATGTGTCCACACCAGGGATCGAACTCAGATACCCTGGTATAGCACACCAAGTACTTTACCATTTAAGCCATCTATAATATCATTGGATAATATAAGATATTATCCGATGATGGGAATTTATTTGTTTCATGTACGCCACTGGGTAGTGTGCTTATGTATGACATTCCATTTTACGTTGTGAGGTTGCAGCCTTGCTAACGTATAAGTGAAAAATGCCAGACTGGATGTCGTCCAGATGGCTTAAATGGTAAAGCCCTAGGTGCGCTATACCAGGATATCTGGGTTCAATCCCCGGTCTGGACACATTTTTCACTTTGTTGGTTATACATTGTTTAGCAAAGTGAAAATTTATTCACATCCTTTGTCAGTGTTATTAAATTATATGCAGTTTCAGTCCTGCTGAAAATTTAATTGGAAATTTAGAAGTATCATTTTAAATCATTTAGACATTCTCCTATGAGAAATATAAATAGGACTTTATTATATGTTGCGGGTATGACAAAAATTAAGAGAAATTAAATATGCATACATTTGCTAATGAAATGCACTAAAATTTTCTTCATAAATGAAATTTTCTTTAGTTGTAGATTCTTTATGTAAAAGTTGAGTTTCATAATATCAAATCTGCAGTTGTACTAAAACTTAAAATTAGGATTATTTTATCAGCAAATATTAAAAATTTACTAATTAAAATGTAAATTTCAATAAAGACATTTTGCTGATATTACTGCAGAATAATAAAAGTTGCTCTTTTACAAGTTAATCATAATTAAGATTGTTTTAGATGCATTTAAAATGTTCCCTCAGATGCCCACTTTTACTTGGATTGGGCATTATATAAATACGTTACTATTCTTACTTTCTTTCACGATGTAATTTCTGGCTAGCAAATGCTTAAGAAAGGTTCCTAGAAGTTAAATAAGCTGTCAAGGATGTTAAAGCTGGCTAACTGGCATCATGATAGGCCCACAAGAAATGCAATATCCCTCACTCAACAATACATGGGAACAGTCATTCTACTTTATCTGATAAAATGCTAATTTATGACGATACTACAGTCCAATACTGTGAATTATGTCGTGGGGTCTGTGTGAATCCTACCAAATGCTCAGTCAATGAAGGAAAACTAAAAATAACCTATTCTTTGTTGGAAATTCAATGTTATTTAACAAATTTATTATACACAAATACTTAAACGGCTTGAAATTGCTTATTTTGTTTTGAAAACAAAAAATTCCTGTAATGTTTAAATCAGGGATGTCCAACCTTTTGACTTCCTTGGGCCAGATTTTCAGGAAAAGTTTGTCTCTGGCTGCACATATACAGCACCAAGCCACCAATATTAACAATAGCCGTTAATCAAAAATGTTTTTTAATTTTTGACTTCCTTTCTAATAAAAGTGCTTTTAAACTTACTGAACACACGGGCCAGAACATTAGGACTGGTCACATAATATTGCATGTATTGATTCAATTTAAGCATGCAACACATCTTCATTTATTCTTAGAATGGAAAATGAAAATCCTTAAACATTGTCTAAAGTTACAATGTACCAAATATTCAGCATAGGCCACAAAATTTCAGTACTTTACTAGAAAGTAGTTTGTGAGTTCTCTACTTATTAGCTTCAAATATACTCATTCTGATCAGCTGGACTCCTACAAACTGGCCTTTATTGAAAACATTAAAATCACAAGCCTTCTTTGTTAGACAAAATGATAGACTTAGATCCTTAGCATCCCTTATAAGCCTTTTCTAACTCGACGCAGAATTATATTTCAGATCCAAGCCCTAACCAGCCGGTAAAGCCAAAAAGAGCTTTGAAATTTCTTGATGGGGCTAATTCACAGTTTATCTTTTCCCCTCTTCTTTAATTATAAATAAATATAGACAGTAGTAGAGGGCAAGTCTTTGTTATCATAAAACTTTTGATTTTATGATAACAGAATTAATTTTTTTAATGTAATATAGTTATTATTATTAAAAGATAATGAAGTTGGAGGGACTCAAGAAGCTGTTAGGCTAAGGACTCAGTGCACCCTGCCCCCATCTGGTTACAGCCCTATTTCAGATATGCATGCTCATTTGGACAAACAGGAGTAATACAAGAAATGCATTGAATGCATTCTTTCAAAAATAAATTTATATCTGCATTAATATGAAGCAATATTTTCAATAAACATGTTATGGAACTCATAACCTAAAAATTCTACATTGAAATCTTGATATTTTAAGAAGATTTTAGATTCTCTTCCGGGCCACTTTCAATACAGCACTGTGCTACAAGTTGGACGGTCCTGGTTTAAATCAACCATACTTTATTGTTTGTGACTAATTAATTTTTTTTAATGTAATCTACTAAGTAAAAGTCTAAACATAAATTTATATAAACTAGAATTGATTTCAAATTATAATGAATGTTCTTACTGATACAATACATAATGCAAATACAAAAAGAAAAAAATTAAATATATTGATAATACAAGGAAAAAACGACTGATTAAAAAACTTAATGAAATAATATGAAAATAGTGGAGTATAATGGCTTATATTTGGATTTTATGTTATGATTACATAAGTTCAAAGCAACAACTAGTGTTAAAGATGAAAAGGTTTCTTTTATTGCGGACTGTAGTTTCAAATCTGTAAGAAGATTGTTAGGTGAAAAAACTGGATACATTGTTTTTTTTAAACATATTTTCATTGATTTGAAAGACCGAGTAGTGTCTTGTATCTTGTTATTATGTATTATTAAATTGTTTTAGTGTAGATAAAATATAAAGCCATCTAAAACTGTATCAAAATCTTAAGATAAGAAAGTATTTGATTACAGTGAATTTGACGCCACTAGATGGGCTTCTAGAGAAAAATTTAAACTAAAAAGTCACAACTTACATTAAAGAGAAATTGTGTGAATCATACAGAAATAAATCAGAGTAAAAACGAGAATTAATTTTTGCTAAAACTAGTTTAAAAATTTTTTAAAAGTATTTAAAAGATTAATTACATAATTAATGAAAAACATGGTAATTAACAAAAACTTACACACTCATTTTTAAGAGTGCCAAAAAATATACTGAAAAATGTGAATACTTTAAGACCCATATTTTTCATTAATTATGTAATTATTTTTAATATGTCTTTATGTCTATATGTTAGGTGTATAATATGATTTTTAATATATTAATTTTAAATATGTTTTAATTAATTTTAATAGAAATTAAACTGTAGCATAAAAATTAATTCTCATACACTCTGATTTATTTCTGCATGATTCCTATGATTCTGCATGATTTCTCTGATTTATTTCTGCATGACTCCTACAAACTCAGAATTAAGTTGAAATTCAATAGTTTAAATTTTTGCTCTAGAAGCCTAGCCACAGCGTGAAAAATTATGTAAAAAAAAAAAGACATACGTAACCCAAAAAGATACTTTAAATCTGAAAATAACTGGTGAATCTGTAATCAACTGCTTGCTTATTTTAACTTTATACTGTATTTTTGGGTAGCTTTACAGGTGTAGCATGGGCAGTTATTGGAACTAATTCTTTTATTTGATTAAACAAAACTTTTGATCATGAGAAGCATTTTTGTCCAAACCACACTTTTATATGCCTATTATTTGATTTGTTAATAAATTTTAAAATGTGTCAAA
The DNA here is from genome assembly GCA_963931845.1 of Maratus michaelseni. Lineage (NCBI taxonomy): Eukaryota > Metazoa > Arthropoda > Arachnida > Araneae > Salticidae > Maratus > Maratus michaelseni. The sequence goes on along the minus strand of OZ007586.1, from coordinate 361,302,175 downwards.
GATTTTAGGCCCACCCTGTATGTTTTCACATGAAGAAAAGAACAGTGAAGTTCATTCTTGAGGATAGGAGAGGCTTCTCTCAGTTTCAGTCTGAGACAAATGGTGTAATTAAATATTTTATAGTGTAAATTCTAGGAATATTATTATTTACATAGTTTCTTGTTTAGTAAGAATTTATCCAATGTGTCTCTTGATTTATGTTTTCCTATGTGTCAATTAAACTGACAAATACTTTCAACTTATTTTTTTATTAATATTATAATAATTATTAAAGAGCTTTAAAATGTAAATAAAATTCAAAACTGTATATTGTATTGCCACATGTGATAGTAAACCCTTTGTTTGGGATAAAAAGTTTTATAAACATTTCGATGGGTAAATTTCAAACTAAAATTCTGAATAAAAGAAAAAAATCAGAAGCATTCCTATGAAAGTTGAAACTGAAAATGTGAACTGCATTGACAATTTGAAACTGATTTTAATTATAAAAAATTGTATTCTACACCTGCTCAATGCTAAATCTTGTGTGAGAGTCTACATCATATTAGTAATTTTAAAAGAAATATAAGATGAAATTAGAGATTTTTAAACAACATACTGAAAATTAAAGTACATAGTACAGTAATTCGAAATTAATACAAAAATAAAAAAATAAAAAACAACAACTTCAGAATGAGATATTTTCTACTTACAAACAACAAGGCGTATTAGCAACTAATGGTTTATTTGAACAAAAGTTTATAATAACACTTTTAAGACATATTTTAAACAGAAAAAAATAAAGAACAAATATCAACAGAAATCATTTACTCATAAAAAAAATTTATATTTATATTACTTAAAAAAATTCTAAAATTAAGCATCTATACATAAAACATTCAAATTATTTAAATAATTAAAATTATTTATAAGTTGCTTTTGACAGTGACTGAATGAATGCAGTCTAACAATGCATCTAGAGTTTCAGAAATATTCTTGGCTTTACAGTTGTAGCCCATTAAGCCTATCCTCCACACTTTTCCAGCTGTAGAGCCAAGACCTCCAGCAATGTCGATATTGTACCTAAAATAAATATGTAAATCAAAAATTAAAAAAAATATTTTATGGGTAATATCAAAATCCCAAAGAATGATCTGTGTCATTATACTGTAAAAAAAAAAAGATTGTCTTGAAAAAAGAAAGTCTTGATCTAGCAAGAAGGTTTATGAAAATATAACTTCTTCCTAGTTATCCACAATTCCAAAAAACATTTCTTTATCTTCGGAAACCTCAGAAACTAAAAGACTTCTGGGATTTAAAGAAGCAATTCTAAAACAAAAGTTTTTTTTTTTTTTTTTTTTTTTAATGCCATTTATTTTTTTAAATGTTTCTGAATAGTCTTTACAATATATTAATCAATTTTCTCAATGCGGTATCAACATGAAACAAGCTGACTTGCCCAGGCCCATAATAATAACCTTAAATAAACCTCAAATTTGTATGATTTTATATTTTTAACCAGATTTTATATGAATCTATATTTTTAAATGAAAAATTCACGAAAAAATATTGATATTTAGTGGTAAAGTGCTCGTAAGAAGACATTTTCTTGTTTTTTTACATAGGATCATTTCATAGTTTAAAAAAAAGTTCCTGTTGTCCAAAATCTTTGAAAATATTATTGATTACAATTACAATGGTTGTACAGCTCATGTAAAGATTTCTAGAGAAAAATATATAATGTAAAAGAAATATGTTTTCATCTTGCTTTTATTTTTTGTGTAATTACATGCATTTTTTTTTAATACAAATATTTTTATTTATATTATTATATTTATAATACAATTTTGAATTTGTAAAAAATATTGTTGGGTGTTAAAATTTACTTAATTAAAAAGCATTTGAATAAAAAAATACAAAGCATATAACTTCTTTTCCTGAAAATATGACAGTAATTTAAAAGAATTATAGCCAAAAGTATTGCAGAAATCTTTTTGTTGAAAATGGGATTCGAACTCGTGCTCTATGAAGAGAGCCAGAGTTCAAACTAATGCTTTAGACCACTGGGCTAGGTTCACTGCATTCAAGTGTACCTTAAAACTGAACAAGTGTAAAATTTAATCTCACGCATGAGCAAAATCATAAAATTTGCATTAAAATTAAGAATTTAGCTTGCCGTTTTAATATATAGGTATATAGGATATTGTTTTTTTGGATGCTATCAATTCTCAAACGAACATTTTCCGCTGCATAACAGAATTTATACATGAAACAGTAACAAAATAATGATTATTTTGCACAGTTAATTTAACATGTTTGCAGAGCATGAAAATGTTTACTTTAGAATTGATAGCATCGAAAAAAATATCAACATTCTGTGTTGATACAAAGTTGAGAAAACTGAGTAATAAAACTGTAAAAACTACTCAGAAGCATTTCCAAAAATTACAGGCAGGAAAAGAAACATTTGTTTCAGAAATGCTTCCTTAAATCTCAGAAATTTATTAGCTTCTGATAATAAAGGCTTTTCAGAATTGTGTGTAACTCAGAAGAGGTTTTATTCTAATTTTGTGAACTTTTAACAAGATCAAGAAACATTTCTCTTTTTTTTTTAGAGTATAGCTTTAATAAAACATTATTGCAACTTCTTCTTCTACTTTTTTAAAAATTTATATGTGTGTACATGCAGGTACAAAAGCAAATAAGTTAATTTTCATTAATTCTAAAAGTTATTAAATGTATTGTGTGAAATGAAATTCAATAGAATAGACGGAATATAATGCAGATCTAAATTTTCAAAAGAATACAAGGATTGTAGTGCATTATTTCAAAGTATTTTTTGAAAAAATATTAATTAAGAATATCCCTTTTATAAATCAGTATTACAGTCTGTCTCAAAAGTTTAGGCACATACTAAAATATGATAGTAAAACTGGAAGGAGAAATATGGCATAATTTCATAATAAATACTCAAAATGTAATTGAACTGAAACATAGTAGATATATTAGAATGGTAATATCAGCATTATTTACTGAAAATCTTTTATTGCAAACATATTTCGCAATAAATGACCACACATAAATACTCATTGCAGACACTTGTATGCAATTTATCAAATATAAACGTTCCATCCTTATTATATCTCCATGACTGTTAGCAACAGAATTTCAAAATTTTTATATATACACATTCATAAGTAGAATGTATAAACTGTTATAATGCTGAATTTAAATTAGAGTATTGCTAATATTTTAAAGAAACTTGTCTTGTTTCAATATTAAAATACTTCTGCTGATGAAACACAAATAAATTATTGTAAAAAATAACTTATTATGGGGGGGGGGCACTTTTTTATTATTAATATTAATGTTAACATTAAAATTTAAATCACTTTAAAAATAAAATCATTTACTTTAAATTAGTGTTAAACACTATTCAGAGATTGAAGTACATTTTTTTTAGAAATATAATAGGAAAGTAGGAATTTAAATTTTGAAATACAGGAAAAAATAAAAATCTTGCAGATAAAGGAAATTCAACTATGTATGATAAAAAAGTAATAAAGAAATCAAAAGTAACAGACTGAGTGAGAGTAAGAGATCAAAGGTAATAAACTGAATAATATACACATTTGAAATATTATTACAAATATTTTTTTTTTTGGAAAAGGGAATTTATAGAAATCAATCTGAAAATATAATCTCATCAAAAAGTCACCTGTAAAAAATGCAGCCAAGTCTCGTAACTCATTTACCGTAAAAAGTACTGAGATCGTATAAAGCCAAGTTTAACTATCTTATTAACTCTGAAATTTTCATTCACAAATCACTCCTAGTCTCTACATCTTCAGTTAATTATTATTTTGTGGCTTAGCAATTACGTAGCACGAGAATGTGATGTATATAGTTAGTCTTAATCAAATAATACTATAACATGTTAAAGTGTAATAACTTCCCTGTGCGCATATAATTTGCCTTAATTAAATTATCCCATCCCGTCCCATAACATAGTAAGGTCTAATAACTTCCCTGTGCTGCGTAATTGCCAAGTCACAAAATAATAATTAACTAAAGATGTAGAGACTAGGAGTGATTTGTGAATGAAAATTTCAGAGTTAATAAGATAGTTAAACTTGGCTTTATACGATCTCAGTACTTTTTACAGTAAATGAGTTACGAGACTTGGCTGCATTTTTTACAGGTGACTTTTTGATGAGATTTCACTTCTTTTTGTAAGTAATCCTCCTTTTCTTGATTTTGGGTTCTTTTTGGAGATCATCCACTGATTTTCGCTAAGCCCACACTCTGTCCCTATTATTTACAAGTATCAAAAATTTGAAGCTTTAGTTTCGTTTGCAAAGTACTGTAGATAAAAAGAGATTTCAGGTTCCTAGGCAAGACTAAGTTATGGGAGGAGGAGTGTCAAAAGTACTCTCAATTGCTTCCAGGATAGGTGCTATCCATCTGAGATATTACTCGCAGCCCTAGATACTTGATATTTAACATAAAAGAACTTTTTAGTATAAAAAGAAAGCCAAAATTTAAATTTCTGGATATTTCCAATAAATCAAACTATATTCCTTTTCTCGATGTTTTTTTTTTCGTTTTTTTTAGTCTTTTTTTTATTATTTATGGATATTTTAATTTTTCCTTACTTTATGTACTAAACCCTGCCTTTTTGCCAAATGTCAAGCTTCTAGGACTACAAAATCGAATTATTTTCAAATTTTCGACTTTTTATAAATTTATTGATTTTTTTATTTTAATTCTAAGTTACCTGATTGTCATGCCAATATAGTAATTATTTGATCCGTCTTCTTAAGATCATTTAGGTTCAATTTAGAGATAAATCAAGTGAATCTTAGAGTCACCATGATTTTATTTAGAAAGGACTATCAAGCCATAACCAGCCAGTAATGTCGGGAGGGTAGGGGAAGCTGTGAAAATTTTTGTAGGGCTAACATCATTTAACAATCCATATTTCATATGTGAAGTAAATAGAGTACAACCTGTGAAAGAAAACAAACCTGCCTATAAAGAAATCGCCTATATCGTAGCCAGTCTATAGCGGAGCTTTTCTATAACGAAATTCGTAAACGAAAGAAAAGAAAACCATAATCCGGGGGAAATAACATAAACCAATTAGGGGCATTGTACTAGCTAATAGGACAATTATCTTAAAACTAATGTTTCTAGCAGTACAAAATCAAATTGTTTTCGAATTTTCGATTTCTTAAAGATATTTCGATTTTTCGATTTTATTTTCGAATTTAATGAATATTTTTATTGTTCCTTTTATTGAATAGTAAATACTACCTTTACACCAAGTTTTAAGTTTCTAAGACTACAAGATAAAATTATTTTTGATTTTTGATTTTTTCAAATTTTTTTATAATTTTCTGGATTTTTTAATTTTTTCTTATTTTGTATCCTTTATTACAAATTTCAAGTTTCTAGCGCTACAAAATCGAATTATTTTGAAATTTCCGATCTTTTTCGAGTTTTTTATTCTATTTTCGAATTTATTGTGTTTTAATTTTTCCTTTTTCTGTATCCTAAACAATAAGTTTACGCCGAATTACGCCGAATACTACAAAATCTAATTTTTTTCAATTTTTCAATTTTTTTTTTTTTTTAAATTTTAGAGATTTTTTTAAATTTCTTTTTTTGTATCCTAAATACTACCTTTATTCCAAATTTTATGTTTCTAGCTTTACAAAATCGAATTATTTTCAAATTTTCGTTTTTTTTTTTCGATTTTTTGATTTTATTTTCAATTTTTGTTGTGTTTTTAATTTTTTCTTTTTCTGAATCCTAAACACTATCTTTACACCAAATTTTCAGTTTCTAAGACTACAAGATCATATTATTTTCAATTTCTCTCTTTTTCTTTCTTTCTTTCTATTTTTTTTTTTCCGATTTTTTTTTTAATTATCCATATTTTTTAATGTTTCCTTATTTAGTATCTTAAATATTACCTCTATTCCAAATTTCAAGTTTATAGCGCTATAAAATCGAATTATTTTCAAAATTTCCTTATTTTTCAATTTCTTTCGATTTTTGGATTCTATTTTCGAATTTTATTGCATTTTTATTTTAACTTATTCTGAATCCTAAACACTATCTTTACCGCGAATTTTAAGTTTCTAAGGCCAAAAGATCAAATTATTTAAATTTTTTATTTTTTCTTCGAATTTTCTGGATTTTTTAAATTTTCCTTATTTTGCATCCTAAATACTACCTTTATTCCGAATTCCAAGTTTCTAGCGCAAAAAAATTGGATTATTTGAAATTTTTCGATTTTTTTCGATTTTATTTTCAATTTTTTTTTTTGTGTTTTTGGTTTTCTTTTTCTGCTTTCTAAACACTACCTTCACACCAAATTTTAAGTTTTTAAGAATACAAGATCGTGTTATTTTCAATTTTCAATTTTGTTCGATTTTTTTGAATTTTCGAATTTTTTTTTTTTTTTTTTTTTAATTTTCCGGATTTTATAATTTTTTCTTTCTTTGTATCCGAAACACTAGCTTTATTCCAAATTTTAAGTTTCTGTGGCTGCGGGCTCTACCCAATCTTTTTGATGACGCGAGAGTGAGTGAGTGCGTGAGTGACAAAAAATCGAAACTTTGAGTCTGCACTAATTTATGGGTATTTTTTTAATTATCCATATTTTTTAATTTTTCCTTATTTAGTATCTTAAATATTACCTTTATTCCAAATTTCAAGTTTCTGGCACTATGAAATCGAATTATTTTCAAATTTTCCTTATTTTTCGATTCTTTGATTTTATTTTCGAATTTTATTGCGTTTTTTATTTTAACTTATTCTGAATCCTAAACACTATCTTTACTGCGAATTTTAAGTTTCTAAGGCTAACAAATCAAATTATTTTAATTTTTTCAAATTTTTTCGAATTTTCCGGAATTTTTAATTTTTCCTTATTTTGCATCCTAAATACTACCTTCATTCCGAATTCTAAGTTTCTAGTGCAACAAAATCGGAATATTTGAAAATTTTAGATTTTTTTCAATTTTTTGATTTTTTCAATTTTGCTTTCGATTTTTTTGGTGTTTTTAATGTTTTCTTTTTCTGGATACTAAACACTAACTTCACACCGAATCTTAAGTTTCTAAGACTACAAGATCGTATTATTTTCAATTTTCAATTTTGTTGGAATTTGTTGAATTTTCGAATGTTTTTTTATCGAATTTTTCGGATTTTATAACTTTTCCTTTCTTTGTATCCTAAACACCACCTTTTTTCCAAATGTCAAGTTTCTAGGGCTACGGAATCTACCTAATCTTTTTGATGACGCATGAGAGTGAGTGAGTGAGTGACAAAAAATCGAATGTTTGAGTTCATATATCGTCTGAACTAGAAAAGACAGAAAGTTGTAATTTTAAATTTTGGTCTTGTGTGCCAAATACTCTAGAAAAACGAAGTTTCAAATTTTTGGGATACTCCAGCGCGGAGATATGGGGGGGGGGGTCAAAAGTGCCCTGAGTTGCTTCCAGAAAAGTATGCTTACGGCTGTCCTCTCTCGACTTGGCGGAGGCACTGCCGTGCCTCCAGATACAATTCTTAAGAGTTTATCCAGTTTTAATGCAGCAGCCTAAGATATAACAATTTTATACTATGGAATAAAAATTAGAACTCTCAAATAACTAATATTACCCCCCCCCCCCTAAAAAAAAGAAAAAAAAGAAAAACCTTAAGCAGGAAAGGGAAAAGTATATTTTTCATACAATGAAAATATGTCTTATACATAAGGACTTTTCATTAAAATGTGATATGAAGAGGAAAAGTTAAAAAATTTAAATCAAATAATACTATTATTAAAAGTAAATGTACATGAAAAGTATGATGTTCCTACACATACCTGATACCTTTAAGAACTTGAACAATGTCTTTGTATGAATTGGAAAAAATGGTTTAAACTTGGGACAGTGATGAATTCAAGAGATGGCCTGCAGGCACATTTCCCCAGAGCTCAAAATGTCCTCCCAGAAGTTTCCTGATTTTGTACTAATTAATAGTCTAAAATTCCAAATTTCCCCCTGGAATTCCCTAATCATAATGTCCTCCCCACTTCCAGAGCTGTAGCATTGAATTCAGGGGGTGGCCCGGGAGGGACATTGAGAGCATTGAAATGCATCCCCCCCCCAGAAGATATGAGATTTTATGCTTTTAATGATTAAAAAGTGCAATTTTCCACCTGGAACTCTACAATACCCCCCCCCCCCCCCTCGGAGCCAGAGAAATCCCTCCCAGAAAAAAAGTGTCTGAATTCATCACTGCACAGCTGTAAAAATCCCCCCTTGGAAAAAAATGTCTGAATTCAACACTGGCTTGCGATTTCATTGCCCATATGGCTTCTGATCACAGAACCATCTGTTTAGCAGGAAGGGAATTGAACATATTAGAAGTAGTAGACTTGGAGCAACATCGAGAAAAATTTCCAAGCAAAGCTTTTTGACCTTTTAATGTTTTAAATACTAATCAATCAACTACGTAAAAAAAAAAAAAATGATCTCAGTTCTTGAAAATAAAGAACTTTTTAAAAGCATGTAAATTTTAGATTACAAGGGGGAAAGGCAGATGACTGTTACAAAAACCAAAGTTGAACAATTTATATTTACAGGGAGAATGAGATTCAGATGTTAAATATTAAAATTATGACAGGATTCAGAGAAACAATATTGTTGCCTGGGAAATCACATTTCTTCAATATTGAAATGTAATATTTGGTGTCAGTGTGATTCTTCTACAAATATCACATGTTATCCCTGGTATCAGAAAAATTATGCCAAACTAGCCAAATGACATAATTTCTTTTGAGAAATTGATGCTAAAGGACATAATTAAAGGACAATTAAAAACAGGTCTTCCAAAGGTTTTGCCAAATTTGAATGATGGCAGACCTTGATAATTTGTTAAAAGAATATTTAAACCTTATTTTAAAATATAAATTATCATTGTATTTGATAACATATGTAAATTATAAAAAAAATTTGTCTGTGAAATGTTTGGCTACAGTTTCAACAGGCCAGGATAATAGTATAATACAACATGAAGGCAATATTTTCCATATTTTGTTATTCTTGTATGACATAACTTTGGATAAGTATAAAAAATACATGGGAAGTGACATTAACACTTGGCTTAAGTCATACTTTACCTTCAGCAGATCTGAACCACTAAATTATCTTATTTCTTTTTTTATTTTGTTAAATTGTATCTGATAACATAAAGTTTCATATGGTCAACATCCTGCTTATCATGGGATTTTTTATTTTTATATTTGAAGAACACCTCTTTCTCTCTTCATTTATGATGAAGAGCTTATATATATATATATATATGTGTGTGTGTGTGATTGTGTATGTGGTTTCTGCCCCAATTTAGCTCTGTTTTTGGATACACATAGTGTTATCTTTGAGCTCTGTACCCAGGCAATTAGATCAATGGATACCTTGTCAGTTTTTGACTAATGAACTAATCAAAACCTTAATCAGAAATTAAAGAAACTGAGTACCATAATTAATTACAATTATAGAAAATAGTATTTAATCTTATTGCACACTTAACAGCAAAGTGACAACTCAAAAATGTAATTTTTGAGATATTAAAATGAGTGAATCACAAATATATGTCTCCCATATGTCACTAAAAGCATATTTAAATATCTTTTAAAATGACCAAATCAGAGCAGTTTTATTTTTTTTGCTTCCAGAGTCTGAAAAACTACCTTTTTATTGTAGTGAACGACATTAACTTTATCAAAAATGTAGTTAACTACACTACAACTACTTGTTTTAAAAAGTAGCGACTACAAACTACTTTTCAAAAGTAAGGTTGGATGAAGTAAGTGGGCCACTGGGGCAGGGGTGCAAAAATCTAGGCGCCAATGGGCCGATTCCCACCACTAAATTTTTAGTATTCTTCTCCTAACAAGAATACTGATAAAATTTTGTCGAAGTATACTAATAAAATTTGACAAAGAATACTAATAAAATTTAGTGGTGGGAATCAGCCCATTGGCGCCTAGATTTTTGCACCCCTGCACTGGGGTAAGTGGATCCTCCCCCTCAAACTAAAATATGTACAGGATATTTCACACTTTTGTCACACTGATGGGTTTTGCATATATTTGAGCTTAGTACAATGCATTTTGCCAAGTAGTTCTCGAGTTATGCTTAAAACACTATCTGCATTACAATCTGTTTTGCAACGATTACAAATGAATTTACATTAGGAGTTCCAAATTTTAAACCTTCATAATTCCTAAACTACTTGATTGAATGACTTCTCATTTGGTATCCTAGGGAAAAATTTACCAAAAAGCCAAATTTGATGTCAAAATTAGGTGTCCATTTTGAAAATTTTGGAGTTTGGTACAATTTTAGTATGAAGATAACCCCTAAGCTTATCTTTTTAATATAATTTGAAATAAAACAATATCTAGTCAAATGGTTATTTCTGTTTGTTTGTTTTTTTCCTGTAACAATTTTTAGATTAAAATGTATGGGAGTTTTTTTCTCTTTTTTTTTTTTTTTTTTTTTTTTTTTGTTGACCGACTGTACAGCTGCGGAAGAAACGAGAAACTCCCCTTCTACTAACTCTGCCACAAACTATTGTATAAAAATGTGACTGATACCAACCAATTAGTAATAACATCTACTAATTAATGCTATACTTAAATTTTGCTTCAGGGTCCTCTACATATTGAAGTTATAACAAACTTTAATTTTCAATATTAACACCAAATTTTGAGATCATATTTGGATTCTTTAATAAATTTTACATTTGGCTACCAAATGGGAAGTCATTCAGTCAAGTACAGTCGGACCCGGTTAAGGGGCTACTTCAGTCACACGAAGATACTTGCAAGCTAATGTTAAACTTATGGGAGCATTCCTCTGAACTATCTCATTTGCGTTTCGATATTTTATTTATTTATTTATTTTTATTTTTATTTTTTGCATTGGAAAGCTGAGGCCGATATCTAAAAAGGCCCTTTTTTACTTTTTCGATTTTGGTTGCAGTTTGTGTTTATGAGGCTACTTTTACTTTCGGAACTGGTTTCTTAATTTTATACATTTTTAAGTCAAAAATATCAAATTTTAGTTATTTTTGCATGTTGAATTACAGACTGAAATCACTAAACATGTCTGTAGGACCACGGGATTCTTTTTTTAAATACATGGTAATAAATTATTGATAGTCCTGTTTCATAGCAATAAAATGTATTGAGTGAAAATATTGATGGCACACATATTTATGTGGTATGGTGCCCCAGGAAATATTGCTGGCACACATATTTTTGTTCTTATGCAGTCAATGCGTTAATATGCTAATTCATACACCAAGATGCAAATTTCTCCTCTCTTTTCCAGTGTTGCCACTTTAGTAGGATTTTTTATTCCGATATCTATTACTATTTCCAAACAGTAATATTCACCTCATTTAATGACAGATTATTAAGACAAATATTACTAATCTAATCAGAAATAGTGTATGATATTTGAATAAAAAAAATCCTGCTAAATTAGTAACACTGCAACTCTTCTTTGATCCAGCATCCTAAAATTCTTTGTTTCTCATCAAATTTTTTTTTTTTTTTTGTTACTTATTCTTAATTCTTGGCCTGGTGTATTTTGAAGATTCTTGGTTTTTCCTCTCGTACACTATAGTAAATAAAGCCTTTCTAGTACTGTGTGCTTTTAAATGCATTTGAAGAGAAAGGGAAATGTTCTTTCATTTTCAATTCTATTTCTTTGTTACTTTCTTCTGATGTCTGCCTGCTATCGTTTTATTCATGGCCAGTGAGTTACTTGCACCATGAGTTTCGATGAGTCAAGTCATCTCTTATTGTGGTGCTGAGTTTTAGCAAATTTTCTTGTGTATAGAGAACAGTCATAGAATCAAACGAAAGGTACTATCTGTACCAGATAAATTGACTATACAAATATATGACTCTGAAAAATTAATTATGATTATAGATGATTTATTCATAGTTAGTGAAGTTTTTTAATGTATGTTATATCACTACTATGTTTTATAATGAATGTTATAACAATCGTGATGTGCATCGATCACAATAGATGACATTTTACGAAAGTCGGATGTTGAACAAAGACCAGGGCCAAAAGAAAAAAAAAGGCTGAACAAATGCTACTGTGGTAGTATATATCTTCTATGTTTTGTTACTTTTTGTCATGCTAAGAATATATATATATATATATATTTAAAGATTAATAAGTATAGTTTTTTCTAATTACATAAAAAATTTAGGACTGATTATAAGATTATTCACTATCAAAAGTACTAAATTGATTTTAATAACTGGGTTGTTCTGCAAAGATTTAATATTTTTGGTAGGTGTTAAAAAATTAGTCTAGCTGGAAAATTATTTTTGGTTATAACATATTAACCTTTTACACGCCAATGTTCCATAAAGGAAACATCAACTTCAAAACTGTGCAAAAAATACAATGGCATCAAGGTTACGCTAATAAAATAAATAGTGTCTATGGGGAAAAAATCGCAATTTCGGCCTTTTTTTAACTTTTCGTCGAACAAAATTCACAAATTCATATAAAATTCAAAATTTAACAAATGTTTTTACAACTAAGTGAGAGTAATTAAAAATGATAATTTTATTTGTAGAACATAAGTTTTTACAAAAAAGATTAATTTTTATTGTTTCTATTAGACAAAGAAATTGCATGTTCCAGAAATGAAACACTGGCATGTAAAGGTTTATTTTTTAACATGATAAAGTTCTTTGATTACAGTACATATAAGTACTGATAAAAAGTTTCCGAATACAAGACATTTTAGTAAGTGTCAAGGGAAGATGTTTACAACTTTGTTCTACTTTCGATTCCCCTGCACATCCCATACAACATTCCCCCTCCTCCTCCCTTCATGCTCTCTCACATACGTTCTTCAATGTATCTGAAATGGATTACTCATAGCTTCTGCTGTAAAACACGTGTGTTTGTTGATAGTTGGACTCAAACTGAGAGTCAAGAAAGGATTGGAGTGGCGATATTGTGAAAATATCGTGATAAGGAATTTTTATTCTTTTACTCTGTGATTTTATTCAGTTAGTCAGGAAATGTCACACAGATGTCTCATACAAAACCATTTAGGACAGTAGAAGAGGCACTCGATTATTTTTACAAATTATCGGATTATTCTGAAGGAGAATGTATTAATATTTGTCAACTACCTCTATAAGAAAGTGGATATTTAACAGATGAGGAAAATATAAATGAGGACATTTTTGAGCCTATCAACATTTGCCAGCAGATGTTTGTGGTGAAATTGAAATATCTACAAAAATTGATGATAATGAAAGATTTAATGAAAATACATTTGATCCTGAAGTACCTTCAACTTCAAAGAGAAGACAAAATTTAAAGCGAAAACTAATGTCAAAAGAAAAAAAAACATCCAACATCGCTGGGAAAAAAAATCCTAAAACTGATAGCATTGCAAATATTTCTGAAATGTATCCTGAGTTGGTTACTCTATCTCCAGTTGAAATATTTCACAAATTTATTTTAATAGAATATTTACTGCATTTAGCAAATATGACAACACTTTATGCATTGCAAAAAGGAGAAGTTCTAGCTGTAGATGAAAATGATATAGGTCATTTTTTTGGATTATTGATGTTTAGTGGATATCACCATCACCAAGTACCCGGAGAAGATTTATACTGGATCACTCAAGAAGATCTATCGGTCCCAATTGTTTTTACAGTAATGCCTAGAAATAAATTTAGAAAGCTAAAAAAAAAAAAAAAATTCATATCATAGATAATACCACATTGAAATTAGGAGATAAATTGGGAAAAATATCTCCATTTTATGCAGAATTGGAAAACATCTTTCAGCAGTGTGGTACCTTTCATTCTAAGTTGAGTATAGATGAAACCATGGTACCCTATTACGGTCATCATTTGGCTAAAATGTTTATACAGGGCAAACCAATACGGTTTGGTTTTAAAACATAAATGTTGTGTTCTAGCAGTGGCTTTCTAAATGCTATGAGAATCTATAGTGAAAAAAGTTCAGAAATAGAAAATTTTCCTCTTAGATGAGTTGTTAGGGAGCTTCTATTCAGTATTGAAAATCCAGAAAAGCATGAAATTTTCTTTCATATTTTTTTTCTCATCACATAAACTTTTCACTGAGTTGTCTGAAAAAGGTTTCAAAGCAACTGGCACAATTTGGGAATTTCAGACAGGAAGATGCCCTCTCAAATCAACAAAGGAAGCCTCAAAATGGCAAAGAAGAAATTTTGAGTACCAAAGTGACTGTCAAGTTTACATTTGCCACTGGAAAGACAGTGCTGTGGTAACTATTGCATCCAATTATTCGACACATGAGCCTATTTGTAAACCCAAGCAATTTTGTTGTGCACAAAAAAGAGAACTGATATTTTACAGCCACATCTGATAAAAATGTATAATGAAGGAATGGGAGGTGTCGATTTGCTAGACAAAACTTCTTGGATCATATAGACCTATCTTTAGAAGCAAAAAATGGTATTGAAATCTATTTAGCAATGCGCTAAACATGGCTATATGCTGCTGGATAGATTTTGCATTTACATATGCATAAAGGTACAACAGCAGAATTATCACATCTCAACTTCCAGAGAGAAGTAACTTTATGTTTGCTTCGAATGAAACTGAAAATCCACTATGTTCCTAAACCTCATGCTCACTGCTCTGAATCTTTGAGACAATCAGATGCACATTATCTTGTGCCATCAACACAAGGACGCTGTGCTGTATATCAGAAGAACACAAAAACAAATGTTTTGAGTGTGAGAAAAGACGGCATGAGAAATGCTTTCCAAACTACCATGGACAGTAAAAAAAGTATAGGACATAAAAGCTAAGGATAATTATTTTATTTTTTTCTTATTTTAGAAAAATTTGGTAAGTTTAAAAAAAAAATATTTCTTTGTATTTTTTAGATTTTCATTTATATGATTATTGTGCTCTGAATTTTAGTACAGATGTATTTTTTTTCTTATGCTGTTTTTATCATTCAATCTATCAATCATCTATTCAATACCTGTAAAATTGTTTTTATAGAGTAATTCCTGCTCATCATCTATATAATATATTTTTTTTTAATTTAGTGAAAAAACTTTCTGCTTCTTGACATTTTTTGCTGTAGCAGTACTGGAGTAGAACCAGAGCTCGACGGCAAAACCCGGCTATTTTTCTGCTTAACCTGTGTTATTCCTGAATAACTTTTATAACTTTACCTATAATTCTTATAAATTTATGCACAGAAATAGAGATCTTAATTTAAATGTCGTTAATCATGTTTTATAAAAACGTGAAAAAAACTAAGTGTTTCTTGCCAATGTACCATTTCTGGAACATGTTCAAAATTATATACAAAAATTTTTTTTGAAAAAGAAATTACTCATAGTTCTTATGTTTGAGTTTTAATGTGATTTTTACCAATAAATTGCTTGTGTTATCTTTCGATCATAGTGCAGTGTTTAAAAGGTTAATTGACAATAAAGTCATGTTTGAATTCATATTTTCTTTCAGTTATTATTTCTGTCAGTCCTATAAAAACAAACAATGAGTTAAACTTGAATACAGTTCAATTTTAATCTAAATATGCATAAAAAACACAATTGTGGACTATAAACATATAAATAAAAATTCTAATGTTCATTTAGATGATTAGATGTGTAAATAAGCTCACTTCTTACAACATTATACAAATTGCATTTAATATGTGATCCCACTTAATATGCAATTTTGTCCAGTACCTTGCAATGTGTCTTAACCCGGTTCAACTGTAACTTAGGAATTATGCAGGTTTAAAGTTCGTCCTAATGTTAAACTCATTTTTAATCATAGCAAAATAGATTGAAATGCAGATAGTATTTTAAGCATAACTTAAAAATTAATTTGCGAAATAATCAGTAATTTTTAATTTGCATATTTGAAGCTCTAAAAATTTGTTGTTAAAAACATCATAGGTTACAATTCATTTTTTATGTTAATTGCAAATAATATATATTTTGAAATTAATATTTGAATTATAACCAACACATTTTCTTTAACAGAAATTGATTTCTACAAGCTTTAAATATACAAATCCAAAATTACTGTTCATTCTACTATGTAGTTTTGAGATATGCTAAAAAACAACCCACATTACAATCTGTTTTGAAATGATAAAAATTAATTTAATATTCGGAGTTCCAAACTTTAAACTTACACAATTCTAAACTACTTTATTAAATGGCTTCCTGTTTGGTATCCAGAGGTAAAAAATAGATAATAAAAAATAAGATAAGTTAAATAAGGTAAATCTAAAGGTTAAATAGTTGTATTCTTGGTAAAGAATCCAAATATGATGTCAAAATTAGGTGTTAGTATTGAAAGTTTGGTACAATTTCAATATATACATAATCCCTGAAGTAAAATTTAAGTATAGCATTAATTAGCATATGTAACTACTAATTTGATGGTACAAATCACATTTTTATACAATAATTTACAGCAGAGTTAGGAAGAGTTATCTTCTTTTCTTTTTACAACCATAAAAAAAAAATCTATTCACTATTAATATAGTAATAATTCAAAACGATAAATACCTTTAATAATGAAAGATAATGAATCGTCAGTAATGACATTATAAAAATGTTGAAAAGAAATTACAAAATGTAATGTATACTACATATGTTTTAATAAAACAAATCTGAGATTAATCATGCTAATAAAGAATTGAAAATTTATCTTTAAATAACTACATACTGAACTGCATAGGGGGCAATACTTAATTGCACAATAAAAGAGGAAATGCTGTATATCTAATTTAAGCATGCTTTATATACTGAGTAAAAATAATTAATATGACTTTCAGAAGTTTAGAGTTAAATCAGGAAATTAAATACAGGAAGTTTAAAGACGAGCACAAACTAAAACTTTCAATAAACAGCAAAAGACTTATGATAAATGCATTTGTTATTTGCTTCAAAATATTTTAATAATGTTTCAAAATGCAACATGAAAACAAACATTTTACAAGTGTATATAACCATAGCTTTAGTTTTTTAAATTTAATTACAATATTATCATATACATGGGTATATGATTATGTACTTTAAGCATTTCTAAGTACATTTTCTAAAAGTGATTTTTTTTAAGTAATTAATTTTTTCAATTTTCAGAGATTCTATTGTTTTTATTTCCATTGAAGAACAAATTCAATTTGTTTTTCATGATAAGGAAGAGGAGGTAGGAAGAGGTTGTTCTTTATATAGGATTTTTAAAATTATTATTTTATATGGTGTCTATTATAAATAATAAGAAATCAGATACATTAATTTCAATAAGTCAGAGAAATTAATAACATTTCATAAGAAATTACAACGAATATTCATACATGTCCCAGTAAAACATTCTTTGCCACCTAAAAAATTCAAGTACTTTAAAACACAGTCTAATTTTTTATTCACATTGTACTAGTTTAGCTGCATATTTCAAGAAATTTTATCACTAATAGTTTTCCCACACAGGTAAACAAAAGAACCTTCATGTAAAATTAGCACAGTGACTTCAACTCAACCTTTTTCATTAAAGTGCTGTTGAGAGTTTGATTACGCAGAGATATAGTAACAATATTAATTTTTATTTATGTCATAAAATGTACCTTTTCTTCATCCTTTGAACCACCTTGGCACCATTAATATGTTCCGGAATCACAACAGTTGTGACTGATGGCAATCGATACTCCTAGATAAAATATTAATTTAAATAGTTAAAAAGCAATAAGAACTATATTCTCAAGCAATATCTCAAATAATTTATCATCATTCTATACCTTTTGAGGGACAAATAATTTTAGAGACTTATATTCTAACCAATTATGCAATACTTCAGCATGTATTTTGTGCTTTTCCCATGATTTTTCCAGTGTTTCTTTGACTAGACAGGAAAGAGCTACCCTTAAGGCATAGACTAAATTTATTGGTGCTGTGTGATGATACCTAAAAAATATACAGAAATATATAATAACATACATTAAAATTTTTTGGAATATGCTTTTTGCATAGAATATATACTAGGCTAACAAACATTCATAAATCATTCAATTAATTAAATGATATCATGTAAATAGATAATTTTGATATAGTGGCTCAAATGAAAAAAAAAACACATTAAATTTTTTAATGGTTTCAGGAGAAAAAAAAAATTCTTATAAACTGCACTGAATAAAATTGAACTTCTTAAATTTTAAAATTAAAATTTATTATCTAAACTGAACATACATTATAATACAAATTAAATGAAAAGACACCTTAAAGTGAAATGAAAACTTCAATATATTGTGAAGAAAATGATGAACATTTTTGGGATTTTTTTTTTAAAATCATGAATCAAATATTTGCAATTTACATTGTCCAACAATTAAAAAATATATATAGAAAAGAAGAAGAATAGGAACTAGTTTAAAATGTATATTTAAATTTAAATGTTAATTAAAATGTTCTATTACAATGAAAAAAAAACTTGAGATTTAAAAATAATTTTGAATTTTAATGTATCTTGGTTGTAAAAATTATGAATGTAAATAAAGTCAACTCCCTCTAATGTGCAAAAATTGTGAAAATTATAGAATTTCGCTAATTATAGGTCTTTGCTTCTTTACATTTTTATTTTTATTTACTTATATATATATATATATATTTTTTTTTTTTCAGATATAAAATATGATATTATTAATGCAAGAATGAATGTATAAATGAAAAGATAATGATTTCAAATAAAATTTGGAATAAAATATTACTTTCTTAAAAGTAAATAATGCAGGCATAATCAAATAACAAATAGTAATAAAATAAGCACACACATTTAAATATAAAAATCCAAATGTACAGTCATCCCTGATTAGCTTTAATTTTTTGAAACATTAATGTAATTGTTGTTTGTTTCAATAGAATAAAATCTCCCTAAAGCGACCATGCTCTGTTCCATTGAAAACTGGTCACTCCAAGAGGTGGTCTCTTAATGGAGGTCACATTTAAATCTAGTTTTTGATTGTTGAAAATAAGGTAAAAAGTACTGTTATGAAAATTTATCTTTCACATTAGCAAAAATTATATATAAAAATAAAACTTTAATTTAAATTCATAAGTTAACAACTACAAGGGTTTAAAAAATGCATAAATTGATGCTTGCTGTGATTTCACAATTATCTCTTTTACAACTTTTATTTCTAAATCCTTTCAAAGTTCAGTAATTAAATGCAAATTTTTTTCATCTTGAACAGATAATGAAGATTCTATTAATATTTCTATTTATTTGTGAGTCTCCTGTGAGAAAAGGACAAGGGATCTGGTACACCAGACTCGTCATGAGAATTGGATTCATTGCCTGGAAAGGCACAAAAAGGGCTTAAAGAGTTAAAGGTTACCAAAATAAAAAATAAATCTAAAAAAAGATAATATTAAATGCATACATATCTAGTTCAGAAATTTCATGAATAATGCATGGTCAAGCTAAAGCTCAAACAACCAGGAAAGAGATTTCTTTCCGTTTCTTCAAACAAATTGGTCGCTCATGAAGGGAGTTTCACTGAGAATGGTCTCTGAATGGAGGTAAAATTAGCATTGAACCTATAGGAATAAATTTTGTTCCATGAAAAAATGGTCGCTGAAGGACGTGGTCGCACAGTGAGATTTCACTGTACTTTAGATTTATGTTTGAAAATTTTATCTTGCAAGTCATGAGAAAAGTAAGTTTCTTTTTCTGTTTTAAAAAAAAAAAGGTCAATATATATTTTAAAATCATTCATTTCCTTTACATTAAGGGGTAACACCACTTTAATACCCCAAAATTTAAGTTTTTTGAGGGAATTTTTTTAAAAGAACTGCAAGGTATTTATAAAAATATATTTAAACTAGATTTTTTTTACATATGAGGATGTGAGTTTCAAAACTCACCTTATCCAAGATAAAAAAAATCATGCTTTCTCTATCAATCTATTCTATTGGTAAAACTGCACTGAAAAATCACTACAATCTAGTTTTAGCATGTATTTCTGGCATTGTAAAATATTGGTTTACGACGAAAACCAATTGAAGCAGTTAGAGGATTTTTGCGATTTCCCAAAATTTGATTTTCTGGAAAAGGCAAGTTTTGAAACTCATGTCCTCATATATTAAAGTACAAAACTGCATTTTTGTTAATTGATATATTAAAAAAAATTGCAGTTTGACAACTGATGGGTGAAAGTGCTTTGAAAAATGAGAGTCAAGCGGTGGACAAATAAAAATTTAGAACAACGAAGCAAAAAATTAGTTTTAATAGTCTAAAAGCTAATGAAATATGCATCCATTAAAAAAAATACTCATTTTTAGTGAAATTGTACCAATTTAAAGTGAAATGTAACTTTTCAACAAAAAATTTTGTTAATTAAAGTTACACAGAAGAGCGAGATATCAATATTTTGAAAAAAAAAATTTACGTATTTCACTAGAAAAATGTGGGACAATTAATTTTGTAAAAGATCAAGTTTATTAATTGAAAATTGGCAGAGCTAGAGTATCCACCAATTTTTTTAAAAAGCTGTTCCGTGAAGAAAAAAAAACAAGAACGAAAAATCATGCGTCAAGCATAGATTATGTAGCACTTTCCAACGCTTCCAAAATAATTTTACAAAACATACCGTTTAATAAGCTAAAAGATAACATCTAAGTAAACAATTTGGAAAACGCATAACATATTTAAAAACATAATTTCAGGAATTTCCAACAGATACAATATTCGGAAAAATATCCGAATACTTTTATTCAGCCCTGTATATGATCTATAGATTTGTATATGCTAGGATGCTAAATTTTAGTTTAGTTAGGAAACGCGTAGCACAGTTTAAAATTATCTTTCTGGAGTTTCTGTCAATAAACGGAAATGTGTTCGCGAACTTTTGTGCTGCCCTGTATAGGATCTACAGAATTTATACACACCACGTAATAGACAAAAAGCGAGTTAAAATTAAAATCGCGTTTAGTAACTTAAAACGCACTTCCAGGAATTAGTGTTAACAGACAGTAGAGAATTCTTTTGTGTGTCCCTGTAAATGAACGATGACTGCTATACACACACTATTCTGTAGTAAGCCTCTTGTAATGCACCTTAGATATATATATATATATTTCAATGCGTTTAAAATAGTGAAACATTATTTAAATAAACCGCAGACGATTTTTCTCCATAGACGTCATGTAACGGAATTCTTTTGACTGTCCCTGTAAAGTAACTATAAGTGCTATGCACACCCTATTCCATATTAAGCTTCTTCTAATGCACCTTAGTGATATATATAAATTTCAATGCGTTTAAAATACTGAAACATTATTTAAATAAACCGTAAATGATTTTTCCCCATAGACCGCAATGTAACGGAATTCTTTTGAGTGTCCCTGTAATAAAACTATAAGTGCTACACACTTCCGTTGAAATAGGGAACATGCTATAGATAACGACAATAACATATAAAAATTGCACAGCAATCCGAGCATATTTACGGGAGTTAGAGCACGGACAAACGGCAGACGGCCAGACAAACCGAAGTCATAAGCACTTTTCAACTAGGTTGGAAAGTGCTAAAAAGAATGAGCTTAAAATTTTCATTATTATTTAGCATGCTGTGGTGTGCCTTACTTCTATAGTTCCAAAATTGCCCTTTCACTTTTGATATTGATTTCTAACTAGTAAAATATGATTTTTGTGTGTACAAAGAGTACTTTACTTTAAGTGACAATTTTTTTAAAATTTTAAACTGGTGTTATCTCTTAATGCAAAAACAAACAACAACAACAAAAAAAAGACCATTAACCTTCTGTAAAAATGGAAAATAAAAATTGCTGCTACTGACATTCTTCAAAATTTTAACTATGAAGTACATTGTTTGCATTCATTCAAATATGCATTTTGGATTAAAGGCATTTGTGAATTACAAGTCTGTAGATTAAGGGGAGTTGACTGTATTAATAAAAGATTTTCATCTCTGGACATACAAAATTTAAAACAGATAATTGTCACATACAATCATTTACAATTACATATACAGACTATTTTTAAAAGATTAAAAATACTTTTAAAAGTACTTTTCTCCCCAGAAACTTAATACTTCAGAAAGATATTTATTAAAATCTTTTCAACTTTTTTTTTTAAGGAAAAGGTAACAGATTGTTAAACCTCAATAGCATCTAGAAAAATTTCATCTAGTTTTTCCAATATGTTTTTCCTTTCCTTTTTTCCAGAAATATACTGAGCTGATAAATTCTTCTACTTTAGGATAAAATGACAAATTTAAATTATGTATGAAATGCTTTCTTAGATACCTACAACTTACATTCTGCAATACAACATTTTACACGTTCCATCTTTACATACAATATTCCATATTCATCTCATGAAAGTACTAGCTGATTCGTCCGGCGTAGCCCAGAAATCAGTAACTTTCTTTTGCGGTTTCGATAAAAATGGTCATTTTTTACGTGCATTCTGTTCTAAACAAACCTCTTTCTGAACGAAACTCTGGCACTTATCCCCACTGCCTACGGCATTGTATAGCAGGTGCTGCAGTATCTTATTTCCACCATGAGGTGGCACAAAATCATCGTATTTAGTTATCTATATCATAATTAATTCATGTTAAGTTGAATGAACCAATTCCCATTGAAGAAGATCCCAAACATTTTTTAGAACACTTGGGCTGAAATATGAAAATGCCCTAGGTTGACCACTTTCAACCACCATATCTCCCACACCCCCAGAGCTACCAACATGCAACCACCATAGTGTACGATAGGAGGATAGAGGCTATTATCACAAACAAACATCAGTAGTCTGCGATGGGTAGTTGTGGGTGCAAAGTGAAAGATGGGGACACGTCTATTTATATATATTATTATTATTATTATTATTATTATTTTGAAAGAACAAGCCTTTATTAACCTTTTTATTGATCGTCAAATTTCTAGTAGTTTTAGGAAGGCTCGGGTGTCTTTGCTTTTAAACTTCCTTCGAATGTGAGTATGGGTTCTTTCTCTTGAATTGTGAACAAAATGAAAATACATATGATGTTACATGAAACTTTTGTTATTGTCATCATCAGAATATTCTTTATCCTCATAAAAGTTATTTGATGTCTCATCAGATGCTTTTTCTGCTTATTTAAACATTGTACACCCATTAGATATAATGAATTTATATTTTGTTGCAATTTTGTAGAGTACTACATTAAATTCATTTTTTAGCTCACAGGCTATCAAAGCCTGAGAGCTAATGTGCCCGCCTGTTCTGTATGTATGTATGTATCTATGTATGCATGTACGTAATGCAATAAGTCTTGATAAAAATATCCATTTTGCTTTAAATTTTGTTTATAGGTTCATTGTGATAAGGCACTTCCCTGATTAGTTTTGGGGGTTCATTGGTTAAGTATAAAGGAGGGACTGGAGGCTAATCCCCCCCTTAACTTAGATAAATGGGTTTTTCATGAAGAATTATCTGATTTCTTCAAATTTTGTATATAACTTCACTGTGATAAGGTGCTTCCCTGATTAGTTTTGGGGGTTCATTGGTTAAGCATAAAGGGAGGAATGGAGGCTAATCCCCCTTAATTTAGATAAATGGGTTTTTCAGGCAGAAATATCTGATTTGCTTCAAATTTTGTACATAGGTTCATTGTGATAAAGAGCTTCCCTGATTAGTTTTGGGGGTTCATTGGTTAATCATAAAGGGGAAGAATGGGGCTAATTCCCCTTAACTTAGATAAATGGGTTTTACATGCAGAATTAGCCAATTTGCTTCAAATTTTGTATATAGGTTTATTGTGATATGGCATTTTCCTGATTAGTTTTGGGGGTTCATTGGTTAAGTATAAAAGGGAGGATTAATTTCCCCTTAATTTAGTGTCAATTCCTTTATTTTTTGAAGGGCATTATTTTTTGAAATAAGAGTATAATAAATAATTAGTGTGAATAGCTTGTGAGCTCAATGCCATCAGTTTAACTGAGCACTTTTCTTTTTATTTTAGTACAACACGCAAGTTCAGAAATGAAGAATGGTGGCTTTGACAAAGACCCTTTTGTGAAAAAGTTTGTACCTATCAACTCAGATGTAAACTCAGGGCTGGCCAATTAGATCAAAGAAATTTTAAGCCTATTGGACCGATTGCTTCCAATTGGGCCCCGTTCCTGAGGGAGCCAGGTGCTAGAGTGTAATCACTCTTGGCTTATTGAATAACATTATATTTCATGCTATACAGAGAACAGCAGTGGTTATTGTAATAAAATTACACAATAGTTTTTTCAGTGATTTTAAGGCACAACTAGTTTTTAAGTTATTGTCTAAAGTGAATTGTTCTTTAAGCTAATAAAAATTATTAGAAACACATAAGAATACTGCATAATAGAAAGTTCTTAGTGTTGTTGATTTGCAAGAAAAGTTTGATATATAAATGCAAGATCATCTGCAAAAAAATCCAGAATAAGGAAATACACAGTCATTATTAAAACAAAAGAATCCAAAATAAACTTATTAATATAATGAACCAAGCTGTTGTACAATAAATCATTTTATGAATCAAAACTGCTAAGTATTGCAGCAATTCTTAATTGTACTCTTAACATCAGTCATCAGGAGAAAATGTCGATGGTAATTAGATATGTAACTGATGATATATAATCAATGCTCCAGGAATTATTTATTAATATTTCATCAAAATTTTAAAGGTGGTAAGTAAGCAAAGGCGAAAGTTTTTACATGAACTTGATGAATCTACATAAACTTGACAAATTGAGACTAGATATTGAAAAAATCCATGAACAAGGATATGATAACGGTACCAATATAAAGGGATACATCTCAGGAATGCTTTATTTGCACCATGAATCAAGAACTTCACCTAACCCCCAACTAATTCTAGTTTTGAACATGAGAGAAATCTGTCTGTAAAACTCTCTGAAACAGCATGGGAATGTTGAATGAAAAGTGTGAAAGCTGCAGGGTATACAGCTGCTGAACTTTGTAATGAACTAGAACAGTCACAGCAAACACTGATGATGCTCAACCAAAGAGTGATGCTGAAGCATTAGTCAATCAAATGGTAAATTTTAAGTTTCTGGTCTCACTAATTCCCTCTGATCTTACTAATTTCTGGTCTCACTAATTTTAACTCTTTAAAGTAAATTATATGAGTAAATAACTCCAGAATGATACCATCAATGGATGTTGCCACAGGGCTTTATTTATTCCATAGCTTTGTAACTGGTGAGAGAGAGACATTTAATAAATGAAAGTATAGTAAAATACACACATTTCGAAATGATGTATTAATTTAAAAGATATAAAATTATATTAAAAACAAAATTTACAGTTTCAACCTACATCTGAGGCCTTCATCAGGATCTAAAGTTAATCATAAGATGTTTCTGACTGCACTGTTGTTGAGAAATCCAAGACTAGAACACTTGACCAATCATCTTCAACTTAACCTCCTCTTTTTTTAAACTGAAAAGCCAACACTTAAATCTTTAACAAATCTAACCAAATTCTATACTGTATGACACATTATAGTTGCATACCTTCTCCCCGTATTTAAGATTTCGATGGATTCCCTTATTAAACTTCTTTGCACAAAATTACACGGGGCAATAAGAAGCGTTGGTCAAGCGTTCGAGTCTTGGATTTCTCAATGACAGTGCAGTCAGAAACAACTTATGATTAACTTTTTTCTTTAGAGCCTGATAATGGCCTCAGATGTAGATAGAAATTGTAGATTTTTGTTTTTAATGTAATTTTATATAAAGTAATACATCATTTAGAAATGTGTGGGTATTTTACCACAGTTTCATTTATTAAAGTTGTATATGGTATAAGTGTCCAAGACTTTTTGATATGGTGAAAGACATACAGAGTAAAAGTTTTGATGAAGGCTTGATTGACACTTAATAAACTTGCCAAAAATTTAGATGTTGAGCCTGTATTCAAGACTCAGAGTAAGCATTTACACAAGAAAACAAAATTTCATTCTAAATCTGTAAATGAATCTTTAGCAGATTCAAAACCAGCTTTCAGAATGCAATGCTTAACCAGGTGGTAGATTGGTATCACTATTTGAAAATCTGGAAAATATATCAAAATTTCTTTGAATTGTTATCAAATTTTCAGGGTTCAACGACACCATAAGAAAACATATAGCAGATCTGGAAGTGGGATTGACATAGTAGAGCTGGCAAAAAATAATAATAATAATAATAATAATAATAATAATACATAAATAAAAATATAAATTAAATTAAAAGGCACAAAACTGGCTGATACAGAGATACATGCTTTGTGAGGAAATGAAGGCACTAAAGTCAATTCTGTCATCAAAGGTTCAAAACTTGTGCAAATGTTTGAATTCCTTGAACAGTAGATCTACCACATTTCCAAATTTATTTATTTCTATTCAGATTTTTTTGACATTTTGAGTGTTTGTGGCATCTGGAGAGAGGGGTTTTTCTATGATCAAAAACTATTTGAGATCAAGAAAGTTTGAAGAGCTTAGCAACTATGCATGTTGAACATCAAATTAGCTGAATTTAAACTTCAACAAAATTCTAAAAGAATTTTCAGAGAAAAAAAAGGCAGGAAAACTTTCTCTTAATAAAATACAATAATAATGACTCATTTTTCATTTACAGTTTTTGAATGTTAAGTGATTTTTAGAAGTCCAAAACAGATAATTTATTTCCAACAGAGCACTTAAATTCTGATTTATTTATTAATACTTTTAACAAATCATTACACAGTTACTAGAACAAGTGATATTGAAACTATGTAACTTTTCAGAGATGTTATATATATATTTTTTCTTTTGTATGCTTATATGTAGGCAATTTTATATTAAGATATGGTTTACATCTGTTTGATCTATTAGCTTGTACACATTTTTAAGTGCACATTCTGATTGCTTTCCATTCTATCGCAGAGACATAGTCAATAATGGACTTTTTTTTAATTCTACGGACCATGGTGCATGTTGATTAGAAACCTCAGGGTGCATAGAAGTGCTTACTTTTTAATACCACTATGTCTGAATAGTAGTACCAAAAAGTAAGCACCTCTACGCACCATGGACCTAGGGCCGACCAAACTAAAATTCTTTCTAACTGAGCCATGCACCTACTAAGGCTGGCCCTGTGTGAACTCTCACACAACATCTTCAGATTTTCTTTTTGAAGGAAGCATTTTAATCAGAACCATTTTTGCATTGTATCTAAACCATAGGCAGTAGACAAAATAATACTAATATTTTAGGGAGACAGAGAAGAAGAAAGAAAAAGCAGATCAAAAATCGAAAGAAATTATATAACCAATGAATTCTGTGATTACACTGTAAAAAAGAGATATTTCTTGATTTAGAAAGAAGTGTAATATAATATAAAGTAATACATTTTAGTGTAATATAATATATATGTTATATAGTAATATAGTGTAACATAACCTCTTTTGAGTAACCATGATTCTGAAAAGCATTCCTTTCTCATCAGAAACCTCAAAAAACAAAAGATTTCCAAGATTTATAAAAGCATTTCTGAAACAAAATTTTATTTTGCTGCCCAGAACTTTTGGCAATGTTTCCAAATAGTTTTGATAGTGTATTAATCAGTTTTCTCAACCCGGTATTAACACAAAATATCAGTTTTTCGGATGTTATTAATTCTCAAATAAACAGTTTTAGCTGTATAACAAGAATTTATACATGCAAGAGTAACAAAATAATATATTTATTTTATGCTGTTAGTTTAGCATGTTTGTCTGATGAACATGAAAATGATTACTTGAAAATTGATAGCAACTGAAAAACCTATATTATGTGTTAATACCAAGTTGAGAAAACTGATTAATATACTGTTAAAAACTACTCAAAAATATTTCTGAAACTTACAG
The DNA here is from genome assembly GCA_963931845.1 of Maratus michaelseni. Classification (NCBI taxonomy): domain Eukaryota; kingdom Metazoa; phylum Arthropoda; class Arachnida; order Araneae; family Salticidae; genus Maratus; species Maratus michaelseni. The sequence goes on along the minus strand of OZ007586.1, from coordinate 361,274,190 downwards.
GCAGGAAAAGAAACTTTTGTTTTAGAAATGGTTCTTTAAATTTTAGAAATATGTTGGTAACTGAAGATAAAGGAACACTTTCCAGAAATGTGGGTAACTTGGAAGAGGTTTTATTATATTTTCATAAATTTCTTGCAAGATAAAGAAATCTCTCTCCTTTTTTTTATTATAGTGCATCCACCACATAAATAATCTAAAATTAGATAAGTACTTCCATAAATCAAAATTTGTGTTATATTCATTATTTGCCCTTTCTTTGCATTTCTTACATATTTGAAGATTTAACAGCAATCAAGCATATTTTTGATAACTGCTTGAAATCATAGAAAATACTAGGCAATGAGAGACAACAACAGTATTATAAAAAGGCGATGGCTAGAAAAGAACTGATTTTCAGTCACACAATCGAGTCATTTTTTTCTTTTTCTAAGATGTTTTGATTGTTTTAATATAATTCAGTTTACATATTTAATGCTTGTCGGACTGATTTTTGTTTGAAGATTTTTTTTAAATGCTTTGAGACAAGATCAGACAAATACATATATTTAGAAATTTTTTATATTTTCATATTTTTCAATTATATTAATTTGATTCCTTTTTACGTTATGAAGTGTTCATAACACCATGATAGTTCTACATATGAAAAATAAAATTAAACATATGTAAAAATTACAATAGTGTTCTGAACACTTCAAAACACCATTCAAAATACATATTGAAATAAAAAATCAAATAAATTTTATGATAAAGTGATTTGTTGAGGATGAAGGAAATTTTGTAGATTATAGAAATATTTTCCAGAATCAAGATTCTAATAAAAAATACTCCATAACTAAATAGTCAATGATTTTTATTAATATGCCATGTAGTCCAGTAAATTTAGACCAAAAAAGGCTTCTGCCTGGAATGATTTGAACAGAGAAACACCGCGAGTTAATACTATTCGGCCACCTTTTTCTTGTTTGAGTGTACTCTAAAACTGGATAGGTTCTAGATTTAATTTTACGCATGTGCAAATGGATTATTTTTGTGTGAAAAGTGGAATTTGACAAAAATCCTTTTTCGTTTAAATATATAGGATTGTTAACATGTAGTAAGTACATGCAGTAACTTCACAAAGGTGATTGTATCACATTTAATATTTAATTCATAATTTGATATAGTGATATAATTTTTAAAGTTTTTTATTGGACCTTGATAATGGTTTCTGAAACTATAGCATTTAAAAATAGGATAAAATTATTATACTATAAGGTAAAAACAGTTTTACTTTTCAAAGAATACACTATTTTGTCTGTTTTACTTCAAATCATTTTTAGAAATACAAGCAAACACCTCTGTATAACAAATGTCTCTTTTATAAATTTCTTTATTTAATAAATCTTTTGTGGGAGGATCACCAGATTTTTTTGTATACTCAATTTAGTGAACTCTTCATTCTGCAGATTTATTTATTTATTTTGCTATACTATTCAGTTTTGTTAAATAAAACTCCATAATCTATTTGAATCAGATGTTAAAATATCTTTATCATAATTAACCTTCATAGTAATTAACAATGGTAATGAGTTACAAAAAATATAAATGAAAACTAAATTTTACTAATATTACTAAAAAATATGGATAAAATATATACAAATTAGAAGTATCTATAGATAAAACTGTGCTACAAGCAATTATTTAGATATTTGAAAGTAAAATTGTCTTATTACTGACTTCAGTGTGTTATAACTAATACAAAAAAACATAAAGTTGTTAAAAGTTTTTGAGCATACAAAAGAAATAAAATAATCAATTTTAATTAGTTTTTAATTTTATTTTTAATTTAAAATTTGAAAAAAAAATATTTACAATAAAAATAAAACATTCTTTAAAAGTTAGTATTCAGCTGCCGAATATTTGGTATTCAAGTGGCTATTTATCCGAATTGCTATTAAATTACATACCTAAGAAAAAAAACCAGACAAGAATGTTTATGTTTTCATGATGCATAAATTAAAATAAGAGCTGACAACAATACCATCCCCCCCCCCCCAAAAAAAAAAACAAAAAAAAAAAAAACAGTAAGAAAAATTACAGTAGTCATTAGGTCAAGAATGAAACATTATACCAAAACATCTGATATCATTTATTTTCAAGTTCATGTAAATGTTAAAAGGCCATTTAGTTTGACCAATGTGCATGATATTATACTGACATTTCTTGTTTCAAAAATCCATTCAGAAGGAATATCATTGAAACCTGAGATCTGTTCCTTGACATCTTTTACTATTTTGGCCTATGCAATAAGAACATTTGTTACTGAAGCTGCTGCTACTTCTCTCTCTCTCTCTCTCTCTCTCTCTTTTTTTTTTTTTTTTTTTTTTTGCTGATGGGCAAATGAAGAAGCTTTGAAGATGCATGCTTAATTTTTCGTCCTACTAGTACCTTTTCTTGAAAGTAGCTTGCACACACCACATATTCAAGTCAGCAGCATGGATGACTATATTTACACTTTTTCTTGCCACTATATTTTAAAAGATATATTTGACTTATTTAATCATCAAAATTCAAGGATTAAATAAGGCGAAAATCACCATTTAAATATTGTTGGGAAAAAAGCATAAATGTTGGCAGCTATGCAGCACTAAAACTTGTGAAATTCTCGGTGAAGACATAAATGTAGAGGGGAAAAGGCTTTAAAAGCAAAAGGTAAAAAAGGATTTTTTTTTTCATTCTTGACAGAGTAAAAGCTTCATACTGTGTTTGATTTGTCATTTTAGGGGAGGTTCTCCTGATGCAGTTTGATTTTTAGGACATTTTCAGGATTTTTTTTTTTTTTTTTTTTTTTTTTGTAGTTGTTTAAATAATGAACATAGAAGAAATATTGTTTTTGGCATTGGAATTATTGTATTTTTATCTAAGTGTGAATATTTTCATACAATAATATTGATATTTTAATTGATCTAAACTCTTCCAAAGTTCACTATGCACAGCATGCACAGTAAATTGGTGTGATTGTGCTCTTGATAATAATATGAAACAAAAAATTCACATGAATTCTTAAAATGTATTAAATTAGTTGGATGCCAAACCTCAAACTCATAAGATAAATCCAAATTTTGCAAAATGGTGGTTGTTTGAAGTTTGAGGTTCATGTTTGGCACTAATTTTTCATTTTCAAAACTATTTAAAAAATCAAAATTATTAAAAATAATTTTTTGAAGGCATGTTCTACAATTAAAACAGTCTAGTTTAATTCACAAAAAACAAAATGTAGATACCTCGTTTAAGCATGAGAACATAGACTGATTTTTAAAAAATGTTTCAAGAAAAATGTGTTTAAAGTTTTCAATCAACCCTTTGTCAGAGTGACACCAGTTGTCATGACTTAAAATATCGGTGAACAAAAATCGTTTTTGAAGGCATATTCTAGACATTAGGGGTTCAAACAATGTAAAAGAAAATTTTGAAAGTTTTCTGGGAGAACCTCTTCTTAATAGAATAATAAGCATTCTCGAATTTTTTTCAAAATAAATAGGTAATATTTTATACAAAGCAAATTATGTGATAACATTTTAAATGAATTAAATAAAACATTTTGATTCTGATGTATGGAGGAGATAAAAATTACATTATTGGTCCATCATCACAGTTCCAGTAGTTTCCAATCAATAAACAATCCATATAGAAGGATGGAACTGGAGTTCTTCTTCCTTTGACTTTTGCTCTGAAAATAAAGTAATAAACATTACACAAAAAAATATAGAAAAGAAATGAATTGAGATTAACACAATGAGAACCAGTTGTTTTAATTGCTAGATTAGATCAAGTAAACATGTTTTATACCATAAACTTTATTTCAGAAAAGTGTTTAAATAAATTCTAACAAAATATAAGCTACACATTACTTAATAAAATTTCTAGTTATAATTATATTTTTATATGAGATGTATTAACCTCACTCCCATGGCAAAATAACCACAAGATTGAGGTTTTTGTACCTACATATATTAGAATAAACTCTATTTGGTTGTTTTGCCAGTAATGGGACTTTGCAGGCTAAAATAACCGATCCAAATGCTTAATGTTATACTAAAGTCACTAAAATATTGCTTAGTAGTAATGCATAAGAAAAGGACATAGAAGTGAAAACTTAAACAAAAAAAAAAAAAAAAAACTCCATTTTGAAGACATTTTTATAAATAACAACTAGAGAAAAGTTTTAGCTATTAACATGCTTGGCATATTTTGGTGAAAGCAAATAGTATGATTTTGCAGAAAAATGCACCCTTTGCACTTGGTGGCAAGTTTAAGTTTTAGGGAGAGATTGTAAACAAATGTGTAGGACACACATATTATAGGCCTTTTTCTTGGCTGAACCAGTTGATCATTCAAAAATGTGACTATGCTAGTAAGAAGCTTCACTATAGATGTGAAATAAATGGTAACAAAATTCTCAAATGATAATAGAGGATAAGATAGAATGATATACTAAAGTTGGGTTTTCAGGCTTCTTAGGGACAGTCACGGGAGTGAGAAAGGTGCACTTTGAGTGCATATTTGACTCTGAAATTGAATTGATTGTCAAATGTTTAGCATAAGACATAATAAAATTTAACAGATTTTTCCCTTTTACAAAAAAAAAAAAAAAAAAAAAAAAAAAAAAAGAAATGTTAATTAATGAAAAAATTAAAAGTAACACACCACACAGTTAGAACTGCTTTGGGACCTAAATTTGAATGTTAGTGAAAGAATGACCAACACTTTATTCACACAAACTGAACTATAAGATTTTTTTTCTTCCAGAACAATTTTAAAGGTAAAAAATTTTAAATGTAAAACACATTCATTTTTTTTCACTTATATTATTTCATATAAAACAAAGAAACTAATTAAAAGGCAAATATTTAATCTTACTACTACAGTCCTCAGCAAAAGTTTAGACACTGATGATATTTAACCTTTAAATAAAAAATACGAACTCGTGGATTACACAAATCGGTATACTTATTTTAAAATATATTTTAAACATTTTAGGATAGAAATACTAATTTTAATATAGGACGATTTTTAATTTAACTGAAAAAAGTGAAATTTGCATATTGCAAAAGTTTAGACATTTCCTTTCTTTTTGGCAACTGTTCACGGAAAAAGGCAAATGTTAAATTTATGATGTCAAATGCATGAAGTATTTAAGTGCACTTTGCATTAGCATCGGTTACTGAAGATGCCGCGAGCTAGAGAGATTCAGTCAGATGACGTAATTGAGATATGGAAGCTGGAATCGAAAGGGAAGACTGTTGCAGAAATTCAGGTACTTTGAATCGTTCAAAGAAGTCTGTCTATCGAGTATTGTCTAAGTGTGACTCCTACAAAGCAAAATGTAGATCTGGAAGGCCTCGAGTGACCAGAAAATGAGATGACAGAAGGATCCAAGATACTGTCACCTACACAAATGATACGTTCTAGTCAGATTAAAAGTGAGTCAGGACTTTCTGTATCAACAGATACGATTCGTTGACGAATCAAGGAAAGGGGTAAATTAGTTTATAGGAAAAAGAAAAAACAGCCAGCTTTGAAATCTCACCACAAATTGACGAGAATGCAGTGGGCTGGTAAACATATGCCATATGGACCCCAGTGGTGTACTGTGATATTCAGTGACAAAACAAAGTGGAATCTGTGTGGCCCAGATGGGTGGTCATATTATTGGCACGACTTGCGTAAAGAGCCTAGGACTTTCTTTAGTCGACAACAAGGTGGTGGCTCTTTAATGATTTGGGCCTCATTTTGCTTTAATGGTCAAGTTTCTCTAGAGTTCCTCAGTGGTCGCCAAGCAGCGCAAGACTACATACATACATTGAAGAACAATTTACAGCCATTTGGGGAACTTTTAGCTTGTCCAAAGTATGTATTTCAGAAAGATAATGAATACATTCATGTTGCACACAAAACAAAAACTTGGTTTAACTCTTAAAATAGTAATGTTCTCGATTGGCCCGCATTTAGCCCTGACTTGAACCCAATCGAAAACCCTTTGGGCATCATGACTCGTAAGGTTTATGCAAATTTTCGACAATACTCCTCTGTTAATGAACTTCGAGCTGCTGTTGAACGTGCTTGGTAGGAAATAGACCCGCAAGTGATGCAGGATTTAATTTCTTCGATGGAAAGTCGCATTTTTGCACCAATTGCAAACAATGGAGGTGCAATTAGATTTTAATTTATGGTTATTTTAATGTAAATATACAGATTGTCTATATTTTTGCAACAATGTTAATATTGTTTTTTGGTTATTATGTAAAGCGTATAATTTAAAATTTATTATTTGTGAATAAAGGATAAAACCCAAGCAATATATGACAGTTGACTTACAACAATTCATTACATACATCTAAGTACAGAAGCGTAATTGACCATTGTCTAAACTTTTGCTGTGCACTGTATAGCATCTGATTTATAAAGAAAATCACGGGTTCTATATAAAAATAAACATGTCAGATTTTCTAAAATATTTAGTTTAACAAGGTAGTTCCCTAACTGGTAATATTCTATATTTCTTTGTTTTTCAAAAACAAAAGTAATATATAAAAGCATATTTTTGTATTTAAAAAAAACAAACAACCATGTAGTTAAAAAAGTTTATCTCAAAACATAAATTTTTGCAAGAAAAACTTAAAACCTTCACAGTTTTATATTATCATTCCAGGCTAAGAAAAAAAATTCAGATAAGCAGTAGACAGAAAATAAAAGCTCTAGTTATTATGTAACAATGGTATTGATTTTAGGATTTTTATTTTAACAAGAATATCAAAAACACTATTACTATTTTAAGAAAAAAATCACAAAATTATAAAAATTCTTAAATAGAAAGTAGAAAAATATAACTGATATTCATGTTTGCTTTTAAACGATACAAAAAACCATAATATTCCATTGAAGATAGAAATAAAGAATATACAAAATACCATAATTTTATTTTTATAACCAGCAGATATTTTTCAAAAAATTGGATTTCTATGTATAATACGTATTTAATACATGAATGTTTATTATCTGAAATATTTTTCCAAGGGCTGCCATTATTATTTTTTCCTGTAAAAGCATGAAAATTAAAACTAAAGGTTGTTAAAAAGATAGAAGTCAACAAGAGAGAAGCTGAGAGGTAATAAATTACCAGTAATTTATTATTGACAAAATGATTTTGAAGAAAAAATATATATCTCAAATTCAAATCTCATACAGAAGAAAGACAAGCTAATCATCATGAGCAAGGTGGCTAGCATTAGAGAATAATTTGTGTAGTTGGATCTTAATACCACGAAATAATGATATATTCTCTCTAAATAATAAATAAGCTTCTAGACTGAAGAGAAATGGGCCTTGAGATTTTTAAGTGTGGTGACATATGATGCTTTCATTTTATGAGGAGAAAAAAAATCTCCTGGTCATATATTGTAGGGCAAAAATTACAAACAGATTGGGATAAAACGGCCAATAGGCTTTTAAATTTCACAAAAAACTTAACGTAAACATTGGGGTTTAGTTCAAAACAAATAAATGTTTATGAAATACCAGTATATTTTGATAGTCCAATGATATTGTTGATATTTAGGGCATAAACAGCCCCAACATTAACACAGTGGGACATGAAAACATATTTTACTATCATATAATCTCAGTGCCAATGGAGATAAATTATCTCCAATGGTAATTTTAAAAATTTAGACTGCTGCAAAAAATATTTTCTGAAAAGTGTAGAAGTTTCTGTGTAAGAGAAAAGATGGATGAATGAGACTGTTATGATATTCTGGCTGAACAATGATGAAAAACTTCTAATGAAAGTAACAAGGACCATATTGTTTGTTTATCATGGGCACACAATGAGAGTGTAAAAAATACCAGAAAGGTAGAATCAGTTATATTATTTAATAACTATTAATCCATAACTATTAATAATACATGGAGGCTTAATGAAATTCTAGTAATCATTGGATGTTGGAGTGAACAAGTTCTTCAAAAGTAAAATTAAAAATTTGTTGTATGGCTTGCAGCTTACTCATAGAAAAAGGAGCAAAATATGACAATCATTTTGTGCAGAAATTAACAAATAGATTAAACAAAGTTTGAATTAACTCTCATGCATTACAGTTATAAACACTTAAGAAAAACATGGATAATGCATGGAACTGAAAATTATAGTGATGATAATTCTAGTGAAAATTAATCAAATAATTTACCAGAAGAATGGCTGAATATATTTCAGTTCAATTTGTGGCATTAGAATAAAATGTTTTTTGCATAATATACAGTATGGAACCATTTATCCGGAATCCAGTTAACCGGAAAGCCAGTTATCCAGAATGATATTTCCAACTGACTGATTTCAGAATCTTTCCAGAAAAAAGTGCCATGCAGTGCTAGTTTTACATGTGCATTGCTTGATACATTACTACATGCTACATGCATTGTAAAACTTGATCAATATCTAGGATTTGAAATGAAAACATTTTTAGTTAGATATTGAGCATTTTAAGTTTTATGCAGAATTATTGCTTCCAAGGTATTGCCTTCTTTCAAACTCTTGATTAATCTTGGATCTTGATAGCATCTGGGCCTTAATCAGAGCAATCTAATAATTTGAAATCAGTAACAATGTTACAGCCACATATATTCTACAAACCTCATCAAATGGATGTTGCTTTAATGTCCAACCAGTTATCCAGAAAAACCAGTTATCCGGAATACATCTGGCCCCAACCATTTCGGATAAATAGTTCTATACTGTAATATGTTTTATTGGTCCTGTTTTGATTTCATTAGAATCTAAAAATGATGTCTGTCTGTCTGTGTCTGTTTTCTTGTCATTTTTTCTTTATAGGCTTTAATTTTTGTAAAAATGTATCAATCTTTACTAATTTTGAGTATGGTTTTAAAGGGTACACAGTACTACTTTACATTTTCAAAATAATACTCATATTATGCACAGTTTTTTATAAAGGGGCACATAAAGAATTTCAATATATCATTATCTACTGAACGTCAAAATGAGTAATATGGGCAACAATGGGATCTAAAATAAATGTAGATTAGTCTTGCATAATGTCCGATAACTTCATGTTATCCAGTTTGGGTCAGAACTAACATTTTTCTTAGCAGTTCAGGTTCAGGTTATGTTGACTCTAATTGTTTTGGTTTGTGTCAGTTTTAGGTTGAGTGTGTTTAGATTAGGGTTTTTTTTAACCCATTTATTCAAAAGAAAAGAAAGTCCACAATACAGTTTTAGATGAAAAAAAACTATGTATTTTTATATAAATGAGTATATATATATATATTTGTACATTTTTCAATATAAAAGATAAATCTGATATTACATATAGAGTATTTTTTTCTATAATAGTATTAAGATATTGATTTTTTTTTTTTTTCATTTCAGATTTCGGGTTGAAGTGCATAAATTTCTGATTGGTTTTCAGATTGATTTCAAATAGAATTTTTGGGTTTGAGTTGGGTATAATCCCAAATGCAAGGACTTTAATGTGAATAGCAATAGAGGGTTGCTTCAAAATATGAAGATAATAAACAATCGTTTGAAGTCAGTTTCATTTTTTCTTAAAAAATACTTGTTTCTGCATTTAGTTGTTTGTATTATTGTAGCTGATACTTTTTTTTATTTTACTTTTATTTAGAATTGTGTAACTATCAAATCTTTTGCACGTACACCTCATAGGTTATATTGTAACTCTGTTCCGAGTTGGAGCAGCTGTTACAGTTGAGCAAATTATTAAAATGCATAATTGCCATTTCTCATGCATCATTATTATTATATTAACTATTCTAGAATATACTTAGATATATTATTTTGATTAAACAGTATGTTATTTCCTTTAATCTTCTGTTGCTGCCTGGTGTAGAGTCAAAAAAATAATACAATTCATAATATTTTCAGGCAAAGTTTGATGATGTGCACAAGAAAAGATATATATAAATATATTATTAGATTTTGTTTTTCCTAATACAGTAAAGTGATTCTTTACAAGAAAGTTATTAACAGAAGTGAAAATATGAAAAAAAGAGGGAAAATTATAACCTGTGGATTACAGGTTTTTTTTAATATTTGGAGGGGGGGGGGGGGTATTTTAAAACAAAAAAAGCTGCTGTAGGTTACATACTTCCTGCAGGGCTGGTACTGTTTTTTATTAACACATTATGAGAAAAAGATTTTTTTTAAAGATGTGCTAAAAAAATGTCAAGCAACACTATAAATTTAAAACTATTACACAAAAGTTTAAATAGAAAGGAATTGAATTACAATACCTTGTTTCCTATGTTCAAAATTTCTGGTGCAATAAACAATTTCACCCCCAATCTATAAAAAAAATATTATCTACTCCACTTAAAATGTGTTAACAAAACAGTACTTTGACTGCACAAAAAAGATAAAAGTGTTTTCAATACTTTTTATTAAATCATATTTTAAAAAATAATTCACTACCATACTTAATAATTTTTAATATTGTTGTTAACATTAAATACACAATGCAATTTATTATTTCTTGTGAGAACTTAATTTTATGTTGCATATGTTTGAATTAATATATCACTGTCAAGATTAGCTACAACTTCATATTCAGTTAATATAATTACCTGTCACCCCTAGGCAAATAGAAATTCAGGTTCTCCTTATCAATATGAATTTACATGTTCAAATGCATAGCTAATCATAACATAGTCAAATATAAACAAGTTTAACCCCTTCAGCACCAGATTATTGTATCCCAAATGTTTATTTCATGTTTTTTTTTTTTTTCAAATTGTCATATATTATTATATTTATTACCGGTGAAAAGAACAATAGCCTTTTCTCCTTGAACACCAAGCACTTCAATACATAATTTATGGGTAATACTGTTAGGAAAATCACATGTCTCCAGAATATATGTTGGTCTTATTGACTCAAGCAGCATATTTACTTAAATACTTTTCATAAAGCATTTCATAAAACTACCATTCATTATCACTTATACACTCTTAGCATTCCTCATATTAAGTAATAAACATTAAAGTTTCATCTTTATTAAATTTAAAATACATTTCATAAATATACTCTATTTTATAAATACATCATTTTTACTTACCTTTTGCACTTTACTTCTCTGATAATTTAAGCTGTTTTTGTGAAGAAATACTTTTTAATAAGACCATCATTAAAATGTAAATACAGAAACACAAACTTAATTTTACTTCTGACAAAGACCGTGATACACCATAAACATCGTATGTGCATTTAAACTAGTGCATCGTCTACTCACTAGATGGCGACACACGTAGGTCGTTCGGATTGAAAGATCGAACGCCGAATCAACAAAGGCACGTGTATGCAAATACCGGTGGATTGTTCTAGAGAAGGGGTGTTTCTGGTAATTAGCCGATGTCATTTTAGTATAAATAGTTGTTGAATTCTTACATCGATGTATATTGAAAATGGATTGTTAATCTAGTTATCGGCAGTATTCGTTTCAAATATCGTCATGGGTGATAGAATGTTTGGTATGATATCGTGAATCAAATTAAATGATCGTTGTTGTTTTAAAGGGTGTTAACGTTAAATCATAAGCAGCTTAATGCAAATCTATCTAATATGTCAAATCTGTTTAAATATGTCTTACTTTCAAATGTCAACGTTATGTTATCTGCAAAGTTAAATATTATTGTGTCTTCTAAATCGAAACTGTTCTTGTAAAGTTGTTATCATCAAGACACTGTATTTCTACAATATGTGAGTATTTTATACTTGAATAAACTACCTATATTTGATGAATAACTTTTGTTTTCAATGAACTCATTATATACATTCTGCATTTATGCTTCATTATTGAACTTATACTTCTAATTCATTTAACATGAAAGCTCACTTTAAATCAGCAGAAGTTTTCTACATGTGTACACATAAATAAATTTATCCTCTGCTCACTTCAACTTATATAGAATCTATTTACTTTAATTTATCAAATACGTCTGGTAGGAACGTATGAAGAAATTGTGATGTTTGTGTATGTCTAGTGCTGAAGGGGTTAATATAAAAATAATTACTGTTAGACCGGGAGGCGGCAGCACAGACAATCACCTCATCAAGTTCACGGCTGAAATTCTAGAATTAGGTAAAACTCAATTCGCATATTAAAATGTAATCGGTCTGCCAAGTCATATCTTGGTGGAAAACACCTTAAAACCCGATTTTAGCGCTTGACTCGTAGGATTACCATTGTATTTTCCTGCACCAAGTTCTCCATGTTTTCATACTTTTGGGTGCAGGAAAACACAATGGTAATCCTACGAGTCAACCGCTAAAATCTTGTTTTCAGGTATTTTCCACCAAGATATGACTTGGCAGACCGATTGCGTTTGAATATACGAATCGAGTTTTAACTAATTCTGGAATTTCAGCCGTGAACTCGATGAGGTGATTGTCTGTGCTGCCGCCTCCCGGTCTATGTTTTTTATTAACACATTATGAGCAAGAGATTTTTTTGAAAGACGTGCTCAAAAAAAAAAAAAGTCAAGAAACATTATAAATTGAAAACTATTATACAAAAGTTTAAAAAGAAAGGAATTGAATTACAATACCTTGTTTAAAATTTCGGGTGCAATAAATAATTTCACCACCAATCTATAAAAGAGATATCTACTACACTCAAAATATCTTAACAAAACAGTACTTAGATTACAAAAAAAAAAAGTGTTATCAATACTTTTTATGAAATCCCATTTGAAATAATAATTCACTACCATACTTAATAATATTGTTATTAACATTAAATACACACTGCAATTTATTATTTCATATGAGAACTTAATTTTTTGTTGCAAATCTTTGAATTAATATATCGCTCTCAAGCTTAGCTGCAATTTCATGTTCAGTTAATATTATTACCAAACCAGACTAATTTTCTTCAGCCTTGATCAATTGAGCATATGGTTTTATTAATTTGAGGTTTGGAAAAATCTTTTTTGAACAGGCTACTGATACTGGCAATGTTGTGATTATACAAAATGCGATAAATAAATGTAAAACACTGTTTTCCAATTTATGTTACTTAGTACAGTATTAAAAAAAGAATTCACAAAAATTGACCAATAAGCAAATTATGAATTTTTGTTTTTTTTCAAGCTTGAGTAGCTGAGGAGTGTAAGTTTGTCAAATTAACAGCAGTTAAACATATCAATTTCATCATTTGTAAGTATACGTTTTTGGCTCACAAAACTACACTAGAATGCATGAAATGCTGAAAATGAAAAATAATATTGATTCACATACTTCACTTGAAAAATAATAATGCATGCATCCAAAACATTGTACTCTTTCATCAGTCCCAGCATTACACATAATACACAGTAAAAACAACTCTTTAGAATCATGTTCATGTCAGAAAAATCATCTAATAATTCTATCACTAATGAAATATCATAAAATGATATTTGCAGAGATATTTTCAATATATGGAGAATACTTGACTAAAAATTACCAGCTGCATTCAATAACTTAGACCATTATCTTCTTAATTATCCATAATAATTTCCCCTCCAAATCAAAAATTAGTACTTTCTGCCACAACCATAAAATAATTTTTATCCACACATCCTAAAAAACTTTTATTCATTTTGATTCCAAATAAATTCATAATTTTAAAACATTTTTCAAATATTCCTATAAAAGTAATGCATTTTTCACAAAATCTGAAAAAAATTATGTTTTAAATAGATTTTTGGAGCACAAAATGAGAAAAAGGTGGCAATTAATTACAGTGGATACAAGTAACTCATTACTCTAAGGGGACTAGAAAACATGTTGATTACACAGATGTCAACATAGCAAAGTTTTATTTTTAAACCATCATTCAAAAAATTATATATCAACCATAGCATTTTGTTGCATTTATAATCCACAAATATACAAAGTTTTAATGCCTTTAAGGACCAATGGCTAGAGTAATTTGTAATTACAAACAGTTTAAGATTTTTAAACTTTTTATATTCATTACATTTTTATATTTGGAAAATATATACAGGTACTGAATAAACTTAACTCAACAAAGCTAAATATACATGTATTTTTACATTGGTATGAGAACACAATTTACAATCAAAAATTCGTAAAATATTGCAAAGCAGTGGTACTTAACAAGTTTCAGCTAAAACACCAAATTAGTAAGGTATTCCACATTGAAATTAACATTATGCTAATCATCTGCATACTAAATGTCAAGTTACTATATGTTAAGCTATCACAGTACCACTGTATAATCTACGAATCAGATTTATAGGAAAATAATGAAAAATACCTATTTCTTTAGAAACTGAATGAGGGTATCCAAAAAGTTCATTTATGTAAGAATGAAAGAATTTCATAAAACTGCGATAGTAAGTCCAAAAGCTCCTTTTTGAGAAAAAGAAAATGGAAGATTACATTAGATGAAAAAGTCTCAACTGTTTCTATACTTTTGTCCAATGCCAGTTTTCTCTTTCTTAAATGTTTTCAGTAAAATGATTTAATTTATAAAATATTTTTTAACTTACACAGCTTTAGGACTAAAGCTTATAGGAGATATGCCAGGAGGGGCACTCAATATTTTTTGTGATCCACAGTATAATACATCAATACCTGTAAATAAGAAAAATGTTATTCAATTAAATTTTCACAATATAGAATAGATTTATATTCTAGCATTGAAAATTAAGAGTAAGTATTTAGTATATTATTTGTTTATATATGTAATTTAGTTTTTAAAACACTCGCTATTATTTCAAAATGATTTGAAATGTTCAATGAAAGATTATTTCAAGAAATCTTCTAATCAGTGGCACAATTACATAACCATGAACTAGATCCAATGTCCAAAGGTTCTCTAAGCTCAAAGAAACAAAATCCTTTCCAAAAGTTGAAAAATATCACAGTTCTTGAATTTTTAGTGTGTTTGAACAGAATTCTAATTGTGTATTCAACAGGCATAATTTTTTCTTTCCTTTTAAGAATTGTAAAAATATTTTGTGTTAGACTGGTTTCCCTGTAAAATTAAACATTAGGTGGTCTTTTTCAGCCAGTTTCTTCAGTACTTTGTGTAAAATAAAAGTAAGGTAGTTGCTACATTTTGAGATTTTCAGGAGGAGGAAGACCTCATACATTTTGAGATCTTCAGAAGCAGAACCTCAAAAAGTAAGCCATAACTTTATTTTTTCTTTTGAGAGTAAAACAGGGATGAAAATAGTTGTGATATAAAAAATATAAAAAACAAGGAAATAGAATTTTCAGGAGACAGGTTGATTATGATTAACAGTCAAATCATATTTCAATAAATAAGAAAAGCTTGAAAACTTTTCAAAGAAAGAGTAATCTAAATAGAAACAAAGCAAATTTTTCCTACTAATATAGTTTTAATTTATTTAAATTTATTATAAATTTTATTTTAACTAAACAAAAGATCTATTGATATATTCTGCAATACCTAGTTTGTCCATAAAAAGGGGAGCAGCACCCAAAGAAGCAACAGCATCAACAAGCAAGAGACAGCCATGCCTGAAACATTTTTTAAATGTTATTTTATTGAAACTAGCATGGTACACACACACACACACACACACAAAGAAAAACTACTGAACTTTTAAAAATCTTAAAAATTAACAATACTTAACAGAAATAGCTGTTGAAAGAATAGAATGTTATCATGCTCTTAACTGAAGAAGCCCAAAATTAATCAGAGAAGAGTCTAATAGGATAAGCATGGTGAATTGGCCCCCAATGGGAACCTATACTGAAACTTTCAGTAAGTTATCACCTCAATAACACATGGGCTGATAAGTTCCCGATCTAATAAAGAAAACACAACTTTTTAACAAAGCTTTATAACTTTATGACTTTATAACTTTAATAAATAACATAACTTTAATAATAAATAATAATAATTTAATAATAATAATAATTTAAAAATAATAATTTTATAATAATTTAATAAAAATAATTTTAAAAATAATTTTATAATAATAATTTTATAATAATAATTTAATAAATGATTAATACTAATAATTTAATAATAAATAACATAATTTTATAACGAAAAAGCTCCAAACAGTGCTCAGAACTCGTTATTGTTTTTGGTCAAAAGTCAACACGCGCAGCAGCCACTTTGACAACAGCTTTTTCATAGACAAATGTTCATTCAAAATAAAACCTACACATTCCTTGGATATCTTCAGAGTCTGAGCTACCTCCTGCAACTTCACTTTACGGTCCCCCAAAACGATTTTGTGGACTTTTTTTATGTTTTCCGGAGTAACCCCCTCTTTTGCGTGGTGCATTACTGGTGTCCGTACGACCACGTTTAAATTCAGCAAACCAGTCAATAATGGTTGATTTACCTGGTGCAGTGTCCGGATAACGCTTATCTAGCCAAGCTTTTGTTTGAACAGTATTTTTTCCCCATCAAATAACAATTCTTGAAATTTTTGTTATCCATTTTTTTGTTTATCAACAAAGTCGTTCAACTAAAACCACTCTAACGTTTTATCCACACGGCGAATCATCATGGCATTTTTTCTACTACCTTTTAAAGGTTAATATTTACTAAAAAAAACATTGGTTCGGCGATTGCAATGCCATCTGTGTGCCAGACCGGGAACTTATCAGCTCATGTGTTATATGAATACATTTTATGTGTGTTTGGCCTCCATACTTCAATGTGACTTTCAGATATAAAGGAAATATTTAATATGGGAGTATTATTTTAATTTTTAATAAACTAATCATATTAAAGAGATAAAATGCACATCTTTTTGCTAATTTTTAGTACTGTATTATATATTTTTTCATAATTTTTTATTAATTACATCTATGTCAAAAATTAATAGAAAATAATGACTTACATTTTTAAATATCTGAGATACAATCATTGAAGTAATATATGTTATAGTACTCATGGCAGTTTCTATAAAATATATAAACTTAATTTTAAAAAAAAATGCTGCTGCAACACTTAAACACTTAGAAAAAAAAAATTGAACCTCCCCCCTTTCCATGCCAGAAGGCCAATTGCCACCACTATTTCGGGAAAATATTCTTTGAATTATTTAATGACAGGAATTGTTTATCTACTGCATTACGAATTAATGAAAGGAATTACATGTAAATTTTATTTCATTTTAATAAAGTGTTAACTAAACAATAAATGCCAAAAAATACTCACTTTCTAAAAATTGCATTAAATATGTTTAATTTAATGAAATGGTACTTTTAAGTACCATCAGGATTAAACATTTGCAAAAATATTCAGGCTTTGAACATGAATTGAAGCATTTAGAAAATCATTATTTTTAATATGGTGTATTATAACAAGAAAATTTTAACAAATTTATCCTTGATGATATTTAATAAAGAAAAACAAATTCCTCACTCACACAAAAAATATTTCATGTATTGCATTTTGAATGAGGTTTTGATTATATTTTGAACACAAAACCCACAGCAACCTTGATTCAATACAAATGTTGGCCAATGACATCCTCTATTTTACAAGCTAATAATATCGGAAGCAGAAAACTCTCTTTTTTTCCCTTTTGGAGGCACTACACTTGAAGAGGCTTTAGGTTCTTTATTTTCAACTGATTTCAGCCTTCCTCTTCATTTACGTTCTGCCTTAGACTTGACAAGCAAACCTTGTATGGCATTAAGTTTATACTCTAGCATGAATAAAGATTCATGTGTTCCTATATATATTATGTATGAATTCACAAGGACTATTTTCAACATAGCAAAAAAGAGCCGATGCCACAACTTTTTTATTCTATTACAGAAATACCGCAACATATCTGATTTACTAATGCCAACAATGTGTGTATTATAGTCTTTAACTATAGTGGATGCTGAGACTTTGTTTCGTATGCTGTCTTTAAGCATTTTAACAGCTGTACATGTTTCATTGCCATGATAATTTGGCAGAATATGTACTGATAGATTATTTTTTTACATGAAAAAAGATAGCACTTGGTCGGTTATTTGGTGATCAAATTCATCTTGTTTCAGCTTATTATCTTCAAGTAGTTTTGGTAGCCCAACACATTCAATGCAATACCAAACGCAAATATATTTTTTGTTTTCAAATACTTACATAAATCAATTGAGGAATAATAATTATCCATCATTATGATGTGATTATTGCTCGATTTTTCATCATTTTTTTAATGACACTGTTATCTATAACTTTCACATGATATTTTGATGCTAAGTAGAAGTGTATGTCCAGCTATCCAGGAGAATGATCATGTTGATTTTTGGTCTGTTGGGGCAAAATTGGATAACCGTAGTTGTGCATTGAATTCTGGAATAAATTGTTTCTTCACTCAACAGGTGGTAAAGGATGGATACAATGTTCAACCTGCAAAGACTGGGCACATGATAAGTGCAGCAGAAACGAGAAGTAAAAGCTGAGAAAACCATTACATGACAACGTTAAAGATTGCTTGAAAACATGAAAAAAATTACTTGCCTTAAAAAAATGAATATATGCTTTAAAGTTTGGTTCAAAATTTATTACAATAAGGCTTTTTGCTACTGCCAAGTGTAAAAACTTAATTTCTCATTAGTTACCTGGTTTTAACCTACTACCAAAATTCAAAGCTGTTTCAGATGATCTTAGAAAATGCCTTTTCCCCAGTAGAGAAGAATTTTCCTGTGGCAACAGGTGTAGTTTTTCAATAGCTCAGATGTTCGCAAACACTTTTGTGGGGTGTTCAGATTTTTTTGCCCTTCTAACTTATGTCAACAAAGAAAATATTGTTAGGTACCCTGTTCTATCCTACTTTCTCCTATATACCCAGACTTGTCTGCTTTACACCACAACTTATAGCCCTTTTTTATTGGTTTCATTGGGTTATATTGTTTCAATCAAGAATGACATTTAAAAAGAACCATACTTTTATCAATGAACTGGATTTGAGAAGTCAATCGAAATTTTTGCAAATTTTCATTTGGATGCATAGTTATGGGTCTAATCTTGAATAATTTATTTTTATTGCCTGCAGAAACTGAAGACATTACCATGAATATGTGACAAAATTTGAAAAAAATCTGATGCATGTCATTGTGGGACCGCACTCAATGAAAAGTTGATCATTAATTATGAAATCGCAGAAATCTATGGTTGCTAAAAAGACGCTTCAAACCTATGAAACCTAGTAGGGTTCAGTAATTAGAGAAATCACTTTCTGCTTCTGTGTTATGTATATATTTAACTGATAAACTAAATTTTCTACAATACCTAGATTGGGATAACTCAGAAAGAAATTAGTAGGTACAGCCACAGGTTCAAAATAGCTATCAACAAATCCAGTCTTGAATGAAAAAATTGGCACTTGTGTAACCAGTATCTCTTTTAGCCTAAAAATCTGTTAACTTCATCTTCATCGAAACTATTTTCGCAATCTAGCTAACCGTCACTTTGAGCTTCTGGTGAAGGAGGTTTTTTGTCTGAAACTGCTTCATCTGAGGAAGAATCTTCTACTGGCATGTCACTATTATCAGAAGGTAAAACTGAGCTGCGCTGCCATGTGCCTGAGGGCACCCATCAGGCACATCAACCGCCGCTCCCAAGTTCTGAGGAACTTTTAGCAAGCAAGACCAGGAGATTCCCTGTATGCTCTATGGCCGGTGGGGGCGCCGCCACCTGCTGACTACCCCCATTGAACCCAAGTGAAAGGACGACATAGGCTGTTGTGATTGTGGTGGCTCCCACCCTCTTGGGAGGCCACCACATTATACTTGGGGATGAGCTGGGGTCCTTCAACAGCTTAGGAGCTAGGCACCTAAAAGAGAGCCAGGTCCTAGGCCTTAAGTCAGGTTTTCTCAACCCACACTTGCACCTGAACTCGAGGGATGTGAAAACCATCAAAGATAGTCACAGTTCCCTCTCGTAATGGATGATTATCAGAAGAGAAGGTAGATCTTATAATATCGCTAAAGCTTCTTTAATGGTAAAGACTCTTTTTCGAGACATACCTAGAAGAAAAGTGTGTTGTGGAATGTTAGTGGAAAATAATAAAGTAAAAGAAGTGATATTTGAAAAATTATCTATTGAAAGTAGCCCTAGAAGGTAAATGTTTATTTATTTGGCCCTACGGAGTTCTGCATATTATAAAATGTAAAAATTTAAAACATAATCGAACATGGGATACTAAGATCTATTTCTTGACACCAAGTACACTATATAGAGAAGAAGCTGTTCACACATTTTTTAGATGACTTTGTTTTGGTGTAAAAAAAATTTCTGTATAGACAAATTATTTTTCACAGATAATATGTTTTTGTAAGTATAAATTCTCATCTGGCAACTGAAATTTTTGTTTTCATGCAAAATGGCGCTTTTAAAAAAACCAATCAATGGACACTTTCCAAAGAGAATAATTCGTATTTGGTTATTAAAAAATGCTGTGAAAAGCATGGTTTTCTGTATCTAAAGCCACACTAAGCAATATTGTCAATAAGACAGGAAAAAAAAACATCAGGATTGGTCTGGCTTCAAACTGAAAAATTGTTACAAATATGTACCCAAGAACAAAAGAATTCTTCGAATATTGGAAGGGTAGGATCTTTTATAGTAAAAAAATCATCCAAGTCAAAGGATTGTTGCTAAATTGTTAAAATGCTCAATGTCAACTGAGAAGCATTTATCTGGAGAAAAATGTTGCTATAGTAGACGAAGCTTGGATCTATTTAAATGATTGTAATAAAAACAGATCCATTTATTAGAATCAAAGAGGAAGAAAAAATGTTAAAACATGGTTCAATGACTAAAAAGTTTTAGCAAAGGATTTATGATTGTTGCTGGCTTTGCTTATAAAGGCAATTTAAAAATAAAGAGAGTAGAGAAAAATGTTAAGATCAATTCTATGTACTATCAGAAACATACTTTATTCCCAATTTTCAAACATGAAATACTATCTCTTTACCCCCAGCGCCATCAATCTGTTAAACTGCATCAAGATAAAGCAAGCAGCCACACATCACAATCCACTGTTAATTTCCTGGGAAAAATGGAATGAAAAATAGGTATCAGGGCTATACCCTTCACTGATATACCTGCTAATTCTTCTAATGTATCACCTATGGAATTTTGCACTCTTGGATTTTAAAAAGTGTGTTATTCAAATGTTAAACCCTTCATGGAATTCGAAAAGCTGCTCAAGAATGGACTAAAATATACCTCTTCCAAAACTACAAAAGGCATTATTGTCATGGAAATTATAATTAAGAAAGGTAGTTCAGAATAGCCCAGGAATTGGCCCTACAGAGTTCTGCATATTATAAAATGTAAAAATGTAAATCCTAATCGAACATGGGATACTAAGATCTAAATACCAAACTGTACCTTTACCAAAAGTATTATATTTGGTAAATAAATTATAAATAGTACTTAACTAAAAGATTGTGATATATTATATTCTAAGATCATATCAAATTTGGAAAAAGAATATTATTCCCCCACCTTCAGTATTTTTGTGTGGTTTTGAAATAAGTTCAAGCAAGCACAAGATCACAATATGTTTGACTCAAATGCATGAACAGACACTGAAAATTTTTTTCTTTTTTTAAACGATTTCAATAATTATAGCTGTTGCTTCTATCTAGTGAGGCTAGAAGTAATGTAAAGCATTGATCTTTGGAAGTCTTGTGAGTATTGTACAAATAGGCTGTTCTATGGGACTGCAAGGCAACTGCTACTTAGAAATACCATCAGTAGATAAAGGGTTAAATAAAATTAAGAAAACTATTCATGAAAAGTGGTGGCAATTGGTGTTCTGGCATGTGAGTTCTACATTCCTGCCACAGAACATATCTCCCATATTCTTGTAGAAAAGCTGCTTGCACGCACAAGAAAGAAAGTGATCATTGGATGGATGACATTATAATTTATATCTGAGAGTGCCAATTCATCCAATTGCTTAAAAAAATCTGTCCCTACTTTCACCAGCTACTATCCCCAAAAAGAGGAGATGCTTTGTCATTTCATTTTTTGACATTGATTTCAACTATTGTTTAAACTAATAGTAATGACTCCAAAGCATTTAAGATGTCATAGTGCTGAATTTAAGATATCTGTTATCAAAGGAATGGTGGGAATATAAAATTGTGTCATTTCTTGATGTTAACAAAAAATGTGTTCACCACTGAAAGAAAGATTTAAAAAATATATATGAAAATGCATAAATGAAAGCAAGCAGATTTATGAAATTTCTAATACTGGAGAAAGAACTTGCCACTTGTGTGAAGATTCACAGAATTTGGTTTTGCCTATCTTATTTGTAAGAACATGATCAGAGACAGTTGAAGCTGGGTGACTGCGTAGGCATTGAAAGTTAAAGTCAGAGAAAGTACACAAAAACTTCATTAATACTTACTAGTTTTTTTAGGAGTGATCATTTATAGGAGGTACTGAAAAACATCTTATCCAGGGAGACACTGCTATTAAAGGTGCCCCTGAACATAACTACAAGCAACTAATAGCTTCAGCTAAATGATTTCAAAATGTACCAGTCTTGGTGTTCCTACTTCATGGTCATTTTAACTGATCCAAATAACAATTGGACAAAGTTTATTTATAATTGCATAAACAAAAATCTTTTTTTCAATTTCATGAAAGGCACTATGTCTAAAAATAGATTCTTCCCACGTAATAAGTATGGATAATATATTTGTAAATTTCAATTATCTACCTAGCAGAAGAAAACATCTGAAACATGATAAACCAGTATCAACGTACCCTATAGGAAATGAGAAAGCGCCATTTGTGTGTCTTTTAGCTTGCACATCTCGTGGAGAAAAGCTTAAGCATTTAATATTTCTTAAAAAGAAAAATCATGATGAAATAGTATTTTTTACTAGGAATGAAAGCTTGCATATATGAAAATGGATAGATGTGCAAAGAAATTTTGTTAGACTGGCTGATCAAGGTTTGGCAAAAGCAGCCAAACACATTTTAAAAATCAAATGGATTCTATGTAAGTTCATCATCAAGAATTTTTAAAATGGCAAGTCAAAAAGTGCATGCTACTTTAGTTTGCTTTTTGTTTTTTCTTTGTTTAAATGATTTTTGTCTCAAGTTTGTATTTACTTTTAAGCCTATATATATATATTTTAATTTTTCAATTGGTTGGCACTTAATCTAATTTTTTTTTTTACTTTTAAAGATATTTCTAGTTAAAAAATATATAAGTGTAAACATAAATACATACACACACATTCTAAAATAGATGAGAGCAGTATTGTTAACTGATATTCATCAGTAATTATTCCTAGTAATTTTTTGTTTTAGGCATATTTTAAAAAACATATACAGTAGTCCAAAACTCCTTCAAAATTTATATTTATATAAACCAATGGCTTGTATGCAAATGTAGCTAATACAATGATTTTTACAGTAATGAAAAAATTTTAAACTTTTAACAATGCAAATTATATAATAAAATTATTAATTATTTGTAAGTGAAAAAAAAATGAGAGAGAGAAACCTGAACCAACTAGTAAATTAATGGTTAATATAAAGAGATATGACAAAACGAATAATAAATTTAAAGTTATTTGATACAATAAAAAGTTAAAAGAATTTTAAGTTTCAAATTTAAAAACAGCTTCTAAAATTAAAATCAAAAGAAATATTAATAAAGAGTTAGACTTTGAGGTCACTAATAAGTAATTCAAGGACATCAATTGCATGAAATCATTAAAGAAATCACCAAAATAAATAAATAAATAAAATAAATAAATAATACATAAATAAAAGTCTAGTTTTTATAATATCAATCTTTGTCTTATGTAGCTGAAATTCTTTAGAGATGCTGAAGAAACAACAATAAAAATTAACAAACAAAACTATATTGAATAACTTAAATCTCCCAACTAGAAACAGAATGCTTTTAGTTACTTCTGATGATTTTAAAAAATTCAATTGTTTTCTGTTAAGCTGAAGTCAAAGAGGTATTAACATACATTTTGAAATAAAAATACAAATAAATGAAGTTTTGAAGAAAGGAAGGGAACTTTCTAAAGTTGAGTTTCTTGCGTAAAATTTTGAAATTGTGATACAAACAACAATAACAAAATAAAATAGTGAAAGCTTTTTAAATTTATTATAAAATTCAAGCCATACAAATTACAGAAGATTAATATTTATATATTTTAAGAAATACCTTCATTCTTCTGACTATAAGCAGAATACTTTTAGCTACAAAATTTTATCTATAAAAATATGTAAATATAAGGAATTTAATTTTAAATTAAAAGAAAGGTGTTCTTGTTTAGTGATCTTTGAGAGCCATGTGTTTTAGCAATATGTTTTATAATCAGTGTTCTCTTCAGCAGTGACACAGTTGCAATATGGATCTGTAGCCAGAGGCAGCCACGAGTGGTGCCTCCATGAAGTCATTATTAATATTTAATATAATAAGTCTTTTGAAATGAGTATTTAATGAATAAAGAAGGTATAAAAATTCTTGAGTCACCATCATGGCCTGTCGACAATCAAAAATACGCTTTGGATTAGTGAAATATGTGCTTTAAACTTTTGACGAATATTTCAGATATAATTTAAGTTAATCAAATCAACATTCTTTGCAGATTGTCAACCAAGTTCTGGGTCAGCCGAGTTAGTTTGCAGTCTTAATTTCAAAAGCAAGTGAATGTTTATTTTTATCTGTACTGTTACAAAAAAATATATTTAAGGGTGCTATAAAAGAAGATTTGAGAGTTATTGCCTTGGAAATAAATATAACTATTGATGAAAAAATGCCCATTGGTGATTTAAATGATAGTATTGAAAATTGTGATGTATATAAAAATAAACTTTTGTAACAGAGATAGCATATACTATAATTGAAAACTGAAGAGATGAGTAGCAAAGGCACATTGAACTGGATAGTGTAAGACTTGAAAATATAAAAAAAAAAGAATCAGACTTGGCTAAAATTAGATTTGAAACTAAATCTGATATTAGTGAAAGTAAAAAAGAATTGGAATCATTAGATTAATTAATAAAAAGTTTTCGAACTTTAAGTGTAAAAATTCCTATAATATGTCCTGAGGATTGGAAGTTTTCTTTTCCTTTTTAGAAGGAGCCGTTAACTCTAAAAATGTTTTAGAATAATCTAAAGCAGAAATTCTGTTAAATCAATTATGGGATAAAGCCTCTAACATAATAACTTACTTAAATGACAAATTGTGAAAAAAAAAATTAGTCTTAAGAGAGTTTTAACTAATCCTTTTCCCTTTTAACTAATTCTTTAGCAAAGCTCTCACCTTTAGAAAAGCTCTCAAACTAATGGTGGATCTAGGGAAGGAGGGGGGAGGTAATGGGCTGGGCCTGGCCTGGCCAATTTTCATTCTAGATGACTCAAACCAGGCCTGGTCTTCACTCTTTCCCTCCCAGGCTTTATTTTTGCCTGCAAATTTGGACCAGTACAGCCAGACTTCTTTTTTTTCCAGGTTGAGCCTGGCCTAGACTTCATTCTTCCTAGCAGTCTGCATGGATAGAAATTTCCAGGCCTGGTATAAAAGCTAAAAGTTCAGCTGGGATCCAATCCAGCCCATATGAAAATCATTATTAGCCCACCCTGGCCCATGCAGACCTTTAAATTCTTCTTCCCAAGTGCATGTTGGGCTGGCATTTTATTTACTTATTTTTGTAAAAATTATAGTGATGTTGTACATTTTTTTAGCTAAATTGGTAAAAATTTAATTAGGTTTAATAAATAACAGAGATATATATTTTTAAATATACTTTTTTTCTTTGTAGAGCTTCAAAATTATGATTTTCTTTTATCATTTATTTTGTTAATTCCAAACGGCATTGATTTTCTTACTGAATCTTCAACTGAACGTAATTGTCCGAGTCAATTTTTATCAATTTTAATCAGCATTTATGTATGCAATTATCTAAGTAGTCATTAATATTGTTGTTATTCTATATTCCATCAAGTTCTAACATAATCGAAAATAAAATCTGTGCCTTATGAATAATTTTAACTATTGGATAATGTTGTTTCAGAAATATAGGCATATTTTGTAAAAAATCAGTCAGGCTGTGCCAATTAAGCTTTTTGATGGGCTGTACTGTGCCAATTAAGTTTTTGTATGGGCGGGGCCAAACTTTTAGCTTTTACACTAGGCTTGGCAAGCAAATTTTTGTACAAGTCAGGCTGGGCCCAGTCCTGTAAATTTCGGCCTGTGTAAACCTCAAAATGACATATCTAAGCCAATTTTATTTATTTTTTTAATGCTTCTTTCAGTCAGCATTTCTTAACTACTGAATATATCCATATACTTAAAGCTAACCTGCTTTTTAGTTTTTCGTGCAAAAATGCTATTTATACGCATGCGCGAGCATTCAGCTAATCAGCTAGAGGCTTTTACTATCTTCAGACGCGATGTTCCAGCCAATGAGGTGAAGGCTTTTTCCTCTCTCTAGAAGCGTATGTGTTCCATTTGGTTGTTCGGTTGTTGAAACTTTATAGATTTCTTTTATTAAGGTATTTTTTCATTTTACCGTATTTATTTTCTTTTTAAGTCGTATGTATTTTAGTACTTTGAATTTTTTATAACTAACCCTTTTTTTTGAGAGAGAGAGAGAGATTTCGTGGCACGAAATTTCGCGAATCGTTTCCGATGTAAACAAACTAATTTTAAACTTTTAATATGTAATTCTGTGTGATATGATTAAATTCAGGTTTTCTCAGCGACGATCACAGTATTTTTACCAAATAATTTTTGTATTAATCAAGCTTTTTTGGTTATTAAGCATAGCTAAACACGAAAGAAAACTTTGTTATTTTAAGATTTTGATGTGAATTATTTGCATACATTTATAAGACGAGTTTCACTGAATAATTCAAGAAAAAAAAAATCTCATCATTATACATATTTAGTTTTGCATTATTAATTATTTACTTGGCCTTTACTTTTAATATTTCAAACTTACAGCTGAATGTAACTATTAAAACATTTGAAATACTGTATTCGTAAAATGAAATTTCAGCTTAAACACTCGACAATTACTTTTAGTTATGCATTATTAATTATTTACTTGGCCTTTACTTTTAATATTTCAAACTTACAGTTGAATGTAACTATTAAAACATTTGAAATACTGTATTCGTAAAATGAAATTTCAGCTTAAACACTCGACAATTACTTTTACTTATGCATTATTAATTATTTACTTGGCCTTTACTTTTAATATTTCAAACTTACAGCTGAATGTAACTCTTAAAACATTTGAAATACTGTATTCGTAAAATGAAATTAGTTTAAACACTCGACAATTACTTTTAGTTATGCATTATTAATTATTTACTTGGCCTTTACTTTTAATATTTCAAATTTACAGCTGAATGTAACTATTAAAACATTTGAAATACTGTATTCGTAAAATGAAATTTCAGCTTAAACACTCGACAATTACTTTTAGTTATGCATTATTATTTACTTGGCCTTTACTTTTAATATTTCAAACTTACAGTTGAATGTAACTATTAAAACATTTGAAATACTGTATTCGTAAAATGAAATTTCAGCTTAAACACTCGACAATTACTTTTACTTATGCATTATTAATTATTTACTTGGCCTTTACTTTTAATATTTCAAACTTACAGCTGAATGTAACTATTAAAACATTTGAAATACTGTATTCGTAAAATGAAATTAGTTTAAACACTCGACAATTACTTTTAGTTATGCATTATTAATTATTTACTTGGCCTTTACTTTTAATATTTCAAACTTACAGTTGAATGTAACTATTAAAACATTTGAAATACTGTATTCGTAAAATGAAATTTCAGCTTAAACACTCGACAATTACTTTTAGTTATGCATTATTAATTATTTACTTGGCCTTTACTTTTAATATTTCAAACTTACAGCTAAATGTAATTATTAAAACATTTGAAATACTGTATTCGTAAAATGAAATTTCAGCTTAAACACTCGACAATTACTTTTAGGTTAAATTCAGGTTTTCTCAGTGACGATCACAGTATTTTTACCAAATAATTAAAAGTACTACATGCATGCATCTATCTATCTATATTAGAAATTGTGCAGGTTTCTGGTCACTGTTTTGTTTACATATTTTAAACAAAAATTTCAATTTAATAATGCACTGAAAATTATAATGAATGCTTACAATTAAACACAACAACACAAAACAAAAAATTTCACAAAAACACATTATTTCCCCGATATTTTCCCACAACTAATCAATAAATTTCATGATATTTTATTGCGATTTTAAACCATGAACTTTAGTACTTTTCTGTTATACGGACACTATGCCAAAATGTATGTATGTATGTAAATGTATGTATGTATGTTTGGCGACAATGGTGTACGTATAACGGAAAAGTGCCTGAATTATTATTTATATATATATATATAAAATATAAACATAATTGGCGACACAGCAAGTTTTCTGGATTTCTCCCTGTCTCTCTAACCACATTGTTAACAAAACAAAAAATTCACGAAAAACACATTATTTTCCCACAACTAATCAATAAATTTCATGATATTTTATTGTGATTTTAAACCATGAACTTTAGTACTTTTCTGTTATACGGATACTATGCCAAAATGTATGTATGTATGTATGTTTGGCGACAATGGTGTCCGTATAACGGAAAAGTGCCTGAATTATTATTTTTTTATATATATATAAAATATAAACATAATTGGCGACACAGCAAGTTTTCTGGATGTGAAAGGCGGAGATGAATTTCATTCATTCAATGACCGTTTTAAAAGTTTCAAGTTTGGATTGAGTGCACCTGAACATAAAAACCGATACCTATTTCTATGTTCATGATTGAGTTATTTGGATATCTTTTCGTATAGCACAGAAAATCATTTCTCCCGCTTTCGTAATACAGATAAATTCTGGTGTATTTTTTTTTCTTCTTTTTATATCATAAGTACTTTTCTACTTTAAATTTTTTAATTGTCGAGTTTCTAAGCTGAAATTTCATTTTTCGAATGCAGTATTTCAAATGTTTTAATAATTACATTCAGCTGTAAGTTTGAAATATTTAAAATATTAAAAGTAAAGGTCAAGTAAATAATTAATAATGCATAACTAAATATGTATAATGATCAGAATGACATATTAAAATGTGTACAGAATGACATGAAAATTTTAAAAAACTGAAATTTTGCACTTGCAACTTAATTGTAAATTTCATTGTTTACATTGGAAACGATTTGTGGATTTTAAGAATTTGCTGAACTTTGTGTCACCAAATTACTAAATCTCTCTCTCTCACTCTCCAAAAAAAAAAAAAGGGTTAGTTTAAAAAAATTCAAAGTAGCAAAATACATACAACACAAAAAGAAAATAAATACGGTAAAATGAAAAAATTACTTTAATAATAGAAATCCATAAATTTTCAACAACGACATCAAACGAACGTATCTCATCTTTCGTTTGTGATAAGGAACGCTCCTTTGGCCCCCTCCACTCATTGGCTGAATTGTAAAGGGCAAAATTGGGGGACAAAATGACTACAGCATTTCTGAGAAAAGAAAAAATCAGAAAATTCACAGAAAATAATTATTTTTGTTGCAAGTTGGGTTAACTGTCTTTATGGTTTGAGTCGATTTCAGACTGAGTGTAGATTTCTGCAAGTTGGATTTGGGTTAACCCGATTTTTCAAAAGTTAATTCAAGTTCAGTATATTATTTCAGATTAAAACTATACCTTTCAGGGCGGGATTCGCACGGAAAATTTTGAAATCCCGCCCAAAAAAGATCATGAGCGGGAGCCTCCCGCCCAAAAAATTTCAGCATTTTTGGAGAAATTTGCATTATTTAATTTACCTGCAACCGAACGATAAATTTCGTGATTTTTTTTCCCCGCAACCGATTGACGGACTTTGTGTTTTTTCCGCGACTGATCGACGAACTTTGTGGTTTTTTCTGTGATAGATCAACGAACTTTGATTTTTTTTCTGCGACAGATCGACGAACATTGCGTTTTTTAAGCGACTGATCGACGAACCTTGCGTTTTTTGGGGACATATCGACGAACTTTGTGTTTATTCTGCAATCGATCGACGAAATTTGCTTTTTTCGCACGACTGATCAACGAACTTTGCGTTTTTTGGTGACAGATCGACGAACTTAGCATTTTTTCCGCGACAGATTGATGAACTTTGCGTCTTTTCCACGATCGATCGGTGAATCTCAATCAAGTAAAATCTAAAGTCAGAAATTTATTTAACAACCTAATTGTTAAGGGTCCCTAACACATTTAATGGAACTTGAAAAATACACTGCATATATAAAACTTAACTTTCTTCCCTTTTTTATAATAAAAATAAACATTTTACATAATCATTCTCAGTTGACTTAATTTTTTTCAATGGTATTTTGTCATGTCTGCATTAATGTAATTCTTTAAATAGCACGTAAAAGAATAGTGGGGTTTAAAGATTTTTTTTCTCCCTCCCAAACATTACAACTCCCCTCCATTTAAAAATGTTGGTAGGGAGACTCCCGTCTTTGGAAAAATTGAATTTTAAGCCCTGCCTATAATATGTTTGTGTGTATTGAGGTTTGTATAGATGTTTGTGTGTGTGCTGTTTTTAATACAGACAGTTTCATTTTTCACACGAACCTTCTTCACACGAACGAAAATTCACATTCTTTGCGCAATTCTTTAACAAAATTCGCATTTTTTTTCGTGATTCTTTAATGAAATTCGCATTTTTTTCTGTATCTTTTTTTTGTCGAGATTCATAATTTTTTCAGCTATCCTATGACGTAATTCGTGGTTTTTTTTCAGTGATAATTTGACGAAATTTGTGTTTTTTCTGCGATTTTTTTTTTTTCACGAAATTTGCGTTATTTTCCACGATTCTTTTATGAAATTCGCATTTTTCTCGCGATACTTTAACGAAATGTGCGTTTTCCAGCGATTTTTTGATAAAATACATTTTATTCCGCAATTTTTAGAGAAAGTTTGGCAAGAAAGGGCTATCTTTGGGTGAAATTTCCTGTTTTGCGATTCTTTGACAAAATTTGCTCATCTTTTGTGTAAATCGCGTTTTTCTGTGGCCTTTTAACGAAATTCACGTTTTACATGATCCTTTGATGAAATTAGTGTTTTTCCCGTGATCATTTGACGAAATCTAGGATTTTTTTCCCGCGAAGATTGATTATATGTTTTTAGTCTGCAGGTGCCCTAAAAAGTTTGTGACGCCTGTCGCTGCATTGCACGCATTCTGCCACGGTGTATCAAACAAACAAAATTCATCCTAAAGAATTATAGTTTCGTTTCTGGAAATGAACAACCGTCAACTCATTGGCTGAATTATAAAGGGTGAAATGTGTAGGCACTGAGTATCATCTATACTATTAATGTCGGTAAACGTCTGTCTGTGTGAGTGTTGTTGTGTCTGGCGTCTGTAAGCACAAAACTCTGCATGCAGACGACAGACATAAGTGCTTTTGGTATAAAAAAATTTGTAAGTGGAGTTTTTAAAATTCACAACATTTTGCGGGAGAAGAGGGGTGCGAACGAATTTAAAAAATGAGTCCGCATCAATAATTATGGCGGCGGCGGGAGAGTATGTTTTGCCTACACGGGGCGGAGACTTTTCTTTGTTGACACCACTCATATGATATATCGTTCGAAAGGCCTGTGACTGCCTTTTCATGTTATGCATCTGTGTGGTCCATCCCCCTCCCCCCCCCCCGCCAATTGGGACACTTTTCTAAACTTTGAACATACCACTCATGTTATATATCGTTAAAAAGGTCTGTGACCGCTTAATCATATTATGCATCTCCGGTGTCCATTCCCCCACTTTGCCACCCCCCCCAAGGGGGTACTTTTTGTAAATTTTGCACAATCCCTTCATGTTACGTATTGTTGGAAAGGTCTTTGACTGCTTATTCATGTTATGCATCTCCGGGGTCCATCCCGCCACTTCCCCCCCCCCCTTAAGGGGGGCAATTTTCTAAATTTTGTTGACACCCCTCATGTCATATATCGTTGGAAAGGTCTGTGACTGCTTAATCATATGCATATCTCCAATGTCCATTTCCCCACTTTGCCCCCCCTCCCCCAAGGGGGTACTTTTCTAAATTTTGCAGACAACCCTCATGTCATATATCGTTGGAAAGGTCTGTGACTGCTTAATCATATGCATATCTCTGATGTCCATCTCCCCGCTTTGCCCCACCCCCCCACACCCAAAGAGGTACTTTTCTAAATTTTGCACACAACCCTCATGTTATATATCGTTGGAAAGGTCTGTGACCACCACTTAATCATATTATGCATGTTCCGTGTCCATCCCCTACTTTACCCCCCCCCCAAGGGGGTACTTTTTAAAATTTTGCACACACCCCTCATGTTACATATTGTTTGAAAGGTCTTTGACTGCTTATTCATGTTATGCATCTCCTTGGTCCATCCCGCCATTTCCCCCTCCCCAAGGGGGCACTTACCATTTACTTGCACAACAGCGCTAAATGTGTCAGATGAAAGAAATTCCGCGAGTACATGTGCCAGTGAAACTTAGCCAATTGCTGTTCTTCAACCTAGCTTTAATTCAAAGTGGGTTTTTTATTTATTTGAATTATTCTGCAAAAGTTTCAAACATTTTAAAGCAGCTATGAATTTTAATTTAATGGTACTATCAAGTTTTTTGCCGTCAAATTTTGACGGGTTCCATCTAGTATTTCTTTAATAAGTTTCAAAACATTTTTTACTGAATTACAACTGGTCTTATATATAAAGAAACAAGTAGCCTTATACCCAGTTAGTCTTTTTTAAATAATTCTGAAATCTGGCAAAGTATTAAAGCTTAAAATTGTCTCTATGGGTATATTGAAGAAGGACTAATTGGCCTTAAAAAATTTAGCCTTTATACAATTTCACGAAGGTATTCCCCAAGTGCTCTCAGATATACATTTCCTATAAAAAAGGTTTTGTATGAATGCTTTCTATATTTGTCATCCTACCACTGTATAAGATAATTCGAAGAAAAATCTGAACAATCTTTTTACTAGTAGTGTAATGTGATAACGTTCTTCCTTATAATACCCCTATTTCCGAAGGGTTCGTTGTTCCTTTGGGTATTTTATTACAATATTGTTTGTCCATTGAGTCATAGGCAATGTTACAGGGATGAGAGCTCAGCCTGTCTCACTCTACCCACCCCTACCTCTGTCTGGTTGACAACTTTCAAGTTCGCATCTCTTATGATAATCTTCACTCACTCCCACCCCAATAGTTTACTTACAATGAAAATAAAGAGAGTTAAGTGATGCGGCAATTACCTACATGTGCAAAGTGATAAATAATAGAGGATCACATTCAAAATTTGAAGTGTTTGTTGAGAAAAGTGAGAAAAACTAGCATTCGAACATATGCGATTTAGAAAAATAATGGAAGTAAAAACAAGGATCATTTTATATAGAACAGAACAAGAACAAGAAACAAAACTTCGAAGTAAATTGTGTGGCATCCATTATCAGGAAATAGGCTTAATAAAGGTGATAAAAATGAAAAAGGTAAAGGTAAAAAATGTAGCACTCAGAGTAATTTTTGAGCTGTATCAACAGCAGTTTGTTTATTGTTTTTATTAATGGTCTCAAAAACAAACTTGCTTTTTTCTGACATGTTTACAAAATCATTGTTATTCTTACACATATAAAAATACAAGAACAGTGGCACATTTTTAAGTGTCCAGGGCAGTCAAAAACTTTACACTCCATCCTTAGAGACTACTGTAGTTGCTTAGACTGTAGTTTTTAATGCAATGACATTTTGGAGCTCCTAAAAAAGTAGCACTCAGAGCAATTTTTTAACTGTATCAAGATATTCTTATTTAAGACCCCCAATTATCAAACATTTTCATCAAAAATATACTTCCTTCCTGAAAATGCACTCCAAATTGATGTTTTAAACTGAATTTTCTTAATTTAATAGTCACCAGTTTACATTTCATTATAATTTAAAATCTATCTCATTTATATGAAAAGGAATAATATATATATAATACATTCCTTTGAATTTCCAACCTGAATGAGAATGCCTAAAAACTTCTTGCAGGTAGGAATGAAAGTAATCTATAAATGTCTTGGAAATTTTACATTGTAGAGTGCAGAAAAATAAAATTTGAAGACACCCTTATTTGGTTAAAAAAAGGGTCCTTTATTAAAACTACATCAAAGGCAAATATTTGTTCCTAGCTGTTTTCAAATTATATCAAACATCAGATAAAAAAAAAGGGGGGTTCCCATATTAGCATGGGACAAGAAGATAAGTGGTTTTCACAAAATGAATTTGACAGAGAAATTGATTTATATGTCACATCACACAGAAAAACCCTTACTGAGAACTTTAGTGTTAATCGTAAATATACAAACTCAAAGTGTATAGCGAAAGTGTATTTTTGTTGGATATTTAGACACTAAATTGTATTTTATGCCATGAGTAACAATTCTAGACAGCAGGATCATCCAGATTCCATGTCTTTTCATCTCTGAATAATGCAGTGGACTACTTGTCCCTGTACAACATGAACTTTTGAGCCCAATCCATTCTGGTATGCTTATAATGTGATTTTAAACACAGTTTGCAAGGCACTTTTTAAAAACAACATTCTTGAAGTCTCTTATGCATTTATGTATTGTGTTATGTCCTTTGAGACATTGACACTTAGATAATTTTTAATTTGCCTTATGGACATATTTTGTTTTGAGACCAATCTTCCATTTTTTTATCTGTCTAAACACTTGTTACATGTGTCTGTTAGCATGTTGGTTTTAGATTGAAATTGTTATTTCTATAATGTACTCAGTATATTCAAGACTTTGAATAATTTAAAATTCTAAAAATTTCAATAACAGACTTATTTTTTTAATTCAACTTAAACATCCTTAAAATTTCCTCTTCTGTGAATTCTATCACTTTTGACATCTTAAATAACCAACAGAAATAGAATATTCGCTGTTATACTGCTCTGAGAAAATGGTTGGCTGGTTGAAATCAATCAACATTTGTAAATGTTTGAGACATGGTTAAAAAAATAATAATAAAAAGGTGTATTTTTTAAATAAATAGGGCTGAGATAACCATTTTAATATCTCTACTGTGTTTCATTTCAATTATATTTCTCCTTCTAATTTTATTATCATATTTTAGCATGTGCCTAAACTTTTGAGACAGGCTATATTAATTCTTTGTAATTTTGTTTTATTTTTGTTAATTTATTGATTACTGCATATATTATATTGATTGTTTACAATTGTGTGTATCAATTTAGTATAATTGTAAAGTTGAATAAAACGCATTCAACGGGGGCAAGTATGTTCAGTCATTTTTGAGAGCCATGTGTTTTATCATTTGCATTCTCTTCAGCAGTGACACAGCTGTAACATGGATCTGTAACCACAGGCTGCTAAGAGCAGTATCTTTTTGAAATCATTATAAAATTAAATATTCAGTCTTTTGATGTGAGTATTTATTGAGTAGAGAATGTATTAAAATTATTGAGTAATCAACACTTCTCTAAATTAAGCTTTTTCGGATGGAACAGAGGGAGGGTTTGGTCTCTTTGGTTCCTACATGCAAAAAATAACTGTAACACTACAACCAAACTAACTTTTTGTAAGAACCGTAAAATAATAAAAAACACTTATGATAACAAAATTAATTAATAAGCTAAATGATTTCTAAATTCACCCCAAAACTGAGTTTTTGGAAATAACAAACTATTTACATATTTAGCATGCAATCAAGCAAAATGTGCATTAAAATAACCAGAAATGCAGAAGTTTAATTCAGAATGTGCACAGATGATTTTCTCACCAAAATTATAAGACATTCATAGACAAATGAAAGAGCTCCCAGTCCAAAGGAGACACAAGCTAAAAAGAAATATTAGAAGTAAAATTACAGAAGTTTAAAAATAATTTAGCTAGAATGAAATAAAAAGAAAAAAGCATCTTTAATTAGTTTTAAATAACTGAAGAAAGCAAGGAATAAAATTATCATCAAAGATTGATAAATGATTCTTTATGGCGTTTTATACAATTTGAAATTTATACATGGATGCATTTACTTCTTTAAACATAATAAACTAAATTAATAAAATAACAAATGAACATAATAGGCCATAAATCATGGAATACATATTAGAATGACCCAGAATGAAATATAAAAAGAGATGTGGAGAAAATTTTGTTTCTTGTGTTCTGTTGCAAATATCAGGACACTTGTTGAAGTTTGCATTGATTTTGATTATTTGTCAATGGAAAACTTATCCAGAATTTTGTTTTACTATAAAATGTTTTAATTGAGCAATGTTAAATCCCAGGCTTCCTCAAATGTTTATTTTGAGTATAAACAACAATCCTGGCCTAATTTTCCACTAAGCAAAGGTCATATATATATATTCTATTAATATCTGAGAATATCTGTCTGTCTAATATCTCAGAATATCTGGGAAAGACGTATCGCCCTTTTGCTAATGAATCCAACTGTAATTAGCTGAGATATTATTAAAAACTAATTGCAATCACAAAATAGGAGTATCGCTGATTGTGTCTACACCTGTTTGGGCTTTCATCAGTTTTTCGAACAGGTTCTATGTTGCCAAAAGTCAGGGAGCCCACAACCCTAGGTTCTTTGGATTGGTTTACAATTTAAAATATTATTTTATACAAATTCAGGGTTCGTTTGCAAAAATAGACTAGGGTGTACACTTATGACGGCAGTGGTGCCCTAGCCCCTATGTTACTAAAAAATGTGTATATACATATATAAATATAGATTTTCCTTTGATTTGATCTTACATAAATATATAATATTAATTTGATTTATGGTTTTTTGTATTCAAGATTCATTCAGAAAAACTGACCAGCATGGTGATTGAAGCCTGCTAGTATATACAGTGTGTCCGAAAAGTCTAGAAATGGTCGAATAACTCAAGAAATACACATCAAATTGAAAAATGGAAGAATATGTGTTCAATATTTTTGAAAAATCTATTCAGTGATATCAAAGTTGCCCCCACTCCCACCTCCTGAGGGACAGAGGGGGCAAGTTTGAAATCTTAAATAAGCCCTATTTTTTATTGCAGATTCGGATTCTATATGAAAAAATACATAACTTTTGCATTTGAGATGTTTGCCGGATTATCGCAAATGACACTATAATCGAGCAAAATGCAGCATTAAATAAGAACCCCAAATCATGAGAGGCTATAGTATGAGAGCTGATGGCTTTTCACCAACATTTGGGAAGAACTTTGGTTTGGCACTAGAAATGAAGATCGACGAGTCTTCCAAAAATAAAGTTGCTTTACAAATTTTTTTTAGGGGGAGGGGGAAGGGGAACTCAACTTTTCTCAAGTGGGGTATCATTTACTTTGTATTTTTAATTCTGAATCAAATGACACACCATCCACAAGTCGATACGATGATTTGATACAAAGTTAAGGCAGGTTTTATGAATAAAAAGTTGAACACTCTACTTTATTACATGTAAATTTAGTACATGACTTATTGCTATTTTGAGGACATTTAAGAAGTCTAAAGATTATTCAATATGATATAAAGAACATGTTTTGAACATAAAATAAGTGTAATAAAGTTGGGCTCTCTGATAAAGTATAATTTTGGACATTTTATTCATAAAACTTGTCGTAACTTTGCAACAATTGATTGTATTGACTTGCAAATAGTATCATTCGATAAAGAATTAAAAATACATACTAAATGATACCCTGTTTGACCTACATCAGAAAAGTTGAGTTTCTCACCCCCCATGAGTTAAATGCAGCACTTTTCCATCCTCTCCCACACAGAAAAAAAAAATTGGGGGACTCATCAGACCTTTATTTTTAGTGCCAAAACGAAGTTCTTCCGAAATTTTGGTAAATCCCATTAGTTCTTATATTATTGCCTCTCACAATTCGGGGTTCTTCTTTAACACTGAATTTTGCCGGGGGAAAAAATGTTAAATACAAACGTTAGGTATTTTTTCCCATAAAACCCGAATCTGCAATTAAAAATAGATGTTATCATTTAAGATTTCAAATTTTCCTCTTCCCAGGGGATGGGGGGGGCAACTAGTATTATTGATAGTACCGAATAGATTTTTCAGAAATATTGAACATAAATTTTTCCATATTTCAATTTCATGTGTATATCTCGAGTTATTCAACCATTTCCAAACTTTTCATACACACTGTATATATTATTTGAAGATGTGTCAAAATAGATAGATTATGTATGACAAGCTGTTTATAGGGGTATTTATGTCTGTGCCTCTGAGATCCCAACTTTTTTCTAACCAGTCACAGGTAACAATCCAACTAATAACGGGAAAAAAAGATAAATTATTTCTGAAAATTACTTTAGATGAGAAATGTGAAATGAAAAACAATACTCCTCTCAACTGGAACTCTCACTAACAAATTAAAATTGGTATACTTTATTGATTTTAACAAGTGTAACTTACAAGGAGATAACCAGATGTTGGTGGTAACGATTTTCTTAAAATAATTTAGGTTTTAATAGAAGAACAAAGGTTAAATTTTCTTAAAATAGCTTCAAAGTAATAAAGTATACCTCTCAAGAAAAGAAATATGAATTTAAAAATCTTGCAAAAGTTGTTACAGCTACTTATAGTGTTTTACCACACTAAAGAACAGAGCATCTTGGTACAATGGTTCAGGAGTCATGTTTTTTTTATATTTTAACTTTTTGTTCCTTTGTTATTTAAATTAACTTTGGTCAATGGCTTTAGACTTTTCATTATAAATTAGATAGTGTTAATAATGAATTTTTATATATAATATCATACAAAATATTTTCTGCTTTGATTAAAAAAAAATTTAAATACTATAAAAATGTCTCCTAAATATTCCATTAAAATGTTTTTTATAAACGTCTCTCAATATTCAAAATTTGTTTGCAATATTATCAAATTCATTTAATTTTAGAAAGCAGATAAAAAATAACAATAGTGAAAACTATATCTATATGCACAGATGATAATTTGTCCATATATAAATATGTATATACAGGGAGAGTCACAACTCTTTGTACAAACTTCTGGCAGAGATAGGTTAATCAAAGATGAATCAGAATCAGATAGGAATATACAGTGGCGGACAAAAAAACTGCATCACCTAGAAAATTTAACATTTTGTAATGCTAATGAGTAATTTTGTTCAAATAAATTAATATTAGTTGCTGCAAAGCAAGATAAGATATCATTCTACATTTCTGTTGGATAATACACCCCTTATGAAGTATTGCGTCATCAAATTTTTGAAAATAGTGCGGCAAAAGGGAAAAACGGTCATTTGTCTTGTTTTTTAAGTAGTCAAATGATGGCTTCGTATGTTCAATTGACGCAAAAAAAATAATAAATAAATGTGTGATACTTGTTTTAATTAAAGAAGGATATTCGACACGTGTGATCGCTAAAAAAATTGGTTGCAATCAATCGACAGTTTGGAGGACAATTAAATTAGAACGTGAAACTGGTAATGTTGAGAGAAAGGCTGGATCAGGTCGAAAGAGGGGGACTCTAAATTCTGATGATCGATATCTGAAACGGATGTATCTGAGTAATCGTCATGCAAGTGCTCCTGACTTAAAAATCTTTTTGGAGAAAGTTTGTGGCGTTAATTTAAGCGCAAGAACTATCCAAAGACGACTTGTGGAATGCGGTTTGCATGCGTATCGTCCAAAGAAAAAGCCTTTACTTACATAAAAAAATGATGCAGAAACGACTTTCTTGGTCAAAAGAGCATGTCTCATGGACAAAGGCTTAGTGGGATTCAGTAATGTGTTCGGACGAATCTAAGTTCAACCTACATAGATCAGACGGTAAGCCGTATGTTCGAAGACGTAAAAGTGAAGCTTATCATCCAGACTGCATATCGCCTACTGTAAAATTGCCAGTCAGCCAAATGGTCTGGGGATGTATATCCAGCAAAGGTGTTGGATGTCCAAAACTTATTACTGGAACTGTGAATGCACCCGTTTATACTGAGATTTTAGAGGAGTGTTTAAAACCAGTTATTAAGGATGATTTTAAAGGTGCTAGAAATTGTAATTTTCAACAGGACTCTGCACCCTGCCATACAGCGAAATTGGTAAATACAATCTAACTTATTCATGAATTATTTTGTTGCCTAATTTACAAGTTTTAATCTCCATAACATTAAGGATATTGGAAAAGTAATTGTCACCCAGTTTCCTCCCTTTAGGTGACGGCCTATCTGAAAAAAATCTGGCATTAAAGTTTTGGAATGGCCTGAGAATAGTCCTGACCTGAATCCTGAAAATTGTTGGGATATAATGGGTACAAAAATTGTTGCTCAGAAGCCTGCTACTAAAATAAAACTGCTGGAAAGCCTTATTAGGGTCTGGTTGCATGAAATTGGCCAGGATTACATTCAGAATTTGATATATTCTATGCCGGACCACTGCAAGACTGTTATCGCAGCTCTTGGAGGATCTACTAAATACTGAAGTGATCCTTATGCATGTATACACATCTAAGTACATATAATATGACTGCAGTTATGTAAAATTTACATTAACTACAGAATTTGTGCATCTATTACTTTATGCCAAGTATTTTTAAATATTGCGTTTTTCACTATTTTCCATTTTTCCAAATAATTATGCATAAAGAATTTATAAATCCCAATAAAATTTAATTAAGATTAATCCAACAACTGTATTTTATCATAAAAATATCATCCTTCCATAATATCTGTAGTTGAAATACATTATTTGCAGCGTTTTCCACTTTTTCGCAGGTGATGCAGTTTTTTTGTCCGCCACTGTAGGGCCGGAAACAGCAATCAGTGTTGCCAATTTAGCAGATTTCTTTATTCTGACATTCCAAATTCACTTAAAAAATTCAGCGTGTAGTAATATTTGTTTTAGCTAAGATCAAAGCGTAATGGAGTTTTTATTTGCAATTTTACTGTTGAACTTGATCAGC
Organism: Maratus michaelseni; assembly: GCA_963931845.1. Classification (NCBI taxonomy): domain Eukaryota; kingdom Metazoa; phylum Arthropoda; class Arachnida; order Araneae; family Salticidae; genus Maratus; species Maratus michaelseni. Next base: position 361,233,130 of record OZ007586.1, on the reverse strand, counting down.
TAAGGCCTAAATGAGTCTAGAGCCATGTTTTAAGAATCTGGAGCACTAGAATTTGTCAGAAATCAGCACCTGGAATCCTTCAGTTGAAGTGGCATGAAGCAGACTTTCCATACTCCAATTCCCTGATTTTTGACTTTCCTTGGAGACCTGACATGCTGTGGATAGCACTTTGACTGGACTTTCAAGTCCGACAAACCCTCTGGGGCCTAAGACCATCATGGTTGCTGTTCTAGAAAAACCTTGGTGAAAATAACTTCTGTCCTCTGATGATTCGTAATCTAGAGATGATGTCGAAAAGTTTGGTGGCCTGTCATGGTGGCATGGTATGTATGAGCAACAGGTCTTTTGTGTGCTGGCATTCTTCAAGGTTGAGGGACAAGGCTGGCCCAAGGGCATTCTGGTGTTTTATGCGAGCATCCATCTGGGTGCCCCCAACAAGGAAAAATGATTAATTTATATTCGTGGTTTTTTTTTAAATATTCTGAACTTTTATATAATTAATTAAGATATTAATTTAAAGTGGTTCTAAAATAGATATAAGTATCCAAATTCAATCCTATCTTTGAGTTTTTATTTGTTACCCCTCTTACTGACAAGCCCGTGTTAATTCATTCACTAAGTTCCAGGTTTCACTGCAATACAAACATTATTTAAATTAATATAATTCCATGAATATTATGGAATTTTAATACTTTGAGTTATGATTAATACTCTCAAGGGTTACTTTCATATACGTCATTAAGTTTTTTACATAATGTTTTAAGAGTCATCTTTTTTTAGCATTTAAAATAATAATACAGAGAAAACAACATTACAATTTTGCTCTTTTGCTGGACAGTCAGAGGATTAAATTGTAAAATCAAATCTCAAAATGGGAATTTGAATTTTACAGTAATCGTGAAACATAATACACAACATAGAGTATATGACAAAAGTAAAGAAAAAAGAAGAATATTCTTTGGAATGCATCTACAATTATAGAAGCAGGTGTTTAAATAAATACAAAGCCATAATAAGAATTTAAAGTTTTGAAAAAGCTAAAAGGAAATTAAACTATTAATTTAGAAACTGATAAAAGTTTAACTATAGAAGGTATGTATTTGAGTTAAACTTGATTTATATATAAATACATATTGTAATATGTTAAGCTGTTCAACATGCATCTGCCCAGCTAGTCTTTATCTTTAACATTTTATAAAGTTATTTAAATATGGTTTTAAATTAAATACATCTTTACCCCTACTTACTTTTATAGCTATATTCATGCTTTACAGCCGTATTTTGACATTCATAAAAGGGATCAGTTTCAATCTTTTTGCTCATTATACAGTAGAACCTCGATCCATCGTTCCCACATCTTTCGTTATCCCGTATGTATCGTCTAGTTTTAAAAGTGCCGTCACGAATACTATTTAAATAATGTTAATTATACCCGCTTAGGTCATTTTTTAAACATGCAGATTCCCGCATCTATTGTTCAAAAATGTTATCGACCTTCGAAAAAAATGGAGAATATATTCCATTGTATTCATGTTTAAGAAAAACAAAGTTGTTCTAATTTTGACCTTGGATGCACGTGCGTATTGATAAACTGAGAGCAATTCCATGAGCATGTGGTGATTTTTAAATGCAATCACCAAACGGTCGATAAACGTGCCATTCTGTAAGTGGCAACTCTCCCGTGTACAGGTGGAATGAAAAAAAGTTTGCAATAGAAAAAAAATGTAAAATGATGAGCAGTGAATTGTCTTTATAAAAAGTAGAATAAGAACTTAGTTTTACTTAACGATGTGGCGTCGGATATCTGCATTTATTAAAGTAGTCACCTTAAAAGCAAGAGAGGGAGGGAGGGAGGATGAAGGCCTTTCAACCAATGAAATTAAGGACGACAGTAGATCCTTCGTGTGTTTTTTGAAAAATGCTGAAAGAGTGAATGATTGACAGAGAGGGCGGGGATTAGCTGCAAACATCATAGCTTCTAGAAGTTAAGACATTGTCACTTTACGTTAGGCTCTCATTTCAGTTTTGGCTGTGATAGGCTATTGTTGTGTGTCTATTGTTTTCATTATTTTTCACTTGTTTGTGACTAACATGGCTAAACAAATTCTTACTTTAGAGGAAAGAATTCGTATCATTGAAGAGGTAGAAAAACATCCGTTTGAAAAAAGAGTTCAAATTGCTAAACGTTTAAATTTACCACCTTCGACATTGAATTCTATAATTTCAAAAAAAGCCAAAATTAGAAAGCAGTTTGATAAGTACAGTATTTTGGCGAAAAAACGAAAAAGAAGAAAACAGTGTTTACAAGCTAAAATTTCCCAATATTTCCTGTAAATAAATAGATCTATTCCTATTTATTCTTCTTCCTAAATTTTTTGTAGTAAGTAAGTATTTTTCTCCTTCAAATTTTCTATATTTCAATATAATAAATTTATTTATGCCATATACTTTTTCACATGAAAATATTTTATTTTGACCCGCATTAATCGTTTTCCCATAACTATCGTTTGAAACGAATGGTCCCTTGAGAAACGATCGATCGAGGTTCTACTGTACTAAATTTTCTCCTCTGCAAATTTTATACAATTTTTAGCATTTCTTCTTGCTTCACAGTGATTTTTGACATTTGAAAAAAGGACATGGTTTTAATCTTTTAGCCCAATGAAGTAAATTTTGACGAAATTCACGATCATTTCATGATATCCATTTTTTTTACAATCGTTTGACAAAATTTGCATTTTTTTTCATGATTCATTGTCGAAATTTGCATTTTTTACCGCGATCCTTTGATGAAATTCACATTTTTATCATGATCCTTTGACGAAATTAATGTTTTTTTACTGCAATCCTTTGAAGAAATTTGCATTTTTAACCATGATCCTTTGACAAAATTCGTGTTTTTTTACTGTGATCTTTATATGAAATTTGCATTCTTTTATTGTGATCCTTTGATGAAATTGATTTTCTTTCTGCCACCATTTGTTGAAATTCAAGATATTGTTTCGCAACCGATTGATAAAATTATTGATATTTTTCTGAGATCAATTGACAAAATTCTCTATTAATTTCCGTGATCTTTTAATGAAATTCCCAATATTTTTCCTCGATCATTTATCGAAATTCCTGATTTTTTTCTTTTTGCAATCTTTTGACGAAATTCACAATTATTTTCTGCAATCTTTTTACAAAATTTACTATTTTTTTAAGTGACTAATTGAAGAAAATTGCTATATGTTTCAGAGATCTTTGACGAAATTCACAATATTTTTCCACGATCATTTGAAGAAATTCACATTTCTTTCTGTGACCATGATTCACAAATTGTCCGAATTTTAGAGTGATGACTGATTTTTTTAAAATTTCAATTTTTGGAAATTTCAGAACAGAATCCCACCTGCTTGTCACATATAATCTTATTTATTAATTGTTCAGTACTTTAGTGCAAAAAAATATTAAAAGTAGATACAACAGCTTATGCTAAATATTTAAATTCTTTTTTTTTTTTTTTGAGAGGTATATTTCATTACTTTAAGGCTATTTCTCACTTTAGATCTTTTACTAATTTACATTGTTTTAAGGAAATTGGTGAACCCAATGCCTGGCCCTCTCGCCTCTCCCGGTTAGACTTTAAATACTAATATAGAAGAAGTTTTAATTTCTTAAAATAATATATAATCATTAACTTCAATATTGTCCAGATTTTTTTGGAAGGCTATAAAGTATTCCACATATACCCTTTTGAAATACATTATTCTTTCCTTTCATTTTTTTTTTTTTTTTTTTTACAAATGTTTATATTATTCTATGTACTTTTTCATAATACAAATATTTGATAAATGCTCTTCATTTGCACTTTTTAGCAGATGAACAAAACAATTCTTTTGAAGTTTCAGTTCTATTACCAGTTTGAAATTAATACTGTTAAACACAAAAGGTTTGGCATAGATTATTCAATACTTTAATTGAGCATACAATCCGAATTTTTATTATAGATCATTAAGTAAACAAAGATAACAAAAATAGTAAAACAATGCTACATGAAACAAAATAACAACAACTTATAATTTTTAGCAGAAAAATATTGAATATTTAATATACACAAAATAGGCTAAAAACATAAACTTCAAAATTACTTTTTAAGCATATCACCAATTCCGTTAAGTGGCTGAAGAACTCCTGTACTGCTGTCACCATGGCAAATGAAAGTCACATTTGGTTTTACTCTTTCTACTACCTATATAAATAAGAACATATTTTTTAGGGCAGAAAAAAGCTTTTAAAAATTACACAATAAATAAATAAATTAACTTTACTTAATTTAAAAAATAACAGTAATAACAAAAACGAGAAAACTGAATGGCACTGTGAAAGATGTTGAGATTGAAATAATCTCTTTTATTCAGAATGAATAAGATGAACCCTCTTCTATCAACCTTCAACTCATCACACCCATTCCTGGAGGAATTTCCATCAGGGCCGAGATGTTGACTGACCAAGAGTGAACACTACCCTTTTTTTCCTCTCAAAGACTCTGAGAACTCTCTTTTTATATGCAGTGTAGATGCAATCTTTTAAATGTAATGAAGCTATTACGCTTGTTCCTCTACATTTTGATTTACGTAGGCTAGATATTGTGTTAAATTTAAAGGCTAAATATAAAATATAATCATAATGCAGAACTACAACTACTTTATCAAAAATGTAGTTAACTACAACTACAACTACATGTTTTAAAAAGTAGCAACTACAAACTACTTTTCAAAAGTAGTCACTATTTCACTACTTTTAGATTTTGTAGAAAGATTCAATCTACACTCGAAATTGAGGACAAGGAATTAGAATTCTGCACGTATCTGACCCAAACTTCAAAATTCTGCTTAAAGTCAACTTGAAACCGACCCGAACCCCAAAATATTTATACCCGAATCCGATCCGAAGCCATAGGAACAGAAAATTAATCCATATTTCAATACAATTATGAAAAAGTAGTCAACAAAGAAGATAACCGGTATTAAAACATTAGATATAATAATGTGTTAGGGTTAAACACAAGAAAATTTATTCTTTTCGTGAGTTAACAATTTGTTTTGTTTTATCAGCAAGAGTCAATGGAAAAATCTATGACACTGTAACTAAGATTTGTCGCTGACATTCACAATATGTTGCACAGAATACATTTTGTAAAAAAATAGCGAGTTATGATCAAGTGTTTAGAAGTATGACATTTTTTCATCCTTTCCAAGTAGCATAAAAGGTCAATTTTTGAGAGTGTCTGTTATGGAGGTCTTATTGTATACATATTTTTAACCTGCAAAAATATTGTATACCTTCTTTTGGAAAAGCGGGTCAACCCAAACCTGCAATGCCTCAACCTGCAACCCGACCTGCAACAAAAAAATAGAAGTCAACCCGACCTGAACCTTAACTGCAACAAAAAAATATAACGCCAACCCGACCCGATGTAGGAGACTAGTCTGACCCTGCGTCAAAAACCAGTCCAGCATGTTTTTGCATAGTCGGAACTTTCTGTGCCTGACGGTTATATGAACAGGAGGCTAGTAAATTAACCTTCACCCCAGAGGGAGCTTTCCACATCCCTCTGGGATCGTAGGTGGTGCCTACGATTTCCCGGTACTGGTGGCCCTGCTCGGTGAGAGGGCTCTTCGGAGCTTAAAAACCAGACTGCTGGGAGGTAAGGTGTGTTAAGTTCGTAGGCTGGGGGCCGGGAGATCCTGACACTGCAGCCTACCACCTAAGCTGGGACGTGTCTATGCATCCACGGAGTGTGTTTTCCTTGAGCTCCCGGGCCAGCGAGAGGTACCTAATTCTTCGCCATAGCTGACGAGTCCAGTAGTTTCCTTTGTAGGATTTCTATGATCAAAGGCATTGGTAAAGCAAGGCATGTGGGCGAAGCTCGTCATAAGGCCTAGGGCCCAGTTCCCTTTTGAGTATCCGGCTCTGAAGTTATCTGGAGACTCTGGCATGCCCCCAACTGTGGTGTCCTAAGAGTTTTGGTTTCATTGCAAATCGCAACAACCTTTGTTGTCAAAATTTGGGTGCAGGGAAGTGATGCACAGTAGGGTGGATCGATGTTATATGGTGAAAAAATAAATATTATTAATCAAAACCTACCTATGCGGAAAAGATATTCTATTGTATGGAGATTAAGAGAAAAATAATTTAAAAAATTAATTTTAAAATTTAATATTGCCGCAAAGAGTTTGAATTTTCGAAAAAAAATTGGAAAAATACCTAATTTTGGTTAGATGATTTTTGATTCAAAATTATTGTTTTAATTTTAATCAAAACATACCTATGCGGAAAAGATAATATATTGTATGGAGATTAAAAGAAAATTAATAAAAAATAATAATTTCAAAATTTAATACTGTCGCAAGGGGGTTGGATTTTCGAAAAAAGGGCAATTCCAGCTTTTTCATTTTCCCGCTTTATCCTTCCATCCCTTCATAAGTTGGAAGCGCTACGTCATATGATACGCCCACGTGGCTCTGAATTAGGGCTCCTATAATAGTTAAAGAAGCCTTACTCTGAATAATACTGGATAAACGTGTTCCCACCGCTCGCTCATTCAGTTCAAAGCTAGCGGCTTACGGAATCGGGCGCTGTTCTCGCAAAGTGAAATAAATTTCGATTTCATTGCGTAAGATTTCTTTGTAAGTGTATTGTGTTGGGTAGTGTACTTTGAATATTATTGCACCATGGCGATGTTAAGAAAAGACATGATTTGCCCTATATATTGGTCTGGTTGTGATATGCCAACGAATATGCTTCCTACCTACAGTAACGTATTAAAGTGCGTATGTTGGCATTCAAAAGAATACCGAAGCAAGGAAACATTGTCTACATCTACACTTTCCTTCTCATGTGAAGAAGTTGCTAATAAGTTAGAAGAGACCTGGAAACCAGCTTCAATCCCAATAATTGACCACTATAGCATTTTGAGAAAAGTTCGATTATACCACGACAAATGTCGCGGTCTTCTTAAATCTGACAAAGACAGAAAAGGGATTGAAAGCTATTGTAAGCAGATTGACGTTTTCCGGAAAAACACAAATGCTGTTTTTGATATATGGGCGTGTACTTGTAAATCATTTGAATGTTGCTTCTGTAAGAAAGAACGGAAAGTACCAATGAACGAGAGAGAATTTCTATTAGACATGCGAACTGTAAGAAAAATGGTAATCGGGTCGCTGGATCGGAAAGTCACTTTACAAATAACTAAGGCCGTGAAACGAAAATTAAAGCAAGGGCGATACGTGGATAAAAACAAAACACTGCCTGATGTTTCTGCCAGTTCAATATATTTGAATATGAATATGAATAACGGGTGCAAATTGAAGCAGCGTATATGTGAGCATCAGGGAGATAGAAATAAGAAGTAGAACAGTAAAAATAGGCTTTCAAGATCAGAACATGGACCGGAAATTAGTACCCGGTTCCTGGCGCTGGTGCTCCCAAAGGCCGGTCATGTGACCTGTCAAACATGACAAATTGTCATCTTCTCTTCCTGCATTTTGGTTTTGAGCATAGTAAAGAGTTGTCAGTCGAAACCGGAATTAGAGGGTGCTACACTCCCCAAATGCCCAAAAAACCGGAAACGTCGCCATATTAGGTATTGATTTTAGTTCCATAAGTAGAAACATTATCGTTGTTCTCCTTCTCTCTATCTTCCTGGTGAGCATACTGACTTTTGTTCATCATCAGCTGTCATTGAAAGCGGCGCCCAAAACGCTGACGGTGTCACTGTCAAATCTGTAGTGACGAAATTACATGCCGTAGCAAAGACATTGGACAGTTTTGGCATTTCCGACCGAGCAGGCGCTGCCATCGTGTCAGCTGCGCTTCAAGATGTGGGCATTATCTCACAAAGCGATGTATCGAACATCGTTGACAGAAATAAAATTCGACGTGAGAGAACAAAGGCAAGAACCACTCTACCGTCTCAGTCAGTTGTGAAAGATTCTGACCATGACCAATTTGGTTTATACTTCGATGGACATAAAGACAGGACTATATCACTAGGAGATAACAGAAGAAAAGTCATAAAAGAGAAGAACACGTAAACTTGGTAAAAGAACCTGGTTCCGAGTACATCGGACACGTATTTTTAAATTCTGGGAGAGTGCAAGTCATTGAAAAAGACATCGTAAATTTTTTGTCCTGCGTTGACAACAATATAGATGTAACAAAGTTGGTTGCGATCTGTTGCGTCGGAACATCTATTAACACAGGTGTTAAAAAAGGTGTTAGTCGAAATTTAGAACTGATTCTGAAGCGTCCACTACAATGGTTTGTGTGTCAGTTACACGCCAATGAGCTTCCACTACGTCATCTTTTCGCGTACGTAGATGGAACCACGACTGGGCCCAGAAGCTTCACTGGTGGAATAGGACCTTGTTATTAGGAGAAATGGGTTTTTTGCCATCCTGAAAATATCCTGATATCGATGTTACCTGATGACGAAACTCACATAAGGCAATTGGCCTTTCGAAGAATTCTAAAAGCGAGCGAAATCAAACGGTCTACTGCAATCCCAAACATTTCAACAAATAATATCCGTATCTTCAATTTACCAGCTTTTGATCTATGTGCGACGGATTAAATTGATTTGATTAAATGGTAAAATGTGGTAGAACCTCCACTAACTGAACGATTTAGTGACGACATGATTTCAGAAGCAATAGTAAATACAACAATTATGTAGACGGCAATAATATCTACAATCATGGGGTTTCCGTGCCACACTCAAGCTATAGAACGGATAGTCAAAACAGTCACGGAAGCATCTTCTGCTGTTTGTTGACCATATAGAAGAGACGGTTTTATAAGAAATCGTCGAATCACGAAACCTCATGCCAATTTTCAACACCAAACGTGATTATCGCCCACTGTAATTTCAATGATTTTATAGGTTTTTCTTTATTTAATAATAAAGAAGCTGGTAAATAAGAAGCTGAAGTTTTTTCTTGTAATCAACTAAGTGTCCTCTTATTGCAATTAATATTTAAAATTACTGAAATGTATATTTCATTTAACAAAAATCACTTTGACTTTTTACCATAAAAATACCCAAATACATAAATTTCAAAGACCTAGCGGCAGTATTAAATTTTAAAATTATTTTTCTTAATTATTTTTCTCTTAATCTCCATACAATAGAACATCTTTTCCGCATAGGTAGGTTTTTATTAATATTAAAATAATTATTTTTATTCAAAAATCATCTAACCAAAATTATGTCTTTTTTCAGTTTTTTTAGAAATTTCAACCCCATTGCGGCAGTATTAAATTTTAAAATTAATTTTTTTAATTATTTTTCTCTTAATCTCCTTACGATAGAACATCTTTTCCGCATAGGTAGGTTTTGAAATTGTGAAAAAAAAAATTTCGATCCACCCTAATGCACAGGTGGTGGTGCTCCTCTTGCCAAAGGGTCTACCTGTGTACCATTCCTGGGTAAACTGGGCCCTCCCAGTGGGTTTCTCGCAGGGCTCTCAAGAGCCTAGATTCGGCGGTGATGTACCTAGCCTTCGGCCAGGTATCTTCATTTTACCTACATCAAAAGAAATTCTAATGATAAATATTTTAAGAAACAAAATTCTATTAGAAGATACAAGGTCTCATCAAAATGTTCCAGGACTAAACCTTTATTTCGTTAGAAATTTTTCCATAGAACTTTGATTTGTTGTCAATTACTCTAGAGCATACCATCTTTTTTTTTTCCAGGTTGTAAAACAAATTTTATGTTTCATAAAATAATTTGTAATTGTTCCCATAATTTTTCAAGTATCTCATACTTGGTTTGAAAAAATGTCAAGATATTGCTTACAAAAAAACTAAATGAAAGCAAAACTGCTGTACATAGTGAAGCATGGATATTTACTGTGAGGGAACAATCAGGTTGACCAAGAGCTACAACATCTTGAGATGACCATATCATACAGTGAATAGTTGTGTGCTTGTCTAGGAGTTCCTGTAAGAAAATAAAGGCAGCATTGCTTGTGACAAGAAGTGTAAGCATGATGACTGAATCTAGGCATTTATTTAAGGAATCTGGATTATCATCTTGAATCGAAAGCAGTCTTAAATGTTGTCTTAAACTTTTGTTAATGACTGTATATGAGCAAAATTCCATCAATCTTTACACTAATGAAGGTATACTGAATGCTTCTGAAACTAGTCTGCAATAGTTGAAAATTTTTTTATGCTTAAAACATTGGTAGATACATCTATACCAAAAAATTCATTATTATAATTATTTGAAAAAAGTGATCTATTTAATCTATTTTTATCTTTTTAATTGCTGAATATTTCTTCACAGAATTTACATTTTTTTTCACCTTTGAGGTGCATAAATTTCTCAATAAATTTCATGTACTTTTAGATAGTTTTTAATAACTGCATTATATTTTAACAATTTCAAAATGGGAAATGGTATAAAATTAAGAAAAAAATTACAAATTACCTCTCCAATATGGGTTAATGTTTGTCTGGAAAAAAATTTCTTGAATTTCCTAAGATTAAACTGGTTAATATTATTGCAATTTTTGTCATAATTAAAAAATATTCTTATCTTCAACCCATTAAAAGTATATATATATATATATATTATATATATTTAAATGCAGTAATATACTCAACCTTTTTCATTGTTCATATGAATGATAATTTTCCCTATACATGCAGTTTTTCTCACTCAAGGGTACATGAATAGAAAATTTCACTAATGTCTTATTTGATAAATTTTAAGTAATTCACTTTTCTGTTAGTTTCTCTTTATTTGTAAATCTGAAAAATTTTCTTTGTGTATCATTTTTATTCTTCTGCATTGAGAACATCAGGGCCAAAACTAGGATTTTTTTTCACACAGAGCAAGAATGAATTTTGGCCCCTCCCCCTTTCTTAGGTGAAAGAAAAAAAATTACCTAGTTTTTATTGTCCCTTATTTATATACAGTGAAACCTGTGTATAACGATACTGTCTATAATGATAAACCTATCTGTAACAATATTTTCCTTTGGTGCCAGCGAAATTCCTATTTATTCAATGTATTTTGAACCTGTGTACAGCAATAATCAATTTTTAGCTGCACCTGTCTACAACAATATTTTTTTTCTCTTTTGAAAGCTGAAGGTTCCCGATATAACCAGATTTTTTTCTTGGAAAACGACACCCCATCATCCGAAATGTAAAATAACAAAAGTCTGTGCTTATCTCCATGTCCAAGTGTTGACTCTTTCTTCATTTTGACCTCTTTGTAGAAGGGATTAGGGGATGTTGGGGAGGGGGTGTCACTTTGCTGCATGTATGGAGCTTAAGTCTTTACAGCTGATCATTGTCAAACTTGTATTACTAGATAAGGAATTGGGAGGGATGTGACCTCTTTCTCCGAATTTGACTAGTCACTGTCGAATCTTTTCATTCCTAGGTTAGACACCCCTCACTTCGGATTGACCACTATTTCATTGCAATTTATTTTATGTGCTCGTATTTTTCATTGTAAGTTCATATTTTTCATTATTCGTTTTAAGTGATGGCTCAGAGTAAAGCATTGTCACTTGAAGAAAAGTTAAAAATCATTTCGAATATTGATCAAGGAATGAAACAAGTTGATGCTGCTAAAAAGCATGGGATTTCACACAGTCAACGATAACTACTTTTTTTTAACAACAAAAAGATATTGAAGATGCTGTGGAAAAAAGTCAAGTGATAACGAAAAAGATTTAAAGGTGCCGTAAATGATGATGTTGACAAAGCTCTTCTAAGATGGTTCCACGAGATGATAAACCAAAACGTGCCCATTAGTGGACCTATGATTTCTGAAAAAGCAAGAAAATTTGCCTCTTTGCTAGGCAGCAATTGATTTCAAAGCCAATAATGGATGGCTTACTTCCTTTCGTGAACGTCACGGAATTGTTTTTAAAACTATTGCGGGAGAAGATAAGTCAGCTCCAGTTGAAGCTGCATTATCCTGTAAGCAGTGAGAAAAAGAGAAAATTGAAAAATTTTCTCCAGATGATGTGTACAATGCTGATGAAACTGGTTTGTTCTATCAGCTAATGCCAGATAAAACAATGTCCTTTAAAGGAGACAGCTATAAAGGTGGGAAGAAATCAAAGCAAAGGCTGTCAATCCTGCTGTGTTCAAACAGTACTGGAACCCACAAATTGAAGCCTTTAGTGATTGGAAAGTACGCGAAGCCAAGGTGCTTTAAACATGTAAAGAGTTTACCAGTTCATTACAAGGCAAATAAGAGGGTCTGGATGACGGAGGAAATCTTCAACAACTGGCTGCTTGATGTTGATAAAGAAATGAAAAATAAAAGGAAGAATGTTGCTCTCATAGTTGATAACTATACACCTCACAACAATCCCCCACGTTTGGAAAATATAAAAGTGTTTTACTTTCCACCAAATTGCACGTCGATCCTGCAGCCTTAAGATTTAGGCATTATCAAGTGTTTCAAGGGGTATTATCGAAAAAGGTTAGTTCAGAACATTGTTTATAATCTGAATAACAATCTCCCAAATCAATATGCAGTTGATGTAAAAAATGCATGTGATTGGGTCTCCAGAAGTTGGAATTCGATAACAGCATCTACAATCCAAAACTGTTGGAAGAAAGCTTCATTCTTTGAAGAAAAGGCCAAGATTGACTTTACTGAAATCGTTAAGGAAGAAGAAGAATGTGTGGAGAGTTTATCAACAGCTGTTAGAGCTTTCCAAAGCTCATCAAACCTATCTTTTACATTGAATGCTGAAGAATTTTTAAACTTAGACAATGATGTGCACGTGTTCAGCAGTGCAAGCGATGAAGATATTTTAGCAGAATTAATTCCAGGTGATCAGAGTGATGAAGAAGAAGCAGTAGACTGTTCACAAAACAAAACTCAAATTTCTCCTGAGGATGCTATATCCTTAATTAGCACTCTTCAGGATTTTGTTGCAACAGTACCAAATGTTTCGAACATGCATCTGAACTCGTTAGATGGGTTGAAACATATGTGCATGCAGATGTCATTTGAATCAAAAAGTAAGCAAACAAAATTAACAGATTTCTTTTCTAAATAATTTTTGTTTCTGCAATTTTCTTACAAAATAAACTTATGCTTGTATCTTTTATGTATATTTTTAATTTGTTTACTTATTACGTTTACTTATTACTTATTTAAGTTTAAAAATATAATTTTATATATTCAATCTGTCTATAACGATAACCTGTCTATAACAATATCTTATCTGGGTCCCTACAGTATCGTTATAGACAGGTTTCACTGTATATACAGTCATAGTCAAACCCCGCTATAGTGAACACAGCTTATAATGAACCCCCGGATATAGTGAACGAAAAGTTTGGTCCTGTGCCGTGCAATACACGTATGTTATTTTTTGTGGATATAATGAACCCAAAAAAATGAGGAGGTTGGATATAATAAAAAAAATTTCTGTCTTTGACTGATTTTTTTTTTCATTTTTTTTGTAATAATTTGGAAATTGCTACTTCAAAATAAATACATATACCGATTTTTAAAACCATCCATAGACTGGAATGTAACAATCTTGTTTGCCTCTTTTATCTCCCTTCACCCTCCCTAAACAAAGGTGATGTTGCACCTGTAAGAGGTCAGTGGGTGCAATATCCATTCCCGAAAATTTAGGGGAGATGCGTAGGAATGCATACTCATTATTTATCAAAAGGACGGATACGGATCAGTGTTGAAAAAGCCCTCCTTCCATCCATCCCATTTTTACTCTCAGTTCAGTTAAAAAAGCAAATTTAAACTATGGTGAGCAGTAAATGTAAAATGTTTTCCATTCAAGATAAAATGGGCATAGTAAGAAAAATTGAAAATGGATGCAATCTAGCTGATATTATAAGCAGGGATTATAAATAATCCAAATCTACAGTTTGTAACATGTAGGAAAATAGGCAATTAATAATTTCTGCTCTTGCAAAAAATTTAGATGGCATAAAAAAGTTGAGAAAAGCAAATCACAAGGATGTTAAAGAAGCATCACTGAAGTGGTTCAGCATTCAAAGAAGCCACAATCTTCCAGTATCTCGACAAATGCTTCAAGCAAAAGCCAATGAATTTGCCATGCAATTTGGTGAGACTACTTTTATGTGCTTGAATGGCTGATTAAACAGGTTTAAGAAGCAGAATAACATAAATTCAAGAAAAATTGTCGAAGAATCTCGAAGTGTTTCCATATCTGATGTTGAGGACTGGAAAATAAATTTTTGGAATGATTTCTCTCATCGCTATGAAGTGAAAGACATATTCAATGCCGATAAAGCTGGTTTATTTTATAAAATGACACCTAACCAAACATTAAACTTTAAAAAACTTTCAAAAGTGCAACTCACCATCCTGGTATGTGCTAATATGAATGGATCCGAGAAGCGCAAACTTTTGGTAATAGGCAAATCTCAAAAGCCAAGATGCTTTAAAAATGCTAAAAGCATTCCAGTTTCTTATAAAGCCAATCGTAAGGCATGGATGAAATCCAATCTATTTGAAGAAGAGATTTGAAAGTGGGGTAAAGAACTATCAACCCAAAAAAGAAAAATTTTGCTGTTGATTGATAACTGCACAAGTCATTCAGATGTTGAAAACCTGGAATGGATAAAGATTGTTTACCTGCCACCAAATGCAACATCTATAGTACAGCCCATGGATCAAGGAGTAATTTGAAGCTTAAAATGCCATTACCGAAAACAGTTGATTTTAAGGGTTGGGTTGATTTATGACGGCCAATTATCAACACGAGGGATATAGGCCCTAGGGGGGAGTGCCCTCCGTGGGGGTCTTTCTAAGGGATCCTAACCCGTATTTACGGAAAGGTTCGAAGAAAACCACAGAAAACTCCGAACGGTTAGGTCAACAAGCGCGACAGGGGTTTGAACCCAGCACCTCCCGTCTACCAGCTTTGAGAGCAAGCTGATTTTAAGGATTTTGAAAAAGGTGTTGTTTGCAATGTATCCCTCCTTGATGCCATACTAATGTTCGAAAAATCTTGAAGAGCTGTTTCAGAAATAACCATTCGTAATTGTTTTCGTTCTGCTGGTCTGTCAAAAAATGTTACTGAAGACAATGACGATTTGCCTTTAGCAAAATGGATTGAAAAACACAGCATCACAACATTTTCGGAATTTGATATGGAGCTTTTCAAACCGTGTGATAATGATGTCATTACATCTGAAGATCTCGCAGACTTGTTGAGGAAATAAAATTAAAAAATGGTGATGTGTTGAAGACTGTTCATCTGATGCAGACGAAGAAATTGAACAAACTGAAACTCCCCACCATGATGGATGCCATAGCAGCAATTCAAGTACTGAACAAGTTTTTGTGTATACAAAATATAGAGCCGAGAGTGATGGAAACATTTCGATCCTTCGACAGAAGTATGGATAAATCTTTTCTTGAATCAGCCTCTCATCAGCTAAAGATTACTAATTTTTTTGTACGCAAGACATAGAGTAAAAAATAATAAAAGTAAGTTAACATGTTTTTTGTTATTATTTTTCAGTCATTTTGTATTTCATTTTATTGGTCATTTATTTAAATAATGCGTATTTTGAAGGAGGAGTTTTTAACCATTTAGTTAAAATTGTTTTCAGAACTGATGTAGTGAACCAAAATTTTGGTCCCTTGAGGGTTTAATATAGTGGGGTTTGACTGTATATGTATACACTTAAAAATGAAATAATTGTTACAGATTATATAAACCTTAAGTACAATTGGCCAAAAAGAAAAGAGAACACCTCGTACATTTTAACCATCAAATTGTCATCAAAAGAAAAAATAATGGAAATAGTCATTCAATCAGAAATTATGTCTTCTTTCAATTTATGTTTAAAAAAAATAAGCTTAGGGTGTCATCTCCATACAGAAATTGTACCTGTAAATAAACTCTGTAATTTTCAATACGAACATCTAATTTTGACATCATATTTCGATTTTTTGAAAAAAAAAAATTCAGTTAACAAACAGGAAATTATTTAGTCAAGTAAGTAGTTTAGGAGATATGGAGGTTTAAAGTTTAGAACTGCAAATGTTAAATTCATTTTTAATCATTGGAACTACTTGGCAGAATGAGCTGTAATTTTGTCTTTGCATATTTGAAGATTCTAGAAATTGATTTCTATTTTTAAAAAATTATAGTTTATAATTCATATTATTTTTTAATTTATTTCAAAAAAATATTTTTTCTGAAATTAATAAGCTTTAAATATGTGAATCTAAAATTACAACTCATTTGGCCAAGTAATTTTTGAGTTATGGTTAAAAAAAATAATAATAAAATAAAATAAATAAAAAAACATATTGTAATCTATTTTGCAATGATTACAAATAAATTTAACATTAGGATTTCCAAACTTCACCTTTATCATTTCTAAACTGTTCACTAAGAAGACGATCCCTTAAGCTTATTTGTTTAACATAAATTGAAAAAAGACATATAATTTTCAGTCGAATGGCTATTTCTGTTACTTTCTGGAGATTAAAATGTATAGGCACTCAAAAAAATTTAAATGTAGGAGTGCACTTTTTTTTTTTTTTTAGACGACTGTACATTAATCTTAAGGTTCTTAAATTTATGCTATTAAATTCTATTAAACCTCAATTGGCTGTCATAATGTGTACTGATGCTAGCTGGAACAAATAAGAATTCATAGCATACTGATTGAGTATGTGTAGTAAGTATAAAGATTGTATATGAACTGCAGCCAATGAAAGAGACAGGTCATGGTACTACATCAATATGGGCTGAGTTTCATAGTTCAGCCTATCTTGGTCATATAAGAGTTTCACAATTAGTGAAAAACAGCTTATTTTGATCACATGACAGCCAGGAGGGATTGTAGGGTTGCGACTTGTCTCTTTTGTTGACTACAACGTGAACTAAGAAAACAGACTCAGAGAATATTTATCATACACTACAAGTTATTACTATTGTTACTAAACCAGTAATAAAAATATTTTATATGAGATTATCTATTATAGATAGTATTAAGGTTTTTAATATGACTAATATGTTCTCAAAGAACTGTTTTTTAAACTAAAATTAAATTTAACGTAGGAAAGATGAATCCCCAATCAATAAGAAAATCTAAAAAACTCTTCTTGAGACAGTTCGGTAATTTCATCATGGCTATTTTTGTTAAAATCTTTTTTCTACTTCTGTTTATTTATTTATTTTTTAATCTAAAGCCACATTCTTATATTTAGCAATTTCTTTGGCCTCAGACTTGCATTTATCTTACACACATTTATTTGTAAACTAGATAGTACCCGTCAAGATTTGACGGTGAGCAATTTAAAAGTTTCATTGTAAAAATGTTTGAAATTTTATTTTGTTGCTTTTAAATAAGTTAAATATTGAAAATTTGAAGATTTGCTATATAGTGCAAGCTATTCCTATACATATAAGGTGATAGATGGCATTGTCAGTCCAAGATACTCAATGAAGTGAAAGAATTTTAATGCAGGAGTTTAAAAATATTAATTGATGAGTAGGGCATTTATTTTTACTTGCTACAATCTCTCAGTCCCTCTCTCTCTTTTTTTTTTAATATATATATTAATATTTAGCATTTTGAAATTTATTTAAATTACGCGACCTTTAAAACTTTTCATTAATTTTATTTTTATCAGCCTCACAAAAGAACATAAACTTAAAATTTGCTGTTTGCCTCTAATGATTTATAATATATATTTTTTAATTACTTTAATAAACCATGGATATCAAGGTGATTTCTATTACAGTTCTTATATTAATTTTTTTCCTTTCATTTTCTCTTTTCTTTTTACAGAAAATAATCACACACTTTTCTTAGTATATAAATATATCTTCTTGATATATTTATATACTAACAAAGTGAAAGAATTTTAAAGAAAAAGTTAAACTAAAAATATTAATTGAATGAGTAGGGAATTTATTTTTACTTGCAACAATCTCTCTCTCTTTTTTTAAAATCAATATTTAGTATTTTGTCATTTTTTTAAATTATGTGACTTTTAGAATTTTTCATTAATTTTATTTTTATCAGCCTGATAAAAAACCATGAATTTAAAATTGCTGTTTGGCGCTAACGATTTATATAATATATATTTTTTAATTACTTGAATTTTATTTTACATTTTTAACCATGGATATCAAGGTGATTTCTATTATAGTTCTTATATTAATTTCTTTCCTTTCCTTTTGCTTTTTTTATTTATTTTTTACAAAAAAGAATCACACAATTTTCTTAGTATATAAATATATCTTTTTAATATATTTATATACTATATTATAGTCTATAATAGTCATACAAAATACAGATAAAAGTTTAGATCAATTTATTTAATCGATAACTACATGAAAAATCTTTTAATTTAAATATTTTTAATATAAAATTATTAATTTTAAAAAATATTGTCGCTGTTAAATTTTACTTATTTATAAAGCATTCAAATTTTCAAAAATCATATACAAATTAACTTCTTCTCCTGAAGTAATATATGACATTATTAAAATGAATGAACATATCACAATAAAATAAAAATCATTCTGTCTGAAGTGAGGATTGAACCAACAATATCATAGTTGAAAACCCAGAGTGTTAGACCACTCAGCCATGGTGACCTTGTACTGAGTTACTCCAAAACTAAATACGTTCCAGATTTAATTTCACGCACGTGCATAAATGTCAAATTCGCACTGAAAAATTAAGATATTTTCTTTTCACTTTTTAAAGAAAGTTTTAATCATGAACCAAGACTTCTACGTTCATGGTTTTAATGCATAGAGTTCATTTAGACTGCTATACAGTTGAACTGCATTATCATGAACACTCAAGGGGAAACTTTTTTTGTTCATGTTAAAAGTAGTTCGTGTTATCCGAATTGAAATACATTACATACAACTGGATGGGGCAGTCGGAAACAGTTCAGGCTAAAAGTAATTCGCGTTAAGCGTGTTCGCGTTAACGAGGTTTGACTGTATTGACAATGAGCTCTATCTTCTATATTTTAATAAATCTCAAAGGAAAGAATCGGAAACATTCATGATTAAACTTTTGAAATCGTGAAATGATTGCAAAAATGTTTTCAGTTTTGTATGTTCTATATTGCCATTGAGCAAAATTATTGCATCTATGGTCTATATTTTAATGAATCTCATATTGTTTACCACTTCTGATTGCTGGGTGATAAAATTTTCAACGTAAGATATATCTAAAAACATGCATATTTCAATCAGGGTTGGGTTTCTTCCAGGACAGTGGAAGAAACTGGAAAAAAACGGAAGAAATGGAAGAAACCAACAGAAAACAAAACAAATGCTCAAAATTAAAATATATTAACTGTTTAAAAGAATTAAACTGAAAGCAAAATTATATAAAATTTAAAATGGAAAACTTGTTTAATATTAAAACTATTATTTTTGGAAAAATAAGTTATTTTTTAATAATAAACTTTAGGCTCAGCGGGTGTTTACAGGTGGTGGTTTTTACAACTTTAGAGGTAGGAGAATATTTTCTCCTTGTTTATGCTATTTCTGAGGGAAAAAAAAAACCCTACCAACTAATTTTTTTTTCATATAAAAATGCATTATTTTACAGACTATTGTGCAACACATTAAACAAACAAATTTGTAATTATTTATACTAGCATGCATATCTCAATGCTGATTTTAAAAGACTATTAAAATTCTAAAAATGAACTCTATGGATATGTCAGATGTTTTTAAACTCTCCTTCAAGTTCTGCAGGACTTGAAAGAACTTTTTCAACTTTTGCATTCATCCATTCTAAGTTGAGAAACCTATTGCAGCATCCTACTGCTAAGAAACTTTTGTTTTGTCATATCATGTTGCACTGTAGTAAGGAAAATGAGGATTTTAAAGGCATTTTTTAATACAGTAATTATTGTATATTAGCTCCCCATATAAAATGAATGTAAATTAAAAGAACTGTATTTTATTTAAATGAGTTTCATTCTGCAGTAGGTAAATGATCCATACTATTTATTACAAGTTACAGAGGTTTAAAGAAGTTCTCAAATTCCCTTCTCAACAACACAAAACTTTGACAAATTTTCTGATTCATTTTTAAATGTAAAGGCATAAAATTGGCAGGCCTGACTATTGAAGCAATTGGGATCGAATGACGTTTTCCCTTTTTTGATAAATAAATTACTTATCGAGTTATAAGGGATTTTTGTCAAGTGACGACTGACTTTTCTCCTATTCCGCTGTGTCGCGTCTAGAAATTCGATTCAAAACACCAACTTTGATAGTACTTTCTGAAAATTTTTCTGCATTTATTAAAAAATGGAAAACTCCTGAATAAGAACACCTGCTAATTTCACAAGTTTCCGAACAAAAATGAAATGAGAAATGTGTCAGAAAGTAGATCTTTTGGATTTGAGAACAGACTTAAATAATTAAAAAATATACTGGTTAAATTGAAATGGATAATTTTTAATTTTGTGTATTTTGGATAAAATTTCTTTCCTTCAGGTACCCAATGATTGAAAAGCGTTAGACATATGTGTGACCTTGGCTAAAAAATTGATGTAATTATTAATTTAGCATATATAATTAATTACATTTTTATAGGTCTAATTAAATTTTCTTAAGGTTATCTATAAGAAAAATGCTTTTATTATATCTTACAAAGTTGCAACTTATATGGCAAATTGCTAAATAATAATAGTTTCTTCCATTTCTTCCACTTGGAAGAAACCTATTTCTTCCGGCTGGTTTTTTCCACTTTGGAAGAAACTTGCCAACTCTGATTTCAAGGTAGCTCATCACTCAAGTTCTTTTTTTTTTCACAATCATTCTAAACAGGTTAATTTTATACTGCTTTATTGAAAAAATTAAATCTCTGAAAATTAAAATAAAATGGCTGATTTCAACAAAAGATTATCGGATTCGGATGAGTTCACTCCAGAAGTGTTATACATTTAGCGCTATTATATATATATAATGATACAACTGAAAAAGTATTTTTTTATATATATATTAATGCGAAGGAATCATCCCCATTCATCATTGCATGCTTAAATATCTTTTTAACTGACAAGTTATGACATATTAGATCAGTTTTATCATCTTTTATTTATGATATACAACACCACTGTCTAAAAATCTTCAGGTAATTGGATGCACCATGACTCATATCATTTCATCTTTTTTCTCCTTCTCTTTATTTTCTAAAAATCTGAAGGCACATTCTTATATTTAGCAATTTCCTTGGCCTCAGATTTACATTGAATCTTACACACACTTATTTGTAAAGTAAATAATGCAACTGAATAAGTTTTTTTTTTTTTTTTTTTTTTTTTTAAGATATTAATGTGAGGGAATCACCCCCATCAGTCATTTAAAGCATGCTTAAATATCTTTTAAAATGACAAGTTATGATTCATTAGACCAGTTGTATCATCTTTTGCTTATGATATTATGCATGCAACACTACTGTCTAAAAATCTTCAGGTAATCGGATGCACCATGACTCATATTGAAGAGCATTTGACTAGATATAAAAATTAAAAATAATTTGTTTTCATGACTGTGAACGATTTTCTGAAAACTCTTATTTTTCAGTTGTGTTACCGTACAAGTAAGCGGGTGATTATATTTTTTCTTGTGGGTTGCAAAATATTTATTAATCTATGAATATTTTCTCCCTACTGCAGCAGAGCCATAATTGTTATTGCTGAATAAAATCTCATCTTCCTCCCACAATTTACATTTTCTTAATCATAAATTTATTTATTTACCATTCTGAATTTTAGAATTGAGATTTCTAGTGGATAAACATTTTTAAAAAGTAACCATAACTATAACTGTAGCTATTTCCATACCCAAATGAAATGACTAATTATATGCTTTCTACCTTGAGTTCAAATTTTTTTGAAAGGTATAGAGTTATCAATTAACTGTTGATATTGAAGTGAAGTTGTTCAACTTACAGTTGTAAAAAATGTTTCATATTCTTATATCTGCAAGCCATGGAATAACAATATAATTGATCACTTAGTAGATATAACTTCATATATAACTAAAAATTCCTTAAAAATTAATGTGGTTACAAATTTTAAATAAAAATTGTTAACAAAATCATAATTTTTAAAGCTCGATAAAGGAACAAAAGAAGATTATAAAATTATTTTTTCAGTAATTTATTAAATCAAATCAAATATCATTACAACAGAATATAACTTTCTAAGGATTCTGTTCAAGAAATGTACAATATCACAGGTACAATTACCATTTTTATTTTTAAAACAAGCAGATGAATTGAGTCTCTATTGAAAGAAAACTGGCCTGAACAGGCTCGCATTTTAAACATCAAACTCATGTAAATCTCTAGGGAGGGGGGGGGGGATGAAGGAAATCCTGAAGGATATCTATAAAGGAAATCTTGCCCCGAATGTTTTTTCTACTAAAGCCAGCTCTGCTTGTTTGTAGGTTTGAGACTCTCATAAAACAACTCTATCCTAATCCTAATATAAACAAAACGTGAGAGTTTCATAAAAAATCTTTTAAATAACCACACATAACATAAAACAAAATAAACCACAAACAGCTTTTCCCAGTTTCCCTAAAATTAGGTTGCTCTTGGGAAGGGGAATTCCAAATGATGATGCTATGAAAGCGTAATTATACTTCATATACTAATTATAAAAATTTTAAAGATTATTGTTATTTTATTACATATATTCCCCATTGTTAGTCCTATGAGAATCGACCAGAAAATTAAATCTGAAATTAAATGTACACATAGAATGAAATTTCATTAGTCTGAATTACATTTAATGTTAAATTTTCTTGGAGGAAATGATGATGTAGACTTTTCTTGAGAACTGGAGATATTTTTTTAAAGATTTAGCAATAACTAAACTATAAATACATTATTCTGCAAGAAAAAAAAAATGTTATAGTTATGCAGTTTAAAAAAAAAATTCTTGTTTCTTTTTTTAAAACTTATGAAATGAAAAAAAGGAACTGTTTTTCCAGAAAAACAAAAAGATCAAAATATAGCTAAATATAGTACCATTTTTTTAAAAAATATTGAAATCGTTTCAGTAGTTCCTGAGAAAAAAGTATATCAATATCAGCTATTTTTCATAGAATTTTGCAACTGTTGTTGCTTCCTTAAGTGAGCTACTTAAGATTGGAAAGCTTTAATCTACAGAAAATAAAAGTTCCAAAAAAAGAAACTGAATTTAAAAATACAGTATGGAACTGTTTATCTGGAAAGAGGTTTTTCACAGGTGTTTACTTTTGAATAATACTATTTTCAACTAGTAATATTCAGCTTATTTAAATACAGAATTTCTGTAATTAAAGAAAGTGAATGTTACTATTCAGGAATAAGGGTATTCTAAAGAAAGCACTCATTGAAATCCTGTTACCATACTGTACTATAATCTTTAGTATCATTCACAAAGCCTAAAAATAATAAAAATAAAAATATATACAGGGTGTCCAAAAAACATTGACCTCTTCTTTTATTCCTTAAATATTGATCATAGACATTTATTATAAATTACATAAAAAAGGTACAGAATTTTATGAAATCAATAAAAAATTCAGGGTGATTAAATTTGAAAAAATACAAAATTTAAATTTTTATGAGGCCCCTGTACAAAAAAATTCCCAATGAGTAAAATGTGCCTCATACACTAATAAGGTCATGTAGAAAATCTCACCATTTTAATATAAAAAGTTGCAGAGATATGAAAATATATAAATACTGACTTAAACCACTTTTCAAGGCCTAGATATGAGTTCACAAAGGGAAAAAATCATGTGGGATGATTGCTTTTCAGAGGTCATACACAAATTACAAAAAAAAAAAAAGATTGCATAAATAAATAATAATTGTGCTATTTATTGGTGCAAAAGTATCTAATCTGTGTAGAAATAATAACTGTACATTTTAATTTATGATTAACCCCTCACCAACTTTGTTTAAACATATCTCTGAGACTTTTTATGATAAAATGCTGAAATTTTGTACATGAACTTATTAGTGTATGGGGTACATTTTACTCACTGAGAAATTTTTTGTTCAGGGGCTGTATAAAAATAAAAGATTTGTATTTCTTGAAATTTAATCTCTGAAAATTTTAATCGAAACTTTGTAATCTATAATATATGTCTATGATCAATATTTAAGGAATAAAAGCGTTAAGGAGTAAAAGTCAATGTCTTTGGGACACCCTGTATATAAAGTAACATTCTTTTTTTTTTTAAATAAAGCAATTTACATTTTGAGTGAAAGTACTAAGGTTCTAATTCATAATATCAATGAAGTAGCTCATATAAATAAATTTATTACCTCTTCAATTGTCTTTAAAGCAACAGGCTGGTTGGCTTCACAGCTAATTTTAAAACACTGCACTCCTAAAGCACAAAAAAAAAGAAACATTCATTTCCTGAAGAAATTAATATATATATATATATATATATATAATAATAAACACCAATGGAAAATCACTTGCAGAACCATTATCACAAATGCCAACCAAAAACTTTAAACCACTTAAATTCAATACTAGAAAAACAAAACTAAACAAACTACATTTACACAGAACCAGAAAACGCAACTAACTACTTAAACTCAAAACAAAAGAACACAACAAATTGCAGCAAAAATTAAAAATGCCAATAAACAACAAAGAAAAGCTAAAACAACCTGTGTCAGGTGGCATGGCTTGAGACATGCACTGCTGGGTTAAACTAGTTTTACGCATGCAACACTCCCCCATACCTGACAAGTACAGACTGAAAATGAATGAAACAGACATAACAAAAGGAAGCAAACTAAAGCCAGACTACACCAACAAATTCTCGATTTACATCACAGTAAACAACCCACTACACCGACAAACTATAACTAGACTACAACATCAATTTCTCAACTTACATCATGGCAAACATCCCAATACACCGAAATACTAAAGTCTGACTACTCCATCAAGTTCTCAACTTACATCACAGCCAACAACCCACTACACCGACAAACTATAACCAAACTACACCAACAAATTCTCAACTTACAGCACGGCAAACATCCTACTACACCGACAAACTATAGCTAGACTACACCATCAAGTTCTCAACTTACATCACAGCAACCATCTCATTACACCGACAAACCATAGCCAGACTACACTAACAAGTTTTCAACTTACAACACGGTAAATAACCCTCTACACCGACAAACTAAAACCAGACTTCACTATCAAATTCTCAACTTACAACACGGTAAACAACCCACTACACCGACATCCCCACAAATATCACATCAACAAAACATCGCTCGTATTGAACACTCCTAACAGTTCGTCACTATAACCTTTATTTCTGATAAATTTGTATGTTAGATCGGACAAAAACTGAACCGGATAACCTTGTGATAACGCCATATAATAAAAATCAGCTATATTCCTAGCAATATTTGCATAATTAGAGCACAATTTCTCAATACGGCATAAACCATTTATAAAAATATTTCTGAAAATGGACAAATGCACATTTGAAGTGAAATGTAACATTTTAATAGTATCAAAATTAAAATAATTTCTCTTATCGTAAATATTTGTTACCAGTTCACCATTAGAAACATCTAAAGTTACATCCAGAAAATCGACACATTTTGAATTATTTGACGCAATTTTCAGGCTTAAACTATTTGGATAGTGATTAAAGCTGAAATCTTTCAAGGAATTGTTAATCCCGGCTAATAGAACATCATCTATGTATCTGTAATATATTACATTTTGATTTGCAGTATCTTCTTTTTCATATGTATATAAATAAATATCAGCTAGGATGGAGCTGCAGCTCCCACCCATAGGAATACCTTTAATCTGTTTGTAAACCTGTTTACCATCATATAAATAATTTTCTTTAACTACAAAATTAAAAAGAGTTGTGAACTGTTCAGAGCTTATATTTGTAGTATTGAACTCCTTAAAAAAATCCATAATTTTACTCTTTAAATCATCCATATACTTAAAGCTAACCTGCTTTTTAGTTTTTCGTGCAAAAATGCCTTTTATAGGCATGCGCGAGCATTCAGCTAATCAGCTAGAGGCTTTTACTATCTTCAGACGCGATATTTCAGCCAATGAGGTGAAGGCTTTTTCCTCTCTCTAGAAGCGTATGTGGATTACTACGACTCCATTTGGTTGTTCGGTTGTTGAAACTTTATGGATTTCTTTTATTAAGGTATTTTTTCATTTTACCGTATTTATTTTCTTTTTAAGTCGTATGTATTTTATTACTTTGAATTTTTTATAACTAACCCTTTTTTTGAGAGAGAGAGAGAGATTTCGTGGCACGAAATTCCGCGAATCGTTTCCGATGTAAACAAGTGTAAAATTTCAGTTTTTTAAACTTTTAATATGTAATTCTGTGTGATATGATTAAATTCAGGTTTTCTCAGCGACGATCACAGTATTTTTACGAAAAATTTTTTGTATTAATCAAGCTTTTTTGGTTATTAAGCATAGCTAAACACGAAAGAAAACTTTGTTATTTTAAGATTTTGATGTGAATTATTTGCGTACATTTATAAGGCGAGTTTCACTGAATAATTCAAGAAAAAAAAATCTCATCATTATACATATTTAGTTACGCATTATTAATTATTTACTTGGCCTTTACTTTTAATATTTCAAACTTACAGCTGAATGTAACTATTAAAACATTTGAAATACTGTATTCGTAAAATGAAATTTCAGCTTAAACACTCGACAATTACTTTTACTTATGCATTATTAATTATTTACTTGGCCTTTAATTTTAATATTTCAAACTTACAGCTGAATGTAACTATTAAAACATTTGAAATACTGTATTCGTAAAATGAAATTAGCTTAAACACTCGACAATTACTTTTAGTTATGCATTATTAATTATTTACTTGGCCTTTACTTTTAATATTTCAAACTTACAGTTGAATGTAACTATTAAAACATTTGAAATATTGTATTCGTAAAATGAAATTTCAGCTTAAACACTCGACAATTACTTTTAGTTATGCATTATTAATTATTTACTTGGCCTTTACTTTTAATATTTCAAACTTACAGCTGAATGTAATTATTAAAACATTTGAAATACTGTATTCGTAAAATGAAATTTCAGCTTAAACACTCGACAATTACTTTTAGGTTAAATTAAGGTTTTTTCAGTGACGATCACAGTATTTTTACCAAATAATTAAAAGTACTACATGCATGCATCTATCTATCTATCTATCTATATTAGAAATTGTGCAGGTTTCTGGTCACTGTTTTGTTTACATATTTTAAACAAAAATTTCAATTTAATAATGCACTGAAAATTATAATGAATGCTTACAATTAAACACAACAACACAAAACAAAAAATTTCACAAAAACACATTATTTCCCGGATATTTTCCCACAACTAATCAATAAATTTGATGATATTTTATTGCGATTTTAAACCATGAACTTTAGTACTTTTCTGTTTTACGGACACTATGCCAAAATGTATGTATGTATGTAAATGTATGTATGTATGTTTGGCGACAATGGTGTACGTATAACGGAAAAGTGCCTGAATTATTATTTTTATATATATATATATAAAATATGAACATAATTGGCGACACAGCAAGTTTTCTGGATTTCTCCCTGGCTCTCTAACCACATTGTTAACAAAATAAAAAATTCACGAAAAACACATTATTTCCCCGATATTTTCCCACAACTAATCAATAAATTTCATGATATTTTATTGTGATTTTAAACCATGAACTTTAGTACTTTTCTGTTATACGGACACTATGCCAAAATGTATGTATGTATGTATGTTTGGCGACAATGGTGTCCGTATAACGGAAAAGTGCCTGAATTATTATTTTTTTATATATATATATAAAATATAAACATAATTGGCGACACAGCAAGTTTTCTGGATGTGAAAGGCGGAGATGAATTTCATTCATTCAATGACCTTTTTAAAAGTTTCAAGTTTGATTGAGTGCACATGAACATAGAAACCGATACCTATTTCTATGTTTATGATTGAGTTATTTGGATATCTTTTCGTATAGCACAGAAAATCATTTCTCCCGCTTTCGTAATACAGATAAATTCTGGTGTATTTTTTTTTCTTCTTTTTATATCATAAGTACTTTTCTACTTTAAATTTTTTTAACCTAATAGTAATTGTCGCGTTTCTAAGCTGAAATTTCATTTTTCGAATGCACTATTTCAAATGTTTTAATAATTACATTCAGCTGTAAGTTTGAAATATTTAAAATATTAAAAGTAAAGGTCAAGTAAATAATTAATAATGCGTAACTAAATATGTATAATGATCAGAATGACATATTAAAATGTGTACAGAATGACATGAAAATTTTAAAAAACTGAAATTTTGCACTTGCAACTTAATTGTAAATTTCATTGTTTACATTGGAAACGATTTGTGGATTTTAAGAATTTGCGGAACTTCGTGTCACCAAATTACTAAATCTCTCTCTCTCACTCTCCAAAAAAAAAGGGTTAGTTTAAAAAAATTCAAAGTAGCAAAATACATACAACACAAAAATAAAATAAATACGGTAAAATGAAAAAATTACTTTAATAATAGAAATTCATAAATTTTCAACAACGACATCAAACGAACGCGACAGATCGACGAACATTGCGTTTTTTAAGTGACTGATCGACGAACCTTGCGTTTTTTGGGGACATATCGACAAAGTTTGCGTTTATTCCACAATCGATCGATAAAATTTTTCTTTTTTCCCTGACTGATCGACGAACTTTGCGTTTTTTCCGCGACAGATCAACGAACTTTGCGTTTTTTCTGAGACAGATAGACGAACATTGCGTTTTTTAAGTGACTGATCGACAAACCTTGCGTTTTTTGGGGACAGATCGACGAACTTTGTGTTTATTCTGCAATCGATCGACGAAATTTGCTTTTTTCCCCCGACTGATCGACAAACTTAGCGTTTTTTCTGCGACAGATCGATGAACTTTGCGTCTTTTCCACGATCGATCGGTGAATCTCAATCAAGTAAAATCTAAAGTCAGAAATTTATTTAACAACCTAATTGTTAAGGGTCCCTAACACATTTAATGGAACTTGAAAAATACACTGCATATATAAAACTTAACATTCTTCCCTTTTTTATAATAAAAATAAACATTTTACATAATCATTCTCAGTTGACTTAATTTTTTCAATGGTATTTTGTCATGTCTGCATTAATGTAATTCTTTAAATAACACGTAAAATAATAGTGGGGTTTAAAATTTATTTTTCTCCCTCCCAAACATTACAACTCCCCTCCATTTAAAAATGTTGGTAGGGAGACTCCCGTCCTTGGAAAAATTGAATTTCAAGCCCTGCCTATAATATGTTTGTGTGTATTGAGGTTTGTATAGATGTTTGTGTGTGTGCTGTTTTTAATAAAGACAGTTTCATTTTTCACAAGAACCTTTCAAAAAATTCACATTCTTTGCGCAATCCTTTAACAAAATTTGCATTTTTTTTCGTGATTCTTTAATGAAATTCGCATTTTTTTCTGTATCTTTTTTTTGTCGAGATTCACAATTTTTTCAGCTATCCTATGACGTAATTCGTGTTTTTTTTCAGCGATAATTTGACGAAATTTGTGTTTTTTCTGCGATTTTTTTTTTTTTCACGAAATTTGCGTTATTTTCCATGATTCTTTTATGAAATTTGTGTTTTTCTGTGATCCTTAGACGAAATTTTCTTTTTTCGCAATGCTTTGATAATAATCACATTTTCTCTGCTGCCTTTTGATAAGATTCATGAATTTTCAGCAATCCTTCGATGAAATTCGCGTTTTTTCAGCAATCTTTGAAGAAATTCGCATTTTTCTCGCGATACTTTAACGAAATGTGCGTTTTCCAGCGATTTTTTGATAAAATACATTTTATTCCGCAAATTTTTAGACGAAATTTGGCAAGAAAGCGCTATCTTTTGGTGGAATTTCCTGTTTTGCGATTCTTTGACAAAATTTGCTCATCTTTTGCGTAAATCACGTTTTTCTGTGGCCTTTTAACAAAATTCACGTTTTACATGATCCTTTGATGAAATTAGTGTTTTTCCTGTGATCATTTGACGAAATCTAGGATTTTTTTCCCGCGAAGATTGATTATATGTTTTTAGTCTGCAGGTGCCCTAAAAAGTTTGTGACGCCAAACAAACAAAATTCATCCTAAAGAATTATTGTTTCGTTTCTGGAAATGAACGACTGTCAACTCATTGGCTGAATTATAAAGGGTGAAATGTGTAGGCACTGAGTATCATCTATACTATTAACAGAGTTTCCCCCAGGTTTAAAAAGGGGCAAGGTGCTGCTGGTGAGAAAAAGGGCACTTTTTTTATTCTTAAGGGCACTTTTTGGATTTTTGAGGGCACTTTTCAGAATCTTAAGGGCACTTTTCAGAATCTTAAGGGCACTTTTTTAATTGTTAAAGCTTAAAGGTATTCTTTTGGTTTTTAAAGCCACTTTTGATATTTCAAAGTCAAAACACTCTTTTTAAGACAACATTGAGTCAGTTTTTATTATGAAACCAAATTTTTTAATGCAAAAAGGAGAAAGGGCACTTTTTTTACTGAGAGCAAGAAGGGTGCTAATTATTTTGCTGGAGGGGGCAAGAAGGGTGCTAATTATTTTGCTGGAGGGGGCAAGAAGGGTGCTAATTATTTTTATGAGGGGCAAGAAGGGTGCTATTTTGCAAACCAAAGGGCAGGCAGGGTGCAGCAC
Source organism: Maratus michaelseni (assembly GCA_963931845.1). Classification (NCBI taxonomy): domain Eukaryota; kingdom Metazoa; phylum Arthropoda; class Arachnida; order Araneae; family Salticidae; genus Maratus; species Maratus michaelseni. The sequence goes on along the minus strand of OZ007586.1, from coordinate 361,202,314 downwards.
CCTTCTGAAACTGTCTGGGTGAAACACTGCTATTAATGTCGGTAAACGTCTGTCTGTGTGTGTGTGTTGTTGTGTCTGGCGTCTGTAAGCACAAAACTCTGCATGCAGACGATGGACATAAGTGCTTTTGGTATAAAAAAATTCGGAAGGGGAGTTTTTAAAATTCACATTTTGCGGGAGAAGAGGGGTGCGAACGAATTTAAAAAATGAGTCCGCATCAATAATTATGGCGGCGGGGGGGAGTATGTTTTGCCCACACGGGGCAGAGACTTTTCTTTGCTGACACCACTCATATGATATATCGTTCGAAAGGCCTGTGACTGCCTTTTCATGTTATGCATCTGTGTGGTCCATCCCCCCCCCGTCAATTGGGGCACTTTTCTAAATTTTGCACATACCACTCATGTTATATATCGTTAAAAAGATCTGTGACCGCTTAATCATATTATGCATCTCCGGTGTCCATCCCCCACTTTGCCCCCCCCCCAAGGGGGTACTTTTGTAAATTTTGCACAAACCCTTCATGTTACGTATTGTTGGAAAGGTCTTTGACTGCTTATTCATGTTATGCATCTCCGGGGTCCATCCCGCCATTTCCCCCCTTTTAAGGGGGGCACTTTTCTAAATTTTGTTGACACCCCTCATGTCATATATTGTTGGAAAGATCTGTGACCGCTTAATCATATGCATCTCCAATGTCCATCTCCCCAATTTGCCCCCCCCCCCAAGGGGGCAATTTTCTAAATTTTGTTGACACCCCTCATGTCATATATTGTTGGAAAGGTCTGTGACCGCTTAATGATATTATGCATCTCCAATGTCCATCTCCCCAATTTGTCCCCCCCCTCCCCCAAGGGGGTACTTTTCTAAATTTTGCAGACAACCCTCATGTCATATATCGTTGGAAAGGTCTGTGACTGCTTAATCATATGCATATCTCTGATGTCCATCTCCCCACTTTGCCCCCCCCCCCCAAAGAGGTACTTTTCTAAATTTTGCACACAACCCTCATGTCATATATTGTTGGAAAGGTCTGTGACTGCTTAAACATATTATGCATCTCCAATGTCCATCTCCCCACTTTGCCCCCCAAGGGGGTACTTTTCTAAATTTTGCAGACAACCCTCATGTCATATATCGTTGGAAAGGTCTGTGACTGCTTAATCATATGCATATCTCCAATGTCCATTTCCCCACTTTGCCCCCCCTCCCCCAAGGGGGTACTTTTCTAAATTTTGCAGACAACCCTCATGTCATATATCGTTGGAAAGGTCTGTGACTGCGTAATCATATGCATATCTCTGATGTCCATCTCCCCACTTTGCCCCCCCCCCCAAAGAGGTACTTTTCTAAATTTTGCACACAACCCTCATGTTATATATCGTTGGAAAGGTCTGTGACCACTTAATCATATTATGCATGTACCGTGTCCATCCCCTACTTTACCCCCCCCCAAGGGGGTACTTTTTTTAATTTTGCACACACCCCTCTTGTTACATATCGTTTGAAAGGTCTTTGACTGCTTATTCATGTTATGCATCTCCTTGGTCCATCCTGCCATTTCCCCCTCCCCAAGGGGGCACTTACCATTTACTTGCACAACAGCGCTAAATGTGTCAAATGAAAGAAATTCCGCGAGTGCATGTGCCAGTGAAACTTAGCCAATTGCTGTTCTTCAACCTAGCTTTAATTCAAAGTGGGTTTTTTATTTATTTGAATTATTCTGCAAAAGTTTCAAACATTTTAAAGCAGCTATGAATTTTATTTTTATGGTACTATCAAGTTTTTTGCCGTCAAATTTTGACGGGTTCCATCTAGTCTAAATTAATACTATTGTATAAATCTTCAAAGTCATAAGTATGAAATTCCATTATATTGCACAATTTTCTTAAATTGTCAATCAATTCAAAACTGTTTTTAATTATACATGTAGATTTTTCTTTTAAAACTTTAGCAAATATTTTGTTTAGAATGTGTAGAAACTTTTTATTTGCTGTAACCAAATATGAACCGAAACCACATGTAATAGTTCTAAAGGTCACAGGAGTTTTGTGAAATTTAGGGACTAAAACAAGATACGGCAGTTCGTTGCTATGTTGTTTAATATTTAATTTCTTGTAGAAAGCCTTGATCCTATTACCAACTACTTGTTTGCTTGATTTTAAGAGCTTATAATTCGCCTTATTATCATAACTACCACGTAGAATGTCTCCATATAGTTGTTTACATATTATTGCATAGTTAGAATTTGCTTTATCAACGTATGTGATAATAAAGCTGTTCTGAAGCTGCTTGATAGAACTCTTTAAATCATTATAGTATTCACCCGTAACTCCATCACTTTTTTTATTGTAAATCTTGTTCATTTCCTTCAAAATATTAAATTTCCACTCCAAAAAAACACTTTCGGGTAAGCCATATTTATTCATCAATTTCTGAACAAAAATATCTACATTTTTCGTTATACGTTGTATAGCATGAGTTTTTGTAACAATCCTTTTCAGGCGATACTTCGTACCGTAACGCATATATTTTCTAAGGTTTATGTTTTGCACGATATTTAAATTGCCTGTTAAAACATGCCCATATGTTTCATTTATAAAACTCTTGTATTTCGCGTCATTACAATGACAGACGCTACTATCAATTCCCTTTTGCAATTCTTTAGCATATCCATTATAGTTAAATATTTCACGTCCCAATGGCTTATCATATCTAAATGCCTTTACAATCTCAATTTTCTTAACTGGCAATAATTCGTTATATTTGTTTAGTATTGTTTTAAAATTAATGCCACTCATTTTGTGACCAATATAGTCCATGACAAAATACACTTTATTATCAATTTTATCATGTTTATTCTGTAGCTTCAAATATTCTTCTAGACTTTGTTTTCTTACTCTAAATCTTAACAAATCCAAACTCATATCGATGTTAATACCACCATTATTTTTGATATATATAGAACTTAGCAGTTCTGGAATAAGTTTTTTCTTTAAATTGAATATAATAAATTTAATTCCATTTACATTAACTTTAATGTCACAACCAAGTATGGCTCTTTCAATTTCCATAATGTTATTAAGATTTATTAAATCTTTATAATTTCCTTTATTATTAATATCTTCATTTCTTATATCATGATTAGTTCTTTCATATATAGAAACGTCCAACACTTTATCTCTAAAGCATTTTAATACATTAACCTGGTTAAACATAACATTTAACCCATATGGGTAAACAGTACCATATTTTATCATCATGTCTCTCTCACATAGCAATCTTTCCCTCTTATTCGGAATTATATGAAGAACTGATAATTCTATATTCTCTAAGCCATGTTTATTAAAGTGGGTAATTTCAATTTCTTGCTCTTCTTTACCACTTTTACAATGATTTATATCCGATTTGTGATTATTAAACCTTTTATTAATTGGACCTGATGTTTGTCCAATATAAGACAAATTACAGATTTTACATCTGAGTCTGTAGACACAGTTATAAACCTTACATAACTTCAAACAGTTCTCATCTTCAATATTACTGTACTCCTCTCCTACGTACAAACACACCTTACAACGCCTATCCATGCATTTCTTTAATTTAAAAACATTTCTCTCCCTATTTTTCACTATATTTTTATTATAAAACCACCTAGTTTTATATCTTGTAATTTTAACAGTCCTCATTCCACATTTTTTAGACACCTGTACAATATTACTATTAAATATATATCTTGTACTATACTTATTATATCCATTACTCTGTTCATCTCCTGAACTCTCGTTTTTCATACCATTATCATGCTCACAATTTTTATCATATATTTTTTTACAACTTTTTTTATTATTTGGTATTTTATTCTTCTTGCTATAAATAAAACCATTCTTGTAATCTTTGTCATTTGCTTCCCCATATCCATTATGACTCTCATTTCTTGTAATCGCTACATAATTAACCACATGGTCACTTTCTGACGATCCGCCCCCTACCATGTTATCAGGAGCCGACCGAGCACAATGGTCTTTCGAAAAATTCCATTTCTTGCCGGTATCGATACCATTAAATTTCTTGTACTTCATAATAATATTTTGAAAACACAAAGTATACATACAAATTAAAACAATGACGGTAAATATCACTACATGACAATAAAAAACAACCAGAAAAGAATATATACATATCACAGAAATATAATACAACTAACTAAAATATAATTAAATTTATAACCAAAATGTATAACACATTAGCAGTTTGTGACAAGGTTACTGCTACAATCCCACACATAATCGATACAATATGCAATAGCAAATTCGACACTGCCCAAAATTATATATATATATATAATAAAACTTTTAATAATAACCATTAAATCACATAAATAATCGACAATAGAAAAACTGATAATTATAATACAAATTATTATTTCATAATAATTTGTAATAATTATTATTTCATAATATTATATCTAAAAATGTAAGATTCTCAAAATTAAAATAAGTGGGAAAAAATACTTAAAGATATGTGGAGAAAAAAACCAATGTGCAGAAGGTGAAAATTATTACAAGCAATTGGAAACTTAACTTATATAATGAAACACTTTCTCAAGGGCAATATTCCACTAATATAAGTTAAATGTAATTGATTTTTGTTTGAGTAAATAGGTCTGAGCCAAATTTATTAACTCAAATTTCCCGATCAATTACGAAGTAAATTTTAAAGAAAATTGAATAAAAATAGACAAATATTGAATAACTGAACTATATATATATATATATATATATATATATATATATATATATATATATAGTGTAATATATATATATATACAATATATATATATATATATATATATATTACACTCAGGGCCATATTCAGTCATGAGCAACAGTATAAGGGCGGCACAATTTGGAGAGCGAAAAAATTTTTTAGGACGGCAAAATACTGCTAATAGTATAAAGATGAAGGATACTAATATTTTTACTGTTTTTCCTTATGAAATTCGCCATAGATCAGCGATCTTATATTAAGATTGTATAGAATTATTATTGCACCACTTCCACAAAGGCAACTTTCCATGCAAATTATAGTAAAGAACTGTCCATTTGGGAGCCATGAGCATCTAAAATCCACAACAGCTGCAAAATACAATTATGTTACATTCAGACTACGATACTTACATCAGCTCAACTCACAGAACAGCTTATCTGGATCTAGAAAAGATTTCAGATTGGTGCACCAAAGTCCAGGTACCGTGGCTTGAAAGAGTGAAATCAGTTACAGCAGCTTGAAACCAGTTATATTCTTTCTCTCCTTCTCTCTCTCTCTATTCTTAAGGAATAGTGGAAAGTTATTTGAATCTTAAATTCTGTTTTAACAGGATTTTGAATGACATATGAGCAGATTTTTGATTATGTTTCTACATTGAGTAGATTCCATCTTAAGCAGATATATAACTATGGAAAATTGCATTATTATTGCCAAAACCATGGGAATTTTCTGTTTAAGGCAAGATTCCATTAGACAAGATCCACAGGTTTCGTTTTCACAGTTTTAACTGCATTATAAACTGAAAATATTTTTGTTTTGTTACATATAATGCATTTAATGTAAAACTAGGATAAAAGGAAACCTTTGCTAACAAAATGAAAATATTAAATAAATTGATTAATGCATTTACTATTTACTTAGCCCTCAGTTGAGCACAGTTGGCCTGACAGGCCAGCTGCCAAGGCTTTTAGATAGCTGCCTCAGAAATTGCTTAGTGTTTTATTTGCTTTAAGGTTAATAAATGAGGTTTTTCGACTCAAATTTCAAATATTCTCTCTTTGAATGTTCTATTGAAGGTCACTAATCACTTTAAAATTGTTAGAGTTGAGTTAATTAGATGCTAATGATGATTTTCTAAAAGGAGTCTATCAGGCACGCTGTGCCTGAACTCAGGACGGTCTCCTCGAAGTGGAAATAGAAACTGTGATTACTTAATACATTCTCAAGTTAAAATAATTATGGTTTATTTTCTTTTAGTTTAAAGCAATATGTTTAAAGAGTAAATTTAGTTTCAATGAAGTTTTTAAATCTTCAGAGTTAAGGTTTATCATAGCTTCTGTTTATTTCTGAACTGTTGTGTGACGTTTTATGAAAAAGATGCATTTTAAACTGCTCCTCCTTTTAATTTTGCTGCCAGTTTTTAAAATGAATAAAACTGGCTTTTAACTAATTATCTTTTATCTTGGCTTTTAAATACACACACTTCACTGCATATTACTGCCATATATTTCAGCAAAACATAGTTTCATATTTTACTTTTTTAACTCTTTTAGCCAACACATTTAACTTACTCATTATAGCTTTCACTTGTGTATTTCTGGCTGGTCCTGGAATACTGCTTGTTTTAATTTGTGTCAAGTATATTTTAGATTGGGTATGTTGACTTCTGTCACTTACATAATAGGGAGTCTTGTACCTGATGGAGGGTTAATGATTCTTTGGACTGAGGAACTTAATCAGCAATGCTGAATTAGTGATGTCAATTAGTTCATAAAGCACAATAATGTCAAAATCATGAGCATGATGCTATTAGTATCATGTTAGCATGCTGCTTTTTATAATAAATAGTCATATTTTAATACTGAATTTTATTGTATTTGACATTAAGAATAACTATCATAAGTTTAATATAATCCCATACAATTGTCACCTGTTACCAGATGTCATATGCTATAGATGTTTTCACTTCAATCTTACATTTATGTGGATAAGGCATACAGTTTTTTCTTCCATTTCTTTCAAAATAAAGTACTGTACATATAGATACTGAAACAAACATATAAACTTCTAAACATAGTAGTAAAATTAATAAGATAATTAACTTTTAAAATTTTCAAAATACAAAACAACTAATATATAAAGATGTACAGGGTGTTCAGGATAAATTTGACAGTTTGTAAATAGTACAAAATTGTGGGTTGTCATGAAGAATGTGACATATTCTACATATGTTTATACTCTTTGTTTTCAGATACACCCATGAAGTAAAAGATAACAGAAAGGGAATAGTGGAAGCCATAAGAATATTGGAAAAGGTTAATCTGTATCATGATTCATACTGGCAACCCAGTCTGCAATTAAGACAGCAACTCAGTGCCCCTTAAACATGGCAAAAATGATAAAAAAGTGTAATAACGAGGTGCAAAGGAGACTACAAAATAGAAAAACACAAAATGTGATGATGTTTCGATGTGTCCTGTGAGGGAGGTATCCTGATGCCAACATTTGCCCCCTCCCCCTGACTCTCCTGATTGCAATCCCAAGAATTATTGTGGGTGTGGCCTGATTGAGCAAGTAACTAAACATACTGCCAGTATTACAAAAACCTAACTGATTGATAAAATTAGGGCAGATTTAGCCAGATTCCAGAACCACTTCAAGGCTGCTATGGCTGATGCCTGTATAGCACTAAAGTATCTGAAAATCTCCTCTGGAGCACCAAGTCATTTCAAATTCCTCCTGATACTAAAATGACACAATCAGGTATTCCTCAGGAAGAGAGTTTAAGGATTTTCTCAGTATTGAACTCCTGGGTACTTTCTACAGAGCAACCTCCTACAATGACATTCCTAGAGAAGTACCTAGGAAGTCACTGAGCTGGTGATCTCATGGATGATTTGGACACTATAATAATTTGATAGGTTTCTTAAAAATAATTTGATTTGATACAGATCAATTTTTAATTAGTTATTAGTTTATTACTAATTATTCAATTTATTTTATTTTTTAAATACATCAGATTATTATTGTTAACTTTTAATTTTTTTTAATTATTTAGATTATTTTACATTTATACAATGTAATTTAATAATTTGAATTTAAAAATTTAGTTTAATATTTCATATAATTATCTAAATTAATTAACTATTTTTATATATAACATTTTTTAATATTTAAATATAAATTTTAATTATTTATTATTTTTTTTCTTATCTTTTAAAATTTATTTTATTAATTTATTATTTATTTAATTTATTTATTATTCTATTAAAAATTATTATTATATACTTATATTTTTTATTATTACTTTTTATTAACTAACAAATTAATTTATATTTATTTAAATTAGTTACGTAATTAATTTCTGCTTTAATAATTTATGTTTTAAGTATAAATTTTATTTATTACTTATTTTTTGCTAATCATTTAAAAACTATCATATGTGTATACAGGGAGAATCTAAACTCCTGGGCAAAACTTTAAGGGGTGATAGTACACATCAAGACAAACAATATTAAATAGGAAACTAAGGGTCCCAAACGTCTTCCGAAGGAGATAGGCACCATTAAAGTTTAGGGTCAAAAATTTCAAATAATTATAAAAAATGGAAAAATTGGTCGATTCGTTTGCGGTTTTCGCTAAAACTGTTCTTTATGGCAGTATTTTCTTAAAAATAAATTTTAAAGATAAAGTTAAAAAAATGCCGATAGAGGGCGCTTTAGACTTTGGAGTAACGAACAACTATTTTTTACTGTTATTTTTTGTATCTGTATAAATGCTTTCAAAAGCTTAGACTTAAACTTAAATTTTGAGCTCAAAATCTGAATCGTTGGGAGTAGTTAAGTAGCGCAAACTGAACTGTGTTCAGGAGTTGAAATTTGAACCCCCTGAACACAGTTCGATTATTCCCGATCTTGGTGTCGTAGACCAGGCAGAAACTAGTACCCCCTACATGTAACATAAATGATAGAGGAATGACAAAATGAAATAAAAAATTTATTTTAAAAATAAATTTTAAAGATAAAGTTCAAAAATGCCGATAGAGGGAGCTTTAGACTTTGGAGTAATGAACAACTATTTTTTACCGTCGACTCCAACAAGGACCTGGTTGCGAGGATTGCCGTCGTAGTAGGCGATATCCGGGAGATGCCCAGGGTATTCACTAATGTTTGCAACTCCCTCCGCCGGCGGTGTGAGGCCTGCATCGTTGCTGGTGAGCACTCTTTCGAGCAGTTTTTGTGATTCCTCACGAACATAATGCGTGTACCATTTGCTACGTGTCAACCTTCATTCATATTGCACACTACATGCATACATCAAATTGTTTCTTTTTATTTTGCCCAGAGAAATTGCTCATGTCTGTTATGAATAAATTTTCGAATTTAATTTTGTCATTATCGTTTATTTTACGTGTAGGGGGTAGTAGTTTCTGCCTGGATTAATTTTAACACAATTATTCAAATTGGTAAAGAAATCATGAGTTGTAATTTTCCAACTGGACGAAAAATGTCCGGGCCAGGATTTGAACCTGGCATCTTTTGGCTGAAGCTGCCTTGCTCTACCAACTGAGCTATCCCGGTTGAATCTGGAGGGCATGAACTGGATGAATTATGCCCTCAGATTCAACCAGGATAACTCAGTTGATAGAGCATGGCAGCTTCAGCCAAGAGATCCCAGGTTCGAATCCTGGCCCAGACATTTTTCGTCTAGTTGGAAAATTACAAATCATATTGTTTCTGCTTGGTCTACGACACCAAGATAGGGAATAACTGAACTGTGTTCAGGAGTGGGGGGGGGGGAGGTGTTTCAAATTTTAACTCCTGAACGCAGTTCAGTTTGTGCTACTTAACCACTCCCAACGATTCAGATTTTGAGCTCAAAATTTAAGTTTAAGTCTAAGCTTGTGAAAGCATTTAATGAGATACAAAAAATAACGGTAAAAAATAGTTTTTCGTTACTCCAAAGTCTAAAGCGCCCTCTATTGGCATTTTTTGAACTTTATCTTTAAAATTTATTTTTAAGAAAATACTGACATAAAGAATAGTTTTAGCGAAAACTGCAAACGAATCGACCAATTTTTCCGTTTTTTTATAATCATTTGAAATTTTGGACCCTAAACTTTAATGGTGCCTACCTCCTTCGGAAGACATTTGGGACCCTTAGTTTCCTATTTAATATTGTTTGTCTTGATGTGTACTATCACCTCTTAAAGTTTTGCCCAAGAGTTTAGATTCACCCTGTATATTTTTTTTTCTTTTATTACTTCTAACAAATTAGTTTTATTTACTATGATATGAAATCATAATAATTTTGTTACAAACATGGAATTTATGAACAGTTTAATATATATTATATAAATATTCCTTATTTTACTAGATTAGGGATGAGTAATATATACTGTTGAAATATAAACAGCTTAAAATAAAATAATAATAATTAAATATCTTATTCCTATTGTAAACAGTATTTCATGCAAGAGAATAATTAAACTTTTACATTCATGTAATTTTCATTTGTCAGAAAGGAGCGAAAGTGAAAAATAAAAGAAACACTCTACTTAAATGGTAGTAATTCAATAAGAATAACTTTCCCATTCTTGTTCATTCATCAAGGAAGTTTCTAAGTGCACCAGCAAGCAGTATCTGGATTGAGCAATTATTTTCAGATGTTGGAAATATACAAGGTGTTTTTAAAATAATGTAACAAACTTTCAGGAATGATAAAGCATGTCAAGGAAAACAAATTTTGTACCAAAGCCAGGATGCAATTCACTTATTGTCAAAATTTAGGTTGTCTCACTATAATTGAATCAGCATTTTTTTTTCATAACTTTAACAATAATGAAGATAAATGACATAATTTGAAATGCACCGAATTTTGGTCAGTGATACAGTATGTACAGTCAGCTGCATTTCAAATTATGGAGCTTCTAGCTACATGCTTTTTGGATGTAAATGATGGCAATTTTCAGCACTTCTCGTGAGTCAAATTTCACATAAAGCAAAATAAAACTGTTAAAAATACCGTTACAATAGTTTTATTATTGTTAAAGTTAGTAACAAAAATCAGAGTTTGGGTTGGTGTGAGATACTCTGTATTTTTCATGGAATAAGTATATTGTGATTTTATTATTTATTGACAGACAAAAATACCAGCTATGTAAGAATTTTTTGAAAATGTTTTTCATGCATTCAGTCTGGCCAAATATTTTGACATTCGACCAAACTAAATATTTGTAGCATAGTTCAAGAGGCCAAATACCGACTATTTGATGCAGATATTTCATGTCTATTTTTCACTAGTAACTGTCAAATTTATCTTGAACACTCTAATTCTGTAAGTAAGTGATCTATATTCCTTAAAATTATTACCAATTCTTTGAGCTATATTTTTAGCTCTGTCACCCCAAATTCCAGGTGATGCAATAAGAAAAATATCTCCAGGCTCTAGCAAGTTTATAATAGCAGTTTCCATAGCACAGTGTCCCGTTCCACTGACAGCAAATGTTAGTCTGTTCACGGTCTGAAATGCATACTGAATGCCCTTTTTCACATCTTCCATAATCTAAATTACACAAGACATTCTAATGTAAAATTAATGTTTATAACAAGTTTCATAACAAATCACTAAAATTTAATTATTTTGATAAACATGGGACTTTTTTTAATTGCCAACATTAAAAACAATTTAAAAACAAATGAAATAAAATTTGAAGAGATCTATCAACATACCAAACTGGTATATGATAAATTGTAGAAAAGATATATATAATAGTATATATATATATATATATATAATAGCATATAATATATTTTGTATTTATACTATTCTTAAAAAATCGAAAAAATAATCTTCTTCCAACTACTAATAATATTAATGATTGAACTTTCTGCCTTTTTACATTTTATGCTACTATGCACTTTTGTATTTACTGATAAAACAATCATATATGTAATCATATATCCATATAATTGCTTTTCCGATATGGTCAGATGATATAAGAATATATGAAAAAGTCCAGAAATCAAAGCCTAGGATGATGTTAAGCAAAGTACTCAGTATATTCTAGAAAACCTATGATATCATAAGCGAACCTTGCCAAGCCTAGTATGCCAAGGGTATAGATAGAAGCTATATTTGCAGTGTCGAGTTCAGTTCATTTCTCAAGGTTTGATCAGATAGTTTTATGAAGTTAGCCACCTGAAGCATTATAAGCATGAAATATTTTTCTCAGAAACATTTTACAGCCAGGTAGTACAGGAAGAAAACATACTGTTAGGACTTTGTGCACAGAGCAAGAGTCATATTATAAAAACTCAGAGCATAAAAATAATATATAACTTAATAGGAGCATGGCAGCATTCTAGCTAGATGATCAAGTGAAATTGACAGGTGGCCCTTTAGTAGAAACAGTACAGTACAGCAGCAGGCACTGCAGATTATTTTAGAGCTTACAGATTAATTTAACATCTTAAAAAAAATACTATATGTATTTTTTAAATTGTTAAAATTAATATTTTGTCTCTAAATTTTTTTACACCTTGCATTTTCTTTGTAAATGCAAAATTTGCTTATTTTATAGATTACTATCATTTACTATGATTGTAGGGCTGTAGCATTGTTAGGGTTGCAGATCAATATTTATTTGCTGTACAGAAAATTCTGCTACTGGGACAGGTGGCCGGCACAATAAAATTGGTATGAGGAGAGCACTGGTAATTATTTGTTCTGGAAGAGGAGGTAGATATTTATTCTAGAAGTACTATTGAATTATGTTATAATTTATTTAAGAAATTATATTCACTTAAAAGAGGAAACAGATATCTGAGCATACAAACTGCTATTCCTGTTCTTTCTGGAATTCTATAAAAATAATATTATGTTGCTCTAATGACTGTTCTATTCAATAGTCAGACTGTATGAAGCCAATTTTAACACACCTGATTTATATATAACATTTCCTATCTTTTCAATTTTTACACATTTTCTCTTCCTGTGGGCATTTATTTTTTTTTTTTTTTTAATCTATCATTTTCAGCCATTTAAGTATGTATACACTTCTAGAGTAAATTTTCAGAAAGGACCTCAATATAAATTACAATATCTTGTGGCTGTATGAACATGGCACACATTCACATTCAGATATAAATGCCAAATGAATGCCATTAAACACTTTTGAAAACAAAAGGAATTTGCAACTCTTTCATATGATCAGACTTGCCAAGTTTTCAAAATGAAAAAGCCTGAGGTTTTTTACTAGTTACTTTATCGACATACTGACATTTCCAGCTCCAAACATTAATACAATAAGAATACGTGTGTTAAGGCAATTTAACATTTTTCTCTTACCATTTCTCATAACTTATGAACAAGCAAAAATAAATAAGATGGAAATAGATATTATTCCTTCATACAATCATTTTTGAATTTGCATTCTAGTACATTCTGAGATATCTAAACCAATGTCTGTAGTGTTATAGTGCCTATTTTGAAACTTAAATTACAAGGAAAATCTTATAAAATACTAAAAACAAAAAGTAACCAACTTCAGTAAATAGTTGATGTAATATTATTATATTACTTTTAAAATAACTTTTATTAGTTGTTTTACATGTTTCGACTCTTTCCGAGTCATTTTCAAAAACAAAATGAGAATATTCTAAAGCTGCATGGGCTTTGAAGTTATTACTTTCATGTACTTTTTTAAAAAATTACACACATTATCTATTATTTTTTACTTGATTGTTTATTTTCATATCTTTGACCATGGAGTAATTCTAGCCACAGTTTCGGTAAATTAAAACTTTATACTCTGCAATATTATCCAAACTTTTTTGAAAAATTAAAACACAACCTTAAATGTTTCAATATCTGCTTAATAGCCAAACCACCTAAGAAATTAAAGAATATAATTTGCAGTAAAATTGACCCAATTAATTTTGAGAATTATTCAGGAGTATATGAAATACCTTTTATTAAAGAAGACGGATCCAAGAATTACTACATAGGCATGACCAGCAGGAAATTTAATTGCAGAAAAAAGAGCATATAGCTGATATTAAATACAATAGAAAAACTACAGCCCTGGCAAGATTATATCAAGAAGAAACCATCCAAATAAATTTCAATGAAAGTAAAATAATATTTCCCTCTAGTCTGTACTAGCCGTCCATAATAAGAGAAACCATAGAGATACTCACACGCCAAAATACAATATGTAATGATGCGGCATCTTTTAATTTACCGAAACTGTGGCTAGAATTACTCCATGGTCAAAGATATGAAAATAAACAATCAAGTAAAAAATAATAGATAACGTGTGTAATTTTTTTAAAAAGTACATGAAAGTAATAACTTCAAAGCCCGTGCAGCTTTAGAATATTCTCATTTTGTTTTTGAAAATGACTCAGAAAGAGTCGAAACATGTAAAACAACTAATAAAAGTTATTTTAATTTATATTACATTGTTAATTTTACACCTTTAGCATTTAAAAGTAATATATCATTGCTAGGTGTTATAATTTATTATATTGTAATATTATTAGAAAACTTTTTTTTTGTTTGTACAAAAATACAGCTTTTTATTCCATGATTTCTGATAATAATGAAAATTTATTCACAATCACCCTAAACATTTTTTTAAGCCTAAATCTATATTAAAGAAACCCATATAAAATTCATGATGATTAAATACATAGCAGGAAAATAACACATAATGAAAGAAACTAACCTTAATATTAATAATCACAAAATATTTCTATTGTAATTTATGATGTCTTACATTTGGCCCAATATTGAAACAACGTTTCAAATTTCTCAAAATAAACTATCAATAGCTGAAATTCTAAACTAGAGGCCTGCATCGGGTCAGACAACCCAATTTTACCCATACTGGACCTGACCCAACCTTGTGTCGATGCTAATTTTTTCTGTTGCGGGCTGAGTTCTGATTCTTTCGAGTAGTGTTAGGATTGACCCGATTTTTCAAAAAAAAATGTCATGAAAATTTCTTAATTGAAAAAAAAACAACTATATATTTGAATATTAATGTATGTGTATATATGTTCATTTTTATATAAAAAATAAAATTGATATTAAAGATATAATTGTAGACTAATTTTCCATAATTGTACTAAAATGTGGATTCATTTTCTTTCACTTCGGGTTTGAGTTGAAGTGTGTCAGATTTCAGATTAACTGTAACCAAAATTTTCAAGTTCAAATCAGATACCTCACATCTGTTCCAAATTACTTGCTCAAAATCTGTGGCCAAATCATGGTTGGATAACTGAATAAACTCTAAATATCAATAAATATAAATAAAATCTCCCAATAACTTCCACCTTTCACACTATATAAAACAAATGAAAACGTAAAAATAAAAAGAATTCAATCATCTCTTATGCAACATGTGTGCATCGGATGAACAGCTTCCGGCACGGCCTTCCGAATTTTCAATCCCTTTGTTGTGCCAATGGCTCTGAACGAATGAGGATATTCTTTTGTGCATACAGGTGAACAGCAAAACACAAGCTTTCATTTTATTGGAGGAATGAACCACTTCTTTTCTTGTACTTTCGGTATTCACATCAGAGCAAAAACAGTAGTCAACAATCTTTGCTACACCACCAGTCTCGATGCGTGGAAGAGACCCATTCTAAGCAGGCTGCGTGCAGCACCACAAACAGAACAAAATCAAGTTCCAATTGGTATTGGCACAGCGACCCGGCCGTAGGAGCCCAGTTGTACACCATGGATTAAAAAGGAAACTTGTGTGCTCAAAATTGAAAAAAAGCTGGATATATTTCATGGTAATACAGAGATTAAATTATAGTAAAAAAATCCGGAGTCTCCAGCCAAAAGCTGGAGACTTAACAAGTCTATAAGATAAAAAAATGATAAATGAATTTGTTAGTTTATTTTTAATTTCTATAATCAGAAACATTTATTATAATAGATAATTCATCTTGCTTTCAATACACCAGACTAGTCAATTGTGTTTACGACATTTTTTCTCTCAAATAAGCTTTTAAAAGTTTCAATTCTGAAAAACTATGTTTGCACTTGTAATTCTAACTGGGATACTTAGAAATATATGCAGCACCTATCTATGCATTAGGATTTAATTGTTGTATATTCAGGGGTCGATCCAGGGAAAATTTGGGGCCTATTTAGGGCCCCTTCACAAAAATCTATTTAATAAAATGGGTTCCTTCACAAAAATCAATTTGATAAAATGGGTCCCTTCACAAAAATCAATTTGATAAAATGGGCCCTTTCACAAAATTCTATTCCATAAAAACTTACTATTTATTCATTATTTTGTAATGTTTTAAAATGTGTAGTTTGTAAACAAAAAATTTCACCAGAGAGGAAAACTTCAGCAAAAGGATTTTAAAAAGTTTGTTTATAAATGCCTGGTTCAAATTTGATTAATTGGATTTCAACTTTCGTTACAAAATGTTATTTTTCAGAAAAATATAATAAATTTCACAAAAATAACCTTTACTTTTCACAAAATGGGCCCCAAGAAAAAAAACCTGCATTGACCCCTGATATTGCAATGTCAGCACAGTTTAAACTTTTTATATATATATAATTTAGGTACTTCAAATTATAGGATATAAATAACTTCTGCTTTTAATTGAAAATGTTATCTCAGCAGTCTATTTGACTAGTTATGATTGAGTTTAGATCACATTTGTATATGCATAGGACAAAAGTTAGCATGTGTTACTGAATATTTTATGCTTTATAAGTATTAACTTAAATCAGTGTCAACACATATATGGAACTAATAAAATAAAATAAATAAAAACAGTTCAGTATATATAATTTCATTAAAAAAAATATTTACAACAAAACTAACACCATCATAATAACATGATCAAAACTAATAACATCATAACATGACAAGGTACAGAAGAAAAAATTCTTGATAATGGAGTCTATTTTGACTTTTAAAGATTTGAAAAAGAATATGCAAGCCTCAAGGTTAATGAAAGAACATTAAAATTTTTTATGTTTGCTATAAAATGCTATTATAAAATGGCAAAAAACAGATATCCAAATTCTCTTAACTGAATCTAATTAACAAAGATGTTACCACTAGAATGTAGAAAAAAACATTTGAATATAATAAGATAAAATGCCCTTAGTAACCAGAGATACTGGGATGTGTATAAAAATTTACTATTTTGAGAATGAATTCATTAAAAATATTAGAACTGTGAAAGTAATGGCTAAGTCAAGATAATATAATAAAGTTCAATGAAATAATTCTAACAGCAAAAAGTTACTGTAACCAATAGAGAAAATCTTTTATTCTTTCAGGTTTGTATTTGTATAATCAAAATTGTGAAACAGATTGGATATTTTCTAATACCAAACTTCAAAACTTGTTGTTTCTGTTAAAATTTCAAATCCAAAATCCATTGCATATCTGCATGCTTTTAAAATATGTTTGTATGCTGCATAAAATATAGTCAAACATTTGTATCTTGAACTTTACAGGAAGAGTTCTTTCAGATATCAAAGTTTTACTAAAAATAAATTTAGTATGACAAAATATAAGATGATGAAATCATGAATACATTCATCCAAAGTGTAATTGCAACACCATGAAGGTGCATAGCCATGTGAAAATCAGTGGACCAATAGAGGATGAGAGATATATACAAATGAATAAAAAGACAAAGAAGGATATGCCAAAGAAAACTGTTTATTCAGTAATTAATGTAGTCCCACGGGCAGCTCTACAGGCTGCTATAGATGAGGAATACTGTCGAAGAGGCCATTAATGGTCACATAAGCTATTTTTGACAAGCTATGTCTACTGCAGCACACAGCTCCCCTATGGTATATGTCGGTGGTGTCCGGTGTAACTCACATCCTATGAGGTTTCACACATGTTCCATGGGAGAAAGATCAAGTGAGGCTGCTGGACAGAGAAGTATGTAGATTCTGACCATGTTCTTGAGAGTTTCCCATGTGATGTATGGCTGGACATTATCCTACTAGAACAATGTACTAGGGGTAACCTGCACTAGGGGTAACCTGCACTAGGGGCTGAACTGCAGCCAAAACAACTTGGTTGACATACCATTCTGCTGTCAAACTTCCATAAATGTGCACAATGACAGACTGTCTGCTGTCCAAACATGATACTTCCCCAAACCATTATGCTGGTTTGGAGTGGTATGTTACCTCAATGAAATGAGCTGCCATGTGGTGTCATCCTTGTAGCTGCTACACCCATCATTCATCCATAAAACAAAGTTGGATTGTCAGTGAAAATTCATTGGTCTAATTGTAATAGTGACAACACCAAGCCAGGCATGCAGCCCTATGTTGAGCGTTTAACTGAACCATGGTGGTTGGTTACCATGTGTGTAACCTTCCTCATGCAATCTGTTACAGATGATTAGGGTGAATACAGATGTACCCTTTGATGGTGGCATGCAGCTTTGGATATCATGTGACATGACGAACAGGTCTTGATGAGCCATTCGTCAAATCTATTAGACATTGGGCTTTGTTGTACACTTTTGTGATCCATTCCATCTTCGGTGTGTTCGCTGATGGTTCTGCATTCATCTTGCCACACATCACTGGATGGTACTCATGTCACATCCAACACATGAGGCAAATGTGCACATCGACAAACCATGATAAACAAGTCTGCCTGCAGTATCTTGTTTAGTCTAATGCTGTGAGCTTTAACTCATAACATCTAGCAGATATCAACACTAGTTGAAAAACACAGTGAAAGCTTATTCTGATTTATCCATGCCTTAAAAAATAAAAGAGCTAAACCGTTCCATTCTTCTGGAAAAGAAATAGGAAGAACCTATAAAATATACATATGTTTAAATATGGCTTAACCCATGTAATATTCATTTTGAAAATTATGACAAGAATTTAGAGAATCAATACAACTTTATTTAATCTTCTTCAAATAAAAATAATTAAAATATATCTTCTTTAAAAATGATAGTTAAAAGTTTTTAAAAGCCTTTCTATATTTTTCATATCATAGATTTACAGAAAAAAATAGTTCATAATATTGTTCATTATATTTACCAACTTAATTGAAAACACCATATTCCTTTTCTCCTGAAAGCCAAAGCTTGAGAATAACAAGAAGGAAACAATCCTTTCACAGTGAATTACAACTACTCAAATGTCACTATATAGAGCAGGGAATAGTAGACACATGCCGAGATACACACATTTAACTGGAAAGATCTGAACAATGTAAATGATGCAAGCAATGATGAGGGACAACATGCGTTGCTCAATGAACTAAAGCCATCTAGCAATCGGTAAAAAATTATGTCATTCATGAAAAGGCTTTTGCCAATGTTGAGTGGAGAAATGCAAACAACTAAGAATGGAAATACGATATGGAAGTAAAAGGTTATGATGGAGATGAAATTATGATTTCTGTTTAAAAGAAATGGATATCCTAAGATGGAATGGTAAGTGAAAGATAAAATATATTAGTAAAAGACTAAGAATAACTATGAACATATGAAAGTGATGATGTATGAGCATATGACTGGACCAATGAAAATGATCATGAGAAATGAGCATGTTTGGCTAATACATCGAGGTTATGCATTTCCAGTATTTGGTTTTGTTCTCTATCCATTAACTACTGGTATCCAACACTCTGACATCCCTGAAGCATTCCTTATGCTTCTTCAATTGTTTTACTGCTGCAATTGGATGCTGATAGTATATACAGGACAAGCCAGTTACTGGCTTTTATAGCCATAAACTTGATACCATGCAACTCAATGCACATGCAAACTTAATAATTTTGCAAATTTTTCTCAACACTACCTGTCCTGTGACTTGCATATGGCTATGGCTTCACGATGCTGCAATTTTACTTTCGAAGAGTGTATATTGTACTAAAAATATGAAGTATTATTAATGCTTAATTTTATTTATTTTAAAATAAAAATGTGAACTTCATAAAGGTTTAAATCATGTAGAAGAAATGTGTATTAAAACATAGCTTAGAAAAATTATTTGTTAATGAAGTATAATATCTATTGAAGTCTCTTAATACATGACTGGAAAAGAAAATAATCAATCAAAGAAAGACTGGAATGTCTGGGGAAAAAGTAATCAATGTGACTATTACAGAACCAATATTCTTGCTTTTTCCAGAAACCTGGTTATTTTATAAGGAAAGCTCACATGTAACAATATGTAAAGACATGAGTAGAAGTAAAACTGCTAAATATGAATTAATAGTAATAATACCTATTAATTGAAAAAAAAGATTCTAGAGACATAGGCTTGTCTTTAATGCTAATGACCTTAGTTATAGAATTAATGCAGTTTCATTAAATAGAAAAGAATACATTTTATTTCCAATAGATATCTGTTATAACACTCTCAAGATTTCCATCTATTCAAACTCATAATCTTAAAAGTTGTGAATTATAAATTTGATACTTATCGTAAAATCCTGGCTTAAGTCCTCCGCCCACCAACTTTTAAGCAATTTTTAGCTCACAGGCTATCAAAGCCTGAAAGCTAATGTGCCTGCAGGTTCTGTATGCACATACATACGTATGTATGTACGTACGTAATGTGATAACTCTTGATAGAAATATCCAATTTGCTTCAAATTTTGTATATACATTCATTCTGATAAGGTGCTTCCCTGAGTAGTTTTGGGGGTTCATTGGTTAAGTATAAAAGGGGGAGAATGGGGCTAATCTCCCCTTAATTTAGATAAATGGGTTTTTCATGCAGAATTATCCAATTTGCTTCAAATTTGGTATAGCAGTTTAATCTGATAAGGCACTTTCCAGATTGGATTTGGAGGTTCATTGGTTAAGTATAAAGGGGGAAATGGAGAAGCTAATCCCCCCCCCCTTAATTTAGCTAAATGGGTTTTTCATGCAGAATTATTTGATTGATTCAAATTTGGTATACAGGTTTATTCTGATAAGGCGCTTCCCTGATTAGATTTGGAGGTTCATTGGTTAGTATAAAGGGGTGAACAGGGGGCTAATCCCCCCTTAATTTAAATAAATGGGTTTTTCATGCAGAATTATATGATTTGCTTGAAATTTGGTATACAGGTTTATTCTGATAAGGCACTTCCCTGATTAGATTTGGAGGTTCATTGGTTAAGTATAAAAGGGGAGGGTAATCCCCTCCTTTAATTAGTGTGAATAGCCTGTAAGCTGAATGCAATCAGTTTAACTGGACACTTTTCATTTTATTATTTCTTTCTTCTTCCATTTCCAAATATCACCCAGTTCTCCCCACACCCAGCGTACAAATTTTAAAATCATTAAAATTCTATTACAGAAAAATCTTCAGAAAAAATAAATAAATTCCATGTATATTTAACTTTTTAAAATAAATAAATTTTCTAAAGTAATTTAGATGGTTATTTAATTATTGTTACATCAAAGTTATGAATAGAGAGAAAACAAACATAAAGAAATTTTTTAAAGATTTTAAACTTTGTATACTGTGGAGTGGGTAAAAAAGAGAGGACATTTTTGGAGGGAGAGAGGGGTAATTTAGATGATTATTTAATTATTGTTACAATGAAATCACAAATAGAGCAGAAGATATTTAAAATGCTAAAAAATTTTAAACCTCAGGAGATGCAAGGGGAGAGAGGACAAATGAAGGGAAGCAGAAATTTTAGGAGAAGGATAATTTAGATTATAGATTATTTATTTATTGTTACTAAAAGGTAACAAATAGGTCAGCAAAAATATTTTTAATTAAAGATTTCTAAAGCGAAGGTTAAACTTTGTGTGTTTGGTGCCAGAGAGGGTAAAAGTAGAAGTACCATAAAATCCCAATTATAACCCCCCCCCCCCTTTTTCAAAAGCAAAAACAGTTAAATTTGGGAGGGGGGCTTATAATCGAGATTTTTTAAAAATAGTCATTAAAAACCAGTTTCTGTCATTAATTTAGAAGTACAAAAGGTAAATGGGGGGAGGGTTGAGAATCTTCTGTATTTCGGTAGATTTTCACTTAAAAAATAATCATCAAAATGCCCCAACAAAAAAGATTCTATCTGAATTGGGCTAAAATCTCCCGTGGTGTAAATCTCTCCATCATTATCAATCAAGTACTTAATCTATCCCTAAGGAAGTATTTTCCTTCGATGTATTTTAGTATTAAAAATACCAAACCGCCATTTTGATGCTTAGTATTTGTAACCGGTGAACATGGAAACTGACCCCCCGTAAACATAATCCATTTGCGAAAGCAAACAGGAAATGAACAGCCATTAAATAGGTGAACGTTTCAAATCAACAATCAATCTTTTCTCCTTTTTTTTTTTTTTTTCTTCTTCTTGTAAAAAGGATTTCGCATTTCTCTAACTATTTATATAAAGAATTATAAAAAAAAAAAGCTGAAACTGGTTTGCTTTCTTTTTGAAGATAAATACGGTTAAGAATTTTTAACATAAAAATAGTCAATTACATAAAATAAAATAACGTTTTATTTATTATAAATATTTTTCTGTCTCAACAATGCTAAATTTTCTGATATGTTCTGTGTTTTTGTTTTTATAAGTAAAAGCACAAAATTTGCAGACATAACTATGCAAGTGATTTGGAATCAAATAGCTATTTTCAGTTACTGATAAATTTATTCCATCTTGAGTTATAATCGATCGAAAATCGACTTTCATACTATTTTGTGAACGGTAATTTGTCATTATAAAAAAAAAAAAAATGAAAATCGGTATTGGTATATATAACTCGGCTTTAAAACTTTGGGGGGGGGGGGGGGAGAGTCTTGAGGTCTTTTTGTAAAAAATTATAGCCCTCTCCTTAAATAAAAATTTGTCGGTATAATTTTAGCTTAAGTATTTTAAAATTGA
This sequence comes from Maratus michaelseni, assembly GCA_963931845.1. Classification (NCBI taxonomy): domain Eukaryota; kingdom Metazoa; phylum Arthropoda; class Arachnida; order Araneae; family Salticidae; genus Maratus; species Maratus michaelseni. Next base: position 361,179,663 of record OZ007586.1, on the reverse strand, counting down.
TATTGTCCTTGAATTTCAAAAGTTTTGAACTGTACCTCTTCACACCATTTCAACTGAAGAAAAACTGAAACGAAAACTCGTGCATGGGTTATAGATTATGAAACATTTTCCAACATTATTTGAATGCTGTTAAGAAATTTCCTTCTTTCATATAATGTAATGACACATCCAAATAAACAATTTAAAAACACAGAACACAGTTAAAAATCCATTTTCAAGAATTGCTGTCCATAGCAGTTAATGTATGAGAATTCTTTCGTGTAAACCTGTATATGATCTAACAGAATTTTAAACATACTACATTACTACATAATCAAACTAAAATTTCAATGAGCTGGATAACATATAGAGCAACTAAAAACGTTTTTTTTTTTAAAGAGAAATGCTATTTATACTAGATGATTATGTATCAGTATTCTTTAGAGCAGCCATGTGTATGAATGATACAGCAAAATTTGGTTGAGCTAAAAGAACATGTAAACCGGTTAAAAGTGCATTTTCAGAAAAACCTTCAATATGATTTTTTTTTGCGGGGGGGGGGGGGGGTAAACTTGAATCTTATACGTTTTATACACATCACGTAATATACTAATATTTAATTCTTGAAAACTAAAAATGCACTTACAGCAATTACAATCCATAAGTGGAAATATATCTAAATTATTTTACGCAGCCATATGAATTTATTTCTATTCTACAAGAACCTTTTAGCATAATAAAATATAGTTCAGCTGGAAATGCTTAACACAGTTAAAAACACACTTGAGGAATTCACTCCCATAAACTGAAATGCTTATGATTTTTTTCGTGCAGCTCTGCATATGATCTATAGAATTCATACTCACCACATAATGCACTAAAATTTAGTTACATTTAAAAATGCATACAAGAGCTGAAAACGCACATCCAACTATTATGCTTCATAGTTCTATAAACGAATTACACATGTATGCTACTTACTTCATACTCTATAATAGAAAGCATACTGTTGCCCATGTCAGGGACACATACCAATTACATCATATTTGATGTTTCATAACATCACTAAAATGTACTGCAAATGATTTTTTCCACAGACCATAATGTAATCAAAAACTTTTTTCTATCCCTGTAAACGAGCTATAAAAGCTACCTACCTCATTTTGAATATCAATAGGGAATATGTAGCGTCGAAAACATATATTTAAATCGTGGAAATTCAAGTCTATTTACGAGAGTCAGAGTGCGGACAAACCGCCAAAAAGATGGAGGGACAAAGATAAGTCATAAATACTTTTAAATTATGTTGAAAAGTGTTAAAAACTATATTGATTATATTTCTTTTTTAAACTTTATATTATCAAACATTACCTAATGTTTCTTGAAACACAATATTGTGACTTTTATTAACAAGATAAGTTAATTTTTTTATAAAACAGCTTAATTTGGTTTCCAAAAACAGTTACTTCATAAGCTTTAAATCTAAACAGTTTCAAATATTATTTGGTTTAGTAAGCAACATAAAAAAAAATACATACTATACCAAGACTTTCATGCTTTAACAAATTAAATTACATTTAAAAAATTGTAATAAAAAAATAATAAGAAGAAATTAATTTTTTACAAATTTTTCGTGAAATTTCTAAATAATTTAAAAATAATGATTATCATAAGGCAGTTCTCAAAAAAATATTTTTCCCGCTCAACAACGCAAAACTTGTAACACACCTACCAACTTATTTTACATACTTGCATAATGATATTTGCAAGTATGTTTATTAAAATGGTTTGTAATCAAACAGTTTTTATAATTTTCTGATAAGTGAATTACATTTTGAGCTATTATTGTCTCAGGACGGGCAGTTTGTTTTCGTTCCTGCGCTGCATTTTCTGAAAAATCTTTTACCTTTATCGAAATGAAAAACAAGTTTGATTAGATAGTTACTTAATAAGAGCACTTGCCAGTTTGATATGTTTGCGAACAAAAATGAATTAAAAAATGCTTCTGAAAGAATCCAGTTTGGATTTGAGAACAGCCTTAATAAAAGTCATGCTCCTAAAAGTACACATATATATGTATTCGTTTTGATGTATTTCAATTATTATTTAGAATTATAAGATACGTTTCCCGTAAATTGGGCGACCTTTCTTTATATTTTCCGTTAATATTGCATTTGATAAGTATAACTTTGATACTTATTCCTTGTGTTTCATATGGATATCTATTTATTTTTAGACAATGAAGAAGTTAACATACTGGAGAAATATGGAAGGAGTTGAAAGTAGAAATTATTTGTGTCCTATAGTTTAAAGCACTTAAAATATTAAAAAAAAAAAAAAAAAAAAAAAAAAAAAAATGTGTGTGTGGGAGGGGGGGAGGGGGAATACTGTAATCAGTTGTTCTAAAAAATTGGTTTTATTAAAATAAAAAAAAAGCAGGGAGGGGGGGATACTGTAATTAGAGTTGTTCTAAAACATTGGTTTTATTAAGAAGAAAAAAAAAATAAAGAAGAAGAAGAAAAGTTGATTTAAATTATATCGCGCATAAAGTATGAGGTACTTTCTAATAATTAGCAGTATATGAATTGCAACTCTTAGACCGGATTCTGTTACTATTAAAATATTACACTCTTCGTAATACCATTATTATGCGCGAAACAATTCTGATAATAGCTATTTGTACACTGATATATCAGTAATATATTAGTATATGCTACTTTTTTTTAAAAAATTTTTTTTCAAATGCTTTGCACTAGAATTTGAAAGTCTATACAATACTATAACACTTAACGTATTTACAAAAATATTTCCCCCAACTCAGCAAATCAAGACAAATATTTACGGACTCCTTTTTTTTTAATAAATGTTAAATAAAATGTTTAATAATTTGCAGTCACGAGTGTTAAAGTAATTTGAAATCGAATAGCATTTCGCGTTTTCGATTACTGTATATCATATTGAATTAGAATTTATTGTTGTCTCAAGAAGACCTTTCCTGTGCTATAAAATCCCGAAAATTGACTTAAAGCGTCAACTTCGACAGAATTTTCTGAACGATTTTTTGTCATAGTCAAAATATGGAAAATGCTATTCGATTCCATAGTTTAGGAATAAGGAAGTTGCATATTTTGGGCATTTAAAAATAATAATAACTTCGTGAATATGCCAGGAAGCAACCAATCTGGATTTCACTGTTTCAGTAATTTTTCATTTTTTAAAATAATGTTTCATTTCCCCAAAAATATATTCTCTGTATCACCTTGCTTTTAATAACCTTAGGAAAATGAAATTAATTGCAATGAAAATTTGATGAGAACGAGACTTAATTTGCTTTGTGCGAAATTCGATAACATATAGGAAAGTGCTAGAAATTTTCACTTTCCGCGCACAAACAACAGGAACGGACAGTCCAAACTGAACATTGTTGCTATTTTATGTTGTATCACTGATTAAATTATTGTGCTTTTCCAGCATTTTTCGTGATTTAGATTTCAAACAAAGTAACACTTGTTTCATATTTTCAGTACAATATATTCACTATTATTAATTATTTAATAAAAATTTCTTCAGTTTTTTTCTAATAAAATTATTTAGACCTTTTTCTATAAATTTCCTTAAATACCAATAAATACATGAAGATTAGCAATTTGGAAACTCTTTTTTTTTTTTTTTTACATTATTTATATTTACAGTATTTACAGTAATTGTTGCAAAATGAGATTTCAACAATAACCGATAATTTATTTTCCATTATAGAATTTAAAATATGAAAAATCAAAATGGTTGTTTAATATATATATGACAGCTACTTATTCGAAGTTTGTATATGAAAACATTTATAATTGTTCCAAGTTAAGATCCACCCATACCTTTATTTGAAAGAGTACATTTGTTTGGATTCAGATATGATTTTCAACAAACAAAAATAAAATAAATACACACCAATCCTTGTTTTCTGTTTCACTACTCAATTATTGGCCTCTACTCAATCATAGCCGAATCACCTTATATTTAAATATAGATAACATTTAGCTAGAACGCCCGGCTTTAGATCGAATTTATGTTCTTTTAAATTATTTTATGACGTGTTTTATTATTTTTATTAATGCCATTTTTTTTATTATTATTATTATATGACGTTATAAAAACGATAAATTCTATTAAAATGTTTACTTGATAATAAGCACTAATTTAAACTTCTCTAAAGTAGGCATACATAAAAACTGCTATTTTAAAAATAATTTCTTTGTTAAGTATTTATTAGATATGTATAAAATGTTCAGTAAGCTTAAAAATACATATTTTTTATTGTAAATATGAAACACACATCTGGCAGTAAGACCGATTTTTTGCATTCTTTGTTTTTTCTAGAAACGTGTCATTAATTGGATTTTTTTTCAGCATTTATTTAATCTGAAGAAAATAATATGAATAATAATAATTATAAATAATAATAATTATAATGCTAAAATTCATTTCAGCTTATAAGACGCATAGCATATAGCTAAAAACGCACTTCCGACAATCACCATCCATAGACGGTAATATGTCCAATTTATTCAGAGCAAGCATATATACATATATATGAGTTTATTTAGATTTTACAAACATTTCTTAGAATAATCTAATATAGTTTAGCTGAAAAGTAAATAACACAGTTCAAAACACCATTTAAGCAACGCACGTCCATAAACGACATTATCTATAATTTTTTTTGGATAGCCTATATAAGCTGCAGATTTTTTTTTTCCCAACTACGTAATATATACTATTATTTAGTTAAACTTAAAATGCATACCATCATGTTGTAGTACGCAAATCAAATTTATTATATTTTAAGTAGAGTAATATCATTAAGGTATACTGCAAACATTCCATAATGTAACGGAATTTGTTTGCGTGTCCCTGTTTACGAACTGTACAAACTGCATTTTCAATTGAGAATGTCCAATATTAGACCCCAATATCATGTACCAACTACACGAAAATACAAATAAAGTATATTTACGAATATTAGAGAACAGACAGATAATAGACAGAAATTAACTGAAATGACTGTAAAAAAATGCCCCTTGCAGTCGTTTCTTTTCCCTTAAAAATTATTTGTTTAGAACAATTTCCAGATTCAGTTTTCAATTTATCTTTCTTTTTCTTTCTCTTTTTTTTTGTACTAGCTTGAACTTGAAGGTAGTTTAAATAACATTTTTTTTTCTTTTTCCTGCTGCTCTATCTTAAAAAAGAAACAGAGCAAAAATTATATATTTTTTTAATAAATTCACTAGCTTGCGCTTTCTACCATGCTTTAAAAAGCTGTGAGTTTCCCATAATCGGGTTCGGTGCTCACGGCAAAGTAACGTATTGCATAGGATTTCTTTTGGAAAAATCATGAATTGCAGTCACGAAAACTTCTTTATAGAAAATGTAGCTAACTGCGACTACAACTACTTTATTTAAAAAGTAGCGCCTACAAACTGCTTTTCAAAAGTAGTCACTACTTCGTTACTTTCGGATTTTGCCAAAAGATTCTATTTATATGCGAAATTAAAGGCACGGATTAAATAATACAGTGACCTTTTGTTACATCGCGTCTGCCCGGTTACAATTAAATAAGTGCGATATAATTTGGTCAATTAAAATTTTAAGAAAGATCACATGCAAAAAAAGTTTTGTATTTGCCTCCAAAATGTTAGCTTATACACGCACCAATTATAAAATTCTAAGCGAAATTTTGAGAGATGCATAATACAATTAATACTTAAATATAGTTACTTAAAAAAAATCCGGAGTGGCTCCACTCGACTTTTCGAATATTTTACAGAATACTGTGAGTTCAAATAAATAGTAATATAACAATAAATTTTAAAAAAAATGTTCCTAATTTTACAAAGGTAAGAGCTCTGGGGACCAGAAAACGTGAGAAAAATTTAATATACACGCAATTATCCACACATACATATGCAATTTTGTGGGAAAACTTCACTTATGTTTTAGTAAAGTATCTTATTTTTTAAAAGGAGTTTGTAACACTTATTTGCTAAAAAAAAGTACAATTTCCGGGAATATTAATAGTTTGGGAGCCATAATTAACTGATAAGAAACAGTTTCTCTTTGATCACTTAATGGTTTTAAAAATGTCAACCGGACATCGTTAAATGTAATTACCGGTCACATCGTTTTTCAGGGGAGAATCTTTTTTTTTATATAAACAGCTCAAAAATGGCGTATTTTTGGAGATCAGCTTTTGGGATCAATGTTTAACTTTCACCGTACTTGTCAATCTTGTTACATCGATTAGTAGGGGTCACGACGGGAGATTTTAGCTGAATCAGAATTTCCCCAACAAAAAATCCCTAAACAAAATAAAAGAAAAAAAACTTTTTACTTTATTTGTTATTTTATTGTAACAATTAATAATCAATCATCTAACCCCCTTCCAAAATTACTGCTTCCCCCTTTGTCCCCCTCCCCCACTGATAAGTCTTCAATTTAATTTTTTTCTGACCAATTTAATACTCTATACTCACATTAAATAAATATCACCTAAATTATCCCTTCTCCCCAAAATCTCTGTTTCTCTCCCCTTGCCCCCCCCCTTCTCATTCCATGAAGATCACTCCCCCCTCCCCGCATTTCATGCAGTTTAAATTCTTTAATTATTTTGTTCTGCTGCATTTGTGATTTTGTTGTAGAAATATTTAACCATCTAAATTATTTCTCACCCCCCCCCCCCCTGAAAAAAATTTCATCTCCCTCCGAAAAAAAGTAATTTTTTTTCTTCTCCCCTCATCACACAGTTTATTATTTTATTTTTTTTGGCTCTATTTATATAACTTTCTTGTAACAATAATTAAATAATCATCAAAATCACATCTCCTCCTAAAAAAAATTGCTTCTCCTGCACAAATATGGGATGAGAACAGCCAAATTGCATAAAAGAGGAAAAAATTTTGCTTTCCTCCCACATATTTAGAAATCCCCACCCCTTTGGGAAGGAAAGGACAGAGCAGAAATTTCAGAGATGAAGATTTTAAGTGAGTGATGTTAGATGAGATGATGTAGAAGAGATATTATATGAGATGATGTAGAAGAGATATTAGATGAGTCACCTTACAAAATAAGAAGTAGGCATAATTTTTAAAAAAATTAATATTAAAAATTTTAAACTATTTACTAGGTGGACAACAGAGGGGGTAGTTGAACTTTTTGAGAATGGATGGTAATTTAGATGACGGATTATTCATTTATTGTTTCTAAAGAGCAACCAATAGAGCATATATTTTTTTATAAAGTGTTTCAAAGATTTTAAATTTTGTATGCTGGGGGAGGGGGAAGGGGAAGCATATATTTTGAATGGAGGGGGAGTTTGTAGTTACTTATTGATTTTTTACTTATTATTAATAGTGAACAATACATAGGACAGAAAAATTTAAGATTCTCAAGATTTTAAACTTTTCGTGCTGGGGAAGGAGGAAGCAGACATTTCATATGGGAGAGGGAAGGGGGGGTTCTTTCATTGAGATTATATAAAAACATGAGTGGAAATCTATCACAAAAGTCAAAAGAGGGAAAATTATCTCTTAAATTTTTAAATACATTTTTTGCTCAAAAAAAACTTTTTTTAAGGGGGGGGGCTTATTTTTTAGAATGACAAAGAAAATCAAAACTGTTTAAAAGTGGGTGGGGGTTACAATCGGGATTTTATGGTAGTATTTTTTTTAGGGGGGGAGGGGGTATAATTTAGATGATTGGTTATTTATTGTTACAATTCAGTAATAAATAAAGTAGAACAGTTAAATAAAACAAAAAGATTTTAATTTTGTGTACTGGGGGGAACAACATTTTAAGGGGGAGGAGGCAGTTTTGATGATTCTTTTAAAGTGGAAATCAGCCAAAACACAGAAGATTCTCACCCCTGTATTTACCTTTTTTTCTTCTAAATTAATGATAAAAGTTTTTTTAAAGATTTTTTTTTTTAATCTTGATTATAAGCCTCCTCCCTAAATTTAACTGGCTTTACTTTTGAAAAGGGGGGGCTCACTCACAATTTGATTTTACAGTATGTGTTTAAAACTATTGCTATCATTGTTCATTTGTAAGTCGGTGCCTTGTGATCACCTCTCCTTTTTTCGTTAAACCATCTCTCTGCAAGGCTTTCAATAAGAGATAAAATGATTCAAAGAGAAAAATGAATAAAACAAATATCCAAAACAAGATAAAGCATGACAAATTACCATAATATGAAAAATTTACTGTAAAATAGAATCTGAATTGGTTTTACACAAATAATTTTAGTATCACGAAAATAATTATTTTACCACTTTGAATTTCAAGGTATGCAAAATTTTCAAATAACTCCTATTTTATAAAATTTTTAAGTAGCACAAGATATATTAAGATGATATGAAATTACAATAAAGGTCTATCAAAATAAATATATTTTTTAACTTCCTTTATATAAATATAAAAGTATAATTATAAAAAAAATTAAGACTAAAGACAGAAAACAATTACTTTCAAAAAATCTTCATCTAAATGGCCAAGCATTTGTTGAGAGGCTGCTGAAAGCACATTTAATGGACAATTAGATGGGCCTGGTCCCATTAGCAACTTAGAGGGAACATTCAAAGGAGCCAATAAGGATTCAGGTGGTGGTATTTCAGTCATGATTCTAAAAATTACAATATTCAATTATAAAAGTATGAAAAACATGAGACACTGAAACTGTTAAAATAAATCAGACATATATATAACACAATTCTCCATATAACGCACAACTTCTCAGATGTAAACAATGAATTTTCAATTAAGAAACACCTGAATTCCCACATTATAAATAGTTGCTATTCTCTAGAGAACTAAATTTGATACATTAGTTCAACTTTATCTCCTTAATTCAGAGCTAATTATTGAAAAAATTGCTATGATTTGATACAGGTATGTTTGGACAATGCTTATAAAGTAAATTTAACGGTACTTTTCGGTTAGCCGGGCGCCACTGATATGTGTATATCTATATATACATATATATGTATACATACACACATATATATATGTGTATATATATGTATATATATATATGTGTATATATATGTATATATATATATATATATATATATATATATATATATACATGCATATATAAATGTGTGTATGTATAGATATATGTATATATATGTATACATAGATATATAAATTTCACTGGCGCCCGGCTAACCGAAAAGTACCAATTTAACAATGTGTGGAATGATCTATATTATGCAAAAAATTATAATCTGCACAACTCCTGGTAATAAATAATGCAATATAAAGATACTCTAATGTATTTTGGTATGTTTCATACATATTTGGCCATGTTTTACAAGGTAAATTTAATGATGTGTGAAATGTGATCTATATAATGCAAAATTCTATATAATGCACAACCTCGTGTTTTTAGGTTTGCGTTATAAAGATCTTCTACTGTATATATATATATATCATAGTAAACGCGGTAGCGTTTGCTATAATATGTTTAAGAAATAGAAAATGCAAACGTTTTTCTGAAATATCTGGCGAACCAGTTGACATACGACAGTAATTTTTTTTTTAAAGATAGAACTCGACGAGACGAATAAAATGATAGGATTGAAAAAATTACTGTTGCTTACTGTAGTTTTTTATTTAACTTCGAACGAAAAAATGAAGACGCAAAGTTCAACAAAGTCTAGCTAACGTTTACCTGGAAGGATTAACTTCGTTTTTGTTTTATTTTTTTCCTCTTGGTAAAACTTAGAATAGGTTTTTTTTTTATTTTTGTATGTTTGAGGGTCGCTGAGGAAATCGAATTTATGTTGTAAAGCTCCGGTTGAACATTGGTTTTTCTTTTCTTTCTTTATCATAGCTAACGCGCGCGTTTGCACGAAAATTTAAATAAATATTATTATTATGTATGCAACAGAATTCATTCAAATTAAATAAATCACGTGTCAAACATGCTTATTTGTTTTTATTTTCTTACTAGCGTAAATGCCCGCTATAGGACGGTGGATAGAAAGATCTATGATAAGGGAGTCTTGGTTTAAATAAATATTATTATTATTATGTAACAGAATTCATTCAATTTAAATAAATCACGTGACAAACATGCTTATTTGTTTTTATTTTCATACTAGCGTAAATGCCGTTATAGAACAGTAATCGTAGGTAGAAATCATGGTTTTCACATTAAATTTGAAATAATACTCATATAATATTCATCGACAATGAGGAAATATATATATTGGAAAATTATATCGCCTGACAGGCTCCTGTTATTTACGTTCAAACTCACTAAGCATTTTATATGCTTATGTAAAAGAATTGTGTTTCATAATTTCATGTAATTCACGTAAAATATGCGGCAAACAATTTTCGGTACTATTATCCCGCCGACCACTTTTCATAACAAAAATCTATCGCCAAACTGTAACGCCAAATAAAAGGGAGAACGTTGCCATTGGAATATCAAAATAAATAAATAAATAAAATATAAGAATTTACGGACATAATTGTTATTTTAATTAATGAAATAACTAATAAGTCAGTAAATCATAATGAATAATACACGCAAATGTCGAATTAAAAACCACTTGATGACATAACAAACACGTATAATGCTTCTGACATCAAGTAAATGGGACTGCATTTTTGGCGTTTAATCTTTGAGTTGGCGATAGTATTTTGTTATGAAAAGTGGTCGACGGGATGATAGAGAAGAACCCAATTTTCAATGTCATTGTTAGTAAGTCGTTCCTGTACAGCTTGTGCTGTATCTTTTATTTTGGTACTTTTCTGTTATACCAACACCATGCCAAAATGTTTACTAATGCGCCAATTATTTCAAAACTGACCGAGCAGATGTTGTCTACAAATCGTGTTGTCATGCAAACCATGCCAAACATTGTGATTTGTTATTTATTGAATGTAAAATATTTTTCGGTACTTTTCCGTTATACAAAAACCATTGTCGCCAAGCGTAATAGTAAGTGCAAAATAAAATTCCCGTGAATCAAAACACTTGAAAAAAAACAACAATGTTGAAACGAAAGTGGACATTTGAAAAATATAACATTTGAAAATTACAGACTTTTAAGCACTATTTTATTAAAATTAAAACACAAATATATACTTAAAATAAGAAAACAAATAATTGTTATACAATAAAGGGAAAAATCCTGTGCCGGTAGATTTAGTGGGCTCTTATTGGCGATAAATGTTTGATGTGGTTGTTGCGACCTTATGAAAATTCTTCAATCATATCCACATTTACACTGTATCCATATTGTTGCTATAATATCTTTTGGTACTTTTCGGTAAACCAGCTGCCAGTGAAGTATATATATACACACACACATATATATATACATACATACATATATATTTCACTGACTTCCAGCTAGCTGAAAAGTACCTCATTTTTTTGTTTCTCGCTAACATTGTCTGTAGACTCGATTACGGAATATTAGAAAATCTATCATTATTATCATCTAAATGGTCATGAATAATGTGCCATAATCAGGCTGCATATTATTACACATAATTTTCATGTATGGTTTGGTGAAACATTGAACTTTAAATTCTGTTAAAGACTGCATTTTATCTCGAAAAGGTGGACACCATGTTACAAAGTTATGTGGTTTGAAACGATCAGAAAAACAAACTTGAATCAATGATTATAATCCCGCAATTTTGTTCATGTGAGCCGCCAACATTGACATCCAGTTTGTTGGAGAATCCAGTTTGGTGTTAAATCGTTACATTACGCGTTATATAACCAAACCGGAAAAAAAATCATAAGGAAGAGATTTGGAAGACCATTGACGAAAACAAAAGTCTCGGTGCCAGATTACGCGCTTTTGCCAGATAAAACTTGATTAGTCGAAAAACTGGAAGTTATGAAGCTGTAGACAAAATTCTTGGCCATAAATGTTTCTATTTATGGGATGCTGTGCAATACTTAAATACCAGCATGAAAAAAGACCGACGAAGAAAACTGAAAGTCACTATGATTTGGTTTTATTGGCAAAAGAGGATGAACGATCTACTGAAATTTACTGTCGTAATTTTATTGATGATTATTACCCGAACAAATTGGAAAACATGTGTTTATCCGAATTGGCCACTAGGTACTAATATGAACAAAATAAACCAAAGTCTGTAGAATATTACGAATTAAAAAAGATCCTCAGTTGGTTCCGAAAACTTTTGAAACCAGTTGTTTTGAAAACGCCCTATCATAACACGAAAACAGACGCTGGAATTGAGTTGTACTATCATCATTCTTTGCTGATGTTGTTAAAGCCTTGGCAAAACGAAGAATACCTATTAGGAGAATTTAAACTCTACCGTTAATCCTTTGAGCACAATGTGAAAAAAATTTCAGATATGGAAGAATGTCGCGAAACAAAACAACGATTACAAGCTGCAATCGAAATTGGCTGAAAAGTTGCAACAAGAAAGTGATTTGCACAACCAGCTTTAAAATATCGAAGAACCAAATGAAGACGTTGATATGATAGCCGCAGATTCTGATAACACTGAAACTCACCAGGAAATTGTTATTAATGAAGATAAATTGAACAAAAAAATGAATGCTGACCAAAGGAAAATATTCTAATCAATTATAAAGCACATAGAAGAACAAAAGAAAGACCCGTCTATTCCACACATAAATCTGATTGTACGCGTAGTTGCTGGTAGAGCAAAAATCTTTCTAATTTAATTACTCAGTCAAAAAGTTCGTTTAATGACTAATCACATTAATGATACTGCTGCAGTACTAGCACCAACGAGAATTGCTGCCTTCAGCATTGGAAGAATTACAATTCACACGTTTTTCAAATTGCCCGTCCAACATACGAATGAAGCAGAATAATTTAAGCTTAATTCTGACGATTTGAAATTATTTAACAACAATGGAAATCATTGGATTTAGTAATTATCGATGAGTTCAGTATGGTTTCGAATGTACTTTAGCGATGATCAGCTAACGATATGGCGAATGTTGTAAACACAAGCGAGATTACTGTTTTGGTGGCAAAAACATTATTTTGTTTAGGGATTTATTGCAGCTAGCACCCGTAAAGGCCCAATTTTGATTTCAGGAACTCCCTTTAAACAAAGTGAAACAATTGTTTGGTGGTGTTGGTACATTAAACTTTTGGTACGAATTTGAATGAATTATATACATTGTGTTATATACATAAAAAATATATATCTCGGCATAACTTTCTAAAATAACAGTCTCATGCACCAAATAACGATGCAAAATCAAAACTCAATTCTTTTAGCATCATCACTGAAGTGATCGTTACTATAATTATCAGAACCTAATATTCGGCCCCATTCAACGATTTTAAGAAAGGCTAAGAAGAGTAGTAAGGAAAGATACCACTGAAAGAACAACTCAGCCTATAGCAGGCAACTTCAGTGCAGCAGAAACAGTCCATGGATACGACCGAGACAATTATAGAATCCAGTTTCTTTATGAGCTATGGAAAACCACCATTTAATTATTGATGTGACGGTCCCCTGACATTTGAGAGATCAGGTAGACATGAAAAAATGCTACTTTGGCGATGAACAGTCAACGATTTGGCGAGTGTTATGAAAACAATGTAACAATAAAATTTTGACAATAGCAAAATTTTTTGCTTTTCAAGATATTAAAAAAACTTTAGTTTTTATCAAAAAATTTAAATGACTAGTATTAAAAAATGCTCTGAAGAGCACCAAAAAAGGTTAATATGTTTAAGTATGAAAAAGGGTTGGACAAGTGCTTCTAATTGAGCATGAGAAAGGAAAGGGGTTCCTTCTTGGCTGCAGCTCACTGTCAATGCCAACTTTTGAAAAAATCATATTCACGCTTTTTCCATATAAATGAAATCACTCACAGTTACGATAAAATGGTATAGTTTAAAGATGTAGCCAGTAAAGACGCAGCTTGATTAGACATGAATGTAAGGCGACATAGTACCAAAAACCTTAGTTCCTGCAACGTATCACACTCATGCAGTGCTACCAAGCATGCCTGCAGTGTAGAACTACGCAGAAAATTGATTTGTATTGCAGTGCAGAATGTTGCAGCATTCTGAACAGGAACAATTTCACATATGCACGCATTACAGTATAATGCATTCATTGATTGAAATTATATGCAAGTGGCTGTGGCTTCACAATGCAATATGCAGTACAGCAATGCATATGTAAGTTATAAACGAACATTAGGGGCATATACCTTTAATACGGCAGTACAAAAGAACAGTGCGGATGTGCACTGAGGCTCAAAAGTATAATAGGAGTGTACAGTGTAGTATAGTCTGTAGAGCAATAATGGTACACAGTGCACTGTACAAAGTTGCATTGCAGATGCATGCACAGTACATTAGTAGAACAGTGCAGTTGACATATAAAGCAAGTTGGAAAGTTTTACTACAGTATCGCAAATTTATTTTATATGAAAAAGCGTGATTATGATTTTTTCAAAAGTTGGCATTGACAGTGAGCTGCAGCCAAGAAGGAACCCCTTTCCTTTCTCATGCTCAATTATAAGCACTTGTCCAACCCTTTTTCATACTTAAACATATTAACCTTTTTTGGTGCTCTTCAGAGCATTTTTTAATACTAGTATATATATTAACAAGAAATCAAAATAAAGTTGAGAGTATATCAAGTAACGAATAAATACATTAAATGCATTTATTCCTGGTAAAAGAAAATGGAAGATTCATACTGCAGAATTTTTTTATCTATTCTATAGATCAGTGATTCTCAAACTTTCTTCTTCCATGACCCACCTTAATGTTTGGCCATTTCTTGTGACCCACCTGATATGTACATATATAGAGTTATAATTTTTTTGTTTTATTTTGCAATCGCTGCTAAGGAAACAGAAAAACTTACATTAAAGATACATACACAAGAACATTAATAGGTAGTAATCATAATGTGAAAAATGGAATATCATGAAACTAAACCTTATTTCATATGTATGAAAAAAATAGGTTCATTAACGAATGTATTATGAAAACTACAGTGTAAAAGTCGATATTTCTGCTATCAAACTATCGATAGCAATGACTATCAAAGAATGATAACAATATGCATGTGATATAGATTGATATAGATAGATTTGAAGAAAAAAAAGATACACTATTGATTGAGATCGATAGACAGTAGTAACCAAACAAAGAAAGTTAAAAGAAGCCTAGCAATGATAAAAGAAAGTGGGGGAGACCATGGGGGAAGAAAATGTGAAAATATACCTGTTTTTGCATTAAATAAATATCTGAGATATTCAAGCTTAATAGTGGACATGCGTGCATCACTTGAACACGAAGGCAAAAAGTAAAAATACATTTCAGGGTCAACTGGGTAGAAAAAGCCAAAAAACTGCCTAAAATAGAAAAGCTAATAAAAGAATAGAAAAAAGTTAATAACACCATAGTACAAAAACTAAAAGGTCTAGGCCCCAAATGAGCCCAGAATAAGGCTTAACCGAATAGTTCTGAGTTAGACGATAGCATGGATATCTAGTTTGTGCATATAAGTGTTGTAGGTACTGAGAGACTGTCTACAGCAGAAAATAGCAATAACTCCAGAAAGAGGCCACCTAGGCTAAAAACGGAAATGGGGATGGGGAGGAAGGAGCGCTAATTAGAGGACCCAAACATGGATCTGGGGGAGACTGAGATACTGTCTAAAGCAGAAAATGGTAATAACTCAAGAAAGAGGTCACCTAGGCCAGAAACGGAAATGGGGATGGGAAAGGAGAGCTAACTAGGGGATCCAAAATGGGAGAGGGGGAGACTGACATACTGTCTAAAGTAGAAAATAACAATAACTCAAAAAAAAGGTCACCTAGGCTAAAGACAGAAATGAGGATGGGAAGAGAGGAAGGCGAGCTAACTAGGGGACCCAAAAATGGGAATGGGGGAGGAGGAGGAGAGGGCAAAGTACCCCAAAGGGATCAACAGTCGTGGGCCTGTTGCTATTTCCAGCTTACAATTCCATGTTACTTAATATAATAGTACCTTCCTTCTCCATGCAAATCTTGCAAGTGTCTGAGAAGGGTCTGTCGACCCCGGGTCGCCTCTATAGACTTAAAGAAACCCATAGCACAGAAACCCAAAGAAACCCAGAATAAAACTTAACCCAAGAGTTCAGAGTTAGACAATACCAAGGATATCAATAAGTATTATAGGTCCATATAAGTATTATAGGTACTGAGATACTGTCTAAAGTGGAAAATATTAATAACTCAATAAAGAGGCCACCGATGCTAAAAATGAAAATGGGTATGGAAAGAGGGAAAGGAGAACTAACTAGGAGATAAAAAAAGGCACAAGGGGGGGAGGGAGGAGGCCAAAATACCCCAAAGGGACAAAAAGTAATCAACAGTCGTGGGCCTGTTGCCATTTCCAACTTACAATTCCATCTTACTTAACATATAGTAGGATCTTTCCTTTCCATGGAGGGGCTTACTAGTGTCTGCAGACACCAAGTTGGGACTTCAAGGAGGAGTATATCCTATCTCTCTATCCTAGGACTTCTGCTGGTCACTGTATACCAGCTTTTCATTTTAGTATGCTGTATGTTATATAATCATCATTTATTATGCATTTCTGCCTTAGCATAGGGATGCCCCTCGCCATGTGGCTCTTTCCAGCACTTTGGGGTATGTTGTTATCCCTCCTCCTTTGTCGGTCAATTTTTTGGTCCTCTAGTTACCTCTCCTTCACCCCCTTCCTATCTCCATTTCCATTATTAGGTTAAATAGCATCTTTCTTGAGTTACTGCTATTTCCTGTTTTAGACAGTATCTCAGTATACCAATGATTCTTGTATGCTCAAACTTGATATCTATGGTATCAACTAACTCTGAACTGTTCGGTTAAGCCTAATTCTAGAGTCTTTTGAGCCCTAGGTCCTTTAGTTTCCATGCTATGAGATGTTTAACTTCAGCTTTTTTGTTTTAGGAAGTTTTTTGGCCTTTTCAACCCTTTCCAGTGGCCCTGAAATATGTTTTCAGTTTTTTTGCCCCTACTGGCCACTGATGCATGTCCACTATTAATCTTGAATCTTTCAGATGTTCATTTAAGTTAGACACAGGTATTTGTTTACATTTTCTACCCAATGGCCTTCCCCATCGTTATTTTATCATTGTTAGGCTTCTTTTAAGTTTTTTTAACTTCTATATAATTTTACAAAAGATCGGATCATTTTAAATGTTTTTTGAGCATTTTGTCCCATCCACTATGTAGCATTGCTGCATAGTGTGCAGTTCTGTTTTATTTGATATCTCAGGTTCTAAGGGTGAAATCCTCACACAACTTGGATCATTCGTCTTGGTTTGTTCCCTCTCCCCACCACCATCATTTTAATTCTGGTTCTCTTCTGCCAGATGGCTGCAATTTCCTGCATTGGTTTCTATATTGTCTTCAGCTCTGATTTTTGACATGTTTTTGGTGGTTGAAGCTTCCCTTGAATATTTTGGCTACCCTCGGCTCTTTTTGGAAACATATTCCAAGAGGTGTGAAACAGTTAATGCAAAACTAGTCTTTTTATTATGGCGAGTTTTGATAAAAACGAATCTAATATCAGATAAGAATAGAGATTTATTGACTGGAGACATGATAAAAAAATTGATACTATCGATAACATTGAGTTGTCTATACTACTGATAAAATTTATCGTTATCGCCAATCACTACCTTGCCACTAAATTGTAATATTGGTACTGAAATTAAAAATGACCCCAAAAATAAATGTTAATAGCAAATATAAAAATAAGATCAAAAGTAAAATTAATAGTAGTAGCTAACTAATCTAAAAAAAACTATAATTTCTTTAAAAATAAAAAAAATTATATAAAAGGTACAGAAAATACATACTGCAGCCACATAGCCAAACACCTTGCCAACAAATTTTACCAAATATCTGACATAAGGGCAAATTGACATTTCTGTATATAATTGAACACATTACAATTAAAAATCAATATAAACTAAGTCCATAATTCAAACAACTTTGCACTCACATTGTGCATTTCAACATATTTTCCTTATTTAAAAAAGTTACACAATTATGAACAAATTTCAGCAATGTATATTCAGTAAAACCTAAAGGGCAAATTTAGTGGCAGCTACTGGCCACTAAAGGAAAAAAGTTGTTATTAAAAAGTTATCTGCCAATGGTGACTTTCTCCATTTGAAAATTTCCCAAAAATGCATCCCATATGCTCCAAAACACATGATTTTATTACTTGTCATATTGTTTTTCAACTCTTCTGTCTCTTCAACACCCAAAAGCCAGTGAACTATATTCTTTGCTGACCTTTTTATCTTGATACTTTTTATCTTGATCAATGGTCTCACTCTTGCCAGTTGTAATATGTTAATATTAACATATTTAATTGGGCTATGTAATTTTAAATTAATATTAATACATATATTTTAATAAAAGTTTATTGTTTACCTTTTTAAAATAAAAAATGGCTACTACTAAAACTGCTACTACAAGCCACTGGCTACTAATGAATTTTTCTCATTTTGTGCTTTAGTAAAACTTTCTAATAATGGACATCTAGAGACCACTGAATTTGTGCATTATTTGGAGTTATCAGAGGTAAAAATAAGCAAATAATATTTGTGTTACAGTTGAAAAAGTGTTGCTAAATAGAGGTGTCCACTATTTGGGAGTGTCTGTTATAGAGGAGGTTTTACTATATTTCAGCAGAGTTGTCTTTGGAGAGGTTGCAGAAAGGAAATTAAATCTTGTTATCTCCCCAGTTCGAGAAACTGCAAAACAAGGCAGAAGACATTGCAGATTATTTTAGACTTTGAAAATCAATCTAACAGTTTTTTTTTTTTTTTTTTAATGTCCTACTTTTAACATTTTAAACGTTTTGTAAAATGTAACATATGAAAATTCTGTAATATCTAAAGTTGTTAACAATGTCTTAAATAATTCAGACTACTGTTTGCCATGCTTTCAGTAACAGCAAATAAAAAATGCAATAAATTATTTTAAAAAATTCAATTGTGGAAGAGTGGATCCAAGAGAAGGGTCACAGGGGTCATGACCTCCCCCACTCCTTAACAAAAAAAAATCCCAAAACAATTACATTTTTCATATGGAAATACATGTGTATTGACATTGGAAAATGCTTAAATAAGAGACATAACCTCCCTGTAGAAAAGAATTCCCCTCTTCCTTCCTCTGCAAAATCTAGTAGTGAATTGATCATTACACTTATGCTTATTTTGCTTGACTTTATGAGTTTATTTTCATTTTTTACCCACTCAAAGTATTAATATTAGCTACACTGCAGGAATATTTCTTCCCCGATGGTAAATACAGATTTGTTTATTGCGTACAGATTGCTTACAATAATAGACTTGGTCTGGTATTTTTTGGTGCTACAGACAAATTTAAATTTGTGATGTGTATAGCAGATTGATGCAGATAATTATGTTATTAGGCCTATTTCTATAGCAGCATTAGCAGTAAAATGTAGCTGAAATTTGGTGACCTTTTGTTTTTTTCTTAACTGTAATACATAATGCATATATATTTTTTTCTTTTTAGTGCACTGTAATAGTACATTTAAGCTTAAGAAAAAAAAAACATTTTAATGCATTTAGATGCAGCAGCAATATTGATTGATTGGTCTTCTCAAATTAGAAGATAATAGTGACAATAGAGCTAGAAGCAGTGAAAAATACAGGAAGCAACTCAAAAAAATATTCTACCTCCATAAGGCCAAAAAGTCACCCTGTCTCATATGGCCTAATTACCAAAAAAGCAGAGTAAGCATGAGCTTTCCCTCTAAAATTTAAGAGAGGTTGTCAAAATAATTAAACTATAAAGCCTCCAATTCCTATTTTTATTTGCATTAAAAAAGTCATATAGCTTGCCTAAAGTAAGAAAAAATCCACATTCTTTCAGGCAGTGCATCAAACTGATAAACATTGGTAAAGGATTTTGTTAGAACTATTTTAGACATTTATTTTAAAGTTAATGTTCATATTTAATTTTAATGTTCTATAATTCATTAAGTTACTATCAAAAGCAAATTTAGTTAAAATAAGCCTTTAACTGGCTATCTATACTATATAGCTATATGCTGTTAAAAAAATGAAGTATTTTGATTATAATTAAAATAAAGAAAACTGCATAGGAAGATTAATTTTAAGTCACAATGCATTTTCTAAACATTTAACTGATTTTTTGAAGTGCTATGTAAGACAAGTAAAAATTTGATTGCACAGCTAACAACTGCAAAATTTCAATAAATGGTACTCTAAAATGTATCTTTATGTGGGAAACATTTAAGAAAAAAAGCTGTTTAATGAAATCTCAATTCTGTGAAGTCACTCTTGGGAATAATATCTTTGTAAAAATGATAAGCTGTCAATGTGTATAGAATTTTGAAAGCTTTTCCTGGATGAAAAAAGGTCTTAAAATGATACTGTGCTTCCCCTCCTATACTTCATTTTTTCTCAATAGGCGCTTACCTTTCAGAGCCACCTTGATCAGTTGACATGGAAATCACATATAGCAGCACCGTCTTATATCATTTTTCCCACTTCATTTCAACTTTGTGATCATCAACAGGAGGGAGAAAGCGTTTGCTATGGATGACGCTAATTTCTCCATTGATTTCTGCGAATTTTGTAAATTGGCTTGGTTTTCACCAGGGTTATACAGTCAAGCCCTTTTACTACAAGATCGGATGTAGCAAAGTATCAGTTAATATGATATTTTTCTGTCCTGTTGGATCTCCAATAGATTAATAATGTTAAAGAGATCGCTTGGAATGAACAACTGAAAACTTCATTATGGGATATGGCGAAGTTTTTCTATTCAAGTACTACGGCCTAACTCAATCTTTCTCCTTCCCCTTATACAGTCATAACAAGAAGTCATTTTCCCTTTGTTCAAGGGGAATCAGAGTTTCTCCCCGGAGAAACGTAGGTGGCGCTATTACCCACCATGACTAATGGAGTATTTCCTTATCTTCACATTTCGTTTGTCAAAACTATTTATGAATTGATATATCCGAGACTAATAAAAAACCCTTTATGGGAATGTGACTTAAAACGAGCATAAAATAAATATATGCTCATTAATATGTGCCCGATCATTAAAAAAAAAATATCGCAAGGAATTTTACAAATGAAGACAATTCATCTGCATATAAGAACTCTTTATCAAGAAAATTTTTAAATTTCACTTAATTTTAATTTTATAATATTTACTGTATATTTCACTGTAAAAATTATCTATATTTAAAGTCTAATCAAGAAATAGAATCTGCATAATACCTACAGATATATTTATATATACAAGTATGGTGGATAGATTTATGAATTAATATTTTAAAGATCTGAAAAAATATTCTGTAATTTCTGTAACCAATATTCTAAAATTTCCACAAAAACTATTCTCTCATAAATGGAGTACATAATGCTACAGCAAAAAAACTTGTTCATTCTCTTAAAATAATAAAACCTGTAAAAATTATTATGAATTTGTTAAATAATCCACGTTTTGAGAGAAAAAAAATCGATATGAGTTGATTGCCGGATATTGGAGAAATAGGTTTTCTTATTATGTTGATATTATGAAATGTAAGTATATTTTTATTTTTATCATATACATACTTTTATACCATGACTTTCCAGAATTAGAATACAATATTTAATTTTATATGTAATTCTATTATATTTCTATATGCTTATATATTTCAGATCAGCACCTATAATGGTTAAATTTATGAAAATTGTTTTGAATGTACACATATTGCATACATACTTTAAATAATTAAGAATCATGCAAAACTAATCCATGTTTTGAGAAAAAAAAATCCCTGACGGCTCGGCCTACAGGCACAGGTAGATTTTGAAGATGCAGATAGTGGGGCGCCTGTTTGTTGGGAATTGCGGAAGAAATTACCTTTTTGCCATGATGCGGTAGTGGGAATTGCCCACTTTGAAACCTAACTTGTTTGCAGGCGAAGCCGGCAGGGATTTTTTTTTTTTTTTTTTTTTGCTATAAGGGTTGGTCCTATAAAAAACTTGCCAATATAAAAGTTTTAGATAATAAATATTAAGAGGATTTATAATAAATTTAAGTGGATTTGATATCT
This sequence comes from Maratus michaelseni, assembly GCA_963931845.1. NCBI lineage: Eukaryota > Metazoa > Arthropoda > Arachnida > Araneae > Salticidae > Maratus > Maratus michaelseni. The sequence continues at coordinate 361,157,518 of OZ007586.1, read as the reverse complement.
TGTGAATTGAATTTTTTTCTTCTAAAATCCCCCTTGGGGCCATTTTTAATATCATCAAAAATCTGTCATACATAAATTTTCGGCCCTTTTCCTAGAAGTAATAATGACTTTAAAAGGATTCGATACGTATCATAATTAAGAAATCATGGGGTTTTTTCTGTTTTCAAAAAAAAAAAAAAAACATCCCCCCCCCCCCCCCCTGGTTCAATTTTGCCCATTAACGAACTTGACCGAAATTTTAAGCTCCTTGATTTTATGGTATCAGTTTGGAAGAGATTTATGCAGAATTATAGGCGTAAATCTGCAATTTTTTTTTTTTTAATTCCAACTTAGGTTAGAATGTAATAGGTTATATTTCTTACGAAATCTACCTAAAAAATCGATATGAGTTCATTGCCGGATATTGGCGAACTTGCTTAATTTTCTTACTATTATGAAACTAGTAAATATTTTTTTTATTTTTTTTACTGTGTATTTTACGCTCAGAATTATCAATGTTTTAAGTAATCAAGAATTTAAATGTACAGAAATTTATTTGTAATGTTTGTTTTGCATTTTATAGTAGCATGTTATTTAAACTATTTTTAATTGTTTAACCCATTCATGACAAGAATCTTTTACACTAATTTAAATTTTTAATTCTTCAACACCAGTTTTCTCATGCTGTAATTTTGACTTATTTAATCTGTCAAAATTTCAGATTAGATAAGGGGAAAAATTCCATGCTAAAATACTGGTTTCCAAATTTAAATGTTTCGTGCGCCTTAAGTGGCAAGTTTTCTTGCCAATCAGCATTAATGAGTTAAAGCATTGTATTTATTTATTTTATCTCTAAATCTTTTAGTTTTTCCTGTATGTAGTAAAGAAAATGCCGAAACAAAAGATACATATGTTAGATATACATTTTATAATGAATATATTGCAAATATTTTTGTATTTTTATGTATAGAAGTAACCTTTACTAAGCATTATTTACGGTAGGTATGTGCGCCATCTACCGGCGAAAGTAGCTCTTTAACGATTCCGAAACTAAGGGGTGATTGTGAAGGCCGTATGAGGGGAGGGAGAAAGATCGAGTTTGGCCATGCAAGTACAAAACTAAATCTTAACGATTTTACTGTCTGGGCTGAAAGAAAAATTTATGATATTGGAAGAACAAAGGCTTGAGAAACGCAGGGAGGGATAGATGCTTTTTCTTGCAATGTGGGGTTAGGCATCTAGATGAAAATGTGATATCAGAAGAAGAAAAGTTTGAGAAAGGGAGGGACAGATACATGTCTTTTCTTAAAATACGGAGTAGGAGTGGGACACCTTTATTGAGAATTTTATCTCTGAGAGTGAAACTACAGTAAAGGGTCATTTTGATATTGAAATTTCATGTATGAAGAGTGCAGTCACTGAGATGTTTAGTTGCTTTTCGTTAAGGACTGAGAAGTGAGCTTTTTTAAGTGTGTTTAAACTATGACAGGAAAAAAGAGAAAGTGTTTGTCATTAGAAACTAAAATTGAAATGATAAGACTGGTTGATGAAGGTTGATTGAAAAAGTGTGGAATTGCAGAGAAATTCGGGATTCCAGCTAATCCTTTATCAACAATTTTAAAGAATAAAAGCGAATTGTTACAAAAATATCATGAAAGTTCTATTGCCTCTGACAGAAAGTAGTTTTGTTATTCAAAGTATGGTTAAAAAATCATATGAATTAGAAATGCAACAAATATTCAGCTTTGGTTGAATATCAGGTTCAGTATTCAGACAAGAATGCATTATTTTTTTTTTTTTCATTTAAAATTTCCTAGTTATCACATATGATAAAAACTTTAAATAAAACTGCTTTTCTCTTTAATATTTGTGTCTTGTTTTATTTATTATTTTTTTTAAATGACTTTTTTAATTTCAATGAACATAAATATATGAAATACATTTATATGCCATATTTAAAAATATTTTTGTCACATTAAAATATGTATAAAAATAAAATTCAACATAAATTATGTTTTTTTAACAACTTACTAAAATAATAAATTGAAAATATGAACTTTTTTAAATTAAAAAGTATACACTTTAATTAGACACAACTTTCTCAAACCCATTAAAATTATATTCTTTTCCTTATTATTAGCTATTTTGCTTTTGCTCATAGTTATTTCCTGTCTCTGAAAACAAACCTTCCCTAACACTACATATATATGTATACTTTGCTAAACTGTAAAAGTTTTGAAACGTCTATACTATTCAATAATTTCTGCTTCAACATTTGCAACTGTACATGATAGAAATTTATCTTTTTACAGTTAAAGATGAAATTTGATTGAAATAATTCCACAATGAAAATTTTGGATCTGATTCATTCTAACTGAAAATAAATATTACTATTGTTTCCAATTTATATTGGAGTTGCACTATTTTGTAACAAAATATTGTCTTACAAATTTTCTAACATTCTGATTATGAAGAAATTTTACTGAAGAAAATCTCCTTTTTGAAAATTTTCAGGCCAAATATTTTTGATAAATGTAAGATAATGCCTGCATAATTACAATTTAAAACATTATTTATTTTTTTAACTTTAAAAGTTACAATTTGTTCATTTGAGTTATTAAAAACAATAATATATTTTAAGTGAGAAATGCACAAATATTGTGTGTAGAGAGTTTATTATATCTTGCTTTTAGACAAATATGAATTCCTTATTCGGCAAATGAATTTTCCGATTGAGTCAAATCACTATTCGCTGCATCCTTAATGTGAATTCATGAAGAAAAAAAACAAAAACATGATTAGGTAACAAAAAGTGAGCCCAAGCTCATATGCTGAATACTTTTTTACTGATATGAAACATAAACATAAATATATACTAGGAATAACTTCTTGACATAATTAATATAGGAAACAACGAAACTATGTACAAATGGCTCATAGCTACCTTTCTAGGATTATAAGAAAGACGGGAGATATGAAAGATACGCCCACCTTTACAATAAACAATCATCCACTTGATACAGACAACAGACCATAAAAGCCTGTAGAAGAACTTTGATCACTTTCGCACATGGATAAAATTTTTGTTTTTGTTTGATTGGATGGTTGGTTGCCTGACGTTTCACAGTTGTTTGGTTGTTCGCCATGCTACATTACAAAACATGGAAGATGGAAGTAGAAACAGTAACTATTCTACTTTCATCAAAAATCATCTAGATATCAGTAAAAGAACTCATGTTTTAGTTTCGATCGTTATTGCTTCTTCATCTACCTTAGTGAAAACAGGAATGAGATTTAAAACAGCCTATAGAGGCGCTGATCGCATGCTAAAGTGCCATTGAAACCATTATTTATTGTAAACACGTTTCAAAGTGTTAGATATTCAAATTTGGATAATTTTTACCTTGTCATATAAACACAGAACAGTAATATCACATGAAATCTGAAATTGTGCAAAAAAATAATCATTATGAGCAAATTAAAAATGCATGTAATGTAATGGACTTGCAAGGGATATTCCTGAAGCGAGCAGTTATATCTTTTCTCCACCAGATGGCGTATTCGAGCGCTTGAATTCCCAAGCCTCGGCAAGTAAAGAAAGCTACTAAATTAATTCTTTGAAGCAATTCTAAAATTTGAAGCAAAGTTCATAAATATTTTCATCTCCGATCACAGACAACTGTTTGTCTATGTTCTATTAATTTTTCCATCAATCATCCTCGTATGCGCCGTTGGGATACTTAAATATCTAAAACCTTAATAATCTATTTTTCGAATAACAGACTACATTTTCTTTCTGTATGAAGTATAAGAAAGTTATTACGCTAGATACAGAAATATATTTATGGTTCAGTTCAATGCTGATATCTTCGATGGTTCCTACAACTGGATACTTTTACGCATGCGTGTGTTGAATGAATACGCTGTATTCATTGAAGAGTTGTTGATAAATCACTTTAAAATTCTCACGTGAGAGTGAGGTGTTTAGTTTCAAAACGCTATTTTGCTTTGAAGATTAATAAAGATGTCATTCTCATCCTTAACTTTTGTAATATGTTCTTTCTTATTGATATTTATACCGGAAGGTGTTTATGCATCAAATTTTGATGCTGGAGACGCCCTAGCTTTAGTGCTTGGGTTAGTTTTAACAATATTGGGAACTTGTGCCTGTTTAGGATGCTATGCGAGGCGGCGCTCGGTTGTGCAGTATTAAGTACTTGAACAGCATACTTATTTAAGGACTGTGTATAAATACTTTCTTTAATGAGTAAAGAGCTGCAGGCTGCAACTTCTACGCATCTGTATCAGAAGTTTTTGGGAATATATAAAATGAGATTTTTCCTGCCAAATTCTGTTTTCTTCACTATAGTATAAAAATTTGAATTTTCTGATTATACGTGCGCAAATAATTCAATAATTTAATTTGCTTGTGAAATGTTACGCACGTAAACTGTCATTCCAGGTGAAGATTGCTCCAGTGGATGTTCTGACAGATTCTTTAAACACCATATGTGACTTAGTGCAGAATTTCTTAACCTTCTTACATTTCTAACTATCCATAAAATGACGTTCATTACATCAAAAATATTCCACCAATTAAAATGTAAGGTAAAAGCTGAAAAACAATTGTATCGTTCATCAATTTTGAATATAAAGTTGCCATATGGGAAATACTCTGAAATCGTTACCTTTCATTCTACTGATTTCGTCGTCGTCATTAAATAAGCGAAATGTCTTGCTGAGCTGTTGAACATGTTTTGTCCTTTATTCCTTCTAGTCTGTGGTTTGTTTGTGGCATTTCATGGGGAAAGATTAAACTAGCAATAGAATAATAATATTTAAAAAAATGTAGCAATCTTCATTTTTCCCAAAGCAGTTATTTTGTAGTAAAGTGTTTGTTTAAATGTAATGCAAATTGATCTCTAATTGTTAATTTGTTCAAAGCTTGTGTAGTGAAAATCAATGCACAATGTTGACAACAATTAATTTTAAAGTCCTCAAAGGCTTTTATGAATTATAATTTTACCTATTGTTTTTCAGTTAATAAAATTTTGTATGTTTTATAGCTAATTAAATCTATATTTTGAATTAAGATTCGTGTTGTTTCTTTTTTTTTTTAATGTATAACACTAGGGATATAAACTAATAGTGTTTTAGATAAATACTGAATATTCACCCAAGTTTTAGGATGAATGCCAAATTTTTTTATACAATTTGGATTGTAAATAAAATATTTTTCTAAATTCAAAGATAAAAATTGACTGATTAAAACTCATTATTATTGTTGTATGAATTAAAAAAAAATTAAGTTTGATGTATTTTTTGGTACATCTTGATGCTAAATAAAATGATTTGTATGAATTTATATTTTTAAATGAAAATCTTTCCAAACAAAGTTAATAGATTGCCGATTTACAAACTTTAAATTTTGACCAATAGTACCTGAGGAAACCTAAATAAAAAGCCCCTCCCCTCCCCCCTTCCTTTACCTTTCTTTTAAAACCTGAAATGGTATCTCTCCTTTCCCATCCAAAAATTTCCAAAACACAATTCTCTTCAAATCTGAGATAGAATCTGCAAAATCGCTGAGAAAAAAGAAGTCTTACAAATTCATAGAAGGACTTCCAGAAAATAATGTTTTTGAAATAATAAATATTGATATTTTTTTTAAAGCTAAGATATTGTTAAAAAGGAAAAGGTAGGTATCATCTATAAGTGAGTATTTTTTTCTTCATATTTTGTTTAGGAAAGCGGAAGCAGATTTTTAAAACTTAGATATAAAACTGCATTACATTTTTTTTAAAGGGTTAATATTTATATGTTTTTAAGCAAATAGCATTGTTTAACAGCCTAATAGCTTCTGTAACAAGAAAAGTACCATCTATAAGTAGGTCCGCCTAGGCCACTACCTGAATTCACCATAGCTTTCCAAAAATAGGATCAATTTAAAGAGCATTTAAAAAGACTGCAGAAATTACTTTTCCTATATTAAGAAGAATAAGAAAATATCGTAATTTAAAGCAAGAATCACTTGAAATTGTTCTAAATCATCACCAAGTTAAGAACTAACTTTCATATTTATTTTTAATATACAAGAATTAATCTGCTTAAGATCTCATGTCTTAGACTGGAGACTTCTTTTTGTTTTGAGAAATAATGCAGATTAAAATCACTAAATTGCTGTTCAGTGTGTTATAGGATACAGGATAATTAAAGATTATTTTCTGCAAAGTAAAATAATTTGAAAGTCACAAAATTAATATCTGGTACAGAATAATATATAAAGATAGTCTTCTACTCAGTAATATGAGTAGGGGAGACTGGTACACAGTGGACCTCTTTTTCAGTTAAATTGTTTTTTCTCTTTAACGGACAAACCAATTTGCATGAAAATATTCTTGAATATTCCTTAAACCTTTATACATTCTTCATAATTTTCTCAGAACATAGTTTTCAATACATTTTTCAAAAAAAAAAAAAAATTATATGCACACATAAAGTGGACCAGTGTGTCCCAGAAGTGAGGCACACTGGTCCACCCACCGGGCACAGTGGACCACTATTAGGTATTATCTGAAATACATTATAAAACTATTTTCTGTTAATCTAATTCTTTTTTGTTGCCCCTTCCCTTGCAAAATAACATAGTAATATAAATTTTGAAACAAAAACAAAAATATTTATATTTTGAAAATAACAGATTAATACAGGAGCAATTGCAATTTAGTTGAAGTTATTACTTAAGTACAAAAAAATCAGCACATTAAAATTTGCAAATGAAATTCCAAAGTGCTTATGTACATTGAGCCTGGAATTTCCATGAAATAATTTTGGGTCTGAGAGCAACATTATGAAATCATTGACATCAACAGCAGATTCATCTACAGTTTCAGGAGAAATAAACTGATTTCCATTCAATTTGCGTCTCATGAATCTTACTTGAATAGAATCAACAATTAGACTACAGTTATATTTATCAAAGGCAGTAAATACAAATCAAAATATTTCTTACTCTGTTAAATTGTTATTTTTATTTGTTTACTTTATTTTACAGTTAAATCTACTTTAAAACAATATTTCTTTATAGAAAATAAGCAATTATAAAATATTTTGAACATTCTGCATTACAGGAGCAGAGTGGATTGTGGACCACTGTGCCCCAGGTGTGGGTGGTCCAATGTACCCCATGTTGAAGTTCAATAAATAATCATTATTGTTTATAGCTTTCTTTTAAACATTAACTTTAAAGTTAAATAAAAACAAGTCATTTTAGCTTTGCAAAAAAGCTGTTTTATCTTATTTATCTACAACCTTTAATTACTAAAAAAAAAAAAAAAAATATGATGAAAAATTTTACTTTTAGAAGCTCAAAACAACCATTCAGGATAAAATAGTTCAATCTGAGCTAAACATATTTTCTGAAGACTATAAATAATCATTGCAGTGCTGTTGTCTATTAGGATAGAAGATAAGCTTAAAAAAATTTAAATAAATAAAATATTAGGGGATGGTCCACTGTGCCCATAGGTCCAGTGTGTACCAGTCTCCCCTATGTAAAAATATTTTATAACAAGTTTTATAGAATGAAACTTAATTTTTCATTTGATGTATTTTTTAGTTACAACTGTTCCATGGTGTAATATTTAAAATTTGGGATGTAATTCTAATATTTTCGAAAGGGGCATTTTTCAGTTTAAATTTCTGTATTTTAACTACGGTTATAAATTGTAGTTACACGTTCTCTTTGTTGTCATGCATTAGAGGGAAAAATAAAAGTGTAGCTTGTCATCTGACAAGTTACTTAAAATAATTTTACTACCCCAAAATTTGTATAGTTCATAGTGAAAAATATATTTATATATACTAACAATGCATAAGACAAATATCAACAAAATATATCTTCATGATATATTTTATTGATTTGATATCTAAGACAGTGAAAATACTCTTTTTCCTTAGCATTCTAAATTAATATAACAATCCTTCATTATTTGTTGTTGTTAGATAAATCTTTCTCAGAAAATAGTACACTGGAATAATTTGGATGCCATATTTAGATTTAGGAATGTATCTATCAGATATATAGTTCACATAGTTGTTTAACAGGGAGGCAATTTTTTTATTTTTTTTCCGACCAGTGTTATTTGTTGTTTTGCTTCACCTGTTTTATTTATCTACTTTGAAGTAAATAAAAACTAAATTCTCCATCCCTCTCGCAGAAGATGGGAATTGTTTTTATGAATATCTGTGACATCGTACAGAAGCATTTTTAATAATGATGGTGATTCAGTAATCCTCTGTACGTAAATTTTTAATACTGTGTTTCCCATCAAATCATGCAACAAAATTGTTTAAAGTCTGAAACTGAAATTGCTAAATTTTATTCAGTCTTTAACATGCCATCTATAAATACAGTTTCAGAATGGAAGGAATTCTGAAGTTTTATCAAAACCTTATAGTCCTGAAAAAAAAGCTGAAAGGAGACTTCTATTTCAAACTTCAGACTGGCCATTTTCAACACATGAAGACACTTATGCAAATCATAGAAAGTGCATCTATAATGTAATTCCATCCAGCAAATGCCAAATTGGAATAATGCAGTGTCTTTGGTCATATTTTAGATGATAAATCTCTGTCTGTGACTAAAGAGACTTGAATATCATTGAAAATAAAACATAGAATAATTTAACCTGACTGATGCAAATGAGTTATAGTGGTCTCACAATGTCAGATATAGACAATCAAATTTTAAATAAATTTTATATTTTAATAAATTTATAATGCATTTTTCATAGTGTTTTTACCATAAAAATGTGTTAAATTTTCTGTTTAGAAGGAATGATAAAAGTTCAAATTTCATTAAAATATATATTATTTCATTTTATTTATTGTTCCTATTTACAATATCATTTAGCATATTTCCAATGTGCCAAGTTTTTGTCAATTGCCTCAGTATGGTAATATTTTGTACAATGCTATATGTATAAGTTATTGCATTAGGGATATTAAAAATGGGCATAACTTTGAGTAATGTGGGGGAAAAATATACTTTCTCCCAAAAAGTGAAATAATATTGTAACCTTTGATTTCATTATATATTAAAGTATTTATTTTTTTATTTTAGTAATATTAATATTCAACTAATTTTGCATTAATAATATAAACAGAAATTTTATAAAAAGTATTTTTTTAGCATTTTTAATCTAAAAAAGCAGTCACTGATGAAATTTTCTAGTTTTGTTCTTTTTAAAATTGCAATAATAAACCAGCTCAATTTTGAACGATTTGTAAGCTTAATTTTTCAGTTTGAGTGCTGCTGTCCAATACTTTTAATTTCTTCCTTTATGTTTAAAACTATTAGTATGTCTTTATATATTTCTGATAACTTATTTTAAAGTAGGGGAAACATGGGAGGTTTAACCCACCCTATCTTTTTCACATTTAAACATTTATTCAGATGAGTATCAGATGGCGGCATGGTATCAAGCAAAATAACATATTGTTTTTGTCTGTTTGCCATTTACAAGCAGAATCAAGGAGAAATCACATGCAATATAATTTTCAGTCAGAAATTATTTTTTTGCTGTTGCAAGCTCTTTTCTGCTGTGTCATTTGTCATTAACATATATAAAAGTTAGTTGAATTGTTTGTGTACTTAGATTAACATACTGAAAGACAGTCTACTTATTTTTTACTTTTTATTTTAAAGTGTTTTTTACATTTGTTTTCCAAAATGGCTATTATATGAGGTTTGACCCATATCAATTCTGGGAGGTTTGGCCCGGGTCAAACCTCCCATTTAGTTTAATTTGATGGTCTAATATTTTTAAACTGTACAACAGTTAATTAGTTTTTAATAGAAATGTTTCTCTTAACTCAAATTGAAGAAATATTTTTCTTGTGTTCAAAGTTATTGAATGCAATATAAATATATTTGAAACACTTCTTGTTTATGCATTATTTTGATCAACCTCCTAAATATAACTGAAGTCTTTTTTTTTATTTTGTTAGACTTTTTAAGAACAACCCATCTTTAAATTCCTCACTCTTTTGTAACCTTTATTTTATATTTATAATATAAAAATTCAATAAAATTAAACTAGAAATAACCAGTTTTCTCCTAAATTAGTTTATAAAATGAACATTGGGGCCATTCCATTGTGACGGGTGTGACATCCAGACAAAATTTTAAGAGTTTATATCTATATTTTGGGAAATAAATTAGCTAAGAAATCCCTGAAAAGTATTTTAATTATGTTTTTCCATGCATATGCTTGGATAATTGAGCAAATATATAACTTCAATAGCTTTCAATAAAATAAAAAAAAAGTAACTTGTGACGGGTGTGACTCTCTCGAGACAAGAGTTTTTACTTGCATACACATTTGTTAAAATTCCTGTGAATATTTAAATGTCATTATTAAAACAATTTTTTTCTAATGAAAGAGATTCAAATTAAACTTAGTACGTAATTTTCATAATAAATTTTAATTATTTTAATGTATAAGAATTTTTTTCCTGCTGTGACGGGTGTGACATTGTGCAAAGTGTACAATTTGAAAGTTGTTTACCAAAAAAATACAGTGATCAGTATAGACAGTACACTCAACAATGGTAAATATACAAAGGAAATTTAATAAAACTAACATATTTATGCAGTTAGTTTAAAATTTGTAGTGCCCTCTACTGGTTATAAGTGATGGAGGAGCTACTTTTTTTACAACAGCAGAAAAATTTCCAATTGAGATGTCATCTTGTCAAATCCAGTGTGGCCCACTGGCTTGCATGTATTTTAAGCTTATTTCTTCCTTACGGAAGTTGATATTCAAGACATTAGCATAGTACAAGCTGGCATAGTACGCTTATTGCTACTGGCCAGGGAAACCAAAACATAATCACCAATATTAAATCTGATATTTTAAAAATCTTTCTGGGGGGAGATTCACAATTAGCAGTGACTGTCACTTTCCTCAGTGTTGATTTGGCAGTCTTTCCCATCAAAAGGATAGTACTATCACTACTTACTTTAAAGTGGTGATACGACTTGATGCCTTCCCATCTTTCTGTCAGCAATTTGTTTAGTTTCTAGTATTTTCACTGCTGAGACATACAATGCCTTTATTGCATCAATCTCCTGAGCACATTGAAAAAAAAATCAAAGCAGAATTAACTTAAAAGTAAGTGAGTTAAAAGTAAATTGCTACCAACTCACAATTTGCTAAAATGATTCAAACATATATTTCATGATTTATCTTCTCTTTTTTGGAAAATTGGCCTTAATATGTTCAAAAACAAGAATGATTCAACCTTACACTTCAGTTAAAAAATATTTAAATATATTTCAAAGCAATTTAAAATGTTGGCATACCTGTCACAAGAATTTTTTCACACCCGTCACAAGGATTTTGTCACACCCGTCACACTAAAATTTCACACAAAATAAAAATTTAATGAATTTTTAACGTTTTGTACTTATTCAGACTTGCAACAGTTAGACTTTCCGAAAGTTTCATGTATTTTCATGGAAAAATGCATTTTGTATAATAACTTAAGCATTTTTTTTGTGACAGAGAGACAGTGTAAATATATTTGGATTAAAAATCAGGTCTTTTATTTTATTTTTTTAAATTAAATTTTCAAAAGATACACAAAGGTCACAAATAGTAATATATGCACATATATTGAAAATGCTGCTGTTTTAAATATTGCTTCTGGCAGAATGAAAATACCCTATTTTATATGCCGAAAGTTTTTCAAATTTTTCCAACTTTGAGCCTAGATAAATTATAAAAAAAGTATTTTTAGAGCTTAGTTCTCTGTAATTTCATATGTGTCATGCTTTTACCTTTAATTTGATATATTATTTGTAGTAATAAAAGACATCTAAAATTTCAACCCTCATGTCCACTTTTTCATGGAAATGCCCATTGCATAATAATTTTCTTATAGATTTTAAAATATGAGTAAACTAAAAAAAAACAATATGAAAAAGATAAAGAAAACTGCATAAAATAATAAAAAGGTGAAGAAACAAATGAAAAAGCGAATAATAGATTTATCTTTAGACAGTGAAACTGAACCAGAAAATTTTCATGTTTCAAGTGATGAAATGATTTTGAAAACTCCCAAACTGGAATTGAAATTAGAGATTGTTATGGTAAAATTTACAACCAAATCTAGTTTACTGTATTATAATGGTTGTGCCATGAAAGTAAATGAGGATGGTTTTTCTATAAATTTTCTCAGATCTGATGCATGTAGTTTCAGTTTTACTTACCCTGAAAAAGAAAATGTTGCAACAGTGTCCGAAAGAGGCTACTTCACTCACGCCAAAACACCCGGACACTAATGTTAAGTCTATGGAAGAATTTTTTAAAAATATCTCGTTTGTATTTAAATATTTTGAAATGGTTTTCCTTTTGCATTGGATAACTGAGGTCGATCTCTATGCATGCTGTTTTTTTCTTTTTCAATTTTGGTTGCAGGTATTTTATAAGGATACTTTCACTTTTGGAACCAGTTCTGAAAGTGAAAGTTTCCAAATAGATAAAAAACCTTTAAACAAAATTGAAAAAATAAAAAACAGCATGCATAGAGATCAACCTCAGCTATCCGATACAAAAAAAAAAAAAATCATTTCAAAATATTTAAATACAAACGAGATATTTAAAAAAAATTCTCCCACAAACTTAATATTAGCGAGCAAGTGTATTTGCATGAGTAGAGTAGGCACCAAAAGAATTTTTACAAATGAAATTTGACTGCAACATATCTAACTATCAGAATTTTTACTGATTGAAACTAAATTCATTTAACAATTTTTGTTAAGATTATTATTTTTAATCATTAAATAAATATTTGGTATTTTGTAGACATAATTATTGCCTGTAGCTTGTAATAACATTTCTTTTAGACATTTAATTATTGTTGTATACAGTTTTTAATAATGCTTAATTCCTGTGGGTCAATCCTCCCTCATAGTGGGGAGGTTTGACCTAGCTTCTAGACTCTTGAAAAATCACTAATCAAAAGGATTGTTTAAAATTTAAATAAAAAAAAAAATAGTGTAAAATGATGCCAAACATTATAAGCTAGCAAATAATTTCAACATGAAAATTTTATTACGTTTAAAAAAAAAATAGAAAAATATTTTTGTGAAAAACGGGTCAAACCTCCCATGTTTCCCCTACTTTGAACACATATGTACCTTGGACCTACACAGTTTTTAGCTCTATTGTATTTGTGTAAAGAAAATCAATATAGTTTTGAGATATGTCACTAATCAGTTGGTCTATTCAATTATAGTCAGCACATGATGCAGAGAATTGCAAAAAAAAAAATCATCAAGAAGTAAATTTTTAAAGCTGCAACTTTTCATTATATCTCATTATCAAAAATTCAAAGTTATGCATGAAAGAGTATTTATTGTGCATTATGAACATGAATTTCAAATCATGGAAGACCTAAATAGAAAATGATGAGAAGTTATTATTTTCAAGTCACCTTTAAATAGTGTTGTACCTTGAACAGGTCCAAAGTACAACACAATTGCATATTATTCTCTTAAAAAGCTAACAAATGAAAATGTTATTCCAGAAAAGTTTGTCCTCAAATCTTTAATGGAAGGTATTCAAAACTTAACTTTATGCAATAGACTTCCGCAAATGCCTAAAATCCACACATTGCAGATGTAATCAGTGAAGCTTACACTTACAATGTAGGTGAAAAATTCACATTTTTTTTATTTTTATATCATTCTGTACACATTTTAATATAGAATTCTGGTTACTATAAATTTATTTCTGAAAAATATATAGTGCTGATATCAGATATCAGTGGTGATCGCAATCTTTTTACCAAATACATTTGTGTACTAATCAAGCATTTTTGGTTATCAAGCCTAGCTAAACATGAAAATAATTCATTATTTTAAGATTTTTATGTAAACGCGGCCTTTATGAGGCAAGTTTCAATGAATAATTCAAGAAAAATGTATCATCATTATTATGCGTTATTTATTTGACGTTTACTTTTGATATTTTAATCATTTTAAAAATTTTCTTAATTTTTATTATTTTACTTTATTGTTTTTCTTAATTATTTTAATATTTTATTTTATTGTAAGCATTCAGTATAATTTCTAGTGCATTATTACATTCAAATTACTGTTTAAATTGTAAACAAACTCTGCACAATCTCTGGTCTCAAGCTATGTGGATTTGAGGAAGTCTACTGTATATGTACACCACTTATGTACAGAAAATATGCATAGAGGATGACAATAGTGAAGAAGAGATTGTTGTGTCCATGAAGCATTTTAATAGCATTGAAATAGAATTCATACTTGAGGAAAATGATGTTTTTCAAACAGTTGCGAACAAATCATTAGCAATTTGCGAGAAACTAGTCTTATTAAAAGATATCGAAGAATTCTTTATGTATTCCTGGTATATTATCAGTTAACTTTTTTATGCAACTGCCTTTTGGTGATTTTGCATGTATAAAAAATCGGTAATATACAATAAAACAGTTAAAATGCACTTGATGTTTATTGTGGTTAGAATTATCCCCCCCCCCCTCCTCCCTCTAATCACACCTTCTGTTTTGTATTACTTTAAAACAACCTTAAATAGGCATCTATGACAAATTTGTTATTAAATATACATTTAAAATTTATTTCAAATACATTATAAAACAGTTTTGTTATTTTTATTTATTTTTTACAGAAAAAGATGAATGGTCCATGGTACAACATGCCTAAGGACGAGGTACCACATGGCTGTTGTACCTAGTTTCTAAATTACTATTTTATTTTATTTTTTAATTAAAAGAAAAACTATGATAGGCCTATTATTCAAGATCAAGAAAATTATGAGATAAGTAGAATGTAACAAATAATTAGAAAATAGCTTTATATTTCATTATTTACACATTTTAATTAAACGAAAAATCAAAATGTTAAAATAGAACTGAGGTACATGGCCTTACTCATGTAACTTTAAAAAGGTATTTAAAAATATATTTTGTTTAATTTATAAATTTGATACTGAAAAAATTATGCTTTTATGAGTAAATATTGTGAAATTTAACTTTTTGAGGACTGGTATTTTAAGCATGGAGTCATTTCTTCTTAAAAGACACAAATCAACCAAACATTTTTTCCCTTTACTGTTATAGCCACCCTGAAGTACAAGTTAAACAATAATTGTAGAAAAAAAAGTGCTTGGTAGATTTTAAGATCATTACAGTCTTTTAAGAAGGAATGTCTTCTTTCTGCTTCATGTTGAAACTACCCGTCCTAAAAAAGTTAACTGATACCCTGGAATAGCCCATATGATGTTATTTATTTACGAGATTAAATTTATAGCTATAATATTTTTTTATATATTTCTGTATAATTAATATTTAAAAATATAATGCTTAGTTATAGAAAATAAATTGCTAAACTTTAAGAAGCTGTCATTTGTACATCTTGTTGCTTGCAAAGGCTTTTCTTACTTAAAAAGAAAGTTAGAAACTAATAACTTAAAGATATTGTATATACTGATACTGTTCTCAGCAGGGTTATCTACCCACCCATATACCAAAAAATAAAAAGCCTGTCCAAATACCCTTCCCTCCAAAAAAAAAAAAAAAAAAAAAAAAAAACAGTGATGGTGGGTTTTTCCATTTTTTCAAACTTTAACATAATTTATATTTTTGTTTGTCATAAAATCAACAATGTAATTAGACATTAAAGAGAAATAAATATAACCATATTATTAATAAAAAAACAAATATATTTTGACCAGTGTATTTAATTAAAACATATTAAACAATTATTGTTGTTAAAAGTATAAAATTTAAATTGTATTTTAAATTTCTTCAATTTTTTTTCTTTACTGTTTAAAAATGTGTCCACTTTTACTTATTTTTGTACTTTTTCACAACTTAATCTGTTAGGAAGTTTAGATCATGTACTAATCCACATGTGGAAAACACTCTTTCTATTGATGCTGAATGAGCTGGGCAACTAGTCAACCCATTCAATTTTTTGCAGAAAACCTTGACATTCTCATTTGTTGAATGTTTTTCCAAAATATTCCACCACTGTACAGAGCTAAAACTTTTAATTACATCATCCACAAACATTGATGGTGGATATATTTGTGTTTGTGTATCTTTAATTTTGAATGCTAAAAATGGTACAAGCCATTCAGGGTGTTTGTTAACCAAGATTCTGCATCTTTTTCTTGCTCAGAAGATAAGCATTTCCCTAATTATTTTGGATTCATTATATTTGCTAGGTAATGAATTGGCAAAAGAGCTTCATACATCCTTCTCTGGATATTGTATTTATGCATTGTAAGATCAGAGCATTCTGCTAAATCCAGCCAAAGTTCCACAGTGTCAGAAATATTTGTGTTTTCAACTTCCATACGATCAAATATTCTTCTTATATATTTCAGATGTGTTTGCATGTGGATAACTTCTTTTTAAACAAGCACATTTTCCAAAATTCGGGTAATATTTTCTGAAATTTCATAACATTTCTCATCCTGTATTTCTACATATTTAGTATAATTTTTATAAAATGAATCTATGCAATCAAGCTAACACTTGTGTGTAACATTTTGTATTTGTGGCATTAAACCCCCCTTTTCTTTCAGCCATCTATGAGGTTGATGGTGATTGCAGAAAACTTATTAACCTCAATAATATATCCAAGGATTTTTTATTTGAAATTTCATTTACTAAAAGATTCATATGATGGGCTGAACATCCATATGTTATATTTTCATATGTTTTTTCTAAAATTTATCTCATTTTTGCCATTTTGTTTTCATTATCTGTGCATACTGCAAAAATTTTAACTCTAAATTTCTTCTGACATTAGTCAATACTTTCTACAGCAATCTGTACACAGTATTCAGCTGTTTTCTTGTTGCTTTCGCAATCTGTAACATTTAAAAAATAATTTTTCCTGTGTGAATTGATGTAGCAATAACTGCTTTTTTAACATTCGTCCACCCATCCAGCAGCAAAGTAAAGCTATTAGCATGCCCTTGAATTTCTTTTTTTATTAAATCATCAACTTTGAAAGATGCTTCTTCTAACAACTTACCACTTAGGTCTGCACTACTGGGACCAGAATTTCCGGAACCCAATGATTTCATTATTTCTTTGTATTTATTGCTTGATGCTGCATTAAAAGCAATATTGTTTGATTAAAATAACTTAGCAGCTTTCAAATCTAAGTTCATTTTTAAAGATTTGTAGTTTTAATCAGACAGTAACTTTTGACGTTTCAATGATGCTGATGAATCTTCACTATTATCCTGTTTCTCAAAGTTGGCTGCAGACGTAGTAGGTTGAGTTTTCAATACTGAAGTGATGCTTGCTTTTTCTTGAAACTGAATTTGAGTGCAAAGCATACCTTTTTTATCTTTTTGAGTATTTATTGAGATGAACCGTTATCCTTAGCACTTATTTCAGTCCCATGATGATCACATTTAACTTTGTTTTGGTCAGTGGGCACTTTACTAACTTCTAATCATTCCAAGCGCGGATCCGAGGGGGAGGGTCGTGACCACCCCCCCCCCCCTTCCGCTCACTCCTAAACGGAAAACATTTCTAATAGAAAAATGCTTATTTTTTTTTTTAAATATAAATATGTGATAAAGGAGTTTTCTTCTTTTTTTCCTTACTGATTAAAAATTCCAATCTTTCTGATACATTCATGCAGTTATTTTTAAATAGAAATGCATAAAAATTGCAGGCATTATTGTTTAAACACTAAAGAATCGAACATAGTAATTTTTAATTTTGCTATAAATGTGGTACATTTTGAATTGTATGTATTTGATTGCTCCCTCAAGACTACATTTCCATGATTGTCGAGCCTCGAGAATCGGCTAAAATACGAACTTTGAGAAAATTTTCTATAGGATGCTTTGAATTTATAAGAAAATAGGAAATTCTGATTTCTTGTTATCTGGATAAAACATGCCAGTTTTATATATATTTTCGAATATACCTGCAAATTCCATGCACTTATGAAAAAAAAATTAATTCTGGTATAGGTCAGAAAATAGTCTATTTGTATCTAAGATATAAAAACTGCTAATGAAGACTTATGACCCCCTCCCTCCCCACCAAAAAAAAAGAAAGGAAAAAAGTCATGATCCCCCCCCCCCCCTCCAAATGGAGGACTGGATCCGCTTCTGAACCATTCAGGTGCATTTCTTTTACCACTACCTAATGGCATTATTTAAAATGTATTAGTAACACACATAAAATAATTACAGAGCTGCCAATTCTCCCGTTTTTACATTTAAGTAGGAATTTCTCCTGTTTTTCACTGTGATTTTTAAATTTGAAACAAATTTCTGAAAATAAGGAAATTGTTCTTTTAATCTTAATAAATGGTGCCACAGCATTGCTTTGATCACTTTTACATTTCCATAGGCGTAACTAGAGCTATTTTGTGGGGTGGGCACAGGCCCCCAACTTCGTAAGTCCTTTGTATGTGTGTATGCGTCCAGTGGCACAGCCCAAAGGGGGGTTGAGGGGTAACCCCCCCCCCCCCTTAGAGCTAAAAAAATATTATAATTGCCGCTTATATGAATCACTAGTTAAGAAATTAGACGCTTTTATGAATCGAAACTAAAGTTAATATTAAGTATTTTTAGTTTGTTTGAAATTCGCAGCTTTGTTGAATCAAATTATATTCAACAAAGTGATTCAATTAAACCGCGAATATTATATTTCAACTGTGGAAGCGTATATTAGATCTTAGATGCAGACTTATATATCTAGTTCGCATTTCAATATTTTTAAATGATTTTTTTTACATTCGACAGCTGAGGTCAATCTCTATGCACGCTCCTTTCTACTTTTTCGATTTTTGTTGCAGTTTTTTTTATTGAGGATACTTTCACTTTCGAAACCGGTTTCGAAAGTGAAAGTATCTTAATAAAAAAAACTTTTAATCAAAATCGAAAAAGTAGAAAGGAGCGTGCATAGAGATTGGCCTCAGCTATCGAATGCAAAAAAAAAAATCATTTAAAAATATTGAAATGCGAACTAGAAATCTTCAAAAATTTTCTCCATAGGATTAACATTAGCGAGCGGGTGTTTTCGTCTGAGTTAAGTGAAAACTGTCATTTGTTTTGAACAAGGGTAGCAATTACATTTTTGAGACATCTTAGAGTAAAAGAATGATCATTTCGGCCGTCATACGCTTTGAGTATTATATGGTGGATAGTTTTTAAATTGAATTTCTGTCTTTGCTCCATGTTCAAAAGGATAATAAGACATCAACTTCCAGAAAAAAAAGAAACATAAAATATGTTTATAGGTCTTTCTCAGTTTCAGACTTTCTGTTAAGGTCTGCACCGGAGAAATTTCTAGGTTCGAGCGCAACCCGACTTGTAGAATTTTTTTTGCCCCAGCTCAGCCGGGTATAAAAGTTAAAAGTTCGATCCAGATCGTAAAAAATATATGTATGTATATTAGGTCGTCCTGGCACACACACAAAAAAAAAAGTTAGACTTGAATCTGGTCTGGGCCATGCACATAGTTTATTGGTTCGACCCAGTATAAAAGCTAGAATCTCGGCCCGGCTCATACAAAAACGTAATTATCCCTTTCCAGCTCGCCTGAATTTCAACGAAAAAAACATTTTTACACTGATATGGTTAAAAATTGTCTTGTACGAGGAGTTCTGACAAAAATATTTATTTTAGTTTTTCTTTTCATGCTGTTTGTATTCTTCGTTTTTTTTTTTTTTAAACGCTTTGCGCTGAGATATTTATTTTGTTACTGGATCTCGATTTGTATGCAAATGACTCAGTTGTTATTAATAACTTTAATTCATATTACATGGCTTGGAGACTTAAAAGCCTGAAAATTCTTATGGTATCGTAAAAATTTCTAAGACGGAATCGCATAGGAGAACAGAAATATCCGTTATAGGAGAGTTATCTTCTTAGCATATACACTGTTGATTGTATATATATTACAATCTTTTCTCACGTATTATTATGTTCATTTTGCATGGATAAATACATTTTTTCGTTTAAAACAGGATTCTGTCATGGGCAGGTTCTTTTTCACACGCTTTATTGTACTTTAATTTTATTGCCTAGAAAATGAACTAGTCTTTAAAAAGAATAAATTGAAAATTTTAATTCTAGAACAATGACGATTTAAAAATGTATGCATTTTTTGCAAAAATTGTTGGGTCGATCGAAATTTTACTGATTTTTGTATGGATCAGGTCAGGGTAGGCAGGGCCAATTATTTTCATATGGGCTTTATAAAAACAGGACCCGAAAATTTCAACTCGTCTAGACCTTTAGGAAAAATGAATTCCAGTTTCAGCCCGGCCTGGAAAAAAGGAAGCCAGGCCCAGTCCAATTGCTACGAATGAAAATAGACCGGAGACTGGCCCGTGGGTTGTTCCGGTTTTGGACCAGGACCAAGCCCAAACAGACCTCTGCATGTGCTGGATCTGCATACCTGGGTCTGCAATTTCTCACTAATAAATTGCAGACCCAGGTATTAGCCGGGGTAGCTCAGTGGTTAGAGCATTAGCCTTGTATGCTGTGGTCCCAGATTCGATTCCTGACTCTGGCTAATTTTTCACACTTATTGGGTTTATTGTATTTATAGTTTGTATGTGTGTATGTGTAGACTTGAATGCAGGCGTTATTTATGTGTGTTTTAATAGATAAATATTCTCCAACATCATGAAAAAAGTTAAAAACAAATAATATTTAGAAAGCACACATACTTAACTCATAAACAATCTGTTTAAAAAAAAAAGTAGAACAATCTGTAAAAGGTGCTAGAGAACACTACAATTAAAGATTTTTGTATAGGAAACCAGGTCACGATCCATTTATTCAGTGAAAAATATAGGATATAGGAAGTCAGGTCGAACACAAGTATTTTTAGAGAACTTTAATAATAATAAAGATATTTTAACGAAATTTTCAATATACTGTATACAAAATTAGATGTCAAATAAAGTGCTGGAAGTGCACAGTAATTCAGTCAGCGATACCGCGTTTAATGTCAACTACATCCTAAAATATGGAATACTTAATTTAGCATTGTTTGGACGCGGATTATAATAAATTCTACCTCTTCTCGTGTTATTTTACATCTGACACAAAGAAAAGTAAGTCTATTGAAAATTTTGCTAAAATTGCTTAATTATTACTAAAGTTAAGAACAATAATTCGGGATTGTCTTGGAATGAAATCCTATGTATTTCTGATTTAAAAATCGATTCCTGATTTTCTGTACAAAAAATTGTTTGCTGTACTATTCCCTTCCATTTCTTAAGTTTGCCACCTCGTTTTTCAAACACTATATTAATCTAACAGTTTTTTGTTATTTCATTGGTGCATTTTATGTTTTCTAACTCTTATATCGTAAACGTTGCTGAAATGAATTATGGTCAACTTAACTACTGATTCTACTCTCCGAGGAAAAAAAATGATTATCTCTTCATTAGCTTAACTGATTCGATTAGCCGGTGATTTAAGTAACCAGCGGCCACCATTATCAATAATTCAACGTCTCCTCCCCATACAGACGAATTCTGGCTGCGCCACTGATGCGCGCAAGAATATTTTTAAAAAAACTGCATTGAGACCAAACTCGTTAATTTAATGAAAATTTTGACTTAAAATTAGATACAACTTAATATCAAGGTTATTAGTTAGGAATGCCATTGATCAATGGAGCCAACTTTTGAAATATATTGTATGGGCTCAAATTTTTTAAGCAAAATAGCACGGCACGTTTTCTTATTTGCTTATGTTATTCGTGAATTCTTTTGCATAATAACGTCAATATTTACTATAATATCATAAATATCAATACAAATTTAAAAAACAAGAAGCAAAGCATTTCAGTCATTTATGAGCTTTATAATTATCAGGATTGGGACACTAAAATATAGATAATGTTCACTCACTGATTTGTACTCACTGATCAAAAGGGGTATAGTGGAGAGCATACGAAGTTACTCGCCGTACACATTTTAGAATATATTTTTTTAAATGCTCCGTATACATTCTCTTTCTCAAACAAATCTATAGCATAGTCATTAAAGTTCACATGATTCTAGCATTTACCGTTTGGTTTACATACGACAACAATACTGCTGATCAAGTATATAGGAAATTGAACTGTTGAGAGAAATTTAATAATTATATGTGTACTGAAGAACATTTAGTGCTCTTGATGCCTCTGTTACGGATGTCAATGCTATTTTTCAACGTCAACAAAATGAAATTTTCATAATGAACAGAGGAAAGTATATTCAACTATGTAAATTATATTCAATGGTTGGAGTATCATAGTTGAGATTTTTTCCAACAGAGCGAAAATGTGCCGGGACCAGGACTCGAACCTGGGTACTTTGGTTTGCCGTACCAACGCTCTCCCGACGATATTCTGGGCTGGCATATTTCACTCTTATTTGTTGCACAAGGCTGCAAACTGCAGCGCTAATTTCATTCATCCGAGCTATAACTATAGCATTTACATGATGAATCTTGAAATAGCACGGAAACTCCTGTATACCATGTTATTAGGATATCCCGACGATATCCTGAGCTGGCATATTTCACTCTTATTTGTTGGTCGTAGCCTTGTCCAACAAATAGAAAATGAAATTTTGTTTCCGAGATTTAAAAATTTTAAATAAATACGTAGTGAAATAAAACAAGGGGAATTAGATGGGGTCAGGGGAGCAAATTATTGGGCGGGCTCGACGCTAAAGCCCCACGGGCCCATATAAGTCGACACCACTGCTATTCATTGTGACATTGAAATTTTTAAGATGACTATAGAAGTTTCGAGAGAGACCCAATTTTATGCATAATGTCCGGGTGTCCCAATACATCTCTTTAATGTCCCGGTTTTAAACACAGCACTTAAACTATCACTTCTTCAAAATTTATTTTTTTTTAAATGAATGTTTTGATTCTTACCGAATTCTACTTCTCCAACAGCAAAATGTTGAAATACTTCACTCTGTGTCTATTACAGAAAACTGTCTTGAGAAAAATTTCGTGATTCCGATGGAAAGAATACCATATAGATATAATTTATACATGTCTGAAAAATGTATACAACTGAAACCTGTCTAAAATGTAGAAGTTTTCCGATCACTGTAATTTTATGCAGGTAAAGGAAACTGAATCTATTTATTTTAAGAATGAAAAACGGAAAAAATAGAGAAAATTTTTCTTGAAATCATTAAATGTAAACTCTAAATTTGTTTAAAAATTCTAAAATGTGAAAAAGAATATTTTGAGGAGTGGAAGGAAAGATTAGTTTTTATTTTGAGGGACGAATGCATTTAAATAAGCAAAATACAATTAATGTTTCCTTTAACTGCAGTAAAAATGATAAGTCAGCCTGAGATTCTGACAAGAAAAATTAAAATATGACTTCAATTTGACTCACCTTTAATTTACAGTATTCACATAAATCGTTTATTTTAAATGAAAAGGGAGGATGTAGGATTGAGCTCTTAAGGGGATTGGGGGGTCTTCACTTACGCGAATATTTTTAAAATGATTTTCTATTTTATTTTCTGCATTGGATAGTTGAGGTCAATCTCTACATGGACCGCATCTTACTTTTTCTTATGTGTTTGCAGTTTTTTTTTTTCTTACGAGGATTTTTTCATTGTCGAAACCGGTACTGAAAACGATCTGTTTTTTATTTAAAATTCAGTCGATACTCCACTGTTTTATTGCATAAAATCCTCAATTTTTAACATGTGCAAAATACGTTTATAAGAACACAATTTTAAAATTCGATACTGTATAAGTTATAGTCCTTTCAAAAGTTGACATATCACATAAAATAGTGTATAAAATCTTGAAAAAGAAAGAAAAAGAAATCCGAAGTTTTTTTAAGTTTAAAAAAATATATATAGTCTTAAATTTTAATAGTACATTATAATTGTAAAACTGCGATGATTTCTATAGTATCGGATTGATTTTAAATTTAATTAGGTCCATCAGAATTCAGCAGAAAGAGATTTGATTAAAGATAATTCACATGGAAAACATTTTTACCTAAAATATTTTTCACCCAAAATACATAAATAAATAAGCTTAAGTTTTACTTTTTATTCATGGGGGAAAAAAAGTATTCTTCAAAATTATTTCTATCACATTTGAAAGGTGCTTATAGAGATGCATCGATTAGTGAGTTTGATCCAATAGCGAATATTCAACATCTGTAAACCATATGCTGAAAATTCGGTAGGCCTAATATTCTTGTATTTTAAGATTTAAAAGTATTAAAAAATAATCTTTAAAGTAAATTGTACACCATATTTAACACAAATACTTGTGTTTTGAGGAATGAATACAACAATGAGTTATTTTACAAGTAAACTTTACACACAAAAATAAAAAAAAGCTTTGAGTTATTTTTTAAGAAGAGGGTGGTCTTAAAAATTTTTAATTAATGAAACGTTAAATTCCATGATTCCTTCTCTAAATTAAAATAAATTTATAAGAGCTACTTATATTTTAAAATAAATATTTCAAAATTGAAAAGAAATTTTTAAGGACATAGAAGAAAAATTTTACCGTTATATAGTGTTATTTGTCAGAAAGAAACAGTAAGTCAGTAAGAAAAAAAAAATTCTATTCAATTGGCAACTCGGCAAAAAAACTTATTGCTCTTTTTGATTTATCAATGAAATTTTTAATTGCACCACAGCGGGCGATCATTTTTAGAAGTTGCAAACATACAGGATTCTCCTAAAATTTTGAAAGAAACTTTCAGGAAAGATAGTGCGGTCAAGACAAATACCTTTTCTACAGTAAACCAGCATCGCAATCCACTTATTCCATTAAAATACAGTAAAGTAAAAAAAATATATATATATATACAAATTACTCACTACAAACTGAACCCGAATTTTCGTTCATAACTTTAACAATAATGAAGATATATTAACAAGATTTTTGTCTTAATTTTGCTTTTTATGAAATATGAAATGATTGGAAGTGACTGAATTTCGGTTAGGACTCAATTTATGTAGCGTTAACTGGCATTTTGAATAATGAAATGCCTAGCTTACAGTTTTGATGTGAAATTTGGCAATTTCCAGCACTTCTCGTAATGCTATCATATTTCACAGAAAGCAAAATAAGCCTGTTGAAAATACTGTTACAATATCTTCAGTTTGACAGAATATTCTATAGTATCACCAAATAGCCCGAATACGGATTATTTTAAAATCCACTAAAACTTGCAAGCAAAATATGCGTTCATACTTTGTAATTTCATCCCATCAAAGATAGTCCATAAACCAGGTGGGGTGCAGTGAATTTGTTTTAATCTGCACAAGATATTAAAACTGAAGAAATAGGTCCCTCCTACACTCAAAATCGTTTGAAAAATTATTTATATTTCACCAGATCGGGACATGAGCTGAATTGGTATTTGAATTGCTAGTGTTGATGAATTGAAATTCTATTTCCCAATGAAAGATTCTATGATGATTTAACTCGACATGCTGTGTAAATATTCATCATTAACATATCTACTGATTTCGCAATGACAACTACTACAGCAATTTAAATTCCAAGTATTTTTTTTTTCTTAAGGTTAAATTTGACCATTTCAAAAATAAATTTCTGTCTTTACCAATTAGTTTTTTTTTTTTTTTTTTTTTTTTTTTTTTTTTTTTTTTAAATAAATGACATTAATTAAAGAGTTTCGAGCAAGAACCTGATATGTTACATTTTCTCAAAATACAGTTTATTTTTTTTGATGGGGGTGTTATGAGACAATCTGTCATATGGTAAAGGTAAAATACCAACATTTTAATTCATCTTTAAAATCTGATATATTATTTATTAAAAGTTAATATTTTATTAAAAATAAATATTATTAATAATTTTTATATTTGAAAATTAAATGCTGCTAAGTTTTTCTGAGAGAGCTCAGTACTACTCGTTAACTTACTAAATACAAGGTACAAGAACAAAAATAAAATAAAAATTGCAACTAAAAGCTTTCATTTAAATTGCCTCAGAATTTAATTTTTGTTACGTAACATCTTATTTCACTAAGCACTTCTATTTATTCAGAATATCAAAGATTGATAAGGAAAAATTTACTCACAAAAAGTACATTCAGAAACATGAAGCAAAGAGTCTCGATCCATGAAGCAGCATGCAGCAATACAAACAAAAATTTCCAAAACTACAGAATTTATTTGCGCACTGATAATTACACATGCAAACTTGTAAAAGGGAAATAACCCCACACGCTTACAGCCGCAGGCAAATTGCAAAAAATTCGCCCTACCTTAACCCTCAAAGTAAAGCCCCCTGCAATGAGGTTTTCATTTACGACTTTTGCCGTGTCTCATCACTCAGACAATTAATTGATCAGTAATTTGTCAATAACATCCTGTTTTTTAAATTGGTCATTATTTTGTTAGAAAAAAACCGTTCGGGCACCTGTTCCCCCCACTATCCCCTTCTCTCTCTCATCGGCTCTCACCACAGCAGATGATATTTTTTGGCTTAGTTGAAAGAATACGGAACTGGACATCTGGAACTGATTTTTTCCCCATCACCTCGTGACAAAAAAAGAAAACTCTCGTTCAGATTTAGAGCTTTCAGTTAATATTTCACTTTGTTCCTTTTGGAACCCTATAGACTCCAGGTCACATAACTGTTGCAAAGAATGTAGAAGACTAATAGGATTTTCTTTGTCTGTTTCTTCTTTTATACCTCACACACACACACAATTACACATGCGTGCACGCCGTTTTCGTTACATTTGTTATCAAATCAGAAATATATAGTATAATTTATTGGTATAATCATTCAAATATTTGAAAATTAAAATTTTGACCATATCGCAGTCATAAAATTTTCACGTGAACTTGAAATTCTGGGGTGGGCACAGGAACTACCTGGGGTGGGCACGGCAAACCCGCCCCCCCCCCCCCCCACTAGTTACGCCTATGTATACATTTCTCAAAAACATGAGATCTACTGATCATTAAAAAAAAAAATCATTTATTTTGTCAATCACTGACGGAAAAAAAATAAATTTTGTTAATCACTAATCGAAGAAAATCCTGAATTTCGTATACATATTTCGTGAAAGAAAGCGATTTTTGTTTATATCTACCAAGAAAAAACACAAATTTTGTTAATTTGTCACTAGAAAAAACACAGATTTCATCAATCGGTTGCGGAAAATAATCGCGCATTTCATCAACTGTTCACAGAAAAAATTTCATGAATTCTATCCATCACTAACAGAAAAAATCGTAAATTATGTCACTGTATTCCAGAGAAAAATGTGAATTTTCTCAATTGATCCTTGAAAAATACAGCAAAATTCATCAATTGGTCTTTGATTATAATACTGAATTTCATCAATAACCTGACGAGGGAAAAAAATCATGAATTTCGTCAATTGCTCGCGAAAAATATGTCAAATTTCATTTATATATTTCAGCAAAAACTCAAATTTCATCTATATCTCAGGAAAAAAATGCAAATTTTGTCTATCGACCGTTAAAAAAATCACTAATTTCATCAATCGGTCACAAGAAAAAAACTGCAGATTTCCTCGATCATATGCATAAAATAATCACATTTTTAGTCAACTGCTCACGAAAAAAATATTGCGAAATTTGTCATTCAATCTTTGATAAAAATCGCAAATTTCATCAATCAGTCACGGTAAAAAATGGCGAATTTCGTCAGTCATCAATATATATTTTTTAATGATTATACAGCTCATATTCAAAATATCAGAATAATTGAGAAAAAGTAATAAGAAAAAATTATTTTTCATTTATTTATTTTTGATACTAAGTAAATGCAATTACATTTCTTATAAATTAAATCTGGAATGTTTAGATAAGATTTTAACATTTACAAAATATAAAATACAGTATAATAAATTAGGTATGCAGCTTTCTGAAACCCATCAAAATATTAGAATAAAATTTAGATTGGTTCAAAATATTAGAATATTTTATTTTACGCAACAATATTATTTTATGAATATGAAGTAAATGGTAGTTAATATTTTGTAGCATCCCCTTTAGCTTTCATAACAGCGTACAATCGATCTTGCATACTATATACAAGGTGTTTTACAAACATTTCTATCAATATTAGCCCAAATAGACTTTATAAGTGCCACTAACTCAGTTTTACTTGAAGGAGGATTTTCTTGAAGTTTTTCTTCATTATACACCATAAGTTTTCGATGGGATTGAGGTTTGGTGGCCAAGGAAGTACCTTAATGTTGCGTTGGCGGAACCAATTCTTAGTTGACACCGAGGTATGCGGTGACGCTAAATCTTGTTGAAAGATGAAATCATCTTCAAATAAATCTTCTTATGATGGAATCATGTGATATTCCAAAATTTCTTGATATATCTGAGAGTTAACCTTTTCGTAGACGATGCATAACTTACCGTTTCTAGGTCCTTCTGCACTTATGCAACCCAAAACCTTGACACTAGCAGCAAATTTTACGGAACGTTTAAGGCATTCTTTATCAAATGTTTCTTGCTTCATTCTCCAAACTCGAATGCCTTGATTACCATATGAAACACAAAACATACTTTCATCACTAAATAATATATTTTTCCAATCTTCTTCGCTCCATAAACGTCTTGATTTACACCAATTCAATCTTATACGCTTTTGTTTTACAGTCATGAGAGGTTTTGTTTTTGGTACACGAGATTCAAACTTAAATTTATGGAGACGTCTTAATGTTGTCGATGTCGAAACTTCAACTCCTTCAATTTCCATTTTTGGTGCAAGAATCGCACACTTTTAAAACGGTTTTTCTTAACTATACGCTTCAGTTTCCTGTCATCTCTAGCAGATGTTTTTGGTTTTCGGCCACCATTTCGGCGATTATTTTGAAATTTTCCATTTTTTTTTAATATTGTGTTAGTATTTTACTAACGCTTGATTGTGAACAATGTAAATAATTCGCTATATAACATTGATTTTTACTGTTCCAAAACAAATCAACCATACGAAGTTTAATAGATTCAGGAATATCACTCACACGACCCATTTTAAGATGAAAAAGCAAACAAACTTCAAAAAGAATACTGATTTTAAATAAAATCGTCTGAATTTAATCAATGATGCCACCAGTTATGAATTGATGATAATTAAAGGAGAATTAATGTGAAATATTCTAATATTTTGAACCACTTGAATAAATATTCTAATATTTTGACTTTTCAAAATAATTTTTTTTCAATTAATCT
The DNA here is from genome assembly GCA_963931845.1 of Maratus michaelseni. NCBI lineage: Eukaryota > Metazoa > Arthropoda > Arachnida > Araneae > Salticidae > Maratus > Maratus michaelseni. The sequence continues at coordinate 361,128,237 of OZ007586.1, read as the reverse complement.
TTTCAAAAATGATATTAATTTTAAAATAATAAATAAGTTTAATCAACAATATGTTCTTAATAAAAATATCGTTTGCATATTTGCATTAAAAGACATCAAATTACCAAACGATATTTCAATTTGTAAAAAAATTTAATTATTCTAATATTTTGAATATGAGCTGTACTTAAGGTGAATGAAATGTTAATATATTTTTAATGAATGATAAAGCAACTTTTTATTCTTATGTAAGCTCATTTAAAATCTCCCTTTAAACTGCAAAAAAAAAACACCTGTTTTTCTTTTGTTAAGGTTGGCAGCTCTGCTATGTTTAAAGATACAGTACTTCCTCAAATCTGCACTGTTTGGAACCAGGGATTGTGCAGATTTTAGAATTTTGTGGATTTCTGGTCACTTTTTATTTACATTTTTAAAACAGTAATTTGAATGTAGGAAATGCATTGGAAATTATAATGAATGCTTACAATCAAGTAAAATATTAAAATAATTAAGTAAAATATTAAAATAATTAAGTTAAGTATTAAAATAATTAAGTAAAGTATTAAAATCATTTAAGTAAAATATTAAAAGAATAAAAAATTAAAAAATGATTGAAATGTTAAAAATAAAGTCAAGTGTCATAATTAAGGATGCAGTACTAAATACGCATAATAATGATGAAATATAAATTTATCTTGTTTTATTACACAAAAACTCAGTATAAAGGAAAATATATGTTTTATTACCTTTTTTACAAGCTTCTTTTATTTCTTTACACTAGGGGGTTCTACCCCCTGCTCGCTAACGCAACCCCCGAGAATTCCGACGGAATTCAAACTGAGAACGCTACACGGTCCCAGGTCGTTTCGCTCGCTCGTCACCTTTTCAGCAACTCTAGCCAGAATGAATGCTATCATAAATCATTTTAACATATGAAATTGACAATTTTTTAATGTAAAAAAAGTAAATGAAAACTTCATTGAAAACACAATTAAAAATGCATTTAGTTGGTGCTACCAGTGGGCATAAATCATTTAAATACTATGAAAAAATGATCGTGGAAACACAATTAGTTTAAAACTCATTGCACCTATAACACTGTATAGCATGGCTTAAATTCATTTTAAAAAAAACACTATGTGATAGGAAGATAGTTTATATATATCATCAATCATTATATTATAAATTTTTGCAAAATAAATTATTTTTTACTTCATCAAAATAGCAACAGATGGCAGCAGGTGCAATCTAGACAGTTGATATTTTTTATTATCTCAGATTTTCGTGTGAGTGAAATTCGTAAATAAATTCTAAGTAAGAATTGCGAATTCATTTGAAATTAACTATATTACTCATAATTAAAATGAGGAATCATCTCAAACGCTTTGGATTACGTATATGTTATTTTATTTTTAATAATTGCTAGTTTGAGTTTGACTGCTCTCACAATGGCCACCATATTAGAGTTGGAGGCAGAGCTGATCTTACCCTATCTAGACTGTTCATTGGTCTAAGCTTTGGAAACTACGTTTGTTGCCAAACGGTAAGCTAGAAAATCAGCCTTATTTCCGTGCCACGTAAGAGAAATACAGGGTGATTATAAAAAAAACTATCCCGACATTTGGGCCCCTAACTATCATACCATTCATAGAAACTGAATGAAATTTTGGCAAAAGGTATTTTGAGGTATGAGCTCAAGAATGATATGGAAAACAACAGTGTCACTCAAATAGTTACGGTTACAGAGAGAAAATTTCGAAAAAATCAAATGGCAACACCCGGTTTTTTGTATTGGAATGTGATCTCCATTGTGAAAAACCCTAAATAGCGTTGGAACGGCAACTGTAGCATGGAAATAACCGTAACTAGGCAAAGGAAAAGTAAAAAGGACTTTGCCGTGCACCAGAGCATTAATTTTAGTTTCATTTACGTCACACGTCACACCGTTTCTTTGGCTGATATCCCAGCCTGATTAGTTCTCCACAAAACGAGAAGAAGAAACCAAGAAACGCAAATTTCGAGTTCTACGTAAGACACAATCATGACTGACGTCGTCACGCTAGGTGACAGAAAAGATACTGCGAAATGCGAGCCGCGTATGTTCCTTTCTGCCATTCCGAACAAGATTCCGCTTTCAGGGAAAGAACGTGGGGAAATCGTAAAGATTTATTACCTGAATGGACAAAATGCCGCAGAGACATTGCGTGTTTACTGCAGAAACCATGGATTTCGGCGAAGCCCGTGCACTGTCAAAGCTGTACGGGACTTGATTCATAAATTTGAAGAAACTGGTTGCACATGCGATCAACCTCGGTCTGGACGACCTTCCGTTCCTGTGGAAGCTATTGCAGAAGTCCATCAGAGGATAAGCACAGTTCGTCCCGCAACTGCACGCGGTGTTTCACGTGTTCTGGATCTGCCGAATTCAACTGTACGCAAGATTCTGCGCTCTGTTCTAAACATGTTTCCGTATCGATTCCAGCGTGTCCAGATGTTGGAAGCGGGATACTATCAATTACGGCTGGATTTTGCAAATCAATTCCTTATCCGGTACGATGACGATACCCAGATAGCAAGCAAGGTTCCGAAAACGGTCTTTTTTCCTTTTCTTTCAATTTTTCTGCAAAGGTATATTATCTTTACCGTATACCACGGTCACAGTAATATTTTCAATATTAGATTTTTGGAATAACCGTCAGAAAACCTACGGTCTAAAATCATCCTTTGCACATTTATTTTCCGCGCATGCGCAACTTATTTCGCGCTGCAAATTGTCCTTGTGCTTGGCGTTTCATGACTCATTGAAGGTGATATGATGTGCGAGCAGGTGACGTCGTAGCACCGGTCTGAAAGTGCCGGACATGGAGTGCCGGCTTTGCATTTGCAATCCTGCTCCATCTAAGGTATGTTAAACTATTTTGTATTAATTTCATTTCATAAAGATTTACCTCGTTGTAAGAACTATATACACATGCATATTTCTGTTGTAGTTCTTGAAATTTCCATTTATAATATGTTTTTATTCTTAACGAATTAATGCGAGTTCTTTACACATATTTTCATTACAAAATACAATAGAGAATAGCATTTGTTTATGTTTATCTTTTAAAATATATTATTATCGTTTATGTTATTATCTATTGATGCTCCCCAATTTTAAAATATTCATCTTATAGTTCATGTGTTTAAAAATTTCCGTCAAAAGTTTGAAATATTGCGTAATAATAATAATAATAGATTTTGTAGTAGTATTTAAACTGTAATTTAGTCAAAGTTAATTATTTTTGCGCATACGTTTTATTTTCTTATATTTTAGTAATTTATGTTGTATAAAATTTCATTTAAAAATATCATTCAATGACAATTGCTTTTATATTATGTACGTTTAAGATATAAAATTTTTATTGTATGCGTCGCTACAATATTTTAAAGTATTGTTATTTTATTACTTTGTTTAATACATTTTATTTTCATGAAGTTAAAAAAATGAGTTTTAATGAAATCAAACTATTTAAATTTTTGACATTTCAATGTACATACTAATAGTTATGAAAGATTTTAAAAATGAAGGTTTATATTTTAAAGAAAAAAGGGAAAATAAAAAAAGTCTAAATAATGTTAACCGATTATTATTATTTATTTTTAATTACGGAGCATCAATAGATTTAATTGAGAGATAAATCATTCTGAAAAATTATTGTTCTTCTGTATTAAGTAGAATGAAAACATGCTTAAAGTAGACTAAAAATAAACAAATAGGTAATAGGCTTATGATATAAAAATATTATATATGGAAATTGCATTTTTTTTCTAGTAATTATTTAAACACCAAAATTTGGTTTTATATAGTTCTTAAATCTTTATGAAATTAAATTATGCAGTAATGTTTAACTTACTTTAGTTTGCCAATCAACTAATAAATAAGAGTAATTGATAGTGGGTAACCATTATCACTTTCCAAATATAAAAACACAAAAGTAAAGGCAACATAAAAACCAAGACATAAACAATTCCCAACTCAGAAATTTAAACTATTGTGAAACTTTCAGGATAATGTAGTAGGGCTTAAGAAAAAATATAATATACAAATTTTCTTGTTGCCCGAAATCACTTTAAAAGGAAAATATTATCCCCGGTATAATTTAGACTTTATTTTTAAAACTGAATGGTAGAAGATACAAAAAAAGTTATCTATTTTAATTAGTTCTGTCAAATTCAAACAAAAGTTAGAAAACTTCTGTAAATTAATTCTTATAGTTCATTCTAACAAAATGCATATTAGATTAAAAAAAAAATAATGTAATCAACAATTAATATTTTTTAGAAGCAATACATTAATTAAAATATAAAAAATCAAATATATTCAAATTTTAGCAATTACATAGGAAAGGAATTTTAGCAAAGGAAAAAAGAAATATATTAATTAAAATATATAACTTACTATGAGTTCTTAAATATATCAGCTAATAAAAATTCCTATTTTCCATTTTTTTTCCTTCAGTATATAGAAATTAAGCTAAAATTTAGTGTCCCACAGAAACAAAGAAAATTTCTAAGTCAGATAATTTTGATGAAAATCTAATGCAATTAAGATTTAAAACTAACAGGTTATCAAAACATTTTTAATTTCTTTTATAGATGCTTATAATAAAAGCATTATTATCTGCCTTTGATTGTAATTCTTGTTACAATGTTTAATATGAAATCCTGTAACTAGCCTTACGTTTCTACATTTTGGTATGCTTGTCCTAAAACACTTACAAAGTACCTCAGATTGTGTCAACTAGCAACCTTTTATAATGCTTTTTAAAATGTTGGCAAACCTTTCAGACAAAGCCTTTAAAAAGCATCTAGTCATTTACATGTTGGGGTTATAAAAATGTTTTAAAAATCAAAAATAGTTATCTGGGTAGCAGCTGGCCTTTACGCATTCTGTGGACAGATGAGGCGCATTTCTCGTTAACTGGTAACGTGAATTCGAAAAATTGTGTGCACTGGGCAGAGAATAATCCACATGATGTGCATGCACGTCCATTACACGAGGAAAAAGTGACTGCGTGGTGTGGTATAACGAGTACGTTCATCCTTGGTCCTTACTTTTTTGAAGAGGTTACTGTCGGTGATCTGCAAACGTGTACAGTAACGAGTGCTCGCTATCTGGACATGTTAACTCATTACGCGATTCCCGCATTGCAACGGCAAAATGCTCTATCTGAAGTTGTGTGGATGCAAGATGGCGCTCCTCCACATGTCGGGTCTTCAGTCAAACGTGTCGTAACTCGACAGAGTTATCTCCCGTCATTGCCCGTTTCCGTGGCCACCAAGGTCTCCTGATCTGACACCAATGGATTTCTGGCTGTAGGGATATCTGAAATCCTAAGTGTATCAGTTTCGTCCTCAAACTGCACCTGATTTGAAAGATGCCATCAGAACTGCGATTCAAGAGATTCCTATTGCCATGATACGTGCTGTAGTGCTATCCACCATCAGCCGCATGGAAAGTGTCATCGTGTGTGAAGGAGGTCATGTGGAAAATTTGTGAAACACAATAAAATGCTTTATTTTATGCTGCTTCTCTGTCCTTATTGGTTGTCCTCACTTTTAGCCTATCTACCACCGGTGATTTTCATGCTACAGTTGCCGTTCCAACGCTATTTAGGGTTTTTCACAATAGAGATCACATTCCAATACAAAAAACTGGGTGTTGCCATTTGATTTTTTTCGAAATTTTCTCACTGTAACCGTAACTGTTTGAGTGACACTATTGTTTTCCATATCATTCTTGAGCGCATACCTCAAAATACCTTTTGCCAAAATTTCATTCCGTTTCTGTGAATGGTATGATAGTTAGGGGCCCAAATGTCAGGATATTTTTTTTATAATCACCCTGTATATATATAGATTATATTTTGTGAACATGAACAAAATTGTTGTCTGCTTAAGTTTTTTATTTCTTTGTTTTGTTATTTTTGTTTCTTAATGTCATACACCTTTCTAGGTCTTATTCCATTAAGATTGCGCTAAAAAACAAGTAGATGAACCAGAATCTATCTTTTTTTTATGATCTCTACTTTTTGAATTATTGTCAAACTTACGTGTTTTCTTTTCCTATTTTTTTTTCTATTAGAAAGATGACTTATGAAATTACAAAAAATTATAAATAAAAATAATTACATATTAAAACCAAAAATTGAATATCAAAGAATCGAAAGCAAAAACATAAACAATACGGCTTCAACTGTTACAATTGCAGGTATTGTGGGGAAACTACTGTTATGCCATGTTTTTAATCTTAGATACGAAAATAATTTTTATTTCAAGTTTATGTAGATTTAATAAACAAAAGAGCTTGATTAATTAAAAAAATTCTTGGAAAAAGATTGCAACCGCCACTGATATTAGTGCCATCTTGAATTTTTTTGGAAATTTATTCATATTTTCTTCACGAGAAAGCTTGAGTTTAGTCATATTAACCAGAATTACTTATTAAAATGCATAGAAATATTAAAAATATAAAAATAAGTATTGAAACATGAGGAAATGAACACAAGAAAATTAAACAGCTCGGTTACAGTTTTACACTTATGAATAATGTGCAGGACCTACAATATGGTGAATTTTCACTATAGATACACTAATTTACATCAAAATCAAAAGTAACATTATTTTATTTAGTAATTAATTAGCTGTCATAGCCAAAAGAGCATGATTAACAAAAATTTAGTAAAAAAAAAAAAAAAATTGATCACCGTTGGTTTCAGCTCCATCTTGAATTTTGTGCCTATGACTTAACTGTAAGTTTCACTGTGTACATCTGCAACGATATGCAGATTTTAGGTGTTTGCAGAGTTAAGGGAGTCTACTGTATTTCAAATAAATTTACTGTGTGGAAATCAGCTTTAACAGAATACTAGTTCTTCACCTAAACAGCAAAATGGCTTACAATTATAACACAGAAAACATGTGCAGCTTTTAAAATCTGAATGTATTCCTTCCTTCAACCAATAATCAGTATCTATCTTAAGGTAATCATCCAATGAACAGTCTTGTTCTCTCCTCCTTACTAACTGGTTAAAACAGCTTTATTACTACTGGAAGTTATTAAAACAAGTTTATTGCTACTGGAACTGGTTAAAACAAGTTTTTCCTTACAAGAATAAGAATACAGTATGAAATTCCAGTGCATTCACTATTATTTTAATTAATATGAATTCAGTAAATTCATATTTAAATTTTTTATTATAGTAAGATTGTCTTTTCACTTTAAAATATATATTTTTGTTATTAAAACAATTTTTAAATTCTAGAAAATATTTTGTGTTAAAAAAGACAGCTTTTTTAATAAAAACCCAAGTATTTTTGGGGTTTATTAAAAAGAAGCCACATTGGCTGGGTTATTTTTTAAAAAAAAGGGGGGGGGGGTTAAACCCTGTTTCTTGTATTCTTATTTTCGTCACTTGACAATACAATTTTGCATAAAACCTTTTACTATTTTGATTCTAATTTGAGTTGATAATTTATCATTTCCTATATCTAATAAATAAGCAGTCTTCTAAATTTCTACTGGCATATGTCAAAATTCCCCCCTCTTCCTGCCATTTCAATGTTTAAAAGTAGTATTTACAAAAATGAATCCATGTATTAAAAAATGTATGTTAATGTTCATTTGTTTATTCATTTAGTAAGTCTTTTTTGTTTTTTAAAGTCCTTGATTTCTAGCTAAAGAAATGTGTACAAACCCTGTTCAGCCACTCAAAGCAACTGCTACATGTCTTAGGAATAGAAAAAAATAAGCACCATCTAAACTCCTGCATTCTAAATTAAATCTTTTACAGAATATTTTGTGACTGTGGGTTGAGTATACAATGATAGTAAAAAATTTAAAACATACATATAAAGTTATTACTTATCATTAAAAAAAAGCTCTGTTTGTATATTTTTTCAAAAATTGTAAAATGCTTTTTAGATATTCAAATATTGTGTATAGCAAAACTAACTGGCTTTTGAATGTATGGTCAGTATCAAAAAAAGATACAGTCCATAAATTTTAATCATCAAATCGTTGCAGAGAAAAACTAAAATAATCATTCGATTGTGAAATATACTCTTTTAATTTATGGCCTCTTTTGTTATTGGCCTCCGCGATCCCCCCCCCCCCCGACCTCACTCCTATGGATTTCTGGTTCTGGGGATATCTCCAAGGCAACACTAGATAACGGGCTTGCTCATTCACTCTCAAAACGTCACAAATGGTGGCTGACCGCGACCAGCGATTGGTCCAAAGCAACGCGCCCATCGTTTTGTGCCAATCGCTGTATGTCTTTCCTCCTAGTCAGCCACCTTTTGTGACTTCATCATAATGAATGAGCAAGCCCGGTATGTAGTGTAGCCCTGATATCTCATATCTAGAGTGTACATGTCTATGGTACATGTGCAATCCGCAAACTTTGCCGGATTTGAAAGATTCTATCAAACGTGAATTTGCAAACATCCCTCATGTGATGTTACGTTCGGCTGTATTGTCCACAGTCGCCCGCATGCAATGTATAAATGCCTGTGATGGCACCCATGTGGGAAATGTGTAATCAAAATAAAAGTTTTCTTTTCTCCGATCTGTGTTGTAATCAGTAATTGGTGTACAGACTCTGTGTCATATGCAAATTTCCTCCGTGTTTTTTTTTAATTTTTTGCCGTTCGCAGAGCTGTTTTTTGTGAGTGCATAACGAGTCCGTTTCTTGCGATACACGTACGGTTCCAACGCTCTTTAGGGTTTTCGCATGCGCTGAGCATTTTTCTACGAAAAAAATGGGTGTTGCCATTGGAAAATTTCGAGTTTGTGTACCTATAACCGTAACCGTCAGCACCACTTTGTTGCCGTTCACAAAATCCCGAGCTCATACCTCTGAATAACTATATCTGAAATCTCACCTCGATCGGTTGAACGGACTGGCCGCTAGAGCTCCATATATCGGCAAAGTTTTTTTATGACCACCCTGTACTACGAACATTTACAATCTATAAGAGATATCGTGGATAAATAGATATACAGGGTGATTATAAAAAAAAACTATCCCGACATTTGGGCCCCTAACTATCATACCATTCACAGAAACTGAATGAAATTTTAGCAAAAGGTATTTTGAGGTATGCGCTCAAGAATGATATGGAAAACAGCAGTGTCACTCAAACAGTTACGGTTACAGTGAGAAAATTTCGAAAAAATCAAATGGCAACACCCAGTTTTTTGTATTGGAATGTGATCTCCATTGTGGAAAACACTAAATAGCGTTGGAACAGCAACTGTAGCATGAAAATCACCGGAACTAGGCAAGGGAAAAGTATAAAGGACTTTGCCGTGCACCAGAGCATTAATTTTAGTTTCATTTACGTCACACGTCACACCGTTTCTTTGGCTGATATCCCAGCCTGATTAGTTCTCCACAAAACGAGAAGAAGAAACCAAGAAACGCAAATTTCGGGTTCTACGTAAGACACAGTCATGACTGACGTCGTCACGCTAGGTGAAAGAAAAGGCACTGCGAAATGCGAGCCGCGTATGTTCCTTTCTGCCATTCCGAACAAGATGCCGCATTCAGGGAAAGAACGTGGGGAAATCGTACAGATTTATTACCTGAATGGACAAAATGCCGCAAAGACATTGCGTGTTTACCGCAGAAACCATGGATTACGGCGAGGCCCGTGCACTGTCAAAGCTGTACGGGACTTGATTCATAAATTTGAAGAAACTGGTTGCACATGCAATCGACCTCGGTCTGGACGACCTTCCTTTCCTGTGGAAGCTGTTGCAGAAGTCCATCAGATGATAAGCACAGTTCGTCCCGCAACTGCACGCGGTGTTTCACGTGTTCTGGATCTGCCGAATTCAACTGTACGCAAGATTCTGCGCTCTGTTCTAAACATGTTTCTGTATCGATTCCAGCGTGTCCAGATGTTGGAAGCGGGAGACTATCAATTACGGCTGGATTTTGCAAATCAGTTCCTTATCCGGTACGATGAAGATAGCAGCTGGCCTTTACGCATTCTGTGGACAGATGAGGCGCATTTCTCGTTAACTGGTAACGTGAATTCGAAAAATTGTGTGCACTGGGCAGAGAATAATCAATGTGATGTGCATGCACGTCCATTACACGAGGAAAAAGTGACTGTGTGGTGTGGTATAACGAGTACGTTCATCCTCGGACCTTACTTTTTTGAAGAGCTTACTGCCGGTGATCTGCAAACGTGTACAGTAACGAGTGCTCGCTATCTGGACATTTTAACTCATTACGCGATTCCCGCATTGCAACGGCAAAATGCTCTATCTGAAGTTGTGTGGATGCAAGATGGCGCTCCTCCACATGTCGGATCTTCAGTCAAACGTGTCTTAACTCAACAGTTAGGTGACAGGGTTATCTCCCGTCATTTCCCGTTTCCGTGGCCACCAAGGTCTCCTGATCTGACACCAATGGATTTCTGGCTGTGGGGATATCTGAAATCCAAAGTGTATCAGTTTCGTCCTCAAACTGCATCTGATTTGAAAGATGCCATCAGAACTGCGATTCAAGAGATTCCTATTGCCATGATACGTGCTGTAGTGCTATCCACCATCAGCCGCATGCAAAGTGTCATCGTGTGTGAAGGAGGTCATGTGGAAAATTTGTGAAACACAATAAAATGCTTTATTTTATGCTGCTTCTTTGTCCTTATTGGTTGTCCTCACTTTTAGCCTATCTACCGCCGGTGATTTTCATGCTACAGTTGCCGTTCCAATGCTATTTAGGGTTTTTCACAATGGAGATCACATTCCAATACAAAAAACTGGCTGTTACCATTTGAAGTTTTCGAAATTTTCTCACTGTAACCGTAACTGTTTGAGTGACGCTGTTGTTTTCCATATCATTCTTGAGCGCATACCTCAAAATACCTTTTGCGAAAATTTCATTCACTTTCTGTGAATGGTATGATAGTTAGGGCCCAAATGTCGGGATAGTTTTTTTATAATCACCCTGTATATCACTTTGTTCCATTTCGATTACAAACATAATAATAGACAACAACTAAGAAGACAGATCGTAATGTTTCATAGCTACATCATCATTTTGAATCGATTCTCTTCGATCAAAATTATGCAATACAAACATTATATAAATACGAAAAATTCTTATGCAATAATAGAGTTCTTTGCTTTTCGCAAATATTAACGCCCACGTTGCGCATATAGTTTGTTATGTATTAAGTACAACTTCTACCATTATTAACGACTACAATTTCCACTTGTGTTTTACCTTCTGTTCGATGTAAATGTTCTATTCTATTGTGTGTGTTGTTTGTAACCGTGTTTGCTTGTGTTTATTAAAGTTTGTGTTCAGCTTATACAGTTGCTGATATAATATTATAAGTACGCAAACATAACATTTTGGCAACGATCGATACGGACCCACGTTCATTCTGGATTTGCATTGTTCTTTTTGTTTTATGGTGATTACAGTCGTCTATGGCTACGTTTGGTAGAATCGAAAGTTTTGACTCTGCAGTAGAAACCTGGTCACAGTACGTAGAACGATTTAATCATTTTATTACTACAAATGATATATCTGATGCTAAGAAAAAAAATCTATCTTTTTAACTGTGATTGGTCCAACTGTTTATAAACTCTTACGTAGTTTGCTGTCGCCGAGAACAACGGAAGGTACTTTGTACGATGATTTAGTTAAATGTTTATCAGACCATTACAGTCCAGCACCTTCAGAAATTGTCGAAAGATTGAAATTTAATTTCCGAGTTCGTAAATCTGATGAATTCATTTCAATTTTTGTTTCGGAATTACGCAGTCTTTCTGAATTTTGCAATTACGGTTCTAGTTTAGATATGATGATTCGTGATCGACTAGTTTGTGGAATTCAGGATACTCAAATACAGCGCCGGTTGTTATCTGACAGAATCTGATACTTTCTAAAGCAATTGAATTGGCTGTATCTATGGAAATTGCTGCTCGTGATTCCATAAATTTACAAGGTTCTTGGTCTGTTTTACACCCGGTGAACAAATTAAACTCTTCAAAACCGAAACTCCGTAATTCGAAATTTCCAGAACATTTTCGTGAGTGTATACGGTGTGAGAATTCTGATCATTTACCTATGAATTGTCCTTTTTTGAAGACTACGTGCCATTCTTGTGGGCTTAAGGGTCATCTGTCAAAAAAGGTCTAAAGTCGAAGAAATTTGAAGTTTCGAATCATAAAATTGTTAAAGAAAAGCCTAAAAAGGTTCATCAAATGCATACTACACCTGATGTTGAAATTATTGAGGAAGAGATGTCTAAGGTAGCTATTGTACGTGAACCAGAATACAATATTTTTAATACGGTTTTCATTGCTGAGAAAAGTGCTCCTAAACCAGTTACAGTAAACATAGAAGTAAACAATTGAACTGTTAATATGGAATTAGATACGGGTGCTGCCGTAACTCTAATCACCAAAGATACATACAATTCCCTGAAATTGCCATCCTTGCAGCCAGCTAAAACTGGTTTAGCTACATTTACAGGTCAACCCATTCCTGTTTTAGGAACGATTCCAGTTGAAGTAAAACTTAATGGAAAATGTGAACATTTACCTTTATTGGTGGTAGATAACAAAGGTCCAAACTTGTGTGGTAGAAACTGAATTATGTCTTGAAAATTTTAGAATTTCACACCAATTTTGTTAAAAGTGATGATGTAGAGTTGAGTAAATTATTGAAGGAATATCTGCATATTTTTGAGAATACACTTGGACACTTCAAAGGAGTTAAAGTCTGTTTAATTAAAAAGCCGGAAGTGCAACCCAAATTCTATAAAGCTCGTACCTTACCGTTTGCAATGCGAGAAAAAGTAAGTGAGGAACTGAGTCGATTACAGAAGATTGGGGTTTTACAATCCATTTGTTTTTCAAAATGGACTACACCCATCGTTCCCGTACTCAAAGCGGATAGATCGTCAGTATGAATTTGTGGTGACTTTCAGTTAACAGCAAATACTGCTATTGATACAGACCAATATCCATTGCCTAAAGCTGAGGATAATTTTGCTACGTTAGCGGGAGGTCAGAAATTTACTAATCTGGACCTCAGAGATGCTTATAATCAATTTGAACTTGATGAAGATTCCAGAGACCTTACAGTTATAAATACACATAAGGGATTTTATCAGTACGTTTGCTTCCCTTTTGGAATTTCCTCAGCACCAGCTATTTTTAAGCGCGAAATGGAAATATTAATGCGAGGCATTCCAGGTGTGGCTGTGTCACTGGATGATTGCATCATTACTGGCACCAGTCAGAATGAGCACATGTCACGACTACGAGAAGTGTTAAAAAGATTTAGTGATGCAGATTTGCGACTTAGACAACAAAAGAGTCAATTCTTTTGCAGTAATTTGACTTTTCTTGGTCACGTGATTGATGCTGCTGAAATTCACCCTACAGATGAAAAACTTAGAGCAATTAAAGCAGCTCCGGTTCCTAAAAACCTTACAGAATTGCGTTCCTTTTTAGGATTGATCATGTGCTACGCTAAAGTTTTGCCTCGAATGAGTACCATGTTGGCACCACTTTATAAATAGTTGCAAAAAAATACTAATTGGCATTTGTCTTCGGATGCTGATTCAGCTTTTCAAAACGCCAAATCAGCATTATGCAGTTCTTCCTTATTAGTCCATTTTGTTACGGAGAAAGAAGTTCTTCTAGCCTGTGATGTCAGTCCATATGGTGTGGGAGCAGTGCTATCTTACGTTGTAAATTCCGTAGAGTTTCCTATTGCTTTTGCTTCTCGAACGTTTACATCCGCAGGGAAGAATTATTCACATATACAGAAAGAAGCACTGGCATTGATATTTGGAGTAACACGATTTCGAGAGTACTTACTTGGCAGGAATTTTACTCTCTTAACGGACCATAGGCCACTAGTTACTATCTTTTCGGAAAAACGGCACGTTCCAAGTATGGCAAATGCAAGAATTCAGCGTTGGGCATTGACTCTTTCAGCTTTTAATTACACGATTCGTTACCGTAAAGGAGACGACAATGCCAATGCAGAAGCATGCAGCCGTCTGCCTATACATACACCTCAAGTCAACCCTCCGCTACCAGAAGAACTGGTGCTGCAGATGGAAAGGCTAGAGGTCGGTCCTGTTACAATCAGTGACATTCAACAAGCTACTAAAGAGGCTTCAATATTACATCAATTCAATTCACTCTTGAGGATTGGCCAGAAGTTCTCAAGCCAGAAACTGTACCTGAATTAAAGGTAACAGAAATCCTTCCATACTTTAAAAAACGCATAGAATTAACTGCTGAACAGGGCATTCTCCTTTGGGTAAATAGAGTAGTGATTCCCACCTCACTTCGACATAGCATTCTACAAGAATTACATTCTACTCATCAAGGAATGGTAGGAATGAAAAGCATTGCCAGTTCATTGTTCTGGTGGCCCAATTTGGATGCAGAAATTGAGGACACTGTCCGTTATTGCACCATTTGTGTACAGAATATGGATATGCCTCCAAAAGTTTTACAAGCTTGGCCAACGTCTAACATACCTTGGTCTCGGATCCACACGGACTATGCAGGACCTATTGATAATCACATGATTTTAATAGTACAAGATTCATATTCAAAATGCATTGAGCCATTTCCGATGAAAATAAGTACATCTTTAGCAACTATTGAGAAACTTTACGAACTTTTTGCAAGATTTGGATTACCCAGTTGTGTTGTCACCGACAACGCAAAGGCTTTTACTTCAGATGAGTTCCAGTCCTTTCTTAAACGTAATGGCATACGACCTTTGCCCACAGTACCATATCATCCTTCGTCTAATGGACAGGCGGAAAGATCTGTACAATACATCAAAAAGCAGCTAAAGAAAGTGCAGTATGGTACAATTTCAACCAGACTCGCAAGAATTCTTATGAACTACAGACGAACACACCATTAGCTCTGTCGGGTTTGTCACCAGCTGAATTGCTTTTTGGCAGACAAATACGTAGTAGGTTGGATTTACTGCATTCTCCTCTTCCTACTGAACTTATTTCAAAGCCATCTTTTAAAGTGGAAGACTTAGTATATGCCAGAAATTTCGGTAAAGGTGATAAGTGGATTTCAGGAGTAATTATTTCACCTATTGGAAATAGCATGTTTCAGGTGTTATTCCCTGATGGTACTTCAGTACACAGGCATAGGGATCAACTTAGGCAGAGAAGGGAACATCCACAATTGTATTCTCACCATCCAGATAGCGACAGTCAGCTGTTCTCTCAACAATCAAACCCTGTTCCTATCCCAGTAACCTCTTCAGTTCAGAGTCCAAAGTTGCCTTCTACAGTTCAGAGTCCAGAGAAACCTTCTATAGTTCAAAGCCCAAAATCACCAATTACATCCGGTCTAGACATGGCTGCGAATGAGCAATCTCCCAAGCCCCCAGATCCTGCAGACAAGCTTTTATCAACATCCCCTGATTTAACATTCGCCGTTCTTCACGCATCAGGAAGATGCCGAAGAGATTGGATTTCTAATTTCCTAGGGAGAGAAAAGTGTTATGTATTAACTACAACTTCTACCGTTATTAACGACTACAACTTCCACTTGTGTTTTACCTTCTGGTTTCGATGTAAATGTTCTATGGACCTTACCCCTGAGTGGCAACAACCCCACCTCTGAGGGTAATTTCCTTCGGAAAAAGACTGTTTATTGGACGAAGGGAAAGCTGTTCTTCACGCCTATTGGTGTTTTTCTTCTCTTTACCCACAGATGACGTGATTTGGGTAAAGTCCATTCTATTGTGTGTGTTGTTTGTAACCGTGTTTGCTTGTGTTTATTAAAGATTGTGTTCAGCTTATAAGGAAAGGGCAACTGACGTCACTGTTGGTTAAATTACTGTTGGTTTGGGAGAAAAACCTGTTCGTTCTTTACGACTCCTACAGTACACATGAGATGGAGCGATTTGGTTGGTCTACGTTTAACTGGTCTGTGATATGATTGGCCTACGTCGCCATGACGATTCCTGCAATGATAGCTGCGACAAAAATGCAGTGGTAGATGGGTTGATGGAACTATTTGTTTGTAAACATTCCCTTTCCTTATACAGTTGCTGATATAATATTATAAGTACGCAAACATAACACAGTTAATACAAATTAGAGCACAATCTTTCTCAAAATAGCTTGAGTTAATTGTTGTATTATCAGAGGTACACGTGGTAGCATAACTGGCACACCTTTGTCTGCTTCTTCTAACTCTTCGAAACCAATGTCATCGACGCCATTATCAAAATGCGCCCTAAATTGGAGCCAAACCGAAAATTAAATATCTATTATTATTATTATTATTCACTAATAATTTTAATGTTGTCTCAAATTCCAACTTTCTAATTTCATCACGATGTCACTTATTCAAATACCAAGAATTCGAATAGCATTTTCCTTTTTTCTCTAAAGGCAAATTATCGTTCAGAAAATACTATCAAAGTTGGCATTTTAAAATATTATCTTAAAATATTCAGAGGCCCTGAGACTGATCAAGCATTAACCCATGTTCATTTATATTTTTATAAAAATATTTAATTGTAGAAATGTGCATTATCATGTAGTTATAAAGTGAAATCTGTTCATACTTTTAGTCTAAAAACATATTATTGACATATATCACAATTATCGTTCAATATATAATTTTTAGTTAAGTTTTATATTTTATTATTATTATTATTTTTTTTTTCTCATGGAACGTGAAATGTTATGTTAACTTCCTATGCGAAAATTTAAACCTACCATTTCTCATTACCTCTGACTCTGATAATTGTGAAAATTTGCTGTTTACCATAAGAAAGTTTATCTCAAATATCGATGTACTGCGCTTTCAAAAGTTATTATTTTTTCCCAAAAATTCTGGGTTATAATTTTTAAATATTTCTGGTGATTATACTATATGATTATCTCTTTAACCCCTTCGCGACGAGCGTCCTTTACAGAATTTTTAATCTTTTACCACCAGTTTTTCAAAACAGAAATTTTCGCCTAATTGAATCGCAGAAATGCTAAGATTTAATGAGGCAAAGATTACAATAAAAAATAACTTGTGGGAAAAATCGAGGATTCTGAGCATCTTATGCGGCACGTATACGTGTCGCTCGTCCCCAAGGGGTTAAGACGGAAGAAAGTTTTCGGTTAATCGAAAGTTTCGATTTCGATTTGCAACTGGAATTATTATTTTAACAATTAAATCATGTATTTGATTTATTTTAGCGAAAGTTTCCCATAAGTCCATCTTTAGTAGCAAATTTTAACTTAAAATGGCCACTGACATCTCTAATTACTATAGTCTGATTAATTAAAGTCTTAAGCCTAAAAAATGAAATTTATTCATTCACAATACAAATACGGAATAACCACCCATTAAGCATACAGGAAATTGCAAATATTTTACAATATCAAACACGAAGTTTTAACACTATTCGCTAAATTATTTCGTGTCGGCGTACATCTTTTAATCTTAATGCCACATGTTGAACTTTGAACTTTGAAGGGGGGGGGGGGCTATGAGAAATGCCACATGTTCAACACGATGAAAATGCAAATAAACATCAAGTAACTTTCATTTTCATCACTAAATGAGTATAACTATTTTAATACAGGTGTATTTTTGTAGGCGAATATCGCCAATTTTGTGTACCCTACAAAATATTGAGTTGCCATAGTTTTGACAGTTGCCATTCATCAGTGAGTATTGTCGTGACCTACGTTAGACATGGCCGGTGCATGACGTTTATAACGTCACATAAAGTGGATCATTTTTACACGGTATTGGTGCAAAACAGTGGGCGCGCCGTTTTGCGCCAATCATCGTGTAAAAATTATCCAGTCCATGTGATGTTTTAAACGTCATGCACCGGCCGTGTATAACGTAGGTCGCGGTATTGTCAAGTTCTGGAAGATTGCCACGTTAAGGGCTGCCATAGTTTGGCAAAACACGTCTGTCTAAGCACAGTCTGAAAATCGTATGGCACCATTCTCCTATCTAGGTACCTTACCAGGCGAATATCGCTAAGTTCTGGAATAGAAAATGTCTATGTTAGCCATAGTTTGGACAAACGCATCCGTCTAAGCACAGTCTGAGCATCGTATGTCGCCACTCTCATATAGAGGCATCCTAGAGCTTATTGAAGTGACTAATCTTACCAGTTATTTGATGTCACTATCTAACCGCGACCTACGTTATAATGGGCCGGTTCATGACGTTTAAAACGTCATAAAGAGTGGAGCGAGGCTAACGAAAAAGAAAGGATACCGCAGTGCTTTACGCGTATCTTTTTTTACAGACCGTCGGAGTCACGTGATGCTCGAATGCACCAATGAAGGTGTATGAAAAGAGCATCACCTCACTCTAGCGGTCTGTAAGAAAGATAAGTGGAATGCACCGCGGTAGCCTGTCTTTTTCGTTAGCCTCGGAGTGGATCGCAACATACGTTATACACGGCCGGTGCATGACGTTAAAAGTCACATGGAGTGGATCATTTTTACACGTTATTGGTGCAAAGGGGCGAGCCCCCCGTTCTGCACCAATCGCTGTGTAAAAATGATCCACTCGTGACGTTTTAAACGTCATGCACCGGCCGTGTATAACGCAGGTCGCGAGTGGATAATCTTTAAACGGCGATTGGCAGAAAACGATGGGCGCGACTCTTTGTACCAATCGCCGTGTATAACGTAAGTCGCGATTTAATCGGTCGACGGACCCACTGTACGGTAGTGGTGGTCATTTTGGCTGCTGTTGACATTTTTTGAAAACGTGGTAGTGTTGTGTTGAGGTGTTTTTTCATGCTGCTTGCTGTTAGTGTTTTTCCTATTTTATTATTGGTTGGCCGTGTAATTTTCTTGTGCGTCATTGCTTGTGTTGTATTACTATTCTGAGTTGTGTTGAGTTTTTTCATGCTGCTTGTTATTGGTGTTTTTCTTAATCGATTATTGCTTCGCCGTGTAGTTTATGTTTGCGTCATTGTCTCTGTTGTGTAATTACTGTGTCACGTGTGTGGTTGCTATAATCTTATTGCTGTGTATAGTTCTGAGCCGTGTACTGTTTTGCGCCGTGTAATTTTGGAGCTGACTGATTGTTTTGTATATGTATTTGAATCAGTAGTTGATTTTCTGCTGCTTAATTGGATCGTGGTATTGCCGTGTTCTAGTGAGTTGCAGATTTAATCTGTGTTGTATATTTGGATCATTTTCGTTATTTCGGTTAATTGGATAGTGGTTTGTGTCATTGTTGTCTCTGATTGGTTCTTCGGTGCGTCGGTTATTGTATTTGATTTAATATTGGGTCACTAATTTTTTCATCCTTCCACCAGGTTCTCCCTATAGATAGTGAAAGTTTGTTCCGTCTGTTAATGCCCCTACGTCTCTTTCCGATAGTGTTTGGTTTTGATGCATAGGGCTTTTTCCTTCATTCTTCGGCTTCAGTTTTGGTGTATCTGGATTGGTTGACAGTTATTGGTCGGTATATTTTTATCTAGTTTGCTTGGGTTATCAGATTTTCAAGTTAGGTGTCTATTTTCGTTTTTGCTGGATTATGGAGGGAGTAGAGGATCTTTTGGTGGAAATGAACGAATTGGAGTTGCCTTTGGCAATTATGAATTTGTTGTCAAAGTTAATGGATACTTATGATTCCCTTAAGGGTAATCGGAAACATGTTACTGTGGAGGTAATTGCTAAGACGAAGAAAATACATGAGTATGTAGCGGATAGAATGATATCAGTGTATAAGGAAAATATCATTTTGACAACAAAGCTGAGTGAAATGGAGAGGAGGAATGAAGAATATTTGAGACTTATGGAAAAAGTTGGAAGGAAATCGGAAGATATCATTGAAGAAGAGCCGCGCTCAGCCGTTCAGATCCGAAGGCCCCAGAAGGATGACCATGCTGTTATTATCTCGGCAGTTCATAAGGATCAGGATATAGACGATTTAAAACGTAGTATTAAGCAGGTTTGTAAATCTAGCTCGACAATTACAGCGCCGGGAGATGTTATGGTAACGAGGTTGAAACAAGTTATATTGAGAGTAAATACTCGTAAAGAAGCCACGGAGATACAGAATTTATTGAAGGAGTCAGAGGATCTAAAGGACAAAGCTAGGGTGGTGGTCCCATATAGAAAAAGAGAGCGTTTATTGATTTTAAGCGTAGACCCAGAGGTAACGGAGGAAATGGTGACGAGGGATATTGGACGTAATATGGATGACATTTTGCCAGAGGCGGACCTTATTAAGAGCCTTTCAAATAAACTTAAAGATCCGGCGCTGACAGGACCGGCCAGATTGGCAATAGAAGATTTGTATAATGAACAAAGAGCAGATTTTAGGATAGTTAAAAAGATAAATACAAAAGTGGGCAAGGTGAATTGGCTCATAGATGTGGACAAGGAGTTAAGTGAGAGGCTTCTGGATAAAAGACGGATTTGTATCGACTACGAGAGATACCGAGTGGTTCAGTTTGTCACTATTATAAGATGTTTCAAATGCCAGGAATTCGGGCATATGTCCGGTCAATGTAAGGGAGAACTGAGATGTCCGAAATGTTCTGACGAGCACATGTTGGCAGATTGTAAGTCTTCGGAGACACGTTGTGAAAATTGCTATTTTTCGGATAAAGATAGTGAATGTTCGCATAGAGCCGATAGTCCTGATTGCCCGGCTTTCAAGAATTATAGAGGCAGTTTAATGCCTAAACGTTTATAAGGGCGCCATGGGTGACTTAGGTGCTGTTTCTGTTGGTGTGTCTGGTGATGGTCTAAATTTTCTACAAATTAATTTGCACCATTGTGGTGATGCAAATACTGCATTGGCTGAGTATGTTGATAAATTTAACATTGATTGTATTTTATGTCAAGACCCCTATGTTATCGGTACTAATATTTGTAATATTCCTCACTCTTGGTGCTCTTTTGTTTCTTCTAACTTAAATGCTGCAATTATCATGACTAACAAGGATTACACAGTCATTAGTACTATGATTTTTAATAACTCTGTTTTTGTAAACCTTACTTTAAAAGACGGTGGCTTTATTGTGATTGGTTCTCAATATTCTGCACCATCATCGGACATCGACAGGGATTGCAATGAATGGTCGACGTGCTTTCCGGATTTTGATCGAGTTATTATTGGTGGAGACTTCAATGTTCACCTTCGTTCCATGGGCTATGCAAGAGAGGATGATCGCTCTTCAAGTTTTCTGGAACATTTGGTCTCGAATGGTCTATACATAATGAATAATCCTGATTCAACACACACTTGGCAAGTACAATCGATAAAAGGTAGACCTGATTTGACCTTAGGAGGTGTAGATATTTGTAATGACTTGTCATCATGGACAGTTGATGATAAAACCCCCTCTTATTCTGATCATAAATATATTCGATATACTTTGAATTATACACCGGTTAGAAGATATAATATGAGATTTAAAACTAAAAATAAGGGATTTAAGAAGTTTAATAAGATTTTTAGTGCAAAGACCTTGGGTTTTATTGATGACATTCATAATGTTGATACTGGTGAGAAGCTGGAAAAGTGGCTATGCATGTTATATGAAGCGATAATCGAGACGACTATAAGATGTTTTAGGAAGGGAACTTTGTCATATAAATCAACTTTGTCCTGGTTCACTAAGGAATTGCGAAGTCAGAGAAACCGCGTAAATGCATTATACAAGCGTTCAAACCATAATCCGGATAGTATAGAATTTAGAGAAATTTATCTAAGAGAACGTGCTCTTTATAAAAAACAGCTTAAACAAGAGAAGAAAAGATCTTGGTTGGAATTCTGTAGTAATTCCGCTAATGCTTTTGGTAGCGCTTTTAAATATGTATCTGGCAAAAATCTTAGCCATACAGACTTGGTGTTCACTACACTTGAAGACTCAGAGATTTTCGAGACGTATGATGACACAGTGGAGAGATTAATGAATGAACATTTTAAAGTTGACAGTGTTCCTCAAAATGTCTATAGCCATGATCCAACTTATCCTTTGGATTTGGAGGAAAATTTTCATGATTTCACAAAGAAAGAACTAAAGTATGCATTAAGCCAGCAGAAAAATAATAAGGCCCCAGGCTATGATGAGATAGATGCACTAGTGGTGAAGAATCTTTGTTATAATTTTCAAGAAACCATGTTGTGTTTATTTAATAAGTGTTATTACCTGGGATATTTCCCAAAGATTTGGAAACGTGGCTTAGTTATTTTCTTTAAAAAACGTAATAGAGACCCGAAAAATGTTCGCTCATATAGACCTATTACACTGCTTCCTATTATGGGGAAAGTCTTCGAGCGTTTATTGAAAATGCGGATTATGACGCGACTGGAAAGCCGGGGATATTTACATATGCATCAATACGGCTTTAGGGAAGGAAGAAGCACTGTGGCAGCGATGGCACATTTGAGAAGTACGGTCCGCAACATTCTTGTTAGAGATAAATATTGTTGCATGATTTCTCTTGATATAGAAGGAGCGTTTGACGCTATGTCATGGACCATCCTATCGGAGATAATCGATGGTTTACCTATAGATGGATATACAAGATCTGTTTTAAAGAGTTATATTTCCTACAGAGAAATTGGTTATAGATCTGGTGACGGGATACGATGGTTCACAGCTTTTCTTGGGTGTCCCCAAGGCTCTTGCCTTGGGCCACTTCTTTGGCTTATTGTTGCAGATCGAATCTTAAAGATTTATAGTGTAATGGACCTCAATATAGTCTCGTATGCCGATGACATTGTTGTTTTTGGGGGTGCCAATACCCGATATGCTTTGGAATGTAAGGTGAATAATTACTTAGAATTCTTTCTACAAATATGTACGGAACATCAGTTAAAGCTCAGCGCAACAAAATCGGAAGCGATGATGTTTGGAAGGTTCTTGCTTGAGAATCGACATCCAATTTTTAAATTGGAAGGTGTTTCGATTCCAGTTAAAACAAATATTACATATCTTGGTTTTGTAGTAGATGCTAGATTTAGCTGGCTAGAGCATTTAGATGCAATCAGAAACAAGATTTCTTCTTTTACATTGAGTTTGTCCAAGACAAGCTGTCGTGATTTGGGTTCACCCTCGTCATTGCTAAAAACCTGGTACATTACTGTAATAGAAAAGCAGATTAGTTACGGATTTGAGGTCTGGATGGACGATTTGCGTTACCATGCACGTAGGAGATTAAGTTCATGCCAAAGGATGGGCCTCCTCTCGATTTTGCGTCCCTATCACTCTGTTTCGACCGAAGCATTATATGTCCTCTGTGGAGTTCCTCCAATCGAGCTGATGTTAAAATATAGGAATACTACGTATAAAGTGATAAATAATTTAGCGACAGTGGACCATGGTGGCACTATAATTAGAGGCACAGATCTGGCACCCTTAATTAGGACATTTGAATTTCCGGAATATTATTTATTAAATAATATTTCTGTTGTGCCTGCATCCAGTGGTAATTTAGAGTTGAATTATGATTTGATTATATATACGGATGGATCAAAAATGGATCAGGGCACGGGCTGTGCATATACAGTTTTCTCGAATAATGAATTCATCTTTGATTATAAAGTTAGCCTGCGACATTTGAATTCAGTGTATCAAGCTGAATTGACGGCTATTGACTTAGCAATAGACTGGTTTTTGAATTCACAGTATGAGAGAGTTCTGATAAAGACGGATAGTCTATCATCACTATATGTTTGTGATCGAGTCTTCCCCAGTAATAGTATTATTAAAAGTATATTTGAAAGAATGATGCTTTTTCCTACTAAAACGGTGCATTTAACCTGGGTTAAGGCTCATGTAGGAGAGATTGGCAATGAACGAGCCGATGATTTAGCGAAGCAAGCTGTGGTTCCGGAAAATGCTGATATGTCGGCTCTGGTTCCTTTTCCTAGATCTATTCTCAGACAATATAGTAGGTTAGGGATAGTGAAAGAATGGCAACAAAGTTGGTCAGTATCTAATAATGGAAGAGATACGTATATAATATTGAACAGAGTAGATGGTGACTTTGTCAGCAAAAATAAAATTATGACTTACTTTCTTTCGGGCCACGGAAGCTTTCCAACGTTTTTATTTAAGATAAAGAAGCGGTCTTCAGATAAATGTGACTGTGGTGAAATCGGTTCTGTGACACATTATCTATTTGGGAAATGTCCGATGGTTCCGTTTTTCTTTTCCTTTGATCGTTCAAGGACTTTGCGTCATAATTTAGTTCGGGTGATTTTCTCCAGAGAAAATTACAAAAAATTATGTCATATTTACAATGCCTTAAACGAGAGGTATTCGTTTATTAAGTACAAGTTCTAGTGGTTTTGGTTAATTTACAGAACTGTTGAATTCATGAACTGTTATGAATTTCAGTATTCTACTCAGTTCTAAAGCATAGTCTTAGCTTTATGATTCCTTCTATTTTCATGTTCCATGAGTGACTTAGACAGTGTATTTCAGTACTGTATATATATGGTACATTCTGATAGACTTTATGGACTTTTTTTACGGCTGACTCTGCAGTATGGACAGTATACAGTGACCCTAGGGTGCTTTGGCATTATGAACATTATTTATATATGGAAGTTACTTAATGAACATTTATCAGGCCATGAGAAACTGTTAATTTTTGTTTCTTTGATGTTACAGATTATGATGAATGTCTGTTGTTCATGGGTCTTTGGTAAGACCTTTTGTTATTTTGGTTTAGTTTTTTAGCTTAGTACCTAGTTTTAAAAGACTGATGTAACCTAATCGGTCTATAAAGTTGTTTTAATTTATTTGTTTTAGTTTAGTTATCTGCAGTATTGTTGCAGATGTAGTTTAAACATGTGCTGTATTTTAATCTGTTAATGAATGCCGGCTGTTCTGGGCCTGTTTTTGGGGTCGTGGTTTCGTTTGGTGGTAGAGGGGAACTTTCTGCAGGAGTATTTTCACCTATGCTTAACGGTTGGTGCTCCTTGCAGGTGTTTCCTGTTTCCTGTACGGTAGTTACATGTACGAAGTTTGTACAAGTACGAAGTTTGGATGGAGGACTTAAACAGTCATGGACTCAGAAAGCTTAGCTCTTGTCAGAGACTAGGACTTTTGTCAATTATAAGACCGTACAAATCAATCTCAACAGAGGCTTTATGTGTTTTGTGCGGGATTCCGCCAATAGACATTGAATTAAAAAATATGACGTTGAAAAAGAAGGTTCAGTCAGGTTTAGCGGAGATTGATCTAGATGACGAACATGTTTCTGTTACAGATATTACCACAAGGGTCTTTACATTTAACTTTCCTTACTGTTACTTACTCAATAATATTATTCTTCTTCCTCCAACCAGAACACTACAGATGAGAAATGGCCATCTGTATATATTTACAGATGGCTCAAGAATGAACCAAGGGACGGCAGCTGCTTTCACGGTTTGTTACAATAATGAGTTTATTATGGATTATACAATAAAGTTAAGGAAAAAGAACTCAATTTATCAAGCGGAAATGATTGCTATTAAATATGCAATAGATTGGTATATGGAGTCATCCTACAATTTATTATATCTTTTCTCAGACAGTCAATCCTCAGTTTATGCACTAGCTAATCTTTTCCCCATGAATGAGATTGCGCTGCAGGTGTTTACCCAAATGTATAACAACCCGGACAAGTTATTATATTTAGGCTGGATAAAGGCACATGTTGGTTTTGTAGGAAACGAGAGAGCTGATCTCTTGGCAAAATCAGTCATAGAAAGGGGAGTGGCAGATATCGATATTAATTGGCCGTATCCACGTTCTTTGCTTAACAAAGTGACAAAGTATAACATACGTAGGGAATGGCAGCAAAGATGGACTACATCATTAAAAGGAAGGTTCACATATAAAATTCTGAATAAAGTGGATGAAGGCTTTATTTCACCTAACAGAATTTTAACTTATTTTCTATCAAATCATGGAGCATTTCTCTCTTTCTTATACAAGATAAAGCAATGTCCAACTGAACTCTGCGATTGTGGTAGAGTCGGCGATCCTATACACTATTTGTTTTCAAAATGTCCATTAATGCCATTTTCATTTGATTTTAACAGAGACAGAACACTACGTCAAAATATGACCGATGTCTTATTTGATAACTGCAACTATGGTAAACTATGTGCAATATATAATAAATTGAACTCTATGTATTCATTTATTAAATATGAATTCTAACCTGAGGCAGTCTATGGGAACTTTTTGTGGAAACACTTAGATAATACATTATTTTATAAAAGTTTTCTATTGTTGTAGTCTTACTCTTCAGGAACTCTGTTTTTAACTTGACAGTAATTTTAATGTAACATGGTTTTTATAGTGGTTTAGTAGTGTATCTCATCAAGAACTTTGATTTTAAATTTAACCTATATACGAACTTATATAATTATTGTGGTATTGTTAATACGTAGACTACTTTGCTATGTTGCTGTATACTTATCGGGAACACTATTTTTACCCATAGAACATATATGAGAAAAAAGGCTGCTCCATCGGGACATTAAGCTGGCATTGAGAGTGTAGCTGTTGAAACCTTGGTGAATACTTTGTATTATACATTAAAATAAACTGCATGGAACTTTACTGTGATGGTAGCTGGCACATGCGGTTTCATAATGTGCTCATCATGTGGGGGTTTCTAGTAATACATAGGTGTAAATAGATAAAAAAAAATGCTAATATTTTCTTTTTTTTTTTAGACAGTAATAGATGTTTTTACAGAAATTTGGAGTAGTATATAGTGGAACCTGCAGATGAGATATTATGGTGAGATCAAGTAACCGAGAATCAGAATTTGGAAATGACAAGAACAGACATTCGAAAACAGAGGAATGGGGCGGTATACGGAACGATGAGTGTCAGAGAACCAGAATAAAGGAAAGATTAGAGGTAACGGCGAAAGACTGATTCTAGCGGAGTCATCATGTCTCTTGATCCTTCTACGAGTGCTGGCAACACATCATGGAATTATACAGAAAAGACGTGTGTAAAAATTGTAAACGTCTGTAAAGTTGTGCTGTAGGGTTCAATGGATTGTAATTGGATTACTGTTTTTATTTAATATAGATTATATTAATATAGTTTAGTTTTAGACGGACTCCTGTAATAGCGGTCCTTAAACTTTGTTCAGTTCTTCTTTGGGTTATCATTAGTTATAGTATAGTGTTGTTACTTTTAGTTTTTAGATGGACTTCTGTTTTAGTGGTCCTAAAACTTTGTAAATGTTTACTTTGCTCTTATGTTCAGTTTGCATTTTTTGATCGACTGGATCATTTACCCTGTAAACTCTATTTGTCTCGGAGTGTGAGGCAAAACTGCTATAATAAATGTCTGCTGATTCTGGGCTGGGGATTTGCTGGAGGTAGAGAAGGTTCTCTGCTGCAGGTATATCACCTATGCCTCACGGTTGGTGCTGCAGCAGGTGTTTCTGTACGGTAGTTATCAGCCTGTGGCGCAGCATCGTCTGTATTAGCGTCGTCGTAGTAATATTATTCACTGTTAAAAATCGTCAGCTTTTGCTGCACAGTCACTCCACCGCTTTTATAGAATATCTCTATTTTGACAAATGAAAATGCTACATATTATAGTAAAGTAACCGTTTTCTCTAAAAGCGGTGGAGTGTGTCTGCAGCAAAAGCTGAAGATATTTAACAGTGTTGTTTGTTATGACAAATTTCATAACGTGACTAAGTAACCGATCACGTGACCCAATTAACCGAGAGATATTTTTAGAAAGCTCGATCGCTTATTGATGACTTCTGCACTTCTACTGCGACCTATGTTATACACGGCCGGTGCATGATGTTTAAAACGTCACATGGCAAAAATCGAGGCTAACGAAAACGACAGGCTACCGCGGTATATTCCACTTATCTTTTTTTACAGACCGTCAGGGTGACGTGATGCTCTTTTCGTACACCTGCATTGGTGGATTCGAGCATCACGTGACTCCCGCGGTCTGTAAAAAAAGATACGCTTAAAGCACCGCGATAGCCTGTCTTTTTCGTTAGCCTCGGCAAAGATCATTTTTGCACGGCGATTGGTGAAAAACGTGGGGCGCGCCACTTTGCACCAATTGCCATGTAAAAATGATCCACTTCATGTGACGTTTTAAACGTCATGCACCGGCCGTGTATAACGTAAGTCGCGCATCTGCCCGCAACCTACGTTATACACGGCTGGTGCATGACGTTTAAAACGTCACATAGAGTGGATCATTTTTACACGGTGATTGGTGCAAAGGGACGAGCCCCCCGTTTTGCACCAATCGCTGTGTAAAAATGATCCACTTCATGTGACGTTTTAAACGTCATGCACCGGCCGTGTATAACGCAGGTCGCGATCTGCCGTGACCTACTTCATACACGGCCAGTACATGGCGCGAAGCTAACGAAAAAGAAAGGCTACCACTTTCTTTTCGTTAATGAAGCTTTGTGCGTATCTTTTTTTACAGACCGCGGGAGTCACGTGATGCTCGAATCCACCAATGCAGGTGTACGAAAAAAGCATCACGTCACTCTGCCGGTCTGTAAAAAAAGATAAGTGGAATGTATACAAAATTGCTTAATATACAAACTTAAAAGGCAAACTTGCATAATAAAATTGAAGATCACCTAATTCAAAACAGACACAATTTGCTTTTTACACTCGGCAAAAAAAAAAAAAAAATACCCTGTAGGATTTAGTATAAGAAAAATTTTGTTTTATGCAACAAAAATGAAATAAAATAGCTTTTATTTATCAATAAAAATAACTGTCTTTTTAAGATGATTCATTAACACTTTTATTTTGGTTGATGTGCAAATGAAAGTTCATGTTTGGGTTCTAGCATATTTTCATGAAAATTAATATTTCAATTAAAGACCGAATCACTGCTTTCAATTAAAGTAAGTACTTATTTACAGTATATATGTGCATTTTTATCTATATTAAAAATGTTAATAATTATCTATTAAAAAAAATGCTTACTTTGTCGCTGCTGAATACTTGATTGAATATTTGTATCTGAAGATTAGAAATTTAATTTTATTTTGCCAAATATGCAGTTTTTTTTTATAATCATCAATCAAAATCACCAGTGGTAGTTTACTATTATTAGGAAATATTATTTTTTTTAGTTATGTGCGATTTAAAAGAAATAATTTTGTTTTGGTTTATGTTTAAGCATTTTGTTTTTGTTATGCAAAACTTGAGAAAATAGAAGCAGCATTTAAATAATATAATTTTTTCATGTTAATAAAGTTATACCTTAATCTCTGCATGAAAAAAGATATCAATATTTTAGCGAAAAAATACATGAAACATGGGAAAAAAGGAGGGGTGTGAGCATCAGAATGAAACAATCGTAATTTATCAAAACTTATTTTTATAAATAAAGTGTACAATTTGTTTTTTGTATGAGAAACAAATGTCTCTTGAAAAAAAAATTGATTTTAATTTATAGCAGTATTAAAAATATTTGCATAAATCGTGTTAAGTCTTTACAAAGAATTGCATTGAAAAATATGAAAGCTATCATAAGCGAACCAATATGAAATACATGAAATTATTTATGAAAAACTTCGTATTGATATGCATGGGAAGAAAGGCAGTTTTTAACTAAAAAGTACTACATTTACAAATAAAGCAAATTCATATTGAATAGAAAAATTTTCGCGCGAGACGTTGATTATTTACTAACTAAATAAACAAATAGTGCAAAAGTAATACAATATTTTTTACATAACCAACTTCGACAAAGCTGTTTGATTAAGCCTACTCGTCCCACAAGGACAAAGTAAACATATTTTAATAGATAATGATTAACATTGTTAATATACCTAAAAATGCGCATGCATATTGTAAATAAGTACTTACCTTAATTGAAAGCAATCCAATCTTTCATCAAAATAGTATTAATTCCCACTATAAGACAAAATATATTCAGATTCCGAAGCACGTTGTTGCTGAAACACACTTACTCTTTTCGATAGGCCGATCCACAAATACGTCATTCAATCCAGTGTTGCAAATCCTGAGGCCTTATCTGTAGGTAGTGTTGATTATATCCTGTTTCCTCTGATTTAGATAGTGATTTTCATAAGCTTTAAAATTATGAAAGATAGTTATCATGGCTAAAAAACGTTATGCGCATTGTTTTGTGCCTGGTTACAGTACTCAATATAAGAACAGCAAACTATCCCTATTTAGCGTTCTAAAGGATGAATCTCTGCTAGAAGAGTGGAAAAAATTAAGGCTATAATGTCTTACACTCACGTGCAGTTTTTTTAAATCGGTTATAAAAAGGAAAATAGTCGCAAAATTTTGGGAAGTTTTTTCTTTGATTTGGCTCGGGCTTGGAAATCGCGCCAATCAAAAGGTCGGCAAACATCGGTGCGTGAGTTTAACTGATCTGTTCCATAATAATAATCAATTTACAGTATCATGTATGCATACAGCGGAACTAATTCATATGTGTACGTGCATTAGTTATTCAGAAATTTCTTTGAATACAAATTTTCTTATTTTCAATCTTCCTTTTTTTTTTAGTAATAGGCTAAAGCTGTCCGGATTTCGATTTTCTGTAAAAACAAATCCTTTTTTTCCGTTTCATTACTGAAGCGATTTAGCAATGATGATATATAGTTATCCTCTTAAAATATATTCTGCAATTTATTTTATGTCATTGCTTGATTATCAATTTATAAGCAAAGGGCATGTTTACAAACAAACAGTTCCATCAACCGATCTACCACTTCATTTTTGTCATAGCTTTCATTGCAGGAATCGTCATGGCGACATAGACCAACAATATTACAGACCAGTTTAACGTAGACCAATCAAATTTCCCCATTTCATGTGTACCGTGGGAGTAATAAAGAACAAACAGGTTTTTCTTGCTAACCAACCCGAGGCTAACGAAAAAGACAGGCTACCGCGGTGCATTCCACTCGCTAGAGTGACGTGATGCTCTTTTCGTACACCTGCATTGGTGCATTCGAGGATCACGTGACTCGCGCGGTCTGTAAAAAAAGATTTGCGTAAAATACCGCGGTAGCCTTTCTTTTTCGTTAGTCTCGTAACCAACCGTAATTGAACCAACAGTGACGTCAGTTGCCCTTTCCCGCGGCTAACGAAAAAGAAAGGCTACCACGGTGCTTTACTCGTATCTTTTTTTAAAGACCGCGGGAGTCACGTGATACTCGAATGCACCAATGAATGTGTACGAAAAGAGCAACACGTCACTTTAGCGGTCTGTAAAAAAAGATAAGTGGAATGGACCGCGGTAGCCTGTCTTTTTCGTTAGCCTCGCCCTTTCCTTGAGGGCTAACGAAAAAGGGTCTTAGATGCTTTACACTCACGCTAAAAAAAAAAAAAATTAATCGGTTAAAAAAAAAGAAAAAAGTCGCCAAATTTAGGGGATTTTTTCCTTTAATGGCAACCTAGCCATTGTATTAAGTTATTCGTTTGGCGCAGTCTTGGAAATCGCGCCAACCAAACAGTCGCCAATCTTTTGTTTACATTTTAGCGTGAGTGTAACACATCTGTTCCGAAAAAGGCAGGCTACCGCGGTGCATTTCACTTATCTTTTTTTACAGACCGCTAGAGTGACGTGATGCTCTTTTCGTACACCTTCATTGGTGCATTCGAGCATCACGTGACTCCGGCGGTCTGTAAAAAAAAGATACGCTTAAAGCACCGCGGTAGCCTTTCTTTTTCGTTAGCCTCGCCCTTTCCTCGAGGCTAACGAAAAAGACAGTCTACCGCGGTTCATTCCCTTATCTTTTTTTAAAGACTGCTCGAGACTAACGAAAAAAAGGCTTACCGCGGTGCTTTACGCGTATCTTTTTTTACAGACCGCGGGAATCATGTGATGCTCGAATGCACCAATGCAGGTGTAGGAAAAGAGCAACACGTCACTCTAGCGGTCTGTAAAAAAAGATAAGTGGAATCTACCGCGGTAGCCTGTCTTTTTCGTTAGCCTCGCAGACTGCTAGAGTGACGTAATGCTCTTTTCGTACACCTGCATTGGTGCATTCGAGCATCACGTGACTCCCGCAATCTGTAAAAAAATATACGCGTAGCCTTTCTTTTTCGTTAGCCTCGCCCTTTCCTTATAACTGTTCAAAATACATATGATATTTACTAAATTTTTGCAATGCAATGTTTACGTTGAAAGGAGCTAGCAGGCGTCGCTGCGATCACCCTATTATCGTACAGCATTGTGGCACATTTATCGGTTACAATTTTTTAGCACTTTTTAAAGCATTACTGGGATAGCCGGTTTCCACACTATGTATTATAGGCGCTGTAGCTAGGTTATCTAATAGGTCGAAAGGTTAACTTTGAACTGAACTTCCTCGTATCTTCTCAGAATCGAGCTTAAGTAACAGTTTAGATTGGTTACTTCGGTTAGCTGAACTGAACACGCTCAATTTAATCATTTATATGACTTTGATTAATTACTGACGCAGTTTGACATTTTCAGAAATTGTAGTGCATGAAGATGGATTCGACGTTCGTTTTACAGTGAGATTAAATCTAGCTTATTTGTTATAGTAATAATCCACTTAATGTGAAGAGGCTAAGTAATTTTATACCTTTATTTGACAATATTACTGTCTGTATTATTTGTGTACATTTTCTCTAAAAATTTCGGCTTCAACTATTTATCTTTTCTTTTTTTTGCGATTATGACATTAAAATTCATTTTGGAGATTGCATTATCGGTCTCTAAAATTGAAAAAGGGAAAAGGGGGTGGCGACTCCAGTTAATGTTATGGCTATTTCAAAGAATATGTGACAATTAATAATAATGCGTCCTATTACATTTTCTTATAGGAATTGTTAAATTCAATTGGTCGTCTGTACTCGAAATGTTAAAATACAATTGAAAATACCATTCATAACATGATTGGTGATGCTAAACAATATATATGAGTGTTTCAAAAAAATGTAAATACAATTTAAATTACTATAATAGTCCGGATCGTTTTAATTGAGAGCCTGGAATGTAACATTTCTAATGAGCCATTTTCAAAAGCGATGGAGTTTGATTTTGAAAGTCCTACCTCGCCAGCCAATTTCCGAACATATCTACCAGGCTCTCTTCCTTTGTGGGGTTTGTTTATGACCGTTTTCCCGAACGTTACTTATGAACATTTTGAACAGTTCCATTTGCCTCAAACTTATTTCTAATTCTAGAGATTGTAAGTCGCGTAAGGGAACCTGTTTACAAATTCTCTTCTCAACTGTCTCTCCACTTCAGTAACGCCTTCGAACTTCTAGTAACATTTCAAGATAAATTTCCTTTGCTTAAAGCTCAGTCTGGTTGAAGCCATTATTTCACGTTAGTTAAGCCTAAAAGGAAAATAATATGCCATTTGTTATTAGCGAATAAGTCGCGTAAACATTTTTTGAAACACTCTGAATATATTTCGAGCTTATATCATCACTTCTTTGAAAGAACACACAACTGAAAAAAAAAATCTCATTTTAAAATAAACTTAAACTGGTTAAGACTTAAATATTGGATGAAACAAAAAAATATTCTGGGGTATATTCTAGTTACTTTATGGGTTCAAAACAATGCAAAAAATAAATTTATTTTTAAGTTTTTTCAGGGAGAACCGCCCATCCCGTCCTAATTTCAGCTTAATTTCCTATTTTGGATACATAAATAATATCGCTTTTGCCCTAGGGTCTGATCAACTCTATGTGGGACCCGGGGCCCTATTGAGGCCCCTTTCTCAAGAAAATTGCATTATGATAATGACAAACAGCTTTATGTGCAGTTTAAAATTTAAAGCATACCTTTTATTAAAAAAGCAATATATTGTAGACACATGTAAAAATTCATTTAAAATTTATGGGAATGTAAAATAGTCTACATGCTACTTAGAGTGAGTAAAACTCTAAACCTAAGGGATTGAATGAATCTGAAATTTGAAGTTTACATTTCTTTGTCGTTTGTGAAGAACATTGAGATAGTTTAGTTTACACCAGTGTTCCTCATTAACTACTAGTATTTCATTCTGATAAAGTAGTATCTTAAACTCTTATTTCAGTTTGGAGATTTCAACCTCTAAAATCGGCATATAAAAAAAAGTTAGCGGAATATCATGTAAAATTATATTTAGGGTAATTGAAAGTGGTAGAATTTTTGTTTACGCTGTTTGAAATTTTTGAATTCATGTTAAAACAAAGATAGGCCTCGAAGTAAATTTTAAAAATATATGCTGAGCATTATTCCCAGTCGATTTGTACCAGAACTATTTTTCTACTTTTTCGGACAAATTTAGTAGGGAAGTGATCGTTTTTTCTCATGACTGTACATGTAAAACTAAATAAATTCAATGAAGATTTAGTTTCAAACATGACTTTTTGTTTGTTTATAGAATATTAAAATAACTGGTATTTAAATCTTGGAACAGATGCTTTACATTCACGCAAACATATAAACATAAGTTTGGCGACTTTTTGGTTGACGCGATTTTCAAGACCGCGCCAAACGAATAACTTAATACAATGGCTAGGTTGCCATTAAAGGAAAAAATCCCCTAAATTTGGCGCCTTTTTTCCTTTTTATAACAGATTTTTTTTTAAAAAAATCTGTGCGTGAGTGTATGAAATCATAGCCTAAATCTTTTTTGCAAGTACAGTACCGTTGTTATTTTTAACCAGTCATTAAAAATATATATATAGATATTTAAAGACAAAAGGTCTCTAAATAATCGTAGGGAGGGGGAGGGGTGGGGATGGTTGCCGATTTAACATAAAAAAATACATTTCTTCTCGTTCAAATTCTTTGAAATTTTTGAGTTATAACGTTTCCGAAGCCTGCGTACAAATTTCGTTCAAAAATATTGATACTTAGTTGTAAAACCCTGATCAAAAGACACCTGCGTATTAAAATTCTGAGCGAATTTTGAGCAGATATATTTTTATATAAATACTTCTATTCGTCCAAATGTTTTAGAGATTTTTATATGTGATGTAAATTAAGTGTCCAAAGGTGGTGTAAAAAATTTGTGTTAAAATACCGACATTTAGTTACTTTTTAATTTATAAAAATGTCTCCAAGAGTCTCAAAATGACCTCCCGTTACAATTTTTTTTATGATAAAGTTAATATTAGTATTTTTTAAAACTGATTGCACAGTCTTAGAGAAGGCACCCGCTTTAAATGGGTACTTTTGGTTTTTCCGTATCTCTAAAGTTTAGCCCGATGCAAGCAAAAACGCCGCCCCCCTCCCCCATTCTGCGACTTTTTCTAAATTTTTTAAGGGTTAAAATTCGTAATTTTTATGCTGTTTGCGGTGTTTGAAAGTAAAGTACGAAAATTAACCCGTTCGGATCTGGCGTCCTATTAATAGGACATGTCTTTGCATTAACTATTTGTCTCAACAATTATTTTTATCTGTATGTAGTAATGATAGTATGTCTCTCCATTTGTTAGGACTCCATTTATGTTTCAGCATTTAGTAATAATAAAAATAATTTTATTTTTTTACACTGTTGGCGATTCTTTTATTTCAAATATGTCTAAATTCTCTAAATTTAAAATAAAGACTACTTTTCCGAAACAAAAATTATCAATAAAATATAAATATTACTAGAAAGTTTGTCTTGTCTGTTTAATCATGTTGTAATGTTTTCCAAACGTCGTGAAAAATTCTTTAGCTTATTATGTTAATAGTATAGGCAAAATAACTATTCGTTAGATTTCAGTAAACCTGAAATTTTGTGATTTGGATAGCTACTTTAATTTTATTAACACAAGAAAATTATTCCAAAAATTAGAAAAAAATTCAAACCCGAAAGGGTTAAGAATTTTAATTTTTTCGTATTTCCAACTGTCTGGCCGATGCACGCTTCGAGATAGAGTAAAAAAAAAAAATAAAAAAAAAAGCCGTATTTGACCTTTCGGATCTTCTATGCTAGTCATTTCTGGAGCAGCCGACGTGCGCCATTTTTAGGTGCGTTCGTAATTATATAAATACGTAGCACCTATAGTCGTCGCTTGGTCTGTCCGTCCGTCTGTCCGCATATAACAACGCAAAAACTACCCAACCAAATGGTTTGCAATTTAAAATATATTATCTTTGCAGAATTTTGTCGAGACATTTCAAATTTTATTAAAATCGAATCAAAACTTTAGGAGATATTAATAAAAATATTTATTAAGAAATTTGAAATTTTTTTTAAAAATCGGTGCTTTTTTTGTTATAGGAGCTTCCGAAGTTTAATCGTCAAGCGAGCGAGATACTTATTTTAATACAGAAATTAATCTGCAGACGATATAAT
The DNA here is from genome assembly GCA_963931845.1 of Maratus michaelseni. Taxonomy (NCBI): domain Eukaryota; kingdom Metazoa; phylum Arthropoda; class Arachnida; order Araneae; family Salticidae; genus Maratus; species Maratus michaelseni. Next base: position 361,091,916 of record OZ007586.1, on the reverse strand, counting down.
TCATTTCAAAGAATTAAAAATCATCAAGATCTGAATATTTATATAACTAGCTGATACATATATATCTGAATATTTATATAACTAGTTAAGATATTTGTATGAACAGTGTCATAAAATATATACTTAACTAGCTGTTTAACCCGTTCTACGCACGGGATATCATGAATTTAATTCTAAAACGTGCGTACGAACGCACCTCGTTTGTAACGTTTGACGTACAATTCCCAACTTGTAAAAATTGTTTTTTTTTTTTTTAATGAGAGTTCGTTGTGGTTTTTAATATCTCTGCTAATTAACAAAAATGAAAAATCCTGATGCTCAGGTTTATTCGGAGTTGTCTTGGAGTATCTCATCCAAATTTTCAGACCTCTGTGGCACGCTAGATATATCTAGCCATCTCCAACACACACTCACTTTTATTAGTATACATAAAATAATTTTCTGTCAGTTTCTTGGATTTCAAAATTAGCTTCTCATTTTTTTTTTATTTCCCTCTATATAGATCAAACGACAAAATGGAGAAAAAACCCCAATACCAATGTCAAGATGTTGTCGCCAGTGGTCATACTGCAGTTAATATGAGCAGGCAGTGTCTGTTACAGTGGATTAATGAAAAACTTTATCTCAAGTTACGAAAAGTTGAAGAGTTGTGTTCAGGTAAATACTGACAATTTGATAATTGTTTTAAAGGTTTATTTTGATTATTTTTTTCCTAATCTTATTTTTTTTGTAAACTTCATTAATCAGAAATATTTTACTGAATGATTTCTGATGAGTGACTGAAAATTAAAAAAATAAATCTTGCATAGATATAATGAAATCTTTTGATTGGTTTGTGCAAATATGGCTAACTTTACTTAACTAGTCTTTTTTGTACTTACTATAGAACTACTTCGTATTTCTAATGAAACAAGTAAAAAAAAAAAGATTTAATAAAATGTATAAATATCCTTTATCTTGGCAAAAATTCGATGTTTGTCACTCTGCAAACCTTAAAAGGAAATGAAATTTAGGCATGTAAAGAGCTGTTTATTAATTCTAATGTTCAAAAACTACGAAATATTATGCATTGAAATTAGTAAATATATTTAGCGTTGTCTGTAAAATTCCTCTGACATACATTTGCAACTGAAACTGGATTTTAAAGCAAATAGTACATTTAATCTGTATCCTAATGCGTTGTTAATAAAATAATTTTACAAAATTTTCTAATCTGATAGGTGATTCAAATCATTGGATAATATGGCGAGGTGATAAGGACTCTAAGCTTAATATATTCCCTGCCGCAGTAACTTTTTGTAAAGTTTTACTTCATAAAAATATTGATGCATCGGGAATGTGTTTATACTAATGGCAAAACTGAAAATAAAATAGATTTATAAGTTTAATAATTATAAAAAGATGCAAAAATTTTCCACCAGGAATTATCAAATTTAGATATAATCGGATACTGATGAAACAGAAAAACAGTACTGTGACTTAAATGAATTCTTTCTAAAATGAAAAAACTCGTGGAAATTCAAAATTTTATTTATGAAATATTTCAAAGCAGTTAGTACAGTCACGTTGCGGGATTTTTTAAACGAAGCGTCGCTCTAATTTCCCCTTTTTTCAATATAAAGCAACTGGTAACTGAAATTTCATTAAAACAAACATTTTAGTTGAAGAAAAATGTTGTTGATCCAAATATTTGTTTTCATAAGAAAAAAATATTTCAAGTGGCGAGTTTTCGCAACATAAGTAAAGATGTGTTAACTTGTTCTGTAATTAATTTTCATTGCGTAACAATGCGAATCTTTCGAACACATTCACATAGCTACCAAACTTCCAGGTATTTTTTCTATACAGTAACCCCTCGATACATCGCGCTACTTGGGAGATAAGAAAAAGCGTGATATTATACTGAGGGGAGCGATATAACGAGAGGGGCGAGAAGAATATCTTGTAAAAAAAAGTTTATAAAAAAATAATAGAGCTCTAAATTAAGCTACGAGGCTTCGATTTAATACTTGTTCAAAAAAGCTTGTTGTGTTCACTGATTAGAAAATAGCGCGGAATTTTTTATCCCTGGAAATGAGCTCTGTTTCGTCAGGATGGCTTTACAATTGTCCAGAAGGAGTAAATCTTTTTCTTCTAATCCTTTGATTCCTAAGGTGTAACCGAACTGAAGGAACAAACACATCATCGAACCACTGTTTAAACATGTTTTGCGTCATACAACAGTTTTGTGAGAAATCATACAAAACTAATAGTCTTCCGGATTCACGTTTTTCAAAATTCTCCGTATCTTACTTTTGTTAATTAAAAGCAACTTTAGTTTGTGAGTTAGTCTTATTTTCAGTAAATAAGTAAATCTGTCCTTTACTTTTTTTGTAACCTGAAGTTCCAGGTACTTTTCAATTCCTGTGTTTTCTTTGGCAAACATTTCCAAAATAAAGCTGCTTCATCAGAATTATGAATATGTTGATCTACGTATCCTTCTTTTCTTTATTTATGTTTCTCAAATCAACAGAATTTTTCTATGGAATCATAATCAGCAGATTGTTTTTCTCTATATTGAAAGTTGTCTTATTCCATGCCGTATCTGCCATCTCCAAAACCACCCATCACTTGCTATAAATTTGTAGTTTGGGTCATCTTTTACCATTTTAGACAAAAGTTTAGCTTTAGTTTTGATGATAGGTCCAGATAAAGGAGCTCTAACGGCTCGTTGTTTCATAAACCACATAAACAAAGCTTCAATTTCTTCATCAGACTTTTTCTCTTTAATTTGGGCGTTTCATTCACGGCTTGCAAAAAGTTTCGAAGTTTTACTTCATCTTTTAACCATCCACGAACAGTTGCTGAAAACCGGAAAATTATCGGGGGACAGCTAAAAAAAAGAGCGAAATGGCCAAATGCGCGATATACAGAGGCACGATATAACGAAGGGTTACTGTATTTATTAAGTAACATAATTTGAACCAAAAAATCGTTTGAATTTTCTTGATTTTATTTGGTATTTGATTTTATTAGTAAGTGAAATTTGTTTCAAAATGACTTGAAAAAGGCTTTTCAGCTATGTATTCAGGAAGTGTCTTTTATAAGTGAAAGTGAAATTTGCTGATATTTCTGTTTAAATGCCAAAGAATCGAATAATGTATTTTTAATTTTTCGACAGATGTTAAGTATTTTCAATTGAATCTAGGATTTCATAAACTAACATAAGTTCATTTTTTTTTTCAAACTTATCTTTAAAAGTAGGCCCATATATGTAAACTAATATTACATAGGTTTATCTATCACCGTTACTTCTCTAAATCCTCTTTTACTGCAAAAAACATTCAATGAAAATGCCAAGATATTTTTCAATGATCAACAACAGAACAAGAAGAAAATGTGCTGGAACACAATTGTGAATATGACTACACTGCACATCTTTATACGCTTTTCAGAACACTTTTTAGAACGCTCATTTTGTCCCCCTTTTTAGTACATTTTGAAGCGCACTTTTTTTGGAACAGTTTTTAGAATACTTCTCAAAACACTTTTTTTCTTCAGCGCACTTTTTGAAAGATGATTTCACTAGTGTGCCCAAATGTGTTCCCAATCTGTTGTCAAATGTGTTCCCAAGTTTAGATTTAACAAATATCCTGAGAAGAACACTTTCGGAACACTTTCTTTATAGCGTAGCATATTCGGAGCACATTTCAGTGCACATTAAGGTAACTGGAACACTTTTTTTTTGAACCAAAGTGTTCCAAATGTGTTCCCAGTGTGTGCTGGGAATTTGCAGTGTATGTGCTTAATGAGTAGGTGATAAGGATTACATACTTTAAGAGCCTACGCTAGTCACGCGAAGAAACGCTCAAGCTAACGTTAAGTCTATGGGAAGGTTCTTGCGCGATTTCTCGCTCGCATTTTAATATTTTCAAATTATTTTTTTGCATAGGATAGCTGAGGTCGATCTCTAACGTTGTTAGTTTTTACTTTTTTTGATTTTGGTTAGTTTTCTTATAAGCGGACATTTTCAATTAGTGAAAGTGTTCAGATTTCAAAAAGTGAAAGTACCCTTATATAAAAAAATTGGAACAAAAATTAAAAAGTTAAAACTAACAACGTTAGAGATCGACCTCAGCTATCCTATGCAAAAAAAATCATTGGAAAATATTAAAATGCGAGCGAGAAATCGAGCAAGACTTCCCATAGACTTAACATTAGCTTGAGCGTTTCTTCCCGTGACTAGTGTAGGCTCTTAAATGCTATTTTTGAATAGTAATCTTCACATTATTTAATCTCTTAATTTTGCAATTTATTAAGATGAATATTACTATTCGGAAATAGTTGAGTTCAAATTCCATAATAGTTGATACCTATGTACTTAATGTTAATTCTTGACCCTTAATTACTCGCCAAAGGTATTTAATAACACACGAAGTATTATATTTTCAATAGTATAACGTGTGTAGCACAGTTTTTATCTATTCCTGAAAAATCTTAAATCTTGGACTTATGTAGTTTTGAAATCACTGATTGAATTATAAGATTGTTCCTCGAAGACCTTTCCGTGATAGCCGTGTACTGAAAATCGGCTTTATAACGCTCACTTTGAAATCTGTTTTTCTGTGCACAAAACTGTGAAATATTGTTAATTTTTTTCGTATCTTAACCCTAGAATGGCATTTTTCCAACAAATCTGGCACACTGGGGTCTACAAAACCCAAAAAAGTGTTTGGCTATTGTTTTAATGATAAAAAGATAATTGCGTTGGTTTTATATAGACTAAACGATAAGAAAACACTGATTAAAAAAACTGCATTAATTAGCAAGTTCTTCCAACTCTCCGCATCCATCTATCCGAAAGTTCGCAGCGATTCCAAATGATATCGAAGTTGGTGTCTAATAGCTGTCAATCCACTGGAACAATAATGGTGCCTTTATACAAGTGACCGTCAGTAATTGTGGGGTTTGCGAGACCCCCAGTGTGTCATTCTAGGAACTGACAAAATAAAATCTCGTGTAGTTTGTGAGACCCAAATTTCTAGGGTTAATTACACGAAATTTATTGCATTTACGCATACCTACATAAAGTTTGCAAATAAGACTTGCAAACTTTATGCATTTACGAATGAAAGTGACTTTGTGAATGTAGCGCGTATGGATTTTTTTTTTTTTTTTTTTTTTCCACTATATGGCCAAAAGTCACAAGATACTTTCAATTTTGGACGTTTTATCAAATATCTAGACAAATACTTTACGCATTCTTGTGGAACTTCAGGTATATAAAGAACATATCTGACCTCCATACTTTTTCAGCGATGGTTTAATTGATAGGATAACTACGTGACCAAGAACAAATTCTATATATGAAAAAAATATTTTTGATCACCCTCTAATATAAAAAATGCTCGAAATGATATGTATCGGTATCGCATGATTATATGGATCTTGTACATTTTTGTTCATTTGTGTAAGAATAGCTCGTATACTCGTGGTGGTATAAAGGTTTCTTTAAAAAATTAAGGAAATTTCCGTATATTCTTTGGTTGCATGCACGGTTTTCAACCAACTTTAACACCTTTCAGTAAACTTGGCAAAGTACAATAGAAACATTATATTACCATTAGAATATAAATACTCGTATATTTAAATATTTAATGAAACATGAGCATATGAATGAAATAATTTTTAACTGCGTATGTGCTGAAGAAATATACGGCAACTTTATCCAGTCTAATATTAGTAAAATATCGGCAATGTAGTGAGCTGAATTTCAATTGTTTTCTAACAGTAGCTAGATAACCAGCATAGCATGCATGGTCACAGGGACGTCACAGTGACGTCACTGTGAGTCACGTACGTCACGTCACATCTGTGACCGAAATACCACCACTCAGTGACGTCACACTGTGACTAAAATGTGAATTGCTTAGAAACCTTAAAAATTTTTCAAGAGCACTACAAAATATGTAATTCAATGTAAAAAATATGTTTCTGACAAATTTTTAATTTTTTGTGACGTCACTGTGACGTTGCTGTAAGTCACAAATGTTACGTCACCTATGTGATCAAAAGACCAATCTATATTATAGAACAAAAGCATATATGAGAGTAACAATTACGTCATGTTGACGGTGGAAACAACTGAACATTAAATAACGCTTTTACTGAGATTTTTTTTTTAACTTCTAAACATTGCACAATTTCAATTTTTAACCATCCAATAGGGAAAAATGTTCTTTCAAATGCAGTATGTTTCAAAACTGTAATTTAATTTACTATTCTTTATGGTTTTAAAAATAATTTTCAAGCTTGTTTTTATTTTAATCTGTCTGTTGCATGCATTTCAATCAAAACAGATTAAAACTTTTCCATTTCAATAAAAAATGTTACAATAATTTTAAAAAGATGTTACAATTTTCGATTTTTACTTTATTTGAATATATAATTAATATTTTTCATACAAAAAAATTATCTTTGGTGGTGTTTGTGGACAATTTTTAAAATGTATTAAATGTAAAAACTCTTTAAGAATTTTCAATTTAAGAATACATATGTATATAATATCTTGTATATTCTATAACCCGAGGAATTCGGTTTGGATCTCCTAGTTGTGTCAATTGTAAAATTGTAAATTGCACTTAACACCGGAAACGGATATAATAACAGAAAACAATAGATAATAGAAAATAATATGCATATGGGGTAATTAAAGATTTGTTTCTGTGAGGGGAGGTGGGTTGTAATAAACAAACGCTTTATTATAATAAAAACACTTGTATACTTTCAATAATAATTGTTTTTTATGTCGGTGTTTAACTAGATTAAGTACCTCTGCCAATATATATTTTGCTACTTGTTTCATACTTTTTAAATAAATTTAACATTTTCCGAACATATGACATATACAAAACGTTCGCAAAACACATGACATAAAATCATTCGCAATTCATCATTTCGTTTTTCAATTACCAGAAATTTCTTTTTTAAAAAATGATGTTCTTTTAAAAGCTGTTTCAATCTACAGGAAATTAATAAAGAAAAAAAAAGGAAAGATTTAAAAAGAAAAAAATGTACCCCCCCCCCCCCCCGGGATAATTTTTTAGAATCATATTTTGCAGTTATTACGGGTGATACAAATTTGACCCTTTTTTTTTCAATAGATCTTGCATTATTGCCCATTAAAATATTTTTTTTATATGCTCTAAAATTTAAGCAATGTTTTATTTGATATGTCATAAATATTATTATTGTTACAGTTTACAAAAAAGGATCTATACAATTCTTTTAAACTTAAATTATTGCGAAACTAATCGAAAAAAAGGGTGAAATGGTATAAAAAATAATTCTCCAAATAAGAATTGTTAATTGGAAACACTCTCAAAAAATATTCCATAGTAAACTTTCTAGTCTAAGAAGAAAAAAAATCATCTGCCCTGCTATTAAAGCGCGCAGATGTTTTTAAAGACTTTCCAAAAATATCGTCTGCCGATCAACGCGACGTCAGAATAAGAGACGCACAACAGTGTACTTAATCATTGGATGCGAACTGCTTGGGCAATAGACGTGTTATGAGCGTGTATAATTTGAATGGGACTAATATTTAACAAAAACCTGCACAGGATTACGCCAATACATATTTTATACAAATTCCCGTCCGAGAAGAATTCAACTTCTATTGGCGTGGTTAAATTATAGTCCGGTCAATGATTTTGTACTCGATTTGGGGGAATTTTTTCTGCGAAAGAATTGCTATTTGGATTAAATAAAATTGATAGAATATTATGACAAAGGAAAATAGGTATGAAAAAATATTTTCTGTTATCTTTTTATTAAATTATAACGTTTTCAGTTAATTTCGCATGAGTATTTTACAAAAGCTATACATTTCATTAATTTAACTTTTAAAAAATATAGTTTATTAAATTTATGTTTATTTTGTTGAAATAAATAACAGTATGTTAATCACATGATTACTGTTACTATTTCATTTCCTGAACCATTTTATAGTTATAAATTTCAAAATATCTATACTCTATTATAAAAGAATTATTATTAAAGGGGATATGTTCTTTATAATTATCCTCTAATCCTGTAAAATATTAATAATAATAATAATGAACCAATGTCTGGTTCCATTTTATGTTGTGATCTGAATTTTTATATTTTATTCACATTAAAAACCGGTTAAATATTTGAAACTATGTTCATCATTTTTCTTAATTGGGTTATGTAACTATGATTATCTACACTTCAAATTACACTTCAATATACCTAAAATTTTCGCCACACTTTATTCTAAACTTGTACGGTAGATTCTCTCAAATCTGCTTGTTCTATTTATGATGAACAACAGGTTATTGTGATTATTGCCTAGTCACGAAACACCGAACCAGATAGATCTTTCATCGGTGTCATATGATGCATTATATGCGCACTATCGATGCATCTATTACAATTTCATAAATAAAAAGTAAAGTTTGACAATCCATTAGTAAAATTATATTTTTAATAACCAAAATATTTTTTAAAGTGTTTTTTACTGCAGGCAAACCCTGATGCAAAATGAATTAACGCTTTGTATTACCGTGTTGCATATCTCTGAACATACCAAAAGTCCAAGTTATTTACAGCGGTGTTAAAAAGACTATTTTCTTTATTACTGCTATCTTTCAACGCAGTAGTTAATATAAATTGTTCAAAGAATCCTCAACATACGACGATACTGAGTTAATTTTTCATATCAAAGTTTTATTTATTATTTAAACAGTTTCATACCTTCATTAATATAATGAACTTTGTTGAATTTATGTGAGATGTCCAAAAATAGATTTTTTACAAAGGTAAGTTCGTACACTTTACAATTTTGTATTAAAAAATTTACAATATTTGTGAGAAGTAACTATATAATTTTCTGTTTATTGTAAATAGGAAAAAGTATCTTTTAGTAAATAATTTTTTTTATGATTTAATTCTTTTTAATTATTTTTTACTTGCTTAAAATGATGTATTCTAACATCAGAGTAAATATTTTTCAAACCGATGTTGTTGAGTCACAAAGGGTTAAAATATAGTTATAAAATAAGTTTCATATATAATAACTTATTTTGATCTGTAAGCTAAATTTTTGGATTTCTCTTTCAAAAATGGAAACTTCTATGAAATATTTTTCAAAAATCCTTCTTAATAAATTAAAACGTGCAGTTATTTTTCTTTTAAATATGATTTAAAACCTAGACCCCGATATGAATATTATGGGAGAATATATTATTATAATATTTTCATTAATTAAATATATAAGATACTGTTTAAAAATTATAGAAATAGTTAATAAAAACTACCCTTTAAAATTTCAAGGCTTAAAGACTGTATCAAAGTCAAAATATCGATTATTTTATTATCTCAAATTATAAATCTAAACTTTTTATACATGTGGTTAAAATGTCAAAACTGTATCTTTAATATTACTATATATGTAATATGTACACGATTGCCATTCAAGGGTTTTCACACATAAAAACTATATAAATGACTTTTTTCCAGTATTGATTTTTTGTTCGTTCTTATGTTTTTTAAGTATTACGGATTTTTTTGTTATCTATAAAAAATATATAAAATATATATAATCACATGAAGAAGCGTTAAATTTCATAGTTCCTCCATAGATAGAATAATAAATTTATATAAAATTTGATATTAATTGAATATAAAACTCCATGCACAGTGTTCTATAACATATTTTAGTAATTGTAAAAATATATATATATATATATAAATAAAAATAAATTAATTAAAATACTAATACTTGTAAAAATAGCAGGAATTAAAGCATTAATTTATTTTAATTTTGTAAACATTTTAAATGTATAATTTTTTTTTCAAAATGAGCTTTTAACTGACTATTAAAATGTACTGCAATAACAATTTTTATCAAAATTCTTATAATTAAAAATAATATTGAAAAGTACCGTTTCCCATTAACAGCAAAATCCACATAGTACTTATTTGCTTTATTTAAAAACATTTCTCTAAAAATTTAAAAAAACCGAGCTAGAAATACAAAAAATGTTACATTTATATTATAGAACAGAATTTTAATACATTTCACCATTTTTATATAATAAATATGAAAATCTTCATATCCACATTTTTCTATTTAATGTGCAACCAATGGTAATGTTTTAGGTTCTTTTTGAAATTAGGTTAGCTCACTCGATTGCAGGATTTTAATAAAATCGTCTCAAAATCGCGTTACCCGACCTGATAGGACGTTCATGTAAGAATCGGAGCCCAAGCAAAAACTAAACTAAATAGACAGAATAACATAAAATAATTTAAAACCCTCCGACTGAAGTCCTGCATCGGGTTGGATAATCCGATTTTACCTGCACCCGACATGATGTTGAGCTAGAGCGAGTAAGAATAGCGATAATTGTTTTGTTGTTGTTGTTATTGATGTTGTTATTCTGGTTTGGGTTAAATTGATTGTATTTTTTTTCGGGTTCAGGTCGATTTCGGGTTGAGATTTTATTTTTGCAGCTCGGGTTTGGATTAATCTGAAAAACTGGAAGAAAAGAAAAACTTGATCTAAAGAAAAAATAGAATATTCTTTCAAACCTGTAGTAAAATATATATATATAAATTACCAATCCTTAATTTTCGGAATCTAATATGGGTAAAATATGGTCAACTGACCCGATAAAGAATCGTCACAATTATCACAAACCTGCAGCCAAAATAATATATATATATCCGAACTTTCCGGGTCGGATTCGGGTAAAATCTGGTCACCCAGTCCAATGCAAAATCATCACAAATGTCACAAACCTGTAGCAAAAAAAAGAAAAAATCGATCCGAACAATCCAGATCGGATTCGGGTAAAATGTGGTCGCCCTATCCGATGCAGATTTGTCACACTTTTCACATTGAAGTCAAACGGTGACTTCACAAAGTAGTCACATTGTGAGGTCACAGAAAGCCTTGAAAACGGCCATAACGACTTCACATTTAGGTCACAGTGATTTCACATCGACGTCACTTGACGTCACGATGACGGTCACAAAGTCACAGTGTGACTTCACAGTGCCGTCGCCGTGACGTCACCATGCCTTACGGGAAGGGATTTTCCACATTGTAATTTTACTTTTATTTTCATTTTTATTGATGCTTTAGTTCTTGGAAACCATCTGAACCAGTCCATTCCAACAAAAAATTAAACAAAATCAAAGCATCCGTTCCTAAGCTACGTGTTGACATTCATTAAATACTAGTGTGTGTTGAAAGTTAGTTGTTGCTAATTTGTAGAAAATTCCTTTTCATTCGGCTACTTTTCAAAGGCAACTGATTCAGCTCGCTATATCGCCGATATCTTGCTGAATTTTCATGATATTCGACTGGCCTTTGTATATAAGTTGCCCATGTAGTTGATTACTAAATTATGCTAGAAAAGTTTTATCTTTAACGCATGCGTAGTTAAAAATTATTTCATACAAATGCTCATATTTCATTAAATTTTATTTATATTCTATTGGTAATATTTTGTTTCTACTGTACTTTGTCAAGTTTCTTAAAAGTGATATTAAATTTGGTGTAAAACCATGCATACTATACCCCCCCCCCCCAGAAAAAAAGCGGAAATTTCTAGACCTTTATATCTTCATGAATGTTATTCTTATACAAATATTGCACAATATGCCCATATAATATTTCGAGTACAGATCATTTAGTGCATTTTATTATACAGGATGATCGAAATTTTTTTTAAATTGAAATTGTTATTGGTCTCCTAATTGCCTTAGTGATCAAACCTTCGCTGGAAATATGAGGTTAAACATATTCTTCTTGACGTTACAGAATTTTTAAAGTATTTCTCTGTATATTCCACAAAACGTGCAAAATAAAGTGTCCGCTGAATCTTGGCCATATAGTGCTCTTTCCTCGCGATTGTTGAACATATTTTTGAACGTGCTATTGGTCGCGTCATTTTGAACGACGCTAATGGTCGCGTGTGAGAGTTTATTTCGCACTACTCTCCCCCCATTGTATAAGCAATGCATGTAAAGAAAAAAAAAATTATAAAATCTTTCATTAGGAGAAATGAAATATAATTTATATTTAACGAAAAACAAAGTAATTTGAAGGTCATTTCTAAATTAAACAGAATCAAACTTCGATGGAGATTTTCTATCTCTAATTTGACAATTTCTCAAGTATCTTTTTTAATGAAAATATTTAGCAACTGGGTAAGTAACCAGATTTTTTTTCTCTATAACCTCTACGCCTGTAATAAATAACATTCTTAAATGCTTCTAAAATAAGTGAAAGGGTTCCTTTTCTTAACTGTAAAATATGTCTAATAAAATTCAGGTTAAACATTTTTATATTATAGTGGACATTTGTTTTAAATATCCAAACATTCTCTCTTCCTGGCCTCTCTGTATCCCCCAACAACAAATCCCATAGTCTGACTTGACATCAAACAAGTCTCGGAGACCGCTGACCAGGCCCCTACCTACCGGGATTCGACTCAGTTTGACGGGTTTGAGTGCCTGGAGAGTAAGGCGAAATTCGCCTGATCATCTCATGGGGCGATCCACAATGACAAGTACCCAGGTCGGCTGACCAATAAAGTCCGCATTTTACCGGGTTGATCACTCCTAGGTTTTAGTATTCTGAGACATCAAACAAGTCTCACTAAAGAACTGGCAGTGTTTTGGGGATCCTACAAGATCAAAAAAGCTACGTTAACTGCATCCTATCATCTCTGTCACTGACCTTGTAAACTATGTCGTCTATATGTGATTCTAGCAAGATTATAGAATGGACCTAAAAGATTAACTTATCTGCTCTCAGGACAGAATGTCATCCGCTGTTCAGTATGCAATTTTCTAATTATAAAGTATCCTCAAAGAATGCCCAATTCTTCAGACCACATAACGTATGTTTTCTCCAACCTCTGATCCTTGACTGTCAATTTTGGGAAATCCCCCCGCCCCCCCCCCTCTTATTCTGCTATCTGTGTTTTTGTAATCTATGCCAATTTATTTGGTGTATAAGTATGCTTTTTATTCTCCATTTAATAGAAATTCATATAATGCGTAGTTTTCTGTAAATTACTCATTTAGCATAGATATCGTAGTTGGATTTACGCCATTAAACCTCATTAAACCAAACAACCTTCTGGCCAGTCGGCATCATACTCCGAAAAGTGACCAAACAGTTAAAATACATCCATAGTCCTGCAATAGCGTTAGAAGAATCTATAATTATTTCTGCTTTTTTTAATACATCGTTTTCTTTTGTACAAATTTTCCCAGGAAAAAAAACGAAGATATCTACGATTTTTCAAATTTTAAAATCGCTCGATTCATCCTGCACTATAATCTTTAAGTAAATTTGTTACAAAAATGACAATGCACACTTTGAATGGAAAGCAAATAAACATTTTTGATTTTGACTCTCTTCTGGTTCTGACATTAAAATTTTATTAGAATTTGGAATATTTTATATTCGGTCATAGCTTCTCCTACAAACAAAATTGTTGGATTTTTGAAAAATACTTAATTTTTATCTGGGAAGAGGAAGGTATGTCGGGGAAGTTGCTGAATAGTTGATTTTTAAAAGGGAGGGGGGAGGGGGGTTATTTCATGAGATTTCAAAATCGGACGCGAGTCTATTAAAACTGATATCTAGTTCTAGATTAAAGAACAGCATGAGATTTTTTTTAAACTAAATTTCCCCATAAGCTTAATTATGCGTAAATGTCTACCTAGAAAATGTTACAATACAATCTACAAGGTTTCATGGACGAATTAAAAGGGGAAATTGCATTAGTGAAAAAAATAAAGAAGCCGTTATTTCTTTTATTTCACAAAAACATAAAAATTATTTCATTGTTATATTTTATGATCAAAACAAGTTTAATGCATTCTCCGAAAATACAACTTGGATTAAACATAGAAATTATTGTATAATGGATGTATTTAGCAATGAAATCCTATATTCCAACCTTTTGTAGATGAGCGTTTTGAGGGACCACTCAGCCAGTGGTTAGCAAGCTGGCCATAAAATGAGAATCTCGGGCCTATTTTCGCGATTTCGAAACCAGTGCGGTCTGGCGTGTAACTATCGATGGTAAGGTTATGGGTTTAGGCGGGGTGAATGTGCAAGTTCTGGTACGAAAACGATAATTCAGAAAGCACTTTCCCTACGAAAGTTCTTCCTGAAGGTATCCCTCCATATTGAAATATGGCCAAAACTGGCTGATGCTTAACGAAAATACCATCCCTAAATGAACATTTATTTCGCAGCAGTTAACTAAGCTTTATTGAAAGCTTGGCTTGTGTTTAAAATTTTTCGATAATGCTCTTTATACCATATGTTAACTTTGATCTGTCGATCGTCACATGTTTTAATTATGACACGTTTCATGAGCATTTAGCTATGTCGGGCAGTTAACTTTTTAAATTCATGATATTTTCTAATAGATTTGTTTCCTCCTTTATAGATACAAATAAACATTTTTCGAATGTCCAAGAAAGTAGGCTATAAAATATAGGCAATTAGTAAGCATATATAAAATATTCCAAATTAGAAATTCAGTAGCATAAGTAGACGATAGTAAATCCATAGTCATTTGTTTTCGATCTGAAGTAATTTCCTTTTTGTATCGATTCTAACTCAATAGTATGCGACTCTAGTGACATTATTCTGAACTTTTTAGAATTATTTTTAACAATCTGATAATTCTGGATTTTTTAAAGGTCCAATTACTTCTATGAGCCAGTGTATTTAGTTCATTTCTGAGTAGTAAAAATGGCAATTTTTCTATAATACTGCTTATCATCAAATCTGGTAGATATTCTTCATATAGAACACTTTCATAAATCTGGTAGATATTCTTCATGTAGAACACTTTCATTTTCCACGTTTCATTTCTTTCTTTTCCAACGTAATTAACCCCGTCGTTACCAGCGCAGTGTCACGAAAATGTTGCACTCGGCCTCTATTTGCTGAGCGCGGTAGAATGTTCTATGACTAACAAGGGAACCACTTTTGGTGAAGCCCGCACCTAGCATTGAGACCTGGTTCATTTTATAGCCCCCATAGGCCAAAGTTAGAGAACCGATAAAATTTGTCTTGCAAAAATCGTATTTATTGATTTTACAACAGCATAACTTTCTGAAAATGCAATTTTTGAGACCACTTATCGGACTATTTTTTTTTTTTTTGTTTCTTATAAAATCACTTTAAAATACAATTTAGTTAATAAGAATAAGCTATTGAAAAGTTTTTAAAAATTTATTCACAAAACTACGAATTTTATTTTGAAAAATACATTCTAATTGCAGTTTTAGCGGCGCGAAATTGGCTTTATTCGTTGCCGTAGAAATTTTCCCGGCCACTCTGGCTGGGATTCTGACTCCAAAACAAAACTGTTTGATTATAACAAAACTGTTTGCAAAAATTTTTTTCATTGATCATAAAAAAAAATTAACAAATATATACTATTTATACATTTAACGTCAGCTTTGAAAACAAAACCTAATTCTTATCCTATCAATCATCAGACTTAACAAAGAAAAATCATGCGTCATGTAGATTATGAAACACTTTCCAACGCATTCAACTGTAACAAAACTTCACAGTATAATATGGTGAAAGATGATATCCAAGTAAACTAGTCGTTGGGGGCCACCGTAGTACTTACCCATCATGGATATGCATAATGTAAAATATTAAAATAAAAATGTGTAAACTACTTATAAAATGCATTGCAATTCAAATAAAATCGTAGCTTGATGACGTCATAAACTTTAAAGGCTCGATTGCTGAATTGCTTGAAAGAAACATCCTTATAACTTCAAAAATAATAATCCTATTAACTAAGAGTTTACTGCATCTGATTAAGCGTCAAATTTCCAATTAAAATATCTTTGAAGTGAAATTTGGATGAAATACAGGGTCATGAAAAATCTAAGAGTGTGGAAATAGGATTCCAAATATCTCGGCAACTAATTATCCGATCGACTTCATGCTTTATGCAAAACTTTTTTTTCTATTGTCTTTTATATTCATTTCTTAAAATAAACAATTTCGAAAATTTTTATACCTTTTATCAGAACGAATATTTCGAGAGTCCGAAAACAATAGTTCCGGTTAATCGATGTTATTGAAATTAAATAGGCTTCTTCCCATTATTACATACTAAATACATACCAAATTGCAAGTAGCTATCTCAATATTTTCGGGAGATAGAGCATTCACAGACACACAGACCGACGGCAATTTTTTTTTTCTAAAAATGTTTTTCAGAATCTCCAGTATCTGAAACGTGTAAATCCGTCAAATTTTTTTTTTCGATTTTCAAAACGATTATAAGACTTACCCTATACTACGTATGATGGGTAAGTAACAAGTTCAACTAGGTGGGGAGGCCTAATCAAGGGCTAAAGCTTTACTAGCCCTACCCATATTTTAGTAAACAATTTGGAAAACTCATAACACATTTGAAAACCCAATGCCAGCAATAACCGTCAGTAGTCTGAAAAGTATCCAAATTCTTTTGTGCAGCCCTGTATAGGATCTATAGATTTGTACATATATACTACATTGTATTGTAAAATTTACTTCAGTTAGGAAACGTTTAGCACAGTGGAAATTCCCCTACAACAAATTCCGCCAATAAACAGAAATACACTAGATCTTTTGTGCAGCCCTGTATAGGATCTATAGAATTTATATGCGCAAAGTAATAAGTAAAAATGAGTTAAATTTAAAAACTCGTACCACAACTGAAAAACGCACTTCCAGCAATTATTATTCACTTATTAATAGACAATACAGTCCTGTAACCGAATTCTTTTGTGTGTCCCTGTAAATGAACGATGAATGCTATGTATACCTTATTTCCTGCTTAGCCTGTTGTAGTGCACCTCAATGATATATATCAATTTCAATGTTTTAAATACTGTAACGTTATTAAAGTACACGGCAAACTATTTTTTCCCCATAGACCGTAATGTAACTGAAAACTTTTGAGTGTCCCTGTAAATAAACTGTAAATGCTACACACTTCATTTTCACTACCGAACAAGCCATAGTAAACCTCAATAACATATGCCAATTGCATAGCAATTCGAGTATATTTACGTGTTTTAGAGCCAGTGTTGTAAAAAACCCGGGTTAAAAAAAACAGCCCGGGCAGCTACCCACTACAACCCTGGTTAGAGCACGGACAGACAAACCTAATTCATAAACACTTTTCAACTATGTTGGAAAATGTTAAAAGAAAGTAACCCGATTTTATTCTAACAATTTTATTCCTTTAAATTCTATGATTTTATTCTATGAATTTATTAGTACACATAGTGCAGGATGAAGCAGATGAAAAATTCGCAGCACTATGTTTGGTGACTTAACTCCCTTTTGGCGTGGAATTAACAATTAACAGTTCATTACTTTAAAATTGAATGCAATACGCCACCGCGCTGCGCTGTAGCATATTACTGCTTATTTTACTGTTGATTACTGTTAATTTTACGGTATAATACTGGCAGATGGGATGCCAGTATTATACTGTAAAATCAACAAATTTTTTTTGGCAGTGTATGTAACGCGATAACTCTTGATAGAAATAACAGATTTGCTTCAAATTTTGTATAGGTTCTCTTATAAGGCGCTTCCCTGATTAGTTTTGGGGGTTCATTGGTTAAGTATAAAGGGGGGAACGGGGCTAATCCCCCCTTAATTTTGATAAATGGTTTTTTTATGGAGAATTATCAAATTTGCTTCAAATTTTGTATATTGCGATAAAACGCTTCCCTGATTAGTTTTGGGGGTTCATTGGTTAAGTATAAAGCATAAAACAAGGGGAGGGAACTAATCCCCTCCTAATTAGTATGAATAGCCTGTGAGCTCAATGCCATCAGTTTAACTGGGCACTTTTCTTTTTATGTTTTGTCTGTGCAATGTTTACACCTTAATTAAAGAGTATACAAAAATATGTAGAGTAACTTAATTTTCTCATGAAATATGAGCACTTAATCATTCATTTTCTGACACCTGGGAGTGATATCTCGCTCCACTGTCATAATTTTTTCAGAAAATTGGAATATTTAATAAACTTAGATCTCTTTTCGCGTGACCGTTTCACACCCATGCTTAATAAAGCGTACATAAGTCTGAAATTCTAAAAGGTTTTGCAAAAACTTGACTCCAAATTTGCAAGTTAGTAAAGAATGACTCGTATATATTTTATTATTCTTTAAAGTGCCAAAAATCTAAACACAAATGTCGGGTAATGGCATTCTCAGCCTCTTACTATAAAGCGTCGCTGTGCACAGGAGAGACATCTCTAATGTTGAGCATAGGAAACTCGGAGAGCGAGCAAATTAAACCATTACCACCGTCTCTGTTGTAGAACTCCACAAGAAGACTCCAAACTGTGACGAGTTTATCTAGAACAAATCTTATAATAGAAGTATTTTCAAAGGGTGCCTAATATCACTTTCCCATTATGAGAGTTAGGTCGCACAGCTTATTTTTTTTTATCCGGACAGCTCTGAATTAGGCTTCACCCGTTCACCAGGGCCTGGTTACCAACGGGGCACACTTCCACCAGTAAAAAAGAATAGAAATTTTGTCCTTATTCATGGCTGTATTTTCGCATGAATAGGGCGTTTTTAATACGACAAAAAAGTCTATTAAATTTTACTGGTGGAAGTGTGCCCCGTCAGTAATCAGGCCTTGCCGTTCACATTATCAAACATTTTAAGATTTAGTTAAACAAATGTCTGTGCATGCGCATAAGTTAAATTGTAACTGCAACTACTAACTGTACATAATTGTTTGTATACTTTGCGTCGTTAAATAAACGACTGAAAGGATCATTCGAAAAAACTAATTACTTGTAGAACTCATCTCAAAATTTAAAAGCAATTTCAAGTAAGAAAAATAGTTCAGAAGGCAAAGTTCCACTCAACTCACAGTTAAGAGAGTATCTCAAATTTAAGTGAGTTTCAGAAACTTGCTCAGGTCGAATTTTTTTTTTCTGGGCTGTCCGCTTCAGAAAACTTTAAGTTAAGTCGTGAGTTAACTATCATAATGTGAACGCGATATCACTGGTTTTTTCAGTTTTGACAGTCTGGGGGAAGACCTTTTTATTTTTCTAGACGACAAAATCGGAAACTTTTTCTGACTTGCTCTTAAGCGATAGAATTCTTGTGAAATATTGTGCACATAACGGGGTATAGTTTATTTTCAGTAAGTCTAATTTACAAAATAATTCGTATTTTTATATTTCAGGAGCAGTGTATTGTCAGCTTCTGGATATTCTATTCCCAGGTTTGTATTCTCTGCCAGTTTTACTTTTATAAAGTTTTGAAATATAGCATGCTATTTTGTAGATATGCAATAAATGTTTACGCTTTGACATTCTAAAATTTTCTCCTATAAATCGCATCAGACTAAAACTGTTTCTGCACATAAAATAATGCAATGCCCGCATGTTCAGTCTGAATCAATAATCTTAGCATGTATTAGATAAACAGTATATTAGGTAAGGTATTTTTAAATTTGAAATTCACTACACATTAAGTCCATAGTTTATTCTTGAATTTAAGATAAAATTACTGTAAAATCAATAAATGTCTCTGAATACAAATTATCAAACTCTAGTTTCATGGATTTTATGAGAACGAGATGAATTAGAAGTTTAGGGTCTACACTTACGTACATAATATTCTGAACATGAAACATGTTTTGTTAGACGAACACAAAGAATATGATTACAGCATGATTATAATTACATTATATATATATATATATAATGTTATTACCGAAGCATTACCGAATTATTATGAAGCATTACCGAAACACCAACAAAAACTATGAAATTATGAATTAGAATGTAATAATTGACAACAATAGTGTTTCCCCAACACTCTGAATATAGATTCCATATATATCGTAAAAAAAAAGAAATTAAATTGAAAAAATGAAATTTGTGGAATTTAGACAGAATCTTCAGGTCCCAAATGCTTAAATTACCACAAATAAAATGTGCGGTTTCATTAGCCATAACATTGCTAAAGAATATGATTTTGGGACTACCCCACAAAAATAGAGAAACTGTGAAAAAATCATAAAGTTCAAAAAATAAAAACAATATTAAAAAGGAAAGAAGCCTTACCCATAAAAAAGAGAAAAAACTCTGAAATATAATCATAAAGTTCAAAATACAACAAGATTAAAAAGGATATAGGGAAAAGAAAACAAGTGACCAGATATAATACATGATCCAACAGGAGTCAACACATAATACAAGCAATGAATTGGAGAAAATCATTGCATGTTGCCAAAATAAGTTATAAAAGATGATTGACCAAGGAATATTATTGTTACAGCAAAGCCAAACACAAACCAATATAGAAACACCTCCCTCTGTAGAAAATTTAAAATAGAACACAAAACGCGCGCGTGTGTGTGTGTGTGTGTGTGTGTGTGTGTGTGTGTGTGTGTGTGTGTGTGTGTGTGTGTGTGTGTGTGTGTGTGTGTGTGTGTGTGTGTGTGTGTGTGTGTGTGTGTGTGTGTGTGTGTGTGTGTGTGTGTGTGTGTGTGTGTAAAACTCGTTCTGCAAAAAGTAAAAATCCATTAGATTCTGCATTTAAAAATTTTATTTAAAATCTTAAATTTTTTTTTTAATTGAACATAAATTAATATTTAATTCGTATTTTAAAATCTTTTTAAGGGTTTTAAAAATTTTAAAGATGAGTGGAAGCATACTGATTTGCACTACGCATTTAAAATGTATTCCTTCCAAAATAAGCCCACGGCTCATTTGTTTGTTAAACACAGGAGAATGATGGATTGATTTGAAGATTTAAATGATACACAATATTCAGTTTACGAAATAAATTCCCTCGCACGAATAGCTCAATGTGTCAAAAGAAATTTTTCCGCGCATAAATAACACTACCCCCCCCCCTCGTTTTTTTAAAATTCCTAATCTGTCGGTTATCAATTTTAAGTTTTTCGTCACTTG
The DNA here is from genome assembly GCA_963931845.1 of Maratus michaelseni. Classification (NCBI taxonomy): domain Eukaryota; kingdom Metazoa; phylum Arthropoda; class Arachnida; order Araneae; family Salticidae; genus Maratus; species Maratus michaelseni. The sequence goes on along the minus strand of OZ007586.1, from coordinate 361,070,893 downwards.
CTCAAGATAAGAAATACCTTTTCATGTGCGTAGTAAGATTGAGAAAAATGCAGTCATTCTTTCTCTTGTCCTTCCTTTCTGCTAGAAGTGACCAACAGGACTACCTGAGGAAATCCGCATTCTGAAGAATGTATTTTGTTCTACCTGACTCTTGACAATATTGTTTAGGCAGGAAAATTAACTTTTTTTAGTAGCAGATAGTGCAAGTTTTTAATAATTACACGAATATTGATTAAAATGTAAGGATTGCAGAAAACTAAATTGCTCCATAAATGATTTCAGCTGAGTATAAGTACGTAATTATATCTTGTACCTAAACTAAGCTACTGGTATCACAATTCTGTGTATAGCACTCTATTACTATCCTCAAAAACTTGCGTTATTGCTGTCGTATTTGAGATCACGTGGCATAATTTCCATACTTATACACTTTATACATAAATATTTCAGAGAAAGTTAACTAGAAATGTTCTTTTAGCCTTTAATCACAAAAATAAAAAAAAATTATACCAAATTAATATCTACACAGACGCCTTTGCAAGTCTGAAAAAAGTCACGATCTTAGACACAAGGACGGTAATCGAATGTTAAATCTTGATTTAGTAAATGCGGGTGTTAGAATGACAGTGGAGCAAGTCAAATTTAGTGATTTGAGAAATGAAGGGTTTTAGTGAAAATCCCCGTTGCATTAAGTGGTCCGATTAGTTCTGCCATTTAGCGACTGCATAAGCGAACTATGACTTATTTCACTATCACACTCAACAGAACTTAATATACTTTCAGTGAAAATATCGTTATCTAGATTTTCCAAATTTTTGACTTGCTTCACTGTCATTCTAATACCCTCAAATGTGTCTTTTATTGCATAGAAGCATGTTCGAGCACTGAAGTGTTGAGAGAAATTCATAATAGCTTCTCTTTTCGTGTTTTACTCATTTGGGGGAGTTAGAATGACAGTGGAGTAAGTCAATATTTAGTAATTAGAGAAATGAAGAGTTTTGTGAAACTTGTCGTATTGCCGCTGCATTAAGTGGTCCAACTTGTTTTGACCTCTAGCGACTCCTTAAGGGGCTACTTCACTTTGACGAAAACACCCGCTCGCTAATGTTAATCTATGGAGGAAATTTTTGAAGATAGCTCGTTCGCATTTCAATATTTTTAAATGATTTTTTTTTTTTTTTTTTTTGCATTGGATAGCTGAGGTCAATCTCTATGCACGCTCCTTTCTACTTTTTCGATTTTTGTTGCAGTTTTTTTATTGAGGATACTTTCACTTTCGAAACCGGTTCCAAAAGTGAAAGTATCTTAATAAAAAAAACTTGTAATCAAATTCAAAAAAGTAAAAAGGAGCGTGCATAGAGATTGACCTAAGCTATCCAATGCCAAAAAAAAAAATCATTTAAAAATATGGAAATGCGAACGAGCTATCTTCAAAAATTTCCTCCATAGGATTAACATTAGCGAGCGAGTGTTTTCGTCTGAGTGAAGTAGCCCCTTAAGTGAACTAGGACTTATTTGAATGTGATACGGAACAGAAATAATATACGTTAAGTGAAAAAATGGTTATCTAGATTCTTCAATTTTTTGACTTATCCCACTGTCACTCTATAACCCTCTCATTTGTAGTAAAAACAGTTGCACTTTGAGTTGACTACCTGCATAAAATTATTTTAAATCTTTAGAAATTAGCTTTTCGAGTTGGATCTGAGAGAGACAGACAGACATTGTTGGTATTAGTCTAGCCAGAACGCTAGTGAGAAACCGTCCTTGATTGATTAGGAGATACTTCCTCCACAAACTTTTCCATAGTCGGAGAAAACACGAAACGAAATTATTAGAAGCTTTGTATGCACAAAGAAGTAGTCACAGGCGAGAGAAAACACTAACATTAATCTAATCAACAAATGAGAGGTTACTGTGGGGAGAAGCAGAAGTGTCATCTAGCGGATATGGAGATGGCCGCTTTTGAACCTCACTAGTTTATGGATTTGGCTGGTTTTTCAGCACATCGTGATTTTCAAACGCATATAACAAAGGGATTTGACCAGCATAGGCTTCTTTATTGCTTCCAGATGGTAGAAACTTTTACTTAGAACTTTAAAAGCTGAGAAAACACATTTTCAAATTTTGAGGAGTCAGCCGGTTTTGCAACTACACGACACAAGTAGTGCTTGGGAATCTACTTAATTCTTGAGGGCATTGATCTGCTTAGTCCTCGGGTGCAAAAGGCAACCATAGTACCGATTTGCACAGTTTTTAATTTCTTTTCAGTAAAATGGCTTTTATTTTTAAGAGTATTTGCTTTTCTAGCCTTTTGGCTTATATAAGCTAAATATCAAACAATTGTGTATTAAATCAGGCTCTGGATGTCTTCAGTTACAATTAAGATGGAGTGAATATGAATTTAACTTTTTTTAACCTCAAGTTTTACGTAATACAAACGTTAAAAATGTGAGCAAAATACTTTTCCTAACTAAAATATTTGCCTTAATTTAATCGAAAAATTTCTGTCATTATATAAAGCAAAAACAACAATAAAAAGGAAAAAAGTGGTATCCTAAAGCTTTGAATAATTGAGCAAGCAAACTCTTCTTCCACGTACAGTGTACGGTCAAAACTGTTAACTGGTTAAGCTATTGCAACTTGTGAAATAGCTTAGAGAACAGATTACGCTGGTAGAACCCCCAAAACTTAACTAATCAATCCATGCAGAATATCAAAATATGTGAATTTGACAACCTTATTTTTAAGTTTGTTGAAAGTTTTGTTCTCTTCTATAAGAATTTTGAACTATTTTGTTGTGTTTTTCCCATTCTTAACAATTTCTCACCCTACCCCCTGAAATTTATATAGAATTTAATTTATGCAATAGTTTAAATATGCATACAATATTTTCATATGTAACAAAATCTTGAATTAGGATGTATACCGTTGAAGAAGATCAAACTTGAAGCTAGTGTGAAGAATGAATATTGGTCTAATTTCAAGCAACTGCAAATAGCATTTCGGGCTGTTGGATGTAAAAAGGTACGATTTGTTAAAATTAAACTTTTTTTTGTATAATATATAATTTACCTTCACGTTGACCAAAAAATATTTTTAACGTTGATAAACAGAATTATTTGACGGGAAGAAGACAGCGATTTTAGATTTTCCTCGTACAGGAAAAGATGCTTAATTTTTATTAATGATGAAAATATTTTATAATTGTTTAATATACTTATTTTCAGTAAAATTTTAGTAAAATATTCTTTGTTTATGTAAGGGGGAATCTCTTTTTGTATGGCATCTCTCTATAAATACTGGCGGGTCCCTTTCCGTGGTCCTGACCAGACTCCTTTGGTGGAGGAGGTGACCGGGAGCGGAACAGTGCGCGGACGCTCCAGTGTTTGCGTTCGTTGCGAGATGGAGACAGGAGACGACCGGTCTGGGTTCCTCATCGTGATCCGCCAGTGGAAGGGATTTCTGAAAGCCGGAGACACCGCGCATAGCTCTTTTGGTTTGCCCATTCGTGGGTTGAGGGCTCGTGGGTCTTCCCCTCGTAAGCGCAGGTTTTCTGCGACGCGAGGATTGGCCAATGCTTGGAGCCTCCTCCGTAGGTGGTGGAAAGATTTCCCGCAAGACAGTTCCCAGAGACTACGAGGGTCTCTGGTTCAGCTGTTGGAGCCAATGCCAGCCGGATCTCTCCAAAACTTGACCGAGGAATTTACGGAAGCAAGGATCGATCTCTGTAGAGCAAGATGGTGCTGACTCTGTAGTGAGCCGAGCGTCGGGAGATACGGCGTGTAGCAACTATCTGCGACGTAGCAGCGACAGAGGTGAAATTAGCCGTCTAAGACGACAACCACTACATCCTCTGAAGCTGGAGAGTTGTGAGCCGACCCCAATGGAAAAGTGCCCGTAAAGAGTGCCCGAGTTGAAGAGACGGTCACTATCATAGGCGCGACCAAGGCACGCCAGGGTCGCGAACGATCTCAGAGACGGAGAATACCAACCCGCTCTCTACCAAGTGATTACGGGGAACTGGGCCGGAGGCTGCCGACTAACGCGGCATCGATCAGCCAAAACTCGAGACCTCGCTCCGAAACCCCAGTCCGGCACGTCTCTCGTGCAGCCAGGAGTTTCCACATTTGGCAGGCGGACGAGTGGCTCACCTACTAAGCTTCACTAATCTCGATCGGGACCGTCTTTTTGGCGCGCTTAGAGGGAGTTTCCACGTCCTCTAGAGTCCGATAGTGGTTTCTTTAGGGTCCTTCCGTTTTCTGAGTGATGTGCTATGTGGACGATCTCGTTGATTGGGAGTCGCTTGGTTACCATCTAGTTTCGCCTAGGTGGGTTCAACCTCGCGCCAATCAACGTAGGGACAGCCTATCCGAATCCCTTCTTTGGGAAAGGACCGAATTTCCTAGTGGTCCTGGGCCGGAGAGAGGCGCCTCCTCCTCTTTTTTAGTGTGAATAACATGTGAACCTCACGGCCGATGAGACTAGTTGCTTGCCCCTCTATGCATGTCAATGTTCGGAAGCCGTGGGAAAGCAAGAGCCGTCGTGGTAGCTCGACATATGGCCAAGGGACAGTTTCCCCTTATGGGGTTTCACGTACGGAAGTCGTCGGGTGTCCCTCGGCGGTTCATCAGGTGTCTGTCCCATGAGGAAGTTTCCGATGAGCAGGGTTGCTTTCGTAACGACCAGTTCGTCGACACTTGATAAATTGGCTTGGGGGTCCGCAGTGGGGAGCGTCCCCAGGCCGATCGCAGCGCCGTGGCGAGACAAAGCTACTGGCGCGATGGTCGGAACGGGCGTCGGCGACCCCCGTGGGCCCCTGACGGTGCGAGCTCATCTTTCTATAAATGTCAAAGGGGTTCCAGCCAGAGCGAACATTTACCCCTTAAGATACTCGGGCAGTCAGATTAATCCTTAATTCGGTCCATGCTCTGTTTACTTTTTAAACTAATTTAATGAGTGTGTATATATATAGATAGATGTTTAGAGGGGGAAATTTCCATTAACAGAAGTTGAGTAAAGAGAAAGTTCGGATTAGAGCCTGACTACAGATGTCTCTCTGCGATTTCGATATTCAGTTTTTCCACGGAAATCATTTGTCTACTAACAGATTTATTTCTTAATATGTGCTTTTCATTCTTGTGTACTTCACGTGTTAAGACAACCCAATTGTTCTCAGTTTGATTTAATTCTGGGAAGCTGGTCAATCTAAAACTTTAACATTTTTCAAAAAAAGCCACTGTTTCATACTATGAGTTGTCGATTGAACCATTGTGCTGAAATATCCACCCAGGGCACCCTAAAATGTCACCAAATGGACGTAGATATTGCTTTAACGTCTCTTGATACTTTGTTGAATTTTGTTTCTCATGGAGAAATGCCAGGGGAAGTTGGCCATTTAAAGGTAACCTCACCCCGAACCACCGGAAACTTGCTGCCTTGTCAACTGAAGAAAGTACGTGGTTGTTTCCCTAGGTCATGTCTAACTTATTCCAGCCACTAGAGATATCCAGACTACATTTCTTTTCGTCGCTGAGTAATATGGTTATTACTTGTTCCCATGTGACACTTATTACACGTAGACCTCATTTTTATTTGCGGTTGAAATTATTTCTAGCAAATACTTGGTATATTCATTACCTTGAGCGATATAAAGGTCTATATATTTCAATGACGGGCTTGTTTTTCAATTTAAATTTTTAAAAAGCTTTAAAATTTCCTCTTGTGAATTTTGAAGTTTTCGACATCTTAAATAACCATCGGAAATTAAATATTCGCTATTATACTGTTTAGGGAAAGCGATTAGTCTGTTGTAATGGTTGGTTGAAACCAATCCAGCATTTATTAAAATTTTCATAATGTGTTTAACCTTTTGAGACAGTGGTTTAACAACAATAAAGGCGTATTTTTTTAAATACTGCTGATATAATCGTTCAAATATCTGTACTATATTCCATTTCAATTGCATTTTGAATATTTTTTGTGAAATTATTCCATATTTCTCTTAATTTTTATATTTTAGAGTGATCCTAAAGTTTTAAGACACTGTATTTAGCACGCGGGCTTTGGACTTTTTACCTTTTTGAAATAAAACTAAGTATTTCGATTCTATTGAATGACGCGTCGTACCTGGCACCAAAATATTCCCTGTTATTAAATGTAATCGGTGTTTAAGAGTAAATATTTATAGCACAATGACACTAAATCACCTAATTGATTATTACGTATTATTAATTTGAACTCTATTTTGGTAAAGTTGATTATACTAATAGCATTATTATATATTCCATTCAAATTTCAAAATGTCAATTTGATTTCTTTTTCTATTTCTTGCGTTTTTTTTTAATAATAAAATTTTAAGTGCTAAAAATAATTTTGTCTTACTTAGTCTTTAACTATAATTAAATTATTTTGAGAATTTATCAAAATCTTCAGTGATAATATCATAGTTTTCTAAAAAATCTCTCTATTTAGGATGTACCCATAAATAGATTAGTAGAGGGTCGTTTCCAAGACAACTTTGAATTTCTGCAGTGGTTTAAAAGATTTTTTGATGCTAATGATGTAGATCAGCCATCTGCAGATCAGCCATCTGCAAAATTAAAGCAAACCGGGCAAGCTACCCCTAAGCCAAGCACTTCTAAAGCACAAGCACGTCCTGTAGGTAAGAATGGTTTTAATAATTTATATTTTTATCTTCTCTTGAATAATTCCTGCGTACAGTGGCAAATTTTCCCGAAATATTGGTCAAAATTTTAACCTTTTGTCTGTTTTTCTGAGGCTACTTGGGGAAAAAAGTTAATAAGAATGGAAAATTAAGTCACTGAGGGGTCTGTATTTTCTGAAACTTGGAATTCATGGGTACCATATAATGTAATTTTATCAATATTTGTGCAAAATTAAAGATAAGATTACAAACTGTTTCTCTCATTAATTCGACTAGATTCTGCTGAATATCAAGCTTTTTTTAGACATGTAAGGAAATACAAGTGTCCTCATACTGTGGTGGCTTTTCAATAATTCATAAATGCTTCCAAAATCTACTTATCTTTTGTGAAACAGTTATTCATAAAGTACTAAAAATCATCGCCATTGAACATTTTTAGTGTATCGTTTTGAAGAATGAAGATCACTAATTTTCAAAACTGTGCCGCATAGATAGAAAATCTTAAAATGTTACCAGAAAAAAATTATTTCCTAATATTTTGAATTCTTTTTTCTATTTCATTGGGCAAAATATTTTTAACGCAATTTAAGCATAATGTGTAATTGTGTTCAAAAATGCAGAAAAGTTATTGCAAGCCATGGGAAAGATCGGAAAGATTGTGGATCAGATAATGCAATTAGAGAAGAGTTCGGGCCCACATTTTTTCAGAGTCTGACGATATGAAAAAAGAGCCCAAAAAATTGTCACAAGAGCCCGCCCAAGCCGGATAACGAAAGTACGTAGTAGAAAATTGTTAATTACATTTTAAACTTGTTTGAAGATTTATTTTTTTCATTTGAAAATCTCTTCTTGCATAGAAATAACTAATCTTAAATACAAAAATTAGATTCGTTAGAAACTGCAATGCAATTTATTGAATTCCAGTCTAAGTATGGTCTCAGATTTATCAAATTAAGCGGAGATTTGGAGACTAAACAAAATGTAAGATTATCAGGCGTTAGAATTTTATATAATTCGATTGTTGGGAATTGGATTAAATTGAGGCATAGCTTTTTAAAGAGGTTTGCCATTTTGCCTGTTTTTTTCCTGTACCTAACAGTCATTTCCGAAAATGAATATTAAAAATTCAAATTAACACCCCTTGTTAAATGTCTCTAGTTCAGCATGCATTCTGTTAAAAGTATATGAATACGCACCTGGTAATAATTATGCAATACCAATTTGCAGCAATAGAAATCTCTAATTTTTTTTATTACATTCTAAAATATAACTGTTACTATAATTATTACAGTAGCACCTAAAAATATGGTTAAGTTACATGTAATACTTACATGCACGTTAGTTTTACTTTTATAATCTATATATATTTGTCTTACGTGGCGCGAAAATAGGGCTGAATTTCTACTTTATCGTTGGCAACAACCGTAGTTTCCAGAGCTCAGACTAATAGAGAATGTGCATGTGACGTCACGAAGCCGTAAAGAACGAACGGTAGGCAAAACATATGCATGCCTACTGTATAGTTAGCTGTGTTATGTGCTTATTATTCATATTTTTAAAATTAATTATTCATTAATTTTGCCTTTCTTAATTGCAGCGGATAGCCCAAGGTAGGTCCTGATGCACCTGAGCCTCGGATTTTTCATTTTTTGAGACCCCGGCCCCCTAGGGCCCCTTTAAGATTTTTGCCCTAAATTGTTAATAATTTACCCAATTTTTATCCGATCCTCATCGTTTTTGGGGCCTTTTTTCCGTTTAGCTTTCACCCCCATTTCTACGTTCTAGTTATGACCCTGGCCCCCTAGGGCCTGGTACGGGGACCGTTGAAGTTTTTGTTTCCTAAACTGATAATTACTTGTCCGCTTTTAATCCGATTTTCTTATTTTTTGAGGCCTTTTCTTCATTTAGTTATTTCCCCATTGCTACTTTCTAATTAGGACCCTTCATCTTAGGGTCCTGCTCAAAACTATCGGCTGGCCCCTTTTTGGGCCCCCTACTATAGTTCCCCTAAAAATCGTCCGATTCACTAACTTTTTTTTCTAACAACTTAGAACTTCCAGCTACTACATGAACAACAAAAACAAAAAAATTCGGTGAAAATCCGGGCCCCCTGGGCCCCTTGAAGTTTTTGCTCCCTAAATGGTTAATACCTTGTCCCCTTTTAATCCGATTTTCGTTTTTGGGGCCATTTCTCCATTTAACTTTTCCCCATTCCAGTTAGGAGCGTTCATCTTAGGGCCCGGCTCAAAACTATCAGCTGGCCCCTCTTTGGGCCCCCTACTATATTTCCTAAAAATCGTCCGATTCACTAACTTTTTTTTTTCTAACAACTTAGAACTTCTAGCTACTACATAAACGACGACAAAAAAAAAAAAAAAAAAAAAAAAAAAAAGATCCGGGCCCCTCGAAGTTATTGTTCCCTAAATTGTTAATACCTTGTCTCCTTTTAATTCGATCTTCGTTTTTGGGGGCGTTTTCTCCATTTAGTTATTTCCCCATTTCTACATTCCAGGTTGGACCGTTCATCTTAGGGCCCTGCTCAAAACTATCAGCGGCCCCTTTTGGGCCCCCTACTATAGCTCCCTTAAAAATTGTCCAATTCGCTAGCTTTTTTTTCTAACATCTTAGCATTTCCAGCTACTACATGAATGACCAAAAATTTCTCGGACAAGATCCGGGCCCCTGGGCCCCTTACGTTACCCATAACTTCTTAATTATGATACGTATCGAATCCGTTTAAAGTTATTATTTCTAGGAAAAGGGCCGAAAATTTATATGTGACAGATTTTTGATATCATTAAAAATGGCCTCAAGTGGTTGGGGGGTGGGGGGGGGGAGAATAGGAGTTTAAGAAGAAAAAAAATAACTTTGTCAATTCACAAGTTATCAAATCCGCTAATTTATTACAAATCCTCTTAATATTATCTACAACTTTTATATTGACAAGTTTTCTTATAAAACCAACCCTTACAGAAAAAAAAATTGTGTGCTCCGCCTACAGACACAGGTAGATTTCGAAGTGAGCGGTCCTAACTGCCGCATCATGGCAAAAAGGTCATTTCTTCTGCAATCCCAATAAATAGGCTGCCCCGGTCTGCATCTTCGAAATTTACCTGTGCCTGTCTGTAGGCCAAGCTGTAAAGGATATTTTTTGAAATATTAATCTTTTTCGGCATCAACTTACGTTTACTCACCACAGTCATAAATTAGAAATCGCGTTACTGTTAAAGATAAGGGGTTAAGTTTAGAAAGTAGAGGGGGGGGGGGGGAATGCATCCGTAAATTAAATATCGCGTTAATGTTAAAGGAAATTCGTTAAATTTACAGGGGTGCATATTCCACCGCCTGGGGACTCATTTTTTTATTGGGTTCTAAGGGCTCTATTTCAACAGGGTTTGGTTCATTCGACTCGATATTGAAAACTTGAGTTTTTATTATCACGGGCGCTAGTCAGTTCGTTATTAATAAATGTTTGGTTCGATTTTGAGTAACTGGATATAATCTTTTGTTACAAAATGTTATTTTTCACAAAAATATAACAAATTTCAGAAAATAAATTTTATTTTTCACAAAATGCTCCCCCCCCCCCGCAAAAAAAAAAAAAAAAAAAAAAAAACTGCATCGACACCTGATTAAATGCTTTTTAAATGGTAAAGTTTTTTCAAAAACATGGCATCTATTTTTTTTTTTTTTAGATTAAATTATATAATTCTCTTTTACAAAAAAAAAAAAAAAAAAAAAAAAAGAAAGAAAGAAAGAGTAAAATGTTTCTTTAAAAAATATCACCCTTAGTACTTCATTAAATGTTTCATATAAGTCAATTTTTTGTTTTGTCCTGTTTTTATACATATTATTAGAATAGTAAAAAAATTTTTTTTTAAACCTAAGAAGTGTTTATTTAGTATAAAAATTATTTCAGCTAATAAAACTGAATTCTGACAAAACTTATGCTTCAGTTTTATAGATTTCCTTGTCATAATACAACATGTTAAAATTATATAAAAGTGTTTCAGAAAATAAGCAGTTTTGATTTGAGAACACTCATAGGTATCATTTTAATCGATCATTTAATCTGAATATAACGAAATTTGTAAACATTTCCGATTAGCTCAAGCAAGAAAAAGTTACCATACGAACAAGAACAACTTGAACTACAGGTAGAAAAAAAGTAAATAAAACGTTAACTTTACGACATAATAAAAAAAAAAAAAAAAAAAAAAAAAAAAAAAAAAACTAAAATTTTTTCTCCTACCAGCTACAACAAGTTGAAACGCTTCTTGAGCTCTTGAATTCTTCCCTGGAAACTTTTTTAAATAAGTTTCAATATCTGATGAAGCAACCGATGGCCAAAAAGCCATATCTGCTTTCAAATCTGCATCCATAATAATATACGGATCATATAAAATAATAACACTATTATTCGGTTTGACAAATCTAAGCTTTGTTAAATAATCTTGATTAGCAACAGAATCTAAGTTCTGTGCATAATCTGATGAAAGAAAAATTGTTTTTGAATAAATATGATCCATAAATTAAATACAAAAATTTCACTTTCTCATAGGAAACCGTAGGAAATGGCGCATTGAGCGGGAAATGTTTTGCCTACCGAAGAGGCGTGGTCTAGTGAGGAACCAGTTTGTTGACAAAAATGCACATTCTCTATGAACAGACAAGATTGTGTTAGCTGCACCTCCAATATGGCGGTCAGTGTCAGAGCACTGAAACTCAAGGTAGCTATCATTAAAAATAAAATAAGATGAACGTAATCCAAAGCGTCTGAGATGATTCCTCATTTTAATTATGAGTAATATTGTCGTTTAATAATGAGTAATATTGAATTCTCAACTCTTATTTAGAATTTATTTACGAATTTCACTCTCACAAAAAATCTGAGATAATAAAATATAAACTTTCTAGAATCCCCTGCTGCCATCTGTTGATGTTTTATTGAAGTAAAAATGATTTTTCTTCAATTTCAATGACGTAAATTTCTTTTGCTGAAATCTATAATCAATTAGAATAGTAAAATGTTGAACGAAATTTAAACAATCATTGATGATAAACATCTTCCTACCACATAGTTTTTTTTTTTTTAAGTGAATTTACAAGGTACAATATTATAGGTGCAATAAGTTTTAAACTAATTATGTTTCAAGATCCTTTTTTCATAATATTTAAATGATTTATATGTCCATTAGTAGCATCAACTAAATGCATTTTTAGTTGTGTTTTCAACGGAGTTTTAGATTACTTTTTTACATTAAAAAATTGTCAATTTAATATGTTCAAATGATTTATTGTAGTACTTATTCCAGCTAGAATTATTAGAAAAATAAAAAGGGGCGAGCGAGCGAAGCGGTCTCAATGTGAATTGCTTTGCAATTCACGGGGGGGTTGGCGAGCGTTAGCGAGTAGGGGGCTGAGCCCCCTAGTTTTAATAAATACTTTTAAGCAATTTTGATTCATTATTTTTTTGATCCATTAAGTGTTATTTTTTGTTTTTGGCATGTCATGGTCACATGTTTTTTGAAAACGTTTATCACTCTGATGTGAAAAGTTTCGCAATCTCTTCCATAAATGTTTGCCCATACAAAAACACATACACAACCTGTCGTGAATTCTGGTATCTTTCGTTCATACTATAATTGTTTGGGTATTCAAACAGTATTAATGACATTAAAGCATTTACGAATTGCTGTTAATTATTTGTAATAAAAAAAAACTGTGGCTTAAATATATGAATTGAAATTGCACTAGAGGTCCAAATGCCAAACAATCTCTACAATCTAACAAGTTTTTATTTGTAATCCTTTTGATGCTTTCATTTGTTTCTGCAAGCACAATTTTTTTCAAATATTTATACAACTTTATGTAACTTTTGTATCTTAATCAAGCTGTAGAAATAGTAGTGTGAAATAGTTTTCATTTAAAAAGCCCATTTTTTCATTTAGTAATCGCATACTGTATGTAACAACCACTTATTATCTTTGTTTGTGCTACTATATTTACGTTCGACAAAGAGAAAAAAAAATTTTTTTTTTTGAATAAGTTCATATGAATTAATGTTTAACATCTGTTGAATTATGTTTTTTAACGCTTTCCAACCTAGTTGAAAAGTGTGACTTCAGTTTGCCTGGCCATCTGTCCGTGCTCTAACTCGCGTAAATATACACGGATCACCCTGAAATTTTTGTATGCTATTGTCGTTTACTATAGCATGTTCCCTATTTCAACTGAAGTGTGTAGCACTTATACTTTTTTTACAGGGACAGTCAAAAGTAGTCCGTTACATTAGTCAATGGGAAATATTCACTTCAAGTGCATTTTGATGATGCTACGTCATTTAAAACATGATGAAATTGATATATAATTATGAAGTGCATTAAAACATGCTTTTTGTAGAATATGCGGTGCAAATCATTAATTATTCATTTACAGGGTCAAACAAAAGAATTATGTTACACATTGTTCTATGGGGGGGGGGGGGAACGTTTGCGGTGTAATTTAGTGATATTTCACTATTTCAAACATAATGAAAATTATATACTCTACTGAAGTTAACTATAAATTGCTCTCTTGAAAGTGTGGTGTGCATTGCGTTTATTTACAGGGACACACAAGATATCGGTTACAGTGCATATGCTATATTTACAGTGTGTGATAAGTGCGTTTTCAACTTTGGTTTGCGTTTTTAAGTTTAACTACATTTTTTTCGTAGTACGTGTGTGTTTATAAACTCTGTTGTTCATATACAGGGCTACACAAGGGAATCCGTAAGTATTACAGACTATGGGAGTGGATTGCTTAAGGGTAGTTCTTAATTGTTACATTTTCTTGCTGAACTATAATATATTTAGTATACTAATATAAGTTTGTGGAATATAAATAAATTAATATACAGGGCTACGCAAAAAAAAAAATGTCGTTTACGGTCGGTAATTGCTGTGAGCGAGTTTTAAGTTGCCTTTTAGCTTAATATGTGGTGTGTATAAGTCTTCAGATAATATACAGGGCTATACAAATGATTTCGAGTGCATTTCCATCGTTCGGAGAAAATTGCTAAATGTGAATATTCTAACTGAACTAAATTTTATGCTATATATCCACATCTATTGTTCATATACAGGGCTTCACAAAATAATTCGACTACTTTTTTGACACTGTAAGGTAATTTCGAAAACTATTTTTTAATGTGGTATATGTTTCTAAACTGTTTACTTACATATTTCGTCTTTCACCTTATTTAACGGTGAAGTTTTGTTAGTTTTCTTGCTGTGTTGGAAAGTATTTCATAATCTGTTTGACGCATGATTTTTTGCTCTTGTTATGTTTAACATTGACTTTCACAAAAGTAAGAATAGCATTTTTATGAAATTCTCTATATTAATGTGTACTGCAGTAACTAAATTTCTTGCTGTGACCTCTCACTTTCTCAATACTGCTGTATCTTTGCACTAATACAATTCTCTATTATACGCGTTTCTCAGCCTTGTGCGCTTTTTTTTTTCAATGTTCCGCATGAGGAATGGGAAAATAGCACTTTATATTTTTGGCTTAAGCTTCACTCTGAGCCTCCTAGAGTTATACGAATTTGCACAAGTGGCAGAATTTATAGACAGATTTTGGTTTTAAAAAATGATTACATATTTTTGCTTTTTATAATTTTTATTAAACACATGCACTCATTAATCACATAGGTATGTGTGTTTTTGTGTAAATAATATTTGTGTATGTATATTTTAATACCGTTAAATTTTGAGTTTAGTTTTCTGTTGAAACTCTAAAGTGACCGAAATTAGGTTTCGGTCTGAAAAACTTTTTTTCGATCGGTCGTTGTTTACAAACACTGACCGTGCCAAGGCTTCAGAATAGGATAAAATATTTCTCTTTATATCCCATCAATAACAATTCCTTTCCCATCCAAACTGAGTTTTATTAAATTGTAAAACACGGTAAGAAACTTAAACTACATTTTAGTTCCTCAAATAGCATCTGGCGAATTTCTTATTTCAATTTTTGAATTAATAAAATTTTCCCTTTTGAGCCCGGACACGGGCTAAGACGGTTTAATCTCTAATGTCAATAATGTGTTTAATCTCCAATATAAAAAAATTATTAAATATTTCTACGGGGATTGATAAAATTTAATATCTTAAGAAAATAAGACCCCTTCAATTTTTCAGATTTCCTTTCGAGCAAAATTATCCAGTTAAATTCCAATTATTATTTTATTTTAAACAAAAAAAATATTAATAGTAAAATTTTATTTAAATAATGCAATTAAAAATCTGAATTAAAAGTTAATCAGAAATCTAATGCACACGATACTGTTAATAAATTTCAAGATGACTAGTCTTCTAATAAGAATTTTATTCATGTTATTAGTAAATGAGTCGAGCAATTTACCTGAAAACATCCAGTACTAAGGTTTTGAGCCTCTTTATCTGAATTATTACTCTTGCTATTCTATAACAACATATCCTGTGTATTCACAGCAAGAAATTGTTATTCGGATAAAGTCTAACTATCCAAAAGGTTCTCTATTTAGCACCAGTCGATTTCAATTGGAGGAATTATAGATTTTCTTTTTATCATTTCTGGGTATATTTTTATATTTCACAAATGACATCATACTGTTGAAATTTCAAACATGCACCAACTGAAAAAATAAAAAGATCTAGAAGAAATAACTTTATTCAAACTGACAATACAGTGAATGATTTGTCTGATTGAAAAAGTGAATGATTTGTCGGATAAAGACGAGAAACTAAGAATATCAATGCATTTATTCACTTTCATGAACCAAGGAAAAGTTTAAAAGAATAGGTTAATACCGTAGATGCAAATCTGTCAATAAAAATTAAATATTTATTTCATAAATTTCTTTATCTTTCTTTCAAATAAATATTTGATTTTTGGTAGTTTTTAATTGGAATAAATCTTATGCTTCTATACACATATATATATTTTTTACAAGTTTTATTTACAACTAGCTGACCCACCCGGTGCTTCCTGAGGCCCTGATAACTTTAAATATACCTAAAGTCAGTTTCGAATGATTTTATATTTTTAAACGAAAATCTGTTTAAACGAACCTAATGTTGTTGCTGCGCTGCATTTGGTAGCGTAAATCCTCGAATTAGTATAATTTTTAAATGAATCTATCCGATCCAACCTGGAGTGTTCTAGTCAAAATATGCGTACTATAATTCACTAATGCAACTTTTAGATCTTATGTATTGGTCTTTTAACACTTTGATGTTCCTCTAATGAAATGTGTACAAACTCTGTCATTGCTTTCTGTCATTGATATAGAGATCTCTGAAAAAATGTCTGTTTATATTGGAAAAACTACTAAACTGTCAACTGCCAGTCAGTTCACTCTAGGTTATTTGACTAACTATTGCTGCAAAATTTGGAAAATTTTATTACCTTTTATCAGGGGCCTGTCCAGACTTTTCTGCCAAGCTCCTGATTTTAAGAAAATGTGAAGAGTTTTTTACATTTGTGAAAAATCTAGTTATAATTTTGTGAATTTGAAATGATAGTTATATTCAGGTTCTTGTTTATACATTTTTAAGAATATATATGTAAAATACATTTTCTTTATATGTAAAACTGACAGTCCAATTTTGCTTTTAAATAATTAAATTTGTGTAACATTCAGTTTAGAGTGGGAAAGTTTTGTGACAGGTCTATTTTTATGACAAAAACATTTTCTGAATGGTCCTGTTTTAAGGAGAAGTTTTGTGAAGGGTTCTGTTTTGAGATGAGAAGTTTTGTGATGGGACCAATTTCTTTCTTAAGAGATCCCTATTTATAAATAAATCCAAAACTTTAAACAGACGTGTTTTTTTTCTTTTTTTATTAATAATTTTCATTGGAAAAATTAATATTACAGAAATTATTTTTAAGTGCAAGTCAATTTTGTAGTTTTACCTTTTTTATTTAACTTGGTTAATGTATGTAAAAATAAGATTTTGTAATATGGTTTTCACTGATTTCCTGATATAAAAATTATGTACACAAGTCTGTTTCTGATGACTGTACAAGGTTTTAATGTTTCATATAACTTTATTATAAATTAATAAATTTTAAAGCTGATATCACACGTACTACCATACGATATGAAATATATGCTATAGCCGCCCGCTTGCTTGGAGCTAACCTTTCACGCTGCAATTAGGGTTATTTTCCATAGTGAAAGTTATCTGCTAATATAAAGAGAGGGCGTAACATTTGGCGAGTAATTGCAGCTAGGTGTTTTAATATTTAATGTAGAGCTCGATTGATAAACAGGAAGCATTATCACGTACTAACATTTTATATAATGCAATTTCTTTTCGTTTCAGTTCATATATAATTAATTTTATTATGATTATTTTACTTAAGATTCCGAGACTATAAAAACAATACTCTTACTGATATAACATCAAAATTTTAAATTATCAATGCCCATAGAAACTGGATCTTCACTTTATATCTTTCATTATTTAAAAATATTAAGAATTCTCAACACAGTTAAGTGACTTGAAAAAAAAAATAGTATATTAAAACTAGTTTTTTTGTAGCATGCATTGGAACCGCGCTTTATCGCTAAACTGAAATGTGTAATTCAAAGAAAGTTTTTAAATTAAGTTTATTTTGACAAAATCACTATTGTGACGTTAATATATTTTACATATTTTAATGCAATTCATGTTAAATATTAAACGTAATGTGAAATTGAAATAAGCAACAGAATTTACTTATAGTTCCCCCTCTTTTGCACTGTTTTTATCGTTGATTTTGATGATTTAAATCATTTTTCGAAAGCTTAAACGAGTTTTTGATATTTTTTCTTTTTAAAAACACTCCTTAATTTTCATAAATACAGTGAAACCTCTCTAAGGAGACCACCCATTAGACCATAAAAAATCGGTCTTTCAGAGAGGTGGTCTCTGAATAGAGGTAGTGGGTAAAGCAAAGTTTCGTGAAATACATATTACAATATATATATATATATATATATATATATTATTGAATTAGTTTATTGAATTAGTTTATTATATTTCATGGCTATACAGCTTTAAAGAAGGAATTAATTGTAGTTTGCTTTGATTTTAACAATTTCTCATTAACAATTTTTGTTTCTAAACATTCTTTGATATCTTTAAACAAATTATTAATCTTAGTATCATCTCTAACAGATATGGAACTTTCTATCAATATATTTCAAAATCATTTTATATCAATCCTTTTCAAAATATAATTTTACATCTGGATTATCTGTTTGAATATGACTATGCAGATCTCTAATACAGATGCAGAAATATCTACATATTGAACATTGAATCAGTTTTCCTTTCTGGAGGTCGATGTTTTCATTCGATGAAATTTTCTTATGTGCCGATATAAATTTCTTTTTTCTGTAAATACAGGATCACAAAGTGTGCATAAAATTTTCGCTGAATTATCCGCCATCATGCTAGTGTTAAAACTTCTACTGTTAAACAAAAATAAGTGATAACAACGAACATTGTCAATCTTTCCAAGAGAAGCAACAAAATTGAGATAAACTGGAACCTGGACCCTCCCCCATAACACACACTCAACCGGTTAAAAAAGTCTCCTGCACTTTAAAGGTGTCTGTTACTTAATTCCAGGAAAGGCGACAATAGCCCTTCTCCCACCAAGACAAACTTATCTTTCCGTAACCATAGTGGCATTAAACGCATGATATTAAACATACACAAGAACCAGCACTTTTCTCTTAAACAGGGGAAGGGCGGGGAAGAAATAACCTTGATTCATCTATGTCTAAGAAAGTAAATTTACGTATTTTCTGGAGATGAGTAGAATTTCGAGATTTCCCCATACAAAAGAAAGTAATTCTACTCTTCAAATGAAAAGTGGTCTTTCAGGGAGGGAAACGGGAAATAGTGGTCCTTTAATGGGGGAAAATTAACATTGAGCTTATAGCCAAAAATTATAGACCATAATTAAACGGTCTTTATGAGAGGTGGTCTCCTTATAGAGGTGGTCTTTCAGGGAGGTTTCACTGTAGTATGTACAGTCTTAGGAGGGGGGGAAGGGAGGGGAGAACCAAATTCTACTAACTCTGCCGCAAATCACTGTATAAAAATGTGACAGTTATCAATCGATTAGTAACAACATCTAATAATAATGCCGTATATAAATTTTGCTGGGTATGGAGAAGTTACGTATAGAAATTGTAATATATTCTAAAACTTTTAATACTAACCACTAATTTTGACATCGTAATATAGATTTATCTGTTTTGGACTTTTAATTTTAGATTTTACCTTCGTGTACCAAACTGAAAGTCAGTAAAGTAGTTTAGAAATTATGCATGTTTTATGTTTGTACCTTTTAATGTTAAATCGTCGCAATACAAGACAGGTGCTTTTTTAAGCATAACTTAAACTATTTGGCGCGGAAAGAGCTTTAATTTTGGGTTCGCATGCTTCAGAATTCTAGAAATCTATTTCTGTAAAGAAAGGTTTAGGTTACAATTCTTTTTTTTTCGAAAATATATAAATTTTAAATAATTTTTGAAAAAGATTGATTTATAGAAATTCCAAATACTAGGGGGCTCAGCCCCCTACTCGCTAACGCTCGCCAACCCCCCGTAAATTGCGACGCAATTCACATTGAGACCGCTACGCGGTCACAGCTCGCTTCGCTCGCTCGCCCCTTTTTTTCAGCAGTTTTAGCCGGAATGAGTTCTACCATAAAACATTTGAACATATGAAATGGACAATTTTTTTACAAAGTTGATTTTTTTCTTCTCCGACTTTTGAGTGATTGAAATTCGTAAATGAATTCTGAATAAGAGTTGAGAATTCATTTGAAATTAACGATATTGCTCATAATTAAAATGAGGAATCATCTCAGACGCTTCGGATTACGTACATGTTATTTTATTTTTAATAATTGCTAGTTTGAGCTTCATTCTATGGTTTCAATGCTCTCACACTGACGGCCATATTGGAGGTGGAGCTAATCTAACACAATCTAGTCTGTTCATTGGTCTGAGCTCTGGAAACTACGGTTGTTGCCAAACCATAAGTTACAAATTCAGCCCTAATTTCGCGCCACGTAAGACAAATATATATATAGATGTTCCTTTTGTCAAATGTATAACCTTCCCCTGTTAATTTACAACATTAAAACTAACAAATAATAAACCTCAGTTTTTTTCACATTGATAAAAATATTTGCATTTATATTTTCAAGCGAGAAAAGAACAAAATATATAATTTATTAAAATGTTAAATTATAAAAATCAGATTTCCAGTGATAATTGTTCAAAGCTTAAATACACAGAAGTAGGGACAGACAGAACTGTCAAAAAATCTTGTCTCCCTTCATGTCCAAATATTTAGTTTTTCTTTTTTGAAGGGAGGCAAAATAATTTAACTAAAGAAGTGGGGAGTATTTATATATACGTTATTTATTGTTAATACAATGTAAAAAAGGGCACAATTTGCTTAACAAATTGAAAAATATCTAAAGATTTTAAATTTATATACCGCTAGGAGGGGGACGACAAAATTTAGGGCGGCTGAAATTCAATAATTAAAAAAGAAAAATAGTCTGAAATGCGGATTCTTATCCCTGAGTCTGAGGGCCCTTAACCCTTAGTACTGCGACAAAAATTTTTGCATAACTACTGTGAGCGGTCTGTCCGACCGATTTATTGACAGATGAATAAGTCACGATTCATTCATAGGATATTGCTAATGTACTAAACTTTTTTTTTTCCCTAAGATTTCTAAGATAACTAAAATTTACCATTCAAAGCGGTAGTACGAAAGCTCCAAACAAAAAAAATCACTAGTGGCTATAGTTAAACTAGAAATTTTTAGTGAATAGTTGTTGTTTTTTAAAAAATTTAAAAATTATGTTTAACCTTTAACTGCTGTTAACGGT
This sequence comes from Maratus michaelseni, assembly GCA_963931845.1. NCBI lineage: Eukaryota > Metazoa > Arthropoda > Arachnida > Araneae > Salticidae > Maratus > Maratus michaelseni. The sequence continues at coordinate 361,050,291 of OZ007586.1, read as the reverse complement.
CTCCCAGACCAATGCTGTTTCCAATTTTCGCAGTTTAACTTATTAACTTTCAGTTTAATTACAGACACTAGTGAAATTTTGTTTCATTTGGAGTTCATGTACTATCGCAAGAAATTTCTGAATAGGTGAATTTTGATTATACAAATAGTGTACATAATGTTTAGTACAAAAACAGTATCTTCTGAGTTAAATTTGCTTTTTATTAATGTTTCAATTAAGCTGTTTCAAGGACCTCTCACAGTAGTTATGCAACAATTTCTGTGACAGTAGTTAGTAAAAAAACTAAATAGAAATATTTGACTTAGTGTAAAAATCTCTCTGAAGAATTTTTTGTAAGATGAGATCTATTAGAATTAGATGCATATTTCTTCAATGCGGTTTTCCCTCATCTTAATTTAAATATGCTGAGGAAGTTTAATTCTAGATTCAAGTGTAACGCACAGGTTTAATTATAGCTTTAATCGTCCTGTGAGTTAAAAAAGTTTGAGAAATACTGCCTTAAGAGCCTACGCTAGTCACGCGAAGAAACGCTCCAGCTAATGTTAAGTCTATGGGAAGGTTATCGCGCGATTTCTCGCTCGCATTTTAATATTTTTAAATGTTTTTTTTTTTTGCATAGGATAGCTGAGGTCGATCTCTAACGTTGTTAGTTTTTACTTTTTCGATTTTGGTTCCAGTTTTTTTATATAAGGGTAATTTCACTTTCAGAACCGGTTCCAAAATTGAAAATGTCCGCTTATAAAAAAACCGTAACCAAAATCGAAAAAGTAAAAACTAACAACGTTAGAGATAGACTTCAGCTATCCTATGCAAAAAAAAATCATTTAAAAATATTAAAATGAGAGCGAGAAATCGCGCGATAACCTTCCCATAGACTTAACATTAGCTGGAGCGCTTCTTCGCGTGACTAGTGTAGGCTCTTAAACAAAGAATCCTTATTTTTTTTTTCTTTAATAACATAAGCACGGGCCGCAATACACCGGATACATTTTTCAAAAGCTCACAGTTACAAAATGTATATGTATATAAAGTATTTTTTTAAAATTTATAACGGATTATAAAGATTGTTTTAAAAGGAAATTATTAAAAGGGAAATCATAATTACTATAAATAATAGCTGCTAGATTAAATTTTCATTTATTAAATTTTATTTTTCTAAAACTATACGAATTTTCTGTGCTCTTCCACTCCCCTGCAAAATTTACTCTGAACGCTGCATGCTAAAAGAGGCTAGAATAATTTGTATTGCAATAAAATAAATGCCTTGTTACATGTTTGCTGCATTTTTGTCTTTGGCGACATAACTTGGTAACAAGTATTAAAAAACTCCAAATACAATTGCAGAAAGTAGTTAAACAAATAAAGTTGTAGAAATAAATAAGCGACTACGACAGTGAAATTAAAACATAACAAATAATATAAGGAATTAAAACTAAAATAAACGCAATAAATAATTTTAAATCTATATTAATAAAAGAAAGTTTCGCTCACGTGTGTCTGTGTCTGTTGGCGATGGCTAGCAAAATCTAGCCCACCTAGAAGTCTGGAAATTTAGGTGTGGATAGTCCAAGGTCTGGCTATGTGCACCTGAGCCTCAGAATTTTAATATTTTGATAATTAGCCTAGATATTAATTAGATTCTCATTAACCATCGCTTCTAAAATGACATCTTTTAAATCAAAATGGCGAAAGGAACGAACCGGTGCATTGGATTTGGAAGCGGAAGTGAAAGAATTCGAAATTATTTTACTAATTAATGAATTTTAAGAAAACTAATTGAGATATCAATTTGAAAATTTCTGAGCATATGTAAAAAAATATTCTACATCTGACTATGTGATTTTTGAAAAATTCGGTCGGTAATTTTTTTTTATTTATGCAAAAAACTGCCAAAAATCTGTCGGCGCCAGTGAAAACGATCCGAGAAAGTTTGACAGGGATCTGCTTTCATTAAAAACTGAACTACAAAGAGATCTGTTTCTCGGGCCGATCCCTCCATTTAGTTTGCGAAAATGAAAGGAAATAATTGCCAATTTTTACTAATGAACAAAAATTTAGGTAACTAATTAAGATATAGATTTGAAATTGAGGTCGGGAAGGGATGTCATCTGCCGGCTATTTTAGCGTAGCGTCTTCGTTTTGTTCTAATTATCAGAAAAATGGAATTCTTATTTTAATGATCGCATTAATGTAGGTGACGGTGGTTCTCTTGAACAAATTATTCATTATATTTGCAGGTAATGGTAGGGAGGGGGTTAACGCCTTTCTCTGAGATTGTAATTATCTCGGGCCCGGACATCGCCGGGCGGGTTAGCTAGTTACTAAATAAAGTTCTTATCGGTAGTGAAAAATAGCCAACTCCGAAAGGACAATCGCCGTATATGAAGTTCTTAAATTTCAAAATAACTGCACCTTCTTTTAAATTTCTTTTCGTGTTTAATTGATCTTTGTGTTACCAAATATATTGTTTTTTTTTTAAGTTTTCTGTATGTTCGGCTTCTATATCTGCGACCACGCTAAACATAACATGTTCACTTACTGTCGGTAGCCATCTTGGATAAGAACACAATTTTTAGAGAGCTTTGATTGGTGGATTTCGAGCCGATATCTATCGTAGGATATACAAACAGCGGTAAGTTAGCGCTTGTTGAAGTTACAAGAGGCAGTCGATCACACGGAACGGTTTCGAGAGTTTTCCTTTTGAAAAACGTGTTTCGGAGGAAATATCTGATATTGACTATGATATGAGAGTACGTGCGATAGCAGCTTAAGGCATTTTTTCCGTTAGCCGTGTGAATAATCGCCAAATATTCTAGGTACAACTTAGTGTAAGTTAAAACAGAGCTAATTATACGCCATACTCCGCTCGCTTAAATATGCCAATTGGCTGTGAAACTACATTAATGAAATATTTTAAACACTAAAATGTAGAAAATAAAAAAATCCCCCCCCTTTTTTTGTTTAAAAAAATAACCTTTTACTCAAAAGTACGTAACTATCTAAAAATTAGCACTGCATGCAGGCATTCTGGGCATATATTTTAGAAGTATGTGTTTTAGGAAGATGCTATTAGATTTTCTAACAACATTAAATGTTAAGAAAATTTTAATCCTATTCATAGCAAAATGGAGAAGTTAAAGGAAAACATTAAATATCTTCATTAAACTACGTACAACTTAAGCAATTTATTTTCTCTGTATTTTAATATCAGTACTATGGTTAATATTGACATTCATATGTTATTCAGCATTATGAAAATGAAAAGTTATCCTAAAGTATATTTTACTTATTTGTTAACTTCTTCAGAAACAACTCACTTTATCTTTTCTGTGCATTGAGTAAATATCTGATTTTGCACTTGCTTCTTTTTCAGCTGTCGTAAATCCTGTTCAAGGCAATCAACAGGAAAATGATCTAAAATCTCAGGTAAATATTTTTGCTGAATAGCTTTAATGTTACGAGGTGTCTTTTATAGTTTTCTATTGTAATCTCAAAATATTCGTACTTCAGTGATTATTGTACATTTTAGCTTTCAGTTGCACCAGGCTTTCTTGGCAATAGAGGGAAGAGAAATAATTTTGTTGTTCACAAGAGTGTCTATATTAGCAGCACATTCCAACTAGTTTCGTTAATATTGCTTTAAGGCCTTCAAGGATTATAGTCTTTATACGCGCGCGCACACAGACACACACACACACACACACACACACACACACACACACACATACACACACAGAGAGAGATTTTAATTTGTGCGTATCGCTCTAAAAAAAAAACTAAACTGTTAAGTTTGAAACTACTACGATTTTATATATGTACAGATAATTTTCGACATCAGTGTCCAAGCTAAATGGAGTGATTAAAAACAAAATTGAATCTTTATGGAGATTTATATTGCGGATTAAGCTAGTGTGCTTTGCATATCGCACCTTGGTAGTCCTCAGCTCTCGAAGTTAGTTTTAAAGCAACCTGAAAAAGAGATGCATCTAATGCAAGAATGGGAGTTCGGTGTCTTTTATGACCAGTCTTAACTTTCGTTAAATTATGAAAACTTTTAAAATCCTTGCAATACTTCAGTTGTGGTTTTCTGTGCATACCTATCAAAGAATGTTTCATTTTTTTATGAAATTTTCATTTTTGCATGTGTTGTTTCAAGATCTTGATTTGCTTTAAAAGACTTAATATAGCAGGTGGTGCACAAAGCACTCCGCCCCTACGGTATACTTTGCACCTCTTTTAGAGAAGCAATAAGTTATAAAATGTTTTGCTTTTTGTGATAATAGAACTTTTCACATTGTCTTAGAATATATCAACATTAATTTTCAAAAATTGTTTTACAAATTTGTTATGCCTGGCACTAGTTTTGTATTATAAACTGTTATGGTGCAAATATCTCCGTACATACGCAGTACTCTCATTTTTCCAACACTTCTATTGCAACATTAAGGAATATCAAAATATTATTAAGACAAGTTGCATGTATAGCAATGAAACTCCTGAAATTTCCAAGCATCTTCTATTAGGTGACGCTTGGGACTGTTAAAATGGGTATTATAGCCTGGTCAAACACGTTTTTACTGCGACATCGGACTTTAAAAATTAGTGAGTCGTGTTATTAAATTCTCGCGTTTCTGTATATTTGATATTAGTTTTCATCAGCTGTTAAAAAGGGAAAATGTGGGGGGTGCAGAATCCTTGAATTGATGTATTTATCGATCTAGAAAGCGCTAAGAGTTTCTCTAACTGTACGATTTTTTAAAACAATGCGTGTATATCATTTCTCATGAGAGCAACGTCAAAATCTAAGGACAGCAAGAGGTGGACCATGGCTACCTTCTGTCTCAATTAGAAAAAACGTGGCGTAGAAATTCTTATAGTAATTTGATCTTCGGCGTCGCATACCAAGCTCGAGCGTCCCACATACATGACCGGATGCGCTTTTACCATATTTGGATACGAGTCTGATGCTTAGCCCATAGTTGTTTCATTCACCTCACGCCATCACTATGAAACTCTCCCCTGTTCTACATACCGACCTCACTGGAAACTAGAAAAGTCTAATGGCCTTCACTTATAAATATCGCTTCTGTCTTGAACGAAGTAATGTTTAAAGTTTTTTCTGAACCAAAGTGGCCGACTCCTCATAATCCTTCACCGGAGAATGCCGTATCGACTTCACTTGAGAAATAATGTGGAGTCTCATAAAAAAAAAAAAAACACTACTACACACTACATTTTTAGTAATGTGTGTGTGATAGATGGGAGAGGGGGGGGGGTCTCATTCCTGATGTGTAGACTATACTGCGACAAGAGTCATAAATTATTTCTTGGGGCTTTCTTTTCCAAGGGGCCTGTTGTGACCCTTTTTTATTCTACAAAGGCTTGCATGCAAAATTTACAAAAAAACTTCCCCCAGGGAAGGTGATAAACATATCAGGTACCCTACAACACTACGCTCGCATTCTGTTATCACGCAACAAAGGAATGACCACATCAACCAAGCCAATAAGCTACGAAAAGCTGTCGCACAGACTTGGCACGAACTCATGGCTCAAATTTCTGGTTGATGGATGCAGGTCTTGTGATATGGCAGTTCCTACTAGAAAGAAGAGGAATTTCATTTCAATACAATTCTAGACCGCATATTACTTTTGTTACTCCACTAGATTCTCTTCGGATGCTTTTTTTTAAAAAACTAACTTTAAAAATTTTTTTTTTGCTTTAATGCATGTTTGATACTTTTACATTAGACAGCTTTTTACACACCTTCCCCTCATAAAAAAAGGTTAAATTTGCTACAGTTTGTTTTTCGTTCAATTTATGCGAGACCCTTTCGTCGTAAATGTTTTATTACGCCTCTTATTAAAGGCCTCTTTACTAACAACTTTCTGAAAATTTACGTGTATCATATAAACGTCTGTATCGCTATCGCTACTTTATAGCGAGATCGTTTCGTGTTTCCAACCATATGTGAATGACGTTCTTCATTATTTGCCATCATCTGAGGTGTGCCCTTCCTTACTGACAGGCAGGGACAGTCCTTGGACCAGATGAACGAGTTCCGAAACTAGGAGGGTGCCAAATCGGATGTGTGATTAATACATTTTAGGTTTTAAAGATAGCTGAATAAAAGGGAAAGACATTTTTTAAACACAAGTTATAGTTTTCTATTTTTGATAACGGTAAAATATATATTTAAAAAAAAATGCTGTCAAGATCGCACTTTAAAATCAAATTTTTGACAACAATCGATTGTAATTCAAATGTAAAGAATTTATCAAAGCGAAAAACTCCATTATATTCTAAATAACTTCAATGGATAACTGTGTAAATTTCATGGTTTTACGAGTAAAACTGAGCGCATGAATGCGTCAAAATTTGTCAGTTTGTTGAGCGTACAGGAATATGTTTCAAGAATAGCCTTAAAAATTTGTAACCATAAAATAGTCTTTATCGCAAGTTAAATCTCATTAAAGGCAAAAAGTCATAAATACTTTTAATGATTTTAAATATTCGAATTCATTATATTCATTTATATACAAGCGAGAATCTGATGCCTAAAGAAATAAGTGTGCGAAAAGAACATGAATAATGTTGGTTGGCAGTTAGAGCTAGTTGGATTTGGGAAGGGGAGCGCCGAAATGATATTTTGCCCGGTTTAAAATCTGCCTAGGACCGCCCTTGTTGAAAGGTTGGTCAGACCCAGAGAACTAGGAACTTCCTAGTTCTATGGGTCCGACCTGATTCACAGCAAAAGATTTTTTATAGTATGTGTACAATAATTTTACTTTATAAAAATTGGTAAAATTTCATTCTTTAAACCTATTGAAAAAGATTAGACTGCAAATTTACAAATAACTTTCTGGTTATGCTGATTCTTTTTATCAAAAAATTGTCATAATTTCCCCATTTTTTTTAACATTAATTTTCATGGTTTCTCTCCTCGTATCAAGAAATTAAGTCGTTTGTTTATTTAAAGAAAATTTAGTTTGATTTTCTGGAAATAAGATATAAAGTTTGTCAAGTGATTTTAACATTAGCATCCTCAAAACTTGATTTCTTTAAACTCCACGAACATTGCAAAGAATTTACTCTAAATTGGCTGTTGCTATTTGAAAAACTTTGGGACAGTTTTAAAATTGTAAACTTATGTGAAAAAGAAAAAATCATATTCAGAAAGAAATTTTTCCTAGTCGGGGACATGTTTGTTTAGATTTTATAATAAGCAATTCGCGAATAACAACGTGCGTTCAGTTTTTCCCTAATGGCACTGTACTAAAGTCCTTCACGGGTCTAGTTATACCCCGAACCTTAAAACTCTATAAAGTCAACCCGACAAAATTTTTGCAAACTCGTAACCCGACCAAAACAACTTCAACCAGGAACCGACGCATTTCAGTTTGAATCCGAAAAGAAAGAAAAACAATTCATATTCTAATGAAAATATGCAAAGGTGTATAGTCTGAAATTATATCTCTAGTATCAATTCAGATTTCAAGTAGGTAGTAAATATATCTAACATATATTGGGTGAACCCGAACCGAAACAGTCAACCTGACTTGAACCACACGCATCAACACCAACTAGTCCCAACCCGATTTCAGAGTGTTATTAGAGTAAAATTGGACCCGACCCGATGCAGAACTCTAGACTGTACTAATTGTCTTTTCGTTGTCAATGTGTTCCACTCTGAATTTAATGAAATTGTATGAAAATTGGTACTCGCAAAGCTATAGACGCATCTGCAATTTGTGCAATTGTCTCTTGGCACTCCAAAAAAAATTTTATGTACTTTTATTATTCCAGTATTTAAATATATTGCGAAATTTTTTTAAAAAAAATGTTCGATACTCTAGAATTATCCGAAACTTCCTTTCTTTTCTAACTTGATCGCTATAAAATTTCTCCCTTGCATTGCATTAAAATAGTCTTGCTTTGGAATACTTTGCTTCAAGGTCACGGCGAGGTTTTACGTCAAAACCTACATAAATCGGGTCTGCATATATTGGAGTGTAGTATGGAGTAGGTTTCCATGTGGATGTCTCATAGCTACTATTCTTCCTGGATATTTTTTTCAAATAAAGTCTAGCATATATTGAACCAGAACTTTATAAATGAAATCAATGGGGGTACCACATACAAACAACTAGTTTTTAACTTCATGGGTATGACTTGCGCGCGGTGGTGGACAGCCTGTTTGCAACTATGGTGATTGTTCACCATGCTTATGTTGCTGTTCGGCGCAGTTTAACTCGTATGCATAGTATTCAGCTCTTAAAAATGTTTTGTTTAATTGCAAAGTTTGCACAAAAGTATTTTATCACTCCAATATACTGTATATGAACGATTTGTAAATAAAATGTTATTGCAGAAGCTTTATCTTGATATATACATCTTTGTGGTTAAAATTTCGATTTTAACTCATACTCTGTATGTATATTCCTGTTCAATTTTCCCTTTTTAATCAGAGAGCATCTTTCTGGTAAAATTAGATTGCAGAATATGAAGAAAAAGCGATGAGAGTCAAGCAGGAAAAAGATATCTTCTTCAATAAACTTAGAAGAATAGAATTATTATGCTCTTCCGATGAGGCTCCTCAATTTAAGAAAAAAGATTTGGTCGAAAAAATTTTGGCTGAATTGTATGCCTCTGATGTAAGTATATTTTTATCAGTTTGATGAATTATCACAGATATGTATAAAAGTATTAATACAGTAAAACGTGAAAGTCGAATTTGTCTATAACAAAATCCTCTCTTAAACTGAAAAAATTCATGGTACCTATTGAAGAAATGCCATAATTATACCTGCTAAAACAAACTTGTCCACCACTGATTTTTTTTTCTGTGATCACTAATGAATCTCGTTAGTTTTTTACTGTATGAAGGATTATATTTTTTAACTTGTTTTAGCCTAAGGTGTGTCCCACCGAAATAAAGCCACTGTGATTGTGTGCCGTAACTGGACATGAAACAAACCAATAAGAACGAAACAAATATATTAAGAAAGTCTATATACAAATACATATGTACAAGGAGTAACTCAGTCCCTGCCCCACTTGGGCAGAAAAAAAGTAATGTTTTTTTTTTTTTAAAGAGGGGGGGGGGGGAAGTGTCCCGCCGAAATAAAGCCACCAGTGTTAATAGCCAATATATCCGCCATGCTTATATATGACTTGGAATATACGATGTGGCATACTATTTACCAGTCCTTTGTGGACAGTAGCATCAATATTATCCCATGCTTCAATGATGGTGGCCTTCAATTCTGCCACAGACTGAAACTGTCTGTCATTGGCATATACAGCCCTACTGAGGATACCCAACACATTTTCTTGGGGATTAAGATCAAGGGAAAGGGCAGGACATTCCATGACATGCACCCCATTATCCAACGTTGCCAGGAGAATTTTGCAACGTAAATGAGGGTGTTGTCCTGCTGGAAAATCCAACTTAGGCCACCAATTCTTTCTGCAAATGGCGGTAAAAGGGTTTCTAGCATTTCTTGGTAATTGGTAGCCTTCATGCAGCCTGAGGGAAAAGCCATGTTAAATTTACCGCCATAGCCGAATCTTCCACACACTATTAATGAGCCTCCATCTTGCTGTCTTTTGGAGAAAATTTCCTCTTGTCATGCCAATAGAAGGCAAGACCGTCTAGGCCATCCAATTTAATTTTTTTCTCATCTGAGAATATAACGCAATCCCACTGGTCCTTCCAGGTTTGATATGTGGCCCAATCGACTCTTCTTTGCTTTCAACATGAGCTGCTGTTTCCTTCTTTTGTATCGCCAGTTGCTTGTACGTTTTACAATCCGTGACAGGGATGTTACTCTCTTTGGCCAATTGTCTTAGAGAAATACCACCTCGTGAAAGACGACGCACAACATCTTTCCTGTCTGGAAGTTATTTTTCTGCATGTACACTTACATTTTTTATATCCGTACGCATTGCTTGTTTCACAAAATTGTCTATTACGGTTTTACATCTTTTTGATTAGCTTAGATATTTGTCTACGAGAAAGACCTTGTTCCTTAAAAGCTGTTATCTGGTCTTTCTTGAACTCTGATAGCTTGGATCTCTTTCCCATTGCAATACTGCAGGAGAAATAGAAAATAAAACCTTCTGAAGTCTGCACAAAGTTCGACTGACATAGAACAGATATTTGACAACTTCCTGACGTCATAAACCTGTTGGCCTGTAGCAGCTCGAATGTCGGGAGTTCCCATAAACTCTGATAGGGGTGGTGGCTTTATTTCAGCGGGACACTTTTTCCCCCCTCTTTTTTTACATTTTAATTTTTTTTTCTTGCCGAGGTGGGGCAGGGAATGAGTTACTCCTTGTAAATATGCATTTGTATATAGACATTCTTAATATATGTTTCATTCTCATTGGTTTGTTTTGTGTCCAGTTACAGCATACAATAACAGTGGCTTTATTTCGGTGGGACACACCTTATATATCTAGAGACTTTCAGGGGTGCAATTTAAGGATGGCTAAAGGCAAGTTAACCCACCTCAAAGAAATTTAATATTTCATAGTGCAACAATCCTCTCAGATTACTCAACTTTTTTTAATTGCTAAAATAACTTTTTAGATTTTATTAAAGTTGAAATATTATCATTAAACACTTTAATCACATAAATTAATAATTAACGCTTGGCAAAGCCTTGCTATTGCAACATTCTCAAAGTGAAACATCTTTATCATAGATTTATTTGGTTAATTTTAAAAATGTGAGAATAAATAGTAATTGCTAGTCAGCTGTACACAAGATCAAAAGAAATTTTTACTCCACACCTTCAAGAAAGCTTTGAAATGGCGCCCCTTTTGACTTTAAAAGTGAAAATACGAAACTGAAAATTTGAGAGTAATGTATTTTAGCAACGCCATGTCTTGTAAATTCCTCTTTATAAATAAGAATGCCAGGAAGAAAAATCTTCAATGGAACTGCAATTTTTCCATATCTACGATCTTTTTAGCCTTTTTTTTTAAAAGAAATCGCTTTTTCTTTCAGTTTTACTTAAACTTATCAGATCTTCCGGACATTTCCCTCTTTTTCCTATGTTTAATCCTCAAACTGTAATATCAGCATATTGACCTGAATACAGAAATTGATGACATTTACAAGCAAATGTTCCCCATCTCCCTCTTTACGATAAAAACCTGAATTTTCTTGACAGCGTTGGAAATCTATTTACGAAACTTGCAGCATATTCAAAGACTTTTTAAAGACGTTTAAAAACTTAATATAAATTCAAATACCCATTTTCGTAAGTAAACTCAATAACAGGCACAATATCTCACTTTTCTAGGGAGATATATATGATACATTCCTGTCGAAAATTGGCACATTATAGACGATCGCTATGCCTGTCAACTTGAACGTTCTTTCCACCAGACAATCGGAACATCTCAGTCCGAAACTACTAAAATTACCTGATAATCATATCGAGGTAGCCGCAGTCGAGATCGTTGAAATGTAGTCATGACACCCGGACAGGGCATCACTTCGAGTCACTCACCATGAAGACAAATCTCGAAGTATATCACATCGGAAATCGTAAGGTATTTGCAGTCGTAAAAATTGAGCAGAGGCAGTGAAATCCAGAAGAAATTTCCCAAAAACATTAAAAAGAAGACTTAATAACTTAATAGATGAGCAGTGGCTTTATTGTGATCACAGAGATGAAAGCAACTCCACCAACTTTCGCTTCATTAAAACTGAACACATTTGAAGATCTTGAAGAATTAGCAGCGCTTGAAGAACATACTACCGATGCATTAGTGTAGACTCCCCAGTGACGGCAATTAGATGACAACCACTAATTCGTGTAAATTCTGTCTCCGAAGCCAGTGTAACCGTATAAATACTTCAAAATTTGGCCCAAAGGTACAAAACGCGCGAACAAGCTGGTCCACTCGCATTCATGTTCGGAGGGCGCTAGGGGGATAAAGAAGGCGGAGCTTTCTCGCTAATGGATGAAAAAATGAGGCCACGAAGACGTGTCTCTGACGTATGATTAAAACTCTTTAACAGAAGCGGCAAATTAAAAAGGTAAAAAGGCCTTTGGGCGCGAAAACCGCTTGGAATCATGGGATGCCGAATGAATGAATTAAATAGAAATAAAAATGGTATTATAAAAGTTCCAAAGAATAAAAATTAAATGTCTCAAAAGAAGAAATTAGGCAGGTGCGTTTAGAGGCAGTGTTGCAATTTAAGAGAATAAGGTTTTAATAAATACGTGTAGCTTTTAACAGATTAAGATTTTTAGAATGATAAATAACAGAATATTTTGATTAAGTTATGGAATAAAATACAAAATAGATTTAAGAGATATTTTAAAAAGAGAGGGAAAAAAGAATTGAAGAATTTGGAATAATTTAACTAAAGAAATAGGGCGAAAATTTTTTATTATTACATATCCCCCCACCCAAAAAGACGAATGAACCGGTAGGTCATATGACCTGCAAGTTCATTGAAGGGAAATGTTACACGGACTTGGATTACAATTTGTCAACTGGAGGAAGTCAAAATAAGTACATTTCCAAAATTTATTCATTAATGCCCAATAACATTAAATTTAATAACTATAACGCGAATTGGTGGAGTTGTTAATAAAAATACAATTACAAGATATTAATCTTGTTAACAATGACATAAAAAGCTTTAGAAAATATTAAACAAAATAAGAAAAGAATTGTAACACTTTAAAATAATAGATAACATACTTCCAGAGTATCATCTTACAAAATTTGTTGCAAATTGCTTGTAGAATTGTTGCTTAATTTGTCGTTCAGTTCTCGTCTGAGTGATAGTCCATCCAAAAAAGTTATTTGCATACCTCATAAACTGAACAGTTTACAAATTGAAAGAGAAAAATCCTTCAAATTTTAGATCTTACTGATCTTCCTTATGAAAGTCTATTTCAGAATTAAAGTTCATCTGAATGCTTTATATTTACTAGCAACAACTCGAAAATAGTACTAAGATTAATATTAACAACAATAAAACACAAATAATACAATAATAATAATAATAAGAAGAAGAATATCAACAATAAAAATTTTAAAATAATAATACTTAACAATAACAATAATCATAAGTTAATTTTCAAATATTAAACTTATGTTTGTCTGAAAAACTCAGTCCTGAATGGAATGCTAAGAAAAACTTAAGAGAAATGAGTATTTTGTTATGGTATAGTTTGTCTGACGAATGGTAATTACCTAAAAAGGCAAATAGGTAATGTAAGCAGTATAAGAGTTTTTTACTCAACATCAAAATTACTATTACCATTATTACCTTTATAACTTCCATTACCTTTACTACTTTATTACTTGTTTACTTCTAGAAGTAAAAATTTATATATCTCAACATATTGTAATTCAAGTAGTATTCAAATTCAAGTAATATTTAATCTCAATATCAAATTATAAATAGTATAACTAATAATATTCAACAATAAGTTCAGCAATAACAAGCATTATAATTCAAAAATATCACACTCTTTCTTTAATTACTTTCTTAAGTATATAATTAATATCTCATCCATATAGTAGTGAATGAGGTATGAAATATACTCAATAAAATACATAATACAAAAAAAGGAATAAATAAGAAAAATTCGTGAAAACAATCATTGTGTAGATGATGGTTATGTAACTATCTTGCTTTCAGTCAAACAAGAAAACATAAGTTGTGAAATGAAAAAATGGGAACTTGTAGCATATTAAGAAAGGTTGGACAATTCTCAATTAGTATTAAGATATCATATTTGATTAGTTTAAGATATAATTTAATCCAGTTTATTTTATTAGTTTAGTTAATACTGTTTAATTTATTATTCTAATCTAATCCAATTCAGTATCAGAAACTCCTAACTTAAATCAACTAAATTACGCCAGCATAAAAAGTTGACTCAAGTGGAAACTTCAACAGTGACACTCTCGTGTGCACAATCAAGAACACCACGGTTATACAGAAGAAAATTGATTAGTTAATTATTAATTTATTTTATTTCGTTTATTTTTGGATTATATTAAAATCAAGACGAAACTATAAATTTAACATTAGTTTGTTGTTGGTTCTCATGGGATAATTTTAATTGATCAGGAGGATAATAAGGGCATAATTTTGATACATGTACTATTTCAGTAGGTTTATTTTGAATTTGTCTATCAATTTCAAAATTGACATCAGATAACTTATTAAGGATTTGATAAGGACCACTAAAGACTTGTGAAAGTTTCCTGGTATTAGGATATTGGAACTCTTCATAAATTACAAGATCTCCAATCTCAAATTTTGGTTCTAGATAATTTCGATCATAATATTTTTTACTTCTCCAATAGAATTCATCAGTGCGATTTTTAGCAAGTTTAAGGGCTTCTTGAACAGGAGGGTAATAATTTTGTTGAAGAGGAGAATCATAGGGTAATTGGCCAAAAAGTAAGTAAGCAGGAGGGAATTTAGTGATAGAATGAGGGGTATTGTTATACTCATTAACTACTTCTGTCAAAATTTTTGTCCAAGGACTTTTGGAGTTGGTAGAATTGACTTTACACTTCAATCTAGTAACTATTGTCTGGTTCGCTCTCTCACATTTGCCATTCGTTTGAGGATGATGTGATGTGATGTGGTTAAACGTTGCTTAATATTGTGGTTTCGCAGAAATTTTTTAAATCTAGATGAAGTAAAGGCTGCATTTCTATCACTTAACACTTTTTGATGGGTCTGGACATTAAGAATTTTATTAAAACAGAATAATTGTTGTGGTGTTTGAATATTAAAAACTTGGTTTAGACAATTAGTATAAGTTTCTGTGGTAACACTTTTTGAGGGGAAAGCCCAAACATATCTAGTAGCATGGTCGATGATGATGTGTAGATATTTTTTGGTGGAGTTATAATAATTGAATCTTCCCACAGTATCAATAGAAAGACATTCAAAAGGTTGATCTGTGGTGGGCATAGCTTGTAATAAGCCAAATTTTTTCTGTCTGGGTTTTTTATTCTTTTGACAAATATCACAATGTTTTACAAAATTGGTTATATCTTGCGTCATGTCAGGCCAATAATAATTAGGGGAGATTAAATTTAACATTTTTTGGATACCAGGATGACCAAATTTTTCATGAGCAACATTTAGTATTTTTCTCCTTAAAGACATGGGGACTACTATTTTTCTAAAACCTTTCTTTTTTACTATCATAAGTCCATTTTCCTTTAGATAATTTTTACCACACACATTATCTTTTTCCTGCCTCTCTATAATTTCTTTAACGTCCAGAAGAAAAGTAAGTGGTTGAATAAAATGTGAAATTGGGTTTCTCGACAACATGTCGGCTTCGACATTTGTGGATCCCTTTTCGTAAACTATATTATATTCAAACATGCTCAACTTCAAAGACCATCTAAATAACCTGCCTCTCAAATGTTTAGTATTTTTTAACCATACAAGAGATGCATGATCAGTATGAATGGTAAATTTTACACCATGAAAATAATGATAGAATTTGTCTAAGGTGTCAATGATGGCAAGACACTCTAACTCGGTAATAAAATAATTCTTCTCATAACTTCTCAATCCTCTAGAGTAATAAGCAATTGGATGTAAAAAATTATTACTATCAGGTTGTTTTAAGACTGCACCTACTGCCACCTGTGAGGCATCAACAAACATATGGAGGGGTAACTTAGGGTCATAAATTTTTAAGATAGGTTTGGCTATTAAGGCATCTTTTAATTTTTGAAAAGAATTTTGACAATCTGTATTCCATTCCCATAGTGTATTTTTTCTGAGTAATCTGTTAAGAGGGACTCTAATTTCGGCATATTTATCTATAAACTTGTGATAAACATTGATAGATCCTAAGAATCTCTGAAGTTCCTTTACATTTGAAGGGGGTTTTAGTTTTTTTATTACTTCAATATTAGCATTAGCAGGAGTTAATGTGCCATTCTGGATGGTATATCCTAAGAAGTTAATTTTATTTTGGACAAAATTGCATTTAGAGAGTTTAAGTTTAATGTTTTCGCGTCTACATAATTCAAATATTTGGTTTAAATGTTGCATATGTTCTTCTAATGAGGAAGAAAAAATAATGATATCATCAAAATAATGGCAAGCAAAGTCTATTTTGTATTTAGTAAGTATTCTTCTAAGGGTTCTATTAAATATCGGGGGACCTAATTTAATCCCGAAGGGCAGAACTAACCATTCAAAGAGCCCAAAGTTGGTAGCAAAAGCCAATTTTTCAGTATCGGATGGATGTATGGGTATGTGCCAGTAGCCAGAGGCTAAATCTAAAGTTGAAAAATACTGCGCACTACTCAGTTTATCTAAAATTCCATCGATACGAGGTAGGGGTTCTGCGTCATTTTTCATTATTGCATTTAATTTTCTATAGTAAACACATAATCTAGTTTTTTTACCTTCTTCTCTTTTCATTACTAATGTAACAGGGGCAGAATAGGGACTATTGCTCTCTTTAATTAAACCAGCATCTAATAGTGAATGAATTTGATCCGAAATATCTTTTTCTTCTAAAGGGGAAGTTCTGTATGGCCTCAGAGATATTGGTAGGTCAGAATTAAGAAGAATACGTTGCGGTTCGATATTAATTCTCCCGACATCAAATTTATTTTTAGAAAATATATCTAAATAATCCCTTATACTTTCCCTTAAAGTTTCATTTTCTATAGAATTTATTTCCCCAATTAATTTAGAATTATCAACATTAGATGGAACAAAGGATTGAGAAGATATGATCTTTCCATAATCGGGTTGCACTCTCTGATAATCATAGTTAACATTAAAATGAAGTAACCTTAATTTATCACAGGATATGTTCTTAGATTCATTTAAAACAAGGTCTCCTTGTAATACTCTACATGTAGCACAGTCAATAATTAAATGAAACTTACAGCATTCTTTTAAACCTAGTATAGCATAATCTAAATTTGTATTACATATTAAAAATCTAATATTTTGTTGCACATTACCTAATTTAAACAATAAATTACAAGCTTTATCTATTACAACAGTTCCTTTGGCTTGGCCAATAATAACAGGTGGAATATTTATAACTTTAGCATTTAAGAATTTAACAAATTTAAAAGGCAAAATACTTATGGTTGAGCCAGAGTCAATCACACAAGGTAGTTCCCTGTTATTTACATATCCTGATACAATTAACTGTCATATATTATCAGTAGATGGTTGTGGTTGACTAAGAGGGGGTGCAGAAGATTGCAGAGGCCTAACATTGAATACACAATCCCTCTCCCAGTGATAAGCATTTTGGATACCTCTATTTAAACACATTCGACATGGTCGACTAGGAAGCCTTCTTTGATAATGATTGACAGGCAATCTGGGACTAACGAACCTGGACGTTGAAGGGTTAAAATTAGTTGCTGCTTGGAAATTTGGATTCCTGTAATTAGGTTGAGGGCGAATCCAATGTCTAGGTGAATTAATTGGTTGAGAAAAAGGTCTGGAATTTTGAGACATATGTCTAACATTACTATTATTGTTACTGCTAGAATGAGATGGAATGACAACAAGTTGTTTAACTAATCTATACCAATCGGTAGTAGATTCAGGAGGATTTACTATTAAATAGTTCTGGTATTCAGGTTTTAAGCCATCTGTCAATCCTTGTAAAATAATAGTTTCACATAGTTTAAGTTGTCGACCTATCTCTATTTTCTGACGGAAATAATTTTCTAAGTTGTTTAGGTCATGCAATTTCAGCGAGGCGAAATCAGAAAAACGGGGGACTGTTACTTTCAGAAATTTTTCAGTTAAGATCTCAGCAATTTTTTCATACTCTTTACAATCTAGACATTCATTAACATACACCTTTAATGCTTCGCCCTTCAAATATTTGGAAATATTGTTGATTTTCCACTCTTTTTTATCTGGAGGGGCTGATCCTTCAAAGTGTCTAAGCCAAGACACAACATTCATCCCACTTTCTGGGTCAAAAATAATAACATTAAGCTCTTTTTCAGCCATTTTGGTTTGAGTACCCTTACTTTCAACAATAACTTTAACGAACCCTGACTTTAATAACATGTAAAAAAAATAACAATGTATAAAGAATTCTTTAACTTAACAACAACTGTAAATATCTAACTCTTAATAATTTAAATAACAAACTAAATAATATTCAACAGTAAAAAAGTCCAATTCATATTAAAATTCATTTCACTTAAATAGTAAATGTAAATTACTACTATAATCTTTCTATAAATAGATCCACTATATATGAATATCACAATTTAGAATGAAATAAATAAAACACTTTTTTAAAATAAGTATCATTATTTCGTAAGAACAATTTTTTTGGCTCTTGAATTGTACTCTCAGAATATAGCATCAAAAAACAAAAGTAATAAACAAATAAATTAACTGCACAATAATTTTACCCTTTCAATGTTACTCAACTTTCTTTTGAGATAACACATTTTTTTTTTCACATTAATAAACTTCAAAAGCTATTTTTGCGATTATTATGCAATCAGTGAAGCTGTAATTTCAGATAATCTAATAAATTTTTATGCATTTTTAGAATGGCATAGAATATGTTACAATACATGTTACTTGAAAAGAGATTACTCATATATTTTTTCAATAAATAGAAATTATTTCCTATGAATAAATATCACCGAATGAAAAGGGACTATAATTAAATGATAAAATAAGAACATAAAATGAAGTTACTCTTGTAAAATGAAGTAATATAGGAATAAATATCAGAGCAGTTCAAAACTTTCATTAATTTTTTAACAATACATAAGAATAAATATTAAATTTCGTAAGTTCTAAATGTTCAGGATAAAAGGAACAAAATTCTTCTAAAGTATTCTAAGAACAATTTTTGTTCTATATAAGCCAATAATAACAAATCAATAAAATAAGAAATCAATAAAAATAAAAGAATAATTTAACTTACAGACGTCACTTCTGGGATAAATTTATAAACACTTATGAGTGATAATTTGACAACTAATCGGTAGTTGTTCTCCAATATCACTGGGAAGTCTCCAAAATGTTTTTATTACACAGGTCATCATTTATCCTGACCGGCTTTTTTGATACATTCCTGTCGAAAATTGGCACATTATAGACGATCGCTATGCCTGTCGACTTGAACGTTCTTTCCACCAGACAATCGGAACATCTCAGTCCGAAACTACTAAAATTACCTGATAATCATATCGAGGTAGCCGCAGTCGAGATCGTTGAAATGTAGTCATGACACCCGGACAGGGCATCACTTCGAGTCACTCACCATGAAGACAAATCTCGAAGTATATCACATCGGAAATCGTAAGGTATTTGCAGTCGTAAAAATTGAGCAGAGGCAGTGAAATCCAGAAGAAATTTCCCAAAAACATTAAAAAGAAGACTTAATAACTTAATAGATGAGCAGTGGCTTTATTGTGATCACAGAGATGAAAGCAACTCCACCAACTTTCGCTTCATTAAAACTGAACACATTTGAAGATCTTGAAGAATTAGCAGCGCTTGAAGAACATACTACCGATGCATTAGTGTAGACTCCCCAGTGACGGCAATTAGATGACAACCACTAATTCGTGTAAATTCTGTCTCCGAAGCCAGTGTAACCGTATAAATACTTCAAAATTTGGCCCAAAGGTACAAAACGCGCGAACAAGCTGGTCCACTCGCATCCATGTTCGGAGGGCGCTAGGGGGATAAAGAAGGCGGAGCTTTCTCGCTAATGGATGAAAAAATGAGGCCACGAAGACGTGTCTCTGACGTATGATTAAAACTCTTTAACAGAAGCGGCAAATTAAAAAGGTAAGAAGGCCTTTGGGCGCGAAAACCGCTTGGAATCATGGGATGCCGAATGAATTAAATAGAAATAAAAATGGTATTATAAAAGTTCCAAAGAATAAAAATTAAATGTCTCAAAAGAAGAAATTAGGCAGGTGCGTTTAGAGGCAGTGTTGCAATTTAAGAGAATAAGGTTTTAATAAATACGTGTAGCTTTTAACAGATTAAGATTTTTAGAATGATAAATAACAGAATATTTTGATTAAGTTATGGAATAAAATACAAAATAGATTTAAGAGATATTTTAAAAAGAGAGGGAAAAAAGAATTGAAGAGTTTGGAATAATTTAACTAAAGAAATAGGGCGAAAATTTTTTATTATTACATATATATATATATTTTATATAATTATTTCAGAAATGCAACTTCCTTGTTTCTAAAAGAAGCACTAAGAAATCCTCAAGGTAAACTCTCTTGCCTCAAGGAAAATATTAAATGAATAAATGTGTAACCACCCTGAGGAGTTTTAGTGCAAACTCTGAAGGGATATTTAATGTAAAAAAATTCAATAACATTCTTAATTTAGATAGCTTTCTTTGGTGTAAAGAATATCAATGTTGCCATTTTAAAAGGTTTTCTAATTTAAAAACAAATCTACCGCTATTTGCGACTAGTAATATTCAGTTTATTTAATCCCAGAATATATATCATTAAATAAAGCAGATATTACTATTCGGAAGTAATGGATTTTTTTAAAAAATAAACACGCTAAATTGGCAAAACTTCCTATAAGTATAAGGAATAATTAAGGCAAAGCTTCCTATAAGTATAAGGAATTTAAAGTATTGCAAATACTATTCTTCACAATTATTTGTGAAGCTTCCAATTTATTCCGCAGGGCTGTGTAGCGTGCATATAGCATATATTCAAATTATTTTAAACATGATTATGCATGTTGCATTGCATTATGTTCTCTATTAAAGATAGTTTTTAATTGATTCGTTTACACAACTCTTTATAAAATAAATTAATAAATTAACACAACCTTTAGAATGGAAGTCAAAAATTATGTTTTGCTTATAAAATAATATAAATTAAATAAGAACAATATGAAAAAGTTCCAAAAATACCATTAACGCTTTTCAGAAAACTCCCCCGTTCAACAACGGGGATCTTTTACACATGCGAAAATCTCAACTTTTATGAGAAATTAACTGAACAAGGATCTAATTGGACATTACATAAAATTTTAAATTTAGAACCTTTCTACCGCTAAATAAAGTCATTTTTCGGAGAAAATACACTAAATACTCTCACATTTACTATAGTAGTGCATTGGAATCGAAAAGCGCTTATCTATAAATGTATTCAATCTTAATTTATTGTAGTCTCCTCTCGATGTGGACCTTTCCCAGGCTACCACATTCAGAAAATCTGTTGAAAATGCCCACTTTAAGTCTTCTGAAAGATCCCTTGCCTTTATAGAAAATAGAGATTCTATTTTGAGATTTGCTCAACATTTCGCCCAACACATTATGGTCAGCAGAATTCTATTCTCTTCACTTTGCTGAGTGAGATGTAGTTTTCTGTATACTCTTCTTAAAGGATGTCTCTTATTGGTTTGTTTGACAAAATATTTTATTAATACATGCTTGATTTTATAATTTGAAGTGTTAAAATCTTAGCTAATTTGACGAACAGAGGGTAAGATTTTAAAACTTTTAAAATAAAAGTAAGTACATATATTAGAAATATTTTTCAAACAAACCAGCAAGAGAGATCTTTTTAAGAATAGCATGCAGGAAAAAGTAAATCCTTTTCTGTTGAGAAATACTAAAGTCCATAGATTTAACGCTGGAGAGGAAAATTTGAAATTTGACTGACCAGAAACCTTAAGCAACTTTCCCTCGCTTTCCATTCTTTCAGTGCATGGCAAATTCAACCAATAGAAAAGGATCTCACTACCCCCAAGATATGTGTACTTAACTATACTTATACGTACCTAGTGCTGACAGGTGACCCGATTTTTAAGGTTTAGAAGGTAGTTCCCCGGAACTGTTGTGCGGGATACCAAATATGCCGATATTTGAGTGCGCAACCACTTTTGAATTTTCCCATGCATCATAGTATTCCTTAGTCTGTTTTAACATTTAAAACATTAAAATTTAAGAAAAATAATTTAAAATCTCTAATTATCAGACTCTGTTTCCATAGTTTTTAACATGGAATTTTTGAAATTGTTTGTTATTTAATATTACAAACAAGCACTAATTTTACTTTTTATTTTACATAAGGTGGTATAAAATCCTCAGTTTAAAAAAATATTTGAATTTTAACATTTTAAAAGTGTTTGTGCCATTTAATAAGAATAGTGAGTTTATTTTAATGTTAATTAGTAAGACGACTTCCCAATGCTTCAGTTTGTTTTTGCTGCATTGCAGATAGTGTTTTGTTCTTATATTTGTTGAGTGTCATTTATAAAACAAATTGCCATAAAAATATTAGTTGTTTTATTAGTATCCCTATTTAATTTCCTACTGCATCCTTTGATTAATTCGCATAAATTTAATATGGTGGAAAGAATCTGAGTTATATTTGTATACGTCCCGATTGAGAAGATTTGTTTGTTTCCCTTCCCTGCCCAGCTTTTGTCATACTGGGCCTGGCAACACTATGTGCGTGTATCCTTCCCATTCAACACACTCACGATAGATAACCTACGAAGAACTCTAAGAACTTGTTAGTTGCCGCACCTTTTGGAAAAAGCTGAGTGAACATACTTTGTGTATTGTATATATTCATTCCCATCTGATACGGTCATAAGAATCACTGAATTTTTATTTGTTCATTTAAGAATAAGCGAAAACATTCACAAGCTAATATTAAGTCTATGGGAACATTCTCAAAATTTTCGCTCGCATTTTAATATTTGTAAAAGATTTGTTTTGCTTGGGATATCTGAGGTCGATCTGTAACGTTGTGCGTTTTTACTTTTTCGATTTTGGTTCCAATTGTTTTACATAAGGAAGATTCAAATTTCCATGTGATTTAAAATTCTAATCTGTGTGGCGAAGTATTTTTTACAAAAAAGTGATTTACGCCAACATAGAAAAATTCGCAAATCTCCCAAAAATCATAATTGGGATCTATGCGTTGAAGTATTTTCACAAGAGTTATTTATTAAAACATGGGAAAATTCCGATATCTTTCAAGCAACATAATTGTGATGTATTCAACGAAATGTTTTTGGGAAAGTGAGACTTGTTGAAACATAAAATCCAGAAAGCAATATAAATGAATTAGTCTTGTGAACTATTTAATCGGAAATCTGATTTATTTCATCCTGACACTTCACACAAAGTTTTACCCAAAGCTTTCAAATCACCACATTTAAAAGATTAGTTACATGGAAAAGTGAGGCATTTTAAAAGACAATGCACTGAATATATTTACTAAAACTATGATAAATTATAATGAGGAGAATGATAAAGACATCGCACATTTTTTAATAGTGTTCGATCGGACGTGTTGAATGAATATTATCAGATGGAAGTAAAGATGTCAATGAAGTGGTGTGCTACCGCAAAAGTTGTAAGTCATGAATCGGAGGACGGTTTCGAGACCGCCACTTCATATTTTCATTCAAAAACTATACTTGAATTAACGAATCAAAACATGACTGTACATGTTGAGGATGCGTTTGCGAAAATCAACTCTTGAGAAATTCACTGAACAAGGATCTAATTTGACATTACATAAAATGTTAAATTTAGAACGGTCTACTGCTAAATATAGCATGGTTTAAAATTTGTGTAGTTTTCAAAAATATGTATACTCATGTTTTTGATATTGTTTATTTAAAAAGGATCTAAATGCTGAGTGAAAAAAATCTTAGAATATTTGTATTTTAGTATATTATTTACATATTAACTACCTTACATAATTACTTTTATCATATTGAGTATGTTACATAACTTTCTTATCAGAATCTGGAATATGTTATACACTAAAATGTCACTGAACGTATGAACTGTTCAAGACATATTAACTATCTTGCATAAATTTCTCATAATATATTGACAATGCTACATAAACTACTGTTTAGAATTTTGAATGTCTTAAACAAAATGTGAACGAAATTATTGAAATTATGAAAAACATCTAAAGTAAATTTATTGAATTTAGGAAAAAACATCTAAAGTAAATTTTATTCACGATGAAATGAATACGATGTATTTATTGTATGTTATTTAAACTAAAAGAGAATTCATTGCAAATGCAAGTTATTTTAATCACGTGATACTTCTAATCACTAACAAGGTAAGACATAACGTGTTAAGTTTTGAGTCATCGATGGTTTCCCGGAACAGATGGCGTCACTGATAACATACCATTATTTACATTTGTAATATTTGAAATGCTAATCCAAATGTATAGATAAATTAACTGCATACATTAGCATTTAATGCCTAAATTTAAAAAAAATTCCATTATTCTGTTTCAAAATGCAATATACAATGTGGCTGAAGTATGGGCGCGTTGTTCGACGTTAAAATTTCACAGCTAAAATCGGAGAAAGCATGCTTAATTTCATAGTTTTGTTGCATTTTTATGAACTTTCTTGTGGTATAATATTCATTTACTTTCGAGGTGCTTATGAAGCTATGTGTTCGTTTAGCCTTGCTCAACAGGCGGCAGATGGAGAGAAGACTTCAAAGATGGAATCTCGCCTGAAAGTTCCACTTCGAACTGTCCAGAAGGTCATTTAAGCAGTGAAATCGGTATAAACGCTGATGTAAAAAAGAAATCGGGCCGACGGCTCTGTCAGTAGCGTCATTCGCAACATCATCAAGAAGAGAATTTCCCGAGACGCCGTAGCCAAACCAGTGGCTGAGAGGTTCTCACGAAGCTGGTAGACGGGAGGTGCTGGGTTCGATCCCAATCGCGCCCGTCGGCCTAATCGTTCGGAGTTTTCGTGGTTTTCTTCGAGCCGTGGATTTATCCATTCGTAAATACGGGTTAGGTTCCCTTAGAAAGACCCCCCACGAAGGGCACTCCTGCCGGGCCTATATCCCAAGTTTAGATAATTGGCCGTCAATAGTCAACCCAACCCGATACGGCGTCGTAAGTTTGAATTCCTTTGCAAAGAGTCTGGTTATTTTTCGTCAGAGTCCCGAACACTGTTCAAAACTCCATAATTTCCGTTTGTACCTCTGCGAACATTTGTCAAACTAAGGAGACTAACGAGATAAAAGATGCTCCAAATTTTCAAGATGCGAAGTGTGGAAGATGTTTTGTTGAATGAGAAAAATTTAACCATCGAGAAGGCCGCACAGCCATCAGAATGATCAGCAACTGATATGTCCAATGCAGAGAAATGCAAATAAAGGGAAATCGTCACACGATAGCTTTTTCCGAAAAGATTAAAGGTTTCGGTAAGTTTCCGCCACGGAAAAAAACCTTAAACTTGATTAAAAAGTAAAGATTAATGCTAAAACGTAGCAAGACTAA
This sequence comes from Maratus michaelseni, assembly GCA_963931845.1. Taxonomy (NCBI): domain Eukaryota; kingdom Metazoa; phylum Arthropoda; class Arachnida; order Araneae; family Salticidae; genus Maratus; species Maratus michaelseni. The sequence continues at coordinate 361,024,971 of OZ007586.1, read as the reverse complement.
GTTTTGGCTAAGATTGGGGCACGTAGAGGCAAAATAACCCTTATGGAATCTTCCAGCAGGATTGGAGCCTTCACATGGAGCAAAAGAGATTGTCCTTCCTCTACGCTTATCTGCCTGGATATTTAACAAAGGATGAATGGCTTTCGAACAGTCTGGTCTTAACCCACTCGATTTCTGGGTTTGGGGTTACTTAGAAGAAAATCTCCAGTTTCAACTGTATTCCGCACGAACTTATCGACGCTTTGCACGATTTAGATCAAATTTACCTGCGGCGCACCATCAATTCTGCGATCCTTCCGTTTCAAGAGAAAGGTGGGCATTTTGAACAATTTGTTTAAATATTGTTACTTATATTTTTGTTCTGTTCAAATAAAAAATGTTATGAGGTAGCAAATATTTTCCAGAAAGTAGCGTTTTCTGAGCGCCCATGCTTTTCAGCCACAATATATTCAATAACTAATTTACAATTAATTCATACGAATACTTTTAATCCAATACTAATATACGACGTCATATATTTGATTATTCTTAGAATCACATGATTGGTTTAAACTACATTTAATTTCATTGATTAAATATAACGATCACCGTTTTAAACCTAGATAAGTAAATGTTTTTATGCTGCAAATTGCTTTCTGTTGATTTTATTGAGATTACATCTCTCACTGAATGCTCATTAAATTGTATCAAAATAGTCTGAGAATGTGAATATACGGCAAAGATCTCGTGAAGAAGTGTTTTCACTTGCACATCTCCAACATTTAGAAGCACCTATGGGAAAAATTCAAATACCTACGCGAATGAGTTAAGTATCAAGATTAAAACTTCCTAAAATAGATGACTGTGTGGCCATATCACGTAACATATCCACTACTGAGGACTTAACAGATGTGAAACCTAGAATCCCTATGCATTTTTCAATCTTCACCAACGTTGATGATACATCTTTCGAGAATCCCTATCGAGAGTCAATTTCTGCCAAGATTATTTGAATACTCGCGTATTTTTTGAAGAAATGAATTTTGAAATTTAGATGGTTCATCCTTTAGCGAGGTTAAGGTAGAACACTTTCAAGAACCTGCCAATAATATCTTGCAGAATACTGTAAAACGTGATGTGAACAAGATACAAACAAGCAGCCTTTCGCAAGCAAAAGTGGTGAATTACAAAGCTCCCCCACACCTAAAAATTTTAATCAGTTGGGTAAAGCTTTGTTATTCTCATTGATTTCGATTATGTAATTTCAACGTTTCTAAACGGAGTTTATAGTGTTAGTGAGCAATTTGTAACATTCATAGACAAATTATTCAAAATGAATTGTTTAACACAATAAAATAATGTTTTGATTTTACATCTACGTGTTTTTTTTAAAGTGTGTGTGTATATATTAGTTTTTCATCTAGTAGAACTTTTAAGTGAAGAGATAGAATTTAAGCTTTTATATAATTAAACTTTTAATTGGTTTCATGTACCGAGTTGAAGTTAATAAAAACATTTTGAAAAAATCACAATTTAATAAAATCAAAGTTTATAAATTATTTACTATTTAACAAATATATACGAATAATATGGCGTATTTAAATATTTAAAGATGTGTTTAAAGAAAATGTTTAAGACTGATTTAATTTTTGGCGATTCCATTTATAGTTTAAAAAATTCTATCTCCTAATTTAAACGTCAGTCAGCAGGTTCGAACTTGGTGAAATGAAATCAAAGCAAAATGTTTTTCTGTTATTCTATTTATTGTACCATGATTTCATATCTCTGAAAGTGTATTTAATTGCGGTGTATAGGTTAATTCAGTGTAATAAAACGTTCGTGAAACCGAAAATTGAAGAAAATAACAGATCGCCTTCGGTCGGATACGAGCAGACAACCTTATGATTAATAGCCAAATGCGCTACCAGTTACTCTACGAAGACTTCATACAATTAATATAAATATTAAAACCTATTAGAATATTACTTCTTTTTAAAGAAATTTAAATTAAAAAAAAGTTTAAAAAAATTAAAAGTTAATAAAGTTTTAAATTTTACAAGTTTATGAAAAATATTTTAAAATTAATATTTACAAGTATATAATGAAAATTTTAATTATTTACAAGTTAACAAAAATATATATATAAATGTATGGGTATGTTCATACATGTGTATGAATATATATCAATTTGTATAATATTCATAAATTAACCAAAAAGTTTTTTAAAGGGTTTTTAAAAAAATCTGCAAGTTCTTCAAAATATTTTTTTTAAATTGACTTTTTAGTTATTATTAATTATATATATATGTATGTGTGTGTGTATGTATGTAAATGTTTCTAAACTTTCTTACTGTTTATCCCTACGACCATTTGTTTACCCATAACCAACCAATCAGCTGGTTACCTAAAAGACCAAATGTTTACCCTATAAACCATATACCCTTTATCCGCACATGTGCAGAATTTTTAAAAAACTTCAGCATAAACACTGGCTAGTAAAATGGGTTATGCACTAAGTTTAATTAGACTTTAAATCCCTATGTGTGTGTATATGAGTACATGTATAACTTTTGAAATCTTCAAGTTATATAAGTCGATTACCTTCAACCTTTGAATATCCTGAAAATATAGAATTCCTTTGATTCATAGATAATTCAAAACAATAGTATTTATATTAAAGAAATGGAATATTTTTTTATACAGTTAGACCCGTATTTAACGAGGAGCTCGGGACACAGAAAAATGCTCGTTAAATCCGGTCGCTCGCTAAATCCAAATCCTAGTTAATAACTAATAGTATATACATAAAAAACAACTTTAGCACAAAAACAACTTCAGCAACAAAGCACTAATTCACGAAGGTGAATTAGTGCTTGGTAATCTTTATTGAAAAATGGAAAAATGTTCATCCAAAGTTGATTGTTTGTTTGAGTTTACAAAATTTCGTTTCTTTCAATGTTCGTCTTAAAACACTTAATGCATTAAATGTTGCATCATCAGTATTTTTCATTGCTTCAAAAAACTGTTCTAGATTTTGCAATGACTTCAGTACAATCACGTGTCGGCGTTTCAAGTAGTTTCTTCTTCCAAGTCACTATCACTTGCATCTTCCTGCTCCCGAGCTTTTACCACTTTCACGACGATATCCTCAGTGGAGAGTAAGCCCGACGTTTAGACACCGTCATCAACGTTATTGTACTCATCCTATATTTAAAACATAGTTAAATTTCTCAATGTTATTTTGTTGCAACCAGACTGAGAGTGGCAAGTCTTCATCTTCGAAGTCGCCTTCATTTCTGTCAATCCATCCAGCTTTCCTGTAACAATTTTGGATACAGGATTGAGTCACACTTCTCCAAGCATCTGTTATCAGCTGTATAGCGTCAAGAACAGAAATTTTAAGATCCTGATCTTTTTCATTTCTCTCTAACATCATGAGAATCAATTGTTTTCTATAATAGCATTTGAAGCTGCGAATAACACCTTGATCGAGAGGCTGTAACGCTGAGGTTCAGTTAGGCGGTAAAAAAACAAGTTTTGTGTTTTTTAAATTGCTGACTTGCGGGTGAGCAGAACAATTATCAATGATGTGTGCACTCTTTCTTTTCTGTTTTTGAAGCACCTTATCCCACTCGTGCAAATAAGATAAAAATAATTCAGAAGTCATTCATGCCTTTTTGTTCGATTTGTAAGTCACTGGGAGACTTTTTAACCCTTTAAAGCATCTTGGATTTGCAGATTTACTGACGATAAAAAGTTTTTTTTTGTCTTTGCCTGACATGTTGCAACACATTAACGCAGTTAAGCGATTTTTCTGCTACTTACCCCCCACACATTTTTCACCTTTAAACTTCATCGTTTGATAAGGAGTTAGATTGTAAAAGACGCCGGCCTCATCAGCATTGTAGATGTTATCGTCAGCATAATTTTCACGTACATCTTTCCATGTGCAATCTAACCAGTGTTTCACATCCTTGTCGTTCGCAGTGGAAGCTTCGCCGATGATTTTTCCTGCACAGATGTTATGACGTTGATTGAAACGATGTAGCCATCCATTAGAGCAAGAAAAATCTGTGTAATCTAGCTGAGCTTCAAATTTTTCCGCTTGGATTTTAATGATGGGCCCAGTTATCGACAAACAAGAATTCCGTTGCTGAACAAACCATTTTAACAGCGCTTCATCCATGTCCTCTTTTTCACATTTCTTCAACCATTTGGAATAGGTCACATTCGCTTCATATGCTTTCATTAAGGACTCCTTGTTTTTTAAAAGATTTGACACAGTTGAAGAAGAAAGTCCATACTGCTTACATATTGCAAATTTTTTTTAACCTTTATATAAGAGTTTTATAATTTCCACTTTCTCTTACGGATAAAACTTTTCTTTTCGTCATTTTAAACAGCGGATTAAAAAACACGCTCTCAAGAAAAGGCACAAGCCGAAAATAATTTTTTCTTACACATAGTTCTGAAACCGGTAATTACACCTGATTTCGATTGGTCAAGCCATTGTAAGGAGTCGCCATGAACGACGTCACTTGATGCCGTCCCTAACCCCCCCCCCCAACCTCCCCTGCGTCCGCCATCTTTAACCGCTGTAAAGCACCAAGTGATTTGGAATTCCATTCTTTGTGAGTTAGGGTTATTTCATTCTCTCCCGCACCCTTCCTGGAAAAGGACAATAGGACTGACGTCCAGTTAACACCGCCTCCCTTCCAAGAAGCTATGCCTATCTCTGATTGCACCTGTTGTTGTATAACTTTAAATAATGCTTATTTTTCCTTTACAACAGGAGTGGGGAAATTCTAGGGAAACTATGTTTCTTTCTTTAAATTATTATTTCTGTAATTATTTCATGTTTCCATAATTATTTCCCTCGTTAAATCCGAGCAAAGTACAAAAATTTGCTCGCTAAAAGGGTATATTTCAATACATTTATTAACATTATACCAAGCAAAAGACTTCATTTTCCTCGCTAAATGCGAAATCTCGTTAAATGCGGGCTTGACTGTACTTACAAATAAAGACCTAATTGTAAAATGTGACCACCTCTACCAGCTTCCTAACATGAAGTGGCTGATGCATAACAGGATAAGATAAAACTATCACATGACTTCCTTATCAGTCACGTGTTCAAACCGATAAGAGCTATAAACAGTGTTTGCCATTCTCGCTTATGCCTTCGTATATGGTGGTTCGGTAAGTTTTGTCTCATTTTAGAAAATAAAATACAAATTTATTTTATACCATTTTATTGTGAAGATCCAAACTAATTGAAAAAGAATTATTTTCATACCCATATACTTTAAAAACGCAAGGTAAAAACACTAACGAGGGAAGCGTATCAACTGCCATATCGGGATTTTGCCGAGAGCGGTGTCGTTAGAAAGCTCTTACCATGGGGATAAGCGAAATGTATACAACTACCCGTCCGAATGCAACTGGTGAAGAGTTATAGGCCGATGTATTTCTATCATTTATTGATTTCTCCTGGTCGCAAGCTATGCAGGAAAGGCACTGTGTGGTAGAAAATACAGCTTACAGTATTGCCAGTGTTAAGTTTAAGTTTCCATGTTCCCTCTAGTAAGAAACAGAAGATTGTGACCACATTTTCACAATAATATATAACTAATTGGACTGCACTGACTTGGGGTTAACTTTTTATCTACTGACGGTACTTATAAGTACCAATCACTTTAAAACTTCATAGCACAACCATTACTTATATTCTGATGGTACGTTTTAGAAAGTCTTAACTCTACTTTTTCATGATAGATGACAGTAGTTGTTCTAGGCTGATGAATTTTGCGAGGAAGAAAGCTATTTTCAAACGGACATTACGTTCTTTTGCAGCCATTTTGTACGGATTGCCGCTCTTATCTTTTCTTTGCTATAAATATATAATATCAAACCAAAGGTAAGTATTGTATTTTTTTTATTCATTCTGTATTGTCTTAGAATATTATTTGCCCAATCATTATAAGATAAGATTATGTAATGTGATTAACGGTCGAATTATTCGGTGGTACTTATAAGTACCGCCAGTACACGTAGTGTTGGAGAAAAACTTGTTTTCAGTTTGTCCATGTAGTTATCTGTAGTATTTCTGTTTGTTATAATGAAATTATAATGCAATAAGTCGAAAGGTGACACAAATCGTAACAAAGAGATTTCTTTCCGGAAGTGTCTTTGCAACCTGTGATCGACGAATTCCGGGAAAACGGAAAAAAAGGATTGAGCAGCGAAAGTGTCGAATGTCCTAAACACCGAGCAAAGTGGCTTCAAATACGAGATTGTATCTAACAGAACTCTCGATATGAAGGGATCTAAAGACGTGGGTTCATCGGTAATCAGTAAAAACGAAATGACTCATTCCTATACCGTACAAATGTGTATTAACGCCACTGGAAAATTTATGGGATCTGTACTACTTGTAACACATGAATGTCTGGGGGAATTTGGTCCCAAAGTTATGGAAAATGGCAACGACAACCGCTGGTCATAGACATATAGTTCCAATTACAAAAACGTTTCAAATGAAGTAAATATTTATGTTGTGGCCTTGTTTCAAAAAATTATTTTTAAAAAATTATGAAATCTAACTTTTTATACGATCCCCTAATCCCTATAATTATATTTAGTAAAAGTTTACACATATAACAGATATAACACAAAGTTTGACTTCTGTACTACAAAAATTGACAATGTTATTAAATTTCAAAGTTTCAGATTTTTGCACATGATTTCGTCTTTCATTGAGGGATCAGTTAAAAAATGAATTAAAGTAATTCGAGATCGAAATCGGGGTGCAATGTCCTTTTTACGGCGAAACAAACTTTAGCCGGTATCGCCAAATTGGGGTATCGCCAAAGAAGTTTATTTCATCTAAAAATTTGAGCTAACTTTTAGGGGTCGAACAACATTCAAAAGTCAAAGTAGGTAGAAATCCCCCCCCCCCTGTAATTCTTCACAAATACCTTTCTATGCAAGATGTTGCAAAATTCTTTTAAAAGTCTTATTTTGTATGTTAAAACTTGGTATCTATACCGTACATTTTTCAAGTATATGGATACGAAAAGATAATTTGTTTCAATTAGTTTCGATCTTCTCAATAAAGTGGATATAAAATAAATATTTTATTTTCTAAAATGATGGACAGTAAAACTTATCAAACCACCATATGCGAAGGCATAAGCGAAAATGGCAAACACTATGTTGATAGCTCTTGTCGAATTTAACACGTGACTGGTAATAAGGAAGTCAACTGATAGTTTTATCTTATCCTGTTATGCATCAGTCACTCATTGTAAAAAAAATTCTGAACGTTTCAGGAAATTCTACTGAAACATTTCGCATATTTTACCGGAATTTCGAATTATTTTGTCCCACGTCAATTACGGCAATAATTCGTGTAATATTTTTGAGAAATTTCACCTTTTCCGTAAACTAGATTCTGCGCATGCGTGCTTCATGTTTTATGTTCCATTAACCATTTTGATAACTAAAAAAGAATAAAAAACAGCTGCCTAGGTACTTAGAGACAAATGCAATCTGAACAAATGCCATTCTTTATTTTGATATAAACCGATAAAGCAAGTAGCTAATTTAAATCTCTTTATGCTTCATTATTTGAATTTTCATTGTATCTGTAATACGAAACTTTAAAATTGAATTGTTTAAATAAGATACTGAATAAAAGTATATTGAAAATTGAAATGTTTTACTACTTTGTTGTGAAACGTAACAGAAAAAAGACGAAGCATCTTAATGCCACCACTTTTTTCTGGAAAAACTTTTACAGTTCTTCATGTTAGGAAGCTGATAGAGGTGACTTTATATTTAGTCAGCTTTTGCAATTATAAAAAAAAAATTATTTCTTTAATATGAATGCTATTGTTTTGAATTATTTATGAATTTATTAATATCCTGAAAATATAGGATTTCTAAGGATGGAAGGTATTCGACTCATGTAACTAAACTTAGATTTCAAAAGTTACACATCTGCAGTTTCTTAAATTCTGCGCATGTGCAGATAAAGGGTATATGGTTTACAGGGTAATAAATTGGTTTCTTATATAACCAGCTGATTGACTGGTTTATGCGTAAACAAAAGTGATCGCAGGGATAAACAGATTGTAGGATGTATTCGCTCGATAGTTAAAACAGAAATCATTCAAACTTAGAAACATGCATTTACATGTATAAAATTATCTGAGAAGTCAATTTTTAAAAACATTTTGAATAACTTGTAGATATTTTTAAACATTTCTAAACTTTTTGGTGAACTTATGAATATTAAACAAATAGACAAATTATTCAAACATACATGCATCGTTCATACATATTTTCACGCATGTATGAACGAAAAAGCACACACATACAATTTTATATGCATTTGTTAACGTGTAAATAATTAAACTTCTGATTATAAGCTTGTAAATAATTAAATTTACTAACTTGCAATTGTTTTATATTTTATTTTAAATTTAAAATTGCATTAAAAGAAGTAATAGTCCAATAGGTTTTATTATTTATATTGTATGAAGCCTTCGTAGCGTAACTGGTAACGCATTTGGCTGTTAATCATAAGGTTGTCGGTTCGAATGCCACCGAAGGCGATCTGTTATTTTCTTCAATTTTTGATTTCACGAACGTTTTATCACACGGAATAAACCTACATAATTCTCCTTTAAATACACTTTAAGAGATATGAAGTCATGAAAAAACGGTTAGAATAACAGACAAATCATAGTGCCTTGACTTCATTTTACAAAGTTCAAACCTCGCGACCGACATTTAAAAAAAACTATCTCCTGAAAAAATTAAATATAGATGGCAGCACCAAAAATTAAATCTGTCTTAAAAATTTCCTTAACATTTCTTTAAATATTTAAATACGCAATGTTGTTCGTATATATTTGTTAAATTGTAAATAATTAATTTTGATTTTATTAACTTACGATTTTTTTTTTTTACTAACATGAACTTTTCCATTCAATAGTTGAATCTTTTTGCAATAGTTTTTTTTAAAAAACTGAGTTATATAAATGTGTTTAATTACATAAAAGCTTAAATTCCATCTCTTCACATAAAAGTTCTACTTGATGAAAAACTAATAAATACACACACTTTGTAGAAATAAACACGCAGATGTAAAAACAAAACATTTTTTTTATTGTTGTAAACAATTCATTTTGAATAATTTGTCTATGAATGTTACATAAAAAGTGCTCACTAACATTTTAAACTCCATTTTAAAATGTTGAAATTACATAATCGAAATCGATGAGTATTAACAAAGCTTTTTTCCATATTAAGATGCGAAACAGGAGTGAAGGACCTTGGCTTGCATATCGTAAAGCATATCCAGTACTCTCATACAATCTGTTAAGTATTGTTAGCACATCATTCTCGATACACGTGTTAAGTTTAGACCATAACACACTTTCGTTTTCTGCGGATATATTACTCGCCATACATTTCTGTTTAATAAGAAAGGGAAATTATTTTGTATACATATGTTGTAAAAGTGCATTATTAAAGGAAATGTACTTTTTTAATTTTGCAATTTTATGTTCGTTTAAGTCAATATGAGAATAATTCTTAGTTTTTAATTCGCATCATATAATTTTGATTTAACACTAAAATCATGTTATTAGAAACAAATGATGCACATTTGTATCTTAAGTTGAATGCAAAGATTTTATTTTCAAACTCCTACCAGATAGGAATATGCATTAACCCTGTGTTTGGTCTGAATTTCTTCAGTAGATAAATTGCGTTTAAATTTTTGTATATGTATACAATATTTTTTTAAGTTCAAAGTTAAATGAAAAAGTCACTTAGTTCTTCATGAAAGACCATATAAATTCCATAATTTGTCTATTTTAATGACATTTGTAGGTGTGGTGGTGCTTTGTAATTCGCAACTTGCTTGCGAAAGGCTGCTTATTTGTATCTCGTTCACCTCATGTTTCACAGTAGTCTGAGATATTATTCATAGGTTCTTGAGAGGGTTAATCCTTTAATGGGGTTAGGGTACTAGAAAAATCCAAATTTCAAAATTCATTTCTTCGAAAAATACGCGAGTATTCAAATAATCTTTGCAGAAATTGACTCTCGATAGGGATTCTCGAAAGATGTATCATCACCGTTGGTGAAGATTGAAAAATGCATAGGGATTCTAGGTTTCACATCTGTTAAGTCCTCAGTAGTGGATATGTTACGCGATATGGCCACATAGTCGTCGTCTATTTTAGAAAGTTTTAATGATACTTAACTCATTCGCGTAGGTATTTGAATTTTCCCCATAGGTGGTTCTAAACGTTGACACTGTGCAGGTGAAAACACTTCTTTGCGAGATCTTTTCCGCATATTCATTGACTATTTTGATACAATTTAAGTATTCACTCAGATATGTAATCTCCATAAAAGTCAACAGTATATCGAATGTGCAGCATAAAAATATTTACTTTTCTAAGTTTAAAACAGTGACGGTTATATTTAATCATTTAAATTATATGTAGTTTAAACCAATCATATGATTCTAAGAATAATGAAATAGATGATGCCGTACATTAGTACTGGATTAATAGTATTCGTATGAATTAATAGTAAATTAGTTAATGAATATAAATTATATTTAAAACAGAATAATGGAAATTTTTTTAATAATTGGGCATTAAATGCTAATGTACGCAGTTAATCTATACATTTTGGATTAGCAATTCAAATATTACAAATGTAAATAATCGTATGCTATCAATGACGCCATCTGTGGCGGGAAACCATCGATAACTCAAAACTTAACACGTTATGTCTTACCTTGTTAGTGATTAGAAGTATCGCATTATTAAAATAACTTACATTTGCAATGAATTCTCTTTTAGTTTAAGTAACATACAATAAATACATCGTATTCATTTCATCGTGAATAAAATTTACTTCAGATGTTTTTTTCATAATTTCAATAAATTCATTCACATTTTGTCTAAGACATTCCAAATTCTGAACAGTAGTTTATGTAGCATTGTCAGTATTTTATAAGAAATTTATACAAGATAGTTAATGTCTTGAACAATTCATACGTTCAGTGACATTTTAGTGTATAAAGTATTCAAGATTCTGATAAGAAAGTTATGTAACATACTCAATATGATAAAAGTAATTATGTAAGGTAGTTAATATGTGAATAATATACTAAAATACAAATATAAAAAGATTTTTTTCTCAGCATTTAGATCCTTTCTAAATAAACAATATCAAAAACATGAGTATACATATTTTTGAAAACGGTACACAAATTTTAAACCATGCTATATTTAGCAGTAGACCGTTCTAAATTTAACATTTTATGTAATGTCAAATTAGATCCTTGTTCAGTGAATTTCTCAAGAGTTAATTTTCGCAAACGCATCCTCAACATGTACAGACATGTTTTGATTCGTTAATTCAAGTATAGTTTTTGAATGAAAATAAGTGGCGGTCTCAAAACCGTCCTGTGATTCATGAATTGCAACTTTTGCGGTAGCATACCACTTTTCATTGACTTTTTTACTTCCATCTGATAATATTCATTTAACACGTCCGATCGAACACTATTAAATGTATGTGATGTCTATCATTTTCCTCATTATAATTTATCATAGTTTGAGTGAATATATTTAGCGCATTTTGTCAAAGGTGGTGATTTGACACTTTTGGTTAGAACTTTGCGAAATGTCATAATGATGTAACATATCAGATTTTCGAGTAAATATTTTCTACACTGAATACATTTATACGGCTTTCGGGACTTAACGGTCTTAGGTTTCAATAAGTCGCACTTTCCGTTTTTTGGCATATTCAATAAAAGATACGAGTACCACATTGTAGTATTTATTAAAAAGTATTGAGAATAACTGTTGTGAGGTTTATTGCGTAAAAATGTACTCTGTTAGGGGATCTATTCTAGTACGGCTCCCTCATAGGTTTTCTAAAAAGACTAAATCAAGTGAATGGAAATACCAATCTAATGTAGCCATTTTACTTTTTGGCTCACGGGCTATCAAAACTTGAGAGCTAGTGTGTCCGCGGGGTCCGTATGTATAGGGTGGATCGAAAAGTATAGGAAAAATTTTTTGTTTTCGAAATTACTTGTGACGCGGGGTCAAAAGTTGTCTTTTATGTATATTAGTTTACATGTTTTATATAATTATAATCATACCTTCCGGTGCCCCAAAAATAGTTAAAAATTGAAACTTTTTATGATTTATAAATTTTGATTTAATATGAATTTATAAATTTTGTTTATTTTTTTTTTAATTCCATTTGGCGCTGGGTGAGAAAGTTTTGTGTTGGACGTACTACATAATTGTGTAGTTCACATAATTTTTTATCGAATTCAATTCATATCTTCCGGTGCCCCAAGTATAGTTAAAAACGAAAATTTTTAATAAAATGCATTAAAAATTTTTAATTTACGAAAATTGTTTACAAATTTGGCAAAGTGTTTAGTTAATAAAGTATAAACTTATAAATAATTCTAAAATAATACATGAAGTATAAATTTAAAAATCAAAGCATTAAATCATAAAAATTGAACTTCCGTAGCAAATTTTTTACTTCTTTTTATTTTGAAGATTTACATATTCCTAAAGTTTGTAATCCTTTTTGGTATTAAAATGTTTGATATGGCTTCTTGATTTTTTTTTATTCAATATGAAACCGTGTCTCTTTCCTTGTCCAGATACTTTCTGATGCCTCAGACACTAGGCGAATGAATCTTTCAGCAGCTTGGGTGTGGCATGGATATCTCAATTTTTCCTACGTTTACCATGGCCTTAATTTCCTTGCAAGACACATTCATCAAAAGAGGTGGTTCAAGACATCCGACAAGTTGCCAGTCAATAAAAGTTCATTATAATCTTTTGCTTTGAAGTGTATTTTTCGTACTTTAAAAATTCTTACTTCTGGTGATCCTCTATTTTCATATCCAGCTTTCGTATTGATAAAGACCTGATAGGCTCTCTGTTATCTGAGAGCATTTAGAATAACAAATTTTCAGGGTGACAAAAGTTATTTCGTTGAGAAACAGCGTCTATCTTTCTTAGATTGGGTTCCAAATATCTAGAAAATGTGATATGTTTCCAAATATGTCGCTCTCCTTCTGTTACGGAGGGGTTTGTTTTGATATGTAACTACACAGGTTTATACCTTCATAATATATGTTGTAAGAATGAGATTCTCAGATTGGTTTTCTGTGCCCACACCTGTACCTTGAATTTCTGACTGCAGCCATCTTGAGTGAACAACTGCACAAAGGTTTTTTTTAATGCGAGGTCAGAACCACTTTTACCACTTGATATTGCTAGACAAATATCATATAAATATTGCTGATCATTGCTGAGAACCATTCTATCTATGTTATCTGGCATATTCTCCACACTTATTGAAGAAAAGGATGCTACAGGTAGCTCCTTAGGTTTTGATTGCTGTACCAATTATCCCAGAAAAGTCTGTAGGACCACTTGTTGCACCATCTAAAGAATTTAGTAAATGTCGTAAAGGCAACTCATTTGTATGAAGCTAACAAATGCATTATTGTAAGGGTCTATTGAGTTCCAGCTCCATCAGACGAATAACTCCCCCTTTGTGCCCAATATGTACATTTGTTCCGTCGCATCCAATTACTGCAAGCCCATTTAATTGTATGTTATTTGATTAAAAAATTGATTATTGCTTAGTTTTGGTTTAGTTTCTCCTGTTGCAACTGTAACGTTGGTAATATACAAAGGTTCTTTTACAAGAGTATAATGTTCCACCTTTGTGGTTTTTGTGTAGTACATTATGCCCTTCATCACTTGTACTTTTGTGTTGTCTTTTCTCGCATCAAAATATAATTGAGTTAAAAATGACAGAGAAAAAAATTGCTCATTTCTGCAACTAAATTTCGAACCTTTTGTACGCTGTCAACGAATTCTGATGCGATCTACCGGCAATTGAAGCATCTGTTATATCAGAAATTTCGTAAATAACAATATAGTATAAAATTTCTTTATAGATTTAGTAATAAACGATAAATGATATTTCATCCTCTGGCTCTACTTTTTATGCTATACAAATGATTCTTTAACTCTTTATTTTTACTTATACACCGGGAGGCGGCAGCACAGACAATCACCTCATCAAGTTCACGGCTGAAATTCCACAATTAGTTAAAACTTGATGCGCATATTAAAACGCAATCGGTCTGCCAAGTCATATCTTGGTGGAAAACACGTAAAAACGAGATTTTAGCGGTTGACTCGTAGGTTTACCATTGTGTTTTCCTGCAGCCAGTTCTCCATGTTTTCATACTTTTGGGTGTAGGAAAACACAATGGTAAACCTACGAGTCAACCGATAAAATCGGGTTTTCACGTGTTTTCCACCAAGATATGACTTGGCAGAACGATTACGTTTTAATATGCGCATCGAGTTTTAACTAATTCTGGAATTTCAGCCGTGAACTCGATGAAGTGATTGTCTGTGCTGCCGCCTCCCGGTCTATTATTTTTTGTTCAAAATTTCCATAAAAATCTATTTTCGGCAAATATTTAAGTGTTTTGAGGCACCGGAAAAAATTTATCGAAGGTGAAAAGTATGTTCATGTATGCTAGTATGCTTAAAAGACCCCTTTCGCACCCCGCACCAACAAAATTTAAAAAAAAATTATAAACTTTCATAAATTTCAATTTTTAACTATTTTTAGGGCGCTTGGATATGAATAGATTTAAATTTTAAAAAAATGTAAACTAATATATATAAGACAACCCGTGCCAAAAGTAATGTAAAAAAAAAATAATTAAAAAAATAATTTTAAAAAATTATAAATACTCATAAATTTAGTTTTACCCTCTCGCTAACAAGCCCGTGTTAACACGTTCACTGAACTCCAGGTTTCACTACAATACAAGATTTTTTTTTAAATTAATATAATTATATGCATATAATGCAGTGTTAATACATTGGGTATTGATTGATACTCTTAAGGTTTACATTCATATATATAAATTTTTTTAATTAATTTTGGAATAATCACTTTTTTTAGCATTTAAATAAAATACAGAGAAAACATTACAATTTTGCCCTTTTGCTGGACAGTCAGAGGGTTAACTATTTTTAAGGAGCTCGGGGCACCGGAAGATATGAATGGATTTCAATATGTAAACTAATATACATAAGACAACTTTTGCACCCCGCGCCGATTCGGTTATCCACATTTCGATTTTTCGATCCACCCTATACATACGTCACAATTATGTTGCTTAGGAGAGTACGGAATTTTCCTATGATTTAATAAATAACTCTTTTGTGAAAAGACTTCAGCACCTAGATCACAATTGCTTTAGAGATTTGTGAATCTTCCAATGTTGGCGTAAATCACTCTTTTGTAAAACTACTTCGCCACACAGATTACAATTATAAATCACAGGGTTCTTTGAATGGATCTTTATATGATTTAATAAATCGCTCTTTCGCAGATGACACACACAAGGTTTTTTCTTCAGATGAAATTTTATGTCTTAAAAACTTTCAGTAAAAAAAAGCTTTGTTGCAAGTCGTACACACAAAGGATGACTCCTGTTTCTTCAGTCCTGCTGAGGCGGGTTTCACTTCATTATCTGAAACGGGTCCTTGTTTGGGTCGCACTGAAAATTCCATGTCTTGTTCATTTAATTCTGGTTATGAGTGTTGGCTCTTCGAGTTAGGCGCAATCAACACTTAAAACAGAATGAATGGTTCGTTCCGTAATAACTTAAATGTAAACTACCGTAATTTCCGGCGTATAATCCGCGGATCAAACAATCATGTTTCAACCCAGAAATTTTATTCAATAATTGAAGTCAAATATTTACGGCGATCTACTAAGTTACATTTTATAAAATAAAATTTCTGTGTCGAAACATGATTGTTTGATCCGCGGATTATACGCCGGAAATTACGGTAACTTAAACGAATAAAACACTTGCCCACGTCCTTACACGACCATGTCGGGGCATATTATAAAGATGACTCGTTTTGTCTAAATTTATATAATTGGAGGGTGCTCTTTTATAAACCAATATTTTAATATTCTTAGTCACGTGATTATTTCATCATACTATGTTATGAGTTCAATAGTCACAATTCTTAGACAATGATATACAAATGCTTGCATATCAGAAGTTCGTACATTTGTAAGTAAAATTCCTTATTATCGTATCTAGTTCTTTCATGAATAATATTATACTTGAAAACTCAATTATTCCATTAATGAAATGTTCTAAAACGCTTTTTCATGTCTTACGCGTATTACGTTTATCTATAGGACGTAGTATTTTTGAAATTCAAATTATTTAAGTTATATAAACTAGATTACAGTTCCTCTTCATAGAAATATTATTTTAAGTAAGTTTATCTTAATCTCATGTTTCAAATAATTTAAAAAGTGAGTGAAGCTACTAATATTTAATATAAAGGAGAATCCCAGTTCTTTTAAAATTTACCCTGTGTTAAATAATTCCTTTAACAGTTGTTAATACTACTTTGTTAGGTTTTATTATAGATTTTATATTTTAATACCTTTGTGGCATCGTCGCATTAGCTGTTAAATATAGGATTGGCGGATAGAATGCGTCCAAAAGCGATCTCTTATTTTTACTATGCTTTTTACATACAGGTTATAAGAATACTGCCGTGAAAAGTTAGAGAAATAAGGGTGTGAAATGTTTAGCTGAAATTTATATTTCTTGAACTATGAAAAATATGTGGGATAATGTCTAAATAATATATTTTAATTAAAGCGGTATATTTAAAGATAATATGAACGTGTTAATTTACTTGTAATATTTAATAAAATTTATTTTTCCTATAAGTAAAATTAATATAAATGTATTGATTATTATTAGTTATAATCTATCATTGGTTATCTTTTTTGCATAGGTTATTTTACGTTAAAAAAGCTAAGATATACTTATTGAATGAAGCTATAATCGTATACTCTAACAAAATTTTAGAGAAAGTAGGGATAAATCTGAAACTTTATATATTTGAAATATAAGAATAATTTTACTTAAGACTGAATTAGTTAAAACGAAGCCTTGGTCATTCTTAATACATATATATATAAAAAATGGGTAAGTAATGATTGAGATTTTATGTATAAAAGCCAATAACACATACAGTAAAATAAGAAATAAACAGTATTTTATCTTAGAAAACAATTAGTTTAGAAACCCTTTTTTAAATTTATATATGCTTGATCCGTTGTTTATGGTATTCAGTCTAAGCTTGGGGTACATTTATTTAAGGGGGGAGATCACGTTGAGCCGCCTGAAAATTAAAATAATTAAACCAGTGCGAAAAACTCTGTAGTTTGAAAACAAATGAATGAAATACAATTTTTTTTTTTATAATTTCACACGTTCTTGTAGTTAAACACACTCAAATTATATACATTTAGCAATATTAATTAAATGATAACGACACAAATGGTTCTTTAAAAAGATAAATACTAAAATATGCCTTTTGCGCGCAAGATTTTAAAAATTCTACTGTAGACACATTCTTAATATTTCATTTATTTTTACTTATACTACTATATTTTACACCGAACCTAAATTTAAAAGTATATTGAAATTCATTAACATAATTAATAGCTTTTATAATGATATTCACTAAATTTACCAAAAATTTTAGATTTAATTTTTCAATACAAAATTTGATATGGCAAAAATCAGAATAAATTTAGGTTCAGCATAAAAGTATACATGAAAATTAATTATACGCAAAATTTCAAGGTTCTATGATAATTAGTTTTTTTAATGAGAGTGCGCGCAATGCCAAAAAACACTTTTGAGAAAAGGGCTTCAAAGGTAATTTGATAGCATGACAGGAAATGGCTTTTTACAAGATATTTTTAGCTATATCTTCTGTTCTAATTGGAATTTTTGTAAAATTCTTTTTGCAGTGTATTTGTAACATTTCAAGGTAATCCATGCTATTTTTTTTTTTTTTTTTTTTTGAAAAATCTATTTTTTAAATCTTTCAACGTGATCTTCCCCCTTAAATAAAATTAGAAAATCCTATTTTCTGAAGGAGTCATATCAGAAATTTTAAAGAGACACAAACCTAATATTCACTTAAACTACAGTCTGTTACAAAAGTATAAGACCACAACATATTTTGCTATTTAGGTAATTAAAGAAATATTTCAAATAAAATAAAGAATATTCTATGTTAGTACATCAAGTTTTTAGTAAAATGTAGCAACTTACACAAATGAAATTTTAATTCGGAAAAAATAAAACATCAATATAACAAAGTGTCACAAAGAACTGTTACAAAATTACAGGACCACCTGTGGGAAAGACGGTTTTCTCAAATTTAGTAAGATGTTGCTCAACCATTTCTCTGAATAACTTCAAACACACGATTTGGCATAAAGTTAATTTTTTAAGGAACAATTCGGGAATATTGTCACATTTTTCCATAATAGCCATTCCTAATTCATATGTTGAATGATAATGTTTGTTATTTTCACACTTGGCGAGACAAACAACCCCACACGTTTTCTATGGGGTTTAGGTCAGGGCTTCGACTTCATAGAAGAAGGAATTATAAGATAATAATATATATATATAAATATATATATATATATATATATATATATATATATATATATATATATATATATATATATATATATATATATATATAATTCCTTATTCTATGTTCGACTTGGCCAAGGTAAAACATCAATCTTTTTTCTCTTTCAAGCCATTCTTTTGTTGATTTCGATGAATGTCTGGGAGCATTATCTTGTTGAAACTCCTAAAAGTGGGTCGAAGGGTATCAGACTTCGAAATAGAATTGGTTGGTAACTGTCGGAGTTCATTTTCCCTTCAACTCTTTGGAGATCGCATTTTCTCGCGTATGAAAATGCGTCCCTCACCATAACTGAACCGCCTCCCATTTGCCTACTGAAGAACTCGCGAGATCTTTGCCTTAAATCATGCCAGTACTAATTATTGCCGTCTGGACCATCAAGATTGAATTGTTTCTTGCCTCAAAACAATATATTTCTCCATGCATAGTTCCAGGACATATTTTCCCACTTCTAAGAACTAGAAGACTAGTTTCTTTGTGTCATTTCAGTACTAATGGTTTACTTTTAATTTGCAACGAATAACATCAGCATTAGATTTCAAACTTCGCCACATGGTTGCATGTGATACCTTTTACTTACCCATCATACGTAGTATAGGGTAAGCCTTGTAATCGTTTTGAAAATCGAAAAAACAGTTTTGACGGATGTTTCCTCCATGTCTATAAATTAGTTTAATAGAGGGCGCAACAGAGCGCATGAGAACTGTAATGATGAGCGGGAAGAGATCCCGCCAGTTCTGTGATCAGCCTTGGACGTAGCGCAGCGAACCAACCGCTGCCTGCCATTTCATCTTTATTTTGTAAATAAATTGTTGTGTTTTAACATGAAGTTTCATTAACGAAAATCACTAACATAATAATACAGTTCACTGAAAATCGCCGGATCATTTTTTATCCGAGGAGCCGCAGTGCTCATATTTGATTGAACATTGTTCGAATCAGAACCTTTGGATACAAAAAAGAAGCGTGATATACCTACTCACGTAGCTAAAAATGGCAACTACAATTTCTGAAGCTGTGGTGCTAAACAGAAAACGAGGAAACATTCGAGGACAGATAACAAGAATCGCTAATGCGTTGAAATCAAAAATGAGCGAAAAAGAACTGGAAATCAAGATGAATTCAATCCAGAACTTTAAGAAAAAAAACCGATGAGCTTAGAAACGAAGCGTACGCCATAATTGCTGAAGAACAGTTGGAAGAATTCGAAAATTCGTTAACGGATATTGATGAGCAGCTGGAATCTATAGAGATGAGTCTTCTCGATCTAATAAAACCCTGTAGTTCTAATATTGTTCAAAATGCTACTCACGATAGAATAATATCTAGTGATTCAAATATAAAATTGCCACAAATAACTCAACCCCAATTTTCAGGTCGTTATACAGAGTGGATGAATTTTAAGTGACAGTTCACCACTCTAATTGACAATAACGACCAGTTAAATGATTCACAAAAATTGTATTACCTGCAGTCAGCCTTGACAGGCCCAGTGAAACTTCTTCAGAATATCGATGATTCTTATGAGTCCTTATTCGAGGCCTTAAAGAAAAGGTTTGAAAACAAAAGACTGATTGTTAACGTACATGTAGCAGAACTGCTAAATATGAACAAAATAAAAATTGAAAATTCTAAAAGAAATCCGTAATTTGGTAGACAATTTACTTAGTCATTTAAGAGCACTTAAGCAATTAGGATTAGAAAAAAATAATTTGTCTGAAGCAATTTTAATGCATTTTGTGTTGCAACGCATAGATGACGAGTCGAGAAAGGCTTTTGAAATGACTTTAAACTGTAACGAATTGCCACAATGGGATGTTTTCATTGATTTTCTACTAAAAAGAATTCAAGCGTTAGAAAATATACAGAGAAATGTCTCAGCTTCAAGGCCCAATTCGTTCATAAACAAAAAAGTTTCGTTTTGCAAAATGATCGAATTTTATGTCGCATGTGTAATCAATCTCATTTCATTTTCAAATGTAAAGATTACCAAGATTTATCGGTTCAGGATAGATTAAATTTTGTACGGAAATGAATGCTTTGTTTTAATTGTTTAAATAAACATGTGGTTTCTCGTTTCCCGAAATTAAATAATAAATGCAAGTCATGTTTTTTGAATCATCATACTACATTATGTGGAGCTAATTTTTCGAAATATAAACAAAATGACTCTACTCAAATGAATCCGTCGAATAAAAACCAAACTCAATCAGATAAAACCGAAAGACTAGATTCTAAAATTACAACTTGTGGAGAAAGTAGGTCAACTTCTTTAACGCTTAGTTGTCAGAAAAAAGGCGAAACATATTTTCCATCTGGTGTTTTTTATAATGGGTTATTATCAACTGCGATAGTTTATATTAAGGGAATTAATGATTCCTTTTTTCCGTTCCTTGCTATATTAGACTCAGCAAGCACAATTTCTTTAGTTACTTATTCAGCTTTAGAGATTTTGGGATTGAAAAAATATAATGTAAATTCTTTAATTAGCGGCTTAAATGGATCAATCTGTAAAATTAACAAGAACGAAAAATCATGCGTCAAGCATAGATTATGTAACACTTTCCAACGCTTCCAAAATAATTTTACGAATCATACTCTTTAATAAGCTAAAAGATAACATCTAAGTAATCCGAATACTTTTATTCAACCCTGTATAGGATCTATAGATTTGTATATATACTACATAGGATGTTAAATTTTAGTTCAATTAGGAAACACGTAGCACAGTTTAAAATTCTCCGTCTGGAGTTAAATAATACGGAAATGTGTTCCCGAACTTTTGTGCTTCCCTGTATAGGATCTACAGAATTTATACACATCACGTAATATACAAAAAGCGATTTAAAATTAAAATCGCTTTCAGTAACTTAAAACGCACTTCCAGGAATTATTGTTAACATACAGTAGAGAATTCTTTTGTGTGTCCCTGTAAATGAACGATGACTGCTATACACACAATATTCTGTAGTAAGTCTCTTGTAATGAACCTTATATAAATTTCATTGCGTTTAAAATAGGGAAACATTATTTAAATAAACCGCAGACGATTTTTCTCCATAGACGTAATGTAACGGAATTCTTTTGACTGTCCCTGTAAAGTAAGTATAAGTGCTATGCACACCCTATTCCATATTAAGCTTCTTCTAATGCACCTTAGTGATATATATAAATTTCAATGCGTTTAAAATAGTGAAACATTATTTAAATAAACCGCAAATGATTTTTCCCCATAGACCGCAATGTAACGGAATTCTTTTGAGTGTCCCTGTAAAAAAACTATAAGCGCTACACACTTCCGTTGAAATAGGGAACATGCTATAGATAACGATTATAACATATAAAAATTGCAGGGCAATCCGAGCATATTTACGGGAGTTAGAGCACGGCCAGCCGGCAGACGGCCAGACAAACCGAAGTCATAAACACTTTTCAACTAGGTTGGAAAGTGTTAAAAATGGAATAAAAACGGAAATATCTAATAAAAACAGATTTTTAGAAATCAGTGAATATGTTTGTTGTTCCCAAAATTACTGATTTAACCCCTTCAAGTCCGATCGAAATTTCTAATCTCCATTTGCCAGAGAATATAGCATATGCGAACCCGAAGTTCTTTGAACCTCATAGAGTTGACATCTTATTAGGAATAGATATATTTTTTGAATTACTATTGTCTGGTCAGATAAAATTACCGGGTAGTTCGGTCATTTTACAGAATTTTTGTTTTGGTTGGATTGTAGCTGGGACATTGCATGATAAAAATGACAGAGAATTTCAGTGTCATTTATTGCAAAATGAAGAGGAATCGTCATATTTAAGGGCGTTTTGGAAATTAGAGCAGATGGGTATTAAAGATGACCCAAACAGTGTTAAAAACGAAAAAATTGTTGAAAAATTTCATGAAACTGTGCGTTTTGAAAATAACAGATATGAAATCGGTCTCCCTTGGACAAGGGATTGGAACCATTTAGAAAATAATTATAAAACCGCCGAAGCGCGACTCACAGGTCTTATAAAAAAATGAAACGTGATACAAAGTTATACGAACAATATCGCGATATTTTGAATGAATATTTAGAGTTGAACATAATTGAAAGTGTACCTAATTTAGAAAACCCTTCAGATAAACCAGTTTTTTACTTACCGCACCATACAGTATTTAGAGAAGATAGTGTTTATACTAAATGTCGAATAGTTTTTGACGCAAGTTCCCATGAAGCAGGACAATTGTCTCTGAATGACTGTCTTGACGCAGGAACTAATTTAAACCCTAATATTTTTCATTTATTGATTTTCTTCAGACCAAACAAAATTGCTTTTCTAGCAGATATAGAGAAAGCTTTTCTACAAATTGCCATAAACGAAAAGGACAGGGATGTGCTGAGATTCTTGTTGATAGATAAGAATCCTGTTGACAGTGACGCATTTAATGTTATCGTCTACAGATTTTTACGCCTAACATTTGGCTTGAACTCAAGCCCATTTTTGCTATCTGCTACAATTAAGCATCATCTTAACAAATTTGAAACGGAATATCAGATAACGACAGAAGTACTCCACAATTGTATTTATGTGGACGACTTAATAACCGGGACAGACACAGTCGAAGACGCGGTGAACATTTCGGAACAATCTCATAAAATAATGAAGGAAGCAAGCATGAATTTACGGAAGTGGATTTCGAATAACAAACTGTTAATGGAAATATGGGATAAACGTGGATTTAGTACTATGCCACAACCTTTTGAGGATAGTACAATATATAAAGTTTTGGGGATATCGTGGCAACCCAAGCAAGATATACTTTTGATAGATATTGATAATTTGCTCGAATTTTTGCGTAACTCAAAAAATACAAAAAGTTTTGTATTACAAGTTGCAGGTAGAATATTTGACCCTCTGGGTCTAATTTTTCCGTACATAATAAGAATAAAATGTTTATTACAAGAACTATGGAGTAGAAAGTTGTCTTGGGATGAAGAATTGCCTTCCGATATTAGAAAGACGTGGGAACAGTGGAGTTTCGAACTTCCCCAATTGAGAAACCTAAAAATTCAAAGGAACATTTTTCAGTTTCCTGATGACTCCGATTACACTCTAACATTGCATACCTTTGCCGATGCCAGTCCAAGGGCATACGGTGCTTCCGTTTATTTACAATTAATACACTACGTGATTGTTCGATAAATTTGATTACATCTAAATCCAGGGTGGCACCATTGAAAAAAGTGTCGCTTCCTAGACTTGAACTGTTAGCAGCATTAGTTGCTGCACGTTTAACCTGTGAAGTGAAAAGGTACTAGATCGCAAGGGACCATCTTCTGTGTATTTGTGGACAGATTCGCAAATTGTCTTGTACTGGATCAAAGGCTCCGCAAATAGGTGGAAATCGTTTGTGTCCAATAGAGTACGAGAAATACGCTCACTCACCGACCCATCACGATGGTTTCATTGTGCAGGGTCAGAGAATCCTGCAGATTTGCTAACAAGAGGTGTTAAGTATGACCTTCTCGTTCAGAATTCCAAATGGTGGACTGGACCAGAGTTTTTGAAAGACTTAGATCTGTGTAACAACGACCAGACTTTAGGGATTCCTAACAAGGACATAAATAAACGAACTAAAAAAAAACTGTGAGAACCTAGAAAACAGAGACTTTACAACGTTGACACTCTCACCTGAAGTTCCTATGATGGAACATATTTTTTCTTTATCTAATAACCTTGTTAAATTAATACGTATAATTAGTTTTATTTTTAGGTTCATATGTAATTTCTCTCACGCGCGTGAAAAGAAAGGTGGTCCATTAAGTGTGACTGAGGTAAAAGAAGCCGAAATCTTTCTAATAAGGTCAGCGCAAAGGGGTAAGTTTGGTGAAGAAATCGCCTGTCTTGAAAAGGGTAAGCCTATTAAAGGTAAGAGCAGACTTTCATCGCTAAATGTATTTTTGGATAATGATGGTTTAATTAGAGTAGGTGGACGTTTATGCCAAGCAGATATACCGTTTAACGCCAAATTTTCAATAATTTTGCCTGAAAGGTATAAATTAACCGATATTGTATTGAAATATTTTCACTTAAAATATTTGCACTTGGGCCCACAAGCCTTGCTTTTCCAGGTTAGGCAAAAATTCTGGCCACTGAATGGCAGAAATAACTGCCTTAGAATTGTTCATAAATGTATCACTTGTTTCAAAAACAAACCTGTAATTAATTCACAATTGATGGCCGACCTGCCAAGGGAACGTATAACTCCAAATTTTGCCTTTGCCGTAACAGGCATAGATTACTGTGGCCCATTTTTTGTAAAATTTAAACACCAAAGAAAGGGTGTATTAAACAAGGTATATGTATGTTTATGTACGAAGGCAATACACCTGGACTTTGTGTCAGATTTGACAACTCAGGCCTTTATAGCTAGTTTAAAACGTTTCTTTGGCAGAAGAGGCAAATGTTCGAAAATTATGTCTGACAATGCAAAAACTTTCATTGGAACGGACATTGAATTGAAAAAATTACAAAAATTGATTAGTTCTCCAGATGAGGAATTGTAATTTTTTAACCCATGAAGGAATCGAGTGGGAGTTTATTCCCCCAAAATCCCCGAACTTTGGCGGAATCTGGGAAGCGGGTGTAAAATCCTTCAAGTTTCATTTGAAACGGGTAATAGGGAATCAAAATTCAACTTTAGAAGAATTCTTGACGATACTAGCCGAAATTGAAGGTGTTTTAAACTCGCGGCCACTCACCCCGTTATCCTCAGAATTTGAAAATTTCGAGACTTTAACCCCTTCTCATTTTCTGATCGGCAGAACCACAATTAGATAATATCAATGAGAACAGACTAGGTAAATGGCAGAAAATACAAAAATTTAGTCAGAGAATTTGGAAACTCTGGAAACGAGATTATTTAAATAATCTCCAAGAGAGGGGTAAATGGAAATTCAAAAAAGATGATGTACAGAAAGGAACTTTGGTACTGTTGAGGCAGAAAAATTTACCTTCTGCCAAATGGTTGGTTGGTAGAATAATTGAGGTTTTTAAAGGAAGGGATAAGATAATCAGAATTGTAAATTTTCGTCTGCCAGACGGACGGATTTTGAAGCGAAATGTCAGAGACGTATGCATTTTACCAGTTGAGTAACAAATTTCCTTTCTTCCTTTAAGTATCTGTACGGTACAATAATTCAGTATTTAATCTAGTGTGATAGTGCATTTAATGTTCTATCTATTTTGTGTGTAACTTTATAATTTTCCCTTGTGTGATAATTTTTGCAAATTTATATATTGACTTTATATTGAAAGTTGGATTTCAATCGCCGGGGGAGTGTTTCCTCCATGTCTATAAATTAGTTTAATAGAGGGCGCAACAGAGCGCATGAGAACTGTAATGATGAGCGGGAAGAGATCCCGCCAGTTCTGTGATCAGCCTTGGACGTAAGCGCAGTGAACCAACCGCTGCCTGCCATTTCATCTTTATTTTGTAAATAAATTGTTGTGTTTTAACATGAAGTTTCATTAACGAAAATCACTAACATAATAATACAGTTCACTGAAAATCTTACTCCTTCCAGACACTAGAGATTCCGTAAAACATTTTAGAAAAAAAATTTACCGTCTGTCTCTCTCTCTCTCTGTGTGCGTGTGTCTGTAAACGCTCTATCTCCCGAACAAATTGAGATAGACTTGAAATTTGGTGTGTACTTAGCATGTAATAATGGGAAGAAGCTTATTAAATTTCTGTAATCTCGATTATCCGGAACTATTTTTTTCGGACTCTCGAAATATTCGTTCTGATAAAAGGTATATAAAAAGTTTTCGAAATTGTTTATTTTAAGGAATAAATGTAAAAGACAATAAAAAACATAAATTTTGAATAAAGAATGAAGTCGATCGGATAATTAGTTGCAGAGATATTTATAATATTTTCCACGCTCTTCGATTTTTCATAACCCTGTATTTCATTCAAATTTCAATTCAAATATATTTTAATTGGAAATGAGACGCTTAATCCGACGCAGTAAATCGTTAGTTAATATGATTATCAATTTTGGAGTTATAAGGATGTATTTTTTACGCAATTCAGTAATAGAGCATTTAAAGTTTGACGTCATCAAACCGCGATTTTATTCGAATTGCAATGCATTTTATAAATAGTTTACGCATGTTTTATTTTCATATTTTATATTAAGCATATACATGATGGGTAAGTATTACGGTGGTCCCCAATGACTTGTTTAGTTATCTGCTGTGCTATTTTATAAGTAGACTGGTATTTTTTCTTTGCCAGTTTGACAATTCACCTACTATCATGATTTGATAACTTCTTTTTACGACCAGATCGTTTATGCGTCCCATAAAATTCTTTTTTACTGAAAACATTATGAATCTCGGTTTTAGAGCTATTTAAGAATCTTACTTATTTCACGTTCAGACTTCCCTTTTCCTTTGTAGAACCACACTCTTCTTACTTCTATTTCAGACAGTTTACTCCGACGAGGCATTTTACTAATACATTCAAAGAATCTGATACAATTCAGAATTTCTGCATTTTATTCTTTTTAAATTTTACAGATTGTTTAGGTTACAGTTAAATTCGGAGTTCAAAATAAAATCGTCTGCTTTATTAATATAAGAGTGGTCTTATTTTTTATAAACAGCGAGCTTGCGTAAAATCGTTTGGCATGAAACAAAATATGATTTAAACTTTTTTTCCTCTGAGTTAAATAAACATTATAGAGTTATTTTTTTTTCATACAACTACTTTTAAATTCAAACTAATATTTTCTTTGTTGAAAAAAGGTGAAATTCTGCGTGGTCTTATGATTTTGTAACAGACTGTATAAGTCTGTTTCGAAATTTGTCATAGTTCTTATCTCACATCATACATTTTGACAAACATTTTTTCTTATGAATTGTGTCGCTATGAATATTTTTCAAAGGATTCTATGGTTGGGCACAATTAAAAAAATATTTTTATCTTCCAATTTAAACTGGTATTAGTGCCTATCAACACAATTATCTTTCAATAAAAAATAAAAAGGGGGTATTCACTCCACACGTTATAAGATGACTTTAAATTATCAATCTCTTAAACCAGCTGTATTAAAATTTTAATCGCACTCGTGTTAAATATGGTGTCATGCTACACTATTTAATCTCAACACAAACATGGTAAAAACAGACCATATCGAGTTTACACACAAACATGCTATCAGACCCTCATGTTATAACAGGGTATAAACAGACCTTATCTAATCTCAAAACTAACAAAACCTTGACTAATCACCCAATAAGATAAGAATGTTATCAGCAGCGCAGAGGTCACCACAGTGTTCATAACTTATGCAGAACATCCAAAATATGCCTACTTACTGTATGGAAAAAATAACACGTGATCGCCAGCGGGGCATGTGGAAGTCAGTGTTAAATGACGTTGTCGCCGGATATAAATCCTACAGTAATTCGGCTGATTCCTGTCATTCATATACTGTATCATGAAGTGTCACTTCTTAAATAACATTTACTCTTACTTTTTGTTTAAAATATCTTTGAATCATTTCATTTCTTATTTATTGAATTTAGGCAGAAACTGAATTGCCAGAAGATGAACTTGATTGATATTAGAGATCATGATACAATTTGCACAAATTTTATTCTTTTGTTCTTCATACACTGTTAATAAATGGAAGCTTTGTATTTTACAATTGATCTCTGTGTTAAAATTTATGTGCGATTATATTTCGTTTACAACAATTGTTCAAAATTTATGTATATGCTATTTTTATGAAAGTTTCTTCTAATAAAACCAATTTGAATGTATTTTTCTTTTTATTAATAAAAAATTGATATTAATCATTTTTGCATGTGCATTTACGTTTTAGTTAACATTTTTTGCATAAACAATTGATTACATTGCAACAAAACTATTACCGCAATTTAGCAAGCCTTACAATGTACGAGGGTAAATAGGTCATCGGCGAGTAAAGCACAATTTAATAGGAATCTATGTGCTGAAGAAACTAGCGAAATGAAATTATTTTTTCTTCAAACAAAGCGATCAGGTTTTATAAGAACGCTATCAGACAATGAAGATTATGGTCTTGGGAAATTCACCAGTTACTGTCGAAATAGTTCTTTTTGAAACAATTGAAATGCAGCATTTAGAAAATCTGTAATTTACACTATAAAGGATCCCTTAATTAACTTAAAGGTACATATGACATATCGGTATCACGTAGCAGATTTAGGTCTATTTTAATAATGTATTTTATTTATAAAAGTTTAGACTACATTTTTTTCTTATTTCAAATACGTATATTTTAGTTTACATACGACACAAAAAAGCCATTCTATATACATAATTTAATATAAGTGTGTTTAAATTTTATTTACCTCTGTTTCAACCGCATTACCGACTGGCAGATATCCGAGACTCAAATGTTGAGCGACCATAGAGTCATGTTGTGGGATTATCAAGGCAAACCAGCCAATCGGTTCCCTAGAGATGCCAGCCGTCGCTGGCACAAAAGGGACTTGGACTGGGGAGCGTTCTCCCGCGATCTGCAGACAGCAGATCTGACTCGGTATGAGTTTGATACCCCTGATGAGGGAGTTGAACACTTGATGTCGAATTTGAATCAGCTGTGTCGTTTGCACAAAAACGCCGACCAGCCGTGCGTCGTGAGGCGTGTTGGTGGACAGCACAGTTGTCCAGCCAGCGCAACAGGTTGCGTGCGCTCCGTCGACTATACCAGCGGACGCTGGAGCCGACGGAGAGGGGGAGACTCGGTACACTCTTTAAGCGTAAGCGGGCAGAGTACATGAAGGCGATCCTGCAGGCAAAGCGTGCTTCGTTCCGAAGATTCATTTCTGAAGGACTTAGTACGGACAAACTAGGCCAGTTAGTAGAGGTGGTGCGAGGTAAGTGGAGAAGGGAAGCGCAGGAGATGCTTGTGCTCCCATCCGGGCAAGAGGTCTCGACCTGGGGGGAATCCCAGGCCGCGCTTACCAGACACCACTTCCTTTCGGCTGACGATGTTTCCCAGGTCGCGTGCATTAAGACCGACGAGCCTAGGCTGTTTTCGATTCATGAACTTGAATTAGCAGTGGAATCGCTGCCGCCTAATAAGGCACCTGGCCATGATGGTTTCAGCCTGGAGATCGTCCGCGAGGTCTTGAAACACCACCCTCAGTGGCTGTTATCCTTGTACAACCACTGCCTGAGTGAATCTTGTTTCCCGCGGACATGGAAGCGGGCCATTGCTGTGTTTTTTCCCAAACTAGGGCAGAAGCGTAGTGACCCGGCGACCTACCGCCCAATTTGTCTCTTACCGACCTTTGGGAAGGTATTAAACAAAATGTGCGCAACACGCCTGGTACTGTATTTGGAGTCCAAACGTTTGCTTGATGCACGGCAGTACGGCTTTCGAAAGAATGTCTGTACGGTCGATGCGCTCCATAGAGTGATGGAGTACATAGCTGTTTCGAAGAGCCGTGGAGATTTCACATGCCTTCTCACGCAGCGTTCAACAGTGTTCGACGTACAGACGTGCTCAGATTCCTCGAGGAATTGGGCGTCGAACCCTGGCTCCTTGGGTTGATAGACGACTACTTATGGGGTAGGTCTGTCCTCCTGTCAGATGATGGGATCACTATTTCAATGTAGGAGTACCCCAAGGCTCGTGTCTCGGACCCTACTTGTGGTTGGTGGTCATTGAATTTCTGTTGAGACGGCTCCCAGACGAGAAAGACGAAACCTATGTTGTCTTGGTTTTCGCCGATGACGTCTTTGTGGCCGCACGACGACGGGCTGCAATGAGATTTGCGGAGTTGCTAGGGCCGGTTCTTTCAGAGATCCACGCCTGGGTGACAGAATGCAGTCTCACTTTCGGCTTTGAGAAGTGCGGTTACACGATTGTGAAGCCCGCGGGCAAATTAAAACATGCCCCATCTATCCCCATCCTCATGGAAGGGAGCAGAATTCGCTGGAAATGGCAGATTCTGTACTTGGGCGTCATAATCGATTCCCACCTAAGTTGGATGCCTCACCTGACTGCGGTCCAGGAGAAAGCATTTAAGGTGTTGAATAAGATGAGCCGCCTCGCAGCTGCCAACTGGGGTCTGAGACCGAAGCTTCGCAAGATGCTTTATTCAGTCGTAGCGGAAAGAATCATTCTTTACGCGGCATCTATTTGGTATTACTCCAGCAAGGTAGTGATAGCAAACAGGTTGCTCAGCATGCAGAGGAACCTACTCCTCTGTAACTAAGTGTTACTCGACAACCTCCACGGATGCTCTGCAGGTCTTGTCAGGGATTGTTCCCCTTGACTTGCGTGCAGAGCTGGACAGGGACTATACGTCCCTTGTCCGATGGAAGAAGAGCGTTGACGGTACCGGATTAGACTCCGAGTCGGTCGACCTCTGGAGGCCCACTCCCAGACTAGAGGATCTCTGGCGGGTCCGGTGGACCGCGGATTTGACTCCGCGGACAAGGTGTTCTTATTACACGGACGGATCCAAGCAAGAGGACGGCACAGTAGGTTGTGCGTTCCTTGCTGTGTCAGGAGACCAAGTAGTAGTGGAGAGCCAGTTCCGTCTCTCGGATGTTGCGGAAGTGTTTGCGGCCGAGGTTCATGCGATCAAGGAAGCAATCACCCATGCCCACCTGAGAGGTCTCGGGGATCTCGACGTCTTCTCAGACTCGAGATCTGCGCTTCAGGCGCTTCACGGACTTGTGCCTCAACACAGGGCCATTGCCGAGATTAGGGACCTGATTGGGACAACAGGAATTGAAGTTCACATGCACTGGGTCCGGGCTCATGTCGGTCACATTTTTAATGAAAGGGCGGACATATTGGCAAAAGAAGCCACGACACGACAGTCCGTCGATGTAGTGATTCTGGTCACGCGCCGCCAAGCCAAGAAAGACCTTTTTGGACGAGTTTTGTCCAAATGGCAGGAGAGATGGGACCGATCTGAGACTGGCCGCAGGGCGTATGAGTCTTTCCCACGCGTCGGCGTCCGCCGACTGCAGGGCGATTTCTATATAAATCAGGTCTTCACGGGACA
Source organism: Maratus michaelseni (assembly GCA_963931845.1). Taxonomy (NCBI): domain Eukaryota; kingdom Metazoa; phylum Arthropoda; class Arachnida; order Araneae; family Salticidae; genus Maratus; species Maratus michaelseni. Next base: position 360,993,256 of record OZ007586.1, on the reverse strand, counting down.
CGGCACCTTCGGTGACCATCAGGCTCGTTTCTTTTACCAGAACTCTACATGTTTTTGTGGAGTTGGGGTAAGTAACATAAGCCACGTGCTTTTTCGGTGTGAGCTCTGGAAGTCTGTTCGGGAAAAGTACTTTCCCCGCGACTTTAGGACGCGAACGCCATGCGATCTCTGCCTAGACGGCTACGCAAGGTAAGGAATACGGCTGATAATTCACCGGCTCTTAATGCGTACATTAGATCGAAACCTTGGTCGCCGAAGAGCTGGCCGCAATTACCGAGCTCTTCGCGGTGAAAGACCGCAGTTGAACGCACCGCCGATCGCCCGTGGTCCCCGCGGTGCGAGAGGCGGAGGTACAAGTACGCAGGCTTGAGACTTGTCCCGTAAGCAGGCATCGATCTCTCGAAGGATCTCCTTCGCTGAGTGACTATTAAATCTGCCGGGTCCGCTCCTTTAGCGCGCTTGAGGGGGTCCACGTCCCTCAGAGTCCGGTAGTGGATCTTTCTTCTTCATTTTGAGCGTGACCTCCCAAGGGATACCGTGTCGCTTGGATCTCGATGCCTCGCGGGTATCTCCTTGGAGAAGGACTGCTCTTTTGTAGTGATATATATACAGTTGTGATACATTTAATTTCTGAGCGTGACCTCCCAAGGGATACCGGGTCACTTGAATTTCGATGCCTCGCGGGTATATCCTTGGAGAAGGACTGCTCTTTTTATAGTGATATATGTGTAGTTGTATTTATTTGTAGTAGTTATATATATGTAGTAGTGTATGATATGTGAACCTCACGGAGGAAGAGGCTAGTTGCTTGCTTCATAGCATGTCAACGTTCGACCTCTGTGGGAAAGCAAAAGTTGTCGCGGCAGCACGACGACCTGGGAACAGTTTCCCCAAGTGGGGTTTCGGCGACGGGGTCGGCGGGTGGCCTTCGTCAATTTGCCACGGGTTCGTCCTGTGGGGAGTTTCCCCAGAGTGGGGTTACTGTCCTAGCGACCTATGTCATCGAACCGTGGGTACTAGGTTAGAGGGTCCGCAGTGAGGTGCGGCTCTCTGGCCCGCCGTAGCGAGACAAAGCTACTGGCGCAGTAAAGGTCTCTCAGGACCTGGGAACGGTGGTCGATTGTGTGCGGTGCGTCCCGCACCGGGACGCCTGCGGCGCATGTCTCTTTTACCTCTGTTTCAAACGTTTATTTTATGTGCGTATGTGCCTGAAAAAACAAATCAAAGATGAGTAATTAGACATAATTCACTAGAAAAAAAGACAGAAACGAAATTGTGAAGTTATTTTTAAATTTTGGCTGTCAAATCTCTAACCAGCTGGGAAGACCGAGCTATGGTCGGTTAAAATTGGTTTGTGTTCAACTCGATATAACAATAAATTCTCTGTACAACATATAACAATCGGTTATGTCTACACTGATTGGTTGAATCATTTATATCGGCTCCTATTGGAAATTTCTAGAAAATTCTTTCAGATTCTGAAAGCTAATTCTTTTCGCCAAAATTTGGCGAAAATTAGCAAACTTTGACATTCTTTCACTTGGCGCCAAGCATGTGTTTTGACACTGATAATCTTGTCTATTTTCCGCCAATGTCGCCAACATTTCGCCAAGTACTACCAAATTTTGCGAAAAAAATTGCCAACTATACGAGTTTGCTTACTTCCAACTGTTTTAACCTTCACTCCCACTGAAATGCATTGACCCATAGTGATCTCAAAATTACCCACTAATCGAATTTTCTCGAACATGTGACCTAGCCCAATGTCCTTCTCGTAACCCAAAATGGTAGGATACAAAATTTAAGTCAATCGTTTGAACCGTTTTTTAAAATAAAATTAGCTTGACCCTGACCTGCGCTGTAAAAAAATTTTCAGAAGGTTTCAGGAAATTATCCTGAAACATTTCGCATATTTTACCGGAATATCTATGTCCCTCGCCAATTACGGCAATAATTCGTGTAACATTTTTGAGAGGTTTCAACTTTTCCGTAAACTACTTTCTGCGAATGCGTGCTTCATGTTTTATGTAAAATAGCCATTTTTACAACTAAAGAATAAAAAATAGCTGCTTAAGTTCTTAGAGACAAATGCAATCTGAACAAATGACATTCTTAGTTTGGATATCAACCGATAAAGTAAGTAGCTAATTTAAATCTTTTTATGCATCATTATTTGAATTTTCATTTTATCTGTAATACGAAACTTTAAAATTTAATTGTTTAAATAAGATACTGAATAAAAGTATATTGATTATTGAAAATTGGAATGTTTCACTACTTTGTTTTGAAACGTAACAACAAAGCCGTGGCGTCTTAATGCCCCCACGTTTTTCCGGAACCTTCCGGAAAAATGTTTAGTGTGTAGGGACCAAAAATGACCCTCTAATTTTCTTGAACATGTGACCCAGCCCAATGGTCTTCTTGCACCCCAAAATGGTAGGATACAAAAATTAGTCAATTGTTGTACTCGTTTTTTAAATAAAATTAACTTGACCCCAAAAAATGACTCTCTAATCGAATTTTCTTGAACATGTGATCTAACCCGATGGTCTTCTCGCAACCCAAAATTAAAGGATATGAAATTTAGACAAAATCGTTTGAGCCGTTTTTAAGATAAAATTAGCGTGACAATGACCGGTAGTGACCCAAAATGGCACACTAATCTAATTTCCTTGAACATGCGATTCAGTCCAATGGTCTTCTCGTATCCGAAAATGGTAGGATACAATATTTATTCAAAATCGTTTGAGCCATTTTTTAGATAAAACTTGCTTGGCCCTGACTTGTTTTGACCCAAAATGACCCATTAATCTAATATTCTCGAAGATGTGACCTAGTCCAATGGTCTTCTGGTACCCCAAAACAGTAAATTCAAAATTTCGTCAATTGTTAAAGCCGTTTTAAGATAAAATTTGCCTATATATATATATATATATACAGGTGGTTAAACCTGTGAATAAAAGTGACATTTAAAAATGCGCTTCGTAAGCATTAAAATAGAATTCTAGCTACTAGTTTATATAAAAAACAGTACATATCATGGTAGTATAAGTCTTTTATTTTTGTCAAACGTGTAAAATGTGACCTCAGCTTTTCAGAGGCCAAATTGTAGGAGCCCGACTAGCTGGATCAACTGTGACCAAAACATCCCAGTTTTTAGGCGTGTCTAGAGGTACGATGTCTAAAGTCATGACAGCGTACACACTGCGCGGCAAGACAAGATCGGCAAAGCAAACTGGTGGACGGAGCTGGGTGAGACCGATGGGTATTGAAGTGGATTGTAACGCGACCTACGTTTTATACGGCCTTTTCATGACGTTTAAAACGTCACACGGAGGGGATCCTCTTTACAAGGCGATTGGTACAAAGCGACGCGCCCACAGTGTTGTGCCAATCGCCATATAAAGATGATCCTCTCCATGTGACGTTTTAAAAGTCATGAACCGGCCGTGTATAACGTAGGTCACGATTGTAATGTCAAAAAGAAAACAACTGCAGCCATAGTGACCGCCGAGCTCAATCAGCATCTGGATTCTTCAGTGTCAGTAATTACAGTTAAGAGGCAGCTTCATAAACAGAACATTTACGGCAGAGCAGCAATTTCCAAGCCACTTGTCACAGCTGGTAATGCCAAACGTCGTCTAACAGTGGTGCCACAACCACAAAAGCTGGTCGATTGATAAGTGGAAGACAGTTATATGGTCAAACGAATTATCTTTCACACTTTTTCCCACAACAGGGACGAGTTCACGTTTGGAGGACACCTGCACAAGCATATGATCGTGATTTTCTCCTTCCAACAATCAAACATGGAGGTGGATCTGTCATGGTATGGGCAGCCGTGTCGGGGTTTTCTGCTAGCCCAATCGTAACCCTGAAAAAAGGATCACTGGGGATAAGTATACAGAAGTTTTAACTGACCAGGTCCATCCTATGATCCAAACATTGTTTCCTGCAGGAGATGGAATTTTCGAGGATGATAATGCTCCTATTAATGCAGCGGGAGTCATCGTTTGATGAACACGAGGATTAAATGCAACATCTACCTTGGCTCGCACAATCCCCAGACTTCAAAGTAATCGAACTGTTATGGTCTATTTTAGAGCGTTCAATATGGAATCTATATTCTCCGCCGACATCTCTCCCGGAACTTTCACAATATCTCCACGAAGAATGGTACAATATTCTTCTAAACACTATTCAACACTTGTATGAAACGATTTCCAGTCGAATGCAAGCTGTATAACATGCCAAAGGCGGTCCTACGCGATATTAGTAAAGGATTTCTGATAGATCTTGGGTGTTTCCATTATTTTGATAACCACATGTACATATATATACATACACACATTGTGCGTTAAGAAATTATACGACCACTAACGAATTGGTGCACTTCTGAAGAAGACACAATATGCAAATTTTTAGCGTGTGTATTTAAAATTGATCGTAGAACGTTTTCTGTTATAATTGCTACATTAAAATTTAAGTTACATATTATTAAAATCTTCTTCTAATTTTTTTTTAAAACGTAAATGAGGTGACTGTTAAGAAATTATAAGACCACTTGAGGAAATTTGCGTATTATACGTGACATCAGAATCATTATAAAACGTACGCATGTGTATAGCGTGAAAGTATTCCCGAGAAGCAAAGGTGCAGGTTTAGAAAGTGTTATTTACGATGTATTTGAAGATGCCGCGGGGTAAAGAGTTGTCTGCGAACGAAATAAGAAAAATTTGGTTTTATAAGTGTGCTAGTAAATCTGAACGAGAAGTAGCTCGGTTAATGAAGCGTTCCAAAACTGCCATTCACAATGAAATAATTAGAAAAAAGGATTCAAATAAAATTAAACGATCTGGGAGAAAAATGATTTTGACAGTGCGGTATGATCGACAAATATTTCGATTATCAACTCAAAAAAATCTTTAACTCGGGAAATTTCGAACCGTTTCAGCAAAAGAACCTCACACGTAACATTTTGGAAGAGTCTGAAATCAAATAGTAATGCAAAATGTATGAAACTGTTGAAAAACCGAGGCTAATGAAACATCGTAAAGAAGAAAGACTGAAATATGATAAAAATGTCATGTCATGGGACAAGAAATGGAAACAAGTGATATTTTCAGATGAAAAAATAATTAATTGACGGTCCGGATGGTTATAAACACGATTCTATATTTATTATATATTATATACATTATTTATAACTATTGGCATGATTTGAGGAAGGAACCGAAACAATGCTTCAGTCGACAAATGGGAGGGGGATCAGTAATGGTTTGGGAAGCTTTTAGTCATGATGGATTATACGATTTAACCCGAATTTCGGGACGTATGAACTCTGCGCAATATCAGGCTATGTTATGTGAAGGGTGTAGATGCAAAATTCACACTATCCACTTAACCTAGTTTTTAGAAAAATGCAAAAAACTGATTATTATTAATAAACATGATATATTGGCACAATTCTTTTTGTGATATATTTGTTGCCATAACAGCTAGTTGCTCATAGTCCTAAACCTGTAATAATTGTGGTAAAGCTAGAATTTAAATGTGGAAAAGTGCGTTTTGCAGCAAACTTTTATGGGTAAGGCTAGTTATAAACCAAAATAGTTATAAATTTAAAACTTAAAAAAAGAAAAAAAAACCCTGAACATTAGTTTTCATTGTTATTGGGGAAGGTAATAAACGACAAAAATCAAAACGCAAAAAACATTTATTAAAAATTTTGTGCAAAAATGTTACTATTAGACATGGCTCAACTTCTTCACTGTCATTAAACTAGTGAAACATTTTACACTACTTCTTACTTCATTGGTTGAATTGGAGTGTGTGAGTTTTGCTGCAAAACAGTTGTTGGATAATGTGAGTTATGCATCAAAACGGGATTTTCAGCATTTTTTTTCACGCCTTAATATGTGTTTTTATGATCCAAATCACTATTACAGTCCGATTCGTCTTAAAAAGACAAACACGGTTATATCAATAACTCGATACCTTAAAAAAGTGGATAATGTGACTTTTGCATCTGCACCATTCATATGATCATTTGATACTGTTTGGAACTTTTTTAGCTGGTGATAACTGGATGTTTTGGCAGGGTAATGCTTCTTGCCATGTGTCTAAATCTACCCAGCAATCGTTTAAAAAAGAAAAAAAATAATATTTTGTCATGGCCAAGTCGAAGTCCAGACTTGAACTCTATGGGAAAACCTTTGGGGCGTAATAAGTCGGAAAGTTTATGCTAATAATAAACTGTTTTTATCTGCCAATGAACGAGAAGTAGCCATTGTAAAAGAATGGCACAATATTTCTGAATCTGTACTTAATCATATGCTCACTATGAAAAACAGGATGTTTGAGGTTATAAGGAAAAATGAGGAACCAATATCGTATTAATTTACATATTTTTGTGTTTATACAAGTGGTCTTATAATTTGTTAACAGTGTATTTTTCAATCATTGCTTATATTTTTGTTAACTTATTTATTGCATTATTAAAATTATTGCAAACTAATTTTAATAAATATGTTGTATTTTGATATCTCGTGTGTTTAAACTATAATTAGACCCTTTATTTACTTCGTAATTTTCAAAATCAAAGTGGTCTTATAATTTCTTAACGCACTGTATATATATATATATATATATATATATATATACAGGGGTCGGAAGTAGCGCGCTACAAGTAGCGAAACTACAGTAGTCGCTACTTTTTACTGTAGTTTGTAGTGTAGCGCGCTACATTTTGAACAATGTAGTGTAGCGAGTAGCGCGATAGAAAAAATCAGTAGTTTGTAGCGAAAACTGACGCTACTTTTAACGCTACTTCAGGGTGGGGGGAAATGTGCAATTCTGCAAATCACGTGGTCGAAACTTGCTTCTTTTGCGCAAAATTTGTTGTTCTCAACAATTTGCTATTCTCAGCAGCAAACCCCAGCTATAGTATGTAGAAACGCATTGAGGCTACCGCGGTGCATTCCACTTATCTCTTTTTACAGACCGCTAGAGTGACGTGATGCTTTTTTCGTACACCTTCATTGGTGCATTCGAGCATCACGTGACTCCAGCGGTCTGTAAAAAATGGTACGCATAAAGCACTGCGGTAGCCTTTCTTTTTCGTTAGCCTCGGCAACGCATCGCATGACGTCATAGATTTTTCCCATTGATGCTTGCTTCTAAAATAAAGTTTCTTAATTTTGCTACAAAATTTGTAATGTGTGTATAAACTAACATTTTGGAGACAAACACAAAACATTTTCTGGTATCTTTCTTAATTTTTTCATGCCTTCCGTTATGTCACATTTATTTAATTGTATCCTGGCAGACGCGATATAACGAGGGGTTGCATTATTATTTAACCCGTGTCTTCCATTTCTAGTGTAAATTGAACCTTTTCATAAAAATTGAAAGTAGCGATGTAGTGACTACTTTTGAAAAGTAGCTTGTAGTCGCTACTTTTTTAAACAAGTAGTTGTAGTTAACTACATTTTTGATAAAGTAGTTGTAGTTTTAGTTGGCTACAATAAAAAAAGTAGTTTTTCCGACCCCTGTATATACACACACACAAGATTTACTCGTATTATAATGAACGCGTTCAGAGACGGAAACGCGGGTTACTCGTATAATTGGGGAATGGCGTCATCTGATTTTCTCAGGGTAAAGTTGGGTTAAAACGGCTGTGAACGCTTTTGGGTGTAACGTTATGGGCATGTTTGCAATCGCTTTCGCCAACCAATCTAGTATTACATTTTGATTGTGCGAACATTGCAGGAACCATCCTAGCCGATGTTGGCCAATATCATAGTCCTGTTAAAGGTAGACCAATCAAATGGTCAGGACTCAAGTGTACAGTAGGAGTCATAAAGAACAACAGTTAACAGTTGCAGTTAGCTATAAAGCAAACAAATCAGATTTCCCAACCACGTGATCATTTTACCCAACAAAATTCTCCAGGTAATGTGATAACCCAGAGTCTGGGTAATTTCCGGTTCTGAACGCTACGGGAAACGCGCAAAAAGTCACGTGATATCGGTCTTTGAACACTTCGAGTTACCCATGCGTTACTCTATGTAACTCGGGGTTTGGTCTGTGAACGCGCCCAATGTATGATTATCTCAATTTCTCGCCTGGACGAATTTGATTAGATGAGTGAGACTAGGGTGCATCTACACTGCTGGCCATTAAAATTGCTACACCAGGAAGAAATGTAGATAACAAAATGATATTTATTTGACAAATATATTATACTAGAAATAACAAGTGATTAAATTTTCAAGAAATTTGGGTGCAAAGATCCTGAGAAATATGTACCCAGAACAACCATCTCAGGCAGTAATGACAGCACTTATACGCCTGGGCATTGAGTCAAACAGAGATTGGATGGCATGTACAGGTACAGATGCCCCTGAAGCTTCAACACGATGCCACAGTTCATCAACCATAGTGACTGGCGTATGGTGATGAGCCAGTCGCTCGGCAACCATTGACCAGACGTTTTCTATTGGTGAAAGATCTGGAGAACGCGCTGGTCCGGGCAACAGCCGAACATTTTCCGTAATCAAGGAAGGTCCGTACAATACCGACAATATGCGGTTGGGGCATTATCCTGCTGAAACGTAGGATTTCGCAGGGCTCTAATAAAGGTTAGAGCCACGGGTCGTAACACACCAGAAATGTAACCTGCACTGTTCAGAGTGCCGTCAATGCGAACAAGAGGTGACCGAAACGTGTATCTAATGGCACCCCATACCATCACGCCAGGTGATGGGCCAGTATGACAATGACGAATGCACGCTGCCAATGTGCGTTCACTTCGATGCCGCTAAACACGGATGCGACCATCATTATGCTGTAAACAGAATCTGTTTTCATATGAAAAAATGTCTCGCCATTCGTGCGTCCAGGTTCGTCGTTGATTATACCATTGAAGGCGCTCCTGTCTATGACTCAGCGTCAATGGAAGCCGCAGCCATGGTCTCGGAGCTGACAGTCCATGCTGCTGCAAACATCGTCGAACTGTTCATGCAGACACTTGTTGTCTTACAAACAACCCCATTTCTTGACTCAGGACTCGTGACGTGGCTGCACGATCAATTACGGCCATGCGGATAACATGCCTGTCTTCTCGGCTGCTAGTGATAGGGGGCCGTTGAGACGCCGCACGGCCTTCCGTATTACCGTCCTGAACCCATCGATTCCATATTCTGCTAACAGTCATTGGATCTCGACAGACGCGAGCATCAATACTGCGATACGATAAGCCGCAATCCCGGTAGGCTACAATTCGACCTTTATCAAAGTCAGAAACGTGCTGGTACGCATTTCTCCTTCTTACACGAGGCATCATAACTTTTCACCAGGCAACAACGTTCAAATGCAATTTGTGTATGAAAAACCGGATGAACAATTTCCTCATTTAAACACATTTTATGTGTCGCTACCAGTGCCTGCTTTATCTGCATGTACGGAAAAGCTAATCATTTGCATATCACAGCATCTTCTTCCTGTCGTTTAAATTTCACGTCTGTAGCATGTCGCCTTCTTTTTATTAGCAATTTTAATGGCCAGTAGTGTATATGACAGTGCCGACATACGGGATATAAATTTTGATTGAGGGAAACTACTTTGGACAAAAACAAATCGCCAAGTATATTGCGGAGCATTCCATTATCACCAAGCTAAAATTTGACTTCTGTCACTCGTCCAGACGATTGTTGTCCAGTTCTGAAATGTAGGTTTGTCTCAGCAACACCATGCTATAGTTAATACCTAAGAGCTGAGTTTGGACGTCTCTACTGATCAACACCAGTGTTTACCGATTACCTTCAACCAACCAGGAACTTTTGTAGTTCTTTAAATGTTTGGTTAGTAGTAAACAAGTTCTTTCTCATTTTAAAAGTAAGCATTTTAAGAAAGGTGTATATCGCAAAAATTTTGAACAGGAGTTGAATAAGCTGCCGACAGAAGTTGAGGAACCGATACAAAATAGCTTACGCTTTCACGTTATATCTGGAGCTATTCCTCGAAGTCATCCACAAACCATCCGGATAAGTAAGTAAAATATAAACTGCATATTAAATTGATTTAAAACAACCCAAAATATGCAGCAATTCAAGCTACTTGGCCGCATATAAGGTTGATTTAATATTTAGAATATAAAATTATATGCATCTTATGACAAAAAATGTCATGCAAAGAAAAGTGCTATCTTGAGTTTTTGCCTGCCCCGAGGCATTATCTATAGGTATTGTTGAACTAACTCTCCACAATCATCGTGAAATGAGAATAACTCTTGTACAGGTGCATTCCAGTAGGCGAATATTGCCAATTTTTGTCTACTCTAAAGCTGTTCTCACACGTACTACCATACGAAGTGAAATTATATGCTATTGCCTCTCGCTTGCTTGGAGCTACCCTTTCACGCTGCAACCTGCAACTAGGGTTATTTTCAATTCTGAAAGTAATCTGCAAATGTAAAGAGTGGGCGTAACATTTGGTGAGTAATTGCAGCTAGGTGTTTTAATATTTGAGCGGGTTAGAATGACAATGGAGTAAGTCAATATTTAGTAATTTGAGAAATGAAGTGTTTTGTGAAATTTGTCGTATTGCCGTTGCATTAAGTGGTCCAACTTGTTTTTCCCTCTAGCGACTCCCTAAGTGAAATATGACTTTATTCGACTGTCACACTGAATAGAAATGAATATACGTTCAGAGAAAATATGGTTATCTAGATTTTTCATATTTTTGACTTACTTCACTGTCATTCTGATCCCCTTCATTTAGTGTAGAGCTCAATTGATAAACAGTAAGCAATATCGCGTGCTAACATTTTATATATTGCAATTTCTTTTCGTTTCATTTCTTATATTAATACATAGGGTAAAAGTACCAATAGTCGGCCACATTGAGATAAATTGCCTTACGAATAGCTTATTTTTGGTTCTGAATGAAATATTACAATTTCTCTATATGCATCCGTCATTTATAAGTCATAAACCATCACAAAAGAGTTTTGGGTATTTTTATTGAATTGATAATCAGCCTTTTTTTTAAAGATTGAGATCAGATAATCATTTTTCCTATTTTTTTCTTTTTTTTGTTAACTGGTGACAATTTTTATTTTTAAGTTGTATTAATTTATTTTTTATTCTTTTCTAAAATTATAAAGCTCGAATATTAGCAGAGTACATAATCTAATGTTTTTTAGTATAAAAAGTAAATAAATGTGTTAGTTTTAATTTTAATGCGGCCGACCATTGGGTATTATATTTTGCTTACGTGTTCAGTAGTCGGCCATCAGGAGATGACTATTGGATAAATAGCTTATTTTACTTTTTTCAGATTATTTTTCATAATTTGGTAGATATAGTTTTATCACTATTATTATACTAATATGAAAAAGCGTTTTTTGCGTGCTTGTTTATTTGTAGGGGAAACTGCTGGAACTACCGAACCAATTTCAAAAGTAAAAGTGGCAAAATGAGGGTGACAGTCTCTACTCTGACATAGACTATATTTTATGTCAGATCCACTTCACCCAAGTGGGTAGAGGAGTACAAAACAATTTAACCTTCCCCTTTTTGTGATATTGAAGCAGCTAGTAACTTGAAATTTGTCATGGTGTTTTTTTCTAAAAAATTCGAATTATAAAAGTGAAATGAGTGAAAAATGTTCTAAATTACAATTTGTGTAGAATTGTTAGGAATATAAACTTGAAATTTAACATGTCTGTTACTTTTAAAACGTAAATTCTGGATCAGGACTATTTAAAAAAAGGGGAATTTTAGAAAATGAAAAAACTGAGAACATTCTGAAAACATTCTAAATTACGATTTATATGGAATTACTAGGTATAGAAACATAAAATGTGCCAAGTCTGTCATTTTAATATGTAAATGCTCGTACAAAATAGTTCCTTTAAAAAAAAAACGAAATTTCAAAGATTACAGGACCAAACAAACGTTCTAAAGTTTCAAATTCTGTGATGGTTTTGGTACTGGAAACTTAAAATTTGGCATGGTGGTTTTTAAGAGTTGATGAATCTTAAATGATCGCCAAGAAAGGTTTCTAAAAATTTGGAAATTTAAAAGGCTGAAATTAGTGGAAATCGGTCTAAATTATGGGGTTTTTTTAATTTTAGAAGAGAAAGATAATTTCTTTTATAGTTCTTATATGAATATTTTTCTTTCTTTGTTTTATTTATTTTAAAGAACAGAATGGCAAACTTTTCTTTCTGACACACACATAGTACATATTCTTGATAATGGTAAAAAAATATCACAACAATTGTAGATATACAATATTTTTTATTGATAATTATATGCAAACATGTTAACTTAAACATTTTAAATATTAAATCATAATTTTTTTTAAATATTGTTGATTGATAAATTTTATTTAATTATAAGGCATTCAAATAATAATAATAATAAAATAAAAATCGTATAACTTCTCCTCCTAAAAAATATGTCATTATTGAAATGAATTATCGCCAAAAACATTACAGAAGTCATTTTAGAGGGAGTTGGGCTCGAACCTGCATACTCTACAAAAATTCAGAGCTTTAAACTGCTGCTTTAACCCGCTATGCCAGCAGGACCTCATCCTGCTTTCCTTTAAACTAGAGATGTTTGAAAAAGAGTGGACGTATGTGCAAAAGTGTCAAATTTGATCTGAAATATTTAGCTTTGCGTTTTAATATATATGATTATATCAAATTGAACGAGGCTATTAAAATACATATATATATATTTTATTATTTCATAATTTTCTTTTTTGTTCTACTGGTATTCACATGTGCAAGCATTATTTTCAACATGAAAAGATGTATAAAATTTATTCACAGACACTTTTTCAATAAATGTGTCTTACTTAAAGAATGTTAAAATATTGAATAAAATTGATAATTATTAATTTGTGGGCTAGTTTTGATATTTTAATTTAGAAATGCTGTTTTAATGCTCTTATGTTCCTATTTTAGTCAAACTTTGCTTTTGTGCAATTTTTGTTTGATCTATGATGAACGATACTTTCTAAATTTCACATTTCTTGAGGGACAACTGTCCCCTTCAATTACTCCTGTTTCCAGAGCCACACACAATTCGCATAAAAAGGTCTTGACGGTATTAATAGTATTTATTAAATTCGTTATATTTACATTAAATTATTTTTTAATTAATTTAAATTTAAATCCAATTAACATTTAATTAATAATTATATTCTCTTGTTTGTATACAAAATATTCGGATAACATGCACATATAACTATGTTTGCCTTTTGAGCTATAGAAGCAAAAGAGATTCAAATTTCCACATATATTTAGACATGTTTTGCGTCTAGCGGGCTACTTATTTTTTTTTTCCACGGAATTGTTTTGAGAGGCCAGAGAGAGAACTTTTAAATAGTTTATTTCAAATAATTTAAATGCAAAGTATTAAAAACCTGAAAATCTGTGTATAGTTAAAAATTACATATTCATTATTCAATTTATTTTTCACTTTTTAATTGCATTAATTTATTATTGATAAATGCCTGTGATTTTTGGTTGTTATAAAGTAATAAAATAGAAAAATGGTATTATTTATGTTTTGTTTTATATAAAACTTATAAAAGCACACACAAACTGTGCTCATCTTAATGGCTAATGACGCGAACCATAAAAATTGACAATGATATCATTAGCAATGGTCAGTAAAACAAAATAATAGCAATAGAAAGCGAGCCATAAATTACATCCACATGTTTATTAAATTAATTCGTAATTCACTAAAGTATATTTTTGAATAAATTAATGTTTAATTATATATTTTTTCATTTTTTAAATAATGTGTCCCTAAAAGTGTTGTCAATTTAACAGGATAAATTAAAAAAATTCTACTGTTTTTGAATAGTAATCTTCACTTGATGTAATCATGAAAGGTGTCATTAAATAAAGCTATCAGTGCCGTAGCGAAAGAAAAATTTTTTTTTGGGGGGTGGGGGGCAACAGGCAAGATTGGCCGACTCAAACATGTTTCAAATCAGACTAATGTAAAATAGTCAATCTGTAGCATTATTTCTTAATTAATAGTTTTTACAATTAATTTTAACTGATTAATTATAATTGATAATTAAGAATAAAATATGATTTTGTATTCCAAAAATGTTTCTTAGATATAACTCAGTAATCATTTAAAAGATTTACCAAGAACTTTACTGGAGAAAAAAAAAGAAAGAAAGAAAATATCTATTGATAAGAGAAAATCGTACAGTTATATTTGTGAAAAACACATTTGTTTAGAATGATAGAGTGAAGTGAACTTGTATGCTGTCGCGAGGATAGTAACACACTCTTAGTCTTTTAGGTAGATTTCGTAAGAAATACTACTTATTACATACTCACCTAAGTTGGAATTTTTGAAAAATTTTTGCAGATCTACGCCGATCAAGACTCCCAGAACCCAAAACCACCCCCAGTTCAAAACTTTATCGATCTATCTATCTATCTATGTCACTTTTTTATGGACACGATAACTGCAATAATTCTGCACAGATCTCTTCGAAACTGATACATAAAATCAAGGGGCATAAAATTTCGGTCAAGTTTGTTAATGGGCAAAATCGAACCAAGGGAGGGGAGGGTGGGGGGGGGGGCTTTTTGTGAAAACAGAAAAAACCCCATAATTTCTTAATTATGATACGTATCGAATCCGTTTAAAGTTATTATTACTTCTAGGAGAAGGGTCGAAAATGTATGTATGACAGATTTTTGATATAATTAAAAATGGCCTCAAGGGGGGGGGGGAGGGAGGGGGTGTTTTAGAATAAAAAAATTCATAACTTCGTCAATTCACAAGATATCAAATCCGCTTAAATTTATTATAAATCCTCTTAATATTATCTAAAACTTTTATATTGACAAGTTTTTTATAGGACCAACCCTTATAGCAAAAAAAAAAAAATCCCTGCTGGCTCCGCCTGCAAACAAGTTAGGTTTCGAAATAGGCAGTTCCAACTTCCACATGCCACATCATGGCAAAAAGGTCATTTCTTCCGCAATTCCCAACAAACAGGCGCCCCACGGTCTGCGTCTTCGAAATCTACCTGTGCCCGTAGGCCGAGCCGTCAGGGATTTTTTTAGTTTGTATCGGTAAACATTTAACCAAAGGAGCCGAGTTTACAAAAATTTCAGTAGAGGTACAGACATTTCGGCGCAGACAGGAAAAATCCGTCTCCTCCCTTTCTATAAGTTTCAGAAATATATTATTGTGAAAGTCGGAAGTTGTAGAATTCCAACAATGTACAGTTCAGAAAATTAGTGCAAAACTGGATTTGCAGGATTATCTGGAGATCATAACAAAAGACTTATCTACACCAGACCTGACACCTTTTCTGTATCTATCCCTAGTGGTTGGGCCTGGAAAGAATTTTGCTTTACGTTTCAAAGAGAATACGTGTGAAGATTTGTCTTATAAAGATGTTTTCTGTTACTGATTGAATATTTAAAAAAAAAGTAAGAATTTTTTTAGGTATTAAATGTTAAATGCACGTATATTTTTTTAATTTATTCATTTTCTTTTTTTAAATAGTTTTAAAAATTCTTCGTTTTTATTTTCCAAACGTTCCTAAAACAGTTCCAAAGGGCGTAAACATCATATGGTTGCTAGAACCTACTATGTATCAAGTATAAAATTTCTTGAATTTTCTTAACCCTTTCAGGGGCCAAGCACTTGTGCTCCTGTAACGTTGAATTCCCACCGGAATTCAGGAAAGAATTTAGTTCAAAATAAGAATAAGCAATTTTTCAACTTTTTCTCGTCACAGTTAAAAAAGTAAAATTTAATTAAAAGTTTCTGGTTTGAATCGGGTTAAAATTAGGTGGTATATAATATATACCACCGCCCCTTAAAAGGTTAAGCGACTTTCGCATTCGGTCGACCTAGTTTATATATTGATAAGTTTTTATCTATGTAAGTTTCAAGTGTTACTGTAGGACAAATTTCTGATATTATCAAATCAATAGATCAGATTCATTTTTTTCCCCTATTGGCCTATATATCGACGGCCGACTTAGCTTTTCCATGTGTAGGTAAGGTATAGTGTATGTCCAACATTTCCGACTCTGCAGACAAGATTTATACATGATAATGTTTTTTCAGTGGGTAGGCCGACTAGCTCTTTATGTGATTCGAAAATGTGACCGAACACGCGACTTTCATACCGGCTCACCAGATAGATCTATTGAAACCATTACTTTTTTTTACTCATAACCTATCTATTGACAGACCAACTAGCTTTTGCCATATGATTGTAAGGGTGTAGTGAAATAGATTCTGAAGACTGAAAGTCCTGCCAACCAGAATTTTTCCGAATTTTTTTTTAAATCGGTTTACTGACATACTACAGAGACACTAATTAAATCTGCTGATAAGCCGACTGAATCCTTTTACCAAACATTGAGGGGGGCAGCTGCCCCCCCCCCCCGCTCGCTACGCCCCTGCTAATATTACTATTTGAAAATAGTGCTAAATCTTTTAAATGAAAATTCTAAATCGACAACACTGATCCCTAATTCAGATAAAATTTTTAATAATGGGCATCGGCTTGACAATCTATGGGGCAAGATTTTGTAATAGACCTGCTGTGGTCTGTAGTCTAGGCTTTTTTTCATTTGGCAAGACCAAGTCAACATTTAAATTGGTCACCGGGTGAAAGTCTATAATATTAGTCAAATTGGCGATCACTTATACAGCTTTCTGAAACCTCTTTTATGATAAGGTCCACATGGGAGATTATTTCCTCCATATTATTTTGAAACAAAAAACAAAAAAATCTATAAAAAGACTAAATTGGTTAATTTTCACATTTCTGATTCAACACATTGGAATCAACTTGTTAGCAATGTCCTAAACTAAAAGAAAAAAATCTTGAGTCAGTGTGTGAAATTTAAGTGCATTCTTGGTGGAATTCCCAAAATGAGAAATAGATATAAAGGAATGCATGAGTTATTGTAAGTATATATTTTATTTTATAAATTTGTTGACATATGCAGCGATATTGTTATCCATATTTCTATAGACTACCCCCTCCTTACCAAATAATATTTAAGGATAGCTAATAGTAAATTTATCTTATTTTTATTTTAATTGATATAGCTTATTATTAATTCTTTTGACAAGCAACAGTGATTTCAAAGGGCTCACGAAGGTCATGCCCTCTTCCTTGACAGTAGTAATAAGATACGAAATAATAAGCTATGTCAATTAAAATATAGAAAAGCAGAAGCAGCATTACCGAACCTTAAACATTATTAGGAAAATGGAGGGGGTGATCTACTGGAATCGAACATATATAGCAGTATATATGCATATGTTCACAAATTATAAAGTATAGTACTTACGATAACGCGCTCATTCCTTTATGTCGTTTACTCATTTTGTGAACGCCACCACGGACGCATTTAAATTTTACATAATAATATTTAACTGCCTCCGGAACTTTTTCTTGCATCGCTTACAAGCAGATTCCAACGTGCGTGAATCCGAAATGTAAAAATCAACATACCTAGTCGATTTATAGAGCTGCAGTTTTCTCTCAAAATCTAAAAAGCAAGGAATAAATATCCCATGTGGATTTCAGCCATTTTAAGAAAGGTCAGAAAGATAAAACACAGTGAGCTCTAACAAGAAAATCAAAATGGCTGAACTGAACGCATACGAGAGTGAGCCTGAGCGAACTGCTAGCGAAATGAGGATGAGCATGCACTGCACTGACCATAAATGAGTCGCTCTTATTTCGGGATTCAATCCCCAAAAGAATCTCCGGCAGTCTATTACCTCGCATGCGCATTAAAGTGCCGTAAGAATATTATTATTGCCGTGAGAATAGACACTCCGTTCAATAAAATATGAATTGCCGATTAAATTGGTTTAAAACAAGAAAATATCTTAAACATAATTAGATATATTTGTCCCGTATGACGTTGATGCATATTTAGAATGGAAATCATGTATTTTAAGACAAAAAAAAATGTCATGGAAAAATGTGCAATCTTTAGTATCTTAAGCAGAATAACTACAATTGCATTCTCATCGTATCACTAATCTTCATTTTCACTTATCTGTTGAAATACTATATGTATGTGCTATTGCATTTAAACATTTTAAGTATAATAAAGAATATTATGAGATTTGCGATTTTTGCATTTCAGATAGATCAATGAAATATGGTTATGTAAATCATATATATTTTATGACAAACAAACAAGAAAATGCCATAGAGAGAAAATTACAAACTTGAGTATTTCAAGAATAAAAACTAAAAGTTTGTAGTTATATGATTTCTGGTTATCTTAGAACAATCGTAAGAAAATCTAACTTTTTTCACTGCCAGAAAAAATTCATTTTAATGACTAAATTTTAATCTTTACATCTGAATATTGTTCAGAAATATCACATATATTATAGAAATTTCTGAGATTTTCAACCGAGAGTTCAAAAAATAGTACATGCAATAATACATGCAATGCAATGTGTTCAGTTATATTCACTTTTTACTTTTGCTTTTCATTAATGAGTAATTCAAAATTTAATACTCATAATTAGGCAATAAAAATACTTAGCCGAGATTATTTGGCTATAATATAATACTTGAAATGAATACCAAAAATCCATTTATTTTTCAATTCTTCATTTTTTGGAGAACCAAATGTTCTACTTTAGGGCCTGTTTTACAAAACTGTACAACACGTTTATGTATCACAAGGAGGGTCCAATAGATGAAGTAGTAAAAAATGACTTGAGTAGGTGTTCTACAACCTCCTACGTCCTTCATATTTGGCTGTGTCTGGCACTGGCGACTGCTGATTGGACTGCTATTGGTCAAAGTCTAATATGGCGAATGTAAGAGAGAGGGAAATAACTCATTTGCCGGCTACAAAACTACCCAAAGAGCAAGATTGATATGTCTAAGCCTCTCCTCTAAGCCTAGATGTACAATGTTAAAAATCCATGATCATGCACAAAATTTATTACAATTAGGTTGGGATTGCGGTGCCTCGCTTAAAATCAACCTAGAGCGTAAGTCTGACTTATGATATAAACAACGCGTAAACCGTATTGCAGCGCGACCTATATTATGCACTTCCAGTTCATGACTTTTAAAACGTCATTCGGAGTGGATTATCTTTACACGGCGATTGACACAAAACGATGGGCGCGACCCTTTATACCAATCGCCATGTAAAGATTATCCACTCCGTGTGACGTTTAAAAGTCATGAGCCGGTCGTATATAACGTAGGTCGCGATTGCAGTGCCTTGCGATCTAATACCCGGTTCAGATCGGATATTTAAGATATCTTAGACTGCCGAACTCACTGAAGGAGTTGCAGTAACTCACTTGACGAGTTCTTTCTATTTCTATATACAGTACTTTTATTGCTACACTTTCTATTGAAATTTCTATTGCTAGATACAAGCCATTACCACTCACTGTGATTGGCTATCTGGAGGCTAGCTGTAACAGATTGGTTGTTGAGGCTGGCTTTAACTTATGCGCATGCGCACATTCTATGTTTGTTCAGATCTCAGACACGGTGATGTTCAGTGACTTATCTTAGATGAGTTTTGCGATGTGAACAGGTATTCAATTCCGGGAGTGTACCACCTCAAAAAGGGCGATCTAAGAGATCTTAAATGTCCGGTGCGAACAGGGTATTACGCTAACCCGAAAACTATCTTAAGATGAAGCGCGAGTGGTTGCGCGCGCATACACTTGCGTTTCATCTTAAGATAGCTTTCGGGCATTGAACAAGGAACCTACTGGAAGTAGCATAAGGAATTGGTTTCTTTCTCATTTCGGCCAGGAATTCTGGGATTTGTATTCTAGTAAACCTAAAGTGCTTGGCAAAGTTTTTGCGTTTTTTTCCCTTGTATGATGTTTTCTTCAACCACGATTAGTTCAACTACTTTATAAAATATCAGACAATTGATGTGATAACAAAGGAAGATATATAAATCAGACTTTATAGATGTTATAATTATGATCTATGTTTTTCTTATTTGTTATACATCGAATTAAAACTATTCATCACTACAGTTGCAAACGAATTTATAATGTCAATAGGTTCATCTTGAATATGCAAAATTGTCTTCAATAGCTTTGTATGAAGATGTTATTTGTACGCGATGCAAAGGTGTGAATGTGTACGCGTCGGTCGATCCACAAATACGTAATTCAATCCAGTGTGTCTAATCGTGAGGCATTATCTGTAGGTAGTGTTGAACTAACTCTCTTGATTCATTATTAAATGCGTATAGCTTTTTCACAGGTTTATTGTTGTAGGCGAATATCGTTATTTTTTTAATTAAAAAATATTAGGATGCTATAGTTTTGACATTCTCCACTCATCAGTGCGTATTGCCAAATTTTGAGCTGTCATAGTTCGCACAAACGCGTATGTCTAAGCAGCATCTGAGCATCGTATGTTTCTTCTCTCTTATTTAGACACCCGATGTTCCTCTTGCCTAATTCAACTCGACCAGGCCAGTATCGCGATGTTCTGAAATGTAGATTTGCCATATTTTGGACAAAAACTTCTCTCCAAACACACACTGAGTATGCGCCCTGCGCGAATGTTGTCACTTTCATTTAGAGGCACTCTACTATCTTTTTGTAACCTTAACTTACTATAGCCGCGACCTACGTTATACACGGCCAGCGAGGGCTAACGAAAAAGACAGGCTACCGCGGTACATTCCACTTATCTTTTTTTACAGACCGCTAGAGTGACGTGTTGCTCTTTTCGTGCACCTGCATTGGTGCATTCGAGCATCACGTGACTCCCGCGGTCTGTAAAAAAAGATACGCGTAAGGCACCACGGTAGCCTTTCTTTTTCGTTAGCCTCACACGGCCAGTGCATGACGTTTAAAACGTCACATGAAATGGATCATTTTTACACAGCGATTGATGCAAAGCACACCGTTTTGCACCAATCGCCTTGTAAAAATGATACACTCCATGTGACGTTTTAAACGTCATGCACCGGCCGTGTGTAACGTAGGTCGCGCTATAGCTGTATTACACATATAGATGTCTTTCCTTGGGGTGCCTCTATATGAGAGTGGCGACATTCGCAGAGGGCGCATACTCAAACTGCGCTTAGACACACCTGTTTCTCCAAACTTTGGCAAACCTATATTCTACACTTATAAAGATATTCGCCGAAACGAGTTTGATTAGATGAGTGAGACTAATGCTCGTATTAACCATCTACCTCAACCTACAAAATCTTGGTCGAACAGCGACCTACGTTATACACGGCCGGTTCATGACGTTTAAAACGTCACATGGAGTGGATCATTTTTACACGGTGATTGGTGCAAAGCGACGCGCCCCCCCGTTTTGCACCAATCACCGTGTAAAAATGATCCACTACATGTGACGTTTTAAACGTCATGCACCAGCCGTGTATAACGTAGGTCGCGGTTATACACGACCGCGACCGGTTCATGACGTTTAAAACGTCACATGAAGTGGATCGAGGCTAACGAAAAAGAAAGGCTACCGCGGTGCTTTACGCGTATCTTTTTTTACAGACCGCCAGAGTCACGTGATGCTCGAATGCACCGATGCAGGTGTACGAAAAGAGAATCACGTCACTCTAGCGGTCTGTAAAAAAAGATAAGTGGAATGCACCGCGGTAGCCTGTCTTTTTCGTTAGCCTCGAAGTGGATCATCGGTATACGGCAATTGGTACAAAGCGTCGCACCCACCGTTTTGTGCCAATCGCCGTGTAAAAATGATGCACCCGTGTGACGTTTTAAAAGTCATGAACTGGCCGTGTATAACCGCGACCTACGTTATACACGGCCGGTACATGACGTTTAAAACGTCACATGGAGTGGATCATTTTTACACGGTATTGGTGCAAAGCGGCGCTCCCACCGTTTT
The DNA here is from genome assembly GCA_963931845.1 of Maratus michaelseni. Classification (NCBI taxonomy): domain Eukaryota; kingdom Metazoa; phylum Arthropoda; class Arachnida; order Araneae; family Salticidae; genus Maratus; species Maratus michaelseni. Next base: position 360,971,323 of record OZ007586.1, on the reverse strand, counting down.
GCACCAATCGCTGTATAAAAATGATCCACTCCGAGGCTAACGAAAAAGACAGGCTACCGCGGTGCATTCCATATACCTTTTTTTACAGACTGCTAGAGTGACGTGATGCTCTTTTCGTCCACCTGCATTGGTGCATTCGAGTATCACGTGACTCCGGCGGTCTGTAAAAAAAAGATTCGCGTAAAGCACCGCGGTAGCCTTTCTTTTTCGTTAGCCTCGGATCCACTCCATGTGACGTTTTAAACGTCATGCACCGGCCATGTATAACGTAGGTCGCTCGTCAAACGCTCAAATGAAATTGACGATTAACCTGATTGGATCTGATAGCAGCCGAAGGCCAAATCAAATTAATAAAGAATAAATACCATTTGAGTGTTTGATCGAGATTTTCTATGTTGAGATAGACGGTAAATACGAGCTTTAAGTTCCTCTATATGAGAGATACGACAGTCGATATATGAAATTCGATTCGTTGAGACGAGTTTGGACAAAATCAAATATGTCCTAGCATCTTGCGGAACATGCCATTATCGCCAAGCTAATGTTTGTTTAATCTCTCACTCGTCCAGACAATTGTTGCCCTGTTCACCTGTTTCAGAATGTAGGTTTGCCATAGTTCGGATTCTACCAAGCAGGGAGGCCTACCATACGGCGTAAGCTCTTCAAGCTCTGCTTGGCAAGTTTATTTAAAAAAAGTACAAATGAGGCCATTAGTCTTTTACATAGTACTAAATTGAACAATGAATAAGAATTAAATATACAATTTGACAGATTTACTCTAATTTCAGTAAGGTAATTTTAATATCTGGGGATTATGCAATAATTCCAAAGTTTGGCATAGTGGAGGTTCTCGATTTACACTTCTTAATACCACATAGTTAAAAATTTTTTATTTGTGGACTTGAGTAATAGAAAAATTATGCACATATCTATAATGACCCGAGTAATTAAGGAAAAAAAATAATAATATTTACAAATCATTTCTAGTCCTTTAGTCCTGAATTTAAAAAGTTTTGCGTTGGGGAGGACTACTTTAATGTTCTGTAATTTTAAATTGTTATAAGTCCAAAGTTTTTAAGTTTATTTGAAATTGACGGTCATTTTGTTTTGTTTTTACAAGATTAGTCCTCATCAGTATAATAGTCATCATCAACATCATCATCTAACGTAGCGTCCAAAGGTGGTAGATGGAACAATGTCTGATTATTTTCAATCAGAGAAATGCAGTTGATTATTCTCTGTTGTAACACAGGATTTTTCATTATCAGAGTGAACCAGTTGTAGAGCGACACCGAGTTCGCTTTTCTTAGATGTAGAGTTGCTGTCAGCATGCAGTTAAGTATGTAGTGGAGAGAATCTCCTCTTTCTCCACAGGTGTATCGTGAGGATGATGTTTTGTTGAATTTTACTAACAAGGGGACCGCCAAACATGATGCGCACAGATTTTGATGATTTTAAAGTATGTTGTAGGGGTCATACCCCTAACTATTCAGGTAAAAGGTTTCCTTCAAATGGGCTTTAGTTTTCGAGAAATTTCGGGTTAAAGTTCAGTATGCATTTCAAATACCCATTAGTTCGCAGTCTTGAACAAGAACTCCGTGGTGCTGAGCTAGCGCGCGCGATTTGAGAACGGGAGATGAGGGTTCTGTCCTCTCTAGTGACTTTTTTAATAAATTTTATATATTTGTCGCGTTATAAGTTTTATGCAGAATTATGAATTCTGCATCTTTGAGCTTTTTGATATTTTCCTAATAAATTCCATTTACATTTTCGAATTTTTCTTAAAAATTTACATTTTTTTTTTGAAGTTTTGAAATTAATATTTCTATGCAGAATTATGAATTCTGCATCTTTGAGCTTTTTGATATTTTCCTAATAAATTCCATTTACATTTTCGAATTTTTCTTAAAAATTTACATTTTTTTTTTGAAGTTTTGAAATTAATATTTCTATTGACGAAATTCAAAACTAATTTATGTCTAGATTTTGTTTAATTTTTTTATTATTTACCCTTTATATTTTAATAACCGTTCTAAAATAATACTTTTTTTATAACTTTATGAAATTTTAAATGAAAATTTATCATTTTTTTATAGTTTATACAATATATTTTTTATCTCAAATCTTCTAAAGGTATGTATGATTAGGTAATTTCAACAGCATATCTTGAAAGGAGTAATAAAATATTAAAGAGTAACGCTTACATCCAAATTTTAGCTTGTTATATGTATTTTTTTATGCTATTTAAATACATTTAACTGTAAAGTTCAAACTCAACATAATTTTTGATTTGGACAAATAAAAAATAATATATTACAATTAATTTTTTTTAATTCTAACGAGTCGATGCCATACAGAAAAATTCAACTAGAAATGAAAAATCGTTTGTAATTTACAATACATATAAAAAATATCTGAAAAAAAATCGTCTGCAATGACTTTTACGGTAATATCAGAATAAATAAAATTTTCTTTTTATTCATTTCGTTTAGCTTTCTTTGCAGACAATTATAACGTTTGAAATAATTTCTTTTTCAACTTTTAATGCATTTTTAAATATATTTATCACAATTTAAGTATTTAAAGAAGATATAATATGCTAATTTATAAATTCTTCCAATATTGTTAAAACAATTTACGTAAAGAATATATTTAAATGCGATTTTTAATACGGAATTCGTTTAGAATATTTTTGCGATATGTATTACACAATTAGTTCATTATTTAATAAACTGAAAATGTCGATGTCGGTGATGATAAATATTTTAGTATTTCAGCAGTTAACATATTTCAATATATTTAGAACAATTCAAATATTAAAAGGATATATTATTTTATTTTTTTCTTAATCATTAAATTTTTTTAAAATAGAAAATGCAAATAAAAATAAATGCATTATTTCATAAATACGATAAATATATAAGTAAATACATATATACAATATGTAAACAATAATCGTTCTAAAAAGACATAAATTAGTTTGGATTTTCGTCAACAAAAATATTAAAATAAAAATTGCGCAAAAACTATAAATTTTCACGAAAAATTCGAAAATGTAAATGGAATTTATTAGGAAAATATCAAAAAGTTCAAAGATGCAGAATTCATAATTCTGCATAAAACTTATAACGCGACAAATATATAAAATTTATTAAAAAAGTCACTAGAGAGGACAGAACCCTCATCTCCCGCTCTCAAGTCACGCGCGCTAGCTCAGCACCATAGAGTTCTTGTTCAAGACTGTGAACTAATGGGTATTTGAAATGCATACTGAACTTTAACCAGAAATTTCTCGAAAACTAAAGCCCATTTGAAGGAAACCTTTTATCTGAATAGTTAGGGGTATGACCCCTACAACATACTTCAAAATCTGTGCGCATCATGCTTGGCGGTCCCCTTGTAAGTATGTTGGAAATGGGTCATGATTCGTTGAAAATATATATAGGTATCTGTGATTCAGAAGAAAGTCCTCTGATACTGACGGTTTTAATGCGAAGGTGAAACGGTCAGTTAGCGATAAGTTCCATTCCTGCTGCCATGGGTTTAAAAGATGCTGTTTCAGTTTCCTTTTAAGATAGGAAGGTGAAAATGGGATAAATTTTTGTGCAATTTCTGATGATGGGACGGTTGCTTCATTGGCCAATTGGTCAGTCCTCTCATGACCTAAGAGACCTGCGTGTGCTTTTGCCCATTTGATGTTAATTTGTTTGGCTGCATTTTTGGTTGAAATATCTTCCAATGCTTGAATGCGAGATTGACTGTCAGAAAAAATTGTAAAGGAGTTAGAAGATGGATGCGATGACCAGATTATGGAGTCAAGGATGGCTAGAAGTTCTGCTTGAAATACAGAATTCTCTTCTTGTATTCGTTGTTGATGTTTGTATATTTCTATGGTTTCGCTTTATTCCGTTTTTGAATTGTCCATATAGGCTTCAACTTCTGAATTTGAATTGGGATTTGTTTCCATCATTTTTAGGTGATCACTTAAGGTCTCTATTTGATTTTTCTGCGATTTTGACTGGAACATGTCTGCAAAATATGGGGGAGATGAGATTCCTAGGCATATAATTCTTCCGAATTCTGATACTTGTTCCAGTCACAAACGAAGGAGAGGGATTGCTGTAAGTACGTTGAGGGCTGCCGTTGATGTTTTGCGATATGCTCCTAAGATCATTAACAGATACTGTGCTTGAATACTGAAATCAAGCGATAACCATGCAACTTGTCTAGCTTGGTATGTTACCTTTTTTCCAAGATCGCACTGTACCAGATTTTCAAAATACTCTTTGAAATTCCACTTGATGTTGACGCAAATTTAAGTAGATTTTGAATTATTCGTTGAATCTCTTCTCTTTTCGATCTAAGATGCGGTAAGAAAGAGAGTGTGCTATCCAATAGAATGCTTAAGTATGGAATTGAGTTTTCTGCTTTTAGTGAGTGATTATCAATTTTAAATATTGGTGGGCGCTTTAGATATTTTGGCCTTCTAAAATTAAGAGATTTGCATTTATTGTATGATATTTTTAGCTTATATTTTTCTGCCCATTTGCTGATTAGCTAAAGTGCTGTCTTTCCTTCATCTTTCAGTTTTGCCCTCGTTCCTGCTTCTATGATTAGGAGCAAATCGTCAGCATATGAAATAGCCCTAATTCCTTTTTCCCTAAAAAGGTCTAGCAAATGCTGCATGAAGACCTTCCATAAGAAGAGACCCAGACAAGATCCCTGTGGTCAGCCTCTGTTAAACAAGTGGATTTCTTGAACTAGCCAGTTTGGGTATGTACCTCTTCTTGATAGGAAAGAACTTGTTGTGTTCACATATGGTAAATCGACTCTTAGATTTTCCATTGTTTTATACTTACCCGCCATAGCAGACTGTAAAAGGCATTTTTAAAATCTAAGGAGAGTATGGAGATGTAAGACTCTTTTTATTTTATTATTTCCAGTTGCGAGATAAGTCCTGTATTGCGGATTCTGTAGATCTGCCCTCAGTGAAGCCATGTTGACCAGGAAAGTTTCTCTATTCTTGTTAAGATTGTAGTTTATGTGACGCAATAGTAATTTTTAATAGATTTTTTCAAAGATCGGAAGTACTGTAATTGGTCGGTAGGATTCCGTTTCCGTTGGAAGTTTACCAGATTTTAGGAAGTAAACTAATTCTCCTATTTTACAGGCATCGGGGAAGTAATTTAGGCTTAACAGCTTATTATATATTGTAAGTGGAAATTGGCTTTGAGATTTGTAGATGTTTCTTATTATGTTGTGATCTATGTCATCTTTTCCCGGAGCTTTGTTAACGTTAAATGAGTATATTGCATCTCTCGGTTCAGACTGCGTAAAAAGGAGGGCTGTTTTATCTGGATGTGTTATTTCTGTTGTTGGTGATTGAGAAATTCCAAAAATGTTGTTGTTAGGTCTTCAAATACTTGCTTTTTCGTATTTGTGATTTCTTCTGGTGAGCCGAATGAGTGAGACTCTTGGCTGTAGTGTTTCTGAAATACCGCTTTCTGTAATTTACCGAAAGGATTGGTCATGTTTTTCCAGAAACGATTCTAAGCATCATTTTTCGCCTTTTGTAATTGTTTTCTGTTTTTTGTCCGTTCTTTTTTAAATTTTTCATGCTTGCGAAAAGGGGTCTAGCTTTGACTTCCTTCTTAGAGCTCTTGTTAAGTTGCGTTCTTTGCTCAGTTCTTCATTCCACCATTTGAGAGAGGGGCAGAATCTTGATTTTCTTTTTTGAAGTTTTTGTTGCAGATATTTGTTAGTGTTGATAGGAATTTCTCATATACTTCATCAAATTGTTTGTTATCGTTTATTCTTTCAAAGTCAATTCTATCTTCTGCGATTTTTTTTATTTAGTTCTATATTGAATTTTTTTAAAAGAGATGTTCTTTGTCCTATATCTCCTTCTGAGGAGAGGTGGAATTTGCGTGCTTAACGGTATTTTTATGAGCCGATGGTCTCCAAAATTCATATCTTCCATGACTGTCCATTTGGCTACCAATGAGAAAAGCGAAATTGATGCCATTGATGCATCAGGCCATCCTTTATTATTTTTATTTTCAAAGGTTGGACTACAGTAAGGATTGTTGATTACAATGAGACGATGTAAACCTAATTGTTGTATTAGTTGGTGACATCTATTATCTTCTGAATAGCCCCATAACGGTCTGTGTGCATTGAAGTCGCCTAACATTATAAATTTTGGTGACATTCCTTTGATTTTCTGCCAGTCTTGAAGATCTTCATAAATATCTTGTGATGGTGGTGAATATTTACAGTCTATGGTAATGTCACTTATTTGTGTTAGGATATTTACAAACACTGAATGTGAAGAGGTTTTAATCCTTATATGCTGGATTTCTGTATCCAGAATAACTATGAAACAGTTTTTTGCCGTTGAGGAATAGCATGGTAGGGACCCTGGAAGACCGTGAGGTCTATTATTAGAGAGTGGACAGTCTTGCAGACAGTCTATTTTGTATTTTTCTTTTAGAAGTTTTTGAAAGAGACAGGAAGATGCTGAGCGGACTTTTTGAAGATTTATTTGTGCGATTTTGAGGTCTTCTAGCTTGCTGCTGGTGACTGAATTTAATACTTCTGTTGAGGAATTATCATGTGAGATTTGTAAGTTTGCCTGGTCATTGAATGTTTCTATTTGAAAATAATGAAGTTAATGTAGTCTTAGAGTTGCGTCGTCTTTGTAGATGACGTTGAAAGACTTCACATGTGTTCGGGTTTGCACTATGGTGGTGCATTTTTCCCTTTGATTCATCATACTCTTTTTCGAAGTTTATGCATCTGTGTTTATCTTTTCTATTCTTAATAGGACATGACGGTGACAAGTGAATGTCTGTGTAGTACGCTAAGATTTGTTTTCGTCGACAATCTTTACCTGTGTGACCATACATTTGGTATTTGTCACTCCTGATTATTGGGCTATAGGAGTCAATTCTGCAGATGATGAAGTCAATAGGTATTTTCCCCTTCTTTAGTAGTATTAGTGCTTGATTGGATGGATGTCATATCTAGCACTGTATGTTGGATTTGATATTTCGGACTTTTGATGATTTTTAGAATTTCAATTTCTGAGATATCGCTTGTAAGTTCTTCGATTTTTTATTTTATCTCTTCTTCTTCTAGCCCTCTCGGAATGCCCAGAATTATCTTCTTCCTCTTTTCGCCTCGCAGGTCTATTTCTGCTATATCGTCTATGTTCGTTGTTGATTGGAAATGATCCGCTAATTTCCCTGTATCTTCGTCATTTTCTGTTTGTAAGATTAGCATCCTTTTATTTCTACTTTGTGTGCAGGAGATCTTTGATATTGATATTTCATCTTTTGTGTGACGATAGAGAATGTCGCGAATTGCTTGTAGTGACAGATTTGTTGTTAGTTTTTTCTTCACTAGGACCGCTGAGCTCTGTTGCTGTGAGTGTTTCTGTGCTGGTTGTTGCTGTTGCAAGAGATGGATTTTTGTTATTAATGCGAACGAGTGTTTGCCTTGCTGAAGTCCTTCTGATATTTCTTTATTCGGTATTTCTTTTATAATGTTGTACATTTTAAATACCTTATTTAGCTCGTCTGCTTTTTGCTCTAGTTGTTTTTCTTTCTGTATTGATTCCTTCACTAGGAGTCTTAGTTTTTCAGTCAATTTAATATTTTGTATTCTTAGATCTTCTAAACTTAACAACGTTATTTCATCATATTGCAGACTTTCCTTTATTCGGCCTTGTTCTTTCATTTTATTATTAAGTATGTCGTTTTCTTCTTGTTTTGACTTAAAGTCTTTTTGTAGTTTTTATATTTTCTCTATCTGTTGTTCTAATGAGCTTTTGCTCTTTTCATATTCTTCAAATAGGACTTTTATTTATTGATGGTCCTCGTCTTGTTGAGCTAGTAATATTTCATACTTCGCCTGGAGGGAATCCTTCTGAACTTCTATTGCAGTTTTTTTTTACTTTTGAGCTTTCAGCTCATCTATTTGTTCTAGAAGTGTGTTAATTGTTTCCTGTTCCTGACATTTTAACAGTGGGTCTTTAAGGTTTTGACTATAACTCTTTATGCTGTGACGGTTGTTGGTCTCTTTTTATTTGTTTTTCAAGGTTTTGAATTATGTTCTCTAGATTTTGTATAACTCCTTGTAGTTCAAGGCATCTTTTCTCACTCTCTGTCAGTTTCATTTGTAACTCTCGAGTTGTTTCTTCATTTTCTTTTCTGTCAACACCTTTGTTACTCTCTTCGTCGGAGGTGTCTATTTCGTCTGAGCTTTGTGAGCTGTTTTCTAGTTCTTCATATGAGATTTTTAGGCTTGGTGACTCATCCGAGTACCGTGCTTGCCAATTTTAATGTTTTCCGACAATGCTTGTTTATCTGAAAATGTTGCCAGGTTCTCTTTGTATGCTTTTATACTATCTTTGAGTCGGTGTTTGAGTTTTATGAAGTGCTTATGTGCTTGTGCAGTTCTTCCTCTCTCCTTTCTTTCTGTACCTAACTATTTGCGGCAACAACTCTTTCACTGACTGTGAACTTGCTTGTTCTTCATTATAGATAATTGGAGTTCCCTTTTCTAGGATTTCTGTTGTCTTACTTGTTCCGAAGGTGGTTGTTCCCAGGTGTCCTCTATCATAAAGTTGATACATTATTGTAACAATAAGACTTCTGTAATTAGCCAGTCCATTAGTAGAGATATTTGGGTTGAGTTCTGCCGTTTTTGTTTTATTTGGGAATATATTTTTTCTGTTATGGGGAGAAGTTTTGGGTTCTTTTTTTACTCCATCCTTATTTAGAAAAATTGTTTGTGTCTTTTGAAGATGTTCTATTGTCTTTGAGGACGACTGAAATTGTCCTTCTGGAGTAGACGTTGTGTTATTTGCTGTATGCTGCAATGGGAACTAAGCTAGAGGACGTTCTGTTGTTGTTGGGTTTGTCTTTGAAAGCCGTTCATTTTCAAAAGGTTCTTTATACATTAGGCCCTTCGTAAAAATGGCGTTAAATTCTGTTAGGTTTGTTGTTGGATTTTTAGATAGAAAGCTCAGACTATCTTGCCGAGGGTGAAGTTTTTCCCATCTGGGGAAAAGTATTAGACATCTGATTCGTTCGATTCCTTCGAGGATTTTATTACGTGTTCGTGCTTCCAGCCTTGTTGAAATGGAATAATCAATAATGAACAATCAATATCAATTTGGGCTTGGGCCTCCGAGTTTGTTGACATCTGTGATTGAGAACTTGACATCTCTAGATTGTTTATTCAATACTACAATCTGCTAGTAAATTATATTTTGCTTTATGATTAAAACTAACTGTAACTTATTAAGTAACGGTAGATAGTAACTGAATTATAGAATTTATCTCTAATAATATTTTTTTTATATAATAAAAGCGAACAGGCTTGTGGGGAGTCCTTCTGGCCAGAGGAAAAAGGAGTAATATGGGTTTGAGAAAAACAAATTAAGGTTTGTAATTGTAAATGTTATTTAATTAAAAGATAACTTGAGAAAGAAATGAAGAGAATACTGCTTAAAACCAGCAAAGAATGAAACTATTAATAATAAAATTGTAATTTACCTGAAAATAGAGATAAAATATTGTGTCTCCACTGTGCTGGGCAAGAATTGCATGTTATATATATAATATAATACTTGATATGTGAATGAAGAACTGATTACAATAATAAACTTTGAGTCTGATTATGGAAGCACTGAATAGACTGACAAAATAAGATATATACACCACACATTGATTTAACAAAATGAATTGACTGAGAATCAATAAGGTACCCAGGCCGAGAAAAACCCAAAGAGTATTAATGGTTGGGTCACCAAACTTACGCAGTGGAGCTAATAAATGGTATCCGGCTGCGCTTGAAGCTGGGAGGGCATAAAAACAGAAATATACGTTTTTAGGTCTTAATATTCAAAGTTTTGTGAGAGATAGCAATAAAAGCTTGAACCAGGGGAAGAATTTGGAATTGAGAGGCAGGACAGAGGTTGAGAGTGAAAGGAAGGGTGTAAAAACGTTTGTCTGAGCACAGACTGAGCAACACCATCCTATAGACAATGCCTTAAGAGCTGCGTTTCGACGTCACGGCAGGTTGGCTGGATTACCTCGAACGCGACCTACGTTACACACGGCCGGCTCATGACTTTTAAAACGTCACACGGAGTGAATAATCTTTGCATGACGATTGACACAAAACGATGGGCGCGACGCTTTGTACCAATCGCCGTATAAAGATTATTCACACCGTGTGCCATTTTAAAAGTCATGAGCTGGCCGTGTATAACGTAGGTCGCGCCTCTAACCAACCTGCAACTTTAGCTGTTGTTTACTATTTACCTACCATTTAAAGAAGTTGTTTGCTATTTTAAAAGTTAGCATTTTAAGAAGTAAAGTGTATATTGCAAAAATCAAAAAGGAACTGAACAACTTACCGACAAAATCTAAGGAACAGATATAAAATAGCTTCAGCTTTCACTTTATACAGGGCGGTTCAAAACTATATGTCAAAAATGTAAAGGTAGGTAGAGGGGACCTAGATAAGAAGATTTCGCATAGGAATATGGGTTCGGAAATGCTGCGTTGAGGCAGTAGAGGGCGCTGTTGAATTCATCGGATGAAATCGCTTCGCTAGCTTGAATCGTCATTCCCCGCACGGATTTCGCGCAAAATGCATCGTTACACCAATACGGAGCTTGCCGCGCAAAGCAGCTGCGCAAGGAAATTGAGCAGCTGCTCAAAGGATGTACATGGAACGATTCCCGAGTAGGAATCTGCCCGATCGCCGAACATTTGAGCGTCTTAATGGGGAGATGTGCACGAATGGACCGTTTCATGCTTTCAGGCATGATACGGGAAGCGAAAGATATCGCAGGATTCCTGCAGTGGAAGTAGCAGTAATTCGAACAGTAGAGGATAGTCCTTCAACAAGCTCGGGAGCTTTAAGGCGTGCATTGAGTTTGAAGCATTTCCTTGCGCAGCCCCATACATGAAATGTATATCGGTACGCTCCGTGTTGATGTAACGATGCATTTTACTCGAAATCCATGCGGGGAGTGACGATTCAAGCCTGTGAAGCACTTTCATCCGTCGAAATCAACAGCGCCCTCTACTGCCTTAACGCTGCATTTCCGCACCCATATTCTTATACGAAATCTTATCTAGGTCCCCTCTACCTACCTATACAGACATATAGTTTTGAACCACCCTGTATAGAGAGCTATTCCTCGAGGTTATCCACAAACCACCCGTATAAGAAATTATGTAAAATATAAACTGTCTATTAAATTTATTTAAAACAAGCCAAAATCTACAGCAATTCGAGCCATTTGGTTGCGTATGTGGTTGATATGTACAACCCTTGGCAAAAAGTTTCCGATCAGTGTTATCAAGTTTATGATTTTTGCATTTCGAAGCATATATTTCTCGATTCATGAGCATAAGGGCGTTTCACAATAAGCCAAATAAAAGAAAACGTATTAAAATATAAATGAAAAGTGAATTCAATATAACAGTCATATAATTTATAATTATACTGCAGGCGAAAATGTTTCCTCGTGAGAAAAAAATATCCGATCAAGACGGAAGTTGGAAAATAGTAATTGATCACTGAAGAAACAAGTTTGAAATTTGCATATTGAAGACACATAAGAATACCTGCTCATGCATACAATATCTGAATCTTTAAAAAAAAGAAATCTTCCAGCTGCGAGGTCAAAAGCAGCTCTGAAGTTCCGGACAACGGCTCGTGTGAAACACCTGTCTCGCGATTTAAAAATCAGCATGATTAAATTGTTGCAAGAGGGAAATTCGCAAAGGAAAGTGACTGCTTTATTAAATTGTGCTCAAAGTACGGTATGCGATATTTGGAAAAAATATCAATTGACTAACAGCGTGGAAAATGTACCTCGAAGTAGACGTCCACGAATTACAACACCTAGGGAGGACAGAAAACCTGTGGAAATAGCGAAAAGAAAGCTGTGAGCAACCTCAAAACAACTCAATGCCGAATGGTCTAAGTATAACGTAAATATATGCGACCGCACTGTACGTAATCGTCTGAATGCAGCAGGATTTAAATTCTGTAAAGCTAAAGAGAAACTTACTTGACAAAGAAGCATAGAAAAGAGCGCTTGCAATGGTGTAAAAAACATGTACACTGGCCACTTGATAAACGGAATAAAGTTATTTTTAGCGATGAATCTGGTGAAAAGTTCAATGATAAGTGTGTCAATACGTGGACTAAATTTTCACCTGCATTTACAGTTTGGAGTTGTACGACATCACAAGGCGTCGGCAAGTTGTGTATTGTTTTACGTACAGTAAAGTCTGAAGCTTACATTGACATTTTAGAGAATTTTTTGATTCTCAACATCGATCAATGGTTCGGGGATCAAAAGGACTTCTTATTTCAAGATGACAACGCAGCTCCCCATCACACCAAATCAGTGAAGAAATTTCTACAAAATGTAGTTAATAATCCAATTAAAACCATGATTTGGCCTCCCAATAGCCCGGATCTTAATCCCATCGAAAATCTGTGGAATGTATTAAAAAGAAAAATAGATTTTCGAAGAATCCCAAATTCTTAGAACTACGTAAAGCTATAAGGGAATGCTGGAGTGAAATTGCTCCCAATGAGTTTAAAAAGCTTATTGAATTCATTCCACAAAGAATTTCTGCTGTCATCTGAGCTAAAGGTGGATTTACAAAATATTGATTACAGTGATCGGTTATTTTTTTCCAAATCAAATCGTGATTGGATAATTTTTTCTTTGGTGTTTAAATTTCAATCCCCATTTTTATGTTTATAAATTGATGTACAATGATTTTTCTTTATTGCATATTGTTGTTCATTATATATAATACAAATGTGTTATCGCTAATAATCGTTTAATTTTTATACAGTGAGAATAAATAATCCTTTCTTACAAAAATGGTAGTGTTTGTGTAATGATCGGAAACTTTGTGCCAAGGGTTGTATTTAGAATGTAAAATTATATGCATTTTATGACAAAAAAAAGTCATTGAAAAAAGCACTCTTGAGTTTTTAAAGCATAAAAACTAAAATTGCATTATCTCATCGTATCACTATTCTTTTTTTCCACCCATATGTTGTAAAATCTTATGTATGTGTGATTGCATTTAAAATTTTTAACTATAATTATGGATATTATCAGATTTGCGATTTCTGTATTTCATGCAGATGAATGGAAACATAGTTTTGTAAATCATATGAATTTTATGACAAACAAATGAATAAATGCCATAGAAAGAACAGTGGAAGCTTGAGTATTTTAAGCATAAAAACTGAAAGTTTGTAGTTATACCATTTCTGATGATCATACAACAATTTAAAGAATATATAATTTTTTCCACTATCAGAAAAAAAAATATTTTAATAATAAAATTTAAATTTTGAGAAACGTCGCAGATATTTTAGAATTTACAAAGTATTTCACGCCACAGTTTAAAAAAATGTACATTCAAGCAATTTATTTAGGTATAATATTCTTTTTCATTCGGTTTTTGTTAATAAGAAAACAAAAATAAAAATTCTATTCTCATAAATTGGCGATAAAAGTTACTTATTCCGAGATGGTTTCTTTGAGAAACACAATTATTTCGATGAATAGAACAATTCATTTGGCATGTAGGTAGGTAGGTAGAGGGTGCTTTGAGACCTTTAGCAACCTTGCTGTCGTCTCGAGTGATCGATATCGAAACAAACCCAAACGGAAGCTTAGGTGAAAATCAAACAGCTAGAAGCAATAAATGCTATGTAGAAAGTTTAAGTTAGAAGCACGAAAAAACGCGCGACAAACAGAAATGCCCAATAAAACCCACAAAAGAGCTAAAACTCTCGCTATTTAAAACACTACCGTTCCAACATCGTCTACGCTGGGCCTGGAACCTGATATAAGAAAACAAAATGTGCTCCAAGGTATCTGGAACGCCACAAGTGCAGCGTCTGCCATCCGCAACCAAATTGAAACGGGCCAAGATCTCCGGGGTGATCAGCATCCCGCAGAGAAGATGAGAAATAAGAACATCATCCCTTCTGTTGATAGCCCAAAGCTGTGTCTGTTGAACGCTGGGGATATCCCCATGGGAAAAATAATGTTTGCAGGTCTGGTAAGAACGCTCAGAATGCTGCTTGATGTGCACGGGTACATGTATATGCACGGATTAAATCTTCTGGAGAAATCCAGTCAATCAACGGGTCATAGGCTGAAACATTTTTAGCGAGGCCATCTACTTTTTCATTTAGGGGGATACATCGGTGTCCCGGGACCCAGAAAAAGTTAAAACTAAGGGAAAACTTCCCCATCCAAATAATATTGTTGTGAAGCCAAAGAATAACTCTGGGAGATTTCAGAGAAATAGATTGCAGAGCCAACAGGAGCGACGAACTATCGGTAAGCAGCAGAACAGGACTCGACAAAGAGACCAACTCATCAAGTGCCACACCGACGGCCAACGCCTCCGCTGTAAAGATTGAATCGAGAATATCCCAAGATTAAAAAAACTCATTAAAGAACTCAGCAAACAAGGAGACAATTATGCTGGCATCCAGGTCCGTGTTCTAGAACGGAAGACTCAAGATAAAGAATTGTTCCACAGTAGTGTCAAGACGAAGAGGCACTTGGAAACTTATGATGTGCTCCGGAGAATAACCCAATTCACCAAAAATATCAGAAACGTATGGAAAATTACTTGCCGGAAGGACCAAAGTTTCATCACTTGCATCCAAAAGGGAAGACCAACTGTCCAGAGACAGGTGTTTTACCCAGAATCCAAACGCCAGGACTCGGAACCTGTCAGCCATAGGGACGACCCCAGCGTATTTGCGAAGCAGCATATTGAGCGTCCACTTTGGGAGCCCCAGAGCAATCCTTAAGGCGCTGGTTTGTAAAACTTCCAGCATTTTGAAAATAGTGGGATAAGCTCAGTTGAGAACTGCCGCGCCATATTCGATGACGCTACGGATAGTGGAAGAAGCCAAAGTAAGGAGATGGTGCGTTCTAGCCCCATACCTTTTTTAGACAGGGCTTTTAAAATATTGATTCTGTTAAAGATCGCCTTTCAGAGGTACTCAACATGTGTACGGAAACCACCACGGCGAGCTATATAGAAACCGAAGAACTTTATTTCCGTAACCCCCTCAATAATCCCCCCATTAACTCGGAAGTGGAAATCGCAATCTGCTAATCTTCTTGAGAGGTTAATCGCATGGTATTTATCGGCTCTGATCAACGCCACCTATACATAATGCCTAAGAGCTTAATTTTGACGTCACGGCAGATCGGCTAACGATTCAGCTGATTACATCAAACCATTCCTAGAACCACAAAAAAACAAAATTCTAAATGACTTTTTCTTCGTTATTTTTTTAAACTTGCATAATAAAATTGAATATCACCTAACTCAAAACAGACACAATTTGCTTTTTACACTCGCGAAAAAAAACAAACTGTAGGATTTAGTATCAGGAAAGTTTTGTTTTATACAACAAAATTTGAAATAAAATAGCTTTTATTTTTCAATAAAAATAATTATATTTTTAAGAGGACTCATTAACACTTTTCTTTTGGTTAATGTGTAAATGAAAGTTCATATTTGGGTTCTAGCATATTTTAATGAAAATTAATGTTTCGTTTAAAGACTGGATTGCTTTCAATTAAAGTACGTACTTATTTACAGTATATATGTGCATTTTTATCAATATTAACAATGTTAATCATTATCTATTAAAAAATGTTTACTTTGTCACTGCTGAATACTTGATTGAATATTTGCATCTGATAATTACAAATTTCATTTTATTCTGCTAAATATGCAGTTTATTTATAATCGCCAATCAAAATCACCAGTGGTAGTTTAATATTATTAGAAAATATTAATTTTTTTTTAGTTATGTGCGATTGATAAGATATAATTTTGTTTTCGTTTATGTTTAAACATTTTGTTCTTGTTATGCAACACTTGAGAAGATAGAAGAAGCATTTAAATAATTTAATATTTTCATGTTAGTAAAGTTATAATTTAATCTCTGTATGAAAAAAGATATCAATACTTTAGCGATAAAAGACATGAAACATGGGATAAAAGGAGGGGGTGAGCATCAGAATGAAACAATCATAATTTCTCAAAACTTATTTTTATAAGTAAAGTTTACCGTTTGTTTTTTACAATTTGTTTTTTGTATGATAAACAAATGGTTCTTGAAAAAACAATTGATTTTAATTTATAGCAGTATTAAAAATATTTGCATAAATTGTGCTAAGTCTTTACAAAGAATTGCATTGAAAAATATGAAAGCTATCATAAGCGAACAAACATGAAATACATGAAATTATTTAAGCAAAACTTCGTAGTGATATGCATGGAAAGAAAGGCAGTTTTTAACTAAAAAGTAGTACATTTACAAATAAAGCAAATTTATATAGAATGGAAAAATTGTTGCGCGAAACGTTAATTATTTACTAACTAAATAAATAAATAAATAGTGTAAAAGTAATACAATATTTTTACATCACCAGCTTCGACAAAGCTGTTTGATTAAGCCTACTCGTCCAACAAGGACAAAGTAAACATATTTTAATAGATAATGATTAACATTTTTAATATTCATAAACATGCACATGTATTCTGTAAATAAGTACTTACCTTCATTGAAAGCAATCCAATCTTTAATCAAAATAGTATTAATTCCCATTATTAAGACAAAAGCTATTCAGATTCCGAAGCACGTTGTTGCTGGAATACACGGTTACTCTTTTCGATAGGATGATCCACAAATACGTCATTCAATCCAGTGTTGCCAGTCCTGAGGCATTATCTGTAGGTAATGTCGCTCTGATAGAAAGCTTCCAGTAATTACACCACTGCTTCTCGCAATTTCTCACTGCAGGTCACCAACATCTCGTTATCGCAGTAAATAAATATGTCATCAGCGTAAATGAGAAATTTTAAGCCAAGGCCCTCCAGTACCTCATAGAAGTCAGCCAGAAATATTGTAAACAAGATAGGACTAAGAACCGCACCTCTACCCATGTCCCGAGTAGAAGAGATGAGACCCCTCCAGGCCACTTTAATAAGTCTACCCGAATGAAAGCGATGAATCCAACGGAGCATACGACCAGAAATTCCCACCTGCGCACATTTATAGGTGAAACCATCAATGTATACTGAGTCATAGGCAGCTTGCAGGTCGAGAGAGATGCCCAGAATGTATTTATTCGCCTTCTTAGCTTGAATGCTATCTTTATGGAGTCAATGGCGGATCTAAGGGGGGGGCGATGGGGCGATCGCCCCCCCCTTGAGCCGAAAAAGAGTCGATAAACCGACATTAGAGGCCTCCATTGGAAAAGGCTTCCGGCGGTCCCGGCCCGACCCGCGGGTCGGGCCTTCTTTTTCTGGAGTCTCGGGCTTGGAGCGGGCCTCGCGTTTTCTGGAGACTGGGGCCGACCAGACTTCGGGTCGTTTTTCGGGTCGTGCCTGGATTAGATTTCATTCTTTCTAAGAGGTCTGCACGGGCCGAAATTTTCAGGCCTGAGCCAGGCATAAAAGCAGAAAATTCGGTTCCGTTGCCAGCAATGGCGTATCGCACCCCCGCCCCCCCCCCCTTGCTTTAATAAAAGGTCTGCAAACCGACATCAGAGGTCTGTGCGGGAAAGGGTCTGGCCCAAAGAAAAATCTCGAGCCAGTTTTCATTCACGAAACTCGGACCTTGCCAGTTCTCCACTCTTTTCTGGCCGGGTATTCCTTTTCTGTAGACTCGAGCCGGGCCGGTATAGACTTCTTTTTTCCAGGACGAGTTTGGCAAGGAATTCATTCTTTCTAGAGATCTGCACGAGCCGAAATTTCCTGACTCGGGCCCGACCCGGTATAAAAGCTAACAATTCGGCCCGTGTCTGACTCAACCCGTATGAAAACCATTATTCGCTCGTACATACCTCTAAATTCTTGCCTCCGAGCCTATGTTCGGGTGGAATTTTAGGTAGATTTCCAGATCTACGCCGATCATGACTCCCAGAACCCAAAACCACACCCAGTTCAAAACTTTATCTATCTATATCACTTTTTTATGGACACGATAACTTCAATAATTCTGCACAAATCTCATCCAAACTGATATATAAAATCAAGGGGCATAAAATCTCAATTTGGTCAAGTTCGTTAATGGGCAAAATTGAACCAAGGTTGGGGAAATGGGGGGAGGGGGGGGGCTTTTTGTGAAAACAGAAAAAAACACATAACTTCTTAAATATGATACATATCGAATCCGTTTAAAGTTATTATTACTTCTAGGAAAAGGGCCGAAAATTTATGTTGGACAGATTTTTGATATCATTAAAAATGGCCTCAAGGGGGGGGGGGAGGAATAGGTGTGTTTAAGAAGAAAAAAATTCATAACTTTGTCAATTCACAAGATATCAAATCCTCTTAAATTTGTTATAAATCCTCTTAATATTATCTACAACTTTTATATTGACAAGTTTTTTATAGGACCAACCGTTACAGCAAAACAAAATTAAAACAAAAAAATCCTAGCCGGCTCCGCCTACAGACACAGGTGATTTCGAAGTAGTCGGTCCCAACTGCCGCAATATGGCAAAAAGGTCATTTCTTCCGGAATTCCCAAAATACAGGCGCCCCACGATCTGAGTCTTCGAAATCTGCCTGTGCCTATAGGCCGAGCCGTCAGGGTTTTTTTTTCGAACAAAGTATTTCTTCCCGGGTGAGGCATTAACGTTCAACGGTCCGGCTCCTCCGGACCGAGTGGCCTCACTCAGGCTTTCAAGAACAAAGTATTGGATTGGTAAAAATTTTCGACGTATTTCTACATTTTAGGAGGTCCTGAACAGAATTGACTGTTCTTAGAAAATGTCTGTCTGTCTGTCTATAGACACTGCTTGACAATTGCTAAGGAACAGAAACATTTTTTGAAATAAATAATCACAGGCAATGATTGAAGAAATGAAACTAAGAACATATGTAATAGAGGTAGAGTGTTATATTTATCATGCAAAATGGTACAGATCGCACCACATGGGAAAGCGGGATAACAAAAATAAAATAAAGAAATGTCTCCTTTGAAAATTTTCGGACTTGACGAAAAAGGGTCTTTTTATATGAAAAAATAAGATATATCAATCTCTCAAGGAATATGGCCTTCTCGGACACTAGTGCACATTTTCATCTGTTATTCATGCTGTCTATTAAACTATTGAAGAGTCCTTGGGGGATATTTTCCCACTCCTCTCTCAAGGCGTTTTTCAGTGCTTGTAGACATTTTGCACTTCATTAATACCGTACCACACGGAATTTCACAGAAATTAATTCAACAACCTAAGGCGCTATTTTTTTCAAACACCTAACTGCATAAATTTTCGAATGAATAACGATCTCCCATGGACTACATTTTAGGCACATAACAGGTCCGTCCTTAGTACGCCATCTATAATTAATTTTACTATGTTGGTTGGCTGTTGGGAACGCTACGTTAAAAAAACGAGTTGTTCCTTAGCAATTGTCAAGCAGTGTTACAATCAAGCAAGTAATACAAATTTTGTGGGCGCTCTATCTCAAGAACTAATGCGCGGAATTTAATGAAAATTCGTATTTAGTTAGACCTTGACATAAATTGGTGCAGATGATGTTTTGGTTTAAATTACTCAACAGGTGATACTGCTATGCTGTATTTTTCGCAATATCTATATCTTAAGAATTTACACACGGTATTTCATTAAACTTTAGATTATGTTTGACCTTGGCATATATAGATCTTTATTAGAATTGGGTGTATACCGCCCAACAGATGTAGCCACTATGATCTGTTTTTCACGATTTCCGCGTTTGCTGTATCTCAAGAACGAATAGATTGTCATTTAATTTTTATTGCAGACAATTTGATTTATGTAGAAGAAAGTTTTGTGATAGCCACAACATATTAGTATTAATTTGTTTTCGTAAAAATTGTAGTGATGTTGTACATTTTTTTAGCATAATTTTAGAAATTTAGTTTGGTTTAATAAATCAAAGAGAGATACTTTTAAGTAATCGGGTGTGCCAATCCCAAAGCTTTCTTCTATCTCATCCATGTTAATACTTCAAAATTCACTTTCACAGAATTCCATTTTACATCAGCTGCTTGCGAAGCGCCGTGTTAGATTGTCATTTAATTTTTATTGCAGACAATTTGATTTATGTAGAAGAAAGTTTTGTGATAGCCACAACATATTAGTATTAATTTGTTTTCGTAAAAATTGTAGTGATGTTGTACATTTTTTTAGCATAATTTTTAGAAATTTAGTTTGGTTTAATAAATCAAAGAGAGATACTTTTAAGTAATCGGGTGTGCCAATCCCAAAGCTTTCTTCTATCTCATCCATGTTAATACTTCAAAATTCACTTTCACAGAATTCCATTTTACATCAGCTGCTTGCGAAGCGCCGTGTTAGATTGTCATTTAATTTTTATTGCAGACAATTTGATTTATGTAGAAGAAAGTTTTGTGATAGCCACAACATATTAGTATTAATTTGTTTTCGTAAAAATTGTAGTGATGTTGTACATTTTTTTAGCATAATTTTTAGAAATTTAGTTTGGTTTAATAAATCAAAGAGAGATACTTTTAAGTAATCGGGTGTGCCAATCCCAAAGCTTTCTTCTATCTCATCCATGTTAATACTTCAAAATTCACTTTCACAGAATTCCATTTTACATCAGCTGCTTGCGAAGCGCCGTGTTAGATTGTCATTTAATTTTATTGCAGACAATTTGATTTATGTAGAAGAAAGTTTTGTGATAGCCACAACATATTAGTATTAATTTGTTTTCGTAAAAATTGTAGTGATGTTGTACATTTTTTTAGCATAATTTTTAGAAATTTAGTTTGGTTTAATAAATCAAAGAGAGATACTTTTAAGTAATCGGGTGTGCCAATCCCAAAGCTTTCTTCTATCTCATCCATGTTAATACTTCAAAATTCACTTTCACAGAATTCCATTTTACATCAGCTGCTTGCGAAGCGCCGTGTTACCTTCCCTGCATGAACAGCCGATGTTAAACTACGAAACATAACGCACATAAATCGCTCACCGGCCCCTTCCGGTGGAATATCCCCAAATTTAAGTACGACCTGCTAGCCATAGTCAAAAACCTATCAATGAAATTTGGTTTAATTCTATGCACAATTTCATACACTTTCGATGATACAAAGGGGACATACACAAGGACAGACAGACATTTTGTAAAAACATGTTTTTCGGGATCTCTTTCGGTGTACATCCCAGAGATCTGCATGGGCCGGAATTTCCAGGCCCGGGCCCGTTCCGATTCGTACAAAAAATTATTGGCCCGGTATAAAAGTTAAAATTTTTGCCCGAGTTTGGCCCGGTATAAAAGTTAAAATTTTCCCGAGTTCGGCTCGGTGTAAAAGTTAAAAGTTCGGCCCGAGCCCAGCCCCGACCGTGTAAAACAAGTGATTGGCCCGACTCGGCACGGTATAAAATCTGAAAATTCGGCCCGAGCCCGGCCCAGCCCGTGAAAACAGATTATTGGCCCAGCATGGTATAAAAGTTAAAAGTATGGTCAAGTCCGGCCCGGCACGGTATAAAAGTTAAAAGTATGGTCCAAGTCCGGCCAGACACGGTATAAAAGTTAAAAGTATAGTCCAAGTCCGGCCCAAAAAAAAATGCTGGCCAGGTCCGGCCCGTAAAAAACAAAATACTGGCCCAGATCGATATACGAGTAAAGCTAAAATCTCGGACTGAGCCCTGATTGGTATAAAAAGAAAAAAGTATGAAAGCTAAGATTATAAAAGCCCGGTAATTAAAGCTAAACCCCGAGCCCATCCCGAGACTGTCCATTAGGAAATTTTTACTGCATATAGATTTTATCAGAAAAAATATTTTAGACATTCTTTTAAAAAACAGGGTCAACCCGAACACGTTACGCAAGAGTGAAAAAACACGACCCGCAGGAAAAATGTAGAAGTAAACCCGGCCTGCAGAAAAAAAGTAAAAATTAACCCAATCCAAACCCATCTCGTATCAAAAGACAAGTTAACCCAACCCAAACCCGACCCGCAGTAAACGTAGAAGTCAACACGCCCCAAACCCGACCCGTAGCCAAAAGTAGAAGTAAATCTGATCCGCAATTAAAAAAAATTAGACCCGGCCCGACCAAGACTGTGGGTCAGATATTAACCTCCAAATTTCTGATATCGCCCCCCCCTTGAAGACTCTCTAGATCCGCCCTTGTATGGAGTATAGTGAGAGCTGTATGGCTCTCTCTAAACTGCTAAAATCCTAGATGTCTGCGTACTAATTTTTTTATGGAGAAGGTGTTACGTTATCCGTCTAGCGATCATCCTCTCACAGATTTTGGCTTATTAGGCTTAAGGATTGGAAGGATAGTCGCCTAAGTCCAGCTCGACGGGATATCGCCAGAGACTCAGATGTTGCTGTAAATGTGCAGCATGCATTTTAAGGAGTGATCATTTAGACCTTTGAACAGCGCCGCGTGAATGTTGTATTCCCCGGGGGAGGTTAACTTGGTGTATGGGCCCCCTTTTAGTTCCGAAAGCGTGAATGGGTAGTTGAGAGGAGAATCAATTTCCGTGTCATATATGAGCGGGATAGGCTCGTGGCTACCGCCCTCGCTAAAGGGATCAGCAAAGGCCTCTTCTTGGTCAGTCGCATCTGAACAGAAGAAATTATTAAGTTGCAGAAAAAAATGAGACTCAGAGGAAGAGTTCTCGTGGCGCTTGAGTTTTCGGAAGAGTCGAGGATCGTTCGCATGGCAGCAAATCGCATCCCAGTACCTCCGCTTTGAGTCCTTGATTATCTGACGAAGCTTGGATAAGAACCTTTTGTGTTTAATCCAGTGCTCCTCTGAAACTAACTGGCGGGCCCGTTTCAAATGGAACTTCTTCTGTTTGCTAAGAATGCTACACCTGGAAGACCACCAAACGGGGAGGCGCTTTGAGGACCTGAGGGAGTGGGAGAAGCTGTATTTGGACATCGCGCAACGGACCAATGCCTGGAAAGAAATCCGATCAATTTCAGAAACCACTTGAAGGAGGGAGTTGACCTCCCGGCAAATGCGCGTCCAGTTGAAGAGCGTGGGACTAGTCTGTGAAGGGGCCTGAAGCTCAACAGAAATAACGATAGGAAAATGGTCACTATCAAACAGATCCTCTAGGGAGGAGCGAGCAAGTAGTCAGGGGAACAGAGAGAAAGGTTGATTAAAGAGCTAGTCCTGTTAGGAGCAACGTGAGTCGGAGCAGAGGGATTCATTAAACAGAAGGAGCTATAACAGAGCCACTCCACAAAACTTTTGCTAGCTCGCGATGACAATGAGAACCCCCAAGGATGGTGAAGGTTGAAGTCTCCCAAGATGAGATATTGGCCGGACAGACTGTGACAGACCCTCAAAAGGTCGGTAACCACCAGACCCGAAGAGCAGTAGATATTATGTTTAGATGCATGGAGCCAAAGAAAATACGAATGCCCAACAGCTCGTTAGACAAGGCAAGATTGTCAAAGCATAGTTGCGTAGAAGACCAAACGGAATTCACAGCCAAGGAAAGACCACCGCCCTTATCGAGACGATATCCCACTTTGCGTGGGATTGAAAAGGGTTTATCAGAGGTAAGAAAAGCTTCCTGAAGAACCAAGATATCCTTAGACGAAAAAGGAGGGAGCTTAAGCCAGGAAAGCTTGTTGGAGGTGCTACGGCAGTTCCACTGAATGAGGCTGATACCCATGAAAATTTAAAATGCGAAGACAGAAGATGTGAGAACAGAGACACATTAAAACATGAACTGAAAAACTGCCCCTTGTGCTACTAGTAGCACAAGTCCAACCCAAAAGGAACAAGAATAAAAACACCAACTTTTTTTAATCTATTATTGCCAGTTTTGTTGGGCCGTTTACGGTCTGGAGACTGGTCGATAACTTTGGCTAGTCAGTTCATAACAAGATTGCTGAGGACATTGTTAGCTTCTGAGATTTTTTCTGACTGTTTAGAGGAATAATCCGACAAGATTTTTAACATGTTATTTGTTCTAGATTCAATAATATTTTGGATTTTCTCATAGTCAGATTTTTTTAATCGAAGCTGCAAGGGCGTACGACCCGGGATTGGACTTTTGAGAGAGTTTCCGTCGGACGTCAACAAAGGAAAGAAAATTCCTGCACTTGAAACGAAGAAATTCCTCTTCTTTGAGGCGGAAAATACATTGAAGATAGTCCGACCTGTGTGACTCATCACAGTTGACACACTTTACAGCTGTCGCGCAAGCTCTAGTGTGCTGCTGACCACAGGTGACACATAGCTGCTCAGATTGACATTTCCCTGATGGATGGTTAAACTTAAAGCATTTTGTACATTTTCGTGGTCTATCAATAAATTGGCGAATTCGTTGAAAAGAAAACCATAATTTAATCTCAGCAGGAATGCGGTTACCCAGAGACGTTACCAGGACTGGGGAAACCTCACTTTCACTTTGCGAATATTTTCGGATAAACTGCCGTAATTCCAAAATCTTGATATTGTTCGTTTTCGGTAATTTCTTGACCCACCTCTTCCAGTGGGATGTCTATGAGAATATTAAATATCAAGAAGCGATTTGTTATATTTTCCCACATCACACGCTTATTAATGGACACATCCTGAAACTCTGTTAACTGACAAATTTTGGTAGCACATGACACACATTTGGTACTAATAATCAGGCTCGGACTGGCCCGCCGGGCAACCGGCCCGCGGGCCGGTGCGCCCTCGGCCATTAAATCTGCGCCCTCGTCCAGATGATGTAAAAAAAAAAAAAAACAGATGAAGTTTAAAAAAATTACGGCAAATACTAGAGTAACTAACTTTACAACATTAATAAAAATACTATTCTGTATATATTTTTAAAATAACATTCATTTTTTGCAATAAAAAAAATATATATAGTGAACTATTTTTCTCTTTGCAAGCACTGTTTGTTTTTGAACATTTCTTTGTTTCAGGAGAGCATCCAATCCAAATTTTTTAAAACCTGAAGTATATTCAATCTGTTACCAATGGCGGCAGTCTCCGTGCAATAAATTTCAGACTGTCTGGCACCAAAGAGTGTCCCTTCTATTTAATATTTTATTATCATTATTGAGTTTGCTGAAAAAGCATTTATTATATATATGTCATATACTTATCTGAAAAGTGTAGTGTTCCTGTATTTGTAACAATTCAAATGTATCTTATAATTCCTAGTAAATGTTTATAAAATAGGTTTCAGAGAATTTTATCCCGGCAATTGGAAGGTAATTCAAACTTTGTTTTTTTTGTTAACAATTACATTTTAATTCAGTTCCACTGAATGAGGCTGATACCCATGAAAATTTAAAATGCGAAGACAGAAGATGTGAGAACAGAGACAAATTAAAACATGAACTGAAAAACTGCCCCTTGTGCTACTAGTAGCACAAGTCCAACCCAAAAGGAACAAGAATAAAAACACCAACTTTTTTTAATCTATTATTGCCAGTTTTGTTGGGCCGTTTACGGTCTGGAGACTGGTCGATAACTTTGGCTAGTCAGTTCATAACAAGATTGCTGAGGACATTGTTAGCTTCTGAGATTTTTTCTGACTGTTTAGAGGAATAATCCGACAAGATTTTTAACATGTTATTTGTTCTAGATTCAATAATATTTTGGATTTTCTCATAGTCAGATTTTTTTAATCGAAGCTGCAAGGGCGTACGACCCGGGATTGGACTTTTGAGAGAGTTTCCGTCGGATGTCAACAAAGGAAAGAAAATTCCTGCACTTGAAACGAAGAAATTCCTCTTCTTTGAGGCGGAAAATACATTGAAGATAGTCCGACCTGTGTGACTCATCACAGTTGACACACTTTACAGCTGTCGCGCAAGCTCTAGTGTGCTGCTGACCACAGGTGACACATAGCTGCTCAGATTGACATTTCCCTGATGGATGGTTAAACTTAAAGCATTTTGTACATTTTCGTGGTCTATCAATAAATTGGCGAATTCGTTGAAAAGAAAACCATAATTTAATCTCAGCAGGAATGCGGTTACCCAGAGACGTTACCAGGACTGGGGAAACCTCACTTTCACTTTGCGAATATTTTCGGATAAACTGCCGTAATTCCAAAATCTTGATATTGTTCGTTTTCGGTAATTTCTTGACCCACCTCTTCCAGTGGGATGTCTATGAGAATATTAAATATCAAGAAGCGATTTGTTATATTTTCCCACATCACACGCTTATTAATGGACACATCCTGAAACTCTGTTAACTGACAAATTTTGGTAGCACATGACACACATTTGGTACTAATAATCAGGCTCGGACTGGCCCGCCGGGCAACCGGCCCGCGGGCCGGTGCGCCCTCGGCCATTAAATCTGCGCCCTCGTCCAGATGATGTAAAAAAAAAAAAACCAGATGAAGTTTAAAAAAATTACGGCAAATACTAGAGTAACTAACTTTACAACATTAATAAAAATACTATTCTGTATATATTTTTAAAATAACATTCATTTTTTGCAATAAAAAAAATATATATAGTGAACTATTTTTCTCTTTGCAAGCACTGTTTGTTTTTGAACATTTCTTTGTTTCAGGAGAGCATCCAATCCAAATTTTTTAAAACCTGAAGTATATTCAATCTGTTACCAATGGCGGCAGTCTCCGTGCAATAAATTTCAGACTGTCTGGCACCAAAGAGTGTCCCTTCTATTTAATATTTTATTATCATTATTGAGTTTGCTGAAAAAGCATTTATTATATATATGTCATATACTTATCTGAAAAGTGTAGTGTTCCTGTATTTGTAACAATTCAAATGTATCTTATAATTCCTAGTAAATGTTTATAAAATAGGTTTCAGAGAATTTTATCCCGGCAATTGGAAGGTAATTCAAACTTTGTTTTTTTTGTTAACAATTACATTTTAATGTGAACTGATTCAGAATTGTCTATAAATGTAATAATAACAAGTTTAAAATAGTATGACAAAAAGGTGCGTTCGTACTATAACTAGTTTAAGTGAAATGAATTATATTGTCTGTTATTATAATATGATTTAATTGAGGGGGTCGGGGCAAGAAAGTGCCAAGCCACATTTTTGGTGAAATAAATCTAACACTGTAATCTGTTGCTTATTATTGTAAAATGTAATATCCAACATATAATTTGTTTCTAATGTCACTTGGTGGCAGCATATATGACAGGTTTTGTTTTTGCCCCAGATGTTTATGCCCTCAATGAAGATAGCTAATTTGCAATAATGTGACTTGGCACTCTCTTGCCGCGATTCCTTCAATTTTCGTAGAAAAATAAATACATTTTAAGTTGGCAACATTTTATCTTTTGTTGACATTTACTGAAAATTCCAATGGGAAACTTAGGCCTAGCTTCGAAACTTTCAGAACTTAAAATCCATATTTAGACTCTTTTTCCATTTAATGTATATTTACCCGGAAACATCTATCCAAAAAACTGTCGGTAGATTATAGGATTGCTATCATGAAACGCTTTTAGTTTACAAATTCGGTTTTTAAATTCAGTAATACGGAAATAATAGGACTCCATCTTAAATAGGGCGTCATCACCATGGCAACATAGAATCATTACCTATCATGGGGTATCATTGAATTAATTACGTATGATAGGATTTAATAGAATGAAGAATGTGATTATAACTTGGTCATAGAGATTATAAAATGTCATGTATGTCACATAGGACTATAACGTCATACCCGGTTTTCCGCGGGGTTTTTTTTTTTTTTCAAAAATTTCTCAATTTTTTTTTTTCTGCATGTTCGAACGTTTCGAAAATTTTGCAAGTTATGTAAATCTTGTCTACCGAGATGCTCTAGAAATACTGTGTCGAAATAGACGCTTAGATACTTTTAGCATAGAAAAAAGATCATCCCCGTGAGGCGTGAAGTGACCTGCGTTCGCCGGTGTTGTTGAAAGAGTTACAATTCGCATTTTAAAATACCGATTTCACATTGATTAAAAGAAGGATTTAGCTTTTAGAGCTTATTTGTGGTCTCCGGTACCTTTAAAATTACACCCTAGAGCAGGTATGTCAAACACGTGGCCCGCGGGCCACAACTGGCCCGCGAACAACCTATCTGTGGCCCGTGAATCCTTAGGCAATTTACCCGTGTTTAATTTAGTTGTGTTAGAACACGGATGCTAAAAATACACTTAGCACGAACACTTGCAGCAATCGTGGTCTTAGAGATGGCGAATATCCGAAATATATGTAAATTAGTGTTACCAATTTGACAGGCATTTTTAAATATTCAAAATGCTTCCACTGTTTTTGAATAATAATATGTATCTTATTTATTATGTTATATGAGGAAAATATTTGTCTTCAGAATGTGGTAGCATTCTGAATTTAAAAAAGTCCTGCTCTCTGGCAACAGTAATGTATTATATTATAGACAGATATACAGTGAAACTTCCATTTAACGAAGTCTCATCGTTACACTTAAAAACTTCGTTATGAGGAAAATTCGTTAAATAGAAATCAACTTAAATTCATGAAATTTTTCTTCAGATATGACAAACAGGTATCGGATTCAAAAGCATTTGATTCAGTTTTAAATATGATGCCGTCTTTTACAAAACAGTTGTGTATGGTCGATGAAATCATGTCACACTTCCAAGCTTTGGCTCGAGCTTTCATCAGCTCTGATAGATACACAGGTTCTCAAACTAATGTTTTCACTACGTTGTCTTTTTTCTGTCTTTTTCGATAATGTACTTTAAGATTTTTTATTATTTCTTAGACTAATGGTTGAAGTTTAGAAGTTGTATTGGAAGGAACAAAAATAACTTTGATGTTCTTCGATTTGATTTTTGAAGCGCATTCTTGTGGATGTACAAAACAATTGTCTATCAGCAATGAAAGGGCAGAATGGTAAACTGTCTGACTCTAATTTATATTGTTTTGCTTCAATGTATCTTACTCACTGCTTTTGCTGTCATTGCGTCACTGCATCTTCTATATCATTGAATGTAAAAAGGGGGATTTTGACTTCCTCCAACTGTCAGCACTGGATTCTCGGTTTGGGAGAGTAATGATAACAAGTGTTTTTCTCAGTGCGAAAAAAAAAATGGATTTATTTAGAACCAAACAGAATTGGAAATTATTTAAATGTGTTCATTTTCATACAATCCGCTGAAATAAATTCGCATATTCATCGCAACAGTAACCTCTTAGTTTGAATTCTATACACGTACAAAAGTAGAATAAACTTCGTTATATAGAATATATTTTTCGTAATATGGAGATTAATTTACATGCCATACGTGTTCAAAGTCAAAGTTCTGTAGAAAATTTCTTTAAATAGAAAACTTCGTTAAATAGGGACTTCGTTAAAGGGAAGTTCCACTGTAATTCAATTTTACATTTTGGCACAAAAACATTGAGAATACATAGATTACCAATCGGAACGTAGCAAAGGGTCGTAAATTTTTTAAAGTATTTTTACTTATAATGTTAATTTGTTTATGTTGAAACTAATACTTTATTTTACTACTATCTTAGATTTTACACCATTTTACAAAATAATATTCTGTATTTATTAATTACTAAGAAATGCATTATAAAATAATAAAATTCAGCACTAATTAAGAACAGTTAAAATTTAAAAAAAAATTATATATAAAATTATATAGCTTTAAATGAGTTGCTTTGAAAGTGGCATAAATAATCACTTTTGTGTTTGACGTAAAAACCCCGAATATGCGATCCAGGTTCTTCATCTGGGCATTAGTCGAACTTAGCTTTTAGTCGGATTTAAGCCCTTTAATTATTTTTATTACTTAGGTTAGTAATTGTGTATGATCTTTCTTTCCTTTCTTTCCTTTTTTTTTTTTTTTTTTTATTGATATACACACATTTTATTGACATACTCTCATACATTCCAAGATTTATTAAAAAAAAATGTGTTAAAGCTCTTTACCCTATGGACATTGCATACTTTTCTAAAGGTGATTTACAACACAATTATGTTCAAAAGAAAACTGAAATTTTATGCTTGATATGTAGAAACTGTTGGAGTTTAAAAAGAATGTAACATTAAGTGCTACAGCACAAAGTATAAAGAAAACTCACAAAAATCTGGCTAAACATAGAAAAGATAAACTGTCAGAATTGAAACTGATACTTCTTAAAAGAGAATCAAACTGCTTTCACCAAGCCTATTGAATGAAATACATTTGCTTAAAAAAAAAATAATTATTGTTTTTAGCACATTAATTGTCCCGGGAGTCGAAATCACTCAAAACGAAATTGAAGAAATGATGTCTAGCGCAGTTAAAGAAATTTGAAAATAGTATAAGTATAGGTACCGTTGCTAAAAAGATTTATTTATAACGGACTGATTTCTAAAAGCCGGGTTTGTGCTTTTAAACTTATATCTGTATGTAACATTCTTAATAATCGTCAATCTGCACAAAAATATCTTAGAAATGTGGGTATCAAGATAAACAAATCTACCTTTTTATACGGAATTTGACGGCTTTCCATTATAAAAGCTTTACTGAAATGTTACAATTTTCATTTTAAATCCACAAATTATAAAAGTCTACCAACAGACAAAGTACTTGGAGTTTTCATTTCAAATTACAAAGCCCCTGAGTAAATTTCAAAGCAAATTTCATAATGCTATCTTGTTAAAAACATAAGAAGTTATAACACCTTGTAATAATATACCTCTTTCAATTACTAAAAGGTGTAAAATGAAAACATAAAGAGTAAAATAACTTTTATTAGTCTGTAGACATGTTTCGGCTCTATCCGAGCCATTATCAAAACAAATTAGAATATTCTATAATTGCACGGTCTTTGAAGTTATTATTTGAAACGCTATCATTTAATCTTTCACGTATTTTTTATTTTTACTTGGTTGTTTATTTCCATATTTGTAACCATGGAGTAACTCGAGCCACAATTTCGATAAGTTAAATAATGCTGCATCGTTACATATTGTATCCAAATAAATTTCAATGAAAGTAAGATAATTTTTCACTCTAGTCTACACTATCCATCTATAATAAGAGAAACCATATATGTTGAAACACGCAAAAATACAATATGTAACGATGCAGCATTATTTAACTTATCGAAATTGTGGCTCGAGACAGACTAATAAAAGTTATTTTACTATTTATAATGTTTTTATTTTATACCTTTTAGCAATTAACAGAAGTATGTTATCATGTTATTTGTTAGTATTAGCGTTTTCAAATAGAATTTATTACTTTGATAAAACAAATTTTTAAAAGGAAATGTATTTCAATTTAAATGTTGCCAGGCACTATAAAAAATCATCGAAGTGGAAATTTTTAAAATTATAATGATTGATGTTGAAATTATTCTTCAGAATTCAATACTGCTGTTAATCAAAATTCAGTGCGATTTCATATTAAAGTGAAAATATATGGATTTCGGGTTTCAAAATTTCTGTAATTATTCATCAATCGGCCGATTTTTTAAAGTATAAGTGTGCAATTAGGCATATTTTAGCTATGTTCGGTAGCGCACTTTTATACGACATCTTTTCATAGCTGCCAACCTTTTTTCCCCCAAATAAACATAATTTGAATCAGAAAATGTATTTAATAAATCAAATTAAATAAGTAGCCCATGGAATACAACACACATTTTATTAAATAACTTTTCTCTTTCAAAATATGCTTATTTTACTCGAAGAAAACACAGAAGATTGGCAGCTATGCTTTTGCTAGAACAGTAGGACAAAACAGCGTGTACAATCAATTTTTGAAATAAATACAATTTAGGAAATTCAATTAAATTTTATAGATTTCGTTAATGAAAAAAAATGAGTATTTTTCAAAAATAAGATAAACTAAACTATGTATTACAGTAACTTTGAAACTTGGCGTAAATATTTCTTTAACATGACTGTGTTTTGTAAATACAAATTTTATCCTGTGCAATGGTAATAATATTAGTATTGAATAATACCTCCGGGGGTGCCTAGTCAGGTGAGGGTCTCGTCACCTGATCAAGGTTCTGAATTACGAGACCTATTAAATCTGTCAATTCAACAAAGTTAAACAGAAACCTTGAACCGGCAAACAAAGATAACGGTAGCAAATCACAAGAGAGCAAGCACAGCAGCGATGTGAACAAATCAATATTCAGGTGGATCACAGCCATGCTGTGATCAGGCGATTTCCGCCCCGCACCCAGGTACTAACCCGTTAAGCTAGGCATTCATGCCGGGCAGGTAGGGGCCTGGTTAGCGGTATAAAAAAAATAATAATAATATTAGTATCTACATTTTTTTAATGTGGCCGCGGCTTTGTATATAATACTTAATTTGGCCCGCGGCGGTAAACAGCTTTGACATGCCTGCCCTAGAGAAACGTTAACATAAGGGAGAAAAATGTCCTTCGGAAAAACTACTTTTTTGAAAAAAAAAAAAAAATCCAAAGGTTAACAAAGATATTTTATCGAATATATTGCAGCATTTGAGACGTAAGAGTATGATCTTTCTGAATATGACGTCCAATTTCAATAGTTCTAATTATTTTTGCCGATTTAAAACTATGAAATAATACATACACAAACACACACACACACACACACAAAGAAAAAAAGGAAACGCGTGTTAACTTATTCACTCCCTCTCGATGCGTAAATCGGGTTCTGGGCATGCGCAGATGCTTTTGCTAGCTCTCAAAGAAATATATGAGTTTTTGATTAATATCTTGGCTAATTATCAAAATATTAAAAATCTGAGCCTTTAGGACATGCCTTGCACTGCCTAAATCGAAATTTTCAGAGCTGTGTGAGCTGTAGATTTCGCTAGCCATCGTCAACAAACACACAGACAGACAAAAACTTTCTTTTATATTATTACTATAGGTAACAGAGAAGTTTACGAAATTTTTTTTGACTGTAGCTATTTAATTACGCACAGTTCCGTAACTCTTTACCACGTCCTCAGAAATCATTTGGAAAAGAACCGACCAGAAACTCCTGGAAACAACGGGTTTTAGAAGTTTTCGGCGATGTTTATGGAAAAAAAAAAGTTCCTTTGTTTCTCTATAAATTTTGGAAAAGAGGTTTCTGTTAATATCGGAAGCTTGTGGTTGGTTCATGATTGCATGGTCAATTAAGGACTTGCAGACAAAAATTTACAAATAAATTTTCGTATTTTATTATTATTATTATTATTATTATTATTATTTTGCATCAGAAAACATTTCTGAAATTTTGTACAGTGTAGAGATCTTTATAAATAATTGGAAATTTCCAAAATTTAACACAGAAATCAAATTTTTAAAATGTTGATATTTCGGATTATATTTTTACAGTCTATTAATTATTAATGGATATTATTGGCTTTCTATAAAAGTGGTAAAATAATGAGCTTCTTTAGTAAAGTTGCGCCCTTCGAAAATCCAAGGTCTGCGCCCTTTACAAGGACCCAGTCCGACCCTGCTAATAATTAGGCAACCAGACCTGGTATAACGAATATTGTCGATATTAGAGCATGAGGAATCTTCTAAACAAAAAACATTTCTATAGAAAAATACATTTTTTTTATATAAATATGTATCAAAGGTGTTTTCGTTTTCGTCTTTTTTTCTGCTTAAAAATCCTTATCTATCTGATACATTCACGGAGTTATTTTTGTATAGAAAGCCATGAAAATTTCAAGCATTATTGTTTAAGCCCCAAAGAATCGAACAACGTTTTTAATTTATCTGTACATGTGGTACATTTTGATTGCTCCCTCAAAACAATATTTCCCTGATTACCTAGCCTTCAAATATTGGCTTAAAATACGAACTTTGAGAAAAAATTCTTAAAGATTCTTTGCTTTTATAAGAAAATGTGAAACTCTGATTTCTTTGCATCTGAATAAAATATGCAAATTTTATACATTTACGAATATACCCGCAAATTTCATGCATTTACGAAGGAAAATGAATTTGGGCATATGTCAGAAAACAGCCAATTTGAACATAAGATATAAAAATTGCTAATGAAGACTGAGACCCCCCTTCCAAAAAAAAACATGACCCTCCTCTAAATGGATGGTTGGATCCGCCTCTGGTGATCACAATCCTCCAATTTGTATTCAATCAATCAAAATCGTAAGATTATCAACCTGTATTACCGCTCAATCAATGAAAATCGTGAAATACTGATGGGCAAACAAAACGCCAATCTGGTTATTAAGGTAGTTGCTAGAGTGTGACGTCAGTTAAAACTGATTGATCTATATAGGGCACGTTTAAAGATGGACACTTTCACCCCTTCATTTGAGTTCCTTTGCTGTAAATATTCCAGCAAAGTATTTTGATACTAAAAGAAAAATCTATTTATTTTTTGCTGAATAATGCAGACGGAAATTTGCACTTCGGATTAATTAAACAGGTTGGAGTTTTTAGTAAGATGCTACTTACAACTTATTCACAATCAGCTTATTTATATTTACATTAAAAGGAATTAAATCATAGCTTATTTTAAGTACATCTTTGTTCATTCATTTAACAACATTCATTTTAACTCGCCACTTCTTTAGACGAGCCCATCTATCCACAATAGTGGCCAAATCTAGGCAGTCCAAAATGTCCTTCTCGCACGTAAGCAACATAAGTGCATTCAAAGGTGGATCGGTCATTGTTGCTCTCAGATAGTTTTTCACAATTTTAAAATTACTAAATGTTCTTTCATTCGAAGCAACTGAGACTGGAGAAGTTAACCCCAGACGGCTGACATGGTTCGCAACTGGTAGAATGTTTTTCAAAGATTCTGATTTCTTTGAAATGTCATCCATTGCTTGAGCCTCTGAGAAGAAGTCATACAAAACTTCTAGCTCTGCGTGTAATGCTTCCATGTCAGCAACTGACTGGGTTTCAGGAAAGAAATCTGCCGCTTTCTTAACCAGATCTAATGATAATTTCTCTCTTGTAATGGGAGGATTCATTATTTGATACAGTAGTGTTATTATTCTGGTGGAAGAGTTCAGACTATCTGCCATCATCACTGTAAGGGTATCCAGTAGCTTCTTAAACTCCATGCGATAAAAAGTTAGAAGTTCGGGAGTAAAGAAATTGTCTCTGTTATCGTCTAACTTCTTTGGTGCCAATCTTCGTCGATGCTATATAACAAATTCACTTAACCGATCGATACCTTGCTTAGTTGAAAAGAGAATTGCGCTCTGTATTTCTCTATTCATGTTTTCATCGTCACTGTTTGTTATTCCCAGTGATTTGATGCATGTCTTCAGAATTTTCGTAGCGTCAATTATGTTAAGATTCTTCGACTCTAGTTTTTCGGTAACTAACTTGCACTTGTACAGAACGTTCTTGAGAAAAATCAGTGAAGCAATGAAGTCGAGATACATCATTTTCTTTCTTAAACCTCGTGCTTTGGTCTTTGCTTTGTTATCAGAAGTAGAGGAATCAGTAATTTCTGTCAAACTTTGTAGGATACATTCATATAAGATCCATACCGCTTTCAATGATTCCGCTCGAGCAGTCCACCTCGTCTTAGAAACATTCCACAGTAGAAGAGCATTTTCTATTTCTTTGAGCTTGTCCACTAATGACTTGTTTCGTTTAGTACTTGCTGTGAAAAACACAGTTTTTCCAGCACGGAGAAAAATCAGCTATAATATCGCTGGCATTGCAACTATACTGAACGAAAGTGTTAAGTCTTTGACCTTGACAAGGAATATACGGTACAATTCGACCCACGATTTCTGAAAACTTCTGCTGGCTGCCGTTGAATTCTCCAGGCATGCTGCTTGCCAAATCGTATGACTGGAAAGCTACCTGTTCTGTATAGAGCTCATTCTTCGTAAGTGTCATGTACCAGGTACTTAACTGTTATCATACCCCAATTAATCGTAATCGATTTAAACTATTAACTGTAACCGTACCCTTAACCGTTTTGTTGTTGTTATTCCTGCGCCATCTCCCGCACAACCATGCTGCTGTCTCTTGAATAAACTCAATCTTCTTCAATCTGTTTGTTTCATCTATTTGCATCTTTTTACATATAAGCTGCAAACATGACATGGTGTCAGAAGTTAAAATTATAGTAGTATTTCGTTCATCTATCATCTATTTAAATAGTTTTTTTTGCTAAATTATAATCGTACTCGGAGACAGCATGGCTCACAACTTTCTACAAATGGAACAATTTGTTCCTGGTGACAATCCAGCAGAGTCCTGGATGGACTGGCGTCAAAAATATGAACTTTTTGAGACTGCAGTGAAGTATCATAAAGAAGAGGATGATACTCGGATCGCTTTATTACTTAGCGTCATCGGCAAAGCTTCGTACAAGGACTATTTAACGTTCGAATTTCCAGCTCTTACAGATGGTCAAACAAGAAAAGTAAAAGATGTTTTAGACAAATTTGATGAACATTATAGACCATATCGGAACGTTACTCTCGCTACGTTTATTTTTAACAATATGATTCAAAAACCTGAACAAAATTTTGACTCTTTTGTTACTGAAATTAAATTGCAAGCAGACCAATGCGAATTCGATGCCGCTTACAAACGGAACGTCAAAGATCGCATTATTCAAGGATTACGTGATGATGTGTTACGTGAACATCTTTTGAGAGAGCCTCAACTATCTTTAAAGAAAACGATGGAAATCTGTAAGTCAGCTGAAATGTCTAAACTACACTCCCTTGCCATTTCGCAGTCGTCATCATCTACGCATGTCGATGCAATTAGCAGCCAGAAAAATAAGAAATTTCAGGGTCAAGGAAACTCACCCAAGCACCAAATCAACAACTCCAAACACAACTACAGAAACAAGCAACAGGCAGCTCAACAAAAACGTCCATGTTCCAGATGTGGATCTCATCATGCACCCAGAAATTGTCCAGCTTATGGGAAATCGTGTCACAATTGCTATATGTTAAACCATTTTTCCAGTATCTGCAGACAACCCAAACGGCAATCATCAAAGCAACAACAAGAACAAGTTCCAGAAATTGTTTGCAATCCAGATATAGCTTATATTGGTGCTATATCAACCTCAGAGCAATGTGATTGGGTTCAGCAAATTTATGTCAACAATCATCCCATTACATTCAAGCTCGATACAGGTGCCCAAGTGAATGTGCTTCCCTTATCAGTGTTTAAAAGCTTAAGCAATTGTCCAGCAATTCATCCAACTTCCCTTAAAGTGTGTACTTACTCCGGTGATGCCTTACCAGTTGTAGGTGAAAGTATTCTCCAGTGCAAAGTGAATCAAGAGTGTTATCAATTAAAATTTATTATTATTGATCTTGATGTGCAACCAGTGTTAAGTGCAACTTCATGCACAGCTTTAAATCTCACACAACGAACGGATTCCTCTATACAAGTAAGTGGAAAATATAATGTTAACATTGTAAATACAAATTTTTCTGCAACTGTGAATTCCCAATCTAATGTAAATACTGATTCAATAAGTGATATTCCTTATCCTCTGTCATCTACTACTGCTCATTTTAACTCATCTAATAATGTAAATTCTCATTCATCTAAATTATTACAAATTGTGAAAGAATATAATGATATATTTGAAGGTGTAGGTCGTTTACCTGGTAAACACAAAATTATTTTGCATGAAAATGCGACACCTGTTATAGCTGCTTCTCGTAAAATA
This sequence comes from Maratus michaelseni, assembly GCA_963931845.1. NCBI lineage: Eukaryota > Metazoa > Arthropoda > Arachnida > Araneae > Salticidae > Maratus > Maratus michaelseni. Next base: position 360,933,627 of record OZ007586.1, on the reverse strand, counting down.
CCATTAGCATTAGAAAGTAAACTTAAGAATGAACTCTTAAGAATGGAACAGGATGGTACAATTGAAAAGGTCACAAAACCTACTGATTGGGTAAATCCAATTGTTGTAGTACCCAAGAAAGATGGCTCAGTAAGAGTTTGTCTTGATCCTCGTCCCCTCAACAAGTATATTAAAAGATCACATTTCCAGATTCTCTCACAAGACCAATTGTTGTCAAAGCTCAAGGGTTCTAAAATCTTTTCCCTTGTTGATGCAAAAAATGCATTTTACCACATTCAATTAGATGTGGAAAGTTCTGATCTTTGCACCTTTATAACACCATTTGGTAGATTTCGTTTTTTAGTAATGCCATTTGGATTAAATTGTGCTCCTGAGGTGTACCTTATTATAACAATAAATAATCAATCACATAATTTTCTCCTCCCACCACCGAAATGGACGTTTTCCCCCTCACACCGAAATGGACGTCCCCCCCCCTCTTACTAAGCACACAAAATTAAATCTATATAATCTTTTTTGTTCTATTTTTAAATATTTAGTAAGGTAAATAAATAATAAGTCATGTAATAAACTCTCCCCCTCGAAAAATTTGCTTCTCCTCTTTTGCCTCCCCCCCCAAGCCATAAAGTTTAAAATCTTTAAAAGTATTCATTTCTTTTTCTTTCTTTCTTTTTTTTTTTTGCTATTTTTTAATTTATTGCATTAGTAAGTAATTAATAATTTAAAATCTTCTCTGATCTATTATAAAGATCGTACGGTCGTTGAAAGTCTTTAAATTTTTCAAAAGTAATTTTTAGTGAGTCATTAAATTCTTCAAAAGTAATTTTTTATCCTTATTTTATGCAAAATCTGTAACCTGTTACTTTATAATAACAATAAATAATCGATCATATAATTTTCTCCACCCTACCGAAATTGACGTTTCCCCCCCCCCCCCCTCTTACCAAGCACACAAAATTTAAAGTCTTTAAATCTCTGTAATCTTTTCTGTACTATTTTTAAATGTTTAGTAAGGTAAATAAGTAATAAGTCAACTAATAAACGCTTCCCCCTCCAAAAAAATCTGCTTCTCCTCTCCCCCCCCCCCCCTCACCTCATAAAGTTTAAAATCTTTAAAAGTATTTTTTTTTACTATATGTTAATTTATTGTAATAATGAGTAATTAACCATCTAAAATCTTCTCTCCTTTGTTATAGAGATCATACTGTCTCCTTGAAAGTCCTTAAATTTTTCAAAAGTAATTTTTTATCCTTATTTTAATGCAAAGTATGTAAAAAGTTCTTAATTTCACTTAAGTCGTCTAATAAACTCTCCCTCTCCAAAAAAATCTGCTTCTCCCCTTTTGCCCCCCCCAGCTCATAAAGTTTAAAATTATACTTTTTTTCTTCTATTTGTTAATTTATTGTAATATAAGTGATTAACCATCTAAAGATCCTCTGTTCATCTGACATTGCCATTACCCCTTTAGCCCTCTCTTTTTTTCCTAGCACACAAAAAATTAAAGTCTTTAAAACTGTTTAATTTAAATTTTTTTTGTCCTAATTATAAACCTTTAACAACAATAATTAATAAGGCATCTAATGAACTTACTGCTCCCTCATTACATTTTTGCTTCTCTCCATTGGCCCTCCCCTTCCCCCAGCTCATAAAATTAAAAATCTTCAAATATTTATAATTTTTAAAACTTTCTTTGCAATACAGTATCTTGCTTTCCTTTCATATGTTACAAGGCTTCATAAAAGGAGACCCTCTTTCAATCTTCACATCACAAAAACAGAATTACAAAAAGCAGAAGCTGTAGTGCACATACATTGTTGCTACTGTTTTTCATTTTCTATTTTATTAATTTTTACTGGAGAAAGTCCTATTAAGAAGCATTGAAACATATATATGCTAAAATATTTTTCGACATTCATGGTTTTCTTTTCAATTGGTTTGACACATGATATTTTCATCTTAACACAATGGATTTTTTACACACCTTATCAGTTTTTATGTGCTTTGTGACAGGTTTTAACCTGTGCATTTTACGATGAGGATTAGAGAGGTGCATGCTTGAAAGTATTCTTAGATATATCTGAAAAACCCACCTTTCAAATTAGATATTACAGCTACATTTCAATAAGCACTACAATAAAGAGATTTTCTGATGTAAACAATCAGAGAATGGGAAAACAGTCTCCTTTCGAAATATCTTATAGTAATGTAAATGAATACTAATGTGATCATATTACCAACAAAACTAAAATTAAACACGTTTCTTTTGACAATATTGGAATTTATTCAAAAATTAATTACAAACAAAGAGAGAGCAGAAAACCACAAACATAGAACAGTTACTTAGAATAATATATATACTTTGAGAATAACATTTTGTATGCAGAACCAGTAATAGCAAGGCAACACTAGATACCGGGCTTGCTCATTCATTCTCATGACGTCACAAATAGTATCTGACTGCGACCCAGCGATTGGTGCAAAGCGACGCGCCCATCATTTTGTGCCAATCGCTGTATGTCTTTCGTCACGGCCAGCCACCATTTGTGACGTCATGATAATGAATGAGCAAGCCTAGAGCTCCTATAATATCCTCTAGTATAGAAGCCTTAAGCAAGCCCGGTATCTAGATGATACAATGTGCTGGAACAAATATTAAAAATATTACATATACGTTGGGAAAAACTTTTTCGATGCAGAAACATAGTAATAGAGAGAAGATGCTGGAGAAAATCGTTGGAAATTCGAAATTTGGTTTCAAAATCGAAATTTGGTGGAAAATCGAAAATCCATTTTTGTAGCAGGTTTGGAGCAGGTCAAATTGCAGTTTTGGAGAAGTAAATGCCAGTTTTGACAGTTTTGGAGTGAGTTAGTTACGTTTTGTAGCAGCTCCAAATTAAAAGTGAATATATTATGTTAATGAACTTTTCTTTAACATAGTGCATATATACAATTTCAACAGTATAGAATGTAATAAAAGTTAAAACAAAAAAAAATTATATACTTAGAGTGTTTCAAAATTTGTAGTAATATGACTATAACAGGCGAATTAACTTCCCATATTCCAATAATACATAATAAATATACCATATTCTGACAATAAATGTTTTACAACCTTTTAGAAATTTAAAAATAATTCGACTTATTTAAAACTTTAGGAAAAGGCTGCATGGATTTAAATTAAAATAAAAAAATCCCTGACCGCTCGGCCTATAGGCACAGGTAGATTTCGAAGACGCAGACCGTGGGGCGTCTGCTTGTTGGGAATTGCGGAAGAAATGACCTTTCTGCCATGATGCAGCATTTGGAAACATCCACTTCGAAACCTAACTTGTTTGCAAGCGGCGCCGGCATGGATTTTTTATTTTATTTATTTATTTATTTATTGTTATAAGGGTTGGTCCTATAAAAAAACTTGTCACTATAAAAGTTTTAGATAATATTAAGAGGATTAATAATAAATTTAGGAGTAAATATAGTAAATAATTGGTAAATATAGATCAGTTTCGAGGCTAACGAAAAAGACAGGCTTCCGCGGTGCATTCCACTTATCTTTTTTACAGACCGCTAGAGTGACGTGTGCTTTTTTCGGACACTTTCATTGGTGCATTGGAGCATCACGTGACTCCGGTGGTCTGTAAAAAAATACGCGTAAAGCACCGTGGTAGCCTTTCTTTTTCGTTAGCCTCGGACAGGGCTACACTACATACCGGGCTTGCCCATTCATTATGATGACGTCACAAAAGGTGGCTGACTAGGAGGAAAGACATACAGCGATTGGCACAAATCGATGGGCGCGTTGCTTTGGACCAATCGCTGGTTGCGGTCAGCCACCATTTGTGACGTTTTGAGAGTGAATGAGCAAGCCCGGTATCTAGTGTTGCCTTGCCTCGGATCAGTTTCAACTGACGTCATACCCTAGCAACCACCTTAGCAACTAGCTTTGTTTTTTGTTTGCCCGCCAAAGATGGTGAATTGTGATTGGTTGGTTCGTAATACAGGCTACATATCGACGATTATGATTGGTTGGATAACGCTTGGTAGGCAGGTGATCACGTGGTTGAAAGTGATCTATAGGAGCCCTAGTCGAGGCCAGCCACCATTTGTGACGTCATGATAATGAATAAGCCAGCCCGGTATGCGGTATCTAGTGTAACCCTGTTATCAACTTATAACTGTTCGAAATAGATATGATGAGCGTGTCCAGCAATGTCACCGATCAACGCCCCCCTAGAGATAATGCCTCAGGACTGGCAACACTGGATTGAATGACGTATTTGCAGATCGGCCATTCGCACTCCCCTTTGTGCTGCAGCATAAGGAGACGGAGAGTGAGCCATGTTTCGTAATCAGAAAGTTCTTGTCATCAATTCTAATTTGATAAAAGACCGTATTGCTTTCAATGGGGAAATTGCACGTTTTTCAATTTAACTTGCATCTGATAGAGTGTAAAAATATGAACATTTTGATACCATTTTTACATATATTTGAAACTTTTATAATTCATTAAATCAACTTTTAAAACCCAGTTTTTGTCGTGGCGAGAAAAAGCCGCGTCACGTGATAAAAGCTGTTCTGACGTCACTACACATGTAAACAAACCCTCGCTGTATTTCTCCCTGTTATTTCCTATGGGGATGGCTTGCTTTTCGCTGAATGGCTTGCTTTACGCTTTTTTCTTTTCTTAAAAATGATTAGTATAACAAATTAAAAGTATTGTAAATTGCTGTAATAAATAAATAATACTGTGAATTCCAGGTGAGGTTTTTATTCCATCGCGTTTCTAAGAATTGTCATTTCCAGATCTCGATGTAGAAATAAAGTATCAGTACAAGTTAATACTCGTACTACAATATTGTATTTTATAGAATAATGTATACTTTTATTTACTTATTTTTTGTATTAATATTGCACAATATAAAATAAAGTAATACAAATAGAATTTATTTCATTAGGGAGGGTGGAATTAACTCATAAAAATGTTTTAGTATTTCTATTTTATACTCTTGAATTAAGAATTTGGCTTGGCTTCACTATAGGTTTTATCTCTTCAATTGTTAAATAAACTGTTTTGAATCTTTGAAAACAGTTAAACTTATTAGAAAGAGCGAAATGTGCTGAGGTAGCTTTAAGACAGCCTTACAGAATTTTTATATAAATATACACGGAAAAAGTTTAATAATTTTTCAAAAAATGTTTCCAGGTGTCTATCAAGACTTTTCTCACAGACAGGGTCCTGTTTTTGTGAAATTGTGAGAAGTATTTTACATTTATGAAAAAACTAATTATAATTTTGTGAGTTTGAAATAACTGTTATATTCAGGTTCTTGTTTATAAATTTTTGACAAGATCTTTTATATATGTAAAAGCTACATAAATAGATTCTTTGACGACTTCAGTTGTTTTATGTCAGGTCAGATTTTACTTTTAAATAATTAAATTTGTAAAAGGTTTAGTTTTGAGATGGAAAAAAATTGTGAAAGGCCTATTTTTATGACAAAGAATTTTGTGAAGGACCTGTTTTAAGGTGGAATGTTTTGTGAAGGGCCTGTTTTAAGGTGGAATGTTTTGTGAAGGATCCTGTTTTAATATGAAAAATTTTGTGAAAGGTCCTTTAAAGGACCCAATTTCTTCTTAAACAGGTCCCTGGACTATGCACAGGCAAAAAAATCAAGTAATTGTTTTAAATACTGTCAGTTTTGTGAAATTTTCAGAATGTGGGATTGAAGGTTTTATGCTTTATAGACCTTTGCAGATTACAGATGATGTTTAGTTCATAAATTATCTTTTTTATTTTTGTATTCACGTATCTTTTATATTTTTATTATTTTTATTTTTTACGAAAGTTAGAGCATTGAGGAAAAGACTGATATAATTTTTTTAGAACCTGATTAATCTAAAATAGGACATTCTGAGAAACTATATTTCAAACAAACAAAAAGTTCTGCATCCATTCAAAAATTATACATAAGCAAATAACAATAAAACAGTAATTAAATTATTTTTACACTTTTTTATTTAACGCAACTTGGTTTTTGTATATAAGGATGGAATCTTGTTATCGGTTGTTTACTCACTTTCTGATAAATTAAGAAATATAAAAAATAAGTGCAAAGTTGTGTGTTTCCGATGACGCACAACATTTTATTATTTTTAGAACTTAATTATAAATTAATACATTAATTTTGACGCGTTTTTCCGTTAGCCCGAAACAGTTGATAAATCGAAAAATATTATCTGTGGTTACAATTGTATGCGACTTACAACAATTTTATTATGCATTAAACCACGGTGTTAAAAAAAGGCTAAATGGGTGTGAAGCTGCAACTATTTTGCATACTAAAAAGTAGAAAATAATAAATAAAAACTATACAGTGTAATATATATTTTTTAAAATACGTTTTAATAAATTAAAAGTTTCATATTAATTGAATTATGATTATTCGTTGAGAAATCAATTTAGAAATCCTAATAAGATAGTTTAAATAATTCTTATATTTTATTTTATTTTTTATTTTCTCTTTCCATACCTTAAAACAGAAATAAAGCAACCATTATACATTTATTTTAATGAATTTACTAGCTCGCATTTTCTACCAAGCGTACAAAAAAAAAAAAGGTGGTGTATTTTTCATGATCGGATTCGGTGGCCACGCCAAATTATTGTATTATATTGAACATTTTTTGGAAAAATCATGAATTACAATCATAAAATGAGAAAAAAAACAATAGTAATAAATTTACTCACGTATGTTGCAGTAATTGTTTTTCTGATCGGTGAATACACAATCAGTATTAAATACAGATTTTTTGTTTTTGTTTTCTGCATTATTGCTCATCATTTCGTCTTCTCATAATTAATTTGAGTACATTTTTATCCTTAATATAACCTGCATAACACGAAATTATATTCCTATCAAAACGAATTATTAAGCATTAAAATGAATTAAGAAAATAATGCATTTCAAGAACTATATAAATGCGATTTTACTTATCATTTCTTTTGTAATAAAACTATCATTCTTTTTTCGTTTAAATAAATAAGAGTAAGTAAAAGATAGCTTTAGTTTCCTGTATTTTTACCCACATGAAATGCAGTTTTTCTTCCCTAAAAGTAAATAAATAAATTAAAAAAAAATCCGAAAGCCATAACTTTGTGTTTTTCGAATCCGACCAACTTCATCACTTTTCTAAATGAAAATTAATGCAAATGTATAAATAAATAATGCATTATATTTAGATATGTTAAAATAATCTTTTGACTTTAATATTTGTTTTTGTTTTTGTGTAAATGCGTCTTTAAAAGACGTTTATAATAAGTAGAAAGTAATGCAAAACAGCCTGCATGCATTCGACTCTAAAGCAGAATCCACGTTTCATGTGTAGTGACGTCAAACCAATCCCGTCGCGTTTTCAGATCACGTGGTTTTGTTTTGCTTTTAGCGGAGTTTAAAACTCCAATAACTAGTTATTTAAAATTATTTTTGCGTTTCCGAGTTAAGATTTGAGGAATGTAAAGTCATCTTCATCAATTAAACATAAAATAAGGCATAATCTAGAATGAGTGCAACTTCCCCATTAAGGTAAGTACTTATTTACAGTATATATGTGCATTTTTATGAGTATTAACTATGTTAATCACTATCTATTAAAATATGTTTACTTTTGTCCTTGTTGCACGATTAGGCTTAATCGCACAGCTTTGTTGAAGCTGGTAATGTGACAGACTTTTTTCCCAGGGTCCTGTTTTTGTGAAATTGTGAACAGCTTTTCATATTTGTGAAAAATCTAGACATAATTATGTGAATTTGAAATTATCGTTATATTCAGGATCTTATTTATACATTTTTAAGAAGATACATGGATGTAAAGTACATATATTTTCTTTATGTATGTAAAAGTAACAGGTCAGATTTTACTTTTAAATGATTAATTTGTGAAATGTTCGGTTTAAAGATGGAAAAATTTTGTGAAAAACCTATTTTTAAGACAAAGAATTTTGTGAAGGGTATTATTTTAGGGAAAATAATTTTGTGAAGGGTCCTGTTATGAAATGAGAAATTTTGTGAAGGGTCCTTTAAATTACCCAATTTTTTCCTAAACAGATCCCTGAGTTGTTTCTCATAAGAAAATGTAAATTTGATTTATAAAAAAATGTTTTGAGAAATTCACGATTGTTTCATTCTGATGCACCCCTCCCCCCCCCCCTGTTTAATGTATTTTATCGCTAAAATATTGATATATTTTTTCATACAGAGATTAAATTATAAATTTATTAACTTAATTAAATGTTTCTCTTGTCATTAATTCATATTAAAAAATATATCAGTTAGTGAAAAGTGTAAGATAAAACTTAATATAATGTACTGACTATGGTTTGATGATTACATAATTGATTTATTTCGCCATATATGCAGTTTTTCTATAATCACCAATAAAAATCACCAGAGAAATTTTACTATTATTAGAAAATATTAAATATATATTTTTACTAATGTTCAAATGAAATTATTACGGCTAGCATTCAAATCTGCCTTTGTCTTAAATATACTACACTTAGCTAAAAAATGTTTTTTTAATTACTTATTTGTTATATAAATGCATGTTATATGTATACACCACACTGATTACACCCTCTTCAAATAAGGTCTAAAAAACATCATAATTCCGATTACAATTTATTTTATATTTATTATTACACAATTTATTATATTTTTGGGATTATATTTAGTTTATCTAAATTCTATCATTATGACATCATTATCATTTAGTTTATCTAAATATAATCACATTATTCAAATAAGGTCTAAAACATCATACTTCCGATTACAATTTATTTTATTTTTATATATTTTATATTTATTATTATATAATTTATTATATTTTTGGGATTATATTTAGTTTATCTAAATATAATCACATTCATATAAGGTCTAAAACATCATATTTCCGATTACAATTTATTTTATTTTTATATATTTTATATTTATTATTTTTCTGGTATTATTTTAGTTCATCTACATATAATAATCACATTATTTAGATGACCACGATGAATACGTAATTACATTCACATTATATGGATTTTTAGGTATTTATAATAATTATTTTACAATTAGAATTATTATATTCCATAATAAAACATCTTTGGTTATATTTTGAAAAAAAAATTAAATATTACATTCATATGTGTGTGTGTTGTGTATAAAATGCAAATATCTAGCAAATTTTTTAGAGCTATCATTTAAATTTTGTAATTACTTTTGTGTTAAAAATATTTAAAAAACTAATTAAAAGTTAGTTTTTATCTTATCATGTTTTGCATAACAAAAACAAAATATCTAAATATAAACCAAAACAAAATTATATCTTTTCAATTGCACATAACTCAAATATATATTTAATATTTTCTAATAATAGTAAACTACTACTAGTGATTATAAAAAAAACACTGCATATATGGCAAAATAAATGAAATTTATAATTATCAAATGCAACTATTCAATCAAGTATTCAGCAGTGACAAAGTACACATGTTTTAATAGATAATGATTAGCATTGTTAATATTGATAAAAATGCACATATATACTGTAAATAAGTACTTTAATTGAAAGCAATCCAATCTTTAATCACAATATTATTAATTTTCATGAAAATATGCTAGAACTCAAATATGCGAGCTTTCATTTGCACATTAACAAAAAAAAAGTGTTAATGAAACCTCAAAAGATGGCTTTTATTTTTCTATAAAAATAACTATTTTGTATTTCAAATTTTGTTACATAAAACAAATTTTTCTTGATACTAAATCCTACAGTCTTTTTTTTTTGCGCGGGTGTGAAAAGCAAATAGTGTGTTTTGAATTAGTTGATCTTCAATTTTATTATAGAAGTTAAAAAAAAAAAAAAAAGTCATTTAGAATTTTGTTTTGTTGTGGTTGCAGGAATGGTAGGATGTCATCAGTTGAATCATTAGCCGATCTGCCGTGACGTCAAAATTGAGCTCTTAGGCATTATCTCTAGGGGGCGTTGCACCGATACGTAACCGGTAAGGTCGGTTAGTTACCAAGGCGTTCAGTGCTGCTAACCGATACGCAACCAACGTGACCGGTAAGGGACCGAACTAACCGAAGAAAAATCTTGGTTAGGTGGGTCACGTGATCGGTTACATGAAAATTTACGATGATGTCGCTGCAAGTAAATAATATCATTTTCGTCCAGTAGGTCTGTCAATCGGTTAGAAAGCAGGAACTTACCGCCCCGATAAGTAACCGGTCACTTTGGTTAGGTCTGCTGAACGCGTTCGATATTAAGAGCTAGCAGATGTCACTGCGATCGCTAGCTATGTATTCTAGATTCTAGGTGCTGTAGTTCGGGTGTCTGAGTTAACTTAAATATCTGGTCTGAACTGAGTACTCAGTGATAGGCTTGCGAAGATGCTTAGCGATTCTTCTCTCTTTAAAATAATCTCAACCAATCAATTTTTACATCTCGTAATTCGCAGGCTATCTTTTCTCCTTGGTGTCATCTCCTTGATTTTGATTGGTTAATGTTGTGACAAACTGCAGTGCGGGAAAGTGTACCGTTTTTCTGTTCTTAGTGACTACGAGCTTAAAAGCGTGTTTAATTCGAATTTGAAACATCTAGTCTTTTTTATGTGATAACAATTCGTCGAGCTTGAAATGTATGTATGTTTATTGTTTAGTTTTCTTTATTTGTTTATGTTTATTTCTGTGCAAATTTTTCTGCATTTTCCATTGATTTTAGATAAAGTTTGGTTTTTCGTTAGTGTTCGAATGTTCTGCGTTCATCATGTTCACTGAAGTTTTACTCCGAAGTTTTTACATCGAGTATCTAGATTTTTTGCATTTTATCAAGTAAAACGTTTATAATGCTCATGTGTCGATTATACACTGCTGGACAATTGCTAAGGACGGATCACAAATTGCAATGTAGCATAACTAACATTAAGCGAGATATGAGGCCTAGTAGGGTAAAATATTGTTGCCACACTGTTCAGACATTAGAATAAAGGACATTTATTGTTCTGGAAAATACAAAAGGCTATGAAACATCTGAAAGAAAAAAAATGTTCATGTGATGCTGCATACGGAGAAATGGAACAATGCATATGAAAGTCAGCAGGCAATTTGGAGAAAGGTGTCAGTACGGGACATCACCGTGGAGTGTGATGCAACATTCTACACGTCATATCATACTTTGCACAACATTATTCAGCAGCTGTTGAGGCAATTTATCTCATTCCTCTCTCAGTGCACGGATGAGGGTGTTTTTGTTTGTTGGAGGATAGTTTCGACTAGCAAGTTGCCTCCCCAAAGCATCCCAAACATTTTCAATGGGGGTTTAGGCTGGGATTGCAGTGCCTCGCTAACTTAAATCTTACGCTCAATCGTAGGATAGGCGTTTCTACGATCTGTCTTAACTTCGTATCGCGGATCCTTATCGTAAGTCCTCATGCAATCAGCCAATCAGAGGCCGTAGTTAGATTTGTTGTGATTGCGCACGCATACACTTGCGCTTCGTCGTAAGACAGCTTTCGGGTTAGCGTAAGATCGCGAGGCACTGCAATACGGATTACGCTTTGTTTATATCGTAAGGCAGACTTACACTCAAGATTGATCTTAAGCGAGGCACTGCAATCCCAGCCTTAGATCTGGAGAACACGCTGGCCATAGGAGGCGTTTAATACCCTCGCTGTCTAGACAATCCTGAACAGCGAGTGTTCGAGGACATGGTGCGTTGTCGTCCATGAAAACAAATTTATCACCGACAGCACCACGGAAAAGGTGAACTTGAGGAAGTAGAACTTCATCAATGTATCGTTGGCCCGTCATAGTCCCAGTCACAACCACATGTAGGCTAGGGTATCCCAAAGTTCAATGTAAAAAAACTTTTTTAAAAAAGGTGGGTCTCATCCTCTAAAAAGTTTCTTCTACTCCTATTATTAAAATAAATGAAGTTAGAGCTGATTTGGAAAAGATTAAGAGGTCACACAAGTTCACTGATTTTTGTAAAAATATGGAATTTTAATCAAAAGTATAAGTAGGGATCTGTTTAGGAAAAAATTGGGTCCTTTAAATTTAAAGCACCCTTAACAATTTTTTTAAATTTCAAAACAGAACCCTTCACAAAACTTTTTTCCCTAAAACAGGACCTTTCACAAACTATTTTCCCTAAAACAGGACCTTTCACAAACTATTTTCCCTAAAACAGGACCTTTCACAAACTATTTTCCCTAAAACAGGACCCTTCACAAACTATTTTTCCTAAAACAGGACCCTTCACAAAATTCTTTATCTTAAAAATAGGTTTTTCACAAAATTTTTTCATCTTTAAACTGAACATTTCACAAATTAATCATTTAAAAGTAAAATCTGACCTGTCACTTTTACACATATAAAGAAAATATATGTATTTTACATCCATATATCTTCTTAAAAATGTATAAACAAGAACCTGAATATAACAATCTTTCAAATTCACAAAATTATGACTACATTTTTCATAAATGGTTAATTTCACACGAAGTGTAACATAGACCCTTTTTAAAATTTGAACAAATTTGTTTATTTTTTCATTTTAATTTATAGAAAACATATCAAATCTATTGAAAACAACAAGAAAAACATTATGTATATGAAAAAGTAAATTTTTACCGTTAATTTCTTTTTACTTGTTACTTTGACACAAAATATCAGCTCTGATTATCCAAACTTTGATATCAATTGAAGCATTCAAGCATTGCATAAATCTTATTTTTATAATTTTATTTTGAAAACTGACTCACTACTTTCTAAAAAAACACCAAAATTACCATTAATAACCTTTATATATTTTTTTTAGAAGTCCGACATTTTTACGTTAGTGTCTGTCACAGAAAACATATATTTTTTTAGTTTAAGCAAAATATATACTTGTATAAAATACTTATAGTTCATTTTCTCTTTCTGTATATCGCAACAAACAGTTTATGATGAAAAGGGAAAATAAGTCAGAAAAATAACTGAAATATAAGTGTTTAAATATTGTCACATCTGTCACAGTCCGTTTTTTTAATTTTATTTATTTTTCTCATTATTGGTGGCAACACCTTTTTGTACAACATTAGTAAATACCTCAACTCAACTCAAAAAATATTTTGATTTCATACCAAGTGACATTTTTAGGCTTCAAAAACATGCAGCGTTTGTATGGACATCAAACTCTACAGGAAGTTTGTAGAAGGACTTGAAAAAAGTGAACTTGAGTCTCGTCTCAATTCATATTAATCAATGGACAAAATCAGCAGATAAAACAGTCGTACAAACCAAAAATCATGCTGCATGTTAGATTTATTAGAGAAACAGCATACATATTTCTTGTGGCATGTTTATGTAAAGTGCACAGTCTAAATTCTTTACAAACTTAAAACAGAATCTGACTTATGGGAAACCTTCTTTTCAAGCTGAATTTAGCAAAATTTACTCTCACACTTACAGGATGAAAATTCAGTCTGCACATTAACAGAATACATCTTTTATACTATATATCACTATGGTTTATTATGATAATGCCAATGCTACTGATGCCAGTTCTGAGCCTTATGTCATGATCTATGAATATAACCATTATCATAAGTACACAGTCACAGTGTTTAATAAATTGGTTTTAGAAAGTTTTCATGAAAAACACCCAGAGTGCAACAGATAGAATTCCAACCAGATGAACTTTAGAACACTTTAAACAAAAATATAAAATTTTTACAACTACAATGAACTAAGTTATCCACAATGTGGCATTTTTCAGCTATATCAAATGGCAAAGGCTGTATTGATGGTGTAGGTGGGACAATAAAGTGCAGTGTTTGAGAAGTTAGTCGAGCCAGGAAGGCAGATCCCAGAATACCTCTTGAATTTGAAAATGATGCTGAGAAAATCTATTCCGGAATAAATGTCCTGCATGAGTCAGACGAGAAAATACAAGTAGAAACTACTGGATGAGATGTAGATCACTAATGGTCATGAAATAAAAGGAATGCCTGGAACAAGAAGAGCACATTGTTTTCCCTAATATTGATCCGGTGCAGTATTTTACAGTCTTACATCTTACTATGAAAAGGGTACTTTATTTAATTTCCGATCTGGTAAATGTGTTGAAAAGACTGTAGCACAGGAAAAAACAGAAAATCTGAAACTGTAATGTGGACATTAGGTCATTGTAAAGTCTGATAATGCAGAATTTCATGGGCTGATAACAGAAATAACAGAAGAATAATATTAAATAAAATGTTTAGTGCCAGTTAAAATGAAAGTAATGTTTAAATTTGAAACTAATGTGCATGTTGTTTGGTATAAAAAGGAGCAAATTGTATTAGCAGTTATAGTTCCTATGTTACTGAATTCTCGGGGATTTTATACATTTTAAGACTTTTTATTAAATATGTAACACATATATCAAAAACAACATTGTACATCATTTATGAAAAATACAGTTAAAATATGAAAAGGAATATGCAACTGCAGTTTGAATTTTCACACGTGTCATGTCTGTCACAAATCCTTGTCATGTCTGTCACGCTGTTAAATAATTTTTATTTATTTAATTTAAATTTCAGGACTTTTTTAAAATTATATATCAGAAGAAAGTTTTGCTTGTGTGAGCAAAAATTTCTGAACTTCAAATGTGTCCCAATTTAGAGCAATTGAGTGATAATGAAAGGCCCCTCAAAATCATGTCTGTTTTTTGTCATGTCTGTCACAGCATATTTTTACCTTATTAATTTAAATTATTTTTTGTTATTTTAAAAGTTTTGTATTATTTGTAAATAGGGTACATATATCTATCAGCACACCAAAATTCATTAAGATAAATTAATATTTAGTCCTTCAAATTGGACAAAATAGTTGTCTGAAGTCATGTCTGTCACAAATGAAATTAATCAAATATAAAAAGCTGTTCACAATTTCACAAAAACAGGACCCAGGGAAAAAAGTCTGGACAGACCCCTGATAAGTGTTGATCATGATCAGTTATGTTTTATTTCCATTAATACATTTTTAGTATCTATTTTAACAAAAGAAATAATAAAAAGCATGATTAAATATTAAAACATAATTAAAAGCTGCACACCTACTAATTTTATATACTTTCACTGTACATCAGTGATAGTGCTGTTCTTCTATACAATAACATTGTACCATTTTGGGAAAAATTAAGTTTGTCAATAAGACATAAGCAACATATCTTATAAAAGATTAAAGTTTTATATGGCGAACAGCTAGGCTTAATGAGAAATCGAAGACGGAATAATGCAAAAGACCAAGAGAATCAAAGAATATATAGCTAAAATCTAATTAAAAGCTGCACACCTGCTAATGTTATATATTTTCACTGTACCTACCAAGAAGCTTTCAATCAGTGATAGTGCTGTTCTTTTATACAATAACATTGTACCCTTTTGAGAAAAATCAAGTTTGCAAATAAGACATAAGCAGCATATCTTTAAAAAGATTAAAGATTTATATGGCAAACAAGTAGGCTTAATGAGAAATCGAAGAAGGAATAATGCAAAAGACCAAGAGAATCAAAGAGCGAAAATCTGGATATCTTATTTGACATAAGTCACACACTAATTCGGAACAGGTTATTAAAAATGAAGTGGATCGGTCATTTCTCAGATTACAAAAAGAAACTAGGAAAGGTTGTATTGGATCTCTAGACAGAAAGCTTTCTACATGTGAGAAAAGATCAGGTGAACAACAGAAAAAAATTGCAAAGTGATTGAAAGAAGCTGCTTCATCTCAAAATTCCTTTGCTTTATCAACTGCATCTTTTACATCAACAGTGGATAAGACTAAGACTGAAAGTAAAAACTCTAAAGAAGACTTTAATGATGAATATGCTGCAGCAATTAATTACACCAGACAAAAAAAATTACATTAGAAGCGAAGCACACAGGTAAAGATGAATGAAGATGAAGGTCTGTCATAACACCAAAAGTTGCTGCTCCTTTTGACAGAAATTATATAAGTACAAGAAAGTCAACATTGTTACTTGCATCTGTTTTGAACATGGCTGCTGCTGGTGGTGATAGTGAAGCAGACTGTTCAAAAAGTACCGTTCATCGTGAACGTCAACACTTACGTAATGAAACTGCACAACATATAAAAATGGAGTTTAATGCTTCAAAATCAGAAGTTCATTGGGATGGAAAGTTATTACCTGATTTATTATTAAATGAAACAAGATAGGTAGGCTGTTTATGAGTATTAGTTTCATCTCTAAAAGATAGTAGTACAAAAATTCTTGGAACTCCTAAGCTGTTATCTGGTACAGGAGAAGCAGCAGCTAATGCGGTTTTTGAACTTCTACAGACAGGAAAATGTGATTCTCAGGTTATTGGTATGTGTTTCGACACAACTTCCTCAAAACCAGGTAAGTTCAATGGAACATATGTTCTGCTGGTGGTGATAGTGAAGCAGACTGTTCTAAAAGTACCGTTCATCGTGAACGTCAACACTTACGTAGTGAAACTTCACAACATATAAAAATGGAGTTTAATGCTTCAAAATCAGTAGTTCATTGGGATGGAAAGTTATTACCTGATTTATTATTAAATGAAACAAGATAAGTAGACTGTTTATGAGTATTAGTTTCATCTCTAAAAGATAGTAGTACAAAAATTCTTGGAACTCCTAAGCTGTTATCTGGTACAGGAGAAGCAGCAGCTAATGCGTTTTTTGAACTTTTACAGACAGGAAAATTTGATTCTCAGGTTATTGGTACGTGTTTCGACACAACTTCCTCAAAACCAGGTAAGTTCAATGGAACATATGTTCTTCTTGAATATAAAACTGGTAGAAACCTTCTGTGGTTACGGTTACCCTATAGACACCATATTTGAAGTGTTACTTTGATATAGTGGAGACCGGTACACACTGGACCTATGGGCACAGTGGACACCCCCTAATATTTTATTTATTTAAATTTTTTTTAAGCTTCTCTTCTATCCTAATAGACAACAGCACTGCACTGATTATTTATAGCCTTCAGAAAATATGTTTAGCTCAGATTGAATTATTTTATCCTGATTGGTTGTTTTGAGCTTCTAAAAGTAAAATTTTTCATCATATTTTTATTTTTTTAGTAATTAAAGGTTGTAGATAAATAAGATAAAGCAGCTTTTTTGCAAAGTTAAGATCCTTGTTTTTATTTAACTTTAAAGTTAATATGTTTAAAAGAAAACTTTATTGAACTTCAACATGGGGCACAGTGGTTCACAATCCACTCTGTTCCTGTAATGCAGAATGTTCAAAATATTTAATAATTGCTTATTTTCTATAAAGAACTATTGTTTTAAAGTAGTTATTTAACTGTAAAATAAAGTAAACAAAGAAAAATAACAATTTATTTAACATAGTAAGAAATATTTTGTTTTGTATTTACTGCCTTTGATAAATATAACTGTAGTCTAATTGGTGATGATTCTATTCAAGTAAGATTCATGAGATGCAAATTGAATGGAAATCAGTTTATTTTTCACGAAACTGTAGATGAATCTGTTGTTGATGTCATTGATTTCATAATTATTGCTCCGAGACTCAAAAGTATTTCAGGAAAATTCCAGGTTCAATCTTACTCATAAGTATTTTGGAATTTCATTGGCAAATTTTAATGTGCACTGATTTTTTTGTACTTAAGTAATAACTTCAACTAAATTGCAATTGTTCCTGTATTAATCTGTTATTATTTTCAAAATATAATTATTTTTTTGTTGTTGTTTTTGTTTCAAAGTCTTACTTGTAAATTTATATTACTATGTTATTTTGCAGGTAAAGGGGAAATAAAAAATAATTAGATTAATGAAAAATAGATTTATATTGTATTTCAGATAGCCTAATAGCGGTCCACTGTGCCCCGGTGGGTGGACCAGTGTACCCCAGAAGTTGGGCACACTGGTCCACTTTACGGGTGCATATGAATTTTTTTTTTTTTTTTTGAAAAATGTATTGAAAACTATGTTTTCAGAAAATTATGATGAATGTATAAAGGTTTAAGGAATATTCAAAAATATTTTCATGCAGATCGGTTTGTCCGTTAAAGAGAAAAAAAAATTAACTGAAAAAGTAGTCCACTGTGTACCAGTCTGAGAGTCCAAATATTTAAAAAATTATTTTTTTGGGACACCCTAATGTAGGCGCGTGCGGCCATTGATCTTGATGCTGGCCCGTACCATGACGCTGCATGTCGGATATCGGTCTTTTTGCTGAATATTTTCTGGACGTTAAGCAGTTTTTCAAGAGAAAGAAATTCCAATTTGTAACATTTTGTCAGTTGCTGCTGATGGCCCAGCAATGAAGGGGAGTCATAAGAGTTTCATAGTGCATTTGAAACAAGCACTACCAAATGTGCTTGTTGTAGATTGTGTTATTTATCGTCAACATTTGGTTTAAAAGAATCTGAATGAACACCTTATATGTCGCTTCATTACGTTATTAGAGCAGTCAATAAGATTAGAAGCAATTCATTGCACGACAGATTATTTGGCCAACTTTGTAGTGAAAATGAAGAAGATTACAATCATCTGTTGCTGAACACAGAAAAGCCATTCCATTGTGACGGGTGCGACATCCAGCAGGGCTAGCATTCCCCCTAAAATTCCTAAATTTCCTAAATATTATTTTATCCCCTAAAATTCCTAAAATTCTCCTAAAATTTTCTTCTTGTTCCTAAAAATTTGAGATCGCCAAAATTTCACCAAAAAATATCGTGAATTTTGACAAATGGTCACCAAAAAAGATGGGTATTTCGTCAAAAGATTTCTAAAATGACGCAAATTTCGTCAAAAGATTGCTAAAACAACGCAAATTTTGTCAAAAGATCGTGAAAAAAAACGCAAAATTCGTCAAAAGATCACGGAGAAAAGCAAATTTCGACAAAGATTCGGGAAAAAAACTTAATTTCATCCAAGGATATCGTGGGTGGGGGGGGAGGGGAAGGCTAATTTTGACAAACAATCAAGAAAAAAAAAACTCTAAAGATCATCTAAGGATCGTGACAAACACGAATTTCTTCAAAGGATCGCAAATTTTTTAAAAACATCTCGGGGGGAAAAAAACTAGAATTTCTTAAAAAGATCGCAGAATAAACGTGAATTTCGATTAAAAAAAATCGTGAAAAATCCCTCAAATTTCATCCAAAAATCAAAGAAAAAAGATAATTTCGTCTAAAAATTGCAGAAAAAAATGTCAATTCCGTCAAAAGATCGCGAAAAAAAAAGCGAATTTCGTCAACAGATTGCAAAAAAACGTGGATTTTGTCAATAAATCGTGCAAATAAGGCGAATTTCGTGAAGAATCTAAAAAAAATGCATTTCGTCAAAATATCGAGGAAAAAACGCAAATTTCGACAAAGAAGTGTAAAAAAAAAAAAAATTCAGAATTTTTTTTTTTCTCATAATCACCCCTGCTTCCTGCCTCTTGTTCTCTAGGTTCACCGAGAACATCCAAAAGAGAGCATTCATTCTGGTTAGGCTCAATGATCCAGGAACTCAAAATTCTAATATAATTGCAGTAAGCATAAGCTGTCAAAACGGTTTGTAATATGAAGCCGGTTATTGCGCAAATTTAAATGCACTCATTCGCAACAAACAACACAAGCACATGTAACAAGGGCTGAATTCATTGGAATGATGGGAATATTCTTTGGCAGTGTACCACATGTGCCTGACTAGCACAAAAATACTGTTATTACATACTTGTAATGTTAAAAATATCGCAAATGCCCCTAAAATTTTCCTAAAATTTGGGAAAAAATTCCTAAAATTCCTCCCTAAAATTTTGAAAAGTCCTAGTGCTAGCCCTGATCCAGACAAAATTTTAAGAGTTTATATCTGTATTTTGGGAAATAAATTAGCTAAGAAATCCCTAAAAAGTATTTTAATTATGTTTTTCCATGCATATGCTTGGATAATTGAGCAAATATATAACTTCAATAGCTTTCAATGTTTAAAAAAAAAAAATTTGATGGGTGTGACTCTCTTGGGACAAGACTTTTCACTTGCATACACATTTGTTAAAATTCCTGTGAATATTTAACTGTGTCATTATTAAAACATTTTTTTTCTAATGAAAGATATTCAAATTAAACTTAATACATAATTTTCATAATAAATTTTAAATATTTTAATGTATATAAGAATTTTTTTCCTGCTGTGACGGGTGTGACATTGTGCAAAAGCAAAGTATACAATTTGAAAGTTGTTTACCAAAAAAATACAGTGATCAGTATAGACAGTAAGTTCAACAATAGTAAATATACAAAAGAAATTTAATAAAACTAACATATTTATGCAGTTTAAAATTTGTAGTGTCCCCTACTCGTTATAAGTGATGGGGGAGCTACTTTTTTTACAATAGCAGAAAATTTTTAATTGAGATGTCATCTTCCTCTGGCCTAATCCAGTGTGGTCCACTGGCTTGCATGTATAAGCTTATTTCTTCCTTACGGAAGTTGATATTTAGAGATATTGGCATAGTACAAGCTATTATGCTTTTTGCTACTGGTCAGGGAAACCAAAAGATAATCACTCATATTTAAATCTGATATTTTCAAAATCTTTCTGGGGGGAGATTCACAATTAGCAGTGACTGCCACTTCCCTCAGTATTGATTTGGCAGTCTTTCCCATCAAAAGAATAGCACTATCACTGCTTACTTTAAAGTGGTGATAAGACTTGATGCCTTCGATGGACTTGATATGCCTTCCCATCTTTCTGTCAGTATTTGTTTAGTTTCTAGTATTTTCACTGCTGAGACATACAATGCCTTTATTGCACCAATCTCCTGAGCACATTAAAAAAAATCCAAAGCAGAATTAACTTAAAAGTAAATAAGTTAAAAGTAAGTTGCTACCAACTCACAATTTGCTAAAATAATTCAAATATATATTTCATGATTTATCTTCTCTTTTTTGGTAAATTGGCCTTAATATGTTCAGAAACAAGAATGATTCAACCTTACACTTCATTAAAAAATATTTAAATTTCAAAGCAATTTAAAATGTTGTCATACCTGTCACAAGAATTTTGTCACACCTATCACAAGGATTTTCACACCCGTCACACTAAAATTTCACACAAAATAAAAATTTAATGAATTTTTAACGTTTTGTAGTTATTCAGACTTGCAATAGTTAGACTTTCTGAAAGTTTCATGTATTTTCACAGAAAAATGCATTTTGTATAATAACTTAAGCATCTTTTTTGTGACGGGTGTGTCAGAGAGACAGTGTAAATATATTTGTATTAAAAATCGGGTCTTTTAAATTTTTTTGAAAAATTAAGTGTTTCAAAAGATACACAAAGATCACAAATAGTAATATATGCACATAGGGTAGATGTGCCAGTAATGGACACCCTTCCAGTAAAGGGAAACCCTTCAATGTTTTTGGTTTATAAAAAAATAACCAATAAAAATTTATCTTGTATTATTTTTTTCATAGCTCCCCTTTGCATATTTTATAATCTGGGTTATTGTTGACACTTTTAATCAAACCTATCAGGAAGCAGAAAATAATGTTTCGAAGTTCCAGTGTTTTTCAGTGAAATTCTTAATGAACATGCTAAGAGCTGGCTTCATTTAATAAATTTATATATTCTTTATTTTCTTGCAAAATTTGAAGCCTTTTGTTTTGGTAGTAATAGAAAACTTTGAATTTTATATACTAATAGCAATTTATAAGATTTAATTTATTTTTAAGGTTTTAAGAAGGGTGTCCATTACTGGGATGCTTAATTAGTCATTTTCCAGTAATGGACACCCCATGTAGACATTGCTAAAAATGCAATTTCAGTAATGTTTATACTGTCTGTATAAAATATTTTGACTTAACTGAAAATTTAAATAATCGAATTTAATTTTTAAATTACACTTACCAAAATGTAATAACACCAAAACTTTCATAAATAGCTTCTTTTAAGTTATTTTATATGGTTAATAAAATTTCAATATTTTATTCTTTTTTTTTTAAGTATATAACAACTCTGCTTTGCATATTTTATAATCTGGTAATTAAACCAGTCAGGAAGCAGAAAATATTGTTTAAGGACACAGTCAAAGAAAGGCTCATAGGGCTTAATCCCTCCCCATTTAAATAAAAACAATTAAGTTACAGGAGTTGTTAAAAATCTATTTTCTTTCTTAAATCAAATGTTTGCTTATTCATCTCTTACAGAAAAAAAAAATTGTAATATTAAAGAAAGTTATAGTAATCATGAAACAAGTAAATCTGCAGATCAGGGGCCTCAAGCATCAAACAGTTTTATTTTGAAATAATTTTATATAGTATTTAAAATATCGAACTCACAATATCATTTTTTTCATATTTGTAATATTAATTATTTCAATTAATATATGAAGTAGTCTCTGGAAGTTTTTTTTGTTAAAAATAGCGAGACGAAACTATACACCAATACTCCAAAACTTTTTTTTTCTAATTATTACCTTTTAAATACCCCCATTGTCTCAATAATTTGATAGCTGTAATTGTCTGATATTTAGTATTTTAATCTATCCATTTATAATAATTAAAATATCGATCTTCTGATAATTACAATAATTGATGCAAACAGCGAATAATTATCACAAATATTTTATTAATTAGTGGTATCCTAATTGTTAAATTTATTTGAAAATAACTATTTTGTTTCATTAGTATGCTTTCATTAAATCCTGGTTCTAAATACAGTCATAAAAATAATTATTTATTACTTTTTATGGGGTGTCCACTACTGGCATTTTAGGTGTTTTGATATATTTCTGTTAATTACAATTAAATTTTGATTTATATTGGGAAATGAGACTATGAAAATGGTTAAATATTGTAATAGATATAGTATAATAGAAATAGTATAATAGATAAAATATAATATTGAAAAAACTGGAATATAATAAATATAACTTAATTAAAAAACAATTTTTTTAGAAATTCCTTAAGGGTGTCCATTACTGGCATATTTACCCTACATGGAAAATGCTGCTGTTTTAAATATTGCTTCTGGCAGAATGAAAATATCCTCAACTTTGAGCCTAGATAAATTATAAAAAAAATATTTTTAGTGCTTAGTTCTCTGTAATTTCATATGCATCATATTTTTACCTTTAATTTGATGCATTATTTGTAGTAATAAAATACATTTGAAATTTCAACCCTCATGTCCACTTTTTCATGGAAATGCCCAGAAGTTCATTGGCTGAATCATTTTTCAATCTATTTGACTCAGTACTGGACTTGCTTGAAAACAGAGACGAAAAAGTGTGCGAAAACCTGGATTACATTAAATTGAGAGACCTGTTTAGAATATTTAATGAAGTCAATTTACAATTACAAGGTGATGAGTTGAATTTAATTGAAACAAAATAAAGTCATAGCTGCTTTTGTGGAAAAACTTCTCTTCAATTAAATCTAGGTAGAGGTGAATACAGCCACTTTCCCACAGTATCAGCAGTCTGCAAAACAGGAAGTTTTACTTACTTACTGCCAACACTTGGACGTTCTTCATGCTGATTTTACACAGCGATTCTAGGATATTTTAAACATGTATATTATATACCGAGTTGGGTTTTAGATCCTTTTGCAAAAGCAAATACAGCAGAATCATCAAATTGGAAAGAGGAATTCGCAGAACTTACAACTCAGAGATCTGCACGGGCCGGGCTAAGGCCCGAAGCCCGTACTTGGCCCGGCCCCCTATTTTTCTTCACGGCACTCGGGCCGGGCCGGGCCCGAGCCATATTTTTTTTCTGAAGTCTCGGGCCGGGTCTAGTGATTACTCTTTACGGGTCGGGCCCTACTTTTTTCCTGAAGGATAAGGCCGTGCCTTAAATTATTTTTTCCGTACAGAGCCGGGACTGGTTTCATTCTTCCTAGTCTTCATGCCTTAAAATTTTTAGTCCTGGTTTTGACTCGTATGAAAATCATTGTCTCGGCGTACCTGGTCCGTTCGAAGGTCAGTAAAATAAGATCTGGCATAACAATCTTTTCAAAACATGCATACATTTTTAAATCGCCATTATTTTATAATTAAACATTAAAATTTATTCTTTTTAAAGAATAGTAGATTTATACACTTATTAAAATATAGCTAAATTAAAATATAGTAAAACGGGTGAAAAATAACCTGCTTATGATGGAATCCTGTCTTAAATTGAAAAATGTGTTGATCCATTAAAAATGAATATACTAATATGTAAGAAAAGAATATATAATACATTTACACCTGCTAAGAATTGTCTATAACTCATTTTTTTTTCTTCCCTATGCAATTCCATCTTAGATTTTACTGTATAGCATTTTTCTGATTTTTAACACTTCAATAAATGGAATATGGATTAACAATATCGATGATAACTTAAACACATACATACAACTAATAGAGATTTGTTTAAAAAAAAAATATTCCAGCTTGCGGCACCTCTATAAAAATGAAGATTATAAACATAAAAAAAAGGCTGAGATAGGAATTTTTGGTTAGATCTCCTCCTATGGGGCAAATTTTTAACCAAATCGACGTAAAAATTATGTTTTGTAGAAATTCACTCAGGCCGGGCTCGGGCCGAACTTTTAACTTTTAAATTGGGCCGGGCCAATATCTTTTTTGTTCGGGCCGGGCCGGGCTCGGGCCGAACTTTTAATTTTTGTATCGGGCCGGGCCGGGCCAAATTATTTTTTGTATGGGTCGGGCCGGGCCCGGGCCTGGAAATTTCGGCCCGTGCAGACCTCTATTACAACTAACGAAGAACTAAAACTAAACTTCTGAAATGGATTAAAAAATCAATACCATATCTCCACTCTGGATTGTGGGCCAGAGTATAGAAATTTTAAATAGTTTTTCCTTCATCGTATTTGGCTGAGTGTGTGTTCAGTGCAGTAGCTAACTTACTGTCTAAGAAAAGAAGCAGACTGCACATCAGTGAACGTGGCAGTTTGTGACTGATGTTAACGAAATTGGACAATGCAACAATATTTTAATATTTGGTATAATTAACTATTATGGAAGAGGAGGGCGTTGAAATTTTTTTTTACTTGTAAAGGAGGCGGTGGTTCAGAAAAGGTTGGAAACCTATGCTTTAGAGTATTCATCATTACTCAATGCTTTAAAAGTGCATCATAATAATAGAATTATATTAATTTACATAATGCTTCTATTGCAGCGAAACCTATAGCTTAGTGAACAGATATATATATATATATATCAGTTCACATCACTGGGAAGGTTAATAGCAGTTGATAAAGTTTTGTTATGTTATAATAATAAATAATTGATATGATAGAAAATAAATTCCCATGTCATCATCAAATACAAGAGTAATATTTATTTTATTTGATATTTTTCTGCATATAAATACAATTTAATATGTTTAAAATGGAAAAACCTTGGTATTACGGTAGAGGTTAGAGGTTCTAGTATGGGTTAGTGATCCGAAGCAAGCATCTAAATAAAGCGGGCAAAGCTCCGTGAGTGTTGTTATAAATGAAACTCAAATAGAAAATTTAATTAAGTATTTCTCCAAAATCTGAGAGGGGGTGCCCGAAATTTTTTTTTTTTTTTTTTTTTTTTTTGGAGGGGGCATCAGAACACTTTCCTACGGCCCTGCTCATTGGTAGTTTAATAAAATCTTTAAAAGGAAAAAAAAAAAAATTCCACAACCCTGCTAATAGGCTGAGACCTAGAAAGAAAAATTACAATTAGAAAATGAAAATATTTTAATTAATGACTGTTAAAATATAATTCCAAATAAAAACACAACAAGTAAGAACTTTAGTTAATAAAAATTATTAATTAGTGAATAAAAGTGAATGCAGTTAACTTATTAAAGGTAAGTGGAACCTTAAGAATAAATACAAGACTGGTGGTCTAAAACACCTCTTAATTTTTAACAGTATAGCTAAAGAATTTTGCCTAATAAAATTTTGTTAGAACATTTCCCCTTTCTTCATCAATAATTTTCTTTTTCGTGTATTTAAACATAAAAAAAAATATTTTTTACCTTCTTTTAAATGAAATCTTGCTTTTCATTATTTCACTTTTATTTTGTAATATATATACAGTAAGGAACCATTTATCCGGAAACCAGTTAACCGGAAAACCAGTTATCCAGAATGATATTTCCAATTGTCCGTTTTCAGAAACTTTCCAGTAAAAAAGTGCCATATGGTACCAGTTTGACAAGTGTATTCTTGAAATATTACAACATGCATGGTATAACTTGTTGCCAACATCTAGGATTTGAAATGGAAGCATATTTAGTTAAATATTGGACATTTTGATTTTTATGCAGAGGAATTTTTATTTCCAAAGGTTTTTCACACATTGCCTTCTTTCAAACTCTGATTAATCTTTGATCTTCTTTGCATCTGATTCTTAATATGAGTAATCTAATAATTAATTTAAAATCTGAAACAATGTCACAACCATAAATGTTCTACAAATCTGATCAAATAGATGTTATAAATTTTATATTTTAAATTGCTAATCCCAACCAGTTATCCGGAATACCTCTGACCCCCAACCATTCCAGTTAAATGGTTCTGTACTGTATATATATGTATGTATGTATGTATATATATATATACATTTTTTTTTTTTTTTTTTTACAGAAATATGGAGTCAGTGAAATATCAGTGCAAAAATGTAGTTGCAAGTGGCCATACTACTACCAATATGAGTAGGATGGCTCTCTTGAAATGGATCAATGAGTTATTGGGTACTCGTGTACAAAAGGTTGAAGCACTTTGTTCAGGTAAATATTTTATTAAAGTCTTGATCTATGTTTGTACTTAACATCTATTTCTGTTAGAAGGAGAGTTTAGTAAGTAGAACATTCCAATTTTTTTGTTTCATACTTTGAAGATTTGTAGGTCCTACCTGTATAAGAAAGCTTGTGTGAAATTTGGATTGGTATGCACAAACAAAAAAAAATTATAGATAATAAATTTTTTAGTGTTTTAGGACTTTTATTTAAATGTGCTGTACATTTTCTCCGTGAAATCTTCTTGGTTTCTTATAATGTGTCATATAACTTTTTATTGATTAAACCGGTTGTTAGTTAATGACATCTCTAAATTCTTTTACACTATACAGGGTGTCTACTCTTATCATTCTACAATAGCTAATTCCTAAACAGTTAGCTTTAGAAGTGTAGTTCAAATTGCAAAAATGTTTCAGATGTTCACCATGTTAAGCCATTTACGTCAAAATAGTTGTTTTTGTAAAAGTTATAAAATTTAAATTTTTATTTGGTTCCGGGGTTCTATGAGTCAGTGTTCAATGATTTAAATCGCTCAAAAAAATCCTGTTTTTAATTTAAAAGTTTAGAGAATATCCAAACTTTATTAATTTTCTAATTTTTAAAGTTTTATCATACATCTATAACACAAGAATAGTTGATATATACAGTAGACCTTTATAATGCACACATTGAGACGAGAGGTTGTGCGTTGAAATAAAAATGTATAATAATTCTCTTTAACTTACGCAACTCAATAAATCTCAAACTTTTTACCTCAGAACATGGATTTGAAGGAATGCCTTTTAAATGGAGATTCTCATTGACAAGTATTTATTCAAATGGAAGATTCAATATTAGAAATAACGAAATATTTAATTCACGAAAGACGTACACTAGCACAATACATAAACAGAATATTTACATAAAAAATTCTTCTATTCATTTTTTAATCTACATTGTGTTTTTGCTCACAAAATCATTGAACAATATTCTTTCATAAACAAAAAGTCCATTCAGTTCAATTCACATCCTATCGTCTGTGCCAAAGAGTCTAGAAATAGAGTCAGGAAACCGCAACATCCTCTTGCCCAGGAAGATAAGCTAAAACATCTTGGTAATAGGGTTTAGTGCCAAATTTTTACAGACGACGCATTGCCTTATCATTCGTTCTACTTGTTGCCTAACCTTTTTAATCCACAAACTTAATTGAGCAAGTGTTTCGGAAACTCCAGCATGAGCTCCTTCTTCATGTGCTTTTCTGATCTGAAGATTTGCAAAATGACTTGCCTGGAAGGATAACTGGGTGGGCTTCTGAATAACTTAAATTTAAATTCTGGAGTCTTTCTCTTAATTGCATAATTCCATCTTATTCTAAGAAATAATTTAAATTTAGTATTTTTGATTTCCGTGGAGCTAATTTTTTCTTTAACAGCGCTTTTCTTTCTTCTGGAAAGTATTTTTCTTGCGTCTGTTTTATCCAATATTTCTCAGCATTTATCATTTTTTCAGCAGTTAAAGGTCCTGAAAGTCTACTTGCACATCTCTTTGAATTATTCATGAATCTGAATATCCAATAAGTAATGCGAAGCACTTTAGACAATGTACTGTGTTTTACAATTTCAAAAATTGTATTTTCTTCCTGAATCACACAGCTAGCTTGAAGAATTTTTGTCTTTTTCGATGATCTTTTCTCTATTTCAACAGCTTTGATGTTAATTTCTTTCGTTCCTTGAGGTCAAAGTATTTCGTTTTCTTGCAGTCACTTTGGACCTTTAAACCATGCTTCATTTTTCAAAAATAATTCTGCTTTTTCACCTCTGGTTAACAGGTCTGCTGGATTTTCTGAACCAGGACAATGGCGACCAAGAGTTTGGATCGGTTTTCTGCTGAATTTCTCGAATTCTGTTTTGAACAAATGGCTTCCACTCCTGAGCATCGAATCTGTCCAAAAGTGTAGGCTAATTTCCTCTTTTGAAAAAAAATTTCTTTAACGTAGGTAGTTAATCTGGTCCCTACTACTGTGCTCATTAACTCCAATCTAGGTAGAGATAATTTCTTTATCTGTGCCACTCTCACTTTAGTAATGATAAAACTTAAATATCTGTTTGTTTACACAATATCTTATATAAATAACAGTTCCGTAAGCCTTATTAGCACTTGTGTCATTGAAGCAGTGTAATTGTAAATCTTGAAGCGCATCTTTTGAATGTTCACCAAAATATTGTCTTGTAATCTTTATCGTTTCGACGGAACTTAGTTGTTTGTACTAATTAGTCCATTTAGTATACATATGTTCATTTAATATATCTTCTTAATTTAGACTCATTTTCCAAATTTCTTGCATAAGAACTCTTGCAGTTACAGTGAAAATTTAAAATTCCTAAGAGATCATACAATTTTCTATCATCTTTAAAACTTCTCTTTTGGTTACACTATTATTCTTACCATTGCATTTCAAAAGATTCTGCAATTCTACTTTCAAATAATTTTCTTCTGTATTC
Organism: Maratus michaelseni; assembly: GCA_963931845.1. Taxonomy (NCBI): domain Eukaryota; kingdom Metazoa; phylum Arthropoda; class Arachnida; order Araneae; family Salticidae; genus Maratus; species Maratus michaelseni. The sequence goes on along the minus strand of OZ007586.1, from coordinate 360,904,340 downwards.
CGCTTATAACATAACCTAGAATTTTGTTATAAGCAGATTTTTGATGCATAGTTTCTTCTTTCAAGTCAAAATGAGAAGACTTTGGGAATTTGTAGTCCACTTGCGCATATTCAAATTAGCATATGGTAAGATACTGAGTTTGGTTTGGAATTAACAATTTCTGCCATTCCTTTCTCAACATAGTTATTTACAACACTAGCATATTTTTCATAAAATTCTGAACATTTCTGAAATTTCTTATTTAAATTGCATAGCCTTTTTCTCACTAAGTCATAATTATTCGTTAATTCAACAGCTCTTTCATTCCAGGGCAATTGCACTTCATACATATTGTTCTTAAATTTAACTGTTTTATTATAATTTTCAAAACTGCATTCTCTATTTCAGATTGTTCCTTTTCTTGTTTTATTCCCATGGTTTCTAAATCCCAAAAGGTCTTTAAATTAGCATTTACTTCATTATCCCTTTCAAACTTATCATGCTCGGAAATGGTTTTCATAACACTAATCGAAGTTTGTAAGATGGTGGCATCTTTAGATGCAGTGTAACCATTTACAGTCCATCCTAAAATTGTTTCAGAAAGTACAAGATCTTCTGAAAGTCTGCGAACCTTTCCTGTTACCATTTTCCAGTAATAATCACTCCCTCTCAAAATAGACAATCAAAAATATTTAGAATCTTCATATGTTCTATCAGCTAATTGCAGTTTATTTCTACATACTGTAAAAGCACTTATTTTCGCGAGCCGTAATTTTCGCGAAAAGGAAGATATCTGTGATTTTGCGAGCTGAAAATTTCGCGAATTTTATATGAACAGAACCGAAAGTTCAAAAATCCCGAAACTACCTAAATAGAACCCCTTTTGCATAAGGCATTTTAAAAAACTTCCTTTTGTCCGAAAAGTTCGCCCCCTTCCTCTCCCCATAGCTCTAAAAATAACACACGGACACACAACACAAACAAAATGTTGTTCCTCTTGAGATGTTCGTTACCTGCGATCAGACAAACGCAAAGTTTATGCCTACATCTGAATACACATTGGAAGAACGTGGTTCAAAACAAGTGTCCATAATTGGCATGGAAGATAAAAGAGAGATGACTCTTTTGTTAGCATGTTTCCTTTCAGGAAACCTACTTCCACCACAATTGTTGTACGCTGGAAAAACAACAAATTGTCATGCAAAGTTTACATTTCCCGCGGACTGGGATGTGTGGCACACTGATTCGCACTGGAGCAATACTGACACAATGATTCGATACTTTGAGAATATTCTTGTATACCTTATTACGACAAGCAGAGAGAGCTTCTCGGGTTAGTTCCAGAACAACCTCGTGTAGCATTGTTCGACGTTATTAAGGTACATCAAGATCCTCTTTTTCTGGCTGAACTCAGAGAAGAGGAATATTTTTCCAGTTTTTGTGCCCGCTTCCTGCACAGGGGAGCTCGAGCCTGTGGACTTAACTGTAAACGGCGAGTTCAAGCGTTTGCTCAAGAATGAGTTTATTGAGCGGTATTATAATGAGCTTAAATTTATAGAGGAAAAAGAATCTGTGGATCTGCGAATATCAAGACTAAAACCGATTCATGCTTCTTGCCTTGTGCGCACATTTAACGGTGTTGAAGCCAAACGTGAGATAATTTTGAACGGCTTCAATGAAGCTGGTATAAATATTTAAGTGAATGAGCTGCATTCTATTAGTTGTATTATTGTTTTTATTCAAGAAATATTTGTATAATATTCAAGAAATAGTTGTAAGTATTCAAGAAATTTTTGTACTTATTTCTTATTTAAGTAACTGTAATCATTAAATTTTGGATAAGTGAAAATTTTTTGTTTTTTTATTATTATCTGAGGCGAAAAAAAAATATTTTGCAAGGCTTAAATTTTCGTGATTACGACGGACACGCGAAAATTAAAGCCTCGCGAAAATAAGTGCTTTTACAGTAAATAATTTCGAATTTCCTTATCAGGCACAGAAAGTAAAACTTCACCAATCTCAGGTGTTTCTAATACTTCAATTGTAATACCTTTATTCATTATATCGGGATTTTTCAAAACAATCCTGTACCGTCTACATTTCTGATTCACCACAGCTTTAGAACCAAAATCATGAATCGTAACATCTTCTCCCACTACTTGCAAGCCTAATTTTTCTGCAACATTACTCAATATTAACAACCTCTGTGACCCTAGGTCATAGAGACGTAATTTCAATTTATATTCTTTTCCGATAGCTAATGCAGTAGCGGTTTGCAAATAAATATCTTGTGATACATTTTCATTTTGAATTGATGAAACCAATGCATCTGTCACTTTCCTTTTATCCCCGCTTTCTTCACAAATCAAAGAATTATGTCTTCGTAAACAAAATTTACATCTGTTTCTAGATTTGCATTTTTTAACTAAGTGAAATCTTTTTAAACATAAGAAACATCTCGCTTGACTCTTTATAACCTTTTTCTTCTCTTCTATGGTTTTAGAACAAGATTCTATATCATGATTGTCAGAACAAAACATGCATTTATTCTCAACTTTTGTATTCAATAGGCATTTTGTGCTTAAATGATTTACTATTGGGAAAATCTATCAAAAAATTATTTTTTATTAACAACTTTACTTTCAAGTCTAGTGTTGTCATCAAATTCTTTTCTGCAAAACGAAAGTGTACGTTCTCTAGTTTCGATTTCTGTTCTCAAATAATCTAATAGTTTCGAAACATTCCATACTTCTGTTTCGCTTTTGTTTTCTTTGTTTTAATTCAACATTAAATTATCTGGTATTAACTTTGTTATTATAGGAAACAATAAGTTTCCATAACTTTCTAACTCAATACCCAATGATTTTAACCCCCTGACCGCCGAGCAAAAGGGCAAATTTTCTCTGTAATTTTTTTAAAATGCTTAAAAAATCTGAATTTTCAAACTTGAGATAAAAACTTAATTACCTATATAAGTATAATACTTGAGAGTATCAATCATTACTTGATGTTTTAAAAATGCATTATATTTGTAGAATTATATTAATTTAAACAAACCTTGTATTGCTGTGAAACCTACAGCATAGTGAACGGATATATCAGGTCGCGGTGGTGAGAAGGTTAAACTATGTATATGTATCTCGCAAGTATCATACAAAATTGCACAATGCCTTTAAATTAGAAGAGTTATGGACAGGTGGCAAATTTAACAACTTATTAATATGACATCTAATCAACATTTCTGTTTTTTCGTAGTTGATTCTCTAAAATTGTTACAGCCATATCATAATTTTCCTCAGAAATTGATAATCCTTGAATCGCAGTTTGTGCTGATGATTTTAGGAGACTTTTCAGATTCTATTTTGCTCATTTCACCATTACAATGAATAGCTGATTTAAACTGACTGTAAAATTCTTGCCAGTTTTCTGGATTACCATCGAGTTTTTCAATGTTCAGCTTAGGCAGATTAACACGGATTTTATGTTCGGCCATCGAAGGCAAATTTGTGTTCATACTACTAAGAACCGCAGACAAATCTGAAACAACATTACTACTTTCTCTTTTTTGTAAATCTTTCATTTTATGATTTAATTTAGTTTTTACGGAAATGAACTTTTCTTTATACTCTTGATTAGATTCAAAATCCGATTCTAAACTTTTTAAATCTTTCATTTCTTCCTCAGTAGATTTACAGAATTCAAGAAATTGACTCTCTTTATCATTAACCCCTTCGGGACTGTCAGTTTTTACACAAATTTTATTCGATTGGCACCACTTTTTAAAAAAAAGCTACCTTTACTTAAACTATCACAAAAATGCTCTAATTAGAGAAAGTAAATATTACTTTTTTTTATTTTTTACTGGTGCCTAAAACAAATTCTGTGTGCTTTTTGAGTGTGCATATATGCACCCATGGTCCCGAATGGGTTAATTTGTGCCAGTGAATCTTCCAACCAAAGGATATCAATTGTACTCTCAGAATTTATAAATACATCATTAATGCTGTTTATGAGTTTTGTTGAACTCGATTTAATTACTTTCCGTTTCGATTTTAATGCTCTTAATCTTTCCATTTTAATATTTTCAATAGAAATAAATACTCATCAAATATTTCAATCAAATAAAAGCCCCACGTTGAGTGCCAAATGAAATAAAAATGTATAATAATTCTCTTTATCTTACGCAACTCAATAAATCTCATAAACTTTTCTTACCTCAGAACATGGATTCGAAGGAACACCTTTTAAATGGAGATTCTCATTGACAAGTATTTATTCAAATGGAAGATGCAATTTTAGAAATAACGAAACATTTAATTTATGAAAGTCATACACTAGCACAATACATAAACAGAATATTTACATAAAAATTTTTTCTATTCATTTTTAATCTACGTCGTCTTTTTGCTCACAAAACCATCGAACAAAATTCTTTCATAAAAAAAAAAAAAAAAAAAGTCCATTTAGTTAAATTCACATCCTATCATCTGCACCCGAGAGTCTAGAAATAGTCAGGAAACTGCAACATTCGTATTTTAGAATTTTGCATTATATTGATCAGAGGTCACCAGCCAATAGTACATGAGAAAATTTTGGTGATCTGCTGAAAAATATGAATATTAATTGCATTTTTATGTTTTATTAATAATAAAAGAAAAATAATATTCTAAGAAGTTATTTCATTTATGGAAATATAAAATATTATCATTCACAGAGTCATTTATTTGTTACTTACTACTCAAAGTATAACACTAATAATCAGTCAAGTTTGACTATAACTCGTGCTCAAAGGGTTCCGTACAGTAAATGTATTAATTACTATTTATTAATTAATAAACTTCTACTACCCCTAATTTTTTCATAATTTTAGTTTCAGTAGATTCGAAGATAGGAGGGGGGGAGGAGACATATTTTTCCAGTATACTTTAGATCATATCTCTGAAAATATAATACCTAAAATTAAAACAAATATATTTTTGAGTTCGATGTTACAAGATCTTTTGAACGATACCCTACACGATATATAAAAAGAAAGTTTTTTTTTTTTAAAGTAACTTAATAACTCAGCTAATTACCGACAATTTTTTTCGAAAATCATTATAAAATTTCCTTGGATGATTCTGCATCGAGAGATGCTTCGAGTGCCCGTCAACTCCCTGCTAACCACCGGAAACTTGTGTGTAACAGAAAAATGAGTTTTTCTTAGAAATTATTTTACCTTGGAAAATAGCTGTAGTTTTCATAATAGGGTTTTAACATGAATACAACACTTTCTTTACACAGTGTGTGTACAGAAAGTGAAAAGCAATTAAACTACAGCTTATTTTTTTGGGAGGCACAAAAACAGAGCTATATATAGGGGAGAGTAGGGTAAAAACAGGTATGTGGGTCAAACCGGTTACAGTGTTTTCTCACGGATCGGTGCACTGATCGATCCTAGCAGTCTGCCACCAGCTTTTGAAGTGAATTAATCTCTGTGTCCGTGCAGTGCTATTGGAAGGAAATTTGCAGCAAAAGTTAATATTTCGCAGTCTTTTCTGCTCTTAAAATAAATCTAGCCTGACGGATCAATTTAAGTAAGTAAACCACTGTTTTTTATAGTTTTCACACAATATTTTGAAAGCAAGTAGAAGTGTGTACGGCCAGCTATCCAGGAAGAATGACCATGTTGATTTTTGATAGTCTGTTGGTGCAAAACTGAGTAACCATGGTTTTGCATTGAATTCTGCAATGAATGGTTTCTTCACTTGACAGGTGGTGAAAGATGTTTGATACAATGTTTTGTCTGCAAAAAGTTGGTACATGAGCAGTGCAGTGGATACGAGAAGTATAAGATGAGAAAGCCATTACATGACAAAATTAAAAATTGCTTGAAAACCTGCAAAAAAAAAAGAGTTACTGAGCTTAAAAAATGTATGTTTTAAATTTTGATTCAAATTTATTACAATAAAGTTTTTTTTTACTGGAAGTGTAAAAATTTAATTTCTGATTAGTACCTGATTTTACCCTACCATCAAAATTAGGAGCTGTTTCAGATGGTCCTAAAAAAGGCCTTTTCCCAAGTAGAGAAGAATTTTCCTGTAGCAACAGGTGTGGTTTTTCAATAGCCCAGATGCCCCCAAACACTTTTGTCAGGTGTTCTGATTTTTTGCGCCCTTCTAGATTTTTCTCAACAAAGGAAAACCTTTAGGTACCCTGGTTTACCCTACTTTCTCCTATATATAAATGAGTGATATAACAAGGGATATACTCATGTATATAACATATTTATGCATAATCATACCACTGCATAAATTTTATTTACTATTCTTAAAGTAACTATTGCATTGGGATATAAAATTACTGTTGACGTATATTTATCAATACATTTTTGTACTTCAACTCTCCAATACCCTTAATATGTTAATTGTATATTGTTCTATTGAGAGTTAATTATATTGAGTTGTCTAATTTTATAAATTAGAAAACTACAGAAAAACAAGTCTAAGTGCAAAAATCAAATAAATCTGTAAATGAAGCAATTCCAAATACTAAGAAGTTATTAATTCTTATGGTGGGTTAGTACATGATTTTAGCAGCAAGTGTCAATAGGGAATATCTATGACATTATGCAATGCATTGCTATACACTACAATTTCAATTGAGATTAAAATTTTTTTAAAAGATCAAATTTTGCACAAAAGAAGCAAGTTATGGCCACATGATTTCTAGAATGACACATTTTCCCCCCTGAAGTAGTATTAAAAGTAATGTCTGTTCTTGCTACAAACTACTGAGTTTTTGTATTGCGCTACTCACTACACCACATTGTACAAAACGTAGCACACTACACTACGAACTACTATAAAAAGTAGCAATTACTGTAGTTTTGCTACTCGTAGCACATTACTTCTGACCCCTGATGTTGTGTATAAATGACATATAGAGTACTCAGAGTGCTTGATTATTCCTACCAGTAATTTTTAATTGAAGATTTTGCCTTATTTAATGAAAGCATTCCTGTGATTAAATTAGGCAAAAATTTCAATTTGAAAAATTGGTGAAAAAAGCAATGCAAAGTGGTTAATGTATGATTTAGTCAAATTTACTTCTCATAGTATATAAACGTAATTATATTAGGATTTGTTTTTAATATTAGTATTTCACATATTTAATATTAATAATTAAATATCACTAATTCTTGTCTTTCAGGAGCTGTATATTGTCAAATCATGGATATGTTATTCCCAGGTTTGTTGTTTTTTTTTACTTTCTAAAATATCTCACATATGAATGTTATGTTTTGTCTGTTTTAATGAAAATATTTGGTTCTTTGGTTTACTTAATGCATTTTTCTAAAATACTGTTTTATCTGTCCATTGATTGTCCATAGATTGTCAGTCACATTTTAAATTTTATAAACTTTGCTACATAACATGAAAGAATATTGTAGCAAACAAACAAAAGACTTTGTGCTACATATTCATCTATTACAAATGAGTGTTAGTATGCTCCATGTGTATGTACAGTCACCCCCTCCCTCCAAAAAAAAAAAAAAAAAAACACTATATATTTTAATCACCAAATTATTGCAGAAAAAAAAAGAAAATAGGCATTTTATTGGAAATTTTCTTTTAATTTGTTTTTCTAAAAAGGCTTAAGGGGTTGTCTTCATAGAGAAATTGTTCCAAACTCTGAAATTTTCTATATGAACATCCAATTATGACATATTTGGATTATTCTGAAAATTTTACCATAGGATACCAAACAGGAAGTTATTCAGAGAAGTAATTTTGGAATTATGCAAATTTAAAGTTTTGATCTCCTAATGTTAAATTCATTTTTAATAGTTGTAAAACAAACTGCAGTGCATGTAGTTATTTAATGTTAACTCAAAACTACTTGTTGGAATAAGCTGTAATTTTAGATTTAAATATTTGAAGCTTCTATAAATCTGCTTCTGGTAAAATTTTTATAGCTTACAATTAGTGTTGCCAGGTTCACTATTGCAATAAGTTGGACAGGGTGATAAAAAAAGCTGGACATAAAATTATAGTAAATCCTGTGAAAACAGAACTGTCCAGTGATGGCAAGATCGTCGAAGTCCTGGGTCCCAGGGACCCAGGATTTTCAAATATCTGGGTCCCTTTTTAAAAAAAGCGGGTCCCCATTCATAATAATTCAAATTCATATTTTAAAGGAACAAGTGAATTTGTTTATTTGGAAAAGAGAAATGCAATAGTTATTGTTTTGATAATAATTAAATAATGAATAATTAAAACCAGTATTTTCCAATCAAATAATTTTTTTTTAAAACTATTAAGAGAAATTTTCTTTGCCTTTTTTTTCTGTAAATGCTTAATTATAAAATAATGATTATTTGAGTGTAGAAGATAACAAGTATCACTAATATTTGCATTTCTTTTAAAAGGGGGAGGACGGATTTATTGAAAAGAACATTTTTGTTGGATAAAAGAATACTTTTGTTGAGTAAAGGGGCACTTTTTGTTGAATGAATGGATGCTTTGATTAAACTTCCAATTGGATTATTTGTCAGCATAGATCAGTGTTAGAATCAAACATTTTCTTTGGAAAGGAGTTTCAGGAGTGATTCTGAATTTAAAAATATATTTTCTGAAAGGTTACGTTACAGCAGAAAGGGGAGGGGGGAATCCTCTCTCAACACTATTTTTGTTGTTGTAGGTCAGATTAACTAACTTTTGATTCGAGTCGATTTCAGGCTGAGTGAATTTCGCATTTTTTCCTTGGCCTTTGGACGATATTCGCGTTTTTTCAGAGATCCTTCGACGAAATTTGCTGTTTTTTCGAGATCCTTCGACGAAATTTGTCGTTTTTTTGAGCTCCTTCGATGAAATTTACCGTTTTTTCGAGATCCTTCGACGAAATTTGCCATTTTTGGCAATCCTTCGACGAAATTTGCCGTTTTTCCAACGAAATTTGTTGGTTTTTTTTTTTCGAGATTCTTCAACGAAATTTGCCGTTTTTTGGAGATTCGACGAAATTGGGCGTTTTTTTGGCGATCCTTCGACGAAATTTGCCGTTTTTTTTTTTTCGAGATTCTTCGACGAAATTTGCCATTTTTCGAGATCCTTCGACGAAATTTGCAATTTTTTCGAGATCCTTCGATGAAATTTGCCGCTTTTTTTTCGAGATCTTTCGACAAAATTTGTCGTTTTTTCGAGATCCTTCAACGAAATTTACCTTTTTTTTAATGATTCTTCAACAAAATTTGTCGTTTTTTTGGCGATACTCTGACGAAATGCGTCGTTTTTTCATGATCTTTGGACGGATTTCACGATTCTTCGAAGAATTTACGCGTCCCAACTCCAAATTTTTTCGTAATTGACGCGCTATAGCGCGTTCGCGGCATTGCTGCTGTCTATAATGAAATCCTATCTTAAATGTAAAAAATTCATGTTCCATGCAGAAGGAATACCATATAATTATAACTGTTAAGATTAAACCTGTCTAAAACAGTATTTTTTTCCTGTCATTTGACTTTTCGTCATAGGTTTTCTCTGCTAAATAAACACAGTAATCTTATACAGTTGAATCTGTGAAAGCAGAATCTCTAAAGAACGAAACAAAATTCCGTTTTCCAACTAAGCAGTTATAATTGTATGATATTCCTTTCGTCGAGGCTGTGAAATCTTTAGGTTTAAGATAAGATTCAATAAAAACAGGTTTTGTTTTTACAGCTTTTACTAAACAAAATACATTGAAATCTTTAAAAACAGAATAGATTGGGAAAATATCCCATCTTAGCAGGCAGATTTGTATGGTATTCATTTCTGTGGAATGAGAAGAAAATTCTGCTGCCCCAGGTGTTTTCCCAGGTTTTACTGTATGAATTTCAGACTTGCCAAGTCTCCTGATTGTTTTAAGCTTTCATACATTCCTGATTTTCCTGCACATTTTTCAATCTAATATATTAAAGCAAGAAGCAAAAGGCTTAAATTTTCAGTTCAAATTCGACCTTACTGTGTATGCCTCAACTTTTTTTTTGAAGGGTGAATAAAGCAGGAAATAGAATTAAGAAGAATCAAGAGGGTTGGGGAAAGAATAGCCCGCCTGTTGGCCTTCACTGCTCACAATCATACCCCTAGGAAATACTCCTTCTAAATTCTTTTCCATTCTCCTTTTCCTGGAGAGAACATCCATTCTTCTACCTGCTTTGCTTGAGAGAGAGGGGTGAACAAAAGGGAAAGGGAGAGATGCTATCACAAGACTGGATAACACTGGACAGGTCAACTAATATTCTATTATTTGATCCTCAAATGTTCTGCTATTAAGAGAAAGATTTAAAATAAGGTACTTGTTCTTCAGTATGGTCAATCAGTAGTATTTTATGTTATAAGCTACACTTCTATTGATTGTAAGAGATAAATCTTTAAACCTTTGTAACTGTTACTAGCAATGGTATCATTTAAGACCTTTGCTATTCTTCAGGAAAGCCACTTTTCTGCCTTTTGGTGTATTTCACATTTTTTTCGTTTTTTGAACAATCAATCAACAATTTCAGTAGAATTGTTAAAAAAAATTATAAATGCTCTGTGATAGAAAACGAGAATTTCGTCAAACGATCCATAAGTAAAATCACAAAATTTTTGTGTGTCACTTGATGAAAATCTTGCGACTTACTTCAAACAGTAGAGGAAAAACTTGCGAATTTCACCAAACTATCGCAGAGAAAAAACTTTAATTTTGTCAATCGGTGGCGGAAAAAATACAGAATTTCATCAAACAATTGCAGAAAAAAATCATGAATTTCACCAATTGGTCGTAGAAAAAATGGTAAATTTTGTCAATTGGTCGCAAAAAAAGTCACACAATTGCAGAAATTAATCGTGAATTACGTCAAACAATTATAGGATAAAATCGCATATTTCGTCGAATGATCACAGGATAAAATCACAAATTTTGTCACTCGCTCGAGAAAGAAGTCGCTATAAGTATTTCTTCAGTTTGTCAGAGAAAAAATGGTAAATTTCGATTAATTGGATATTCATTGGTATAAACTTATTCCTTGTTGGTGATAACTTGGGGTTTGCTTTATTGGACAAATATAAGCTAGAACCATAAAACAGATTGAATTTATACCTTATCTTATTTGCTGAAATTTACGGTATATAAAAATATTGAAATTAAGAAATATCTGTTTTGCAAGTTTTTTAAAACTTAGCAGTTAGCACAGCATCATTTGAATTAAAAAAAAAAAAAATTGTTTTGAGTTAAATTACGTGTTTTCAATGTTTTTTCTCTTGTTTATTTTAATACATAATAATTTTTTTCACTCATGCTGCCGAGAAGTTGCTTGTATCCCAAAGTTTTATCAAGTAAGTGAAATATGCGAGTATTATCTTTCAAATGAGATAAATTTGTTTTATCTCACTAGTTAAATACTTCTCTGATTAAGTGTTTTGTTTATACTATTTTATGTTGCCTCTCTAAAATTCTATCTTCCTTTAAATATCTTTTAGATAATTTGATTTTAATCAGCTTAAGGCTGTTCTCAAAAAAGTATTTTTCCCAACTCAATTATGCAAAACTTGACATATTTAAACTCATTTTTAAATACAAAGCATGCAATGGGGAAGTTGCACTCATTCTAGATTATGCCTTCTTTTATGTTTAATTGATGAAGATGACTTGACATTCCTCAAAACTTAACTCAGAAACGCAAAAATAATTTTAAATAACTAGTTATTGCAGTTTTAAACTCCGCTAAAAGCAAAACAAAACCACGTGATCTGAAAACGCGACGGGATTGGTTTGACGTCACTACACATGAAACGCGGAATCTGCTTAGAGTCGAATGAATGCAGGCTGTTTTGCATTACTTTCTATTTATTATAAACGTCTTTTAAAGATGCATTTACACAAAAACAAAAACAAAAATTAAAGTCAAAAGATTATTTTAACATATCTAAATATAATGCACTATTTATTTATACATTTGCATTAATTATCATTTAGAAAAGTGATGAAGTTGGTCGGATTCGAAAAATACAAAATTATGTCTTTCAGATTTTTTTTTTTTTTTTTTCAAATTTTCTTTTAGGACAGAAAAACTGCATTTCATGTGGGTAAAAATACAGGAAACTAAAGCTAAAAGGGACGTACATATTTTACTTACTTTTATTTATTTAAACGGAAAAAAGAATGATAGTTTTATTACAAAAGAAATCGTAAGTAAAATCGCATTTGTATAGTTCTTGAAATGCATTATTTTCTTAATTCATTTTAATGCTTAATGATTCGTTTTGATATGAATATAATTTAGTGTTATGCAGGTTATATTAAGGAGGAAAATGAGCTCAAATTATATATGAGAAAACGAAATTTTGAGCAATAATGCAGAAAACAAAAACAAAAAATCTTTATTTAATACTGATTTATTGAATAAAAACATTAAATTAACTACTGACAATAATAATTGTGTATTCACCGATCAGAAAAACAATTACTAAAACATACGTGAGTAAATTTATCATTATTGTCTTTTATTTTCTCTTTTTATGTGTTTACTTAAAAATAAGTATAAAAGTAAAAATATATTTTTTAAATACACCATCTTTTATAAGCATCCAATGTTTATCTTTATACTCACGCCTCATTTTATGATTGTAATTCATGATTTTTCCAAAAAATGTCCAATATAATAATATAATTTGGCGTGGCCACCGAACCCGATCATGGAAAATTCAGCACTTTTTTTTTTACGTTTGGTAGAAAATGCGAGCTAGTAAATTTATTAAAATAAATGTATAATGTTTGCTTTATTTCTGTATTAAGGTATGGAAAGAGGAAAGAAAAAATAAAATAAAAGAATTATTTAAACTATCTTTTTAGGATTTCTAAATTGATTTCTCAAATATGAAACTTTTAATTTATTAGAACGTAGTTTTTTTAATTAATAATTTAAACGTATATTACACTCTATAGTTTTTATTTATTATTTTCTACTTTTTAGTATGTAAAATAGTTGCAGCTTCACACCCATTTTGCCTTTTTTTTTTGCGACCGTGGTTTAATGCATAATAAATCCACCGTTGTTCTAAGTCGCATACAATTGTAACCACGAAGAATATTTTTCGATTTATCAACTGTGGCGGGCTAACGGAAAAACGCGTTAAAATTAATGTATTAATTTATAATTAAGTTCTAAAAATATTAAAATGTTGTACTGTCATCGGAAACACACCTTTGTACATAATTTTTATGTTTCTTAATTTATCAGAAAGTGAGTAAACAACCGATAACATGATTCCATAATTATATACAAAAACCAAGTTGAGTTAAAAAAGTGTAAAAATAATTTAATTACTGTTTTATTATTATTTGCTTACGTATAATTTTTGAATGGATGGAGTACTTTTTGTTTGTTTGAAATATGGTTTCTCAGAATGTCCTATTTTATATTAATCAGGTTCTAAAAATTTTATATCAGTCTTTTCCTCAATGCTCTAACTTTCGTAAAAAAAAAAAAAAAAAAAAAAAAAAAAAATTAAAATATTTGAATATCTTGCTAAAGAAAGCAGTATCTTAATTTTGAAAATAAGCATTATACTGTACAAAGCTTTTTTAAAAAAGAGCAAGATGTGCTAAGAATTTGAATATGGGGTGATTTCACAGTATTTGTAGCCTGATGTGCTTAAAAAAAAATGTCATGAAATTCAGTAGTATTATATATCAAATTAAAGGTAATTTAATGTAGTTTATGAATATTTAATTACTTAAAAAAAATAATGAAAAAAAAATCTTTAAATTTCATAAAATATGAAAAAAATAGTGTCTCAAAGTTGCGGACATGACAAACAAAAATAACCTTTCTTGCCATTTAAAAGACGTAATATTTTATAATTATACATGATATATTAAATAATGCATTGTAATGGGAAAATTAGTGACTAAAAACACTGCATATTTACCTTTTATATTATTATAATGGAAGGTTTTATAAGAATATATTTGTGTTTCAATACAAAAATTTTCTAATTTTTATTGTATTATTGTTATTATATTGTTTATTTTCTTAAAAATGTTATTTCCTCTGCTTACTTACTATGTTATAACACTATGATTTAAAAAAAATTATCATTTTTGTTATTTAATATATATTTTTTTTAATTTAAATTGGTCATGTCCACAACGTTGCAGACATGACAAGTTGCAGACATGACAACAAATATACTATGTTTTGCAAACTTCCAAGAAAAACTTCAACTTAATAGAAATAACATGTGCTGCAAACTAAATATTTTCCAAAATTATCTACCTGTTGCATCAACATAATCAAATTATGTTATTATAATGGCAACAGGTTGATTATTTTGGAAAATATTAAATCACACCTTATCAGATATTTTATAACTGTGATTTATTCATATTTATCAAACAAAACACAATTTCATTAGTTATTATGGCAACACTTAAACATGCTTTAAATTATGTTGTTATAAATGGCAACATTATGATAATTTTGCAAAATTATTTAGTGTATGACACATGCTTATTTGCATATGTTTTTCCTGTCCATGTGTTTTTCTAGATGAAAGTTTTCCTAGAGGTATATTTAAAATATAGTACTTGTTTGAATGTTAATGAAATCTGATTACTTATTACTATAAGTAGTTAAAAAAAAAATTTTGTTATACATTTCCCCCCATAAATTCATCATGCCATTAACAAGTACAGAACAATCTCGCATTAGAAGACAGAAGTTGAAAGCAGATGCAGTGAAATATGAAGCTATAAAAGCTGAAGAAAGCAGGAAAAAGAAAGAATACAGACATTCTAAGGTTCTCACTGAAAAGCAAAAGGAGCACATAAGAACAAAAAATAAAGAGGCACAAAGAAAATGCAGGAAGAAAAAGGTAGAAGCAGAAAAATTGAATATGAGTTCCCCTGGCTACTCAAGCAAACAATCTTTGGGAAAGGCTGTAAAGAAAATAAATAATGCCCTGCCAAAATCCCCAAACAAGAAACTTCATGTGTTGACAAATGTTATATCAAAAATGTCTCCTTTGAAAAGAAAGCAAATAATTGAAAGTTCATTTCAAAAGAAAAGACAACAAGAACAAATTTTAAAAGTAGATTCTAATAGTAGCCGCAGATTAAGGAGTGATAAATTGTCAGAAGAAACTGAAATGAAAGTAAAACAATTTTTTGTTAGAGATGATATTAGCCGTATGTGTCCAGGGAAAAAAGATGTAATATCCGTAAAAACACCTACAGGGAGAGAAATACACCAAAAACGTTACCTAGTGATGAGCATTGGAGAATCACACAAGCTGTTTTTAAGTGAAAATCCCGATTTAAACATTGGAATGACCAAGTTTCATGAACTTCGTCCCAAGTATGTTCTCCCATTTGGAAAAAAAGATCAGGAAGTCTGTATGTGTATATATCACGAAAACATCAGTATGATTCTTTCAGGAATAGGAGCTCTCTGCCCTGATCTTCCGAAAAATCCAGAAATAATTGCTAAGGAAAGTGTTTGTGCTTTTGATGATGACCATATCAGCTGTATAGATAGAGCCTGTAGTGTGTGTGGTGTTGAAAAATATTTAGATGTCAAAATATCAGAGGATAATTTAGACTACACAGTCAAATATTATCAGTGGCAACAGAATGAGCTTGGTTTCACTGTTAAAAGAGAAATTGTTACCGACTTGGGTTGTGCTAAGGAAGAAATTGGATCTCAGTTACAAACATTTGCAAGGCATATTTACAATGCATCGAAACAACACTTTGAATTCAGATATTTAAAGGAAAATCTTCCAGATAATGAAGTCATAATGCATATCGATTTTGCAGAAAATTATGCAATAAAGCATGATCGGGAGATCATGAGTGCTCATTGGGCATCTGATAGTGTAACAGTATACACTTGTGTTGCCTATTTTAAGGAAGAAAATTCTTTAAATCATCAGTCTTATGCAATTATCTCTGATGACTTATCGCATAGTAAAGATTCAGTAAAAGTTTTCAATGAAGAAATTTTATCACAATTAAAACAAAGGATAAGCGCGATAACAAAAGTTCACTACTGGTCAGATGGTGCTGCCAGCCAGTTTAAAAACAGATTTATGTTTGCTAATTTAACGTATCATAAAGAGGAACTAAAAATAGAGGCTGACTGGTCATTCTTTGAAACAGCGCATGGAAAAGGTGCTGTTGATGGCATAGGGGGATCTGTAAAAAATAGAGTTTGGAGAGCAGTTCTGCAAGGAAAAGAGGTCGTTGTCGATGCTAAGTCTTTTTTTAATGTAGCTAGCAAAATTTCTGATGGTACGATCAAAATAGTTTTCATAAGCAAAGATACTGTTGAAAGAGAGACACTAAGGTTAAAAGAACGGTTTAGCATGTGCAAATCCATACCCAATACCAGATCACTCCATTTCATTCGCCCTACAACATCACTCTCAGTTGAATTTTCCTTAAATTCTCCATTTTCAAGTCCCCAAAACATGCATCAAGCCACAATATTTTCCAAAATAACATCAAAGCATGCTACTACATCACTTAATCTGGCTTCAACATCAACTTCTGAAAAGGTTTTTGAAGAAGGCCAATGGATAGCTGTACTTTTTGATGACCACTGGTGGCCTGGCCAAGTAATGTCAGTGAACAACAAAAACATGACACTTAAACATCATTTCAAGCCTGTAGCAGAAAATAAATTCAAATACTTGGAGAAGCCACAATTAGAAACAATTTCTGTTGATACCTACTTATCTACTTTGCCATGTGATCCATCACCTGATCATTCTGCACGTTTTTTTTCCTACGATTCAAAAATTGCATTAAAGATAAATAATATAATTAATAAATTGTAATATATTTGTATATGTGCCACTTATGTTTACTTTGAAAATACTTGAATATCTACTTTTTATTAAACCTAAGTTTACAATTAAAAATGTGTCAACAGTCTCAATTTATTTAATATTTAAACTATTTATGAAGAAAAATAATATATTAATGCTATATGCCTAAGAATGAGGTTATTGTAAACAGAAAACCAAATGATAAACTTTCTGTCATGTCTGCAACGTCATGTCCGCAACACACAGATTATTTTTAATTGGGTAAGTTTCTACAAAATATTTTTTTTTTTTTTTAATCTTTTGTTTTCCTGTACAAAAATATACACTGAAATCTTAGCATAAAAAAAGTTTTAATTTATTCCATAAAATTCAGAGAATTTTGAATACATTTAAAACATATTCAAAAGTAAGGTTTCTCTGCGTCATGTCTGCAACACTCCATTTTAATTTTTTTTAATGAGTTTAAATTCATTTAAATTTTTAAATATGCTATGTTTTAAAGGTATAATTCATACTGATTTCATAAAAAATAAAACCATTCACTTAATTAATGTTTTTGTTTAGTTATGATTAATCGAAACTTGCAAATGTCATGTCCGCAACGTGCACAATACTGTGAAATCACCCTATGTTGTTAAGTAGATCCCACTCTTTTCACTTTCGAAAACAGTCCTCTCATTACACGTAAACTTTTTATAGTGACATATAAAGAAATAAACATATATTATTATCCAAGGTTCATTCTTTGTTTGAACAATGCGCTAGTATCATAAGAGAAGGGAGTTATGTTAAGAGATATTATGCTATAATATCACAAAATTTATAAACAAGAACCTGAATGTAACAGTTATTTTAAATTCACAAAATTATAATTAGTTTTTTCACAAATATAAAATACTTCTCACAATTTCATAAAAACAGGACCCTGCCTGTGAGAAAAATCTGGATAGACACCTGGAAACATTTTTTGAAAAATGATTAAACTTTTCCCGTGTATATTTATGTAAAAATTCTGTAATGCTGTCTTAAAGCTACCTAAGCACATTTCGCTCTTTCTAATAAGTTTAACTGTTTTCAAAGATTCAAAACTATTTAGCAATTGAAGAGATAAAACATATAGTGAAGACAAGCCAAATTCTTAATTCAAGTATAAAATATAAATACAAAAACCTTTTTATAAGTTGATTGAGCTCTCCCTAATGAAATAAATTCTATTTGTACCAGTTTATTTTATATTGTGCTATATTAATACCAAAAATAAATAAGTAAAATTATACATTTTTCTATAAAATACAATATTCTAGTACGAATATTAACTTGTACCGATACTTTATTGATACATCGAGATCTGGAAATGAAAATTCTTGGAAACGTAATGAAATAAAAATCTCACCTGGAATTCACAGTATTATTTATTCATTACAGCAATTTACAATACTTTTAATTTGTTATACTAATCATTTTTAAGAAAAGAAATAAATCATTCAGCGTAAAGCAAGCCATTCCCCATAGAAAATAACAGGGAGAAATACAGCGAGGGTTTGTTTACATGTGTAGTGACGTCAGAACAGCTTTTATCACGTGACGCGGCTTTTTCCCGCGACGACAAAAACTGCGTTTTAAAAGTTATTTTAATGAATTATACAAGTTTCCACAATAGGTAAAAATGGTATCAAAACGTTCGTATTTTTACACTCTATCAGATGCAAGTTAAATTGAAAAACGTGCAATTTCCCCATTGGCAGGCATGATCATTTAAGTGATTTGGAATAAAATAGCATTTTTCAATAAATATATTACATCTTCAGTTATAAGTGATTGGTGTCTCACCACAATATTTCTCTAGATGTCACTTTCATAAATTCAGTTCACAATGCCAAATTTGACAGCATTAGATCCTTTGCCTTTATCCAAAAAAATAGAAAATGCTGTTTGATCTCATTGTTTCTGAATAAGAGTACCTGCAAATATCATGTATCTAAGCTTAAAAATGACTTCAAGAATGTCGGAAAATTGTCAGTTTAGATTTGAAAAACTTTAATCCATTAATGCCAACAACAGAGAAAAATCATTTAATGGGAATAAAACTAATTATTAATAAATTAGTAAGTATGATTAAATGAGATAGACATATTAAATAAGATGTCTTTTTGAGCTACGATATTTTTGAAAATGATGTTTTAGCATCTTTACTGACTCTTATTGTACCTTTTTAGTGGTTTTATATAATCATGCCTGGTGCTATTAGGTTACAGCCTACTTTAGCAGAGCAGGTTTTCCTTCACAGTTTGGAAATTTTATGTTAATTTCTGAGGATTTGAAAATGAAATTATTTGTTAGCTAATATTTTTTTTTGTTTTTTCTTAATCAGAATGTGGAGGACTGATAGCTTTTGTAAACAATGTATAACATTTACAAAAGCTATCTCCTTAAATTTTAAGTAGCAAAATTTTCCCCTCTCCAAACTGAACCTTTAATAAATTTAATCATTTAAAAATAAAATCTGACTCACTTTTACACATACAAAGAAAATATGTACATTTTACAAACATATATCTTCTTAAATTCAGAAAGTTATGACTAGATTTTTCACAAATGTAAAAAGCTGTTCACATTTTCACAAAAACAGGACCTGGGAGAAAAGTCTGGACAGACCTCTGAGTGGTTAAAAGTACTTAAAATTTAGGAAAATATTTTTAAAATGCAGTACATATGCATAGGACTTCATCATTCATACTGATTGTAAAATACAAATTTTAAGAAGTGAGTCATTCCATGTCAAATAAACACACTTTTTGAAGAAATTTTACTTCACCATCTCAAATTTTAATGAACTTTGGCACATAGTTAGTATTTATATAGACTAAGAAAAATACCAAATGTTTTTGAATAATATCAGTTTGTTTTGAAAATATGGCTATATAAACTTGTCAAAAAATGCTAATCCGCTAGATTTTCAAATTGTCATAAAATCTTTCCTAATTAAGATAGGAAGGTGAAAGAAGTGTCATATTGCAACATTTATAATGAACTTTAATATGATATGCAACACGATAAAAGTTGTAAAAAAAAAAATTAAATAAAAATTAAAAAATTTAAATTGTGAAAAAAATGTTTTTAACCCTCTAAGCGTGTGGAACGTAATATTCCGTTCACTAAGCTCCAGGTTTCACTGCAATATATGCAATGTTTAAGATAATATAATTCTATAGATTTAATGAATTTTCAAAACATTGAAGAATGATTAATACTCTCAAGAGTTGCATTCATATTTGTAATTAAGTTTTATTTATAATGCTGAAAGAATCATTTTTTTAGCATTTAAAACAAAATGCAGCGAAAACAACATTAAAATTTTACCCTTTTTCAAAACGCTCAGAGGGTTAAAGTTTGAAAATGGGACAACAATGTGTTCATAAGGAAAATAATTTTTTAAAAAGGCATTTTTCATCAATTTCAAGTATGATAATCCATAAAAATTTGACTTTATTACAATATGCAACAGGATAAATTTTGTAAAAAAGAATAAAAATTCAAAATTTGAATTGCAAAAACAAAAATATATTTTTATTTTTTTCAAAATATTAAAAAAGTAAATTGGACAATAGTAGAACGGGGAGAATGTAAAATGGGACAACAATGGGTTCATAGAAATTTTTTTTAAGAAAGGCATTTTTCATCAATTTCAAGTATGATACAAATACAATAATCCGTAAAAAGTTGACTTTAATATGATATGCAACAGAATATAATAGAAACAAACAAAATTTAAACTTTAAAATTTTAATTGTGATTTTTTTGCTTGCCCCTTCCCAAACAATTATAGAAAAATATATTCTATTAATGTAAAATTTCAAAAAATTAGAGAAAATAGGTTGTATTATTGTAAAATAGTTTCCAAAGTTTGAAAATGGGACAACAAGGGGTTCATGGGGAAAATAATTTTTAAAAAGCATTTTTCATCAATTTCAAGTATGACACAGCAATATAATACAATATGATATAATATAATAATATGATATGATGCACTACAATAGTTCAAATATAAACTTTGTACAAAATTGTCAAATTCTTTATAAAGTAACATACGATCTTACCAATACATGTCCTTTAACACATTGAATTTAATTGTATAATGACTTGACTATTTAGTTTTCAAAATGTCATTTTGTGATAAAACATATATTCTCCCAGTGTGTCAGAGGATCAACTGCACACAAAACATCCATGAGAGGTATCCTTAGCACATCTGACTTACTATGATAAGAAAATGATGGAGATAACCCATGTGGATGCAAATATATAGCCCTAAATTCATCACGCTCTTTATCATTGTCTATGATGTAAGGAAGCAACTAAGCGGAATTGTCATATAGAGCAGTGATATACACATTAAAATCTTATGTCCATCGCTATAATTTTCTCATTCTAGCAAACCAGATATGCTATGGATACTTGGATACTTCTCATGGATGTTTTGTGTTCAATTGATCCTCTGACACCAACTGGGTGATATATGTTTTATCACAAAACTAGTGTAAATACCCGTCCTAGGACGGTGGGTAGAAGAAATCAGGGTTTTCACTTACAATTTGAAATAATTGATAAAAATATTCATATACTATTTATTGACAATAAGGAAAACTGATCTGAACCGTTAAGTTCAGGGTTAATAGTAAATTTTACTGTTAATGGGAGTTATGTTAATGGTAAATTTTACGAAACCTAATCTTTTTCTATATTTTTGTTTTTCAACTCAAAATTTCCAAATATTTTTCTGAATAATTAAAATCTTAATAACGATCTCAATAATTAATTTAAAATCTCAATAATTAATTGTGGTAAATAAAGTATAGGTATTAATTTTCACTCTCAATAATATGAAAACAATCTTTTAGTTTATTCCAAATCTAAAAGAATGCATTAATTTTTACACAAAGTCAAATATTTCCCTTTCAAAATTAATAATAAAAATAATTTAAATCATTAAAAAAGTTGATCTTGAAATAAATGAATAGTCCTGAATTTTTCTTATTTTAAAAATATGCTTATATACATTTTATATTATTTTACAACTTTATTATTATGTTATATTTTTTTTTCCCAGCAGAAAGGTAGTACCTTAATACAGAAAGGTATAATTTGTATTTATTTGCCAATAGATGGCGCCAGAACAGTATTTAGGAACGAAATGTAAAATACTGGTAGATCATCGCAAAGCCTCGAAAGGTATCGCTGCTATTTCTGAAAAAAGTGCTGCAGGAAAAAAATTCTTACAGAAATAAATTAAAAAAATCTTTTAAAATATTTAAAGACTAATATGGTTTTACAAATATTTTAAGAGCATAATCTGATATTTTAATGAAACGTTCAAAGAGTCATTTGTTTTTTTCTAGATTTGGAATTTTTGTTTCTATATGGCAACAGTATTTGTTTGTTTACAACTGGTAATCCGATGTTTAATCTGTTATTTTTAGTTTAAAACTTAAAACTAAAGCTACTGTCGATTTGCAAATCAGAGTGGTTGGAACCGGCATGGTTACACTGTGTTTTATTATATAGAAATGACATTTTGAAAACCAACAAGTCATTATCCAATTAAATTCAATAGCAAGAAGTGTTAAAGGACATTGGTAAGGTCTTATGTTACTTTATAAAGAATTTGACTATTTTGTACAAAGTTTATATTTGAACTATTGTAATGCATCATATCATATTCTAATACGAGCGAATCTTGTATATATACGTGTGTGTGTGTGTGTGTGTATGCAAATTTTATCTTAAAAACGGCTATAACGATTTTGACAAAATTTTGTATTTTACTGTTTTGGGGCACCAGAAGACCATTGGGCTAGGTCACATGTTTGAGAAAATTCAATTAGTGGGTCATTTTGGGTCACAATGGGTCAGGGTCAAATAATTGTATCTAAAAAATGGCTCAAACAATTTTAATTAACTTTTGTATCCTACCATTTTGGATTATGAAAAAAGAATTGGGCTAGGTCCCATGTTTGAGAAAATTGGATTAGTGGGTCATTTTTGGGTCACTGTGGGTCTAGCTAATTTTATCTAAAAAACGGCTCAGAGTATTTAGACTAAATTTTGCATCCTACGGTTTTCAGCACGAGAAGACTGTTAGGCTAAGTCACACGTTCGAGAAAATTTGATTAGTGGGTCATTTTGGTCATGGGTCATTATGGGTCAAGCTATTTTTATCTTAAAAACGGCTGAGATGATTTGAACTAAATTTAGTATTTTACGGTTTACGGGAACGAGAAGACTATTGGGCTAGGTCACATGTTCGAGAAAATTTGATTAGTGAGTCGCTTTGGTCATGGGTCATTATGGGTCAAGCTATTTTTTATCTTAAAAAGGCTCAGACGATTTGAACTAATTTTTGTATCTTACAGATTTTAGGAACGAGAAGACTATTAGGCTAGGTCACATGTTCGAGAAATTTTGATTAGTGGGTCATTTTGATCATGGGTCAAGGTATTTTTATCTTAAAAATGGCTCAGACGATTTGAACTAAATTTTGTATCCTACGGTTTTTGGCCACAAGAAAATTATTGGTTTAGGTCACATGCTCGAGAAAATTCGATTAGTGGATCATTTTTGGGTCACAGTGGGTCAAGCTAATTTTATCTAAAACCGGCTCAGCCTATTTTGACTAAATTTTATATCCCACGGGTTTCGGGCATGAGAAGACAATTGGGCTTGGTTACATGGTTGAGAAAATTCGATTAGTGGGTAATTTTGATTATAGGTCAAGCTATTTTTATCTTAAAAACGGCTCAGACGATTTGAACTAAATTTAGTATCTTATGGTTTTCAGGAACTAGAAGACTATTGGGCTAGCTCACATGTTCGAGAAATTTCGATTAGTGAGTCATTTTTGGGTCAGTGCGGGTCAAACTTATTTAATCAAAAAGGCTCTAACTATTTAATTGAATTTTGTATCTAACAGTTTTCGAACACTAGAAAGTCATTGGGCTAAGTCACATTTTCAAGAAAAAAAACGATTAATGGGCCATTTTGGTGTCACTGTGGGTCAAGTTAATTTTATTTAAAAAAGAATCTGACGATTTTGAATAAATTTTTTATCCTACTGTTTTTGATTATGAGATGACCATTAGATCACATCAAGTTAATTTTATCTAAAAAAGAATCTGACGATTTTGAATAAATTTTTTATCCTACTGTTTTGGATTATGGGATGACCATTAGATAATATGTTCGAGAAAATTTGATTATCATTTTGGTATCACTATACGTAATGCGTTTCAATGGAAATGAAGAATGCAACATTTATTAAGTTGTTGAATAGTTGGCAGTAAACGAAGCCGGAAAGTTGTCATCAATTTTCCAAATTGAGAGAAATATTGGCGACATTAGGCTGGAAAATTTACTTTTCAGATTGCCAATGACAAAGCACATACTTGGCGTAAATTTAAAGATATTTCGTGATATTTGAACTCAAAGCTAATTTTGACCGAGCATAGCTCGGTCTTCGCTGCTCCTTATATCATATTGTACATGCTTCAAATTGATGCAAAATGCCTTTTTAAAAAAATATTTTCCTTATGAACCCATTGTTGTCCCATTTTCAAATTTTGGAAACTATTTTACAATAATACAACCTATTTTCTTTTTTGAAATTTTACATTAATAGAATGTATTCTGTAATTGTTTGGGAGGGGAAAAAAATCACAATTAAAATTATTGTTTTTTTTCTTAACAAATTATATTCTGTTACATATCATATTAAAGTAAACTTTGTATGGATTATTGTATTTGTATCATGCTTGAAATCAGAGCCGTCCTTAGTGAAAGCGAGGCCGGGTGCAAGAACTTTGGCGAGGCCCTTCCATTCCGACTAATGTTGCGAATTTAGCTGTTTTTTTATTCATCTACCAGAAATTTTTAATAATAATTTTTGCTTTATTTAATGACATATATTATGTGATTAAATAAAGCGAAAGTAACTAATTGGTAGATATTTTGAATTAAAAAAATCATCTAAATTGGCAACACTACTTCTCACGACACACGACATAATCGGCTTTTGAAAAAGCTCGCGCTCAAATGACATACACGGTGGCGCATCAAAGATTACGTTTTTTCAGGGGTGTGTGTGTGTGTAGGGGAGGGAGGGGGGGGGTTAGTATGTTTAGTAGAGGTTTATAGAGAATCGGACCAATTTCCTTTCATAATGTTCGGACTCGCGTTGGTCTATTCTTTTGTCAGAAGATTTGGAACAGGCAGACAATTCATTCTGGTTGTGTCATGTCGAAGCAGCTTTTTCTTTCTTTCTTTCTTTTTAGGGAGAAGGGGGGTAATTTAGTATTATTGTACAGTCGTTAAAGAGAGAGAGAGGAAGAAAACATTCACATACTGTTTAATCGTGAAATTGCGGCAGAGTGATCCGAAAGATACTGTTCGTGAATTGTGTCTATTTTTCGAATTTGAATACAAATATTGAAAGAAGAGTCATCTTACATATTATCGACTTAGAAATAAAATCATCAGCCAGCCGTCAAACCAACCGTCAGATCCCTATGGTTCTGTCAATTTTTTTTTATCGAAGCCCCTCTCCCTGCATTTTAGTGTATCATAAATATAAGAGACTGACAATTTAAAACACTTATAACGCGATCCGTAATTATAGTAGAATGCTCTCATGTTTTGCATGATAAATATAATCTTTATTAAGGAGGGACATTGTCGGTTTTATTAACCGAAGCCCCTAAATTTTTGTATAGCACGGATATAAGGGCTTATTAACCAAAAACACTTATAAATCGTATACAAATTGTTGAGACTCAAACAAATTTTCTATGGTAAACCTCTTAGGGGAGGGAAGGGGGCTTTGTCGATTATTTATCGAAGCTAGAAATATTTTATTGTATTATAAATATAAGGTGGTAACAAATTAAACATTTATAACTCGAGCTGTAGCTGTTGTAGTACATTCATATTTTGTGTGGTATTTTTTAATTTATTATATTAAAATGACAAAGTATCCCCCTTAAAATGATTATGTTTACCAATCAAAACTTATATGGGCTGCAGCAATTTGGATCCGATTTATAAGTGTGTGTGATTATCGAGTCTTTATATTGCACTATACTAAAATTTAAGGACTTCTGTTAAAAAAAAAAAAAAACGACAATGCCTCCTTAAAATTATGTCAGTTTGTTCATACACACAAAAATTTCAGCGTGCTATGACAATTTGATCACGAGTTATAAGAGTTTTAATTTGTCGGGCTCTTATATTCAGCATTTTATAAAATTTAGAGAATTGGTTAAAAAACCCGACAATGTCTCCTGTAAAATTATGTTACTTTGTTCACACACACAAAATTTGAGCACGCTGTGAAAATTTGATCCTGAGTTACAAGAGTTTAAATTTGTCGGGCTCTTACATTCAGGTTTTTATAAAAACTTAGGTGTTTGGTAATGACAATAGCCCTCATGATGTTGAACCATACAATGTTTATAGACCTATGACAATTAGAGTTCGAGCTATAGAAGGGGGGAGGGAATGGCAGCGACGGGGACGAAGTGTCATGTACTCTAAATTTTATTATGAAATAGATAACTCACCACAAAATAAATAATTATTTAGCTATTTTGCATTAATTTGTTTTTCGGGCGCGAGGCCCTGTGCGGCCGCACCTGTCGCACACCCCTAAGGACGGCTTTGCTTGAAATTGATGAAAAATGTCTTTCTTAAAAAACTATTTTTCTATGAATCCATTGTTATCCCATCTGACATTCTTCCTGCTCTACTATATTGTCCCATTTTACTTGTAAAATTTTTTGATAAAATATTTGTTTTTTTCCCAATTGTTTTTGAATTTTTATTCTTTTTTACAAAATTTATCCTGTTGCATATTGTAATAAAGTCAAATTTTTATGGATTATTGTATCATACTTGAAATTGATGAAAAATGCCTTTAAAAAAAATTATTTTCCCTATGAATCCATTTTTGTCCTACTTTCAAACTTCGGAAACTATTTTAAAATATTACAACTTATTTTCTATAAATTTTTGAAAATTTTATAAAAAAAACTTTTTGCATAATTTAAATTTTAAAATTAAAATTTTGAATTTATTTTTTACAACCTCTATCATGTTGCATCATATCGTATTAAAGTTCATTAAAAATTCTGCAATATGACACTTCTTTCGCCTTCCTATCTTAATTAGGAGAGATTTTATGACAATTTGAAAATCTAGCGGACTAGCATTTTTTGACAATTTTTGAGAAGTTTATATAACCCTATTTTGAAAACATACTGATTTTTCAAAAACATTTGGCATTTTTCTTATTCTATATGAATACAAACTATGTGCCACAGTTCATTAAAATCTGAGATGGTGAGGTAAAATAGGTGTGTTGATTTGACATGGAATGACTCAAGTGTAATGTGTATTTACATTTTTTAACTTCCCCTAGTTGATTACTGTGGGTTTGATCACGAAATTGAAATTTTCAAAAATGCGTTAATAGTAATGACCATTCGAAAGATACAGAGTAGTGATTTTGGCCAAATATTGAATATTCGGCACACAGGTATACCAAATATAACCAGCTGAATAACTATTTATCCAAATACTGAATATTTGGTTAGCTAAATACTTCAAAATTTCATAATTTAAAGATACGTTAGAAAACAATTTTGCATCATATTTACTATCCACTAATGTATTTAACAGAAATACTTCCATTTTGATGAACGAATCCTTTTAAGTAAACTTAACACATGAAAAAAAAATCTATGCTGCTTTGAATTATTAAAGAGGATAATCTTAATATATTATTAATCAGTAAAATTTTAAACTTCAGAACTTCTGTGAATTAAAATAAATGAACAAATTTTTCTTTTATTCTAAAATATTTTAAAATCTTGGATAATTTATTTTTTTAAAATCAATTATGATTTTTATGAACCATTTTCCTCTTTCCTTTTCTCCAAGTTAATCATCACAGACTGGAAGGAGTTAATTTTTAAATATACCAGTGAGTAGTGTCTAGATTGTGTATTTATTTTTAAAATTTAGAAATAACAGGGTATTTCTAAAATTTTTTCAAAATTTTAGATACAATTTTTGTACTGGAAACCAGCATTGTTTATTCAATCAAAATTTCAAGGTGTCTCACTACATGCTGAACCTAAATTTTCATTACCAACTTTAACAGTAATGGAGATATTTTAACAAGACTTTCTCATTAGATTAACTTTGCTTTATGTGAAATGTAATGAGATCATTGGAAATGTACTGAATTTTGGTCAGTGACACAGTATCTACTGCCAGTTGCATTCCAAATAATGTAACATCTACCTCATTGTTGTTTTTTTTATGTGAATGGTGGCAATTTCCCGAAGTTATGATTGTCATGTTTCACAGAAAGCAAAAGTATGTCTATTGAAATTTTCATTATAATATCTTCATTATTGTTAAAGTTACAAACAAAAATCAAAGTTCAGCTTCGAGTGAGATGCACTGTATTTTTGACTGAATAAGTGGATTGCGATCATGGTTTCTTATACAAAAACTGTTTGTCCTGATGCCTGATGTCACCTCTTCAAGTTTGTTCCATTTAGTTTAAAAACAAAACACTGTTTGTGAAAAGAAAGAAACATAATCTGATAATATTCTCCAACAATAATTTATACATCATTAATTCCTATGTATATTGTCGTTAATAGTTAATTTTCTTGTCACTTTCAAACACCAAATAATGTTAAAGCAATCTCTTGTATTTAAATATAATTCTACCTCTTAATTATTCTGAATATCTTTATTTTTTGACAGTTAAAAAAATATTTTTTTAATATATTTGGTTTAGCCGAATATTTGATAGTATGGCCGAATATTCGGTGCATCACTAGAGTATTCCATTTTCAATATTCTCCAAAGTTAATGTAGGATTTCTTAGTTGTCGAGAATTGTTATACCATTCCCTTAAGGGAATAAACATTTTCTTCTGGATTTTCAGCAGACGAATGATCTTCCATGCAGAATTTTTAACGGAGTAATTTTTTAGAATAAAATTTCAAAGAAAGTGCTAAAAGTCATCAGAGTTAATCTTCAATAATTTTATTAAGGGAAGCCAAAGTATACTTCACTTTCAAACTTTTGCTTTATTTTACTTTTGTATGTGATATTTAAATTCTATATAAATATTAGCTGAAAGTTTCATTAAATAATTTTTCAATGTTTTAAATTGTGCTGTGCAAGTTAAAGCTAAAAATTTAGCCCTTAGTACAACTGCAGCAAAACTTGTAGCTGTGGCTAATCTTGCTTTGATCTCTCTTTTTGTATATTATATTTAATTTCATATTATATATATGAAAAGCCTCTAGTACAACTGCTGCAAAACTTGTAGCTGTGACTATGCTTTCTTTGATCTCTCTGTTGTATATTATATTTAATTTCATATTATATATATCACCCCGCCTCTCCCCCCTCCCCCCCCTCCTCCCTCATTTTTATTATCTTTATGAAAGTTTGTATGCAATCGAGTTTCTCAATTATACATAAATTTTTTAATGTTTCATAAAAATAAATCTTTTTAGGATGTATTTCCCTGAAAAAGGTCAAATTTGAAGCCACCCAGACCACTGAGTTTTGGACCAATTTGAAGCAGCTCCAAATTGCCTTTCGTGCTGTTGGATGTGAAAAAGTAAGATTTGATATAATAAAGTTATACAGAAATTTGCTTATTCAATAAAAGTAATGTATTAGTTATATTTAAAATGTCCAGTTTCATAATTATTTGTACAAATGTTAGTGCTGTACTAATTATATTTACATCATACAGTCGACTCTGGTTATGACGTACTCTCAAGGGTCCAGAAAATATGGTACATTATAACCGAAGTATGTTATAAGCAATAACCAATAAAATGCAGTGCATACTGTGAAAAAAAGGCCAATAACACATGCAATAATAGAGATTTTAAATAGAAATTTTATGAGTCTCTCAAAATAAAATAGAATTTTTTTTTTTTTTTTTACTACTACTTACATGTTTATTTAGAAAAATAATCGATTATTTTTCATTGTTTTCTTTGATTAGATGATGCAGTAAAAATTACATTTTCAGTATTTATAATGGAATTTTGCAGAGTCCCTGAATAGTCAGTAGCCCGGTAGCAGAAAGTTCGAGACGGGCGACGTACGTCGCAGATTTCTTCCATGGAACTTTCTTCAGTTCACAGATTTTTTCCCCTCCTTCTACAGATTTTTTTACTTCGTCAGCGGGCGCAGTGCCATAGCCACACTTTCACTTCGCATCTGGAGGAATGCTATGATATCATCTGCAATACGCATCTCCTCATTCTTTGCAAGCTAAATATCAATTTTATTTTCTCTGACATCCCTGCTCAATGGATCAACAGCGTTTGCTCATATACTGTGCTTGCATCTCACCAGAAAGTTTAAAAGAGAAAATCTGTGAAAAGCGGTTAAAGAAATCTGCGAAAAGCAGGCCCTGTCTTTTCTTTTATAGCTGCAAGGATCCTGGAAGAAGAAAGCCTGTTTCTACAGCAGTAATTGGAGATGTTGCGCTCATTGTGGAAGAGGATGGAGCCCCAATAGGTTGCATGAACGTTCACCACATGGCAGCAGCGTTAGATCAGCCAATTGTTATTGTTTTTAAAATTCTTCAGAAAATTCTGCGATATTACCCCTGTAAAATGTCACATGTTCAGCAGATGTTGTTGTCAATTGACTACTCTGCAAGTCTAACATTTTCATTTGAATTCCTTGCTTGCTGTCAGGTAGATGTGGATTGGCCTTGGAACATTCTATAAATGACCAATGAAGCTCATTTTCATCTGGATGGTACAATATATACATACAATGGCCATTCCTAGGGTGAAGAAAATCTTCATTATTTTCTTTAAGTTCTGTTGCATTCTCAGAAAGTTACAGTATGGTGCAGATTTACTTCAAAATTTATGCTCGGTACATTTTTCTTCGAAGAATTAATGCCAAGGCGTGTTGTCACATGCTCTATAACTGGAAACATGTGTTGTTGCTAGAGAGTAACATTGTCTTAGTATCTGCAAGCACATCAGTGCCTTGGCAGAACATCTTTCATGCAGGATGGAGCTCCCCCACACATTGCCACTTGCGTTAAAAATTTTCTTAGGAGGCATTTTACAGATGATCATGTCATCAGTTGCCATTTTTGCCTGCAAGATCCTCAGATCTGAATTCCTGTGATCATTGACTCTTGGGCTATTTAAAACAGTTGGTTGGTCATGACAATGCAAGAACATAACCAGAACTAAAATTTCCCGTCACGCTCTCAACATTTCTAAAAATTTGTTTTGTGTGACTGTTAAACATCATATTTTGTGATTTCAAGCGAGCAATAATGGTGAACACATTGAACAGTATTAGTCTCGATAAACCAATCCTGCAGTGAATATAAGCTTGTATTTTGTTAAATTATTGAATATTGAGCCCTCTGGTGACCATTTTTTAAATTAATGTACACCCGGTATGCTATCTTTTAAAAATAAAATATTAAGTACAGGACTTGACAAATGCGGCCACCAGGTCGCCACTGGCGACCAAGTTTTTATCTGGTGACCCAGTTATTAATCTGGCTTTTTTTTCTTACACAAATTCACCTAAAAATACAACCAAAGCACAAATGGTATTTTTTCGCTTTGTCTCCTCTACTGCTCTTGAAGCAGTGATCTTCTTCTCTTGTACTTTTAATGGAAGAACCAAATTTAAAAGGCATTTTCCATCTCAAGCATAGAAAATGCCATTTATTTCCACTCTAGCCATCTAGCAAATCTTGTGATTAGACTGTGTTGTGGGGGGGGGGGGGGGGGGATGTTTCAATAAAACAATAATGAAGTGTCATTGTCAATCTAGTCTCTGTGGCATGTAAAATTGGATACAATGCTAAAAAAATGCCGACTTCGACAGGAAAATAGTTCAGTAATCAGAATTTCTGGAATATGCTAGTTAATTTTCAGCCTTTACAGTATTTTTCTTTTTTTTTTTAGAGATGCATAATTATGTTAAGTTTCATTAGAAAACTTAGTCCATAATTTTGAAAGATAATATAAACTATTCTAAACTATGCTTGTTATTTTTTTCTCAATTAATTACTAAAATACTTTTATAATTTTTTTAAATCAATGATGGCGGCAGGAGGTTTTTTTTACTGGTGACTAGAATTTTTTTTTCTGGCTACCAGATTTTATCAAATTTGTAAAGACTTGGTAAAAAGTAGAAATGGGCATTATTTTAATGTATTGAGATAAATAACAATGTTATTGCTTTATAGTTAATTATTTTATAACAGATTATAGGAAAGTCCCTGTTAAATTTGGAATGTATTTATTACCTGCAAATTATTTGAAAAAAAAAAAAAAAAAAGCTGAAAAACACTATTTTAGAAATGCATATTCAAACAAATTATAATAAGATTAAAATTTCGAAATTTGTTTTCTATCTTAATAAAAAGTAGCTTAAAAAATGTTCTTTCAAATAAAAAAGTCCTATTTTGAACGCTTATGAAAGTGTCAAAGCGAAAATGAAAAACAAATTCCTGAACAACCAACCGAAACCAGAGTAAAAAATCTATCCTTCCAAGTCATAAATGGCTAGCAAGTGCTATCGGCTGTCAGGAGATAATTAGACCTGAAAAACTTGACTCACAAGCAACCAATCAAAGTCTGCTAGCAGTAAAGCTTTTTTTTTTTTTTTTTTTATACCGCTAACCAGGCCCCTACCTGCCCGGCATGAATGCCTAGCTTAACGGGTTAGTACCTGGGTGCGGGGCGGAAATCGCCTGATCACAGCATGGCTGTGATCCACCTGACTATTGATTTGTTCACATCGCTGCTGTGCTTGCTCTCTTGTGATTTGCTACCGTTATCTTTGTTTGCCGGTTCAAGGTTTCTGTTTAACTTTGTTGAATTGACAGATTTAATAGGTCTCGTAATTTAGAACCTTGATCAGGTGACGAGACCCTCACCTGACTAGGCACCCCCAGAGGTATTATTCACAGGTAACTTGGAGGGCTTTGCACCCACGACGGATTTTACATGCACCAGGTGCCATTAGCGTACATAGATTTACATATTTACCATGTCTGTTGGCTTGTCACGTTCATGGTGGGTTGTCGCTGTAGTGTTTATCGCCTCTTTTATGGGCTGATTTCCCTTCTTGTTGTATTTGTCTCTGTCAAGGCTTTTTGGCGTTTTTATAGGCTCGCCCCTGTTGTGGGTTGTTTTTTGTCTATCATTCATTGGTTTTTTGTCTCTTTCTTGATATATTTTTACCTCTAGCTTGTGCTAGAGCTGGTTTTCACATTTTGAATCTTGGTCTTCTTTCGAGAGTTTCACTGGTTATTATGTCACTATCGTGGGTTTTGTCACGTTGTAACATTTGTTACTGGTGGTTGTCACATTGTAACTTTTGTTACTGGTGGTTGTCACATTGTAACTTTTGTTACTGGTGGT
The DNA here is from genome assembly GCA_963931845.1 of Maratus michaelseni. Classification (NCBI taxonomy): domain Eukaryota; kingdom Metazoa; phylum Arthropoda; class Arachnida; order Araneae; family Salticidae; genus Maratus; species Maratus michaelseni. Next base: position 360,871,021 of record OZ007586.1, on the reverse strand, counting down.
TGTCACATTGTAACTTTTGTTACTGGTGGTTGTCACATTGTAACTTTTGTTACTGGTGGTTGTCACATTGTAACTTTTGTTACTGGTGGTTGTCACATTGTAACTTTTGTTACTGGTGGTTGTCACATTGTAACTTTTGTTACTGGTGGTTGTCACATTGTAACTTCTGTTACTGGTGGTTGTCACATTTCTGGATGTTGCACACTCATTTTTGTTGTCTTTGTCACTTTATCTCACCCAAGCATTGGGGATTTTGATTTTTTGTTCCCTTCGTGAATACGCTTTTTGCGATCAGTCCATTGAATCCTAATGGCTGTTATCACTGCTTTTGAATTTTGTGCAACTTGTTGATTTGTTGTTTGAGAAACTTGTCGCACTAATGGAGTGGGGCTTGTTCCGTGGCCGTTAGTCCGTCATGTATCTATGAGGCTGTATTCACTTGATTTGACACTGTTTTTTTCCCCATTAACTTTCTTTGGCAGGTGTGCTTTGTGCATTCACCATTTAATTATTTTGTTCACTTTTTGTTGGCTATTTGCCTTCATCAGTTGGTGAAATTCAGTCCGTCACAGATGACTTCCACTTCTCACTAGTGCTGAAAAAAATCGATTTTTTTTTTTGGCGTAGCAAAGAGGTTCCATTGCTACTTTTTTTTTTTTTTTTTTTTAATTTTTAATTTTTAAAGATATATTAGAAAATATACTTACCAAATGGATGGCTTTTGAGAGTGGGATATGCTTTTGAGGAATCTCGCTGCTGGGAAGGTGTATTTATTGTGATATGAGATCGATGTTTTCTACTAACCATCTCATCACTGCTCTTCCTTTTGTTTGTACTTGTTTGTTGTTCGCTAACTGGTTGTGCCATATTTTTCCGTTGTTCGGTGTGATGTGGATCAGATGTAGTGTTTGGGTTAGTGGGCAGTCTGTTAGATAGTGTTTGGGGGTTCCCAACTCCCCGCATGAGCAGTTTGGTGCGTCTTTGCGCTTAAACCTGTGTAAGTAGTCCGGGAATGCTCCGTGACCCGTGTAAATTTGACTTAGTAGATTGCAGCTGATGATTCTGCGAGAATCTACTTTTGGGAAGTATTCATATGTCTTCCTGCCCGTTTCCCCATAATCCCACTCGAACTGCCATTGTTTGATAGTGAGTTCTTTTAGTTTTCTTTTTAAGTTTGATATCGGTCTTTCTAGATGGTATGGAATTTCTTTACTTTGGTTTTCTGCAGCCTTTTTTGCTAATTCGTCGGCATCCTCGTTTCCTTGGATACCCACATGTGCTTTGACCCAGCTAATTTTGAATTTATTGTTTGAGTCTTTTACTGTTTTTTGTATTGTATCGGTTAATTTTACTACATTGAAGGGTTTACTGAGTGATTGGATGGCTGACATGCAGTCCGAGCGAATGCTGTATTCCTTCCCTGTGCTATTTCCCCATTCTGCTGCTTTTAGTATAGCCAGTAGTTCGGCTTGGAAAACACTGTTGTACTTCCTTAATGGAGCTGACCATGTTTTTATTTTTTGTTCATTTTTGAAAGCTACGAATGCCGAACCCGTAGCGCCTGTTTCCAATTTTGAACCGTCCGTATATATTACTATGTCCTTGTAATTATGGCCTATTCTTGGTTCTATGGTGTCCGCGGGATGTGTTTCCCATACATTAATCTTTTTTATATAGTCTGTATGGTGGATAGTGGTTCCGTGTATTTCTGTCGTTTCTCTTAAACGAGATATTGTGCCGTATTCTGCCTCGTATTTAACTTGGAGGTGAATTGGAATCAGGCCAGCAAGTACCTGAAGGGCCGCTGTTGGGGCAGTTTTATATGCCCTAACTATAGCCAGCAAAAAATGCCTTTGGCATGTTGTTAGTACTTGTTTACTTCTTTGGTTTAGCTTATGTCCCCATATTGAGGCTGCGTAAGTCAGTGTTTTCTCAGCTACTGTTCTATACCATATTTTTAAGATGCTTGGTTTCAATCCCCAACCCCGTTTGGCCATTTGTCCCATCATCCAAAACGCTTTCCTTACTTTGGCTGTTTGTGCTTGGCAGTGTGTTTCCCAATTTAGGTTTTTATGTATGATTACACCTAGATACTTAATGTTTTCTTTTCCTTCAAATTCCCTTTCTTTGAATTTAATTCCTTCAATTTTATATGTGTCTGCTGTTGGTAGGTTTCTTGTGTGTGTTCTATTAAGGTACAGTAGTTCTGTTTTGTCCCAATTAAGCGTTAGGTTATTTTCCGTTACCCATTCATAAAATTCTTTTATTATTTTGTTTGCTAGTTTTACTAATTGTTCTTTTGTTTTTGCTTTTATTATTAAAATAAAGTCGTCTGCGAAGGCCTGTATTCTTACATTTTTACCCCAGTTTTTCTTTAGGGCTGTATCTGCTATTAGCAGCCACAGCAGTGGTCCCAGACAGCTGCCTTGTGGGCAGCCGCCAAATGTTTGTTTTGATACTTTAATGCCGTTTTCTTCTAAGGATACGTATCTATCTTCTAAAAAGCTTAGTATCCAATTTATTAAGTAAGTGGGGCATGGTGATTGTTTTAAGTTTTCGGCTATAATAGGCCATCTGATATTATCAAATGCACCCTTTATATCCATTGCTATTAGTAATGTTTGGTATTTGTCTTCTTTGTCTTTCTTTATTGTTTTTATTAGGTTATTTAGTGCGTGTTCAGTTGATAACCCTTGTTTGAACCCATATTGTTTGTCGCTCCAGTATTTGTTGATTGTTAGATGATGTGATATCCTGCCGTGTATTATTTTTTTTAGTATTTTACTAAGTGTAGGTAGTAAGCATATGGGTCTGTAATTTTTTGGTTCTTTTGGATCTTTTCCCTTTTTATGAAATAGGACTACTGTGCCTATTTTAAATGATTTTGGGAAGTAGTTGAAGTTAAGGCATGTGTTATATAATGTTAGTAGTAGTTGTGGTGCTGCTGTGTGTATTCTTTTCACTAGGTTATGGTCTATGTAGTCAAAGCCCGGAGCTTTGTTTTGTTTTATGTTTTTGATTATTCTGTTAAGTTCTTGTTTTGTTATAAGCTGTGGTTTTGTTTCATTAAATGTCGGTGTCTCTGGTTTTAATTCATGTTCTATTGATGGATCTGTTAGATATAGGTTGTTTAGGAAGTGGTTTAATGTCTTTTTGATGGTTACTTCTTGATTGTTGGGCATGATGTTTTCTAATCGTGATGGGCTTGTTTTTTTGCCTGATGCCAGTTTATATTGAGGGCCATATGTATTAGTGACTTCCTCACAGTATTTTTTCCATGTATCTCTTTTGGCTTTTTGGACTATTTTCTTTAATTTTGCGCGTTCTTTTTTATATTCTATATGTTGTTTGTGTTTTAGTTCCTCATCTTGTTGTTCCTGGAATTTTCTCCTGAACGCCCTTACTCTATTTCTTGCTATTTTGACTTCTTGTGACCACCATGGTGGTGCCATTAATTCTGGAGTTTTTCTATGTTTGTAGCAGGCGAATGTTATTGCTGTTATTTCTCTCTGTAATCTTAGAGTTATGTTGTCTAACTGATCTATATTTGTTGCTTTTCTTAGTTCTTTTGTATATTTGTTTCTGATTTGTTTAATTTTCTTCTCGAATTTTGCGTGTTTGCCGTGTTTTGTTTCTAATCTATGTCTTTGATAACACGTATTTTTATATTTTATATTAAATTTTATGTATTTGTGATCACTGTTTGATTCGTCGTCGCTTACTTCCCAGTCTGTTATATTTTCTCCTAATTTAGCTGTTGCTATTGTTAGATCCGGCCATCCTTCTAGCTTCCTTTTACCTCTCATGGTGCTGAACGACGCTTTTGCGTGTGGTGGGTTTTGTACAAAGCTAGCAGTAAAGCTTTTTGTGACATTGGCGAAACATCTGTTTAACCTTCTATTACCAGTTATAGAAGTTAAAACCTCACTTTCTAAGTACAACAATATCTTGGAATTTTTTTCCCTCACATCGGAGTGTTCTTCTCAAAACCTTTGTCCGGAAGCGCAGAAAAGTGTTAGGTATGCATTGGAATCCAAGGTTGCTGTCTATTTTCAGGAAGTATTGAGTAGGTTGTTACTTTCGTCAGTTATCCTCATTCTGGATCACTTTCATTCTTATATTTAACATGAGTGCTAAATCATTATGAATGAATTAGTACATTTGAATAAGGAATCATTAGAAAAAAGTATTTTGATAATTTTCCTGATCAACATGGTGAGATACAGACATACAATACAATTTACAATCATTAAAATATTATAGATGAACTGACAAACTTATCGCAAATTTGACAAATCAACTAAAATGAAATATATGTACATTTATTTTAACATTTATAAATAAATAATAAAAATAATATGTAAAAAAACAATTATGTTGTAATATAATATTAAAGTTTAAAATATATTTTTTTAGTACATTATATGGTGTGTAATTAATTCTAAAGCTCATATTCAGGGCTTTCAGGGGGAAGAAATAACCATTACTGACTATGGGCATGTGTTGCTGACAAATTTTACTTTATTTAAATTGTATACCAGCTTAACTATATCTTATTTAGTATGTATTAACTAAAATTTGTTTGTGAATAAATAAATTCATACACATACAAAAAAAAAAAAAAATTAAAAAGAATTCTATTACATTATAAAAGAAAAAAAAATTATTAAAAAAAAGAGTTACACTCTATATCAGTATGTACTGAAATTGATATGGAATGTATTATGGTCTTCTAGAATATGGACTGCATAGCATTTATTTCTACATTTTTTACTGACACATAAAGAAAAAAAAAACTAATTCGGTTACAGTAAGCTTATGAGTGATTACTGTTGATAGTGCTACTTTCTCTCTCGATTTTTAAACATAAAAACATGATACTTTCGGGCATATTGATGGAAGTGTTTCGGAATCAAATAGTTTTTTTAAGGCAGTTCTCAAATAATTTACTAAACAATGGAAAACTTTGATTCATTTTTAAACTCAAAGGCATAAAATTGGCAGATCTGATTATTAAATCGATTTAGAATCGAAATGAGTTTTCTATTTTTTGATAAATTAATTACTTATCGAGTTATAAGCAATTTGTGTCTCATGAAACACGTTTTTCTCCTTTCAAATGTTGAAGCGTCAAGAATTCGGTTCAAAATGCCAACTTTCAGAGTGTTTTCTGAAAGATCTTCTGCCTTTACCAAAAAATTAAAAACTTGTTTCGATTACAAAGTTTTTGAATAACAACACCTGCCCATTTCATGCATTTCTGAACAAAAATGAATTAAAAATGTGTCTGAAAGTAGCCCCTTTGGATTTAAGAACAGCCTTAAATACTTTCTGATTAATGAATTACATCTTCAGTCATAAGCTATTGTTGTCATATGATGGCAGTTTTTTTCTTTTCCTGTGCTATCATATGTGGAGATTCAGTTCAAAACATCAACTTTAACAGCATTTTTCTAAAAAACTTTTTCCTTTTTAACAAAAAACGGGAAAAAAAACCGTGTTTGATTACATAGTTTCTAAATAAGAGTACCTGCTTATTTCATTTTTTAATATGAGTGTTATAGTTCATTTTTAGTATATAAAATTATTTGAAATTGATATGCATTATTTAAATGTATCCTTCCTATAAAATTGAGTCTATAGCATTTATTTGTTCGTTTTTATAAAGACACACACACAAAAGTAGAATTCCGTTGTTATTATGGGAGTAAAAATCGTTTGAAAGTGAAGAAATATGTGCTATTAGAATACGACACAGAATACTCAGAAAATGATATGACACATTCCACATACAGGATTGGGCAGTAAGAAAATGGCATGGCGCACTCTAAAACTGTCAAACTGCTAAAAAGGGAACTTTTTTGGGGGGTGGGGGAGTGAATTTGAGAGTAATTTGGATGACTTACTATTTATTTACTGTTATTAGAGAGCAATAAATGTGACAAACACACAGTTTTAAAGATTTAAAACTTTGTATAATTGTGGTGGGAGGGGGTAAAAAGCAAAATGGATATTTTAGGGGCTGATAATTTCGATAGCCAATTCTTTATTTATTGTCACTAAAGCACACCACTTAGAACAGAAGATTTTTTTAATACAAAGCTTTAAATATTTTAAACTTTGTATTCGATGGGAAGCTTAAATTTCGAGAAGAGGGGTTTGTAATTTAAATGATTGATTATTTATTTAATATTTGAAAACAACAAATAAGTCAACAGAATTTAAGAGTTCTCAATATCTTACACTTTTTGTACTAAAGGTGTGTGCATGTGGGGGAAAGAGTTGAAAAAGAAGCAGAAATTTCATGCCGGGAGGGTTTCATCAGAGCTATAAAATAAAAATATGGTGGGTATTTTTGAAAGGGAAGGGGCGTATAGTCTAGAGTTCATGGCAGAGATCTGCACGGGCTGAAATTTCCAGGCCTGGGCCTGGTTTGATTCGTACAAAAAAAATTATTGGCCCAGCCCAGTATAAAAGTTAAAATTTAGGCCCGAGCCTGGCCCGTGCAAAAAAAAGTGATTGGCTCGGTATAAAAGCTAAAAGTTCGGCCCGAGCCCGGCCTGGTATAAAATTTGAAAATTCGACCCGATCCCGGCCCAGTATAAAAGCTATAAGTTCTGTCCCGGCCTGTAAAAAACAAAATACTGGTCCAGATCGATATACGACTAAAGCTAATATCTCGGACCGAGCCCTGACCGGTATAGAAGGTAAAAAGTATAAAAGCTAGGATTATAAAAGCCCGGTATTAAAGCTAAAAGCCAGAGCCTATCCCGATATGGAAGCTAAAAGTTCAGGCCGAGCCCGGCCGGTACAAAAACTTAATTACTTCTGCCCAAATTGCTGAAAAACATGCCAATATTTCCAAAGCAATATTATTCTACTATTACAATTACTATACATAGATTTTATTTTCAGGTTATGTTCGAAATACAAAATAACAACAATTTAGCGACCATTTAGACAATTACGTACATAAGCGCTGATTTAAATCCGAATTAGGTAATTTCTGAAAGATCAATGAAGTCATTTTTAATCTCAGATGCAAGACAATTGCAAGTGCACTTATTCAGAACAAATATGATTGAATAGCGTTTTCCATTTTTCGATAAAGGCAAAGAAACTTCTGGGGAAATCTCCGTAAAATAGGTGTTTTAATCTGAATTTCAGTCCACAGCAGCCAATTGCTTCCTCATGACGGCGTTTCTGTAACTGCCAAGTCTTAAAAATTGACTTAAAATGTTCATTTTCTGGATGATTCTTTGCCTTTATAAGAAAATGGGAAATTCTTATGTAAAAACTTTATAATATAACATAATTTTCATTAAAACTTTCTTATATAACAAATTTCTTGGTATTTGAATAAAATGTGTAAATTTTATATTTTTAGAAATATTAATAAAATATTTTAGTATTTAGAAATAAAAATGACTTTCTAAAAGTTTTGTAAAAGTAGCCATTTTGGATATGGCAACAGCCTTTAAGGCTGCTCATCAGTAAACTTCCCGATTCCCCTCGCTAATGTTAATCCAATGGGCGTAGGATGCATTTGTATTTTTAAAATATCTCCTCGAGAAATTAATATTTTTAACTTCTGTTTCCTGTATACTGTTCTTAAAGAATGTCTCTTTTTTTCTTAGTTATCAAAATATTTCTAAACTATGTGCTTAATTTATATTTTTATGTGTTAAAATCTTAGCTAAACTGAATACGATTTTAACATTTCATATAAAATTAAGTCTATATTTTAGAAACAAATTGACAACTAAGAAAAAAAGAGACATTCTTCAAGAACAATACAAAGAAAACAGAAGTTAAAAATATTAATTTTCTGAAGAGATATTTAAAAAATACGAATGCTTCCTACGCCCATAGGAATAACATTAGCGAGGGGAATCGGGAAGTTTACTGACGAGCAGCCTTAATATAAAAGTTGCTTATTAAGAGATGTGACCCCACCCCCCAAAAAAAGAGCCATGTCTCTCCTTCTAAATGGAGGTCTGGATCCGCCCTTGATTCTTACATCGGAACACATTTTACTGATTTTTGCATGGATCGAGTCCAGCAAATAATGATCTTCATACGACTTGGATCGTAAGTGGAAATTTTGACCTTTGCAGATCTCTAAGAACAATGAAGTTTAGGCTCAGTTCGGCCCAAAAAAACAAAGTCTAGTCCAACCAAACCGAGTCTGCTGAAAAAAGTAAAGACGGAAAGAGTAAACACCAGGCCCGACCGGGTCCGAACATGCAGAATAAAGAAAGGCTCAAGCCCGGTCCAGCCCGGAAGAAATAAAGACAAGGCAGGGCCTGAGCCTGCAGAATAAAGTCAGGCCCGGGCCCGTCCTGTCCCGTCCCAAATCTCCTATATGAAAATTGCCCGGAGCCCTGCAGACCTCTAGTTAATGGTACTATGATATTTTTAAATAATAATGTGACGGAGCAAGAAAAGTTTCAGTATGTGTCTGTTTATTCTATTTTTATATGTATGATTCCAAAGGATCTAATTTAGCTCTAAAAAGAACTGTTTGTTTTTAGCCCAGAGAAGGAGATTCTCAAACATCAATGCATATTTCAGGATTCCCTGTAAATATCAAAATATTTACTTCATCACTTTACACCCGATAATATTTCTATTTTATCAGGTATTTCCACATCTTCTTCATTTAAGATTTCGTCAACAGAACAATTGACAGATTTCTCAAAATCGCCAAACTCACAACCTTGAATCACTGTCAGCATAATTCTCTGCATCACATTCATAAAATCTCAGCTTGGCTGAGACCCTTAAATCTGGGAACCATAACAAACGAGATTATAAAATTTCCTCGAGCAAAATGCACTGCTACCTATCTTTAAATCTATTGATAAGAACTAATCTCTGACGTGTCAAAAGAAGCTATCGCCAAATACTTAACTTTTTTCAAACTAAGTATCGCCAACCGCAAAAACTCACCTCTCCGGCTAACGTGGGAGGGAAATTTTCTCAGGGATGGAGAAACTAACATTTGAGTAATGACATTTCCTCAAGAAGGTGGGGGGGGGGGGGGGGCATCGGATTGCCTCGGTAAGGAAATTTACCAGCACAGTACTGAAAGGATAATTTTCTCTCTGTAAAACTATTTACTGAGCGGTTGTGAGGATGTTAATGCTTACTTTATATCTCTCAGAACTCTGCAAGTGTTGTTTTTCAAAGAACTGTATATAACTTGAGAGATATTTTATTGCAAGTAATCATTAATGTTGATTTTAAACATATAACTGCTTTCGTTTAATACAAATAAGAGTTTTTTTAACACTTAAGTGAAAATAACTTTAAAAAATTGCAATTTGTTGTGGAGAGGCTTGCAGTTGCTTGTAATCATTTGACTCACTAGGGTTTTTTTTGGAATGAAAAGAAAAATATATTCTTTAGTAAAGGATTTGCAAGGATAGGTTGAGAAAGGGGATTTTTAATGATCTCGTTACATTTTGATAGTTAGTGCGGCAGACATCTTTAGCCAGCGCAATTGGCAGGTTGATGTGGCTGTTTTATTTAATTTGAATCTTTAAAAGGGATATTGCTATATATGCATGGTGTTTTAAGTTTTTTCTTTTTATTAAGATTCTAAAATTTTCTTTTTTAAGCCATGTGCTTTTATTTTATTTTTTGCTGCGTTTTTAGAAAAAGAGAGTTGAAAAATATTTTTATTTCTGTAATTATTTTTTTTCTGAAAAAAAAAATAGCATCACATTATTAGTACGGGCACTTAATTTTAATATAATTGTAATTAATTTGAAAAACCTGTGGAAAATTTGTTTGGGTGTATTGCATTTGATTAAAAATGTATACTCATAAATAATATTTCCATTTTCTTCTGGGATTTGCTTTGGATATGCATTGATAGATAGGATCGCAATAAAGTCCGGGATCAAATTCAATTTTTCTACAAATCATGTTGTTAAAAATGTGTTTATTTTTACACAGGTTGTCTTCTTATCGTTTACCAATATCTAATTTCTAAACCACTAGTTTTAGAGATATAGTTCTAATTTAAAAAATGCCTCAAATTTTGTTTTGCATCGTATAAAAATCAATTTACAGTAAAATTACTTTTTAAATAGTTAAGAAATTAAATTTTTATTCAATACCTGTGTTCTATAAGTTTTATTTAGAAATAATTTCTCAATGTTCTAACAAGTACAATAGTAAAAATTTATTTTTCTATCACCAAATTTACCGAGTTATGTACTTAGAATTTTATGAATTTTCAGTGTTTTAGTCACCAAAAATGAAAAATCGTGTTTTTAGAGTCAGAAAACACTGAAAATGCATGAAATTCCAAGTATAACTAGGTAAATTTTTTTAGTGTAAAAATTGAGTATCTTGTAAACTGATTTTAACGATGTGAATTCATCTAAGTGGGAAACCTCATCTATACTTACGTCCCAAAATTATTTCAAACATTCTATTTAAAGACCTTTTACTTAAAACGCCCGTTGCCACCATACACAGCGATTAGTTATAAGTTAAAAAAATAACAGGTTGTTGGACCTATGCAACATTGGAACAATGCAACCTGTTAACCAAAAGTAACTCTATATCCCATTCCTAGTAAATAGTTATTTTTACTGTATTTTTACATATGTCATAGCATTTTATTTATTTTTTTGTAAACTAATTAACCTTTTAGAAATCTCTTCTTTACAGTTCACACTTATAAGAAAAGTATGAAAATAAAAGTTGCAAAAAAGTCAAAATTGTAAGAAAATTGTGGTTTTAAAATTTTCTTAAATTAAAAAAAAGAGGAAAGTTTTAAAATTTTATCACACAAATTACATTTTTTTTATTAAATCCTTTTCCTTCATAAAATAATCCTTCATTTAATAGTATCTCCAAAAGTTATAATATACTAAACATGTTCAAAGGGTACAGAGTCCCCTTAAGCAAGCATTTACGTTAAACCTGACCAAGTTGCTGAATTTCTGTGGATGAAATATCCTTTAAACTCCAAAATATGATCAACTGTGTGTGCATTGTGCCACATTTATGTGAATGCATCCATCTTGCAACTGATATTGCAAAAGCCTTATATAATGTGTTCTATCTGATGGATGTATGATTGTATCTTTTGATTTGGTCTCATGCAGAAAATTTAAACAGGAAGAGGAATATGATATTCATGAAGACTCTTGTTATGATATCTTAAGAATTCAACTTTTTTATGATGGTTGAAAATAGAATAGTTTTCTGTTTAAACATTATCTTAAAACTATAAATCTTTAATATTTCTTCATTACATAAATTACAACTGTCTTTCTATATTTTCACCATTTTACATTTATTGCTTGATATATTTGGTTATGTTTAAATATATTACTGTAATAGAAAGAATTATTTCAAGAATGCATTAAAATTGTTAGTACTTTAATGTGTTTCACAATTTTTTTAGGAGATCCTGATTGATACACTTATAAAGGGGCGTTTTCAAGATAATTTTGAATTTTTGCAATGGTTTAAACGATTTTATGATGCAAATTCTGAGGCATCATCTTGTGCACCAATAAAATCAAAGCCAGCAGGAAGTGAGCCCCAAAGTACTTCAAAAGTGCAACAGAGTCGTTTTATGAGTAAGTCTGGTTTTGTTAATTATTATTTTTTTTGTTCATCCTAAATCAAGATTGTAAGATTTGCTTCTTAGGTATATACGCACTTTCTTTACTTGGCTATTTTTTTACTTAAAAATACAAGGTTGTTTGGGAAAAATGGGTATTATCTCTAATAAAATAGCATTTTGGAATTTTATTTAACCTTTTTATGTCTAGCATCCCAAAGTCAGAATGTTTTGATTTTTCAAAAATATATTAATATATATTTTTAAATACAATTCTTTTTCCATTTTTGTTGATTATTTTACACAATTTACAAACTGAGTATTCAGATGTAAATTGTGAATAATGTAACAATTATTGTATTTTATAGGTTAGCAATATTGTAAGATTAGCAGTTATAATTAAATAAATTACTGAGAAGGGAAACAAATCAGGCACAAGCAGCAATTATAAAATACTCTTTCTGAATGCATTAAGAAAACTTTTGGAGATAATACACCACACATTTTTGATAAAAATAAATTCTGCATTAAGTTTTGTTTTTAAAAAGTAAACTAAACTTGGAAACAAAAGTTCAAGATTACAAAATCCCCTTTCCTCTATAACATATTCTCTCATGGGATCATTGAAATGATACCCTCCTCTTCTAATATTTTCTTTTATTCAAATGTTACTTACAATTGTTGACTACAATTATTTATTGCAATTATTAGAATGGGGGGGGGGTAGGAAAAGTATGGACTAAAAAAGAAAATAAAGTAGGGGAGAGTGGAGCAGATTTAAACACTTTTCAGTGAAGTATAATTTTCACCACTATATATAAGTTCTGACACTGTTTATAATAAGAAAAAAGTGTTTTTTTTATCTATAAAAAAATTAATAGAACAATATTCAATTAAATTAACACACATTTTTTTGTTTACTTTCAAATATGGTTTTTTTTGTTCTGCATGGGGCACTTTTGAACAAATATCGAAATATCTTTTCAACGTAAGCTTAAACAAAACATATACACACTTATTTTTGCTTAAACAGATATGACGAAATATTTTAAATATTTTTCTACTTATATAGTTAATGTAGTTAACATTAAAGTAAAAAATTATTCCATTTGAAGTTTCCAAGGTTTATTGGAAATGACAACAAGCGCATTGCTCATTCTGTTCCTCCTGATAACAGTTGTCTAGGAAGTTTAAAAATAATAGGTATCATTAAAAGGAACAGGCCACTTGTCTTCATGGTCTGGGAAGAAAAAATTTTAACAACCCTCCTTCTTTTTCAGGTAATTTACCATGCATTCTTCTGCTTAATTGTTTTTCTCTTCAACTTGTCCAATATAATGGAGAATCATTTTTTTTTATTTGAAATTTTTACTAAAATGAAGTAATTTATTTTAATATTAGCAACATCGAATTGTTCTATTTCAATATCTTCTTTATTTTCTGCATGATGAAATGACTCATTATCATCACTCTCTAATAAGAAATCTGCAGACACATCGCTGCTAGTCTCAAAATCTTTTTCATGATGACTTTTTTCATAGATCCTGTGCTTTAACCTTTTTTTAAACTATTCTCGTTAACTTTCTTAATTTTTCAATACTTTTAGCTTCAATGCGATTTTTTTTTTTTTTTTTTTCTGAAGTGGATGTTAAAATCCTAGATTTATCATTTTTTTTTCTCCATTTAGATGTTTTACGAGGTGAAGCTTATAGGGTAAGGTCGGACCAATTCGAGTGTTAGAGTAGTAGTGAAAGTATCATTAACTTTAGAAGTACTGGATTTTGGTTCTACATTTGCATAAATGCAGGTATTTTTTGGGCAATCACCTGAAGCAACATAAGGAAGATCAGCTTCAGTCTGCATAACTTCAATGGTGTTCAAACAATTTGCTACAGATTCAACCTTTGAAACATAAGGTGTGTTACCTAATACTGGCCTGTCAGTTACTGTAGAAGATTCAAAATCATCATCATTAAAAACAGTAGTATCTAAAGACCATCATATTCCTGTGTTTGCAAAGCCTGCAATAATATTAATTGAAGTAAATGACAGATAAAGTGCTTCATATCATGAATAATACTTGGAAGATTATATACTGAAATTGTTTTACACCATGATTACTAAGTAACCAGTTATTCTGCTTTTGAGCAAGTTTTGTGTGTGATGAAAGGATCGAGTACTGATACATATAATAGCTACAGTCTATGTATACAATGAGGTAGAAATGTACACAAAATAATGCCATTTTCTCGAATGAATTTAATCATAAGTTCTAATATTTAAAATTTTATAAATGATAGTCAATATACTTCATAAATACATATTAATTTAAAAAGTTGCTTTAATTTAAACAAGCAGGGGCAGTTTTGAACTAGTTCAAAACTACCCCATTAGATTTGTTCAAATCGGCCCCTTATGCCACCATGTTGGAAAAGTAGGCTTATATATGTTATAAACAGATTTAATCAAAATTTGTTATAATACAGTATACAATCCGTTATCCAGAATGCTTGGGACCTGAGGCTTTCTGGATAAGGGGATTTTCTGTAATTAGGAACACATTTCTATAAATATAAAAATGTACAAAATATTTTCATAAAATAGTGATAAATATGAATAGTATGTGTAAATATATTACTTATAAAATTTTGTTCATTTAATACACTGGTGAAAACAATTAAAGGGACAAATGTTTTTTTTAAAAGCAAGACAAAATAAGTTATATCTAAATGCAAATAAGGTATCAGATGATAATTAAGCTCTTTGAGGACACACCTGCCATGCAGTGGTCTGTATCGTCATAAAAAAGTGGCGCTGTGATCGCATTTGTGTAAAGGTACCTGATTTTCTCGCCGAAGCTTGTAGCGTAAGGACATTTTGAAACATCGTAGCATAACCCAATCCTTGTTTTTTTAATTTCTTCGTTTACACATCGTTAGTATGGCTAGTTGTCATTGTCGAGATGATGCCACAAGATGGCGGATAGTTGGAAGACTCGAGGCTGGCTAATCACAGGCTACTTGTTGTAAGGACGTCGGGGTTCCGAGAAATATGGAGTCCTCTCTGTGGAAACAGTTCACAGAGATAGGAACAGTGGTCTGCCGACCTGGCCAATATCGCAGAAGGGCAACAACGGCGGTTGAAGACTGTTATTCGAGACTTCTAGCCAAAATTGATAGATCCGCGACAGCGACACAACTGTCTTGTCACCTGTATAATGCAACAGGAACTTCCATTTTATGGATAATAGTCGCCCAGTGACTTAATACAGATGTCCTGTATACTAGGCGCCCTGCCGTCTGCATCCCTTTGACTGTGAACCACAAAAAAGCCCGTCTAGCATGGTGCTGAGAACACCTCTCTTGGACAGAGGATAGTTGGGGCGGGTTCTCTTCAGTGATGAGTTGTGATTCAGTCTGAACAGCGGCTCGAGACGTGTTCTCATCTGGAGAGAACCGGGGAGTCGATATCAACCCTCTAACATTGTCAAAAAGGACCACTATGGCGGAGGTGGTCTGATGGTCTGGGCAGGCATCATGGCAGACGGGCGTACCGACCTTATTGTGTTCGATAGAGGTACTCTGACAGGTCGGCGGTACAGGGACGAGATCCTTTCACTCTATGTGAGACTTTTCCGCGGAGCATATGGACCAAATTTCGTTCTTATGGACGATAACGCCCGTCCACATAGGGCTCAGTTGGTGGACGATTACCTCGAATCGGAGGATATTCAACGAATGGAGTAGCCTGGAATGTCCCCTGACCTTAATCCCATCGAACACTTATGGGACGCCCTTGTACGATCAATTGCAGCTTGAAGACCAGCTGTAACGACTACCAATGAGCTCAAGGGTGCTTTGGTGCAAGAGTGGGTGCGGTTGCCACAGGGATTGATAAGAACCCTGGTAAACAGTATGAAACGCCAATGCGAGAGTTGTGTAACTGTTACAGGCAATCACACACCCTATTAGACATGTTTTTCTATGACTGACAGGGTGTCGGTCAGCTGCTGTGCTGGACACATGACCAGTTTCCTTATTTAGGGTGCAGGTTGTGTCCATTTTTGTTTTCCAATATATTGGTCTTATATCGGATGATATTTTGGCCAAGTTTGGTTTTATTTGCTTTGTTTGTTTTATTTTTATTGCAAAAAAACCATTTGTCCCTTTAATTGTTTTCACCAGTGTACATTGTTTGCACAAAAAAAAACCATTCTGAATTTCAAAATAATAATACTAATTAATAATAATAAAAGAAAAATAAACATATATAAAATTTAATTTTGGGAGTTGGGAGCAGAATCGTTTGATTTGGATTTGCAAACATTTCTATGATAGTTTTTTGCTTATAGCGAGTCTCTTGGACTCATTTTTCCTGTATTTTTTACTCTGACATGATTTGCTGTTCATGAAAGTAGCTCCTCTGTTGTATTCCAGAAATCAACTGCTCAGTGTAAACTATATTAGTTTCGCATTTGAAATCTTTTCAGCCATTTCATTCTGCTGATCATCATCATCACTTTCATCAGACATATATCATATGTTATCATTTCGCAAAATCTCACTGTCAGTCATCTGATGACCAACAGGAGTGTTTTCATGTGCATTTGAGCAGTCTTCCACCGCCTCTTGATTAAGCAATTGTGCTTCTGAACATGATAGGTCTTTGGCATACTCCAGCAGATTGGCAATAATTTGCTTCTTCTTGCAAATTTTAAATCGTTCAAACTCAGGCTCACTTTCATCGTCAAAAAGTAATGCAGATGGCCACAAATTGTACCATCCATGGATAAGTGTATCCTTATCAACAGCACCCTACAAAGCATCTTTGATTGTGAATGTTTTCTGAAATGTTTTTCATATCATAATTTTTTATATTTATTTATTGTATTTGTAAATTAATGAATGGAAGGAATATCATTTTATTATTTTTTCTTTTAGTTTGAACGTTTCCTTAAATGAAAAAAATGTTTTTTTCATTTAGTATTTTGCATTCAGATTTTCGGAGCGTTCTAGATACCAGGACGCCAGATAACGGATCCTATACTGTAATAAGAAAACATAAATCTACTAATTAATATGTCACTAAAGATGAACAGCTGAAGACAACAACACAGGCTTCAGATGCTTACAAAAAGTGACTTAAAAGTTTAATCATAAGATGTCGAAACACATAATTATTATTCATGACTGAACGTGAACTATAAATACAATATGGTAAAAAGCATGTGACACATATGTAAGTTAGTGTTGCCAACATTTCATCTGAAAAATAAGAATATTGCATTATCAGATAAAAAAAATATGGTCGCTGTTCAAAACTGCTCCCTGTTCAAATGTGCCCCCCTTTCTTCTGAAACTGAATTGTTTAAAGGAAACTAATGCAATAATTCAAGGATCACATTTACATTTAATAAAAGAACATTACATTAATACATCACCCATTTACCATAAAATCCCGAAAGTAAGCCTCCCTCCCACTTTTAAGCAATTTTGATTTTCTTTTCTATTCCCAAATATAACCCCCCCCCCTCCCACAAAAAAAATTAACTTTAAAAATCCAAAAATTTTGGCAGATTTCCACTTTTGCTTTTATATTTTGTTAATGAAATACCTCCCCCTCTCCCACATGAAATGTTCGATTCCCTTCTCTGCCCTTCCCAACATAAAAAGTTCAAAATCTTCAGAATCTTATATTCTTCTGGCCTTCTTACTGCTCGCTAGTAATATAACAACAATAAGTAAAAAATCAGTCCTCCAAACTACAATCTCCCCTCCATCCAAAATTTATGTTTCCCCTTCCCCCCTTATACAAAGTTTAAAATCTGTAAAACTCCCTATTATGTACTTGGGGGGGGGGGGGGTACAAAGAAAATAAAGAGGACTTTTTAGGTTAGAGGAGGGGAATAATTTAGATTATTTAAATATTGTTACAAAAAATAACCAATAGAGCATTAAAAAAAAAATAAGAATTTTAAAGATTTAAAATTTAATGAGATGCATTTCCAGGGGAAGGGTCTTCATGAGATGAGGCTGAGGGAGAAAAGCAGAGATTTTAGGAAGAGGGGTTGATTTAGGTGGTAGATTAGGTTTATTTATTGTTAATATAGAGTATTAAATAAGTCTGGAAAGAAATTTAAAATTAAAGAGTTATAAAGGTTAAGCTATTGGGTTTTGGTACTAGAGGGGGGGAAAAGGGGGGAAGAAGTAATTTTGAGGGGGATATAGATGATTATTATTTATTGTAACAATGAAATAACAAAAAAATTTTTTTTTTTTTAAGATTTTTTTTTTCGGGGGGGGGGGGGGGGCAGATTTTATATATTTATTTATTTTTGAGTGAAAATCTGCCAAAACACAGAAGATTCTCGCCCCTTTTTACTTCTAAATTAATGATATAAAACAGGTTTTTAAATGATTTTTTTAAAATCCCGATTATAAGCCCCCCTCCCAAACTCTTTGGTTTTGAAAAAGGGGGGGGGCTTACAATCAGGATTTTACGGTACATTAACGATTTTTTGGGGTGAAGAAATTTGTCAGATTTGTCTGACGAAGTGTTGTTATTCTAGGCAAGGAAACAATATTATGCTAACATCTCATAAATATAATGTCTGTTGATGTCGCATTTTCACTCTGCACTATATATCGCACTGCTATTTGAAGCGCATTTGCAGCTTCGGAATGGGAAATGAGAATATTCTCTGGCTCATCAGTTTCTTCTAGATCAGAGTCATCTTGTCGCTTATTCTGAACTAAAGAGATGATTTCTTCATCTGTATATAACTGATTGGCTTCAGTATCGCAAGACAACCACTCAGTTACAATGTGTTCAGTTACGTCTTCACAGGCTGGGATACATTTAATAAGTGGAAGAATTTCGCTTTTGTTTGCTTCTCCCTGTTCAACATCACTAGAATCAGCTAAACTTGGCTATAACTTCTTCCGCGACTTTATTAAACAATTTTGTGTAACATCGTCCCATGACTCCAATACCCAGTAAATTACATCTTTTATTGTGACATTCTGTATAAGTTGCTGTACAGAGACAGAACTACCATCCCTTTTAGTCAGTTTTCAAAGTCCTTAAAATTCTTTATTTTTTATGCAAAATCTTCAAAAAGTCCTTACTTTTACTCCTATTATTTCTTAATCAGGGGTAAAATTCTTCAGTGTCAAATTCAGTGTGTTTCAGTGAATTTCTGATAAAAAAAAAAAAAAATGAAATTCTTCCCCTCCTGAAACTTTTCTTTCCCTCTTTCACACCACAGTACTCTAGGGTCATTCCATGTCAAATCAACCAGTGACTCAACCTGACCATTTCAGATTTTGATGAAACTTACAGGAATCATTCTCCCTGATGATATAAATGAGAATATACTTTTATTTTTTTTATCTCGGTAAATTTTCATACAATTATTTAAATTTAAAAAAATCACCATTTTTTTTTGGCTTTTATTGATGTTTTAAATTTTGAATTTCTCAAGTTCTATCAGATGTAGAGAGAGTTGTTTGACCCATCGTTTTAAAGAGAATTTCATAAGGTTTACTTTGATATGCAAGTTGACTATGCTTGGTTGAAAAAAATTAATTTAATTTAAAATTTTTGGAAAAAATGTTTTTTGTAATATTATAAACTTTAAATTCTGAAAGTTTTAGAGTGGGATCTCAATGGGATCAGCAGTTCTGTTAAAAAAACCAATATTAAACACCTGTTGGGGCTAGTATTTAAAGTTGGCACCTCACCAACTTTATGATTGTGCTAAAGATAGTATTGTCTTATAATTTTAAACAACATATTTTTTTTATAACTGCTGATCCTATTGAGATCCCACTCTAAAACTTTAAGAATTTACAGCTTATAATATTACAAAAAACATATTTTTTAATTTTTTTAAATTAAACTTTCTTTTTTTAAAACAAGCATAGTCAACTTGCATATCAAATAAAACCTTATGAAATTCTCTTTAAAATGAGGGGTCAAACAACTCTCTACGCCTGATAGAACTTGAGAAATTCAAAATTGAAAACATTTATACAAGCCAAAAAATGATTTTTTGAAATTTAAAAAATTAGTTGTATGAAAATTTACTGAGATAAAAAAATTCTGAAAGCATATTCTCATTTGTATCATCAGGGAGAATGATTCCTGAAGGTTTCATTAAAATTTGAAATATCAGGTTGAATATTGAAAATTTTTGGTTGATTTGACATGGAATGACCCTCTAAGTTTAAAATCTTAAAACGCTTTTTTTTTTTAAAAACTTTTCTGCTCTGTTTGTTACTTTATTATTATAATAAATAATCGATCATATAAATTTTGTTAAAATTTTATCTAAATTTCCCCAACTTGAAATTTTGCTTTCCCTGTCTTTCACTGTATGCAAAGTTTAAATTTTTTAAGACACTTTAATATTTTCAAATTATTTTCCTTCTCTATTTGTTATTTTATTGCAACAATAAATAATTGATCATAAAAATTCCTCCCCCTCTTCACCTAAAATTACCGTTCTTCCCCTTTTTACACACAAAATTTTAAGTCTTTAGAACTTGTTGCTTTAATTTTTTCTCCTATTTGTAAATCTGTAGTAAGGTAAATAAATAATTCATCTCCCCCCCCCTCTCCCCCAAAGATATATATATATATATATATATATATATATATAAAATAATGCTTTTCTCCTTTTGTCTCCCCAATTCACAAAATTTAAATTCTTTAAAACAGGCCTGTCCAACCTTTTAGTAAGCTGGGGCGCATCTCAGCTGGTGACAAGCAATGAAGGGTGGCACTATTCAAATGAGTGGGCAGTTGCATTCACATTTATTATCTCACTATAGTAGCCGATACACTTACGTCTACATGACATACGTATGTTTTATAGTCATTGTGGTAACCATCCGTACGATGCAGGAGCGTTATGGTTATCGTTAAATGTACATTATATAACTCTGAGAACGCCTATATATATAAAAAAAAAAATAATTAGGGAAATGGACAAAACATTTTCATGCTTCAAGTAGAAAAAAGAACATGCAAACATTAATAGTTTTAAAGAAAATAACACTGGTTTACACGGTTTATATACTTTCGTCAAAATGTGTGATTTTTCATAGCTTCTAGTGCACTGAGTACGGGAAAATTATTGTAAAAAATCTGTTACGGCTTGTTTAAAAAATATTCATTAAATACTTTAAAAAAATAATAACATGAAATATAAAAAGAAAAAATTAGAAATGATTGATTTTACTCTTCTTTTTATAATTTTCTTGATCCATTTCTCTTAAAATAGACCAGCAGTAGTCCCCTAACATACTTTCGTCCCAAAAATCTGTGTCTTCAAAAAGTATAAGGTCTTGGTGAAAACGCTTGCCCTGCTCGTCACTCACAGCGCCCAAGTTTTCGGGTAAAAAATCCAGGTGTGAATGGAGAAAATGTATCTTCAGAGACATGTTCACACCTATTGCATGATAATTTTTTAATAAAACAGCGATATTTTATGATTTCCTAAGAATCCATGGACGACCGTTTTAAAGGAATCCCATGATTTCCTAAGAATCCATGGACGACTGTTTTAAAGGAATCCCAAGTATTTTTTTCATTAGTAGATAAAAGTTTTTCAAAGTCCTTATATTGCACCAGTTTACATATCTGTGGACCGATAAAAATTCAATCTTTTAATTTTGCGTCTGAAATACTTGGAAAAATTTTGTGTAAATATTTAAAAACAGTACTTTTTGTATTGACGAAATTTTTTATTAGACCCAATTTAATGTGTGATGGTGGCAAAATTATATTTTGCTGATCCACTAAAGATGCATATTTCACATTCATTTTTCCTGGAGTAAATTCATTTTGGACTGATCAATATTTTTTTATGTAATAATGTTCTTTAGCTCGACTATCCCACAGGCACAAAAAAACATGAATATTTGGTATACCTGCCCTGTAAGTCCAGTAACATAACTACTTTTAAATCGCCACATATTTTCCAGTTGTGCTGTTCATATTGTATCATTTTCATTAAAAGAGATATTGTTTGATAGGTTTCTTTACTGTTTACGGCATAGCCAATTGGTAAAGATGGTTTTATACTACTGTTAGGAAGTAATACAGCTTTCAAGCTATATTTAGATGAATTGTTAAATAAACGCCATTCATTTAGATCATAATTTTTATTCATCGCATTTAAATGTCTAGGAATATCAAGGCAAAAACAAACAAAAAAATCATTTTTGGTGAAATAACTGCAGAAAATTTGACTTCGATTTCGGTAATAAGTTACTTTGGTATTTGGTGTCAATAAGTTGCACTGTTGTAGACAAGAAGCAAGAATCTCTGTCTTAGATCTAGATAGTTGCAAGTCTTGCACAAGGTCGTTCAACATATTTTGGTTTATTAAATGTGACGTTTTATCATCTTTGATTATGAACTCATCATTTTCATCCTCCATAAACAGATCGTCACTATCTTGGCAACTCGCACTTGACATACCTGGACATACGGGATGTGGCAGAATTTCCGAATGTGACATCTGTTTTGAGACTGATGTAATGTCAGGATATTGAATTTTGTGTTTATTTTTTGAATTAAAGCCTGCAGTTTTTATCAAACAAAAATAAGTCATTTTCGTGATTTGAAGGTTCTCTCCACAGCATTGGTGATCCAAATTGAAGATATTTTTTTTCTCCCGATGCCCAGCATATAAGAGTGGGCCTACAGCTTTCCCAAAAAACATATGGGATCCACTTTTTATCTTGATTACTCACTGAGAATCCAAAATAATGCAAATATGCAGTTTTAAGACATTCTGATATGTCTTCCTTTTTTGAGATTATAAATTGTTCACAAACCTAACAAAAATGATCAGAATTTATTTTACACACTATTAGGCATTTTATCAAAAAAAAAACCACTTTAGTTCACAAAAACACAAGAAAACAGAATATAGAATCCAAGTTGACAATGTGGGTATGTTGAATGTGACCTGATAGATACATTATAGAATTAAAAATGTGAATATTCAAAAATGTAAAAATTTTAAAAATGTGACGTGATAGATTTTTTTCAAATACTGCCTTTCATTAGTAAGAGGTAGTATAATAAGAAAATAGGTGTTTCATCAAAAATATATAAAAAAAAGTTTAAATTTGTAAACAAGTGTAATTTTTAAATTTGTTTTTATTCTTACCTATTAGTGAGAAATTTGACACTGGCTTTCCTGTGCTAAAGCAGAAAAATCTGGAATACAGTTCGAACATGCTGCACATAAAATGTTTTCTAGTTGCGTATCACTTAGTGATGATCGATTCTTGGATTTTACAATTTTCATTGTAGAGAAAAGCGATTCACATAGGTAAGTCGAGCCAAAGCACGAGGCAACGTTTTCAGGGCAACGTTATGAAGTGAAGGGTATTTTTCTTTATCTACCAAATTCGAAAATTCTTTATCTTTGAAATGTGATTTCAAAATTAAGTCATTTTGAAGAGTTATAATTTCTAATTCAAGATCTTCCACTTGGTCAATTTTGAAGTTAGAGGCAATTGATCCCGCAATTTTGGTAACGTCGATTTTAGCAAAAGGGTTTGAAACAAAATTAATTTTAGCAAAAGGGTTTGGGGGGGGTCTTAAACAAGCTATGGCGAGTGGAAGAACTTCTGATGAAATTTACGATTTTTATGACAATATTTATAAAATGTTCAAACTTGAGTACTTTTCTGCACAAAGCTTCTTGATGGATAATGCAATAAGTCAGAAAATTGGGAAATGTTTCATCTTTGTAGCAGAGTGCGAGAAACCTGTTATTTTTTCTGACCAACGCTTTAGCTCCATCCGTTGTGATAGATGCTAGTTTATCCAGAGGCATGCCTATTTCTTTTGCAAAACATCAAAAATATCTTCTCCTGTTGTACGCCTATGAAGCTGGAGTATTCGCATGAACTCTTCTTTTACGCTGAAATCAGAAAATACCATTCGGACAAGACAAAGATAGCTAGCTGTGTAGTGTCAGATAAATCTGTGCTATCGTCCAGTTGCAATGAAAATCGTTCATTTTTGCAGGTCAGATTGTGTTTGAGATTCCAAATCATGATAAATCTTTTCAACTCTCCTGCCTACCGTTTGATGTGAAAGTTGAAGTTTTCTATGGATGAGATTATTTCAGATTTATTTTTCATTTCATCAAAGAGAGATTCGGCTGCACAAAGCATTGCCTCTTTTACAATTTCCCCAACACTAAAAGCTTTTTTCTTCTTAGCTAGTAAATGGAAGATTTTGAATGATGCGACAGTGACATTTGTTGATTGAATCATAGGTTTGTAGAAACATTTTTGCTGACCAGCTAAAAGGGATTTTAACTCTTGTAATTTTTTTCCTCTTACTTCTGAATTCAGGGGAAAATCTAAGGCAAAATTTGAATGCATTGTACTATAATGACGTTTCAATATTGCTTTTATTAGGAATGGAAACACTATTGTTGCAAATTAAACACAAGGGATTACATTTACATTCGACAAAAAAATATTTGCTCTCCCAGTCATTATTAAAAATATGTCTTTTGTCTTTTTGCTATTATTTTAGAATAATTCACATAAGGAAATAAATCGCAGACTATTTCACAAAAAGTATCAAACACAAAAATGTCAGCTAATTTGAATTAAGTTACAGACTAAACGAAAAACGAATCAGAAAATTTTCATTTGCGACAAAAATGATCGTTCTATTGAAAACAAATATGGAATTTAGCTGCATGGAATAATCTTTGATTTGATTAATATTTTTTATTTTTCTAACAATCATTTTGAACTGACATGTGACCACGTACTTACAACATTATCACTTTTGAAATTAATATCCTCGCGCCAGTGAAGGCGGGTGCCAGTAGTAGACTGGATGGGTTTTAATCTTTCCAAATCTTACTACTATTATTCACTGATTATCGAATTTTTAAAAATTATTACTGGTTACAATTTGCGCTTTTTTTTAATTTTTTCCCTTTTTATCTAGAACTTTGAAAGAGAAAAGATACCCATTGCATGTTAGTAAAAAATAAAGAAAAAAAGTAACGAACAAGGAGAAAAAAAATAAAAGGAAACATTTGAAAGGGTGCCAAGGTGCCTGCAGGATAGCCCTGCTTTAAAAGAAATCTTTAATTTTCTGCTCTTTCTGTTACTTTATTCTAACAATAAATAATCAATCATAATTTTTCCTCCCCCTAATTTCCTTGCCCCATCTTACCAAGTAAACAAAATTTAAAGTGTTTAAAAATTTTAAATTTTTTTGTTCTATTTGTAAATTTTTAGTAAGGTAAATAATCAGTCATTTAATATAATCCCCCTCCCCCTTTCAAAAAAAAAAAAATCTGCTTCTCCCCTTTGCTTCCTTTAATCCCACCAGCTCACAAAGTTTAATATAAAGCCTTCAGTTTTTTTTGCTCTATTTGTTACTGTATTATTACAATAAATAATTAACCATCAAAATAGTCTCTCTTTCCAATTTTTTCACTTCCTCCTTAGCACACCCTTCTTTTCCTAGCACACAAAATTTAAATTCATTAAAAATTTTTAATTTTTTTGTCTCCTTTATTTATCTGTGTTAACTAAATAGGAGCAGGGAAGACCGAGCTATGCTCTGTCAAAATTAGCTTTGAGTTCAAATATCATGACCCATGACGAAAATGACCCACTAATCAAATTTTCTTGAACACGTGACCATGCCCAATTGTTTTCTCGTGCACAAAACCCATAGGATATAAAATTTAATCAAAATAGTCTGAGCCGTTTTTTAGATAATTAGCTTGACCCACACTGACCCAAAAATGACCCACTAATTGGATTTTCTCAAGCATGTGACCTAGCCCAATAGTCTTCTCGTTCCCTAAAACTGTAAGAGACTAAATTTAGTTCCAATCCTCTGAGCCGTTTTTAAGATAAAAATAGCCTGACCCATAATGATCCATTAATCAAAATTTTCTTGAACATGTGACCTAGCCCAACATTCTTCTTGTGCCCGAAAACAATAGAATTCAAAATTTAGTCTAAATAGTCTGAGCTGTTTTTTAAATAAAATTAGCTTGACCCACAGTGACCCAAAAATGACCCACTAATAAAATTTTCTCATACATGTGACCTAGCCCAATGATTTTCACATGCCGAAACTCAAAATATACAAAATTTAATCAATCTATATTCCCCAATAGTCTTCTTGTGCTCAAAAATGGTAGGATACAAAATTTAGTCACAATTGTTAGAACCATTTTTTAGATACAATTAGCTTGACCCTGACCCATGGTTATCCAAATTGACCCACTAATCGAATTTTCTCGAACAAGTGACCTAGCCCAATGGTTTTCTGGTGCCCCAAAACGATAGGATATAAAATTTCGTCAAAATCGTTAGAGCCGTTAACCCATTAAGTGCCATTGCTCCCATTTTGGGAACATTGCTTTATGATTTTTTTCTAAAGTGAGTATTTTATATATTGTTAAAAGGTTCGTGTTATTTGAATTTTGAATATAATAGACGACTTCTGAATTTTTAAAAAAAAAGTTTCATTAAAATTTTCTATTTTTTAAAATGAGTTAAAAAAGGCGAAAAATAGCTTTTTGGCCGTACTCGAAAGAAAAAACAAACAAAAAAAACAACAACTCTATAATAAAAATTATATTTTTTAGTTAAAATATGTTTATAACAGTCATATTAATTCCGGATTGATATTAAACAACATCAATCCGGAATTAATATGTATAATTGATCAATCACAATTACTGAAAGCATAAGTTGTTGGCTCTTAATGGGGGTAATGTTTTTGAAAACTTGTGCATATGACTCCGTGCATTTATGGTATTTATTTTTCAGTTTATTAGCTATAAAAAGGATAATATCATTCTGAAACTAATATTTAAAGAAGATTTCAAATAAATTAGTCCAACTTTTACATTTATAATAAAAAAAACAATGAAATTCCCAGTTCTATAAGCATTTTCATTATCCATCTCTTTATTTTTCATCATTACATTATTTTTTTTTATTCTGATTTTTTTACATGGAAGATGATTGAACAATTTTTTAGATTTGGATGATTTTTCGGCTGTTCCAGAAATCGTTTTTTTTGCCCCCTGATTGCAGTATTGCAACATACAAGGAAGATATCTTCCTCATATATATGTCGCATAAATTATTTTCTATTACATATGTAATGGAAAATAATTTATGCGACGATTTATCCCATGTTATATTTGGTGAAGTAGAACTTTCCGTAAATTCTAAATCAACAGACAATCAAGAAATATCTGATTTAGAGTTTAAAAAAGACAAAGTATTAAAAGCAGACTTGATATTTCAGATGAAAGTTCAGACGAATCTTCAAATCGGAATATGGAAAAACTAAGCAAAAAAAAAAAAAAAAGTTAAAAAATCAATTTTAGAAAACGCAAAAAAATAATATAATGCTGCATAAAAAATGTGCCATCATTTTCATGTAAAATAGTAGGACAGAAATTATGTAAATGGGAAAAATAAAGAGATGGATAATGAAAATGCTTATGGAATCGGTAATTTTGTTTTATTTTTATTATAAATGTAGATGTTGGACTAATTTATATGAATTATTCGTAAAATATCAGTTTCAGAATGATATTTTCCCTTTTATAGCTAAAGAACAGTGAAATAACTACCATAAATGCACGGAGGCATAAGTAAAAATTTTGAAAAAATTTATCCCCATTTTGAGCCATTGCTTCCATTTTGGGAACATGCTATTTTTCTTAAATATTTGAATTTTTTTTTATTTTTTCTTCAGAAATACTTTAAAGACTTCCTATTCATAAAGAAAAAACAACTGTTCCATAAAAAAATAGTTTAATATATATAGCGATGCTTAATGGGTTAAGATAAAATTTGCATATATATATAACCACACACACACTCACAAGATTTGCTCAGATTAGAATATAGGATAAGTAATCACTTCCTCCCACGTTGAATTTTCTGTTTCTCCCCATTTGACCCCTCCCAACTCACAAAGTTAAACTCCTTTAATTTTTTAAAACATTCTTTTCTCTATTTGTTACTTTATTGTAACAATAAATCATTTAAAATCCTCTTCCCACCCAAAATTGCCTCTTTCCCTTCCCATCTCTTTCCTACCTGTCAAAACTTAGTCCTAAAAGAGCTCATTTTTAACTTCAACCTAGTTCAAAAGTGTTTGATTTCGGTTTGTGTGTCTGTGCTCTAACTCGCGTAAATCTACTCTGATTGTCCTGAATTTTTTGTATGTTATTGTCGTTTACTATAGCATGTTCCCTATTTCAACTGAAGTGTGCATCACTTATAGTTTTTTTACATTGACTGTCAATATTATTCCGTTACATTACAGTCAATGGGAAATAATCGTTTCAAGTGCATTTTGATGATGCTACGTCATTTAAAACACAATGAAATTGATATATAATTATGAAGCGCATTAAAACATGCTTTTTGTAGGATACGGGTGCAAAGCATTTATTATTCATTTACAGAGTCAAACAAAAGAATTCTGTTACATATCGTTCAATGGGGAAAATTCGTTTGCAGTGTAATTTAGTGATATTTCACTATTTCAAACATAATGAAAATTATATGCATTACTGAGGTGCACTATAAATTGCTCTCTTGAAAGTGTGGTCTGCATTGCATTTATTTACAGGGACACAAAAGATATCGGTTACAGTCAGAGGTGGGCAAAATACATCGAAAAACCATTTTCGATACAAAATACATTGGTTTCTTTTAGAACCTAAAATACAAGATACTTTTCAAATTCTAAAATTTCAAAATACAAAATACAAGTATTTTCAAAATACGTTCAAAATACAAAATACATTAATTTATTTTAATTATTCTGCATTGTCTTGCACTATGCAAAAATGTTTTAATTGTAGTATCATGGTATAAATAAAAGTAATGGTATATATAAAAAAAATGGTATAAATAATTGTAATAAATTTTTATCTACTATATGGACAGGTCTAAGCGAAAAAAAAAAAAAGAGAGGTATGCACGGGCTGAAATTTCTAAGCACTGTCTCAGCCCGACCTGTAGAAAAAATTTTGAGGCCCGACCTGGTATAAAAGTTAAAAGTTCGACCCAAGCCTGACCGTGTCCGTACAAAAAATTCTGTGACGCGACCCCGTATAAAAGTTAAAAATTCGGTCCAAGCCTGGCTCGGCTTGTACAAAAAATTTATTAGCCCTGTAAAAACTCCGGCGGGATTTATAAAATTCGAACTGGTAGCTGTGGCTAACCGGAGTAATTACTATAGCTGATTTTTAAAAGAAATATTTCTTTTATTTGTAACATCAACTTACAAAACATTCCTCCGATAGATTTCGGTATTAACATAAATTAAGGAGTGCGTGAGATGCGGTGATTATAAACCATGCGATAGTCTTTAAGTCTCTCCTTTCTCCTTAGGTCTCTACACCAGACAGGGCCGTCTGTCCTCCCTCCGTTTCACTTCGCTCTCGCTTCACTGCAAGACTCTGCTTTTTCAGGGTCACGTCCTACCCTTTTGCCTCCGAAGAACCATCTTCTCTCCTCTTCTTCTTCTTTCCCTAGCCTCCGAAAAAAGGGGGGCGGGGGGAGGTTCATCCCGGCCTCTCAAACTTACGGCAGCCTATCGTTGTCGATATCTGGTTCCCATTCGCAGATTTTAAAAGGACTTCCCTTGGCGTCCGATGGTCTCTGGGAACCCTCTCCATCTGCGACCTCACAAGTAGAATCAATAATTCGTTACCGTCGGGTAGGTGCCAGCCAGTCTCCAGTATTGTTTCCCTAATGTCCAAACCATTCAGCGTAGGAGATGGATCGCTTCCTTAGGTTCAGCCCGACAACTCCTGCGGTCCATAGTAAAGTAACTCAGCTGGGATATGGGAAAATGTCACAGCATTACCCCCTCCAGCAGTTGAGATTTTTCAAGCATTTGGAAAATCTTACATCATTACTGGTGCGCTAGCCTTCCATCCATACCCAACACATGTTAATTCTCAATAGAGGCTTACCTTAAACATTATTATTCACAAGTTTACAATACACTCTACAGACTCACATCGTTAAATTAAATTTCAATATTCATTGTATGATTCAAATACACAATTATTTCAATTACAAAATTAAAAAAACTATATACAAAATTACCGAGTGGAATGTTATTTATTCCATTCTACTTAAACAGTCTACATGTGGAATTTGGTATCCCTGGCCTATATCCTAAGGATCTGCAAATATCCTGCCTTTTTCCAAAATCTCTAATTAGTCGGATGTCATTTCCGGCGTCGTTTTTCATCTGCTTAACATCGCTGCCTTTAGTTTCGTTACGCGGCGATATGTATCCTGGGGTTTCTAACCAATTAGATCCGAAAAACGTTTTTCGTTTTCTTCCCGACGCACAATAACGGTTTACCCCCTTTGTTGTTTTCTGTCCCGAAGATTTAAACCTAAACTCTTCCTTTCGCTTTAAGACTGTGTCTTTATTTTTTTCCTCATGCTTACTTTCCCGGATTTCATTCCTTAAATAAGACACCCTCGCTCTATCTTTATAACCCTCTTCCTTCATCCTTGATTTGGGTGTCGCGCGGATCGGGGTCGTCGCGAATTTCGTTTTAATGGAAGATTCACAATGAGTTACTCCTGCACGTTGGCTAAGGGGGAAGGGAACAAAGCCTTTCTTTTCCTTCCTGTCCGGTTTTCTCACTTCATTCTTTTGATAAGCCGAAACTAAGCGGTTCGTGGGGTTGGGGGGAATTGGGCGGTCACTCCTGTGCCTTTTTTTCGGTGCTGCACTCCCAAAGCTAACAGGCGGTTTCGGTTTCATTCTGTCTAGCAAATTTTGTGTTTTGCTTCCCAATAAATAATAATCCATTTCTATGTCTGCATCGACAATACCTGCGTAAGTCCTAACTCTTTTTCCTAAATCACACAGATTAAACTCTATTTCTGCGAGGGGTAGACATATTAAATCATTTTGTAACGGTTGCTTTACCCACACGACTCTCCCTGTGTATTGTTCTCGGGTCACCTGGTTGGCACTAATTAAATCTAGCGACGTAGCAGTGTCTCTAAAAATTTTCATTTCTTTCCCATTTATAATCCCTTTTGTTAAATAGGGCTGGAACATTTCGTTTAACTCATCGAGGTCAGCCAACTGATTAACCACTTCAGGTATTTCACTACTCCATTTTAGTTTGGGGCAAAATTTGCGGATATGAGAAAAACTACCACAATGGAAACAAGACCTGTCTTTTCGCTTATCAACAATTACCTCTCTATCTTTTTTATCTTCCCTCTCCCTCCAATTTCTTTTCATTTCCGCGTTTTGGGGTTCTGTCTCTGGTCTATCAACCAATCTGTTTCCCTCAACCTGTTTGCCGTTATTTGGATATCTAGGCGGGGACTGTTTCATCTCTGTTCTTCTAACCGTCTCATAATGATCTAGTTTTTGGGTCAGATCCAATGGCGTAATTATTGTACTCCAAGAGTCAATAAAATGCTGTCTAATTTCAGAGGGCACTTTCCGTTTGATCTGGTCAGTAATTATCAGGTCCCTAAGTTGACTAAATTCGGACACCTGAATACCGCTTAACCATTGGTCGAAATAATTCGTAATTTCATACGAAAAATCTTTCCAATTTTTTTCTTCGGACCGTGGTGTTGTTACGAATTTGATTCTGAAGTCTTCTGCACTAATTTTAAACCTTTCGAGTAATTTACCCTTCACAAAATCAAAATTGTCCGTTTCGTCTGGTGGTTCTCTAAGAATAACTTCTGTCAATTCTATAGGAAGTAAACCTAGCAAATTTGTTACCCATTGCGACTTATCTAATTGCGCTTTTAATGCCTGTCTCTCAAATAAGTTGAGATATAAGGAAATCTCCGATTTTCCCATTTCAAATTTAGGTAACACATTTTTTAACAGAATTTTAGGTTCCCTTTCTATTTGACTAGATGATAACGTTAAAGTATCATTTTCCCGTTCCGCCCTAATTCTCGCGAGCTCATGTTCTTTCTCAATTTTATCTTTTTCCAATTTCGATCTCTCTACACGGTCTTCTTCAATCAACTTTAATTGGTTTAACGCCATAGTCTCATCATAATCGGGGGCTTCCGTTATCTTTTTAACCAACTTAGGAATTGTATCATTTGACAAAACCTCTACTTCAAATTCTATCGCAAGGGTTTGTAGATCGCATTTTCGAAATCCCGATATGCCTGCCATAATCACTAATTTTAAATTCTAACACAATTTAATTCCAATTTCCCGCACATAAATGCAATATAAAAAAAAATACACAATTTTTTTCACCCCCAAAACAACATAAAAATAAATACAGTAGTTTCTGCTCGACACAAAATACAATCAATATTCATGAAATTTTGAATTACAAGCAAACCAATTCCACATATAGGCTACAATTTGCCAAAAAAAACATATATCTTACTTAACTTAACTGAATTACTAACAGACTTCAACTTAGTCTTACAACTTCTTTAAATTCAAAATTTAATTCCTTAGCAATCTTCAAAATAAGAGAGCACATTAAAAATTTCGGCCGAAAAATACAATTAACATAATTTGCTTTTCACCAAACAAAAAAAAAAATTTAATTAAAAAGATTAAAAGAATTTTTCAATTACTAGAAACAAGATGAATTTAAAGTTTGTTACACTTTTAATTTACCTTCAACACACAAAAACATCTGTTGGTAATTAATATTTAAAATTTTTACTTATATTACCGAACACAAATAATTAAAGAAAAATTGCTTCCTGTCCAAAATTAAAAATATACACACTAAGCCTCCACTGAGAATAAAACAAGTGCTCACCTGGGTATAGCTCTGTGATTCTCGGCGGTGATTCTGCTTTCTTTTCTCTCCACACTGTCAGCAAAGTTCGGATGCTTCTGGTTGCTGGTTCAGCGGATGCAGTTTCAGATCAGCTCGGGTCTCTGCCTTGGTTTTGGCGGGTCACTTTGGGGTCGGTGGATCTTCCTCGATTTAGCGGAATCTGTCTCTCTATCACAGGATTCTGTACGAATTCGGCGAGTTGTCCTGTTCTGCCCCGATTCGGTATGTAGATTCAGGTTCCCAACGGCTGGTGTAGATTCTGAAGAAATTCGGCGAGTTGTCCTACTCTGCCCCGAATTCATAAAACTTTGTCACGCACGTTTCTTTCACCACTTTAAATCCCTTGAAGCTGCCACCATCTGTAAAAACTCCGGCGGGATTTATAAAATTCGAACTGGTAGCTGTGGCTAACCGGAGTAATTACTATAGCTGATTTTTAAAAGAAATATTTCTTTTATTTGTAACATCAACTTACAAAACATTCCTCCGATAGATTTCGGTATTAACATAAATTAAGGAGTGCGTGAGATGCGGTGATTATAAACCATGCGATAGTCTTTAAGTCTCTCCTTTCTCCTTAGGTCTCTACACCAGACAGGGCCGTCTGTCCTCCCTCCGTTTCACTTCGCTCTCGCTTCACTGCAAGACTCTGCTTTTTCAGGGTCACGTCCTACCCTTTTGCCTCCGAAGAACCATCTTCTCTCCTCTTCTTCTTCTTTCCCTAGCCTCCGAAAAAAGGGGGGCGGGGGGAGGTTCATCCCGGCCTCTCAAACTTACGGCAGCCTATCGTTGTCGATATCTGGTTCCCATTCGCAGATTTTAAAAGGACTTCCCTTGGCGTCCGATGGTCTCTGGGAACCCTCTCCATCTGCGACCTCACAAGTAGAATCAATAATTCGTTACCGTCGGGTAGGTGCCAGCCAGTCTCCAGTATTGTTTCCCTAATGTCCAAACCATTCAGCGTAGGAGATGGATCGCTTCCTTAGGTTCAGCCCGACAACTCCTGCGGTCCATAGTAAAGTAACTCAGCTGGGATATGGGAAAATGTCACAGCCCGTATAAATGCTAAAAGTTCAGCCCGATCTTGGCTCGTACAAAAACTAAATTGGCCCAAGTGAATTTCTACAAAAGATAAATGTTTATGCTGATGAGGTTAAAAATTATCTTGTACGAGGTATTTTGCAAAAAATATTTATTTTAGCTATTTTTCATATTTATATTCTTCATTTAAAAAAAAAAGCATCCAGAGCTGCGGAAGTACAGGCACAACCGTTCCAAAATACTGCACTCCCTATATTTATTTCTACCTTTGCCCATGTAAACTACATTAATTTTTTTATGAATCTCTATTTGTACGCAAATGTTTGAGTTATCATTAATCCATATTACCTGGTTTGGAGGCCTACTAATGTGAAAAAAGGCCTTCCGGCCTGTACCGGCAGGAAAAGGTAGCTTTCCTATACCTTCGTTTTAAAATTTTAGCTAATGTTACACGAAAACAACGAGTTAAAATGCAAAGAAACGTTTACAAAAGATTCGTTAATACTGAATTTGAATAAGAAATTCACTAAATTATTGAGCAATAGCCAAATTGGCTTCGTTTATGAAGACTTATTTTGGTCGCCAAATTTGGCAATATTTCGCCAAATGTTGCCAATTTTGGCGAGAATTTGGCGCTAACAGATATGAATATATAGTTTTATGCGTATGATTGGGAAAATTATTACAACAATGAAAGAAAATAATTTGCGAGTAATCGCGTTAATGTGCTGTTTTGTTTCAAAATGTCAGCCACCCTAGAATTTCAAACTGCTCTATCTCAGCCATTTTTTAAGATAGAGGTAAACCAAAAAATGCTCTGGAATCCTTGTATCAAGGCCTAACACGTAATTAAAAAGTAAATTTGAATTTTAAACTTTTTTGTATATTTATTTTAGTTTTAAATTTTTAAATGGCCGCCATCTTGAAACAAAATGGCGGACCAAGCTGGCCAACAAACTCGGTCGAGACATTGGTGACCTTAATACACACAATTAGTTTCATCAAAATTGATTTATAAATACGAGCGTTATCGTATGACATAGGTCAGATATATATATATATAAACATTTGAACGGAGGGTGGTTTTGGGGTCTGGGGGTCATGATCGGTGAAAATATATCGAAATTTTCCGGAACTGCTTTCGTCCGAATGGCTGCAATAGGTAGCTTTATACTTTTTTGTATTGAAAGCTACCTAAAAGCTATACAGAAAAATCTTTTAATATGGAATCGCGTAGGAGCGAAAAAAATATGTTATAGACAAGTTCCCACCTTAGCTGGCACATCACCTGTTGCAGGGGTGATTGTGTTCAGGTTATACACCTGAATTCAGGTATTTCTTTCCTTTTTAGTACTGAATTTCTGGTTTTTCTGATAGTTAAATTCATAAAATAGGATTAAAATATCAATTTCATATGATTGCTAAACATAATTAAAGTTCATATTTTTCATAATTTAACCTCCCTGTAATAAATTATATGTTCCTCCCCCCTCTCTCTCCATACGGAAACATTTTCTCGCTAAAATTTCAGGTATTTTTTCATGAACCCACAATCACCCCTGCTGTTGTAAATATATTATATTCTTTTCACACTTATGTTCATTCATACAAAATGAATGTAATAATATTTTTCCGTTTAAGACAAGATTCCATCATAGACAGGTTTATTTTCTCAGGTTTTCGTGTACTGCAATTTTATTGCCTAGAAATATATATATACTATTCTTCAAAAAGTATAAATTTAAAATTTTAATTGTAAAATAATGGCAATTTAAAAAATATACATTTTTCGCGAAAATTGTTGGACCGGCCCAAAATTTACTGATTTTTGCAAGGTCCAGGCCAGGTCAAAGATTTTTATATGATCTGGGTCGAGACCGGGCCTGAAAATTTTTTCCCATCTAGACCTCTAGGAAGAATGTACAAGTCTGGCTCGATCCGGGGGAAAAAAAAAAGAAATCTGACACGGCCCGGCCCGATTCTGCAGGAAAAGTAAAGTCCAAGCCTGGGCCGGTCCGAAAAAAGTGATGAACATCCTCTGTCGGTATCGACCTGAAAATAGTGTTTTGGTCTTACACCAATTATCACATAAAATATTATTTCGAAATATTTCAAGTATACTTATATTTATATCTATTGCGTAGTGGGATGTATCACAATTAATTAATTTCTTTTCATTAGGAGTTCCCGAGTATGTATTATCAATCTTTTCACAAGTCAAGGCAATAACTAACCGCATTACTCTCCTAACATACTTTAAAAATGCAATACTCGGGAAAACTCTGGACTATCCTATTTGTGTATCGATCCTATTTGTGTATTACACGACAATTACAAACTCACATAACAATATTAAGCATTATAAAAGCATTTACTAAAAGCATTCAGCAAAAATGCATCGGCAGAAGATAAAAATCCTTATTGTACAAAATTTGAAAAAAAAAAAAATCTTATATGAGCGTCCAGAAACAAATTCAAAGACTGGACAAAACAGACAAGCGTGTATTTTCCTGTTGTGAATCAGTAATTTGTGGTTTAGTTTAAACACAAGTTGTGGTTTAAATCCGCTTCAAGTCTGGTACGAACAGTTTGAAAAATAGAGAAATGTATTTTGAGTATTTTGAAAATACAAAATACATGGAAAAATAATTTCAAAATACATTACCAAAATACTTTGGTTTTATCTGTTTAAAATACAAAATACAAATGTATTTCAAATACATGTATTTTCGATACTGCCCAGCTCTGGTTACAGTCTATGTGCGATAAGTGCGTTTTAAGTATAACTAAATTTTTTCATAGTACGTGTGTGTTTATAAACTCGGTTGTTCATATACAGAGCTACACAAGGAAATCCGTAAGTATTACGGACTATGGGAGTGAATTGCTTAAGGGTAGTTTTTAATTGTGTTACGCATTTTCCTTCTAAACTATATTTAGTAGACTAGCAGATGTTTGTGGAATATAAATAAATTCATATACAGGGCTATGCAAAGAAAAATATACATTGTCGTGGTAATTCCTGCGAGTTAGTTTTAAATTGCCTTTTAGCTTAATATGTGGTATGTACAAAAGTCTTCAGATAATATACAGGGCTGTACAAAAGATTTAGAGTGCATTGTCATCTATTGGCAAAAATTGCTAAATGTGAATATTCTAACTGAACTAAATTTTATCATGCTATATATCCACATCTATTGATCATATGCAGGGCTGCACGAAATAATTCGACTACTTTTTTGACACTGGAAGGTAATTTAAAAAACTGTATTTTTCAATGTGTTACGTTTTCAAACTGTTTACTTACATATCTTCTTTCACCTTATTTAACGGTGAAGTTTAGTTAGTTTTCTGGCTGTGTTGGAAAGTGTTTCATAATCTATGCGTGACACATGATTTTTTGTTCTTGTTTATATATTTTTTCTGTCTCAATCATAAATGTTTAGTAATGATAAATAGGTAGTTTGTTTCTTTATTGTAACAATAAATAATTGCTCATCTAAATTCCTCTTCTTCCCCTCCCCTTTCAAAAATTTCTGTTTTCTCCTTTGTTATCTCCTTCTTTGTCTAATGAATGGTTTTTAAAATTGTTTATTTAGATACCTTTCACAGTATCAAAAGATGAAATTTCATAACAATATTCTGTAAACATAGGAAAGTGTTTCATAGTCTGTGCATGACGAATGTTTTTCTTTCGTATTCACTGATATTTAGACTTAATATAATTGTATTATCTTTTCTGATTAATTAAAAATCAGATTTATTCTATTACAATATTTTTATTTATTATTAGTTATTTTAATAATCTTTCCTAATGTTTGAAATTAAAAAATCATTATTTAATTATTATTTTAGTTTTTTTCTTTTTGTGATAATACAGTAATGTTTTATATGGTTTAAAATTATTAAAATATGTTAAAAAGAAATGATATAATACAAACTGTTTTTGAAAAATAGTTTTTGTTTGGAAATCCGTAAGTATTACAGACTATGGTAGTGAATTGCATAAGGGTAGTTTTTAATTGTGTTACGCATTTTCCTGCTAAACTGTATTTAGTAGATTAGCTGATGTTTGTGGAATATAAATAAATTCATATCCAAGTTGCAATAAAATTGTTTTAAAATTTTTTAAAAGTAATATTTACATGCTTCAGTCAATAGTTTTATAATTCTTCTCTGTCATGTCAATGAATAAATTAGGTGGATGATTTAATTATACTAATAAATAAATTATACTATTGAAATAATATTTATAGTCATCTGAGACATCCCCCTCCCTCCCCTCATAAAAGCTGTAATTTTCACTCAATTGAAAAATGCTATAATTTATTTACCAATTAGAATAATTGTTAAATTAATAAAGTGTAAAAATAAAGTAAAAGTTTTAAGATGTTTTACTTTTTAAGGATAAAAAAATTGATCGATACAATCAACCCCAGTGGCAGAACTATCTTCAAGTGTCTGCAACGCTAATAATGTTTTCAAAAATGTCTGCAATACGCAATATATCATATAAATCTATTCTTGCTGCTGTTGTAGTGCTAATTAATTAAGGTATCAGCCTTTCTGAGTAAGAAAATTCTGAAATTCACAGCAAACATTCTGAAAGGTTACAGCAGAGGGGGAGGGGAGAAAATCCCTTCTCGGCAATAATTATTCTTGTAGCAGGTCGGATTAACTCTGCTTATGATTAGTCTATTTCAGGCTGAGTGTAGATTCTTGCAAATTGGGTTCGGGTTAACCCGATTTTTCAAAAGTTAGTTCAGTATATTGTTTTGGATTGAAAACTATGCCTATATTAATAAGCATAGAACTTTGTGTGTCTGCTGTTTTCAAAAGGAATGCTGCATCTTTTCCGGGACTATTTCACAAAATTCACGTTTTTTTTTCGTGAACCTTTGACGAAATTAGCGTTTCTTTTTTCCCCCCGCGATCCTTTGGTGAAATTAGTTTTTTTTTTCGTGGCTCTTCGACGAAATTCGCACTTTTCCCCTGATTCTTTGACGAAATTTGCGTTTTCTCTGTGGCCCTTTGATGAAATTCGCATTTTTTCCACAATCCTACTATAAAACTCATGTTTTTTTTTTTTTACAGTTTTTTGACGAAATTCTTTGACGCAATTTGTGTTTTTATAGCAATCTGTCAATGAAATTAGTCATTTTCCCAGATCCTTTGATGAATTTAGTGTTTTTTTGCCTTTGAACAAAATTTGCGTTTTTTCCGCGATCCTTCGACAAAATTTGCCATTTCATCGAGATAATTTGACGAAATTTGCCATTTTTTCGAGATCATTCGACGAAATTTATCATTTTTTCGAGATCCTTTGATGAAATTTGCTGTTTTTTGGCAATCCTTCGACGAAATTTGCCGTTTTTTGGCGATCCTTCGACGAAATTTGCCGTTTTTTGGCGATCCTTCGACGAAATTTGCCGTTTTTTTGTGATTGTGATCTGTCGGCAGAATTCTCAGTTTTTAGCGATCCGGCGAAGAAATTTGCTATTTCTTCGACGAATTTGACCGTTTTTCCGTGATCCTTCGATGAAATTAACAGTTTTTTCTACGATCCTGCGACGAAGTTGTTGTTTTCTCCATAGTCCTTCGGCAATATTCGCATTTTTCCGCGATCCTTCAACGAAACTCATGTTTTTCTGACGGCCTTTTGACGAAATTTGCGTTTTTTCACAGCCTTTTGACTAAATTCGCATTTTTTTCGCTATCTGTCAATGACACTAGCCATTTTTCAAATCTTTAAATGAATTTCGTCGTTTTTTGCGTGATCCTTCGACGAAATTTGAGGTTGTTTCGCGTAATTTACGCGCTATAGCACATCCGCGGCATCGTAGTATTTTTTTTAGTCTGCAGGTGCCCTAAAAAGTCTGTGACGCCCGTCGCAGCATCGCGTACATTCTGCCACGGGGCAATCAACTTTAGTTGTGTCTTTTCTTCTTTCTTTTATTTGCTTTTTCCATGCCGAAGGGAGGAAAACAGGAACTCCCTAGAAAGGGATAGGAAGACTTTCTGTTCTACATGAATTTGGAGGGGGTTTCATGGTTGGATTTTTATTCAGTCCCTCTTTTTTTCAGGGTAAAAAATTGTTGCGATTTTCCAACTGAGTGAAAAAGTGTCCAAGCCGGAATTTGAATCCGGGACCTTGGCTTAAGCTGCTATTGATAATGACATCTGGTCTGTTATCTGAAACAGCTCAACAGAATAAATTGCAAGTAACTGAACTCTAAGTAAAAGTTTGATATGTAATTACACTTCACTAATTCAACATAATTATTTTAATTGGTAGTAGGGGGGGAAAATGAGCATAAGGCCTCAGCAGGCAGGCAAGGAGCAGCGATCAGCCCACATGGGAGTTTCTAAGATTGTACTGTAAGAGGAGGGTTATTCCTACTGGTGAGCTTTTTCTTAAGATTTTTTTTTTTTTGGTGAGGTAAGGATTTATACTAATTTTAAATGCTAAAAAAAAGGTGTTTTTGAAAATATTGAATTTTTTTAATATTTTTTTTCCAGAAGATTGAATTGAGGGGGTCGGGGCAAGAGAGTGCAAAGCCACATTTTTGAACTTCTGAGATATTTCAATTTGAAAATTTGATCAAATACTCAAATCAAGATATAAAGTTTTTTCGCCAATATCTTAGTAACATTTGAGATATTCTGAGTAACAATATGGCAGTACTTTAATGATATATGGCAGTACTTTAATGGTATTATTATGTGTTTCGTAAAT
This sequence comes from Maratus michaelseni, assembly GCA_963931845.1. Lineage (NCBI taxonomy): Eukaryota > Metazoa > Arthropoda > Arachnida > Araneae > Salticidae > Maratus > Maratus michaelseni. The sequence continues at coordinate 360,830,779 of OZ007586.1, read as the reverse complement.
TAGCTATCTTCATTGGGACAAAAATGAAACCTGGGATATATGCTGCCACCAAGTGACATTAGAAACAAATTATATGTAGGATATTACAATTTACAATATTAAGCAACAGATTGCAGTGTTAGATTTATTTCACCAAAAATGTGGCTTGACACTTTCTTGCCCCGACCCATTTAAATAATTTTCGCAAAGCTTCTCTGTAATTTTAGCTTCTCTGTATAGTTTTAGCAAACTATACGATGAGGTGGAATGTTTTACATGTTATATATAGTGTGATGGGGTATTTTTGTGGGAAATAATTTTTAAATTTTAGAGAATTTAATTTTTAAATAATGGAAGAAATATTTTTCCGAAGTTAGGTTTACGGGAATTATTTAGAAGTCATGGAAAAATATCATTTAAGAAATAAATTTAAAATATTAATTAAGAAATAATTAAAAAATATTTAATTAAATATGTTAATGAAGAAATATTGTTTATTCTTTTACCTGCTCATCATTGTTTGAGATATTTTACTAATGAATTATTAACAGGATTAATTGGTAGAGTTAGAAATAGTTTTGCAAGAATCGTGTTATAGTATGAGGTTGAATTTTCATTTTTAATAAAATATGTTAATGAATTTAATTACAGAACTTAAGAAATTTTATGGGATTTTTTTTCTGTAGTAATTTTTACATGTTTCAGTCAATAGCTTTATAATTCTTCTGAATAAATTAGGTGAATGATTTAATTATACTAATAAATAAATTATACTATTGAAATAATATTTATAGTCATGTGAGACATCCCCCCCCCCTCCCTCTCTCATAAAAGCTGTAATTTTCACTCAGTTGGAAAATGCTATAATTTATTTACCAATTAGAATAATTGTTGAATTAATGAAGTGTAAAAACATTGTGCCTGAAGCAACTCCTGATTTGTGCCACCCTGTAGATGTTCTATAAGTGTCTCCTTGTATGTTAAACTATTTTAGTTCAGCTGGAATATGCAGAACACAGTTAAAAAAGCACACTTTAAGCAATTGAGTCTCACAGACATGTAATGCTTATGAATTTTTTTGTGTAGTCCTGTAAATTATCAATAGAATTTATGCACATCATAATGAACTGAAATTTAACTAGGTTTAAAAATGCATAGCTTAACCATCTAATCTAAGCTGTTTGCCCATATTTTTGTGTTTCCCCAAAACAACTTTAATCGGATGTAGGCAAAAATATTTCTAACAGAATTGTATTTTAAGATATATGTAAGATAAAAGGATAGGAAGTGTATTTTAGAAACAAACCGTGAAAGAATATTTAAATTAAGATTAGATTTATGAGAATTTTTTTTGAAAATGCAGGGAAGCCTCACACGTTCAGAGGATTAAAACACATTTCCAGATATATATTTCACAGCAAGTACTAAACGAAACAAGCCATTAATGGACAAGCTCAAATAAATAGAAAATGCTCTGTGCGAAATGTTTCTAAGACGAGATGGACTGCTCGAGCGGAATCATTGAAAGCGGTATGGATCTCATATGAATGTATCCTACAAAGTTTGACAGAAATTGCTGATTCCTCTAATTTTAATAGCAAAACAAAGACCAAGTCGTGAGGTTTAAGAAAGAAAATGTTGTCACTCGACTTCATTGCTTCACTGATGTTTCTCAAGAACGTTCTGTACAAGTGCAAGTTAGTTGCTTAAAAACTAGAGTCAAAGAATCTTAACATAATTGACGCTACGAAAATGCTGAAGACATGTACCAAATCACTGGAAATATTCAACAGTGATGATGAAAATATGAATAGGAAAATACAGAGTGGAATTCTCCTTTCATCTAAGGCAGGTGTAAATCCGTTAAAGGAACTTGCTATGCAGCATCGGCGAAGATTGGCTCTGAAGAAGTTAGACGATAATCAAGACTATATCTCTTTGCTTCCAAACTTCTAATGTTCTAAGTTCGGGAGAAAAGGATGGAGTTTGAGAAGGTACTGTATACTCTTTCAGTGATGATGGCTGATAGCCTCCATTCTTGCATCAGCATAATAACACCACTGTCTGAAATAATGTATCTTCCCATTAGAAGAGAGAAATTAACACTAGATCTTGTTAAGAAAGCAGCAGATTTCTTTCCTGAACACAGGCAATTACTGACATGGAAGCATTTCACACGGAGCTAGAAGTTTTGTCAGACTTCTGCGAAGAGGCTGAAACAATGAATGATGATATTTCCAAGAAATCAGAATCTTTGAGAAACATTCTACTGCTTTCAAACCGTGTCGGGCGTCTGGCTCTAACTTCTCCAGTGACAGTTGCTTCTAATGAAAGAACATTTAGTAAATAAATAATTGTGAAAAACTATCTAAGAACAACGACTGATCCACGTCTAAATGCACAAATGATGCTTACGTGTGAGAAGGACATCTTGGAATGTCTAGATTTGGGCACTGTCATTGGTAGATGGATTAGTTTAAAATAGTTGCGGGTTAAAATGTATGTTGTTAAATGAATGAACAAAAATGTAATTAAAATAAGTTATGATTTAATCCCTTTTAATGTAAATGTAAATATAAATAAATAAGCTGATTGTGAATAAGTTGTAAGTAGTTTACTAGAACTTTTTAATTAATCAAAACCTGTTTAATCAATCTGAATTGCAAATTTCCATCACCACATTTAGCAAAAAAAAAGATTTTTCTTTAATATCAAATACTTTACCGGAATATTTACAGCAATTGAACGCAAGTGAAGGGGTGGTGTGTCTTCAGCTGTATTCTAAACTTTAAAGTATTTAACGTTCTGAAGTTTGTAATGCCTGACAATACCTGACACCCCCTCCCACTTTTCCCCCCCAAGAAATACACCACTTGTTCCATAATTCTAAATGTGTACTTATTTTTTACTGCTGCATAAAGTTATTTTCTTATGTACTTTGAATACATTTTTATTTTATAATTGTTTGCTTTTTAGCTACCATTAGTGATAGATGTGGTCAACAGGAAAGAGATATTAAAACACAGGTAATTTTTTTATTTGCATATATTTATATTAAAAAGTGTATGGTGTATTTTTCTATATTAGTTCATTATAATTTTAGAATATTTAGGGAACTAATAGCAATATGCATGACCAGGATAAGAAGAAAGGCATGTGTAAAATTCCAGTAAAAAAATCTCAACAACATTGTATTAAAAAATGTCCAAATCTATTTTTGAAAAAATATCCCTTGAATAAATCTGATCTTCTTTTAAATTCTGTATCTGTTGATATTTTGACCACATTGCTGCATTATTTATGTACAAAACTCTTCCTTTTATTATTACAGAGGTAATCGACCAAATTATTCTTTTAATGTAAGTGACTTTCGTTATAATTATAGCCAGACTGACACAAATTTTTCAGGTCGAAACCAAATTTTAGCCATCTTTCAAGTTATAAGCGAAAACAAAACTATTTCAAGTGAAATTTTAAGCTATAATATGTATATATTTGTACAAAAATATTAATTTTCACAATCATACATTCCCAGGGGTGATTGTGTTCTGGGTGTACTCCAGATTTCTGGGGTTTTCTATCAATCATGCCGAGTTTTTGAGATAGTTATGTTTAATGGAAAAAGTAAATCGCAAACTTGAAAATCCGAAAATGTGATGTAAACAAGAGCTAAAATTCACCAAATATTAGAGATAAATATTTTAATTATACACGGGTCGATCCAGGAAAAATTTGGGGCCTATTTAGGGCCCCTTCACAAAAATCCATTTAATAAAACAGGCTCCTTCACAAAAATTTCATTTAATAAAGCAGGCACTTTCACAAAATTTCATTTAATAAAACAGGTCCCTTCACAAAATTCCTTTTAATAAAAAAGATCCCTTCACAAAATTCCTCTTGATAAAAAAGGCCCTTCACAAAATTCCTCTTGATAAAATAGGTCCCTTCACAAAATTATCTTTCATAACAAAATGTTACTTTTCACAAAAATATAAGAAATTTTACAAAAATATGATAAATTTCACAAAAATAACTTTTAATTTTCACAAAATGGGCCCCAAGAAAAAAAAAATCCCTGACGGCTCGGCCTACAGGCACAGGTAGATTTCGAAGACGCAGACCGTGGGGCACCTGTTTGTCGGGAATTGCGGAAGAAATGACCTTTTTGCGATGATGCTGCAGTTGGAACCGCATACTTCGAAACCAAACCAGTTTTAAATAATATTAAGAGGATTTATAATAAATTTAAGCGGATTTGAAATTTTGGGAATTGACGAAGTTATGAATTTTTTTTCTTCTAAAACCCCCCTTCTCCCCCCCCCCTTAAGACAATTTTTATTTATATCAAAAATCTGTCATACATAAATTTTCGACCCTTCTCCTAGAAGTAATAATAACTTCAAACGGATTCGATATGTATCATAATTAAGAAATTATGGGTTTTTTTCTGTTTTCACAAAAAGTCCCCCCCATTCCCCCCCCCCCCCCCCCCCCCCGGTTCGATTTTGCCCATTAATGAACTTGACCGAGATTTTATGTATCAGTTTCGAAAAGATGCGGGAGTTGGAACCGCCTACTTCGAAAAATACCTTGTTTGCAGGCGGAGCCGGCAGGGATCTTTTTTGTTTTTAATTTTTTTTTGCTATAACGGTTGGTCCTATAAAAAACTTGTCAATATAAAAGTTTTAGATAATATTAAGAGGATTTATAATAAATTTAAGCGGATTTGAAATCTTGGGAATTGACGAAATTATGAATTTTTTTTCTTCTAAAACCCCCCTTCCCTCCCCCCTTAAGGCAATTTTTAATTATATCAAAAATCTGTCATACATAAGTTTTTGGCCTTGTTCCTAGAAGTAATAATAACTTTAAACGGATTCAATATGTATCATAATTAAGAAATTATTTTCTTTTTCTGTTTTCACAAAAGCCCCCCCCCCCCCTCCTTGGTTCAATTTTGCCCATTAACGAACTTGACCGAGATTTTATGCCCCTTGATTTTATGTATCAGTTTCGAAAAGATGCGGGAGTTGGAACCGCCTACTTCGAAAAATAACTTGTTTGCAGGCGGATCCGGCAGGGATTTTTTTGTTTTTAATTTTTTTTGCTATAACGGCTGGTCCTATAAAAAACTTGTCAATATAAAAGTTTTAGATAATACTAAGAGGATTAATAATAAATTTACGCGGATTTGATATCTTGTGAATTGACGAAGCTATGATTTTTTTTCTTCTAAAACCCCCCTTTTTCCCCCCCCCTTGGGGCCATTTTTAATTATATCAAAAATCTGTCATACATAAATTTTCAGCCCTTTTCCTAGAAGTAATAATAACTTTAAACGGATTTGATATGTATAATAATAAAGAAATTATGAGGGTTTTTCTGTTTTCACAAAAAGCCCCCCCCCCATTTCCCCTCCCCCCTTGGTTCGATTTTGCCCATTAACGAACTTGACCGAGATTTTATGACCCTTGATTTTATGTATCAGTTTGGAAGAGATTTATGGAGAATTTTTCCAGTTATCGTGTTCATAAAAAAGTGACATAGATAGATAGATCGATAAAGTTTTGAACTGGGGGTGGTTTTGGGTTCTGGGAGTCATGATCGGCGTAGATCTGCAAAAATTTTTCAAAATTTCTAACTTAGGTGAGAATGTAATAGGTAGTATTTCTTACGAAATCTATCTAAAACTTGCATCAATCCCTGTTATAGTAAGCCTTATGCAGAGACAGATCGTAATAAAACTGTCAAATCTTCTGCCCTACATCAATTGGAGATATGGTAGGTGTATTTTCTGTCCACAGAACAGAAATCTGTCTTTTGAAATGCACTATTTCAGGTCCATCAGACTCTTTAAAAACGGCAAAATTTTAATAATTTGAGTGTTATTTTTCGGTTCTTCAGACCTGAAAAATCCGAATCAAAGGAAGAAAAAGGGCAAAATTTTACTAAATTCATATATAATACTTAGAAATTTTTCAAGAGAAAATTTCTCATGCCTTGCATTCATAATATTCAAATTTTAATTGCTTAATAGGCGTATAGCCAACATAGCGAAAAAGTACCCAAGCCGGGACTCAAACCCGGGTCATCAGTATAGCGCACTGATGTTCATGTTGGCAAATTACAAAGTAATGCCAATCTAAAAAGTCTAAAAATGGCAGCAAAATAATTGCACACTGGAAACGCTAATAAGAAAACCCATTTTGGAAAAGAAAGTTAGAAATTGAATATGCAATGGCAAAAAAGGAGAAAGGTAAAAATTATATATGAAGAGTGTGCAGTAATAAAAAGACAGATTAAAACATAAACAAGCTTTTATTAAAAATATAAAATATATCACAGTTTAACTTTTACTTAATTCTGCAACCATAACAATAAACAAATAGGTCAACGTAGCACCTGAATGATATTCTGATCTCAAACTAGGATCCATTCTACACTACAATCTTTGACCAAAACTAATATGATGATAAATTCTGGAGCCCAAATAATATCTAAATATATGGCTTCAAAAACCATTGAAAAACATTCAAAGTGCATAAAACAAGAAAATTGCATCTTTGAATGTTAAAAAGAACTTCTGGAATTAACATCCAGTTTATATTTAATTTACTTCAAGATTAAAGTTAAGCATTTACTTTTAACACATTTAATATTTACTTTTTAACCATAACCAAAACAGGAATTAACCTTTATATTATATTATATTAAACATTATGAATTCATTTAATTTTAAACCTTTAATAAAACAAAATACAACATTAACTTTAATATATGAATGAAATGCTAAACTGCCTAAAAGAAAGATGATGCTGCATTTAAAAGGCCTAAACGGATATCAGATATCTCCGTACCTGGATAAAACGTATCTGACGGAACGATACCTATCCCCTCAAAATAACTGTTCCTTTAAAAACATTATGCAACATTGTAATCTAAAACAAATGTTAATACAACCTTACTATAAAGACAGCCAGCATTCACTTGCATTAGTTTTATCCATCACAGTGCTTTTCCCCTTCTATAAGCTAAATAAAAACATCACCGGTGATAAAAGCTAATTCTACGATACCTTGCCTGGAAGCACTTTACTTTACGCAATTTCACTAAGGCACGTAGAACTTCATATTATATGCACTCCATTGTAAAAATACAGAAAGTATATTTTACAGCATCGATCCACACTTGGGTCGAGCCAACCTCTGCCATGTTGTAAAAACAAAACAAGATGCTTAACCATACATCATAGTTGGTGGTTCCAGTCGTACTGAGCAGCCGAAGCACGCGGCGTAAGCGTATATATCTCTACCACGGGGAGTGACGACATGTGCTCTCTTGAAGCTAGAATGACCAAATGGAGAGACTATGAAAGATGCAAATTGTGAAACTCGGCTGGATGCCTAACGCCATCTGTTGGTAAGTTACGGCATCGCGGCCGGCTGAAATAGAAGCAGGTGAGCGATGTATTTGGGGAAAGATATGTGCGATTTAAATTGTACAAACGGATTAAATGATGAGTAAATATTAATGAGGGCATGAAATAAAGATGATGGAATGTCTGGCTAAAAATATGATATGAGGGAGTAGTAAAATAATTTATTTAAGAAGGTACTTCAGTAAAGCAATAAGACTGAAAATTGGGACAACAGTTCTACCAACTGAACCACTTGGGAACGATACTCAGCCTGGAACTTTTTCACCATAACATGTTGGCAAGGCTACAAACGCAGCACAAAGTGGAATATTTTCCATGAGCCGCCAACCCTGGGGCAAACACGAAATCAAAGAAAATCCAGCATCGACAATTGAATAAATTCATATTTAATACTTGGAAATTTTTCCAGAGAAAATTTCTCACGCCTTACATTCATAATATTCAAATTTTAATTGCTTAATAGGCGTATAGCAAACATAGTGAAAAAGTACCCAAGCCGGGACTCGAACCCGGATCAACAGTATACCGCACTGACGTTTTACCAACTGAACCACTTGGGAACGATACTCAGTCTGGAACTTTTTCACCATAACATGTTGGCAAGGCTACACATGCAGCACAAGATGGAATATTTTCCGTGAGCCGCCAACCCTGGGGCAAACACGAAATCAAAGAAAATCCAGCATCGACAATTAATTAAATAAATTCATATTTAATATTTGGAATTCATATTTAATATTTGCCAACATGTTATGGTGAAAAGAATTTTATTTAAGAAGGTACTTCAGTAAAGCAATAAGACTGAAAATTGGGACAACAGTTCTACCAACTGAACCACTTGGGAACGATACTCAGCCTGGAACTTTTTCACCATAACATGTTGGCAAGGCTACAAACGCAACACAAGGTGGAATATTTTCCACCTCACCGCCAACTCTGGGGCAAACACTAAATCAAAGAAAATCCAGCATAGACAATTGAATAAATTCATATTTAATACTTGGAAATTTTTCCAGAGAAAATTTCTCACGCCTTGCATTCATAATATTCAAATTTTAATTGCTTAATAGGCGTATAGCCAACATAGTGAAAAAGTACCCAAGCCGGGACTCGAACCCGGATCATCAGTATAGCGCACTGACTTTTTACCAACTGAACCACTTGGGAACGATACTCAGTCTGGAACTTTTTCACCATAACATGTTGGCAAGGCTATACATTATAGGTGCTGATTCCCAAAATTTGGAAGGAGTCACTGGCTCCTAAACCCAAAAAATCCAGTGGCCACAATTGTAAAACAAACGCATAAAAACAATAGTGTTTATATGAGGTAAAAAACTCAAAAAACTCAGGAATTCAAAGTGTAAAGTAATTTATTTAATATAAACACATGTACAAAAAAAATTGAATATTAATTAAATCTTAAATCATGTACAGTCAGAAGATAAAAGTTGGGCAAGATACGGTTTAAAAAAAATATGTATAAGCTAAGCAATCATGATAGCGAGGAATATCAGAAAAACAATATTTCTTATTTTGATTTTGCCAGACAAAGGTACATATGAAAGAAAATTTGAATTTGTGAGATTATTTTGCACTATAAAAATCAAAACACACTTCAAACATTTGTTTATATATATATATATATTTAAATCACAGTCTATGTAAAATTATCAGATTCAAACTGTTACGAATAACATTGCTATTCGAATATATTTAATAGTTTGCTGTGTTAAACAGATCATTCTGAAATGTTATTAAAAGATAATAATAATAATGTTTATTATGTGTTTTGGTCTTAATCTTAAAAAAAAAAATAATCAACATTTCACGATGGGGACTGGGAATACCAGAAATTGATTGCTTTTAAATCACATGGCGACTTAAACACCGAAAGTTAGTGGCCACAGCAAAAAATTTAGTCGCCACGTGGCGACTGGCGACTGTGAATCTGCACCTATACTATACATGCAGCACAAGATGGAATATTTTCCGTGAGCCGCCAACCCTGGGTCAAACACGAGATCAAAGAAAATCCAGCATTGACAATTAATTGAATAAATTCATATTTAATATTTGGAATTCATATTTAATATTTGCCAACATGTTATGGTGAAAAAGTTCCAAGCAGAGTATCGTTCCCAAGTGGTTCAGTCGGTAGAACGTCAGTGTGCTATACTGATGACCCGGGTTCGAGTACCGGCTTGGGTACTTTTTCACTATGTTGGCTATACGCCTATTATATTAAGCAATTAAAATTTGAATATTATGAATGCAAGGCGTGAGAAACTTTCTCTGGAAAAATTTCCAAGTATTAAATATGAATTTATTCAATTGTCGATGCTGGATTTTCTTTGATTTTGTGTTTGCCCCAGGGTTGGCGGCTCACGGAAAATATTCCATCTTCTGCTGCATTTGTAGCCTTGCCAACATGTTATGGTGAAAACGTTCCAGGCTGAGTATCGTTCCCAAGTGGTTCAGTCGGTAGAATGTCAGTGCGCTATACTGATGACCCGGGTTTGAGTCCCGGCTTGGGTACTTTTTCACTATGTTGGCTATACGCCTATTAAGCAATTAAAATTTGAATAAAATTTTACTATTTCGACATTATTTAGGATCCCTATATGCTTGAGGGAAAAAAAAAAAAAAAAGAAGCAAAATTTTACTATTTGGGCGTTATTTCAGATCTTGTAGACTTTGAAAAAGAAAATGCAAAAGTTTTACAATTTTAGCATTAATACAGGTCACACAGATCTGAAAAATATGAGAGAAAGAAAGAAAAGAAAACAAGTTGGAAATTATATGTCAAATGTGACTAATGAGGTGCGTTCGTACTATAACTAGTTTCAGTGAAATAAATTATATTGTCTGTTATTATGATAGGATTAATTTCCATAATAAAATAAGTACATTTGAAGTTGGTAACATTTTATCTTTTGTTGACATTTACTGAAAATTCTAATGGGAAACTTAAGCCTAGCTTTGAAAATTTCAGAACTTGAAATCCATATTAAGACTTTTTCCATTTAATATCTATTTCTTCGGAAACACATCCAAAAAACTTTCGGTAGATTATATGATTGCTATAATTTAACAATTTTAGTATACAAATTCAGTTTTTAAATTTAGTGATACAGAAATAATATAACTCCTTGCTATAATTTAAGAATTTTAGTAACAAATTCTGTTTTTAAATTCAGTGATACAGAAATAATATGCTTCCATCTTTAATTGACGTAATCATCATGGCAACCTAGAATCATTACCTATCATGGGATATAATTGAATTCACTAGCCACCACTGGCGACCAGTTTGGTCTCCCTTAAATGTTTTCTAAGCATTGCAATATGCTGCTTTTATTCATAATTTAATTTACTTGCATAATCCTTCGCCAAATCGGTCGGTTGAAGATCAAATCAAGAACTTTTTGCGATCATGGCAGCATTTCGTATATATTTTGTTGTTATGCATTTCATCTTTCTTGACAAAAACTGATCAACTCACTTAGGCATTTATGCTTCAGATCCGTTTGTTTATCAGTTGCAACACCTTCGCTAACACAAACATTTTTAATCCTTTTGTTACATAGATCATGCTGATCCAATAAGAATTTTGGTTCAGGGTTTGTACTGAACCTGGCTACATATTTTACGTCGTGTTTGTTGAAATGAGCATGCCTTTTCTTTTATTACGTATGCCACGCTTACAGGAACGATTATTTTTTCGACACCAGATAATGCTGCAAAATTCATCATGGAGATCTTGATTTGCAAATGATTACCTTCATGGTTTAATATTTTTATGATGCATGGTGAATGAATGTCTTGTATTTGTTTACTTTAATCGATTGAGATATTGGGCAGTCAACCTAATTTCCGCTGAAGTTATCTCAGAATCTATACATATTTGAATGTAATTCATCTCTCAAACAAACAATTTTTTTCAATGATCTTTCTAAAAATGCAACTTTTATGCAATTTTATTCGAAAAAATAATTTTGAATAAAAAGTCACCCCGTAATATGCAAAAAGAAGTAGTCAGCCTGTGTTTGTTTTCCTCAGTCACATGACTTGCGCTTTTATTGAATTAATTACATATGATAGGGTTTAATAAAATGAAGAAAACTTTTATAAATATCTTTTTAAGTTTTGATTCGATGTTCATAAAATTTGAAATGACTCGACGAAATTCTGCAACTATTATATATATTACTAGAGGGCTCTGCCCCCTACGAGCTGCGCTCGCCAACCCCCGTTCTGACACCGCATGATTTAAAAACACTCTGATTTGATCATCTCTAAAACGATTACGGAAGATTGTATTATAATTAAACAACCAGTGTCGATCTGCTGTAACAGGGTTTCCATTCATTTTCCTTTGACTGAGGGATTTTAAGGTCGAATCAACTGCTGTTGAAACAGATTACAACTGTAACTGTCACCAAAATATATGATTTAGCGCCAAACGTGCATAATCGTGGCGTCGCGTCACTTTCAGTTGACATCAGATGCGTTACACGAGTTAGTTTTTTCATCGGGGAATTTTTAATTCAACGCTTATTTGTCTTTTGATACTTCTCCATTACCCCGTCAATCAATTTTCATTTAAAAAAAAAAAAAAAAAAAAAAAAAAAACCTATCGTTAAACTGTAACACCAAATAAACAAATAGAAGAATTTTGACATTGGAAAGGAAATATTATTTACGCTGTTTTAAAATTTGCAATAATGGGTAAAAGATATGTCGAAATAAATTGATCTCTCATGAAAATATAATAATTAATTGAAATTGTTTGGAAATATTGTTTTTTTTATCATTTTAAATGTGACGTGAATTTCCCTAGTTACTCGTATTTCTCTTTGTAATATTCACGCGCAAGTATATTTTTATTACATCATTTTCTACATTTATTGCTTTTAACACGTGATCATTTAAATATTATTTCAAAGTTTTATTTCTGTTTTTAATAGTCTCGTGTAAATACATTTCTTAATTGAAAGGGAATCTTATTACGTGCGCTATTTTACAAATTGGCAACAGTTCAAATAATGGAATTTATGAAATATGAAATAAATCTTCGTCAAAATAATGAAAATTTTGAATAAAAAATTGGCAACGGTTCAAATAATGGAATTTATGAAATATGAAATAAATCTTCGTTAAAATAATGAAAATTTTGAATAAAAAATTGAAATATAACCTGAAAAAATTACTCAAATTAAAAAAGTGATTGCAGTCTGCACTCCGCAAACTTGTCAACTATATCCTTACAAATTATGGTTAAATTTCTGCGGATAGTTTTCGTTCCTATAAAACTTTTTTCAAAAAACTGTTTTGACGAAATAATTCTTCGATTTAAAAACTGTTTGCTTCAGCGTGTTTATCGAACATTTCTTTATAAAACTACCAATTTTTAAAATTTTACATGCAATAGTTTTCTAGATATTAGTCCAGAAAGACTTCAAGGCACAAAATCTTAATTGACAGCGGCGGCAGCGGTGGTTACTTTTTTTTAATATAGAGAGAAATTTCAAACCATTCGGTTGGCAGGGTGTCTAGCCAACCGGAAAAGTCAGGGAAATTTATATGGACCGGGAAAGTCAGGGAAATTTACCATTTCTGAGAAAAAGTCAGAAAAATATGAAAATTCTGAGAAAAAGTTAGAAAATTTAAACTTTCAAGAAAAAAAAATAAGAAAATTTTTCTTATAAAACTAAGGATTTGAAATTACACCGCCATTAAAATCAAACTTTGCTCTTCATAAGTAATGTAAAGAGTATTTCAACCTCTTGTGCAAATCATTTTGTCTACCTCTTTTTAGTCTGTCTTTGTAACTCAGAGATTTTCAGTTCCAGCTTAACTGAAACTTTATACTGAATGTTGTAGGATTGATTAGGTGTTTCACTCTGCTTACTTATCTTTGTTTGGTAACTGAACATTTGTTGGCTTAATATATGGAATATTTATTATAAAAAATATGTCAAAACAATCTGTATTTAACAGTGACTGATGTGATAAAGAATTTCATCCTGATTAGACAAAATGGATAGAACCTGATGCTAAAAGTGTGTGTCTGCAAAATATAGGTGAAAATTAGCAGTCTCCACTTGCCATGGGGCGATTAAAGTTGTAAAAGTGGCAATTAAAAAATTGTCATTGATCGCCACCCCTGTGTGGTCACTTTCCAGTCACACATTCCATTGCAATCCTTGAGCGACTGACTAATTTTGCGATTTTCCCCCCCAAGAACGTGTTAAGAATTTTGCAATTCTCCCCCCCCCCCTTTTCCCAATTGATTCATGAATTGTACGATTTGCCCTGATTAGCGAATTTCATGCTAATTTCACGTGACCGACTGGTGAATTTCACAGGTTTGTTCCACGATCAATCGACGAATTGCACGTTTTTTTCCATGATCAACTGACGAGTTTCCCCTTGTGAATGACGGAAGAATTTCGTGATTTTTTTTCTTACGATAGACTGACAAATTTCTCAAATCTTCCGTGCTACCTAATTGACGATTGATTTTTTTTCCTGCTACCAATTGGCTAATTGTGCAGTCTTTTCTTGCGACCAATTAACACATATTTGCATGTTTTTTCCCCGCAGCTTACTAGAGAAATTTGTGGGGGGTTTTCATGCGACCCACTAAAGAATTTCGCGATTTTTTTCCACACGATTAACAAATTTAGCTATATTCTTCTGCAACCGATTGATGAACATTGCGATATTTTTCCTGCGATCGAATGACGAAATTTACGGGGTTTTGTTTTCGACCGACTGACGAATTTCAAGATTTTTTTTCCTATGACTGATCTATACAGGAAAAAAAAAAGTCATTCTGGTATTGAAACAGAAAAAAATACCGCAATTCTGGTATATAATTGGAACTCAATCACCCTTGACAAATAATCCATGAACATATTCTAAAAAAATTAATGTGATAATAGTTTTTAATTTTAAGGAATTTTTCCCTGAATTTTTTTACTTCTTTCCTATTCTTATCATGAATACTTGGCTGGTATAAAACTCTGATTTATACAAAAATATGTGTATATATGTTGGTTATATTTTATCTAGATGTTGAGAAAATTTGAAACATTATAGTCAGCCACTTTAAAAAGTAACCACTAATGAAACAGACTACCGGCCACTGGCTATTAACCTGATTTCCCAGTTTTCACCTATACTGCAAAATGTTTAGCATGTAAAATGTTCAATAATTTGTAAATTTTGTGAAAAATATGTAACAAATCAATAATTTGTGCCCTTAGAATCAGTTATGGAAGTTCCACTCTCAAATTCACAACTTTTAAGATTTTTTGTATGTAACGTCACAAAATCTGGAATTTTTTTTTTATTGGTATAGAAAACCTGGAAAAGTCAGGGAAATGTCAAGAAAATTCATTGCTGATCTGGAATAGATCTGCAGGTAGATCAGGAATAGATCAGGTGGTTTTTACGTTGTTATATGTGGGCGGACCAGACAATGACTATAGGTGCTACGTATTTACAGTTACGTACTCACCTAAAAAAAGAGGGAAATTTTATGATTTCAGCATTACTTTTTGAAGGACCTAAAATTTAGGTCTCTCAAACTCGGAAAATCTGAGGTAAATGAAGAAAAAACAAACAAAATTTTACTACTTCTGCATTATTTCGCATCCTAAGGGATTGAGAAAAAGAAAAAGGCAAATTTACAATTTTGGCTTTACTGTAAGTTGCACAGACCTGAAAAATGCTAGGGAAAAAAAGGAAGGAGAAAAAAAAAAAAAAAAGCGAAAACTTTACCATTTCTGCATTAGTTTGGATTCCACAGACTCAGAAAAAAAGGCGAAAATTATTATAGAAATGCAGGTTGAAGGAAAAAAAAATTTCCTAACATCAACTGATATAAAATTATTCCTCTCCAAACAACAACAATCAGCCAAATATGGCACTCCAAGGATCTACTTCACAGGATTACATACATAATGGCAACATGAGTAAACAAATAATATATGTTCAAATGAAATCCAAAAAGTAATTTTCTACATGCCAAAATCATCGCTGTATACTTTAATATTGGAATCTTACTAACGCCAAAGTGAGTAAATAGGCTCTTTAGCCTTTGCCTCTGTCAACAAGTAAGGTTTGCCCAGAGATTAGGTCTATTATCTATTTAGATGATTTTTTCAGGTATTTACCGCCTAGAAACTTCTTAATAGATAACACAATCTATACTAATGGAAGAAAGTTTCGCTGTGTGTGTGTCTGTCTGTGCGTTAGCTAGTGAAATCTAGTGCACCTAGAAGTCTGAAAATTTAGGTGAGGATAGTCCAAGGCTTCTCCTGATGCTCCTGAGTCAAAGTTAACCAAAATATTAATTAAAAAACTGATCAATAACTCTTCTCTTTTTTTGCGAGCCGGCTTTCAGCACTCGCACATGCCCAGATCCTGATTTATGACAGCATATGAGAATGAAGAATGCATTTATTTCACAAGTCTGTTTTAACTTCTATTGACTAAACCATTTGGTTTATTTAAAAACGAAAAATATATTCTGAAAGATCACTCTCTTATGTCTCAAATGCCGTAATCAATTAAAAAAACGATTAATGTTAATCTTTTGAACCCTTTAATGTTAGTCATTTTTGAAAAAGGGTCGTTTTCCCGGATGAATGTTTTCCCCTTTACAGCAATGTCCTCAAGAGCACAATTTTAGAGATGAAGACAAACCAAACATATGCTCTTAAAGCCGAAACCTTCTTCTAATAGATAATATAATTAGTTTTAAATAATCTGTCAAGTGTGAGTATTACTCATGCTCAAATGTTGCCGTACATTATATTTATTAATTGCTAACTACAATAGTACAAAAAATCATTGCTAAAAGAATAATTGAATTCATCAGAATGAAAAACCTTGACTATTTATCACTATGATTGGTCTTAGTTCAAAGATGTTGTACAAAGTTTAAAATTGGCATTGTGCCAAGTGTAACTCGAGAAATATACATTGGATTGAAAAATGGAAAATATGTGTTCAATATTTTTGAAAAATCTATTTATGGATATCAAAGTTACTCCTCTTAATTCTGCCCTTGGGGGTAAAGAGGGGCAACTTTGAAATCTTAAATGATAACTCCCCTTTTTTTTGTTGATTCAAATTCTACGAGAAAAAATAAGTAACTTTTCTATTTAACATTTTCTTTGGAAAATCATAGATGGTGCTGTAATCAAGTAAAATGCAGTCAGAATCATTTCCATTGAAAAGTCTGGACATGGTCGAATAACTCGAGAAATATACATCGGCTTGAAAAACTGAAAAATACTTGTTTAATATTTTAGAAAAATGGCAACTTTGATATCCCTAAATAGATCTTTCTAAAATTTTGAACACGTATTTTTCCTTTTTTCAATCCGATGCATATCTCTCGAGTTATTCGCCCGTTTCCAGACTTTTCGATGGAAACTATTCTCACTGCATTTTACTCGATTACAGTGCCATTCACAATTTTCTGAAGAAAATGTTAAATACAAAAGTTAGTATTTTTTTGGGGGGAAATCAGAATCTGCAATAAAAGAAAAAAAAGGAGGGGAGGTTATCATTTAAGATTTGAAAGCTATCCCCTTTCCCCCGAAGGGGCAGAGTTATAAGGGCAACTTTGAAATCCCTAAATAGATTTTTCAAAAATATTGAACACATATTTTCTGTTTTGCAATCCGATGTATATTTATCACCCGTTTTGACTTTTCGGACACCCTGTATACAATTTATCCACTGATGCTTTTTTATTCCCCTGTTGTAAATTCAAAATTTGGGTTTTACATGAAGTTATATCAAAATTCGATGTACAGCTTTATGTGTCTTAAAAAAGTTTGTTTTAAAATGCAATTAAAATTATTTTTATTTAGTCTTCTAAGGTATATTTACACATTCAAACAGTACATTTAATTTTCCAATACACTGTTATATTTCAATTTATAACTGTAACACTGTTATATTTCAATATTTCCAATACACTTTCACTCTGTCTATATTATGCATCAAAATGTATTTCAATAAATTGATACATCTTTTGTGTCACGCTATCCAAAATTGTAAGTAAAATTTATATAAAGGTTTTCTTTGCATCGTACTATCCCTTTGTTTCTATTTCACTTAGTTTGGATACTATGATACAAAGTAAATATTTACATAAATTTTACTTAAGATTTTAGATAGTGTGACACAAAACATAAATTAATTTATTGATATAAATACATTTCAATGCATAATATAAGTTCAGTGAAAGTGTGACATAGTTAACAGTATATTGGAAAATTAATGTTGTTAATTAAGTAAATATACTTTAGAAGATGACAAAACAAAAATAATTTTAGCTGAATTTTAAATCAAACCTTTTAAACCCACTCAAATTTTGATATATTTTTTAAACCCATATTTTGAAAGTGCTGTGTCACAAACTTTTAACTTGTTAAGGGTTTTTGTGCTGATACACTATTGCTGCAATTTATGATTTCTCCTCATGCTACTGACACTTCATACAGCTTTATCATCATAAATCCTTTCTAAAATATATGTATTACTGAGAAGTAGTTTTAGAAAACAGATGTGAAATTTTCAATCAACTGAAGATGACAATTTTTGAGATAAATTACTCAAACAACACAAATCAAAATGTCATGTGTGATTAGCTCTCTAGCTGCATAGTCAAACAAATTGTAAGCAGTCACATAAACACTTTTCATAAACAAGACAGGAGCATCTATTACAATTCACTCTCTTCCTCGATCCTTTTTCTTAAAATTTGGGAGTTTCTTGAACATAAGGAACCGACAGTTAATCTAAATTAAACAATTTTGAAAATTCATTAAATAAATTTTAAAAGTTGCAAAAACTAACTTTGGGTTCACATGCAATTTGGAAAGCATCCACATACCACTTTTGGCAAGCATGTTGTCTATTGGTCACCCTTCTTGTAAAAGCTTTATCATAATTTCAATAATGTGTTATGTTCTGGGCTAATTGGTGATTTTAATTTATTGCTGTACTTTGTTTGTTGCTGTGTAATATGGATCTCAATTTATATTTTTTCTTTGTAACAATTAGATTGATGAATATCAAGATAAAGCTGAAAAGATTACAGAAGAGAAAGACTTCTACTTTAACAAATTAAGAAATATCGAAATTTTGTGTACAACTGAAGATGCTGCTGTTACTGATAAAGAAACCCTTGTTAATCAGATTTTGGCTGAGTTATATGCCACTGCGGTAATATTTTTTATTATTTTAAATATTCTGTTTGATTTATGTTAAGTGTTTTGTTTAATATGGCTATTAAATCTTTTTCTTGTGTTTTATTTAAAAATTATGTTATTCCAAGGAATATCAAGATACTTAAACCACTAAAATAAAAGAATACAGTCAACTTCCTCTAATTCACAAAGCTCTGGACCAAAGGTTGTGTGAATTTTGTAAAACATTTGTAAAATATTTTTTGTAGATTATAGGTCATTGTTGGATTACACAGTTCTTTGCAAATACAAAATGAGTTATCATTATAATTGCATGAATAAAATGGAAAGATGATTTCAAATATATTTTGCAATAAAATGTCTTTAACATGAAAAAAAACTTAAGTTTTATACGAGTAAATGTATGTGTATGTGTAATCGAATAATTAAGGTAGGAATAAATTAAAAATTTTAACTGGCTTAGTTGAAGTTTCTTCATCGATTAATGATGTTTTTCATTGGTCTCTTGTTTTACGGGAATTTTCCATTTCTTTAATTAAATCTTCTCCAAAAATATAGATTTTTTTTTTCTACTAAATACAAATATATTTTAAATACGATATAGATATTTAAAATCCTAGAAATTTCGTACATAGCAAGATAAGGCCAGTTCTCCATTCTTTCTTTGTCATAAATTAAAACAGTTTTAAAATGAAAGATAAATCCTCATTTGTCTTCCATTGTATGCATATGTGCCTGTAAATATGCAATGCTAGAAACATAACAATTTCTTATACATATTTTCTCCTTCCACAAACATGGTATCAAGACAAGTTTTAATACTTATAATTTGACTTAGTTTGAAAATAATGTTGATTTTTTTTTCATTCATAGTTTCTGTAATAGTCTGTTTTCTAATATTGTTGGCTGGTAGTTTGCTGAGCATTGGTCAGTGTTAGCTGTATTGCTATGGGATGGATGTATTTAGAGAGGAGTACTGAAGGGAAAATAATCCAAAGTATCATTTTCGTACAAGGAAAAC
Source organism: Maratus michaelseni (assembly GCA_963931845.1). Lineage (NCBI taxonomy): Eukaryota > Metazoa > Arthropoda > Arachnida > Araneae > Salticidae > Maratus > Maratus michaelseni. Next base: position 360,811,101 of record OZ007586.1, on the reverse strand, counting down.
CTTTTGCAGTCACCCTAACCAAACCGTGCTGGTATCGAACCAATGAATATTGGCCAAAGCTTTTCATTTTGTGGCCAGTGGGCAAAACTGGGAAATTTCATTAGTAGCCAGTGGCCAGTAGTAGCAGTTTTATAAGTGGCTACTTTCTTTAAACTAGTGGCCACTTTTTATTTAAAAGCTCTAAACAGTAAACTTTTGTTAAAATTTATTTAGTTAAAATTTATTTAGTATAAAATTTATTTATTTGCATCTAAAATTAAATAGCCCAAATAAATATGTTAATCTAAAAATATTTCAACCAGCAAAAGTAGAATCCTTGATGAAATGCCAAAAAATTTTACTCTTGTAGAAAAATGGCGATATGGTGGCCGCTGACAGACAATTTTTAGTAGCCACCTTTTGTCATTTAGTGGCCCTGTGGCCAGTGGCTAGTGCTCATTTTGCCCTTTAGTGGTCAGTATGCTAACACAGGGCTGAGTTGATGTGCTTTGTAATAAGGAAGTGTAGAATTCCATCTTGTGGTTATATCTTGCTGTACAGATTGTAATTTTTTGCCTGTTTTCTAGCTCAGCTTTATTTACAATACTGTGTTTAAAATGGCCTACAACTTTTCTACAGTACCCTGATAAATTACTAATAGCTCAGGGGTCGATCCAGGGAAAAATTGGGGCCTATTTAGGCCCCCTTCACAAAAATCTATTTAATAAAATGGTCCCCTTCACAAAAATCAATTAGATAAAAGGGTCCCTTCACAAAAATCAATTTGATAAAATCTCCCCCTTCACAAAATTCTATTCCATAAAAACTTACTATTTATTATTTATTTATTATTTTGTGATTTTTAAAATGTGTAATTTATAAACAAACAAGTTCACCAGATAGGAATACTTCAGTAAAAGGATTTAAAAAAGTTTTTGTTTATAAATGCCTGGTTCGAATTTGATTAACTGGATTTAAACTTTCATTACAAAACGTTATTTTTCACAAATATAATAAATTTGACAAAAATAACTTTTACTTTTCACAAAATGGGCCACAAGAAAAAATCCCTGCATCGACCCCTAAGCTGCAACAGAAAGTACTTTATTTAAACTCAGCTGTAATATATATGCTGCACAAGGTAAATTTTTCAAAGTGGATTTTTGTTACATCATTTGTGATATTACTAGCATTATCTGTACAAATCTATTTTATGTGCTATATTCCAATCATCTGCCACCTTTTTAACCTACACCACCTACATCAGGGCATGAAATTTCAGTTGAAAAGGTACTAGCCAGACTAAAACTTTTACTCGCCACTATGTTACATTAATTCAAACAGCAACGTCTGCCCGACACCTGTCCCGAAAATTAACTATTTATGACAAACTGAACTTAAATTAACCATTGGACAGGGTGGTCACATACCTGGAAAACATGGAAATATCAGGGAATTTTGTTAACCTGGAAATATCAGGGAAATTCAAACACACTTCAAACTAAACCTGAAAATTCATTAAAACAAATGTTAATTTCCATTATGATCGCGGTAATCTAGAATAAAAAAAATAATCTCTGCTATCGGACTCAGTCCGTGCCTGAAACCAGCTTCGACTCTATTTTTATACCAGTCTTTGGGCTCAGCCTTATGGTAAAAATTTTATTTATACAAAAATGGGAAAAAAAGAAACAAACTCTTGTTATTTGAGAAATAAGAATGTGGTCTAAGTTTCTTACAGCGTTTTACAATCCTTTAAAAACTGAAAGTAAACTGAATTGATAATAATGTGATATAAAGAGAAATATTCTTTCTGATTTTGAAGCCTTTGCACAGTCACTGTTAGTAACATAAAGAAGTTCTGAGATATTTATCTTCGGTTTGAAGTCCTTTGTTTATTGGAAAACAGAACTAATGTGTTTCTGCCATAGTTGTACAATATTTTAGCAGAATGAAAACAGTGACTTTTACAGATTTTTGCCAGTGGTTAGAAATAAAAAACAAATTTGCCATTTTAAAGGATTTTCAGAAACTTGAAAATTGAGGCTTTTAAATGAAAATATTAATCTTAAAACAATTTTAAAATGTTATAATGTTGTTAACAAATTTCTGAACTTATCTCTAGGATGAAAATGAATGATTGTATTTTCCTTGTACAAATCTTTAATTGGTGAAACTTGATATGCGAGTCATTCTCAGATAATGGAAAATTTTATGTTCTTCTCAAAAAAATATGAATTAATCAACTATGAATGTTTGGTTTTTGTGAGCATTTGTGCTCTCACTACATTATGTACTTTAAAGATAAAAAAATAAAATCAATATCTAAAAAAATTGTAAAGTTGTAAATGTTATTGCCAAGGCTTGTCCCAAACTTCAAATTTATTAATTAAAACCCTTATTTTTAAGATTTGGAAAGCTTTAGAACAAATGATTATGTGAGTATATTTCCATGTCTCTATTTTTTACACATTTGACACTTTAGGGAAAACAGAAAACATTTCAATTATCCGGTTCTTGTCTATTACCTTGTCGACCACTTTCTGTAAAAAAAAAAAGAAAGAGTGTCAAATAATCAAATTTAAGAATGTTGCCATTCCGAACTTTTATACGTAAGAATATTAGGGAAATTAGAGAAACATCACTGAAGAATAGGGTGCTTTAGAAATTTCAAACAGATTTGATTAATTTCATGCCTGACATATATTCAAACTGCAGAACTGCCTATTTCTGCAAAAAATAAATATACATAAAAACATAGGAATGTGTGATATAAGAGGTGATAACGAAATTGTACTGTTAAAACATTTTAGAGACACACAAAAAAAATCAATAAGGTATGTGGTCACCCCTGACCGAAATGCAAGCTTTTCAGCGATTTTCCATACTGTGGATTAGATTATCCAGAAATGATTGCAGTAACAAACTATTCAAGGTGAATAGCGCTTCGAAGCTCCTAGAGAGTGTTAGGTGGGGGTTGCCAAGATTAAAGTCGGTGTCCTAGTGCGTACCACACATGTTCTATCTGATTTAAATCTGGAGAATATACAGGCCACTCCATTCGCTGGATTTCTTTGCTCTCAAGATAATCAATCACTAGTGCAGAACGATAAGGACGTGCATTATCATTCATTAGGAGGACGTTATTACCGATTGCACCCCTAAACAACTTGACATGAGGATCAAGAACCTCATCTCTGTATATTTCAGCATTCACAGTTGCACTGGTAAAAATGTTAGGTTAGTGCGGCCATTCAAAATGATGCCCGCTTATACCATGATTCTAGGACCTTTGTATCAATGCTTTTCACGAATGTTTGCAGCCTTATTGTCTGTGTTTTCCGTCCTCCTTATAGTAACATGTCTGGAATCGCTCTCCAAACAAAATCTGGATTCATTGGTAAAGAGAACTCTGCTCCAGTCCATGGTACTCCAATAACAATGATCTCTGCACCACTTTATGAGAATGAGCTAGCAGGAAAGTGTATGATTCTTTTTTCAGAAAATTAGGGGTTGAACTGCACATGAGATTGCACGTGGAGGAAGAAAGAAAAATTTATTCTTTAGCCTCTGCCCCCACGGCTCACTAGTTTCACGGAATGAATCTCTTCTTGAGTTCGCCATAAGATAAGGTCACTTCATACATCATTACACATCTATTATTCTAATGAAAAGGGGAGACATATTGAATTAAAGAATTCAAGAGATAGTAGTACTACTGAGTACTTATAACTTACATTTTATTTAGCACACACCTTTTTCTTTTTATCAGAATTTCGGGTAATCCGATTTTTTTGTAATCCGAACAGGCACTGGTCTCAGATTAGCGGGGTTCTACTGTATTTCAAATATCTCCTCAAGAAATTAATATTTTTAACTTCTGCTTTCTGTGTGCTGTTCTTAAAGTATGTCTCATTTTTTCTTAGCTGTCAAAATATTTCTAAAGTATGTGCTTAATTTATAATTTTATATGTTAAAATATTAGCAAAACTGAATAAGATGTTAACACTTCACATAAAATTAAGTATATATTTTAGAAAAATTTTGACAACTAAGGAAAAAAGAGCCATCCTTTAAGAAGTGTACACAGAAAACAGAAAAAAAAAAAAAATTAACTTCCCAAAGAGATATTTTAAATATATGAATGCATCATATGCCCATAGGATTAACATTAGCAACGGGATTCTGGAAGTTCACTGACTAGCAGCCTTAAGGGAAGATTCTACTTTCTTTGGGTCTAAAATAAATATATATCTTTAAAAAATATATATATATTTGCATCCTTGAAGAATGTGGAACATGTACCTGAAACAATTTTCGATTATTCAAATTCTTCACCAAGGTATGGCCTTTTGAACAGAACCAAACATGGGCTGAGAAGCAGGAAGTTTGTATTTCTTCACACATTTTCCCCAAACCACTTTTTTCAACATGTAATGCAGCGTAGCATTCCAAATGATTATCAAAACATTAGTTGGGTTTGAGAGATAATCATTTTTCAGGCGCTTGAAACTTATTTAATGTTAAAAAATTAGCTGTTAAATATTTTTTCTAAAATTTTAAAGTTGAATTAATATGAAATCTATATGTCTATTTTCAAACAGTCACCATTTTGTTTTCTGAGGGTCAATTTCAATGAAAACAAGTTTATGGGTTTCCAAATTTAGTTGCCTTTCAAATCTGTATCATTTTTATGTTTCAGATGTCTGTGTGAGGCATAATCCTGTACTGCACATTCTAAAAGAAGGATACTGCCACCAGTTTTGTATTTTTACACACAAAAAATTGTTTAGGTAATTATTGGGTTAATTGCAAGATCCGAAAGCAACTTTGTTTATCTGTATGCTGTTTTCTAATAACTAGATTAAAATTTCTAATTAATGGCTGCTAAAACTTTTACAACCTGCATTATATGATGCAAATTGTTATTAAACAGTGTCTAAAAAGCTAAAATTATTGAAAACATTCTAATGTGTACTTTTGGTACATTTATAAAGGGCTAAAGAAAGTGCTGTTGAGAGTATAGGCTAAATTTAGCATTTCGGGCTAAGTTGACAACACCGGATACAATATTTGTGGTATCCATATCTGCAGTATAAAAGTGACTAATTAATCAAGTATTCTAAAAGTAGTGAAATGTCAAATTCCCATACTGTTGAAATATAGTATTTTCTTTAACCTTTACAAGATGAGTGGTTTAAGAATTAGTCAGAAGGCATCCTTTCTTAAAAAATGATATTGATCTTTAAAATCTAATACCTACTGCTATTGTTAACCTGTGCTTTGAGATGGCATGATTAACAATAACTGTGAGGAAAGAACTACTTGTTTAAGGTAGATTTGTTTCTTTTCAGAAGTAATGACTTCTTGTCATTCATTACTAACACTTGTCCACAGAAGGTTAATATAATAAATAGGGACTTATTAAATAATTTTTATCTGGAATCTGTAATTCACTTATCTGTTGTATTGGAAAGTATCTTTTCTTGAAAATATTTTTTTGTTACAGAATTTTTATTAGTATTTAAAAAAAAAAAAAAAAACTGATTTTTGTTATATTTATTAAATTATCTAGGATGGATTTGAACCCCCAGAAGGAGAGGAGTGATGCTACTCAAGATGTGCCATTTTTTATGCTATTGTTCCTCATTCATTGTAATTGTTACTTTTTATGTATGGGACAAGTGATGTTTTATGTTTGTCAAAGATTTTGTAGTTGTTTAAAGCTACTTATTTTTTTTTAAGATCTAAAACTAATGTTTTCTTTTATGTTTTGTAGTTGTTTACAGCTACTATTTTTTTAAGATCTAAAACTATTTTCTTTTATGTTTTGGTAGTTTACCTTTTTACAGCATCCAAACATTTATATTATGCTGTTTTTTAACTAATTTTTTTTTTTTAAACTGACATTTTCTTTTAAGTTTTGTAATTGTTTACAGCATCCAGACTTATATATATGCTGTCTTTTGAATAATTTTTTTTTTAAAGTTTTGTAATTGTTTACAGCATCTATGCTTATATATATTATGCTGTTTTTTTTTAAACTAAAATTTTCTTTGACACTGACATTTTCTTTTAAATTTTGTAATTGTTTACAGCATCCAGACTTATATATTATGCTTTTTTGTAACTGAATTTTTTTTAAAGTTTTGTAATTGTTTACAGCATCCAGACTTATATATTATTCTGCTGTTTTTGAACTAAATATTTTTTTAAAGTTTTGTAATTGTTTACAGCATCCAGTCTTATTGTATTACTAGCAAATCCGCCCGGCGTTGCCCGGTCCTGTCAAAAAATAATACGAAATGCGAAATCACTCTAAAAATCGCTGCACGAAACCCTTCCTCTAGTCTTTCAGAAATTAAATAGAGAGATGGACCTGAAGCAAAGTAAATGTAATACCACCCCCTCAAATGTCTGGATCATTTGATTCAAAACGGGTCAGTTTTTGGTCAAAATAAAAAAAAGGTTACTGTCTGATTTTTGCAAAATTTGCATTTTCGGAATCTGAAAATAAACTGATTTTCGATTCAAATAATCCAATACTTTTCTTAATACTCGAGGATGAGTGAAAATGAAACTTTTTCGTTTTCTGGGATTATCAAATCGGTAACTTTCTTTTGTTGTTTCAATAAAAATAGCCATTTTTGGCAAACGCGCAGGAAAATCTTTTAGTTCCACTGCCAGGGGATGCATTTTGTTCTAAACAAATTATCTGACATGTGCCCCTGCTGCCTACGATACCGTGTTTATCAGACGTGCTAGGCACACGCTGAAAAATATTTTACTTACAGTTTCTACCACCAGGTGGCATTTGGTAACGGATTTGACACTAAGCTATTTATACTGATTTATATCTCAACAATTTTTATTGATTTTAAAAATTTTTAATTCTAGAAATATTTAATGTAGTCTTCTATATATAATGCATAGCTCAAATTAAACATTAAATATTAATATATGCTTCAATTTTCTTCTTTTCCCTCTGGGACAGCATATGTAAGCGAATTTTGAAAATGGCCCTTACAGCATCCAGTCTTATTATATTATGCTGTTTTTTGAAAAAGTTTTGTAATTGTTTAGAACATCCAGTCTTATTATAGTATGCTGTTTTTGAAAAAGTTTTGTAATTGTTTACAGCACGCAGACTTATTATATATTATGCTGTTGTTTGAACTAAATTAAAAAAAAAAGTTTTGTAATTTTTTACAGCATCTATGCTTATATATATTAGGCTGTTTTTTTAACCTAAAATTTTCTTTGAAACTGACATTTTCTTTTAAATTTTGTAATTGTTTACAGCATCCAGACTTATATATTATGCTGTTTTTTGAACTAATTTTTTTTTTAAAGTTTTGTAATTGTTTACAGCATCTTGGTGGCATATTTATATATGTATATGCTGTTTATCTGAAAACTAGTTTCTTTTAAATGTTTACCTTTTTATTTAGTAAAAGGCAATAGAACTGAAACTACTATTTTCATTTTTATGCACACATTTTGCTTTTTGGAGCAATTAAAACATTTAAAATTTGCTGTTTAGCTATGGAAGTTATAACTTTCTTTTACGAGAAATCTTTTGAAGTAATTTGCTTTTTTAACCAATGCTATCATAAAAAACACTAGAGTATTTAAAAATATTATGATAAGTTAATTTTTGGGAATTGCTCCATAAAATCTATATATTGCATTTAAAAATATATTAACATAGTCTTTGATTTACTTGAAATTTTTACCTATTTTCATTTAATTATTTTGAGCAGTATTGTGCTTTCAAATTATAAGAAAATGCAAAATAACTTATTTTGTTTTCTACTAAATAATTTGGTACTTTTTGGAGATAGGTAGCATTTTTTTAACTTCCGGAATGCAAATAAATAAATTATAAAAAAGTTTATTGTTAACAATACAGTTGATTCTTTTTTATTCAGTCAAATGTTACAACTAATATGGAAAGTTATATATTTAACATTTATACCATAATTTGGTATTTTGTTTGTGACAGGTAATTGATAATGATTAAAATAATATGATCCTGTCATCTATTATTTATAATACAACTTATAATTTTCTAAATAGTTATGCATTTTTGGGCATTTATTTTTTTTTTTATTATTTCTACTTATGCTGTTTTTTCTTAACAAAATGTTGTAATCTTCTCAAATGAAATATTTTTTTCTTAACATCTTTTAAAATAACTCTTTAATAATGCTAAAAAAATAACCATGACATACCAAGAAATATAATTAAAATGATTTATTTTTACTTATTCCAATAGTTATTTAAAAAGTTTTAGTTATATTTTCACTCATACTATTTGTGTCTCTTTTGTTCACTTTTTGTACAGTATAATTTTGGAAGTTATTTTAGTACAATTTCTAGACTTGTCTTTCATTCTGAATTTTTTTTATGAAAAGTGATGTAAAATGTGATGCTAAATAAAAAATGTGTTATATTAAATTTGTTATAATTCATTAAGGTTATCTATTTTGTAAAGATAAAATCTAGAACTGAAAGGGCATTAAAATACTCTAATACTAACTATATCATCCAAAACATGGAAATTTTTTATATTAAAACTATCAAGCATCAATATTTTGTGTTTAATAAGGAAAAATGACATGTATGGAAATATATACAGGATGTCCTACAAAAGTTGAAATCGGTTTTAATTTTTTACCTGTTAATGATAAATAGGCAATGGAAATTGCACATATGTTCAAAATAAGGTTGTGCTAATGAAATAGTTCTCCCATTAATTTTCAAAAAAGTTATATTGTTTTAGAAAATTTGTTCTTTTTACTGCAACAAGATCATTACAAAAAACTGCATATCTGTATATTTAAAATTGAAGGAGTTATTCTTAATTAAATATTGATCATTGTAAATAGACACCACATATTAAACTGGGATAGAAAGATATTGCAAGAAAAATTAAACATAGTGATACCATATGCAGTTTACCTTAAACCTAGTTTTTTACCTTTTTCATAATTGAGTTAATTTTGAAGATTATTTTTTATAATGATCTTTTTGAAGGAAAAGGAAAAAAAAATCTAATTGACTAATTTTTTCAGGGAAGGGGTCACATAAAAATTGAAGTGCAATTTTTGTAAAATTCAGGCCTAGCAGCGCTCCTATATTTCCTACAAATTTTTAAAAGTTCCTATAATTCTTATTTTTTTCTTATTTTTGAAAGAAGTATGTAGTTTAAAACTTAAGGATTTAGATATTGGAATACAAAGAGAGTCATTTTGAAATTAATGAAATCTGAAAGAACACACATAAGAGTAGAATTACAAAATACAGTAACCAATTAGTTTAACTAATTAGTTTACTTCGGGAAAAACTCTGCCTTGAATCCTGCATTGGGTTGGGTAACCTGGTTTTACTTGAACCCAATCTGACCCATTTTGTGCTTTAATTTTTTTTTTTTTTTTTTTTTTTTTTTTTTGGCTATGGCTCAAGTTGGCAGTTTTTTCGATTTGTTTTTTGGGTTTTGTACTGATCAGGTTTTGTTTTTACAGAAAAAAGACCAAAGTATTGTTTTGGATTGGAAAGCTATATTTTTATTTTTACAATAATAAACATATATATTCATTTTACTTCATTGATTGTTTGTTTCCTTGATAAAATATCATTAGAAGAGCTCTCCTTAGGGGTGTGCGACAGGTGCAGCTGCACATGACTTCGTGTCTAAAGAGGCCTCGCGCCCAAGAAAAAATGCTTTTATTTAAATAAAAAAACAAAATATTTAATGTGTTTTTGCTTACATATTGAAATAATTAGCATTCGTTGAGCAATTAAATATTTTTGGCATAAGATTTTACCCAGGTATGAGATTCTTCTGCGTTTTCGCCATTTCCTAATTTTCCGAAAAATGCGAAATTCTGCTAAAGATCACGAAAAAAATGCGAAATTCGCCAAAGGATCGCAGAAAAAATGTGAATTTTGCCAAAGGATCGTGGAAAAAGTGCGTAATTCGTCAAAGGATCACAGAACAAATGTGTATTTCGTCAAAAGGTCATTAAAAAAACACTAATTTCGTCAAAGGATCATGTAAAAAACGCAAAATTTGCCAGAAGAGCTGAGAAAAAAACCACAAAATTCACCTAAATATTGCAAATTTCGTCAAAGGATTGCGGGAAAATCGTGAATTTAATCACAAGATCGCAGAAAAAATGCGAATATCGCAAAAAAATTGCAGAAAAAATGCAAATTTTGTCAAAAAAAAAAAATTACACAGAAAAATGTAAATTTCCCCAAAAAAACATCGGATCGCAAAAAAATGTCAATTTCGTCAAAGGATCGCTGAAAAAAAACACTAATTACGCCAAAGGATCGCTGAAAAAAACACTAATTTCGTCAAAGGATCATGTGAAAAACATGAAATTCGCGAAAATATTGCAGAAAAATGCAAAATTCACCCAAAGATCACGAAAAAATGCAGAATATCGCGAAAAACTGCAAATTTCGACAAAAGATCACGAATTTCATCAAGAAATCTCAGAAAATACTTGAAAATCACCTAAAGATCACGAAATTTGCCTAAATATGGCGAAAAAGCATGAATTTTGCCAAAAGATCGTGGAAGAAATGCAAAATTGGACAAAAGATCGCAGAGAAAACACTAAATTCCCCAAGAGATTGTGGAGAAAATGCGAATTTAATCAAAGGATTGCTGAAAAAATGCAAATTTTTACAAAGGATTGCTGAAAAAGCGTGAATTTCTTCAAAATGTACTGCATTGGATTAAAAGATTGGAACCAGATTTCTTTTAGTATTACAGAAAATTCGCCACAAAATGCCAAAAAAAATTATGCAGAAAATCCAAAAACTGGCTTCAAGCTGGCTGGTAAAAATGATCTGGAATAACCACACACTGATTAGTTGGTGCATGCCACTGATATGCTCTTAGAAAATCTATTTAATTCCTTAAAAACCTATCTTTCATTTAAAAAAAAGAGTGGGAACTCTGTTATATCATTTATTTAAGGTAGTTGCAATTATTAGCATATACTTGATTTGCTGTTTGAAGAAAAGAGCACCATTCACTATTTTCAAAATTTCAATTAAAAAATGTTCATACCAATGAAGGGTTTTATTAATGTGCTGTATCTTGCTAAAATAGACTTTTTATTAGAGTAACTAAATAATTTCGTTTTATTTTACTCATAGCTAAATTGATGTAATATATATATATATATATACAGGGTGTCCCGAAAAGGAGTACCCATTTTTAAAAATGAATAAGAAACTAACGAATGAATAGAGTTATTTAAAAAATTATTGCAGGAAACGAATGTGTGAAGTCTGGAATTTTGTTTAGAGTACTTTATTATGTTAGTTCAAAGTCTTACCGACAGATGGCGCTGCGGCTACTGCATTCATAAGCAATAGTTTGAAAATGTTAAATTATGAAAAAGAAACTTGAAATTATTTATTCACATTTTTTCAAAACGTGAAAATATTAAAATTGCAGCAATATAAAATTGTTAAAATTAAAAAGATTATGTAAATATATAAAAATAATGAAATATACTGTAAAATGGACAAAACAGGTGTGGACATAACAAGTGTAAGATATAGAGTTTATTTACAGGGACTACTGGTTAGGTAAGTAGTTTTATTTGTATCCTAAACCTTTGGAGGTTTTAGCAGATCCTAAACCCCAGGGAGGTTTTAGCAAAAATTAAAAAAAAAAAGAAAATTGAGCATGATGTTTCTATTTTGGGTGAAGATGTAGATGCAATTTAATTGTAAGCAATGGAATTTACTGTTTTGCAGACTGAGGTGTATTTGTTTTCCCCAGTGGCATCAATAAATCTGAGCAGCAATATAATAAATTACAACTACATCTCACTGTTAGCTCAAAGAAAAAATAAATAAATAAATTCCTGCTCTAGACAAGTATAAATCACAGAACATTTTTCCTTTAAAATTGAGGCCAGAACGCTCCGAATTTTCCTTGCTAGTTTTTACGCAAATAGCAAAAACTTTTATTTTTAAGGGTTTTACTACTGGCAAAGGAAAAATTAATTATTAAAACAAAAAAAAATAATAAACCTGGTATGAATAAAAAGGACAGTGTTTTAGAAGTGCGTGGCAACCTGGTGACAATTCTGTTTACTAATGGATCTATTCTTATAAAAATGTCAGCAGTCGCCACATTTGCACATGTACATCACTGAATCATCTTTGATTGCACAGGGGTGTTTTTGGTTGGAGTTTAACAAACTCAAAAACTTAAAAAAAATTGTAGGCTAAAGACTTAATGGAATGGTACCATGGTCATCTTTAAAAAAAATTTGAATGGGTGGATTTTGACACTATTGGACTTACCACGGTAAAAGTGGATTCACCAAGGTCATGCCTAAACCGATTGGTTAATGAATTGAATTTATTTTGAATATTTAAAATGGTAAGGACGGGGCCTTCAAATTTTTCTTTAAAAACTGATTGGGGTTTAACCAACACATTGGGGTCGTTTAGAGAATGATGGGGTGTGCAGAGCTGCACACTGCTACGAAAAAATCGTAGTTACTACGGTTTTGAGCCAAAAACTACGATGCTACGAAAATCTGTCTAAAACTACGATTTTCTGCAAAAAAAAAGAAACACTAATTTCGTCACAGGATCGCTCGAAAAACGCGAATTTTGTCACAGGATCGCGCAAAGAAACGCGAATTTCGTGAAAGGATCGTGAAAAACCGCATATTTCGTCAAAAAATCGCAAAAAACTATAAATTTCGTCAAAAGATCGTGAAAAAACGGCAAATTTTGTCAAAGGATCGCGAAAAAACCACATATTTCGTCAAAGGATCGCGAAAAAACCACATATTTCGTCAAAGGATCGCGAAAAAACCACATATTTCGTCAAAGTATCACGAAAAAACGACAAATTTCGTCAAAGTATCGCGTAAAAACGGCAAATTTCGTCAAAGGATCGCGAAAAAAAGGGCAAATGTCGTCGAAGAATCGCGAAAAAACGGCAAATTTCGTCGAAGGATCGCAAAAAAAGGCAAATTTCGTCGAAGGATCTCGAAAAAACGGCAAATTTCGTCAAAGGATCGCGAAAAAAACGGCAAATGTCGTCGAAGGATTGCGAAAAAACGGCAAATTTCGTCGAAGGATCGCAAAAAAAGGCACATTTCGTCGAAGGATCGCGAAAAAATGGCAAATTTCGTCAAAAGGATCGCGAAAAAACGGCAAATTTCGTCAAAAAGATTGCAAAAAAAGGGCAAATTTCGTCGAAGGATCGTGAAAAAATGGCAAATTTCGTCAAAAGGATCGCGAAAAAACGGCAAATTCCGTTAAAAGGATCGCGAAAAAACGGCAAATTTCGTCAAAAGGATCGCAGAAAAAATGGCAAATTTCGTCAAAAGATCGCAGAAAAATAACAGTTAGAGCCGGGAGTGGATTCCCCCCCCCCCTTGTTGTAACCTTTCAGAAAATTTGTTGTGAATTTCAGAATTTTTTTTTTACTCAGAATCACCCCTGATGCATATACACATGCATTTAATTGATTAGTATTTGTTCGCTTAAAATTTGCAGCATAAAAAAACAGCCACAAACCAACCAACCAACCTCCAGATAAATTTGAATTTGGTGTGCTACTATTTCTCATTTTTAAAGGTTGGCAGGTCTGGGTGTGACATTTTAATTATAAAAGTGCTAGAGATAATAAAATTGCACAAGAGGAAATGGCAAAAATAATAATATAACATCTAAAAATATTGAATAAATGTACAAAAAAACACAACATTAATGCTTATTTACATGAAATATAAAAAAAATTACTGGCAATTTGAATTGTATAGCTACTAGTTGTGTAAAAATAAATTTTCACATAAAAAGAAACAAGCTATAATAACGAATAAGTAAAATAGGTAATACTTACTAAACACACACAAATTCTAAAAATAATAAAAAATATATTTACAAATTTTAAGAAAATCACCTGAAAACATTGGGAAAATACTGGATGAAAAATACTTGGTGAATAAAATGCTAAAAACATTGAACGATCACTGTGTAAATGCATCATTTAATAGCTTCATAGCTATTTTCTTTCCTGTTTCACTCTTATATGGAAAAAGTTATAAAAAGAAACAAAAATGTTGTCTGTTTAAATGTTTTTACTGGAAAGCATTCATAAAAGTAACTAGTTTAACCCATTTATTTATAATACCATAAACATTAAATTCAACTGCATTTATTTTTTGGTGATCGCACGTATGCTTCACCTGATGAAAAAGAAAAAAAAAAACTACTGTTATCAAAACTTATCAGAATTAATGTGCATAGCTGGTCATTCCCCAATTTCTTATAACTTTAATAACTTCAACTTTACAAGAAAAAATAAAGCTAATAAAATTTTAAAATAAATTTAAATTTGCTTAAAACTTCTAAAATCCCTTTAACCCAACTGTGATATTTTAGAAAAATCTACTGTTAAACTTTTAAAAGTTACACATTAATAACGGCATTTTTTTTTCTTTTTCTCTTGATATTCCCAGAAGTAACTTTTCAATATTAATTCTTTAAGCAAATAAATAAAGTAAAATATTGTTTAATTTAACAAAATTGATTTTTAAAAACACCTTTTCATAAAAGAAATAACGTAAAAGAAATCTGTATTATGGCTTAATTACTTTTAATACAAAACTTAATAAAATATTAAAAAATTTAAGCTTCAATTAAAAAATATCAGTTACTTTCAAACACTTAAATGAAGAAATTAAAAAGAATGTAATTAAACTTTATACTTTTTTTCTACAAAACCATTAAGACAGAAATTTATATAGCAATAAAACTTACCTGTGGATTAAAATATCCAATTTGCTTTAACACACCCACACACACAAACAAAATAAAATAAAACACAGGGCTTTTTCTGACCCAGATCATTATCGTTATTTGTTTACTAAAGGTAAATAAATAACATTTTCCTGTGGTCATTTCAGTGCATCATGAATCACTTTATTTTAACGTGCTCAACTGAAAGAAAAAAAAGATTTAAAAAATAAATGAAAACTGAATGTTTTTTACTTTTCTTACTCTGTTCTAACCACAAAAATTTAAAGTCTGGATCGCACAGATAACGAAGGACACAGATAAATATTTCAGTTCTGTATCAGAGTTTGCGCGATCTTGAAAATCAGCTGTCTCTTTGACCTACATATGTTGAGGTTATAAAAGAGTTTTTCGAAAGATTCAGCTTGATCTTCAGTGAGTCTAAAGTTAATAAATTGACGTGGTTTGCAAATAGATAAGTTTCTTTTTGACGATAACAGAGTGAGAAAAAAAAAGTTTCTTGGTTGAGGACCGGAAATATAGCAAATAAATTTCAGCATAAAGGATGTTTATTTTCGGTTTTTCTCAAATGATCACGAAAATTATTTGAAGGTTATCTGGCGAGTAAGCACACTAAGTAAAATAATTTGATGTTGGAGGAAAAAAAAATATTTTTTACCAGCCATCGGGGGGAAAAGTATTTTTCTTTTCTAGGTGACTATATTCAACTTTTATACACAATAAAAGTTCTTGATAGTAAAATGCACTTTCTTGAAAGACTATAAGGACCCGGTACTCATTATTTTTCAGCAGTCTCATGATATTTCCGAGTGTAGCCAGGCGACGAAACACGAAAAGGGAGTTTTTTTATCAGCAAAAATAAGTGCAAAAACATCTTTTTCTTTCTCCTGGTCAATCGAAGTCTCATTAATTACTGGCAATCTTTTGAGATTGTTCGTGGGCCGATTGCACTGACACAACACAGATACTATTCGAAATTTTCATGGCACAAGTGGAATTTTTCATTTTTCAAGTTCTTTTATCGTGGAAAGGCTGGGATTTAAATAAACCCTTTTTAAAATGCAAAATTAAAATTTAAAATCCCAAAACATTTTTTCTAACTTATAAATCTAATGCTTAAATCTAATCTGCCCCTGTGATCTTTGTTTCTCAGCCTCACAAATATTACTTTCATCTATCAATTTCGACATCTCTTTAAGTTTTAAAAGTGATGAGTTTGCATTTCTTGCAGCAGTCTGTGGGATGCGGCTCCCAGGCCCGGCCAAGCCTTGGTGTCTGCATAAGACCCCAGACATCAGTCAAAAGCTCATTAATTAAAATAAATTATCCTCCCAATTTGACCCTTTCTCCCTCTGCTGGAAAATATCCTAAATTCTGATTAAAACCACATGCAAGGACGAAGAAGACAGATTTTTGGCACATTTGAGTGGTCAGCCAAACCCTCGGCCATGTAGATCTCAAAATTTAACGTAAATGGCCCACGGGACCTCCGACTGAACGCGCGAAGATGTCTGTATGAAGAAATGCTTCAATAAACGAGTTCGATCTGTCTAGAGGTCCCGAGTCCAACTTATTTGTATGTTTCTGTCGATTATTAGTCTCCCAAGTCGTCTCCGGATAATTCGTTACATATATATGTATATACATACGTGCCAACTTTCAACTAAACGTCCGTACAATGTAAGTTAAGTTGATCCAGGTTAAAGACATTTCTAAGCAGAAAATATATCTGAAAAAATAAGATATATTTAGTTTCATGCCGTTACGAGGATCCTATTTAAAAGCATTTCTTTAAAAAAAAATTCTGGTTTGAAACGTGTTTAACCTCGGTTAAATTAATCTACATTGTACAGAAGTTTAGTGCAATGTTGGCAGGTATGTATGTATATGTATGTATGCAGTGTGATTCATAAATATCGAAACAATAGGCTATCTCTTTAAATATTGCTCCTAGACACATACTTCCAATTGCAAAGTTTCATAAAAAAAGGTGCAAAATTTGATGAGATAAGTTGCAACTCCATGGGGGGGGGGGTCTATTTGAGAAAATACAAAAATTAAATTTTTATACGGCCCCCGTAGGATAAAGTTTCCAATTAGGAAATTTTTCCTTATTCATTCCTGAATTAAACAACAACAAAAAAAAAAATCCATCTTGATATCTGCAAAACTCAGGGAGATATGTCCGTTTCAATAATCAGTGAGGTTTCAAGGGATCAGACACAAATTGAAATTCGTGTAATTCAAGAAACAATGTTACTGTAAGGTGTCTGGAAAACATTTTATTTATTTATTTATTTATAGAGTTAGAATTCTGAATTTTTTTGTGATGATTAGCCATATAATTTGTAAACAGAATCACACCATAAGACTTCTTACAAAATATAAAATAATTTTTTTTTCAAAAAATGCAGAGCAATTTAAAATTGTTATAACTCGAAATATTATTTGTCGAATTGAATTTTTTTCCTTTAATTAAACAGAAATATATGTTTTAATTTTCATTCAGCATTTTGAAAAACATTAATTTAAAAAAAAAAAAATAAAAAAAAAGATGCAACTTATTTTAAACGAATCATATTTTCAAAAGTGAATATATTTTTTTTTCAAATTTGCCGAATTAAAATTTAAGTAAAATATTTGAAAAAGATATATTACAAGTTTGAACCATTTATAGAGGTTATTAACTTATATAAATTTAAAGATGAGAAATGCTGAAAAAACTTCTGATGCCGAAAAATGCATTTAAAGTTTTAAACAAAGATTGGGTCCTAATAGAACATTTAAATGCTTTTTAAAAGCTTCCAGGTGAATAAGTAACTACTTCCTGTAGCTTCAATTTCTGATGACGATAGTTTGGCTCTCGGGTACAGATATTAAATTTGTTTAACGCATACCCTAGTCTCTCATACAAATCTCGTATACAGCGAAATTTATAAAATTTAAGTTTATTAGAGATATAAATTTCTTTTGTGCACTTTGTTTCAGGTCGGGTTTATTGATATGATGCGAAAGAAAACCATTTTCATGGGCGATGCACTTAATTTTATTTAATTCATTATCTAGACAGGTGTCTGTGCATATTTTAGATTTCTGCCCAAGCTGAAATTTGTACAAAAAATTCCCATTTATCTTAAGATACAATTAAGATTATTTAAAAAAATACTACATACATATTTATAAGAAAAATTAACAGTATATTTTAGATTACTATGTTTTCGCATGACAAAAACATAGCTGCCAAACCTCCCACTAATACTCCGTAATATGTAGATTAATTTGAACCAGTTAGGCACTTTAAAACCAGAAAATTGTTTAATGAATCTTTGACTTATTTAATTTAAATGTTTTAAATCGAATCATTACTTCATTCAATTGAATTTTTTAAACGAGTTTCTGGTTCGAACGTATTGAACCTGGGCACGGCCTAACTCGATCGTTCTCCTTCCTCTTATACGGCCGTAACAAAAAGTCATTTTCCCTTTGTTCAAGAGGAATAACATTTTCTCCCCGGAGAAAGTAGGGGGCGCTATTACTTACCATGGCTAATGGAGAATTTCCTTATTCTCGCCTTTCACTCTTGTATTTTCTTAGATATAACGTAAATGAAATTGCATGTTCTTATTTTTCTTTGGTTGAAAATGGTTCATTGCTGTGTTCCACATTGTGCTTCAAATTCAGAGAAAAAAATACCTGGAATTTCTTTTCATGAATAGGCGCTTTTATTACCGATACACCAGCAATCAGTAGAAGTACAGAGCAAAATTTTCGAAATATGTGCCTTATAAAATTGCTGCGGCTCTCAATTTATTTGTAGATTTAAACTGAATTTTAATGATCGAAATTATAAACCACTTAATTAATTTCTTTTTAATTGCTAGCACCACCAAGAGTTAATCTGAAGTTTGCAAGTATTGCCATTGTTAGCGGATAAGTAATCTTGTAAGAGTAATTCAAGAAAATTTTGAATGACAATCCTGCTTATCAAACATAGAAACAGATCAATGTGATGCAACCATACTTCAGTTAATTGCCAATCAGGATAGAGGTGGATTGTCTTATCCTAAACTACAATTCATCAGTCTAATTTCCACAATTTTAGACTGAATTTTACTAGAATTTTAGGATTGTACCAATCCTAAATTCAAATGGAATCGTCGAAACTATCTATGAATTGATATATCCGGGACTAATAAAAACACTATGTGGGAATGTGACTTAAACGAGCATAAAATAAATATATGCTCATTAATATGTGCAAGATTTTTGCCCATCATTTAAAAAAAAATATGGCAAGGAATTTTACAAATGAAGCCAGTTCATCTGCATATACGATCTCTTTATCAAGAAAAATTTTAAAGTTTACTTACTTTTAATTATATAATATTTACTGTATATTTCGCTGTAAAAATTATCAATGTTTAAAGTCTAATCAAGAAATGGAATCTGCATATACCTACAGATACATTTATATATACAAGCATGGTGAATAGATTTATGCATTAGTATTTTTAAATTCTGAAAAAATATTCTGTAATTTCTGTTGCCCACAATATTCTAAAATTTCCACGAAAACTATTCTCTCATAAATGGAGTACATGATGTTACAGCAAAAAAACTTGTTCATTGTCTAAAATAACGAAACCTCTAAAAAATATTATTATTTTGTTTACCTCTATTTTATGATCATCACCTACAGTATTTAAATTTACTGAAAATGTCCACAATGTACAGACACTTATATATATATATATTCTAAATAATTAACAATCATTTAAAAATAATCCATGTTTTGAGAGAAAAAAATCGATATGCGTTGATTGCCGGATATTGGCGAAATAGGTTTTCTTATTCTGTTGATATTATAAAACATGTTATCATATACATACTTTTATACCATGAGTTTCCAGAATTGGAATATAATATTTAATTTTATATGTAATTCTATTATATTTCTATACGCTTATATGTTTCAGATCAGCACCTATAATTGTTAAATTTATTGAAAATTGTTTTGAATGTACATATATATACATATTTTAAATAATTAAGAATCATGTAAAAATAATCCATGTTTTGAGAAAAAAAATTCGATATGAGTAGATTGCCGGATATTGGCGAACTTGCTTAATTTTCTTACTATTATGAAACTAGTAAATGTTTTAAAAATTTTTACTGTGTATTTTACTCTCAGAATTATCAATGTTTCAAGTAATCAAGAATTTAAACGTGTATAAATATAGAAATTTACTTATAAAGTTTGTTTTGCATTTATAGTAGCGTGTTATTTAAACTATTTTTAATTACTTAAAGCATTGTATTTATTTATTTTATCTCTAAATCTTATTTTTTCTTGTTTGTAGTAAAGATAAAGCTGAAGCTAAAGTTACATATGATATATATATATACCTTTTATAATGAATACATTGCAAAGATTTTTGTATTTTTATGTATAGAAGTAACCTTTATTTAGCATTATTTATGGTAAGTATATCGCGCCATCTACCGGCGAAAGTAGCCCTTTAACGATTCCGAAACTAAGGGGGATTGTGAAGGCCGTATGAGGGAAGGAGAACGATCGAGTTAGGCCGTGACCTGGGTCAAATAGACACACTTATAACGGAAGATTAGTGGGAGCTTGGCATCTATTAAAAAAATACGCAATAGTAACGTTAATGATTATTTATACTATTAGACTGTTAAATTCGAATAAAGATTTATTTTAAAAAACAATATCGTTTGGAATAAATTAAAAGTAGGTTTAAAAACATAACTTTTGAAACTATAACAAAAAAAAAAAAAAAAAAAATTTGAAAATATTTTTGTGTAATTTATAAAATATATTTCCAATGATTCTGTTAACAAAAGTTTCATTATCGTTATTACTATTTTTATAAAACTTATTGCCTTCCCGACACGTCCTAAGAAAAATAAAGATACGGGCTGTGCCGATTACGACCCTGGGGCCAATCTCGGCCTCATACAGACCTCTAGCATATTTCTCAAGCAAGTTTAACGTAAAAATCTATACGCTATTACTTTATATCTGAAATAGTCCAGGCATTAGGGGATAAAAAATAGCAAATAAAGGAAAGTTTTGGTGTAGTTTTTTTTTGGGTCGCTGAACACGAATCCGAGGTTTTCCAACAAAATTTTTTTCGCGGAAATGTTTTTTTTTTACAAAAAACGTGTAAAGAAAACTGACTTTTTTCCGTTTTTTCAAAATAATTCCAAAATTGTGCATTTTACGTGAAAGTCGGCAATAATATATGAATTAAAGAAAATAAAATTTCCTATATTTTATGTACAGAAAGTTTTTTTCTCTGATCAATAGTTTAGCCGTGAGAGTGCCGCAAAAAAGGGTGTTAAAAACAAAAAACTGTAAAAAAAAACGGGAATTGCGGTAGTGTATGTCGATGTAACATAAAAACTAACCATTTTACGCAAACGGTAACCATTAATGATACTAAAGATTATATGTTTGACTGTATTTTATGCATTTGAGGTAGAGGAAAAGTGCGGATCCTGCGCCAGGTGAAGGTGGGGGCAGTGGAGCAGTTCCACCTTCTCTCATGAGTCGAAAGTGTTTCTCCGCCGGAGTGCTCATACCTACTTTTAGTGCGTTTTAGAGACAAAAGCACTTTCACCATTTTGTAGAGCATAAAATTCACTACAACATGCAGTATTCATGTTTGTAAATTGTCCAAATAGGGGGTAAGATGATATGCCGGGAAAATAGGGCTAAATTTGGAAAAAAATTTAAAAATCCACAAATGACGTTAGTTTTTGCTTAATAACCCACTTTTAGTGCATTTTAGAAACAAAATTGTCATAATCAACTTTTTAAAGCATGAGATAGTCGGTAGTTTCATTTATTATAGGTTGACCCGCTAATAAAAAAGAACCAAGTTTTCGACCTTCTACACCTTGTGCGTTTTTCACAATATTGAAAAAACCAATATTTTTCGGCACTTTTTTCGATTTTTCTTAAATAACTCAATTTTAGTGCATTTTACAGAAAAAAGCACTTTTACCATTTTGTAGTACATAAAATTTTCTACAACATGCAGTATTCATGTTTGTAAATTGTCCAAATAGGGGGTAAGATATGGAGCCGGGAAAATAGGGTAAAATTTGCAAAAAATGCAAAAATCCACTAAAGACGTTAGTTTTTGCTTAATAACCTACTTTTAGTGCGTTTTAGAGACAAGGGCACTTTCACCATTTTGTAGCGCAGAAAATTCTCTACAACATGCATTATTCATGATTGTAAATTGTCCAAATAGGGGGTAAGATACGGAGCCGGGAAATAGGGTTAAATTTGGAAAAAATGTAAAAATCCACAAATGACGTTAGTTTTTGCCGTATCTTACCCCCTATTTGGACAATTTACAAATATGAATACTGCATGTTGTAGAGAATTTTATGCTCTACAAAATGGTGAAAGTGCTTTTGTCTCTAAAACGTACTAAAAGTAGGTTATTAAGCAAAAACTAACGTCATTTGTGGATTTTTACATTTTTTTCCAAATTTAACCCTATTTCCCGGCTCCGTATCTTACCCCCTATTTGGACAATTTACAATCATGAATAATGCATGTTGTAGAGAATTTTCTGCGCTACAAAATGGTGAAAGTGCCCTTGTCTCTAAAACGCACTAAAAGTAGGTTATTAAGCAAAAACTAACGTCTTTAGTGGATTTTTGCATTTTTTGCAAATTTTACCCTATTTTCCCGGCTCCATATCTTACCCCCTATTTGGACAATTTACAAACCTGAATACTGCATGTTGTAGAGAATTTTATGCTCTACAAAATGGTAACTGTGGTTGTTTCTGTAAAATGCACTAAAATTGAGTTATTTAAGAAAAATCGAAAAAAGTGCCGAAAAATATTGGTTTTTTCAATATTGTGAAAAACGCACAATGTCTAGAAGATCGAAAACTTGGTTTTTTTATTAGAGGGTCAACCTTTACAACATACCCAAA
Organism: Maratus michaelseni; assembly: GCA_963931845.1. Taxonomy (NCBI): domain Eukaryota; kingdom Metazoa; phylum Arthropoda; class Arachnida; order Araneae; family Salticidae; genus Maratus; species Maratus michaelseni. The sequence goes on along the minus strand of OZ007586.1, from coordinate 360,788,320 downwards.
AATCAGAACTACCCGAATTTTTGTAAGGTAAAATGCTATTTCTACTGGACTACAATGTTACCGCCTCTTAGAATACGAGCTCTCCGGAGGAGTAGCACCTTCGACTCATGAGAGTAGCTGGATCTGCCCCACTGCTCCCACCTTCCCCTGGTGTCGGATTTGCACTTTTCCTCTACCTCAAATGCATAAAATATAGTCAAACATATAATCTTTAGTAACATTAATAGTTAATATTTGCGTAAAAGTATTAGTTTCTATGTTACATTGACATACAGTACCGTAATTCCCGTTTTTTTTACAGTTTTTTGTTTTTTCCACCCATTTTTGAAGCACTCTCACGGCTAAACTATTGATCAGAGAAAAAAAACGTTCAATACATAAAATGTAAGAAATTTTATTTTCTTTAATTCATATACTGCCGATTTTCACGTAAAATGCATAATTTTGGAATTATTTTGAAAAAAACGGAAAAAAGTCCGTATTTTTACATGTTTTTTGTAAAAAAAAAACATATTTCCCGAAAAAAATTTTGTTGGAAAACCTCGGATTCGTGTTCAGCGACTCAAAAAACATAAAGGGACCCAAAAAACATAAAGGGACCCAAAAAAAAAAAAAAAACTACACCAAAACTTTCCTTTATTTTCTACCAAATGTCTGGACTAAAAATTAAGGCATTGTCTTAGATCGACTTTTAATAATGTGTAAATTTATGGTCGAACCCTAACTTGCATTGCAAATGAACTGATATCGCGTCTCTCAGAGGTATGCTTAAGTGGTGCAAGTCACGAATTTTGGATTTTAATATCTCAGTGAATTTTGCAGATATCAAGATGGATTTTTTTTTGTTTAAGTCAGGAATGGATAAGGAATAATTTCCTAATTGGAAATTTTATCCTTCGGGGGCTATATAAAAATTTAATTTTTGTATTTTCTCAAATAGACCTCCCATGGAGTTGCAACTTATCTCATCAAATTTTGCACCTTTTTTTTATGAAAATTTGCAATTGGAAGTATGTGCCTAGGGGCAATATTTAAGGAGATAGCCTATTGTTTCGATATTTATGAATCACACTGTATATAAATACACACACAGGGTGTTTTACTACCAGACCGACAAACTTTGAGGGGTGATAGTAGACATGAAGACAAACATTATTAAATAGGAAACCATGGTTAGTAATTTTTCTCTTTTATGTTTCTGGATTCTTTTATGTTGCTTGGTCAGATGGACAGTTAAATTTTTTTTCCATCGCGAGCACAGATTATTCCTTTAAGTTAGAGTCCCAATTGTCTTTATTTGTGGAAGTTTCACGTTAGTGTCCTGCCTCCCTGGCAAAAGTTTTATCTCGTTTTAAGTTGCATTGGCAGATTTTAGTAAATTCAGTTTTTTTAAATATATATATATGATTTTTTACAGTTGTTTGAATGACTTTTTATTTATTAAAATATGAATAAATGTAGAGTTTATTTTTTGTTATGAATAATGTTAGAAGTCTGTATTTAGTTTTAATGTGTAGTTGATCATGTTTGAGTTAAATTAAAGTTTAATGTTTGAATTAACCATTTAAACACAGTACTATAAACAGATCTTTCTATTCATATAAAATTGTACAATTGTTCTTCTGTAGAGCAACTTTATCTAATACAATTGTAAAATTTTGGGAAAAATATTTTTCCTTTTTTTTTTTTTTTTTTCTCTGTTCCATTATTGGAACATAGGCATTTAGTAGGTTATATTTTTACACAAAGTTTTCAATAGAATGAAATATTCCATAAAGATAATTTTTATTTACTGATATTTACTGAGTATATATGTATTATTACACAATTTAATCCTAAAATATAATAAAATACGTAATTTTACACAATCTAAATAAAATTCTTCAGTTATAGCCATTTTTAATGACCATTATATGTTAGGAAACAAGTTTTATGAATAAGTTTTTAAGACTGAAAACATTACTTTGTAGTGTTTTTTTCTTCTTCTTTTTGACAAACCTTCACAAAGCCCTTTAGTTGTAGGTACAATATAATGTCCACACTATATTCTTTCCACATGACTACGGGGGTGACCAGATGCACTTTTCTCCGTAGAAGATAAGTCGTAATTTGCTACGAAATTCCAAATGCGATATTTTAATTTCATTCACCTCAGACTGTAAAATCTAGCTTGAAACAACTACCATGTTTAAAGCATTTATGAAAAGGTTCCACCACCATTTCTTACACTTCATTTTTGGCCTATAACTGGCTGAAAGTTTGTCCATAACATCAACGCCCTTCCCCATGCCTTTGTTGTGTTTCTTGATAATGGGCATCTGAGTAACATCAATTTTACATTTATTTGCTTTTGGATATCTCTTGATTGTTCTAGCGGGTTCAGATGTGTAGCAATTACATGCTACTGAGACCATTGCATTATCATTGTAACTACAGATGTGTACTGTTGAGTAGGAAAGAAAATCATAATTTCCTCTGTCTTCTTTATTGAGTTCTTTTTTAGGATTCAATGGATAAAGGGAAGTGCAATTTTTACGAATTGTTCTTATCGCTTGCATTCTTCGTTTTGCAAGCTCCAAAATTAAATCGTATGAAATAAAAAAAGTTATCAGTGTATATTTCATTCTTTGAATTGTCTTCAACTTAGATAATAATTCATTCACAACTCTCAAACCCAGCTGCACAACAGATGAGGTTCCCTTTCTTCCACTTTGTATCCCTATAGCGTATGGATATCCATTTGATGAACACCATACCTATATATTAAAACTAAACCTAGTAGTTTGTCTTTTAATAAACATTTTGCATTTATGCCGACCATAGTACAGAACCATTGATTCATCTATACTCAACTGTCCATACAAGATTCCAAATTGCAGTAGATTTTTAGATAACTCTTCATATGTCCGTGCTATTTTAACATGTTTATCACATTTTTTTCTATTGATTATTTCCCATGAACTAAAAATACTTCTTGATATTTCTAAAGTGTTTTCCGGTCGGAACAGTTGGAACAGCAGGAAATGATTATCTTCCGCTGTGCTCCAATTCAAATCTTTAACAGGAAAAAAAAATTGTCTCTCCCCTCCTTTCATTTGCCCCTGCTTTCAATGTACAATTACATCTATACTAATATTATAAAAAAGTAATGTTTTTTGTAGGGGGTAATCTCTGAACCAATTTCAAAGGTAATGGTGGCAAATTGATGGTGACAATCCCTGATCCAACATAAGCTATATTTTATGTTGGTTCCTTTAACCTCAGGGGGGTGTAGAAGCGAAAAACATTCTAATATTGCGATTTTTGTGATACTGAAGGAACTAGAAACTTGAAATTTGGCATGGTAGTTACTTATCTATACTAATATTCAGGCATGAGATTCTTCGGGGGATTCGCGGTTTTCAGCATTTTTGTCATTTTCCGCTTTTTTTCAATTTTTCGCCATTTTCCGAAAAACGCGAAATTCGCCTAAAGATCACGAATTTCACCAAAGAATCGCGTAAAAATCCCGTATTTTGTCAAAGGATCGTGTGAAAAATGCGAAATTCGGCAAGAGATCACAGAAAAAACGCGAAATTCACCTAAAGATCGCGAATTTCGTCAACAGATTGCGGAAAAAATGCAACTTTCGCCAAAAAATACCATGTGAAAAACGCGAAATTCGCCATAAAATCGCAAAAAAATGCAAAATTCACCGAAAAATCCCGAAAAAAAAAACCCGCTAATTTCGTCAAAAGATCGCGTAAAAAACGCTAATTTCGTCCAAAGATCGGGAAAAAACGCTCACATCGTCAAAAAATCGCAAAAATAACGCTTCGCCAAAAAGATCGCGAAAATAACATTTATTTCATTACAATATCGCGAAAATAACGCTAATTTCATCAAAATGTCACGAAAATAACGCTAATTTAATCAAAATATCGCAAAAATAACCCTAATTTCGTCAAAAGATCGCGAAAAAAACGTGCATTTCATCAAAAGATTGCGTGTAAAACGTGAATTTCTTCAAAAGCCTCATTGATAAAATGTGTATTTTGTCAAAGGATCGCTAAAATAACGCTAATTTCATCAAAAGATCGTGAAAAAAACGCAAATTTCGTGTGTAAAACGCATAGTTCTTCAAAAGCATCGCAAAAAGAACATATTTCGTCAAAGGATCGCTTAAAAAAACCCGCGAAATTCGCCTAAAGATCGCGAAAAAAAACGCAAAATTGGACAAAAGATCACAGAGAAAATACGAATTTCGTCAAAGGATTGTTGAAAAAACTCAAATTTTCTCAGAGGATTGCTGGAAACGCGCGAATTTCTTCAAAATTTACTGCATTGGATTAAGAGATTTGAACCAGATTTCTCTTAGTAATATAGAAAATTCGCCACAAAATTCCAAAACAAATTAAATTATAAAAAATTATGCAAAAATTCCAAAAACTGGCTTCAGGCTGACTGGTAAAAATGTCCAGGAATGGAATAACCATGCACTGATTAGTTGGTACCACTGATAATGTCCTTATAAAATGTATTTAATTGCTTAAAAACTTATTTTTTATTTAAAAAAAGAGTGGGAACTCTGGTCTATCATTTATTTAAGGTGGTTGGAATTATTAGCATATACTTGATTTGCTGTTTCAAGAAAAGTGCCTTACTATTTTCAAAATTTCAATTAAAAAATGTTAAAGCCAATAAAAGGTTTTATTAATGTGCTGTATCTTGGTAAAATAGCCTAAATTGATATAATATATATATATATATATTAATGCCAATTATAATATTTGTTGCGCTTGAAATTCATAACTACCAGGGGGCTCAGCCCCTTACCGTGAATTGCGAATCAATTCACATTGAGACCACTACGTGGTTGAAGTTCGCTTCGTTCGCTCGCACCTTTTTATTTTTGCAGTAATTCTAGCCGAAATAAGTACTACCATAAATCATTTGAACATATGAAATTGAAAAATTTTTTTAATGTAAAAAAGTAATTGAACTCCGTTGAAAACACAACTAAAAATGCATTTAGTTGGAGCTACTAATGAGCATATAAATCATTTAAATACTATGAATAAAGGATCTTGGAAACATAATTTGTTTAAAACTTATTGCACCTATAATATTGTACAACATTGCTTATTCATTAAAAAAAAAACCTATGTAATAGGAAGATAGTTTATCATCAGTGGTTGTTTAAATTTCGTTCGGCATTTTACTATTCTAATTGATTATAGATTTCTGCAACAGATGGCAGCAGGTGCAACCTAGGCAGTTGATATTTTTATTTCTCTCCGATTTTTCATGTGAATGAAATTCATAAATAAATTCTAAATAAGAGTTGAGAATTCATTTGAGATTAGCAATATTACTCATAATTAAAATGAGGAATAATCTCAGACGCTTTGGATTACGTACATGTTATTTTATTTTTAATATTTGCTAGCTTGATTTTCACTGCTCTGACACTGAGCGCCATATTGGAGGCGGAGCTGAACTATCTAACACAATCTAGTCTTTTCATTGGTCTGATCTCTGGAAACTACGATTGTTGCCAACAATAAGCTAGAAATTCAGCCCTATTTCCGCGCCACGTAGGACAAATATATATATAGATCATTGCTGAAATGTCGTTTGCGCAGTTTTCAGCTTTTTTGCTTTTTTGTCAATCTCATCCCTGTTAATAACGGTTTCTAAAAATTACTAAGTTTCAAAAGAAAAATAAAATGAGCGGAAAACTTTCAAAATATATTCTAAATTACCATTTATTTGGAATTAATTTTAGCTCTTCTCATTCATTTAAGCCCCACGTTCGTCTAATGCATAGGTTCCCAACCTTTTCTGGACCACCGCCCCTTTTACCACCCTTTTACCCCCCTCCTCCATAATAGTTAATTATACCAAATATTAAAATATTGTTGCATATTTATTTTTACCTATTTTATATGTCTATCTATTAAGAATCACAAAATAGAAATTAATTAAAACGACCATTAAATGTAGTAAAAAATTATTTCACACAAAATCAATGAGAAATAAAAAAAAATTAATGAGATGGCTGAGGCTGGTGAATTTAAAAAAAATTTTTAATGTCTGATACGAATTTCGTTAATATCGGTCGCAAATTGCCACGTTCTGTGATGTGAAGTCTCTTCCTTTTCTTAGACAGTAAGTTAGCTACTGCACTGAACCAACGCTCAGACAAATGCGATGAAGGAAAAGCAATTAAAAATATCTATACTCTTTCCCACAATCCAGGGTAGAGAGCTGGTATCGATTTTTGAAGTCAGAACTCTTGGTATCCAATTCTGAATTTTACTTTTAGTTCTTCGTTAGTTGTGAGTTCTAAGAGTTCCTCTTCTAAATTTGATGATTCTACTGTATCTGCATTTGCGAAAGGATCTAAAACCCAACTCATATTCATATTCAAAATATCCTGGAATCGTTCCGTACAAACAGCATGAAGAACGTCCAAGTGTTGCCAGTAAGTTAGTAAATCTTCCTGTTTTGCCTGCATAAGACTGCTGATAATGTGAGTAAGTGGCTGTATTCATCTCTACCTAGATTTCATATGAACGGGAGAAGTTTTTCCACCAAAGCAGCTGTGACTTTTTTGTTTTAATTAAATTCAACTCATTGCCTTACAATTGTAAATTGACTTCATAAAATATTCAAATAGGTCTGTCAAATAAGAGATGTAATTTTGCATGTAATCTGGTTTCCGTGAAGTTTTTCGTCGCTGTTTTCAAGGAAGTTCCGTACTGAGTCAAGCAGATTGAAAAAACAATTTAGACAAATACATTTTGAGAGCCAATGAACTTCTGTGTGCAGCAGCAAGTGATTGTAATCTTCATCGTTTTTACTACAAAGTTGGCCAAATAATCTCTCATGCAATGAATTGCTTCTAATCTTATTGACTGCTCTAATAACGTAATGAAGCGACGTATGCAGGCGTTAATTCAGATTTTTTGCATCCAAATGCTGACGATGAATGACAAAATGCACAGCTAGTACATCTGGAACTGCTTGTTTCAAATGCACCATAAAACCCTTAGGACGCCCCGCCATTGCTAGAGCACCATCAGTATCAGCTGGTAAAATATTATGAATTTATTTCTCTTGCAAAAGTGTATGCTCATGGTATTGATTCTCCCTTTGTATACTATGTTTCCAAATTTTTCGCAAATAACTCATGACAATTTTTTTCTTCTTTTATGAATCGAACGTACGGTAAGAGTACTGCTTCGTTATTTGGTAGAGTTGATTCATCGAGTTGATTGAAAAATTAGCAAATTTTTTAATTAATAGCATAATGATATTTCAACGCCTGTAGCCATTTCATCTATTCTTCTTTGCAAAGAATTATTACTCAGGTGGATTTTTCTGATACTATATTATGGGGTCTTATGAGGAAGAACAGTTTTTATTACCTCTTTGACTGCCGGCAAAATTAATTCTTGGCCAATTGTGTGTGGTTTTCCCGCTTTTGCGATTAACAAAGTAAATTTATATATGTGGCTCATAGTCCTTCATCTTCATGTTTAGAAGACTATTCAAAAAGGTTTGATAGATTTCGCTGTTTAAAATATTTCTTTTTCAGTCCTTGAAAGTAGGATAAACCTTTGTTCTTTTTATCAAAATGAATTTTATTCAAATGCTCTTGTAGCCTAGACGGCTTCATGGCTTTACTTGAGAAAACTATATGCAAATTAAATACATAGGTAATAAATGTTTTGTTGGAGAATGCGTAAATAACATATTTCAAATACTCATTACTATACTGCCGGCATTTCTTCTTAGATTCAGATATTTTGAAATACAAAATTTAGCAAGGTTTAAGTTTAAATAAATTAATTTTTCAACAGATTTATAGATATTTATAAAAAATGATTATAATCACTTCTATCACTTTCACTCAGAATAAACGAATTTCTTGAGCAGATAGATTCAAACCACAGGTTCATTTGGAAATCTCTGTTCAGGCATGTGTCACAATCTTTCTGACATTTTTCGAAATGCAGGTTAATAAAAAAAGGAATTCGGTTTCAAACTGTTAGCCAGCCTAATATAGAAAATTTTGCACTGCGCGATTTTTGAAAACTTTTAACAATTTTTAATATATATTTATAGCAATTATTTGCATTCTGCAGCGATTTTTTCACATTTACGAAAGAATTGCGGTTACAGTGTTTTAGCCCGCTATAATAAAATTTTGTCCTTCACGAGTTTCAACGTTTATTCGTGCTCCACGGCGATTATTTGACATTCGTAAAATAAATTTTATTTGGGGCCCCCAGCACTACGGTAGTTGGTATAGATTTTCATTTAAAGGTATATTTAAGATTTTTATCACGGACCAGGGCAACGCCAGAGGGGTCATCCAGTTTTATTATATTAATTTCCTAAATAGGTAGGTATGCCACAGTGGCCCCCCTTGACGGTCCTAACGCCCTCCATTTTCCTTTGGACCCATACCGCCCCCCTGGAAAGCTCCAACGCCCACTGGGGGGGGGGGGGCGATACCATATTCAGTAAGACAGTCAATTTAGTTTAGAATAAATAAAAAATAATGCAAAAAAAGAAAAAAAAATCGTAAAATTATACGAAGAAAAAAACGTACATTTCAAAAATATATCTCTATAGTTTTTTAAACCAAAGTAAATTTTTAAAGATTTTTTTAAAACAAATGTTCAAAATCAATATAATTTTTACAAAAATAAGTAACTAAAATGGGCGCAGGGAAAGAATTTACAGACATGTACAGGCCTGAAACCCATTGCCTCGCTTGGGTTTCAGGTTCGCGACAGATTCTGTATATATGTAACGCGATAACTCTTGATAGAAATATCCGATTTGCTTCAAATTTTAGATATAGCTTCATTCTGATAAGGCGCTTCCCTGATTAGTTTCGGGGCTTCATTGGTTAAGTATAAAATGGGAGAACGGAGGCTAATCCCCTTCCTTAATTTAGATAAATGGGTTTTTCATGCAGAATTATCCGATTTGCTTCAAATTTTGGATATAAGTTCATTCTGATAATTCACGTCCTTGATTTATATTTCTTATGTCCTGCTTTATGAGAATCCCAAATTTCAAATTTTTCTTTCAAATAGTTTTCAAGTTATACTCAAAAGACGTCAAGATGCTGGTTTAAAAGGCTCGTCTATGATGTGCAGAAAAGCATAATTAAAAAATATATATTCTTTACTCATTTTATTGAAACATTTGGTCTGGTAATAACCGAAACATATTAAGTGAGTGAAATGGTCGTATTGGCAAGAAATAATACATTAATAGAAACTACGTAGTTAATCATTCTGTAACATTTCAAAAATCAAGTACCGAACTTCAATTTGGATACAGCCCCTCAAAAATGCTCAGTTAAAATAATTCATTTGTCTGAAACTAATTGTACGGATTTGATGAAAATTTGGATTTAGACTAATTGAAGGGTGTAGAATTTATTTATGGTGTCAAACGTGAGTATTGCCATTGAAAAAAAATAAACAAAGTTTGGGTTTGTTTTAATATGTAGATATCCCCTTAAACAATTTCATATATATCATTTAAAAGTAGATTTTTTTCCCAATCTTTTGGTACCAGTAACTTTCTTCTACGATAATTTGTTGCAGAGTTAGTAGGGGATGTTTACTATTTTTTTCCACGACTGTACATCATCTGTTGTAAATGTATATTGTTTTCGCACAGATTATTATATTCATTTTGCTCTGCTCAAGGCATTTTTCTATTAAAGAGAGGATTCCACCATAGACAAGTTCCTTCTCACAGGCTACTGTACTTATTTTTACCTAAAAATATTTATACTATTCTTTAACCATTTATGCCCCGACGGTACTTTGAAGTATCATTGAAAAAAACTTGTTATAAAATTCGACTAGTGGTAACATCGACTAGTAGTAATACAGTTTACTATGAGTTAAATATACTTTCCTTTATCTTGTTCCAAAAGCATTGTTGGTTGCACAAAAAAAAAAAAAAAAATATATATTTAAAAGGATGATTTCTCTTTCATTTGCTTCTTTTCAGCTTTCTTGATGTTGGAAGATGGTGAGATAAAAGTTTCAGTTCTGAAATATTTTTATATTTCTAAGAGCATTATATTTGTACATTTCCTCGTTCTATAAATTAAAAAAAATATTTTAATTAAAAAATTTGAGTGGAGGTATAAATATTGAACGTATACCCTGCACATTCAGCTTTGGTTTATTAATTTTAATTAGCAAAATCTTTCTAAAATTTATTAAATGATTATGTAAATCCTCTAACGTGTTTTAAAAAATTCACGATAAATACTTTAGAAGATGAAATTTTCAGGAATTAATATTTTGGGACATAAAGGGTTAAAAATAGTTTCAAATCATTATTATACGAATAAAATTATCTGTACTTTTTACAAAGATTGTTGCCAACGGCTGATCCAAGGAAGAGGTCACGGAGTTCATGACCGCCCCCCTGAACGAAGACAATTTCTAAAGAATATTTTAAAAATACTGTCGAACCTCGCTATAGTGAACCGTCTACGGACCCAGAAATATGTCCACTATAACCGATGGTTCACTATATCCAAATTCTTTAAAAAGAAAATATTTTTTTGCATATGATTGTTATTATTGATTTTTTAGTATATGATGTATTGTTAAAAATATTGATTGCTGTAATACATTGTTTACTTACAAATTATTAATTAATTAAATTGACAAAAAATCAAATAAAAAGAAAAATGTTACTTAATAAAACTTGATTTTATTTTTACATTCTATGGAAGAAATTTGTGATTTTTGATTGAATGCAGTTCGATTTTAAGTAGAGTTAATCAATTTTCTTATCAACAATTAGTAAAGAATCTAATATTTTTTGGTCCACATTTTCTGTAGAAAAAAATGTTCAGGATATTCGCTGTAGATTTCACTTCCGAGATAGAAGGTGCCGAAATTTCGAATTCTTCTTCAATATCGTCTTCTAAGTTTTCTTCAACATCGTTCTTTTGTTTAACTTCAGATACAATGTCATCATGTGTGGGGGTACCAGAGTATACACTGCATTATCGCAAGATTCGAAGTGACCAGTAACGTCCCTTGGAAAAATGTTCATATTATGCTTTTCCAGCCACAGAGCTATTGGTAAGATTTCTTCATCCTCTTCGTCCTCCACGTTGGCATCTTTTCCTTCCCACAACACATCTTTCGAAAGACCTGTGCGTCGGAAACAGTTGCGGATTGTTGCTGATGTCACCAGTCTCCATGACTTTTCCAACAAAATGACTACTTCCAAAAGTGAGATGTTATATTCCGTATTCTTCTCTTCATAGTTCTCCAAAATACGCATCACTAGCTGTTTCCTATAGTGGGACTTCAGGCTGCGAATAAAGCCCTGGTCCATGGGCTGTAGCACAGAAGTCGTTTTTGGAGACAAAAATACGAATTTAATGCATTTCTGATTTACTAAGTGGGGATGAGCTGTGCAATTGTCGACAAGGAGAACAATTTTACGTTGTTGCTTCAACAAATCAATGTCGCATTGTCGAAGTTCTTCTTCAAAAAAACTGGAAGTCATCCAGGATAGCTTTGTAATTGACGGGCAGTTTTTTTAACATTTTTAAAACACCTCGGTTTTTGGGATTTACCCACGACAGTTAATTTTCGCTTTTTTGATCCATTCATGTTTGCACATACAAGAACAGTTTTTCTAACTTTCGAGAGCTTCCCCGTTAGTGCACTTTTCTCCTTTAAATTTTAACGTCTGATCGGGAGTCATTTTGTAAAATAATCCAGGTTCATCAGCATTAAAAATATCCTTCTCTCTTATGGATTGCATCCGGCCACACTTGACCTTTTCACTTTTCCAGATCCGATGCACAAACACTTGCTGCTTCACCAACAATCTTTCCACAAGAAATATTGTTCCGTTTTTTTTAACCTATCCAGCCATTCATTAGAGCACACAAAACTGTTTTCTCCGATATTTTCGGCAAACTCATTCTCTTTAATTTGAAGCATGGCTCCGGTCACAGAAAGATTTCTATCCCGCTGAATGGTGAACCATTTTAATAGAGCTTCATCCACATTTTCTCTTTCAGCCCGACGTAGTTTCTTCGAAGAATCCAATTTTTTCTTGTGTGCAGCAAAAGTCGCACTACGATTTTTCCAAATGTTCGAAATTGTAGATTTTGAGAAGGAAAATTCCTTGCACAATGCCGATTGATTTGTTCCATCTTCAATACGTTTAATTATTTTAACCTTATCATCAATTGAAAGTGCTTTTCTTTTCAAAGAATTCGCCATTTTTACAAAATTTTTAGCCGCTCTTGAAAAAATGTCTTCTTATCTCAAATCAATCAAAAGTATAATGAAGAGAGACACTGTAAAACGAGGGACATTCTTGGACTGTCCTGATTATACCGAGGGGCGGGAGACGAAGTTAGCAAGTGAACACCAGAGCTTATTCCTAGAATTAGGGAATAACGAAGAAGAGAGGTTTGTTGCTGTAATAGGGAGAGGAGGGGAAGAAGAGGCATGTGCTGTTTAGGCGATGAGCGTGACAGAGTGAAATTTCACACAATATAAAGCCATGTCATCATTTGCAGTCGCAACTAGTGCAAGTTTAAAGTTGGAGAACTGAAAAAAGAAATCTGGGGAAATAAAATTGGACTCCACTATAAACGAACGACCAAAATCTCAGCTGTCCACTATAAGCGTATAAAATAACATTAGTTAAAGAGTTCGGACGGGACCAGCAAAAAAGTTCACTATCCGAGTGTTCACTATATCCCGGGTTCATTATAACGGGGTTCGACTGTATATATTAAATTCTTTTAAATTTCCCCTTGCTCAACAAAGAGAATCTTTCTGACTGTCTGAAGCTCTACTCAAATCCAAATTGGGTAATTTCTGAAAGATCCATGAAGTCATTTTTAATCTCAGATGCAAGACAATTGCAAGTGCACTTATTCAGAACAAATATGATTGAATAGCGTTTTCCGTTTTTCGGTAAAGACAAAGAATCTTTCGGGGAAATCTCCGTAAAATAGGTGTTTTAATCTGAATCTCAGGCCACAGCAGACAATTGTTTCTTCATGACGGCATTTGTGTAACTACAAAGTCTTAAAAATTGGCTTAAAATGCTCATTTTCAGAATGATTCTTTGCCTTTATAAGAAAATGGGAAATTCTTTAATTTCTTGGTATCTGAATAAGATGTGTAAATTTTATATTTTTACAATTGATACAATATTTTTGTATTTACGAATGAAAACGACTTTCTAAAAGTTTCGGAAAAGTAGCCATTTTGGATATGGCAACAACTTTTAATATAAAAGTTGCTTATTAAGAGATGTCCCCCCCCCCAAAAAAAAAAGAAAAAAAAAAGGAGCCTTGAGCCTTGTCTCTCCGTCTAAATGGAGGCTGGATCAGCCCTCGATTGTTGCGTCGGGACACATTTTACTGATTTTTGCATGGATCGAGTCCGGCCAATAATGATCTTCATACGACTTAAATCGTAAGAGGAAATTTCGGCCTTTGAAGACCTCTAAGAAGAATGAAGTTTAGGCTCGGTTCGGCCCAGAAAAACGAAGTCTATCCCAACCAAATCGAGTCTGCAAAAAAAGTAAAGGCCGGAAAGAGTAAACACCAGGCCCGATCGGCTCCGAATATGCAGAATAAAGAAAGGCTCAAACCCGGTCCGGCCCGGAAGAAATAGACCAGGTCCGGCCCGGAAAGAGTGAAGACTAGGCCCGACCCGGACTCGGGCTTCGGGCCATGCCCGGGCCCGTGCAGACCTCTAACTGTCTCACCGTCCAGTCAGCCGGCCGATTATGTAATGTGTATTTTCATTGTGAAATCTTTATTGCTAAAGCGTCAATGTTCCAAAATCGGAACATCGGTTTTTGAAACTGCATCAAACAATTGTATTTTAATAAGTTTTCAAAAGAATTTATTTATAAGTAGTAGTTCTCTTCTATGATATAAAATCATTTATACATATTTTTATTCAAAATTATTATCTTTCTAACCTAATTTTTAATACATTAATTAATATTCTGTTCGCCAAAATATATCTTTATTATAATCTAAAACCTCAAATGTTATTTCCTTTACTTATATAAAATGCTATCTTTATTAAATGTGGCATGTACGTTAAAAATCTATTTTTGATTTCAACTGCGGTTATATTGGTAGATGTTATGTAATGTTTTTCAGACATAATTTCCCAAATGCGAGTTAGCCTGTTTCCTTTGTCTAAGATCCATTCCCATGGGGTTGCCCTCAGTTGCCTGCTAAAATTCACTAAAATTAACATTTCGCCAAATGTGGTAACCATTTCAATCCTCCCGCCCAAATATTTACATTAATTACCTGTAAGGTACAAAGAAATTTTTCTAAGTGTCTGGGATCTGTTGGCTCACTGTCCATCGAATGTTCGCGAGACAATCTATTACCGAAAAGATCGGATAACTTTGAGTTCTCTGCCTGCAACAACTGATTGATTTCTCTGATAGCGAGGCTACCCACATTCTCACCATCTTACGTCTTCTATATGTCTGAATAAAAAAACTTTCAGCTAAGATGACTTCGTCTTAGTTCATTATTTTATGTCTGTCTTTCCCCTGGATTTCGAACCATGTGTTATTAGCATTTCCAACGCAAATAATGTACGAAATTACGACTCAGTTTATTGTTAAACATAATCGCTTCGGTAAAATAAATCCAGCCTGATAAAATCATCGCCACACAAAGTTGGTGCGACCACGGAAGACAGTATTGATTGACATATATAGAATTTCGGGGGTGGTCTCCAGTTAGTCTCCAGATGGTCTGCTAGATTGTTTCAAGTGTTAATGTTCAAGATTTCTCTGGATTTTGTTTGATTTTTCTTTCAGATTTCTCTCGTACCTTCTTAATGTTATACAAGTCTCCGGATCGCAATCTCCAAGCTCTCCATTTTTCCTGCTGCTCAGAAAGCGATCTTGCGCAGGGGTTGTAACCCGTGGTCGGCCTGGAATAGGTCTTCTTGATACTAAATTTTTGGATTCAAATCGATCCCAGAGTCTTTGGACCACACTACGAGGAACATTAAGACGTCTAGCAGCATAAACTTGTGATAACTCCATTACCACCCGATTGCACGCCATATTAACGAATAGAGTAAATGACGTCTCAGTGTAAACGACATCTCCTAGACATGGCAAATAATATCTGAATTCCAACAATTGGAGGTCAGCAAACATAAAAATGCATTTCACACAAAGTACAAAATGAGATTTTCGCTATTTCCTTCGACAGCCATACACGTGTCCAATTTTTTAGAAAAATAGTGCTGGGTATGATTATTTCATACGGTTTTATTGAAGTTACTTATGATCATTCATATAAACCATATCTTTATTTTCATTCTTTTAAGGGCGAACGTAAAAAAATTGGTTCTACCTTACTTTTGGAGGGCCGTGTACTTCTACATTAAAATAAATATCATTATCTTGACCATTGTATAATGAGCATTTAGGACCAAATCTAACGTGAAGTGATCATATAATGTATTGTTAGAAAATTTTAAATACTATATAAATTTTCTTTTTTCTGTCTTGTTACTCACGTCTTTCTCCTTTCAACTCAATGCCAAGAGAAAGACATTATTTTAAATTTTGAGACGCTGTCTGAAAAATATCAATGAATGAACAATGTGCTTCCAGAAACAATATGAATCCTTGAACTACTTATGATTCCATTCTGCATTATTTTTTAGGTAGATTTCGTAAGAAATACTACCTATTACAATCTCCCCTATGTTGCAATTTCTAAAAAAAATTTGCAGATCTACACCGAAGAATCCCTAGAATCTCCCCCCCCCCTCGCCCAGTTCAAAACTTTATATATCTATCTATCTCTCTCTATATATATATCACCTTTTTAATGAAACGATAACTTCTATAATTCAGCACAAATCTCCTCAAAACTGATACATAAAATCAAGAGGCAGAAAATCTCGATCAAGTCCGTTAATGGGCAAAATCGTACCAAGGGTTGGAAATGGGGAGGGTTTTTGTGAAAACAGTAAAAACCCCACTTCTTAAGTATGTTACATATCGAATCAGTTTAAAGTTATTATTACTTCTAGGAAAAGGGCCAAAAAATTATGTATGACAGATTTTTTATATCATTAAAAGTGGCCTCAAGGGGAGACAAAAATAGGGGTTTAAGAAGAAAATTCATAGCTTCGTCAGTTCGCAAGATATCAAATCTGCATAAATTTATTATAAATATTTTTAATAATATCTACAACTTTTATATTGACAAGTTTTTGATAGGATCAACTGTTACAGAAAAAAATATCTTACCGTCTCCGCCTGCAGGCTCAGGTAGATTTCGAAATGGGCGGTCTCAACTGCTGCATCATAGCAAAAAGTTCCTTCTTCTTCAATTCCCAATAAGGGTTTATCTCTAATCTTGATTTAGTTTTTGTTGGTGAAATTAGCACTTAACTTCGAAATCTACCTGTGCCTGTGGGCCGAGCCGACAGGGATTTAAAAAAGATATATATTATAGAGAAAATAGTATGCAGGAGAAAGACAAACAATAAACATACTCATCCTTTGTACTATAGTTTTATGTCTAGTTTATGAAGAAATAATTACATATGAGTCTGACAAACACTATACAGTAATGGTTACCTTTTAACACACCCTTTCTTTGTTGCATTTGATTGATTAAGAATCTACAGCTTTGTGGTGTTATCTATGAATCTTAACTATCATTATTCAGAAAAGATTGGGGACAACTTTTAGTTAACATTAAATTTATTTATGGGAATGTTTAGAATTATAACAAGTGCAAAATAATAACGCACACATATTCTAGAAATATATATATACTTGTAAAGGAACATTGTTTTTATCCAGAAGTATAAAATATAAGTAAAAATAGTTTGTGAAAAGTGTTTGGGGACTACCAGAAGAAAGAAATTTTGTTTATATAAGCTATAAAATTCATCTAAAATATTTAAAATATAAACATCAGAAAAAAATAAAATAAAATTCTGAGTATAATAGATTTTATTAAATTGGCTTCAAATATTTTGGTCATATTTGATGAGAATTACCAAATCGTATTTTTTGCGCAGGGACTATGAAATTTTCCATTTAAAGCAATATTCAGTCTTCACAAATTTTACTGTATATGTTATAAATGGTCTTTATTAACTTAAGTAAGATGTGAACTATTCACAATAAAATAAAATAAGCGGTCTTCACTGTATAGAGTTTCGTTGCTGATTTTTTTTGTTCTGCTTAATGACATTTTATGGCTTTAGAAGCATCAGAAGCTAATGTATACATTTTAAGTTCCAGAGACATGGGTATCAAATGAAAATGTCTTGAATAGAAAATAATATATTAAACCTATAAATAGAATGTGAGTAAGTTATCGAAAGTTCCTTTTATCAAGAGTCTGGGATAGCGATAAAATATTGAAAGGAATTTATATTTTTATATGACTTCTTTTTTAAATGGTGTGATTCCAACATTATTTTTACCTGTTGTTATTATTTCGGATTAAAAAATAATAATAAATAGAAAAATGTTTTGGCTTCATCGTTAATTTGAATGTTTGAATTTCTGTGAATGATAAATAACAAAATGACTAAGATATCAAATAATATTATTGCGAATTAGTATATTTAAAAAAATAAATTATACAGAACCAACGTAATGATATAGAGTTTAAATTACATGGGAATGTCAAAAGCAGTTTTTGTTTTGTGCTATTTAATTTCATTTACGTAATAGCCGAGCGATCGAAAAAATTATTGGTACACTGAAGTATTGTTGATTATTGGTGTTACGATGGCAACGCTTACGTCCCTCATATTTTGCGTATTTCAAAATAAGGTTTGAAGTTTAGGGCGAAATAGCTCTGAAAATGCAAGTAAAAATGTTACAGTCTACATACGATATTTTTACCTGGAGAATGGTAAGAAATTTATAGTAATGATAAAAAAAATCCTAGTTTTTATGATAATTTTTATTACGAAAATTATAGAATAAAATATTAAAAGAAATTCATGTCATAATTATATATAATGTCTCTTGAAAGAGAAAGAACGTAGAATATAATTTAAGGATTAATTAATTGTAAACACAAGTTGGTGTCTGCTGCCTAAAAAAATAATTTAAAAAAATAAATGTAGAAAGCTAATTAGCATTTGTCGTCTTTCCAACCCCTCCCCTCTATTTTAGCTTTTGTTAAAAAAAAAAAGCTGTTTCTATTATATTTTAAAAATTAAATCGCATTTTTTTGCACTTTTAATGAAAGAAATAAAAATATGTATTTTAGGGGAAACTAAAATTGTAGAATAATATTGAAATTAATTATATTAAAAGATTATTCTTCATAGATACTTTTATACTTAGAATAATAAAAGTTTTTGTTAGTCTTTGGTTAATAAAGCACCGCTTAACGTCAATCATAAATGATTAGCGCGAAATCTAAATAGAGAAATTTTTTTTTTGCAAGTTTATCGAACCAAGTTTTTTCTATTTTTTAATAATAAATTTACAAAAATATTTTAATGAAATTATTTTCTTTTACAATATTTTCACTATATTATATTATTATATATTATTCCATATTATTCCTATATTTCAAACTTTTCGAAGTGATTTTTTCGTAAACAGGGCACTTAAATGGTCCATTTTTTTAATACCACTATTTCCGAAGAAAAACTTTTGTGGTAGGTTTCTGCAAAATTTGCAAGAAAAATTTGAAAAGAAGATTTTTGCATGAAAAAAATTGGCATGTGAAAAACGGAATCATTTGGGAGAGCCCTTCATATTATAAAGAAAGAATTTGTTTCAAACTTTTTTTTTCAATCATCGCAATTGATATTATTTTATCCAGTTCATTATATACAGAGGGTGTTCGACATTTTTTAGACTATTTCGGCGTTGTTTTTTTAACTTTTAAAATATGAATATTGCTTTCTGAAATAATCTATATGATAATCTTGTTTCTTGATTCTAATTCTGCGTAATGCTTTCGATGGTAGAAGGTTTTTTGTAAAATTTACAGGGTTATTGCTTCCCATGCCTCTTTAAAAACTTTCCAGATTTGATCAATCGTGGTGGTTTTTGCGCTTTGAAAGAGCTCTTTTCAGCAGACCAAATGCACAATAAACCATAAGGGAAACGTCAGGTGACTTCTTAGGAATATGTTGAAAGGGATAAAAGCAATACCTGTGTGAGTTTTTAATGTTTTCAACGAATACAGCGGTAGTTTTTGAAGTATGAGCGGTAGCTTTGCTTTGATGCAGTTTCACCCTTTAAAAGTCGTTGAAATAAAGAAAATAGCATTTTTTCTGTAAATATCGGATGTAACACATTCTCTTAATAATATAATGAGTTGATTGTAACATTTTTGTCCAATATTCTTATTTTTATTTTCCCATTGTAAGATAAATTTGCGACAGTCATAAATCCTTACCTGAAACTTCATTTTCAGCCTTGAAATGGGCTCTTTTTTTCCCTGTTTTTTTTTTTTCCAGCTGGTATCTTTTTACTATGTATAAGTACTGATTTTTGGGATAGCACTTTCCAAGCAATAGTTATGTTTATTTCGCACTAAAAAGTTTTTAATATTATGCGCTTTGCAATCATTTTAGACTGTCGAATTAGCATACTTCTGTTCGGAAAAAAATAAAATTCATCTTCCGCTTCACAGCTTTTTTGCATCCGCAGTTTTGAAATAAGAATAAATTTGAAAGTATCAGACGATAATATAAATTACACATAATAAGTTGTTGCCAGAATTTTTTCCTCTAAAATAATTCCATTTTTTAAAATCATTTATGAAATTTGTCTAAAAAATGTGCGAGCAGCCTCTGTATTTCTAAAAAAAAAAAAAAAAAAAAAATTCATATGACGTTATTTATACCATTTTTCAAATGACATTCTAAGTCCTCACATTGTTTTTGAATTGTTTGAAAATGGATATAGTTTTATTATTTCGTAGATTACATAAAAATTCAAAACTGTTATAATGAAATTTTAATTGTTTTTTTCGGTTTCTTTTCTGTATCGTATTGAAAAATGTTCTTAAAAGTCATTTTAAAAAAATATAAAACGTTTCTTCTGAATCTCGAGGAGCTTCATTTAAAATATTTTCAATTTTATAAAATCACACTGTATTTTTAATATTTTTAGACGAAATATTTCTGAAAGTATTATGGCTTTTATATTAAAATAATTTTACTTGTATACTCATTGTCAACACTAGCTACACTGTTAAAAATTTGCAGCAAACTGTCCACTCATTTGACCGTTTTTGTAGAAAACGGTTACATAACCGTAATTTAACTATATTCTGACCATAATATAGCGAGTAATATGGTCAGATTAGCGTTAAATTACGGCTATGTGACCGTTTTTATAGAAAACGGTCAAATGACTGGACAGTTTGCTGCAAATTTTTAACAGTGTAGGCTGCCGAAAATAAAACATTCTATCTTCGACAGTTACTCTACTAATTTAGTAATAATGACATATATAAGCATAGGTAACAAACATATTTTTTAAATTAAAGCCATGAATGTATTTTCTTATTATGCAGGAAGTTTTTTTAAAGCTATATGCATTATAGATTGTATTAGATAAATATTTAAAATACATATAATTTTTGTAAGAAATCAAATAACACATAAAGCCTTTACATAAGCAAAAAAAAAAAAAAAAAAATGTTGCATATCTAAAAAGACAAAAGCTAATACATTAGAAATTGAAACACACACACACAGATAAAAAAGAATATCACACTTGCATTACACTTTCTTTAATGCAATGAAACAAAAACAAACAAATATTTAAAATTTTATTTGCTTTGGCTTTTAATTCTCCCGCAAAAGCTTTTAATAGGAGGATTTTTTAAACTTATTATTAAAACGATAACTATTTTGGTTTGAATTATTATTCTCAATAAGGGATCGTTTAAGAATCATTTTGTATTTGAACAAATAAAGGTGCAAAATATCTGAAAGGAGAACGCGGAAGAATTACAGCAAAACTATAAAATAATAAAAAAGGAAAAAATACATATTAACACAGAGTAAATTGTATTCTTAATTATAGTCCGTATAATTATTCTAATATTGCTTTTTTGTAAGTATATGGGCTAAGAAAACTTTTAAAAGTTTACGCAACTTAAATCGAGTAGGAAAAAAGAAGCATGAATACAAAATGTTGAGAATGGCTTGATATGATAATAATTTTCTGTAGTAATTATCCTACAGCGCATCTTATAATGTATTAAAATTCAGCATTTCTACGATTTTTTTTTTTTTTTGAAATTTAAAACGAGAGGGGTTGAAACAAACACAGAACTTATACAAATTCAGGTTAACCAAAATGAAAAAGCATTATTACCAAATATAATTAAAAAAAGTGGGTATTATCAGAAAGTGACTAATTATATAAACTTGTAGTTAACATGATTCACTGGAGGTGTGTAAGAATTAGGGGTTCTAAAATTTTAATAAAAGATAAGCTATATAAAATCTTTTGCAGAGAAAATAGAAATACCCATAAATTAATAAACACTTATCAATTTAATATCCCATCCTCTTTTTTTTTTCCCACTTAAACGAGTAAAAATAGACTGACTTCATAATTTATAAAATTTTTCTTCAGTTTAATTTTTAACATATATCTAACAGAACTACACATCTGAAAACCAAATAAAAAAGACAATGGGGAATACTAATTAAACTCTATAAAACTAACTGATAGGAGGTTGCTCTGAAATTTTACTATTTCATACAATCCCTAATAAACAGTGACATGTTCGCCGTCCTCCTTTTCTTCCAGACCTCCTTTTCTTCCAGATGGCTAATATTTTATCGCGCCCGGATTTGCTCTCAAAGTTTAGAAACAACTTTACCTTTGTATGTGACCTTTCTATCTTAATCCATCACTGAGCCAGGGACTCAGGTTATCCCATATTCACTGCCCATTGTCGGATCGGAGCTTTGTCTTCTCCGGTAGTGATATTACTTTGTACTATTGTCTTTTTCACAAATATTGTTTTCGTCATATTCATTTATCTACTGTTCACCATCCGCCCACTTTCGCCCTTGCTGGTGAGCTCAGCTTCGGCTGAAATTTGTATTTTTTTTAAGACCTCAATATAGGGTACCGAGAGGGACATCTATGCTCCATAGACTTGGTTTCCTAGTCCGAGGAGTCCCTCTGGGTCAATCAATACTATTCTTTGATGCTATAGTAGCAAGCTCTGTGCTTAGAACTTTATTTTAGTTGGGATTTCTCATTGAATCAGTAATTCACTTAGCAAAGAAAATTATCATGCAGAGCTCACAACTAGTTTATAAAGTCTATAAAAGTCTCTAAATTTAACATTCAGTCTATAAAAGAATATATTTTGAAGAATCCATCTATAAAGTCTATATTTTAACATTGTTCATACAGGGTTTGTGCTTACTCGCGTTTTGCACGTAAATCCCAGAAAATTCCCAAAACATAATCCGCAAGTTAAAAAAAAAGCGAGTCAGCAGTTAACATTTAAATTGATTCTGCTCTCCCAAAATAAAATTAAAATTCTCTTTTTTCAAATATGGTACCAGCAACTGATCCAGATCGAGCATTTTCTCACAAATATTTTGACAATATATATATCCACACTGGATTTCACTTCAGGAGACTTTTGTCTTGTGTTCTCAGGGGTTTTGTACGATTGTCTGTCTTTATCACAACTACAGCCGTTTCATCCATTTGTCTATATTAAGTCTACAAGTTTTCAATTGTAGTGTATTGTATAACGTCTATAAAAATGAATTAAAACTTGTTGTTAGGTCCTGATCCTGCAATGTTTTTAATGTGAAGAAGGTTTGCGTTCTGTTAACATCCTCTATAGAGAAAGTTTCGTTTGCTTGCGTAAAAAGCACACAAAAATTGAGATGTGTCATATATGCTATGGAACTGATACAGGTTTTATGAACGCGAAACGAATAGTCTTATAAGTGTCATTTAGACATTAATGAATTGCAAATGTCAATTATGAATGAATTGCAAATATTATTAATGAATTGCAAATGTTAATTTTTCTTCGTTTTTCTATCGATCATTAGAGCATAACTGAAGGCGCCGATGAAGCCCTGTCAACGCTGTAAAGCGCTTAGCACCTGGTGCGGTGTCACAGCCCGCACCACCCTTGCTGCGACTTTGATTTCATGTATTTATACTTATGTGACTTCATTGAAAACTTTTGTGCAACTGGGATTGTTATAACTACAGTTACTAACAGAGTGATGTTATTTTAATAATTTCTAAAGAATAATCCTATATAAATTTAACTGAATCAAAATGCCTTTCAGTATAATTCACTTCATATTTTAGTAATTTCTTTTGATTTTTGTTTTGTCAAAGGACTAGGGTCGAGTTTATAATTGTTCAATGATATACTTTAAAATTTTCATGAATGTTGCATGGGCCACTTTTAAAGTCTTATCGATCCTCGTCCTTTCGCAATAGAGCAATTGGATCTTTAATTATATCTCAAATTATAAACATAAAATTTGAAATATTTATTCGACAAAAGTTTATCTAACCTTTCATCTATTAGGGTAGTCCGGGACTCAAACTTTTATCTTTTATATTTATAAATATTTTTAGTCGTTTCTTTTCTTCAAATGTATATTTATATATATATATATATTCCATTTCAAATAAAAGTGCTTAAAATATTAATTTTATAAAATTAAAAGTTATTAATTTCAGCCATATTTAAATATTGATCTTCTGAAAGAATAACGCTTTTTACACACATTTCTTTATTTTTGAATACGCAGAAAATAATAACTAATAATTCGTTTTCAGGATTTAAAAAAATATTATTTAATAGTTTGTTTAATGTAATTTTTTATGAGTACTTTATACTACTAAATTCATATTAAAAAAATTCTCTCAAAGCAAAACCGCCTGAAGACAATTTAATGAATATAAAACTCAAAATAATTGTACGAAGTCTCATAACTTTTATCTTTCACAGAAATTTAGATATACCAATTGAACCACCAATTGGAAGAAGGGAATAAACGCCACTTTTTGACACATTCATTTTTCTACACTTTTGCATTCTTTAGACGTAGAGCTTAATTGTGAGTTCGAAGAAAAGACCAAAAACCATTCGCTTCGTATAGATTCATGCGGCCATAAAAATAGTTAGTTGGAAGAAGGAAACAAATCCTTCCTTTATTCCCTTCGTCCAACTATCAACTGTACGAGTATAGAAATAGTGTTTCTTTTTGCATGTTTTTTTTTTTTTCGATAAACAAAAACTTAAAGACGAACTCAGCGGATTTCTACACTTACCATGAGGGTGAAACTAAACCGGGCCCGGATGAAGTATGAAGTTTATTGTGGAAAACTATACAGAACATGGATCCCTCTGTCAAAGAACTACACGTTTTTAGCGATGCTTGCGGGGGACAAAATAGAAATAACACCCTTATAAGATTCTTTCTCACTCTTGTTGCTATGAACCGTTTTAAGAAAATATATCAATACTTTCCTGTGCGTGGCCATTCGTTTTTACAGTGTGACAGAAATTTCGGAACCGCTAAAAGACTCATTACGAGAAAGATCAGAATTTACGTTCCAAATGAATATAATAATCT
This sequence comes from Maratus michaelseni, assembly GCA_963931845.1. Taxonomy (NCBI): domain Eukaryota; kingdom Metazoa; phylum Arthropoda; class Arachnida; order Araneae; family Salticidae; genus Maratus; species Maratus michaelseni. The sequence continues at coordinate 360,763,649 of OZ007586.1, read as the reverse complement.
TATTTTGACAGCAAAAATCAGGGGGTTTTCAGTTAAACCCATTACTTCTAACGACATACTTGATTTTAAAAACTCATGGTAGCGATGTTTAAAGAAAAGCTGTAAGTCATTAGACAAGGCAACAACATTCAAGATTTCACAATATAGAAGCTTTGAGTATAGTTCAAGTCATAAAGGTTACTTGACATGTTCCGAATTTATCGATTGTTTTATTAAAGCTACATTTTTGCTCCAAAAACCTTCTACAAATCCGAAAATACCAGAAACTCCGGCATATGTTACTAAAATACCCATAAATGAGAAAAAAAAATGAGCGACATACAAAAAATAATCCAATATATTCCTGACTAATTCAAAGATTTTTACGATATTATTCTGACCTGGCCAACTACACGATTGAAAGTGAAGAAATAGATGAATAATAGAGTGTCCTTACGTTTTTTCTAATAAATAAATAGTTTTTGTCATTATATTGTTTATTATTTCAAATTACTTTGTATATAGTATATGATAAATTGGAAGAAGGGAATAAATCCAACACATTTACATATGCATATATAAATGAATATTATATATTTCAGCCAGCTCTATTAGTAAATAAATCGGAATTTATATTTTCTTCATTATCATTGATATCACATGAGCCCATAAGTTGAAAGTAAAAAGTTATGAAGTTTTTTTTTAATTACCTCCATTCTTATCTTTTGGATTTATTCCCTTCTTCCAATTGGTGGTTCAATTTAAATCTGATTAATCTTAAAAAAATACATTCTGAGATAAATGGATAAAAAAACTTAAGTATTTCTTATACAACCACCGACAGTAGAACATAAAGTTATATCTTTTAATCTAATCATCGTGCTTACATGTGGTTTGCATAATTTTATTCTAAATGTTCTCAAACCATGGCCACGAGCACGACCTACTGATGGGTCGAGGAAAAATTGGTTAGGTCTTGAAAAATATTTACAATTTTTTTTTCAGCTGTAAAAATATAACGAAATGAATATATTACAACTTGACTGAAAAAATTTTTAAAAATAGATAAATAGCATCGTAAAAATACAGCGTTTTATTAAATTTCGTATACAGACTTTGAGGCTAAATTTAACAAGTTTCAAACCTAATGTATACATTCTCGTTGGTGCAAAACAGTGTTATAAATAACATCGACTTTTAAACTATATTTTGTTTAATATATTCATTATTAAAGTATTTTCCCCTAGACAGTAAAAGAGGTTTTGCTTTAAGAGTATTACACTTATACGTGGATTGCGTATAACTATTTTCGTAAATACTAATATATGCTTTGTATTAAAGTTAACGCTTTCTGCACGATATACAGAAGACTCTATAACTTACATATTAAGTGGGTTGCAAAATATTTTCATATTCTAAGGTGGGATAGTGTAACAATAAAATTTGGGAACCGCTGCTCTAAAATATATTTTTTTATATTTAAGGAAAAAAGCGTAAAAATATGATATTTACAAGATTTTGTGTCCCGGACCATCTTAATGTTATTTACTTCAAAGATTCATTTAAAAGATTATTGAATAGATATATGATGAATGGATATAAAAATAAAATATAAATATAAATAGACAGTAAAGAAGAGTGTGTGGTGTGAAATCAAATTGTAAATTTTCTCTTATAGAAATTAGCTTAGAATTTTTTAAACCTTCAACTGGATTTTACGTATCGTATTTTTAAAATATTTCCTTATCCGATTGATATACAATAAAATCTGGATGCTATTAACATAATTGTAATGTAAGTTTCACAATAATCAAATTTTACGATCTCATACCACATTTTTTATTACATATATTAAAATTTCTTGGTAAAAGTAATTTTTAATCATTATTTTTGTTGTTAATTTTATTTCGTTAAATGGTTTATCCCCTATGCACGTTAATTTATTTGCAGATCAGAAACCGAAAAATGCCCATAAATTACAAAAGGTCTACAGGGAGCAGAAATTATGCTGATTTTTCGGTGGAAAATTTAGAAACATTTTTAAATGTTATAAAGTCAGGAGGAATGCCTTAGAGAGACCCACCGGCTTTCATTCAAATAAGTAGGTCTATGAATATTTTGAACTTGACATCAAACAAGAACAAAAAATCATGTACTCCGGGATAGATTATGAAATATTTTACAACACTATCGGAATACTGTTAAGAAATGTCATTTTTTTTTTCATACAATGAAATGAGATATCTAAATAAACATTAAAAACTAACCACAACGCAGTAAAAATTCATTTTCAGGAATTGCTGTCCATAGCCGGTAATGTGTGCGAATTCTATATCGTGCTACCCTGTATATGAAATACACACCTTAAAATAAACTCCACTCACTCTAAAAATAAACATTTTAAATGCATATCACAGCTTAAAACTTAAATCCAACAGTAATGGCTCATAGTCAGTTCTGTAACCGAAATCTTTTGAGTGCCTCTGTAAATAAACTAAACATTTTACGCACTCAATAAATCTACAGAAAATGTGCTCTAGTGCACCTCAGTAATGTATATTAATTTTATTAAAATACACTGTAAAATATTTTTCCCCATATATATTAATGCAATGGAATACTTTTGTGCGTTTCTGTAAATGAACTATAAATGCTACTTACTCTATACTCTATACAAATCGTGTTACCAGCCACCTCAGCTCAGCGACGCATACGATTTTTCCCCATTGACCGTAATGTAATAGAATAATTTGAGTGTCCCTGTAAACAAATTATAACTGCTACTTATTTTTTACTCTATATAAAACATGTTGTCATCTACCTCAGTGACCCACATCAATTTTGTTATGATTGAAATAGTGCAACATTATTAAAATGCGCTGAAAACGAATTTCCTCCACTGACCATAATGTATCGGAATACTTTTGATTGCCCCTGTAATCTAACCATAAATGCTACACACCCCATTTTCAATACCGAACATGCTATGGTAAATATCAATAACATATATTAATTACATGGCAATCCGACTGTATTTACGCGAGTTAAAGCGCGGACAGACAGACGTACAGACAGACCGAATTCATAAACACTTTTCAACTATGTTACGAGCCATTCCGAGCTCCACCGACACTCATGAAAACAGTGGCGCCATTCCAGAACTTTTTCGGGAGAGGGACAGGCGAAATTTCTTTGTTTTGATCTTGTTCAGCTCATCTGAGAATCTATTGGTACAATTTTATTCTTGCATAGTATATTGTGCAGAACTTCATTTAGTGTCCTTTACTCCCAAAATATCAATTTACAAAAATTATAGGCGAGTACAAATTTTATACGAAAAATATTGATTATCAGTTTACTGAAAAATGAAACAAAGAATGTGAAAATAAAAGAAACATGCAAGAAAAGTATATAAAAAAATAAATAACTGAAAGAATAAAGTAATTTCTGTCATGTGTCAAGAAAATTTTCGAATTGCACCTTACATAACGAATTATTTACATTTCAACGAAAATAATATTTTTTTCTAATGAAAAATACAAAATTATATATAAAAAAAATAATTAAGATATTTTTTATTTTGCAAGAAATTTATTTTTGCCATTTGTATTTTGGACAGTTATTAATATGAAATAAATAAATTTACAAGTATATAAAATATTAGCATATTATAAACCTTATTTTATAAAGGAATAGGTAAATAAATATTTAATGAGAGAAAAATCAGTGAATTGAATTTTCTGCTTATAATATCATCTATATCAATTTAATCTCTTGGTACAGTTGGACGTTCTAAAAGTCTGTCTTTCACCACTGTGGAACATAAGTAATTTTTAATAATTTTAAGCTTAGAAAAGGAGTATTCCTCACATCTTAGAGGTAGAAAATAATTTGAAGAGCAATTGTACAATTTCAGGTTTGCGCAGGCGAGAATTTTTTTGTTTTACTATTTCGTGTACCATTAATCCCAAATAATAATTAATGTTGTAAATGACTAGTAGAAATTAGTCACGAAAATTACAGTCTAGAAGTAGTGGTAGAAAAAATAGTAAAATTTTTTGAATGTGATTGTGAATAAATATACTGTTTTATATCATTTTTGGAATTATAAATAGGTGGTTGGCAATTTAAAATTTCGTCTGTGTCAATATCTGTCTGCTCAATTCTCATGTTGGTAGTTCCTTTTTACAAGAAATATATAAATATGCTTTCTTTTTTCCACGTATTTAACAAATACAAAAATTTTAAAGAATTCATTTGCTTTTTTAATAAAATAAACCATTTTTTAAAGAGAAATTTTTATTTTATATGATATTGGAGGAATTACTACATTTTTATCTTCATGTCCTTTTAAGTTCTTCAATGGTCTTCTGCTAAAAAATACAGATTCTGCGTAAAATTTTACTACAATTAAATTTTATCTTTCCACAATTTCCTTGATATTTTCATCTACAATCATTTGAAAACTTATTTAGATCATTCAATGAATCTAAAGCGAGTTGAACATTCATAGATGAAGACTGCAGCCATTTTATTGGCAAAGTTCACTTTGTATAAAATATTATATTAAACTCCAACAAGTGGGTAAGTGTGATCGAAGATCGCTCAAAGGGTTTCGTTTAATATTCCTTTCAAAACACTTTATCCTTTCTTTAATAAATTCAAATTAATTTCATTTAGAAAAAAAAAGTCATGTTTTTTATAAAGTAAAAATTTACCGGTCTATTTTTCTCGTTTTTTCGAATATCTAAACCAGCCCGATAGCGGGCGAAGGCCGCTATTATATTTTGTCATAATAATATCTGTCATGTGGACTAAATGCGATATTTAAAAAGAATTAATTTCAAAATTAAACATGTTGTGCACCTTCAAAATGTTAAAATATGCGAATATTTCCATAATAGGGTTTTTATCATGATTCAATACGTTCCTCAAACTCATATATTTACTATTCTCTATAACTCATATTGATACTCGCTTTGTATTATTCTGAAACATTTGAAAAATCCTTTAAACCTCCGATATGATGTCAGATTTTCTTTTTAATTCTCTAATGACGTGATATTAATCTGTTTTGTGTACATACACATACTCATACCTCATACTCCTTGTATTATTGAGAAATTTTTCGTATTATTACCACTATGACGTAAATCAATTTTATTTCATATTAATCTTTTTTTCAATTGGTGAAACTATTCATTTCATTTTCATTTTTCACGTGAAAATCGTCTGATAGAAAATTAATTATTGAAGAAAGAATTTCATCGTGGATTTTTAATTTTTGGCATCTGCTATAACGAAAAATGTTTAAATTTAATAGGAAAAGGCAGTTAGAATTTTGGTTTTTTATCTCTATTTATTAAAATAATACGAATTTTTCAAATTTTAATATTTTGAGCTCTTCATAGCTGATATTCAGAATTATACACAAAGTTTCAACTCTAAGTTACATAGTTTTTGAGAATGGCTCTGTGACAGACAGACAACGGAGCGGGAGTAAAAGGGTTTCGTGAGATGAACGAAACCCTAAAAAATTAAAATAAATGCAAGTGTAGAAATAGTTTCAGTTAGACATTTTGTCTCATATTTGGATTGTTCATCGAGTTTTTGAAAAGTCATATCTCATTCAGCATCACACATTTTATAATGTATTGTCGATACATTTTCCAATTTATTTTAAAGTTTAAGTAAACATTCTTATAGTTAAAATCGACTCTACATATTGTATTTTCCAGACCCAAGGTCTTGATTGAGCCCTTCGCCTTAAATGGCGTATTTCATGTAAAACGCAGCTTGGAACGACCCTTTAAATTTGGCTATCACTATTTCCGATTAGTAATCTTCGCTTTATTTAATCAATGGAAAGAAAAATTTCTTTCCATCGACAGCGTTGAAATATGCAATTAATTTAGTACTCAAAGACTAATTTTAGTATGTGTATACAACTAATTCTTAAACAGAATAATATCTATAAAAAGCAAAATGAATAAAAAAAATGAATAATTAGTTTAAAATAAACTATCCGAACATTGAAAACAAAGGGAGAAATTGAACAAACACGAAAGAAACTGACAAACAAGAACGAAAAATCATGCGTCAAGCATAGATTATGTAACACTTTCCAACGCTTTTAAAATAATTTTACAAATCATTACCGTTTAATAAGCTGAAAGATAACATCTAAGTAAACAATTTGGAAAACGCAGAACATATTTAAAAACGTAATTTCAAGAATTTCCAACATATACAATATTCGGAAAAATATCCGAATACTTTTATTCAGCCTTGTATATGATCTATAGATTTGTATATATACTACATAGGATGCTAAATTTTAGTTTAGTTAGGAAACGCGTAGCACAGTTTAAAATTCTCCTTCTGGAGTTTCTGTCAATAAACGGAAATGTGTTCGCGAATTTTTGTGCTGCCCTGTATAGGATCTACAGAATTTATACACACCAAGTAATAGACAAAAAGTGAGTTAAATTTAGTGCTCCCTATTATACGTTTATACGTGTATACGTATAATACGTATTATACGGGGTGCAGATTTTTTATACGTATGATACGGCACAGTCGGTTATACGTATTATACGAAACACTATATACGGTCCAACGTATATACGGATCTTACCCCAGCGGTTAAACGTATAAACGTTTAAACTGTTTTCGTTCATGTGAAAAAAGATACTTTTCTCCTGCTAGTCTGAGAAAGGTTACTATATCATAAGGTTGTGCCCCATTTCACCCTGCAATCAATAGGGAGCGATTTGCTGTTTGATGTCACTTAGCCTGCTCTCTGCTCTAGAACTCCTATTATAGGAGTCTTAGCCTGCTCCATTCAGTTTTCCAATTGATTTGGTTTAGAAAAGCCCTATTTTTATTTGAAAAGTATCAATACAAATTTTCGAGTGAAGAAGTTTAAATTTTTTTAAAAATATTTTTTATAGGACAAACATCACATCCAAAATTTAAACTATTATGTCTTTTCAATTCTACGATATATAATTTTTAAATTTGCTATTTTTATCATTACATTTTATTTGTACCTCAGTATGAAAAGTTCCTTTTCATTTTAAAAACAAGCAAATAGTAATTTTTATAAATAAAATCTTAAAGACCTACAAGTGCAGAAAATTTAATGTTTATATGAGTGCAGTTAATATCATGTTAATAATTTTAATATAGTATATTTTTAATATTTGATCAGTATTCTATTTGAAATACATAATAATTCTAATATTATAATAATTGTGACATGTATTTCATAAAAACCTATAAAAAAGTTTTAAAAAAAATCACTTAGATTTCAACCTCATACCACATATACACAAAATTGAGTTTTGTGTAATTAGATTTAAAATACAAATAATGTAAAAACTTTAATAAGTAAATGGCTGAATATTTAGTATTTTTAAACCGAAATATACATAAGATACAATTAGACGATTTAATAGAAATAAAATTTGAAATTCAGAGTAATATACTTTATAAACAAATTCCGAAATATTTATATAAAGTATTATTTTAATGCTCCACGATAACCATAAATGCACATACATAATTAAAAAAAAAAAGAAAGAAAGAAAGATAAATTATTGCGTGAGAGTTCTACGTCTACGCAAAAAATTTTATTTCCTAATAATATTTCAAATTTCCAATTACATTTCTTTTCAGCGTTCTAAACTTAATTTTAAAATTTACTGTTTCTTCAAATTCTATTAAGATAATTGATGTGATTAAATATCAAATAATTGATATATATATATTTTATAAAATAAAAAGTAAGACAGCAGTATTCCTAAAAGAGATTTAAAATACAAATAAAAATAAAATCTTTATTTTTTAAATTGCCGCATTTTTAAAACTGGAAGATTTATGGGATATAAAAAAATTAAATTTGAAATTCAAAATAATATACTTTTAAAAATATCTTCCAAAAGGATTATACTGATTTATACTTTAATGCTGTATAATGATAAAATTATATAAAAATATTTTAATAATTAATATATTAAGGTACCTTCAAGTATACCTTCAGAATATGCTTTCATTTCGAGCATTTTATTTCATTACAGGGTGCATTTTGAAGATGTATTTTAGATGTATGTTCCATTATTTGCAATTTTTCGTACTGTTTTATCATGCAATGATAAAATACATGAGTTGATTGATCATACACATACTGATCATACACAGTTGATTGACTCCACATTTTTCATTTTTTGGCAGCGTATCTCTTTTTTAAGCTTTCCAACATAGTTGAAAAGTGTTTATACATTCGGTTTTTCTGTCTGTATGCCGTCTGTCTGTCCTGTCTGTCTGTGCTCTAACTGCCGTAAATATACTCGGATTGTTATGCAATTTATATATCTTATTGAGCTTTATTATGCCATCTTCGGTATTGAAAATGAAGTGTGTAGCACTTACAGCTTATTTTACAGGGAGATTCAAAAGAATTCCGTTACTTTACGGTCTATGGGGAAAATCGTTTGCGGCTTATTGTAATGATGTTAAAATATTTCAAACATATTAAAATTGACATATATAACATGTGCACTATAAGACGTTTACTATAGAATATTGTATGCATAGCACTTATACCTTTATTGCAGCACTGAAAAGAATTCGTTACATTACGGTCTATGGGGAAAAATCGTTTGCAGCTTATTTTAAAGATGTTTCAATATTTTATACATATTCAAATTGATCACTGAGGTGCACTACAAAGTGCTTACTGTCATATAATGTATCGTTCATTTACAGAAATACTCAAAAGTATTCGGTTAAAGTACTGTCAGTTATTAATAATTCCTTGAAGTGCGATTTTAGTTGTTTTTTAAATGTAGCGAATTTTTTGCCTATTACTTGTTATGTATAAATTCTATGGATCACCCACAAGGCAGCACAAAATACTCGAATACATGTGCGTTTATCAACGGAAATTGCTGAAGGTGAATTTTCAACTGTGCTATGCCCTCCCTAACTGAACTAAATTTTAGCAATTTATGCCGTTGTATGTATAGTATTAGTAATATTATTAGTAATTTGTATACATAGTTTATATACAAATCTATAGATCATATACAGGGGTGCACAAAAGAATTCGATATTTTTTCGAATATTGTTAGTAATTCCTGAAATGGCATTTTTAAATGTGTTATGCCTTTGTACAAATTTTTCTCTTAGACATCAGACCTAATTAAACAGTAAAGATTTATAAAAGTATTTTTGAAGAGTTGAAAAGTGTTACATAATCTGGGCTTGATGCATGATTTTTCTAAAGCTATTGTCTGTTTCTTTGGATGCAATGATCCATCAATTTTTTATATCAGATTTCTTCGAAAATGTATGATATAGAACATTTTGCGTTTTATCCAAACGATTAGTACATGTTGCAATAGCATAAGTACTAGGAATTTTCTGCAAAATCAATGCAAAGAATGCATTATTTTAAAGAGCTAAGACCAAAAGCACTAACAAAAGCTGGAAAATATTTGCCACGTATTTAGGAAATGTGACCGGAAATCTCTCTTTCTGAGAAGGAATTAAAGCTTCGTGTGAGGGAAAACTGCCCTTGCTGTCAAAGAAAAGGAAAATAATTGTTTACATTGCACCCCCGTCCCTTTCAAAGATCGACCAAAGATAACAAGCAATACAAACTCCCATATTAGCAAAGAAAAAATACACGATTATTTCATCTGAAGGAAAAAAAATCTCCTCTAAATCGCTTTATTCCTAGAAAAAAAATATGTAGAGGTGGCGAGACGGGTAAGTATAGCTGTAACATGAACTTAACCCTACAATGTCACCGACAGCTTAATATTATTGCGTGTGAAAGTATGTAGACGACAGCTAGACCAACGGAGGTTAACCAATTCTTTTATTAACCTAACGAACATAAGTTAAGAAATTTCATAAATTAAAGTAACGTGCTTTTTGCACTGCTAAAGACACACATAAGGCTATAACAGCCAGCTTGCTTAGAAGGCACTGTCATGCTCTCCCGACTTCATTAGACTCGCTTCTTGTCAATAACTTCCAGTTTAAATACAAGAGCATTCGCTTGTTGCCATTGTGAAAAGAATTAATGAATACAGTCCTGTTTGAGAGATCTTGCATCTTATCAACCCGTCCGATTCTGTCATCAGATAATTCGTATCGGAAAGCCGAGCCATCGAAGTGGGTGTCGAGAAGTAGAGTACTTCCATATCTCAGTACCAGTAGGTCTCGCTGGTGAAATTTGTCCACTGTCGAAACAACTGGAGTGACTGCATGAATGAGTTGCTCGAATCTAGGGTAGTTAGATTCTAGAGTTTGTCTACAGCGGCAACAGCTAGAGAGCACTGCACGGATGAGTCGCCACAAATACTTTACTTTGTGCCTAATGAAAAATGTTTTATTTTGAAGAAATATGCTCTCCTATGACCAAAGAAACGAATTTTTTTTTTAGCATAAATACTATTTTAAATAAGAAAAAAAGGTTCTTTCCCATTGGAAAAATGCACCTTAGCACCGCCAGTGACGTCAGAAAAACCAAAACCCTGATGCCAGAAGTAAAGGGAAATGGCACCTACTTTGTCTGCGGATCAGAGAAATTGAGAAACACCCACTGAGGCCCACATTTTCGTAGTTTACGTGGACCATCGTGATTACTTGTTCAAAGATCCACGAAAGTCCCTAATTTACCTGTCTAGCGGTAAAGGTATTCCAAAAAACAATTAAAAATCGAAACTTTTTTCCCTCAGTTGAGATATATAGTTTTTTTTTCTCCCTTAAATCTAAGCATTAATTATGAAATGTTTTACTATGGGTAGCGGGTAGCTCCAAAGCGAATTTTCGCATGTCTGTAACACCTCCACACACAACTTCTTTAGATTTATGGAGTGGACATTTCGCGCGAAAAATTATTTTTTAATGCATTAACTTTTTATCTTATAGTGACACTGACCAATCTATTTCCTGGGAAGTTTCACACTCATACTTTTATTGTATTTAAGAATATTTTTTTTCTCTATTTAACACGGTTGCTACCGAGGACGTATACGTGGCGTCGTCACTTGGTCACTTATTTGACATTCCACTTTTAATCCAAAATTACGAATTAATACCGGAAATTTCGAAAGAAGTTTTTTTTATTTTATGTGATTACGAAATGTCTGTCATTAAATAAAGCAAATATTGCTATTAGTATTTTCAGGTATGAATTCGGAATTTCTGAATAAAATAAAATTCCGTTAATTTTAACCCGGTAGTCACCGTGTTAAAATATTTTAAAAATACGTCCTACATTAAAAAAGAAATTAGAAGGCAAGTCATTTTATGCGTGTGTGATTGCGTTCTAAAATCTGCATTGACGATTATTTGTCTGGCTATTAGAAATCAAAATTTATAAGTACTTCACACAAAAAATAAAATTTGTCAAAATTAACAAAAAATCTTAAACGTAATGTCCATACACCTTGTATACCATGAGTGTCATGATTAAAAAAATGAACTCGCGTTATACACATTAACACAGAGTGGAAAACGTTAGCCCCGTCTAAAGAATAACATTTGAACCCAGACGCAATCTTGAGTACACGCACTCACAAATAAAGAATTTTCAAAAAATTAGAAAAGAAAAATAAACTTACTTAACAAGAAGTGACAATAAATCTGAAACGTGTCTATTCTCATTCTTTTCTCAAAAAGTGTTTTCTTCCGTTATATGCTTATAATTATCGTTTATAGGGAAAAATAACAAAATCCTATGTATGAAACATATTATGCAAATTATTTCGCTAAAACCACTGATTTTCAGCTTGTTCCCCGTTTTGTGACGTAATACTGATGAGGTCCATTGGTATTAAAAGTAAATACGTATTTAAAAGATACGTATATTTGAATTTTTCGTATACTTAAATTATACGTTTAACCGATATACGCTTATACGTATATTTTAAGGTATACGTATTTCTTAAATACGTATTATACGTATATACGTATATCGGTTAAACGTATAACTGATATACGTATCGCATCGGGAGCACTAGTTAAATTTAAAATCGCGTTCAGCAACTTAAAATGCACTTAAGGAATTATTGTTAACAGACAGTAGAGAATTTTTTTGTGTGTCCCTGTCAATGAACGATGACAGCTATACACACAATATTCTGTACTAAGCCTCTTGTAATGCATCTTAGTGTTATATATAAATTCCAATGCGTTTAAAATAGTGAAACATTATTTAATTAAACCACAAACGATTTTTCTCCATAGACATAATGTAACGGAATTCTTTTGACTGTCCCTGTAAAGTAACTATAAGTGCTATGCACAGCATATTCCATATTAAGCGTCTTGAAATGCACCTTAGTAATATATATCAATTACAATGTTTTTGAAATTGTGTAACATCATTAAAATAAACCGCAAAGGATTTTTCCCCATATACCGTAATGTAACGGAATTCTTTTGAGTGTCCCTGTAAAGAAAGTATAAGTGCTACACACTTCAGTTGAAATAGGGAACATGCTATAGATAACGACAATAACATATAAAAATTGCAGGGCAATCCGAGCATATTTACGGGAGTTAGAGCACGGCCAGACGGCAGACGGCCATACGGCAGACAAACCGAAGTCATAAACACTTTTCCACTAGGTTAGAAAGTGTTAAAAAGCAACCTCCCGCATGTTACAGACTGTGCCAATAGTCCAGTAAATTTAGACCAAAAAAAGCTTCTGCCTGGAAAGTTTTGAAGAAGTTTTTTTTCTTTCTTCCCTTATGTTTTTGGGGGTGCTTAACACGAATTTCAACTTTGCCACCTCGTATCTGGTCTGCTTAAAAAATTATAAGCCAAAAACCATGAACAAATCGGAGTTTTTTCGGGTTTTCCCCTGTATTCCGAAAAGGGTTAAATTCTTTTTAAAAGCTTATCGCACCAAATTAAACTAGAGAACATCTACTACATTTTTCATATACAATGTTTGTTTCTAAGATGAATAGTTTTGGCATACGAGTAAAAGGAATTTTAGCGATATAATTAAAATTCCATCATCGGAGGGCGAAAACGCGATCCAGTCGCTATGCATCCATTTTAATCACCAATTTGAAGCTGTTTAGTTATTTCAGGTTGCATTTCGAATATGTTTGCATTTTCTTACCAAGTTTCAAACCTTTTATAGCACTAAGAAAATAAATTGAAACCAGATGATTAGGAAAGATATAAAAACACAATCACTCTGCATAGATGAGAGAACCAATTTTTATTTTTCTGGTAATCTGATTTAAGTACAATTATAAGTATTGTAAGTTTAATATAATAATAACATATGTGAAGATTATAAATAGGAAAAAGAGGAATGTAGTGTTGTAGGCGAAAACGCTGAATGTAATGGTTTTGTGAATACAAAACGGGTTGGAGGGTGTCCCCGAAACACTTGAAAACATCACTGAAATGAGCACTAAATTTGTTGAGCGTGATAGACGATCTCGCAAAACGGTATCTAATGAGGTTGTTTTTCATGAGACTATGGTACCAACGGTTTCTCAGGAAAAATTTCTCGCAAACGACAAGAAAAAAACCGTTTAATAGCCCTGCTGATGTGTAGATTTGGCTCTGAAAACATGGCTTGTAAGCAGGCAAAAGAAGATGCCGACACACTCATTATCGGTTCTGCGTCAATTTGTCGCGCACAATTCATCGCGGAACAATTTATCGCGGCGACAACTCATCGCAGCGTCAATTTGTCGCGGCGTCAATTCGTCGTGGTGTCAATTCGTCGCAACGAAAATATATTTGAAGGCTATGATGATAAAAGTAAAACTAATTTAGTAAAATTATTTAAGGATGTAAATTGTTAGTTATAGTTCTCTATATATAAAAAACAAATTATCTTTAAATAATTTTACTACATTATCTTTAATTTTATCATCATAGCCTTCAAAAAGATTTCCGTTGCGACGAATTGACACCACGATGAATTGACGCTGCGATGAGTTGTCGCCGCGATGAATTGCTCCACGATGAATTGTGCGCGAAGAATTGACGCGACAGCCTCATTATCAACACTGCTCTCAAGTTGGCACCTAACCATGAGAACGTGATAATCATTGGTGAAGATGTAGACCTTCTGGTAATTTTAATTGGACTTTTACCAATGTTTAATTCTTGAAACCAGGAAAAGGGAAAAGTCCCCAGAAGATCTATTCACCTTTTTGTGCAGTAGACAAATTAATTGCCAAACACATCCTATTTCTACATGCCATGAGTGGATGCGATACCACTTCTGCATTGTACGGTCAAGGGAAAACAAAATATCTTCAAATTTTGAATAAATTTTCCGACCTGCAACATGGGGTAGATATATTTAAAAACCCTAGTGGTGTAGCCTATGATGTTATTAAAGCTAGGCTGTTGTTTCTGGTACACCTATACGGATTCAGAGGGAAAGCAACACCTTCCCTAAACAGCCTGGGGTACAGGTGCTGCATAAAATCTGCTTTAAAATATGCAAATATAGCATCGCTCCCTGCAACAGAAGATGCAGCTCGATGTCACTGTCTGCGAATTTACCACCAAGTACAGTTATGGCTAGGTAACTGTAAAAATGCTGAGGAATGGGGCTGGAATAAAACCAATAGAGGCGTCATACCCATAAAAACTGTCAAATCTCCCGCAACAGAAACTGTTCTGTGAAAAATATCCTGCAAATGCAAAACAAACTGTAGTGGAATGTGTGGCTGTAAGAAAGCAAGTTTGTTTTGTTCGCTCCTCTGCCTGAACTGCGATGGCCATTGTGACAATGTCAGCTCCTTCATCGCCGAAGATGACTTGGAAACAGAAGTTAACGACCCAATACAGGATATTTTAAGTCAAGTGGAGATACAACCTGAGCCATCAAGTGATGATGATGAAGAAGAAGATACCGATGAACCTCTTGTTGAAGAATATCAACCAGGTCCTTCAAAGGGACCAAAACGACATTAATTGGAAAACAACACTACATTACTATTTTTTCCTGTTTATAATCTTCCACATATGTTATTATTATATTAAACTTACAATACTTATAATTGTACTTAAATCAGATTACTAGAAAAATAAAAATTGGTTCTCTCATCTATGCAGAGTGATTATGTTTTTATATCTTTCCTAATCATCTGATTTTAATTAATTTTCTTAGTGCTATAAAAGGTTTAAAACTTGGTAAGAAAATGTAAACATATTCGAAATGCAACCAGAAATAACTAAACAGCTTCAAATTGGTGATTAAAATGGATGCAGAGTGACTGGATTGCGTTTTCGCCCTCCGATGATGGAATTTCAATTATATCGCTAAAATTCCTTTTACTCGTATGCCAAAACTATTCATCTTAGAAACAAACATTGTATATGAAAAATGTAGGAAATGTTCTCTAGTTTAATTTGGTGCAATAAGTTTTTAAAAAGAATTTAACCCTTTCCGTAATACAGAGGAAAAACCGAAAAAACTCCGATTTTTTCATGGTTTTTCGCTTATAATTTTTTAAGCAGACCAGATACGAGGTGGCAAAGTTGAAATTCGTGTTCAGCACCCCCAAAAACATAAAAGAAGAAAGAAAAAAAAAACTTCTCCAAAACTTTCCAGGCAGAAGCCTAGATTGACTGGACTACAATGGCAGGATAGGAATAATGCGTTCCTCTCACATACGTCTGCCGGCTTCCGTCCGCATAGAGTTGTTTTGGAGAGCATTTCTTCTGTAGCACGTGCGAGCGGGCGAGCTCTCTGTTGAAAACTTTCAATTTTTGCACTATTACAGTGACGTTTTGTCTTTGTCATGTATAAGAGGAAGGGGGGGGGGGGAGTGAAAGAAGTTTATTCTGCAAATGGGAAAAAATAGATATGTGTTCTTTACTTACCGTATATACTCGTGTATAAGTCGAAGAATTTTAGACAAAATTTGGGAGGTGAAAATGGGGGGTCGACTTATACACGAGTTAGTAAAAAATAAATAAAAAATGCTTACCCAGTTGCTGATATTCAGGCTATTTAAAGACAGAAACTAATTCCTATCTAAGAATCACGAATCTAAAAACATTGTTTTCATTAAAATATTTTAATTGTTCAATGAAACTTATGAAAATGTAAGTTATTGTTCAGAATCTGAATATTCATACAACTCAGCTAATTGGGAATCCGATAATTCAATGTACATATCTTCAGATTCAGATTCTATGCTCATCAACGACTCATCGGAATCTGAAAAAAAAATCTTCTGATCCGTCCAATATCGTTGCTAATGCAGCATTTATTTTATTTTTTTATCCTCAATTACAAATATTTTTTCAACATACTACGAGAAATGTGGTTCGACTTATACACGAAAATTCAATTTTTTTCAAAAATTTGCGTAAGAATTGGGGTGGTCGACTTATACACAAGTATATACGGTATTTTATTTAACTTGCTAATATATACTTTTTTCATTTTTCTTTGGGGGTTCACGAGCCAATAGACGAGCCGCCACTGTATAAACATGACAAACAGCTTTATGTGCGGTTTAAAATTTGAACCATAGTTTTATGAAAGAAGAATATATTATAGACACATGTAAAAATTCATTAAAAAATTATGGAAAGGTGCAGTATATGTTATTTAAAGTAAGTAAAACTCTAAACCTAAGAAATTGAATGAAACCTGTTTTTGATGCAATATTCGTTCTTCTCTGACTTTCAAAGTTTACCATACATTCCATTGTCGTTAGTGAAGAACACTAGATAGTTTAGTTTACATGAATGGGAAAAATTCTTTTATTTCTATAAACTATAAATGGAAAATTGCATTATTAATTTTTATCTTCAGAGAGAAGACAAAATGCATTTTGGGACTCCCTGAAAATGTTGTCCCGGAGCACATGCCCCGTGTGCGCCTGTGATGATCAGTCCCTGCCACTAGCTCACACACATTTTTTCCTAAATAATAAAGATAGCATTTTCTTTTCGTTTTAAAGGATATAATAATAATTTTAGAAATACTAGGGGATCCAAGCCGGGCCTAAAAAGTTACAGAATATAGGCAGAAACCATTTTTTTAAATTGAAAACTGTAATAGATTTTTTACATTACATTTAATATATATTTTTAGATTGCCCAATAACAACAGCAAAAAGCATTTTTATATAAACAAGTAAGGTAAAGCTAGGATAGTCTGCGCACAATTCAAAAGAATAGCAATAACAAATCTAAATATTATTTTTTTGCTAAACTATCCATGAATAATTTTTACTTCATTTGTTTTTTATACATTTCCATTGCTATTTTGTTGTTATGTTGCAATTTAATAGAGCAGTTGTAATAAAACTAAGAAAGTTATTTTGCGCAATCTCTCCTTACAGGGTTGGTGTGATTGCGCACATGGGTAGGAAAGATTGTTACTAATAATAACTACAATTAAACTGTTAACAATAATAATTACACTTAAATGACATTGCTGTAAAGTTTTTGTGAACAAATTTTATTGTATTGGGAGTGAATATTTCAACCTAATGCTTAAAGAATCAGAAAAAGGAAATAATTTTAAAAACGATTAAAAAATTTTAATTAAAGGGAAAAAAATTTAAAGTATCAGAAAAAGCAAGTCCAGATAAGATTGCAAAATAAAATTATGTAACTTAATATCACGTTTAACTTAAAATTAGTCCATTTTCATTTTTCATTTTTTTATGCGAATTTACCAATAAGCTGCGTAATCTCTCCTAGCGTAGAAACTAATGAAAACAATGCGCCATCTCTCCTAAGTAGCAGATGCGCAAACTCTCCAATTTCGGTAGGAGAGATTGCGTGGCCTTTTATTTAAACATGGCCGCTACTAAAACGAACCGTTGATGTTCACATTGTTAGTCTAGATTAGTAGCTTATGAGAAATCGTTTAAGTTTAAAATATTTTGTACTATTGACATAGTATAGAAATTCTGATGATTAGCTATGAAAATTCAAGCACTTAGTTTGGGAAAACAAAACAAAATAGCAATACTTTATCTTAGACGCTCAAAGCAATCAACGTGCACTTTCAAGTAGACACTCCACTAGTGTTGTTGTACAACTACCTGGAGTCGCTGCGCACTCACTCTACTCCTTCCCCCCGAACCTCTATGTGCGCAATCTCTCCGACTGCGTCATCTCTCCTGGCTTTACCTTAATATAATATTTTTTAAAAAGTCAATTTCTACTTTGGTCAACAAAGAAAATTTTTATTTTAGTTACTTTTTATTAAATAATTACAATTAATATAAATATGTATATACATATGACAGAATCACAATATTAAGTGGCAAAAAATTAAATCTAATTAATGAATTAATATTTGAAAAAACTGTATTAACATCAAGTGTCATCCACTACAAGTTTTAAAAAATGTATTTGAACTTGAGTGGATGAATAAAAAATATTTTATTAACGATTGAAAATTTGAACAAGATATATAAATATATAGGGAGAGTGTGAACTAATAGTAGGAACTGAAAAATATCAATTATGCCTTCAAATGGATTTTGAAATGTATTAAAAGCGATGTTTTCTTACTAGCTTCATGCCAGGAGTTATTAGCCGAAAAAATCGCCCACTACTTACAGAACCCTTTTTGATTTTGAAAATTTCAATGGTGTAAGTGCGTAGTTAGATTACATGTCCATTAAATTTGTGTTTTATTTGTATTTTGTATAATTTATTTATTGGTGAAGTTCTAATTTCGTTATGGAATATTAGCCAGAAACAAATGCTGAACTATTTATATTGTTTTAAGTGCATACAGACTAATTTTTTGTAATCGGGCTGCACGCGATTGCGATAGATATACATACATCTAGTAGTATACATATATTAGCATTACATTTCTACAAGAAAAATTACAAAGATTTTGTATAGACGGGGTAATTCATTAAGCCCGTTTCACCCCAAACAACTGGCAAACCCAGTTAGCTACAGCCAGCACCGTAGCTAGAAATAGAATAAATTCATGCGTGAGGATTATTTTAAAAACCATTAAAAATCAGTAAATTCAGATACAGTTTTCAAACAAGTTGCATTTCAAAGAGCATCCCCCCCCCTTCCTATTCGACGGTGTAAAAGTTGAAAATGTTCAATGTTAAAAAAAAAAAAAATTGCAATAAAAGCAAAATTTATTTGTCGGGTATTGCCACCGTGAATATGACGCCAGCGTTACTCACAGGCATATTTTTGCTTATAATATAGATTGGGCTTTGAAATTCAGATAACCTTTTATAGATTGAAAAATGATCAAAAGATCCTTTGATCGTTTATTGTTAAGTCTGAAGAAATAAATCGCAGAATTTTCATAACTATTTTATTTCAGGTATGTTCAGTTTTAGAGATGATTGGAACCAAATCTAAGTGCTTTAGACCCTTCTAATAATTCAAAATAATTTGCAATAATAGAAATAATTAGTATTACATGCATATTAGTATTACATTTTCTACAAGAAAAATTACAAAGACTTTTATATACAATGTAATTCAATAAGTCCGTTTCACCTCAAATAACTGGTAAACCCAGTTATCTACGGCCAGCAACATAGCTAGGAAAATATTTCGGGAGGGGTTTGCGTATCTTGGGATGTATTTTTTCCCTGAAATTACATAATTTATATAGCATTAAGTTAGTGCACCCTCTCTCACTGACCTCCTTTGCCACCCTTCAAATTTTTTTAATAAGTAAATAATAGGTTTGTACAATTTCCCTGTACCTGCCACTCCACCTTGTCTATGGATTTGGCTACAGCCGTCTATGTGTAACTGGCATGCGTTACTCTGAAGTACCTCACAGCGCCGCCTAGCAATAATTTCCGCAGTTAGAGTTCGTATTTCGAAAACTATAGGCGATTCAATGATAAAGTTGTAGATCATCAATTTAGTACTAAAAGACATATTGTTCACACAGATACAGAAAATTGTTGCTTGTACAGATAAAAAAAATAACACTGATGCAAGACATTTTGTTTATGACGTAGTACAAACGAGGGAAAATGGAACCGTCTGTTACTTTTGCCAATTTTTCAATAACAGTTTATTTTTAGAGTTGAGGCGTTTTAATTTGCAAATGCAAGTGTTTAAACTTCTAAACTTAATTTATCATCTGTCATTATTTATTTTTCTTAAACGAAATATCTTCCATTCGTTTCGGATTTTTTCGTCTGTGAAAGCGACTACCTGTCGTCTCCGCGTGCACAATGTGTCTTTACTTTCTAAATTGATGATGCTCTACAATTTTGTAGTTGAACTTTTTGTCGTATCTCCTATAGTTTTCAAAATACGATCTCTAATTACGGAATTTACTGCTATGTGGTGCTGCCAGGTACCTCATAGTGTAGTGCAAAGCTGTTTTATTATACCTAGTTACCACATTCATGGTTGTAGCTAACTCGGTTCGCCAATTATTTGAGGCTAAATGGACTGGAGGAACCACCCTGTATGAATAAACTAGCTGTTTAACCCGTTCTACACGGGAGTTCGTGAATTTAATTCTAAAACCAAAATTAAAAGTAAAAATTAGTATAACCAAACGAAAGTTTATGAATATAAAAATTTGTTGTGTCTATTAAAAATCAGTATTTACACAACCAATATGAAACAAGTATGCTCACAAAAAATCAGTTATGGTGCAGTTTTTACTAATCATAAAAATCATTAATATCAGTTATGATGCAGTTTTTTAGCTAGCTGATCCGTCCGCCGTTGCCCGGGCCCGTGTAATAAACTTAAATCTCTTAAAAAACGAAACTCTTGGCCCGGGTCTCCGATGGCTTCGGCACCGTGTACCGGGCATGCTCGTACGCTCCGGAAAATCTTTTATTTCCACCTTCCACCGCCAGGGGAGCATTCTCTTCTAAACAAACCTCTTTCCGAACGAACATCTGACACAGGTTTCCGCTGCCTGCGGCACAGTATACTAGACGTGCTACAAAAGCGGGCTGGTTTGGAGAAGATGGGAACATTATTAGCTGAGTTATTGAAATAAGGCACAGTTAGAAAAATAACCTTGAGGGGGGGGGTGCCGGGGGAGGGAATGTTCAAGTGTTGTTCAGAAAATGACTAATTAGGAGGACCACTATGCATCTTTAAAAATTCGTTCGTTTGGTTAAGCTAGGAACTTAATTACAAATTTGGCTTAGACTGTTATTCGGAAATAATGGTACCCGCTACTCATAAATTTATTTTAATGATATAGACGTTGATTATTAAGTTAAATATGATGTTTGGAATCAGTTGCGCTGAAATCGGAAAATTAGTTGCTGAGATATGGAAACAGTGTACAGTTAGACAAAAAGGCCTTGAGGGAGGGTCCGGGGGGGGGTGCTATATTAATATAAAAGTTGTTTTTCTTCAGTCTTTTTTTGTGGACTACACTGTGTTTTTAGCAGTTACAATCTGGGCCGTTTGTGGGTGTAGTACTTAAGTGTCATCTTCCCAGGCAATTAAAGGCAATTTACGGGAGTCTACAATGTGTCTCTGGGCAATAAGTGAGGCAGCTTGAACGACCACTTTGCTACAAAATGTAATGGACATTTCGATTGCTCCTTTTCAATACATGGACAATGGCTTGACGTTAAAAATTCGTTGCAGTGCAGTTTTATTTATGACAGGTTAAAGGGCTATTTAGAGCAGTGAACGAGTTTTCTCTCTTAGGTAATTTCGCGGTACAGAGTGAGACAGGGGCAGCTATGAACATCATCCATGGCTTTGGACAGCCAGAGGTGGCGCACCACAGTAGGAGAAGCTGATCACGTGTAGTGCTGATGGAAGATGGGTAGAAAAGTAGCGGGAATTCAAGCGATATGTTTTTAATTTGGAAAGGCAACAGTTGGAATATGTATAAAGTTACAGTCTGTTACAAAAGTGTAAGACCACAACATATTTTGCTATTTAGGTAATTAAAGAAATATTTCAATCAAAATAAAAAAAATATTCTGTGTTAGTACATCAAGTTTTTAGTAAAATGTAGCAACTTACACAAATGAAATTAATTCGGAAAAAATAAAACATCAATATAACAAGAAATTGTCAAAAAGAACGGTTACAAAATTATAGGACCATCTGTGGGAAAGACAGTTTTCTCAATTTAGTACGATGTTGCTCCACCATTTTTCTGAATAACTTCAAACACACGATTTAGCATAGAGTTAATTAATTTTTTAAGGAGCGATTCGGGAATATTGTCCCATTTCTCCATAATGGCCATTTCTAATTCATATGTTGAATGACATTGTTTGTTATTTCCATACACTTGACGAGACAAATAACCCCACAAGTTTTCTATGGGATTTAGGTCAGGGCTTCGACTTGGCCAAGGTAAAACATCAATCTTTTCTCTTCTAAGCCACTCTTTTGTTGATTTCGATGAATGACTGGGAGCATTATCTTGTTGAAACTTCCATTTGGAACCTCCTAAAAGTTGTCTGAAGGGTATTAGACTTCAAAACAGCATCCGTTGGTAACTGCCCGAGTTCATTTTCCCTTCAACTATTTGGGGATCGCATTTTTCTACATATGAAATGCACCCCACACCATAAAGGAACCGTCTCCCATCTGCCTACTGAAGAACTTGCGAGATCTTTACCTTAAATCATGCCAGTAGTAATTATTGCCGTCTGGACCATCAAGATTGAATTTTTCTCGTCTGAAAACAATATATTTCTCCATGCAGAGTTCCAGGACATGGCATTCTTTGCCCACTTAAGACGAGCTTCTTTGTGACATTTCAGTAGTAGTGGTTTACTTTTTAATTTGCGACGAATAACACCAGCATTAGATTTCGAACTTCGCCACACGATTGCATGTGATACCTTTTTAGTTATCTGTTTTTTACGAGTCTACTGGTATTTTTTCGTTGCCAGTTTGACAAATTGCCTATTATCATGATCTGATAGCTTCTTTTTACGACCAGATCGTTCATGCGTTCTATACAATTCTTTTTTACTTAAAACATTATGAATAACAGTCTTAGAACGATTAAGAATCTTACGTATTTCAGGTTCAGACTTCCTTTTTCCTTTGTAGAACCACACTCTTCTCACTTCTATTTCACAATGCTCACTCCGACGAGGTATTTTACTAACAAAGTCAAAGAATCAGATATAATTCAGAATTTCTGCATTTTATTCTTCTTTTTAAATTTTACAGATTGTTTAGGTTACAGTTAAACTCTGAGTTCAAAATAAAATCGTCTGCTTTATTAACAATATAAGAGTGGTCTTATATTTATGAAACAGAGGGTTTGCGTAAAATCGTTTGGCATGAAACAAAAAATTATATACTTGACTAGACAAATAACCTCACAAGTTTTCTATGGGGTTTAGGTCAGGGGCTTCGACTTGGCCAAGGTAAAACATCTATCATTTCTCTTCTAAGCCACTCTTTTGTTGATTTCGATGAATGACTGGAAGCATTATCTTGTTGAAACTTCCATTTGGAACCTCCTAAAAGTTGTCTGAAGGGTATTAACTGTAAATAAACATTATAGAGTTATTTCTTTTCATATAACTACTTTTAAATTCAAACTAATATTTTCTTTGTTGAAAAAAGGTGAAATTCTGAGTAGTCTTATGATTTTGTAACAGACTGTATACAATTTTTGCTTACAATGGGGACTGGGGAAAGCCAATTATATGATGAAAGCCCTCTCTGCGCTCAAGGCCCTGATGTGAAGATTCTTTTGAAGAGTTTTGGCAATAACTTTTATGAGAGTTTTTGATCGCCGAAAATTTTGAAATCTATGTCCGAATGCCGGGTAATAAGGAAAGAAAGTGGTAGTTGATACTGTTAGACTATCCTTGTATAATGTGCCTAGAAGGAATGAGCGTTTGAAGTAAATCATTAGTATCACTATTATTTTGTGACTTGAAGTGCTGGTGGATAGAAGTTTCCAGAATACCTTGCGGTCAAGGGTTCCAAGGTTGGAAACAACGGTGATATGATGACAGGAATCTTAAGTTAATACAGCTCGTTTCAACTGTAGATCCTATAGTGTACAGGAGAAGAAAATCATGAGTTGTGCCCTTTAACTAGAAGATGGACAGAGCCTGCAGAAGACAGTGATATGCCTGAACTATACTTTCACTAAACAAGATCCAGGCGTAAAAGCCATACTACTGAGTGTAGATGTGTGTGAGAGACGAGGACTTTAGCAGTTGAATTTACTAAAAGTGAAATAAAAGAAAGTGAATTTACTAAAAGAGAAGGAAAAATGAAAGAACACAACTAAAAGATAAACAATAACAACAAAAAAGAAACTTTGATGATTAAAATAAGAAATTTCTTACATTTTCATGTCATTTTCGAATTTGTGTTTGGTGTTAATTAAATCGTTGTGTGATGACACAACTTAAATATAGCTATTTAATGTCATATGTAGTAATAAAAGTCAATATATGTGTCATTATTTTATTGAAAGAATCCACTCATTTTGTTTTGCTTTACTGATTTTTACATGTAAATTAAGATAATCTACATCTATATTGAGGTGTTATTTCAGATGTGTACTTTATATTGTACTGCGACGATTTAAATTGTAATAGAGAAATCATTAAGTTTTAAGATAAAACAAGAGTGTAATCAGAAAGTTTTTGGTTAAATGAGGATTGAAATTAGTGTAGATTTCTAATTTTTACAAGTGCTGAATAAGTTAACAAAATTCAACTTTAAGTTAATACTAAAATGCAGTATGGATGCCACGTATATATTATAAATTAAAGGCTAACTAAATACAAAATTTAAAATTAAAATATTGTAGGAAAGTGAAAATTAAATTTTTTGAGGTACTCAAACTTGTGCTTACAATATAATATTTGCTAATTTAATTCTTTAGGAAGATTTAAGCAATAGAGAAGTTTTAAGAATCTGGTAACACAACAAGCTCTATTTTGGAAATTAAGGAAATAATTTCAATTTCATAAAAATGTGTTTTTTTTTTAATTCAGTATTTAACTATTTCCTCAAGCAGGGCTTGACAAATGCGGTCACCAGGTCACCACTGGCGATCAAACTTTTCATCTGGCGACCAAATTATTTAATCTTCAAATTTTAAACTAATAAAATTAGAATTATTTGACTGACTTCGTCAGAAAATATACAAAAAAAGTTTTCCTCACTATTTCACCGATGGACATTTTGGGACATTATCTGGACACTATCTGGACTTTTGAAGCATTCGTCAATCAGTATTTCCCGAACATGCCGGTTAATTCAGCTCTTACAATTTTTTTTTCAGTGATATATAATTTTGATAAGTTTCCTTAAAAAACATAGATTATTATCATTCGAAATTATGTACTATTCTAAACTATGTAACTAATAATTCTGAACTTCTTATTATTTTTCTCAATTAAATTTCAAAAAAACTTTTGTGTTTTTTGAAAATCAATGAAGGGAGACGAGAGTGTAATATTTTTTACTGGCGACTAGAATTTTATCAAATTTGTAAAGCCCTGTTCTCAAGTTATAAATATTAGGATAATTTAACTAATATAAATAAATTGATTGCGATAACTTATTAGATTGAAATTTTGATATTGGAAAATAGAGTGGGTACTCAGCACTGTTAAAAAATTGCAGCAAACTGTCCAGTCATTCGACCATTTTTATAGAATACGGTTGCATAACCATAATTTAACTCTATTCTGACCATAATATGGACAATAATATTGTCAAAATAGTTAAATTACGGTTATTTAGCCGTTTTATATAAAAACGGTCAAATGACTGGACAGTTTGCTGCAAAATTTTAACAGTGAGTGAAAGTTAAGATTATGAATATCAAAATTAAAAAATCATAGGATCACTTTGAGGCCAGTAAGGAAAAAAAAATATTTATTTTGACGACTCTCCTATTTTGATTTTCTTATGAATTTATTTGTTTTGGGTTTAAGGTATTGGAGTTGTCATTAACCTTTGCTTGTGTAATTCTTGTGCTTTTTAGTTTAATTCTTTCTTTAACTATTTTGACAAAGACAATTTATGGGAAATATTTAATTGAGGATAATGTTATCTTAATTATTATTAACTCCTTTTCCTTACTCTTGAATTCAATTTTATTTTCTATCAAGATCTTTGCAACGAAATTATAGTGCACGCATTTTTTATGTACACTGTTAAAATTTTGCAGCAAACTGTCCAGTCATTCGACCGTTTTTATAGAAAACGGTTACATAACTGTAATTTAACCCCATTCTGACCATAATATGGTCAGATACGCATAATAATGTGGTCAAGCAACCACTATTTTTAAAAACAGTCAAATGACTGGACAGTTTACTGCAGATTTTTAACAGTGTACTTAGAAGGAAAATCTCTTGTTTCTTTTATAGTTGCCTGTAGCATCTGGGCATGTGTGGGTATTTTAAATGCTAATGTCCATGGGGGGGGGGGGGGGGGGGTTGAATTAAATTTTGTTTGCCTTTTGTTGAGTGTACATTTAATTTTTATTGCGTTTTCTGATATTTAATTATTTGACAGAGGAAAACACCGAACCACCCAACAACACGAAAAAATCTACTATGTCACAATTATTAGTTTCCGTCCTTTTCCTTCCTAGCAGTGCTTTCTACTGCCAAGACTTTGAATTTTGATTGTTTTTTTTATTCATGCAGAATCCCCTATCATGGTGAATAATAATCTGAAAACCACAAGTCTCTCTGATCCGGAGATATCTTTTTTATTTTATTTTATTTATATTTTTAATCGCATTTAATTTTTACTCTAGATTTTTGAAATACCGGATATTTTTTCTTTTTAACGCTTTCGCAATTTACATTACCTACGAATTCCTAAAAGGTAAAAAAGTGCATTTCAACCTTTAACGGGCTTGCTACACTGGATTACAAAGGCATACTAAATAAAAATAGGATTTTAAAAAAGATTTCAAAATTTTTATTTCAATAAAACATATGAGAAATATACTGTATATATGAATATATATACCGTAAAAATAATAAAAAATATCTAAAAGAAATGGTGGGGTACAGATGGGGTACCCCAAGTAGTGTTCTTGTGTTAAAACAATAATTATTATGGGCATATATGTATATTGGCACCCTGCGCTTAGCACCCATAGTATAATATAGATAGCATACAATAATGTGAAAACTTAACAAAAGTTGAATGATCTAAGTTGTATTGCAGATCTATTGGCCTAAATAAGAAAAAAAAGGAAATAATTATGATGACTCGAAATGTTGGTGTAGATGTCAAAATTTTAGCTTACTAGTTCAAAATCCTCGTTTAAAATTAATGCAAAAGGGATAATCAATCTAAAGGAGTGCCTTGCTGAAAATAATTATCCATGAATGAGTATGACAAAACAACAAAATAGACTCTGTTTATTTCACCCCTGTCATTTAATGACCTCACTTTTTCGCTATTCTACAGGATTTTGACAAATTTTTATGTTTTTTTGGATGCCGCAAAATTTTTGATTTTTCTTATATATGTGGAAATCTACATCGAAAAGCAGTTTAAATCTATTTGCAAAAAAAATTCTGTCTTAAGAGCTTACGCTAGTAATTCGAAGACTCTCGCAATCTAATGGTTTACCAATGGGAGCGTTCTTTTCAAACTTCTCGTTCGCATTTCTTTCTTTCTTTCTTTCTTTCTTTTTCTTTTTTTTATGTATAGGATATCTAAGGTCTTGCTGGTTGCTTTTTTACTTTTTCGATTTTGGTTGCACTTTTTTTTCTGAGGACACTTTTACTTTTGGATCCGGTTTCGAAAGTTTCGACGATTTGCCCACAAAAAATGGATGAAAAAATGAGAACACACAAAATGAGCAATATTTAAGAATATTTGCGAATATAATCCAGAACCGCGTGTATGGAACAAGACAAACATGCCGGAATTGCATGTTTACAATATGTAACCAAATTAATTCTATAAATTCAAGATGATATGACAGATAAAGGAATGACTCATGAGGAATGTCTTATCGATTATTCGTTCTAAGCAATGATTTGCACAAAAAGGGTGAAGCCAGAAATATCTGAATGACATAAATTATGGTGCTGCCATCTACTAAGATAAATTTCAAATTAAAAAAAATAAAGTGTTGGAATTAATCTAATAGTACTATTGATAACAAAAGTTTACGAAATTTAGATGTTAGATATTGGTGCTTAATTTAAGATAAAATAATTTAAAATTATTAAAATATTATAAATAAGGGGGATACGAGAAAAAAAAACATTTATAAATAATTATTAAGACAATGATTAAATAAAAATACTTATAAAATTAAAGAAAATAAGGGGGGGGGGGATTATAAGAATGCAAGAGTTAAACATCTATAGAGTCATCTAAACATCTATAGAGAACAAAATACATTTGTGTATATAAGATGATGGAGGAATTGAAGTGAAGAATACTTTAATAATATCTCACAGAAAGCGGAGAGGTAATAATTAAAAAATAATGATATATGATAATATCACGATAAAAAAAGACTCGAAACTATGCATGTTAGTCTAAAATGAAATGTTAGATAATCAATTATAGTATTAAGAGAAGTAATTAATTTATTATGTATAATTACACAATAACCATCTATTTTTTAGAAATAAATAAATTACCCGTTGCGCATCAAATTTCCACCCATCTCTGTACTCTAGCATCTACCATCTCTGCCAATAATTTTTTTTGTATTTATATTTCATTTTATTTCGCTTTCTTATTTTTGTTATATATATATAATTTAAAATTACGTAACGAATTAATTATGTCCAGAACATTACACCCCCATCCTCCATACTACGACGTCTACTCACCCTACCATCCATTCTGTTTATATGATATATATATATGCATATATATATATATATACCATTACATGCCATCTTTAAATAAGTTTCGGAAATTTTTGTTATGCGAATTTACACACACACACACACACACACACACATATATATATATATATATATATATATGTGATTTAAATAATTATTTATGTGCAATTTCTTATCAGTTAAAAAAATTTTGGGATATTTTATACTTACCAAAAGTGTCCTTATTACGACTAAAATGATGATAGTTCATTAATTATTTTTCAATAAATATATTATTTGAGGAATAAAGAATGTAATGAATTACAATCTAAGCCATAAAATAAAATCTTCCTTAAACATACCCATTCAAATTATCATTTTCATGATTTTTCATATATTTTTTGAGTTAATTTATGAAAATTGCTGCAAAGTTTCAGGAAATTATCATATATTTAAATGGACCAGAAAGGTTTGAAATGACAAAAAATGTATTTGTTATTATTATTATTATTATAATTATGTTTGGAATTTTAAGAATGTTGTACAGTTGGTCCAATAGGAAAATTCCTAAAATTACAGTTGTACGAGTCGTAAACGTTCAACTTTACGATTACTTCTCAGACCAATAGTACCTGAGAAGACAAAACTTTGAGCGCAATTATATCGAAACACTGTTTTTTTCACCGGCACACACAACATCCTATTCATCCGTTCCACTCACAACATCCTATAAATTGTAAGCTATCAATTTAATATAAATACTAGAATTTTTCGAGACGGAGTAGTTTTCGTAACTGATTATAAGTCATGATTTTCTGGAAACGATTGAAGGTTTTTGATTATGAAAATCAATTAGAAATAGTTACGTTAAATTCTTAAATTTATCCTGATTTTAATGTTGTACTCTGCATCACTTAATCTTAATATTAGAAGATCTTTCCTTTCGTGAGGTCCTTAAGCAGTAACTTCCGTTTATTTAAATACATGCTTTCAGTTTGGCAACTGAAACAAAAACTGTCATAACTGCACTGCCACTGATCGTAAGAAGAAAACAAAAACTGTTTTGATAGATAATTGTATAGTCTTTCAAATAAAACAATCAAAATAAATTGTGATATTTTCCGAAATTTGGCTATTGAAACGTACCTTAATTGCAGTGCTTTTTTTTTTGTTTGTTGTTTTTCTTTTTAAATAGTGATTATTTATTTATCATCTGAAACATATGTTTTACATAATTCAAATGCTAAAGGTTTAAAAACTATGCCACTTAATTATTTTCAATCCATTAGAATAATGAATAATATGAAAACTCACGGCATATTTTTTCAGAAATCTTTAGCATAGAAAATCACACGCATTATTTCGTGTCTGTTTAAAACAGAGTTATTTCAAAACAGAAAAAAAAGATAAAATGAACAAGCAGTTTATACTAGAGAACAATTTACGATGTGCTATATGCCATAGGTATACTATCTCAGTAGGTTATTTTTTCCTTTCTGTAAGCGTTTACATATTGTAATCGCTCAGACGAAAAGGCACAATTTTGATACTCAAGAACAAATTATGTTACTTTATGGATGAATACCGAATAATGTTTGTCAGCACTTAAGATTAAAAACTGGAGTAAATTTTGAACATTGTATTACTTTTTTTTAAACTGTTGCAGGCTATTTTATATTATAGTTTCATCACCTTTTTCATGGAAGTTTGAAGAAGTTAGAATTCTGTCAGGTTAATTTTTATGATTTTCATAAATTTTCTCCAGATAATTATTTAAACAGAATTATTAAGAACAAATAATATTCAATTTAAAAAAAAATCTTACATTTATTACAAAATTACAAAACGGACCTCCTGTGAGATTTACAAGCAATAAAAAATATTATAAATAGTCATCAACAGTTTTAGTATTAATTTAAATTAGAGTGTTAAAGTAAATTACTTTACAGCATCTGATTTATTGGCATTTTAAAGTTTGTGCTTATAATGTTAAATGTATATTTTCTAGTTTCTAAAAATGAAAGTTTGAATACGCTTAGTAAAAATAAATCGAATCTCATGCACACTTAGAGAAAAGTGAGGGAAGGTGGTTGGTGGGCATGCATTTTGTTTCTGTGAATATCTTATTTAACCCATTCAAGGGCGGTGGTTCATTTTTGGACCACTTAATTTTAATCCCTAAATGCCACATTGGTACCAGAATTTTGGAATGAAAAATTTCCTTTTATCAAGTATGTTAAGGGGACGGTGGACGTTAAAATTGAATTATTTTATTTTTCATCATATATATATATATGAAATTTTGTCCATATGTAGATTTCACCATAAGTATATAGAATACCTTAAGGAAATTTCCTAATCTCAATATAATTTTAAGATTTTTTAAAAATTTATAAATTTATAAACCAGATTTTAAAATGCTCCTTGCGTCTTAATTTTTAAGATATTTCCCTGATTTAGCATTTGGATCACTTAAAACTATATTACAAACAAATCTGTGTATCAGTTTTTTAATCCCCCGAATAGTTAATTTTTGAGAGATTTTTTCTGAATTCCATTCCAATTTTCATCAAAATTTAGTATTTTAATAAGTTATAAATCAAATTTAATTATCTTAACGAAGTCTAATTATAAAATGCCTACACAGTTTCTTTGTAAACAGTATCAGGATTCGTCCTTATCAATTTCATGAATTTTGAACCAAAATTAAGACGCACGGAGCATTTCAAAAATTTAAAGAACGTGTAAAATCTGGATTGAAAAAAAAAACATGTATAAAGTTTACTAAAGCACCGAAAAATTCATTGTGTACATAATTCAAACGCTTGTAACTATGCGAAAAATTATCGCAGCTGCATGAAGTTTTTTTCAAATGGTTCAAAACAAACTGAAGAATAATAATACACAAAAAAATAAATTTAGATTTTTGGGGCGATTTTTGATAAAATAAAGGTCCACGGTCCCCTTAAGCTTTTTGCGACAGATCTGACATTGACATGGTATTTGACTATTAAATATGATAGTGCCTATCTCTATGCAGACAGTCTTTCGTTACTCACGGTGTTACAGCGAGCTTTCACAGCAGATCCACTGGTCTTGGGTATCGATACTAATAAAAGAAAGTTTCGCTCTGTGTGTGTGTCTGTGCGTGTGTGTGTTTGTTGGTGATGGCTAGGAAAATTTAGCCCACCTAGAAGGCTGGAAATTTAGATTTAGGTAGTCCAAACCCTCTCCTGGTGCAACATTACTTCAGAATTTTAATATTTTAATTACTTTCTGAAATATTAATTAAAATGCTCAAAGCACTCTCATTAAAAATACGCTTTTATTCTCTTGGGTTGGTTGGTTCACTGGTTGGTTGCATCGATTCTTCACAGAAGTGATTAAATAAACCAGAATAGCGATGCAAAAATAAGGATTTCTAAGGAAATAGTGGTCGCACGGCTCTGCCGTTACAAACATACAACCGTGCACAGGCACACGTAGCGCCATCTGCCGACGCGGAACTGAAAGTGTCATTAACGCAGAAGAACTGATACAACTGTCCTACTCGAGCGCCATCACCATCTATTTGAAACATTTTAGAGGGACGTTTTTCGTTAGAAATCTTTGGATGAAAGTCGAGTGTTTCATGAATTACTGTTTTTTTTTCAGCTAAATATTAATATTTTCACACAGAAATTATACCCATGCTTAGGAAACATTTTTTTTTAATACTCATAAAAATTTGGATAATAAGATTTTTTTAAAAAAACATTAAATAAAAAATTAGAACACTTCTAACAGGCAATTTTGTCACTACAAATTGGCAATTTTTAAGTTCTTGCTTGAGCTGCGGATAGTTTAGCGAGAATTCTTGAAACTTTCTATTGCAAATTTATTAATATTAATATTTTATATCTATATTAATAAAAGAAAGTTTCGCTCTATGTGTGTGTCCGTGTGTGTGTCTGTGTGTGTGTCTGTTGGCGATGGCATGCAAAATCTAGCCCACCTAGAAGTCTGGAAATTTAGGTGTGGATAGTCCAAGGTCTGGCCATGTGCACCTGAGCCTCAGAATTTTAATATTTTGATAATTAACCTAGATATTAATTAGATTCTCATTAACCATTGCTTCTAAAATGTCATCTTTTAAATCAAAATGGCGAAAGAAACGAACTGGCGCGTTGGATTTGTAAGCGGAAATGAACAAATTCGAAATTATTTTACTAATTAGCGAATTTTAAGAAAACTAATTGAGATATCAATTTGAAAATTTCTGAGCATATGTAAAAAAAAATATTCTGTATCTGAATATGTGATTTTTGAAAAATTCGGTTGGTAATTTTTTTTTATTTATGCAAAAAACTGCCAAAAATCTGCCGGCGCCAGTGAAAACGATCCGAGAAAGTTTCAGACAGGGATCTGCTTTCATTAAAAACTGAACTACAAAGAGATCTGTTTCTCAGGCCAAACCCTCCATTTAGTTTGCGAAAATGAAAGGAAATAATTGCCAATTTTTACTAATGAACAAAAATTTAGGTAACTAATTAAGATATAGATTTGAAATTGAGGTCGGGAAGGGGTGTCATCTGCCGGCTATTTTAGCGTAGCGTCTTCGTTATGTTCTAATTATCAGAAAAATGTAATTCTTTTTTTAATGATCGCGTTAATGTAGGTGACGGTGGTTCTCTTGAACAAATTATTCATTATATTTGCGGGTATGGGGAGGGAGGGGGTTAACGTCTTTCTCTGAGATTGTAATTATCTCGGGCCCGGGCAACGCCGGGTGGGTTATCTAGTATTTAATAAAATTAACCAAATTGCACCTAGAATTAGTTCCTTTCGATAGATGGGTAATGAGTACGCTGATAAGTTGGTCAAGAGGGCCATTGAGGATGACCAATATGATGCAATTGTGGAAGTACTGTTTCCAAGATCAGTTTTGAACATTCATTTTCGAAAGGAACTTGATGATTTGTGGCAAACTGCATGGAGCAGCTCTGATAAGGGTAGAGACACTTTCGATGTGATTAACAAAGTTTCACGTAATTTTATATGTACTTCACAGGTTATTGAATACTACATCAGCGAGCACGGGAGTTTTCTGGTATATCTTCACAGAATTGGAAAAAGAGAAAGTGAGTTATGCGACTGTAGCAGTAGAGGTTCAGTATTTCATTATATCTTTGAACGGTGTCCACTTATGGCCCATTACTTTATATTTGACAGGAAAAAACACGGTAAGGTGGAATTTTCAGAAGGTTTTATTTGCGGAAAGAAACTACAGCGCACTCTGTGACAATTACAATATACTTAATGAGTTGTACTCCTTCATCCATTATACATTTTAGCTCTTTTGTTAGAAAGAGTTTTGAAATTCCAGTATGTTGCCAAGATAAATCAAAATAAAGATATACCTGAACGTCTTTCTGCTTTTGATTTCTACAGTTTACAAGTGTGAGATGATACATTGGCACAGTTCAGTTTATTTTCTTTAAGTCTGTTTTATCGGTTGGATTCAGCATCATGATGGCTGCATTTTTGCTTCAGTCATATTACAGTATATGAATTTATTCTCGTTTGTCAGCTATTACTTGGTTATAGCGATATGTTTGCTCATTCGTGTGCCCTGAATCCGGTTTGAAAGCCTTGTTTGCTGATTTATATTCTGTCTTTACTGTGCCGTGGTCGTATTTGTGTCCACAGTGCAAATTGCGGCAATTTATACCGCTGTAATGTCACATCAAGTGATGTTGTGATGCTGTAGTGTGCGGATGTCAAAGGTGTGTGTGATGTTTTCTGGTGTCTCGTGACATCAATATTGCTTGATTGTAACCAAAGGCTTTTTAAACTTTAAGAACACTTGAACAATATTAATATTAATTTTGATTTATCCGATTATAAGGTTTTAGAATATTTGAAATGATGAATTTCTATGGCTATAGACCACAGGACTTTTGACCATTGTTAAGACATATGACTTTTGATCATTGTTGGTAACATATGAGTTTAAACTTTCGTAAGATTTTAATTCATATAAGACTTTTGACATTTAATTTAGATTGATTGATTTATACATTTGATTCTTGAAACTTTGGCGCACATTGTGGTTGTGTCTGTTTTATTATTATTTTGTTTTATTTTTACGCCAAGCTGCTGCGGAAATGTATTATATTTCTTTTGTATATTTATTATTGTGGTTTTGGGAGTGGATTACTCTCCGTTATTGTTTATTTTAAGTACACGCCCGTGTTCTTGGTCATCTTGTGGCTGTGGCTTCGTTGGATGGCAGAGAGAAGCATGCCGCAGGAGGATTTAGCCGTAAGCCTACGGGTTGGCTCTCCGGTTGGGTGTTCAAATACGTTAAACTAAGGCGCGAACGGAAGTGGTCTTGTAATCCTTCAGATTAATCTTCACCATTGTCGGGATGCTAATTAGGCTCTTGCCGATTACGTGTCCCGACATGGTGTAGACGAGTCTTGTGTCACGACCCATATATTGTGAGTGGTGAGATGCTGGGTATTCCGTCCGATTGGTCCTTTTTCGTTTCTTTCAATTATATTTCCGCTGTTCTTCTCATTAATAAGGATTACTTTTGTATGTGGAATCTAGTACTAGACAATAGCATTTTCGTAAATCTTGCATTTGAGAATTCTGTGCTTCACGTTGGATACCAATATTCTCCTCCTTCAGGAGATATCGACTTAGATCTTGACGCCTGGGCCTCTTTTTTTCCCGACTGTTCGAGTGTCCTGATTGGCAGGGATTTCAACGTCCATCTTAAATCTCTGGGCTATGCTCAGGACGATGAGCTCTCAGAAATACTGCTGGAATACTTTATGGTGAACACTCTTTTTATTTTAAATGTTCCAGATGCTGAACATTCGTTCATCCAGGATAAACGTTTGAGCCATCCCGATCTGGCGCTCGGTGGCACGGACTTTTCCCACAGTGACCACCGG
The DNA here is from genome assembly GCA_963931845.1 of Maratus michaelseni. Taxonomy (NCBI): domain Eukaryota; kingdom Metazoa; phylum Arthropoda; class Arachnida; order Araneae; family Salticidae; genus Maratus; species Maratus michaelseni. Next base: position 360,727,935 of record OZ007586.1, on the reverse strand, counting down.
TATATCAGACATACTTTGAATTACAATCCAGTGCTGAGACAATTTAGAAAGTTCAAGACAAAAAATAAATTTTTCTCGAATTTTAATAATTATTTTCGGGGTTTTCTCCCGCATCTAATGCAAATCCTATTGCCGGTGCGTGACTCGGAAGCTACGGATAATTGGATGGATGTATTTTATCACAATCGGAATGATGCTATGACAAAGAATTTTAGACTTGGTACCCTCTCACATAAACCGAAGATAACGTGGTTTACAGAGGCATTGAGACAAGAGACAAACTAAATGCATTGTACAAAAGACACACGCGCAGTCCGGATATTGTGGCCTATAAAGAGGCCTCTGAGGCCGGAAGATTGATAAAAAAAGTAATATAAGATCTGCCAAGAAGGCATCTTGGATTAATTTTTGAAGTGACACTTCAAAAGACTTCGGCAATTTATACAAATATGCTTCGGGAAAACAGTTGAGCCATACGGGGACACCATCTTTACAACGTTGGAAAATTCTGGCCGTCTTGTGGCTGCGGCTTTGCTGGGTGGCAGAAAGAAACTTTCCGCCAAAGGATTTAGCCGTAAACCTATGGGTTGGCTTTCCGGTTGGGTGTTTAAGTACGTGAAGAAAAGCTTTTACTTATTTTCAAATAAATTTGTTTGTAAATTCTGGTGTCTATCAATCATTTCAGAATTTTGCGAATAGAAGCACTTTGTCCCTGAAAGGGTTAAGAAAAGCATAAACAAAATATTTTTCTATTACCTGTTTAGAAACTTAATGTACAGTCCGAAAAGAATACAGAAAAAAAATACCCGAGTGCGAGCTCTAACTTTACTTGCAACTAATGCAAGACAAATGAAAACTGCTCGATTCATGAAAGCTTCTTTATAAATGTATATCATTTATTTACTCATAAGCTGCCATCTACAGTTTAAAATGTAACCTAAATTTTAAAAGTTCAATACTAACACATTACTAACTACATTTTATTCCCTTTTTAAGTGTAACTTGCTAAAACGCTGAAATACAAATATTTTTTTAATTTTTAATGATTGGTTACTGAGATATAAGTTATCGAAAAATGAAAAAAACAATATTAAAGAGAAACGTTGGTTATTTAGATATAACTCGAAGAATAATTAATGTATGTCATTACTTTTTGTTTATTTCATAATTTGTAATAACCTAAACATAAAGTTCATGCGTATTTTAGATAAAACTGTTGTTAAAATATTAATTATTAACTAATAATGCTATTATATATATATATATATATATATATATATATATATATATCAGAAAGTTCAGGACGTTTACACCATATAAAACTTTAATAAATGAAATAGTGGTAAGATGCATACACATTTCTAAAATGATGTATTACTTTAAAATATATAAAACTTAGATTAAACACAAATATCACATTAAAAACAAATATCTACAGTTTCGACCTACATTCCTCATAATGACCTCGGATGTATTTCGAAAATGTTTATATTTGTTATTAATCTAATTTTTATATCTTTTAAAGTAATACATCATTTTACAATGTGTGTGCATCTTATTACTATTTTATTTATTACTAGCTAACCCGGCCGGCGTTGCCCGGGACCGAGTTAATTACAGTCTCAGAGAAAGGCGTTAACCCCCTCCCTCCCCATACCCGCAAATATAATGAATAATTTGTTCAAGAGAACCACCGTCACCTACATTAACGCGATCATTAAAACAAGAATTACATTTTTCTGATAATTAGAACATAACGAAGACGCTACGCTAAAATAGCCGGCAGATGACACCCCTTCCCGACCTCAATTTCAAATCTATATCTTAATTAGTTACCTAAATTTTTGTTCATTTGTAAAAATTGGCAATTATTTCCTTTCATTTTCGCAAACTAAATGGAGGGTTCGGCCCGAGAAACAGATCTCTTTGTAGTTCAGTTTTTAATGAAAGCAGATCCCTGTCTGAAACTTTCTCGGATCGTTTTCACTGGCGAAGGCAGATTTTTGCATAAATAAAAAAAAATTATATAAAATATTAATATTAATAAATTTGCAATAGAAAGTTTCAAGAATTCTCGCTAAACTACCCGCAGCTCAAGCAAGAACTTAAGAATTGCCAATTTGTAGTGACAAAATTGCCTGTTAGAAGTGTTGTAATTTTTTATTTAATGTTTTTAAAAAAAATCTTATTATCCAAATTTTTATGAGTATTAAAAAAAATGTTTCCTAAGCATGGGTATAATTTTTGTGTGAAAATATTAATATTTAGCTGAAAAACAAACAAACAAAAAAAAAAACAGTAATTCATGAAACACTCGACTTTTATCCAAAGATTTCTAACGAAAAACGTCCCTCTAAAATGTTTCAAATAGATGGTGATGGCGCTCGAGTAGGACAGTTGTATCAGTTCTTCTGCGTTAATGACACTTTCAGTTTCGCGTCGGCAGATGGCGCTACGTGTGCACGGCTGTATGTTTGTAACGGCAGAGCCGTGCGGCCACTATTTCCTTAGAAATCCTTATTTTTGCATCGCTACTCTGGTTAATTACTTCTGTGAAGAATCGATGCAACCAACCAGTGAACCAACCAACCCAAGAGAATAAAAGCGTATTTTTAATGAGAGTGCTTTGTGCATTTTAATTAATATTTCAGAAAGTAATTAAAATATTAAAATTCTGAAGTAATGTTGCACCAGGAGAGGGTTTGGACTACCTAAATCTAAATTTCCAGCCTTCTAGGTGGGCTAAATTTTCCTAGCCATCGCCAACAGACACACACACACAGAGCGAAACTTTCTTTTATTAGTGTATATATATATATATATATATATATATATATATATTAAAAATTTATAAATAGAAACATTTACTTATTCGTAACATCTGTGACCAAAAAAAAAAAAAAAAAAAAAAAAAAACTAATTTAAATGTTTATTATTAACGGCAAATTGTTTTTATTTCTGATACCGCCTCATTCTTGTGCATTTAAAAGTACAAATGGGATAACTCAGCGCAGTGCAGTTACTGTGTTACTCATATCCCTAAAACTACCATTTCAAATTATTTACTGCCATAAGATAGGTCAGATATCTGCGCATGCGCGAATGATAAAATTTTTTTTTAATTCATGATTTAATAGTCAACTCTATGGAGCAACTCATATAAAAAAAAGCCAGTCAAATATCGTGAAAATTCAGAAAGATATCGGCGATGGAGTGAGCTGATATTTAGTTGATTTCTAAAAGTAGCTGAATTATAAGGGATTTTCCACAAATTGTCATTTTTAATTTTTATACTATTACTTACCCATCATACGTAGTATAGGGTAAGTCTTGTAATCGTTTTGTAAATCGAAATTTTTTTTACGGATTTACAAGTTTCAGACACTGGAGATTACGAAAAACATTTTTTTAGAAAAAATTTTTTGCCGTCCGTCTGTGTGTCTGTATGTCTGTGTGTCTGTGTGTCTGTAAACGCTCTATCTCTCGAACAATAGAGACTTGCAATTTGGTATGTACTTAGTATGTAATAATGGGAGGAAGCCTATTTAATTTCAATAACCTCGATTAACCGGAACTAATTTTTTCGGACTCTCGAAATATTCGTTCTGATAAAAGGTATATAAAAATTTTCGAAATTGTTTATTTTAAGATTTGAATATAAAAGACAATAAAAAACATAAATTTTGCATAAAGCATGAAGTCGATCGGATAATGAGTTGCTGAGATATTTGGAATCCTATTTTCCACACTCTTCGATTTTTCATGACCCTGTATTTCACTTCAAAGATATATTTGAATTGGAAATTTGACGTTTAATCAGATGCAATAAACCGCTAGTTAATAGGATTATTATTTTTGGAGTTATAAGGATATTTCTTTCAAGCAATTCAGTAATCGAGCCTTTAAAGTTTATGACGTCATCAAGCCAAGATTTTATTTGAATTGCAATGCATTTTATAAGTAGTTTAAACATTTTTATTTTAATATTTTACATTATGCATATCCATGATGGGTAAGTATTACGGTGGCCCCCCATTTTTTATCGGTATTTTAGTTCTCCTTTGAAAACTAGCATAACGAGCCTATTCGAACCCCGGTCAGAAAAAATTCAACCATGGCAGCAGCTAGTTACTTTAGTTACTTTTCTTTTAGAATAGAGAGATTCTTACAAAATGGAAAATATAAGTTTAAGAAAATCATTTCATTTCGTTGAAGTTAACATGAATATTGAAATCTATGCAAGCATTATATTTGATAATGCAATGCATGATCTTTCACTTTTATAAATATTTCATTCTTTATGACTATGCGACAAATTTCCCAATTACAATAGCTTTAATTTTCATTTTATAGCATTATTTCAGAATTAAATACATTATTCTTTCTATTTAATAAAATAGTTTTTATCAGAATAACACTAAAAGTAGAATAAGCATTAAGAAAACAAATGCACGCTTTCCCTGGTATGGATATAAATACAATCGCGCCTGAATATGAATACATCTTTATATTTTATAGTTTATACACAATATGTATGAATATAATTTTTAATATTAAGTAAACAATTCTTATCTAAAAAGCCTACATTATGTAACTCGACTTTATAAATTTTACAACACTTAGTGATATTAGATAGTGATATTAGATCTATATATATATATATATTTATATGTTAGTTTGTATATATTTAGCATAAAATCAAGTATTCCCTAAAAATATTTTTTTTTGTTAGATAATTTTAGTGTTTTATCTAAATATTCAGAAAAGAAAATATAAAAGAAAATTAAACATAGCTAATAAAATTTTAAGAATATAACAAATTCAAACACCCAAATATAATATACTTCATTAATTTCTGAATTTTGTTAAATAAAACTGTAAAAATGTTTTATATACAAACTGTTTCAAGACAAATGAGACAAATCATTGCATTATAAATCTTGCATTTGTAGAATATTCTCATTCGTCTTGAAAACAGCTTCGGTGAAGCTGAAACATGTAGACAGTTTGTATATAAAACTATTTTACTGTTTTATTTAACATACAGGGTGTCCATAATTAAACGACCCTACTTTAAAGTTGTCTACAGACGAAACTATTGATCAGAAAGTTGTGAAATTTTGTGAAGGAATGGGAATTTGTTTAAGCGAAAAAAAATTTAGTTCAAAATTTCGCCACCAGATGGCGTTTCTAATGAATTAATTACACATTTAGCATACATTTACCACAGTTTACATATTTTATTGCAAGAAAACATTTTCCACGTGACGGCCATCATTTTCAGCTACCATTAGGAATCGTAAGATAGCATGTGCCACAGTTGTATGTTATGTTGCCCGTAGTGTGTTCTGGAAAATGCTAAAAACATGTCGTGAAAAAAGTTTTGTTGAAAAAAAAATTTGTAAACTGTCGTAAGTGTATGATAAATGTGTAATTCATTAAAAACGCCATCTGGTGGCGAAATTTTGAACTATTTTTTTTTACGCTTAAACAAATTCCCATTCCTTTATTATGTCCTTCACAAAATTTCACAACTTTCTGACCAATAGTTTCATCTGTAGATAACTTTAAAGTAGGGTCGTTTAATTATGGACACCCTGTATTTTAACATTTAATGAAGTATAAAATTTTTAAGGTTTTATTTAAAAGTATTCAATTTAAAATACTAAATTTAATGAACTTCCTTTTCTATTAAGCACGACTAATAATTTAATAATTATATAGTAATAATTATATAGTAATAATTATATAAATGTTAACAAAATAATAAGTGTACCTTTCAAATAAAAAATATCTTTTAAAAATACTTTCTTCTTTCCAAATTGTATTTGAAAATGTTAAGTTATGTACAGTGATATAAAATACCGGGTATTTATTTTTAAGGGTAAATAAAGAAAGGGCATGTTTACAAAGAAACAGTTCCATCAACAAATCTACCACTTCATTTTTGTTGTAGCTATCATTGCAGGAATCGTCTAGGCGACGTAGGCCAATCATATTATAGACCAGTTTAATGTAGACCAATCAAATTTCCCCATTTCATGTGTACAGTAGGAGTCATAAAGAACAAACAGGTTTTTCTTGCTAACCAACTATAATTGAACCAACAGTGACATCAGCTGTCCTTTCCTTATACCCAGGTAAATACCTAGTTTGAGTATTTATCTGTGTATATTTATTTTTCAATTATAAATGTGAAAAACATTTATATTGCTATTAGTTATGAGATATGATAGATGAGAGTAAAAAAAAGTAGCAAAATTTAGAATTTTACACTTCTTAGGACTGTTAAGAAACTCAACGTTTTACATTTAAGTATTGAATTTACATGACTTTTTACCATTTTCCAACATAGTTTAAAAGTGTTTATGAATTCCGTTTGTCTTTCTGTCTGTCATCTGTCCGTGCTCTAAATCGCATAAATATACTCGGGATGTAATGCAATTTATGTATGTTATTGAGGTTTACCACGGCATGTTTGGTATTTAAAATGAAGTGTGTAGCATTTTCAGTTCGTTTACAAGAATATTCAAAAGAATTCCATTACGTTGCGGTCTATTTAGAAAAATCATTTGCAATGTAATTTAATGATGTTACACTATTTCAAACATATTGAAATTGATATTCGTCACTGAGGTGCACTACAAGATGCTTACTGTAGAATATGTTGTGCTTAGCATTTATCGTTCATTTACAGGGACACACAAAAGTATTCGGTAACTGCTGTATCAGTAATAGGTGGAAGTGGATTTTCAACTGTGGTATGCGTTTTTACATTTATCTATTTTTTTTCATATTACTTGGTGTGTATAAATCCTGTAGATCTTATACAGGGCTACACAAAAGATCTCGAATACATTTCCGTTTATTGACGGAAATGTTTGAAGGGGAATTTTCAAATGTGCTATGCGTTTTCTAACTGAACTAAATTTGAGCACTCTATGTAATATATATTCAGTAGAGATAGTCATATGCCACCAGAAAGACTCTTGCAAAACACAGGTGTTTTTCGAAATCCTGGACAACTTGAGTAATATAACCTCTGTGCAATCGGTCGTTGACATGATTTTATGGCTCTCTAGTTGTCAGTATCACGAAAACATTCCACATTTGTTATCTATAATGAAAGCTCTATTTAAGCCAATTCATCATTCGATGCTAAGCATTTAGCAGTATAACTTCCATCCTCCGATCCAGCAGCCAGTAAATATTGAATAAAAATAAAATGTATAGCTAATGAAATTCTTTACTAGCATGGTATTAAGTAATTTGCAGTCACCGATGCTAAAATAGCAATAGATCGAGGAATCTATGGTGTTTCCCAGTAAAAAACTCGCAGACAGTTATCCATAAAAGAGAATGTTAATTATTCCAATCGACAGTTCACAGAAGCAGAGCATTCTCCACAAGCTAAGAGTCTATCATATTGCAATACTATTAACTACGGCATTTTACCGATTTACAACTCCATTGTAATAATAAATCAGAATCTACATCATTAAACGGTGGTAAAAGAGAGATTCCATATTATTAATCGAGACGTTACTTCCGCATAACGTGCGTAGACGTTAGCATCTCAAAACAACACAAAATTCTGTCTCTGACACTCATGCGAGTCATTAAATACGGGCGCACATGCTTACAATACTTGCAATGCGGCAGACGCACTCAGCGATTGAGAAATCTAAAAGAGTGACTAGAGGCGGAAGAGAAACGGGTGTTTAGTTTCATAATAATAATAAAAAAAGAAATAGCAAAATGAAATGAGTTTCACAGAACAGATAATTTAGTAGGAAACGGGAAATAATATCGGTATTTAATATTGAAATAAAAATCTGAAGATCTTGAAAACTAGACAGATTGAATAAAAAAATGAAAATTAAAAAATACCTGAATTTTAAATAGGATTTTAAAAAGAAAAATTAATGATATCGTACTCATTTAGGTGATTGGAAAGTAGGGTAAAACAGAATTCTATTATTGAACTTTTAAAGACAGTTGAAAAAAAATGTTATCGTACGAGAATTAAATAAACTAAGGTTAGAAAAAGTATATTGGATGGGAAAAATTTATGGAATACTTTTAAGATAGGGCGGAATTTAAAATTTCGTTTTAAATAATATTAGGGTTTTATTTATAATAGTGTAAGTAAGTCCAGTATAAATAACGGACTGTATATGTAAAACTTAAATCTTTGTATCTGAAAACTAGAAAAAATATCTATGCTTCCCTGAAAGTAATGATTAGTACCAATAAAATTAACAAAATTCTTAAAAGTATAACAAAATGCTGTAAAGATAATATAAATATGTATGTGACTTATAAGGTTTTCAGGTAAAAACATCTAGTTAATTTACCTATATGTTTAAAATTGTGTAACTAAAAACCAGAATCAAGGGTTAGTATGTGCGAAAATTTAAAGTATTAAAAGCATATAATGTGTATGCGAATTATTAGTAAATTAGTTAATAAATATTGTCTTTAAAACAATATATCATAAAATATATAAATAACAGACTTAGTCACGTTTATTACTTAGACCACTTCACCATTACTTAGTCACATTTCCATGTTTTGCGTATAGTTTTAGAAAAATACTTTTATATTTTGTTAGATAAAATATATGAAATGTCTTACTCGCAATGTTATTGTTTAATTAATTAATTTTATTTAAGATATTTAATTTAAATATATGACAATATTATCCAAGAGCCATTTCAACTTTTGTTTTTATTTTAAGAAAAAAGTTTTAAAGAAATTTTAAAAACAAAGAACAAAGAAACGCAACTATCTTCTTTTTTTCAAAATAAAAATGCATCTTGAATTTAAAAGAAAATACATAAAGAAGAGTAGAAATAACTCAAAAGTTTGAACTAAATAAGCTTAAAGCTATATTTAAAGTGTATTATTTTCTGATTAGAAATTTGGTTATAGAGTTAAAAGAGTAAGAATTTAAATTAAAAATTATGTATCAATGACAAATATGTAACATAAATTAAACGAAATTAAATAAAAAAAAACATAAAAATAAATAAAGTAAATTTTTATTAAAATTTATGAATAATGTTTCCTATAACAACAGAAACAGCAACAACAATAATAAACTATCCAAAATGTGGCAAGCTCATTCAAATTTTGTATGAATTGTCATAAGCAAATTCTGAAATGCATAAAATAGTAAGAAACTTATTCTTAATTTTTTTAAACAAAGCAAGACTTAAGTTTGTAGATTTATTCAAAACAAGTAGAGAAAATATGCAATATTTCAATTACATTTAATCCCAATACTATCACTAAGACATTTAATATGTATCTTAATTGATAGTTTATTTTACAGATTCAGTAAATCAAGATTTATTTAAAAAATGAAAGTGTGATTTTTTTCTGTATATATCTAGTTTGATTTTCATTAAAATCTTTCATTGAACACACTAAACAAAATTTAACGAAATTGTCGAGAAATGATTCGAAAATTTTCTGTATTCATATAGAAAATTATCAAAATATTTTTACTAAATTAGTGGGAATTTCTTTCTATGGAGCGAATAAAATAAAACATTAATTGAAATAAATGCACAAAAATGAATAAAATTCTAAGGGAAGTTAATATACTACTTAAAATAAATTTATGATATGTTATTATAAACTTAATTTTGGGGAAATCTAGATTGTAAAAGTAACTCAGAAGCATAAAAAACTAGAATAGAGAGGGAATTCCCTTTTCTAATTATCACTTCATAAAAACTGTCTCATAAAAGATAAAATAATGGTTTTCAGCCAAGCGAAACGAATTAATCTCAAATTTATATCATATTTTAGGAAATGAAATGATATAACCGTGTTCCCAAACTTTGAAGAATTTGTAATGAGTTTTTTATTGTCTTGGGTTTCCCATTGTCATACTCATTTTATTTATAAAAAAGTAAAGAATTTACATATATTATTATTTTCGTATCGATTTCTTAAAAATGCAATTTGATTTTTTGGAAACGAACTAAAACTTTTTGATACATTGTTAAAGTTTTATGTTGAAAAGAAAATCTAATATTTTATTCGAATAGCAAAAATTAAATTTTAAGAATAATCATCGAATGATAGTATTATCCTCTTTATTCTTCTTATGGCATCATATGTAGTTTTCCCGCATTGGGGTAAATTCGTTAGGTATCTTTACAGAAACATAGTTTATATATTTTTTACACTTTATTATGACTGTCTCTACATATATATTTTTTCTTTCCATTTTCGCATAAGAAATGTATGTAATAGATTCGCATTTTTCCTAATTTCCACTATGCCTAATAGGAATAAAGGTTTTTTTCAGTTTCTTTTCCACTTATTTATCTAGGGTATTTCACAAATGACTTCCTAACTTTAAATTTCAATATTTCATAACCTATAATAAATATAAAGATGAAATAACTGAGTTGTTTATCATGTAGCTCATAAATTTTGTATAGAGTAATTTTAAAAGTAGTTCAAATTTTCACCACTGGATGTCACTGCACTGTTTTAGATTGCAAGAATGTTCAAAGTAACTTAAAATCTCAAAACACAAATATTTTTTCGCGTTTGATTATCTAAATATTAAAAAAAGGTTAAAAGTAAGAAAATTTCTTGCAGTCCTACATGTTTGTTTAAGCATTCTTACATTTTGTGACAACACCGTTCCACCTGATGACGAAAATTTTAGTATTTTTAAAATGCTAATGCGTTAATATTAATAAATACTAATTAATACTTATAATTATTTTTAATGAGCTATATTTCTTCCTATTTTTCCATTATGCATTTTAATAAACTGATAATTTCTAGTAGACCATCCTATATCTGTGTTTTGATTTTTACTTTCAGATGGAGAAATTCATAATAGAATTTCATCCTATGGAGATAACAGAGATTTTGCAGAAGATAAATACGAGTTTCTAAACTGTGCATCAAAATACCCCACTTCATACACTGTGTCGAAGTCGCCTTCAGATATTTTCCTTGATCTAAATGGAATATTATATTCAGGATTCATGGATGTTATATCACGTCTACCACCTCCCGGAGGGACAATAGCTATAGATATTTTTCGATCCGTCCTCATAACTTCATACAATCTGTCATTTTATTTAACTAAAGATTTTCATAATATTTCATCTTCGTCTCTGCAAGTTGATATTATTTTTGACGCAGACTATGAGACAGTATTAGGTGAAAGTGCTGTAGAATTTCAAACATTTCTACTGTGGCATTTGAAACGCCTGTTTCGACGATGCAATGGTGACATTCATAAACTGACGATAAAGAAAGGTAAGTTAATATACTTTAATTTAAAAATCAATAAAATTGATGTAAGAATCCTTTTATTTTGGAAATTAATATATCCAAGTAGCATTATGTTTGAATGTTGGTAATGAAAAAAATAACCTCTTTCGTGCATCAGAAATTTGTTTATGTACACCCCTGAAAAAAAAGCACCATCCTATGTTATTTCGTCCCTAAATTGTCGAAGAGAAATTCTAGAGTTAATCATTCGAAATAAGGGTCTGCATATTAAAAATTGTACCTACTTTGAATTTGCAAATGATAACACCCATTTTTGACACCATGTTTTAGATCCTTGGATTAAGATAGCCTGGAAAATGTATAGGATATATACTTTTTTTCAAATCTTCATAGAGTTATAAATTGAAATATGTTAGGGTTTATCTATAAATTTCGAAAAACAAAATTAAGATCTGAAAAGAAAATGATCCGGAACACACATTTAGTTACCAGAAAAATTATGTAGAACTTCTAGATATAAAATAAACTCACTTTATATGAAAGAAATTCCATATAATTTGCCCGGTTACTTTCTAAGATTTCCTTTCTTGTGGTGGCTTTGATAAGAGGAGATGGCCCCTTTAAAAATAAAATTTATCTATATTTTAAAAAATAATGGTTGGAATGATCTGTAAACTTACACATCCATGTTTTTGAAGATTGTGGTTCGTTTTATGTAAATATTATTGTAGGTCATAATTATTATTTTTTTGTATGAATTTATTAATAATTTTCATTATTAAAAAATGTTTTTGAATTTAAAAAAATGCATGGAATAAGTTTGGGTCTATTCATTATATCTTATAAAAAACAAATTTAATCGGATGATTTCTTGGGAAGATATAAATTAAAGTTTGTCACGTGGATTTAATATTAGCATCCTCAAACTTTGACATCTTCCATCTTTATGAAGATTTAAGAAAAGTGCATAAAATATGCATTTTTCCGAGTATTCTTGTTCCGAGGACCTCAAATATGGTATCAAAAATGAGTGTTACCATTCGAAAATTCAAAGTTGGTACAACTTTCAAGATATAGACGATCTATATTTCAAAAATTGTATTCATATTTGGAAAGTAGACACACTTCCTAATCAACTGATACCTCTCGCATTTGTTTGCGACAACTTGGTGATGATTTTGGATGGTGCGATTTTTTTCACAGTACTGTACATTATCTAGTCATTTTCCTACTTATATGAAAGTTTTTATGTCAATTTTTTCATTTTAAATGGGACTTTTTACATTTTAAGATTTTCTTTTAATTTGTCAGTTTAATGCTTTAAGTTTATGTTTAAACAATTAGTTTAGTCTAATTAAGTGAAAATAATTATATTTTCATATGGCTGTGGCGTTTAATAAATCAGACGACTGCGGCTCACAGTCATAAAGTGAAATAAATAAATTAATTATAACTATTCTAATGTTTGAAACTTTTATTTTTCAAGAAAAACTTTTAGCTTATCTGAATTCTTTTGAATTTCTAATGATTTTTTATATTAATAACTTTTAAATTAAATTTTATCTTAGGTTTCAATACTTTATATTACAAAAGTATTTATTTTTATAATGTCAATAAATAACGTATTAATATAGCAGTTCAATTGCATTGTGATTAGATTACGAAAAGATAAAACCTTTTCTGATTCTATTTTAAGGAAAATATCTGTGCTTTCAAAAAGAATTGCTTCAGTCACTGTAATAGAAAAGCTTAAGAAAGAAATAAAACCCAGATTAACAATGCTTTAGTTCTTCAATTTTGACCGTCGGTTGAAAAAAAGCAAACATATTTGGAATTACAGATATATCTTTTATAGAAAGATTATCTAATACCGGAAATTAAAGCTTTTGCAGTTTTGAAAGTAATTTCCTATCATAAAAATTCTGAACAGATATTTATCAGCTGCATTTTATGGTCTCTTTCTCGCAGACGCTTACTTGAAATAATTCTCAAAGATAAGGTATATGTTATGTTTATGGGAATAATAATTTTTCCTAAAATGCTTCAAATAAATAATAGCTGTTTGGTTTCAACATACAGTTTTTATCATAAAAAAATAAACCTTTTGTTTGTATAAAGGGATCAGAAGTTACTTTTGTTACAGGATAACTTATATTTTTATCTAACATTCAGGCAATGTACGCTACTCAGATTTCACATTTAATAAGCTGATTGTCAAAAGCATCAAATTTTTGCTAATGAGATAGTCATAATTTTTGCTTTGGTGGAATAACATAGTGGAATTCTTGTTAATTAATTAGATAAATTGTTCATAGATAACAATAGAAATGTGCACTATTTTATAATGCAGCCATCACTTTGATGATGTTATGAGTTGAGTGTTATCAAAAGAGAAGTTCATCTGGTCCCTCTTTTATTTAGCAAATACCTTACTAAATGAATTTCATCTCACCTATTTAATGTATCGACGACTGTGGATCATACTTGTATTTCAGTAGCAGTATTGAAATATCTTAGCCCAGAACAGTAACCATTCGACTACAAGCTCGTGTATAATCTAACTTTTTGTCATTCTTATGCAGGTACAAATATGCATTTAAAATAGGTGGATTCAACTTTGTGCCGTTCTATTAAAAATAAATGAACAACGTAAAATAGCACAAATAAAAATATATAAAATGACAAACAGCTGTTTCGGAACCCCTAAAGCTCTATCACCAGTGCCAAATTAAAAAGAAATTAAAAACCGATTCAAAAGTTTAAGTTATGTAAATATGTTTGCGTCTCCGCACGCCACCAAGATTGAACGGCGGAGAGTTTTTCAAAAACAATAGCGGAGTAAGGAAACATATGTGACGCAGGAGACCAATAAAAGCGCCTGACCAGACTGGACGACTTTAAGTACGGAGGGGAAAAGGGGGAGAGACGAAGAGAATGATTTAAATGAAAGGTAGTCAGACATTTGAAAAATTTGGTGTACTGGACATATCATTAACTAAGTTGCCTGAATTCTTCCACATATGATAATCTTCCCAAAAATCAAGGTCATAAATAGATGAGCATTTCTGAATTATTGAACTCGCTGAAAAATTAAAACTGTGATTGTTAGACCAACAATGGTTAGCAATCGCAGATAGTTTAGTGTCACAATTTTAACATAGTTTTTATGTTCCCCCAAGCGGACCTTAAGGGTCGCTTAGTTTGACCTATGTACATTCTATCACACTCACAAGAAATCTTATAAATTCTCCACTGTGAAAATCTGTCAATTGGATGTTTGCGATCGGTAAATTTGATTTTGTTAACATGGTGCATAAATTACTTTAAAATCGAATCTTTTCAAAATTCTAGATATTTGATGGCTTATTCTCGGAAAATATGGAAGTATAATTAAATTTTCATTGCGTACATTGTTAACGTTGGAATGTGTACGTTTAATTAGTTTATTATGAATTGAATCAACGATTTCAACAGGATAATTCCGGTCAATGTGTATTGATTTAGTGTTGTCTAATTCTGCTTTGAGTAAACTCCCAGATGAACAAATTTTTTTAAGGCGCGATGACATCTGGGAGTTTACTCAAAGCAGAGTTAGACCACACTAAATCAATACACATTGACCGGCATTATCCTGTTGAAATCGTTGATTCAATAGGATTAAAGCAATAGCACATTAAAGCAATAGCCATTGACCGTGGTTATCCTGTTGAAATCGTTGATTCAATTCATAATAAACTAATTAAACGTATACATTCCAACGTTAACAATGTTCGCGACGAAAATTTAATTATACTCCCATATTTTCCGAGAATAAGCAATCAAATATCCAGAATTTTGAAAATATTCGATTTTAAAGTAATTTCTGCACCATTTAACAAAATCAAATTTACAGATCTCAAACATCCAATTGACAGATTTTCACATTGGGTAATTTATAAAAACTATGTTAAAAATTGTAACATTAAACGATCTGTGATTGCTAACCATTGTTGGTCTAACAATCACAGTTTTAATTTTTCAGAGGGTTCAATGAATTCAGAAATGCTCATCTATTTACGACCTTGATTTTTGGGAAGCTTATCATATATGGAAGAATTCAGGCAACTTAGTTAATGATATGTCCAGTACACCAAATTTTTCAAATGTCTGGCTACCTTTCATTTAATTCATTCTCTTCGTTCCCCCCCTTTTTCTCCTCCGTACTTAAACTCGTTCAGTCTGGCCGGACGCTTCTATTGGTCTCCTTAGTCACATGAGTTTCCTGACTCCGCGGTTGTTTTTGGAAAATTCACCACCATTCAATCTTGGGCGCGTGCGGGAAACGCAAACATATTTACATGGCTTAAACTTTTGAATCGGTTTTTAATCTTCCAATTTTGGCACTGATGATGGAGCTTTAGGGGATCCGAAACAGCTGTTTGCCATTTTATATATTTTTATTTGTGCTATTTTACGTTGTTCATTTATTTTTTAACAAATATGCATCTTTGAGCTCACATTCATCAAATCCATTAAGTGTATATACAATTCTGATTGAAATATGAAATTCAGAAATAAATGTAGTAATCTTTTAAAATGTCACACAATGTAAATATTTTCTGTCTCAGTTTATGCTGACATTGACCAGCTATCTAACACGTATAATTTTTAACACTTTCCAACATAGATGAAAAATGTTTATGAATTCGGTTTCTGTGTTCGTATGTTCGGCCGTCTGTCTGTCTGTTTGTCTAGACGTCTGGCCGTGCTCTAACTTTCGAAAATCTTCTCGGAGTGCCATGTAATTTTTATATGTTATTGATTTTTACCATACAATGTTCGGTATTGGAAATGGAGTGTGTAGCATTTATAGCTCGTTTACAGGGACAAACAAAATAAATCCGTTACATTATTTTCTAGGGGGGGGTCGTGTACGGTGCAGTTTATTGATGTTACGATATTTCAAATATATTGAGATAAATATGCATCACTGAGATGATAACATGCTTTCTCAGGAGTATAAAATAAGTAGCATTTATTGTTCGTTTACAGGGACACACAAAAGAATTCCAATATATTATGATCTGTGGAAAAAATTGTTTGTGGTGCATTTTAATGATGTTATAATACTTCAAACATATTGAAATTGAAAAGGATCACTTAGACGCACTACAACATCTTTTCTATAGATTATGTAGCACTTATTATTTATCGTACATTTACAGAGAAGTATAATTAATTTGATTACAGAACATATTATGATCGATAATTGGTAGAAGCGAGTTTTCTGCTGTGGTATGTACTTTTAAACGTACCTAATTTTTAGAGCATTATGTGGTGCGTATAAATCCTGCAGAACATTTTGCGCTGCACAGCAGAATTCATACACATTATTGCATATGGACCGCAATTGCTGAAAATGGGATTTTTACTGTGTTGTGGGTTTTTAAATTGCTTATTTGATATCTCATTTCATTGGAAGAATAAATGAAATTTCTTAATAATATTCTGTTAGTGTTGGAAAGTGTTTCACAATATATACCTGATGTATCATTTTTCGGTCTTGTTTTTTTTTTTTAAATTTGAAAGTTATTTCACCTGGTAGAGTTAAAAGGCATAAACCTAAAAGGTTGCCAGCTCTGTTTAGGGTGACACTGTAGTAAATAAACAATTAATTGTCAAAAATAATCTAAAAAGTAATATGTAAAAGAGAAAATTGTTCAAATTAATAAGATAAATTATTTGATAATAATTATAATAAGATACTTTACAGTGAAGCATTTTGTTTATACGTAAATTACAGCGCTTTTTTGTCAGCAATTCTCTTTTTATTGGCTTTTAATCTACTTTTTCCGTCCGTACTGTTATAACTATCCCCCCTCCCCCTCTTCTCTACTTTGTTTATGTTACAATATGCAATATTGTTTACCTTTGTTCTAATACTTCAATATGTATGAAATTATCTCATTTACGTGTCACGAGTACTTTATTACAGACATAATTTTACAATAATACAAATATATATAATAAACGTACACAGGGTTGCCATAGACGACTATATTTTTTACTATTTTGCCAACCTCTATTTCCAAACAAAAATCGCCATGAAAGTTTTCTACTAGAATTTACGACGAAAATTAATGTCTGGAAATAGTGACAGATGGCGTAGTATTAAAAGAATATTCATCACTGGTAACTGTAGCCGCCTATGGCAATCATTATTGCAGTGGTATTTATAAGTAATATTTAGTATACAATGTTCAGAAGAACGCTTTTTGTATATTTCAAGCATATTAAATAACATAGAGACAATTTATTTTGTAAATTGTAACAACTTTTTCTTTTATTTTGCAGGTAGTATTGGTGTAACTTTTTTCATCAATTTATTCAAATGTGTTCACGCTAAGAAATTAAATAATCGATGTTTGTTTTTAGAAGCAAACAATTTTCAGAAGAAAGAAGGAAAAACATATGTGAGTAGGCACACTGAAATGAACTATTTTGAAAGAGAATTTGTAAATTTTTTAAAGTACTTGGACTATCATTTAAATTTTAAACAAGATAACACGGCAAAAAGGATTCCATTTTCTGTAAAAACAAGTATTTTTAAAAACCCAGAGCAATGGGCTAAGAAATTAAATTTTTTAGACACAAAAATAGAAAGTAATCATTTTTCAGATAATGATGAATTTTTACCAGATATCATGACTTCTACTTTAACCTATCGTGACGTAATGGAACAAGGAACCTCAAACTGGAACCCAGACAGTTTAAAAACAGATGTTGATAAAACAAGTGATACGCACATTGCTGGTGTTTTAGTTCAACCAGCAAATGAAATAAACTACAAACGAATACGAAGATATGTTGCACAAGAAGATGAAACCAAAATGAAATTGAAACTTAAGTTCACATTCGAAAAAGCTACTAAGAATGGCGACAGTAAAGAGTTTCAACAGCATTTGGTATCTCAATTAGCAAAAGAGATGAGAGTGCCTGTACCGAGCATTAACAATCTGAAAATTATGTCCGGTAAGTACGATTTGAAATCATATTTTATATTCTTTGGCGTAATATAGTGTGAGAAATATCAGTATATTCTTCATTTAAACATTCCCCGCAAATTTAATGAGTGATTTCAAACACCACATATGTCGAAGATTTTGGATTTTTTAGGATCAGTAAAAACTGCGATACACATTTTTTTTTGCGCTCACTGTATTTCTTAAATCTTTAAATGTGTTTGTTGGTTATTAGTTATTTATTTTATAAGACTTCGAATTTAAAATAAAAACTTTTGGGCATGTGTTGTTTTTGCAGTCGAAGGTATTTAGTACACTGCAAATGATACAAGAAAAAGTATTAATCATATATTTATGAGGTATTTAATAAAATATAGGTAAATTATTTACGTCTGCATCTTAACCCATAAATATTCCTGCCAATTCACACAGCAAAACTTCCTGTGCAGTGTATTTTGTACTCCATATATTTATAAATTCCTAGGAAAATAAATTAATATTTTATAAGATTAATTTAAGTCAAATACTACTACCATGTAGTACAATATTATACAAAAATAACCCTCAATATAGGAATATGTGAAAACTAGGGGGCTCGGCCCCCTACTCGGTAACGCTCGCCAAACCCTGTGAATTGCGAAGCAATTCACATTAAGACTGCTACGAGGTCCCAGTTCGCTTCGCTCACTCACTCCTTTTTGTTTTTGCAGCACTTCTAGCCGGAATGAGTACTACCATAAGTCATTTTAACATATGAAATTGACAATTTTTTTAATGTAAAAAAGTAATTAAAAACTTCGTTGAAAACACAATTAAAAATGCATTTGTGTTGGTGCTACCAATGGGCATAAATCATTTAAATACTATGAAAAAAGGATCGTGGAAACACAATTAGTTTAAAACTCATTGCACCTATGATATTGTACAGCACGGCTTAAATTCATTAAAAAAAAACACCTATATATAATCAATCATTGTTTAAATTTCGTTCGACATACTACTGTTCTAATTTATTATAGATTTTTGCAAAATAAATTATTTTTTACTGCATCAAAACAGCAACAGATGGCAGTAGGTGCAATCTAGACAGTTGATACTTTTATTATCGCCGATTTTCGTGCGAGTGAAATTCGTGAATAAATTCTAAATAAGAGTTGAGAATGCATTTGAAATTAACGATATTACTCATAATTAAAATGAGTAATTATCTCAAACGCTTTGGATTACGTACATGCTATTTTATTTTTAATAATTGCTAGTTTGAGTTTCACTGCTCTCACACTGGCTTCCGTATTGGAGGCTTAGCTGATCTACGCAATCTAGTCTGTTCATTGGTCTGAGCTCTGGAATCTATGGTTGTTGCCAAACGATAAGCTAGAAATTTAGCCTTATTTCCGCGCCACGTAAGATAAATATATATACAGATATTTTCGAGCAATATACATTTGTAGCATGTATATTTAAATTTGTGACATCCAATGGTGTAAAAAATGTACAAGCGCGAGTAATCAAGGGTTAAGGACTGACATTAAGTGCATAGGTGACAAATATTACAGAATTTGAATAACACTATTTCCAAATAGTAGTATTCACCTTATTAAATCACAAAATTCTGCGATTAAATAATTACCATTCGAAAATTGTGATTGTTAAAATCTGTAATCCTTGATACCTATTCATCAAGGCGTATAGTCATAATCACCCATCCTGTTCTATCCCATTTTCTTCTCGTTCTGCTGTTGGCCATTAGAATAGATCTTGGTATTGTCACTGACTAATTTTGTTTTTGCAATAAACGACAAATTTCAGTGGAAACGGATAAATAAAGCTATATAACTTTTGTCTACACACGTGTGCGTACTTTCAAGGATACGACGTTTGCAAGAAAAAAAAACGCATTTCGAAAATAGTGACATATGTAGTTTTTGAAATCACCAGTTCAATTTATTTATTAACTTCTACAGAGAAAAGATATTTTAAATATTAGCGTATTTAAACAAAACACGAATATTAATATTCCTAACAATAAAAATGCATTATAAATATCGCAAATAATACATTGTAAGAAAAAACGAAGAATATCGCAGCAAAATTTGCTGGCGATTTAGTTGCAAGTACTTTTTGCTGTAAAAAATTGCATGAATAGAACAATTTTTACTGTAAACTTGTAAAAAAAAAAAAAAAGATTTTTAAAGAACGTTTTGCTGCTATTTTGCAGCAAAATGTCCTGGCAACCAAATTGCTAGTAGATTTCAATGCTATTTTCTCTGTATTTTCTTGCAGCGTACTGTATGAATTTTATAACTTCAAATTTTTGCACTAAAGATTAAATAGCATTATAAAAGTAAAATGTGATATGAAGACATAAAATGAAAAAAAAAAAGAATCCGAAACGTAAAATTTGTTGAAGAAAATCATTTTACATATCAAGCAGGGCGGTCGCTCTGCCAAGCCAAGCTTTAAAAAAAACGCCACACAAACAACGCCAAGAACTAGAATAAAGACCGCTAATGCTTACTTACAGAAAGCGACTTCGCAATGTTAAATCGACAAAACATGCCAGATTAAAATATCAGATATCAAATAAACCAATTGTCGCAGAAGAAAAAAACGAAAACTAGAAGAATCTAAGGAAGAATTTCTTCAATTTAAGACCAAACTCATCTTCATAAGTGATTTATAAACAGAGATATAGCTTTTTTAAAAAAACCTCGAGTTACTTAAACTGATCACTTTTTTCTTCGTCAAACTTTTTTTTTTCAAACAACCTACATAGTCCAGGGGAAATGTACATGTTACCTTGAAAAAGGTCGGGTAGAAGATTTTATTTTTTTTGACTTGTATATAATAAGGCCAGCATGGAAAAACCGAATTATCCAACAAAATTTCTTAAGGGAGAATTTTCTGTGGCCAAAAAACACCAAAATTTTGGGACTTTTATTGTTGTTTTTTAAATATCTAGAGACCCGTTGTCGTAGCGTATTATTTGTTAATTACAATGTTAAAGAGGACAAAATTCTCGACAACTTTCATATTTACAACTTTTTTATACGCTCAATAGCAAGCGCAGTACGATATTTCAAAAATAAGACAATTTTTTCAATGTCCTTAAAAACCGTGGAAAACGTAGTTTTGTCCCGACGCGCGACGATTCAAATGTTCCCCACAGATGTAATGATGTATGTCAACTTCTACAGATTGACAGCAGAAAATTATATATTATTTGCACACCCTCTTCTTCATTTTTATCACAACAGACATATTTTAAATTCAATAAATCTATATAATTTAGTAAGTAGGGGAGAGTGTAGATGACTAAGACAATTTTCATATTTAGACAATAACTTTAAGTATATACAATTGTTAATTTTAAAGTATTGTTTAAAATAATATTTCAGTATTTAGTAACTTATTGGCACGACAGTTTCAATAAAAAAAAATCTTATTTAATTTTAATAATTATTTTTATAATGCATGCATATGTTCATTTTATTCCATAAACATTTTATTCTATAGTACAATGGTATATTTTATTTACCGATTATTGATGACATATGTTTTAATGTTTTACTGTTTTAAGTATATCAAACATTGGATTGTAGTTCTATATAAAATGAGGGACTCAAAAAATAAATATATCTTATGTAACAAATATTTTTATCTTATAAAATATCTACAATAAAAATGACAACATATTATTTCATTAACTAATATTATGCATTTATATCTCTTGTAAAATTTAAAAATTCTATCAATAAAATATTTGAGATAACAATTTTCATAAAAAATTTCAAAATATTAGTTTTAGTAAATAATGTCAATATTTTCCCAGTTTTATTATATATTATGACGAGAAATTATAACATTTTAGCGTGCAAAAATATATAAAATTTTAAGATTTTATCTATTAAATCTTTAAAGCTCAAACAGAAGAACTTGTTGTTGAAAAATACACTTTGTGGAATATTCTAATATTCTGTAATATGTACTGTTTTGAAACTATATCTGTTGAATTATCTCAGTGCTACCATCTATCAAATGAAATACCGAGTTATTTATGATTCTAGACCATATAAACATTTTTGTTGTTATACATTCATCCCCTATCTCATTCAAGTCCACTTTCCCTACACAATAAAGTAAGGTACGCAATATGACTGCATAAGCTAAATGAAAAAATGTATTTTAATAATGATAATTTCTACGGGATATTTAACAATATTTTTGTCTCTTTGATGGGACTGTTGTAGGATTATTAGCGTTCAGTTTCCTGGATAGAAGATATATCAAGGATCATGGTTCTTCTAGAGCAGGGGTTCCCAAACTTTTAGACCGACGTACCACTAAATCGAAGTTTATACTTCCGCGTACCACCAGATAAAAAACGTAAAGCTAATATAGAAAAACCTATAAAAAGGAACCTGCCTAAAACGAAATATATCTTCGGTCTTTCCTGTTTCCGTCATAGCAGGTTTTATTGTATTTAAAAATGAATAATTACATAACTAAATTGGTACTAAGATTGGCTGCTTTGTAATAACATTCAAGTAAAAAGTAGTAACACCATTAAATTTTAACAATGCATACAATAAAAAAAAATGTTTTGGTATAGGAAAAAAGGCACAATACTTAATGACATATTGGCGCACACTGATTCATGTACTGTTACAGTAGGCTAATTTGCTTCCATCGCTAATGAAAAGGGTGGACTTGTTTTATCAAGCACAGCTTCCTCATGTCTGGCTCAATATTAGGTAGTTTTAGTCATAAGTCACATTCGAAGTTTACTTTATTCGTGTGTTTGTTTTTGATGTAACAAGGGGGGGGGCACATTCACAGATATATGTTGTGCTAAACACAGGCAGACTTTGACGATATCACACACAAACGGTACTCTCATATTCTCGCCAATAAAAAATCTCTGACGTTCATCCTTTTGAATGTGGACTCCAGTAATCCATCACAGGAGAGCTGAATAAGTTCACTTCTTTCCTCTATCGTGAGATACAGTGCCAGGGTGTATCATATGATATGTTGCTTTCTGTATTTTATTACACGTACCAGTATCGGATTTCTGTGTACCAGTAGCCAGAGCTTCCTGTACCAGTACTGGTACGCGTACCATAGTTTTTACCAATCCCTGCTCTAGATGTATCTTTTCTTTTTTTCCTGGCAGTTATTTGTCCCCCGTGGCCTCTTCCTCATACCCACTCTGTATAACAGAGCGTGTATGTAAGTTGGAAAAATAGCCTCATTTTTAAAAAGCCGTATTGCACTTAAGAATAGGGGGGGCGGTGCAAATAACAGATAATTTACTGCTATCAATATGTAGAAGATGACATCCATGATTAAATTCTTGGAGAAAATTTGAATCATCGGGACAAAACTACGTTTTCCTTTTATATAGAACTACAATCCAATGTTTGATATACTTAAAACAGTAAAACATTAAAACATATGTCATCAATAATCGGTAAATAAAATATACCATTGTACTATAGAATAAAATGTTTATGGAATAAAATGAACATATGCATGCATTATAAAAATAATTATTAAAATTAAATAAGATTTTTTTTTTATTGAAACTGTCGTGCCAATAAGTTACTAAATACTGAAATATTATTTTAAACAATACTTTAAAATTAACAATTGTATATACTTAAAGTTATTGTCTAAATATGAAAATTGTCTTAGTCATCTACACTCTCCCCTACTTACTAAATTATATAGATTTATTGAATTTAAAATATGTCTGTTGTGATAAAAATGAAGAAGAGGGTGTGCAAATAATAGATAATTTTCTGCTGTCAATCTGTAGAAGTTGACATACATCATTACATCTGTGGGGAACATTTGAATCGTCGCGCGTCGGGACAAAACTACGTTTTCCACGGTTTTTAAGGACATTGAAAAAATTGTCTTATTTTTGAAATATCGTACTGCGCTTGCTATTGAGCGTATAAAAAAGTTGTAAATATGAAAGTTGTCGAGAATTTTGTCCTCTTTAACATTGTAATTAACAAATAATACGCTACGACAACGGGTCTCTAGATATTTAAAAAACAACAATAAAAGTCCCAAAATTTTGGTGTTTTTTGGCCACAGAAAATTCACCCTTAAGAAATTTTGTTGGATAATTCGTTTTTTCCATGCTGGCCTTATTATATACAAGTCAAAAAAATAAAATCTTCTACCCGACCTTTTGTAAGGTAACGCCTTTTTTTGGTACATTTCCCCTGAACTAACAGGCCTTAATATTAGGCAGAATAAAAAAAGGTTTGCATTTTTGGACAAGTAATTACGTAATCTATGTGCTTTTATAAAATTCAGTGTGAAAAATAATTATTTTCTATCCTTAATTAGCAAAAAACTGTTAATTAACTTGGCGATTAAAAAATTATGCCAAAACAGAGATAAAACCCGCCAACGACCATGTACCATCTGTATTATAATAGCACAAATCAGTTACAGGTTATAATCACATCAAATTTCATCTGCAAGTCAGCCATTATCTTCTGAAGATATTTAAAAAAAATAAAACTTCATAATTATAAGAACACACATTTATACACACATTTACACTCAAGTATATCGGTCTGGGTGGCTCGGTCGCAGCGCGTCAGCACGGCATGCACAAGGTCCCAGGTTCGAGTCCTGCCCCAGGTCAACTTTTCACTCATGTTTGTTTAGTATATTTAATTGTCTGATAAAATGCGTGTTCTTATAACATTGTAAAATAAAGTAATCAGACGTAGTGTTTATGTTTTAAATATATAATTTACGTTTTTAGAAAAATCTTTAAAAATAAATTAGTTTTTGAGGGAAGATGTACCTTCTAAAATGTATAGATTAAGACTTATCGGCATTTAAAATTTCTTTCCAAACGTAAACAAAATTTTTGAAATGAATTAAATGTGATTCCTTTATTACTAAAAAAAAAAAAAAAAAAAAAAAAAAAAACACGGTAAAGGACAGGCATTTCGTTCGCAGGAATACCTTTCACGTCATTTTCCTATAAATTAATGAAATCCAGTTGTTAAAATATTTTTGTTTTAGAAGTGAAGTTTCCATTTAAATTTATTGTAATAGTACAATGTTTAATTGAATAAAATAATGTAAATCTAAGAAATTGCCAAGAAATTCCAAACATGCACAGGGCAACGCGAAAAAATAAATAAATAAACAAAATATAAATAAATAGATAAATAAATAAATAAAAATCAGCTTTCAGAAATTCTAAAAATTGTTCGTATATCTTAATTACAAGCTAAAGGAGGGTTTACTTCTATATTATCTATACTAATATTATAAAGGAGTAAAGATTGTTTGTTTGTTTGTTTGTAGGGGGTAATCTCTGGAACTACCGAACCGATTTCAAAAGTGATGGTGGCAAATTAATGGTAACAACCCCTGCTCCAACATAGGCTATATTTTATGTCGGTGCCACTAACCCCAGAGGGTGCAGGAGCAAAAAACGTTCTAAAATTGCCATTTTTAGCACTTTCCAACCTAGTTGAAAAGTGCTTATGACTTCGGTTTGTCTGGCCGTATGGCCGTCTGCCGTCTGCCGTCTGGCCGTCTGCCGTCTGGCCGTGCTCTAACTCCCGTAAATATGCTCGGATTGCTCTGCAATTTTTATATGTTATTGTCGTTATCTATAGCATGTTCCCTATTTCAACGGAAGTGTGTAGCACTTATAGTTTTATTACAGGGACACTCAAAAGAATTCCGTTACATTGCGGTCTATGGGGAAAAATCATTTGCGGTTTATTTAAATAATGTTTCACTATTTTAAACGCATTGAAATTTATATATATCACTAAGGTGCATTAGAAGAAGCTTAATATGGAATAGGGTGTGCATAGCACTTATAGTTACTTTACAGGGACAGTCAAAAGAATTCCGTTACATGACGTCTATGGAGAAAAATCGTCTGCGGTTTATTTAAATAATGTTTCACTATTTTAAACGCATTGAAATTTATATTTATATATCTAAGGTGCATTACAAGAGGCTTACTACAGAATACTGTGTGTATAGCAGTCATCGTTCATTTACAGGGACACACAAAAGAATTCTCTACTGTCTGTTAACACTAATTCCTGGAAGTGCGTTTTAAGTTACTAAACGCGATTTTAATTTTAACTCGCTTTTTGTCTATTACGTGGTGTGTATAAATTCTGTAGATCCTATACAGGGCAGCACAAAAGTTCGCGAACACATTTCCGTTTATTGACAGAAACTCCAGAAAGATAATTTTAAACTGTGCTACGCGTTTCCTAACTAAACTAAAATTTAGCATCCTAGCATATACAAATCTATAGATCATATACAGGGCTGAATAAAAGTATTCGGATATTTTTCCGAATATTGTATCTGTTGGAAATTCCTGAAATTATGTTTTTAAATATGTTATGCGTTTTCCAAATTGTTTACTTAGATGTTATCTTTTAGCTTATTAAACGGTATGTTTTGTAAAATTATTTTGGAAGCGTTGGAAAGTGCTACATAATCTATGCTTGACGCATGATTTTTCGTTCTTGTTTAGCTATCAAACTGGCTATCAATCCCTGAGAGCTTGCCAGCCGGTTCTGTATGTATGTATGTACGTACGTAATGCGATAACTCTTCATAGAAATATCCGTTTTCCTTCAAATTTTGTTTATAGGTTCACTGTGTTAAGGCGCTTACCTGATTAGTTTTCGGGATTGATTAGTTAAGTATAAAGGGGGGGATCGGGGGGCTAATCCCCCCTTAATTTATATAAATGGGTTTTTCATGCAGAATTGTTCCGTTTTTCTTCAAATTTTGTTTATAGGTTCACTGAGTTAAGGCGCTTCCTTGATTAGTTTTCGGGATTGATTGGTTAAGTATAAAGGGGGGAACGGGGAGCTAATCCTTCCTTAATTTATATAAATGGGTTTTTCAAGCAGAATTATTCCGTTTTCCTTCAAATTTTGTTTATAGGTTCACTGTGTTAAGGCGCTTCCCTGATTAGTTTTTCGGGATTGATTGGTTAAGTATAAAGGAGGGAACGGGGGGCATATCCCCCCTTATTTTATATAAATGGGTTTTTCATGCAGAATTATCCCATTTCCTTAAAATTTTGTTTATAGGTTCATTGGGTTAAGACGCTTCCCTGATTACTTTTCGGGATTGATTGGTTAAGTATAAAGGGGGGAACGGGGGGCTAATCCCTCCTTAATTTATATAAATGGGTTTTTCAAGCAGAATTATTCCGTTTTCCTTCAAATTTTGTTTATAGGTTCACTGTGTTAAGGCGCTTCCCTGATTAGTTTTTCGGGATTGATTGGTTAAGTATAAAGGGGGGAACGGGGGGGGGCTAATCCCTCCTTAATTTATATAAATGGGTTTTTCATGCAGAATTATTCTATTTGCTTCAAAATTTGTTTATAGGTTCATTGGGTTAAGATGTTTCCCTGATTAGTTTTCGGGATTGATTGATTAAGTATAAAGGGGGGGGGAACGGAGGGCTAATACCCCCCTTAATTTATATAAATGGGTTTTTCATGCAGAATTATCCCATTTCCTTCAAATTTTGTTGATAGGTTCACTGTGTTAAGGCGCTTCCCTGATTAGTTTTCGGGATTGATTGGTTAAGTATAAATGGTGGAACGGAGGGCTAATACCCCCTTATTTTATATAAATGGGTTTTTCATGCAGAATTATTCCGTTTTCCTTCAAATTTTGTTTATAGGTTCACTGTGTTAAGGCACTTCCCTGATTAGTTTTCGGGATTGATTGGTTAAGTATAAAGGGTGGGGGGACGGGGGGGGCTAATACCCCCTTATTTTATATAAATGGGTTTTTCATGCAGAATTATTCCGTTTTCCTTCAAATTTTGTTTATAGGTTCACTGTGTTAAGGCACTTCCCTGATTAGTTTTCGGGATTGATTGGTTAAGTATAAAGGGTGGGGGTACGGGGGGGCTAATACCCCCTTATTTTATATAAATGGGTTTTTCGTGCAGAATTATTCCGTTTTCCTTCAAATTTTGTTTATAGGTTCACTGTGTTAAGGCACTTCCCTGATTAGTTTTCGGGATTGATTGGTTAAGTATAAACGGTGGGGGGACGGGGGGGCTAATCCCGCCTTAATTTATATAAATGGGATTTTCATGCAGAACTATCCGATTTTCTTCAAATTTTGTATATATATTCATTGTAATTAGAGATTTACCTGATTAGTTTAAGGGTTTCATTAGTTAACTATGAGGGGTGTAACGGGGGTATGACCCCCCCCTTAATATATTGTTTATTTCTTTATTTTTCGATGGGCTTATTTCAAATTCTTTGAAATAAGAGTATAATATACAATTAGTGTGAATAGCCTGTGAACTCAATGCCTTCAGTTTAACTGGGCAGTTTTATTTTTATTTTTTATACTGAAGGAGCTAGAAATTTGAAATTTGTCATTGTAGTTACTTATAAGATGTAAATGCTCTCTAAGAACAAAATAAAAAAGAAATTGAAATTTAAAAGGGTGAAATGAGCGAAAAGCGTTCTAAAAACAGTCTAAATTACAATTTCTATGAAATCTCTGGAACTACAGAACCGATTTCAAAAGTAATGGTGACAAATTGATGGGGAAAATCCCTACTTCAACATAGGCTATATTTTATGTCGGTTACACTAACATCAATGGGGTGCAGGATCGAAAAATGTTCGAAAATTGCGACTTTTTTATACTGAAGGGGCAAGAAATTTGAAATTTAGCATTGTAGTTACTTATAAGATGTAAATGCTCTCTAAGAATAAATTTTTAAAAAGTCGAAATTTAAATGGGTGAAATGAGCGAAAAGCGTTCTGAAGTCATTCTAAAT
This sequence comes from Maratus michaelseni, assembly GCA_963931845.1. Lineage (NCBI taxonomy): Eukaryota > Metazoa > Arthropoda > Arachnida > Araneae > Salticidae > Maratus > Maratus michaelseni. The sequence continues at coordinate 360,698,814 of OZ007586.1, read as the reverse complement.
TACAATTTCTATGGAATCTCTGGAACCACGGAACCGATTTCAAAAGTGATGGTGGCAAATTGGTGGTGACAATCCCTGCTCCAACAGCCTCTTTATTAAAAAACTATGCGTTGCTGACGACTGGGTTTTTCGCTAATTGTTGCAACAGATTAATCTCGGAAAATGAAACATTTGAAGTTACTGAAAAAAAATGATAGCTCAAAAAGTATTTGTCAGAAAATTGTTAGACAAACTGCGTTTGAAAAGTAAAAAATTGTATTTTTCTTGATATAAATTTCAAATCTAATGATTATGCTGTTTTTCAAATATTGAATTTAAAAAATTACCAAATTTTCCAATGGAGTACCATAGCGAAACCTTCATGCGTAAAAAGATAATGATAAGGGCGACGTGTCCTGACGTGTATATTGGCTATAGCACGAGTCACAAATTATAGTAGCCTTATTATTCTGTTAAAATATAAAAGTTATTTATGAAATGCCAATATTTTGTTTGATTAAAGGTTCGTTAAAAGAAATTTAAAAGGGTAGCGGGCGTAGCTTGCTAGTTCTATATATAATAGTAATTTCAGCACATATATTAAATTCCAATGCGATCTGATTTAAACTTTAAGATAGTTTATAACACATGATAAAAAAATTATAAAAAAGAATGGCGCGTCACATTTCGGGGAGGGGATGAAGAGGGGCGTGAACAAAATTAGGAAGTATAATAAGGCTATCTGTTTGAAACTTTACGATATTTTATAACACATAACATAAATTTTAAAAATAAAGCCGAGTCAAAAATTATAGGGAGGGACGAAGCGTGTTTTGCCTACACAAGGGGGGGGGGGGCACTTTTCTAAATTTTAACGATATCCGTCATGTCACATATCGTTACAAAGGGCTGTGACCACCTATTCCCCCACTAAAAATAATCTGAAGATTATCTTAAGAAAGTGCCATTTTCTTCAGAAATTCTACAGAAATCTGAAGACATTTTTCAGATTTAACTTTACCTTTAAAAAATCTGCAGAATTTTTTAAGAAATTTCGCAGACATTTTGAAGATTTGAAAAAAAGTGGGCCAAATACCTACAGATTTTCTACAGATATTTTTTTAAGATAATCTCCAGATTTTTTTTAGTGGGGTCATGTTATGCATCACAGGTATCACCCCCACATTTTGCGCACCCCTCCCCGACACTACTCATGTGATATATCGTTGAAAAGGTCTGTGAACGCTTAATCATATTATGCAGGGTGGGGGGTATTTTCTAAATTTTGCACATACCCCTCATGTGATACATCGTTGGAAAGGTCTGTGACCGCTTAATCCTATTATGCATCTCCGGCGTTCATCCCCCCTTTTTGCTCCCCAAACGCGATTAGCTTTCACCACCAGGGGGCGCTTTCCTATCTCTGTTTCTATGGGTTGGATCACGACGGGGTATAGCTCATTCGACACGACGTCTATAGCCTTAACGATTTCAGTGCCCGAGGTTCATATAGAACAGGTTGAGCTACCTGGTGGTGGAAGATGGAACAAGCGTGTGCAGCACGACTGCTATACGGTGCCGTAGAAAGTGGGGACCCGTGTCGGAGGTTCGTTTGGTTAGAGGTTTATACTATTCGATGTGCAAATTAAGGGATTATCCGGTTCCGAAGACAGCGGGGAACCTGGTCGGAGGTTCTTTCGGTTCGAGTTTTATCTTATTCGAGGTTATACAAGATTCGAGACCCCGATGTAAATTAGGGGCCCGCTAGCGGGCGAAGCCTGCTAATGCTAATAATAAAAGAGCGTGATATCAGGTTGGATATCAAATGCAGCACTGACACGCTATGTACGTATTCCATTTTTATTCATTTCATGGATAAGTCAGTGATATTTATTAACGGAGGATAACAAGTAATATAACAAGCCACATTTAGTATGTTGTTTTTGAGAGTGTAATTAGTTTAATTAAAAAATCTACTGGTATTTCTAGTTAACCCTTTAAACAATGACTGAAAGTAAAATGTAATTTAAATTATTTCTCATGCTTAGATTAGTTAAATTATGTTTAATCTATTTTAAAAAAAAAGAAATGATATCTACAAAAACAACTTTTCAAAAGTAAAAAAAGTCAAGCGTAAAAAAAAAAAAAAGTTGTGGCTAAAAAATGGTGTGATATCAAATTTCCAAGCTATTGTATCACTTATTTAACTTTTTCCCATTAAATAAGTTATCATATATATAAGTCGAGTGCCTACGTGTATGTTATTAGAAATCGTTTTCTCCTGTACTATATACATCCTAACGAGTTTCTGAAAATGCAATTTTTTTCAAATTATGCATGATGGGCTTGGCGGCCATCTTTCCATATTTCTAAGCATCCAAATTTCTAAAGTTAAAGCGTAATATGTTTGCACTGTAATATGTTTATAACAATTTCGAACTTCAGATTTTAACTGCGGACAGATAAATTAGATAAGACTAATATTTTGAGAAATTGATTTTTACTAGTTTGAAATTATTAATTACTCTAAAAAATAAATCATAAGATGAATCTTTAAGATAAGTCATCATTATCTTAAGACACAATTTTTAGAGCATACAAGTCTATAAATGAAACGCTTAAAACATTTGCTTAAATAACAATTTTGAACTTCGGATTTTAACTACGGATTTGAGTGCTTAGAATTTTGTGAATAATATGCAAAGATGGACGCCAAGCCCATCATGCATAATTTGAAAAAAATTGCATTTTCAGAAACTCGTTAGGATGTATATAGTACAGGAGAAAACGATTTCTAATAACATATACGTAGGCACTCGACTTATATATATGATAACTTATTTAATGGAAAAAAGTTAAATAAGTGATACAATAGCTTGGAAATTTGATATCACACCATTTTTTAGCCACAACTTTTTTTTTTTTTTTACGCTTGGCTTTTTTTACTTTTGTTTTTGTAGATCTTCCTTAATAGCAAAAACAGCTGATAAGTTGCCATAAAATTTCTTTAATTCAAATTTTAAGTAACAGTTAGTTCTAAAAATAAAATGATTGATATGTAATTCTGAAGTGGCAAATATGGAATAGTACTAAACTATTTCTTGTTACATTTGAGAAAGTATAATATAATTTTCAAGAAATTCCATTTTAGCTTTTAAATGCTTATTCTTTTATTTAAAACGAAAAAAATAGAACCTTTCTCATTATCTAAAATACATTCACGGTAATACTTGGAAATCTAAAATAAAGAATTATTGCATTATTACTACTTTTGATTAGGAATGAAAATTTATTTAAGGAGTACAGTAGATTTATAATTTTCTATACAATATTATACCTCACGTGGGAAATATTAAACAGCCTTTCACTGAAATGGGTGATATAAAAGTGAGATAATGAAATAAAAATCCATGAAAATTAGAGATACTTTAATTTATAATTTAATAAGAAGAATCACGGAATTTATGATGGATAAAAATTCATAAGATCATTAAAAATTTTGACGTTAATAAACGAACGTCAAAGGATATTTTCTTCTGGCTCATAACTTGAGTAATCTTTTCGTGGTTGTGTAATAAAACAATTATCGTAAAATCAAGAAATTTGTGGAAGAAGTGTTAAGAAATAATGTATTGTACGAAATATTGTTTTAAAAAATACATGTATATTTCAGAAATCCAAATAGAGTGTAAATAAAATTGTATTATTTTTAATTCTATAAACTAAAATTCATTCAACAGAATTTACTTATTTAAACACTAGCTTGTACATTAAAAACTGTGTTAATTGCTAATATTATGAAAAGATTTTGTATTTGAAGACTGAAAACACACATTAACATGCATAATTATATTCCTCCGAGTTGGCATGCTAAAAAAACTGTCAATTTAGTTTAATTGACTTTTATCTTATTACTAGCTAACCCGCCCGGCGTTGCCCGGGCCCGAGATAATTACAATCTCAGAGAAAGACGTTAACCCCCTCCCTCCCCATACCCGCAAATATAATGAATAATTTGTTCAAGAGAACCACCGTCACGTACATTAACGCGATCATTAAAAAAAGAATTAAATTTTTCTGATAATTAGAACATAACGAAGACGCTACGCTAAAATAGCCGGCAGATGACACTCCTTCCCGACCTCAATTTCAAATCTATATCTTAATTAGTTACCTAAATATTTGTTCATTAGTAAAATTTGGCAATTATTTCCTTTCATTTTCGCAAACTAAATGAGAGGGATCGGCCAGAGAAACAGATGTCTTTGTAGTTTAGTTTTTAATGAAAGCCGATCCCTGTCTGAAAATTTCTCGGATCGTTTTCACTGGCGCCGGCAGTTTTTTACGGAAATTAAAAAAAAAATTACCAACCGAATTTTTCAAAAATCACGTAGTCAGATACAGAATATTTTTTTACATATACTCAGAAATTTTCAATTTGATATCTCAATTAGTTTTCTTAAAATTCGCTAATTAGTTAAATAATTTCGAATTCGTTCATTTCCGGTTGCAAATCCAATGTGCCTATCCGTTTCTTTCGCCATTTTGATTTAAAAGATGATATTTTAGAAGCGATGGTTAACGAGAATCTAATTAATATTTAGGCTAATTATCAAAATATTAAAATTCTGAGGCTCAGGTGCACATGGCCAGACCTTGGACTATCCACACCTAAATTTCCAGCCTTCTAGGTGGGCTAGATTTTCCTAGCCATCGCCAACAGACACACACACACACAGAGCGAAACTTCTTTTATTAGTAGAGATAAGAGTGTTGATTTCGTTGAGATTTTACATAATGGTGCCTAATAGTATAAAAAAGAAAGGAACAAAATTTAAGGACATAGTTTCATATTTAAAATATTTTTACAGCTGAATCCCGCAAGAAATGTTTGTTCCAGTGTAATATATGATCAGAATGATTATTCAATATATCGAGGGCTTTACGACAACAATCCGAATGGAATGCAAATTTTACGAGTTATTAAAGATGTAAAGTAAAATAATAATAAAAAATGATAGAAAAAGTTAATTTAATGATGATAGTTGTAACCCAGGAGATAAATAAATTAGAGACTATATAAAAATACAGCTTCTAATTAAAAAAGTAAAATTTGCGCCACTGTTTATTAAAGCAAATATATACCCAATAATATTTGACCGAAATTTCACTGAGGATTGATATCGAATAATCAAAATTCATGATTTAAGTTATTTCTCACGTATTGAAATGATTAAAATTTGAGCATATGTGCAAAGAAATATGTATACTATTTACAAAATTAAGTTTTGAAAATAAAGTCCAGTTATATCCAAATAAATACGCAAGTATTTTAATCCAAGTAAATTTACGCTATTTAGCTGTAATGCAAAATACTAAAGATTTCTAAGTATCTTTTTTCTTTCTTGTTTAAATAAAGCATAAAAAGACAAAATTAAATTTAAAGAATAAAAATATAACACATACACACGCGCAGAGATATACCGGGTGTCTCAGAAAGTTTGAAACGGGCTTTAAGCATTTAACTGTTGAATTTACGTAGGCAATGTATATTGAAAAAGCGTTCAAAATGAGATCGGATTTAATATTATGTTGATGAAATAGTCCTGCCATTAATTTTTGAAAAATTTACATTTTTGAATTTTTATATGGTTTCTGGATTTTAAGCTATATTTCGAAAAAAAAAATTAACAATGCTCTGAAAAATAAAACAATAAAAATTTCATTCTGCTACGGCAGAACGTCACCCCGATACGATACTTTGAATTTTATAAAATTTTGGAGCATTTCGGCACTAAAAAGAAACAGACGATTTTTTAGTGCCGTAAAGGTACGAAACCACTTGATTTTTTTATATATTTCTCTCATTACAAATTTTTTTTAAATTTCACCGTATTCCGTAAAATAATGAATGCGTCAAACAAATTTAAAATGATACTTAAGATTCGGCACTTTAAGAGGTAACCTAAAAAATGAACTATTAATTAAAAAAACGCATTGAAAGAATATGATACTTTAAAGTAAAATATAAGCCAAATATTTTATAATAATAATAATCATTATTTCTACCACTGAATGAAAATATACTGCTATGTTTGTATACAAATATAAGAAAAATTGAAAACATTTAGCCGATAGCAAACATATACTTAAAGGAGCATAAATGAACTGCGAAGCAATAATAATGCTTAAAAGATATATTTATAATAAACCATTAATGAAACAGATATTACAGAGCTCATGTTAAGTACCAAACACATGCTAAATTATAACTTATCTTCAATATTATCAAAAGCAAGTAAAAATAGTAGAAGAAAGTAATGTAAATAAGTAAATGCACAGAAAAATTTAAGATTTATCACGATAAAACATTTATCATCTTTATCTATCTATCTATCTATCTATCTATCTATCTATATATATATATATATATATATATATATATATATATATATATATATATATATATATATATATATACCACCCTTAAGCCGCACATTCGTGAACTACAAAACAATTTCATCATCACCTATGTTGACAAGGCTTCCAATAGCTATGCCATCATCTGCAAACACTACTACCATCACCTTCTTACAACTGCAATTTCTTCCAATAATATTTTCACACTTCTTCCTGTTCCACTGGAAGAAAACAATAGACATATTTTAAGTTATCATAAGTTATAAAACACTTAAAAAATAAACTTCAATTATCCCTAGATTGTTATGATTACGAAGTTTCACAAAAATCCTTAAAATTCCGCACTGTCACTGTAAGAGGTAATACTTCTAACACATGTGCTAACTCACTTTTCTTAAATATTCTCAGAGAAATCTGCGATTTATCTATCAAGAAACATAACACTCATTGTATTAAAATGTGCTAGTTAATAATATCAAGGCACTTACAAACCTCAACAATATTATCACATATGATTTTAATGACCTTTTAAACAATATTTTTTGGCAGATTTACATTCTACTAATAATTCACTTTTTGTAGAATATTTCCCATCATTACATTTACCTGAAAACATCGATATTGACTACTTCAAAACTTTAACTAATTTTTTACTTTTTCATAACTATATCTTCCAAAATAACGTTATTTTTATTCAGACAAAAATAATTCCACAAGGCTCAGCTAGTTCCAGTATGGTTTCAGATTTATATCACTATATCTATGAAAGAAAGTATATTAACAATAATAATTTTTTCTATAGATATATAGATGATATAATTATATTTTCCACCTCTCTTGAGACTCTGGCACCCCTTCTTTCAGAGAAGTGCCATGGCACTTTCTTTGACACGACAACAACAACATTAATTATCTTTTCTCTTAATTATAATAATTCTATTTCTCTACCTGTAGCATATCCTTCCAATCTTGAACTTAGTACTACTTATTTAAATAAATCTACTATTAATTTTATGGACATTAATAACTCTATTCTTTCTAATCATACTTTAACATTCAATATCTATGATAAACGTAGTGATTTTTCCTTCAATGTTATTAATTTTACTAACTTTCATTCATGTCTACATATTTCAGTTTACATAAATATTCTTTTAAACCACTGCAATCATATTAAACGTTTACGCTCCGCTAATTTCATTAGACATAATTTATTACAATTAAAACATACAGCTTTGTCTTATAATTATCCCTTGCTTTTCTTTCTTCATGTATTAAACATTAAAACATTAATATAATTTTACCAGTTCGGGCATTAAATAGTGTGTATAAAAATTATAAAATTGAAAACAATATTAAGGAGGGAGGACGTGGATTGCTGAAAAAATTATAAAAACTTATTTTTTTAAAAAATTAACAAAAAAATCACAAAATAACAAAATCCTCCCCCCCCCCCTCCAAAAAAAAAAGAAAAAAAAAAGAAATGCGATTAAGGAGAAATGAGGCGGGACTGCTAACAAAAGATACAAAATTTATTTAAAAAAAATTCGGATTTTATGTATTTCATCATTTCATTTACATAACAAAATCATTTACACAGCATAAATAATACACTCTTCATTTTATTTACACACTGTCTCCCCATAAATGGCTAATTATTGTACGACTATCTTCCTATTTCATCTTTCAACTTTATTAATATTTAAATTTTATTTACTTTCTTTAGTTTCATCACATTCTAAATTTTATTTACATTAATTACTATTTTGATTAAAATTTATTTCTTTTAATTCCAGCTTCTCCTCATTCATAATAGAGGGAAGCATCAGATTTATCATTTAAGTAGTCTATAATTTAAGCCTTTCCTTTTATTTTTATGAGATAGATGGCAGCACCAAACAATTTTTAATTTCCTCTCATCATTTCTTTAATTGCAATGACTGTGTTTTTAAAAGCCATTTTGAGCTTAACTGATGACATGATCTTTGTAAAGGACTTTGCATCTTGTTCAATCTTCATTAGTACTAGTTTTTTCGGTGAGTTTTGCACATTGTTTTATGATCTTTTTTCTATTTTTGTTGAAAATAGTTTATTTATTTTTTTGTTACTTGAACTCTTGGTTTTTTTATTATCTTGTTTCATATATATGTTATTAGGGCTTAATATTGTCGATTTTAGGCATAATGCTGACAACATTTGATGAAATAACATATATTTCTTATGAATATTCTTATGAAGCTCCTCTGAAGATTCCAAAAGATATTCAAAGTTTTCCAAATTTTGCTTTTTCGTGTTATTAAGTTTAATTCCTGCAGTATCCTTTCCATTGCTTTTTATAATATTTCATCCTTTGTTTTTCACATGTGTTTTCATTTTTAAATATATATATAGACCATAATATGCAAGTATTTTTTACAGAATCAGAATACCACACAACATTTAAACATTAATTAACAAGTGAAAAGCAGCAAACATCAAACGATTTTTTTAAAAATAAATTGAACCAGAAGAAGATAATGAAACTAAAAAGGTTGTGGTCTCATCGACAGTGGGTATAATATAAAAAAATAATAACAGCCAAGCTTCGGAAAGAAAATTATGCAGGATAAAAACAGTGCAAAAAGTGGCAGTGGGTTTCGGACAGAGTGCCGCAATGCATAAATCAAAGGCAAAATCATTCGAAAACATATTTGCAAACACTCCCCCACTGGACCCTACGCCACATTAACCAGTATATCCCAGTCCCAATAAATAGCTGAATTAAAACAGATGCATGCAAAATACAGTAGAAAATAAGTATAATTTGTACCCAAAACTGAGCCACTTAGTCCAAAAATTGAAAAATACAGCTTCTAATTAAAAAAGTAAAATTTGCGCCACTGTTTATTAAAGCAAATATATACCCAATAATATTTGACCGAAATTTCACTGAGGATTGATATCGAATAATCAAAATTCATGATTTAAGTTATTTCTCACGTATTGAAATGATTAAAATTTGAGCATATGTGCAAAGAAATATGTATACTATTTACAAAATTAAGTTTTGAAAATAAAGTCCAGTTATATCCAAATAAATACGCAAGTATTTTAATCCAAGTAAATTTACGCTATTTAGCTGTAATGCAAAATACTAAAGATTTCTAAGTATCTTTTTTCTTTCTTGTTTAAATAAAGCATAAAAAGACAAAATTAAATTTAAAGAATAAAAATATAACACATACACACGCGCAGAGATATACCGGGTGTCTCAGAAAGTTTGAAACGGGCTTTAAGCATTTAACTGTTGAATTTACGTAGGCAATGTATATTGAAAAAGCGTTCAAAATGAGATCGGATTTAATATTATGTTGATGAAATAGTCCTGCCATTAATTTTTGAAAAATTTACATTTTTGAATTTTTATATGGTTTCTGGATTTTAAGCTATATTTCGAAAAAAAAAAAATTAACAATGCTCTGAAAAATAAAACAATAAAAATTTCATTCTGCTACGGCAGAACGTCACCCCGATACGATACTTTGAATTTTATAAAATTTTGGAGCATTTCGGCACTAAAAAGAAACAGACGATTTTTTAGTGCCGTAAAGGTACGAAACCACTTGATTTTTTTATATATTTCTCTCATTACAAATTTTTTTTAAATTTCACCGTATTCCGTAAAATAATGAATGCGTCAAACAAATTTAAAATGATACTTAAGATTCGGCACTTTAAGAGGTAACCTAAAAAATGAACTATTAATTAAAAAAACGCATTGAAAGAATATGATACTTTAAAGTAAAATATAAGCCAAATATTTTATAATAATAATAATCATTATTTCTACCACTGAATGAAAATATACTGCTATGTTTGTATACAAATATAAGAAAAATTGAAAACATTTAGCCGATAGCAAACATATACTTAAAGGAGCATAAATGAACTGCGAAGCAATAATAATGCTTAAAAGATATATTTATAATAAACCATTAATGAAACAGATATTACAGAGCTCATGTTAAGTACCAAACACATGCTAAATTATAACTTATCTTCAATATTATCAAAAGCAAGTAAAAATAGTAGAAGAAAGTAATGTAAATAAGTAAATGCACAGAAAAATTTAAGATTTATCACGATAAAACATTTATCATCTTTATCTATCTATCTATCTATCTATCTATCTATCTATATATATATATATATATATATATATATATATATATATATATATATATATACCACCCTTAAGCCGCACATTCGTGAACTACAAAACAATTTCATCATCACCTATGTTGACAAGGCTTCCAATAGCTATGCCATCATCTGCAAACACTACTACCATCACCTTCTTACAACTGCAATTTCTTCCAATAATATTTTCACACTTCTTCCTGTTCCACTGGAAGAAAACAATAGACATATTTTAAGTTATCATAAGTTATAAAACACTTAAAAAATAAACTTCAATTATCCCTAGATTGTTATGATTACGAAGTTTCACAAAAATCCTTAAAATTCCGCACTGTCACTGTAAGAGGTAATACTTCTAACACATGTGCTAACTCACTTTTCTTAAATATTCTCAGAGAAATCTGCGATTTATCTATCAAGAAACATAACACTCATTGTATTAAAATGTGCTAGTTAATAATATCAAGGCACTTACAAACCTCAACAATATTATCACATATGATTTTAATGACCTTTTAAACAATATTTTTTGGCAGATTTACATTCTACTAATAATTCACTTTTTGTAGAATATTTCCCATCATTACATTTACCTGAAAACATCGATATTGACTACTTCAAAACTTTAACTAATTTTTTACTTTTTCATAACTATATCTTCCAAAATAACGTTATTTTTATTCAGACAAAAATAATTCCACAAGGCTCAGCTAGTTCCAGTATGGTTTCAGATTTATATCACTATATCTATGAAAGAAAGTATATTAACAATAATAATTTTTTCTATAGATATATAGATGATATAATTATATTTTCCACCTCTCTTGAGACTCTGGCACCCCTTCTTTCAGAGAAGTGCCATGGCACTTTCTTTGACACGACAACAACAACATTAATTATCTTTTCTCTTAATTATAATAATTCTATTTCTCTACCTGTAGCATATCCTTCCAATCTTGAACTTAGTACTACTTATTTAAATAAATCTACTATTAATTTTATGGACATTAATAACTCTATTCTTTCTAATCATACTTTAACATTCAATATCTATGATAAACGTAGTGATTTTTCCTTCAATGTTATTAATTTTACTAACTTTCATTCATGTCTACATATTTCAGTTTACATAAATATTCTTTTAAACCACTGCAATCATATTAAACGTTTACGCTCCGCTAATTTCATTAGACATAATTTATTACAATTAAAACATACAGCTTTGTCTTATAATTATCCCTTGCTTTTCTTTCTTCATGTATTAAACATTAAAACATTAATATAATTTTACCAGTTCGGGCATTAAATAGTGTGTATAAAAATTATAAAATTGAAAACAATATTAAGGAGGGAGGACGTGGATTGCTGAAAAAATTATAAAAACTTATTTTTTTAAAAAATTAACAAAAAAATCACAAAATAACAAAATCCCCCCCCCCCCCTCCAAAAAAAAAAGAAAAAAAAAAGAAATGCGATTAAGGAGAAATGAGGCGGGACTGCTAACAAAAGATACAAAATTTATTTAAAAAAAATTCGGATTTTATGTATTTCATCATTTCATTTACATAACAAAATCATTTACACAGCATAAATAATACACTCTTCATTTTATTTACACACTGTCTCCCCATAAATGGCTAATTATTGTACGACTATCTTCCTATTTCATCTTTCAACTTTATTAATATTTAAATTTTATTTACTTTCTTTAGTTTCATCACATTCTAAATTTTATTTACATTAATTACTATTTTGATTAAAATTTATTTCTTTTAATTCCAGCTTCTCCTCATTCATAATAGAGGGAAGCATCAGATTTATCATTTAAGTAGTCTATAATTTAAGCCTTTCCTTTTATTTTTATGAGATAGATGGCAGCACCAAACAATTTTTAATTTCCTCTCATCATTTCTTTAATTGCAATGACTGTGTTTTTAAAAGCCATTTTGAGCTTAACTGATGACATGATCTTTGTAAAGGACTTTGCATCTTGTTCAATCTTCATTAGTACTAGTTTTTTCGGTGAGTTTTGCACATTGTTTTATGATCTTTTTTCTATTTTTGTTGAAAATAGTTTATTTATTTTTTTGTTACTTGAACTCTTGGTTTTTTTATTATCTTGTTTCATATATATGTTATTAGGGCTTAATATTGTCGATTTTAGGCATAATGCTGACAACATTTGATGAAATAACATATATTTCTTATGAATATTCTTATGAAGCTCCTCTGAAGATTCCAAAAGATATTCAAAGTTTTCCAAATTTTGCTTTTTCGTGTTATTAAGTTTAATTCCTGCAGTATCCTTTCCATTGCTTTTTATAATATTTCATCCTTTGTTTTTCACATGTGTTTTCATTTTTAAATATATATATAGACCATAATATGCAAGTATTTTTTACAGAATCAGAATACCACACAACATTTAAACATTAATTAACAAGTGAAAAGCAGCAAACATCAAACGATTTTTTTAAAAATAAATTGAACCAGAAGAAGATAATGAAACTAAAAAGGTTGTGGTCTCATCGACAGTGGGTATAATATAAAAAAATAATAACAGCCAAGCTTCGGAAAGAAAATTATGCAGGATAAAAACAGTGCAAAAAGTGGCAGTGGGTTTCGGACAGAGTGCCGCAATGCATAAATCAAAGGCAAAATCATTCGAAAACATATTTGCAAACACTCCCCCACTGGACCCTACGCCACATTAACCAGTATATCCCAGTCCCAATAAATAGCTGAATTAAAACAGATGCATGCAAAATACAGTAGAAAATAAGTATAATTTGTACCCAAAACTGAGCCACTTAGTCCAAAAATTGAAAAATACAGCTTCTAATTAAAAAAGTAAAATTTGCGCCACTGTTTATTAAAGCAAATATATACCCAATAATATTTGACCGAAATTTCACTGAGGATTGATATCGAATAATCAAAATTCATGATTTAAGTTATTTCTCACGTATTGAAATGATTAAAATTTGAGCATATGTGCAAAGAAATATGTATACTATTTACAAAATTAAGTTTTGAAAATAAAGTCCAGTTATATCCAAATAAATACGCAAGTATTTTAATCCAAGTAAATTTACGCTATTTAGCTGTAATGCAAAATACTAAAGATTTCTAAGTATCTTTTTTCTTTCTTGTTTAAATAAAGCATAAAAAGACAAAATTAAATTTAAAGAATAAAAATATAACACATACACACGCGCAGAGATATACCGGGTGTCTCAGAAAGTTTGAAACGGGCTTTAAGCATTTAACTGTTGAATTTACGTAGGCAATGTATATTGAAAAAGCGTTCAAAATGAGATCGGATTTAATATTATGTTGATGAAATAGTCCTGCCATTAATTTTTGAAAAATTTACATTTTTGAATTTTTATATGGTTTCTGGATTTTAAGCTATATTTCGAAAAAAAAAAAATTAACAATGCTCTGAAAAATAAAACAATAAAAATTTCATTCTGCTACGGCAGAACGTCACCCCGATACGATACTTTGAATTTTATAAAATTTTGGAGCATTTCGGCACTAAAAAGAAACAGACGATTTTTTAGTGCCGTAAAGGTACGAAACCACTTGATTTTTTTATATATTTCTCTCATTACAAATTTTTTTTAAATTTCACCGTATTCCGTAAAATAATGAATGCGTCAAACAAATTTAAAATGATACTTAAGATTCGGCACTTTAAGAGGTAACCTAAAAAATGAACTATTAATTAAAAAAACGCATTGAAAGAATATGATACTTTAAAGTAAAATATAAGCCAAATATTTTATAATAATAATAATCATTATTTCTACCACTGAATGAAAATATACTGCTATGTTTGTATACAAATATAAGAAAAATTGAAAACATTTAGCCGATAGCAAACATATACTTAAAGGAGCATAAATGAACTGCGAAGCAATAATAATGCTTAAAAGATATATTTATAATAAACCATTAATGAAACAGATATTACAGAGCTCATGTTAAGTACCAAACACATGCTAAATTATAACTTATCTTCAATATTATCAAAAGCAAGTAAAAATAGTAGAAGAAAGTAATGTAAATAAGTAAATGCACAGAAAAATTTAAGATTTATCACGATAAAACATTTATCATCTTTATCTATCTATCTATCTATCTATCTATCTATCTATATATATATATATATATATATATATATATATATATATATATATATATATATATATATATATACCACCCTTAAGCCGCACATTCGTGAACTACAAAACAATTTCATCATCACCTATGTTGACAAGGCTTCCAATAGCTATGCCATCATCTGCAAACACTACTACCATCACCTTCTTACAACTGCAATTTCTTCCAATAATATTTTCACACTTCTTCCTGTTCCACTGGAAGAAAACAATAGACATATTTTAAGTTATCATAAGTTATAAAACACTTAAAAAATAAACTTCAATTATCCCTAGATTGTTATGATTACGAAGTTTCACAAAAATCCTTAAAATTCCGCACTGTCACTGTAAGAGGTAATACTTCTAACACATGTGCTAACTCACTTTTCTTAAATATTCTCAGAGAAATCTGCGATTTATCTATCAAGAAACATAACACTCATTGTATTAAAATGTGCTAGTTAATAATATCAAGGCACTTACAAACCTCAACAATATTATCACATATGATTTTAATGACCTTTTAAACAATATTTTTTGGCAGATTTACATTCTACTAATAATTCACTTTTTGTAGAATATTTCCCATCATTACATTTACCTGAAAACATCGATATTGACTACTTCAAAACTTTAACTAATTTTTTACTTTTTCATAACTATATCTTCCAAAATAACGTTATTTTTATTCAGACAAAAATAATTCCACAAGGCTCAGCTAGTTCCAGTATGGTTTCAGATTTATATCACTATATCTATGAAAGAAAGTATATTAACAATAATAATTTTTTCTATAGATATATAGATGATATAATTATATTTTCCACCTCTCTTGAGACTCTGGCACCCCTTCTTTCAGAGAAGTGCCATGGCACTTTCTTTGACACGACAACAACAACATTAATTATCTTTTCTCTTAATTATAATAATTCTATTTCTCTACCTGTAGCATATCCTTCCAATCTTGAACTTAGTACTACTTATTTAAATAAATCTACTATTAATTTTATGGACATTAATAACTCTATTCTTTCTAATCATACTTTAACATTCAATATCTATGATAAACGTAGTGATTTTTCCTTCAATGTTATTAATTTTACTAACTTTCATTCATGTCTACATATTTCAGTTTACATAAATATTCTTTTAAACCACTGCAATCATATTAAACGTTTACGCTCCGCTAATTTCATTAGACATAATTTATTACAATTAAAACATACAGCTTTGTCTTATAATTATCCCTTGCTTTTCTTTCTTCATGTATTAAACATTAAAACATTAATATAATTTTACCAGTTCGGGCATTAAATAGTGTGTATAAAAATTATAAAATTGAAAACAATATTAAGGAGGGAGGACGTGGATTGCTGAAAAAATTATAAAAACTTATTTTTTTAAAAAATTAACAAAAAAATCACAAAATAACAAAATCCTCCCCCCCCCCCTCCAAAAAAAAAAGAAAAAAAAAAGAAATGCGATTAAGGAGAAATGAGGCGGGACTGCTAACAAAAGATACAAAATTTATTTAAAAAAAATTCGGATTTTATGTATTTCATCATTTCATTTACATAACAAAATCATTTACACAGCATAAATAATACACTCTTCATTTTATTTACACACTGTCTCCCCATAAATGGCTAATTATTGTACGACTATCTTCCTATTTCATCTTTCAACTTTATTAATATTTAAATTTTATTTACTTTCTTTAGTTTCATCACATTCTAAATTTTATTTACATTAATTACTATTTTGATTAAAATTTATTTCTTTTAATTCCAGCTTCTCCTCATTCATAATAGAGGGAAGCATCAGATTTATCATTTAAGTAGTCTATAATTTAAGCCTTTCCTTTTATTTTTATGAGATAGATGGCAGCACCAAACAATTTTTAATTTCCTCTCATCATTTCTTTAATTGCAATGACTGTGTTTTTAAAAGCCATTTTGAGCTTAACTGATGACATGATCTTTGTAAAGGACTTTGCATCTTGTTCAATCTTCATTAGTACTAGTTTTTTCGGTGAGTTTTGCACATTGTTTTATGATCTTTTTTCTATTTTTGTTGAAAATAGTTTATTTATTTTTTTGTTACTTGAACTCTTGGTTTTTTTATTATCTTGTTTCATATATATGTTATTAGGGCTTAATATTGTCGATTTTAGGCATAATGCTGACAACATTTGATGAAATAACATATATTTCTTATGAATATTCTTATGAAGCTCCTCTGAAGATTCCAAAAGATATTCAAAGTTTTCCAAATTTTGCTTTTTCGTGTTATTAAGTTTAATTCCTGCAGTATCCTTTCCATTGCTTTTTATAATATTTCATCCTTTGTTTTTCACATGTGTTTTCATTTTTAAATATATATATAGACCATAATATGCAAGTATTTTTTACAGAATCAGAATACCACACAACATTTAAACATTAATTAACAAGTGAAAAGCAGCAAACATCAAACGATTTTTTTAAAAATAAATTGAACCAGAAGAAGATAATGAAACTAAAAAGGTTGTGGTCTCATCGACAGTGGGTATAATATAAAAAAATAATAACAGCCAAGCTTCGGAAAGAAAATTATGCAGGATAAAAACAGTGCAAAAAGTGGCAGTGGGTTTCGGACAGAGTGCCGCAATGCATAAATCAAAGGCAAAATCATTCGAAAACATATTTGCAAACACTCCCCCACTGGACCCTACGCCACATTAACCAGTATATCCCAGTCCCAATAAATAGCTGAATTAAAACAGATGCATGCAAAATACAGTAGAAAATAAGTATAATTTGTACCCAAAACTGAGCCACTTAGTCCAAAAATTGAAAAATACAGCTTCTAATTAAAAAAGTAAAATTTGCGCCACTGTTTATTAAAGCAAATATATACCCAATAATATTTGACCGAAATTTCACTGAGGATTGATATCGAATAATCAAAATTCATGATTTAAGTTATTTCTCACGTATTGAAATGATTAAAATTTGAGCATATGTGCAAAGAAATATGTATACTATTTACAAAATTAAGTTTTGAAAATAAAGTCCAGTTATATCCAAATAAATACGCAAGTATTTTAATCCAAGTAAATTTACGCTATTTAGCTGTAATGCAAAATACTAAAGATTTCTAAGTATCTTTTTTCTTTCTTGTTTAAATAAAGCATAAAAAGACAAAATTAAATTTAAAGAATAAAAATATAACACATACACACGCGCAGAGATATACCGGGTGTCTCAGAAAGTTTGAAACGGGCTTTAAGCATTTAACTGTTGAATTTACGTAGGCAATGTATATTGAAAAAGCGTTCAAAATGAGATCGGATTTAATATTATGTTGATGAAATAGTCCTGCCATTAATTTTTGAAAAATTTACATTTTTGAATTTTTATATGGTTTCTGGATTTTAAGCTATATTTCGAAAAAAAAAAAATTAACAATGCTCTGAAAAATAAAACAATAAAAATTTCATTCTGCTACGGCAGAACGTCACCCCGATACGATACTTTGAATTTTATAAAATTTTGGAGCATTTCGGCACTAAAAAGAAACAGACGATTTTTTAGTGCCGTAAAGGTACGAAACCACTTGATTTTTTTATATATTTCTCTCATTACAAATTTTTTTTAAATTTCACCGTATTCCGTAAAATAATGAATGCGTCAAACAAATTTAAAATGATACTTAAGATTCGGCACTTTAAGAGGTAACCTAAAAAATGAACTATTAATTAAAAAAACGCATTGAAAGAATATGATACTTTAAAGTAAAATGTAAGCCAAATATTTTATAATATTAATAATCATTATTTCTACCACTGAATGAAAATATACTGCTATGTTTGTATACAAATATAAGAAAAATTGAAAACATTTAGCCGATAGCAAACATATACTTAAAGGAGCATAAATGAACTGCGAAGCAATAATAATGCTTAAAAGATATATTTATAATAAACCATTAATGAAACAGATATTACAGAGCTCATGTTAAGTACCAAACACATGCTAAATTATAACTTATCTTCAATATTATCAAAAGCAAGTAAAAATAGTAGAAGAAAGTAATGTAAATAAGTAAATGCACAGAAAAATTCAAGATTTATCACGATAAAACATTTATCATCTTTATCTATCTATCTATCTATCTAATCTATCTATCTATCTATCTATCTATATATATATATATATATATATATATATATATATATATATATATATATATATATATATATATATATATACCACCCTTAAGCCGCACATTCGTGAACTACAAAACAATTTCATCATCACCTATGTTGACAAGGCTTCCAATAGCTATGCCATCATCTGCAAACACTACTACCATCACCTTCTTACAACTGCAATTTCTTCCAATAATATTTTCACACTTCTTCCTGTTCCACTGGAAGAAAACAATAGACATATTTTAAGTTATCATAAGTTATAAAACACTTAAAAAATAAACTTCAATTATCCCTAGATTGTTATGATTACGAAGTTTCACAAAAATCCTTAAAATTCCGCACTGTCACTGTAAGAGGTAATACTTCTAACACATGTGCTAACTCACTTTTCTTAAATATTCTCAGAGAAATCTGCGATTTATCTATCAAGAAACATAACACTCATTGTATTAAAATGTGCTAGTTAATAATATCAAGGCACTTACAAACCTCAACAATATTATCACATATGATTTTAAGGACCTTTTAAACAATATTTTTTGGCAGATTTACACTCTACTAATAATTCACTTTTTGTAGAATATTTCCCATCATTACATTTACCTGAAAACATCGATATTGACTGCTTCAAAACTTTAACTAATTTTTTACTTTTTCATAACTATATCTTCCAAAATAACGTTATTTTTATTCAGACAAAAATAATTCCACAAGGCTCAGCTAGTTCCAGTATGGTTTCAGATTTATATCACTATATCTATGAAAGAAAGTATATTAACAATAATAATTTTTTCTATAGATATATAGATGATATAATTATATTTTCCACCTCTCTTGAGACTCTGGCACCCCTTCTTTCAGAGAAGTGCCATGGCACTTTCTTTGACACGACAACAACAACATTAATTATCTTTTCTCTTAATTATAATAATTCTATTTCTCTACCTGTAGCATATCCTTCCAATCTTGAACTTAGTACTACTTATTTAAATAAATCTACTATTAATTTTATGGACATTAATAACTCTATTCTTTCTAATCATACTTTAACATTCAATATCTATGATAAACGTAGTGATTTTTCCTTCAATGTTATTAATTTTACTAACTTTCATTCATGTCTACATATTTCAGTTTACATAAATATTCTTTTAAACCACTGCAATCATATTAAACGTTTACGCTCCGCTAATTTCATTAGACATAATTTATTACAATTAAAACATACAGCTTTGTCTTATAATTATCCCTTGCTTTTCTTTCTTCATGTATTAAACATTAAAACATTAATATAATTTTACCAGTTCGGGCATTAAATAGTGTGTATAAAAATTATAAAATTGAAAACAATATTAAGGAGGGAGGACGTGGATTGCTGAAAAAATTATAAAAACTTATTTTTTTAAAAAATTAACAAAAAAATCACAAAATAACAAAATCCTCCCCCCCCCTCCAAAAAAAAAAAAGAAAAAAAAAGAAATGCGATTAAGGAGAAATGAGGCGGGACTGCTAAAAAAAGATACAAAATTTATTTAAAAAAAATTCGGATTTTATGTATTTCATCATTTCATTTACATAACAAAATCATTTACACAGCATAAATAATACACTCTTCATTTTATTTACACACTGTCTCCCCATAAATGGCTAATTATTGTACGACTATCTTCCTATTTCATCTTTCAACTTTATTAATATTTAAATTTTATTTACTTTCTTTAGTTTCATCACATTCTAAATTTTATTTACATTAATTACTATTTTGATTAAAATTTATTTCTTTTAATTCCAGCTTCTCCTCATTCATAATAGAGGGAAGCATCAGATTTATCATTTAAGTAGTCTATAATTTAAGCCTTTCCTTTTATTTTTATGAGATAGATGGCAGCACCAAACAATTTTTAATTTCCTCTCATCATTTCTTTAATTGCAATGACTGTGTTTTTAAAAGCCATTTTGAGCTTAACTGATGACATGATCTTTGTAAAGGACTTTGCTTCTTGTTCAATCTTCATTAGTACTAGTTTTTTCGGTGAGTTTTGCACATTGTTTTATGATCTTTTTTCTATTTTTGTTGAAAATAGTTTATTTATTTTTTTGTTACTTGAACTCTTGGTTTTTTTATTATCTTGTTTCATATATATGTTATTAGGGCTTAATATTGTCGATTTTAGGCATAATGCTGACAACATTTGATGAAATAACATATATTTCTTATGAATATTCTTATGAAGCTCCTCTGAAGATTCCAAAAGATATTCAAAGTTTTCCAAATTTTGCTTTTTCGTGTTATTAAGTTTAATTCCTGCAGTATCCTTTCCATTGCTTTTTATAATATTTCATCCTTTGTTTTTCACATGTGTTTTCATTTTTAAATATATATATAGACCATAATATGCAAGTATTTTTTACAGAATCAGAATACCACACAACATTTAAACATTAATTAACAAGTGAAAAGCAGCAAACATCAAACGATTTTTTTAAAAATAAATTGAACCAGAAGAAGATAATGAAACTAAAAAGGTTGTGGTCTCATCGACAGTGGGTATAATATAAAAAAATAATAACAGCCAAGCTTCGGAAAGAAAATTATGCAGGATAAAAACAGTGCAAAAAGTGGCAGTGGGTTTCGGACAGAGTGCCGCAATGCATAAATCAAAGGCAAAATCATTCGAAAACATATTTGCAAACACTCCCCCACTGGACCCTACGCCACATTAACCAGTATATCCCAGTCCCAATAAATAGCTGAATTAAAACAGATGCATGCAAAATACAGTAGAAAATAAGTATAATTTGTACCCAAAACTGAGCCACTTAGTCCAAAAAAAAACCAAAATCCATTGCTCAACAATCCATCCAAATCCGTTCCATGTCCGTTGCCACACAATTACAGGCATCATTGTAAAACCCTTCCAAAAAGGCTTTAAGCAATACAAGTCATTGACTGTCAACTGCACGGCAAACATTAAAAATGTAGACTACCTGCAAACCTCTTATGTGTATTAATATAATTAAGCGGTATATTGTGTTTATATTTTGTATTGTATTTATACTGTTTTTTATAAAAACAATATACCGCTTAATTTTATTACACTCAGAAAAAGGAATTGATTAAAACTGCAAAACATGTTTTGTTGAGTGCATTTTGGTTCTTTTAGCAAAATTCAAGTAAAATTGAACCATTTTACTTCAATTAACAAAACATTTTTTGCTGACGATACAATTTTTTTTTTTTGGAATTGCAAACAAAAAAAAAAATTTGTTGATTCAAACAAAATTACCATTGACCTATATTTAAACAAAATTTTTGTTTAAATATAGGTCAATGAAAATTTTGTTTGAATCAACAATTTTTTTTTTTTTTTTTTTTTTTTTTTTTTGCAATTCCAAAAAAAAAAAAAAAAAAAAAAAAAATGTATCGTCAGCAAAAAATGTTTTGTTAGTTGAAGTAAAATGGTTCAATTTCACTTGAATTTTACTAAAACAACCAAAATGTACTCAACAAAACATGTTTTGTAGTTTTAATCAATTCCTTTTTCTGTGTGTAATACACATAAGGGGTTTGCAGGCAGTCTCCATTTTTGAACGTTTGCCATGCAGTTGACAGTCAATGACTTGCATTGCTTAAAGCTTTTTTGGACGGTTTTACGATGATGCCTGCAATTGTGTGGCAACGGACATGGAACGGATTAGGATGGATTGTTGAACATTGGATTTTGGTTTGTTTTCTGGCTGTGTGGCTCAAGTTTGGGTACATCTGACACTTATTTTCTACTGCATTTTACATGTATCTGTTTTAATTCAGCTATTTGTTGGGACTGTTATATACTGGTTATTATGGCATAGGGTCCGGTGGGGGGAATGTTTGTAAATATACTTTCGAATGATTTTGCATTTGATTTGTGCATTGCGACACTCTGGCCGAAACCCACTGCCACTTTTTGCACTGTTTTTATACCGCATAATTTTTGTTCCGAAGCTTGGCTATTATTTTTTTTATATTATACCCACTGCCAATGAGGCCACAGCCTTTTTAGTTTCATTATCTTGTTCTGGTTTAATTTGTTTAAAATTTTTTCCTATGATGTTTTACTGTTTTTCACTTGTTATTTAATGTTTAAATGTGGTGTGGTATTCTGGTTCTGCTTAAAATACTTGCATATTTGTATACTTGTCTATGTATAATGTGTGTGGTCGTTAACGGCTATGGCATATATCACATAGATGCTGTTGTTTTGAAATTTTATTTTGGCTTATATATATATATATTTCCCCCTGATTATTGCATGGTATTTCTGTGTTGTCTTTTAACGGTTATATATATATATATGTGGTGTTTTTACGAAGATGTTATACCACGAGAAGTAATATTCCACGAAAAAAATGGCAGTTTGTTAAAGATATAGAAGGTTGCAGTCGATATCAATAATCATGGCGAAGAGGTGAGGCAATGAGGAGACACCAGAAGAGTTTCGTCAATAAAGATCAGCCAATTTCCATACAAATCGTTTATTTATGAATAAGAGCGATGCAATAACAGTTCCCACAGGTATAAACTTATAGCCCTCAGGCTTCACGATGGCTCACTACATCGTTTTAAAAGATCTTAAAGAGCTGAATGAAAATTCTACGTGAATACAACACCAGATACCCATTTGGTTACACTTCCAAACACGTCAAAAATCTGCGCTCCAAAGCATGCAAGCGAGTTTTGTTCACGGAGCGTAGACATACAGAATACGACGTCACGAGCACACAAACCAATGAGGGAGAGGCGAGCTTCAGCCCAGCGAATGAGGCGCGAGGGAGCAGCTCTAACACAAAAGAATTCCTCTCGAGCCGCGCATTAATTTTGAAGTGAAAAATACCTAGCGCGCGAAACCGAGCATGGAATTAAAAAAAAATGGCTTTTTTAAAAACATTCGAAATGAAAAAGGCGTCTCTCAGAATTTTATAGATTGGGGAGCTGATAAAAGTTACGAATGAACTTAAAATTTTAGATTAAGATTTGGAATAAGATAATTATTAATATACGGATTAATACTTTTAAAAGGACATTAAATAAGAATAAATATTATTAAGAATTAAGGAAATACTGACTATGTCAGAAGTTAGATTAATTTAAAGGACTAATGCGAAATAAATGCGAAGGAAATAATGCATATATATAACATATATATAACATATTATTATATAACATATTATATAACATATATACATATATATATATATATATATATATATATATATTAAGGGTAATAAATATCCATAAAATCTTGAACTACGGTAAAACACGTAGACATTCAATTTCATTCCTAGGAAGGAATGCAACAACGGAGAGGAAATAAAAGGTAGAAGACAAGGTCATTTGAACTAAGTCGGTCTTTCATTGGTGACAAGAGAGGTGTCAGGAAATTTAGTGAAATGACTTATCAAGTAGTTGTACTAACTCTCCCAGTAATTGACATCATCACTCGAAGTAAGGAGTTTTAAAACAAAATTCCGCGCAATAATATGACGAATCAATTATTCGTCATACCGTGTAGCTGCGGTTCCAGCTACACGATTCCGTTCACCCTTATCTTCCCAAAGCAAATGCTCTAGGAGATCCAGCAGTTGCAAAGCTCCTCGGGTAGAATTTATGAATATCTTGTTTATTTCCCAGAGTAACTCGGGGAGATGTTATGAACGCTTCTGAGGAGTTGCTGAATAATCTTGAGGTCCCGAGGAAGAAATCGTGAACACACCTCAATCACCATAGAATAAAATGAAGAGTGTTTAATCTCAAGCAAAATTCACACAAATTCCTCAAAGGCTGCATCTTCCTTAAATAAATGACTTTCACGTGTCTGTTTAGTTGGACCAAACATCTCAGTACACTTCTTTTCTACCGATATGCAAATTTTGTATCGTCTAATAGCTATCAGCTGTATGCTGCAATAGTAAGAGGCTGCAAAGAATATGAATGTTTCATCAGTCACACTGATCCGTGTGAGTGACTTTGGATCTTGAGGGTACTGAACATGAATCTATTTAAAGAAGATTATAAAGAAACCGTGATGAATTTCAAACAGTGGCGGTTAAACGCAGTTTCATTAAAGACTTGAAAATACTCTTTCTGGAAGATTAAATAGTTAATCAGACATGTTATTAATTTTGACTACTTTAAGTTAATAAAAATGCAATTGTTAAATAAAATAAAGATGGAGGGAGGTTTGTCCAATCATTGATAATTAATGACTTACATCCTATTCGTAATGAAAGCCACCGAGAGAATGATGTAAAAAAGATAGATGATAGTTTCATCCAAATTATTGGCACGATTGATTTGGCAGAGAGCACACGGTTGGAAGGACCTCTAAAATTATCTGTTACGCATTAATAGATAAAAGATTATTGAATTTATATGGATGACGTTATTCAGTTAGCAACTTAGAAAGCCCCCAACTATACGTTGGAAAAAAAAATTGAGAACCCAAGAGAAGGAATACTTACGTAGAGTAAATAAGGTAAGAAAAGATTTTGATTAGCCATTATATGATTCAGATACAATCAAACGCATAATGAAGAAATTTTTAATGAACTCGAAAGAGCAGGGGTAGCTGTAGCAAGAATACTTGATTTATTTTTTGTTTTATGTGGTTCAAATGCGATGAGAAACTAAATAACTGCATAAAAATACAGTCTTTTTATGTGACAACACACAGTTAGTGAAAATAAGAAAGACATAACACAATATTAATTGTATCGGTCATTTTTATCCGGAAAAACACAGAATTTAAATAAAATTTAGAAAAAAAGAACTACAGTGAGAGTTTAATAAAACGACAAATATATAATTAAAAAATAATAACTTAATATATACCAGATTTCACATCACAACCTCATTTTTAACAGCTGCTGGCTCTTCCATCAACATTTTGTGAAAATTGTAGAACTGGATTATTTTAGACAGGTTTCTGGGAGATACGTTTATAGCGCATTATAGTTTGGTGGTTTTAATCCTTCACTCATAATAAATTTTATAAAAATCTGTTGCGCAACTTCAGGGTGTAGTATATGCACATTTATCATAATGCTGACTGAAAAACGGTTTGAGTGGTCTATTCAAGGCTGGGAAAGATACGTGACGCCACTACTAACTACATCTATCCGTCTTATTCCGTTATCATATTCACAGTACGAATTGAAACAGAATGTTGACTTATATTTGATTGACCCTAGTCTAACAAGGAGAGTGCCAAGCTTGGTAATCACAGATTTTGATAATTTTTATATATGTTGTAGGGTAGAAGCCCCTGAGTCTTAGATTCAGTGGATTTTATACAACGCTCCTTAGTTCTCGAGTAATGGGGGGTCTAATATTATAACACATCTTAAATACTTACTTTGTAACTTGCTTTGGCTGTAGATCAGTTGATATGGAGTCTGCTCGTTGATCCGAGGGCCCGGGTTCGAGGCAGGAATACGCTACGTATGTTTTTCTCATTTTTTTATAATTATACTTGTAATTATAATTTAATAATCTCAATTAAAAATTATAATATTTTGCATTAATTATAATGTTAACCTATTTTTTTTTTATCTGTAACTAAATCGTTGTATAAAACATCATGAAACGGTTAATTAAAAAAAATCTCTTTTAAAATGTATTTTATATATGCTTTATCGATGAAACGATATTGAACAATTGTGTCAATTCGTGATTGTACAGAAACATCATTTATAAATTGCCTTAACAAGGGAAGTCAATGCGATAATAATACTACTCTGTCTTTAAAGTAAGAAGCATAATTATATTAAAAATTAGCATAAGAATTAAATTACAACATATTTATGTTTTATTTTATTGTAACTAGAGGGCGCCACAACAGACTTTGGTTATTTCTTTTTACTTACCCATCATACGTAGTATAGGGTAAGTCTTGTAATCGTTTTGAAAATCGAAAAATTTTTTTTGACGGATTTACACGTTTCACACACTGGAGATTCCAAAAACTTATTTTAAGAAAAAAAAATTTGCCGTCCGTCTCTCTGTGTGTGTGTCTGTGTGTCTGTATGTCTGTGTGTCTGTGTGTGTGTCTGTAAACGCTCTATCTCCCGAACATATTGAGATAGAAACTTGAAATTTGGTATGTACTTAGTATGTAATAATGGGAAAAAAGCTTATTGATTTTCAGTAACCTCGATTATCCAAAATTATTTTTTTCGGACTCTCGAAATAATCTTTCGGATAAAAGGTATATAAAAATTTTCGAAATGGTTTATTTTAAGGAGTGAATATAAAAGACAATAACAAAACACAAATTTTGCATAAAGAATGAAGTTGATCGGATAATTCTTTGCCGAGATATTTGTAATCATAGTTTCAACACTCTTCGATTTTTCATGACCCTGTATTTGATCCAAATTTCAATTCAAATATATATTTTAATTGGAAATGAGACGCTTAATCCGACACAATAACCGTTTGTTAATATAATTTACATTTTTGGAGTTATAAGGATGTTTCTTTTACGCAATTCAGTAATAAAACATTAAAGATCATGACGTCATCAAGCCACGATTTTATTCGATTTGCAATGTATTGTATAAGTAGTTTACACATGTTTTATTTTCATATTTTATATTATGTATATCCATGATGGTCAAGTATTACGGTGGCCCCCAACGACTAGTTTTAGTTTGGTGCAGTTAAGTGGTTCTTGTTTTCAATCTTTATCGCACAAGTGCGTATCATTCTATAACAGCTTATAATCGTATAAAAATGGAAGAAGCAAGCTGTAGTTCACAAGAAGATCAATCTGAAGTGTCGGGATTCGGTGAAAATCAGAAAAGGGATCTCACAAATGCGTTGAAGTACTGTAAAATTTTATTGCAAAATAATGGATTTTTAACAAATAATCCAGCATCTGAAATATCTTCGTTTTCTATCGCGATAGGAGAAGAATTCTATAATTCGATAGTAAATGATATGCTGATTTTGTAACTATTTTTGAATTTTTACTAGTCAATAATAGATCAATTTTTTTAAAAATCTCTTTAAATGATGAAAAATGTTTAATAATGCTTTAAAAATCAAAAATGCTAAATTAAAATTTAATTATGTTAATGAAATTTTTAATTGAGATTATTAAATTATAATTACAAGTATATTTATAAAAAAAATGAGAAAACAAACGTAGCGCGTTCCGGCATCGAACCCGGGCCCTCGGATCAATGAGCAGACGCCATATAAACTGAGCTGCGACCAACGAAGTTATTTTGTTACAAAGTAAGTATTTAAGTTGTGTTATAATATTAGACCCCCCCATTTTCTCGAGAACTAAGGAGCGTTGTCTAAAATCCATTGAACCTGATACTAAGGGGCTTCTACCCTACAACATATATAAAAATAATCAAAATCTGTGATTACCAAGCTTGGCACTCTCCTTGTAAGAGGATAAAGTAGTTATGCCAGTATGTGTGATTGGATGAACAGAAACAAAATACTGCATACTTATAGTGACATCTTAACAAATTTTAGATATTAATATTATGCATTTTTTTTCAAATTCTCATACAAAATCTATTTACTTATTTTACAATTGACAGATTTAGAAGAGTTTTATCATTTTACATGTCTGGTGTTGCATAGCAAATACACTACAGATCGTCAAATAAACAGTTATAATTTAATTAATGCGATTATAAATAATATAATTTCAAATCAAGAATGTTTTTTCAGGCCCATTTTACTTAGAAAATACTTGGTTTTTAACACTTACCAACATAGTTGAAAAGTGTTTATGACTTCGATTTGTCTTTCTGCCATCTTCCATCTGTCAGTACTCTAACTCTCGTAAATATGCTCGGATTGCCATGTAATTTATATATGTTATTATGGTTTACCATGGCATGCTTGCTATTGAAAATGGAGTGTGTAGCATTTATTGTTTGTTTGAAGGGACACTAAAAAATCCCGTCGCATTATCATCTGTAGAGAAAAATCTTTTGCGATGCATTTTAATGATGTTATACTATTTCAAATATAATGAAATTGATAAGAATTTCTGAAGTGAACTAAAACATGCGTTCTTTAGAATATGTCATGCAAAGTATTTATCTTTTATCTACAGGGACACACAGAAGAATTCGGTTACATAATGGTTTACGGGGAGAAATTGTTTGCAGCGTATTTTAATGATGTTACACTATTTTAAACAAAATGAAATTTATATACATTATTGAGGTGCACTACAAGATGCTTACTGTAGAATATGGCGTGCACAACAGTTACCCGCTGTGCAGTGGCGAAACTTTCTGAATTCTTGACTAAAACTCAAATAGCTTTCTGCTTTCTCCTAGTTTTCACTGAAAATATGCAAATAGTCACAATGAAGAATTGTGTTGCTAAATTTCTACAGATCAATATTTTATGAAATGCAAATATCTTGAGGTACATGGGGGTAAACTATTTTAAACCTTATTAAAAATTAAAGTAGTTTTGTACCTTTTTTGGAGTGAAACAATTAACTAATACAACTGCGTTATATTTAGCAAAAGTAGTTAAAAGCAGTTATAAATATTATTACAGTGAAATTAAAAATAATATATTTTAATGAGAGAAATATGAATATTTTAATAGGAACATTCGCATTATCTGACGGTGCTCTTAAATATTTACATTCTTGCAATCAAAATCTATTCATATGGCTTTCCTGAAACACAGCCCAGGTTGAAACATAAACAAGAACGAAAAATCACGCATCAAGCATAAATTATGAAACACTTTCCAACACAGCCAGAAAACTGTAACGAAACTTCACCGTTAAATAAGGTGAAAGAAGATATGTAAGTAAACAGTTTAGAAAGCACATAACACATTGAAAAATACAGTTTTCGAAATGACCTTCCAGTGTCAAAAAAGTAGTCGAATTATTTTATGCAGCTCTGTATATGATCAACAGATGTGGGTATATAGCATGATAAAATATAGTTCAGTTAGCATATTCACATTTAGCAATTTTCGCCAATCGATCGAAATGCACTCGAAATCTTTTGTACAGCCCTGTATATTATATGAAGACTTTTGTACACACCACCTATTAAGCTAAAAGGCAACTTAAAACTCACTTGCAGCAATTACCAAACGTAAACGACAATGTATCTTTTTTTTTTTTTGTGTAGCCCTGTATATGAATTTATTTATATTCCACAAACTTCTATTAGTCTACTAAATATAGTTCAGCAGGAAAATGCGTAAACACAATTAAAAACTACCCTTAAGCAATTCACTCCCATAGTCTGTAATACTTTCCCTTGTGTAGCCCTGTATAGGATCAACCGAGTTTATAAACACACACGTACTATGAAAAAAATAATTAAACTTAAAACGAAACCAAAGTTGAAAACGCACTTATCACACATAGACTGTAAATATCCAACATGTACTGTAACCAATATCTTTTGTGTGTCCCTGTAAATAAACGAAATGCACACAAGAGAGCAATTTATAGTGCACCTCAGTAATGCATATAATTTTCATTATGTTATAAATAGTGAAATAT
This sequence comes from Maratus michaelseni, assembly GCA_963931845.1. NCBI lineage: Eukaryota > Metazoa > Arthropoda > Arachnida > Araneae > Salticidae > Maratus > Maratus michaelseni. The sequence goes on along the minus strand of OZ007586.1, from coordinate 360,668,317 downwards.
CACTAAATTACAATGCAGACGATTTCCCCCTTAGAACGATGTGTAACAGAATTCTTTTGTTTGACCCTGTAAATGAATAATTAATGCTTTGCACCTCATATTCTACAAAAAGCATGTTTTAATGCGCCTCATAATTATATATCAATTTCATTATGTTTTAAATGACGTAGCGTCATCAAAATGCACTTGGAAGGATTATTCCCCATTGGCTGTAATGTAACGGAATACTTTTGACTGTCCCTGTAAAAAAACTATAAGTGCTACACACTTCAGTTGAAATAGGGAATGCTATAGATAACGACAATAACATATAAAAATTTCAAGGCAATCCGAGCATATTTACGGGAGTTAGAGCACGGACAGACGGTCATACGGCCAGACAAACCGAAGTCATAAACACTTTTTAACTAGGTTGGAAAGTGTTAAAAAGAACTCTAAAAATTTAAAAATTAGCGTATAACTTTAAAACAGTAAAAAATGAATTTTTTAAATATTCAACGTTAACCAACATAAGACCTAAAACAAACTGCTATGCATTTTCGCAACGCCATAAATAAAAGCTAAACATATTTCAAGAACATTTTCTACAATTATGCAAATTTGCGCATGGAAAAAATGCAAATTTTATTTTCGGGTTTTGGCCAGCATTTTAGGAAATTTTTGTTCTGTGCTCTGGGAAAAATATTTTTCTTAATCAGGGGGTTGTGTAGAAAACTAATATTATACCCCCGATTTTGTATATAACTTCAATAAACTTTAAAAAGTAAATTCCTGTTTATATTTGATGAACCCTTATATTAAACTGGGCGATAATTTTGTAACTTTTGCTGAATGCAATATGTATAACAATGTAAGACGCTTAGTACATACACAGGCCACAATTTTAAATGGAATTTTAAAATGAATGCTAAAATTATCATGATTTGTTTCTCGAGTTACTTCATTTTTGCGACTTCTGACGTATTTAATATTTACACGTAATTTATTTAATATTTCAATTTCATTTGTTTTATAATGTGTGTTTCAATTTAGATACTGATGTATCATTTACACTCTCTGCTTTTAATGACAAAAATAACGTGATGGACGACATAAGTATTATTGAAGCTGCCGATTCTTTGAAAATGAAAATTCGATCTCAACAACTCCGACTTCAAGATTTGAATGGTCAGTTTCTCATGACTACAGATCGAGCATATGCATCTGTTGACGGTATGTTAAATTTTATTTTTCCAATATTATTTTTCTAAATCTATTTTTCTAAGTAATCTACAATGTTGTTATTTGGTTATTTCGTGGTTTTCGGACATAGCTGCAACATGTACATTTTGCATAAACTATGTATGATCTTCAAAAAACCATTTTTTAACTGTCTTTTTAATACTTTCCAACCTAGTTGAAAAGTGTTTATGACTTCGGTTTGTCTGCCGTCTGGCCGGATGGCCGTTTGTCCGTACTCTAACTCCCGTAAATATGCTCGGATCGCCCTGCAATTTTTATATGTTATTATCGTTATCTATAGCATGTTCCCTATTTCAACTGAAGTGTGTAGCACTTATAGTTTTTTAACAGGGACACTCAAAAGAATTCCATTACATTACGGTCTATGGGGAAAAATCATTTGCGGTTTATTTTAATGATGTTACACAATTTTAAATACATTGTAAATGATATATATCACTGAGGTGCATTACAAGAAGCTTAATATGGAATAGGGTGTGCATAGCACTTATAGTTACTTTACAGGGTCAGTCAAAAGAATTCCGTTACATTATGTCTATGGAGAAAAATCGTTTGCGGTTTATTTAAATAATGTTTCACTATTTTAAACGCATTGAAATTTTTATATATCACTAAGGTGCATTACAAGAAGCTTACTACAGAATATTGTGTGTATAGCAGTCATCGTTTATTTACAGGGACCCGCAAAAGAATTCTCTACTGTCTGTTAACAATAATTCCTGGAAGTGCGTTTTAAGTTGCTGAACGCGATTTTAAATTTAACTGGCTTTTTGTCTGTTACGTGGTGTGTATAAATTCTGTAATTCATATACAGGGCCGCACAAAAGTTCGCCAACACATTTCCGTTTATTGACAGAAACTCCAGAAGGAGAATTTTAAACTGTGCTACGCGTTTCCTAACTAAACTAAAATTTAGCATCCTATGTAGTATATATACAAATCTATAGATCCTATACAGGGCTGAATAAAAGTATTCGGATATTTTTCCGAAAATTGTATATGTTGGAAATTCCTGAAATTACGTTTTTAAATATGTTATGCGTTTTCCAAATTGTTTACTTCAGCTTATTAAATGGTAATGATTTGTAAAATTATTTTGGAAGAGTTGGAAAGTGTTACATAATCTATGCTTGACGCATGATTTTTCGTTCTTGTTCTTTTAATTGAAACTGTGTTTACTTTTGGATAGTACTATTTCAGAAGTATTATTCACCTTATTTAATCGCATAATTCTGCCATTAAATGAAGCGAGTAATACTATTTGGAAATAGTGAAATTCAAAAATAAGTTCTCGCTCGAACCCTAATATTTCTCACGAAATTTCATTTAAATCTAGCTTTCTAAGTAATCCACAATGTTACTATTTGGTATTTCGTAGATTGCAGATATAGCTGAAAAATGTACATTTTGCATAAACTATGTATGAAATATTAAAAAAAAATAATAAGTTTAATTGTAGGATAAAGTTGGTTAAGCAATATCGTCTCGTTTCTTAGAAATTGAGTTCGGCCTTATTTCATTGAGTTTTGCCCGGGCCGGGCCTGTAAGTGTGAAAAATAAACGGGCTGGGTCCTGGACTGAAAATTTTGACCCATGCAGACCACTATGAAGAAACAGCTTCGTATAACACGTGCATAGTTTATATTATTAATGTAGTACGTACATTATCGGCCTCATTAATTATTAAAATGAATTATTAAGATTGAATGCTTAATGATAATAATATAAACATTTAAACATGCAATTTTATTTAATCGTATGCAGTTAAAACCACTATGACGAAACTGAAGGAAGCGTGAAAATTATTCATTATGCACGGGTTTCGCTATAATAAGTTTCCTTACCACGTTACATTAAAAACTTTACGAAGAAATGTAGACTTATCTCTGTTAACATATATGGCACATCACAAAGTGGTAATTGTATACATAAAAAGTTTAGAATAATACATAATAAAAAAACAACAATTTACTTACCAAAATGATTAAACTTTTTTGAGTCATACAATAAACACCATAGATGGTGTTTCAGCCAACTGAAAAATCCTGTGAATGAGCGTGTTTCTAAGTTCGTCTCTTTATCAATAGAAAGGTAACTAAGAGTTTCTATAATGGTTATAAAAGTAATAAGATGTATTAAAATTATCACCTGAAAGTGATACTTTTGAAAATAAATTCATAGCAGATTCGAATAAATTAATTTTTAAATAAAAAAAAAGTTCGACAGTTACGGACAATCATTAAAATTTTATTACCTTTAAAAAGTGTTTAAAAGATTTTTCCTTTACTTAAGTGTTAAATTGATAAAAAAAAATTAGCTATAGAACATCTAGGAAGTTGGTGTTCAAGTCCCCTTATTGACGCTCTTGGCTATAAATAGAAACTCACCGACTCGACCTCTCACTTGGAAAGAAGCATCAAGTCATTAATCAAAAGTCGTTTCAACAATCGAAAACCATCGATGCATCTAAACAATCGAGATAATCCATTAAAACATCTCGTAATCGCCCTGCACTACTCAGAAGGCTGTATAGAATGTTTTATGTATCATAATATGAAAATTGGAACACTGATATTTCAGACTATACTCTTAAGATTGATTAAATTATTAGTGTAAAATGCATTCTGTGAAAGTTCTTTAGCAAGAAGGATGCTTGAATCGCAACAGCAGTGTTATTAATATTCTATGGGGAAAGCTTTACTGACAAGAACTTTGTATTTGAAGATCCGGATTCTGCATCATCGAACACGAAATTCCTGCTGATGCAGTATCTACTTTTCTCTTTTATTGAAATCGCCTTTTACATAGGTTACGCAGAGGATATTTTTTTACTGAGAATTATGTACAAAATATACAGCTCTATTTACCACTGACTTTTCATACAATTTGTTTAATAAATCTTGAGCGCGTGAGTAATATGTATCTGTCGTCCAGATTTCATGCATTATGACACATACAAAACGCCCTATTTAGCCTATGAAAAGTTAGAAAAACTTAATTAAGACAATCCTGTACTTTATAATAATTTGTTTATATTGCATTTTCAAATTTATGTTTAAATACAACTTCAGTAGAAACTTTTTTAAATTTAGACTCTAATTGAAATAAATATAATAATGATTATAATGAGTATGCAATTTTATTTCAACGTTTTTCTTAGTAAAAAGAACATATAAAGCTTGTTCTGTACTATCGCCATCCAACAATTATTTCTTAAATCCTTAGTGTCAGTAGTCCTTAGAACCATTCTCCATATACACATTGTGTTTCTGGAGAATGGTTCGAAAGGAATGAAAATTCTAAGATTTGTTCTACAGTTAAACTTAAATATGAAAACTGATAGGCAAAAAAGGGGGATTTACCGATGCTAATCGTACATACCTGAAATAATTAGTAAACCGTATAAAAATTGAATTTATTACATAGCTCTCTTCCCCCTCTCCCCCTCCAGAAAACAACATGTCAATTAATAAAACTTGCTCTTCTTTTGACAAATTCACAGAATTATTTCAATTTTTCTTATCAAACTTTTTAGAGTGACTGGCTACAAAACGAATATACACTAAAACCCCACCTTATGTCAACTTGAGTATCAAGGGCACAAAATCCCTAGAATTGAAGAATAACGTAATCCACCCCCCCCCCCCCCTTGAGCAGTCGAATGGACAATTCGAGAATGCCGAAGATGACGACTGATGGTAAAATAAGGAGAGCAAGATCGAGCGAGAAGCAGAGCGCGTTTTTCCCTAAGCCATTTGTTAATTTTTTTTTTAATGGATTCTCTCTGGACTGAATAAAGAAAAAGGAAGAGACAATATGCCTCTTAGTTGTTAAATAGTTGAGCGAACTAAAAGTTTAACGCTTTCAAAATTAGTAGAAGGACTATTTCATCAACAAAATTACAATTTCGATCTTATTTTGAACACTTTTTCAATTTACATTGCATACACACCTCCAACAGGTAAAAAACGAAAGCGCGTTTCAATATTTTTGGGCACCCTGTATAAATTTTAAATGTAATCATAATTATACATTTTAATATCATAAACAAGACTAAATTATTGTGTACAAGTCATTAAAGTATTCTTTATTTAACATATATTTGAAAAAAAGTCTTAGAAACATTTTTTCTTTTAATAACAGAATGTCAAATTTTTGTATAATGGAACACAGTGACAACATAGTTTTATAATAACACTAAAAATAGAGTAAAAGAACTTTTAGTCCCACACGATAGCGACCTTTTAATTATAAAATAAACAATATCATTGCTGTGATTGCACAGTGCCATTCAGTCTGAATCGGCTTAATGGTGTCCAAAGGAAAGAGGATTTTTGAAGAAATAAATCGGTCAAGTGCGAGTATAACTCGCACTCAAAGGGTTCCGCACAGTATATTTATTAATTAATAAACTCCTACTACCTTTAACTTTTTCATAATTTTAGTTTCAGTAGATTCGGAAATAGGAGGGGGGGGGGGGGGTATTTTTCCAGTATACTTTAGACAATATCTCTGAAAATATAATACATATCTCGGCTAATTACCGATATTTTTTTCGAAAATCATTATGAAATATCCTTGGATCATTCTGTGTCGATAGATACCTCGAGTGCCTATCGCTGGATACGTGATCACGTATCCAGCGTTTACTGCAGTTTCCATTCCTGCGATCTATTCTGTTGAGCTGATTAAAATATCAGACCAGATGCTATGATCAATAAGGTTAACTGGATGAATTATGCCCTCCAGATTCGACCGGGATGGCTCAGTTGGTAGAGCGTGGCGGCTTCAGCCAAGAGATCCCAGGTTAGAATCCTGGCCCGGACATTTTTCGTCCAGTTGGAAAATTATAACTCGTTTGATTTCTTTACCAATTTGAATAATTGTGTTAAAAATTAATCTACAATAACAAACTGCAGCGACGCATTTATATATAAAAAGATACATACTATACAAATAAGATAAGTATAATACCTACCTGTGGCGACACGCTCGGAACGTTTGGGACTGTTGTCACTAGGGGCTCTGAAGTTGCGATTCGGTTACCATTGAGCTTATGAAAGTGTCCTATCTGTATGTAATATTTAATCTGTGCCGTAAAGATGCACATTGAAGTTTGTCATTAATTTTGAAGTATTCGTTTTGAAGTGGAAAAGGTCATAAACTTTAAGCTACTACGTTCATGACATAAAATGTAAGCATCATTTATTCAATTAAAATAAGTGTATAATTCATGTACATAAAGCGTTTTTTAGATATTTACTTCAAATTTCATATCCTACTCTAAATAAGGACGACATTGTGAAACAAACCATTGTGTATATCTATCCCCCGTTACAATATTATCAACCCCTCCGAAACCAGCGTCCCATACACGATTTTTATTCGGTTGGCACCGTATTTTTTAAGCAGTTACCTTTACTTCTTTAATCATGGAAATGCCGTAATTAATTAAGACAAATATTACTACTGTTTGTGTATCTGTCGTACAAAAAACAACTGTCGTATACATTGTTCGAAGATGCATATAAGCACCCATGGTCCCGAAAGGGTTAAATAAATTAACTCTTGCATCTTTATAAAATTAATTAGGCATCAAATAATGAAAAGACTATAAGACCAATTACATAAATCTGAAAAGGAGTGAAAGATGAACTGTGGATATTAATATAAACTTTTTTGTTTTAACCCTTTATCTCCCGACAGTACTTTAAAATACCATTAAAAGAAACTTGTTATAAAATTCATTTAATACATCTATTGTCAGTAACGCAAGTTAGCATGAGTTCTAGACACTTTAACACCTTCCGAAAGCATTATTCGCTATACAAAGCAAAAATATTTTTATATAGATATTTTCTTTTTTCTATTATAACTGCTCAGATTTTTCTATGTTGAAAGATTCAGTTCTGAAAAATGTCTATGTTTATATGTAAGGCCATTACTTTTGTATATTTCCTAATTCTATAATTTGCTAAAAACATTATCCTGAAGAATTGATTTGGGTAGAGTTGGAAATAGTCTACAAAATCCCTGTAAATACTGATTTAGTTAATTGCATTTTAATAATTGAGAAATTTCTAAAATTTATTTAACGATTTCAGAAATCTACAAACATATTTTTGAATATTCAGAAAAAACACTTTCGAAGCCGAAATTTTCATTAATTCATAATTTGGTACATAAACGGTTAAATATTTATTGACATTTTTATGCTCAAAAACTAATGTTTTCTGTAGAATGACCCTATTAAAAGGCCCATTCTTCAGTTCTTTACATTAATCCATTAACATACACTTTCGTTAGCTTCCATTTATCAACATTTAAAAAATAATGGAAAACATCTTTAAGTAATAATGCTGTCTAAAAGAATGTTTTCTAAAGGAGGCACTTTTCAAATTATTTTTAATAATTGCATCAAATAAATTTCCTCCCTTTTCTGGAAAAATGCATCTATTATTTTAATGGAAGACAGGAGCATATAATAAGATTTATTTGTTTATGTATTTATCTGGATGAGCGGTATGCTGAAATGGACGAAATCACAAGACTTTGATTGATGTTATGCAGCCACGTTTTCTTGAAGGTTAGAAGAAATTTAAGAAAACTCATATAGAAGAAAAAAAGAAAATTTAATTCTTAAAGAACTGAATAAAATTTATTACTAGCTCAAAAACTAATTTTATCAAGCTTCATAGGTTATTGAAAGGGATGATAAAATAAATATATTTGAAAACGAATTACTCGAGTTAAATAAAATCCCAAAAATATAATAAGTTAAATTACTTTTTATAAGATAATTTGTTATTTAATTATTAACTATTTTTCTTTCTCTAAATGTCATTGTTTAAAAATAGTTAAATATAAATAGATTATTTTCTTATTTATTTATTTTAAAAAACTTAATATTTTCGTCATTAAAACTCATTTTGTAACATTGCAGTCATAAAAACTTTAATTGTAAATAAAAAATAGGTTAGGGTTTACACTATGAACACAATGAACGATATAAAAACATTGTTTTACTTTGAAAAAAACTTAACCCATTCGCTGCCAACCACGAGTATACTCGTGGTTTTTCAATATAAAATTATGAATTCGTACCGGAAATTTCGAAAGAAGAATTTTTATTTTATGTAATCACGAAATGTCTGTAATTAAATGAAGTACATATTGCTATTAGTATTTTCTGGTATGAATTCAAACTTTCTAAATAAAATTCCGGTAATTTTAATCCGGCAGTGAACGTGTTAAACAATTCTGTTCATTTAGGAAATATCGCATATTGTGACAATCTAATCAAAATTCAGCAAAATGTTTAGAAACGTGTTTTGTGAAAAATTAGCCTAAATGGTTTAGAATATAAATCGAATGTCAAATGATACACAGGGTCAGTATTTTTGTTTAACCCACCCATTTTTTATTTACACCATTTTCGCCAGTTTTGAGAGATTTAGCAGATTCAATATACAGTGTGTCCTTAATTAAACGACCCTATTTTAATGTTGTCTACAGACGAAACTATTGTTCAGAAAGTTGTGAAATTTTGTGGAGGACATAATGAAGGGATGGGAATTTGTTTCAGCGAAAAAAAAAATAGTTCAACATTTCGCCGCCAGTGGGTGTTTTTCAATGAATTGCACATTTAGCATGCATTTAGGATAGTTTACAAATTTTATTACAACAAAACATTTTTTAAAATAAGAAATTTCGAATTCACACCAGGAAATCTTATTAGTTCTTTTTGATTTACTTAATTTCGGATATTACGTGATTACTTAAAGTAAAAGATCTTCTTTCAGAATTTCCGGTTTGAATTCCAAAGTTCCAAATAATAAAAGGTCAAATTGGCAACTATTCGGATCCGTCTGGTAAAATTTCGCCCCCACAGGACGTGAAACCCTACAATAAAGATTTAAACAAAAATGCAAATAAATTTTTGTCGACGTCATGCAGAAGCTGTTATAAAAACTCGAAACTTTCGCGGAGATTTTGTTTTCAATATGCTTGCTATTGTTAATCAGAATGTTGTTACGTTTACCAGATAGAGCTTTGTCAGTAAAATTGTTTTACCAAAGCGGTATTTACGCAGTAGTTCCTGTACGAAAACTTCGGACTTTGAAAGAGATGCGAAAAGGTCCATTGACTGTTAAAAATATTCTATTAACGGTAGCCAAATTTGAAGAAACAGGATCGTTGAATGTTCGTTCTGGAAGAGGAAGAAAACCTGTTTCCGCGGAAGCAATAGAGAAGGTTGCGCTTCAGGTGGCAGAGGACAAAGCTTTCAACGTACAGGCTAGTACTAGTGTCCGTCGTGTGGTAGAAGCATTGGATATGTCTCGCTCAAATGCTCAGAAGATCATGCGGAATGTCCTCTGGTATTATCCGTACAAGCTTCAAATTATGCAGGAGTTGCTTCCACATGATTTTGAGACTCAACATCGGTTCTCACTTCTGTTTCTTGCTCGCTTTGAGGTTGATTCAGAATGGCCTTGTAATATCCTCTGGACAGACAAAGTTGACGTTCATTTGGACGGTTCGGTGAATACTCGCAACTGCCGAATTTGAGAAGAAGAAAATTCGCGTTTAATCTTACAGGTTCCGTTGCATTCAGCAAAAGTGACGTTGTTTTGTGAGTTTTCTGTATCATTTATCATTCCGTACTTCTTCGAGGAATTGAGTGCGAAAGGTCCAGTAACATGTTCGATCACCGGGCAGCGGTTTGCATCGTTGTTACCGAATAAAATTGTTCTGGATCTCCAAGCACGTCAGTTTCTTTCACAGACAATTTTTGTGCAAGATAGAGCTCCTCCACACATTAGCTTTTGTGTTAAGGACGTCCTCAAAAAACACTTCACAGAAGAACGTGTCATCAGCCGCCACTTTCGTAATCACTGTCTTCCCCGATCCCCAGATTTTAATCCATGTGATTTTTAGCTTTAGGAGGATTTGAAATATCTGGTGATAATCCAAGAACTTTACCTTATCTTAATGACAGAATTAAATGACATGTTCTTAGCATTTTTCAGAATACACTGCGGTCAATTGTGGAACAATTCCAACTTACGATTCCAGATGGTAGCTGAAAATGATGGATGTCATGTGGAATATGTTTTGTTGTAATAAAATTTGTAAACTATCGTAAATGTATGCTAAATATGTAATAGATTAAAAAATACCCTCTGGTGGCGAAATTTTTAACTATTTGTTTCGCTCAAACAAATTCCTATCACTTCATTGTGCTCCACAAAATTTCACAACTTTTTGAACAATAGTTTCGTTTGTTGACAACTTTAAAATAGGGTCGTTTAATTATAGACACCCTGTATAAAAATCGAATTTGAAATATAACTTAATAACCATTTTACATTAATAGCAATAATTATGTTTTTTTTACGCGTTTTGCAAGCAGTTTCATTTTAAACTGCAGTTCTTTCTAAACATTCCACCATATAAAACCTTTAAGTAAGTGAATAAATGAATCAAAAATTAAACTTTTAATATTAAATTAGTTTTTAATATACATTTCATAAGAATCAAAAATAAAATTCGAAATATTGATAATAAAAACATTCTTTTCGAAGTACTGACAACCCTTAATAAGCAGTGATATGCCATGCACACACAGACGAGCTGTTGATCTGTTTTGCGAGATATAGTAAATATGTAAATTTATTTGCTCACTTTTATATTCTAGCCTACTTTTATACTGAATACCTTTGTATAAGAGAAAAAAAATAGCATATTTCTACATATCTAAGTATCACACAAGCTCATTTAGGAAATATTTGTTAAATAATAAAAAAAATGGACACTTTTACATTAAATTAATTATATTTTAGCATTCATTTTTAACAACTTAAAAGTAATTCTTAAAAAGTGGATAATAAGAAACATTTTTTGAGGTACTGAGTGCACTTAACAAGCACCGATTTGCAATGTACACCATGTCCCCGATATAGGCTGAGTTTTTAAGGTAATTCGCTTAAGAGAAAAAAATTTTAACACACTTCTATTTATCTAAGTATCGCACGGGCTCATTTAGAAGCTGTTTGTTAAATAATTAAAAAATTAGACACTTTTACATTAAATTAACTTTATTTTAGCAATCATTTCTTAAAAACTTAAAGAAATCTTAAAAAATTGATAATAAAAAACATATTTTGAGGCACTGAGTGCGCTTAACAAGGACCGATTTGCGAAATTTAAACGTTATTCGTGATCTTTTTAGTTTCTAGCGTGCCTCAATTATGGTTACTTTTGAAAAAACCGTCGGAGTCAATGTTTTCAGAGCGTCTAGATTGATTTACAAGTTATTATTCTATAGGAGGATTTAGCTGATGTAAAATTCCCGATAAAACATACTTAGATTTTCAATTCTTAATTTCTCTTTTCTCATTTGACTTCAAATACTGTTTTTATAACAACTTTCATTTAAGAACATTTCATGTAACGATAATTAGTTTACAGTATAGTATTAATAAAATGAATACAATTTAATAAAATAAAAATACAAGTTGTTCTAAAAATTGTCAATAATCCTTTCCTTTGTCATTTTATTAATGGTCAATAGAAACGAATAAGATTATCATTTTCCCAGCTCTTCAACAAGTAAAACTACATTGGTGTCAGATGATTCTTTTAACGAGAACTTTGAATGTAATTTGTCCCAATAATTTCAATTTAATACCTATTAATTATTTGAATTTTTAAGCTTTAGTAATAGTTAAAATTGAAGTAGTCCTTGAATTTTATGCAGATGATTTTGTGTTTTACTCTCTTTTTATAAACATAGGCGGCTATTTTTTTAAAGTTCTATTTTAAAGGTTTTTTACCACTTTTCCAAACTATAATTATTGCCATATACGTCTACAACTGCAAGAGCAATCTACAACAAAGAATATATTTTTTAAATAGTGGTACGACTAGAATATTAAAATAGTTACCAGTGGCAAACCTATTAATTTATTTACACAAGTTCGATTTTTTGGATAAACCTGATGTTTATCCAAATAAAATATAGCTTGATTTTTTCATGACAATAATATTTTTTTTACAATATTCTACCAGTTTACATCCTTCCTCACAGATAAGTTTCTGTACTTCACTAAGTATATGTGTGTAAGATAATTCTTTTATTTCCAATATACACAGAGTCCACTGAACAAGTTTCAAGTGATTACATAAGCATGTTTCTTTAAATGTTATGTATTTTATCATATATGTCTTTTTCAGTTAAACAAAACGGCAATAGCTTGAACGGGAGGATATTTCTATTTGAATTTAAAATTTATAAACAACTTTTTAAAACAAGGAAGAAATTTGTTATGCGAATTTTTTTTTTCTAAAAACATTTTTATTACTAGAAAAACTTCACTTTAGCATCTTATTTTACACATTTTATTTAAAATGTTTAGCCGCCCACAGGATGACTTATTCTTTCACGCAACAGTAAAATTCATGTTTATGAAAAGTCTCAGCCATCCATCGTTAGCACAGGTTAATCTCGGAAAATGAAACATTTGAAGTTACTGAAAAAATTAATAGCTCAAAAGTATTTGTCACAAAATTGTTAGACAAACTGCGTTAGAAAGGTAAAAAATTGTATTTTCCTTGATATAAATTTCAAATCGAATGATTATGCCGTTTTTCAAATAATGAATTTCAAAATTTACCAAACTTCTGTTCACAATGAAGTACCATAGCGAAACCTTCACGCATAAAAAGATAATGATAACGGTTGTTGCTTTCGGTCGAGATGGACCAAACGATGTTCGCATTTTACTATTTTAACCATTTTTAACGAAATTCTGTAACTTTAGAGGAATTTTTCTTTGAATAGGCAATAGAAATGCATAAAATCGTTACAAAAATGTTAAAATTACAAAAAGGATAGATGCAAATTATCAGATATGAAAAATAAAGAAGAAATTTGGTACTTTTTTGACACTGTATTTAACTTTCTTGGATCAAAGTAGCCCGGAAAAACAAATGTTTGTGCAATTTTTCTTAAATCTTCATACAGTTAGAAGAGGTCAAATTTTGAGATAGAGAATGCTAAATCCCCATGGCAAACTTTAATGTACGTACAAGGTGAGCCTAAAGTCCTTGTAACATTTTAAAATTCTATAAAAAATCATGTAATTGGTGTAGTGTTTGGACGAAAATACGTCTCATAATCGAAAATTTTGTTTAAACATATAAAAATAATTAGTTCCAAAACTTCCTCATAGATGGCGCTACATATACTACGATATCCCCCAAAACATGAAAAAGTTAAAATAAGCAAGCATTTGATCACAGATGGCGCCTTTTATTCCCACATTGAAGCGTATTTTATTATGATATGCCTTTTTTTCTCTCTTGAAAGTTTTCGGGTCTGTAATCAAGAATAATGGGCTTCTAGGAGAAACAGTTTAAATGAGAAGACATAATTTAAAACTGAGTTTCTGTGAATCATTCAGAAATAAATCAGAGTTAAAATGGGAATTAATTTTTATTACAACTATTTAAAACATTTAAAAAATTAAGCAAAATTTTATTACATTATTAATGAAAGATACGGCCATTAACATTGGACAAAAAGTAACATGCTCATTTTTAAAGTGCGAAAAAACCCACACGTGTGGATATTTAAAGCGGACAATTCAAGATCAAGAAGCACAAGCTACAGAATTAACTTATATAATTGAGAAGCGACACATAGGCAATAAAATTTCATTGTCCGAGACGATTTTGGACAAAAAGTAATTGCCAAGCTAATGTATGTTGACTTGTAGCACTCATAGAATTAAGAAGAACGCTAATCGAACTCATTCAGATGAGTACCACCAATTTCTGGAATGTCGGTTATCATAATTTGGACAAAAACTTGAATCTAAGCATGCGTGATGTTTGTATGCTATCACTCTCATGTATAAGGACCCTCTGTCTGTTCGATAGCTTTGCAGATGTAGCGCAGTATATGAGAAATTTTTGAACTAATGTTTTTTTAATTTTCTTAAACAAATCTTTCGATCACGAGAAACACTTTCGTCAAAGCCGCACTCTCGTACACCGATTATTTGATTTTTTATTGATTTTTAAAATATGTGAAAGATTTTTAGCCTACCATGTATATCTTCAAAAAAAAAAAAAAAAAAAAAATCCGATTGAAATGTTTCTTTTATAATGAGATACATTGAATAGACTGAAACATATTCTAAGCATTTTTAGGTAGATTTCGTAAGAAATACTACCTATTACATTCTCACCTAAGTTGGAAATTTTGAAAATTTTTTGCAGATCTACGCCGATCATGACTCCCAGAACCCAAAACCACCCCCCCAGTTCAAAATTTTATCTATCTATCTATCTATCTATCTATGTCACTTTTTTCTGACCACGATAACTGGAAAAATTCTGCATAAATCTCTTCCAAACTGATACATAAAATCAAGGGTCATAAAATCTCGGTCAAGTTCGTTAATGGGCAAAATCGAACCAAGGGGGGGGGGGGAAATGGGGGGGGCTTTTTGTGAAAACAGAAAAACCATCATAATTTCTTTATTTTTATACGTATCGAATCCGTTTAAAGTTATTATTACTTCTAGGAAAAGGGCCGAAAATTTATGTATGACAGATTTTTGATATAATTAAAAATGGCTCCAAGGGGGGGAAAAAGGGGGGTTTTAGAAGAAAAAAAATCATAGCTTCGTCAATTCACAAGATATCAAATCCGCGTAAATTTATTATTAATCCTCTTAGTATTATCTAAAACTTTTATATTGACAAGTTTTTTATAGGACCAACCGTTATAGCAAAAAATAGTTAAAAACAAAAAAATCCCTGCCGGCTCCGCCTGCAAACAAGTTATTTTTCGAAGTAGGTGGTTCCAACTCCCGCATCTTTTCGATACTGATACATAAAATCAAGGGGCATAAAATCTCGGTCAAGTTCGTTAATGGGCAAAATCGAACCAAGGGGGGGGGGGGGGGGGGTTGGGGGCTTTTTGTGAAAACAGAAAAAAAACCCTTATTTCTTAATTATGATACGTATCGAATGCGTTTAAAGTTATTATTACTTCTAGGAACAGGGCCAAAAACTTATGTATGGCAGATTTTTCATATAATTAAAAATTGCTTTAAGGGGGGGAGGGAAGGGGGGTTTTAGAAGAAAAAAATTCAGAACTTCGTCAATTCCCAAGATTTCAAATCCGCTTAAATTTATTATAAATCCTCTTAATATTATCTAAAACTTTTATATTGACAAGTTTTTTATAGGACCAACCGTTATAGCAAAAAAATAAATAAAAATAAAAACAAAAAAAAACCCTGCCGGCTCCGCCTGCAAACAAGTTATTTTTCGAAGTAGGCGGTTCCAACTCCCGCTTCTTTTCGAAACTGATACATAATATCAAGGGGCATAAAATCTTGGTCAAGTTCGTTAATGGGCAAAATCGAACCAAGGGGGGGTGGGGGGTGGAGGGGACTTTTTGTGAAAACAGAAAACCCCCATAATTTCTTAATTATGATACGTATCGAATCCGTTTGAAGTATTATTACTTCTAGGAGAAGGGCCGAAAATTTATGTATGACAGATTTTTCATATAATTAAAAATTGCCTTAAGGGGGGAGGAGGGGGGTTTTAGAAGAAAAAAAATCATAACTTCGTCAATTCCCAAGATTTCAAATCCGCTTAAATTTATTATAAATCCTCTTAATATTATCTAAAACTTTTATAGTGACATGTTTTTTATAGGACCAACTCTTATAGAAAAAAAAAAAAAAAAAAAAAAAATCCTTGCTGGCTCTGCTTGCAAACAAGTTTGGTTTCGAAGTAGGCGGTTCCAACTACAGCATCATCGCAAAAAGGTCATTTCTTCCGCAATTCCCGACAAACAGGCGCCCCACGGTCTGCGACTTCGAAATCTACCTGTGCCTGTAGGCCGAGCCGTCAGGGATTTTTAAATTCAAAACATATTTTTAATTTTGAAAATTATTAATAAAAAGTATGAGCTATGATATACAGTCATGGAAAAAAAAGTGAACACCCCCCCACTAACTCTACAACAAATTATCGTAGAAGAAAATTACTGGTATCAAACGATTGGAAAAAAAGTCTACTTTTAAATGATGTATATAAAATTTGCTTAGGGGGCCATTTACATATCAAAACGAGCCCAAACATTGTTTTATTCAATAGCAACACCCAATTTCGATACAAAATTTTAAATTTTCGGATCAAACTATGCCTACATATCAAATTTCAAGTCATTTGGATCATAAGTTATGGAATTATAAACAGTCAAAATTTAGAGCTTTTAATGTTAAATTACATTTTCATATTTTTGTCAATATTGTCGTGAAATTATAATAATAATGTGCTAATTTTTTGTTTGGTTATAATACTAAAAATCCCAAACATAAATAAGTTGAATTTGTAATTTTTTTTTATAATTTTATGATATGAATTATGAAATTAATATTAGAAAAAAATATGAATTGCAACCTACAATTTGTTATGGATTTATATTAATTATGTCCTGCTTTATGCGCATTCATAATTTCAAATTTTTCTTCCAAGTACTTTTCAAATTATGCTTAAAAAATGGCAAGATGCTGGTTTAAGGTACCGTCTACGATGTGCAGAAAAGCATAATTTGAAAAAAAAAAAAATATTTTACTCATTTTATTGTTGATTAGAATAAGATTTTTTATTTTACATTTTTTGTTTGCTTTTAATTTTTTTTATTAAAATTACGTAAATTGTGCTTTCATGAGATATAATTTTACGTCAGCTACGTAAATTAGTTTCGCTTTCATTTTTAAATTAGCAAAGCTCATTTTTTAAAAATTAAAAACAAGTAATAAAAAAAAATTAAAGTCAATTCCTACTTAGGTCAAAAAGAAATTTTTTTCCAGCGATCTACACGCTTCGCCACTGACGGTATTTATTCCTAAATTTATATCTTGCTAAATATCTTATATAAGAGAAATTTATTTTCGAGTACGGGAGAATTTCCTTCCGTCCCAGACGACGCTCGATCCTGGGACCTTATGGTTACGAACTCAGAGATTAACCGACTGCGCTATCCAGACCGGTGAGTGAGTGCTTTTAAATAGAACTAATGTCTGAAATAAGTCGGCTGCGTGTTGATATTTTTTCTCCCATATAAAATAAAAATATTAATTAATTAAATTTAATTAATGAATTAATATTTGAAAAAACTATATTAACATCAATTGTCATCCCCTACAAGTTTAAAAAAATGTATTTGAACTTGAGTGGATAAATAAAAAGTATTTTATTAACGATTGAAAATTTGAACAAGATATATAAATATATATAGAGTTATATCAGAGTTATAATATAATATATATCAGAGTTAAAAACGAAATGCGTTGTACAATAAAATTTTGCTATCGTTTGAGCAAAAAAGCTCCAGAAACAGTTATGTTAATGAAAGAAGCTTACAAAAACAAATGTTTTGGTGAGTCAACGATTTTTAGATGGCATGGTGATTTCAAGAAAGGACTTTTGTCTTCAGAACTGGCTCCTAAGCCTGGCCGATCAGAAAGTGTTGTGAATGATCGAAATGTTAACACTGTATGGGCAATTTTGCAAGAAAATCTGCGAATAACATGTGAGGGGATAGCGGCATCAACTAACATTTCGAAAACGTTGATATTTTGCATTCTACGCAACAATTTACAGCTTCGCCATGTTTGTTCCAGATGGGTCTCTCATCCCCTTACAAAATAACAAATACAAACAAGAATTCACCAATGCTGTAAGAGGAAACAGATGCTTCAAAATGATCAGAATATCCCAAAGACTGTAATAACAGGTGATGAAACTTGGGTGCATCATTTTGATCCCCGCACCATGTCTGCTTCTGAAGTTATTTCAGCAGCGCAGTGTTCTTTGAAGCAACTTCCAGAAAAAGTTTTCTCTACTTCTTTGGAAAAGTGGGTTGAATGATGGGACCGTTGTATATCCTCTGAGAGAAGGTATTTTGGAAAAAGAATGATGTATTTTTAGCTGTAAATATATTTCTGGATTTTTTACGATGTTACTCTCATTTTTATGGAACGCCCTTTGTATGAATATTTAAGAAAACTGCATAAACTATTTACTTTGATCCAGAAACTCAAATGAAGTATCAAAAAGAGTGTTTTACCATTTGATAAATCAAAGTTGGTATAATTTTTAATATGTAGACAACCCCTTATGGCAAAATAAGCATTTATAATGAACTTTATACGGTTACTTTTATTTAAAAGAGTACTTTTATTTTATTTTTGCATTAATTGGAACTGAAGTTATTGCCATCGTCGGGCTTCTTTTTTTTGACGTACTGAATCTTAAAAAATATATATTTTCGTGTGTAAAGGTAAAATGGCTATAATCATGGTTGTTTTTATGAAGGCCGATTATTAACACAAGGGATATAGGCCCGGGAGGGAGTGCCGTCCGTGGGGGTCTTTCTAAGGGATCCTAACACGTATTTACGACTTTAATCATGGAAATTCTTACAGTACAAAAATCTGGTAACAAAGTTTCCAGCAGATTTTTCTATAAATTTCTTCGTATTTACTTATTATGTGTTACAATATTCGAGCATAACTGTTCCTTTTGTCTACTTTTTGTGAATAAGCACTTTAATACAAAAAGTGATACAAGTAATTATCGTACCAGCAAAATCATGCGAACTAACGTCACATCAAAAATTGGGTCATTATAAAAATATATATATAATATTTAATGATAGACAATTCCTACATGTGCCATTAAAACATATGAAGTAAACATTCAATTTTTTCTTTTGTAAAGACAAAAACAATTCGTTAATACATTTATTAATAAAATTAAGATCTTGTGATTCAGAAATCGGAGCAAAACTGAATCGTGATTAAAAAAGATTTATGGGTTAGAGAGACACGTGGTTTGCAGATTAATAGTCATCGTGGTTTGGTATTTTGTATGGCATGAAAAAAGTTCAAAATGTCAACAACAGAGGTCTCAACTGGAAAGAAGACAAAGAGAGACACCAATTGTGAAACAGTTTTAATTTCATCATGATTTACAGTTGCAAGTACTCAATGTGTCCACCACCACATTCCAGTTACTGCATTTAATGCAGTATAAAACAGCGTATCAACAGGCATGTCGGCAGCCGCCTGCAATATAGCGTCTGTAAGCTCTTTTGTAAATATTGAGAAATTTCTCTATAGATCCCTGATTTTAGATAACCCAACAACCAGAAATTACAAGATATGTTATTTGGAGATCCTAATATTGTGTTATGCATGCTATATCCATATCATTACCCGCAATAGTGCCCTATACTGTCGAGATTTTGTAAAAATGGTTTTTAATGCCATACGAAACCTCCTATCACTGTGAACATTACAATCTGCAAACTGCATGTGTCGCAGACCCATAAATCATTATTTTTTCTTTTTAAATAGCACTTTACCCTTTTCTCCAAATTATTGAAACAGCCAGTATTTACATACAATTTCAACATTTTATTACACTAAAAATATTCAAATTATTTAATTTTATTTCATCAGTTAAAAATATAAACAGGTAAAATAACATGAAATCTTTCACGCTCAGTACTAAGCTCGAAACCAGTATAGTTAAAAACTTCTCATGTACGTAGAAAGCGAATAGGTAGGAAACAGGTCTAAACGTATGAAAGAAGAAAGACACTAATTGGATAAAATTGCATCAAGTAAACTGAATGTCGAATCAAATTAACTTTTCATTTAACAGGAAAAAAATCCCCCTTTTTTAAATTAGGTAAAGTATTTTACCTTACTGTTTATTTTTGTATGCTGCAATTATTTTTTAAGTTGATTATAACACCTACTTATTCGTAAAGTGGCATAACTTAAAAAAGGAATTTGAGATATTCATACGAGTGAATTACAAAAATAGTTCATATCCTGTTATTAAAAGTACATGTACGTCTTTAAGGCTGTTCTGAAGTTTCCTGTTCAACAATGCGAAACTTTTCGATACATTCACAGAACCATTTACATGCGTAAAAACATGAAATTTGAAGGCGTTACTGCTGAAGTGATTTTACATTGAATAGCGTTTTACATTTTTTAATAAATGTGTTACATCTTGAATTCATTGCGAATCCACGACAACCTTTCCCAGCTGTCGCGTTTTGAAAGTCAAGTTTATTTCTATAAAGTATTTTCTTATCTGAATTCATTAAAAATAATAAGCTTATTTATTTTAGCAAATATGAAGAATTAACAAAATAATTTAAATATAATAGAATTTAAATAATAAATAAATAATTCACCAGTAAAGTTTTATCTATTATAAATGAAGTAAGATTGTATTCAAATGCTAAAATAAATTCCAATAATTAAGAGCATTTTTTATATCTGAGATATAAATAAATTTGAAACATATTTTATTTCAGAAGTTTCATCTGGATACTCATTTGCAGTACTTGTGATACTAGGCATAACTTTATTGGTTTTAACAATACTTATACTGACGGTAATTTATATTGCTCGAAAAATGTCCCAAAATCCAGTAAAATCAACGAAACGTAGAACAGAGGTAAGTAAAAATAAATATTTATTCATTTTGCATGAAAAATTTATTTGAAATTTATAATGGTTAAAAATGGAACTGTACCCCTGGCTTTAGAAATGAACAAAGCATAAAACTATTTTTACCAGAAAATAAGCACGTTTCTTTAAATGAAATCGCCCATGAAAAAACGAAACTATTCCTTTTTGTGCATTTACCATAAAAAATGCTTTTCGATTACTGAACATTTATAAATAACTCATGCTATACGAAGGACTCATGCAGTTTACCAACATGCACCTCCCACATTTCTAGGACCATCCTTTAAATAAATTTTTGATGTGAAATTGTGTAACAGGAATTTCGGGGCTGTTAACGTCAAATGAGAACATAATAACAATTTAACAATAAAAAAACAACAGTTTATTAAATCACTTTAAAATGAGGGAGATTAGTGGAGTAGTTGTTCGGCAAGATCCGCTGTAAATTCTATCACGGAGAACCCTGCACTACAGGTTTTGATTACAATACAACTAGAATATTTTTCGGCAAGATCCGGTAAAAATTTGAAGTTTCCTAATACCACATCACTATATATAACCACAGTCATCTAGTTAACATATTTTTGCAAAATAACCGTGACAATCAATTCCGTAGCTAACACGAACTTTACGAAACATAAAGAAAGGCACAACAGTTTCTAATTCATGCAAAAATGTTAGCGATTCAGGGCAACACGATCGCACACAAAAAAACGTCCAATAGAGCATAGCATCCAGGCATCCTGCCACAACTCCATTCTGGAATCAGAATAAAATTTTCTGGCTAAACATGCTCGAGACTTTTTTTAAATTTAGAGTCAACAAATAATAAAACATGTGATGGACAATCACTTTAATGTTTTGAATTAAATTAATTTTTTTAATTTCATTTATGATCACCCACCAATACTGTGGTTGCGTAGATACGCACCTTAAAAATGTATTACCATACAAATTTTAACTCTTAAACGCTTAAACCTTATGATCTCACCACTCTGAAAAAAACTCGCAGAAATTACTTCACCACGTGCTAAAGCTGCAAAAAACTAACCTTAAAAAGCTTTTACTGACTTTAAAAATAACTTTTCTAAAACCCAGTATTAATATAAATTTACCTGAAAATTTCTTAAGCTAAAAATTCATTCCCCTGAGAACTTTTTACTTTATTCAGTGTCGAATTACTTTTAATTTTACGTGAAAGATCTGGATCAATATCTCTCAAGTTACCCTTGCTTGCATAAATGAACTCGACTGCTATTTACTAGGGAAATACAAACTGACAGAAACTTTTGCTTCGTAGGCAAAAACATTAACAATAAAAGTAAGGCTAAAGTTTCGAAATTTTACATTATAATTTCCATCAGACCTCTTCTTCTGTATGAAACTGAAATATAAAATACACACTGAGAATATACTATACAAAGGGTCACTTCTCATGCAATAAAATCTTGTTAAAGATAGAAATTCACATTTTAAGATTTTACCAGTTTACAAAATTCAATTTACAATACAATTGCAACAGTATTTCATGTAAAGTACGAGACTTACCCAATCAACGGCTAACGAACGTAAGAACAACAACGAGAAAAATTTTAGTCTATGTTAAGAAATTAGTACAAGAAAAACAAAACAAAACAAAAAAAAAAAAAAACGAATGCGAGTGACAAAGACTTTACTTGGCCTTGGTGCGTGCTCCGTCTATAGCTCTTCTAAAAACAAAAATTAAAAATAACAATTTGATAAATTACGAGCTTCCTGACCGTTCAACCTAAAAAAATATAAATACATAAATTTTAAATAATAACTGAAACATACATGCAATACTTGTTTTAAAACAATAAATTCTAACACATTTATAATACACAAAAACAGTGTTTAAAAGAACAAAAAGCAGTTTAGACAACAAGTGATGCAAGATAACATGTTTTCTAAAATTTTGAAACATTTTAAACACTTTAAGAAAGTTTCTATTTCATAGAAAGTTCCAGTAAGGTGAAAAGGGAAATTAAATTAGTCCAAATGCTGATTCTATTTCACATTTATTGAGCTTTCACCTTTAAAGAGTAAAGAACGTTTCCACTGATTATGACGAGAGAGAGAGAGCTTGCTGCTTTCAGGCTAATGAATGGCTGATGTCCCAGAAGGCTTGAATGAAGGATTTCTCGTTTTCAGAGCTGTAGGGCTGGGGAGGCTACCGTAGATTTCTTGGTTGACGTCGTATTCTATATAAGTGATCTGCAACAGATCGGGGATCATCTAACGAGTGTCAATAACTGCAGTTAATTCTGGAACTTCGATGGAGTCGAACTCATCCTTGTTTCAAGAAGTGGTGGTGAAGGTTGATTTTTCGTCTTTCGGTGCGAGTTTGAAATCAGTGAAGACGGCAATGATTGTTTCCTATGTACAGTTCGTCTTTTTTTAAATGCTGGAAAACAACTTTGAATTTTATTAGATTGCTATTTTTGCAAGCGTATTATAGCGCAAGTGTTTTTGTTGAGATTCAGTCAGTACAGTGGACGTTTTACGCGTCCTCTTCCTTTTATTAGTTTGATTTTCATTGTCGACAGTTTGGTTTTTATTGTTATTATGAAGTGAGGAAAAACTTTATTAGATTTTCCCAAATTACAGTTACGTTTTTGACGTTTGTTCAATTCAGAATTAGAAGAGATCAAGCAGCCTGCATTCCTTTTACAAGTTTTTGTCTAGAGTGTTTATTGTTTGTTAGATCATTATTTACTTTAGGTGATTATTTAGTAGTTCGTTCACAATATAATCCATTTGAATAGCTATTTATGTTTAAAGTAAAATTACTTGAAGATAAAGCATGAGGTCTATTCCTCGAATCAAATTTTCGTGGAGAACGATCATTATGCTGTGACGAAAATGAATAAAAAGAAGAATTGCGTGATTGGTGAAATTGGGATTCATTGCTCGACATTCGAGAAGACTCAGTATCATTTCTAAATTTATAAACTCTGACCTGATCCAAGATGATCCTTGTCTTTTAAGCTTCGACATCTATCAAGTTATTATTCACTATTTCCAACACCCTAAAATGACCTACAAATTTCGGTCCAAACTGATCCACTCCTTTCTCACCCTCATTAAAATCAGTCTCTTCTAAATTAACAGAAACGGATGGTGACTCGACTTTACGAGTATTCTCATCCCAATTAACAATCAAAGTTTTCTCAAAGAAATCAGGGCTTATTCCTCTATCCCTCATATAATCGACACGAACTATGCAATGTGCACTTAACCACTCCATCTCCTAGAATTGGCACACAATTTCGATAAAACGAATTCCAACATGCAAATCTAATACTCCTCTATTTAAATATACTGAACCTTAAGCTGACTAAACCATAAGATTGGAATATTTTAATTTCTTATACTTAAAACACTTATTGCAAATCGATAAAAAATAAAACAGCACTCAGCGACCATATCGAATTAAACCTTTCACCACAGTATCATCCAATCTATTAACCACGCAATAAGTTCAATTGGATTTACTGTAAGAGTATTTAAAACTACAGAATGCTTTTGCTGTTTATCCTCTGACTCTATACCTTCTGAACTACAGCCACTTACCAGTTTTAACTTTACAAAATTTCTGCCACATTGCTTCCATAATACCGATTTCTACCCTCATTACATTCAATTACACTCAGTTGTCTGTCTTAAACGAGAGGGAGGAGGTCCTACGTTGACCTATTATAACATCTATATTTATACTAGAAGAGATTGGAAATGACTGTTTTCTCCTATCATTGCCTGTATAATTATTTCCAAAATTTTCTCTATATCCTCTAAAACTATCACCATCAACTCTAGAATTATCGTTATTATTACGACCACTTTGAAAATTACTACTGTCAGCATTCCTATGCATTTCGATTGCCACTTCAAAACTCTCTACTCCTTTCTCGAAAACCTTTCCCATTATTTTCATCTACAAACTCACCTGAGGTATTCATTACTCACTGAGGTATTCATTCCCTCTCTGTTCTAGGCTACCGGATACTGTGCCTTGATCAGTGTCATGTCTACTTTCATAATTTAGCAATAATTCATAAATTTCAGCGGGATTTTTAGGTTTATGCATTTCTATATAATCTTGTATTACCACATGAAATAAAGACTACAAAATGTCGAGAAGATCATCAAATGTTAAATCTAGCTCCAGTATGTTTTTAGCTCAAATTCGAGGAAGAAAAATTTAGATGCTTTCTGAAACACATTTTGCCGATTGCAACAGAATTCTCTTTTTAAACTACTGTTATCATGTACACATAGAAATGCATTTTTAAACACAGTAATTGTTAGTTTATATCGTTTCGATTAAACAGTCATAAAAAAATAACCGATATTCTCAAACCATAGCAGTACATCTCTCTTTAGTGAACATTTCAATCAGATATATTTTTTTTTTATCAGGCACATTGTTATATAGTATATATTCCTCAAGGCTTGTGATAAATCTATTTACATATTCTACACCACTAAAATAAACTCTCTGAACAAAGTCCAACGGCCTGGATTCAAAATTTGTTCGGGCCCCATTTGTAATTGGCCTTTTGGTGCTGTTAACTTCAAATGAGGATATGATAACAAATTAACAATAAAAAACAACAGTTTAATAAATCCCTTTAAAATGAAGAAGAGCAGTGGAGTAACTAGTTTAACTAATGGCTCTAAGGAAGCGCAAGAAGACCCTTTCCCAATTTGTTAAAAATGAAGTACTACATTAAATTCAGAATATTTTCTAAAAACCATTCCCTTTACTAGAAAATACAATCCTTACTTAATGTCACAAAACTAAATAGACTGTGCGAGCCTAAATGCCACTTTATTCTAAGTAGATGAAAACACTACTTCTTACCAACACCCACAGCCTTCCAGTAAATCTACAGTTTACGTGCAAGCAAGCTTTCAGTATTAACAGACTTGGGAAAACCTAAACGACAGGTTTTAATAGCCGCTAGAATACATTTTGGCGAGATCCTCTGTAAATAGGATCTCTGGTAATTCTCCATGGCAGGTTTTGATTTCGACTAGAATATATATGTCGGAGAGATTAGCTGTAAATGACAACACTGTCGCAAGAAAAATCACAAAAAACTCACTCGTCCACAAGAGTACCCTTACAAAAGTATAGCCAAGAATCCTGTCACAACCCAATGCAACATATGTTTTTTAACAGTTTTCAACATAGTTGAAACGTATTTATGATTTCGGTTTTTCTGTCTGCCGTCTACCGCCTGTCTGCCGTCTGTTCGTTCTCTAACTCTTGTAAATATACTCAGACTGCCACGTAATTGATACATGTTATTGATGTTTGCTATGGCATCTTTGCTAGTGAAAATGATATGTGTAACATTTCTTGTTCGTTTACACGGACGCTCAAAATAACTCCATCATATTACGGTCATCGGGGAAAAAATCATTTGCGGTGTATTTTAATCATGCTACATTATTACAAACATAAATGAAATTGATGTGGATTATCTGGTGCACTAAAACATGCTTTCTGTAGAAAATGGAATGCAAAGCATTTATCATTCATTTACAGGGTCACACAAAAAATTCAGTTGCATAATGGTTTTGGGGAAAAACAGTTTGCAGCGTATTTAATGATGTTGCACTACTTAAAATATGATAAAATTGAATGAATATTACTGAGGTTCACTACAAGATGCTTGCTGTAAAATATGATGTGCATTTATCGTTCATCTACAAGGACATAATGAAATTGAATGAACATTACTGAGGTTCACTACAAGAAGCTTGCTGTAGAATATGATTTGCATTTATCGTTCATCTATAAGGACACACACAAAAATTTCCGTTACAGTACTGTCTATAAGCGATAATTGCTGGAAACGAGTTTTCAGCTATGGTATGCTATTTTCAGTTTAACTAACTGTTGCATTCTACGTGGTGTGTATAAATTCTATATATCACAGACAGGGCTACACAAAAATATTTGTAAGTGTTACTGCGTATAAGCGTGAATTTCTAAACGTGGATTTTAATTGAGCTATATATTTTCCAGCACAACTATATTTAGTACACTATGAAATGTTTGTAGAATATAAATAAATTCATATGCAGGGTTACACAAAGAACTGGATGCATTGCCGTCTATGGATAGTAATTTTTGGAAGTGTGTTTTAGTAGCGTTATGAATTAAATTTTAGCTTAATATGAGGTATACCTAAAAATCTGCATATAATATACAGGGCTTTAAAAAGAATTCGAGTGCATTTTCATCTATTGGCAGAAATTGCTGAATGTTAATTTTTGACTCTGTTATGCTTTTCTTTTTATTTAAACTAAATTTTAGCACATTATGTAGAATATATACAATTCTATGGATATTATATAGGGCTGCAGAAAAAATATTCGTGTACCTTTGATGGTAATTCCGTAAATCTGGTTTTGAAATGGTTTTCTAAATTGTTTACTTAGGTTTCCGGAGCGGTCATCCCTTGTCATCCCCTTGTTTACTTAGGGATCTTCTGTACCTTATTAAACAGTGACTTTTGTTAAAGTATTCTGGAAGTGTTGGAAAGTGTTTCATAATCCATGCTTGACGCAGCATTTTTCTTTTTTGTCGCCATCGTTTAAATTTTTTGCAAAGCCTGTTGCTTTATCCCAGTTAATTGTTACTGAAGAAATTGTCGAAATAATTTATATGCCCTGAGTTAGTAAATTCTTTTTATGGGGCGGGTTTTTCCTCTTTATTATTTTTTGTGACTGTATGTACATGTAAAAGAAATCCGCAAAAATTCATAGAAGCGAAAGCAAATGAAATCTTTTAATATAAGTATTTTACGTAACATTCTTTTAAATTATTTTTAAGTTGTATAAATTTAATGCAATAATTTAACACTTTTTCATTCAAAACATCTAAAAGAATTTTTCAGTAGTAATATTGGCTTTACTTAATCTCAGAATATTTGTCATTAAATACAGCAAAAATTACTGTTCAAAAATTCTGGTAGCTATATGAAATAAAAAAAAACGCGTTAAATTGACAACACTGTAGGGCAACAATGTGTTAAGCTAAGTTACATACCCGTTATCCAGCTTAATGTGAGTATTATTATATATTTATGCGGAGATAGGTAAATACGGATTCTTCATTTGCCTCAGAATATGGCTCTGATATATAGCCTTACGTTATATCTGAAATATACATTTTATAAATGCAAAAAATCCTGTAGTGTAATATATTCTGTTAATACGCTGACTGCGTAGAACGCTGATCCACCGCGTCTAGTCGTTCATTAGCGGGAAGCGGCGGACGCAGAATCGCGTCCTGTACAGACTTGTATACAATGCATTAGTTTAGCTAAAACATTCACATTGAGTGTACGAAATTTTGTCAGCATATAAATAAAGCATTCCGCTTGCCGTGTTTATCGCCGTTTTGTTTTTTGTGTTTGTGTGATGCGAAAATGTGCGATCCCGTGCCAAGTGGTATTTCCCAACACTTTGGTTCAATATGTTTATCAGTATTTTTGTATTTACAGATCAACGTACATATAATATGATCTAATGTTCGAAATATTTTTAGTTTTGCTATATAAAAGAATGAAAACAAATCAAATCTGCATCGTTTATTCCCGATACTTGCTGACACGGATCCGCGTCTGTTAGTACTGAAAATGAAGATTTAAACTATAATGCTAATTACGTGGATCCGCATCCACGTAGTAAGAAACGCCAAAATGAGTGATAGCAATCAAATTTTCATCCCCATATGGACTTTTTTTCTGGTATGAAAACCCGACCACGTCTAGACTATGAACACAGATAATGCTTCGCAGTCGAAGTGTTAAAAAAGGTAATCTTCAGACGTATAAAATAAAGCGATGATTTACTTTAGATTTCCCTATCCTATATATGCTTATCTCATATTTTCCAGCTAGTGTAGATTTGCTTAGATGACTTGTCTTGAAGGATAACTTTAGATTATATCTGAAATATTAATTTTATCGATTGAACATATCCTGTAGTGTAATATGTTTTGATAAATAAGTCATTCTAGAAAAATAGAAAATAAAGTCAATATATAAACTACACAAATTTACCCACTAACGGCTCAATTTTTTTTTAAAATCCTTTCGACCAATATATAATCGACCAGTATCTCCTCTAATATTACATATTTCAAATCGTCATGAATTTGAAATATGCAGTAAACTTATCATTTGGATTTTCAGCCTTTGACGGTGATATTTAAAAACAAAATTGTTTCAAAAATTGTGTATTATATACATTTTTCTACAAAGATTTTGCCCGAGGAAATCGTGGGATAAGCGGTCAGAGTGTTAACTAGCAAATAATAAGAATTGATCAGATAAAAAAAGAAAAATCTTTGAATTTCTTATAGATAAAATTTAAAGAACCAAAAATGGAATAAAATATTTGACTTAAGGATACATATTGATAATATGTGTTGAATGTTATCAATGGATTTTAGAAACATCTCATGATGAAATATATAAAATTGGATTTAAGTATTTTATGTTAGAAAATAGTATTGGATTTTTTCAAAATCTTTTTTTAGGAAAGTAGTATAATACCAGAAATGTTTTTATAGGGATTTTCCCGATAAAAGGAATTTGAATAATTTATAAACATAGTCGGAAATAAATAAATATTACTTTTTCCGTTATGGCAGTTTTAAATTTAAAAAATCTGGTACGTTTAAAATGTTTATGTATGATAAACATACAGTCATTTACATCGAGATAAATTAGCCACGAAAATTTATTAATTTAAAAGTCAGTAATTAAACACAGATATGTTTCTAAAATTGTTTCTCTAAGGTGTTAATAAAAGTTTCATTTTAGGTTTATAAGCATTTTCAAAATTTTGGAAGAGATTCTTCTCAATCTGTTGGAAAATATTCTTATGACAGTGGTTTATGGCTTGGACCTGGACCTGAACCAAACTTCTCTGTTCCTGATGCTCCCTACTACAGGCCTCCAACTGTTGAGCAAATTAGCTCAACACCAAGACCTATAACAGCTGTGGTACGTGGTGATTTACTGTACTATTTTTCATGTAATTATTCAAGCTTTGAGTTGCTTCTTAGAAAAATATAAATAATTTAGAGAAATAAATACGATGAATCAAAAAGTAAGTTACACCTGGGGCTAGTTGGCGACATGTTATAATCAGAGAAAATTCGTTTGGTGAGGATGAAGACTACATTATGGAGCTTTGGAAAGCAGTGTAGTTTTTTGTGTTATTCCTGCGTTCGTTTTTGGTGAGCGGTTTCTAATGGCTCCAAATACGCTCCAAATTGCAGGTTCACGGAACTTTATACTTTATTTTGTGTTAAATCTTCTTAAATTGCAAAGACATTGGTTGTTACAGTAATATTAAGACTGCTTACGCTAAAAATGCGACACTCCACCCTGAGACTTGCCTGTATAAGCAATTTGAAAAATGGACGCATAGATATGACTCATGAATAACCTTAAGAGCCTACAGTAGTCATGCGAAAAAACGCGGAAGCTAATGTTAAGTCTATGTGAAAGTTCTTTACGCATTTCTCCCTCGCATTTTAATATTTTTAATTGATTTTTTTTCATGGAATAGCAGAGGTCAATCTCTAATGTTGTTAGTTTGTACTTTTTCGAATTTTGTTGCAGTTTTTTTTATAAGCGGACATTTTTAATTTTGGAACCGGTTCGAACCGGTTCTGAAAGTGAAAGTACCCTTATATAATAAAACTGGAACCAAAATCGAAAAAGCAAATACGAACAACGGTTAGAAATCGACCTCAGCTAATCTATGGAAAAAAAAACTTTTAAAAATATTAAAATGCGAGCGAGAAATCTGTAAAGAACCTTCCCATAGGTTTAATATTAGCGTTCGAGTTTCTTTGCATGACTTTAAGAGCCTACGCTAGTCACGGGATGAAACGCTCAAGCTAATGCAAGTCTATGGAAAGGTTATTTTAAAATTTCTCGCTCGCATTTCAAAAATTTTAAATGATTTTTTTTTGCATAGGTTAGCTTAGCTGAGGTTGATCTCTAACGTTATTAGTTTTTACTTTTTTGTTTTTGGTTAAAGGTTTTTTTTATAAGCGGACATTTGCAATTTTGGAACCGGTTCTGAAAGTGAAAGTACCCTTATATAAAAAAAACTGAAACCAAAATCGAAAAACTAAAAACTAACAACGTTAGAGATCGACCTCAGCTATAATATGCAAAAAAAAAAAAAAAAAAAAAAAAAAAAAAAATCTTTTAAAATTATTAAAATGCGAGCCAGAAATTTGAAAATAACCTTCCCATAGACTTAACATTAGCTTGCGAGTTTTTTCGCATTACTAGTGTAGGCTCTGGAGGGTGATTTTTAAGCTTTACCGCTCCGGAAAAATGCCATAATCTAGAAAAATTAAAACATGTTTGTAAAGATGTTCTGTTTGTTCAATATTGTTAGATTTGAAATTTAAATTAAATCCTCGAAAATTCAAACTAATGAAATACAATTCAACACACAAAATTTGTACACATCCTTTTGGCTGTAATTTGATGCTGATATCTAATAAAACTTCTCAAGTCTTTCAACATATTATGAGTAACATTCGCTTTTAAGAGCCTACGCTAGTCACGCGAAGAAACGCTCCAGCTAATGTTAAGTCTATGGGAAGGTTATCGCGCGATTTCTCGCTCGCATTTTAACATTTTTAAATGATTCTTTTTGCATAGGATAGCCGAGGTCGATCTCTAACGTTATTACTTTTTACTTTTTCGTTTTTGGTTCCAGTTTTTTCATATAAGGGTAATTTCACTTTCAGAACCGGTTCCAACCGGTTCCGAAATTGAGAATGTCCGCTTACAAAAAAACCGTAACCAAAATCAAAAAAGTAAAAACTAATAACGTTAGAGATCGACCTCGGCTATCCTATTCAAAAAGAATCATTTAAAAATATTAAAATGCGAGCGAAAAATCGCGCGATAACCTTCCCATAGACTTAACATTAGCTGGAGCGTTTCTTCGCGTGACTAGTGTAGGCTCTTAAGTCTTTTAAATCGTCTTATGTATGTTTGTGTTTTATTTCCACGATTTTATATGCTTCAATTAACACTAGAATGACCGAAAATTTTAATCAAGCTTTAAAATAATATTTCACACCAGAATTTTTATTTAAGTTATTTATTTTGCTTATTTCTGTGTTGTTTATATTTAACTTATTTTATGAAGACATTTCTGATTCGAAATGACATTTAATCATTTGGTTGGAATTGAATTTACTCCTGTTGGGCGTTCTAGTGTTAAGAGGTACGTTTAAAATGTTGAAAATCAGCGAAAGTTTTAAAGCTTTTTATTTTAAAAATTAGTAGACACACTTGTGCATAACTTTAACAGAATATTCAAACAAGCCATCTTTTATTTTTTCCTTTTCAGAAATAAAATATATTTAATTTTTGTTAATTTTGAGTCAAAATATGTACATTTTACCAAGAATTGATGCTCTGAGCAAAGGATAACAGTCTCATAACTCATCTGTAAGAGAAAACTATTTTCAGATAATTAGTGTTTAATTAAAATGACCTTCTATGGAAACAAAACTTGTGTTATTTCTATAATAAAAAATAAATATTCCATAAAAGTCGGGAATTAGTAAAATAATAATAATAATAAAAACATAAATCAAACATATTTTAAGAATATTAACTGAAGAAAAAAAAATTGAAGATCATTTCATTTACAGACTTTTAAGATTATAAAATTTCAATAAAAGACTGGTTAACCATTTTCGTGAAATCGTTCACGCAAATTGCAAAATAATCATTTAGAATAAAATGACTTTAAAAATGAACATTGCTTACAATTGCTGTAATTCTTTTTACCATGAATTCTGTTCAAACACAAAACTTTGAATGTGGTTTCGTTTAAAATATCACGAAGTAATTAAATTTTAATATTAGTGGATACAAAAATAATTTTTTTTGTACTCTTGATACAATGACACACATTAACGGATTTTTAACACATTTTGCACATTTTACACTGTAAAAAAAGACAAAAATTTCTTAATCTCGCTCTCCTCTTTCTTAAGGTTTCCGAAAATAAAATATAACTTCTTCCAAGTTACCCACGATTCCGAAAAGCGATTCTTTTTCTTTAGAAGTCTCTGGAACCAATAGGTTTCCGAGATTTAAAGAAGCATTTCCGAAACAAAAGTTTATTTTGCTGCCCGTTTATTTTGGGAAACGTGTCCGAGTAATTTTTGCAGCATATTAGTCAGTTCTCTTTTCCAGGAACATCGGTTCTTCGGATGCTATCAATCCTCAAATATACCTTTTCAGCAGAATAACAGTTAGAGCGGACGGCGGCGACAAAAATGCTACGTCATCGAGTTACAGGATGAAATCATCACGTTGGACAAGATTATTAGGAGTAGATTAAGAAAAGACTGGTCTGCATCGTCATATCTTGGTACGATATGAGCAGCAGAGGACGCCAACTCGTCATTATGGCAGTACTATCACGTCATCGAGTTACGAGATGCAATTGGTGCCAAATTAAATGTTAAATATAGTATTTTTAAAATATTTTGGGCTGCCTGGGCATATTCTGGTAGGACCCCCCGGCAGACTAAAATTTATGACAGAAAAACACGTCATGTAGTACAATTGAGACCCAATAAACATAATATTTTACATTACACAGTCCTATATATTATTACGCCATCGACTTTCAAGATGAACTAATGGTAAAAGAAAAGTTTATTAACAGTGCGTGATGGAATAAATGATCTGACTCGGCATATCTTGGTAAAATGCGAAAAGAATGGGCGCCAATTCGTCATCTTGGCGGTACCATCACGTTATCGAATTACGGCATAAAATTTTAGCACATTGAAGATACCGATTAGTACAATACAAATATTTCAGTGTGCCTTGTTGTATCTTGATACGAGATGAACAGACCGGGGCCCCAATTCGACATTATGGCGGTACTATCACGTCATCGAGTTACGACATGAAAGTTTAACACATTCAATATACCTACCTATTACTACAATACAAATATATCAGTCTGCACCGTCGTATCTTGGTACGAGATGAGCAGAGCGGGGCGCCAATTCTTCATTTTGGGGGTACTATCACGTCATTGAGTTACGACATGAATTTTTAACGCAACAAAGATACCGATTAGTACAATATAAATATTTCAGTCTGCCTCGTCTCTTGGTATGAGATGAGCAGCGTGGGGCGCCAATTCTTCATTTTGACGGTACTATCACGTCATCGAGTTACGACATGAAATTTTAACACATTCAAGGTACCGATTAGTACAATACAAATATTTCAGTCTGCCTCGTCATATCTTGGAACGAGATGAGCAGAACAGGGCGCCAATTCTTCATTTTGACGGTACTATCACGTCATCGAGTTACGATATGAAATTTTAACACATTCAAGATATCTATTAGTATAATGCAAATATTTCAGTCTGCCTCTTCATATCTTGGTACGAGATGAGCAGAGCGTGGCGCAAATTCTCCATTTTGACTGTACTATCACGACATCGAGTTACGACATGAAATTTTAACACATTAAAGACACCGATTAGTACAATACAAATATTTCAGTATTTGTATTGTTCTAATATTCCACCACGTACTGTTCATAAAACTTTTCCTTTACCATTTGTTCATCTTGAAAACCGATGACGTAATGTTATATAGGGCGGTGTAATGTAAAATATTATGTTTATTGGATTCTCCAACACGTACAACCAATTGTACTACATGCACTACAATTGTACTACATGACGTGTCTTTCTGTCATCAATTTTAGTCTGCCGCGGGGTCCTACCAGGCTATACCCAGGCAGACCAAAATACTATATTTTTAAATACTATATTATCCATTAATTTGGCATCAATTTCACCTAGTAACTCGATGACTTGATAGTACAGCCAAAATGACGAGTTGGTGCCGTCTGCTGCTCATATCTTACCAAGCTATGACGAGGCAAACCAGCCATTCCATAAGCTACTCCTTATAATCTTGTCCTACATCATGATTCCACCCCGTAACTCGATGACGTAGCATTTTTGTCGTCGCCGCCCGGTCTAAGTATTTATATATGCAAAAGTAGCAAAATAATGTTCAGTTTAATGTTAATGTTAATACTATTAATTTTAACGTTCATGTTTTTGCTATGAATTTATCATGTTCGTTGAACAGAAAAATGTTTATTTGGAATTCATACCATAAAACTGATATTTTGGGTTGAGAAAACTGATTAATATACTGTAAAAGCTACTCTGAATGGTTTCTGAAAATTACGGGCAGCAAAAGAAACATTTGTTTCAGAAAGCCTTTTTTAAATCTTGGTAATCTGTTGGTTTTGGAGGTTTCTGAAGATAAAAGAACGCTTTCCGTAATCGTGGGTAACTCTGAAGTGGTTACAACATATTTTCTTAAACCTTAAGAAATATAAGAGATAGTTTAAGAAATATTTGTCTTTCTTTACAGCGTAGAAGAAAATAGAAGAAACTTCAGAATGGTTTTGTTTCACCGTGGAAAGCGTGCAGTATGCAAAGCAGGATAATCTGCAGATTTTCGTTAAATACCGAAAAAGTATTTAATAAGAAGTAATTGGGTGACTTTTTTTTTTTTTTTTTTTTTTTGAAAATAAAACACACTTTTTAAAATTTTACATTACAAAAATTAATTGTTTTATTCCAATACTTGGAAGGAATATATTATAATTAATATTTCTTGTGCCATGCGTTTTTTAAGGAATATAACCTATTTAACTAGCGATAGAGTTACAACTATTACATTTCAGATTTACATGGTAAAGCATTTGTTAAATAATGTTTATGTTAAGACTTAAAATGCAATATAATCCATTAGGATAATAATCTCAAGAAGTGATTAAGGTGTTTCAAACTATTTCTTTCTCATCCATCTGACCAGTGTTAGTCCTTCTGTAATTTTAGGAAAATTTTTAAATGACGTAAACAGTAAAATTATATGTACAGTTATTTTTTGCATTTTCTTTCAGAGAACACGCCTTAAGAGAAACTGGAATGTAGATGAAAGGGCGTTGAGTACTATCCCAGATGATTATGGAAGAAATTATATAGCACAAGAAACTCCTTTCCCAAGATAACACAATTTTTAAAGAAATTTTTCTCTGTAATTTTGGGAATAAAACAGCTTGAATATTTTAATTTGATCTACTGTGATTTAAAAAGAAACATATTAGTTAAAATTATTGATTCGTTTTATTTCTCTATTTTAAGATGTATCAATACCAATACATATACATACATACATTAAAAAGCTAATTCGATTTTTTGAGATTTTAATGAAGTAAACATACATTAATAAGCCCCAACATTGAGAATAGTTATCTAATATCGTGTCAGTCAACTTTTGCCATGCAAAACAGTTTATTTTGGGATGACATAAACAAGCACTTGATAAATAGTCAAATGCAGATTTTAATAAAAATCCAGGCATCATTCATGTAATTGCTATAGATCTGTAACGGGTTCTTCGTGAATTATCAGTTACCGCTGCATCACATTCAAAATATGCTCCATATGATTGAGATATAGAGAGTTAGGAGGCTGGGATATTAACAAAAATTAATATAATATTTTACAAACCACTATAGCTTTGTGAGAGATATAGAAATTTACCCTATTGAAAGATTCCATTTCTGTTAAGAAAGACTAATGTCATGGATTGATGTAACTGACTAGCTATAATACTAATAAAATCAACAGCTTTCATGTTACCATCTAGAACGTGTACTGGAAGACAGATGTCTACGAAAAAATACCTTACAGCATAATATAATATCCGCAGACTGTCTTTGTAAAACTGTGCATGTAACGTTTCTCCTAAAAGACGTTGTATTATGCAAAAGAAAACGTGATTCACCAGAACCAGGAACCCTTTTTCCAGTCTTCCATGGTCTACTCTCATGTTGACTTCCAATTGCAGCTGCAAGCGTATACGAAATTCAGTCAAATTAAGCACTCAGTCAAATCCACCGTCTGTGAGTCCTTATTAAAAGAAATGCAATGGGCCTTATACACAGATACATCTTTGCGTTGACTTACATTGCAGTTAAATGTCAATTGAAGTATACATTGTCATTTATTTTGTTTTACTAAACGGGAATGTCTCCGATATATGAATTCTTTGATACTAATCTAATATGCCCTTTTCTAGATGTAGAAATTGAAGATAGAAATTAAATTTTGTTTTTTGTTTGTACAAAAAGGTAGTTTTAGTCCATTGTTTTTAAGATTTTTTTCACTCTTTTATTATTTTTTCCCAAGAATTTCTTCTAAAATTTTGTCTCCAAATATTACCTGATTTGTAGAATATATATACGATTAAATAAATTCATTTACTTATCAAAATATTTTCACCTTTCTATAAAATATGATAACATTACCTTTTAAAACTCCTGCCTAGAATGGTGGAAAAATTTAGATATAAGATATAATCAATTGAAT
This sequence comes from Maratus michaelseni, assembly GCA_963931845.1. Lineage (NCBI taxonomy): Eukaryota > Metazoa > Arthropoda > Arachnida > Araneae > Salticidae > Maratus > Maratus michaelseni. Next base: position 360,630,962 of record OZ007586.1, on the reverse strand, counting down.
TTAGTAACGAGCATCTTTTTCAAAAGCATAACTGCAAAAAAATGAGTCGAGAAATATTTAATCCCTTAAGTAAATTGTGAACTACTGAATCCTCTTTCGGCTTTTCTGTTCAATTCCATCTTTCATTGTATATGTAGAAACGTTTCATTTCGCAATTTTTATTTTTAAATAAAAGTTTTGAGTCAGACTTAAACTTGTTTTCAATTATTGTCTCTGAATTTTTTGAGAAATATATACATTTTTCCGAAATATATTTTATCTGAAAGGTGGTATTGAAAAGCTTGTTTTTATGTATAAAACTAAAATGTTACAGAGGTAGAAAATATGCGTAGGGCTAGTAATATTCTCCTTATATAATGACAGAAATTCTGTGATTAAATAAAAGTGAAATTACTATTCAGAATTAGTGGTACTCAAAAGTAGAAACCGCGCGTTCCCAGCGCATACTTCACAGTTCTGTTTTATCATTCACTACAGTCATATCACTGACTACACTGATAGGGATAGAGCAGAGTTATAAAACACAGTGGTTAAGGTCTGTGGTGTGACTAAGTATATAGCACATTGAAGAAACAGTTTATTTTGAAATCAGCATCACATTCATTCATTCATCTTGAGTGTTAAACTTAAATAAAGATATATACATATATCTCCAGCCTTTGCTGGGAACTTGGTTATCACATTATACCAATATACATGCAGAAAGGGGTAAACCGTCCTTCCATCACCTCAGACCTTCCATGGAGTTGTTTCACACTAGATATAATTAATCCGTACATCAAACTAGAATGAAATATGCATTGTAACTGTATGCATATTTTAAAGAGAGTACCTTTACGACCAAAATGCAAAAAGAGAAACCGGTTCGGAACGATTTTACTCCCGAAAAAACCACTTAACAAATTTAGGGGGACATGACTTTGTACAGATTTCCAACATGCGGCCCCATCGGTCGTAAAAACTTCCTCTTTCTTTTTATAGTCAAAATAAAAAATATTACAAATGGCTCTCTGAAATTTTATATACAGTAGAGGTTTTGTTAGAAAATCTGCCTTATTAACTTTAGAACTTACATGTTTTAACTCAAAACATTTTCATTTATTAATTGACGAATAAATTGACATTTTATGTCAATATGTTTAGTTTTAAAGTTCTCTTGACTATTTTTAGAAAAATAAATGGCAGATTCATTATCACAGTACTGAACTGGTTTTATTTTATCACATAAATTAAGTTCATGTAAGATTCTCGAATACCACGTTAATTCCTTTACACTTTCAGTTAATGAGATAAACTCTGACTCCATAGAACTGAGTGCAATACATTTTGCTTCGATGATTTCCAAGCAAACGGAACGTTACCAAAGTAAATTATATAACCACTACTTGAATGTCGTTTAGTAAGGTGACATCCCCAGTTAGCATCTGAATATGCACATAAACTTGAGGATTTTACATTAGACAGGTTTATTTTATAACTTTTAGTAGCAAAAACGTAATTAATAATATCTACCACTATCACCCAATGTTTATAAGTATAACCATTACAAAATTGTGACATTATATTTACAGAAAAACTAATATCAGGTCTTGATCTACACTGCTCAAAACAATTAAAGGATATTGCAGTTTTAGGTGGATTTTGTATCTGGGAAACTTTTTAGCTGATTGATACATGGTCGACAGACATAGTAGGTTATATGAGAATAAATTACACATGTTTGGCAGAAAAAAATGCATTTTATTGCGCATTTGTGTACAAAAGGAAAGAAACACAATTTGTGCATATGAGAAAAAAAGAATAAGAAAAGGTGTTTTCTTCAAAGAAAATCATTTTCAGTAGGGGGTATGGTTTCCACGGGCGGCCAGCAACGTTGAACACCTTTGAGGCATGGACTCAATGAGGCTATTAATGACGAGTTGGGGTATTCTGCCCCACTCTTCCAGAAGAGCTCTTTCCAGTTCTTGGAGAGTTTGTGGGGGTTGTTGGCGGCCAGAAACTCGTCTTCCTAGAGCGTCCCAAACGTGCTCGATTGGATTCATGTCTGGAGAACACGCTGGCCATTCCATTCGAACGATTCCTTCCTCGAAAAGGAAATCCTCCACCAGGTTTGCACGATGTGGCCTGCAGTTATCGTCCATTAAAATGAAGTTATCTCCGATTGCTGCAGCGTAAGGGACTACAATAGGTCTGAGGATCTCATCCCTATATCGGCGACCAGTCAGAGATCCATCTCGAATGATGTAGAGGTCAGTGCGCCCGTCAATGGAGATGCCACCATACACCAACACTCCTCCACCGCCAAATCTGACACTTTCGTGCACGAACGCAGGATTATTCCTACTGCTACGGTCCCTCCAGATGAAAATACGCCTATTATCCGGATGCACAGAAAAACGGGACTCGTCAGAAAACAGAATATTGCTCCATTCATTTCTCCTCCAGTTGACATGCTCGGTTGCCCACTCCCTGCGGTCGCGACGATGCCTTGATGTTAATCTAACACATACCATCGGTCGGCGAGCATACAGACCTACAGCATGGAGCCGGTTTCGGACAGTCTGAGTTGAAATCGTGGTGCCTGTAGCCGAGCGAAGGTGTTTTTGGAGAAGAGTAGCGTTCATGTTTCGGTGTCTCCGAGCTGTTAACGCTAAATACCGATCTTCATTGGGCGTTGTTGCCCGTCTACGACCTTGTCCTGGTATTCGGCCTGCACATCCACTCTCCAAAAAACGGTTCCAGATCCTGGAAATGACACTTTGTGACACTCCAATGGCTTGCGCTTCTTCGGCTTGAGTTTGGCCCCTTTCTAACCTATCAACAATTCTCCAAGCTTCTGATTCTGTCAAATGACTTCGCTGAGACATCGTACTCATCGAAACAAAGCAATCACTGAATGCCGAGCATCCTTGTCTTCATTCTCTTTTATCCAGTTGAAAGTCAAATTTCATTCGCTGCCGCTGAAGCGACGTTTTTGACGTCGAACTCAAAATTTGCATACTCCACAGTTTGAAAACCAGAAAAATTTGCATTTGTGATTCTCTTCTTCTATTTTCGGCAAAAAAATTTCGTTTATATCTTTATTTTATATAAAACTTCAAATATCCTTTAATTGTTTTGAGCAGTGTAGATCAAGCATAGCTGAAATCTTCGCTAAAATAGACGGAATTTTTCTAAAACATTACTCCAAAAAATTCACCAACACAATACCCCAACCTTCACCACTAGTTGGGTAAGTTGGGACACACGGTTTTACATATTATTTACACTCTTAGGATATATTATTCAGTAAAATGATTAGATACATAAAATTTCTTATGTAGGTAATGTTAGATACATATTATTTCTTAATCCTTCTCTTCATCTAGTGATATACGACAATAAAACTCACAAGTCATTAACCCTTTGATTACAGGGTTGTGACCATATGTCATACCAACGACTATTTCTTTATTCTATTCGCACCTCTTTCTGAAAAATACTCTTTGTCATACATTTATACTAAGATACTTTCGAGAGAAATCCACTACAAAGAAAATTTTCTGTAAATTGTGACACGAGTGAATATAAAAATAGTCGCCAGTCCTAGACCGTAATACAAAGGTTAAATTATTTAAAATCGTTAAAGAAGAAATAATTTATTTAAATTATTTACGGAAGCATCGGCAATTATCGTTATCAAGCTATTTTTACACTAAACAAATGTTTTTCATATTATTTATTCATAATTTAATATTAATAGATATTTAGTTGCTAAAAATACGAATTTTCTTATCTTGACCACCTTACGTAGTGTGTAAAGTGTCCCTTTACTATATGTGGGAATATGCCCCACTTTCTATTTTCTGGTTTTACGATTTCTGCTCGTTAGCTTGTGACAACAATGAGATTTTTAACATTTAACAGCATGATAAATTGGGCATTTTAAACAGTCTGACATTTATTTTTTATATATTTTTGCTCTTTATACTAAAAAAATACTTATAAATCAATAGAGTGAAGTTATTATAATGTTATCAAAACAAAGAAAGTGATATAAATTCTAATGTGTTCATCGCATGAATTTCATAATACACATAAGAGTAGATTGCTCTGTCATCTATCACTACCTATGAATACTACCGTTTATTTGCACAACAACTCTTGAAACATTAGGTGTCTTAAGATGCACCCCTTTCCCTTATCTGAATGTAACATTTGTAAATAAACATGGCAGCCTTCTTATAACTATTGAAACTTTTGACAAAATGAAAAAAAATCATTAAGTCTATCATTACATGTAAAGGCTCAATTTTCTTGGTCTGTGCTTATCGTTCATCTCCTAAGACATCCAGTTGATTTTTAATAAAAACAAACACACGAGCACGCATACGGAGCTCATTAACAGTTTTACAGATGACCTTAATTTTTTTACTAAGTCTAAAAGGAGGTATCTTCTGTATTGGTTAATTCTTAATAAGGTTTATGGTATTACGAGAAATATTTCTGCATTGAAAATCTTTCTGTCTCAGTGAAACTTAATATCTTAATATTATCTATATCAGTAATTGAGTACAACAGAATTTGCTTTATTAAAAATTTATTTTGCTATACATTTATTGTCATTGACGTATCCTATATTTAGACATGATTAAAAAGGATTATAAATTAAGATTTCATCATAAATAAAAATTAATATTATGTATCAGAAATGTTTAACAATATACTAAGAAGGGTTTCGATTCTTAAGAAGGTTTTTTGCTATGACAGAATTTAAATAAATCTTTACTTATTTTCTGAATTTTGAAAGATTTGAATTAGCTAATAGCACTGAAAATTTACTGGCTTATAAATTTTATGCTTGAATACACATTTTACATTAATATGTTTTAAACAAACCATTTTAATCCGAAAAAATCTTCGAAGTAGTGAAAATTCTGTTCTTAACATGAACTTTTCAATAACATGTAGTAATTCGCCATATTTACCTCACTTCCGGTATCGACCAACGCAACGTTTCAATACTTTTTCCTAAAATCATCACGTTTTTCATTATCCTATCTGAAGAAATTGAGATGTCGTTTACAACGGAATTTTCACTTTTAGGGACATTATACGCACACTGATCCTCTTTGTGGCCAACAGCTTTGCATTTAAAACAAGTAGGTCCTTCTCTTTTAAGTGGACAGTTAATCGACTTGTGTGAAAAATCATTACAGTTGAAACAGCGGATTTTTGCATTTGCATTATTTTTTTGGACGTTTGAGTATTTTTTTACATACGACTCATATCATTTCGATGGAATGTCCTAATATTTTCAGTGTTTTGGGTCAGACGTTTTCTAAATTCAGTATTCGGGTGCCTATAATAAATTTTTTCTAATATTTTTTCTTGCCAATTCATAATCATATAGTTTAACAATTAACTCCTCTACATTTGTTACTTTCGGCATTTAATCGCAAAAATGTCTGGAGGTAATTTTTTCCGAATCTGATCTACAACTATCAGGTCTTGAAACTCTGAGAATATCCGGATCTGTAGTCCTTCAAGCCCTTCATGCAAAAATGTGTTTATCTCAAAAGCGTAATCACGCTAATAAGATGTCTTTACGATGATTATTGAATTTCTGTCTGAATTGTTCAGGTAACAAGCGGTACCGTTAAATTTAAGCAACAATTTCTTCCCGAAATCATAATCTGAAGCATTTGGGTCTGGTTTACGAGCAACGAATTGAACTATGTCAAGAGGCAACAAGCCTAACAAATGAGAAACCCTCCCATTATTATCTAATCCGAACCTAGTTATTTGCCTTTCAGAAAGATTAAGGTATACTCCGATATCGCTTGGTAACTCAAACTTTGCCATAATTTTTAACAAATTATTTTTATTTGTCGGAGGGGGGGAGGGAAGTAGCACTAATTCTTGATTGTAGCTCCAATTTACGAAGCTCAAATTCTCTGGTTGATTGTTCCTCGTTTAACTGTTTTTCCCTCATTTCTTTTTCTTCTCTGTCTGACGTAATATGCATTAAAATATTTTTCGTCTATTCCTCATCGTAAGTATCAGATTTAATTATTTGGTCCGTAAGTATAGAACACTTTGTATTTTCTGGCAATACTAGATTTAATTCTTCAACTAATTTGATTAGATCACATTTCTTAACTCTAGCTAAATATGCTATTTTATATTAAATTCAAAATTAACTACCTAATCACAACAAACAATGCATATATATTTTTCCATTTACTTTCAAATGCGTTATCCAATTTATATATATAAAAAATTAAAACACTATGGAAATCTGAGCTCCCTATATACTGTTATATGGCAAAGGTACGACGACCTTGTCTTGTTAAATATCACCTGAAAGAAAATCACCACAGGTATTAACTTTTCCTTTTTCACTTTCTTATGAGACTGTTTTATCTCACTTTTCATTGAATGCAGAGAAAAAGATCACATCTGCATTTCTCTTGCAATGTAAAAGAAGAAGAACAAAAATAAATAAATAAAATAACGTTTCACTTCACTTCAAAAACAGACTTGTACCACTTTCACGTTTTGTACCTGAAGAAAAAAAATTAATAAACAACCTTGATCACTGTTGTTTATCTCTTAAACACAAATTTTCTTTTTGCATCGTAAATATTCTGACATTAATGAACACATCATGAAAACATATTCAGAAGAAGATCAAAACTTTTTTCTTTTCTTTTCGATTCAAGCAGAGAGTTGATTCCTCGATGTAGAAAGATGATTCACGGCACGCAGTCGAATGTCATCTCTTCATTTCCACTCCGTGAGAATTAGGTCAATTGATTTTTTACCAGTCATTCACGAAAACATGTTCATCCGAAGGAAACAGTTAATTTTTTAGCAGTGGATTTATAATCCAAAAAAAGCTTGAAAGAACTTTCACCAAAAAATTAAGTTCGCTAGTAGCTTCCAAAAGCTTATAATCTAGTCCTGGAAGTTCAATCACGAACGAGATCTCCAAATCTGTGAGATTTTGGTCAGCGTCTAGGGAATGAATAAAGCCCACACCATTTTCAAATTAATTACGCAAAATTTTAATGTCTTGGTTAGAATATAACTACATGAAATATTTACAATAATAATTTAAACTGTCATGACATTATCCGAATGTCTGTCGGGTTTAAAAATTAATTAATTGCGCCATCCACCGACCGGCATAAAAATTACAAAGAGAAGCAATCTCTCGGTCTACCTGACCAGGACGAAAGGTTTTGCTCATCTGCTATCTTCTCACGATAAAAATGCATATCTCATCAAATTTCTATTCTGTGGGAGTCATAGAACTTAGATCCCAGATCACAAGCCTCAATTAAATATTTGCTGTGCCTTGCAGTCCGAAGTTCAGATAAAGGACTATTGTGACCATATATATATATATATATGGTATGGCAGAACGAGACGCCAGCCCATAGCTACAGCGATAAACTCAAACTGCTTAACAACAGTTTTACGCAGCAAAAAATTGAGCAATATCAGCATTAGTTTTGCCATGTGAGAATTGTAGCTTGCTCGATGGAATCTCTTTGTCAAAATCTAGCAAACCCAGCTATTGTTATGCTATAAATTGGGAAGCGCATGTATTGTAATACACACAACACATTGCATTGAATTGGATCTGAACACATTCTAACTCTCTGTCAGGTCCTAGGCTGGACAAGTTAGATTCAGTCTTTAGCTGAGACGTTGTCGTAAAAATGCTTAATATTTTATACTTGTAAATAATTTCTGTACATTTTAATCAAGAATACTCATTAAAATAATGAAAAGCAGCAATGAATTATCATGGAATCTCATCAACTCTCATTGCTGTGGGATAAAACAGCAATAACATGGGGGCTCCAACCGAGTCTACCAAACAGGCCGCTTCACGCAGACGACGATCCTACGAGCGTGTCTGAGCTTAGAGACCGCAGTTTCATCGATGACTACCTAGACATCCGCCCAGTCAGAGCCCAGAGACCGCAGCTTCATTGAGACGACTACCACCTGAGATATTTACCCTAAGAGACCGTTCGCCGATGGAGAGATTCCACTGCTTCTCAGAGACGAAGATCGCTGAGATGCCTACTCCAGAAACCGCTCTGAGATACCATACAGGCAGCATCGTCGACAGAGAGAAACCTAAGAGACAGCCAGAACTACGGAATCATGCTGAATCCCACTAGACGGACCTAGCAATTTTTTTACCTCAATCAACCAAGTGTTCGCAAGAAACATTCTCTTTCCAAATTATCAAAGTGGACGCTTCATATTTACGACGAAATACAAGCAAAGACAGTGAAAGAAGAAGAGAAAGAGAAAAGAAGCAGAAGGAAAGTTTGACATATATTTGAAGCGCAATTGGTTCAATTGGTTCTAGAGAGTAAAGGAAGAGATATATTTTTTTCCATCTTCACTGGCTTATCAAAAAGTGATTTGAATCATCCCGTTCGTTCACATGTGTGAGTAGCTAAACTTAAACATTCAGAACGAATTAGGCGCGCCACACACCAAAGGAGAAAAGAGACATTTCAGCGACTTTTGCGACAAATCTGCGGTTGTAACCTATTGTTTCTTCACTGAGTCCACACACGTACGTGTTGTACGTGTTTTAGGTAGATTTCGTAAAAAATACTACCTATTAAATTCTCCCCTAAGTTGGAATTTTTGAAAACTTTTGCAGATCTGCACCGATCATGACTTCCAGAACCCAAAACCGCCTCTAGTTCAAAACTTTATATCTATCTATCTACCTATATCACTTTTTTATGGACACGGTAACTTGAATAATTCTGCACAAATCTCTTCCAAACTGATACATAAAATCAAGGGGCATAAAATCTCAGCCAAGTTCGTTAATGGGCAAAATCGAACCAAGGGGGGGAAATGGGGGGGGGGATTTTCGTGAAAACCGAAACCCCCCCCAAAAATTCTTAATTATGATACGTATCGAATCCGTTTAAAGTAATTATTACTTCTAGGAAAAGGGCCGAAAATTTACGTATGACATATTTTTGATATCATTAAAGATGGCCCCGAGGGGAGGGGAAAGGGGGGGTTTAGAAGAAAAAAAATCACAACTTCGTCAATTCACAAGATATCGAATTCGCTTAAATTTATTATAAATCTTCTTAATATTATCCAAAACTTTCATATTAACAAGTTTTTTATAGGACCAACCCTTATAGAAAAAAAACAAAAAAAAAACAAATCCCTACCGGCTCCGCCCGCAAACAAGTTACGTTTCGAAGTGGGCCGTTCCAACTGCCAGATCATGGCAAAAAGGTCATTTCTTCCGCAATTCCCAACAAACATCCGCCCCACGGTCTGCATCTTCGAAATCTACCCTTGCCTGTAGGACAAGCCGTCAGGGATTTTTTTGCTTCCGTCGCACTTTCGTCTCACCTCTCAGCTAAGCTACAAGCTTCAATTTTCATTTATTCGTTTCTCAAGAAAATATCGTTTTGGCACCACCTATTGGCAATTAATATACAGAAACCTCTCTATTTTAGGTGCATTTTTACAAAAAAAACCCCATATAAATTAAAAATTTTATTTAATATATATAATGTGAATATAAAATTTTAATTTAGTGTTATCAATTTTTAAAGACTTAGCTTATAGCTACTTAAATTTTGCTTGTGTTGTAAATAAAATGAATATTCCTTTTCAAATGTAATTAAAGTATGAGGAATATATAATGCCATTTGCTCGTATATTAATGCAGATAACATTTTATAATGTGTAAAATAATTTTCAGTCATACTAGTAAATTAGTAGTTGCTATTTACTTATGGAATAAAAAGATGATTTTTAATGATAAAAATTTAATATAGTTTTCTTTAGGCATATTTTTTAAAAAATGGGGGTTTATTTGGTGATAAACTTCGAAAAGTTTAAATTATTCAAATTTACATAAAATGAAATAGAATGAAAAATATTATTATTTTCGCAAATATATTCATTAACTATGAAAAATTCAAATTGTGATAATTTGTTTTCAACTTTCAAGAGTTTAACTTTTAATCCATTTAACTTTTCTATTTTGTTTCCTTTATAAATAAAATGAAAACTATATTAAATTTTTATCATTAAATTTCATCTTTTTATTCCATAAGAAAATTGCAACTATTAATTACATTTGTATGACTGAAAATTATTTTACACATTACAAAATTTTAAATTTTATCTACATTAATGTATGATCGAATGGTATTATATATTCCACATATATTAATTACATTTGAAAAGAAATAGTCATTTTATTTACAATGCTAGCAAAATTTAAGTGGATATAAGCTAAATTTTTAAAAAATGATAACAATTAAAATTTTATGAAAAATAATAATTTACATTTTATTTAACATTGAATAAGATTTTAAAGTTATATGACCTTTTTTAATGCACCAAAAATACTGCTCAAGAGAAGTTTTCTTTATATTAATTGCCAATAGATAGAGCCAAAACGATTGTATCTCGTGTGCTCGTGTGGCTCTGGTATGAGGATGAAAAAGTTGAAAATGAAAATTTCCTCTGTTGTGACTCACGATTTCAGGAGACATGCAACCTGTGCCGCGTCGCTGGTCTCTTTGGTGTGCGGCACGCCTAAGTGTCCCGAAATCGAGTGAGTACAAAATACTTTTTTTAAATTTTATTTACGTATTTTATCTTTCGGCTTAAAATGTTATTTAATGATATCCCACATTATATGAGCTGCGTTAAAAGTTGCGAAATCGGATAAAATAAAATTACTTCACCAATTAATTTTTAACACAGATGAAGTTAGGCAGAATCCCAAAAACTGGCGAAATTTTGCAGGATTTCAATTACAGACAGACAGTGACGAATTTAACACTAAATTACGCGAGATGACCGATAAAATTTCAATGTTATATTTAATAGCTATCGCTAGTCTCTTAGCTGTGTATATTGATGGAGACGCAGAGGCGATAAGTAGGATTTTGAGTGCATTAAGAGATCTCGAAGCGTTTTTCAATTCAATTTGGATTGCAACGGTTTCCGAAGAAGGCGACTTAAATTTTGAATCTACAAACACCAGGCACGAAACGAAGACGAACTTACCGGCATCGATTACGCCAACGTACAATTTACACCGAAACCAATTATTTCGTTTCCGGACTTCGAAAATTTAATCCCCCGATTTCGCCGACTAAAAACAGACAACATAATTAATTGGTTGATTCGCTTCGAAAATTTAGCGACATCATTTTCCCTTTCGGAAATGCAAATATTCATATTTTTCGAAAGCGCTGCAAAAGACCTGGCTTTGTTATTCGTTCAAAGTGAACCACACATAAATTCATATAAAAAATAAGAAAGTTCTAAATCCTAGAATTTGGACAGCATTCATCACCAGCCCATATCTATCAATTATTGTCAAACTGTTGCTCAGGTGAGAATTTAATACAATATTTTTTACACATGCGTAAAATCGCAAATAGCGGAGGTATTTTCAGTGACTCACCCAGACATGGTTGTACGGATTTAACGCAATTCAAACAGAAACTAGTAATTTATGGTGAGATTTGTTGTTCCACCTGCGGAAGAAAGGCACGCATGCAAATTACACCTCGAATGCTGCACAAGCTTCACCGCCCGAAAAACTGGCCAAAATTATCTGTTACGTCTGCTGATAAGCTGGACACATATCAATTTTTTGAGCAGACAAAAATAAAGACCCTAAATGCTTTACGTGCTCGGGATATGGCCATAAATCATTTGAGTGTAGGGAGCGAACCTCCGAACAAAAGCCTAAGAACCCAGACACCCCTTTTTCAAAATTCAGAAACGGAGCAAAACCCACAAATTTACACGAAAAAATCTAAGCTACTAAAACTAAGCTACGCCGCCGAAGGCGGACGTACTTCACCTCCGGTTCTAGGTTCTCGTGAATGCTTACGAGTGATACACCAGGGGTGCCCAGTTCTCCCGGGGCACCCCACAGGTAGGCTCTTCGGCAAGAGAAGCACCACCACATGCGCATCACTTCCCTGACCCCCAAAATTTGACGACAAAGGTCGTTGTAATATGCGGTGGAGCCCATCGTCTTAGGACACCACCACGTCACACTTGGGAAGATTTCCGGAATACCCCGACAGCTTCGGATCCGGAAACTCAAAAGGGAACCGGGCCCTAGGCCTTATGCCAAATTTCTCCGACAACTCTTACTGTACCACGGCTTTCGAACATATAGCTCCTATGAAGGTTACTATTGGACTCGTCGTCGGAGGCGAAAAGTAAGTACCTTTTGCTAACCCAGGAGGGTAAGGAAAATTCCATCCCTGAACGCTTAGACACGTTCTAGCTTAGGCCTCGGTCCGCGGGTCGGGCGAGCCCGGCCCCCGGTCCGAGAGTTTTGTCTCTCCTGTCACACCTTGGCTTTGCTTTCGTCTTACGCTGGCCCCTAACGACCAGTCAGCGATCGACTCCGCAGGGAGACCGCACAGAAACATACATAAAAACACACTGAAAAGGGTTAGTAAATTGACAGCTAGGTTTAGATACCGCTATCGGTCCCAAGAAGTTGTGGAACGTACCTCTCAAGCGCTAAAGAAACGCTCCCGATCGGGGATTAGTCGCGTGAAAGTTATGTTTGAGACTCCTGCTCATCCAACCGCCGGGCGCAACGAGTTCCGACTGCGCAAAGACACGCTGGAATGGTTTTTCATCCAAGGTCCGACTTAGGTCTGGACGCCGTCACTTGACTGACGAGTCACCGGCGGGAAAAGAAAACTACCCCCCTTCCAGTGAAGGGGCCGATTCAGGACCACCCAGAGAGTCGGGGCCGATTCAGGACCACCCAGAGAGTCGCACGGGACGATCAAATCCGAGCAGTCCGGACTCGCCGACACTGTAATTAATCTCTATAGATCTTATACTTCCGTTAGGAAAATACCTGAAAGTATTCGTATTTTTTAGAATAAAAATAAAATACCAAGCCGGCCATTTTGATTCTTTAAAACTTAACTACCTCAAACTTCCCTCAACCAGTAATCCCCTTAGGGAATGTAGTTAGGGGGTAACTTTACTTGATATGTATAATGTTTCAAATCACCAAAGCACTAATCAATCTTTCTCCACATGTATCTTCTGGTTTTACCTTTTTCCTGTTAAAAGGCTTTCGGAAGCATCATTTTTCACTATCTATATAACGAATAAAAGAAAGAAAAAATTGTTTTTTTACTGTTTTTGAAGTAAAATACAGTTAAGATTAAAAAAAAATTATTACATATATATAGATAAATATTTATCACACATATACTATACGTATACACATGTATGTTTTTTTTTTTTTTTTTTTTTTTTTTTTTTTTTTTTTAATAGTAAAAGTTTGAAATTTGCAGCCATAACTATGCAAATGATTTGGAATCAAACAGCGATATTCAGTTATTAATAAATTTATCGCATATTGAATTATAATCGATTGAAAATTGACTTTGACACTGTTTTATCAAAGATAATTTGTCTTTATAGAAGAAAGATATATATTGGATTTCTTGATATATAATAAGAAATTCTGCAAATTTCGCAAATTTAGGAATAAACATAACTTCTTTGATTGTATTAGAAAGCAGCAAGTTTGTATTTGAAAGCAGTTTTATAACTAGATTTAAGAAGTTTTTTGAGTGACTTATTACACATTGGATCTTAATTTAAGGCGTTTTACAAATAATTTATTATTTTTGTTGACTTGTACAACTGAATAATAAAAGGAAATTTCTTCTAAAGAAGCATTGAAAAATCAATCGAAAAATCGACACCTATGTTTTTTTCCCCTTTCAAATGCAAAGAAACAGTAAATGAAATTCAGCGGTTTGGATTAGAGTCCTGAATTGGGTTGGGTTACCCGCTTTTATTCGCACCTGACCGAACTTGATTTTCGGGTCGCGTCGGGTTGACGCTATATTTTTTCGTTGCGGGTCGGTTTCGGATCGGGTTGACTTCTACTTTTTCTTGCTGCTGGTCGGGTCCGGGTCGGGTTGACTTTCATTGTTTCAGTTTCGAGTTTGCTTCTTATTTTGACTATCTCGGGTCGGGTTCGGATTAACGCGATTTTTCAAAGTAATGTCTACGTTATTTTTCCAGGTTAAAAATCTTTATGCAATAAGACTTCCATAATGAAAACTCCCGAAAAGCGGACACCTCTATTCAGCTAATACTCTTTCAATTAAGAATATTCGTATACTTATACCTCTGAATAGCGGGTATCTCCTACACACACCTAACATGTGTATGTGTGTATAAATTATCACAAATAAAATACATGTACTTTTGTGTGTATCAAAGACGAAATGTTGGTAATAATTTTCACATTTCGATAGAAGAAAAATGGCTCTTAAAGAAGGAATAATTTTTGATTTTCACATCTATATATAAGCCATTCTTGGTATGTATGTTCTTTATACAAATCTACAGTTTTTGTGCGATTTGAACGAAACTTGATGTACATACGTTTTAGAACACGAGTAAAATTACTGTCAACTTTAAAAATTTCTCAGACCTTTCTTTACTATTTTTTTCAAACATCTCCCATATCTATATATAAAAGCCGTTCTTGGTATGTATATGTTCCTTATACAAATCTACAGTTTTTGTGTGATTTAAATGAAACTTGATGTAACTTCTTGAAATTTATTGTAGGTAAAATATGTATCACGCAAGGATGTCAGGGAAACAAAAATGGCAGGGGAAGGGGTGCCGGTTTAAACCAGTTTTTTTATTTATTTTATTTATTTTAAATTCAAAACATATGTTTTTGCTTTTTTAGGTTTTCGTTCATCTCACGAAACCCTATTCGTCCCGCTACGTTGCCTGTCCGTCACAGAGCCGGTTCTCAGAAACTATATAACTTACAGAGTTGAAATTTTGCGTACTTATAGCTGAATATCTACTATGAAGCTGAAAATCATAAAATTTAAAATCGTATTATTTTAATATAGAGTTATAAAAAAAATCTAACAGCCTTTTCCTATTAAATTCAAACATTTTTCGTTATAGCAGTTGCCAACAATTAAAAATCCACAATAAAATTCTTTCTACCATAATTAAATTTTTTATTGAAAGATTTACACGAGAAAACGAAAATGAAATAAAAAGTTTCACCAGTTGAAAAAATGATTAATATGACGTCATATTGGTAATAAAACGGAAATTTTCAAACATTTCTCAATAATACAAGGAGTATATGTAAGTACAGAAAGCAGATTAATATGAAGTCATTTGAGAATTAAAAAGAAAATTAATCTGACGTCATATTGGAAGTTTAACGGACTTTTTCAAATGTTTGAGAACAGTACAAAGAGAGTATCAATATGAGTAATAGAGAATGCAAGTAGGTATGACGTCAGCAAGTGATTATAACGTCATATGAGTTTGAGGAACGTATTGAATCATGATAAAAACCCGATTACGGAAATATTGACATATTTTAACATTTTGAAGGTCTCTATACAACATGTTTAATTTTGAAATTGATTTTTTTTTTAAATATCGCATTCAGTCCACATGACAGATATTATTATGACAGAGTATAATAGCGGGCTTCGCTCGCTATTGGACCGGTTCAGATTTTGCAAAAAACCTGAAAAATAGACCGGTAAAGTTTTACTTTATAAAAAATATTACTTTTCTTTTTTGGAAAGTGAAATTTATTTGTTTTTAAAGAAAGGATAAAGGGTTTTGAAAGGAATATTAAACGAAACCCTTTGCGATCACACTTACCCACTTGTTAAATATTTTCTATTACTAATACATGCATATTTTAAAAATTAACCATTGTCACATTACTATATAAGTAATAATACATTATTTGAAAATAATTAAAATTAAATAATTACAGTCAGTTCTGTAGAAATTTTAAATTATTTATAATTTAAACATAACGAACGAAAAAGGGAAAAAATGTATCGTCACGTGACACGATTCGCTTATAACTCCATAAGTAATTTATATATCGAAAAATGGAAAACTCATTTCGATTCCCAAATTGCTTCAATAGTCAGACCTACCAACATTTGGCATTGTTGAGCAGATCATGTGAGAACCGCCTTAAGGCGATTTTTAAAAATATTTCCCCCCACTGTGCAACTCAGAACTGATATATTCACCGACTCATTTTATGTATAAATGCATGATTTGCAGTTCTATTGGGGTAATTTGAAATCGAGCAGCATTTTGCATTTTCGATAACTATATATCCATATTGAGTTTTAATTAATTGTTGTTTCAAAACAACTTTTCACGGGATGTAGAATTATTCTGAACGTTTTTTTTGTCTTCATAAAAAGATGAAAAATGCTATTCGATTCCTTAGTTTATGAAGACGAACAACTGCTTATTTTGTGTATTAACAATAACTTCGTGAATATGCCAGAAAGCAGCCAGTTTGGATTTCAATGTTTCAGTAATTTTTCCTTTTTTTAAATATTTTTTTCCCTATAAAATACGTTTTTTCTCGCCCCTCTCTTTTAATAACCTTAGAAAAATGAAAATATTGCAATAAATTCTTGAAAAGACTTATCTTGCCTCATGAGAAATTAAATAAAATGAGGCCAAGTTCTAGAAATTGCCACTTTTCGCGTCCAAACAGTAGGAACGTGCACTGGACATTAAATATGGCTGTTGTTATGTAGTATAACTAGCTGAATTACTGTACTTTTCCTGCATTTTTCTGGATGTTGTATTTCAAATAATGCGAGGCTAATTTTATACTTTTAGTACAATATTTTCACTACACTCGCCGCTCGCCAACCCCCGTTTAGACTTCGCCCCCTCTAAAAACACGGTAATATGCCCTCTTTTAAAAAAATTACCTGGTTAGCGAAGATTGAATGATATTATCACTTACGCGAATTACCGTTTGTAATCGGGTTGCCGTGCTTTTCCGTTTGAATGGGGTATCTTTTGGTTATCATGGCCTCATACACCGTTGTTGCAACAGCTGATGGCTGTTTTTGAGATTGATAAGTAAGATAAATTACACGTTTGGAAATCAGCTTGAATAAAATACTAGTTATAGGTTAAAAATGTCGCTGCCTCTTGAACTTTTATAACGACGATATGTACAACATTCTTCCTTCAAGGTTAAAAAAATTTCATCTGCTTGGGAATAACATTCAGAACCACGGTATTGAAAAGCACTGCGTTTTGAAATTTTACGCTTATATTTCATGTTTTGATAGAGTTTTAAATATTTTCAGGAACAGGTATAGCTTATGCATGAACTTTTTTCTCTGTTTTATTGCACCATCATGCATATTTCCATGTTACGTATTATTAAAATGTAAATTGTTTATTTTAATTAATAAGTATATGTATGAATTTTCTAATATGTATTTATCGAATAGTAATTGGTATAAAATAAATCGAAAGTATTTTGCGCATGTATTTATTTCTATTTATGCTGCATCAAATGATGAAATATCTAAACAAATTTGCTAGCCGAGCTACAGCGCCAAGAATACATATTTTAGGCCTAGAATAGTATTCTAGGTGCTGTAGCCGAGCTACTTGTAGAAAAAACCTACGTAATACATTGTACTACGTTGTACATTATACGTAATACTTGTACATACCTTTTACATACATTGTACGTAATACCTTGTATTACGTGAGTCGCGCATGTACACCATGTGATGTGCAATATAACATCACATTAATAATGTCCATAAGAAATTCGTTTTAAATATATGATACAATTTTCACCATTTAATGCGTTTCGCGTGCAAAAATCTAATTAATGTTTTTTTCCCTCTTTTCTTTTAAGATTCGCGTGTAAATATATTATTCAGTTTATAAGTGTTTGGGAATATCAGTATATGAAAATTTTAAATCTGACCTAATTTTCACCATTAAATGAGTTTCACGTGCAAAAATTTAATTAAAGTTTTTTTTTCTCGTTTAAGATTCCCGTCGAAATGGCTGTCTGGTAATATTCAATTTAAACGTGTTTGGGAATATCCAGTATATGAACTTTTTAAATATGACCAAATTTTCACCATTAAAAGTTTTTCGCGCGTAATGATTTAATTATTTTAGGCATTTTTCATATGACGTAATTGTCTCCATTAAATGTGATTCGCGCGTAATAATTTAATTATTTTAAGATTTTCTTACTTTTTCAATATTCACGTGTAAATACAATTTGTATGACGCTTTCCATATTTCCTGCTTTTAATACCTGATAATTTTATTATTATTTTAAAGTTTCCTTTCTATTTTTAATAGTTACGTGCAAATACATTTTTTATTTGAGAGGAAATATAATTCTTTGCGCAGTTTTACAAATTAGCAACAGCATAAAAAAATGACTTTTTCTAAATAAGAAAAAAATAAATCTTGAAATAATGAAAATTTGAATGAAAAATTGAAAAAAAAAAGACCTCTAAAAAAGTAGTAAAATTTTAAAAATAAGCGCATTTTGCACAGCTACACTCTAAAAACTACATTTTCAAAACTGAGCAAAAATTACTCAAATCTGAGTATATTCCATAGTCAAAATGGCTTCGAATCAAAATGACTCAAGTTTGAAACATGTATATACTCATTTGTGAAAATATGAAAACACTTAAGAATAAAACATCATGTGCTTATATGAATGTCTGTGTTAAATGAATATAAACGGACTTCTATGTCCTCATTTTTTAATATTTCCATGTTTCAAAAATGAATTTGAACTGATTCTAATCATTTTTGAGTATGCCCATGTTTCAAAAATGAGTATAAACTTACCTCTATGTGCTCATTTTTGAATATGTCCATGTTTCAATATTCTGAGTAATATTTCTGGTATTTTAGAATTGAAAGCATTGGGTTGTCCTATTTGAAACAAAAAGTTTCGTAACAAAATGAAAACATCGATTTACTCAGATTTGGAAATGCCATTTTTCTCAGTCTAGCTTGAGAAGTATATCCCTACAAAAAAATTATTAAATTCTTATGCACAGTTTTGTTCTTAAAAAACTTTTTTAATGGAACGATTCTGGCCGACTATAATAAATTAAAAATCTCTTTAACTAATTCTTTGATTTAAAAAAATGTCTATTTCAGCATGTTTATCAACGATTTGTCGATAATGCTATATACTTATTATTAGTATAATTATTATTATTACAGTTTTTATTATTAGTAGTAGTATAATTATTATTATTATAGTTATTATTATTATTATTATCATCATCAATGCATTAAATATGCGAGATAAAACATTTCTTAACTATTTTAGCAAAGATTGTTGCAAATTCATTATTAATTGTCAGAAAATTATACCAATTTCTGACTTGTCTTTCAGATGAATATAAAATACAAGCATTAAAAATAAATAAATAAAAAGTAATTATATAAAATAAGCATATTTTTAACGTAAAAGTAGCACTTTCCTTTTTTCTGAAAAAATACAATTTCATGTAATTTTTCAAGTTGAACTGATAAGAAAGATAATCACCAAGAAAGGATTTCTCTTAATGGTTTAGTTTATTGCTTTTCTTACTTAATGGTTTGAGAAGTGTCATCTTGAGATTAATAGACACCTGGAACATGTTTGGACGTTTGTAATTAGTGGCCTGTTTTTGAGGGGAATATATTTTTTCTGAAAAGGATCAGAAATGTCGCCGCATATTTTAAGTTCAGTTTTTCGCGTTTGTTCTGTCACGTTTTAACTTCCTTCCCTGTCATCTCCATTCGTTCGTAGGGACGGTCAAGAAACACCACGGGATATTGTTGGCGAAAAAAGGACAGAATCGATAAAATCACACCACCCTTAAATCAAAAAAAAATAAATTAGTGACAATTCCTGGCACCCGCATATATTCGTTGATTAATACTAGTAGCAAAACAACGCTTTTAAGAGAGGATTTTTACCAATTACTCGGATCTCCCCCAAACCCAAGTAACCCTACAATTTGAACTATTCGGCGGTAGTAATGCAACATCCATAGGATCTTTCAGCACAGATATCCGAATAGATAAAAATACATTCACTACCACAGCTTACGTTATAGATTTTTTACGCATGAGTATTAATCTTATTGTCGGGAGAGACGTAATTTCGCAGAGTGCACTCAGATGTGATAAGAACAGTATCACACTTTCCAAACCATTCTCGTCAGAAATTTCCATTAACTATATTAGAATTACTAATGATGTAAGCGAAGTAGATTCATCTAACGAAGAAGAAGCAAGAGTTTTCCCTGTCCCACCCCCTAAAGAGACTGTGCAATCTTCGATAGAAACTCACAATACAGTGAAAGAAGATAGGCATTTAGTTTCCAATAAAACAAGTGATTCAGGCATTAGCAAAATCCTGCTTATTCCACTACAGATGATGGTCACATTCCAACTAATTCTACCAAAATTCTCGTTGAAGAAATTTGTATAAATAAGCCTACTATGACACCAGAAAGTCCATATTCTCTGAATAACAGCGAAAAAAACTTTGTCTATTCCACTGACCTACATAAAAAAAAGTAGAACACGCATAGAGTAGAGAAAAGATTGAGAAAGAAAAAAGAGAGATCAGCCCATATGAGATACACTTCCTTTATTTCGTTACTACTGAACATTTACTGTCTTATCAATGTGTTGACATTAAAAGTATATACGATGTATAATTAAACCAACGCCTCTACACTTCCAAATGTGTCTAGAAATTTTATTCGTTCGCACAAGCTTCGGGTTAAACGCCGAAAATGATACAAAGTGCAGCGATATAAACATTACAGAATGTAGCCAAGAAAAAGGCAGAGATCATTTTTGAAATGTAACAACGAAATAATCAATACATGTGCGTTCCTGTATGCTGTTTTCTATTTATATGCAACTGTGCCGACATGCTATATTTTTATTTTCATCAGTGCAACTACAAAAGTCTATTCAAAGCGACGTGCAAAAAGCAGGTCAAGTATTGGCCCAT
The DNA here is from genome assembly GCA_963931845.1 of Maratus michaelseni. Lineage (NCBI taxonomy): Eukaryota > Metazoa > Arthropoda > Arachnida > Araneae > Salticidae > Maratus > Maratus michaelseni. The sequence continues at coordinate 360,610,039 of OZ007586.1, read as the reverse complement.
AGCAACAGCGATAAACTCAAATTGCTTAGCAACAGTCTTACGCAGCAGTAAATGAAGCAATGTCAGCATTAGTTTTTGTCATGTGAGAATTGTAGCTTGCTCTCTTTGTCAAAATCTAGCAAACTCAGCTGTTGTTATGTTATAAATTCAAAAGTATTTTGCGACACACAACACATTGCATTGCATTGCATTTGAACGCATTGTAACTCTCTGTCAGATCCTATGCTGAACACGTTAGATTCGGTCTTTAGCCGAGAAGTTGTCGTAAAAATGCTTAATCATTTACACTTGTAAATAATTTCTGCACATTATAATCAAAAATACCAATTAAAATAATGAAAAGCCGCAAAGACGCCTCATTGAATCTCATCAACTCTCATTGCTGTGTGATAAAACATCAATAACATATATAATTTTATAACATTAATGATTTTTTTAGATCATTATTGTTATTTGATATTCTAACTATAATACTAATTCTATTATTTCTGTATTCTGTTTTAATCTACTCATTTATTTCAACAGTGCACACCATTAAATTAACGTTTTTTTACAATATAATAATATTTATGGCGCATATTTCAATTCCTTTCATGATTTTACTCTTTATTATTTTTATTTTTGATTTGTCATAATACTATTAAAACGTTATACTACATTTAAAATGTTATAATGTACTTTTAGATATACAGGGTCTGTTCTGAAATTAGTGGGACTCATTTTTAAAAAAAAGATTTAATCATGAGAATAGTACAAACGATTGGAATTTTTCAAAGTAGCACCCATCCGCATCTACACACTGCTGCCAAAGAGTTTTCCAGTTTTCATACGCCTCCAGGAACGCCTGGACCGGAATGCTGTTTAGCTCCCTCGTCACGGCCTGTTGAACCGCCTCTACCGAGCCGTGATGCTTCTCCTTTAGCGTCGATTTTATTTTCGGGAATAGAAAAAAGTCTGGTGGAGCAAAGTCGGGGCTGTACAGGAGATGAGGCAGCATTGCCACATTGTGCTGGGCAAGATACTCCATTACGAGAAACAGTGTGTGGCTTGGCACGTTGTCACCATCTCAAAATCTTGGGTTTGAGGAATGCTCAATTCATCAGCAATCATTCTGATACTCATCCTACGATCACTGTTCAGTAAATTTTTCACTTACGACATATTTTCTTTGGTCTTGCTGGTCGAAGGGCGTCCGGGGCGTTCGTCGTCTTCCACTCTTACCCTACCTTCTCGGAACAGTTTGTGCCACTCAAAAACACCCGATCTACTCATGGCAGCATCACCGTAAGCCTCCTTAATCATGTCGTGAGTCTTTTTGCTCGTTTTACCAAGCTTTACACAAAATTTGATCCCGTATCGCTGCTCCAGAAAAAGCTCCATGATTCTCCGTGACGAGGCGTTTTGACAGGGGTTCACAGTACAAGCGACCTGCTCTCTTCAACGGCCGAGAGATGACTGCCGATTTTTCCCAGCATTCCCAATATCCCCTTCCACTGATCGTACGAGCTCAGACCGCCTCTCGTTCGCCCGTTTGCTCAGAATAAAAAACAGTCCTACTAATTTCAGAACAGACCCTGTAATTGATTAACTATTCTTTAATCTTTTTTATATATTAATTTTAAACCATTTATTTTAATAAAGTTTTACTGTATTGGACTATAATAGGTGGAAGTACTTTGCAATGTATTACCTAAGTAGATAATAAATGGGGGTTCAACATGAGCTGTGCTGGCTGTGATGCGATGCTGTGCGCTCATTTTCATACATTTTTCGCCCATTTCAGCGTAGAGTATATTAAGCAAATCTATATTAATAAAAGAAAGTTTCGCTCTGTGTTTTTTTTTTTTTTTTTTTTTTTTTTTTTTTTGTCTGCGATGGCTAGCAAAATATAGCCCACCTAGAAGCCTGAAAATTTAGATTTAGGTAGTCCAAACCCTTTCCTGGTGCACCTGGACCTCAGAATTTTAATATTTTAATCACTAACTGAAATAATTAATTAAAATGCACAAAGAACTCTTATCAAAAATACGCTTTTTTTTCTTCGGTTGGTTGGTTGTATAGAATCTTCACTGAAGACATTAAATAAATCAGAGTAACGATGCATATATAAGGACTTATAACGAAATAGGGCCAACATAGATTGCAGTTACCGGTGTACAGCCAAGCTAATGTAGCGCCATCCACTCACGGCAAATTACACAAACGCCACCTGTTTAAGACATTTACAGGCACGTTTTTCTTCATTATAATTATCTGGGTTTAAGGTTTTTTTAAAACAGGACATATATTATTATGATAGAGACTACTATTACAGAAAGCTATTTAACAGATTATTTGTTATATATTTGCGGGGATGAGAGGGGTAAGGGTCTAATTACATTTAACAATTTTAACATTTTTAGCTTAACCCGTAGCGTTTAATTGCTGTTTTATATACAGAATACCGCTATTTTAAATCTCTGCTAATAATGTTCCGAATTACTCCATTTAGTTTCATTTTTACTAAATTGTCGTAAAAATCAGCTTTGATTTCTTCAAGGAGTATTTCTAGAAAGCAGTCACCAGTATTTCCGAATAATAGCCTAAGCCAAATTTCAAATTAAGTTCCTATCTTAACCAAATGAATCAATCTTTAAAGATGTATAGTGATCCTCCTAATTAGTTATTTACTGAAGGTCACTTGAGCATCCCCCTCCGGGCCCTCCTTCAAGGTTTTTCTCTAACTATTCCCAGTTTCCATATCTCAGCAACCATCTTTCCGATTTCAACGCAAGTGATTCCAAACATTATAATTAACTTAATAGTCACCCTTTATAATATTAAACTAAATTTATACGTAGAGGTTACCACTATTTCCGAATAACAGTTTAAGCCAAATTTGTAATTACGTTCCTAGCTTAACCAAACGAACGAATTTTTAAAGATGTATAGTGATCCTCCTAATTAATTATTTGCTGAAGGTCACTTGAACACCCACCCCCCTTCCGGGCCCTCCTTCAAGGTTTTTCTCTAACTATGCCCCGTTTCCGTATCTCCGCAGCTATCTTTCCGATTTTAACGCAACTGATTCTAAACATTATAATTAACTAAATAGTCAACTTCTATAACATTAAAGTAAATTTATGAGCTGTGGTTACCACTATTTCCGAATAATAGTTTAAGCCGAATTTCTAATTAAGTTCCTAACGAACGAATTTTTAAAGATGCATCGTAATCCTCCTAATTAGTCATTTTCTGAAGGACAGTTGAACATCCCCTTCACCCGGCACCTCACTTATGATTATTTTCTCTACCTGTGTCTTATTTCAATAACTCGGCTTATAATGTTCCCATCTTCTCGCAATTAGCCCAATTTTGTAGCATGCTTACTATACAGTACCGTAGGCAACGGTGACCTGTTTCAGAGATTCTTTCCGAAAGAGGTTGCTCCCCTGGCGGTGGAAGGGGGGAATAAAAGATTTTCCGGAGCGTACGAGCATGCCCGGTATACGGTGTCGAAGCCATCGAAGACAGTTTCGTTTTTAAAGAGATTTGAGTTTATTACACGGGTTCGGACAACGCCGGGCGGGTCAGCTAGTTTATAATAAAAGTCTGTAATAGATGAAATATTTGTGAGTGTTTCAGAATTGAATTTAACGAATTTCGAGTAATCACTCTTTAAAATCTATATTTTAGAATTGAAATTAAGAAAAAAATCATCTATCTTTCACTTTTTAGTAGAAAGCTAATACAGAGGAGTCAATCACAATGCCTCACCTTAGCAGATAACCGAAATGGGGTTTTAAGCAGATAGAGAAAGGGCGAGATATTCAGTAATAAATTTTAGGTATAAAAGAAATACTTTCGTGAGCTTTTTTTTTCTGCCGCATATTGGAAGAATGAACACTGGTTAAAATAATAATAATTAAATATTATTAATAATTAAATAATAATAATAATTAAATAATAATAATTAAATATTATTAATAATTAAATAATAATAATAATAATTAAATAATAATAATAATTAAATAATAATAATAATTAAATAATAATAATAATAATAATAAAATAATAATAATAATAATAATTAAATAATAATAATAATTAAATAATAATAATAATTAAATAATAATAATAATAATAATAAAATAATAATAATAATAATAATTAAATAATAATAATAATAATAATTAAATAATAATAATTAAATATTATTAATAATTAAATAATAATAATAATTAAATAATAATAATAATAATAATTAAATAATAACAATAATAATAATTAAATAATCATACTAATAATAATTAAATAATAATACTAATAATAATAAATAAAAATAACAAATTTCTAAATGGTAGAAGGAAACTATTATACGAATCTTTGTAGGAATCTTTACGTATCTTTGACTTTGCCACATCGAACTCAGTCAATTGCTTTTTCGTAGGCACATGCCTCGTTAATTCCTCTTCTGGTTCGCGAACATATTCAGTAGCGTTCTCCATTGATTAGGACGGTTAAAACACTGAGGTTAGCAGGGATTAAAACATTTAGAAAACCCCTTGTTGAATAATAAGCTTTTTTTGCTGAAATAAGTTCGCCTTTTTACGTATCAATTTTTCGTAATGTAGTCTTATATTTCTTCAAAGACTTCTTTTGATACGTGGATAAAGGTATGTTTCCTTTCAACACGTTATGGCTGCACTCGTAGATGGCTTTGACAGATCGTAACGGTAATTTTTTTTTTAAGTTCTTTGCGCAAGAATTTTGGGCAAGTCTGAATCAACTAGAAATCATGGAGTTGTTTCTTCATTAACGTCATGATAGAAACTAAATTAAAAACTAAATGTCTTTATTTTTAAACCATTTTTCGGTGCATAGACGAATTACGTTTCAGTCGGTAAGCGCATGCTCGCTACGTTTAATTTCTTAAATCAATAAGTAAATAAGAGAATGGCTTTTGAGTCGCGTTTTCGTACATTTCTTGAAAAAATATACTACGTATCGTATATAATTGTCGACCTAAATGAATAAATTGATTCATATTACGACGATTTTCGCACAGGATCAAATATTGACTGTTAAGGGAAACATCTCTTATTTCTTTGTCCTTATGCAACAGGTCTTGTGTAAGAATGATTGCACTGATGTTTAAATGGTGACTTTCCTTTGTACAGAGATCGGTGAGTCGTTTATCCTTACCGCATTCGACCATCAAATCATCTAAGATAACGAGTGAATTTGGTTCTAAATGCTAGCGGTAATTGCAGGGAATTCCTTTCACGACGGTAATATTAAGCATTTGTAAATACATCGATTGGCGAATACAGTAAAACCAAATTGCTTTATCAGGAGGTGAGTTAAACATGTCTTTTACTTCTAGGAAATACCGTAAGAACCAAGTTTCTCGACTACCGTGCGACCGGCCAGAAACATAGTACAAGAATGTTTCAAGCGGGGAAACTCCATCATAAATAAACATAGACACGTTAGGTAACACTTTAAATAATCACAAACACAAAGGTTCACAGTTTCAATAGAGATTTTTTGATAAAAATTGGCATGGGTACCAAATCGTTTGGCTACGAAATCATAGATCGTCGGTCGTTCGATAAACTTTCAGTTACAAAATGGGAGACAAATTGTTCCAGGTTTTTTTCTCTATATCAAGAATAAAGATAAAATATACAATACTGCCCGGAGACGGCAGTGACATGAGTTTGTAATACGAGCGGATTAAATATCACTTGTGAGAAATGGGATACATAGTTCGATAAAGGTCCTTGAAAAATGCAGGGCTTGTTTCCATACGAATCAAAGAATTCAGCTTCTTCAGGTAAGGGCAGGTAGAAAGCCACTCAGTGACTTCCGGGTTCTGTAGACTTGTCCACATTGCAGATGAAACAGGCAGAATATAGCTCGATCTTCGTAGGCAGCTGATTACTTGGAAAAACACCCCAAAAAGAGTTTCGGGTCACTCGATCACTTGATAAAATCTTATCGATTTGTAAATAGTTCATGGTCTTGGTTGGGAAAGTCGTTGGGAAAGTTGGGAAAGTCGCAGATCACGGTACGCGATTTGTTAATTTCAATAATGTTTTCAAATTTTGCATAGACTAAGAGTTACTTAAACGTGGAGTTAGAAATTATACTCACTATAAATAAGTTTGTCTCATAAACGAAGTAGATGAAGATGCATGAGAGGTAAAAGGCCAGTGTTTGAGTCCGTTGGTTCGTTGTCTCAACGATTGATCTGAGAATTTATCTCGTGTATAAAGAAGATGAAATATTTGCAGTGGCCATTATGGATATTGTTGCTGGCGTGCCTGTCCTTAAAACCACATTAAAAATCACGAAAAAATTTTTGATTTTTCTGGCGGTATAAATATTAATTAACAATGAATTAATTCAATCAGTCAATATCGTTGATCGTTATGATTGTTTCTTCTTCAATAACGGATGTTATACCATTATAATTTAATTTTAAAAACGTCTAAAAATATAGTTTAAGTGTTGCAGATAATTTTTTCTTTTTTTTTTACACTAAATTATCATTTAATAAATCGGGGAGGGAGTTTATTGTAGTGGGTTTTCATCAGTACGCTAGTGGACGCATGAGAGATGTCCCAAAATTCAGGCAAAAAGAAAGAAAAAGAAGAAAACAGCTAAAACATTAGATCCAGGCAACGTTGTTACAGGCATATCATTTTCTTAGTTTTTACAACCACTAAAAATAACGGTGTCTCTGTTTAACTCCATAGCCGTTTCATATCAGCTCCATTCCATGAGACTAATATGAAACAGTGTTTTATTTTTTTTTACCTTTATTTTTATTGCAAGTAATATTTAATATTCATAAACCGATAAAAGAAACAAAAACACAAATTATAGGATTTTTTATTTGCTACTACAATCAACCGATCGAAAGTAAATACGGAAAGTTTAGAATTTTGTCGCATAACAGCCCCGATTGACCCTACCATTAAAAGAAAATGTCATAATAATTGCTCTTGACTGTAAAATGCTTTATGTGTAAGATTTATGTACACTGTTAAAAATTTTATGCAGGGTTGAACCAACTTTTGATGCTGTGTTAGCTGCAACCTTAAAATGGAGAAATCTCGTTCCAACATTTTGAGCCATGAGCCATTTTGAACCGGAGCTCAAAATGTTGGAACGAGATTTCAACATCTTATGGTTGCAGTGAATGCAGTACAAAAGTTGGTTCAACCAAGCACAAAATTTTTAACAGCTTACAGTCTGTCAAAAAAATCGTAGTGATGACAGCAATAACGTCAATATTTGAAAATACATTTTGAAAATTGCGTGATATTACGGCTATAGGTATTAAAATAATAATATAACAATAAGTAAAAATAAAGATAAGTAATAATAAATAATAACAAAGATAGCAACAACTCTCATCAAGAATTCCATAAATATATCGTTTAAGCGTACATTAGATAGCAGAAAAAGATTTTTCAACTTTAATCTGAAGTATGCCCCATTAAAATTATCGGTGTTACATATTTGATGATAACTCTACAACTACTGGTCAGAAGTGAACGAAAATTTATATTAGGGGGTTTCCGAGCAAACGAATTCTAAATGTGATGAATACAAAGTTGTCTTTATTTAGCAATTTTTAATAATACCATTATTAATTAATAAATAATATTACAAAAATATATTTGTAAAAAAATATGCATGCGCGTTATGTTAAAGTTTTTTCAAAGTATCATGTAAAACAAAAAGTAATGAAATACATAATTATTGTTTGAGTTATTCCTAAATAATGGACGTATATTTTTTTCATTGATTGATTCATTTTAAAATAATTCATACCTCACTAATTTACATTAAAATTCGATGCAAATTTGTATTTCCATTTTTTTTGGCTTGCGGAGTTTTATTGGAATAAAAACATAATGTTTCTGTTAAACTTAAACCTAAGTATAACTTTTAAGAGTTTTAATATGTAGATGAACCCTTATTACAAAGTAAACCATACACAATTATAAAGAATTTGATACAAATTAAAAAGTTACTGTTCTTTTCTTCTTGCATTAGTTACAACCGAAGTTATAACCCTCGTTTGGATTTTATGACGCAGTGTACCTGCTTATATGCAGTGAAACATGCCGTAATTTTCCCAGACATTTTGTCCCATAATTGTTCCCTTCCTATATTTTTCCCCATAAATGGTTTTATATCAAATATAAATGGTCAAGTATGTTTTGGATTTTATAAGCCACAGTTGCGTCAAACTTCAAGATTTCAAGAATACCTTAGAAATTAGGCGAATATGGGTTTCAGAATATCCTTGATAGATAACTGTGCTAAAAGTCTAGTTCATAGCTGCCAACTTTTACGCTTTTTTATGCGACTAAAATTTAATAGTGAATTCTACCTTTTTTGATTGACGAAATCTATGATTAAATAAGCAAAATATTGGTATTAAATTTGAATAGTTAGCGTAAAAGTTGTCAGCTATGCTAGTTAAATAGTCATTTTCACTAAGGCTGTAGGATTTATTTTATAAATTAAAACTGTACAGGCCAAATAACCTTAGTGAACATTAATATAGACTAAACTTTTATCACAGTTATTTGTTAAGAATATTCTCAAATATATATTAGCTACTTTCTGAAACATTCGCAAAATTACTTTAACCAGATTTTTTTTTTCAAAAAAATGTGGAAATTGTACTGTCAAATAACGATGGCCATGAATTTATCTTTAATAATGTGAATTATTTCTGATTCTAAAATATTAATAATGTTTTCTAGAAGATAACACACTCAGAAATATTTAGGGATGGGTAAGCCGTTACAATTTCATTAAACTAATTGAAATTATACATATATACAGGGTAGGTCAGAAAAATGTATACATACTTTGAATGATTGTAACTCCAGTTTTTATTTCCATATAATTAATATTTAAATTGCAAAAGAAGCTACATAAATTGTAAAACTTTTTCCTCCCACCTCAGATGTTCAAAATTATTACCGTTCTGGTTAATACACTGCTTATAACGTTTGGCTATTGTTTCACGAACTTCAACAAACATTTCATTTGGTGTTGTGGTGCATTCTTGCTCAATTGCGGTTCCGGGATGTTGTCTATGAACATCCATTCGTTTGAAATTTATCTTTTATCCGACGAATTTTAAGTCTCATAGGATCTGCCTGAAAGTTCCTGCGATATTGTTTTTTTACTTCTGCTACTTTTTCACACTTACAATAGTATTTTAAAATATATTTTCTTTTTTCAAAAGTCTTGGTCCACTCATTATTTCCAATTAATTACATTTTGAAAAGGAAGAAAAATTAGAAAGTTATGGCCCGTTAAACAGTGTATGTATACATTTTCTGACGCACTCTGTATATTTATATATCTACCTTATATATATATAACATTCTTATATAACGATTTTATTAAACGAATTTATGAAACGAATTTATGGAATGTTTTTTGAAACGCTAAAATGCGGAGTTTGTAGAACTCTAACGGTAATATAATTTTTGTATGTTGTTATGGTCACCTACAATATAATTTTTCTTGAAGATTGAGTGTATAGCATTGATAGTTATTTTAGAAGGCCGCACAGAAGAAATCGATTGCACTACTCTCTAAGTTCGGCAGTTATAAACAATGCTTTATGTTATTATGTCATTGTGTTATTTGAAACTCTGCGAAATTTGAATATGTTATGGCGACTCAATATAGCATGTTCTCCATTGTAAATTCTGGGTGTAACATTCAAAGTTACAGGGCGTCACAAAATAATTGCAGTGCATCACACTTTTTTATGACTTTTATTTATGATGCCACATGTTTCTCTATACCTAACTATGTCTTCATCTAACTTTTTGATCGCAATTTAAACTCACTTCCCACGAACGAAATTCGCTCAAAGCTTCATCCATGGTCAAATTTATGTTCGAATAGAAAAAAAAAATTGTTTGGCTCTTTTTACGCAGATAGTGCTCCTGATAGGAAATTGCATAACTAAAATGCTAAAGTGAATTTTTTTTATAAGAACAGGTTGAACAGACTCAATACAATTTTTCTTTTATTAACTAGATGTAAATAAAATCGACTTTTTAGTAAATCTTCAGAATACGCTTCTCCAATGTCAAACTGATGTTTTGATTAAAATTTTTCTCATGATTCTCTTTTTAAGCTGGTAGCGCTCAGGTCATTTGTGTTCAGCATTTTTTCAAATAGCCATTTTTCAGGTAAATTGACCTATATATAGCATTTAAAACAATATATTCTAAAACGTAAAAGTGATCAAAAACAATTATTCATTAAATGTTAATTTAAGCTAATTAGATAACTATGTTGAAAATCTAAAAACATCGAGTAAGATAAATGAAAATCAACCTGTGATTTTAAAATCGATCGTTTGTCTTGTAAATCCCTGTTTCTATAAAGTATTCGAACTGATAAATCAATCTTTAAAACCGTTTTATCTATTATGGGCTATAAATAACAAAAGTAAAAGAAATCCTACGTGTTAAAATTTTTCTGGAAAACTGAAAATGCTCTAAAATCCGTAAAAATTATGCTAAATGTGCAAATGTATTTCAAAAATCATTCACGTAAACAAAATTATAACTAAATCCCTATCTTTCAAAGTTCTTTTTTACGAAAAGCTTTTTTTTTCTATCTGCGTTTATAATTTTATTTCAGAATCAAGTTTGATTAAAAAAGAAATAAATATATTGGAAGGTATAAAAACTATAACTAGTAAATTTTTTCAAAGTTACTTTATTTTGAAAATTTGATATCATTATTTTCTAAAATTCATTATCTGTAGAAAGCAAAAGTATATTCACCAAGTCTCATATCTGATCCGAAACATTTTCCTTCTGTCCTTATCTACTAATACTCTTTTCCATCTCTCCTAGCTCCACCGTATCCCATTGCCCTAGGATCCACATCTCCAGAATTCTGCAATATGACATGAAAAGCGTCGCAATATACTCACTTTATCACCTACTGTTATATTCATAATTAAAATGGTCTTAATTTGTAAATGGTTCAAATATCTAACATGAACGAGACTTGTTCTGACATGTCAAGCAGTCAGTAATATCGTTAAAAAAATCACTTTTAATGAATGGAATATTATTCCTTAATAATGTATTAACTAAAGTATTGATTAAAATCTCAGTGTTGACTCGCCCCTCATCTCGGTTTAACATCAAACATTCAGGTCAGAACAACTAAACCTACCACTCCACATCCAGCATGTTTCGCAACTCAACAAAACGACACTGTGAGCCATCATAAGAAAACCGAAACAAAAATATTCAGAAACATATCCTAGATGTCTGCACGGGCCGAAATTTCCAAGCACGTGCCCAGCCCGACCCATAAAAAAAAATTCGGCTCGTCCCGGACGGTACAAAAATTAAAAGTTCGGCCCGGCCTGATTTAAAAGTTAAAAGTTCGACCCGAGCCCGGCCCAGCCCTGAAAAAAGTTAAAATCTCGGCCCGAGCCCGGCCCGGCCTCAGTGAATTTCTACAAAACATTGATTTTTACGTCGATTTGGTTAAAAATTTGTCTCGTTGGATGAGATCTAACCCAAAATTCCTATCTTAGCCTTTTTTTTTTCATGTTTATAATCTTCATTTTTATAGAAGTGCCGCAGCCTGCGATATTTATTTTTTTTAATAAATCTCTATTTGTTGTATGTATGCGTTTAAGTTATCATTAATATTGTTAATTCATATTCCATGTATTGAAGTGTTAAAAATCAGAAAAAATGCTATACAGTAAAATCTTCTAAGATGGAATTGCATAGGGAAGAAAAAAAATGAGTTATAGACAATTTGCCTTCTTAGCATGTGTAAATGTATTATATATTCTTTTCTTACGTATTAGTATATTCATTTTGCATTGATCAACACATTTTTCAGTTTAAGACAGGATTCCGTCATAAGCAGGTTCTTTTTCACACGTTTCACTATATTTTAATTTAGCCATATTTTAATAAGCGTATAAATCTACTATTTTTTAAAAATAATAAATTTTAATGTTTAATTGTTGATTAATGGCGATTTAAAAATGTATGCATGTTTTGCAAAGATTTTTGTGCCAGGTCTTATTTTACTGACCTTCGAACGGACCAGGCCACGCCGAGACAATGATTTTCATACGGGTCAAAACAAGGACTGAAAATTTTGGGGCGGAAGACTAGGAAGAATGAAACCAGTCCCGGCTCTGTACGGAAAAAATAATTTAAGGCACGGAAAAAAGTAAGGCCCGGCCCGGCCCGAGCCTTCAGAAAAAAGTATGGCCCGGGCCCGGCCCGGCCCGAAACGAGAGGTGACCAGGTCCGAGTGCCGTGAAGGAAAATAGACCCGGCTCGTGCAGATCTCTAACCTATCCCTCAGCACCCACCAGAAAAACAACTGAACAATGCTCGTGCGCGTTCTCATGCTCGTTCTCGAGCATGAGAAAGTCACCGAACATTCCTCTTAAAGCACGCCCACCTTTTCGATTGACAGCTGAACATGCCCCTTCTATTGTGCCGGCAATATCTCCATGCTCACTACTATCCAAAATATTTAGATTTGGCTAATTTTTCATAACTGATTCTGAATTGATTCTATTGTGTTCTCAATTTTTTCGAATTTTAGAAAGAGCAAATATTATTTTTCTAAGTGTTTAGTTATGCTTTCTGGGATAATGTCTGTTAAAATGTCAAAATCCTGTAAAATAAAACGTAATAAAATATATTTTTGTTTCAGGACAGTGTATTTTAAAAATCAAATTAAAAAAAAATTCATACTAAAGATATAGAAGAATGACGAAATAAAAAGTACCAAGATTTGCCAGCTGGCGTATTAAAACAATTTCGAAATTTAAAAGCAGCATTTCCCAAAAATAAACTTATTTCAAAACAGCAAACTAAATCCGGCCCTCTTTACAGATTTTCATAACAGGATTCTGGATTTTCTAATTTTGAGGCTTGTGGCATTTTCTTAGAAAGAAATTGGAAAGAGCTAAAAATATACGAAACAGAGACTTATAGAGTCTTAACGTTTAGCCATAATCCGTCATTTCAAAATATGTTTTGTGATAAACATGGGGATTATAATATTTAAACTCCAATACAGCTGTTCCGATTAAAAAAAAACTCAATATTTCTACAACATTTTAAGGGAAAACTTTATTTCTTTTCCAGTTGCAAGCTTTTTATATTAAGCTTTTTATAGTTTATTTTTTCAGTTTATGATTTTACATTATGCGTTTTACGCCTTATAAATGTGAAAACTATTTAAATTTTAATGTGTCAGCATATAAATTTTTTAAATAAGATAGTAGAGAAAATAAGATTTTTTGTCTTACGAAACATTTTTATACGTAAAATAATTATAACTTTTATCAATAATATGATGTATTTTCTTGATAGCACTGTGTTCCGAATGTGACTAAAATGTGAAACCACCGCGACCCAAATACAAATTTTACTATCCCCATTTTCATCACATGACCTAGGAAATGAGTCACTGGGATATTGCTGTCACTGGAATATTATCGATATGTTTCGTTTTTCAAGCAGTTGCAAATGGCAGTGGCCTGGTGACGAGTGACTCAAAATTCAGTCACGCTGATTTCGCCATGAAGTCATGAGGTGATGGCTACCCGAGAATCATTACATGTAACGAATCAAACATATTACATTTTCGTCCCATTTCTGAAACGAACATTTGTAACAATTTGTGACATCACAGTGACGCCACATTGACTTATTGACTGCTATATTTGTGTTCTTAAAATAAATCTATATTAATAAGGCATTAAAATGTGATGTAGGGATTTCAGAAATTATGAGTCGCATTTATACCATTCCCCCCCAAAAATAAAAAACACTCTTCTGAAATTGGAGAAACAAGATCAGAATCATATATCATCATATATCATACATCATAATCATCATAATCATATCATATGTCCACTAAAGTCCCTTGCCACCCTCTTAACTTCGGAACGGCTGTTGCTATATTCATAAAAGTAGTGTCTCGGTATAGTAAAGTAGCAATGCACTACTCATGAAACCGCCTATGGCGCCACCTGGTGGACTGCTGCGGAGTTAGCATTCCTATCTCAAAAACGAAAAGATCTAGAGAAAAAAGTGATTTACAAAGTTGTAGAGCATCATCGATTTAGTACAAAAGACACCTTGTGGACATTAATGCGAAGAATAGAACGGTTAAAACGCGCATTTGTTTTTTCGTGATTTCCTACACTGTGACGTGACAAAACGATCTGAGAAAGAAAAAAACAAGTACACTCAAGACCCAAAACATAATGACCACCTGTCAATAATGAGTTGGCCCATCTTTGGCCCGCAACACAGCTGCAACCCGCCTTGGCATGGACTCCACAAGTCCTTGGTAGACGGCCGGAGACAGATTGTATCAGATGTTTAAGCAACGGTCACGCAAATCCGAGATACTGCGACTTGGTGGTATTTGAACTATGAGCTGCCGTTCCATGACATCTCAAATGTGTTCTATCGGATTGAGATCCGGTGATTTAGGCGGCGAGGACATTAACTGGAATTCAGCATTATGTTTCTGGAACCACTACAACTCAATTCGAGCCTTGTGACACGGAGCTTTGTCCTACTGGAAGCCTCCATTTCCAGTTGGGAAGACAGACGCCATGTAAGGGTGCAACTGGTCCGCAATGATGTTAGATACTCCGTAGCACTCATGGTCTGCTGTACCACAACCACGGGCCCCAGAGACGCCCGTGAGAACGTCACCCAAAGCATAATACCGCCAACACAGGCCTGTGTATGACCTACTGTACATTGAGGGAGCAACCGTTCGCCTGGAAGACGGCGTACCCTGACACGGCCATCGGCGTGATGAATGACAAACCATGATTCATATGACCAGGCAACTCTCTTCCACTGATCCATGGTCCAGTCGCGATGTTCCCGGGCCCAGCGTAGGCGTAGTTGGCGATGACGCTTGGTCAACAGAGGCAAATGAGTGGGACGTCTGCTGCGTAGTCCCATATCCAATAGTGCCCGCTGAACAGTGTGTTCCGATACAATTCTACTTCGACCGGCATTGTATTGGGCTATCAGCTGAGCCACTGTCTGACGCCGATTTTGCTTCACCAAGCGGTACAATCTCCGACTCCTTTTTCTTTGATGACGTGTGGACGTCCAACACCATGGCGTCTACTGCTGGTTTCACCGTCATTCATCCACTTTGCATAAGTACTAACAACTGTAGATCAGGAACAACCCACGAGTCGTTCAGTTTCGTAAATGCTTGTTCCGAGCCTTCGAGCCATTACAATCTGCCCTCTATCAAAGTCGCTTAGATCCGCAGCCTTCCCCATCACACAAAGAATGATTCCTCAGACTCTGCAGCAGCAGTTAAATACCATTCCCACCTGATCACGTACCTTCCACGTCATCAAGGCGAGTTCATTGCATAATGTGGGGGTGGTCATAATGTTTTGGCTCTTGAGTGTAGTTATAATAATACACCTTTATTTTAGATGTTCAAACTTCTCACCGTCAGCTGCAATGCATATTTGGATTCTTGTTTGAATTTCACGTTGCACACGTTGGAGCATAGAGGGTGACACGTTGACACAATCGTCCGTAATGCTTCGTTTAAGGTCCTGCAATGTTTGTGGAGGGGTCGCATACACCTGCTGTTTAATAACTGGTTGTTTTTTTCTTTCTAAGATCCTTGTGTCACGTCACAGTGTAGGAAATCACGAAAAAACAAATGCGCGTTTTAACCGTTCTATTCTTCGCATTAATGTCCGCAAGGTGTTTTTTGTACTAAATCAACGATACTCTACAAGTTTGTAAATCACTTGTTTTCCCTATCTCTATCCGTTTTCGAGATAGGAATGTTAACTCCACAGTCTTCCACCAGGTGGCGCCATAGGCGGTTTCATTCAGTAGCGCATGGCTACTTTACTATACCAATATACTACTTTTATGAATATAGCAGCAGCCGTTCCGAAGTTAAGAGGGTGGCAAGGGACTTTAGTGGGCATACTGTTTATTCATTTTCAACTTCTGGCATATTGTTTAACTTTCGGGAAAGTTAGTACCAAAAATCTATTATGTGTTTTTCTATTAAATTAGGCAAATATAATTTGTATCAGAGGGGACTATATGATAGTTCTATCTTTGATTGTTAAAATATTTTGAGGATAGTACTATTTTATCTCACGATAACTGAATATTCTCTGTACATCTAGTATGAAGTGTATACATACAGTGAATCAAGAAGATAATATTATTTTAATGCAAAATAACAAAAGCATATGAACATGCATATGAACTGTTATTCATTTTCGCAGAATTATTGATGAAACTTTTAGCATTTTTGGAATAAAATATTTGTTCTTCATAAATTTTTCCAATGAAGCTTTTTATTTGTGGAAGAGAACATAAAGTAAAAGTTAGTACAATTTTATACTGATTTCATTGAGGAAATTGCTTTCATGAGAAATTTTATTCTTTCAAAAGAAAAAAAAACTTAACTTAGTTTGTGTTTTTTCTTTAAATCAATGGATTACGAGTTTCGCTGCTTCGACATCAGAAATGTTTTATTAGATTACAACTTCAAAGGAATTTTTGTAAAAGTATAAATGTATTTATGTGCGAATACTTTCGACACTTTAAAATTTATTACAAAATCAAAAGTAGTAGACAACGTAGATTTATTATATTATCGTTGTTACTAGGTTTAAAAATCATCATTTCTAATTTTATTATCGGATAAGTTAAAAATACTAATTCCATCAAACTGAAGCGTTGGTATAATAGGATTTTTCAGCCGTGGTAGTTTGATTTAATAAAAACGTCTTTTGCTCTAAAAGCTGTGTTTTTAAATACACGGTGATTGCTAACTTATGGGCAAAATTTAAACACACTACAATAAACGTTTTTTGTCTGGGAATTATTCAGTCAAAAATACCGGATGTCTCTCTTGAAGATGAACCCAAATTTTCGTTCATATATTTTATTTAAAGCTATTTCATCAAAAATTTTAACAAAATAATATTGCTTTCTGTAAAATGATTTTTCTCATGAAACTAACATATCTTTCACAAAATGTTGCCAAATTAGGTGTTTTAAACTAGTGTTCCGTATTAAACGTTTATACGAGTATACGTATAATACGTATTATACGGGGTGCAGACTTTGGATACGTATGACACGACCAAGGCGGTTATACGTATTATACGAAAGAGCATATACGGTACATCGTATATACGGATTTTACACCAGTGGTTAAACGTATAAACGTTTAAACGGTCTCGTTCATTGCTTAAAAAATTATGCCTTTCTCCTGCTGGTCTGCGGATCACAGACTTTGAGAAACACCCGCTGTGTCCTGTACAGTCCATACTTGCAAAAAAAAAAAAAAAAAAAAATCGGAATATTTTTTCCTCAGTTTAGATTTTGTTTCCCCCCCCTCAAATCTAAACTATTAATTATGAAATTATTTACCTTTCGCATAGTATCTGTAACACACGCACATAGCTTATTTTGATTTATGGCGTAGACATTTCGCCCGAAACATTAATATTGCAGAACACAAACTTACATCGACTTCATATTTTATACTGGCATTGATCAATCCAATTCCTGGGAAGTTTCATAATCTTATTTTTATTTTAAAGACTCCCAACGGAGGGCACTCCTCCTACCGGCTATATCTCTTGTGCAGATAGTCGGCCGTAACAAATAACTAACTAAACATACTTTTGTTTTGTTTAAGAATACTTTTTCTACATTAAAAATATTTTGAAAATACGTTTTACACCCCCCCCCCCCCCACAAAAAAAAAAAAAAAAAAAAAAAAAAAAAATGCAGGTCATTTTAAGCTTGTGTGATTGCGTTCTGAAACCTGCAGTGACGATTATTTGTCAGGCTATAAGTAATAAAAATTTATAGGTACTAACACAAAAACTGAAATTTGTAAAGATTAACAACAATTTTGAAAATGTAATATCTTGTAATGCACATACACTTTGTATAAAAACTACCACGAGTGTTATGGTTAAAAAAATGAAATTGCATTATACATTAACACAGAGTAGAAAATATTAGCACCGTGGAAAGAACAACCTTTGACCACGCGGGCGCAATTTGAGTATACGCACACAAAAATAAATATTTTTTTAATTAAAAAAGAAAGAATATACTTAAGGTTTAACAATAAATCTGAAATGTGTATATTCTCCTTATTTGCTAAAAAAGTCTGTTTACTTTCGTTATATATTTACAATAATCATTTATAGGGGAAAATAACAAGATTCTGTGTATGAAACATGCTATACATATTGCTAAAGCAACGCCACCGATTTCCAACTTGTTCTCGGTTCAGTGACGTAACACTGATGAGATACATTGGCATTAAAAGTAAATACGATACTTGAAATATACGTATAATTGAATTAAACGTATACTTGAATTATACGTTAAACCGATATACGCTTATACGTATCCGGATACGTTTAAACGTATAGTTTAAGGTATCCGTATTTCTTAAATACGTATTATACGTATATACGTATATCGGTTAAGCGTATAATTGAAATACGTATCGCATCGGGAGCACTATTTTAAACCGATATTTGTATCATGGCAGCTACTATAATCCAGCAGCTACCCCACTTATAGGAAAATAATAAACACTGTTCTATTATATTTCATCTGGATGAGAATGGCTGAAATCTGTCGGATATAGAAGCGGAACGAAATTTGTAAATGTTTAAAAAAAGTTGTATGTTCTCTGCGAGTGAGGAAAATAAAGATATTTTCCTCCAAGCCTCATCCCTACTCTTCACAAACACTTCCATGTATTTGGAAAATCCACCTTTGACATTTTATTCTGTTCTGCATGACAGAAGATTTACTCAGAGAATTTCTGTTCTTGTATCTAAACAAAAACAAGAACCATTTTTTTTTTAAACTTTGAACTTTGTGTTAATGTATCCAAAATTTAAATTATTACAAATTAAAAGTGTGTTAGGAAGTTAAAGCCTAAATAAAAAAAAATAGCATTCAACACCATTGTATAATTAGATTTTCTGTTCTAAAAATACATTATTCTTAAATATTAGCATGAGCATAAGCTTTTTATTAAAGCTCTCTCGTGCATAACAACCTCATATGAGGTTGCATCGTATAGAAAAATTAAACTATCAAAGAACTGTGGATATATATTTATATATTTTTATCCCTTTATCAGATATAAACCTCATATGAAGTTCCATAATGCTTGCGAAATGCAGCAAAAGATAGCAGAACCATTTTGTTTGAAATATTCAGTTGGAAAATCCACCTTTGACATTTTATTCTGTTCTGCATGACAGAAGATTTACTCAGAGAATTTCTGTTCTTGTATCTAAACAAAAACAAGAACCATTTTTTTTTTAAGCTTTGAACTTTGTGTTAATGTATCCAAAATTTAAATTATTACAAAAACTATTTAATAGCTCAAAATGTTATAAAAACAGATGTGTTAGGAAGTTAAAAGCAAAAACTTGCTATGTTTATAGTGTTTTTTAACAAGTTTTTCCTTATTAATAGTTACTAAATAATTACATTATTTATTGCTTGTAAATCTCATATGAGGTTAGATTTATAATTTTGTCATAATTGTAAGATTTTAAAAGTTTAAAATTATTTGTTGTTTTATAATCCATTTTAAATCTCTTTTAAGTTCAAAATATATTTTTCATCCACTCAAAAATAATTCATGCATGAAAAAGTTTTCAAAATTCAAAAATTACTTATCAGATAAACCAATACCCTTAATACATTATAAATAAATAAATAAATGGAATATTAAAAAAAATTGAAAAGAATAGAACAAGTTATGTCATTATGAAGAATAAATTTTACAGAGAGTCATTTTACTATAAAAATTTACTTTTATAACAAATATTTGTATTAAAAAAGAATTCATTGGCTTTGAGTAATTTCAAAGAAAAAAAAATCATTTTAGAATATTTCAAGCAAAAAATGCTGCGACATTTATAATGGAGTTTCCATGATTAAATGTAATGTGGGAAAAGAAAAAAAAATTCTCATGACTAAGGAATGAAAAATAATTCACAGAAAAAATGCATTTAACAAAAAAAAAATTTAGAAAAAAATGTTTAAGATCACTTTCAGATATCTTGAAAATACTTTATTTTTCTATCGCATTTCTTCAGTAATTTTAAGAGTCTATATTTTTACATCAGAATTCACCTTTAAATATAATACTTTTAGAAGACCTTTTTTCAGACAATACTTTATTTTAAGGAAATAGGATTTGACAGAGAAAAAAATATACATGTATGTCGTGCAATTAATTTCTAATGGAATGTTTTCTTATATTTTTCTTAGGAAATTAGTTTTTTAGGATGACATAATCATACTTTTTTATGATGTTATATAACTTCTCTGAATTGTTTTTGTTTTATTTTTTTTAAGATTTGTTTAATCGCACGTAAACTGTTTTTTCTACAGCATCTAGTTTTATTTGTTCAAAAGGAATATAAAAATACTTAAACTTATGAAGATGTTTGATGCTGATTTGTATTTAAAAAAAAGACCATACAATAACATCTTCATTGGCAATATAATAATTCTATTTTATAGCTTATTATTGTTAATAAAACGTAAGCCTAATTGCTTATTTTAGTCCGTTGAAATAATCTTCATTTAATATAATTAATTCACACGAATATTTAAATGGAATTTTTTTAGCAGAAAATTAATAGAACGTATTTGCTTCTGATTTATATTTCAATTTCAGCTATAAAATATATTTTTCACATTATGCATATTTTACAGAATGTTTTAAAACGGATTAAGAGTTTTTAAAACAAGCAAGTAATGACATCTGTTAAAGTTATTCTTGTCGTTGATTAATATAAGAAGCCCAGAATTTCTTTAGCATGCTTCATTTTTTTTAGTACCAAATCTGACCGAAAGATGGCACTGTGCTGTGTTAAACTGTAAGAATGCTCAAATTAACGTGTATAAAAGGTTTATAGTTCACTATTTTTTATCCTTCATTCTATTTAGCTTTTGAAACATGAAGAAAGTGGTGTAATTGCTTTTTAAATTATAAGATTATTTTAAGCATTCTTACAGTTTGAGACAGTGCAGTGCTATCTATCGGGTACATTTGGTACAATTAACAAAGAATCTTACAGAAATCCCTGACTTCACACATTAATATCGTATAAGAATAGGCCCCACCAGTGGCTGAGAGGTTCTGCTCTCAAAACTAGTAGCAATATTTGCCTTATTTTTCCGATTAAATAAGGTGAACATTAATGTTAGGAAATAGCGGTTTCAAGCGGTCCGTCGGTTGTACACTCCTGCTCTAATTGCAGAGATGACTTTCTCGTCACTCTGGTAGAAAAGTTTCACTAACACAGCTTTGTCTTTAAAGTCCGAATTGAACATCAGCAAATTTGAAACTCCTGCTTGCGTTGCGTCCTTTTTTATCGGGCTCGGCATTTGCTATGATGTGAAGAGGCTGTAAATCACGTTTCATTAGTTTTTCAGCGCTATATATAGAATACATCTCGAACTGATTATTTCTAATAATACAAATTATCTAATAAATCCCGAGCGCACGGTCTAAATTGTCAGTCTAAAACTCATGGACTAAATTTCATCTGTCCCCTCCCCCCCGGGAATGCACCAACAGTGAGTTTCCATGTTAGTCATCTCTGTTCAAATTTCAAGTAATCATGAGTAATATAATATTCTTAACTATCTTCTGAGTTAGAGACGTTTAATTTTGACAGCCTTTTATATGTGAATATACTGTCTTATATGTGATATTATTTTCTTATATATTATTTTATTAATGTGAATATATTTTATTATATTAATCTATACATTTTTCACTATTTTGTGAAACAAAACAATGACAAAACAATGAAAATGTATTACACCACGCACACTCCCATGCAGACATACAGTATACCCACTAAAGTCCCTTGCCACCGTCTTAACTTCGGAACAGCTGCTGCTATATTCATAAAAGTGGTGTCTAGGTATAGTAAAGTAGCCATGCGCTACTGAATAAAACCGCCTACGGCGCCACCTTGTGGAAAACTGCGGAGTTAGTATTCCTATCTCGAAAACGGAAAGAGATAGGGAAAACAAGTGATTTACAAAGTTGCAGAGCATCATCGATTTACTACAAAAAACACCTTGTGGACATCCATGCAAAGAATAGAACAGTTAAAACGCGCATTTGTTTTTTCGTGATTTTCTACACTATGACGTGACAAAACGATCTTAGAAAGAAAAAAAAACAACTAGTTATGAATCAGCAAGTGTATGCGACCCCTCCACAAACGTTGCAGGACCTTAAACGACGCATTACGAACACTTGTGCCAACGTGTCACCCTCTATGCTCCAACGTGTGCAACGTGAAATTCAAACAAGGAACCAAATGTGCATTGCAGCTGACATGACGGTGAGAAGTTTGAACATCTAAAATAAAGGTATATTATTATAAATAGTTGGGTTTTTTTCTTTCTAAGATCGTTTTCTCACGTCACAGTGTAGGAAATCACGAAAAAACAAATGCGCGTTTTAACCGTTCTATTCTTCGGCATATTCACAAGGCGTCTTTTTCTACTAAATCAATGATGCTCTACAACTTCGTAATTCACTTTTTTTCTTTATCTCTTTCTGTTTTCGAGATAGGAATGCTAACTCCGCCGTATTCCACCAGGTGGCGCCGTAGGCGGTTTCATTGAGTAGCGCATGCCTACTTCACTATACCTAGGCACTACTTTTATGAATATAGCAGCAGCCGTTCCGAAATTAAGAAGGTGGCAAGGGACTTTAGTAGGCATACTGTATATATAGAGAGGGAGAGAGAGACATATTCCTATAAATTCTTTAATATTTCGATAATTTTAAGATATAAAAAGTATAGAGAAGCTTTTATCCCTAGCGTTTGTTCGATAACATTTAATATATTAAACTGAAAAATTTTCCATCTTCAAAATCACAACTTGCTAAAGGATATTTCATAAAAGTATTAATTTAATCCAGTAATGATTCTTGGATTATCTTAATGCTAAAATATTGTGCATTTTGAAGACTCGAAATAAAAATGGATTTTTTGTTGCTGGTATCATAAACACATGATTTATCAACGTAATACAAATTAACCCCTTAAATGGCTGGCCCGTACACCGCACCTGCAGGAAAAGTTTGCTTGTTCCGTTATCCAAATCATTTTGCCACTACTAATTTTTAAACGCAAATATTCGCTTTATTTAAATACAGAAAATTTACGATTCAACAAGGCGAATATTTTAGTTTGGGAAAAGTGGTATTTTGCCCATATTTTTAGTTTATTGTGTCAAAAGACAAAAAAAAAAAAAAAAAGAACCTGTTAAGGGGTTAAAAAGCATAGAAAACAAAGAGTTTAAGTTACTTTTCTTTTTTCACCATATTCATTTATGTCGTGATTCATTAAACAAGTGTTTACATGAAAAAAAAAAGTTCTTCAAGTTAAGTTAAAAGAAATTTTGTTTGCATCATACTTGTCTAAGGAAGTATTTGATAGACATATAGTTAAACATAAATTTGTTTTTCTTTTCTTTCGGTAATTTTTTAGATACATATATATTATTTTTATGTAAATATTATTAAAAATATTTGAACAAAGATTTATACGTTTATATCAATAATTTATATTAAAAAATATACATACTCTCCTATTTTAAACATTATTTGATAGAGATAACTTAATTATTTTAATTTCGTAATTTTTTTTCCCAAGAAGCATTTTCAATTCACTCCGAAAATTGTTAAATATTGCTTCGCATTTCTTGATTTATTTTCGACCAAATAAAATATAAATGGTACTGAAACAAAAGTATTTTGCACGTTTTTTATATTTGAACAATTTTTATAATATTTTGATTGTATATTTTCAGTGAGGATTTTAATTTAATACTTCGAAATTTCAAAAATTATCAGGTCTGCGGTTAAAATAAATATTTCTTGCAACTTAAAAATATATAATTTAATTTCCAGAGGATGAAGTGTAGAAAATTATAACAACACAAACTTTGAGCGAATTATGCTTCTTTATAACTATTTATGTTGTCTTTAGATTTTTCAAATTAATTTTTCTGATGTCTTCTGTCAAAAGTTGAAATTGTCAGCAATTGAAATTTCCGTTAATAGTATAGTCATAGTTCATCATTCATATTCATATCATCATCATATCATATATACAGGGCTATCCAGAAAAGAATCATCCGATTACAAAATTTAATATTTTGCATAATTACAAACAGAAAATTATAATTAATATGCCATTGTAAAGAAAAAATGTTAATTTTTTTTTCACAAGTGTTCGATATGACTTTCTTTATTCACCCGTATAATATTATTGCGATATGCCAATTCTTGCCAAACACGTTGTAATGTTTCACTATTAACTGTTTGTAAAGCATCACAAATGCGTTGCTTAAGTTCGGGCAAACTTCTAGGCAAAGGTGGTATGAACACAAGATCTTTGACATATCCCCAAAGGAAGAAGTCGTAAGGGGTTAAGTCAGGAGACATAGGAGGGTAGCTGTGTAGGACCAAACTATCGGCTGCACTGCGACCAATCCAATGGTGTGGTAGTTCTCTGTTTAGAAATTTACAAACCTCCAGATGCCAATGGGCGGTGCACCATCTTGTTGAAAAATGAAATTTTGCATATCTTCCTTCAACTGAGGGAAAAGCCAAATTTCCAATATATCGGAGTAGATAATACCACTCATTCATTTTTGTGCAAAAAAGAACGGTACCGAATATCTACCGAATATATAAACAGTATCGAAATACAATCTTCTGTATTTCGGCAGATTTTCGCTCAAAAAAAAAAAAAAAAAATATATATATATAAAATCTAAATCCTCCCACCCTAAAATCCACCCCCCCCCAAAAAAAAAAAAATTGAAAATCTTTAAAGATCTTTTTTTAAGTATTTTTCTTTATTTGTTATTTTATTGTAACAATAAATAATCAATCATCTAAATCCCCCTCATAATTACTGTTTCCCTCTTTTCCCAACTTTCAGTACTAAAACCCCACAGTTTAACCTTTATAACTCTTTAATTTTAAATTTCTTTTCAGACTTATTTAATACTCTATATTAATAATAAATAAACCTAATCCACCACCTAAATCAACCCCTTCTCCTAAAATCTCTGCTTTTCTCTCCCTGCCCCCCCCAGCCTCATATCCTGAAGACCCCCCCCCCTGCAAATGCATCTCATTAAATTTTAAATCTTAAAATTCTTAATTTTTTCTGCTCTATTTGTGACTTTTTGTAACAGTATTTAAATAACAATCTAAATTATTCTCCTCCTTCCATCAAAAAAGTATTCTTTATTTTCTTTGCCCTCTCCACCCAGTACATACTTTAAAGTCTTTAATTTTTTTCCTACAGTAATTTAATAATAATTTTCAACAATAATTAAATAATTATCTAATTTGCTTCTTCCCCCACCCAAAAAATTCTGCTTCTCCACCCCCCCCCTCCCAGCACACAGACCTTAAAATCTTTAAGTTATTTTTTTTAATTTTTATGCTGTATTGTTACTTTGTAGCAACAATAAATAAATGATCATGTAACTCTCCCCTTAAAT
Organism: Maratus michaelseni; assembly: GCA_963931845.1. Taxonomy (NCBI): domain Eukaryota; kingdom Metazoa; phylum Arthropoda; class Arachnida; order Araneae; family Salticidae; genus Maratus; species Maratus michaelseni. The sequence goes on along the minus strand of OZ007586.1, from coordinate 360,584,354 downwards.
TTCCATTCCTCATACCCAGAAAAAGGGGTGAATTTCTAGACATGGAGGGGGAGAAGGCAGAGAAAAAATTTTAGTCTTTTTTGTAATTTGACTGTTTTCACAGCTGATATTTTGATAATGGGCGGGGAGTTATTTTAGAGAACATATTTATTTCAAAACATAACATATACACATGACTCAGGGAGGGAAGAACAGCCAAACTGCAAAAAAGATGAAAATTTTTGCTATCCTCTTACATCTTTAGAAATTCACCTCCCTCCCTTGGAAGAAAAGGACAGAGCAAAGGGAATGATTATTTTAGATGAGTGATACTTATATGAGATGAGTTACATTACTATAAAATAAGAAATAGAACAGCGTTTAAACAAATATATATTAAAGATTTTAAAGTATTTAATGAGTGGGGTGACAATGGGGGAAATGGAACTTTTGGGTAAAGGAGGTTAATTTAGATGATTGATTATTCATTAATTGTTACTAAAAATAAACAAATACAGCATATTAAAATTTTTTTTTTTAAAGATTTTAAATATTGTATCTGTGTGTATGGGAGGAGGACATTTTTGGAGTGGAGAAAAAACTTAGGTGACAAATTATCTATTTATTTTTACTAGAGAACAACAAATAAAACAAAATATTTCTTCAAATAAGAGTTTTAAAATTTTTAAACTTTGTATTCTCGGGGATGAGGGGCTAATATGAATTTCGAAGGAAGGGGTTTCTAATTTAGATCATTTGTTATTTATTTATTGTTAATAGAGAGCAACAAATAGGACAGATTTTTTTAATAAATAGTTAAAAAAATATTATAGGGGTTGGCAAAGAGGGGGGAAGCAGAAATTTTGGGGGTAGAGAAATAATTGAAGAGGTTGATTATTTATTTATTGTAACTAGACAGCAACAAATAGAGAATATATTTTAATAAAGAGTTTTAAAATTTTTTAACTTTGTATGCTCATGGGGAGGGGGAAACATAAATTTTGGATGGAGGGGGAGATTGTAGTTTGGAGGACTGATTTTTTACTTATTGTTATATTACTAGCAAGCAGCAAGAAGGCCAGAAGAATTTAAGATTCTCAAGATTTTGAAATTTTGTGTTGGGGAGGGCAGAGAAGAGAATCAGACATTTCATGTGAGGGGGAGGGGGGGGGGGGTATTTCATCAACATAACATAAAATCAAAAGTGGAAAACTGCCAACATTTTCAAAAGATTGAAAATTTTCTTCGTTGGATCTTTAAAATCAATTTTTTAAGCAAAAAAAAAGTGTGTGTCTGGGGCTTATATTTGGGAATGGAAAAGAAAATCAAAATTGCTTAAAAGTGGGAGAGGGCTTACTTTCGAGGGGGGGGGGGTTACTTCAGGATTTTACGGTATGCACTATTATTATTACAAAAGCCAACGTTTTGAAATAAAAATTGCTTGCTGAAATAAACTTTCGATATTTCGGAAAGCATTTTTAATTATATCATTACAATCCCTACTCATATTTGACGCGAAACTTGGCTATGGACCTGATTACGGAAGATTTTATTGGATGCAAACTGCAGGTTTATTGTTCTACCAGAACGAAGCCTCTTGCCAGGTTAACGATCAGACGATTGCAACTGGTCTATAAAATAAAAAGACAGTGAAACGGATGCCAATTTAATTATTTTTCAAACAATTCAGTTTTAAAAGTTCACTTTTTGTTGCATAACTTTTCTTTTAAATATGAAAGTTAAACACTGTTCGTTTATTATATCTTAATTTTATTCTTATTCTATCTTAATTTTATTCTTATTGTATCTTAATTTATTACATTTTTGAGAAAATTTAATCGATTTGAATTCAGTGAGGGAAAATCGTATTAGACCTGCCAGAAGTGGACATGTATTACGAAATATAACAGAGCGTAGAGTGAGATTGCATTTCAGCTAGTAGAACCACAAAAAACGTCAAGCTGAGAGGCCAAGAAGTGTGTTCAAGAAGTAACACACGAGAATAAATCACCCTAGATTATTTAGGCGCAAGGATCAAACTCAGCTATTATTGTAATATTAACCATTTTAGTAGTGCGCCAACTAGAGAACATTTTAATTCCTGTTGTGATAACGGAATCATTTTCCTATCAAATCCTATTATAAATGATCAACTAAATTAGTTGCATCATAATAACCCAAATTTTGTCCAGTGCTTTAGAAAATATAATATCGCATCATTTTTCATCAATGCGGAAGGAGGTTCCAGGTGATGATTCACATTGTTTAAAATACAAGGTAAAATAACCGATATATTTTGTTTAATTCAAGGTTAGTTTTAAAAAAAATGGATCAGCGTAGCCTGCTAGAATTTTATAAAACAAAGCAGTCAAAAACGTTGTAAAATAGGATGGCATGGCACGGTATAAAAAAACTGAACTATACTAAATTGATTTTATTTAGAATAGTCTCTATTCTATTATCGTTCCTTAAAGAAATTAAAGAAAATAAATTCCGAAACTATATAACAAATCTGTTTAGATGTGCATTAAAGTGTTAAATTTCTTATCGTAAGGAATTACATATTCTTTTGCTGAGAAACATGCTTCTGTATGTTTCTGTATGTCTTTTATGCTCTTTTATGTTTCTGTACTGTTTTTATGTTCTCTTTTTCTGAAAGGCGCATTGTTGAACTATTTTACCACATTTGTTTGTACAAAGAGAATGATTTAATAACCAAAATCTGTTTCATTAAATCATTATTTTACACCTTTAGAAATGTAATTTTTGTTAAGACATTCGCATCGCCATGTTTTTGTGAAATCTAGGTTTTAAAACAATAGAAGCTCCTCCCTGTTCTGAAAGTTTTTCGTAAATTGCTTCCTAGATAGTTTTCTCAAGTTTATGCATTAGTAAGCATCATTGAATATACGGATTTATTATACAATGTTTTACAATCTAAAAAAATATGGGCAACATGATGTAAATGCATTTTCTGTATGATAGAAGCCACGCTCTTTGTCAATGATGTCTTTTGAATGACAACGAGAATTCTGGTTTCCCGATGCGAATGTGTTAAGATACCAAAACAGAAATGGAAGTTTTTCCAATTTCCTTTATGTTTGAAATGCGACTGTTTTAAGTTCAAATAAAAAGTGTTTTACAATTTTCCTAGTCATTATATATCCCAAACATGTTTCAATGAATAATAAACCTTAATAAAGAACATGTTTGACTATAAATAGCAGATTAGATTACACTGCATTAGTTGATTTTTCAAGGACAAATCTGATTTATTTAAAATACCCAATGAATCCTCCACATTTCAGAAAATTCATCTATCAATATTCTACTTTACTTCTCTCTTCGAAATTACGGGTAAAATTTATCGTCATACTATTTTAATATATTAAATTTGTAAGAGGGAAGATACTTTGAAAGCCACTATCAAAGGACTATTCATTTGGTTTTGAAAGGAAAAATATATCGATATTTTAGACATCAGACTCTAAACTATTTTCGAACCTTCAAAGGAGAGTTTTAAAGTTTTAAGGATATCACGAAGCAAGTTTTCCATATACTCACTTGTATACATATAAGTGCATTCTTGTACTAACCCCACTTTTCGAAATGTACTTATGTATTATAAAACATTCTTTAAGTATTTATTAAAAAAATATGTTTTCGTGATATTTTTACTTTATATCAGTGCTGTCAGACCTGGCGCCCGCTATTCACCACAAAATTCTTACAGAAATATTTGCATAAGACCAATATTTCTGTAAGACTTTTCTGGTGAACAGCGGGCTCTATGTTGGACAGCCCTGCTTTATATTATTAGTTTTGTTTTATTATTCATAACTGCATATTTAGCGAGATTCCTGAGAAATGATGAAATAGTGGAAATACCGTGTAATAGCTTTTCCTATTTCAGTTCTTTGCCAAATAATTATGAAATCATCAACATTATGGGGCGAGATTAACTATATAAATATTTTCAAATTATAAAATAGTTTTTATGCTACAGTGACTCATGATATCGTTTAAATAAGTTTGAATGAAAGTTAATTATGACAAATCAAAGATATGCCTTGATGTAACTGCATATTTCATGAACCAGACTTTAGCTTCCGCCTTTATTAAAAAATGGATTAAACAACGTTTGAGATTCAATGTACCATCAGCAGCTTAATTATAAAGGTGGCAATCAATGAGACCTCAAAATCTCTTTATTTGTGTTTATGTGTGCAGTCAAGAGCAGAGCAGTGTCTTTCTTTCCCCCATCCCCCCATTAGCGTCGTAACGCCAATGTGCGCTATACAAGATTTATCATTCCAATCCCCGACCTGCATTATTTTTTGTTATAAATATTTTATATTCTTCTATTTATTATGCATTAAACACCAGCTAATGAAACTCTTTAAAAATTGTTATCTATTATTATCTGTTTATTTTTCCGCTCCGCCCCTCCGGGTGGTCCTGAATCGGCCCATTGAGTTGGAAAGATGACCGGGAGCCCGGCATTGCGCGCAGTAGCGTCGAAATGACGGGGGCCGGTGACTGACGAATCCCCACCTCAGCGTGGTGAGCGGGTGGTAAAGCGGTGTCTGATTAGCAGACTTCACTGGGTGCTGGGTAGGTGACCTGCTCATACTACTCGGGTAATCCCCCCTTTTGGGCCGGTTCTCGGGTGCAGGGGGTTTGCGGCCTCAGGTTGTCCTTCGAGACCACAAGTGCAGAACTTCACCAGTGCCTTGTCGGAAACGCCAGCCGATGTGGGTTCTAGAGTCGTCTCCGCGGGGCATTGGGGCAGCCAGGTGGTAAAAAGAACCGCGTAGGCTGAACCCACATGCCTAGGTGGTCGCCGGGATGACGACCACCGAGGATAGGTGACTTGAGGGCAAAGGCTAGCGAACGGGGATAGGACAGTCACCACATTTGTCTAAGGCGAGGTCGGACTCTGTATGACAAGGAACGCAGGCGGTTCCATTGTGCCGCTTGTCTGTGCGCGAGGTGGCATGCCGCAACCCTCGGTACTGTGCAGGCGGCGGAACGTAGGAAGTGGGTGTGGTGTGGCTCGACGCACTGGTGTCGGGTCATTAAAGCACGCTGTGCCTCACATGCCCACTGCGATTCCCTCTGTAGCTGGAGTAGTTGTGAGCCGCCCTCAGGATCGTTCAGGAAAGAGATTGCCCGTTTGTACCAAGAGCGGTTCGAGTCACGGAGGGCCCTCAGGTCCGAGGTCTGTGGTTCGTGTCGCCTTCTCTGGGAGGATGTAGGTTCTTTCTCGGAACTGTTCGACTTCGAGGAACCGGGCCGGAAGCTCGTCTTAAGACGGCGTCCAGACCTTCGTCGGACATTGGGCCGAAACCAGCCCAGCGCGTCTATGCATAGTCAGAGCTTCTGACAAGGTTGGGGCTAGCAGATTTCTTCTAACAATAACTTCTGATTATTAAACTCGACCGGGTCCGCTTCTTTAGCGCATTTGAGAGAGTTTTCCACGACCCTCAGAGTCCGGTAGTGGTCCTTCATTCTTCCGTTAAAGTGCATATATATATGTGCATGAATCTACAAAGTGGAGTCGACCGACTACGTCTGCGTTTCGCCGTAGGGGTTCTGTCTGCAGCAAAGCCACTGTGGAAGGAAACGACCTTAGCCAAGGCGTGTCTATGCGCCAGGGACCTAGTTTCTCCGAGGTCCCGGGTTGGCGAGAAGCACCTTCTGCTCTTGTAGTTATATGATATGTGGATGAGCCATTAAATGGAGAGATCCATTTGATGGGGACGGACTTAACCAAGGCGTGTCTATGCGCCAGGGACCAAGTTTATTGGAGGTCCCGGGTTGGCGAGATCCCGATTTGGGCCCCTCCTGCTCGCCACGTCCGATGAACTAGTCGTTTCCTCTTTCCCTAGGACTCGATAATCGGAAGATGTGGTTACAGTGATGGATCGTGGGAGTGTTCAGCATTGGCTGACGACCCAGTTCCCCTTATGGGGTTCCGGCTACGGAGCCGCAGTCCACTTCTGCGTTCCTCCCAAGTGTGTTGTGGTGGTGTCCTCTGAGTTTCGGCTACACCGTATCATCGCAGCGACCTCTGTCGTCGTTCATTTGGGAAAGGGTGACGAAGCGCAGGAGGCTCACGCCCCAGTTTCTCCCCCCGGCCGAAGAGCACCACCTTGGAGGTGTCCGGATAAACCGGCCCTTCTTGGTCGTGACCTGGCATGGGCTCACGAGAGCCTGGAATCGGCGGTGAAGTACGGCTGCCTTCGGCAGTTGTAGCTTGTCATTACCTGTTTATTTTTTAGGTAGATTTCGTAAGAAATACTATTTATTACATTCTCCTTTATCTTGGAATTTCCGGAAAATTTTTACAGATCTACGCCGATCATGACTCCCAGAACCCAAAACCATCCCCAGTTCAAAACTTTATATCTATTTATCTATCTGTCTATATCACTTTTTTATGGACACGGAAACTTGAATAATTCTGCACAAATCTCTTCCAAACTGATACATAAAACCAAGGGCATAAAATCTCGGTCAAGTTCGTTAATGGGCAAAATCGAACAAAGGGGGGGACTGGTGGGGGGGGGGGGTTTGTGAAAACAGAAAAAACCCACAACTTCTTAATTATGATACATATCGAATCCGTTTAAAGTTATTATTACTTTTCCGAAACTTGCCAAAAATTTATGTATGACAGATTTTTGATTCATTAAAAATGACCTCGAGGGGGAAGAGGAAATAGGGGTTTAAGAAGAAAAAAAATTATAACTTTGTTAATTCACAAGATATCAAATCCGCTTAGATTTATTATAAATCCCCTTAATATTATCTACAACTTTTATATTGACAAGTTTTTTATAGCACCAACCCTTATATAAAAAAAATTAAAATAAAAATCAATATTCAAATCCCTGCCGGCCCCGCTTACAGACACAGGTAGATTTCGAAGTGGGCTGTGCCAACTGTCGCATCATGGCAAAAAGATAATTTCTTCTGCAATCCCAATAAACAGGCGCCCACTGTCTGCGTCTTCGAAATCTTTCTGTGCATGTAGGCCGAGCCGTCAGGGAGTGTTTACACTCTCACTTTCAAAACCAGTTCCTAAATTTGAAAGTATCCTTATATATATATATATATACACAGTATGCCCACTAAAGTCCCTTGCCACCCTCTTCACTTCGGAATGGCTGCTTCTGTATTCATAAAAGTGGTGTCTAGATATAGTAAAGTAGCCATGCGCTACTGAATGAAATTGCCTACTGCGCCACCTGGTGGAAAACTGCAGAGTTAGCATTCCTATCTCGAAAACGGAAAGAGATATGGAAAACAAGTGATTTACAAACTTGTAGAGTATCATCGATTTAGTACAAAAAACACCTTGTGGACATTAAGGAGAAGAATAGAGCGGTTAAAACGCGCATTGGTTTTTTCATGTTTTCCTACACTGTGACTTGAGAAAACGATCTTAGAAAGAAAGAAACAACCAGTTATGAAACAGCAGGTGTATGCGACCCCTCCACAAACATCGCAGGATCTTAAACGACGCATTACGGATGCTTGTGCCAACATGTCACCTTCCATGCTCCAACGTGTGCAACGTGAAATTCAAACAAGGATCCAAATGTGCATTGCAGCTGACGGTGAGAAGTTTGAACATCTAAAATAAAGGTATATTATTATAACTAGTTGTTTTTTTTTACTTTCTAAGATCGTTTTCTCACGTCACAGCGTAGGAAATCACGAAAAAAACAAATGCGCGTTTTAACCGTTCTATTCTTCGGCATATTCACAAGGTATCTTTTCGTACTAAATCGATGATGCTCTACAACTTTGTAAATCACTTTTTTTCTCTATCTCTTTCCGTTTTCGAGATAGAAATGCTAACTCCGCAGTATTTCACCAGGTGGCGCCGTAGGCAGTTTCATTGAGTAGCGCATTGCTACTTTACTGTACCTAGACACTACTTTTATGAACATAGCAGCAGCCGTTCCGAAGTTAAGAGGGTGGCAAGGGACTTTAGCGGGCATACTGTATATATATACACTATATTTCCAATGATGACTGGTCACTTGCGATTTTAGACGTTTTGCTAAATATCTGGAAATATACATGAGGAATTATCCTGAAACTTCAGGAGTGTAAACAACATGATAGAAGTCATATATTTCCGCGAAGATTTTTTCCCGAAACCCCATAAGGGGCCGTCAACAAATTGAAGAAAAACGAACATATTTTGGATAACCCCGTAAAAACTAATATTGCAAAAGCATTCAAACTGCAGATTATGATTAAATGGCTTACTATAATAATTTGGGTTCATTTTCATGAAGATAGCATGTATACGCGAAGAGAATTCAAGTTTCTATAAAAACAGTCCCAAATTTTACGAAGTTTTTTGCTTATAATTTGCAGAGTTTTTAATATAAAAACAAGTTATTTTCAGAAAATATGACAAATCATATTGTACACAATACCCTGCAATAAGAATTAAAAAATAATAAAAATTGTGTGAAAAATGAGCAGGTTCACTAAATATTGTTTCACTGTGCATGCGCGAATTCAATCAAAATATACTGTGCATAATATATTAGCTAAATGTATAGACCAACTTTTATGAAAGTCTCAAAAACATAGCTTGAAAATTCTGATAGTAATCGTCGATAGAATAAGCTCGAAATTCGCTGTTCCCAAAAGGAAGCAAAAAGATGATGGGTTGTATCCAAATATACTAGCTTATGAAAGTTGACATAATAAGAATGAAGTGTCTCTCATTCTATATTTGATACAACCCCTCATCTTTTTGCTTCCTTTTGGGAACAGCGAATTTCGAGCTTATTCTATCGACGATTACTATCAGAATTTTCAAGCTATGTTTTTGAGACTTTCATAAAAGTTGGTCTATACATTTAGCTAATATATTATGCACAGTATATTTTGATTGAATTCGCGCATGCGCAGTGAAACAATATGTAGTGAACCTGCTCATTTTTCATACAATTTTTATTATTTTATAATTCTGATTGCAGGGTATTGTGCACAATTTTGTTTGTCATATGTTCTGAAAATAACTTATTTTTATATTAAAAACTCTGCAATTTATAAGCAAAAAACTTCGTAAAATTTGGGTCTATTTTTATAAAAATCTGAATTTCTCTTCGAGTATACATGCTATCTTCATAACAATGAACCCAAATTATTACAATATACCACTTAATCATAATCTACAGTTTGAATGCTTTTGTAATATTAGTTTTTACAGGATTATCCAAAATACATTCGTTTTTCTTCAATTTGTTGACGGCCCCTTATGCGGTTTCGGGAAAAAAATCTTCGCGGAAATATATGACGTCTATCATGTTGTTTACACTCCTGAAGTTTCAGGATAATTCCTCATGTATCTTTCCAGATATTTAAAAAAGCGTCTAAAATCGCAAGTGACCGGTCATTATTGGAAATATAGTGTATATATATATATATAAACTGCAACCAAAATGGTAAAAATACAAACATTACTATGTAAGACATTGACCTCAGATATCCTATACAAAAAATAGCTTAAAAATATAGAAATGCAAACGAGAAATTTGAAAAGGACGCTGCCACTGGTGTTTAACATTAGCTATTGAGTATCTTCGCGTGACTGGAGCAAGCTCTAAAAGGGTTAAACTAATTATTAATACGTACTTTTAACCAATTTAACAATATTAACAGCGTGGTGGATTTATTTGCTTGTAGCGGAGATTTCTGAAGGTGAAATTAAACGCTATGGACCAGGGGTTACCAAACTATGCTATGCGTACCAGTACTACTACGCGAAGCTCTGACTACTGGTACGTGAAAGTTCGATACTAGTACGTGAAATGACAAACTTTTTTCTTTTATTTGTTAACAGAAATGTTTGTTATTGCAAACTTTCTGAAATCAGCACATTCTGCTTATAATGCAATTAGTTTTTCAGAATTAAAAACATATAGTTAATAGTTTTTTAAAGAAAAAAATTAAATTTGTAAATAAAGATAAAATTTAAAATTAATGTGATGAAACATTTTTAATAAAAGGAAAAACTGTTTTTAAACATTCTCTTTAAATTGAATTATCTGAATGTAAAGTCTGGATGTGTGGAAGTAGGAGGAACTTCTGCGAACTGGAGAAGTTAAAACAAACAAAGTTTTTTCAAGTGGAATTTATAACCTATTTTTTCTTTTTGTACTGGAAGAGGTAGTAGTAGGTGTTGAAATAAAAGTTTCATTTGAAACAAAATTCTTAATTTATTTCATTCTGTTGGTTAAATTTTTTTCTGTTCTCCTGTACAAAATTAGTAAGTTTATTTATGGTTCATGGAAATGCGTTTTTAATAGAGCAATGCTATTTAAAATGGTGATCTGATATCAAACAAAATTTCTGGTCCTATGCAGCGCGGATGTGAGATAAAGCATTGTATATACAGTGGTGGCCAAAAGTTTGGACATTTTTTGAAAGTTTCATGTTTTTCAACTTTGTGTGCTTGTAGAATATATTAAGTTTCACTTAAATACAAACATTTATATATCAAATTGAAGATAATTTAATGTAGAATTTAATAATAAAAACAGTTATGCTCATTTTAGTAGAACAAAAAAACACAAATCGTTTTGAATAAGGACGTGTTTTGTAATAAAAGCGTACTAGCCAATCACAAACACTGTTCTGAGGACCAATCAAATGTCTGTAACTATAGTTTAGGTTATTTGGATGGAAAAAGAGTTATTGTTGTGGAAATATTTTGCGGAATGATGCATACTAGAACAATTAAATAGAGTATTGCTGTTTTTGAATATTTAAAGTCCCTTTTTTTAATTAAACTAATTTTAAACAATGTCATCAACAAGAAGAACTAATTGGACATCTACAAAAAGAAACCGAATTGTCATATTGTGAGAAAATGGCCTCTCTTATGCTGAAATTGCAAGACACGTTCGTAGTTCAGTGACTTGTTCTGGTGCACGAAAGTTCTGTTTACGTTATGAAAAACGAAATCAGTGGAAAATAAGGCCAAATCAGGCCGAAAAAAATACACAAGTGCTACTGCCGATAGAAAAATGAAACGGCTATGCCTTCAAGATAGAAAAATTTCATCAGATGCCATTAGATGTGAAATGAATGCAGCGGGTATTGCAGTAAGTTCAAGAACAATAAGAAGAAAGTTATCAGGATTTGGACTACAAGCTAGAATTCCAAGGAAAAAAACATATTTAAATCAAAAGTAACGCGAAAAACGAGTTAAGTGGGCAAAAGAAAACATTAAATGTTCAGAAAATCAATGGAAGCAAGTAATCTGGAGCGATGAGCGTAAAATATCGCTCTTTGGTAGTGATGGTAGGAAATACGTGAGACGTAGATTAGGAGAAGCACTTCATCCTGATTGCATTGAAGCAACAACAAAAAAACCCAACAAATGTATTGGGCATGTATGTCTGCAGATGGTGTAGGCCGAATTCAAGTGATTGATGGCATCCTGAATGCCAAAAAATACATCGAAACTGTCCTGGAACCAAAATTGATACCTTCCATCAGGGATCTCTTCTCCAACAACGCACCATTTATTTTTCAGCAGGATTCAGCTCCATGCCACACAGAAAAAGTATGCAAAGCATGGTTTCAAACTAAAGGCATAGATATATTACCATGGCAGGAAACAGCCCTGATCTCAATCCAATTGAAAATTTGTGGCGACGTTTGAAAATTCTTGTACGAAAAAAAACGTCCATCCAATAAAATACAACTTATTGAAGCTATAATTGATTCTTGGCACCATGTGATTACGAAAGATGAACTCCAAACACTTGTTCACTTGATGAAAAGACGATGTGAAGCTGTCTTAAAAAATAAGGGTTATTCTACTAAGTATTGATTGTGTAAGTATCACTTTAAAAAAATGCAAATCTTAGATAGATCTTACTTTTAGTTGCATAACTTTTTTTGTAATACAGATATTATAATACTGTTTTTATTATTAAATTCTACATTAAATTACCTTCAATTTGATATGTAAACGTTTGTATTTAAGTGAAAATTAATATATTCTACAAGTACACAAAGTTGAAAAACATGAAACTTTCAAAAAATGTCCACACTTTTGGCCACCACTGTATGTATTGATGTGGTATATATAGTACATAAATATCCATGTCGTAGCGTCCAGGATATTTACATATGCATCACTAAATGCTGAATAATTTTACTACCAATATTATTATATACCAAATTTACCCTTTCATCGCAAAGGGGCTAGTGATTATCTCTGTAGATTTTTACGTTCTAGAGCACTGGTACAGCAAATACGTGCCGGGGAAACCTGGTTTAAGGCCTAAGGCCCAGCTTCTTTCTGGGTGTCTGGTTCCCGAAGACATCTCCCTAAGTGTTGTCAGTTGGTTCCCTGTAGGGCACGGGTTCCACCGTTGAATTTTGTCGTAGTGACCATATCGTCAATCTCTTAGGAGAATGGGAGTGATGCGCAGGTGGCGGTGCCCCCACCGGTCATAGAGCACACGGAACTCCTCCTGGTCGTGCTCCTTAAAAGTTCCCCAGAACTTGTGAACGGCGGTTGACCCGCATTGCTACGGGGCTAATTTTTATACCAAATTTTGCTTTATTTAATCTTTTAATGTTATACGATTAAATAAGGCAAAATTTAGAATATAACAATACTGGTAATAAAGTTATGCAGCATCCCTGATTCTACGCCACTGATAAATATTTAAAGAGATTTACAAGTTTTTCTTCTACTGCGCAAAATTACTTTCGCACTTGAAGTTATAGATTATTAATACAGTCTCATTATGTGTAGATTGAATGCCTTAACTAAGCTTTCAGAACCAGAGTTAGGAAAATGGTAGGCTCAGTGCATGGTTCTCACTGCAATGTTGCTTTCCGTACGAGTGAATTTAGGAGCATAAAGACGTGACATATTCCGTATATTTTTTATTAATACGGATTTGTTGCTATCTACTATTTGAATTTAACTTACGTTGTTTATCACATAATTTTGTTGTGCGCCTCATTTATTTTCAAATATTAGTCACTTTTATCCAACAATAGTTATGAAAAAATCATCTTTCCTTATAGCTCCAATTAAATAATCTAAACATGCATTTTATCCATTTAACGTTAAATCCTATTAAGTGTTTCATTATATATTTCTTTCCATAAATGTTGTCCTAATTTCGGTTTTTCGATGTCATTTGGTTAAATCAAAATATCAGGTTCATACGAAGATGGATAAGAGGATGAACAAGTTGGAAATTGTACGTCAAACGTTACAAACGAGGTGCGTTCGTACGCACGTTTTAGAATTAAATTCATGATATCCCATGCGTAGAACGGGCTAAACAGCTAGTTAAGTATATATTTTATGACACTGTTCATACAAATATCTTAACTAGTTATATAAATATTCAGATATATATGTATCAGCTAGTTATATAAATATTCAGATCTTGATGATTTTTAATTCTGTGAAATGAATTATATCGTCTGCAGATTAATTTCTGTAATAAAATAAGTATCTCGGTCGCTTGACGATTTAACATCCATCGGAAGCTCCTCTAACAAAAAAGCACCGATTTAAAAAAAAAAATCAAATTTCTTAATAAATATTTTTATTAATATCTCCTAAAGTTTTGATTCGATTTTAATAAAATTTGAAATGTCTCGACAAAATTCTGCAAAGATAATATATTTTAAATTGCAAACCATTTGGTTGGGTAGTTTTTGCGTTGTTATATGCGGACGGACAGACAGACGGACGGACAGACAGACAGACGGACGGACAGACGGACGGACCAAACGACGACTATAGGTGCTACGTATTTATATAATTACGAACGCACCTAAAAATGGACATTAAATAGGACCACGTGAATACATGATTGGTTATTCGTTACCTGTCCAAGAAAACACTTTGCTTTTACCAGTACTTCCTTGGCAGATGAGAATAACGCAGTATCTTGAACACAGGAATTTGGCAGCGCTATACCGGAATAGAACAGGACACCGAAAAGTGAAGACATTACGTACGAAAATACATCCCTTCCTATTTACAGTGATAAATAATGCCGGTGAAGAAAGCGCACCTATTCATGTGTCGTTTCTAAAGATACTTTTTCTAATCATGCATGAAACCACCTCTCATGGTGAGACATTTTGAATCTAAATATGAGAATTTATAGAATAAGCACATTGAGGTTTTTCAAAGGAAATTAAGAGAGATATCTTCAGGCAAGGAGAAAACTGCTTTTTTCTCAGAATTGAATGAGAAGGTGTTACACGCGTCATATAAAGTAAGTTTAACAAGTTGGAAATTGTACGTCAAACGTAACAAACGAGGTGCGTTCGTACTGTAGCTAGTTATATAAATATTCAGATCTTGATGATTTTTAATTCTGTGAAATGAATTATATCGTCTGCAGATTAATTTCTGTCATAAAATAAGTTTCTCGGTCGCTTGACGATTAAACCTCGGAAGCTCCTATAACAAAAAAGCACCGATTTTTTTTTTTTTTTTCAAATTTCTTGATAAATATTTTTATTAATATTTTCTAAAGTTCTGATTCGATTTTGATAAAATTTGAAATGTCTCGACAAAATTCTGCAAAGATAATATATCTGAAATTTCAAAAAAAATCGGTTGGGTAGTTTTTGCGTTGTTATATGCGGACAGACGGACAGACAGACAGACAGACGGACAGACGGACGGACCAGACGACGACAATAGGTGCTACGTATTTATATAATTACGAACGCACCTAAAAATAGACAAAGCAGGTACTCGCACACTATTGGAGAAAATGTATAGTTGCCACCTGCTGAAGACTTGGTTAATGCTGTTTTGGGATAAAAAGCAGCTAAACTACTTTACCCAATTCCTTTGTTTAATAAGACTGCATCACGCAGGAAAGAAGAAATGATAAAGAGGATGATTAAGCGATATACAATTGGATATAAAGTCATATACATTAAAATTTACTGCTTCTATACATGCTGTTAAATTATAGAAGGCATCTGCGTCACTAATCACATTAAATCACATTAAAATTAAATATTTGTCTAACTCTGCTGTTAAGCGAGCAGTGATCACTTTTATTTTCTAGCTATTTTCTGTTTGAGAAGCTTGGATGTATAAGGAAAGTTTTTTAAAAATAAAATTCAATTTTAGTTTCTAAAACTTCTGAATCACTAAAAGAATAAGAACTAAAATAACAAAAAAGATGTTTAGATTAAACGTTTTAATACTAGAAATTAATGCATAATATATTTAATTGAAAGGGGGTGTGTGTGCTTAAATAGGTAATAGTAGTAAACAGTAGTAAATAGTAGTAAAACTGTAACACTTGATCTTACGGTTTTTAATGACTCTGTTATTGCAATTACAAAAATATTTTTTTATAATTTAACAAAGCAAACCACTGCAATTACAAATTTGGAACTATGACTTTTAAGTGTTGGTATCCAAAACATTAAAGAAAAAATTATTTCTAAATTATTTTACAAATACACATAACTCTAAAAAATAGTTCTTGCGCATATTTTAGTACTTGTGAATTATTCAGTCATAACAGAACATATGTACCCTTTAAAAAAATATATTACTTTGGTACCACATGGGGCACGAATTGGATAGATTCGCGTCATCTTGTATGTAACCGTCTGTTGATATTTTAGAGCCGCGTGAAGCGCGGGTTAATATTTATGGATTGATTTAAAATTTTTCAAAAATATTTTTTTATATAAAGGAAAAAACTGAGAGGGCGCTGTATAAAATATCTTGAACTTGAAAAATAAAGACCCCCTTGTATATAAATATATATAATAATATACCTTTGAAATCAAAAAATAAGTTACAAGTTCGTATAACAAAAATAACAGAATATCTTATTTAAAGATGACATGTAATAATATTTTACATTAATTGATACAGCAAATAAATAAATATATATATGGAAAACATCTTAATAAATAATACCTACCAGGAAATCTCAACAATAAACAAATTTTAAAATTAGATGATACCAAACAAAAAATGAAATAAAAATGATTTAATCGTAAACTGGAACAGAAGTGAAATATAGAAATCATATGATGAAAAAGTAAAAACAAAGCGATACATCAGTGTTTAATTATTAGTCGGTAAGAATATCCACGCGTTAAAAAATGCATTATTTCATATAATAGTCAGGTAAATAGCGACAGTTAGTCTTTCACTGTCTGCATTGACTGCCAGTAAAAAAAGGAAATACTAGAGAAAAAAAAAAACATTGAATAAGAAAATTATAAAAAAGATTGTAGTCACAGCCTTTCAAACAATGTGAGAATTACTTATAGATGAATCCAACAGTTATACTGCAGTTACAGATAAGAGATGAAACGAACAGAAAAGATGTTTAATTACTACGGTTACAATTAAGATATAATACAAACGGTATAGTTGTTTATGAATTTAAAAATAATCATTAATAAATTATTACTTATTAAAATTAAATAAAATGCAAAAATAAAAACTAAATATAATATTTATATTTAGTTTTTAAGACTATTAACGTATTGGAAAAATATTATATTTTAAAATTTTAAGACTGTTGAACAGTTACAGAAATATATAGTGTAAAAATTATTATAGTAAACAATTTAGTGCTACCGTCTATTATCCAATACATATATTTAATTTAATAATTGTGAGTTACTTAAATTACATTTTCATACATTAATAATAAATTTTAATTCTAACATTTAAAGTCAATATACCAAATTGATCAATCAATTCATTTTTAATTATTACTAATAGTAATTGCCATGTATGATTGACATAAAAAATAATAAATAACTTAGATATTTAATTTATATTCATTTGTTTCAAATAATTAACCAATTTATCTATATTATAATTATAATTAAATTATAAAAATTTTAAGTTGTATCCATTTTTTATAAATAATTTTAATAAAAGAAAATTTAATATTAATTTAGTTTCTAATATATATATTGATATATAAATTTTATTTTAATATAACTGATAACTTATAAAAACAATAAATTTAATAACGACAACAAATTTTATTAATGAATCATTATTTAAAAGAAATAATATAGCATTGACCACAGTTATTTTTATCATAATTAATTGACCAAATTAATATCATGTAATGATTTTTTAAAAAGAAATAGTATATATATATATATATATATATATATACAGGGTGTTCCGTTAAAGGGGTCCAATATTAATAGGGGTAATAGAGGAGATCACATGGAGCATAAATCAGTATATAAAGCCTGGTCGGATCTCAATAGTTTTCAAGTTACAGCAAATAGAATGAAAATTCGGAAAATTGTAAAAGAACCATCATTTCTAAACTATCGATAATGCTACATAAAAACGAAGCACATATTTAGAAAGAGCAGAAAAAAAACCTACAAAATGACATCAATTGTATTAAAATAGCAATATTTATTGACGAGTTACAAGCCCTGAAACAGTGAAAAAAGTACGAAATCCAATATACATCAAAATAGTTAATCGTTAATTCCAAAAAGACAACTCTAGCTACAACAAGGAAAATGTAGTAAAATTTGGTCCATTCCGAAAACTTTCGAAAAAGCTTACAATGAACCATATCGGTTTAATTGTGTGAGAGAAATTAATCAGTTTCTTAGTTACAACTCCGCTTTCTTTGACACTAGCAAAGGTTAAACTCCGCCCATCACGATTGGAAACACCGCCTTTTTAATTACTCTCAACTATACATTTTCGATCATGCTTCTTCTGAGATGCAACATTTTTAATTATTCAAGAGTTGAATGAACCAAAATAACTTTACAATAATAGTCTACATTTTAAAGTGGTCTTTTATTGATATAAAGCTTAAGTTAAATTCCTTAAAATTAAACTGGTGGTGAAAATTCGGAAATAATTAAAAATATTGCGATTTGTAACTATGCAAGAAGTTTCAGTACATGTTTTACATGGACAATTATTGTATGTATATGTGCATCATAATTTATGATAGGAAATAATAATAACAAATAGCATAATAATTTTATTAATTATAAATTTAAAAAAGACACTAAATTTTAAATTAATTCATACAAACTTTGTAATTTACAATTTGAGTACACCACAGTCTGTGACTTACAAAATACTGTGCCAAAAAGTGTTGAAAATAAAAGAAAAATGACAAATAAAGAATTACATTCCACGTACTTTATGACATATGTGAAGCATAGTCTTCTGGCCTGCGCTGCACAGTTCAATGTCGGAAGGCAGACGAACGGACATTATTATAATAGGTGTTCGAAGTTGCGCCCATTAACAGAATCGCACAGCCGACAGCGACGTCGTAAAGATTGGCGAACACGCCGAAAAACTCCGACGGAGTTGGGAATGTCTCCTGCAGCGACAACGATTCGCGCTAGTAAATCCTCCGGTGTATCCACAGGCGTTTCATACACCAGCGATTTAAGGTGTCCCCAAACAAAAAAGTCTAACGGATTGAGGTCTGGAGAGCGTGCAGGCCAAGCAACAGGTCCACTGCGTCCAATCCATTTCCCAGGATATGTTGAATTGAGGTGATTGCGAACACCTATGAAAAAATGTGCCGGTGCGCCATCGTGCATAAACCACATATTGTGGCGCAATGTTGCTGGCACATTTTGCAGTAACTGCGGTAAGATATCCCGTAGGAAAACCAAGTACGTACTGCCATTGAGTACATCTGGGAGTAAATATGGTCCTATGAGATAATCGCCGAGGACACCTGCCCATATGTTCACACTGAACTTTTGTTGTGCGTTCGACGGGAAAACAGTGTGCGGATTTGTATATGACCATGTGTTCATATTGTGCGTGTTTACCACGCCCTCTCTCGTAAATGTTGCTTCATCAGTAAATAAAATATTTTCCAGAAATTGTGGATTATTTTCTGTTACATTAAGCAACCAGCGTACGAATTCTGTCCGCTGAGCACAATCTGTTACTGATAACAGTTGTACCCGCTGCACATGAAAGGGGTGCATGTTTTCTGCACGCAGAACACGCCACACACTTTGGTGAGAAACACCGACTTCAGACGCAGCAGCTCGTGTACTCGTGGAGGGGTTATCTTTAAAAATATTCAGTACATCTTCTTCCATTGCAGGTGTTCGTACATGTCGAGGTTTCCCTGCATCAATGCTTGCTGTATTAAACGATCCAGTCTCCCGTAATCGTCTATCGATTTTTATGAAGAGTTTCGAACTTGGGCAACGTCTCCTTGGAAATTGCTCACGGTACATGCGCTGTGCTAGACATGCATTTCCATGAGCTTGCCCGTACATCAGATGCATGTCCGCATATTCTTCGTTAGAGTATTCCGGCATAATTATTATACATCAACTTACTACAATCCCACTTACAACAGCCTCCCTTTAACATAACGCCCACTGATGACTGCTGTTTTATTACACTTTTCTTCCTATACACATAGAAAATTTGCATAAAAAGTACTTCTTCTTCATCATCCTGAAAGTTCATGGAGGAAACGCAGCAGTCACGGAGTTTGCTTTAAGACAAGGCGAGAGCTGCACAATATGTCATTCACTTGACCAGACTGAATAATGAAAGGGTATTGATAGAGGTTGATCAGAAATGTATAATTGAAAGATATTAAAACGGGGTGTTTACAATCGTCATGGGTGGAGTTTCGCTCTTTCCGAGCGTGCAACAGTACAGAGTTGTAACTAGGGAACTGCTTGATTTCTCCCATACAATTAAACTGATATGGTTTATTGTCAGCTTCTTCGAAAGCTTTCGGAATGGACCAAATTTTATAACATTTTCCTTGATGTAGGTAGAGTTGCATTTTTGGAATTAACGATTAACTATTTTGCTAAATATTTGATTTTGTATTTTTTCACTGTTTCAGAGCTTGTAACTCGCCATTAATTCTCAATATTCTAAAACAACTTATGTCATTTCGTAGAATTTTTTCTGCTCTTTCTAAATATGTGCTTCGTTTTTATGTAGCATTATCGATAGTTTAGCAATGAGGGTTTTTTTACAAATTTCCGATTTTTCATTCTATTTGCTGTAACTTGAAAATTATTGAGATCCGGCCAGGCATTATATACTGATTTATGCTCCGTGTGATCTCCTCTATTACCCCTATTAATATTGGACCCCTTTAACGGAACACCCTGTATATAATAAGTCAGAAATCGCGAACCCAACTTCCTCTAATCTTTATATATTTTTGTGTATAGACACCGAATTATTTAAATGAATTAATTATTGAATTTACCATGTAGTTTGGATAACTATATAGCTTCGCTTGGTTATTGATAAATTTAATATTTTTATTTTTATCTAAGTATAAATATTTTGTTCTGCGTAGGTAATTAAGTAAAGTATTTTTATAAACATATTTATGCGAGCATTTATTATAATGCGTAAAAATATTTACTTTAAATGGAAAATCAATTATTTTATAATAAATGTCAGATATTAATTTATTTTTATTATTAAGCTTAATTTTTAAGTCAAGAAGGTTTATTACATTATTAATCATATCATTTTAACTTAAAGTAAGCTGTGTGGGATTTTGAGAAGGTAACGATACAATATTAGATTAATTGAAATAAAAATAATTATATCATCTATATAACGATAGTAAACATAATCATTGTTATTGCCTAATGAATTCATTTCATAGTAATATAAATACAGATAAAAAAGTATACTCCTTCAGGAATTACTTGATATTGTTTATAAATGGTATTATCTATACTAATAAAATAAAGTTTCGCTCTGTGTGTCTGTCTGTGTGTGTGTCTGTTGGCGATGGCTAGGAAAATTTAGCGCACCTAGAAGTCTGTAAATTTAGATTTAGACAGTCCAAACCCTCTCTTGGTGCACCTGACCCTCAGAATTTTAATATCTTGATAATTAGCCTAGATATTAATTAGATTCTCATTAACCATCGCTTCTAAAATGACATCTTTTAAATCAAAATGGCGAAAGAAACGAATCGGCGCATTGCATTTGCAAGCGGAAATGAACTAATTCGAAATTATTTTACTAATTAGTGAATTTTAAGAAAACTAATTAAGATATCAATTTGAAAATTTCTGAGCATATGTAAAAAAAAAATTCTGCATCCGTCTATGCAATTTTTGAAAAATTCGGCCGGTAATTTTTCTTAATTTATGCAAAAAACTGCTAAAAATCTGCTGGCGCCAGTGAAATAAATCCGAGAAACTTTCAGACAGGGATCTGCTTTCATTAAAAACTGAACTACAAAGAGATCTGTTTCTCGGGCCGATCCCTCCATTTAGTTTGCGAAAATGAAAGGAAATAATTGCCAATTTTTACTAATGAACAAAAATTTAGATAACTAAGATATAGATTTGAAATTGAGGATGGGAAGTGTTGTCATCTGCCGGCTATTTTAGCGTAGTGTCTTCGTTATGTTCGAATTATCAGAAAAATTTAATTATTTTTTTAATGATTGCGTTAATGTAGATTCAGGTGGTTTTCTTGAACAAATTATTCCTTATATTTGCGGGTATGAGGAGGGAGGGGGTTAATGCCTTTCTCTGAGAGACTTTCCCGTGACATTTGCCTTGTGTACCTTATATATATTTAATGCAAAATATGTCATCACGATAACTTCCGAAATACTGAACTAATGCAAATATAATTGGGACAGTGTATGAATCTTACACGTCTCACGGCTGAGTTCGTTCATCAGGTTTGTAGCTCTTACAATTCATTTAATGGAACACACAAAATAATTCCGTTGCATTATTGTCTATGGAAAAAAATGTTTGAGGTGGTGCATTTTATGATGTTACATTCTAAAAATCCTTCCAGTGAAGAGTAGATTGTTTTCATTCATTCTTTCTTTTTTTAAGGTAAAATATCTTGAATGAGTTCTTTAATCAAGAAGATTCGGTTATTCGTTAGATAGAAAACAAATTTCAAATTTTTTTAAAACATTTTTGATATAATTAACTCATATCCGTTCAATTATATTTGCTTAAGCTAAATTTAAAATTTCCTACAAATTATTTTTTTCGCTAAAATAGCAAACTTAAAAGGAGTAAAGCAAATTTGATTAATTTGTATTACATCTCAATAGCCTACTTTGCCCCACGTGGGCATCTTTCAATGTCTATCAATATTAATAAAAAATAGGTGCTTTACTTTCGATGGACACCAGTCGAATCTTCGCCCCAAAGCGGCACATGTGGTAAATTTTTATTTCTTGTCAACCAGTGTAGTAATCCGATTATAAATTGTTACTTATAAATTATTTTTTCAAATTTTCCTTTTTCGATATGATTAAAAAAAAATTAAATGGCTAACACAATTTGTCAATTGCAAAATGATAAACCGTCTCCGGTTAAATTAGTCAAGGACAATGTATAACTAATACTGTTAAATTTGTTCATAAATGTAGATGTCAAAATTGTAGTCCCGCAGTGGCGGGGACGAATAAGCTCAGTTCCCTTAAGATTACTGAAAGTGAAGCAGCATCGACCGTGGTCACTGCTTGGGAGGGTGACAACCTCTCTCAGCTGCGGCTGCTGTGGGTACGTGTACGTTAATGGGAGCTGGAGCACGTAATATCTGTTTGTGGCTCCAATGTCCTCCAAGTTTAGATTAAGCGTTACCTCTGGGGGTGCCAATCCAGGTGCAGGTCTTTCATCTGGAATTGGTTCAAAATTAAGAGACCAACTCTTCTGGACGGGGCTTGTGAGTGCTTAAGCCATTTTGGTAGGCCTCCCCATCCAGCCGACTCTTGTAAATGATAAAAATGTATATTCCTGACGTTGAAGCCCTGAAATAGCGCTTTGGCCAACGAACAAAGATATACACACTGAAACCTTATTTCAAGATTCCCAAATCACATTTCTTTAATAATTGTGTGCAATTTACATATTTTAAGTGTACATCCTCGATGTCTATTAATATTCTATCAATAAATCTTAAAATCAAAATTATTTTATTAATCTTGAATCCCAATTGACTTTATATATACTATTGGCATAAAAAAATAAAACACTTTCAGTAATGCTAATTGAAATCATCAATTTTATGCCATCTGTGTAAAGAAATGTTTCTTTTTATTGTATGCGAATTTCTTCTATATTTAGTATTCAATAAAATAACTACACTTTTCATTAAACTATACATATGAGTCGTTGACTTTGAAAGTGGGACAAGTTCATTTTTTGAAAAAATAGCTAAAGCTAAATCTCATCCATATACTTAAAGCTAACCTGCTTTTTAGTTTTTCGTGCAAAAATGCTATTTATACGCATGCGCGAGCATTCAGCTAATCAGCTAGAGGCTTTTACTATCTTCAGACGCGATGTTTCAGCCAATGATGTGAAGGCTTTTTTCTCTCTCTAGAAGCGTATGTGTATTACGATTCCATTTGGTTTTGGTTGTTCGGTTGTTGAAACTTTATGGATTTCTTTTATTAAGGTATTTTTTCATTTTACCGTATTTATTTTCTTTTTAAGTCGTATGTATTTTACTACTTTGAATTTTTTTATAACTAACCCTTTTTTTGAGAGAGAGAGAGATTTCGTGGAACGAAATTCCGCGAATCGTTTCCGATGTAAACAAATTATTAAGATGCAGCGACGATCACAGTATTTTTACCAAATAATTTTTGTATTAATCAAGCTTTTTTGGTTATTAAGCATAGCTAAACACGAAAGAAAACTTTGTTATTTTAAGATTTTGATGTGAATTATTTGCGTACATTTATAAGGCGAGTTTCACTGAATAATTCAAGAAAAAAAAATCTCATCATTATACATATTTAGTTATTCATTATTAATTATTTACTTGGCCTTTACTTTTAATATTTCAAACTTACAGCTGAATGTAACTATTAAAACATTTGAAATACTGTATTCGTAAAATGAAATTTCAGCTTAAACACTCGACAATTACTTTTAGTTATGCATTATTAATTATTTACTTGGCCTTTACTTTTAATATTTCAAACTTACAGTTGAATGTAACTATTAAAACATTTGAAATACTGTATTCGTAAAATGAAATTTCAGCTTAAACACTCGACAATTACTTTTACTTATGCATTATTAATTATTTACTTGGCCTTTACTTTTAATATTTCAAACTTACAGCTGAATGTAACTATTAAAACATTTGAAATACTGTATTCGTAAAATGAAATTAGCTTAAACACTCGACAATTACTTTTAGTTATGCATTATTAATTATTTACTTGGCCTTTACTTTTAATATTTCAAACTTACAGTTGAATGTAACTGTTAAAACATTTGAAATACTGTATTCGTAAAATGAAATTTCAGCTTAAACACTCTATAATTACTTTTAGGTTAAATTCAGGTTTTCTCAGTGACGATCACAGTATTTTTGCCAAATAATTAAAAGTACTACATGCATGCATCTATCTATCTATCTATATTAGAAATTGTGCAGGTTTCTGGTCACTGTTTTGTTTACATATTTTAAACAAAAATTTCAATTTAATAATGCACTGAAAATTATAATGAATGCTTACAATTAAACACAACAACACAAAACAAAAAATTTCACAAAAACACATTATTTCCCCGATATTTTCTCACAACTAATCAATAAATTTCATGATATTTTATTGTGATTTTAAACCATGAACTTTAGTACTTTTCTGTTATACGGACACTATGCCAAAATGTATGTATGTATGTATGTTTGGCGACAATGGTGTCCGTATAACGGAAAAGTGCCTGAATTATTATTTTTATATATATGTATAAAATATAAACATAATTGGCGACACAGCAAGTTTTCTGGATGTGAAAGGCGGAGATGAATTTCATTCATTCAATGACCTTTTTAAAAGTTTCAAGTTTGGATTGAGTGCACATGAACATAGAAACCGATACCTATTTCTATGTTCATGATTGAGTTATTTGGATATCTTTTCGTATAGAACAGAAAATCATTTCTCCCGCTTTCGTAATACAGATAAATTCTGGTGTATTTTTTTTCTTCTTTTTATATCATAAGTACTTTTCTACTTTAAGTTTTTTTAACCTAATAGTAATTGTCGCGTTTCTAAGCTGAAATTTCATTTTTCGAATGCAGTATTTCAAATGTTTTAATAATTACATTTAGCTGTAAGTTTGAAATATTTAAAATATTAAAAGTAAAGGTCAAGTAAATAATTAATAATGCATAACTAAATATGTATAATGATCAGAATGACATATTAAAATGTGTACAGAATGACATGAAAATTTTAAAAAACTGAAATTTTGCACTTGCAACTTAATTGTAAATTTCATTGTTTACATTGGAAACGATTTGTGGATTTTGAGAATTTGCGGAACTTCGTGTCACCAAATTACTAAATCTCTCTCTCTCTCACTCTCCAAAAAAAAAAAAAAGGGTTATTTTAAAAAAATTCAAAGTAGCAAAATACATACAACACAAAAAGAAAATAAATACGGTAAAATGAAAAAATTACTTTAGTAATAGAAATCCATAAATTTTCAACAACGACATCAAACGAACGTATCTCATCTTTCGTTTGTGATAAGGAACGCTCCTTTGGCACCCTCCACTCATTGGCTGAATTGTAAAGGGCAAAATTGGGGGACAAAATGACTACAGCATTTCTGAGAAAAGAAAAAATCAGAAAATTCACAGAAAATTTTCTGAAAAGTTTCAGCACAGGGAGAGAGGGTAAATGCTCTCTCGGCAATAATTATTTTTGTTGCAAGTTGTGTTAACTGTTTTTATGGTTCGAGTCGATTTCAGACTGAGTGTAGATTTCTGCAAGTTGGATTTGGGTTAACCCGATTTTTCAAAAGTTAGTTCAAGTTCAGTATATTATTTCAGATTAAAACTATATCTATCAGGTCTTGAATTTCAGGGCGGGATTCGCGCCGAAAATTTTGAAATCCCGCCCAAAAAAAGACAATGAGTGGGAGCCTCCCGCCCAAAAAATTTCAGCATTTTTGGAGAAATTTGCATTATTTAATTTACCTGCAACCGAACGATAAATTTCGTGATTTTTTTTCCCCGCAACCGATTGACGGACTTTGTGTTTTTTCCGCGACTGATCGACGAACTTTGTGGTTTTTTCCATGACAGATCAACGAACTTTGAGTTTTTTCTGCGACAAATCGACGAACATTGCGTTTTTTAAGCGACTGATCGACGAACCTTGCGTTTTTTGGGGACATATCGACGAACTTTGCGTTTATTCCGCAATCGATCGACGAAATTTTTCTTTTTTCCTTGACTGATCGACGAACTTTGCATTTATTCTGCAATCGATCGACGAAATTTGCTTTTTTCCGCAACTGATCGACGAACTTTGCGTTTTTTCCGCGACAGATCAACGAACGTTGCATTTTTTTCTGCGACTGATCAACGAACTTTGTGTTTTTTCTGCGACAGATAGACGAACATTGCGTTTTTTAAGCGACTGATCGACGAAACTTGCGTTTTTTGGGGACAGATCGACGAACTTTGTGTTTATTCTGCAATCGATCGACGAAATTTGCTTTTTTCCCCCGACTGATCGACAAACTTCGCGTTTTTTATGACAGATCGACGAACTTAGCGTTTTTTCCGCGACAGATCGATGAACTTTGTGTCTTTTCCACGATCGATCGGTGAATCTCAATCAAGTAAAATCTAAAGTCAGAAATTTATTTAACAACCTAATTGTTAAGGGTCCCTAACACATTTAATGGAACTTGAAAAATACACTGCATATATAAAACTTAACTTTCTTCCCTTTTTTATAATAAAAATAAACATTTTACATAATCATTCTCAGTTGACTTCATTTTTTCAATGGTATTTTGTCATGTCTGCATTAATGTAATTCTTTAAATAGCACGTAAAATAATAGTGGGGTTTAAAGATTTTTTTTCTCCCTCCCAAACATTACAACTCCCCTCCATTTAAAAATGTTGGTAGGGAGACTCCCGTCCTTGGAAAAATTGAATTTCAAGCCCTGCCTATAATATGTTTGTGTGTATTGAGGTTTGTATAGATGTTTGTGTGTGTGCTGTTTTTAATAAAGACAGTTTCATTTTTCACACGAACCTTTCAAAAAATTCACATTCTTTGCGCAATCCTTTAACAAAATTTGCATTTTTTTTCGTGATTCTTTAATGAAATTCGCATTTTTTTCTGTATCTTTTTTTTGTCGAGATTCACAATTTTTTCAGCTATCCTATGACGTAATTTGTGTTTTTTTCAGCGATAATTTGACGAAATTTGTGTTTTTTCTGTGATTTTTTTTTTCACAAAATTTGCGTTATTTTCCATGATTCTTTTATGAAATTTGCGTTTTTCTGTGATCCTTAGACGAAATTTTCTTTTTTCGCAATGCTTTGATAATAATCACATTTTCTCTGCTGCCTTTTGATAAGATTCATGAATTTTCAGCAATCCTTCGATGAAATTCGCGTTTTTTCAGCAATCTTTGAAGAAATTCGCATTTTTCTCTCGATACTGTAACGAAATGTGCGTTTTCCAGCGATTTTTTGATAAAATACATTTTATTCTGCAATTTTTAGACGAAATTTGGCAAGAAAGCGCTTTCTTTTGGTGAAATTTCCTGTTTTGCGATTCTTTGACAAAATTTGCTCATCTTTTGCGTAAATCGCATTTTTCTGTGGCCTTTTAACAAAATTCCCGTTTTATATGATCCTTTGATGAAATTAGTGTTTTTCCCGTGATCATTTGACGAAATCTAGGATTTTTTTCCCGCGAAGATTGATTATTTGTTTTTAGTCTGCAGGTGCCCTAAAAAGTTTGTGATGCCTGTCGTTGCATTGCACGCATTCTGCCACGGTGTATCAAACAAACAAAATTCATCCTAAAGAATTATTGTTTCGTTTCTGGAAATGAACAACTGTCAACTCATTGGCTGAATTATAAAGGGTGAAATGTGTAGGCACTGAGTATCATCTATACTATTAATGTTGGTAAACGTCTGTCTGTGTGTGTGTTGTTGTGTCTGGCGTCTGTAAACACAAAACTCTGCATGCAGACGACGGACATAAGTGCTTTTGGTATAAAAAAATTCGGAAGGGGAGTTTTTAAAAATTCACAACATTTTGCGGGAGAAGAGGGGTGCGAACGAATTTAAAAAATGAGTCCGCATCAATAATTATGGCGGCGGGGGTAGTATGTTTTGCCCACACGGGGTGGAGACTTTTCTTTGCTGACACCACTAATATGATATATCGTTCGAAAGGCCTGCGACTGCCTTTTCATGTTATGCATCTGTGTGGTCCACCCCCCCCCCCCCGCCAATTGGGGCGCTTTTCTAAATTTTGCACATACCACTCATGTTATATATCGTTAAAAAGGTCTGTGACCGCTTAATCATATTATGCATCTCCGGTGTCCATCCCCCCACTTTGCCCCACCCAAGGGGGTACTTTTGTAAATTTTGCACAAACCCTTCATGTTACGTATTGTTGGAAAGGTTTTTGACTGCTTATTCATGTTATGCATCTCCGGGGTCCATCCCGCCACCCCCCCCCTTAAGGGGCACTTTTCTAAATTTTGTTGACACCCCTCATGTCATATATTGTTGGAAAGATCTGTGACCGCTTAATCATATGCATCTCCAATGTCCATCTCCCCAATTGTCCCCCCCAAGGGGTCAATTTTCTAAATTTTGTTGACACCCCTCATGTCATATATTGTTGGAAAGGTCTGTGACCGCTTAATCATATTATGCATCTCCAATGTCCATCTCCCCACTTTGCCCCCCCTCCCCCAAGGGGGTACTTTTCTAAATTTTGCAGACAACCCTCATGTCATATATCGTTGGAAAGGTCTGTGACTGCTTAAACATATGCATATCTCCAATGTCCATTTCCCCACTTTGCCCCCCCTTCCCCCAAGGGGGTACTTTTCTAAATTTTGCAGACAACCCTCATGTCATATATCGTTGGAAAGGTCTGTGACTGCTTAATCATATGCATATGTCTGATGTCCATCTCCCCACTTTGCCCCCCCCCCCCAAAGAGGTACTTTTCTAAATTTTGCACACAACCCTCATGTTATATATCGTTGGAAAGATCTGTGACCACTTAATCATATTATGCATTTTCCGTGTCCATCCCCTACTTTACCCCCCCCAAGGGGGTACTTTTTTAAATTTTGCACACACCCCTCATGTTACATATCGTTTGAAAGGTCTTTGACTGCTTATTCATGTTATCTATCTCCTTGGTCCATCCCGCCATTTCCCCCTCCCCAAGGGGGCACTTACCATTTACTTGCACAACAGCGCTAAATGTGTCAGATGAAAGAAATTCCACGAGTGCATGTGCCAGTGAAGCTTAGCCAATTGCTGTTCTTCAACCTAGCTTTAATTCAAAGTGGGTTTTTTATTTATTTGAATTATTCTGCAAAAGTTTCAAACATTTTAAAGCAGCTATGAATTTTATTTTTATGGTACTATCAAGTTTTTTTCCGTCAAATTTTGACGGGTTCCATCTAGTTACAAATTAACACAAAATTATTTTTTAAAACAAATTCACAATAAATATCTTTTAATATTAGTATAAATTTTGTTACTAGTAATTTATATGGTCAACGATATTTCAAATGCATTGATTTTGAAAGGGGGGGCAAGTCAACTTTTAATAGAAGTTTTTTTATGTTGCATAATGTTAACAAGCATAATCAGAATTTCATCTCATGAATACTTTAAAAATCTTTACTTCTAAATTAAGAAATATAATTTTACATAAAACTTATTACTGGATATTTTTTATTTTTACACTTTTTCCTATAAAATTAAATTTATATTTTGTTTTATTGTAACTTTTCTAACAAAGAATGAAATACTGAAATAAAATAAATAAGTAAATAAAATAAAATATTATTTTTTTGTTATAAATGTTTTCAAATATCATGTTTTCAATAAATTATTACTTTTGAAAGCGAGGCAAGTCCATTGACACATACCAAAACAAAGTTTTTTTTTTCAGCTAACAAGGATAATCGTTATTCCATATTAAATTTTCTATATTTCTAATATCTAAATTTTGCACATACCACTCATGTTATATATCGTTAAAAAGGTCTGTGACCGCTTAATCATATTATGCATCTCCGGTGTCCATCCCCCCACTTTGCCCCACCCAAGGGGGTACTTTTGTAAATTTTGCACAAACCCTTCATGTTACGTATTGTTGGAAAGGTTTTTGACTGCTTATTCATGTTATGCATCTCCGGGGTCCATCCCGCCACTCCCCCCCCCTTAAGGGGCACTTTTCTAAATTTTGTTGACACCCCTCATGTCATATATCGTTGGAAAGGTCTGTGACTGCTTAAACATATGCATATCTCCAATGTCCATTTCCCCACTTTGCCCCCCCTTCCCCCAAGGGGGTACTTTTCTAAATTTTGCAGACAACCCTCATGTCATATATCGTTGGAAAGGTCTGTGACTGCTTAATCATATGCATATCTCTGATGTCCATCTCCCCACTTTGCCCCCCCCCCCCAAAGAGGTACTTTTCTAAATTTTGCACACAACCCTCATGTTATATATCGTTGGAAAGATCTGTGACCACTTAATCATATTATGCATTTTCCGTGTCCATCCCCTACTTTACCCCCCCAAGGGGGTACTTTTTTAAATTTTGCACACACCCCTCATGTTACATATCGTTTAAAAGGTCTTTGACTGCTTATTCATGTTATCTATCTCCTTGGTCCATCCCGCCATTTCCCCCTCCCCAAGGGGGCACTTACCATTTACTTGCACAACAGCGCTAAATGTGTCAGATGAAAGAAATTCCACGAGTGCATGTGCCAGTGAAGCTTAGCCAATTGCTGTTCTTCAACCTAGCTTTAATTCAAAGTGGGTTTTTTATTTATTTGAATTATTCTGCAAAAGTTTCAAACATTTTAAAGCAGCTATGAATTTTATTTTTATGGTACTATCAAGTTTTTTTCCGTCAAATTTTGACGGGTTCCATCTAGTTACAAATTAACACAAAATTATTTTTTAAAACAAATTCACAATAAATATCTTTTAATATCAGTATAAATTTTGTTACTAGTAATTTATATGGTCAACGATATTTCAAATGCATTGATTTTGAAAGGGGGGGCAAGTCAACTTTTAATAGAAGTTTTTTTATGTTGCATAATGTTAACAAGCATAATCAGAATTTCATCTCATGAATACTTTAAAAATCTTTACTTCTAAATTAAGAAATATAATTTTACATAAAACTTATTACTGGATATTTTTTATTTTTACACTTTTTCCTATAAAATTAAATTTATATTTTGTTTTATTGTAACTTTTCTAACAAAGAATGAAATACTGAAATAAAATAAATAAGTAAATAAAATAAAATATTATTTTTTTGTTATAAATGTTTTCAAATATCATGTTTTCAATAAATTATTACTTTTGAAAGCGAGGCAAGTCCATTGACACATACCAAAACAAAGTTTTTTTTTCAGCTAACAAGGATAATCGTTATTCCATATTAAATTTACATGAAATTCGATCACAAAAATATAAAATAAGTCTAATATTGTTACGAATATTTTTAAAGATATTGAACTGCAAACCATTAAATATCTAGCAATGCCATAAAATAAATTTGCCCCCTTTCAAAATCCTCGACACTAGGAAAACCAATCCTATATTTTACCTAAGTTAGCGCCTGAGCATGCTTTTCATAATATCTGCGAATGGCGCCTTTGTTAGCTTTCGCGACAACATTTGCACTTGCCGCAAAGTGATGTTCATCTAACGGAACATAACCAATAATAATAACAATAATAATAATAATCATTATTGTTATAATTATAAAATAAATAACAGTAAAACAAAGAAATTAACGGCTACTCTTCCGACTGAGCATGAAGGATTTCTTTTAATTAGGATTTTAATAATGCAACTATATACTTACTTTAATATTTCTTAATGGGTAATTTCGAGATTACACTTAACATTTAAAATTCGTGCCATACAATTTACATATATCCATTTGTGAGAAACAAGTCATTATAATAAAACCCCCGGTCTGTCCGATAGTGACATTATGGACCGAAAAAGTAGTAAAATCGCATTTTAGGGCATTTTATGCTAATTTCAGAGATTTAATATTTTGAATAAAGCTGCATAATATTTACCTTTTAAGGAGCCCGTCCCGCCCCTCTGGGTGGTCCTGAATCGGCCCCTTAATTGGGGAAGATGACCGGGAGCCCGACACTGCGCGACTCTCCGTAGGGTTGTTCCGACTCGGCCCCTTAAGTGGGGAAGAGGACCGGACTCTCGACATCGAAGATGTTCGTCGACACGACGGGGGCAGGTAGCTGACGTACCATCACCTCATCGTGGTGGATGGGTGGTAATGCGATGTCCGAGTAGCCGAAGGTACCGGATGCGGTGCTTGATTCGTTCCCGCGTGGGTCTGGGCCTTCCCCTCCTTTGGGTCGGTTCTCGGCTGTAGGAGGAAACGATCGCAGTCCTTGAGGTTTTATGTGTAGAGCCTCGTCCTTGTGCCGTGGTTGGTAACGCCAGCCGACGTGGATTCAGGTCGTTGTTCCGCGGGACTTCGGCATGGCCGGGCGGTGAAAAGACATTGCGTAGGCTGATCCCTCGCGCCTAGGTGCTCTGCGCCGAGGATGGTGACACGAAGGCAAAGGTTAGCTAACGAGGGTCGGGCAGCTACCAAAGTTTATCTAAGGTGAGACGATGGTTCGAACATACTCTGTAGAACAAGGAACGCAAGGATTCTATTGTGACATCTATAAGAGGACAAGGCGGCGTGTAGCAACCCTCGGTTCTGTGCAAGTGGTAGAACGTAGACGGTCACAGGGAGATGGGCTTCGGCCCCTCCGACGTATCTCGTTGCGTTCGTCTCTTGTGTCTCCCTCTGTAACTGGAGTAGTTGTGCGTCGCCCTCAAGGTAGTTCAGAAAGGGGATTGCCCGTTTGAACCAAGAATGATGCGAGTCCTCGGAGTCACTCAGGTTACCGTGCGACCGTATCATTCCTTGGTAGGGTGTGGCTCTTTCCCTGGACTGTTCGACTATGAGGAACAGGGCCGGATGCTCGTCAGTAAGATGGCGGCGTTCGAACTTGAAATCGAGCCTTATGTCGAAACCCAGTCCAGCGCGTCTATGCGTAGTCAGAGTTGTCTGTGCCTGACGGTTAGATGAACAGGAGTCTTCACCTAATTTTCAAGCTACTCACCTCGACCGGGTCCGCTTCTTTAGCGTGCTTGAAGGAGTTTTACATGATCTTTAGAGTCCAGTAGTGGTACTACTTTCTTCGTTGTTGTTGTTGTGTTTTGTTTTGTGTTTGTGTCGTGTTGTTTTTTACATGTGCATGATCCTTTCAAATGGAGTCCATCGGGGTCAGCCCGTATTTCGCTGCGGAAGCTCACCGAAAGCAAATCTATTTGGGGGGGGGGGGGGCACAACCCTAGCCAAGGCGTGTCTATGCGTCAGGGACCGAGTTTCTTCGTGGTCCCGGGTTGGCGCGAAGTCCCTCATCGTAGAAGCGATAACCGCGGCATAAGAGCTAGTCGTCTTCTCCTTCCCTAGGATTCGATATTCGGACGCCGCGGGAAAGCAAGAGTCGTCGGGAGAGCTCCGCATGTGGCCTAGGGACCGATTTCTCTTATGGGGTTCCGGTGACGAAGCCGTCGAGTGTCTTCCGGCGATTCATCAGGTGTCTTCGTGCAGGTCTCCTCTGATTTTGGGAACCTCCGCGTATTGTAACGACCTATGTCGTCACCTTTTCGGGTCCAATTCGGGTTGATGCGCAGGTGGCGTTGCCCCGACCGGTCGCAAAGCACATGGGAGGCAGATCCTGCTGTGCGCGTTATATGTCCCTCAGGACATGGGTGAGACGGTTGAAGTAATGATGGGCGCCCCTCAGGCGTCTGGCGGGGCAGCCAAGTTTTGCCTTTTGAGGCATTGTAAACACAAAAACATCTTGAGGGATGAGCCATGTCGAAATATGCATATATTTTGAGATACCTTCAGTTGAAAGTCGGCTAATCACACGATAAGCGATGTAAAGAGAAGTGATTCATTCCTCTGTGATTAACAAAAACAAAGACCACGAATGAAATAATATTGTTCATTTGCGCAAAACAATCAACTGACTGTACATATCATACATCCTTAACCAATCAGATTTCAGAACATGCGCTGTTTTATTATTTGGTGTTAGAAGTTAACAACTGTTTCCCTTTCAGGATATGTTTTTATTTCTGAATATCATTTTCATCCCGTGTGACGTCATTTGCCTGTAATTCAATCAAAATTTATCATTAGCCGTGTTGTGAACTCTGCCAAAGAAGCATAAAATAGTTCTGCCAAGGTTGGCTAACTGTTCGCCTGTTGTCGTTTTACGTTGGTCCACAGTAAGAAATGTCTTCCTTGGCATACCGTTAGCCAAGTAACCAACTGCTAACAAAGGCCCAACAGTGGTCCAATCGTTTTCTGCTCTGAATATTGCTCAAATACGCAGCCAAAAATATGCCGCCTTGGCATATCGTTAGCCAACTAATCAACTACCAACAAAGTCCAACAGTGGTCCAATCGTTTTCTGCTCAGAATCGTGCTCAAATACGCTTCAAATTAGAAGGATTTCTGCACCTACCATTTCCCTACCATATACTTTCCAAACCCACCATTTTCCAACGGTTTCCACAAACTGCCAACGATGGGCCAACAAACTGCGCTACTCGGGTGATCTATTTTTAGAATCTCGGCTAAGGGGAATATTTTTATCTTCTGTGTTTGGAAAGTGTTTTGACAGGAAAGAATATTCTTTACTCTTTGAGTTTCGTGGTTTATATCGGATTATTTCAAATGGATTAAAGACGCATGCTTTGCGTATTTTTTTTTTTTTAAAGAAAAGAAAAAATAATTTTTTCAATTAATTATGTTTTGATCAGATATTAATGTGCCATTTTTGCAAATGTTGCGAGCATGCTGCCATCTGCCTTTATTTTGAATATGTATTTTCTTTTGGGGATCTTGATCTATTTTGGGGATCTTGAAATTTCATTTTTAGAAATTAGAGGAAAATATTTTTTCGTGTAGACTTTAGGTATGATATTTTTTGTATGAAAGAGACAATAATTTGCTAATAGAGAAAAGACATTATTAGTTGACTATTAGAGAAAATTATTATATTTTTGTCTATTCATTAAGAATCTATTTTAAAATAAAATGATTATTTTTATTGAAAGATTTTTTTATCAAATGAGATTAATTTGCTTATTATATTTTTGGCCAGCATGGAGCCGGGTTTCCCCGTCTGTTTAACCTTTTCATTAAGGTTAAACCTGTCTATAACAGAAACCTGAATAAAACTAAATATGCTTGTAGAATCGGGCTTTGATCATCTATCCAAAGTTTATTTTCATATAAAACTATACGAAACTGCCACAAACGTCATTTGTCTGTAATTCAATCAAAATTCATCATTCCCCGTGCTGTGAACTCTGGCCAAGTAGCATAAAACAGTTCGTCCAACGTTGAACTGAATGGAATTCAAGTAGCATAAAATAGTTCTACTGGCGAATTGTTGAATGAAATTCAGTTCATTCGCTGATTTCATTAACAAAAGTTTAAATATGCTTATTTTTAACAAAGCTTATTTTTAAACATTTATGTCCCAAATTATGAATTAATGAAAATTTTACCATCGAAATCCTTTTCATGATTTTTTTTTCAAGATATACTCGTATTAGAAAATTTGTTTAATCCTTAAATAAATTTTAGAAATATTCTGTCAACTAAATCGATATTTACACGAGTTTTGAAGAATACATACAATTTTACCCAAAGCATCTCTTTAAAATATTGTTTTTAATATTTTATAGAATTAGAAAATGTACAAATATTTAACCATTTATTTAAAAAATTAAAATTATTCGCAATCAACGATATATTTGCTTTTAGCATTCAATATACAATAGAACAGCATGCGTTAAGCTGTGATGTGGCTGAAGAATGATATGATGGTGGATGGTTGATCGTCACTAGCAATATTGCCTTGCACAACGTTTTTGTTTATCTTTCTATCACGGTATGTGAGTGTGGTATAGGTGGTGCTGATGCACAAGGCGCCAAACCTGAGAAGTGCTTCATCGTTGCCATCAGTTATTACTACCGATATAGTGGCGTTCGGTAGAATGATGAGCCGAATGGATTTGTTGCAATACTATACAGGTAAATATAGAAAATTTTCAGAAGTGACATTTTCCACTCTATGTATTTTAACATCCTGAGAGCTGAACAATTATAACTGGAAAATTAATTATTCATTTAAAATATTTTTGCTTTGTAAAATAAAAATGCTTTTGGAACATGACAATGTTAAGTATCCATAACTCATCCTAAATTGTATTACTGCCAATCGATGTGTTAAATGAATTTTATATCAAGTTTTATTTTAAAATACCGTCAGAGCATAAAGGTTTAAAATAAATTTTGTGAAACAACAAATTCTTATGAAACTTTGCAATTATGTAAAGTCATTAGTTAGGTAAATTTAATTGGCATCAGCATATTGGTAATGTGCATTGTGTGTATTGTATTAAGTACAATTGATGCATTAAAGGGAGGTTCTCCCGATACTGTTTGATTTTTAGGGAATTTTCGGGATTTGTTTTCTTGTATACAAGTCACATAGGAAAATGTGCTTTTGACAATTAGTTTATTGAACTTTTGTCTAAGTGTTTAATTATTTTGATATAAAACTGGTGGTATTTTATTCCAACTAAACTCCACCAAATTTCCCTATGCACAATAAAATGGTGTACGTGATTGCGCTCTTAATAACCATCTGAAACAAAAGTTCTGAAGGATTCTAAAAATATATTAAATTAGTTGGAGGCTGTATTCATAAGAAGATTCATAGCTTCACAGAATAGCGGCTGTTTCATTTTGAAGTCAAGTTTTGGCACCAATTTCTTATTTACAAATTGTTTAAAAAAATTAAATTATCAAAATTTTCTTAAATGTTTTTCCTGCAATGAAAAAAGTCTAGTTTAATTTTAAAATAGCAAAACGTTGATAGCTTGAAAGGTTTATGCGTGAGAACCTACACCGATAAAAAAAGGGGGGTGGGCTGTGTCGTCTATACGGACGTAGTTATTTTTACGTGACAGCGCCTATGGGTGGTGAGAGAAAATGATAGACCTTTTTTTTGTTTAAATCAATTTATTTGTTATTAACGCGCAACGGCAGTGCCAGTGGCTGTGTACAATAGATTGAATATTGTGCAATAGTACAAGAAGTATAATATGAAACATAAGGTCTCAGCTGTAATGTGCCTGACTAATGTCAGATGCTTTGATGCGGATGGTTGATTGTCACTAGCAATATTGCTTTGCACAGCGTTTTTGTTTTTCTTCCTATCTCGGTATGCTCTGGATCATTCTGCGGAAGTCATCGAAGGCTTCCTCAACCTTTCAGAGGTAGAATCCTGCTCATTTGGCTGAGCCATGTCCTGCTGAGATTTGTCTGGCTGAAATGTCAATAGTGGCTCGTATAGCTGAATCGTGTCTGGCTGCAACGTCATTACTGTATTTTTAGGAGACGTGTCTATTTAATTCTTCTTTCTTTTTTGCATTTCATTCTCTGAGTTGTTGGAATATAACTAGGGGTGCTTTTTCCGTTTGCATTGATTACTGATTATGTCGGTGTTGTTTAGTCTTAGTCTCGTCACGTGATAAGGCATGTGGCGACTCCATGTCTGCAATTTGTTGCTGCGTAGAATTTTCAACTTCTTAATATAACTCCACAATGGACTGAGGAGGGTGAGTCATATTTTCATTATTAGATTTCTCTTGTCGATAACTATTCATGATGTTTATAATATCATTAGTGTCTTTTTGCCTAATTCATAACTATTTTGGCTTGTAATCTGTAAAAAAAAAAAAAAAAAAAGATAATTGGTGAGAAATTCACTATACGTTTTTATTACTTATGATTCTTGGTTATGGTTTTAGTTACTCTGTTCTTTCACGCATAAATTGACACTAGAATTTTCCCGATCAAATGAGCCATTCGGTTGCTACACTTGTCTTAAGCGAACTTAACCACTCAAAATCAGAGGTTCGCAGCGCTGCTCCCATCGTGTTCTGATAATGTCAGAACGATAAGTTGGTGTTGAAGCATGAAGCCAAAGGACAGATGTGTGCTATCTTATATATACATTTAACGTACTGCTCGTTCTCAACGAGTAATTGCCACTGGCCCAATAGCACGATTTTCTGAAGCTCACTTTCCGAACATAAGGGGCTGAGTTGTAAGACGTTGTCATGTCAAAACGAGTTTCAAGAAAAATGCCTTTAGAGTTCTTGATGAGACCTTTTGTCTACTGGGACACCTGTCCATTAATCTGCTTGCTAACTCCTAAATATTGTGCGGAATAAAAAACCAGTTTTGAGTGCATATGACACTTTAAGGCATCCATATTCAACTGTTTTTTCTCGCGGGCCGCAAATATATTTTTGCGGTGATCGTCAGGCAGCAACACACTTATATAACAATGTAAAAAAAGGGGGTAACCACAATAGTAATATAAAAAAAAGTAGAATAACAAAGTTAATGTTATAAGATGGGTTGAATGTTTGTCGCGGAAGAAAGGTTACCAAAAAATTTTACCATCACTATTTTCAAACTATATACATCGTGGTGGATTTCTGTTGAAAATGTTGCAAAAATATGGCACAAAGATTGTTGTTTAGAAATTCGTTTTTGGTACCAATTCTTTCCTCGAGAAACGTTCAAACCTAATAAGCATTTTTAGCTATATAATAAGTATAAAATACAATAATAGGACAATGTAGAATATCAAAGTCCTAAAGAAAAAAAATACGAGATTTTCATTAATAAATCAGTTTTTTGCTCAATGCAAAAACCTTTTATTATTTTTTATGTAGAAATATAAATTGTGCAAATTTAATTAATTTGAAATAATGTTTGATTAGTGTTGAAGATTAAGGAATGTATATACACCACTGTATAACAATGCACACTGTATAACACAAATAGGACTACATGTAGAATGAACTTTTGACTAAGCAAACGACACTTGATGATGATTTAACATAATTTTAATATTAATCAATCATTATAATAAAACCCCAGGCATGTCCGATAGTGTTGAATACGAGCCGATGAAGCAGCAAAATTGCCTGCAAGTCGGGCATTAAAGGCTGATTTCAGAGATTCAATTTTTAAAAATAAATCTGCATAAAATTTATCTTTTTAAAAACATTGTGAAAAAACAAATATCTTGAGAAAAGAGCCATATCGAAATAGGGATGTACATCGAGATATCGTCAGTTGAAATATGGCTAATGCTGCGATAAATGACCTAAACAGCATTTATTCAATAAAATAAAGAACAAAGATGAAATAATTTTGCTCATTCACGCAAAGCAATCGATCGCCTGGCCACGTCATACTCTATTAGCCAATCAGATTTCAGAACATGCAGCAATGATGTTATTTCTTTATTTGATGTTAGAAATTGATAGTTTCTTTTTCAGGATATTTTTATATTTTTGAATATCATCTTCATTCCGTGTGGCGTCATTCGCCTGTAAACCAATTGGAGTTTATCATTAGCCGTGCTGTGAATTCTGATTATTTTAAAATCGTGGATTACGGGAATTGATTGGAATTCATTTCGTATTTTTTTTCTCTTCGGAATTTGGGAAAGTGTTTTTACATGAAATATAATTCTTTATTCGTTGCATTTCGTGGTTTAGATAAAATTATTTAGAATGAATTTAAAATGCACGCTTTACGTATTTTTTATTTAAAAAGCGGAAAGAAAATGACTTTTTCGATTATTTACGTTTTGGTCAGAAATTAAACTGTTTTTTTTTTTTTTTTTTTTTTTTTTTTTTTTTTTTTTTGCAAATACTGCGTGTGTGCTCCCAGCTTACTTTATTTTTAGTATGTATTTTCTCAAAATTAGCTGAATAAATGTTGTAATTTCATTTTTAGAGCAGATAAAAATATTTTTGTCTAGTCCATCAGCTATGATATTTTTAGTGTACAAAGTAACAGAGACAACACACACACAGTTTTTTAACAGCGAAAAGAAGCTATTAGTTTACTATGAGAGAAAATTATTATATTTTTGTGTATTTCTTATGAATCCGTTTTAAAATAAAAAATCTATTTGTTAAGGGTTTTTTCTAAAATAAAAGATGAATTATTGCATTATTATTATTTTTTTGGCCTGAACTCTCATATCGTGGGAATTGAGAGTGTGCTACTATCTACATTTATTTTTAATATATATTATCTCAGGATTTACAGAATAAACTTGAAATTAAATATTTGGAACTCAGGGAAGACATTTTTGTGCAGTCGATTAGCTGTGAGAGTTTCAATATATATATAAAATAAATAAAATAGTCTTTTAATACAGAAATGAGACTCTTAAGTTCACTATTAAAAGAAATTTTTATAGTTTTGTGTCTTTATTAGGAAATTATAATTAAAATGAGATGAATATTTTTTAAAGTATTTTAATTAAGGGGATTAATTTGTTTATTATTTTTTTGGACAGCATAGAACCGTGCTTTTCTCGTCTTTCCAACTGTTTCATTGAGGTTAAATATGTCTATAACGGTAACCTACAGAAAACTAAATGTGATTATCGTTGAACCGGGCTTCGACCATCTATCAAAAGTTTATCTTCATATTAAACTATGAGATAAACGGGTGAAGCCCGGTTAGTTATAAATAAGAGGACAGATTTTCTTTTCCCATGAAAATATATAAAACAACATTGAAAGTCTTAAAAACCTTTTATGCACATCTCTATTAATTTTATAAATATGGATTAATGATTATGTGTTTCAGGCCGCAAATTAAATGTCCCCGGTCCATATGCGGGCCGCGGACCGTAGTTTGAGTTTGGCTGCTTAAGGGTTCAAAATATGCGAAAAATAAAAAAATGATTCTTTGAAACTTTTCCGGAGTTTCAGAGTTCTCACCTTAAACTAAATAAAATTTTCTGGAGATAAGAGGTAGTTATTTGCTCTATAAATGACTTCTTCTTTTATTCTAGAATTTGATTCAAAATGGATTTTCAGTTAATAATGTTAATGGAGGCAGTGACAGGCGTGTTCAAAATCGATATGGCCTTGACATATCAACATGATCGATGTCAAAATTGAGCATAGATTCGTAGATAGTCACAATGTTTTGACTTTGAAATGAATACGTTGATTTGATACATTTATTATGCAAACAGTTATAGAAAAGTCATAATATCAAAGTGTAATTATGTATTTAAATAAGTAACCCTTCACTGTATATAAACATTATTTTTTTTAATAGCTGCTTATAGAAAAGCTAAAGTAATGAAAGATTTAAATAAATATTAAATGCTATGAAACTATGATAGTATTCAATGGTTTTCAAGCATTATGTGTGTATAAATGATCAAAATATCGTATTTACTCTTGAAAAAAATTAATAAAAGAAAAGCGAACATCAGCCTTGTCAATAAGATTTGTGTACGGTTTTCCTTGCAAATACATTCTTCAAATTAGAAAAAAATATGACGCATATGAATAATAATAAACCACACATAAATCATGTATCAATGATGGTATTCATAACCATCATAAATTTTAAATGCGACTATAAATGCATTTTTAGGGGCGTTCGTAATTATATAAATACCTAGCACCTATAGTCGTTGTCTGGTCCGTCCGTCTGTCCGCATATAACCCAATCGAATGGTTTGAAATTTAATATGTATATTTCAAATTTTATGAAAATCGAATCAAAACTTAAAAATATATTAATAAAATTTTCTTTATTCTGATAAATACTATCATGCGTAATCTATATAAGAACACGTCATGTGACTGAGGAAAGCAAATACGGGCTAACCACATATTTTTTCATATGCCAAGTGGCCATTTTTCTTCAAAATTATTTTTTCGAATAAAATTGCACAAAAGTTACATTTTTAGAAAGATCGTTCAAAAAAATTGTTTGCTTGAGAGATGAGTTACATTCAAAGATGCACAGATTCTGAAATAACTTCAGTGGGAATTAGTTAAACGCCGAATTATATGTATACAATAAATAAACAAAAAAAATTCATTCATTGTGAGTCATAGAAATATTAAACCATGAGGTAATCATTCGCAAGGCAAGATCTCCATGGTGAAATTTGCAGTGCTGTCTGTGT
Source organism: Maratus michaelseni (assembly GCA_963931845.1). Taxonomy (NCBI): domain Eukaryota; kingdom Metazoa; phylum Arthropoda; class Arachnida; order Araneae; family Salticidae; genus Maratus; species Maratus michaelseni. The sequence continues at coordinate 360,542,116 of OZ007586.1, read as the reverse complement.
CGAAAAAAAAATTCGCATCTGTAAACGTGGCATACGTAATAATAAAAAAAAAGGCATGTTCATTTCACTCATAACAGACGATATAATTCATTTCACTGAAATAATAACAACTAGTTGCACCCGTCGAAATTCTATGCAACAGAATATATTAAATAAGTATGTTACAATTTCAGCTGATGAATAAAAGAATGATGTAATGAAAAAAGAAAACGACTCTGCAAATTTAAAGCATGATATTCACACAAACATACTCAAAACTTTGCACATGAACTCCACATTCCATTGAAGTCCTGATCTCAGTAAAAATCTGGACAATTACGCATTTTACTTTGAGAAAATTGAAATTTTGTGTTTCAAAATGCACGTTTTAAAAATAATGTAATTTTCCATAAGCAGACAATTTAGCTTTTAATTTTAGAGTACGTGGAATAAAAAACTAGGACAATAAAATCAGTTTCACGAACATATATAGGAAATATTACCGTAAGAGTCACTTAATCAATTGTTTTAAAATTTTCATAAAATATTTATTATAATTAAAGGGAAATGATGTAATTTTCAGAAATATTTTATTTTGTGCATACCAAGGAAGTAAATTAATTTCAGAAGTTCTGTCTGTTTAGATGCAGGAATAAGGGTCAGTGAATATGACGTCATACTGACTCAAGGTTAGTAAAATACTTTATATTCATGGAGGAAAATTCATCTTTTGTTTTCCGAAAGACGTTATTTTCTTCATCGGAAATATTTCATTTTTCAAATTACTTCTTATGATAGATTATTTACTGTTATTTTATTTACATATATTACTTAATATTGTTTCTCAACAAATAATCTGTATTCTGCTCTTCTGTGATTACTGCATAATTAAACGCAATCATTTTACTATGTCTAAATTTTATGAAAAACCATTGAGATTCTTATTTTAAATATGACGACATTTACACTGATGGAATCCCGCTTCTGATTGGTGGAATGTGATAAGGCAAATTAATCTTATGTTATAGACATAAAATCTTAACCCAATTGCCACCATTTTAAAGAAATTTCAAAAAAAAACTTTTAAAATTAAAATTAAAATATAAAAATGGGAATATTTAAAAAAATAGCTAGTGTGGGTACATCTGAAAATGAACAGCTTTCATTTTAAAAAATAATTATCAAAATTAGTTCAGTATTAAGTTTAGGGCAGATGACTAAAAAAAGAGTCTTCTGTTTTAAATATATAGATGATTTTTCTTACATTGTAAAACTAGTTATAGTAGGAACGGACCTCATTTGTCGTGTTTAACGTACAATTTCCAACTTGTTAAAAATAAAAAGAGCCATCAAAACTGTTACTTCCGTACCAATGTTTAGCATGACCCCTCATGGCCCCTAATTTTCTTGAGGGGCCATATACCGGGTGTCATAAAATGGACTGACTGATTTTAAAATTCAATAACTTCCAAAACTCACTATAAAATAAATATGCGGTAGTGCGAAAAAAAAAAAGAACCCGAATGATGGTTATTACTCCAATTCTAAAACTTGCAGATTAAAGCTGGTTGCATGCAAGTGTCTTGTTGATGATTTTCTACAATTTAGTTATAGTGAAATTTTCTTGAGGGCCAATATACCGGGTGTCCTAAAATGGACTGACTGATTTTAAAATTCGATAACTTCCAAAACTGACTATAAAATAAATATGCGGTAGTGCGTAAAAAAAAAAAAGAACCCGAATGATGGTTATTACTCCAATTCTAAAACTTGCAGATTAAAGCTGGTTGCATGCAAGTGTCTTGTTGATGATTTTCTACAATTTAGTTATAGTGAAATTTTCTTGAGGGCCAATATACCGGGTGTCCTAAAATGGACTGACTGATTTTAAAATTCGATAACTTCCAAAACTGACTATAAAATAAATATGCGGTAGTGCGTAAAAAAAAAAAAGAACCCGAATGATGGTTATTACTCCAATTCTAAAACTTGCAGATTAAAGCTGGTTGCATGCAAGTGTCTTGTTGATGATTTTCTACAATTTAGTTATAGTGAAATTTTCTTGACGGGCCATATACCGGGTGTCCTAAAATGGACTGACTGATTTTAAAATTCAATAACTTCCAAAACTCACTATAAAATTAATATGCGTTAGTGCCAAAAAAAAAAGAACTCGAATGTTGGTTATTACTCCAATTCTAAAATTTGCAGATTAAAGCTGGTTGCATCAAGTGTCTTGTTGATGATTTTGTACAATTTAGGTATAGTGAAATTTTCTTGAGGGGCCATATACCGGGTGTCCTAAAATGGACTGACTGATTTTAAAATTCAATAACTTCCAAAACTCACTATAAAATAAATATGCGGTAGTGCGAAAAAAAAAAGAACCCGAATGATGGTTATTACTCCAATTCTAAAACTTGCAGATTAAAGCTGGTTGCATGCAAGTGTCTTGTTGACGATTTTCTACAATTTAGTTATAGTGAAATTTTCTTGAGGGGCCATATACCGGGTGTCCTGAAATGGACTGACTGATTTTAAAATTCAATAACTTCCAAAACTCACTATAAAATTAATATGCGTTAGAGCAAAAAAAAAAAAGAACTCGAATGATGGTTATTACTCCAATTCTAAAATTTTCAGATTAAAGCTGGTTGCATCAAGTGTCTTGTTGATGATTTTCTACAATTTAGTTATAGTGAAATTTTCTTGAGGGTCCATATACCGGGTGTCCTAAAATGGACTGACTGATTTTAAAATTCAATAACTTCCAAAACTCACTATAAAATTAATATGCGTTAGTGCAAAAAAAAAAAGAACTCGAATGATGGTTATTACTCCAATTCTAAAATTTGCAGATTAAAGCTGGTTGCATCAAGTGTCTTGTTGATGATTTTGTACAATTTAGTTATAGTGAAATTTTCTTGAGGGGCCATATACCGGGTGTCCTAAAATGGACTGACTGATTTTAAAATTCAATAACTTCCAAAACTCACTATAAAATAAATATGCGGTAGTGCGAAAAAAAAAAGAACCCAAATGATGGTTATTACTCCAATTCTAAAACTTGCAGATTAAAGCTGGTTGCATCAAGTGTCTTGTTGATGATTTTGTACAATTTAGTTATAGTGAAATTTTCTTGAGGGGCCATATACCGGGTGTCCTAAAATGGACTGACTGATTTTAAAATTCAATAACTTCCAAAACTCACTATAAAATTAATATGCGGTAGTGCGAAAAAAAAAGAGCCCGAATGATGGTTATTACTCCAATTCTAAAACTTGCAGATTAAATCTGGTTGCATGCAAGTGTCTTGTTGACGATTTTCTACAATTTAGTTATAGTGAAATTTTCTTGAGGGGCCATATACCGGGTGTCCTAAAATGGACTGACTGATTTTAAAATTCAATAACTTCCAAAACTCACTATAAAATTAATATGCGTTAGTGCAAAAAAAAAAGAACTCGAATGATGGTTATTACTCCAATTCTAAAATTTGCAGATTAAAGCTGGTTGCATCAAGTGTCTTGTTGATGATTTTCTACAATTTAGTTATAGTGAAATTTTCTTGAGGGTCCATATACCGGGTGTCCTAAAATGGACTGACTGATTTTAAAATTCAATAACTTCCAAAACTCACTATAAAATTAATATGCGTTAGTGCAAAAAAAAAAAGAACTCGAATGATGGTTATTACTCCAATTCTAAAATTTGCAGATTAAAGCTGGTTGCATCAAGTGTCTTGTTGATGATTTTGTACAATTTAGTTATAGTGAAATTTTCTTGAGGGGCCATATACCGGGTGTCCTAAAATGGACTGACTGATTTTAAAATTCAATAACTTCCAAAACTCACTATAAAATAAATATGCGGGAGTGCGAAAAAAAAAGAACCCGAATGATGGTTATTACTCCAATTCTAAAACTTGCAGATTAAAGCTGGTTGCATGCAAGTGTCTTGTTGACGATTTTCTACAATTTAGTTATAGTGAAATTTTCTTGAGGGTCCATATACCGGGTGTCCTAAAATGGACTGACTGATTTTAAAATTCAATAACTTCCAAACAGTGACAGATATTAAAAGAATTCTTGCAGGAGAGTAATGCATGATGTCAGGAGTTTTTTTTTTTTACTGCGATTCCAGATTTTAGTTCGAATTATCAGCAATAGATGGCGCTGCGAGCAATAGAAATCCAATCGAGGCAAAAACAGAAATCACCCAGCATTGATGTGAAGGAAAGTGTCTCAATACATGGAGTGGATCTCCTTCGCCAATAAAATCTTACTCAGAATCAGGCCCTAAGTACAAGATTGTATTAGCGAATGAGACCCACTCGATCCGTTGAACCTTCTTCCTTCATATTAATGCTGGGTGATTTTAGTTTTCGCCTGGATTGCACTCTTATCGCTCGCAGCGCCATCTGTTGCTGGTAATTCGAACTAAAATCAGGAATTGCAGTAAAAAACTCCTGACATCATACATTACTCTCCTGCAAGAATTTTTAGCTCACAGGCTATCAAAGCCTGAGAGCTTATGTGCCCGCCGGTTCTGTATGTACGTACGTATGTATGTATGTAACGCGATAACTCTTGATAGAAGTAACCGTTTTACTTTAAATTTTGTTTATAGGTTCCTTGTGATAAGGCGCTTCCCTGATTAGTTTTGGAGGTTCATTGGTTAAGCACAAAGGGGGGAAATGGGGGGCTAACCCCCCATAATTTAGATAAATAGGTTTTTCATGCAGAATTATCCCATTTTCTTCAAATTTTGTATATAGGTTCATTTTGATAATGCGCTTCTGTCAATCGTTTTGGGGGTTCATTGGTTAAGTATAAAGGGGGAAAGGGGGGATACCCCCCCTAGTTTAGATAAATGAGTTTTTATGCAGAATTATTCGATTTTCTTCAAATTTTGTAAATAGGTTCATTGTGATAATGCGCTTCTCTGAAGAGTTTTGGGGGTTCATTGGTTAAGTATAAAGGGGGAAAGGGGGGGCTAATCCCCCCTTAATTTAGATAAATGGGTTTTTCATGCAGAATTATCCGATTTTCTTCAAATTTTGTATGAAGGTTAATGGTGATAAAGCGTTTTCCTGATTGGTTTTGGGGATTCATTGTTTAAGTATAAAGGGGGTCACGGAGGGCTGCCCCCCCTTAATTTAGATAACTGCGATTTTCATGCAGAATTATGCGATTTTCTTAAAATTTTGTATATAGGTTCATTGTGATAAGGCGCTTTCCTGATTAGTTTAGGAAGTTCTTTGGTTAAGTATAAAGAGGGTAAAGGGGGGGGGGGGCTTATCCTCCCCCCTTAATTTAGATGAATGTGTTTTTCATGGAGAATTATCCGATTTTCTTCAAATTCTGTATATAGGCTCATTGTGTAAAGGAGCTTCCCTGGTTAGTCTTGGGGTTCATTGGTTAAGTATAAAGGGGGATACGGGGGGGGGTAATCCCCCTTAATTTAGATAAATGGGTTTTTCATGCAGAATTATCTGATTTGCTTCGAATTTAGTATATATGTTCATTGTAATAAAGGGCTTCCCTGATTAGGTTTGGGGGTTCAGTTGTTAACTATAAGGGGGTGGGGGAACGGGGGGGAGATCCCCCTTTTAATATATTGTCGATTTCTTTATTTTTCGAGAGGCTTATTTCAAATTCTTTGAAATAAGTGTATAATATACAATTAGTGTGAATAGCCTGTGAGCTCAATGCCCTCAGTTTAACTGGGCAGTTTTCTTTTTTATTTAAATATCTGTCACCTTTTGGAAGTTATTGAATTTTAAAATCAGTCAGTCCATTTTAGGACACCCGGTATATATAATTATTTTATACGAACTTTGAAAATCTCACTAAAAAACTCTATATGTCTTAATTTAATTCTTCACTCGATTTGTCATCTACCCCGAATACAAATACTCATTGCTCTATCCACAGAAACACGCGAAATATGAGTTAAAATGTGTTCGTGGTCTGTGTCAATATTTAGAAATGAATTTTGAAAATTGCGTGATATTGCGGCTAAAGTTACAAAATAATGATTTAAAAATGATGTGTAAACGACAGTAACAATACGTACCAGAAAATCAGTAAACGTAGCCTTTGCTTTCTATATTTAGCGTGCATGAAATAACAAAAAAGAGACTACGCTAATTTTATGTAAGCCCCCCCCCCCTAAAGTTACCGACTTTACACATCAGCTGAAGTTGATAACTTGGGACAACTTATAGTCAGAAGTGAAAGAAAATTTATATTGGCGCTTTGGACCACATGTAATTCTAAATATGACTACAAAAATATGTTTTGAAAATTATGAATTTTTAATATTCGCATTATTAGTGTTGCAAAAATTTGTACATTTATGCAAAATTATTGCATGTATATCTATACAAAATATACACGCGCGTTATTTTTGGGTTTTAAAAAGTATCACTTAAAAAAAAGTAATGAAATACAAAAATATTGTTCAAGGTATACCTAAATAACGGAAGGTAATACCTTTAAGCCTTTAGCTGTCAGTATATCCACATTAGTCGATACACGCTTCGTATTTATTCCATCTGGAAGCGAAGAGGTTAACAATGATTAGTTCATTTTTCAGTAATTTATATCTCAGTAACTTATCATTCAAAATTGATCCCAATTTGTCATGGGGAACTTAAATATGCAATAAAATGGTGTTTCTTTTGAACTTTAAAAAGATTGGTACAAATTTAATATGTCAATGATCCATTATGAAAAAAAAAACCCTCAATTATAATTATAAAGAGATTTATACGAATTAAAACGGCACTTTTTTTTTCTTGAATTTATTAGTACTTGAGTTATAGCCATCGTTAGTTTTTTTTCCGTACTGTACGTGAGCTTTTAAATGAATGCAGTATCAAAACTAGTCGTTGGGGGCCACCATAATATTTACCCATCATGGATATGCATAATGTAAATATGAAAATAAAACCTGTGTAAACTATTCAAAAAATGCATTGCAATTCGAATAAAATCGTGGCTTGATGACGTCATAAACTTTGCTCTCGAAGCCAACGAAAAAGAAAGGCTACCGCGTGGCTGTACGTGTATATTTTTTTACAGACCGAGGAAGTCACGTGATGCTCGAATGCACCAATGCAGGTGTACGAAAAGAGCATCACGTCACTCTAGCGGTCTGTAAAAAACGATAAGTGGAATGCACCGTGGTAGCCTGTCTTTATCGTTAGCCTCGCTGTGTTCTATTACTGAATTGCGTAAAAGAGACATCCTTATAACTCCAAAATTGATAATCATATTAACTAACGGTTTACTGCGTTGGATTAAGCGTCTCATTTACAATTAAAATATATCTTTGAATGGAAATTTGAATGAAATACAGGGCCAGGAAAAATCGAAGAATGGGGAAAATATGATTACAAATATCTCGGCAACTAATTATCCGATCGACTTCATTCTTTATGCAAAATTTATGTTTTTTTATTGTCTTTTATAATTACTCCTTAAAATAAACAATTCCGAAAATTTTTATGTACCTTTTATTAGAACAAATATTTCGAGAGTCCGAAAAAAATAGTTCCGGATAATCGAGGTTACTGAAATTCAATAAGCTTCTTTCCATTATTACATACTAAGTACATACCAAATTTCAAGTCTCTATCTCTATTTTTTCGGGAGATAGAGCGTTTACAAATACACAGACACACACACAGACAGACGGATGAAAATTTTTTCCCCTAAAAATATGTTTTTCGGAATCTCCAGTGTCTGAAATGTGTAAATCCGTCAAATTGTTTATTTCGGTTTTCAAAACGATTACAAGACTTACCCTATACTACGTATGATGGGTTAGTAACATGGCGAAAATGTTTTCGGCTTCATACACCTTTGATTTAACCCTTTGTATTACCGCGTTGCATATGTGCAACATACCCAAAAGTCCATATTATTTATACAGCGGACTTTAAAAGACGATTTTATTTATTGCTGCTATCTCCCAACGCAGCAGTTAATGTAAACTGTTCATAGAATTCTCAACATGCGGCGATACTGAGTTAATTTTTCACGCCAAAGTTTTATTTATCATTTGAGCAGTTTCGCATCGTTATTTCTAAAATAAACTTCGTAAATTTTGTCAAATTAAAAGGCTGGAGACGTCCAAACATATAAAAAGTTTTAAAAAGTTGAGTTCGTATACTTTACAATTTTGTACTAGATAATTGACAATATTCATGTAATTTTCTGTTTATTGCAGATATGAAAAAAGTACCTTTGAGTCCAAATCTTTTTCTTTTCATGTTCTAATATATATATTTTTTTTAGATGCTTAAAATGATGTATTCTAAAACATGAGTAAATATTTTTCTAATTGCATTTGTTGAGTTACAAAGGTTTAAAAAATCTATATCTGTCGGAGAAATTAAAATAATTTACTGAATAATAAACAATTACAAATGTAAAATTCAAACAAAAACAAAGGAACAAACGTAAAATTTGAACTGTGAAATTCGAATTTGATGTTAATCAGGGGTGATGCATAACGCAAGCCTGAATAGTAATACTTTCATTTTTTTTCACTGCGCCATATTATGTGTTTCTAATGTTTCTAGATATGCTCAGTTGTAAAATATCGAGAGTTTTCCTCACGTAAGGATTTTCCACAAAGTAAAATGGAGATCTTGAAAAATCATACAGAAAATCATTCAGATTCAAACTTTTTTGAAAATCACTTAAAAATAAGCTGCATTTTATATTTTGGTAATTTATTATGCCATCATAATGTTAAAAAAAAAATCATTATAAGCTCTTTTATTCTCTCAATGAAAAATGTACTTTCTTCTTTTTGTCTAAATTTTCCTCCTTCCTCCCTTAGGATATTTTGTATTTTGCAATGAGGACTATGCAGCAATCATCAATAGTCTGTTATTTTGTTTGTTAGTATCTAGTAACTTTATGTCTAAATATATTTTTTAATAATTGGAAACTGGTGTATTTATGACTAAATTTATAATTAAAAAACCAGACAGGCAAACTCTTTTTGTTTTTAAACTGTACGTGACAGAAATGTTTGAGTATTTTTCCCGAAAACAGCATAAAAATATACATAAGAAATATCTTTCATATTGAAGAAAAATTTCATTGCACGTTTGTGTAATACATAGAAAAAGAGATTCCAGTGTTCTTATACAAACAATATTAGTTACGTGGAGGGTAAGTTTTGATAAGGAAAGTCTTCAAATGCGATAGTTTTACAAATAAATTTTAAAGCGTTTTAATCATCTAATCTTAAACGCGTGTAAATGATTGAAAATAGTTTGCTGCAGAAAAGTAAAACGTTGCTATAATAAATTCAAAACAAACTCAGTTCGTGCAGCATAGACAAATTATCCATTCTTTTTAACACTTTCCAACGTAGTTGAAAAGTGTTTATGACTTCGGTTTGTCTGCCGTATGGCCGTCTGGCCGTCTGCCGTCTGTCCGTGCTCTAACTCCCGTAAATATGCTCGGATTGCCCTGCAATTTTTATATGTTTTTGTCGTCATCTATAGCATGTTCCCTATTTCAACTGAAGTGTGTAGCACTTATACTTATTTTACAGGGACACTCAAAAGAATTCCGTTTCATTACGGTCCATGGGGAAAAATCATTTGCGGTTTATTTTAATGATGTTACACAATTTCAAACACATTGTAATTGATATATATCACTAATGTGCATTACAAGAGGCTTACTACAGAATACTGTGTGTATAGCAATCATCATTCACTTACAGGGACACACAAAAGAATTCTCTACTGTCTGTTAACAATAATTCCTGGAAGTGCGTTTTAAGTTGCTGAACGCGATTTTAAATTTAACTCAATTTTTGTCTATTACGTGGTGTGTATAAATTCTGTAGATCATATAAAGGGCGTCACAAAATTTCGCGAACACGTTGCCGTTTATTGACAGAAACTCCAGAAGGAGAATTTTAAACTGTGCTACGCGTTTCCTAACTAAACTAAAATTTAGCATTCTATGTAGTATATATACAAATCAAAAATCATATACAGGGCTGAATAAAATATTCGGATATTTTTCCGAATATTGTATATGTTGGAAATTCCTGAAATTACGTTTTTAAATATGTTATGCGTTTTCCAAATTGTTTACTTAGATGTTATCTTTCAGCTTATTAAACGGTAATGATTTGTAAAATTATTTTGGAAGCGTTGGAAAGTGTTACATAATCTATGCTTGACGCATGATTTTTCGTTCTTGTTACATTTATATACATGCTTTTGAATGCGCGCTTAAAATGCTTTAAAAGTTTTGCACGCCTAATTTAAAAACAAGTTTCCACAAAAAATTATAGGTGATGATAAACGCAATGATAACCAATAATAAAAAAAAACTGAGCTCCTTTGATGCAGCAGAAGCACGACAAAAACACAGTTATTATAACACGCAACCATCCCCTCACCCCCATTAGGCAAAAACATGAAATATGTGGCTAATTTATCTTACTGTAATTCTTGACAATATAGATTTCTTTCTTTCTGGACAACATTTTCCAGTCTTTAATAATTTTTTATAGGACTTGTGTGTTGCGATTGAAAAATTAATTTTCATGTTGTCGATTTATTAATGTGTGTACAATGGCGTGTGTTTTTACTTTCCGAACACATAGTATAAGAAAAGATTTGTATGTGTGTATGAGTAAACAAGATAACTCCCAAACGGTACTTTGGATTGAGCTTCCATTTGGAGAATATGTTATAAGCTACTGACTCAAGAACTGTTTTCGGAAAAAATTGTCGACGGATTAGGCATTTAATTCATTTTTAAACCCTTTTGCGGAAAATCACCACGGAAATGTGACTGAATAAGTGATAAATATTGCGGCTATGTAATCAAGTGTTAGTTGCGCAGTGGTAACGTGTCTGTGCTGTTAGGGTAGTACCTATTTTCTACACTAGCTACGTGTACAGAAATTAGCATTTTGTGCTTGTTGCTTAAGTTTTGCACAACTAGTGCATATATATATAATTACACAATTACGAAAATTTGTAACAAAAAGAAAAAGGAGAAAAAACCAGTGTGGTGAACTCTAGCTCAAGGGTCCAAAATAGTTGAATATTTGGGTCTTTTGCGGTGGTGGGTTTCGAAGGAGTCGTAGTCAGGTAACTCCGCAGTTATTTCATTAGGAATATCATAATGATTTTCATAAAATGTTTTTGAGATATCTTTAATTGTTTTTCTGAGGGTTGGGGCGTTTAAGTCCCTTCTAATGATGCTGTTGCGCATGTATCAGGAAGCATTGCGCACGATTCTGAGATTTTTGTTGTGCAGTCTAGTAAGATTGACCATGGAAGTTTTACAGGCAAATCCCCAGACCGGACAGGCATAGGCAATGATAGGAAGGATGCAGTAGTCGTAAAGAAGAAGTTTATTATAGATGTCAAGGGTTTCAATATTGAGAAGAGGTTTGAGTGCAATCGAAACTCCAGGCGACTTTCCCCCTGATGGAGAAAATTATTTTTGTTCCTGGTTAATCTAGGGTCGAGGATGACCACTAGGTACTTGCTTCATTAGACCCGGAAATAGTAGTGTCATTGACAGTAATTCTATTGGGATAGGTTATTTTTCTAGAAAAGTATACAGCAGGGGTTTTACTTTCATTGATTTTGACGCGTCACAGGTCACACCAGTCCAAGAAGGCGTCGATATGTGTCTGTAGGTACCTGTATAGTGCATGTGGGTGGTGAGCAAAAGCGTAGATGGCTGTGTCGTCTGCATAAAGTGCAGGATAAGTGTAAAGTGAGCGCAGAATATCGTTAAAGTACAGGTTGAATAACAATTGGCCCAGGACGCTCTTTTGAAGGATGCCTACCAAACTTGGGAAGGTGTTACAGAGAATGTTGTTTATGCGGACGTGAAAAGCGTGGTCTCAAAGGTATGAGTATCTGTACCAGAAGGAACAGATAGCATCCCTATTACTTGATTTTAAGATTTTAGCTAATTTTTAGGGTGAACCTAAACGGGTGAGACTAAAATGCGTGGAACCCGATTACAGAAGAATCATTCCCAGTTCTCATCAATATTGAATTTGAATGAGAATTTCGTCATATAAATCAGCTATAGCCAAGTTGGCTTCATTTATGGAAATCTAGTTTTGTCGCCAAATTTGGTGATATTTCGCCAAGTACGCTTGTATCGCGCTAAGTATATCCCTTGTCAAGCTTGGCTAGAATTTGACGATGGCGAATATGAATATATATTGTTAAGCATATAAGAGTTGGAACGATGGTTACAACGATGAAAGAAAATTTGTCAGAAACCATGTTCACTATAACACATAAATTAAACCTGTTTATGGAGGAATCCTGCTGTCTTGTTTCAAAATGTCAACTCCTCCAAAAATTTCAAACTGCTCTATCTCAGCCATTTTTTAAGATAGAGGCAAAACAAAAATAGCTCCGGAATCCTTGGCTCAAGGCCAATCATATAACGGAAAAAACTTTTATAATTTCCAATTTTTTTGTACATCTTTCTGAATCTGAAAACTTCAAGTGGCTATCACAGCACCCCCTTCAGGTGGAATAGCACCAAATTCAACTTGGAACTGCTGGTCACAGCCAAAAACTTATAAATATAATTTGGTTCAATTCTATACATAATTTTGTACACTTTTCGATGATAAAACAACCAAAAAATGTCCAAAAAATCGCTATTACAACGCCCCTATCCGTCGGAATATCTCCAGATTCAATTGGAACCTGCTGACCATAGTCAAAAACATATAAATCCAATTTGGTTTAATTCTATGCATAACTTCATTCACTTTTCATTTATACAATGAGAACGAACAGACGAACATTTAGTAAAAATGGGTTTTTCGGAATCTGTAGCCCCAAAAACGTGTAAATCCGTCGAAAACCGGAAGGTCGAAAAGAATTTCGATTACAATACTTTCTTCTATTATAGATAGAAGAAAGTAAAAATGGCGGCATGACAGCTAATGTGCGGCCCTGTTTTCATAAAAGAAGATTAAGCGGTGGATACAAAAACCCATCGTAGAATTAATGTAGAAAGGAGCGCTAAAAATTTCAGTTTTTTTTTTTAGTCCAAAATATACTGAAATAAGTAGCCTTTTTAAAAGTATGCATTTTTAGTGAAATGGCATCAATTGAAATTATAATGTAAATTTTCAACCAAAAATTTTGTTACTTAACCATTTTGTGTTTGAAATGGTTTTAAATTACATTTACGTTAATGAAATTAAAAGTATCTATCCATATTGGAAAAGATTAGATTTACTGAAACTCTACGAATATGTCATTTACGGTAATCTAACGAATATATTTATCTTGAGTACAATTCATATGACAATTGACTAAGGAAGAATATTTGAAGACTTTTGGAAAATGTCGCATGGCAATAGGATAAAACATAGATATGACAACTGTGACGTTTAGAAAAAGTCGCAGGGCAATAGGATAAAACATAGATATGACAACTATCCAGCATTTTTTATGTTTCATCACAAATCATTCTTTTGGAAACATTGCGTCTATTTTAAATTTAAAGTGTTATTAACATATGTTGGAAATAAAAGAATCGTCAACAGTGTAAAGGGATTTAAGCAAAATTTTATTATTATTATTATTATTATTATTATTATTATTATTATTATTAAATTCTGAAACGTAAATGAAGTCATAAAATTAAATGTATAGACATATACTATCATTATACTACATGTAGATAACCACAACAAAAAAAAAAAACTGTTAAGACAAAATAATAGTCAATGAAAAGATGAGTCCTTTTATTATGACGCCAGACCCTAAAAGGTTCAAGCTACAGAGAAAAGTGAGATATTGATATTTCGAGAAAGTCCTCCATATCTCACTAGAAAAATATGTACCGATGAATTTTTAAAAAGGTCAAGTTGATTGATCGAAACTTGAGGGGGGGGGAGGGCTAGAGTATCCACCGATTTTGGAAATGAGAGTCTGAAAATAACGGCTTAAATTTTCAGTAATGTTTACTCGCTGTGGCACGCTCTACTTCTATAGCTTAAAAATTGCCCTTTCATTTTTAATACAGATTTCTAACTAGTAAAATATATTGTATAAAATATATTATATTACGACCAAACAAATGTGAAATTTTGATGTAAAAAATTTTATTCTCTAATAATAGTCCCCATTTATTTGGAAAAACACAGATTTTTCTAGATTTCTTTTTCAAAACTATAAATAGCTACAAATGTATTAAATCTTAATCATTTATTTTTATAGTCTAGAAAGTTCAATTACTTCATTCGAAAAGATTAAACTTTGACCAAATATTAACTACAAACTATTTTTGAAAAATCCAATCAATCACCTTATAAAGTAGAGTTAATGAATATGAAAGTTAAAGCAATATAATCTCTAAAATATCTTAAATAATTTTCACTTAATACTTTATTAATAGCTAAAGACAGTATGTATTGTTTATCGAGCTATTCTGTATATTATAGAGTCAGCCTTTTTGAAGCATACTTAACGATTAAAAGAGTATGTGCAAATGGCTTTTACTATACATCAAAAGCAAAGATTTACTGCCACAGACAAATAGATTTCCATCCTCTTCATAAAGTACTTTATCTTAAGCTAAGCAATTTATTATAATGTCTGTTCAGATATGGGAGAAAGTTGCTTTAATTCGAAATGCTTGTTTAAGCACTACTCTCATAAAAATTAACAAAGATATGCTATTTTATATTTTTTTAAAAATAATTTAACGTATGTTAGAATAATTTAATTGAATAATTATGAACAGTATATTTCCAAAACGTCTTATTTCCGTGCAGAAAAATTTTAATAAATGACTTTATAGGCTTTTATCACTTGTTTTAAGTGAGACGTGATCCTATAGAAAAGTTCAGTAACATGCGTTGTCAGCATTGTTATTTCAGTCATTTGAACAATATAATATTTTTATATGATTTAAATACAATTGCGGTTTTATATTATACAATTAGAAATTTATAATATTAGATTCAAAATTGCTTTGTTGGAAATCGTACATATGACTGAACTCACCCGAAGCTCTGTATAAAAACTCTTGAAGTATGAAAACGAAAATTGGATAAATGTAAAAATCTGTTACGGCTAGGATAGAATAGTATAAGAGTGAGAATTTCTGAAACAACTGACCATAAAGGAATATATAATGAATGTACCAAAATTATTTGCATTTGTTATTCATCCTTAATGATCAAGGAACAAACTATCATAAATATTTAACAATAATAATAAAACTATCAGGAATAATCAACAAAAAACCACAAGAAGATGAATGCGCAATTTTATAAACTCTCGTGTGCAAAAGTGCGAATACTTTTGCAATTTTTAATTTTGTGTAAAATTTGAGTTACTTAGTCTCTTAATACACTACGAAATGTTTGTCGTTGAATCTGAAAACCTTCACAATTTTGTCATTTAAAACAATCACGAAATTATTACAAATTTGTAAAGTTTTGAAACAGTAACAAGTTCGAATGAAACAAAAATTAGATCAAAAGTGATTAGAAATTTTGTACTCACTTGTTTTCTCTGTTTTTCAGGAAAGGGATGATTAGGCACCAGTTTGAACGTGGAAAAAAGTTCAAACCTTAGGTATCTTGGGTGGTTTCACTAACAACGTAAACTATTGGGGATTTTGCAATATATTAAGTTGTAATTAAAGAATGTTTCATAAGTTTTTCATTAAAAAAAATCATACTTCATTTATGTCATCTATTTGTACGAGGGGATCCTGAAAATGCAGTGTCAGCTGGTCGCTTGCACCGAGCATTCCCGAACCATAAAAAAAAATCTTAATGCAGTTAATTTTTAGCATATTTGCTAACGTATTGCGTAGTTGTTTATAATCTTTAGCATATTGGCGTAGCGTAGGATTTATAAAAAATTAAATACTTGTAAAGGCGTCATTTAAAAAAAAAATTCAATTTGATTCCGTAAATTGCGGCAGGCTAATGGAAAAATGCCTAAAATTAATGTATTAATTTATAATTAAGTTCTAAAAATATTAGAAATGTTGTATTGACATCGAAAACACCCATAACCCCCCCCCCTTAATATAATCACAATGTTTTTCTGGAGCACAATCCACACTCGACCGCACTCTAAACATAACTGAAATCAGAAAATACTTCACACCATTTTGTTATGACGAATATGCTTTCTTATCGCCTGCGCACTCATAAGCTGTGTTTACATTGTATGATTTTACCGTAGTTGCAGTCCCCCAAGGTGCTAGAAACCAAAAAATGCGTTTACATTATGACATTACTAATGATAAGAGACTTATTTTGCTCATGAGTGAGAGTGAGCTTTTTAAGAAAGGAATTTGTTTACATCTGCAGCGAAATAGTGATCAGCTGTTACTTTCAGGAAGGAGCCGCACTTTTACTTATTTAATTTGCTGCTTGTTTCTGCTCTTTTGCTGTTAAATTACTAAATAAATATAATGTATAAAATTATATGGATAAAGATAATTTGGTTGTTGCAAAATAATACATGTTTAATTATGTTATATATATGTGGTATGATATAATATATTATAAAGATAGTTATAAAATATACAGTTTAATTTAGAACATCAAAGACATTTCTAAGAAAATTCACACAAATATGTAGATAAAAAATATGAAAAGAAAACAAAAAATGATCCCAGTTATTATTTATATTATTCGTGAAAACTTAACATAGAAATATTAATTAATTAAATGTAAATAAATTAAAAAGCAGTTTGCTTGCTGAAACAATTCATCTAATTAATTGATTGTAATAACATTATTTTATTACTGCTAAATTTAAGAAACTATTATTTCCTATGAGAATTAAAACACGTAACTTTTAGACTTCATTAATAGTTAGTTAATTCCATGGAGCTTTTCAAGCATTATCCTACAGTTTATAATAAAATAAATAAATAAATCTAGTTTAAAATTATGATTATTTTTTTATTGATTTGGTAAATAATTTTTCAAAACTTCGTAAATATTTTCTAATTTTTCTTATGATCGTAATTTAATATGCTCTAAATGTATTAAAAAATATATAAATTATCAAAATCTACCTAGTTGTGGAGAGTGAAGTGTGATATACTAGTTTACGAGTGCATAACTGCCAAACTCAAATAGAACCAGAAATTGTATTAAAGAAAATAATTATATAATAACCACGTAAAAAGAAAAAGCATTTCATTAAAATTTTACTGGTTCAAATTATGTTTTTCTTTTTTACTTAAAAAAAACAGAGGGTTGGAATCTATGATTTTGCTATTTTAGAATACGACTGTTATAAACGAAAATGTGATTATTATAAACCAGTGTTGCCAACCTGGGGAATTTTTAGGGGAGGGGGGGAGGTGGATTTGTGGCTACGGTATTTTTACCAGCTAAATATTTTTAGGGGTTTCTCTTAGTGGGAAATGAAATCCTAAAGTTAGGTTGAAATCCAGCTAAGATTTTTGCCGATTCGACTTTTATTAATTTTTTCCTGACTTCAAATCCAAATTAACAATTTTCTGACATATTCACGAACTCTGTTCACAAATGCAGGAGAGTTGCATATATATTTTTTCATAAACAAATAAATCGAATGAAACGAATAAATCTATTTTTTGATAAAGGCAAAATATATTTCAGAAAATGCTGTCAAATTTGATTTTTAAGTCGATATTGCCACAGGCAAGGAAAGGTCATCATGAGACAGAATTCAATTATAACTCAGGATGTAATACATTTATCAAAAATGAAAACCTCTATTCAATCACAAATCACTTCAGCAGTCATGCCAGAAAATTTCACAATTTTAAGTAAAAAGAAAACATATTACTGTATGAATGCATGAGGCATTTTCACATTCTTGACCGAGAATATAATAGGGTAAGATCACCAATGATGGCCCATACACCATTGATGGCCTTTTTAATATTCCGATGACGCTAGAGGTGAGGCGCTTAACATTCGAACTGAGAACTAATCATGAGTGATAAAATGGCCCTTCGATTGTCACATGATGGCTTTATTTTGACAAATCATCGAACATCACGTGAACGAGCGCTCCTCTTATTGAAGCTTGTCTGTTTCTCCTGTTTCAGCAGTGATCTGCTAGGAAGACTTTTAATGAGCAAAGTTGGGTTTCGTGTGGTGAGTGAAAGTTTCAAAAAAAAAAAAAAGGAAAAAAGATGAGTTGTAATGACTTCTATAAAGTGTAAGGAACATGTAACCATATTCATATTATGAAAATAAGCTTATTAAGATAGCTAGTGGGGTGGGCCATTACTGGTATCGCTTTTCGATGATCGCAGAAGCGATAGCCCACATTTGCTTTTTATATTTTATTGATATGTGTTCTCATTAATTGAAGTAACGTTATTGCGTACATCTATTTCTTTCGTACATTTGAAAAAACTCTGTACTCGCGTTGTTCCTTTGGAAACAAATAGGATAGTTGACTACAATTTTAGACTAAAGTCTACACCCCGAATGTCTAACTACGGCATCAGAAATAACGTCTACAACAATCACTGAAAATTTAAAATATAGCTCTAAGCTTTCTCGTTTGAGTACAAGATGTCTCAGTGGTATGACGTTGGTTTCCATTGTTTTCGACTGGGGTTTGTATCCAAGTAGCAAAAATCTTGAAGAATTAGAAAGTTTTCATTTTTTAGTATATTTATTTATGTTATAAAAATTATTTAAAACAATATAACTTTAATTTTTTAAACGTTATATCTTTACTAATATTAGCAAGCACCGGAGGGTATTGCAAAAGTCAGTGGAAATGTCAGCGAAACAGACGTTCATAAGAGGTTCCAGGACAACACTGAATTGCTGAAGAAAGAAACGTTTTCAAAGCCTTAATGGGTCCAAACAGAGACTTCAACGCTGACGGGACAAACTTTAAACTTCGTCCGGAGAAAAACAGGGTTTTGGCAATGAGCCCCGAAATTGTCTATGAAATTGACGAAGTTTTCAGTAACTGCCATGCTTGCATTTTCGGCCTCCGAAAACTAAATGGAACCTATGATCATCTACCTGTTTGAAAGCATGTCTGCACAAGTGATTCACAGTGTTCCTCGATCATGGGGCCTCGTTAGGAGTAGCAACGGTTGGATGAAAGCGAAAACGTTTTATGAATATATAGGAATGCCTTCGCCCCTTTTCTAAGGAGGAATGACATTACACTGCCAGTAATTGTGTTTGTGGGTGGTCACAAAACGCACATTACACGTGAAACCATCGAAATTTCCAAATATCTACAGATAATTTTGATTGCTTTATATCCTAATTTATCCACATTCTTCACCCTGCGATGTTACTGCTTTTCGTCCGTTTAAAGCTCAGAAGAATAAGACCTTTCTTCGATGGTGCAAGAACCATTGACAGGAAGTTGTAACTTAAGCGAACATCGCCCTGATCCTGAAAATCGTTCTAGAAAACGATGTGATGATGGAAATAAAAAATGGTTTCAGGGCAACATAACTTTATCCATTCAATGTAAATACTGTAGACTAATCAAAGTGCAGGGCCACATCATCAACAATGTTTCAACTGGCATCGCTTTTAATGAGGCTCCGAACACTGCATTGCCAAATCTATAGATTGGTAACTTCCATCAAGTCGTCGTCTAGAATGTAATGAAGAAAGTCGGAGATACACAACTATCATCAAGTGAAGAACTGGAAGTTTTACGTCGTTTGTATGAACTTCAGTTGAAAAAAATGGGACATTCAAAGCAGGCCTACGAAAAAGGAAACGGACTCAGAGGCAGAAAATTCTATTCTTAAAAAAAATCTCGCTTAACAATTTCAAATAGATTCATAGTTTTTTTTCTTTTTTAACTTAAAATCATGAGATTTGCTGTCTTGACTACTTAAGTGATTTGTAATCTAATAGTGATCACGATCAATTGATTAAATCAATTATAACTCAGAATTTATAATTTGATTACTGCCTCATGATGACATTTCTCGTGCTTGTGGGGTACATAATATTGCATTAAAACGCCAAATTTGACCGCATTTTCTGAAAAATATTTTTCTTTTACCGGAAAATGAAGAACTCTATTCGTTTTTTATGTTTATTAATAATACGACGTGGGAAAGATACCAAAGTTAGCCACACTGATTCTAAACATATTTAGCGCATCGCTGCGACATACAGTTTTCCAAGTCCATAGTTCCACCTTCTTTACATTTTTGTAGTAACGTAAGAATATGTATTATGAAAACATATCTGAAACACTTTAAGAATACTGAAAACTATGGTAGTTTAAACTTCAAACTGTAATAAAAGCTAAAATGTGTGAGAAGAAAATGATTATGATTCCCCCTTTCCCTCTTACTGATTTAACAAACTGGTAATCATGCCTAAATTTTCTTGTGTTGTTATCTAATGTTTTAGGAACGAAAAAAAGTATTTTTTTCTTACTATTCAGGATTTAAGCAAAGGTTGATAATCCTGTTTTGGTATTCTTATGGTTTTGCTTTATTCTTTCATAATTATACAGTTTAATTTATAAAACCGTGTATTTGTAAATTTTCAATTATTATTTTCCTTCATTTTCATACTACTCCAATAATTCAATCGTTGCATTACATTACTTTTTATATAACGAAGCTGCTTATTATTGCTTTAACCTGATTTCATAGATTAAAATAGAAGTTTATATGATACGAATAAAATTGCACTGTTGTAAATATGAGGGGTGTACAATTGAAAATGTACGAAACATCGTAACAACCAAACCGGTTGAAATTTGAATATGCCGGTTTGGGATAACGTACTGAGACATGTAGGGACGCGAATGGAGTGTCCGGCGTGGTTGTGCGCATGCGCAGGCACCCGCGTATGAAGGAGGAGAGAAGCAGGCAGTTGTGTGTCCCGTCCAATTGACGCGGCAGTGCGTATATCACGTCTCACCAGGTCGTTCACCTTGTCGATGAGTTCGAACGGGATTACCGTGTTTGCCTCGCCTGGTCGCTGAACATCACTCAAACATTCTTGGACTTCACGAAAACGGGCACTTCAATTTCTCACTGACTTGTAGGATACACAGTCTCCCCCGTATACGGCCACCATCCGCGGATGAATATCGGGCGGTTTAACCCCTTCCGCAGTCAGAAATCTGATAACATCTCGCTGCTTCTCAATCGTAGAGTTTTGCAATGGGAACACCATGATGTCCTCCCACGCACTGCTGCGTCAATTGGACGGGACACAAAACTGCTTGCTTCTCTCCTCCTTCATGAGTGAGTGCCCACGCATGCGCACAACTACGCTGGACACTCCATTCACGTGTCTAGATGTCTCATTATGTTATCCCAATGCGGCCTATTCAAATTTCAACCGGTTTGGTTGTTACGACATTTCGTACCTTTTCATTTGAACACCCTTCGTAAGTATAAGTAAATAAATACATTAAATTACACCGTTTGTCTCTTTTTCACATTGAAGGAAAAGTAGTATTAATCTTTAGGTCCGGTATTAGTTTACACGTTGGTATGTTTCCTGTTTTACACCATGCTTAATTTAATTATTTTTTCTTTCATGTTAGTTCAAATTAAATCGTAATAAATTTAACACCATGGCGAATAATCTTGTAATCTTTAAAAAATATCTTTTTAAAGATTATTATAAGACTAGCTAACCCGCCCGGCGTTGCCCGGGCCCGAAATATTAATAATCTGTTCTATACGAAACTTGAGCCAAACCCCACCGTAATCGGGTCCATAGAACCAGATATACTCCTATAGTTCCACCTTCCACCACCAGAGGGCGCAGTCTGTTCTGGAAGAGCCTTTTTCAGAACACTCGACCCAACCAAATTTCCTAGTAGAATTGAAATTTAACCACGGATAAACATTGCCAAAATAGCGGAAATCGCGAAAGTGGGTTACGTAATCGATCGGTTTCTAAAGGGTTAATGTAGATATTTTTTAAAACCCAACCCTGCGTTTTGAAGAAAATGAACGTGTCTATGATCTGGAGTCTACTGTTTGTCGGTACTCACATTTCCCGAGTCTATGCTGATTTTTAAACCTGGACTGAAAAACGAAAATCGCGTGAGTGAGTTTTGGAAAGGATTTTTTTTCAGAGGGTTAAAATTAAAATTTTTCAAAACGGATACCAGATTTTAAAAAACACAGGGATATAGATTAGGCGCGGTATTTTTAGTTTTTCGTATCTTGTTTATAAACGCCAATTCGGATTTTTAAAGATAGGAGAAATAGATAAAAAAGTGAAATTGACTTACGGTAAAAAACATTTTCGAAAGTGTTAACGTGATTTTTTTTAAACTAAAGCTTTCTGCCTAAACCCGATAAAACGTAGATGTCTTTAGGTGTGTTTGTTTTTTGTTTGGTTATTTTAGAGAGCCGATGCCAGATTTTATATATCGCAGAAAATCGGAATTTGCAAAAGAGAGTCCTGCGCACGAATTTTTTTGAAAGGTTAATATTTGTATGTTTCAAAAACAAATACAAATGTCGAAAAAGGAATAAATGTAGATTTTGTCTGGTATTTTTAGTTTTTCGTACCTTTTTCTGAATCGCCGATGCAAATTTTTAAAATTGCCAAAATTGCCAAAATTGCAAAA
Organism: Maratus michaelseni; assembly: GCA_963931845.1. NCBI lineage: Eukaryota > Metazoa > Arthropoda > Arachnida > Araneae > Salticidae > Maratus > Maratus michaelseni. Next base: position 360,519,510 of record OZ007586.1, on the reverse strand, counting down.
CGGCATACAGAAAATATACTTTTTTGAAGGGTTAATTTTCCTATTTTTAAAAACCAATAGTAGCTTTGAAAAGGGCAAACTCAAATCTTTAATTTGATGACCTTCGTTTTTCCGTATCTTTTGTATTCCGGTGGATGCAAGGTTCGGAATACAGGAGAAAATAAAAAACACGAATTCGATGCTTTTTGATTATTTTTTTGAAAGGGTTAAATGTAAAATTTTTTCAAAACAACCAGATCGTTCAAGACGTAAAAGTATGTTCTTTCAGAATATGTAGACGGTTTTTCCGTATTTCTAGCCGTTCGCCCATGGCGAATTTAGAAAAACTTAAAAAGAAATGGAATGAACCACGCTTTGTTTCATCTTTTAACGGAGGAACAAATAAATGCCTTCTGGGCATGCGCAAGCTCTTTTCGGAAGACAGATTTTTTATTTGTGATCATTGATCAGTTTTTAATTAATAACTACTCTAATTTTCAAAATATTAAAAATCTGAGGTTCATGTGCACCAGGAGAGGGTTTGGACTACCTAAATCGAAATTTGCAGGCTTCTAGGTGGGCTAGATTTTGCTAGCCATCGCCAATAGACACACACAGAGAGCGAAACTTTCTTTTATTAGTATTAGATATAATTATTCTCTTTATTAAAGGGAAATATTTATTTAATGTTACGTATAATTACTTATATACGTAACGTCAGACAATGTATTAAAATATGTAGTACTTAATTTTTCTTTCATATGCTTGGAGGTGAGCGCTTGGAATATTCTACTAATTTTAAAGATTCCAAAAAAGTTAAAGTTGAGTAACTCATGAAAATCTAAAAGTGTACAAATATAAAGGTATGTGCTTCAATTTAACTATTTTATAATGAACTTTATGAACCATACAAATCGCAGTATCCCCAAACAATTTAATGATTTCTAATTATAGCATTTTATGATGCTCATTCAGTATTAATCAAATTAGAGAACAAGACTTATAATACTCATATTAATGAACAGAATAATTATGTGTAATAATAATTAAAAAACAAAATGTTAAGTTTTAAAATTTCATAATTTCTGGAAATAAATACAGTATTTTTCTTTGAAATTGTACACATCCAGCAAGAAGAACGTTCGTCAAAATGTTAAATTTATTAGGATTTGATTTTAACTGACATAAAATAAAATAAAAAACAAAGTGAGCATTCCCTAAAACAAATGGCATGCCAACATAAACTGATATAGGGAATAAATAAATAATAATATTTATCAATCGATGAAAAAGAAACACGTGGGTTGCAGTTGGGACTCTTATCTCTTGATATTCCGTGAAAATCGATGTGTGTCGGGTCAGAAATCAAACACAAATCGGTAAGAATTTAAGTCGTTTTTGTGTTTTGCAAGTTGCAGCTGGAATTTTCCGAAACGTGCCGACTATGTACGAGGACTTGTGGATGAGACTGCGCGTTGTGTTCACGTTTATGGCGTAGTCGTCGTCCAGAGTACATGGAAGCTGATGCATAATGTTGTTCCTCACTAGCATGTTGATCACCTGACCAAGTATTCCGTACCTTCCCTCCGCGTGACGCCGTCGCAGCGAGATCAGTCGCTCTTCCACCAATTTCAGCGGAGGCAGGTGATTTAGTTTGGGCAGATACGCGACGCCCTTGGACTTACTGAGCTGTGGAACCTCTCCCGAGTTCAGAGAGCGCATACAGTTGCGGTAGACAGAGTATTTAGAGAAGTTGATCTCCGCAACGAATTTTGCTATCAGAACGGCTAAGGTCTTCGCGGGCACTTCTTGACGTCGTTCTTGAACCAGAGTCGGTTGCAGACGTCGCAAGAGAATTCCTGTACATTCTGAAAGAATTGTTCACGTGCACAATGTCAGAATTTTCCCAAGCTAAGGGAATCCCAAGCAGGCCATCTTTTAGGTGTCCATATAGGTAGTTTACTGAGGCATGAGAAAGGAGATGGAGTATCTCTTTGTACTTGGCACATAGCTCATGTTCGAGATCATTCCAGGCAGTTTTAGGTATCTGGTCAGTTCTCATTTTATAGTTCTTCGACGGATACATGAATGTTTTCATGGCATCGAGTTTTTGCCATGGAGCCAAGTTGGAATCAACTATGGAATTTTCTGTGATATCCAATTTATCGTGAAAAAGTCCGACTGGCTTACCGAGAAAGGGCGCAGATTCATCCAACGTGAGCGCATGTACAGGAATGTTAGCAATGAACAACGGAGTGGGCTCACTACGAATAAAACCTCCAGGCAAGTGTAGTGAATAGCATTTGTTGGGGTTTATAATTAGCCGAATTGTAGACATAATTTCGTTGAATTTGTGCAAAATGTTCACCTTTTGAAAGTTTCAATATCTCTGTACTTACACGAAGCCACATAAAAAACGAGATGATGTATGTATGAATAAAAATTTGTACTGGTATGTTGAACGTACATTCTAAGAAGTACTCCCTTTCTTCCTTCTGCATCTTTGAAAATGACCCAGAAAAAAAAATATTGGTGCAAAAACCAAATTGTCCCGCGTACAAAAAAGTAGGGTAATTCGGTGCCTCTGTATTTTACTTATAAATTGATTTATTTTTACTATAGTTTTATTATGTCTGCAGATGGTAACTAACATTTTATCTGTTAATCATTTCTCAGAAGTATACAACTGACTTATTTATTCTAGACTTATTCAGATAGGAATTAAGCTACTGAAATGTGTAAGACCTGAGACTTAACTTGTATTTAAAAATGTTTACGATATGAAATAGCCTTTTATTAAGAAACTATTTGAAAAGTTATTCTTTTATATAGACCTATTTTTCAGAAGACTTTGTAATGTCTAAAATATCATTATTTTCATTCTAAAATGTTTCACTCTAGCCTATATCATTGAGTGGGGTTCATTTTGCCGCATTTGTGTATTACAACAATGTTGATAGCTATATCTTTAGACATTGTTTGAAAAAGTTTTATTATTATTATTATTCAAAAGGTATCTTATTTAAAATATCATAATGTTCACTATAAATTGTTTTCCTCTATATTATTCAGCTGTATTAAAACCTTCTAATTATGCTTTCACTGATGTATAAAAAACGTGTGTATTTAAACTTTGATTTCAACTAACCATGTTGTATTACTTTTTTTTATAGTTAATTTAGTTTGAAAGGGCATATTTTAAAGAGTATAAAACGTTATGAATTTCAAGAGGCCATTTAAAATTCTTCATGTAATTGCTATTTCAAACCGCCCCTTTAAAAATACTAGGGAATCATACCCGGGCTTCCCAGGATAGAAAATATAGATGAAAACAATTTATTTATTTATTTATTTATTAAAAAATCTCTAAGTGATTTTTTACATTTAATAATTTTTTTCAGATTCCCACTTAACAACACCAAATAGCGTTTTTATATGAAATATGTCAATTATATATATTGAAATAAAATTTTGAAATTTATTAAAAGCAGTAATTACGTATTGGCCTCGTGCCAGAAGTTAATAGTCGAAGAAATAGCTAAAAATTTCGTTATCTACAGCAGTTTTTTTTTTATTCTGTTAATTTGAATTATTTTACGCGTGTTTTTCAATTACATGCTTGTTAAATTTGTGTTTTATTTATACTATTTTATTTATTGCTTAATGAAGTTTTAATTTCGTTATTGAATATTAGCTGGAAACAAATGCTGAACTTTTTATATTGTTTAAAGTGCAAACGGATTAATAAATCGTCTGCAAGCGATAGAGATAGATTTTTAAAAAATCATGCTTGAAATTTAATTAAAATGCTATAATAAATGAGTAAATTGCGATACAGTTTTCAAACAAATTGCATTTGAAAGTAGATTTTGTTTATATATAACGGTGTAAAAATAAAATATGCAATGTTTAGAAATTTAAAAAATCGTAGTAGCAAAAACTGCAAAACGCCATTCGCAAAATGACGTCAGCGTTACGCACGGACACGTTTGTCCTTTATAATATAGATACGCTCTGAAAGAAAAAGTCATAGTGCTCTCAAATATTATCTTATTTAAAAAGATATTTCAGTGTTCTGAAACACACATTATTAAAAGGTACAAAATGGCATGATTCTTACTACCTCGAAAATATTCGATTAGTGGTGTGGCAGTGGTTGAAAACGTGACACCAAATTGACCTTTCAAAAGTAATTTGGTGTTTCCTTTTTTTAAATTTTTTAATAGCTCTAACTTACTAAGTACTGACTAAAATTCCTTATTTCTTTTATGAATGTGCCCCTGTAAAAGGTATGTTTTGACTTCTACATTTCAATATTTTTAAAGACATACAGATTTATTTAGTTTAAAATTTAAACACCAAATTACCCCGCTTTACCCGATTCTATTATAGGAGAATATCAATTTGTGATAAAATTCATGCTCAATTATTCGTTCACCCACATTCCTAACGAAAACATGAAGCGTAAACAAAAATGATTAAATTGTATAAATTACCATAACATTCTGAATTTCTCCACATTTTTAATCCGAAGGAAAGGAAAGCCATCTCCAAATCGATACTAAATGCTGAAGCCAATTTTCAAAGTAGTTTTAACAATCATGGAGATTTGTAAAGATGCTGCTTTACTGCGCATTCGAGCAAGTGTAGGGAAGTGCAGACGCAATTTCGTTGAATTTGTTAGCAATCAGCTGTAGTTGAGCAATGCATTTGTGCATTATGAATACATCGTGTGCATTATGAATACTAACACTAGTATGTTATATTAATATAGTTTTACACAAACTAGTTTGGAGAAGCCTTCGTCTGTAAGAAGTCTGGTGTCTGCTCCGTCATAAATATCAGTGATAATACTACAGAGCCAGTTGCCAGTACCATAATATAATAAAGCACCACCAATTGCAGCGTGACTGACGGACTCAAACGCATTCGAAATATCAACGGAAAGAATAATTAAGGGTGATTTTTCTATTTTCGCTCTGTGAAACCGCTCTTCCACTATAAAGCAGTGCTCGAAGCACCCATCTGCAGGCCTGAAACCTTTTCTGGGCTGTGCTCAGTATACCATTCTCTTCCATCCATTGGTTTAGGCGCTTTGCAATAAGACCCAAATATAGACTTTAGGTATGATGGGGCAGAGTGCAATGGACCTCCAGTTGCAGGTACATGAGGAGTCACCATCCTTCGCCAGAAAAATTGTGCGAGACTCTTTCCATACTTTCGGAATCTTGCGAGCTTCCAGGCAAAGGTTAACTATTGCGAATAGCGTTTGCATTCAGTGTCAACCCCTAGCCAGTGCTTATAGGTTAAGCGATCTGCGCCAGGAGCAGTGTTGTCAAATCCCTTGAATTCATATATTATTTCTGAGGCTGTGAATGGGTGCGTATCAGGTTTATTTTGGCAGGGTGGCCTTTGAGTGTAGATGTTTAGGTCAATGTTTGGCTCTTCACGAGGCTCTTCCCTATGAGCTTCCTGAAAAAAAATCCAAACCCAGTTTTACCCTTAATTTTTGTGACAAAATGGTCGCATATATACTCTGATACCACTTGCTCGAAAGGTGAATAAAAGAATAGATTAACTCATGGGATACTCATGGTATGTTTCTGTACTAAATTTTATGTACAGGACTATTATAATTAAAATGTACCTATTTAGAAGTTTCTACCGATAGCACTAGGGCTCCAAACAAAACAAAATTTCACTTGAATCTATAGTTACTGAAAATTACAAGTTAAACTGTGAAAATTTGAAAAGGCAGCACTCACTGAGACCGCTAATAACCGTCTCTGATACGTCTAACAAAGGTTAAGGGTTAACCTGTGGTAGCCGTAAAACCTATGGAAACGAAGAAAATGTCTTAAACGAAAACATTTCATGGTCCTGTCGGAAGGAACTCCATGCAATTATACACGATAAAAGGGAAACCTGTCTAAAACGGAATAATTTTACGGTCCAAAGTGATTCCATTTTCACAGGTTTTACTGAGATGTGTAGTGTAATAACCAATGTAAAGTAAAACACACAGTCATAAATATTAAGTTTCCAACTAAATGATGAGTTTTAAGCTGTTTCACGTCTGCTCCTTTATTTTTAGAGCAAAATGAAAAAAGATCATAAAAATCCATTGCAACAAAGTAGTGTGCTGCCACTGTTTCTCATTATCTTTATATTGCATTTTGAACTGAAAGGGTTCTTTGTTATGAAGCCTTGAAACAATTTCATGCTAATATTTTTAGCAATTTTTACTGTACTAATCGTTGTTTTTTCACGTCACGTATTCATCACAACACAAGAATTTTTGTACTTATCAGTTTTTACTTGGCCTTTTAATCCTTATTTTTCCCCTTCACTGCGCCAGTGTAACTACTTTTTTAGTTAGGATATACAGTAAAACTTGCTAAGATGGAATTGCTAGGAACCAAAGAAATATTTCGTCATAGGCAGGTTTCCAACATAGCAGGAATATTTCTATGCAAATCCTTTCGCCGGAATCATGCAATTTTTCCGTTTAATAGAGGATTTTGTTTTCAGAGGATTTACTGTATTATTGAAATTATTTTGACAATTAAGATGATCCTAATGTTCGCTTTTAAATATTTTGAGAAATAGTTGAATGAAAGTTTGCAACATGATTCTTTTTACTGTTATAGAACTAAAATTATTTTATAAAGATGTATTATAAAGGTATTAAAATACAGTAAAATCTGTGAAAACGAAACGTGTATACAACGGAATCCTGCCTTATACAGATACAATTCGTAGTCCAGGCTGAAAGAATGCCAACCAATTATTCTTGCTAAGAAGGAAACCTATCGGAATTATTTTCTGTTTTCACAGGTATTGCAGTACTTCCAATTCTAAATCATCATAGATGCACGTAGTACAGTAAAATCTATTCAAACAGAAACAATCTTTAAGGAATCCTCCCTTAAACGAAACATTTTTATGGTCCCTGCGAAAGGAATATTACGCAATGATACCTGCTAAGACGGAAACATATCTAAAACGGAAGATTTCTATGGCCTCCAGATATTCAGTATTAGCAAGTTTTTTTCTGTAACAGTTTTCTATTAATTTAACAATTAAAAAACTGTAAAATATAGTAAAACCTGTGAAAATGAAATTGGTGGAAACAGAGGGAAATTTCCGTTTTAGTAGGTAGATTTATATGGTATTTCCTATGTGGGACTGAAATTTTCCTATTTAAGGTTATAGTGTATTATAGACAGGTTTTGTTTACGAAGGTTTTATTGTATAAATTAACCAATAGACATTATGACATAAAAATTTATAAAGAATAACTCACTACATATAACGTTTTACATACAGTAAAACCTGTGGAAATAGAGTTGCTATGGACAGGAATAAGATTTCGTTTTAAACAGGTTTCCGTCTTAGCAATTGTAATTGTATGCTGTTTCATCCATCGAGATCATGAAAACATTTTGCTTAAGACAGGATTCCGTTTCAGACAGGTTATTCATTCACTGCTTTCACTAAACAATACTATCTCGATAATATATAACTTTATATCCACCTACTATAAAAAGATTCGTCCCTGATAACTACTGATATATAATTATATAAATGTACAGAAAGATGATAAAGGAAAATATGTTGGATTTACAAAGTAATTATATATATATATTTAAATATATATATATATATATAATATATATATAAAATAGATATAAAATATGTATATATTTTATATATTAAATTTTAAAACGAATATTCCACAACAAATTTGCTTGCAAAAAATGAAACTTTTGTTTTCATGAACTTAGCTTTGTTTGAAATTTCATTTTAAAAAATTGCCTCAAACTCATTTATATTTATTCATTCACTTAAATTTGACATTCAAAGTTTTCAAAACTCTCAATTTACAGTGCTGCAGTATCAAGAGAGATGAATATATTCCTTTAATAAATCTAAGAAAAGTCTTTTTTCAGAAAAACGTTTCATTAAGAAAAAATATTTTTGTGAAGTCATATTAGAATTATGAAAAAGAAATCTTTCATTTAATATAATTAAAGAGAAATGTACAACTTCAACTTTTTAAAGATTAATATAAAGTCTAGTCTTAATATGTTAACATCGACAATATTAAGGAAACTATAGTTCGCAGAGTTTAATTTGAAATCTTTTTCTAAAGATATGTGCATTTCATTAAAACTTTTTAAAAGTCACCAAACCATAAAAAACATTTCTGCAATTTTGTTAGTTTACTATCTTCTTATTTGTCTTTTGTCTGGAATAAAGAAAATATGACTGAATCTTTTTTATCGGGAAAAATTTAAGTACTTTTGTTGCAAAACATAGATTAGCATTCAAGGGAAATTTTATTTTTCTCATTACAAAAATGGAATCTTGACGAAAAGAAAAGTACGTAATCCATTCTTAACAATGAAATCGATTTGATTTTTTTGAGTAGTTTAACAAATTCTCCTATTAAAAAAGCGGAAATAAATTTTCTGATCAAGAATTTGTAATTTTTTTAAAGATATAAACATGATAACAACGCCTTAAAAAACACTAAGCATAGAAATATATCAACTTTTAAAAATAAAAAAAGAGACCTTCTAAGATACAAAAAATATCAGTTATTATAAAAAATTTTAAAAATTTCTATTAACAATAATATTTTATATCCATATTTCTAAGTTTTAATTATATACATGATATCAAAATAGGAGGGGGTTACTGATAAACACAAACTAATGAATTGTTTTTATGATGTACATCATGCGCTTTAATGGAGATATTAAAAAAAAAAATCAAATTACCGAAAATCAAATAAAAATACTGCTACAAAACAAAAAGTAAAATTTAATTTTAAAACCAACGAACGAAAATTTGAAAAAGAGGCATAGCTTGTATTGTCGGAAACGTAAGCACATTTAATGTCTAATATGTAAGTATATAAATAAATTATATTTTAACAACATTGCGTTGTCTTACACATACATATTTAGAAAAATATTTATCATATCTGTGTCATCACATCAGTTGCGCTATCATAATAATAATGACTTTGAAATATGTAATGCATGCAGCAAATTCAATATATTCAACCAATTTGTTTTATATAAAAATGCACATTTATTCTGCTTCAACGGAAATGCTCCTTAAAATGTAGAATATGCAGAATGTGTTTATGTTGGACAGCTGAATATATTTGTATCCTTCTCATTCATATTTGACTCATTAAAGTTTCAAAATTTTCATATTAAATTTTTTTCACTCAGAAAATTTCGTAAATCACTTACTGGCAGTTCTGTTGCATTTAATTATAGATCGTAGAGTTGAATACTACCATACTATTTTATATTTGCTTCAGAATTTCACTCTGAATATTATAAAAACTTTTAACAATATAATAAATACTATTATTTTTCTCATTAATAAAGTAAGTTTGTAAAAATTATAGATTCGATAATCCTAAATATTTGAGTGTATCGTCTGACCATCCTAAGTTTACAGTTATGTATTTCTTGGATTTTTATGTCTCACAGAGCTTTTCATGTCCAGTTCTGTTTTATTTAGTACTAGCTGACCCGCCCGGCGTTGCCCGAGCCCGTGTAATAAACTCAAATCTTTTAAAAAACGAAGCTCTGGCCAAGGTCTCCGATGGCTTCGACCCCGTATAACGGGCACGCTCGCACGCTCAGGAAAATCTTTTATTTCCCCCTTCCACCGCCATGGGAGCAACCTCTTTCGAAAGAACCTCTGAGACAGGTCGATTTTGCCTACTGTATAGTAGGCGTGCGACAAAATCGAGCTGGTTTCGAGAAGATGGGACCATTATAAGCCGAGTTATTTAAATAAGGTACAGTTAGAGAAAATAATCATGAGTGAGGTGCCGGGTGAAGGAGATGTTCAAGTGTCCGTCAGAAAATGACTAATTAGGAGGACTACGATGCATCTTTAAAAATTCGTTCGTTTGCTTAAGCTAGGAATTTAATTACAAATTTGTCTTAAACTATTATTCGGAAATATTGGTAACCGCTACTCATAAATTTACTTTAATGTTATAGAAGTTGACTATTAAGTTATTTATAATGTTTGGAATCAGTTGCGTTGAAATCGGAAAGATAGTTGCAGAGATATGGAAAAGGGGCATAGTTAGGTAAAAAACCTTGAAGGAGGGGTCGTTGGGGAGGGAAAGTTCAAGTGCCGTTCAGCAAATAACTAATTAGGACAACCGCTATGCATCTTTAAAAATTCGTTCGTTTCGTTAAGCTAGGAACTTAATTAGAAATTTGGTTTAAACTATTATTCAGAAATAGTGATAACCGCTACTCATAAATTTAGTTTAATGTTATAAAGGGTGACTTAAGTTAATTATAATGTTTGGAATTACTTGCGTTGAAATCGGAAAGATAGTTGCTGAGATATGGGAGACGGGGAATAGTAAGAGAAAACTTTGAAGGAGGGCCCTGGAAAAGGGGGGGGGACGGATGTTCAAGTGACCTTCAGCAAATAACTAATTAGGAGGATCACTATACATCTTTAAAAATTGATTCATTTGGTTAAGCTAGGAATTTAATTTGATGTCTTAGACTATTATTCGGAAATACTGGTAATTGTTTTTTATAAATACACCTTGAAGCAATGAATGCTGATTTTTACGATAATTTAGTAAAAATGGAACTAAATGGAGAAGTTCGGAACATTATTACTGAGATATCACTGAGAAACTGAGATTTAAAATAGTGGTATTCTGTATATAAAACAACAATTAAATGCTTCGGATGAAGCTAAAAATGTTAAAATTGTTAAATACAATTAGACCCTTACCCCTTGCCATTCCCGAAAATCTATAACAAATAATCTGTTAAATAAAGTTTTCTGTATTAATAGTCTCTATCATAATAATATATGTCCTGTTTAAAAAAAACCTTAAACCCAGATATTTATAATGAAGAAGAACGTGCCTGGAAATGTCTTAAACAGGTGGCGTTTGTGTAATTTGCCACGAGTAGATGGCGCTACATTAGCTTGGCTGTATGCAGGTAACTGCAATCCATGTTGGCACTATTTCGTTATAAGTCCTTATCTATGCATCGTTACTCTGATTTATTTAATGTGTTCTGAGAAGATATTCTACACAATCAACCAACCGAAGAAAAAAAGATGAGAGCCATTCGTGCATTTTAATTAATATTTCAGAAAGTAATTAAAATATTAAAATTCTGACGTTCAGGTACACCAGGAGAGGGTTTGATTACCTAAATCTAAATTTCCAGCCTTCTAGGTGGGCTAGATTTTGCTAGCCATCGCCAACAGACACACACACACAGAGAGCGAAACTTTATTTTATTGGTATAGATAGCCTGCTTTTCCCACATGAATAATACAGGAATTGAATGAAATTATTTGAACATGTAAAAGAGCAATGATTTTTTTAAATGGACAAAGCTTCCCCTCTTGATGACATAATGCTTACATATGTCAAAGAATACTCATATTTCGATTTCTACTAACATTAGGGAAAATTTTGTTTCATTATTCAACTGATACTTATAGTAAGCAAATTAATAAAAAATAATCTTGAATTAATTTTCAAGAATATTTCCACACATGCAGATTGATATATGACTCAGGAATAACACGATAATGTTAGTATCAGGAGACTAAAATGCCTATAAAAGACGTTTTACTTCACTATCACGATCCGCGAACTAAGATTTTCTGCCTAAAACAATTAAGAAAATTCTTTACCAGTAAAATTGAATTACTGTATAAAAACGATACGTGATTTTGACATTCAAAATCTCCAGACACTTGTTAGAAGTTGCTTCATTTTCAAGTACAACTTCTATTAACAACGATTCTCATGCTTTAACTCTAGAAATCATTAAAAAACCTTCACTTATTTTAAAAGTGAGCTTAAAACTATCTACATCATGAACATCTTCAAAAGTACACTCTACCTAAAGTTCAAAGTATTGTGAAATTTTACTTATCAGAAAATATCACACGTTTCCACGCTTGTAGCGTTCACTTACCGATAGCATTGCATCAGTGAATAACGTCATGCAGCATTTTGTTTAGTCAAGGAGATTTAGACACTGCAGTCTTTCCTTGAAGATAACATTTATGTAAAATTTAAAGAACCTGTTCAACCAGGAAGATATATCTGTATAATAACTTTTATGTGTAATATAACTTTCCACTAATTTTTATTTAATTTGTGGTAAGGTGATGTTTTACGTTTATTTTTAACAACGTTTTGAGTTCTTCCATCTTATAGATTTGGCATTTGATTACAGCTGCTTCAGTCATGTATGTTTTAGTCTATGTATGTTTTATACATCTATGAACATCTTCAAAAGTACACTCTACCTAAAGCTCAAAGTATTGTGAAAATTGACTTATCAGAAAATATCACACGTTTCCATTCTTGTAGCGTTCATTTACCGATAGCATTGCATCAGTGAATTCGTTATGCAGCATTTTGTTTAGTTAAGGAGATTTAGACATTGCGGTCTTTCCTTGAAGATAACATTTATGTAACATTTGAGATCCTGTTCAACCAGGAAAACATTTTATCTGTATAATAACTATTATGTGTAATATAACTTTCCATTAATTCTTATTTAATTTGTGTATAATTGTTGGAATTTCTTTAGATCGTATCAAGCATGTAGTATTTCTTGTTATTCCTGTTGAATAAGTAATTTGTGCAACATATGTGTATGATAAAGGGTTTTTAATTGCCCTTAGAAAGGACATACTCGAATTTATAATAATCCCCCCCCCTCCGAGAAATAACATCCGAATTTATGTAGTAGCTATATCCTAGTAACATTCCGTTCGTCTACGTTTTCCCTCGTTAACGACCCTTTGGCGCAAAAGAGACAAAAATCACTTTAACAGTCCAACGGGCATAAGTAAACTTATATACATCTTTTAAAATTTCAAAGGTTATATTGTATTGTTTTCGCTAAAAAAGAGTAATAAAAAACAAATTTTATTAAAAAGTCCATGTTATCCAGCAAGTGGCACACCAACTCAAGATTGCATCACAGGAACAAAAATTAATCAAATATTCGAAATCCTACATATATCAATTCAACATTTAGTTAACTCTAACATTCAGGCAGAAACATGGGAGACTTACTGCTTTTTTGACATATTTATCACAAAAAAGACCAACTCAAGTCCTTGCTTTTTTGGAGGAGATAGAAAACTTTGGCATGTTATAATATCATATCAGAAAATCTGAGAGATAGGGACCTTTTTTCTATGATTAGGTAAACTCTTCTGGATCCCAATAAAGGCAACATGGTACGTATTCACTTAAAATATAAGCCTAGAATTCATTTGAAAGACGTGTCACCTGGAGGTGTCAATGTGAGTTTGCGGGTTAAGAGGAAAATCAAGACAATCATCAATTAACAAAACTAATAAAATTTAGTTAACATACGTATTTGGAAAAGCAGGTTTCCAAATACGTACATGGTTTTCTGATGCCGGTGGTGGGGCGGAATCAGAACCAAATACATCCTCGCTAAACTATAACAAAACTCATTTTTAATTTGCTTCAGATTTAAAGATCAAGTATGTCACTTAATAGGAATTAGTAAAGCATTTGATTACGAAAAGCAAGAAGAAAGGAAATGATTGCACTAGTATCTCATATAGTTCAACAGATTTCGAATAGATGAAACAATTATAGTAAAGTCTCCATTTATTCTGGAGAAAAATTCTTAAATTGGTTTTAAAAAAATACCTAAAATGAAATTCAGGAGCATTTAAAACTTCGAAATCTATAATTTTCTTATTTTCAAAAACGCATTCGACAAAGAAGTTTCATTTATATCAGTTCACAAAAGCAATCTTAATCTGCAAAGAAGTTTCTTTGTATTTCCAAATTCGGATTGCATTTCTTTGCGTAATAACTTTAACGCTTGCTCGAAAATTATTAAAATAAATGCCTTGTAATTAACTTTAAAATTGAACTGTCAAATTTTAAAGTAAAAATGGTTATTCTCTGAATATCCTTTTCTTTTGGTTGTAAAGGTGTTTAATTTCTTAAAATCCTTTTTACAGTATTTGATCATAAAAAGGAATTGGATAACAATAAAAGATTTTTCATCAAGATAAAAAGGCAAATATATGAAAATTTCTGTTTGATGCACATATTAAGGATTAATTTATAACCTCTTTTGCACTTTGTTCTGTTTATTTACTTTTATTAAAACTTAATTATTTGCAGTAAAGACAAAATAATTCTCTTAAAAAAAATATTAGTTTTTCAGTGAAACTGAAATATGAAAAGTGATAAACAGTCAACAGACTATTTTCATAAGAAAATTTATTTTTTTAATAAATATTCTGATTGATATGTATACTGACTGATATGATTGAAATTATTGTGTCATTGAAATGATTATTAATAGATTTTAATATCTAAAAATAATTATGGAGAAATTATCTTAAGACCACATATTCTGAGGAAATTAGACATTTCAGATTTGACTCGATTTGAGCATCCCTCTATTAGATAATAGCTAAAATACCAGGCAAGAAAAATAAGCAGTTTTTATGGTATTTCGATATTGGTGCAGTTTCTGTATTGGTAAGTTTTTTAAAATAATTTTTTTAATGTTTGCTAATTTTCAAAATACTTATATGAACACAATTAAAGTTACAAAAACAGTTTATGTTATTGCATACGGAAAATTGAATACAGATTTATTTCCCATAATGAAACTCTTGCTTGCATTTATACGTGCATTTTTACGGCTTCCTTGTCAATCCTCATTCTCTTGGAGTAAGACTAGATACCCTAAATGGGGTAAAATAAGGCACTGCCCTGAATTAGTTAATATTTCAAAATAAAGTACTTAGTTTCTTTTCAAAAGAAAGTCTAAACTGTTTCATTTCCCTATAAGTTTAACACAGCCGTGTGGTCCCCCCCCCCTCCTCCCCGCGGATAATGTAAGACCGGATGATTTAACTTTTTTTAGAAAAGCATTTATTATTTAAAAAAGTGATAAACTAATCATATTTTTATGCTATTTCTGCACAACGTTAAGTGCTGAGTATTTACACAAAGTTTCATGAAATTCTGTTAAATAAATATATAGATTATTTTGAACGTATTATTTTACATAATATTCACTGTTTTCTGTATTATAAAAATAAAGTCTGATTCAGATTAAATACAAATTTTGCAAATAAATTGGTATGCATAAAGTTAATCAAAGTAAAAAAAGTTATAAGAATGTTTTGATCGTTTAAGAAAATATGAAATTTGAATGCCTTTATAGAATAGTAAACGAAAACATTTTTAAAGTATTCTGAAGAGGACTTGAAATACTGAATTAATGAAATAAGAGAGAACATTAAAACAAAACTTTGAAGAAAGTGCCAGAAGATGCAATATTCCTCATTTTAATAATAATATAAACAAGAAAAAAGAAAATTCTTCAGTTACAAAAACTAGGACCTTCAACAATCTTTACACCTCCAATAAGAACACATTCTATGAAAGTAATTAAATTCCAATATAAAAAAGTATTTGCAATACAAAAATGAATGTTTTTTGAAACATCTAAAGAAATAGTATGCTAAGGTAATCTAACTCATTTCACGAAAATAAAACTGGTGATACTTGGTTCAATGATTTATTAAAATTTCATCCATAAGCTAGAAAAATAGATGCAGAAAATGCTATTTTAGGGAGAACATTGGTTAATGAGACATCAATTCGCAAATGACGCAGTAATTTACCATGTACTTAATGTATTTGTTTTTTTCGTGGGTCAGATGATAACTGATTTTGATTTGATACAACTTGTCATAACGTTGTAATACTGAAAATAAAAGTGAATTTAAAATAGTTACTTTAAAATGTTTTATACACTTTTTTTTTTATCATTATAGTGATTAAAATTTATTATATGGGTCATTCCCTGAAAAAGGGAAATTTCTTCATGTCCTTGACAAAAAAAAAAAAAAAAAAAATGAAGTGTAAAGAGTCTAACATAATTGTTTTAATTTTATTTTGAGAAATACCGTAAAGAAATTCATTGGACATGGGAAAATGATAATTTTAATATTTAAAAAAATTAAAAGGTTTCAAATGTCATTACCATGGTATGTCCCAAACTTCAAATTTAATAGTTCAAAATTATATTTTGGAGTGTTAGAAAGACTTAGAGCAAAAAAGAAACCAATATAACAAAGTTTTTTTTCTCTCTGCTTATAATATAATTAGCATTTTAACTTCAATTCAAAAACTATTTTAATTATCTTTAATTAAAACTTTGTCCCCGGAGATCATTATCATTACCATGGCTTTCTTAGCTCATCACTAGAGAGCACTACAATGCTCTTTAAGTTGCTACATTGAGGGATAATACATGTATTTACAAACAGCACGGATTTTTTCTGATGTAATAATTAATGTTTCATATTGATTACTTTTATTCAAAAATTGTGAACAGTGTGTTTTTTATGTGTCATCACCATGTTTCATATTACTAAAATATAACAATAGATATTAATAATCTTTAGATTGAATTATAAAGATCTCTGGGACTATTTTCAAAGTAAATATACTATAAACATTCAATCGCTATAATTAAGCCTAAAATTAAACTTAACATTAAATCTGTCATTGCCATGGTAGTCATTACCATGACTCTTTGAAAACATGATAATGCCAACATACCATAAAAATAACAAATTTGAAGTTTTACTTAATTTTTAATTTTTATTGAAATTATTTAAGAACAAACTATAATAAGGAAAGTATTAATGTAATTTTTCTCCCTTCCTTGAGTTTATTAGCAAATTTAGCCGTTATTCGTTATACTCAAAATGGGCAAGATAAAATATAATTGACGACTAAAGAAACACATCTTCGAAAACGAAAATGGTAAAGAAAATGTCGTGGAAAAATTAAAAATGATCCAATTGCATAATTCTATATAATTACCATACCACACTAGAAATTAAATTAATTAATTACCACTAGAATCGCGATAAGGGGTCATTTTGATCCGTATCAAATCAGAATATTTCGATTCGAACCAGAAAATTGCTTATAAAAAAGTCCTTCCGGTCTGTACCGGGAGGAAAAGGTAGCTTTCCTATAATTTTACTTTGTAATGTTAGCTAATGTTACTCGAAAGCAGCAAGTTAAAATGCAAAGAATCCGATTACAGAAAATTCGTTAATACTGATTTTGAATAAGAAATTTGCCAAATTAGTCAACTACAGCTATATGAATATAGTTTTATGCGTATGATTGGGAAAATGATTACAACAATGAAATTATAATAATTTGCGAGAAATCTCGTTCATTAAAACTCATAAATTAATCCCAGATTTATTTTAATCTGTTTTCTTGTTTCAAAATGTCAGCCACCCTAAAATTTCAAACTGTAATATATCAGCCATTTTTAAAGATAGAGGCAAAGCAAAAAATGCTCCGGAATTCTTGTATCAAGGCCTAATACTTAATATATATCAACTCTATCTCAAGAACTAATGAACGGAATTTAATAAAACATTAGATTCACTTAGTCCCTAATATGAACTAGTGTTGATTATTTTTTGGTGTAAAACGCCCAACAGGTGGCGCTGCTATGTTGCATTTTTCACAATTTCTGCAATAGCTATATCTCAAGAACTAATGCACGGATTTTTATAAAACTTCAGATTCTGTTAGTCCTTGATACAATTTGGTGCTAATTACTTTTTGGTGGGTGTAAATAGCCCAACAGGTGGCACTGCTATGCGGCATTATTCATGATTATCGCAATAGCTCTATCTCAAGAACTAATGCACGAATTTTCATAACACTACAGATTCAGTTAGTCCCTGATATAAATTGATCCTGATTAGTTTTTTGAGCAAATCTCCCAACAGCTATAAACCGCTACAGCAACGCCGACTGCTGTACAGAATTTTTTACTATTTCCCCAATAGTTCTATCTCAAAAACTAATGTACGGATTTTCATCAAACTTCAGATTCAGTTAGAACTTGACATAAGTTGTTGTTGATTAGATTTTGGTGTAAATCACCTAACCGGTGGCGCTGATATGCTTCATTTTTCGGGAAGTATTAACATGTATGAGATAGAAGAAAGTTTTGGGATTGCCACATCCGGCAAGTTCTACATGAAAGATAACAATTATATCGGAGATATGATTACAGACTATTTTTCCATAATTACATTATATTTTGAATCCATTTTCTCCGATTGTGGGTGCTAGATTGGATTGAAATTTAGTATTTCTGGTTCGATAGAGTTGTGTGTCGACGAAATATTTTTGGTTGGGTTCGGTTCTGGTGCAGCTTGGTTTTAAATAAAATTTTCACGGCTGCAAAATTTATTTATTACCCGAGCAGGACTCTAGTTAGGTGGAACGTTTGACTGCTAGTTTTCACTACGACACTTTCACTAACAAATTTAAATAATTTTAAATAAAAATAATTTTTGGCCACTTCATGCGTTTTCGATAGGGATTTGTAAACTGATTTTTTTTCAGTTACCCCTGACATTAAAATACATGTTTAAGCCATTGGTATTTTGGTGAAAAATTTTAAATGATGCACTCAATTACATGCAAAATCAGATTAAAGGGAAACAAATGTAATTTAAAAAATATATAAAATATGCTTTAAAATATCATAATCTACGAAACTAGATCGTAGATAATTTTCCGCATTTAGGCGGATTACCGCTTAAAAAAAGTTACCTAAATCCAACACCACCCCGAAAATTTTCTACCATCTTCCTATGCCTCCTCCAGCATACCAAGTATAAGATATTTCAAATTCTTTATTTTATTTATTTATTTATTTATTTATTTGTCTGCTCTCTTTGTTAATTTCTTGTAACAATAATTAATCAATCACCTAACCCCCCCCCCCCACACACACACCTTTCTTTGAAATTAAAATATCTCTTTTTTTACCACTCGCACTGCGCAGACAAAGTTTAGAAGCTTTAAAACTCTCACTCTTTAGGCTCATTTTTTTAGAAATTGACCTTTTGTAATCACATCGTTTACATTCTATTTATATATAATGCAAAATTTGTTATTACAACGTCCAAAATACTAAACTAATTCGATTCTACATGGTACAGCGTATTGATCTAGCAAGTGTCTCGGAAGTGTTCATTAATCAATTATGTAGATTTTATAGTTCAGTTACAGGGACACACGAAAGAAGAAGCATGCAAAATTTGTCTTCACGATATCATCCGAAATACTGAACCAATTCGAACCTAATTGAGACAGTGTATTGATCTTACAAGTATCTTGAATATTGAATGAGTTAGCCTTTTTCATATGACTGCCTTATATCCGAATCTACAGCAAAAATGCAAGACACGGATGTGTCCTGGGAAAATGAAGTTCAGGCCCGGACCAATTTTTCAAAAGCTAATGTTTATCCCGAGCCCATACCGAGTTTAATGAAAGAAATTTTTACCGAGCTCGGGCTTCGAAACAGCCCCGGGCTAGGGGAGATCTCTAATATATATTACGAATCCCCCCCCCCCCCCTGTCGGGGATACTGTGCACCCACGTCGGGCAAGTTTTGGCGCCAGTCGAAAGGCTATTTCCATTTTTTTTCAGAGATAATTTATGATTAAAATGTATAGGGTCTCTCTCTCTCTCTCTGGGTTTTTTTTTTTCAGCCGACTGTTGTTAGTACTACTTTTGTTTTTAAAATACTGTGTATATCCGTATATATCATTTTTACAGATACACGTTAACACTTTTAATCTTAATCTACTGTGCATCAAAATGAGTGATATTGTCAATATTGGGATTTAAAATGTGGATAAAATAAAGTTTTGCCACAAAAACTCTTGTGTTCCAAACCACTCTCACATAAATAAACCAACTGGCTTGCAATATGTAAATTTCAGTGTAATCAGATAAGAAACAATCATCTTGAAAACTTTTTTTTATTTCTAATGAATTGTAAGTCTCTCACTTATTGAACGTTTTTAAATTATAAGATTGGAGAGTAATAAAAGAATAAGAATATTATTGTAATTAACTAGATGAACTGACCTAATGATTTGAAAAAGAGCACACTTTTAAAGAAAAACAGATTATTCTCATGATTTAGTATTCAGATCTTGCTACAAATGTTTGATATAGACATAAAATTCTAGATATATTCTTGATTCAAGATACATATCTTGATACAGACATAAGATTATGTAAATAATAAAACTTTATTGGAGTTTTTCAAACTTTTAGTTACAGATTTTGGGGGAGCTGGAACCCTTTGTGCTCATATCGTAATATGGTTCTGATAGAACTTCATAACATAAAATTGTTTAATTTAATCTCAGTGATATTCAAGTAGACTTTTAAAAGTTACGCAAGGTTAATAATAATTGTAACTGAAATTGGGTTTACTCGTTGTATTTTGATAATTTTTGTTTTAATCTTTTACAGCACTAAAGAAACAGTCATGATACAAATACTGGAATCATTTTCTTACCTCAACACATCACCGTCTGTGGGTACTGGTTCTTGAATTTGAAAAAGGTGTAGTCAATACATGCATAAATTTTGAAATGTTTTTATACATTTGCTGTATCTATTGATTTAAACAATTTTCCGCAAAATCTTCGTTCTGAAGATTCATTTTCCTCCTAAGATATAGTTTGAAATCTGGTATTAAAAAATTATGTCGTTTATTTTTTTAAGACTTCTAATAGCTATCATTAAATACTGTATTATTTTTTTCATAATATTTAAAAATTGTTCATGATGTTTAACTGGAAGAAGAGGACTTTTAAAGCAATGTTGACTATATATTTACTCACACTGAAAGGAAATAACCAAAACTACTAACAGTTAAATCGACCAAAGAAGATCGAATTTGTGAGTTTAGTCACTTTTATCATTGTGTTACTAATATATGTAAATTCAGAATTGTCTGGGTTTGGATCAGTCGTTGATGCACCAAAGTTAGGATTCTGTCACATTCATTAATATGAAAAATTATATCATAAAACGAGGCTAAATAAATATTAAGTCTCATAAAGTAAGATAGTGTTTATATATACACCTAAAGAATAGATATTTTATGCAAATTTTATGCATTCCTTATCAATGTTTCTTCATAAGATTAGCTAAAACTCTTCATATTAACTATTCATACTTGAAATAGTTCACTAATTTCTAGTCATTTAAGTTTAAAGAATGTAATAGTCTTTTCAATGTCACAGGTTTCAATTTTTACATTTAACATGATTTTATGAAGATTCATTAACATAGTAACAACTTTTTAAAAAATCTTAAAATTCTGCATATTTATACCGAAATTAATTTTAAAAAGTCTCAAGTATAGTTGTCACAATTAGACGGGATAAGCCAAAGAGTACATATACTCTTGGCAAATCAATAAAATTTTTAATATTTACCGTACAGCTTTTTAAGAAAAAGAAAGTGATATGATGGGAGAAAAAAAAACTTAGAGATAATTTTAACAGCAGCTTACAGGAGTGTCACAAAATATTTATTTAATGGCAAATTTAAGTAATTATAAACATATTACTTGAGTAAACAGAACAACGTTTACAACGACAAATTGTTTTTTCTGGATCACCTTACAATAAACTTTGAGTGCTGAAAGCAGTATGCATTTCAACTGACTTTTAAATAAAATGGAATATGGATAATGATTTAAAAATTTAAAATGAAATAAATCATTTTTATTTTAAATAATGACAGAGTATCCAATATGCAGACTTTCTGTCAATACATATTCTTTATTTTTAACTGTATAAACCGGAATATTTTTAAGAATTTCAGATTTTTCGATTAAACTTTTTAATTCTAAAACATATTACATTAAAAATGTACCCAGTTTACATATGTACGCATGAATTACATTTATAATTATACGAAAGAAACTATTATGGAATAATTAATTTGGAATTATTTTTCATTTCTTAAAAGCTCATTAGGTTTCGGTATATTTCAGATATTTCAAAATATTTTTTTTAGTATATTTTTGTTTTGTTTTTATTTTGTTTGGGAAATATACTCTTTTTAATTTAACATAAACTTTCGACGGTGCGTTCACTTTGAATTTATTTTATCAGTTTACATTCTTCACTTGCTTAATTATTATACGACCGAAATATGCTCCTAAAAATCTGCAATTCATTAATAAAAAAAATGTGTACTTCAAAAATTTTATTTTTAGAATAATCTTTAAAATAATTCATTAATACATGACTTATTATAATAATGTGTTTAGAGTAAGAAATAATTATATCATTTCAGATTTGCCAATCTAGAAATGTCTCATTTCATTCTTCAGGCACATTTGAAAAACTATGTGTTCACAGCTTTAAGTGAAACCTACTGTTTTGTCTATCGTAGTCCATTCTCTTTCAACTTTATAAAAAAAAGCCCACAACAAAAGTAATTATTTAGAGAAGGTTTCGTTTTTATATTCTCCAGCTTTGAAATTTTAACCTTGTTAAATTATTTTCCGTTTACATGCAATTTTATTTAAGCACATTACTATAATTGCAACAAGAATCATTTAATTTCATTTGAACCTAACGAAATATAATAAAATGTTTACAGAAACTAATTGCTTTGAATAAATCATGCAAATTATATCGTACTGACAAATACGCATCTTAATCGCATTAATATGCAAGAAAAACACAGTATATCAAAAGTGCTCCTGTTACCGTTAACGAATAGCTAATTCCAAAGTCGTTAGATTTAGAAGTATAAATTAAATTTAAAAAGTGTTTCAATTTATATAAGAAAATCACTCATTATCATTAAACAAAAGATATATATGCTTAAAGAGATGAAACAGTATACAAAAAGGCTCAACAAAAATCTTTTAAGACATGTTTCGAGCGCACAAACGGCGACACTTTTAAGATCAAAATGATAAACTATTTACGCAAAAACATTTTAAAATAAACATGATAAACATAAACCACGAGATCATATGTATAATAAAAGCAGGTGTTTAAAAATTGTCAAATGTAAACGTGAAAAATATTTTCTTTTTGCTTTTTTAATTTGTAAATTATCTCGTTCCAAGTTTTAGGTAATTCAAAAAAAGGTTGATTCACTGCATATGTTCTCGCTACATGTATAGATTTCTATTGATTCACGAATAATGGATGGGACATAAAGTCTTGATGGATAAATTATTTTATTATTCTTAAAATCAATTTGTAAAGTCTCTACCCTATGTAGTCTGACCAAAGCTGTAGTTCTTCTGTCATATTCGAAATGATTAATCAATAGCGGATTAATCCATTATCCCAAATAATGCTCATGAACCTTTTTCCAACAAAGTTTCTGCAACAAAGATAATTTTATTAAGAGATCTTTTACAGTATGTACTCCTGATCGGTTAACCAATAAAATAAATAAAATACAGGATATCGCAAGCCATACGGATATAAAAAAGCATTATTAATAAAATAATTGTGAGCAAGAAGGAGAAGAAAAACTTCAATAAGCAAAATTCAAAATTATCTAATATTTCTCTTTGTTCTGTAAAAGATTTAAAACAAAAACCTCAATTTAAAGAACATTCCTCCTACAACTGTCAAAAGGCTATAAAACCATCTTAACAGACGCACTAAATGTTATTATAGGCATACCACCCATCATCTTAATGAATACAACAAGAGTAGAATCCTACACCTTTCACATACCCAAAAAACAGAACAGCATTTTCCACCCAAAAGCATTGAACGGACAGTCCATGGTTAGCAGTTACATCCAGCAGAAGAAACATCACATTTCGAAGTAAATACAGATCGTAACATATACACAACATCTACACTGCCAACAATTTTTACTGATGGATCTTGAACAGCAACCGGCGTGGCATCGGCTTACTGTGTCACGGAAGGTACCTCAATCATCCACCAGTCTGCCTGCAGACTGGACGAAAACAACACGGTATACCAAGCCAAGCTATATGCCATCCTCCATGCACTCGAATGGATTCACACACAAAAGGTATAACCCTGCTCTGGATATATAGCGACAGTCTAAGTCTACTAACTCTTGTAAGCCGCTCCTCGAATTAGTCATGTATCTGCTCAAAAGGGCATATTTGGCAACGCGTTGGTGGATACTGTTGCAAAAGTAACCACAAAAAAAAAAAAAAAAAAAAAAAAAAAAAACGTAACATTGATCACCACCTTCCACTCCCACTAAGCTACATCAAACGATCATTAAAGAGAAATATTCTAAACGACTGGCAAGTACATTGGGCCACTTCAACAAAAGGCGGACATACTCTCATACGCTAATCCCCAAAAGTCCTTCAAATCCCCAAAACCTTCCATAAAATTTAAAAACATAGTCTTTAGGAAAATAGGTCAAATGCAGGACTCTATCCAGTGTCCATAATCAACTATCAAGTGTTTATAAAATCCCGTTCATTAAGGCAGATGGAGCATTGCAATATTATATAGGAATAAAAATTAAAAAATTAAAAAGAGAATAAAAGAGCATATGGCAGATATCAAATATGACACAAGAACTACAGTTTTGCCCAGACTACATAGGATAGAGAATTTACAAATTGATTTTAAGAATAGTAAAATAGTTTATCCATCAAGACTTTATCTCCCATCCATTATCCGTGAACCTACAGCGATCTATGTGCGTAGCGAGAACATATGCAATGAATCAGCCTCCTTTGAATTACCTAAAATTTGGCACGAGATGCTTTACAAATTAAAAAAACAATAAGAAATTATTATTTTTCACGTTTACAGTTGACTATTTTTAAATACCTGCTTTTATTATACATATAATCTCATGGTTTATGTTCATCATGTTTATTTTCAAAAATTATTGAAAGAATAGTTTATTTATCATTCTGATCTTGAAAATGTCCCCGTTTGTGCGTTCGAAACATGTCTTAAACCTTTTTATAAGCCATTTTTGTATATATATATATATCACTTTAAGCATATATAGCTTTAGTTTAATGCTTCAAATGTTGTTTTGCATCATATCAAAACCGTTTACGTCAATATATATATTTTTTTTAATTGAGAAATATAAATTTTTATACGGCCCATGAATAAGTACAAACGGAGAATCCAGTCAAGGTCCTACAGGATATATTTAGAAAATTGATTCCATGTTCTAACAAGTAAAACTGTAAGATTTCCATTCTTTACGATTAACACTTACTGAGTTATACTTTGAATTTTATAAATTTTCATCGTTTTTTGGCATTAAGAAGGAGATTTTTCGTTTGAATATAAATAGTGGAGTGCAAAATGAAAGGAACGATAATTTTACTGTCTAAACTAGGAATGATTTGTGAATGAAAATTCAGAGTTAATAAGACAGCTAAACTTGGCTTTGTACGATCTCAGTACTTTTTACGGTAAATGAGTTAAGAGACTTGGCTGCATTTTTTACAGGTGACTTTTTGATGAGATAACAAATAATCTGTTAAATAAAGTTTTCTGTATTAATAGTCTCTATCATAATAATATATGTCCTGTTTAAAAAAAACTTAAACCCAGATAATTATAATGAAGAAAAACGTCTCTGGAAATGTCTTAAACAGGTGGCGTTTGTGTAATTTGCCATGAGTAGATGGCGCTACATTAGCTTGGCTGTATGCAGGTAACTGCAATCCATGTTGGCACTATTTCGTTATAAGTCCTTATCTATGCATCGTTACTCTGATTTATTTAATGTGTTCTGAGAAGATATTCTACACAACCAAACAACCGAAAAAAAGAGTATTTTTAATGAGAGTTCTTTGTGCATCTTAATTAATATTTCAGAAAGTAATTAAAATATTAAAATTCTGAGGTAATGGTACACCAGGAGAGGGTTTGGACTACCTAAATCTAAATTTCCAGCCTTCTAGGTGGGCTAGATTTTCTTAGCTATCGCCAACAGACACACACACAGAGCGAAACTTTTTTTATTAGTATAGATAATAAATATAATTATATTAATCCACGTATAAAGCATATAAATAGATTTTATCAAAGAACATATACACTATAAACGTAAAAAAGAAAGAAAAATCATGCGTGAAACATACATTATGAAACACTATCAAACACATTCAGAATAGTGTAACAAAACTTCTCCTTTTAAAAAGGTGATAGATAATATCTTAAATAAACTTAATAATATTTTAGGAATATCATAACACATTTGAAAATCCAATTTCAGCAATTACCGCCCATAGACAGAAAGGTACTCAAATTATTTTGTGCAGCCCTGTACAACATTTATAGATTTGTATATATAATACGTAGTATGCTTATGCTAAAATTTACTTCAGTTATAAAACGCATAACATTGTTCAAAACTCACCTTCAGTAAATTTCCGTCAATAGACGGCAATGTACGCGATTTCTTTACTACAGCCCTGTATTTTATCTACTTTTTATACATGCCTCATATTAAATTGAATTCAGGATTCAAATTAATTCAATTCCTCAATCAAAATTTATTTCAGTAAGAAACGCATAACACAACAGAAAATGTACTTTCAGAAATTACCATAAACAGACGGCAGTGTATCAGTTCTTTGTGTAGCTCTGTATATGAATTTATATTCTACAAACATCTCTTACAATGGAACAACTTTTGGTGCAGCTCACATATAGCATTGAGACCTGGTGCATTTTATAGCCGTATATTACGAAGTTAGAGAATCGATAAAATTTCTGTTAAAATCATACATTTTTTATTTTACAGCAGCATAACTTTCTGAAAAAGCAATTTTCGAAACCATTTATCGGACTAGTAACATAGAAGTGTTCTTGGAAAAAGTACTTTAAAATATAAATTAGTTAATAATAAGGATAAAATATTGAAGAAAGTTTAAAAATTCCTTCAAGAACATAAAAATTTCACACACAAAAAAAAAATACAACATTATAATTACATTTTTGGTGGCGCTAAATTGGCTTATTCGTTACCGTAGAATTTTTTCCGGCAACCCTGACCAATTGTCATTGTTGTCTGCTGTGTGTGAGTAGTGGTTTGGATTCGTAGCTTGGCGAGTGAACTCGCTTTTGGCGGGAAATCATCAATTAAAAATCCAATAATAAAAATTTTAAAGTACAAAATATATATAAAATATGATTTTAACAGAAAATTTTTATCGGTTCTCTTAACTTATATGTATATAGCAAAAATGCAAAATGCACCAGGTCTCAATGCTAGGTGAGAGCTGCACCAAAAGTAGTTCCCTTGTTAGTATACTAAATATAGTTCAGCTGGAAAATGCATAACTCAACAGAAAAAAAACACACTTAAGGAATTCACACTCATACAGAGTAAGATCACTGTGCCTAAATGTGACGACCCATAAATGTGACAATGTTCTTGTACTTAAACTCTTAACGCAAGAACCGTGTATAAATGCTATATAATAAAACATCCAAACTTCAGGCACAAAACGCGGAAGGTTTCACCGCATTTAAAAGGTTTTCTTTAAAAGAATTTCCCATTACAATACGCATCGTTCATTATCAAGCGCGCCGATATATCCCTAAATGCGACGATCAATTCCGAAAATGGATCACGGTTTCGCATTGTTAACGTTGAAGATCAAATAACCTTATCGACGCAAGGCCTTAAATATCAATTTCATTTACCTGAAGAGGAAGCTCGGAAAAAGTTGACAAGTTTTTTTTTAGAGACCTATTAGCGACGAATTGCATCCCTTAAATGCGGAGAGACTTTTAAGAGATTTACCGAATTAAAATTATGTGATATTTTCATATATTGTATTAAAATGATGTTTGAAGCAAAAATTGAAATTAAACATTGTTAAATTAATAAATTTGGAATTTCCACATGTTAATGTACTGGTGTTTTTTCTTTCACTGGGTACATAAGTATATGTTTCAAACGATCAAAATAGAACAAGTAATATAAAAAAAAAAATAAGTCAATTCCTACTTAGGCCAAAAAGAATTTTTTTCCAGCGATCTACACGCTTCGCCACTGACAGTATTTATTCCTAAATTTATATCCTGCTAAATATCTTATATAAGAAAAATTTAATTTCGAGTACGGGAGAATTTCCTTCCGCCGCAGGCGAGGCTGGATCCTGGGACCTTGTGGTTACGAGCTCAGAGCTTAACCGACTGCGCTATCAAGAGGTGTGTGTGAGTGCTTTTAAATGGAACTAATGTATGAAATAAGTCGGCTGCGTGTTGATATTTTTTCTCCCATATAAAACTAAAATTAATTAATTTAATTAAATTAATGAATTAATATTTGAAAAAACTGTATTAACATCAAGTGTCATCCACTACAAGTTTAAAAAAATGTATTTGAATTTGATTGGATGAATAAAAAGTATTTTATTAACGATTAAACATTTGAACAAGATATATAAATATATATAGGGAGAGTATGAACTAATAGTAGGAATTGAAAAATACATTCACTGTAATGTGTGATACACCAACGCATTCAGTAATTTTTTTTTAGTCTATATACCCTTCTACATGCTCTAAATCGCTAAAGCATTATTTCTTTCTGCCAGTCGATTATATCATTATTTCGACATTTTGACCCATTTTAAAAATAACAAAAGTAACAATCTTCAAGCAGCATAAATATGACAAAATATACACATTACACACTTAATTTTTTTTTAACTTCCACCAAAATAATATCTTTAACCACAAGGGTTCTAACGTGTTGTCCAGATTTTGCAATTGTCATATAAAAATCTATGATAACACCAAATGAAAATAGTTACAAGAATTTTTTCAAACTATACATTTTTAATTAATTTTGAATAACAGCTTTTGAAATATTCTTTATCTGTTTCCTCGTTATTTCTCAGTTTTCTAAATCTTCCGTTTTCTTTTAAGCGAATTTTAAATATCTCCTGTTATTTTTCTCAAAAAATCATTTTATTCACTAGGACCTCTTAAATCTTTTTGATTTAAAAATCGCATTTTTATCTCAACGATAAAAAAGGGTAACGTTTAAAACATTAAACCTTAAGCACTATTGCGATTTCTTGAAAATGAAAATATTTAAATACATTTCTGCTTCTTTGATGATTCTTAAATCCCTGATCAATTGAGCATTTCAACATTTTTTCTCCTTAAATTATAAGTTTAAAGAGGTTTCCATTTTCTAATAAAAAACTATTTTAAACATGAGTCAATAATGATGATTCGGTGTGCAATAATGATGATACTTTTTTTCCATTCAAGTTTTTTTAGCTTTGCTTTTTTAATCTTAAGTAAACATCCTTTTTCAAACAATGACAAGCAGTTTAAAATTTTTCATATGCGAATGTAATGCCTTAGGAAACAATTTAGAACAGAAGTACGATAAAAGATTTTTTCTTCTCGTTTTCATATAAAGAAATAAACCAGAAACTGAAATCTGGAAAAGTAATAATTAGTAAGAATACCATAAAGTTTTAGTAAATATCAATTGCATTTCCTTGAAAATGAAACTAAATTTCTGCTTGTTTGCTGATTCTTAAACTCTTGCTCAATCGAGCATTTCAACATTTTCCCTTTAAATTATACGTTTGAGGAGTTCTCTATTTTTTAATAACAAACTACTTTAAAACGCTAGTTCTTCTGCACACAGTAAATGTTGATGTTTTGTTTTTATACGAGGTTTTTATACTTAATTCTTAACCCCTTGGGGACGAGCGACACGTATACGTGACGCATAAGATGCTCAGAATCCTCGATTATTCCCACCAGTTATTTTTTATTGTAAGCTTTGCCTTATGTAATCCTAGCATTTCTGCGATTTAATTAGGCGAAAATTTCTGTTTTGAAAAACCGGTGGTAAAAGATTAAAAATTCTGTAAAGGACGTTCGTAGCGAAGGGGTTAATATAAAGTAAACGCTCTTTTTCAAACAATGGCTAAAGCGTTAAATTTTTGACATACTTCGGAAACAATTTACAATAGAAGTGCGTTCATATAAATACATAAACGTGGGAACTTCACAAAAGAAAATTGTATAAAAGTAATAATTAGTAAGAGTTACATAATGTTTAATAATGTCTATTAAAATTTTGTTTGAAATGAAAATACCTAAATACATTTCTGCTTCGTTCATGATTCTTAAATCACTAACAGGGTTCGCACACTTTTAAGCCACGCCCCATTTTGTAAGGACTCTTCCACCAGTAATCGCATAAAACTATTTTCTACCTAATGAATCTTGAAT
Source organism: Maratus michaelseni (assembly GCA_963931845.1). Lineage (NCBI taxonomy): Eukaryota > Metazoa > Arthropoda > Arachnida > Araneae > Salticidae > Maratus > Maratus michaelseni. Next base: position 360,489,321 of record OZ007586.1, on the reverse strand, counting down.
ACCATTAGGAAGAAAATTATCTTTCAATTATACTGGTGGCAGAGTCCTTACAAAATGGGGCGTGGCTTAAGAGCGTGCAAACCCTGCACTAATCAATTAATTTCAACATTCGGTCTCTTTAACCCCTAGGGGACGAGCGACACGTATACGTGACGCATAAGATGCTCAGAATCTTCGATTATTCCCACCAGTTATTTTTTATTGCAAGCTTTGCTTTATTGAATCTTAGCATTTATGCGATTCTGTTAGGCGAAAATTTCTGTTTTGAAAAACCGGTGGAAAAAGATTAAAAATTCTGTAAAAGACGCTCGTCGCGAAGGGGTTAAATTTTACATTTTTGAGGTCCTTAATTTTTTTTATAAAAATCAGTTTTAAATGAGAGTTCTACTGTGTGCAATAATGATAATTTTTTCCCATTCAAGATTTTTTTAGATTTGATTCTTAATCGAAATTAAATAATTTTTTCCAAACTACGACTCATAGTTTATTATTTTATATACTGAAAGTACCTACGGAAATAATTTAGAACATAAATTACCAGAAAAATATATTTTTCTCGCTTCCATATGAAGAAATAATTTTCGGAATTGTTGGACAAAAACGTAATAGAAAAAATGCCATAAAAGTTTATAAAATATCAATTTTATTTTCTTAGAAGTAAAATACAGCAAGCCCCTCATTATATCGCGCCCCATCATTTTGCGTATTAGGATATATTATGCTTTTTCAGTGTGCCCTTAAACAAAAAATTATTCCAGTTGAGAAGGAAACTCACATAGAAAGAATTATTATGTAACAGGAAAAGGGAAAACTGGTTGACTGCTCCCATTGGCGCCGACTGGATGAAATCCAGAAGGCGTGGGAAGAGCAAAGTTTTTGGGGGAATTTTGCGATCAACTGATATGTTTTTACTATTTTTTTAAAAAGAGACCCCTTTTGCCTTGAATTATTTTCTGCTGTCAGTGTTTATTTATTTTAAGTCATACGTGAAAAGTGAATTTTAGTACTTTTTGAATATCATAAAAAATAAGGAAAGTTTATTTTAAAAAAGTACAACTCAGGAAAGGAGAGGCCTTACCCTCTACCCCTGGCGGCGTCCTTGAGTTTTCTGAAAATAAAATGATTAATATTTTAACTTCCTAAAACAAATTGAAAGATGAAGTTTCTGGAATGTATAGCCGACAGTCGATCTGCACAAGAGCGTGTAAGTTGTGTCATCCACTAATTTCTGCTAATACATGCCTGGTTTAGAAAGCCCACATGTTTCAATATCAAGATAACATTTTAAAGAGACACGCAAAACTGTGATATTTCTACAAATATTTTAAATGTAAAAAACATTCTACGTGCAATAGACGGCACTTTATTTTCAATAATCAAATAGCTATGACTAAGCGAACGAACGTCTGTCAAACTCAAATAAGAAGCAACTGATAGTTAATCCCTTCGCTACGAGCATGATGTATTCTAATTTTTGGGACCCAGTATGTCCTATTAGTAAATTTTGTCTAATTTTATCGCTGAAATTCTGGGAACAGATAAGGCAAAATTACTGTTCAGAAAAAGTGACATTCTAATTCAAGAATTTTGTGCACGTTATAAGGCAAGGATGTGTGCTGCTTGTGGCGAAGGTTTAAAAGCAGGTTGTAGTGGCAATGAAGCGGTTTGAATCACGACTGTCAGTGAATGTATTAAAGATGAATCTAAACTTATAAAATTTACGCAAAACATTGATGAGTTATAATGACTTGAGCGGAAAAAAACAATATTTTAGAAATTCGAAGAATTAGATAAAGCCTTGATTTTATGGTTTCGTGAATAGTGTGTAATTATAACTACACAATCTGTCCCAATTATCAGAGGTAAAACAAACATTTTAACCTGAAGCCAGGTGAGGAAATTCACTTCGAAGCAAATCACAGATGTTATGGGAGGTACCAAAATACCATGGAACTAGGAAGGATTACGTTCGTAGTTCCATGCAAAATACATGCCATTGTACAAAATTGAGGGCGAGAAACAATTCGCTGAACACGTTGGAGCTTCGTTGTTTCCCGATGAATTGTAAAATAAATTATCCAGTATAAGCTTAAAAGATGAGCAAACTTATAATGCGAGTAAACCTGCTCTTTACTGGAAAATTCAGATAAAACGCAAGATTTCATGAATAACAAGATGAATAATGATGGATACAAGATTCAAAAAGTGCTATTTGGATTGCTTTTTACCTCAAGCAATACTGGTCAGCAAAAACTCAAATTGTTTGTTTTAGAAAAACCAAACTCCCAAAATGTTAAAAAATGCAATCCGTAACAGGATGCCTGGGATTTACAAGAGTTCAAAGAAAGCGTGGATGACGCAATTCATATTTAAAAGGTTTTTTTTATCGTTTTAAGCCTGTTGTGGAATTTCTATTTTCTGCATCCAACAACATATGGTTGGAAGAAAAATATATTAAAATTGAGCTCATCCAGAAATAGTTGGTTGATTGGTTGAATTTATGACGGCCGATTGTCTACTCTTGGGATATAGGCCCTAGGGGGAGCGCCCTCCGTGGGGGACTTTTTAAGGGATCCTAACCCGTATCTACGGCAATGTTCGAAAGAAACCACGCAAAACTCCGAGCGGTTAGGTCGACGGGCGCGACAGGGGTTTGACCCCTGCACCTCCAGTCTACCAGCTTTGAGAGCAGAACCTCTCAGCCACTAGTGGGGCCATCCAGAAATGGAACAACTCTTCAGATTAAAAAGTAACAGCAATGTATCTCCAGAAAATACACAAGCTTTATTCATCCTATGGATCAAAGCATTTTTGCGACTCTTAAAAAGTAGGTTGGTCTGTGTCGTTTACATGGCCGTAGGTAGTTTTGCGTGACAACGTCTATGAATTGGAGAGAGGGAAAAATAGTACACTGTGTGAGTTTGTTTAAATCAATTTACTTTTTATTAGCAAGCAACGACAGTACCATGGGGGTGTACAAACGATTGCATATAGGGCGATGTTACGGGAAGAAACTCAGGAAAGAATGAAACTTAAGAATGAAAGGGTCTCAGCTTCATGTGCCTCATGAATGCGAGATGCCTTGATGTAGATGGTTGATCGTCAGTAGCAATATTGCATTGTACAGACTTTCATTTTTACTCGTGTCTGGCGTTTATTTACTTTTTCCTTCGTTTTGTATTTAATTCTCAGAGTTGTTCTAGTTTACCTTAGTGCTTTTTGCGTTTGATTGTGTCGTTGTTGTTTAGTTTTAGTCTCGTCACGTGATTTAATAATGCGTCATGTGATGATGACGCAATCGCCACGCTCGAATTTCGCTGCTGCGTAGAATAGTCAAGTTTTTCATATAACTTTGGAATGGATTGTGGTAGCTGAGTCATCCCTTCAGTTTTAGATTTATCTTTTTGAGCACTATCCATATTGTTATTATCATTGGTGTCCTTTTCGCCTAACTAATAATTTTTAAATATTTTGGCTTGTAATTTGCAAAGAAAATTATTATTGGTTAGAAAATCACAATGTGTATTTATTACTTACTAGTTGACCCGCCCGGCGTTTCTCGGGCCCGTGATAATAACTTTAAATAAACCACAAATTTGTATTTTATATCTTTAACCTGATTTTCTATGAATTTATATTTTTAACTGAAAAATTCACGACAAAATATTGATATTTAGTGATAAAAGTGCTTGTAAGAAGACATTTTCTTGTTTTTACATGTATATTTGGATACCTTTATTATTAGGCAATATATGGCAACACTACAGATTCAATCAGAAGGTCTGTTTCAAATTTTTCTCTCCCTTCCGTTTCAAATGATTTTCACTATCTTTATATTTTATTTTAATGTTTCATAAACTATAATCTAAAAGTTTTTCTAGTATTACTTAACGTTATAGATTATGAAGGCATTTTTTTTTTATTTAAATATTTTTAATAAAAATATTTTTTATTTATGTTATAATTTTTATACAAATTTAATTTGTAAAAACGTTGTTGGTTGTTAAATTTGACTTAATTCAAAAGCATTCTAATAAAAAACTACAAATTATATATGTAACTTCTTTTCCTGAAAATGTGACAGTAATTGAAATGAATTACAGCCTAAAGTAATGCAGAAATCAATCTGTCAAAAGCGGGATTCGAACCCACTTTCTTTGCGGAGATCAAGAGCCTAAATTAACGCCTTCAACAACTCAGCTACGCTGATCACGTTCAAGAGTACCTTAAAACTAAACAGGTTTTAGATGTAATCTCACGCATGCGCAAAAACATCGAATTTGTACTAAACTTTTCAGCTTTCTTGGTTATGTTTTAGTTACTCTGTTTTTTACGCACAAACTAACACCAGAATATCTCTATTGGATGCGTTGCTCGGTCACTGCAGCGGTCTTAAGCGTATTAATCCGCTCGAAATCAGAGGTTCGTAGCCAGACTCCAACCGATTCCTACTACGTCAGGATAATATGTTTGTGTGTGAAGTTTAAAACCAAAGGACCGACCTATACTATCATACATTTATATTTAACGTACTGCTCATTATCAATGAATAATTGCCACTGACCCGAGAGCAAAATTTTATAACGCTCACATTCCGAACATCAGGAGTTGAGTTGCAACATATTTTTAAGTCAAAAGAATTACAGACGCGAACTGTTAGGTTAATTGTTATGTGACGATGATGCTTTCCCAGACTCGTTAAGGAATGTGACCTTAAAGGATGCTATGTATAAACTTTTTAAAACATGAGAAGGAATAAAATCATCAACTGTTTAGAAATCCTGACCAAAGATTACGGACGGAGATATCAAGAATCAGGTTTACAGGCAGAAGATTTGATCAATCGTGTATGATGAGCAGAATCATTGGGTTTATAAATCAGTGAAAATGAACTACAAGAGTGGGTCCATACCGACAATAATGAGCCTACTTTTGAAACACTTACTGATAAAGATGTTATACAGTGTTAAAAATTTAGTACTAGGTTGAACCGATTTTCGGTGTTGCAGTAGATGCAAACATAAGATGACAAAACCTTGTTTCAACATTTGGTTTTCCAGAAGATTCATAAAAGGGTAAAATCAACCACGAACGGTAAAATTTTGAACCATAAGCTGGTAAAATGTTGGACCGAGAGCAAGAAAGATGTTGCGCAATAGACAGGTAAAATTTCTAAACAATAACATTGCAAATGTTATCATTTGCAAACAAAAGCTAATCCTACGGGGACTTTTGTTAAAAGTAAAATCCAACACACTATGAACATCTGAACCTGAATTGGGATTTGAACCTGAAACCTCTTTGTTTGTAGATAGCGTTCTAAGCACTAAACAAGCAGGCGGGTAACTCGTTCAGATGTAAGGAATTCAGATGTAAGTACAGTTCAGATGTAAGGAAAGATTAGATTGCACATGAACATGAACCTCCAAATTCTGATCATATATGCTTAATCCAACTAGCGCATTTTTTATCAGTAATTTTGAATGGACAATAACTCTTGAAGGATAAAAAACAGCAAATAAATTTAGATTATTTTTTCAAGCGAAAAAACAAATAATAATTAAATGTTTTTTACTAACTATAAATGACAGGAAGAGAAGTATTCGAAGTTAGATTCTTTGACAACAAGTAAGTGCAAATTTACTTATTGTTACTTTTTACTGTTATGCATATAAAGCAACTTTTTAAAGTTAATTATATAATATTCATGTGTAGATTACCATTTTATTATTTTTTTAAATGACTTACCTATAAAACGCGTTTTCATTGTCTCCCGACATGCTCGATATAACAAGTACTGTACTTAAATACATTGCTGATTCTTTAATGATTCTTAAATTCCTAGTCAATTGAGCATTTTAACACTTTTTAATAATTTGAACGTTTAAGAATTTCTTCAATTTTAATAAAAACTCTTTTAGACGTGAGTCCTTCTGTGCACAATAATGGTGATATTTTGTGACAGGCGTGTCCGCCACGTCATATAGCAAGGTCGACATGACACAGATTTGCGTTAAAATAAACAATGTTTATTGATATGAGAATTAGTTTGGGTTGGCAGTGAAGCGGGATAATTTTAGTATACTGATCAAATTTAGATTCAATTTCACTTCCACAGAATCTCAATTCAATTTAAGTTAAAAAAATACTCATGAAATTTTATTTTACGCAATGAAAAATGCCTTTTAGGTACCCTTCATTACAAAAAGCTACCTATTGCAGCCGTTCGGAGGAAAGCAATTCCAAAACATTTTGGTATATTTTCTCAGATCATGACCCCCAGATCCCCAAACCACCCTCCATTCAAATGTTGATTTATATATATATATATATATATATATATATATATGACATATGTCATGCTGTAACTCTCTTATTTATGAACCGATTTTTTGGATGTGACTAAGTATGTGCATAGGACATACCAAAGTCTCGACCGAGTTCATTGGCCAGCTTCATCCACCATCTTGTTTCAAAATGGCGGCCCATTACACATTTAAAAAATTTTAAAAATTCAAAAAGATGTACAAAAAATTATAAATTAAAAAAATTGTTTATGTTAAGTGTTAGAACGTTATACAAGGATTCTGGAACATTTTTTTTTTTTGCTATATCTAAAGAATTAGCTGAGATATGGAAGTTTGAAACTCTAGTGTGGCTTAGATTTCGAAACAATCTGTTATTTGTTATGCTGTAACTGTCGTATTTATGAACCGATATGAATGCGACTGATCATGTGTACAGAACATACCAAGGTCTCGACCGAGTTCGTTGGCCAGCTTCATGCACCATCTTGTTTCAAAATGGCGGCAAGTTAAATTTTTTTTAGGTTTTTTTAAAATTTCATAAAGATTTATAAAAAAATTATAAATTGAAAAAGTTGTTTCCGTTAAATGTTAGATCGTGATACAAGGATTCCGGAACATTTTTTGTTATGATCTATTATCTTTAAAAATGGCAGAGATATGGCAGTTTGAAATTCCAGGTTGGCTGACATATTGAAACAATGTGATTTTTGTTATGCTGTAATTCTCATGCTGAAATTCGCATTCAAATTCAGTATTAACGAAAACCGGGAATGAATTTTCTATAATCGAGTTCCAAAAAATTTAGCTTCGGATGCTTGAGTACAATGAGTTGAATTTTTAAAAACATGGACTATGAAGGCTACCTTTTCTTTCCGGTACAGGCCGAAAAGTCTTTTTAAGATCGTATCCGAGATGGCTTCGCTGTCGAAGAAACTATATATCTGAAGATAACGTAAACCTGGGTGACTTTATCTCATTTTTTACCTCTTGTTGCCTTTAAAAAAAAAAAAAATTATGGAAATTTTCATTTAAACAATTCCTAATTCTTTTTTTCTAGTTTCACGATATTAATTGTAAATTTAAAAATTCACATTTAGTATTTTTAAAGTTTTTTTTTTTTTTTTTTTTTTTTTTTTTTTTAAGTAGGACAAAGTCATATTTGGCTTGGGGTGACTGTCTCATAACCAAAAAATCATTGAAAAACTCCGAAAAATCTTGTAAGGCAACGCAACCCTACTAATATGATAGAGTAATATAACATAATAAAAAAATACGTCCTTTCGTCATTAAAAAAATATTTTGTAGGAAAATAGCAGAAAAATTAAATTTTATTCAAAAATGACTGTCACGTAAAATAATTAACAAATGGTAAAATTAAGGTTTTCCACGAAACTTTAGATATATTAATTTATTTCAGGCACTAAAAAAATACTTCTTTTAGAAGAAATAAGTCTTTGAGGGTTAATTTGTTTAAGGACCTTTTACCCTTTTTTAAAGTAGTGATTTGAATTTAATATTTTTCAGTGGCTATTCTTTGCCCAAATTGGCATTCAAAATGCGATTTTGAGTAAAGTCAATGTAAAATCTAAAATATCAAATTTATATATATAAATCTCATTGATATATAAAAAAACCATTTAAAGAAATTTAAAAAAAAATGTATTTATCACCTTACAAGATCAAGTATAAATAACTATTCCAATCAAAAGTTTCCCTCAGTAAAATCACGTCTGAAAAGATAAACAAAACAACCAAGAAAATGGTGCCAAACTCAATTTCTAAAATGCCGAATTGAATAATTTACGTTTAAGCTAATCCATCTGAATTCGGCATTACTAATTAATTTTGTTCTAGCAAATTTTATTTATTACACGTTTTGTCTTCATCCGCGGGGTGGAACAAAGTCAGATCGGGGTGGACAGAATCATAACGGTTGACGGTATTTTACTAAAGTACAGTTAAACTATCCAAAATGTAAATACAAAATAGAAACCTGTAGTTTCCGCCAAATAATTTATTACGATACAATGACCAACGTCTTACTAAATGGTGAACTCTTCCGCTAATACAAGACAGCAGTCTCCGGGCACGTGGCAATAAAACGAGTTTCCAATACAAAGCTAAGTCACAAGCTCATCTGTAAAGTAGGACTGGAATCAAATCCATTCATCCAATCTTGCACTTTCATATTTATAGTTCACCAGGTGTCCATCGCTACCTAATTATCATAAAACTGCATGAAATAACAGCGAAACTCAGATTCAGTGCGGCAAAATTGCACTGTTGAAAATTAACGAAAAATGAAGGATAGATGTCGCTTTCACTTACACATGTTAGACATTGGGCAAAACGCACGCACTCAAAAACTAGACTCTGTTTATAGGTGAGTAGCTATTTTCTGCCACAACCGTACCCGGAATCTGAAAAGAGAAAAGATTAAACCAAATGCATGTCCAATTAATTTTTCTTTCAACCATAAATTTTGAGTTTAACGTAAGAAACACAATTGGTGGGTCATCACTTTTTAAAAAAATTTCTTCCAAACTCAATTTTTATTTAACTTTAATTCTGACCCACAACGAATGTGGTCAACTCCCGACGTAGAAAAATAAACTTTCTCATTAAACAATAAAAATATCGTAGTCAGAGGAACATGTGCAATTTCTCTTCACTGCTCTGATAAATGCATAAGAATAAACTTTCCTCCACCACGCCACCATGAACATTCGTAATCTCTATAAAGAACTAAAGCATTCCCTAAAGTAAAACTCTGAATGAAACCAGGGCTACACTAGATACCGGGCTTGCTCATTCATTATCATGACGTCACAAAAGGTAGCTGGCCGCTACCAGCGATTGGTACAAAGCGAAACGACAAAATGAAAGACCAACAGCGATTGGCACAAAACGACGGGCTCGTCGCTTTGCACCAATCGCTGGTCGCGGCCAGCCACCTTTTGTGACGTCATGATAATGAATGAGCAAGCCCGGTATCTAGTGAAGCCTTGATCAAACATATCACAGAAAAAAAATTTCTAACAGTATAACATTAAAATGCAAAAATCCCCATACCCAAAAATTTTCCAACCGCTAAACTTTAAAAATGCCAAAATTACCATGCGCTAAATTTTCTTGAAAACTTCGCAAATTGCTGAAACTCAATACTATCATTGAAGGCCTAGAATACCGACGTAGCAAACTCAGCTTCAAGTGCAAACCAAACAGAAGATCCTGAAAGCTACCTAAAACTCGTAACATGTACCCACTATTCATACATGGAGCACAAACGAACAGCTTTTCTTTTTTTTTTTTTTTTGAAATTCACATCTAGAAACAATTAAAAAAGTTTTTTTTTAACAATAAATACTACCATCCGACAGAAAAGCTCTTTTTCTATTTTTTTTCTAAAATGGAAAAAAACAGTATCAGAACAATTATAAAGTGTGACTTTCCCTTAAAAAAACTTCATTCCACATGGATACACCCTTACAAAAATTTGTATCAAAATCATTTTAAAATTCAGGTTAAAAAACTTACCTTGCAAAAAACACCCCAGACTAACGATTCCGAAAAACACAACAAAAACAAGGAGAAGAAAGTTAATGTTAAACAAGTGTTAGTAAGAAAATAGAAAACTCGTTTCAAGATTAACTTGACAACAACACGTGACTTCCAACTCGCGGCGCGTGTAAAACCCTCCCACTTATTCAAAACATTTTAAAATATACATATTTCAATACACTTTAAACAACTATAATACAATTTTAAATATACAACAAATTGTTTTTCCAGAAAAATAACAAACAGCTTAGACAAGATGTGATGCATAATAACATCTCTAACAATTTCATAAACAATTTTGAATCACTTTAAAGCACCATTAGTGAAACCACTAAAAGAGTCCTAATAGTGTTCAAAAACAGAATCGGCGTTCATCTACTCTGTTTTTTTGCATTGTTCAACAAAAAATGTCCTGCAATGTGAAAAAAAATGAACATCCTCACTCAATTACAGCGATGTTTCTGAGATGGCTGATCTCAGACTGGCTCATGGCTCCTTCAATTTTACCCCAAAAGGGTTAGACTAACAACCTCTCGTCATTCAAACTATAAGGTGAAGCTATCGTTGACTGTCCAGCTTCAAGTCTGATTAGGTGTTGCTGGACAGGTCTACACTCCATTCGTTGACTAGGACCGATTTGTTGTTGGTTAAGCTCCAGACGTCGCTGACTGAACTCCGGATATGGAGGAGTCTCACCAGGGCTACACTAGATACCGGGATTGTTCATTCATTCTCATGACGTCACAAATGGTGGCTGCGAGGCTAACGAAAAAGAAAGGCTACCGCGGTGCTTTACGCATATCTTTTTTTACAGACCGCCGGAGTCACGTGTTGCTCGAATGCACCAATGAAGGCGTACGAATAGAGCATCACGTCACTCTAGCGGTCTGTAAAAAAAGATAAGTGGAATGCACCGCGGTAGCCTGTCTTTTTCGTTAGCCTCATGGTGGCTGACCGCGACGAAAGACATACAGCGATTGGCATAAAACGATGGGCGCGTCGCTTTGTACCAATCACTGGTCGCGGTCAGCCACTATTTGTGACGTCATGAGAAGGAATGAGCAAGCCCGGTATCTAGTGTTGCCCTGGTCTCACTCTGTCGATCAAGAAATAATCAAGTCTCAACCCCAAGCCCCATAGTCAATAGATTTATTAAAAGACTTAAAATCAAACTGACCTTAAAAGTTAAATAGAGTAAATAATCCTAGTTATAACCTCTTCCTCACCCAAACTCAATCCTCAGCACAACTCCTAGAATTTAGCATAACTTATGGCCCAATAGTCACTCCTTCTAAAAATGCAATCCCAGGCTAAGCTCTACCAATCTTAAAGTTAAATAATTCACTAATAAAGTTATTTTGTAAGCCGCCCAATGTCAACCTCATAGCAGTCATTACTTAACTAATCTAGTAGTCTAAATCACGTCCCGTAGGAAGAGGCAGTAGTATAATAGCTAGTACTAAAAAATGTTACAAGTAAATCACCATCCTAGTAACTTCCCAGAATAAAAGTCTAAGTTAGCCATATAAATATTAGTTCATCAGATTTAAATAAAATGTACTAACTACCCTCCCTTTCAGGTTTTTTTTTTCTTTTTTTTTTGACCGCCTCTTTATTATGTGCATATTGGCTAAAGCCAGAACAATAGCGGCACGGACCTGCTCCAATAGGATAGCCTACAAAGCCAGTTTTTACCCAGTGGGGTGTAGAAAGGCGGGGTCTCGTCACCATTTTAACGATGAGTGTGAGTGCCAAGCGCAGGTACATTTAAAAAGAACATGCAATAAGTAACAGGTAAACAAATAAATCAAACAAAGTTCTAACCTGCTTTCTAGAGGACAATATAGCCGTCCTGTCAGCTATGGCCCGTCGTTTTACGGCATTCCTTCTGTGGCGCTATCGCCCCCTGATGCCAGTCAAATAACCCGTTCAGCTACGGAAACCTGGCAGGTAAGGGCCTGGTCATAGATATGAAAGAATGAGAGACTCCATGTGTCGGTGAGTAGACTACGGCTCTGGGTGTCGATAACTACAAGTCGATGATTCTGGTGGGAGATCTACTAGATGACACCTCTTTCTATGAGCACTGTAGAGATTGACGAGGCTAATCCACGCTTTTTACCTGTAACACGCTTTCTTTCTAGCTCTGAAAAGTCACGAAGATCCATTTATAATATGGCGTTATCTTCCTAGGCGTCGGCGTTCCAGGCGTTAAATCATAAGGTCTAACCAATCAGTGTCGTGTAAACAACCAATGAAGCATGCTCATTGATTTGAAATCCTGTGCCTGAACCACCTCGTATGCCTGGGTAGGCGGTTACGCCGTAATGTAAACGCAGCATAATATAGTTAGAAAATTTACGTTTTTGTTGTGCACGTGTATTATCAGTTTTTAATTTCTGCTCTGGTTGTGATAACACAGCCGACGAGTCCCTTTGAAATAGTCTTTTGATTGCGTAAAGGCTCAGGAATTGTGCGAACTCCTTTAAAGTTTTAGTTCTTTGCTTTTCTGGCAACATAGTTTGTACTGAAGCAGAGCTATCTGCCTGCCTCTTTATATTATTTCAAACCAGATTTTGTCCATAGTTTTTACAAGTTTTATTAGTTCGCATATCACAATGACCACATTGGCCACTATTTTTATATAACTTTGCCGGTAACGAAGATTGATTTTTAGCTCGAGTTTGAAAAAATTCAACAGGCTTTAAATTGGCTCCAGGCATACCTAAAGAAAAACTACTAGCAGACTCATGTGATCGAGTAAAATTGGGAATTTTTGCTAGACATTTGAGGTCTCGCTCCCATCCTCTATAAACCTACAAACTCTTACCTGATCTAAACTGATCCTTTCCCGTCCACATCTATCACCAGATTATTATTAACCACTTTCACTACTTTAAATGGACCGAAAAACTTATAACCAAACTTCGCTACTCTCTTCTGCCGACAAGAACTAAGCCAATGTTTTTCTACCAAATTGAAATCACCCACTTTTATGTCCAACTCTCTCCTACGCATATCATAATACAAAGCTTGCCCTTTCTGTGCCTTACCAATCTGAACTTGCGTTTCCTTTACCAACTTCTCTACATTCTGACACATGAATTCACCTTCCACACCAGACACCATAAGCAACATCTGAAAAGGCGTAATAATTTTCTTTCCTAAAAACAACTCGTCAGTAGTTTTACCTGTCGATTGATGGACAGATGTGCAGAACTGATATACAGAATATTGCAAAAACTGATCCCAATTCGACTGATGGGAACCAATGTAAGAAGAAATCATCTAAATTAATGTTCTGTTTTCACGTTCTTCTGATATAAATATTGAGGGTAATAGGGTACGATAAAGACATGGGAAAGATCATTCTTTACACATAGATCCTTAAAAATATCTGATACAAAACAAGGGTTATTACCACTGATTAACTTCATTGGTGAATAAATTTAGAGACAAAATTATCGAAAAAGGCATCGACAATTGCTTTTGCAAAAGCCTTCCTAACTGGGACAAGCTCTACCCATTTACTGAAATAATCAACAATAACTAATACGTATACATACAAATACATACTTTGTCTAAATCTGTAAGGATTAGAGAAATGATACGGACCAATTGGGTCCCATCCTGCACATTCCACGGGGTACGTACTTTAATACGAATTAATTTGCCAGTTGGACTTATATTTTTGTAATTAAACATTTGGCATGTGCTGCATCTGGAGATATAATCGCGAACTGTTTCCCACATTTTAGGGAAGCATCAAGTATAACAAATTCGGGCATACGTTTTCTAATACCTAAGTTCCCTGCTAGGGAGTTAATATAACACTCTTTTAGAATGGCCTTATGAAGACTAGCGGGGATAACAACTCGTAGTTGACCTCGTGATTTAATTTAACAGTTTTTGAATAAAAAAAGGTCATCTATTAACTTAGAAGGTTGAGACCATTTTCAAAACATAGTCACATTTGCATTTTGAACATCCTGTAAGTAAACCTAAAATATCCACCAAACTCAACATTATCCGTTTGTTCCTTAATTAGATGTTCACTTGACCTTCACACCAATGATGACAAGACACAAACTTTCACTTCTTAAACAACCTCTACACACTCTTATGGGTCTGGAGACAATGTATCCGCTACCGCATTCTCTTTACCAGCCTTACGTTTAATACTGACATTATATTCTGCTAATTTTAAACTCAACCTTACCATAACCCCTTCATTTCATTCCTTTACCAGAATTTTCCATTCGTCAACTTTGTGAAGGCCGCATGATCCGTACTAACCTTCGTCGACTATTCATTATAAAAACAAAGCTTATGCAAAGCCCAAATAACAGCCAGACATTCCCTTTCAGCAATAGAATAATTTCGCTCCGCCGCATTCAAAATCCTTTACGCATATTTTATAGGTTTATCTTTCTAAGCCAACACTGCACCTACTTAAACAGAACTAGCATCACAATAAACCTCAAATTGTAACAAATTATTAGGAAGGACCGAAACGAGGGAAGACACAACGCTTCCTTTAATAAATCAAAAGACCTCTGATCCACTGCTGACCATACAAATTTCAATATTTTCCTCTTCAACACATACAATAGCTCACATAACTCCGAAAAACCCACCCTCAATGATCAAGCCATGAGATCATTTTGTCGCGGGTTCGAATACAAGTGAAAACTTTCCGATCGAAGCTATTTTAAACACTCCTCATTTCATTTCCCACCCATAGAGGGCGACACAGAAAACATTTTTCGTCACCGTTCAACACTCACTCGAAATTAGAAAAAAATTAAGTCCCCTCAAAATTTAGCCCTCCCCCTATTGAAGCCCCCCAAAATTTAGCCCTACCCCTATTGAAGCCCCCCAAAATAAGCCCTCCCTTCTCTCGGTCACTTCCAACGTTCCGTTTTAATTTCACTGTCGTAGTCGCTTATTTATTTCCCAAACTTTATTTGTTTAACTACTTTCTGCCACTGTATTTGGCGTTATTTAGTACTTGTTACCAAGTTATGTCGCCAAAGATAAAATTGTAGCAAACATGTAACAAGGTATTTTATTGCAATAGAAATTATTCTAGCCTCCTTTTAGCATGCAGCGTTCAGAGTGTAAATTTTGTAGGGGAGGGGTGGGGGGGGACAGAAAATTGTCTTATACTTTTAGAAAAATAAAATTTAATAAATAAAAATTTAATTTAGCAGCTATTTATAGTAATAATTATAATATTTTCCTTTTTAATAATTTTCTTTTAAAACAATCTTTATAGTCCGTTATAATTTTTTAAAAAGATACTTAATATACATATACTTTTTGTAATTGTAAGAATTTGAAAAAAAACTATATCCGGTGTATTGCGGCCCGTGCTTATGATATTAAAGAAAAAAAAATAAGATTCTTTGTTTAATGCAGTATTTCTCAAGCTTTTTTTACTCACAGGAGCATTAAATCCATAATTAAACCTGTGCGTTACACTTGCATCTAGAATTAAACTTCCTCAGCATATTTAAATTAAAATGATAGAAAACCCTATGAAACAAATATACATCTAATAGATCTCATCTTGCAAAAAATTCTTCAGTAAGATTTTTGCACTGGTTCAAATATTTCTATTTCAATATTTTATGAACTACTGTCACAAATTGTTTAATAACTACTGCGAACGGTCTCTGAAACAGCTTAATTGAAACATGAATAAAAGGAAAAATTAACTCAAAAGATACTGTTTCTGTACTAAACATTATGTACAAGATTATTATAATCATAATTAACTTATTCAGAAGTTTATAGCAATAGTGCATGGACTCCAAATGAAACAAAAATTCACTAGTATCTGTAATTAGACTTAAAATTATGAGTTAACTGCGAAAATTGAAAATAGCAGTGGTCTGGGAGACCGCTAACAGCAGTTAAATGTTAAGTATGATTTAATAACCTTTCAGAAAAACAACTATTCATTAAAAATTTCCAGTTTAAATATAGATACTAGTAACACTTTGTTTCGTTTTGAGCTTTCGAACTACCGCTAGAATCGGTTGAAGGTTAATTTTAATAGTCCTGTACAAAAAGTTTAGTACATTAACAGTATCCTATGAGTTAATCGAGACTTTTATTCATCTTTCAATAAAGCGATCGCATAGACCATTCACAGTAGTTATGCGACAATTTTTGTCGCAGCAGTTGAGGGTTAAGGGTTCTAAGACCCCTTCAAGGAAAAAAAAAGAAAATACATATTTGAACATGAAGGGTACACAAGAAGATTTTTTTTTTTTACAGTTTCGTCTACTTCTGTGTATTTAAGCTTTGAACTATTTTCACTGAAAATCTTATTTTTATGTTTTAATATTTTAATATATATTTTTTTCTTTTCTCGCTTTAAAATTAAATGCAAATATTTTTATCATTGTACAAAGAAAAGGGAAGTTTCTTATGTATTACTTCTAATGTTGTAAATTAACAGGGAAAGGTTATACATTTGACATATTTGAAGCTTCTAGAAATCAATCCTTCTCAAAAATTATTTTAAATTTATATATTTTTGAAAAAAAAAAGAATTGTAAGGTAAAACTGTCCTAACAGAAATAGATTTCTAGAATTTTCAAATATGCGAACCCAAGATTAAAGCTCATTCCGCCAAATAGTTTTTAAGTTAGGCTTAAAAAAAAAACACTTGTCTTGTAATCTGTTTTGCGACGATTGAACATTAATTTAACATTAGGAGGTGCAAACATATAACCTGCATAATTTCTAAACTACTTTACCGAATGGCTTTCAGTTTCATACACGAAGGTAAAATTTACCGAAAAATCTAAATATGATGTCGAAATTAGGGGTTAGTTCTAAAAGTTTTAGAATATGTTACAATTACTATACGTAACTCCCCCCCCCCCCCCAAGCAAAATTTATGTACAGCATTATTATTAGATGTTATTACTAATCGATTGGTACTTGTGACATTTTTATACAGTGATTTGCAGCAGAGTTAGTAGAGGGTGTTACTTTTCCCCCCAGGACTGTACACATTATGTATAAAAATAAGGATTGTGTTTTTGAAACGAAAAATATCAAAAACTCATTTAAACTTTCAAAAATGATTTAAATCATCAAAACCAAGGAAGAAAACACTGCAAAAGAGGGGGACCTATATGTAAATTCTATGGCGTATTTCAATTTTACATTACATTCAATATCTACCATGAATTAAATTTAAAATATGTAAAATATATTAAATGAAAATGTCACAATAGTGATTTTGGCAAAAGAACTATAACTTGATTTAAAATCTTTCTTTGCGTTACAGATTTCGGCTTAGCGATAAAGTGCAGTTCCAATACATGTTACAAAAAACTAGTGTTAATATACTATTTTTTTCTAAATCACTTAATACTAATAGTTGAGAATTCTTAATATTTACAAGTAATGAAAAATGTATAGTGAAGACTCAATTTCTATGGACTCTATAATTAAGAATTTTAATGTTATATTACCACGAGTATATTTTTTATAATCTTGGAATTTTAAGTAAAATAATCATAATATATATATATATATATATATATATATATATATATATATATATATATATATATATATATTAATATAAGAACAGAAACGAAAGCAATTGCAATATATAAAACATTAGCACGTGATGTTGCTTACTGTTTATCAATCAAGCTCTACACTAAATATTAAAACACCTAGCTTCAATTACTCGCCAAATGTTTTTACATTTGAAGATAACTTTCAGTATTGAAAATAACCCTAGTTGCAGCGTGAAAGTGTAGCTCCAAGCAAGCGAGAGGCAATAGCATATACGTCATATCATATGGTAGTCCGTGTGATAGCAGCTTTATTCTCACTAAGACCAGATTTACAAGAAATTTACAGAAGGATTTTGCTGCTTAAGAGCTAGTCGCGCAATGAAACACACAAACTAATGTTAAGTCTAAGGGAACGTTATTTTCAAATATCTCGCTTGCATTTTAATATTTTTAAGTAATTTTTCTGCATAGAATAGTTGAGATCGTTCTCTAACCGGTCTAGTTTTTACTTTCTCGATTTTGGTTGCAGTTCTTTTTAATGAGACTACTTTCACTTTCGGAACCGGATCCGAAAGTAAAAGTAACTTTCTAAAAACAAATATTCTACAAAAATCGAAAAATTAAAACTATCCCGGTTAGAGACCGATCTCAACTATCCTATGCAAAAAAATATTTAAAAATATTAAACTGCAAGCGAGAGCTTTGAAAATAACGTTCCCATAGACTTAACATTAGCTTGCGAGAGTTTTCCCGTGACTAGTGTAGGCTTTTTTACCCGTGACTGTAGACCTCCTGATCTACAGCCACTCACCAGTTTAACTGATCCGACCTCCTAAGATATCGTCTTTCAACATCACCTCTATCTTTAACAATTTCCACCACCGTCAACTGCCGTAAAAGTGAAAGGCTGGATTCCTATCACGAACTCTACTTGTCTGACCATTTCCAAAACTTTCTCTATTACTACAATGGCCGCTGAAATTTCGACCATTATCTCTAACCATCTTACTCTCTAATCTAACTCTCTTAGCATTACCAGAATTTCTATAATTTCCAACATTACCTCTGTAATTATTACGATTACCTTAATTCCTAGTCTAATTCCTACAACCATTTCTAAATTCTCGATTTCTATCGCTCTCAATCCTAGACAGAATACTGTGAGAACCTCTCTGTCCTCTATTATACAAATTTTCACTACGATCAGAGTCAGGACCACTGAGCTCTATAATAATACGGAGAGCTAACTCACCGATCCTCTTTCTGCCGCAACCGCATCACACTTTCAGTGTGCGCGAGTAATGAATCCTGCCCTTTTCTTAATATTACAGGCATTTTTTTTAACTTTTCCGCATACTTTGTCACTTTTAGTTATTTCTTCAGCTTTTTCATATTTTTATGAGCAATACTTAACATATTTTTCTTTTTTTTATTGAGCTTTTATAAAATTTCCATTTTAACAAATATAAAATTTAATATTGGCGATGAATTAAAATAAAACCTGTAGTTTTTACAATAAAAAATGTATATCAGTGAAAATTGTAAGCAACTTCGTCATATTTTTAAAAGATAATCGAATTTGAATATATATATCCCATACTATTCTATGAGAGAAAATCTGTGTTTTGACAGAGATTTTCCGCCGAAAATCTTTGGCATTGTATTCATGGGTGGACCGCTGGGTACAATGTATAAGAATAGGAAGTTAGCTCTCCGTTCTATTGTGGAGCTCAGTGGTCATGACGAGATTTATAATTCAATAGAAGTTCATAAAGTTCACCCAAAATTCTCAGTACTCTCATTTCTATGAAGTTCTGAATGGAAATATGAAAAATAGGTAAGATTATGTACATTAACTCCTCTAAAGTTCCCCACTTTATTTTTAAATTCAAGTTTAAGGTAGAAAAAATTAGATACCTTTAGAAATAAGCTTTTTTTTGTGAAATAAAATTTTCGGCGTAAAGAACTTTTATCTTTTACAGCAGGTAACTCTGTTTTCAGTTCAGCCAATGTTTGAATATAACGCTCATAGTCATCAGTTACTAAAAATCTACCGATATTTTCAAGCCACAATAAGGCATCTTTGAAAGAACATTTAAAAAATAAATATTTATTTTTGTCTGGTATATCATTAAAAGACGCATTCTTAGCACACAGGTCCGATGTATGTGTTAAATAAATCAAATCAATCAAATAAACATGCATTCCTCAAGCTTTATGATTAAGTCATTTATATCCTCATTACCACTAAAATAAGCTCTAGGGACCGCCTAGGTGCGTAATAACATCGGGCGACAGTTGTGACGGACGTATCCCCCACGTCACGTAATAAGGTGTTTTAACGTAACACAGACTTACGTCAAAACAATGTTTATTGAAACCAGGAGTAGTTTGAGTTGGCAGTGAAGCGAGAGAATTTTACTGTGCTGAAAAATTTTACATTCAATTTCACTTCCACTAACTCTCAATTCAATTTAAGTGTAAAACTACTAATGAAAACTTCACTTACGCAATAAAAAATGGCTTTTCAAGATCGTATCCGAGGTGGCTTTGCTGTCGAAGAAACTATATCTCTGAACATAACGTGAATCGCGGTGACTTTAAGTCATTTTGTACCTCTTGTTGTCTTTAAAAATCCAAAAATTATGAAAATTTGCATTTAAACAGTTTCTAATTCTTTTTTTCTAGTGTCAAGAAATGAATTGTAAAATTTAAAATTCACATTTAAAATTCTTAAAGAATAATTTTTTATTATTTAAAAAAATGGGAAAACTCCACCTTGGCTTGCGGTGACTTTGTCTCCTAACTAAAATATCATTGAAAAAGCCTTAAAAAACTTAACTTACGCATTGAAAAATGATTTCTCAAGATCACATCCGCGATGACTTCGCTGTCGAAGAAACTATATATCACTGAAAATACTTCACTAGAAAACAATTCAACTATCCTAAATGTAATTACAAACAAGAAACATGTGATTTCCGACAGATACTTTATTAAGCTAGGATGAAACAACTTCTTAAAAAATGGTCTTAAACTCAATCTTAAACTCTTCGGCTAATACAAGATAGCAATCTCCGTACACATGGCAATAAAACAATATTCCAATCCAAAGCTAAGTCTCATATTCCTCTCTGAGGTAGGACTTGACTGAAATCCGCTCATTAAAACTTTCACTCCCATATTTCGAGTTCGCCCCCTAATTAACATAAAACTTCATGAAATACCAGCTAAACTCAGATTCAGGGAGGCAAAATTGCCCTAATGAATATTAAAGAAAAATGAAGGATAGATGATGCTTTCACATTTATTGCTTATCACTAAATACATGATATGTCAGGACAAAATGCTCGCACTCAAAAACTAGACTCGCTTTATAGGTGAATAGCCTAGCTCCTGCCACAATTTTTTTTCAAGGATTATTTTCAGCTTTGATTCTTAATCTAAAGTAAACAACCTTTTTCAAACTGTGACTAATATTAAAACAGGTATTAATTTGTTAATGTCTGTATATTTACTATTTATTCTCCGTAGTACCAATTTACACTCAGACATTACCTAAAAACATGGTTAAAATTTCCATTAAAAACGTACCACATTATCAAAAATGTAAAAAAGTTTCAAATAAAAACTGCCACCTTTGCACAATAGTGCTTTCACTTTGGTTAGAGCATCATCAGTGGTTAACTCTCAAGTATCTGATTCTTCAGTATATATACGACTAGGGGTTGAAGAATTCCCTTTATCGGCATTCAATTCCCTCTTTTCTCCACCTCTTCTAACATCTTTTTTCCAGCGGCAATCAACGATTGCGTGAATCATATCATTGCAAACGTCTTTGGATGTATAAATTTCTATTGCTTCTCTTTTTAAAGCATTATGTAGATTTTCATAGTTCGCTATTTTTTGTATTTTAGAGTATCAAGTTTGATTGGGGTTTTAATGTTTAATCTTGCAAGCGCTGCTGACTGTTTATTTAGTTTTATATATCTTATGTGTTCTTTCATTCTTTCCTCAATTTTTCTCTCTGTCATTCCTATGTAGGTAAGCGTTTCATTTCTGCTATTTAAACTGTTGATTTTGTATAGTCCTGCTGTCTGTATTTCCTCATATTTTTCTATTTCATTTCTTGTTGATTTGAAGAGGGATGGATTGGGGGTTATTGGGACTATTTTTACTAATTTTTCTAATTCACGTTTTATTTTCAACTAGCGGCCCTCCCTCGCTTTGCTTCGGGTTAACCTTGAAAACCTTCATCTCTTTGTGTTTTCTATAGACCTTTTTAATGTGTACAATAATTAGTACATTATTTTGATAAATCTTGTAGGGTTCAGCCTGCGTTTGCGATGTATAAGCGGAAAAAATGAAATTATTTACGACATCACATTAAAAACCTCAAAAATAACAGTATTTCTCCACTATTTAATGGATGTTATTATACATATAAACCTTCCTCTTGAATCACTCTATCTATTAAAAAAAACCGCATCAAAATCCGTTGCGTAGTTTTAAAGATTTAAGCGTACATAGGGATATAGGGACAGAAAAAGCGACTTAAGCCTAAAAAATAACAGTATTTCTCCACTATTTAATGGATGTTATTATACATATAAACCTTCCTCTTGAATCACTCTATTAAAAAAAACCGCATCAAAATCCGTTGCGTAGTTTTAAAGATTTAAGCGTACATAGGGATATAGGGACAGAAAAAGCGACTTTGTTTTATACTATGTTAAGAAGATACACCATTCATATGTGGAATGGGGTTGTGTATGTTAAATTCTTCTGTGCTGGTTGTATCTGGACAATGCTTTCTTTTACTCTTTCAATTACTTTATGTATCGTTCTTCTCAGATTTCCTGCCTTTAAACCTATGTTTTCTATGATTTTTAATTCATCTTTCAGTGATTTTTCTGTTGAACAAACATGTAGGGCTCTATTTATATATGCATTCATGGCTGCTAATCTGTACGGTAGTGGAGTATTAGCTTTGAAGGAGATTATGTTTAAGGTTGCTGTGGGTTTTCTATATATTGTAGTATTTATTTTAGTTGTTCATGAGTTATTTTTGAAGGAGGAGTTCGATCAAATTGATCTAGCGCTAAAATGTCTCGAGAATATTAAAGTTCTTTTTACAAAATAATAAGGTAAATTTTCTTACCTTTTCTGAAGGTGCTTACTTCGGCTTAATATCCCATTGGTAATTTAATCCATAGGTAATCCGAGATGACACTTATCTCACAGTCGTTGATATTATCACCATCACTGGAAACTAAATAATTATATTAGTAGTTGGACACAAAATAAATTGGACTTCTTTCTTATATTGACGATTATATATTCTTGATTATATGACGACTGATACATAGCAAATAATTACAATTAAACATGTATATTTAAACTTATATTATTAGGAATTATATATTTTATCTTTTCTGAGCACGCAGGCTCACGTGTGTTCACGATTACATTTTGTTACAGACTGAGGAAGTTAAAGTCATAAAAAAATGTTCAGAGTTTATGATTGCATCATTGAAAATACGCATACATCAGTGGAAAATTACATATTGCAAGGTCTGAACGTAAGAGCGTAATCGGAAACATTAAAGTTTCATTTGCAGCTATAATTATTGTTCTTAAAGTCTTTAATCTATTTCGTATAATAACAGTTTATCAATTTAGAAGAGTTCCGGAATATTTATTTGAAGTTGAGTGGTCATAAATATCAATCTGCAATTCATTATGCGTTGAAGAAATGTTGAAGGTCTTTCCTTCTTTCGAAGAGGAAGTGAAAGAGTGGTTTTTCTGAAAATAAATTACTCGATGAGGTTAATATTTCTAACAATTTTTACATCTAAGTAGTTGATCGAATGACTTATTTCTTTTTCTATTGTAAACTGGATATTCTTTTCATACGAATTTACTTCATCAAGGAGGTTATCTAGATTAATACGTTTATTTGTGATAATGAATATGTCGTCTACGTATCTAAGCCATAGCCTAATTTCAGTTTTGTGTTCATTTATGATTTTTGTTTCTAGATTTCTTAATTTCCATTCTGCGACTATATTAGAAATTGGGGATCCCATAGGTACCCCTTTAAGTTTTTATATATTTTGCTATTGAACTTGAAATAACTTTCGTTCAGGATCAGGTTTGTTGCGCTTTGTGACTAATAGTTTATTTTTTTTAGAAACAGAATATAATGCCCAACAATATTGAATATAATTGCGTTTATATAAAGAAATAATCGCAGAACTATAGTGTAGAAAATTACTAATTATTAAGAACTCCATGAAAGTTTAATAATTATCTATCGCAATTTTGTGGAAATGAAAATAATTAAATACATTTCTGCTTCTTTAGAGATTTCTAAATCCCTCATCAATTGAGAATTTAAACACTTTCATTTCTTAATTTGTACGTTTAAGAAAGTCTTCTATTTTAATAACAAAAAGAGAAAATTATTTTAAACGTGAGCTCCTCTGTGGGGGATAATGATGTTTTCTTTAAACTTTGATTAATAATCCAAAATAAACGATCTTTTTTCAAACGATGACGAACAATTTAAATTTTTTATATGCGAAATGTAATGCCTGGGGAAACAATTTTGAATATAAGTACGAGAAGATAATTCTTTCTCGACTTCTTATAAAAAAATATAATTATCCTGAAAAGTGTGGTATAGAACATAGGCGTAACGTCATGGTGGGAGGGAGTGACAGACAATCTTCCCAACACTTTTTCTTAAAAGTATTGATTGCTATATCTTAAAAAGCAGAATTCTGTTTTGCGAAAAATTCTATTCAAAAAAAGTGGTGAGAACCCGCATAGCATGCACAGTCACAGTGACGTCATTGTGACGTCACTGTGAGTCACGTACGTCACGTCACATCTGTGACCAAAATGACACCACTTTGTAACGTCACACTGTGATCAAAATGTGAACGTCTTAAAGATCTAAAGAAAACTTAAAATAAACTTTAGAACATCTTATGGCATGAAGAAAATTACTTTTTGACAGCTTTAAAATTTTTTGTGACGTTGCAATGACGTCACTGCAAGTCACATAAGTCACGTAAAACCTATGACCAAAATGCCAACACTCTGTGACTTCACGGTGTGATCGGAGAGAGAATTTGGAAAAAAACTCATAAAATATAGAATTGAATTATGTCATGTATACCTAAATCATTAATAAAAACATTGTCATAAATTATCTATATATATATTTGTCTTACGTGGCGCGAAAATAGGGCTGAATTTGTAACTTATGGTTTGGCAACAACCGTAGTTTCCAGAGCTCAGACCAATGAACATACTAGATTGTGTTAGATTAGCTCCACCTCCAATATGGCCGTCAGTATGAGAGCATTGAAACCATAGAATGAAGCTCAAACTAGCAATTATTAAAAATAAAATAACATGTACGTAATCCAAAGCGTCTGAGATGATTTCTCATTTTAATTATGAGCAATATCGTTAATTTCAAACGAATTCTCAACTCTTATTCAGAATTCATTTACGAATTCAACTCACTCAAAAGTCGGAGAAGAAAAAAAATCAACTTTGTAGATTGCACCTGGCGCCATCTGTTGATTTATTGAGGAAGTAAAAAATAATTTCTACTTAGTTTTTTTTTTTCTAATGAATTTAAGTCGTGCTGTACAAAAGATCCTATTAAGTATTTAATAGGCAGTATAAAGTATTTAAAAGATTTATATGCTCATTGGTAGCGCCAACTAAATACATTTTCAGTTGTGTTTTCAACGGAGAATTACTTTTTTAAATTAAAAAAAAATTGTCAATTTCATATGTTCAAATGTTTTATGGTAGAACTCATTCCGGCTAGAATTGCTGAAAAAGAGCGGCGAGCGAGCGAGCGAAGCGAGCTGTGACCGCGTAGCGGTCTCAATGTGAATTGCTTCGCAATTCACGGGGGGTTGGTGAGCGTTAGCGAGTAGGGGGCTGAGCCCCCTAGTTTAAATATATTGTATTTCCAAAATAAAATAATAAATAAATATTTGTCTACATATATGAGGCAGATATTTTTTTACAATTTTCATTGCCATTTTCATGAAATTTAACAAAATATACTATATAATACACAGGTAAAAATCCTTAAATAGAAATTTAGTAACGTAGGAAAGTTTTGGCGGAAAGTAATTCAGAAATAGATCTCCCATTCTAATAAAACTGTTAGCGATTTAGAAATTTGTTAGCATTTTAAATACAAATATTAAATTTTTTTTCCTACCACCGCATAGAACTCATTTGCTAATTTTGTGATACTAAAAATATTTTAAAAATCTCCAATCTCTTATTATTTTGAGGGGCCACTCAACCCAATCATCAGCTTTCTGTTTAAAAAGTGAGGACACCATTTTTCCGAGTTCGACATCGGGGGTGCTCGGGGTGACCGTCGAACGCGTTCAAGATTTTTCTTGTACTGAATATTTAAGGTGGTTCTCAACTGACCTGCTCCACAACGCGAAGCTTTCTGACATAATTTCTGACTCATTTTTAAACGCAAAGGCATAAAATAGGCAGGACTGACTATGGAAGCAATTTGGAGTCGAAATGAGTTTTCCATTTTTTGATAAAAAATTACTTATCGAGTTATAAGCAATTCATGTCACGTGACGACTGGTTTTTCTCTTTTCTTTCCCTGTTACGTCGGGTATTTGGTTCAAAACGCTGACATTGACATTCTTTTCTGAAAGATCTTCTGATTTTACTAAAAAATGGAAAACGTCTTTCAATTACAGAGTTTCTGAATAAAAATAAAAGCCAATTTCATGCGTTTCCGAACAAAAACGAATTAAAAATATGTCATAAAGTATATGTCATTCCTATAGCAATTTATTCCAAAACTGGTCAGTGCTTAATAAGATATCACCTCTGTTAAATATATTGCTCTTTTCAATAGAGTGTAAAAAATGAAAAAATCGTATTTAGGAAATCTGATTGCAGAATAGTATTTATATTTATGTCGTAGTTATTTTATAAAGACTATTAAATCCATTTTTATTTAAAATTTATGTTTACTTTGGACGCCTAAAACAAATGCAACTGATTAAAAAATATATAAAAATTTAAATTTTCACAGCTTATTTCCAAGAATATTAAACTCTCTCATATAAAAACAGAATATTATAGTTTTATTAGAAGTTATTTGTCAGCCATATAAACTATAAAGCATTTGAAATGTCTTTATTTAACTGTTTTCTTTCTATTCTTTTTCTGGAAACACCTGCTAGATGTTACTTTGTGGTAAACATTACTGCGCAGATCATGATCGCAGATGTTGAGGGCAGACGATAATTATCATCGGCGAATTAGAGTGTGTGGTGTTCATTTAAGTTTGTGGAAGTATATTGTGGAATTTATACCGTGAAAGTAAATTAACGTTTTAAAGTGAATCATCCATTTTAACCTATCCTTATGTCTAGCTGGGTGCGTTATTAAGGCCTGCGTGATATTTGATATCTCAGATCTATGAACACACCTAAGCTGGACACTTTGAAAATTAAAGCAGTGGATTTGAGTCTCATTTTTCAATGAAAAGGAAGCAGTCAACGACCATTAAAACTTAATCCCCAGAACTGGTGGTTTTACTTATAGATTAGCAGGTAACTTTTAATGTCTTCGCAGTTTTGTTAATAGTGCATATTTAGTAATGGTACATTAATAGTGCATTATTTAAATGTTAAGATGTTTAAATCTTTTTTTTTTTTTAATCACTTGTATAAAATTTTATCTTTAATGTTTTAAATCGTTTTAAATAGAGAGTTTGGAAAGAAGCTTAAAGTATTTACTAACAATATATATTCTAAATGTAAAGTGTTATTTATAACGAGGAATGTATTTATATTTTGCGTTTCTCAGTTCAATTATCATAGTTAATCATTGTAATTAAAAACATTGCAATTTTTAAAACTATTAATATTTGATTTACAATTTGAAAATTTCTTAGCTAATGGAGGTTTTGAGAAATAATTTTCTGGTATATTTGAAATAATTGCGACAGTTTAACTCATTACAAATTTAGTTGTCAAGATATGTCAATATTAGGTGCACAAAAATAATGAATATTGATGAAACAATAAAACAGCTATTCAGTTAAGGTAATTTTTCCAGTTATGTTATCGAATTTTTTCTATAGTAAAAATTGATATTTAAGCTCTGCATTTAGTATTCTATCAAAAACTATAAATAAAATAATTTGTAAAGAAAAAAAAATATTTTTTTTTCTTTGCGTTTATGATCCGAAGTTTTAAATTTCATTTGCTTCGAAAAATGTTTTATTGCTTGATACAATGTTTATTATTTAATAATACCGCACAATAGGTAGATCTATTATTTAAATGGATTCCTAATATAAATTTTTCACAATGCTTATTTAAAAATCTATACTTTTATTTTCATTAAATTTGTAATCAAATCCAAAATAAATAATTTCTGAATTCATTTTTATTCGGAAACACATGAAATTGGCAGGTGTTCTTATTCAGAATATATGTAATAGAATGGCATTTTCCATTTTTGACAAAAGATGTTTCAGAAAACACTATCAAAGTCGGTGTTTTGAACCGAATTTCCGACGCGCAGCGTCAGAAATGGAAAAAACGTGACCAAAATTGCTCTTAAGCATTTCATTTATCTAAAAATGGAAAACGCTATTCATTCCAAATCGCTTTAATAATCAGGCATGCAAGTGCCAAGCGTTTAAAAATTTGTTCATAAATGTGTCAGAAAGTTTCGTGATACTGAACGAGGGGAAATATGGCAAAGTATACACATTTAAAAACTTTAATACTTAAAAGCAAAATAGCATAGTTTTAATTATTGTCAACATTTTTGGTGGTTACATAAAACAAATGGAAGTCGAAGTTATTTTTAAAAGTGGTTATTTGCACAATAGAATTTCATATTATTAAAATATTTAATTTTATTATAATTTTTAATGGATTCATCTATTTTTATATTAGTATGCGTTTTTTACATTTATAATTTTCTTGTTTAACGGCTACATTAGCCGGTTTCCCAATCAGATGCAAAGTTTTAATTTGAATACGAGTTGCATAAAAAAAATGATTGCCGATCCAATCCTTATCGTCGATCTTATCCGTATTTGGTGAAATCTTGTTATCCGAATCTATGCGAAATTATTTATCAGGTTCGGTCGGGTTGTGGGCCTACAGAATTTTTGTTGTTGTTGGGTTAGGGTAAGATTACGGGTTGAATGTAAATATAGTTTCAGTCAACCATCATTCATGTTCAAGTAGACATTCAATCATGTTCAAGAAGTATATAACCGGATTCGTGCATGACTCTAGATCCGAGCCGACATCAGAAATTGTATCATAACACAATTTCTGATAAAATCTGGTTACTTGGTCGTATGCAAGATTCTATTCTGAACAAGACTTACAGTAAAAACATTATACCCGACTCGGGTCAGATCGGGTTCACGAAAATCAGGTTACACGACAACTAATCCAAATCTATTCTGTAGCCAAACAAATCCAAAAAGATCGATTCGAAGTTTCTGGATTGTATTCGGGTAATATCTGGTCACCCGACCCGGTGCAGTGTCGTCACAAACTTGAACCATAAAAAAATTTTGATCCGAACAATCCGTATAGGATTCGGGTAAAATCTGGTCACCCTATCCGATGCAGATTCGTCACATTTTTCACATTGAAGTCGCACGGTGACTTCACAAAGTAGTCACATTGTGAGGTCACAGAAAGCCTTGAAAACGGCCATAACGACCTCGCATTTACGTCACAGTGACTTCACATCGACGTCACGTGACGTCACGACGACTGTCACAAAGTCACAGTGTGACTTCACAGTGACGTCGCCGTGATGTCACCATGCCTTACGGGAAGTTTTCCTGTGTACCACTTTCCCTCTCCTGGCTCTAAGCCTCTGGTTTACATGATGTATTAAATAATCTAAATAAAATATTTCTAAATATGATTCATTTTCATGACATAGAATTTAATTTGATGTTACAAAAATAGTCACAATTGTTGTTTAATTTCATTCAAGAATTTTTGAACCTGAAATCAACATCTCGATAACCAAATATACTGTCATTAGATTTCTTTAGATGATGATAACGTGTAAAAGAAATATGTTCCAATAATGCAGCATTTAGAAAATTCGTAGGTCAAAGAGAGCTAAGGAAAGATTTGCCTATTTGCTTGTCTAGTGGTTAGGGCGTTGTCTAGTGGTTGCCTACTAAATAAAGGGTGTCAAGTTCGTATCCCGATTAAGAAAATGATATTTGTAGTGGGCCGGTTTCTACTTTAAAAGGAAGTTCCGGTTTGTTTATCCCTCGTGTGCAAAAGATGACCGTAGCACCCAGAACAAACTAAAGGAACCTAATTAAGGAAAAAATTAAGTAAGTGTTCCCACCCGAATTTCAACAATTTCAATGGAAGCGATATTTAAATTATACGCAATTTTTATACTTCAATACTTCAAGGCCTGTTGGAAATGGAAACTCAGTGTTGCATACCACCCAGTTATTAAAAATATAAAATCATATTTTAACATTTTCCAAGGGTTTTTTGAAAAGTTTTTACAACTTCAGCTCGTCTGTCAACCTGCTCATGCTCTGACTTTTAAAAATTCACATGGATTACCACAAAAATGATATACATTATTGAAGTTAATAATTTTAAATATTAAAGTTACAGCCTGATCCTTATTGAAAATGGTATGTATAGCATTTATATCTCCTTTAAAGGAACACGCAAACTAATTCTGATGCACTACGCAGTGATGGAACAACTGCGCACCAGTAGGCCGATTATCACCACTAAAGTTTAATGGTATTTTTAGACTTATTAAATCTCAGAAATTCTAACATTAAATAAGGAGAAGATTACTATTTAAATTTGGTGGTGACAATTGGTTCGTTGTTGCGTCCGCTGTTCCATCATTGACTACGGTATATGAGCGATATTTTTATGAAATATATTTTAATAACGTTATATTGATTCAAACATAATGAAATTTATATATGCTTTTGAGAAGAACCCACAACATGATTCCTATAGAAGATAATGGGGTATCTTCAATTATTAGGTTTACAGAGGCACATAAAATAATTTGGATACATTACGGTCTATTGGCTATAATTGTTTGAATTCAGACCATTCTAAACAGAATGAAGTTGAAACATTATTGTGGTTCACTTGAGTATATATTTTGAGTATAGTTTTTGAGAAAAACGCATTTTTCCGTTAAAAATAAACTTTACTTTATGGGGAGTCAGCGGGGATGTTGACGGGCGCTCAAGATATCTATCGACGCAGAATACTCGAAGGACAGTTGAAAATGATTTTCGAAAAAAATGTCGGTAATTAGACGATATATTAATTAAGTTACTTGAAAAAAATTATTTTTATATAGCGATTATTGTATCTCTGAAAATATAATACCTAAAATTAAAACAAATATATTTTTAAGTTCGATGTTATAAGATCTTTCGAACGATACCCTTACACGATATATAAAAATAAAAGTTTTTTTTAAGTAACTTAATTAATATCTCGGCTAATTACCGATAATTTTTTTCGAAAATCATTAAATATCCTTGGGTGATTCTACGTCGATAGATACCTCGAAATACCGTCAACTCCCCTGCTGAAAGCCAGAAAAGTAAAAGTTTGTGTGTAACAGAAAAATGCGTTTTTCTCAAAAACGGTTACCTAGGAAAATGATAGTGTTTTCCTGAAAGCTTTAAATAAATTCTTACTACCCCTAATTTTGTTCATAATTTTAGTTTCAGTAGATTCGGAAAGAGAGGGGGTGGAAGGACATATTTTTGCAGTGCAATTTCGACGATATCTCTGAAAATATCATACCTAAAATTAAAACAAATATATTTTGGAGTTTGATATTACGAGATCTTCCTTACGGTACCCCACATGATATACAAAAAGAAAACTTTTTTTTGTCAAGAAACTTAATTAGCCCCCTAATTTTTTCCTAAACATATTTGTGAATCGCTAATAATCTGAAAATATGTGGGTAAAAGGTTTTATACCTTTCCCAAGTTTGAACTTTCCACGTCCCATAGTTTACGAGAAAAAGGGTGGTGACAGACAGACAAAGCAGTGATCTTTAAATGGTTCCGTTTTTAACACTTTCCAACCTAGTTGAAAAGTGTTTATGACTTCGGTTTGTCTGCCGTATGGCCGTCTGTACGTGCTCTAACTCCCGTAAATATTCTCAGATTGCCCTGCAATTTTTATATGTTGTTGTCGTTATCTATAGCATGTTCCCTATTTCAACTGAAGTGTGTAGCACTTATAGTTTTTTTTACAGGGACACTCAAAAGAATTCCGTTAAATTACGGTCTATGGGGGAAAATCATTTGCGGTTTATTTTAATGATGTTACACAAGTTCAAATACATTGTAATTGATATATATCACTAAGGTGCATTACAAGAAGCTTAATATGGAATAGGGTGTGCATAGCACTTATAGTTACTTTACAGGGCCAGTCAAAAGAATTCCGTTACATTACGTCTATGGAGAAAAATTGTTTGCGGTTTATTTAAATAATGTTTCATTATTTTAAACGCATTGAAATTATATATATCACTAAGGTGCATTACAAGAGGCTTACTACAGAATATTGTGTGTATAGCAGTCATCGTTTATTTACAGGGACACACAAAAGAATTCTCTACTGTCTGTTAACAATAATTCCTGAAAGTGCGTTTTAAGTTGCTGAACGCGATTTTAAATTTAACTCCCTTTTTGTCTATTACTTGGTGTGTATAAATTCTGTATTTCATATACAGGGCAGCACAAAAGTTCGCGAACACATTTCCGTTTATTGACAGAAACTCCAGAAGGAGAATTTTAAACTGTGCTACGCGTTTCCTAACTAAACTAAAATTTAGCATCCTATGTAGTATATATACAAATCTATAGATCATATACAGGGTTGAATAAAAATATTCGGATATTTTTCTGAATATTGTATATATTGGATATATGTGTTGGAAATTCCTGAAATTACATTTTTTAATATGTTATGCGTTTTTCAAATTGTTTACTTAGATGTCTTTCAGCTTATTAAACGGTAATGATTTGTAAACTTATTTTGGAAGCGTTGGAAAGTGTTACATAATCTATGCTTGACGCATGATTTTGCGTTCTTGTTACTTTTTAAGTACGGAACCCTAAAAAAGAAAGAGACCTCAAAATTCTTTCATTCGACCAAAATCCAAGAAAGTGAATGCACGCGACATATTTGCTTAAAGATGTCAGGACTTATTCATAAAGATTTTCTGCCTTGTGTTAAATCTGAATTAAACTGAATTTATTGAAAAAGGATACTTTGTAGAATACCATCCACTAGCTACTATATCAGAGAGCAGGCTCGTAGAGTTTAACATTACATGTAAAGTTAAAGATTAAATAAATTTATCAGAATCTTATCTTTGCGTGAAAGTGAAACTGACCAAAGCCGATAAAACCTCGTGCACAAGCGCCTGTAGCACCAGTTAATTTATTTTTACGTCCACTGTTTCCTCAAGTGGATGCGTTTTTGAATGAGAGAGCGATTTCTTCTTTTAGAATACCTATCCATACAGTGCTTATGTCGAGACTTTGTTGAATTATGGAAAGAAACTTTATTTTCCTGTGAATGGTTTTTATAAAAGACGAATGCTTAAAAAATTTGACACTACGCAAGCAACGAATGTCAAACCAGGTTTCCATAAAAGATGTGAATTAACCTCGAAAAGTAAAGTATTGGATATGATAGGTCATTTACACTGCGATATATTTCAACAAAATAGTCTTTTACTGAATATAGTGGATCTCAAAATAAAAATGATATGTAAAAAACCTAGTTTTTGTTTAATGGCTGCTCAAGAAGTGATTTAAAACCTGATTATAAAGTTTTTTTACAGTATGCTACTATATTTATTCGAAAAGCTAAAGTGAATCCTGGTGTTTCTCTAGGTTGTGCTAAAGCTTTAGAAAAAAGTCCTTCCGGCCTATACCGGGAGGAAAAGGTAGCTTTCATAGTCCATGTTTTTAAAAATTCAACTCATTTTACTCAAACACCCGAAGCTAAATTTCTTGCTACCCGATTATACAAGATTCAATCCCGGTTTTGGTTAATACTGAATTTGAATGCAAATTTCAGCATGAGAGTAACAACATAACAAATATCAGATTGTTTCAAAATATCAGCCACCCTAGAATTTCAAACTGCCATATCTCTGCCATTTTTTAAGTTAAAGCCAAAACAAAAAAATGTTCCGGAATCCTTGTATCACGATCTAACAATTAACGGAAACAACTTTTTCAATTTATATTTTTATACATCTTTTTTAATTAAAAATATAAAAAATTTAACTTGCCACCATTTTGAAACAAGATGGGGCATGAAGCCGGCCAACGAACTTGGGCGAGAGCTTGGTATGTTCTGTACACATGATCAGTCACATTAATATAGATTCATAAATAAGAGAGTTACAGCATAACAAATATCAGATTGTTTCAAAATGTCAGCCACACAGGAATTTCAAACTGCCATATCTCAGCCATTTTTTAAGATATAACAAAAACAAAAAATGTTGCAGAATCCTTGTATCACGTTCTAACACTTAACAAAACAACTTTTTGCACTTTATAGGTTTTTTGTGCATTTGTTTGAATTTTAAAAAAAATAAAATTTTTTAACTGACCGGCATTTTAAAACAAGATGGCGGATGAAGCTGGCCAACGAACACGGTCGAAACCTTGGTATGTTCAATACACATACTCGGTCACATCCAAATCGGTTCATAAATAAGAGAGTTACAGCATGACACACACACACACACATATATATATATATATATATATATATATATATATATACATACACACATATAACCAAAAAATGAACGTTACAACCACCAACAAAAACTGTGAAATGAACAAAAGTGAAATAACTAATTGACAACAAAACAGATATATATATATATATATATATATATATATATATATATATATATATATATATATATATATATATAAATCAACATTTGAACGGAGGGTGGTTTGAGGGTCCGGGGTCATGTTCGGTGAAAGTATACCAAACTTTTTTGGAATTGGTTTCCTCCGTCTGAAATAGGTAGCCTTTTGTATTGATAGCTACCTAAAAATGTAATGCTAAGTAAACTATCGACCGAGTTCTGTATAAAACATACTCTATCCCATGTGGAAGTTAGTCTTTTATGCAAGACAATTCGTATTTTTAGCACCTATGCCTAAACGTGTGATTATAGGATTATTAGAAAATTCTGCTATTAATGGGTATTATGATTTCAACTCGTTATTATTTAATCAGCACAATGTCAACACTTTAAACATTTACGTAGATAGACAGCGTTTACTTAGCACACCTTTATAATCGAATTTTAAAGAGGAAAATTACATAACAGCGTCGCGTCGATTGTTTTCGGGATTTTATCGTGGTAATGGATTTTATTTATCTCGAGAAGATTTGTCTAAAAACATGCCTTATACGCTTTCTATCTTAGTCCATAGAGAAATCTGAGTCCTTATTTATATAACGGTCCTCATGTGAATTTGCAGTATCAAGAAAATTTTAAAGTTGAAATTAAATTTTCGAGGGAATTTACATTGACCATATCTGTGATGAATTTGAAAACATTATTGAAATTTCCAAGACAAGACTGTGTTATGTGAGTTTCAAAATAAAGTGAGAATGAACTCTCAATAGATTAAAGACATTTTTTCTCGTAACAAAGACACTAAATTTTTTTTTGTTTCCCTGTGTTATGTTACCTGGCAAGATTACACATTACCCCTGATGTATCATCTGCAATGTGGATACTTCAGATCAACCCGGTAGTCATTTGCTGGCTTTCTACATACTGCAGCTAACAGAGTAGAATTCCTTTATTCTTATGAAAATATATTGACTTTTTTCAAGGACCTATAACGAACTTTACTTCACAATATCCACAAATGATTTACAACCCACTTACATTGCAAACAAATGTTACAGCCGTTTGTGGTAAATATGCGATTTTTTTCTTAACTGTAGATAAAGAGGTGAATCTCTGAAAATCGTCTTGTAACCGAAAATATATGTAATGATCAACGAGTGTATAATTTTATTGCCAAACAATTTCATGTGTATATGAATTTTATCGATAAAGTTTTTATAAATAGTATACCTTTTTGTTTTTGTCCTTATTTGCAATTGATTTTCAGAGTCTTAAACATCCTTTTACAGTTATGCTAGTAACGTCTACTATAGTTGGAGAATCATGATTTTTCAGTGATTTTATTCGTTTTAAAGCGTTTATTATGGATCTAGCGCCCGATAAAATTGTTTGGTTTTACGGTATTTATCAAAAGTTATACGATGAAATGCATGATGTTTATTTAGTAGAAGAATTTCCACCTAATTATTCATACTATTTAGGAATGAATACATTGTTTGTTTTAAATGATTTAATGTCTGAATACGTCAATTATAAGTAGCATAAAAACTTATTTACGAAAGGATGTAATCACTTGAATTTAAGTGTTATTTTTATCACGCAATTTTTTTCTATAAACCAAGCTAAATGAGAGATATTAGAGTAAACACTGTATATCATTTTTATTTAAAAACAGACGAGATTTAAGTCAAATGATACATCTAGGGGAACAATTATACACGATCTTTTGAAAATGTTCAAAAAATATTACCAAGGAACATGTTTCTTATTTATCAATTGACTTCGGGAATGAAATACAGAAAGAGTTTCGGTTAAGAGCGTAAATATTACCGAATTGAAATCAATAGTTATATCAACTGTAACATAAATAATCAAGAAAATGAACAGAACTTTCATTTCTTAAAACGACGCTGCCAAAGAAAAGATTGCGTGATTTACAGCTAATTCAAACATGCCATAATGCGTTACGTAAATATTTATTGAAACATTTATTTAAAAGAACTGTTAAAGCTATCTGAGAGTGTTCTTTGAATGTTTTAAAAAGAAATGTACCAACAAATCGACTCTTAGAAAAATAGCAGATAAAAAAAGACTTCCTGTATAGCAAGAAAACATTAATCATTCAACAAGGCGGTTTCTTAAATGCTTTAATTCCTGCTGCAATTACAGCCCTGACTTTTTTAATCCATGGAATTTAGTAAAAAAATTCCGCTGATTTCCGAAAGTGATCTGTCTACATATGTTCCTTCTGAAAAACAGCTTAGTGACTTTGACAAGAAGTTGCAGAAAATTTTTAACAGTGATTTGCAAGATTTGCAAAATTTCAGCCGTATTATTTGTTAAAAACAAAAGCAAATTTACAAAATTTTAATCAATCTTGGAAAATTAATACCGAAGAAACGGATGAAAATCTAAACCAGGCGATAATGGAAAATGAAGACGATGCCTCATCAAAGCAAGACATGTTAGAAAATCAAGATGATTTTGAAGAGGCCATTTTAAAAATGGTTCTCTCGGGGGTTAAAAAACAAAAAGATCAACTTGTATAGTATTTGAAAACTTTTCCGAATATATTACGATGGAATAAGCGAGGACACCCCGAATTTAAAATCTGATCTTGCGGATTTAATTTCTTTCAATACAGAGAAAATAAATGAAACGTTTATCTGGAAATAAAGAATTTTTACTAGCCCTAGATTGAAATTATTATTTGATAACTCTTTAACAAAAATAAAAAGTTGCCCTTGAAAAATGAATTGTTTTCACCTGTTAAAAATGAAAAATTGAATGTGAACTAAAGAAAAAAATCTTCTAACTCTCCTGTATTGAATTGGAAAAAAATATACAAGTAAAGTGATTTCTTTAATATATACGCGTGTTGAATGTTTCTTCAATCTTAAACATTATTTTTAAACATACATACTTATTATTTTTTATTGTAAAAATTTTTTCGAGAATTTTTTTTTATCTTTGTCATTAATTGTTTGTAAAAATCGTCGAAAGAATTTTTATACGCTTCGTTTCCATAATTAAAACAAATTATTTTTTCAAACTTTTTTCTTATAAGATTTTTATTGAAATATTTTTATTAAATGATTTTAATCTATGAATGGATTTTAAAAATTAATATGTTTTTTGTTTAACACTTTTAAAAATGTTTATCATATAAAATTCCTTTATAGATTATTTTAAAGGTCCCCTCCTTTAACTATAGAGAAAAAAATATTATTTCAGAGGCAGGAACTACACAAAAAGATAGATACCTCTTTATGGAACATAAAACATTACACATCATTCGGTGTCTTAAATAATACACCGCATAAAACCTTTACATTTAAAATAGAAACAGATGATATTTGACTTTCAAAGGACTTTGCCACATTTTGGAAGTTTAACAGCATTAAGCATGAGTTATCGAGTCTGTTAAATTTCTCCAAGTCACGTGTGGTTACACATGAGTGTCGATTCTGCCCACAATGTTCCACGATGCAGCCCTAACATTCTAACCCAGTTTTGAAGATATATGATTAGTGCTTAATAATACACGCTAACATGGCTTCCAGTATTGAAAATTCTTCCGCAAAAGTTTCAGTTGGAGTAAGTTCATTTGAAATTAAACTAGGAAAATAGTTTTCATATAGTAAAACGAGAATGGATTCGTTAAAATCATTAATATCCTCTTTCAAATTTTGGAGTTGGAACTCGTCCAACGTAAGGAAATAGCCGCGTTTTAATTTCTGTATCTCAGAATGTCCGTCCGGATTTAACACGAGCAGTGTGTTATCAGCCACTGTCAAAATATCTCATATTAAGACCCGGACATAAAGAAGCGAAGAAAAAGCATTGAATACTTTTAAGGAAATCTCCATTGAAGTCACCGAAGAGAACGCACTTTATCTAGAAATTTTCAACACAAAATAACAGACGAATAAAAATTCCACGCCATACACGAAATGGGGGTCTGTCAAATGGCATTTCCTACACAAAATACGTCTTCAGCGTCTAAATTCTGAACAAGATACAGAAGAAATTATTGCGTTTTTCAGATCGAACAGTGGCCCTGAATCCTGTGAAGAAACTATTAGCGCACACTTAACTGAATCATTTGACAAAGTCAAGACAGTGTTAGAAGATTTTACAAATATGGGATCGGAATTAAATAACTTACGAATTAATGTTTTCGACTATGATGACGAAGACAAAAAAATTTACACACTAAATATCTCAGATAACACTCAACTGGAAGCTATCAACTTGCTGCTTATAAGTAACGAACATCAGAACACACGCTATTGTCTTATTAAAAACTTTTAACACTTGTTTAGTCATCTCACAAAACATGACGAACATACATTTTATTGCTATTGATGATTATACCTTTTCATGACTCAAGAACTGTTAAATGACCACACAAATTATTCCAAGACACACACAGCTCAACATACAAAAATGAAAACACAAGAGAAAAGTCTTTTTAAATTTATGGGTTCACACTTGCAACATCGTACATCTTTTACAACATTTGCCGGTTTTGAAAGTTTAATAGTACCAATCATACAGCAAAATCTTCACCACACACATATTACATTGTGACAAACAGAAACACGTGCCATGGTGATATCCATATCTAATTGTAAATAAAGATTGAAAATCAATCAAGTATATCGTGGGGGAGATCCGGTTTTACTTTTTTTGAGCAGCTATATACAAGAAAAAGAAAAACTGGCCAAAATTCTCAATGTGATAAAACAGATAAAGATGTGTAAGTAAGAGGAAAAATCCTATTTGGAAGCGATAATATATAGCATTTGCGAGAAAAAATTGTTCCAAAAGATATGACACGCATTTCGAATGGAAGTGCACATAGACTGTAATATAAATTAAAAGAAGTCATAAACAATCCAAGTCATTTTCCACAACATGAAAAATTATGGTGGTTATCACTTAATGACGAAGTTGGGAAAGTTCAAAGACTATCGCATTCCAGTCATAACCGACACGAAGGAGAAGTATATCTCTTTCAACATAAAAAAAGATTGCACCATACTGATTATCATTTTGATTCCTATAAATTTCTACCAATATCACTTGAATACTAAACAATAATTTTCTTGCAACAGAGTTTCACCTATTAAATGAAAATTTTCTCGTTGACACGACCTGCTTCTGATAAGAAATTCTAGTCCTATTTCAGTAGCATGAAAAAGTTTGAGGAAAAAGAACTTCCACCACATCTTATTTTCGTAATGACATAACACGCGAGTCTATTTCATCAGAATACTATCAGAATGCCTTAAATGTGTGGAAAAGTTTCGAAATAAATAATTTAGGATAATATTATGATCTCTATGTGAAATGCGATGTATTGTTTTTAACAGATATTTTCCAAAATTTCCGTAAATTGTGCATACAGTAATATAAAATTGACCCCACACATTTGTTCACATCTCCAGCATTATCCTTGCAAGAACGTCTTAGAATTACAGAAGTTGAACTGTAATTCTTAACAGATATCAACTTGTTGCTTTTTTCAAAAAGGGGATTCGAGGGAGAGTGAGCTTGATTAGCAAAAGGCATGTGCGAACAATTTATATGGAAGGGCTATGCAAGCAAGTTAACTGCAAACTTCATTCTCTCACAAACGGATGGTGGCAGTCCTGTAATTAGGCTTGTCTTAGCCAGCACGCTTGCACCACCTATGCAATGAATACCCTCTTGTCCATGAAAATATTACAATAATTGAAGATATGTTACCACCGGATACTAAATCAATGTTTAAATATAGATAATTTAAAGGAACACCGGAACTATCACCCAACTTAAAGCAAAAATGTATCGT
Source organism: Maratus michaelseni (assembly GCA_963931845.1). Classification (NCBI taxonomy): domain Eukaryota; kingdom Metazoa; phylum Arthropoda; class Arachnida; order Araneae; family Salticidae; genus Maratus; species Maratus michaelseni. Next base: position 360,449,056 of record OZ007586.1, on the reverse strand, counting down.
CCACCACAGAAACCTTGAACTCTATCTCCATCTATTGGGTTGGCAAGAAAGTAATTTTGGTTTTGTAGTATTGAAGAAAACTCATTTTTTAAGACAAAGAATAAACTTTAGTCAATTATATATTTTCCCTTTTGTTCAAGGACCTTCTGCCATCTTTCTTCCAGCTGCAGGATTCCGCGTTCTTAGAACTTCTGGTCCTTATCAGACAAAAACTGAACCAAGAACTGTTTTAGGTCATCGTCATTTGTGAAATTTTTACCATTCAAAGAATTCTGCAAACTTCGAAATAAATGGTAATCAGATGGTGCCAGGTCAGGGCTGTCGGGGGGATGCGACATCACTTCCAACCAAGCTCTAATAATTTCCCACGAGTTACCAAAGATGTGTGAGGCCGGGCATTATCATGGTGGAAGACGATTCCTTTACGATTTGCCAATGCCGGCCGCTTTTCTGTTATTGCTTCATCCAGTTTTATTAGTTGCTGACAGTAAATATCTGAATTAATTGTCTGGTTTCTTGGGAGAAGCTCGAAATACACAACACCTTTGTAATCCCACCAAATAGACAGCATGATCTTTTTTTGATGCAATTCAGCTTTCGATGTGGTTTGAGCTGGTTCATCATGCTTGGACCATGATCGTTTTCGAATGATGTTACTGTAGGTGACCCATTTTTAATCACCAGTGATGATTCTTTTCAAGAAACGATCGTTTTTATTGCGTTTAAGATGCATATCACAAATATTGATTCGTTGTGTTAAGTGAATATCTTTCAATTCATGCGGAACCCAAATATCGAGCTTCTTAACGAGTCCAAGACCTTTTAAGTGATTTTCAATAGTTGTGTGAGATACTTTTAACCTCTCTGCAATCCCTCGAACAGTTACATGATGATCCTCTTGAATAATGGCACTGATTTGGTCATCAGAAACTTTAGTCGGCCGACCAGAACGTTGGTCATCTTTCAGTGAAAAATAGCCAGAACAAAATTTTTTAAACCAATTCTGACACGTGCGCTCTGTGATGCAGTTAACACCATAAACTTCACATATCTCTTTATGATCCTCTGCAGCTTTTTTTCCTTTCCGGAAATAAAAAAGTAAAATATGCCGAGAATGTTCGTTTTTGCACTCCATGCTAAAATTGACCCTCAACAAATAGTTGCAAACTAAATCACACTGCAATGGATTAAAAAGCAACCTCAAGGTCACTGTTATCAAATGGCAAAATGCCAAAAACATTTCTAGCAGAATTCATTCAAAAAAATTTACATAAATCTCTGAATGTGTGAAAACCGAAATTACTTTCTTACCAACCGAATATAACTGGAAAAAAATTATAAAGTAATATAATTTTGGCGAATGTCATGGCTAAAATCATGCATAGAATTCAACACGGAAAACGCAAGCAAACTTCAATTTCGTTTGAGAAAGATATTTTTTAATTACTCAATAACGCTGTTTTTGGTAAAACCATGGTGAATTTTCAACTTAGATGACATATTCAGCTATTTAACGCAGAAATAGATCGAAGAAACTAGTTGCCTCACCAGCATTCTCCTTATTTAAAATCTTCAGCGTAGATCTAGTAGCCGTGGAAAAACTGAAAACTACCCTGATTGTGACTCGTACTATCTACATCCTAGCACGGTCTAAAATGCATATGTATATTTTACACTACAGTCATATAAAAAATCTTGCAAGATCGAGCCCATTTATTATTCACACACAGAAACGCATTCACCTATCAACATTAACCCGTAATCGGAGTTATGCGGTCTGTGAGACACCCTTTAATCTATTATCGTAAATATCGTGTAAACTCCGTACTTTAAACGCAAGTGGCTTTTAGTACCTTCAAATGACCTTGAATGCTGTTTGTGATCACATGCGCAATGCTGTTCGATTTAACCCCCCTCAGTTATAGGGCACCAAAATTTCAGCGCGGTCTGCTAGACCTCTCACTCCGGTTGCGTGAGTGTTTTAGTATTCGAATAGAAAAATGTCTTCTTTACTTGGTCCCTGGTCCTTGTAAAAAGTGCGATATGGCGATCCTGACTTTGAAGAGACATTACGGAAATGGATGAATGAAGTAGATAGTAGAGATTTTAAACATTTTTTCCTGGATTAACAAGTTGAGCTAAGAACAAATTACAAGAATCTAGTAAAATTATAGATTTTTGGAGTTTACTTTTTCAAAGTGATAAACTTGAACAAATCTTAAAATATATGTATATATGTCTATATGTTCGTACCAGGTTTGTGAAGAATGTAAAAATGACTTTTAAAAAGTATAAGTTCAGGTAATGTGATTTTTCAAAAATTATTTAATTACTAAACATTTTTAGCATTTATCATATTCATTGTGCACTTAAATTTCTTGGCAAGTACTTTTTTATCGACTTTTTAAAAATATTTTTTTTTTTTAACCCTGTATTTGAACGTGTATTATTTTTCACATATTTTGTCATTTTTATGTACAAAAATCAGATTAAAAATATTTTCTTATTTCTGAAAAAGGCATAATTATTGAGTTACTATTTGTTTTAAGTATATGCCATGTTTTGGGAATCATACGAGTTTATTTAATGCATATAATAAGCAGCGGTCTGTCAGACCGCGAAACTCTGCGAGCGTTCCAACTATGGTTCAACTCCGATTACGAGTTAATCAAGATATGAAGAAACACGAATATTAGTTTGACTTTTCCGATTAGCCTAAACAACATCCATTGTATTCAAAAAATAGAAAAGTGATCGGCAAATTTAAAGATGAGCTAAATGGCAAATTAATTTACGAATTTGTGGGGCTAAAAGCTAAAATGTATAGCATCAATTCTAAAGACGGAGTATCCACCTCGGTTGTTCGACAAAAAAATAAAACACCAAGATTATATGAATTGCGTCCACCATCGAAAAACAATGACTTCATCAAATATTAGAATCCAACATCAGACGGACCAGTTGCGCACAATTCAACAAAATATAACATCACTTAGTTCATTTGATGACAAACGCTAAATCTCGGAAGATGGCCTAAATAGTTTAGCGTATGGGCAGAATGAAATCTAAAAGAAAAAAAATAAATCAAGAAAAATGAAGAAAATAAAAATAAAAACCAAGAAAAAAAAATGATGTAAAAATTGAAAAACAAGAAAAATGAAGAAAGATACAAGATCGCATTAAATAAAAGTGGGGAGTCTTATCACGATGATGCGGCATGAATGGCGGTGAGCCCCCCTCCCCCCTAAAATTTTTTAAAGTATAAGTACGTTTTTCGTTTTAATGTTTTTTCGTTTCAGATTTTTAAAAGAGTATAAAGAAAGAAGATGACTCTGGAAAAATCAGACTCTGTGTAGCAGTGTTTGGCAATATGTCAATCACCCTCCATTGATTAACACACCAAGACATATATCCCACATGCAAGTCCTCATCAAAAAAGATAATTTCTTAACTTAAAACGATCTTCTTTCAGCAAATTGGTAAATATATTTTTATTATTTTTCAAAGTGTATGATTTTGTGTAAAAAAGTTATTTGTTTAAATTAAGTTTTTTCCATGTTTATTAATTTTCTTTAAAATAAAACAAATCCTTGAAAACATACGATTATATATCTTTATTTAAAATATTTTCCTGTATTTCTGTAGCATAGTGGTTAAAACAATGTAAACTGTTGACCTATTTTCCAATCCAAAAATTAACAAAAAAAATATATTTTAATATTAGTGAATATTTCCATACCAGGGGTGCTAGAGTCGAACATTGGGGATGGGAGGGGGGGACAGGAGGGTGAGGCACGAAAGAGGAACAGAAAGAGGGACCGTCCCCGGTTCCTGCTCCATAGCCCGTAAGTCGTTTCCCGCTACTCTTATAATATGGCATCAGTTGGCCTGGAGGCGAGAAGATATGACGAGCTTACAGACCAGTTCATTGCGGTATACAACTATATAGTCTCTTATATTAATAATTGGTAAAGTTTTCTTAAGTAGTATTTTTGATGATACGTCTCGGACACGTAATCGGTAATTCCAGCGATATATATATGAGTGAAAAAATCTCATTATGACAGTGGCATGGAGTGGGGGTGAAATTATATATGTTCCAAGTTCTTTACGATGAAATATAATTTTAAAAGCAAAAACTTAAATTTTCGATAAATTACGGATTAAGTTACTATTAGAAAATTCAAACACTTATATTATAATTAAACATTCATAAACTGACGTATTTATCTCTATTAATATAACAGAAATATTTGCCAAGGAAAAATTCCTCTTTGTCTGAGTAGAAACGAATACGCAGTAAAGCAGTATCTTTACAAATCTACATGATTGTTAAAACTACTTTGAAAATTGGCTTCAGAATTTGATGTTGATTTGGCGATGACTTTCCTTTCCTTCGGATTAAAAATGTGGAGAAATTTATCATTTAGAATGTTATGGTAATTTATACAATTTAATCATTATTGTTTACGCTTCGTGCTTTCGTTAGGAATTTAGGTGAACGGATAATTCAGCATAAATTTTATCACAAATTGATATTCTCTTATAATAGAATTGGGTAATGCGGGATAATTTGGTGCTTAAACTTTAAACTAAACTTTAAAAAAAATCTATACGTCTTTAAAAAGATTGAAATGTACAAGGCAAAACATATCTTTTATAGGGGCACAATCATAAACAAAATAAGGAATTTTAGTCAGTACTTAGTAAGTTACAGCTATTAAAAACATATCATATCGTAAACATTTTTAAATACAAGTTAAGTCTCAGGTACGAAAAAGCTAAAAACAACGTTGAAGCACACAAATTATAAAACTTTAAAACACATACGGCCGTTTCAAGGATACATTGATCCCCTTCATCAGTGTAAGGTGAGAAGAAGAGAAAAAAAAATGTTAAAAGGGTTCAAAAGACCCACGCTCGGCTATAGCCCCGAGTACTGGCTGTAATCTGACCAAAATGGCAAACCAAGTGTAACTAAGGCTGCTATAAGGGGAGCTGACGCATATCCATTCTGTTGCACAAAATAACCGCCATATTGTGACCTAGCTCAGCATTAGGAAACCGTCTGAGCAGGTGTTCGCCGTCCTCGTTACTGTCACTCGTCGTCCACTAGTACGGTAAGCTAACCGGTTTTAGCTTGGTTTTTGGTCCGCTGGGTCATTAAATGGCGGTATGATTCAGCCTGTATTATAGGAGCTCTAAGTGTAACCAGAAGAGCAGAAGTGACGCAGCTGACAGGAAATCACCGAAAACAGGCATCACCGCCCAGGCTCTCTCCAAACGGGAGAAAGAAAAGGTGTGCTAGACTTGTCGTTCACCAATGAATCTGTATATTTTTAAATATAATGTGCTTCGTAAAAATCAAGATCAAATATTGAATTGCAATTTTGAATAATTTTGGATCCGGAAAAGTTAAATCTATGGTCAAAATTCCAACAATGCTTCGCTATTGTAGATTTATCAAGTTCTTGCCTTTTGATATAATTTTCGTTTTCTTTTAATCTAAATTTTAGTGCTCGCCTCGTCTGACCAATATAAGAAAGACCACATTCACAATATATTCTGTAAATTCCCCAACTATTATGACTCGGAATCGGATCTTTAAGATTAGAGAAAGTGACTTTATTTATTGGAGGAAAAACAACTTTAAAATGAAATTTATTTAGAATCCGTGAAATTTGAGAACTGACTTTTGGAAAATATGGTAGTATAATAACATTTTTAAAAATAACATTTTTAAAAACTTTGTTTCCAGATATAGGATTATCTATCTTAGGGGATTTAGATAAAATACGATCAATGGTATCCAATGGAAAACCACGATCGATAGCGATGGCTTTAATATAATTTATTTCACTATTGAATAACTCTGTATTAGAACACACGTTACGAGCACGAGAAATGAATGTATTGAAAGAATCAAACTTGTGTGCAGGGGGATGATTGGATCTGAAATGAGGGGGCAAACAAACAGCAAATGGTTTACGAAAAACAGTCGTAGAAAAATCCTGTTCATTACGAATTCCTAGAACGTCAAGAAAAGCCAGACGTTGCTGACTTTCCATTTCATAAGTAAACTGGATGTAGGGGTCAATTGAATTTAATAAATTAAGAACAGCATCAATATTATATTGAGACAAATCGATTAATGCAAAAGAGTCATCCACATACCGAGTATAAAATGGAAACTGTATTAGTTTAAATAACTTAACCTGAAAATAGTGCATATAAATATCACCTAAGACGGGGCTCAAAGGATTACCCATAGCCGCGCATGTTTCGTGTCATTAAAAAAGGTAAATTGTTCTATTTTAAAATTGTGGTAGCTTGGTTACCCACGGGCCACAGGTTGAAGACCCCTATTATAAAGTCTGTTGACAGTTGTTTAAAAGATAGGCAGACATTCTGTAAAACTTATTTTGATAAACAAATGTAGTTTGAGACAAACATTTGTTGGTTAAAGAAATAAGGTTATCAATCTCGTACTGAAAGAAATGAAATTCATTTAATCTATTTCGTAAACATTCCAAAGCGCCCTGCACCGGTACATTTGTAAAAAGTGACTTAACGTCAAACGAACATTTTACTTTAAAGTTGTTTTTTCTCCAATAAATAAAGTCACTTTCTCTAATCTTAAGAGCCTACGCTAGTCACGCGAAGAAACGCTCCAGCTAATGTTAAGTCTATGGGAAGGTTATCGCGCGATTTCTCGCTCGCGTTTTAATATTTTTAAATGATTTTTTTTGCATAGGATATCTGAGGTCGATCTCTAACGTTGTTAGTTTTTACTTTTTCAATTTTGGTTACGGTTTTTTTATAAGCGGACATTTTCAATTTCGGAACTGGTTGGAACCGGTTCTGAAAGTGGAATTACCCTTATATAAAAAACTGGAACCAAAATCGAAAAAGCAAAAACTAACAACGTTAGAGATCGACCTCAGCTATCCTATGCAAAAAAAAATCATTTAAAAATATTAAAATGCGAGCGAGAAATCGCGCGATAACCTTCCCATAGACTTAACATTAGCTGGAGCGTTTTTTCGCGTGACTGATGTAGGCTCTTAAAGATCCGATTCCAAGTCATAATAGTTGGGGCAGTTACAGAATACATTGTGAATGTGGTCTTTCTTATATTGGACAGACGAGGCGAGCACTTAAATTTAGTTTAAAAGAACACGAATGTTATCTCAAAAAGCAAGAACTTGATAAATCTACAATAGCGAAGCATTGTTGGAATTTTGACCATAGATTTAACATTTCCGGAGCCAAAATTATTCAAAATTGCAATTCAATATTTAATCTTGATTTTTACGAAGCACATTATATTTATAAATATACAGATTCATTGGTGAACGACATGTCTAGCACCCCTTTTCTTTCTCCCGTTTGGAGAGAGCCTGCGCGGTGATGCCTGTTTTCGGTGATTTCCTGTCAGCTGCGTCACTTCTGCTCTTCTGGTTACACTTGCTTTGCCATTTTGGTCAGATTACAGTCGGTATTCGGGGCTATAGCAGAGCGTGGGTCTTTTGAACCCTTTTAACATTTTTTTCTTTTCACCTTACACTGATGAAGGGGATCAATGGATCAATGTATCCTTGAAACGGCCGTATGTGTTTTAAAGTTTTATAATTTGTGTGCTTCAACGTTGTTTTTAGCTTTTTCGTATTGATAACCACACAAAGTGTACCTTTTATACCTAATTAAGTCTCAGGTCTTACACATTTCAGTAAGCTAATTCCTATCTGAATAAGTCTGGAATAAATAAGTCATCTGTATACTTCTGAGAAATGATTAACAAACAAAATGTTAGTTACCATCAGCAGACATAGTAAAACTATAGTAAAAATAAATCAATTTATAAATAAAATACAGAGGCACCCTATTACCCTGCTTTTTTACGCGGGACAATTTGGTGCTTACACCAATATTATTTTTGTTCTGGGTCATTTTCAAACACGCAGAAAGAAGAAATGCAGTACTTAGTAGCGTGTACGTTCAACATACTGGTACAAATTTTTATTCATACATACATCATCTCGCTTTTTCTGTGGCTTCATGTAAGTACGGAGATATTGAAACTTTCGAAGGTGGTCATTTTGCACAGTTTTTGATAGATTCCAGAAAATAGTTTTTTCGTCTCGAAAATGTGCTACTTCCATAATAGGGATATATTTAATACACAGTACACATGTGTAAGTACGTGTAAAAAATTTTCAAATATTCATACCGTACAATAAAATCATGATGATAATAACTGAAAATGAGGCCCCTGATTACCTTACTTTTGATTCTTTTCTTCCTATAAATAACATAATAGTCATGATGAATTTTTAAATGCATGGTTTGCGTTCATTTACAAGATCTGGGGAAAAAAAAATATACACCTGAATTTTATAGTTTTTACAAGATTGAATCTCTTATAAATTATGTGCTTACACTATATATGTTATTTTGAGAGGTACCTGTAAAATACCATAAACTGAAATTATCTGAAAAATGGACTCACATAAATAAAAGTTTAAATGAATCTTGGTTCTATTGTGTTAGGGATTTTGACATAATTCAACAGTACTCGGTGAATGCCGTTAATATTCCCGACACAATATGCCCAGGATTGATTAAAAATCGTTTTTGATGTCGTGTGGTCCAAGTTACCCTAATTTACGGTACATTATATTTACTTTTAGAAATTATATAAATTTCGTGCAATCGAACAGTGAGGGGAAAGGCTAAAAATGACAAAAGTAAGAAAAGCAAGTTTGAATCATGATTTATGATATATTTAAACAGCGTGAAATAATATATTAGCGTTAAATTTACTTACCTTATTCATATTCAGAGTTTATGGGATAAAAACAACCTATAAAGTAGGGGGTCTTCAATCTTTTTGCCTGAAAGTCATTTACCACCACAAATTACTGAAGGTAACAGTCGCCGTATTTAATTGCAGAGTTTCGGTCATTAAATAAGGTAAATTGTTCTATTTTAAAATTGTGGTAGCTTGGTTACCCACGGGCCACAGGTTGAAGACCCCTATTATAAAGTCTGTTGACAGTTGTTAAAAAGATAGGCAGATGGATGATATACATAGTCTACGTTCGTTGATGCGAACTCAGAGATCGAGAGAAAAAATCGAATTTCCTTATTCTAAAAACGAATAGGATTTTTTACATATCATTAAAGAAATAACACTTATATCTAATTAGAAAAATATACCTTTTTTCATAACTTTATTTATTTTAACCTGTCAGTACAGGTTAAAATAAATGATGATAAAATAAATAATGCACCTGCGCAAATTTTACGTTTATAGTGATGTTTCTTAAATAGTTCTCAAATACGGCATCGAAACTTGTCTGAAAGTTATTTCTATTCTCCAATTCATTATTTCTCTTTGCAATAAAACCGGGTTTTCTACCTTCTGCTGCAATTTTCTGCGTCTTTATCAAAATTTGTATTGCGTGGACGCTCTTACAACTGCATAAATTTAATAACTATTTCGAGTTTTAAAGATTTATTTCTGTAATGATATAATTGATATGTAATACACTGACGTGTTACTTTGTTTTACATAGTTAAACGAAAAATACTTACAAGGGGACCGCCAAACATGATGCGCACAGATTTTGATGATTTTAAAGTATGTTGTACGGATCATACCCCTAACTATTCAGGTCAAAGATTTCCTTCAAATGGGCTTTAGTTTTCGAGAAATTTCGGGTTAAAGTTCAGCATGCGTTTCAAATACCCATTAGTTAGCGATGTTGAACAAGGTCTCCATGGTGCAGAACTAGCGCTCGCGATTTGAGTGCCAGAGATGAGGGTTCTGTCCTCTCATGCGACTTTTTACCTTTTTTAATAAATTTTATCTATTTGTCGCGTTACAAGTTTTATGCAGAATTATGAATTCTGTTTCTTTGAACTTTTTGATGTTTTCCTAATAAATTCCATTTACATTTTCGAGAAAATTTAATTTTTTTTTTGTGCAGTTTTGAATTTAATATTTCTATTGACGAAATTCCAAACTAATTTATGTCTAGATTTTGTTTATTTTTTATTACTATTATTTACCCTTTATATTGTAATAACCGTTCTAAAATAATACTTTTTTTAACTTTATGAAATGTTAAATGAAAATTTATATATTTTTTATAATTTATACAAAATATTTTTTATCTCAAATCTTCTAAAGGTATGTATGATTAGGTAATTCCAACAACATTTCTTGAAAGGGGTATTAAAATATTAAAGCAATAACGCTTATATCCAAGTTTTAGCCAGTTATATATATATATATATATATATATATATATATATTTATGTATTTAAATATATTTAACTCTAAAGTTCAATCTCAACATCATTTTTGATATGCACAAATAAAAAATAATGTATTACAATTTGACTTTTATGGTAATATCAGAATAAATAAAATTTTCTTTTTATCCATTTCGTTTAGCTTCCTTTGCAGACAATTTCCACGTTTGAAATAATTTCTTTTTCAAATTTTAATGCATTTTTTAATATATTTATCACAATTTAAGTATTTAAAGAATATATAATATGCTAATTTATACATTCTTCCAATAATGTTAAAAAAATTTGCGTAAAGAATATATTTAAAGGCGATTTTTAATGCGGAATTTGTTTAGAATATTTTTGCGATATGTATCACACAATTAGTTCTATCTTTAATAAACTAAAAATGTCGATGTCGGTGATGATAAATATTTTAGAATTTCAGCAGTTAACATATTTCAATATATTTAGAACAAATCAAATAATAAAAGAATATATTATTTTGTTAATTTTTTCTTAATCCTTTAATTTTTTTAAATAGAAAAAAAAATGCATTATAAAATTTATTAAAAAAAGGTAAAAGTCACATGAGAGGACAGAATCCTCATCTCCCGCTCTCAAATCGCGAGCGCTAGCTCTGCACCACGGAGCCCTTGTTCAAGATCGCGAATTAATGGGCATTTGAAATGCATGTTGAACTTTAACCCGAAATTTCTCGAAAACTAAAGCCCATTTGAAGGAAGCCTTTGACCTGAATAGTTAGGGGTGCGACCCCTACAACATACTTTAAAATCATCAAAATCTGTGCGCATCATGTTTGGCGCTCCCCTTGTTAGTATATTTTTCTCATTATAGCTTTAAAACTGGAAAAATGAGAAGATATTCAATATATATATATATATATATATATATATATATATATATATATATATATATTACGAAAAATTAGAATAATCAGTTGATGTTAATTTTTTTTCTATGGTTAAGATAAAACTATAAAATGGCGCAAAAGAGAATATGCCGAGAGAGCACACAAAAAAATTGTAAATATTGAAAGTTTTTTCTGAGATAAAAAAAAATTGAAAATATACAAGATGAAAATGGATCATTTTGTGAAAATACCATACATCTTTTTACAATAATAGATTTTCTGATCTTTGTTTTCTTGCATTAAACCATGCTTAATATTTTTTATGAAATAATCTTATTGTTTCATATTTAATAAGTGTAACTTACCTTCTTTAAACATATATTAGTTTACAAATATTATTAAAATAAATTTTCTTTATTGATATGTATAATTGTTTTCGTAACTTACCTCTTTTATAACTACTGTACAATATTTTGCTTTTTTAAAAGTGTAACTAAACCGTAAAAAGTACGTGAGCCCTAGTGAATGATTAAAAATATATTACATTCTAAAGTTAAAGTTATTAAAAAATATTAATTCTTTAAAAGCTAAAAATAGGGTCAATCGGGGTTGTTATGCGACAAAATTCTAAACTTTTGATATTTACTTTCAATCTCTTGACTCTAGTACCAAATAAAAAATACAGTATTTTGTGTTTTTGTTTTCTTTATCTGATTATGGATATTAAATATTGCTTCTAATAAAAATAAAGGTAAGAAAAAAATGAAATTCAGGTTAGCCTCACGGAATAGGGCTAATATGAGTCGGCTATAAGGCTAAAGTGAGACACTATTATTTTTAGGTGGTTGTAAGGACTAAGAAAATGAGGGGCCTTTAAAAAATTGCCCTAGATTTAATGTTTAAGCTGTATTATTCAAATATTTTTGTCTTTCGATTTTCAGAATTTTGGGACATCTTAAATGCGTCCACTAGAGTACTGATGAAAACCCACTACAATAAAATCCCTTCAATAATTTATTAGATGATAATTTAGAGTAAAAACTAAGAAGGAAATGATCTGCAACGCATAAATTATATTTTATGACTTTTTAGAAGTAAATTGCAATGGTATAACACCCGTTAGTGAAAAAAAGAACATTTCATATGATCTTGAATGATTAAGTTGATTCATTTTTCCTGATTTTGACTGATCTATTCATTTTCCTTAGTGTTTTTCCTAATTTTATGTGGTTTTTGGGAACGGCAAGGTAGTAACTGTATCCATAGTGTCCACTGCAAAATTTTAATGTTCGTTAGCTACGAGATCAATACTTAGATCGTTCGTTAGAAAACTTCAAATCTTGGACTGTTACTTCTCCTTCATATCCATCTACCTTTTTATGAGACAAATGTATTTATAGTGAGTAGACTTTCTAACTCCACGTTTTATGTCAGCTGAAACGAAAGGTATTTTTCTAATATTTTCTTGAAATATTGGTGTCTCGTAGATAACTGGATCAATTTCTTCCTTTGTAGACATTGAAATGAAATTTGTAAATGATTCTTTATCACTACCATGCAGTGAATGTAATTGTTACCTATCTGTGCTTTCTCCTTAGAGCAATTTATTAATAAAATTCTTTTTCATCTTTATGATTAGGTTTTTTATATTTTTATAAATCTTTCATTTTCATTTTACTTACCAGTATCTCACATACTATTTGGGTAATGACTTCTGTGCTTGCACAGTCTTCTGCATCATAAATTTCTCCTGTATCGTTTTCAACACTTGTAACTTCTTTCCCCCTTGTAGAATCATGATTTGCTATCTTTTTCTGCTGAGGTTTTTGGCGTTTGGTTCCTTTTCTTTACTGCACTTTTTAAGGGGTTTAGTTCTTCTGATTTTCAATCTCATTTTCTATTCTTAAATTCTTAATTTATTTGTCGCCTATCCGCTTTTCACTTGTAATCACTTTTGTACTAGCATCTTTTATTTTTCTTTCTTATTTGCAGCAGGGTTTTCCTTTATTTTCTCTAAAAGCAAAATCTCAAAATGAGAAACTGATGAATGTTTGCTCGCAGGAGTTACGACAGGAGATGTAGAATGTGAACTGTTTTGCATCTGCTTAGTTTTACGGCAGTAAAACGATCTATCAGACTTTCGTTTTTTGGCTAATGAAAGTAATGATTCACCATTGAAAATCCTCTCTTTGGCTTGATCTAAAATTCTTTGTAGATGAACTCTTCTACTTATTTTCCGTTAGTAATTACGCACGATTTTCAATGTTAAAAAGATACACAATATTTAATGTCAGTTTTAGTTTGAAGTGTAAAATTAAGTTGTAAAATCATTTACCTAGGATTTCATATCATTCGATTAAAAATTTGTAACAAACATTGGTGAATATAATATTAGGCTTAAAAAAAAACAAACATAACTGGCATATGAAAACAAAATACAATCAGAAATTAACACATTCTGTTTTATTTGTGGTGGATGTTTCAATCTGTATGATAGAATAATGTTAATACAACCCCAAGCACTGTCTCATATTAGCCCCATACAATGTCTTACATTAGCCCCCTGAGCTTGATTGTTTGTAACTCAGGTTAAGTTAAACAATTTCCAAGTTTTGAGGAGTAAAAGACTCACCGTTTATTACTGAATAAAGACCAATTAGAATGATTCACGTAAATTTTTATTTAAGCACTAGCTGACCCGTCCGGCGTTCCCCGGATATTTTAAATGACATTTAAAACGATAATGCTTATTTATTCTTCAGTAAAGTAGTGTTATGATCCATATTCTTACTCATTGATAAAATTTAAAAATTCATGTATTTATTTTTAAAAATTTATATTCCATTAAAATATTACTTAAAATTTTTTAGCATTTTGCATGCTTTGAAAAATGAAACTAAAATATCTTAAGCGATAGAAATCAAGTCGAATAAGCCAAATCCCGTTGTAACCGGGTTCATAGAAGCCGAGGTACTTTGAAATGAAATAAAAAAATCTGAAGTTATTATTCGAAAAGAGCGGTATATACAACTCATACATTAACTTTAATGTTATAGAGGCTGATTATTTAGATTATAATGTTTGGAATCAGTTTCGTTGAAATCCGAAAGATAGTTGCTGAGTTATGGAAACACATAGTTGAAGAAAAAACCGTGCAGGGAGGAGGTGAGACAGTTTTTTTGTCAAATAACTAATTAAGACTACCTGAGTACTTGCTCAAAGAATGGAACTCGTAGAAAAGCTTGGAACTGAAAAAAATTAAAGTATTGCATTTTGTTGTTTGAATTAATTGATGTTATAAAAATAAGTTCGAATTATCGAATATCGTTTAACATTAGTTCTTATGCAAAGTTTTCGGTACTTTATGATTACTTCGAATTAACCTAGTTCAAATTATCGCGAGTCCGCCGTATGTTGTGAAGCCATCAATGTTTTCAGAATGTGCTCAAAATGGTTTCGTTTAAACGTTAGAGATCATTTGACAATTGCTTTTCCAATCCGACAGGATTGAACGTTGGGGGGGGGGGGGGAATAACATAATATGTTGCACAACATGCAAGCAGATTGCGTGATGTAAAATATAGATTGGACAGTTTGATATGTGTGCTCTACCTTTCATTACTTAATTTTTTTTGTTGAAACGTTTTATCTGCTGCAGTGTAAAATTTTAAGAAAAGCGATGAATCAATTTAATTTTGATTTTAAATCTAGGTTAAATACTGATAATGTTTTATTCCTAAGTATTAGCAATTAATTCCTATTATTCTTTCTATTCCTACTGTTTTATCTATTTCAATATCGCAGAAGTTGAATCATTAACTTATAGAAAATTTGAAATTAAGAAATTTCATTAAAAGGTAGATGACTAAGTTTAATGTTTGTGCTTTGTAAATTAGTGTTAAATAAATATAGTAACTTCGGAGGGAAGGGAATTTCGACAGAGAGACCATTCAAAAAGTACGTAATGATTAAATATTGAAAATTTAATATTGCGAAATGAGCGGTGTTGCAGCGTATTGTTTTCTAAAGAATAGTTCATTTGTTTCCTTTTGTATAATTGTCTGCTGGAATTTCCATAGTAAGCTAAAAAAATACTGTATGTACTTATTTATGTAATCAAAAATATACATCTTAATTTAACTTTATTATAAATCTCTTTTACCTCTGCATCAGCATAAAACTTTTGAATAATTAACCTTTTCAGTGATAAATAATTAAATAATGAAAAAATCCCCTCCCCTCAAATTAAATTTTTAAATTTTCTTTCTTACATGGATAGAGATTAAGCGCTTCATTGAATTCTTTAATTCACTTTCATTACTTTCCCAATATCTGCATTTCCTTTTTAATCGCAAGGAAAGTTACAGCTGAAGATAAGGCGTAAATTAAATTAAAGACTGTGTCGGCAAATTTATCGTCTTCAGACTTTAAGTGAAGAAAATTCTGGTCTGAATATATTAATTTATTGACTATATATTTTTTTCTATTGGAGCAGATCCATCACTTAAGAAAAATAAACTTGCATTTTATATAACATATTATAGATATAATAATTATTCAATTATTTATACATTGATCAGAAATTGTTAATTTTACTATTCCAGTAAAATATAGAGTTAATTAAAACAAAAAGAATAATCAAATTTGAGAATATAGCTTGCGTTCTGAGTGAGATAATATTCATATTTTGAAAAAAAAAAAAAAAAAAATAAATCACAACGTATGCAAGTCAAACTAATTAATTCATGTATATTTAAAGAGAGGAATTAATATGTATATCCATGTGCAAAATAAGTTCAAAATGAAGATTTCTACTGGATTTTTGGAAATACTAATGTATACATTTAGCAAAGAAACAACTATATATATATATATATATATATTTTACATTTTATTTACAACGAATAACTTACATAATTTTTATAAACGCCTATGCAACAGCGAAAATAAAAAATTTTTCGAAAATATATCGTGCCATTCTATAATTAAATTTATTTTTAGAAAAATTACATCACGTAGAAATATGGTTATATTAATTATTGCCTCATTATTGTTACTATTAACACTCGGAAGAATACAGAAGACATTTCGCTAATTATAAAATGAAATAATCCTAAATTAGCAACATATATATATTAGTAAATATACCCATACTCAAGAAATGAATAACAAACGCGTAATTGTCGAAACGACATCTACTTAATAGATTTGAAAGGAATTTACAAAACCTATTCTTATGGGTGGACTACCAAATATTAAAAAATTAAACAACTAAATGAAACAAATACTTTGATTACGACGACTATCGAAATTGTTCATAGTCAATTTTATTAAAAAGTTCAATGATAACATCTATCTGACAGTGTACATGATACTCCGTAGCTAAAATGCTTTGTCTCATTTTATGCTTCCTGCCAAAAATTATTGAAATTTTAATTTAAACAATTTCTAATTAATTTTTTCCAGTTTCAAGATATCAATCGTAAAATTTAAAATTCACATTTAGTATTTTTAAAGAATTGTTTTTTTTAATAATTTTTTTTTAAGTGGGACAAAGTCACCTTGGCTTGGGGTGACTTTTTCTCATAACTAAAAAAATCACTGATTAAGCCTTAAAAAACTTGTAAGACATTGCAGCCCTACTATTATGATAGAGTAATAAAACATAATAAAAATATGTTATTTCGTAATTAAAAAGAACGTAAATTTTGTATAAAAATGAATAGAAAACGAAATTTTATTAAAAAATGACCATTATGCAAGACATGTAAAAACAATTAACAATTAAGGCATGGAAAGATTAATATTTCTCAAGACAACAAAACTGTAGACAGCAAAACTTTATAAAATTTTTATTCACTTATTTCAATAAAATAACAAGAACGAAAAATCATGCTTCAAGCATAGATTATGTAACACTTTCCAACGCTTCCAAAATAATTTTACAAATCATACCGTTTAATAAGCTGAAAGATAACATCTAAGTAAACAATTTGGAAAATGCATTATTTAAAAACATAATTTCAGGAATTTCCAACATATACAAAATTCGGAAAAATATCCGAATACTTTTATTCAGCCCTGTATAGGATCTATAGATTTGTATATATACTACATAGGATGTTAAATTTTAGTTGACCGTAATGTAACGGAATTCTTTTGAGTGGCCCTGTAAAAAAACTATAAGTGCTACACACTTCCATTGAAATAGGGAACATGCTATAGATAACGACAATAACATATAAAAATTTCAGAGCAATCCGAGCATATTTACGGGAGTTAAAGCACCGCCAGACGGCCATACGGCTATACACAATTATATAATTACATTTATTCGCTTACTTCAGGAATTGAAAAAACATTACTTTTAGAAAAAAAATTCTTAGAGGGTTCATTTTTTAGGACCTTTTAGCTTATTTTTTAAAGTAGTGATTCTAATTGAATATTTTTGAGGGACATTTTTGGCATGATATGTGTTGTAGAACATCATCTTGTACTTTCCTCAGCGTTTCATCCATGGTTGCTTCTGCTCTACCATTCTGAATGATTGGTAACCGCGTCACCAAGGGGTCACGCCCGATAGCCATGAATGACTAGCTCCTGGTTGAGTTTCTTTACTACATACTCACAAGCCTAAATGTGAGTATGTAACAGGTTCCCAAGTCTATTATACAGGGTGATTTTTTTTAAAGTTGTGAAAGTAAAACCCTATAACGATCGAACCACTGATCCAAATAACCTGAAATTTCACCAGTATGCTCACAAAGCAATGGGATTTTTTAGGTGTGGTTAAAATAACTTAAAATAGCACCAACAGATGGCGCTCTAAGTTAACAGAAACAAAGAATATCGTCAGTGGGAGAAAAACAAAGTACTGAACTTTGAGAAAACATCCTCCGCAGGCCTTCTGTCGTCATCGGACCTTTTCTTAAATTCTCAAGTGTCCTGAATCTCCTGAGAGCAATTGCTGTGCTGTCGTTATTCTGATAATGTAGTTTCACTAACAACGCACGGTCCGTCAATGGCACAGTCATTGCGAGGATATCCGTAGAATAATGACTACGAGGTGTGCGTCCTTCACGTTTTTATGGTCACTGTGCGTGTGTCGTGCGCAAGCTCGTCTCCCGGCCTTACTGCATATACAGCGCCATCTGTCGGTGCGATTTCAAGTTTTTTTTAACCACGCCTAAAAAATTCCCATTGTTTAGGGAGCACACTGATGAAATTTCAGGTCATTTGGATCAGTGGTTCTTTTGTTTTAGGGTTTTACTTTCACAACTTTAAAAAAAATCACCCTGTAGAAACTTCTTCGATGATTCTAAGCTTCAATTGGGTTGCTTCAGGGTTTCCAAGTCGTAAAGAATATCTTATTATTGGTTCAATTTATCAAATTTCTTATTGATTGAGATTACAAGAGTCTTATGTAAATTGCATTGCTCACTCATTGTTGTTGCTGTTGGCACTGGAGCCGTAGCTATTATATGCTCTTCTGGAATCCACCAAAGGTCTTGTCTAGTGGGCCAATAAAACATTTTGGCAGCTCCATGAGCGTGCATAAAATTTATTAAGACAGCACGCTCTTCAATTGATATTAAGATGATGACTTGATATAGATGGCAAACTTGGCGATTTCCTCGTTTTTTCTGCGACCGTGAAATAGTGAGTTTTATAAATGGACCCCTAACGCCCCAACTATACTATTTCTGACACTGACCGTTTGCAGATGTACATCTAATATCTATATGTATGCCCTGTATCAATTATATAAAAATTTAAGGAGGTCGAGCAGGAACCATGCCAAAATTTAGGCCACTTGACATGGAATGACCCAAATGATTTTTCCCCATAGACCGCAGTGTAACGGAATTCTTTTGAGTGTCCCTGTAAAAAAACTAAGTGCTACACACTTCAGTTGAAATACGGAACATGCTATAGATAACGACAATAACATCTAAAAATTGCCGGGCAATCCGAGCATATTTACGGAAGTTAGAGCACGGACAGACACGGCCAGACACGGCCAGACAAACCGAAGTCATAAACACTTTTCAACTAGGTTGGAAAGTGTTAAAAAGAAGTATAAACAAATTCCACCTGTAAAATAGTTGATAAAAATAGCGTCTGTAAACAAAAATACAAGGGCAAATTTGTTTAGAGAATTTAAAAGGAATACTTTTGATGAAATAATTTTAAAATTTTAAGAAAGTTAATTACGTCCAATTTATTGTCATAATCTGCAAGATAAATAGAGAACATTTCACGTGTAAGAAAAGCTCTGAATTAGTAATTTAAAGACAGTATATAAAACATTTTGATTTAAACACTTTAGATAAATAAATCTGGATGCGTTAATCTAGCTATAGTGAAATTTGAATCACGTGCGTCAATATCGTATCATTTAGGAAGAAAATTAGAAAAAAAATTAGTTCTAATAAAATAAGTAGATAAAACTTTTACAAATTTCACTAGAAAGACATATTTCTTTTGTGTGATTCATTGGATATTAAAAATTTTATTGTGAAACTAGCAAGCTACGCCCGCTACGCTGGTCAATTTCTTTTAACGAACCTTTAATCAAACAAAATATTGACATTTCATAAATAACTTTTATATTTTAACAGAATAATAAGGCTACTATAATTTGTGACTCGTGCTATAGCAAATATACACGTCAGGACACGTCGCCCTTATAATTATCTTTTTACGCATGAAGGTTTCGCTATGGTACTCCATTGGAAAATTTGGTAATTTTTGAAATTCAATATTTGAAAAACGGCATAATCATTAGATTTGAAATTTATATCAAGAAAAATACAATTTTTTACCTTTCAAACGCAGTTTGTCTAACAAATTTCTGACAAATACTTTTTGAGCTATCATTTTTTTCAGTAACTTCAAATGTTTCATTTTCCGAGATTAATCTGTTGCAACAATTAGCGAAAAACCCAGCAACGCATAGTTTTTTATTAAAGAGGCTGTTGGAGCAGGGATTGTCACCACCAATTTGCCACCATCACTTTTGAAATCGGTTCCGTGGTTCCAGAGATTCCATAGAAATTGTAATTTAGAATGACTTCAGAACGCTTTTTGCTCATTTCACCCATTTAAATTTCGATTTTTTTTAAAATTTATTCTTAGAGAGCATTTACATCTTATAAGTAACTACAATGCTAAATTTCAAATTTCTTGCCCCTTCAGTATAAAAAAGTCGCAATTTTCGAACATTTTTCGATCCTGCACCCCATTGATGTTAGTGGCACCGACATAAAATATATCCTATGTTGGAGTAGGGATTGTCCCCATCAATTTGCCACCATTACTTTTGAAATCGGTTCTGTAGTTCCAGAGATTTCATAGAAATTGTAATTTAGACTGTTTTTAGAACGCTTTTCGCTCATTTCACCCTTTTAAATTTCAATTTCTTTTTTATTTTGTTCTTAGAGAGAATTTACATCTTATAAGTAACTACAATGACAAATTTCAAATTTCTAGCTCCTTCAGAATAAAAAATAAAAATAAAACTGCCCAGTTAAACTGAGGGCATTGAGTTCACAGGCTATTCACACTAATTGTATATTATACTCTTATTTCAAAGAATTTGAAATAAGCACATCGAGAAATAAAGAAAAAAACAATATATTAAGAATGGGGTCATCCCCCCGTTACCCCCCTCATAGTTAACTAATGAACCCCTTAAACTAATCAGGGAAATCTCTAATTACAATGAATATATATACAAAATTTGAAGAAAGTCGGATAATTCTGCATGAAAAACCCATTTATATAAATTAAGGCGGGATTAGCCCCCTCCGTTCCCCCCCTTTATACCTAACCAATCAATCCCGAAAATTCATCAGGGAAGCGTCTTAACCCAATGAACCTATAAAAAAATTTGAAGCAAATGGGATAATTCTGCATGAAAAACCCATTTATATAAATTAAGGGGGGGATTAGCTCCCCGTCCCCTCCCCCTTTATACTTAACCAATCAATCCCGAAAACTAATCAGGGAAGTGCCTTAACACAGTGAACCTATAAACAAAATTTGAAGGAAAACGGAATAATTCTGCATGAAAAACCCATTTATATAAAATAAGGGGGTATTAGCCCTCCGTTCCCCCCTTTATACTTAATCAATCAATCCCGAAAACTAATCAGGGATGCGCCTTAACACAGTGAACCTATAAATAAAATTTGAAGGAAATGGGATAATTCTGCATGAAAAACCCATTTATATAAATTAAGGGGGGGGGATTATCCCCCGTTCCCCCCTTTATACTTAACCAATCACTCCCGAAAACTAATCAGGGAAGCGCCTTAACACAGTGAACCTATAAACAAAATTTGAAGGAAAACGGAATAATTCTGCATGAAAAACCCATTTATATAAAATAAGGGGGGGGTTTGCCCCCCGATCCCCCCCCCCTTTTATACTTAACCAATCAATCCCGAAAACTAATTAGGGAAGCGTCTTAACACAATGAGCCTTTAGCCAAAATTTGAAGGAAATGGGATAATTCTGCATGAAAAACCCATTTATACAAAATAAGTGGGGATATGCCCCCCGTTCCCTCCTTTATACTTAACCAATCAATCCCGAAAACTAATCAGGGAAACGCCTTAACACAGTGAACCTATAAACAAAATTTGAAGGCAATGGGATAATTCTGCATGAAAAACCCATTTATATAAATTAAGGGGGGATTATCCCCCCGTTCCCCCCCTTTATACTTAACCAATCAATCCCGAAAACTAATTAAGGAAGCGTCTTAACACAGTGAACCTTTAACCAAAATTTGAAGGAAATGGGATAATTCTGCATGAAAAACCCATTTATATAAATTAAGGGGGGGATTAGCCCCTCCCCGTTCCCTCTTTATTCTTAACCAATCAATCCCGAAAAAATAATCAGGGAAGCGTCTTATCCCAATGAACCTTTAAACAAAATTTGAAGGAAAACGGAATAATTCTGCATGAAAAACCCATTCATATAAATTAAGGGGGGGGGGATTTGCCCCCCCCCCCCGATCCCCCCCCCTTTATACTTAACTAATCAATCCCGAAAACTAATCAGGGAAGCGCCTTAACTCAGTGAACCTATAAACAAAATTTGAAGGAAAACGGAACAATTCTGCATGAAAAACCCATCTATATAAATTAAGGGGGTGAATTAGCCCCTTGTTCCCCACTTTATACTTAACCAATCAATCCCGAAAATTAATCAGGGAAGCGCCTTAACACAGTGAACCTATAAACAAAATTTGAAGGAAAACGGATATTTCTATGAAGAGTTATCGCATTACGTACGTACATACATACATACAGAAGCCAGTTTGATAGCTAAACAAGAACGAAAAATCATGCGTCAAGCATAGATTATGTAACACTTCCCAACGCTTCCAAAATAATTTTACGAATCATACTCTTTAATAAGCTAAAAGATAACATCTAAGTAATCCGAATACTTTTATTCAGCCCTGTATAGGATCTATAGATTTGTATATATACTACATAGGATTCTAAATTTTAGTTCAGTTAGGAAACACGTAGCACAGTTTAAAATTCTCCGTCTGGAGTTAAATAATACGGAAATGTGTTCCTGAACTTTTGTGCTTCCCTGTATAGGATCTACAGAATTTATACACACCACGTAATATACAAAAAGCGATTTAAAATTAAAATCGCATTCAGTAACTTAAAACGCACTTCCATTAATTATTGTTAACATACAGTAGAGAATTCTTTTGTGTGTCCCTGTAAATGAACGATGACTGCTATACACACAATATTCTGCAGTAAGTCTCTTGTAATGAACCTTATATAAATTTCAATGCGTTTAAAATAGTGAAACATTATTTAAATAAACCGCAGACGATTTTTCTCCATAGACGTAACGTAACGGAATTCTTTTGACTGTCCCTGTAAAGTAAGTATAAGTGCTATGCACACCCTATTCCATATTAAGCTTCTTCTAATGCACCTTAGTGATATATATAAATTTCAATGCGTTTAAAATAGTGAAACATTATTTAAATAAAACGCAAATGATTTTTCCCCATAGACCGCAATGTAACGGAATTCTTTTGAGTGTCCCTGTAAAAAAACTATGAGTGCTACACACTTCCGTTGAAATAGGGAACATGCTATAGATAACGATTATAACATATAAAAATTGCAGGGCAATCCGAGAGCATATTTACGGGAGTTAGAGCACGGACAGACGGCCAGACAAACCGATGTCATAAACACTTTTCAACTAGGTTGGAAAGTGTTAAAAATGGCAATTTTAGAACGTTTTTTGCTCCTGCACCCCCTGGGGTTAGTGACACCGACATAAATTCTAGCCTATGTTGGAGCAGGGGTTGTCACCATCAATTTGCCACCATCACTTTTGAAATCGGTTCGGTAGTTCCAGAGATTACCCCCTACAAACAAACAAACAAACAACCTTTACTCCTTTATAATATTAGTATAGATGACTCTCAATAGGAAAGTAAAGTGATTGACTCAACCAAAACTTTTGATAATTAAGCGAAAGGCTTTCGGCAAGACGTAGTAATACAATACAGGAAATACTGGAATATATTAAATGTTGACACTAATAATGGTTTGTGTAGAAAACTCGGTATGCAGGGAGCAGAAACACTACCAATGTGTTTTTAATACCAATGTGTTTTTAATACCAATGTAATTACCAATAATTTTTATGCATTCAAGCCGTCGTGTCCGCACCTTAAAATGTTTTCATAAAATTTGAACAAACAGCCAGTGCCATCGACAACATGACAAACATGTTGATCTAGAGGGGAAACACTCAATAGGAAAAGCATTGGAGCCTGAAACGTGAACAGGAAAATTGACGCAGCAGCAAGACTTTAGCCAGACATACACATGGTGCGTTATAAATTCTGATTTAAACATTCATTCCGCCAAAATCCAAATGCACCAGGCTTCGGACACAACTTAAATAATATAGTATAGATTTGAGAATCACATATGAATACTAGAGCGGGCCGGAAATATCGAATTTTGGATTATGTAATTTTAATAGCGATGGAAAGTTACATTATCTCGTCAATAGTAACTGTGCAAAATTTCATTTTCATTTATTAATATCTTTTGCCTCCTCAAGATGGCCAACCTTTTTTAAAAAAACTGCTATTTTTTACTGAAAATAATAAAAATTAGGAAAAAGGACAGCCGTTTTCTGATAGCGGGAGTATGGTCTACTAGTCCATCATAATTAACTGAAAAAAAAGCTTCCTAGATCGGTTAACCTTCCGTTAGTCGCGCGCATCTTAGATGTGCATCCCTACTACACTTCCCCTTCCTCTGCTTCAATAGACGCTTCCGAGGGAGGGACTTCATGTTATCTTCCTAACTTCTGATTACTCAGAGTTCAGTGTACTCCCGAGCTTCGAACATGTCGGTGCTGAGTTGTGGCAGCTCAGTTCACCTTACAGGTGTAACGTGACCATTTACGTAGGTATTACAGATGTAATATTTTTATGAATTATATATTTTATCTTTTTTATCTTATTTTCCGCCATTACTAGGTTACTTTTAGAAGACTGTAACTCAATGGTAAATGCAGGTAGCAATTCAATCACCCAGCAGGTACAACGCAACTAAATTCGTTTCCCCTCTAATTTTTATTCTCGAATGGATTAAAAAAAAGATATCCTTTCATTTGAATAACCTCAATGATGTGAAGGAAATTCATAGATTATTGTTTGATGATTCGATGGAGGAGGAAGATTTCGGAAATCAATCTTATACAAATAGTGGCGACGATCTTCAAGTGCGGGACCAAGATTCAGAAACGGAGCAAAGCGATGTTGATTCATCATCTGGGGCCGGAAATTCAGTTAATGAGACATACTATATAGCCTATCGTAAGAATAACGGAAAGATTGTTGATTCGTACCGAAGAAACAAACGTCCACTATCAAGCAGGAAGAAAACCAGCAAACAGAATTTATTGGTGCACTTACCAGGTGTGATTGGCGATGCAAAGGAAGCTGAGACGATTTTAAACTCTTGGCTACTTTCATTGATGAATCAATTCTCAACTCTGTAGTAAAATGGACTAACCAGTACATTGATATTGTGAGACATTAATTCACTCGAGCAAAAGATGCTCGTTCGATAGATATCTTCAACATAAAAGCTTTCATCAGTTTGTTATACCTCGCAGGTGTATATCGTGGATCATGCCTGAATTTGGATGATCTTTGGTATACCAATGGAGATGGTATATAAACATTTAGGCTCATCATGGTCACTAAGACGCTTCCGATTTTTGATCAAGTACATTCGGTTCGATAACAGAGAGACAAGTGGGGAGAGTAGTAAATTGGACCAACTTGCATCCGTACAAGATATTTTCGAAAACTTTATCACCAACAGCCAAAAATGCTATTCTATCGGTGATCATGTCAGGCTAGACGAAAAATTGGAGGCATTCCGTGGTCGTTGCAGTTTTCGACACTATATATCCTCCAAACGCGCAAAACATGGCATTACGATTTTTGTCCTTGTTGATTCGAAACTCTATTACACTTATATGGAGATCTATGCTGGCAAGTCACCGGAAGGTCCTTTTGCTGTAAGTAACACATCTACTAATATTGTTCGTAGGGTGGTAAGTTCAATAGTATAGACAACTGGTTCAGTGATGTTCCCCTAATGAGTGAACTCGAAGATAAAAAAGTATCCATCGTTACTACGTTATAGAAAAGTAAGTGGCAGATTCCTGATGAGTTAAAAAAATTTGTGAAAAGAAGTGACAACTGCAGCGTCTTTGGCTTTAGGAATGAAGGAACTATTGTTTCATACGTTCCTCGCAAAACAAAAAAGTCGTTCTCATATCCTCTCTTCATTTTGATGATTCAATAGATGAATCTACGGGACGTCTGAAAAAACCTGAGATTGTAACATTCTACAATGAAACAAAAGGAGCGGTAGATACCATTGATAAATTATTTGTCACTTACAATGTTGCTAGAACTGTTCGACGTTGGCCCATGGTTATTGTTTTCGCCCTACGCAATGTAGCAGGTATAAATGCTCAGATTAGATACTCAGGAAATGGTTACAATGTGAAAAACCGTAGGACCTTTTTTGCGTCAGTTGGCTAAACATCTTGTGATGGATGAATTGATCTGGCGCAGCAGCGAGAAGAAAAATTTACCCTTAGTACTTCGTTTTAGACTCTAAGAGATCACGAAACAACCTTCTCGAGCCACAGAAAATACACCTATGAAGCCTAGCAATCAGGCCAAGAAAAGAAAATTGTGCGAGCAATGTCAAAAAAATAAAAAATTGAAAAATACAATGTATACTTGTGTTACTTGCGGAAAAAACTTATGTTTGAGACATGTTCCATGACACTTTGTAAAGACTGTCACGCTTTCAAAAATTCTAGTTCAAAGGAAGATGGTGCTGAATCAGACAGCCTCGAAAAGAATATTTTCTATTAAATATGTGATATTGGAATAAGTAGTTCCTATACAACACTCTCAAAGTTTTTTACAAATTTACTTTCATTTGCATTTCTTTATTTTTTTTTGAATTAGTTGTGATATTACTTTTGAATAAATTTTACTAATTAAATAAGCTGTTTAATACTTTATATCTCCAAAGAATCTTAAATAGGTAACAATTAACTATTTAAACTAGAATAAATTTTACTTGATTTTCAAAAAACCAGAAACACCTCCTAGGTGCAACGCGGGTAACCATGTCGCAAAGAAGAGTGCGACTAACGGAAGATTAATAACTTTTCCCTCCTCCAAACGGCCAAAGTTTCAAAAAACTGTCAAATACGGCCATTTATTACTAAAATTAATAAAAATTAGGAAAAAGGACAAGTGATTTTCAAAAACGGCCAAATGGTTTACCTTTCCATCATAAATAACTGTAAAAAAGTTTAACTAGTTCGGCTAATAACCTTTCCCTCCTCCAGACGGCCAAATATTCGAAAAACTGCCCAAAACGGCCATTTTTTACTAAAATCAACAAAAACTAAGAAAAAGGACAATTGTTTTCTAAAACGGCCAAACGGTCTACCATTCCATCATAATTAACTGTGAAAATTTTAACCAGATAGGTTAATAACTTTTCTCTCCTCAAAACGGCCAAAGTTTTTCAAAAAACTGCAAAACATGAGATTTTGATACAACTTTTTTGTTAATGCAAAATTACATTTATTTAAGCACTTATATTGTTGATTGTTCATTATTCATTAATATATTTTCAGCTATTTAATGCACAGAGTTGCCAAGTCTCCGGATTTTGCACACCAGTAATGTTTTAGAGAAAAAGTTGTTCTTTTAAATCGCAAAATGCTCGGATTAAATAAAACAACATTTTCTGTACTAAATTACTGGCGGCCAAAAAGCCGGAGACTTGGCAAGTCTGAATGCAGTAAAATACATAATCATGTAATAAAAATGTTGCATCAAAATGGCATGTTTTTCAGTTTTTTTAAACGTTTTGGCCGTCTTGAGGAGGCAAAAGTTATTTACCGATCTAGTTAAATTGTTACAGTTAATTATGATGGAATGGTAGACCATTTGGCCGTTTTAAAAACAATTTTCCTTCTTCCTAATTTTTATTAATTTTTGTATGAAATGGCCGTTTTTGGCAGTTTTTTCAAACTTTGGCCATCTTGAGGAGGCAAATATTATTAACCGATCTGGTTAATTTTTTTACAATTAATTATTATGGCCTGGTAGACCATTTGCCCAATATTAGAAAACGATTGTCCTTTTTCCTAATTTTTATTATTTTTGTAAAAAAAAATGGCCGTTTTTGGCAGTTTTTCGAAATTTTAGCCGTCTTGAGGATGCAAAATATATTAATCAATGAAAATTAATTTTTGCACAGTTACTATTGACGGGATAGTGCAACTTTCCTGCTCTATTAGAATTTTATAATCCAAAATTCGATTTTTTCGGCCCGCATTAACTGAATACTCATCTCATCTACGATAGAAATTTAGATATTAAAAGTATCACCTTTCGTAACGAAGCGCAGTTCTGAATGGATGTTAACCGTCGAAATTCTCATACATACGAAAAAGAGAAGTCTGAAGATGTATTCATAAAACTTCTTCATCTATAGAACCTGACTGTCGGTGGCCCAATGAGCGGTTTTACTGGACATTTTTTCATCCCTTCAACAGTTACCATTGTTGTCTTCTTAGACTTTTTGAATGATAGTTTTCTCCGATGCTATGCAAAATTCCTAAATTCAAAAAGGCATGGAGTACTTCCAAACTATGCTGACGACGTTTCAGATCTGTTTTACCAGCATGTTTGCTCGCAGATCATCATATGCCGTCTTCTTTAACGTTTTAGAACCGGTATATCCTGGCTTCCATACAGCCTCGATTTAAACGCTACTGAACTTTTTCTTATGAGGCTCTCTGAAGGCTTACCGGACCAAGAAAACCCATGGACACCTCACTGATCTACAACGTTCACTGAAGAAGAAAGTTTATGGAAACTTATAGTCAGACTTGGAGAACATTGTGTCACGAATTCACATTCGGAATCATATTGAATTCGTTATCTGTTTATTGCCTTTCGTCTCCTGATTAACATATCTTAATTACAATGTCATTTTATTATTTTTTCTACAGTCATTTCTCACACCTGACCTTCTAAACTTGGCAACCGAAGTACAACGTTCGGTGTATCTTAGCGTTGGCAGTAAATAAGGTAATTTATGATAAAAAACTTTATGTACGAACCTCGTGTGGTTACCATACACCTGCACATAAAATAATTCATATAGAGAGTTTTCTAGTATGAAAGCTAATATATGGGAGATATGTATTTTAGTCGGAAGATGCCCCCTTCCGTTAAGGATAAAAATATTGTGGGAAAATGTTGAGTTCAATTCAGTTTTTGACCTTGGGATGTCTCGTTAGCTGAAAGATGTACCCTCGTACCCAGCACTTTCAGGACAGGATCAAACGTTTCTGTCAGAAAGGGGATTTAAAACATTTATTATTATTAACTAGCTGACCCGCCCGCCGTTGCATGGGCCCGTGATAATAAAATAAAACAAACCTCAAGTTTGTACGATTTTATATCTTTAACCCGATTTTGTATAAAACTACTTTTTTAAATGACATTTAAAACGATAATGCTAATTTATTCATCAACAAAGCAGTGTAATTATGATCCATATACTCATTGATAAAATGTAAAAATTCATGTATTTACTTTTTAATAATTTATATTCCATTAAAATATTACTTAAAATTTATTAATATTTTGCATGTACCCCTGGCGGTGGAAAGTGGAACTAAAATCTCTTAGACGATCGAACTCAAGTCGAATGAGCAAAATCCCGTCGTAATCGGGTCCATAGATCCCCAGATACTCCTGTAGTTTCACCTTCCACCACCAGGGGACGCAATCTTTTCCATACGAACATGACTGAAATCTGTAAGGCTATGGAATTGAAATCGAAAGAATCAAACAACGTCTTAATCAGGCCCATAGAACCCGAGATAGGAAAGCTAGCGGTATAAAGTGGAACAAAAATATTTATGGCTATCGATATCAAGTTGAATGAGCCCAACCCCGTCACAATCGGGCCCGTAGAACCCAAGATAATCTGAAATGAAATAAAAAATTTCTGAATTTATTATTCGAAAAGAGTAGTATATACAACTCATAAGTTCACTATAATGTTATAGAGAGTGATTATTAAGTTAATTATAAGGTTTGGAATTATTTGCGTTGAAATTGGAAATTTAGTTGCTGAGTTATGGAAACGGGGCATATTTAGAGAAAAAACCTTCAAGAGGGGAGGAGAGATGAGACTTTATTTTTGTTAAACAACTAATTAAGACTACTGGACTACTTGTTCAAAGACTGGGAATCGTAAAAAAACTTAGAACTTAAAAAAATTACTAAAGATACTATTCGGAAATTGTGGTAATTATCTATTCATCACAGCAATTAAGTTCTACTGATGAACCTAAAAAAGTAAAATTTGTTGAATGTAATTAGTTCTGTTGAAATCGGGGAATTACATATGTATGTATTAAAAATGGTCTATTATGACGATAAATCTGCCGCTAGGTGGCGCGGTTTACTAAAAGCGATATTTATTAAAAAGTCACCCGCCCCCTCCCTGATCCCGCGAATAAAAAGTAAATACAAACATCCATATTCGCATCTGGTAACGTTACTTCCATTATCAAAAACGTTTTTCTTACAAAAAAAATAAAAAAATAAAAAAATAAATAAATAAAATAAAGAACAATAAATCATGCGTTAAGCATAGATTATGAAACACTTTCCGACACAATCAGAAAACTAACAAAACTTCATAGATTAATAAGGTGAAATGTGATATCTAAGTAAACAATTCTCGAAAACGTATAACATATTCGAAAACCCAGTTTCAGTAATTACCATTAATGATCTAAAAAATATCTAAATGTATTTGTGCAGCCCAGCTGTATATGATCAATAGATTTGTGTATATGCTACATAATATGCTAAAATTTAGTTCAGTTAAGAAACGCACAGCAAAGTTCAAAATTTCCAATCTTCTATTTCGGTCAATGAAAGATAATGGACCGACATCTTTTGTGAACCCCTGTTTATGATCCATAGAATTTGTACACATCAAGCAATATGTGAAAAATTAGTTAAATTTAAAAACGCGTGCCACACGAAAAGATCGCTTACAGAAATTATTGTTCACAGACTGTACAGTACCGAATTATTTTGTGTGTCCTTGTAAATTAACGATGAATGCCATGCTATCTATAATCTATGGTAAGCATTTTGTAATGCACCTCAGTGATATACAGGGTGTCCCAAAAGTCTCCGTACAACTTCAAAAATTTATTACAAAAAAAAATAATAGGCCTACAGCAAAAATAATTACAACAGTACATGGAGTAACTTAAAAAGTTTCTTTCTACTACCTTAGTATACTTCTACATGAGATCCTTTCGTTGCAGGAAGAATATCAAGTCGATATTCCAATTCCATCCACGTGAGTTTCAGCATGCTAACATCAACAGTAGTTACAATTGTTTGATGAAATCTGAACAAAAGTTAATAGTCTCATGGAATTGAAACACAAGATCCAAACAGCAGTAGCTGCTGTTGATGTTAGCATGAAAAACGTTTGTGGATTGAATTGGAATATCGTCTTGATATTCTTCGTGCTACGAAAGGATCTCATGTTGAAGTTTACTAAGGCAGTAGAAAAAAACTTTTTAAGTTACTCTATGCACTTTTGTAATTATTTTTGCTGTAGGCCTATTATTTTTTTGTAATAAGTTTTTGAAGTTGTACGGAGACTTTTGCAACACCCTGTATATCAATTTCAACATGTTTGAGATATATTAACATCACTTAAATACACCGCAAACGACTTCCCCCCCCATACTCCGTAATGTAACGGTGTTCTTTTGAGTGTTCCTGTAAATGAACGATGAACCCTATGCACTCTATAATCTATAGCAAGGATTTTGTAATGTACTTCAGTGATATATATCAATTTCAATACGTTTAAAATATATTAACATCATTAAAACACACCGCATACGATTTTTACCCATAGGCCGTAATGTATAAGAATTCTTTGAGTTGTCCTGTAAATGAACTATAAGTGCTACATACTTCATTTTTAATACCAAACATGCCATAGTTAACCTCAATAATCAATTGCATGGAAATCCAAGTATATTTACGCGAGTTAGAGCTCGGAGAGACAGGCGGCAGACTGGCGGCACTCACACAGGCAAACCGAATTCATAAACTCTTTTCAACTTTGTTGGAAAGTATTAAAAATTAATTATTAATTTCGGTTGATATTTAGATTCTTCGTTATGAAATATCACAGATGCATAATTTGAAAATCGATCAGTCAAACGATACTTACTTATTTTTTTTTATTTGATTAATATTTTCCTTTCCCAGTTGATTGATTATCTTTAGGAAATTTGAACATTGTTTTTATTTGGGTGATTCGTTTTGTTGAGTTTAATTGCCGAAACGTCAGTTGAGGCTCACTGTGGAGACGCGAAAAGTTTTTGGTTACCGTCTGTCGGTCTGTCTGTCTATCTGACTGTTTGTCTGTTTGTCTGTCTGTTCCGCGTTAACTGACGAAAACATCGTTCATTTAGGTTGATTTTTGGTGGGTATGTTGGTGAGGTACCCGGAATTAGCTGCATAGTTTTTAGTTACATTTGGTTCATTTGTTCGAAAAATATAGAACATTTATTTTTAGGTTATAATGCTTTCCTTTGGGAATGCAGACGATTTTCAAATTTCATTTTTAACTGAAATGAAAATCGCATATTTGAATAATGGATTTAAACGTAAAATTATTAACGCTAAATTTTTGATATGGATCTTTTAAATATATCCAATAGCTTTGAAAATTTGCTGATACATTCATTAGAATTTAGAAATTAATTGTTTAAATTATTGGAAATTTTTTTGCATCTGTTCAGGAAAAATAAAAGATTTTATTTTCATATTTTTTACAAATTTTAAAATGCATTTCTTTTTACTTTGCTCTTCAATTTATTAGTTGCGTAGCAACCTTATTTCAAAGAATATCACAATAATAAAATTCAAGTAACTCGCACTATTTTGCTGCAATATTTTATGATCAAAATGAATTATTTTTGTATTCTATTGACATATATGAAGAATTCATTTTAATGCAAGTTTATTTTTTTATCTAAAAAGTTAAATGAATAAGAAGTTCATGAGAATTTCAGAATATCATTGCATAAACCGTGTTTAATTTAACGCTTCTAATTTCTGAAACCTCCGAAGTATTTTATATGCCTATAAATATGTATGTAATATAAAAAAATTAAATTGCGTATTGTAAGAGGCTAAATAATTTGAAAAGTGAGATTAAAAAACAACGACTTTTAGAGCTGACGTTGAGGCTCCTTATCTGCAGATTTACTATGTTTATTAATTAAGAAATATATAAAAGAAATATTTTTGAACATTTCAATATCTAAACTAAAATAATTTAAAGAAATAACTAAGAATCAATTTTTGAATGGCACTATAAAGCTACGAATCCATTGTGATAAAACAAAGTACAGATGGAAAGATTTAACTTTTTTTTTTTTTTAAACAAAAGAGAAAAAGGAAAAAAAAACATGAAAAGAGAAAAGCATATCAGCCTTATCAGGAGGAATGCATTTAGTTTTACATAATGCATTTTCCTTTTTCTTAAAAAGAATGTACAATGAAAAACTTAGAATATATACTGAAAAGAAAAATAATCATGATCGGTTTAGTTTTAACTTATACAGAAAGATTAAATTATTTTGTTTAGTTGGGGATATTTCTTTTTAAATGTTTAGGATTTATTTTGCGATAATCAGTAATTTATTTTTAAAACATTTTAAATGTAAATAACATTATTAAATTATCTAAAATATTTAAAAATATAAAGTTGGGATTAAAAAAATTTGAAAATATGAAATTTTGTTAGGTTTCAATAGTTGTTTGTTTTTAATCTACTGATGCCAGAGCCTGATCACCGCAAGAACAATATATTCACCACTATTTCCGAATTGCAATCTCCGCTTTAATTAAACGCAGAAATTCTGTCTCAAATAAGGCAGAAAATACAATTTGGTAATAGTGGTGACTGTGTGCCTTGCAGTAATGAAGCTCTTCCTGGTTTAGACTTTTTTAAATGTTAGTAGATTACATGGAATTTTGATGAATTAAAAAAGATAATGCATACATTTCTATCACCATTCTACACTATCTGGTTAAACGTATCCGTGCAGTTTCGATTTTAAACCATTTTTTTGAATACCTAGACAACTACTTGACGAATTCTCCTCAAACATAAGGAATGTAAAAAAAAAAAAAAACATGTTTGACCTCATACTTTTCAGGGAAGGTTTCGCCATGAGGGCAGTCAGGGGACCAACAACAAATTGAATAACAAAATTATATTTGCGATCACTCTGAAAAAGGACAATCTCGAAATGATTTGTTGCTGTAGCAGATGATCATGTTGGTCTTGTACACGTTTATGTATATTTGTGTAAGGATATCACGCATATTCATAGAAATATAAAAGATTTTTCTTTTAAATTGAAGAAATTCTGCTTGTGTTTTTGTTTATAGCACGCATGGCTTTCAATAAAATTTAACGCCACGTTCAGGAAACTCGGCAAAGTGTAGTAGAGACAATATACTGCAATTAGAATACACATCTATGCAATATTTGATGAAATATGAGTTTTTGTATAAAATAATTTGTATCTGCGTATTGGCGAACGATAACCATTTTTTAGTACACTTTATTAGTCAACTATATAAGGCAACTGATATAAAAAGGTCATTCAAATGCCGTGAATATTCAGAAAGATATCGGAGATATTGTGAGCTAAATTTTAGTTGATTTCGAAAAGTAGCCGGATGATAAGAGATTTTCCACAAATTCTGAGTTTTCATGTTTCATTTTTCTCGTAATATTAGTGCTAACTATAGTCGACAGAAGCTGGGATCTAATCGTTGTTTGGGTTTGGATATTCGTACAGTTTCAGAGATTATATTAAGCTTCTGGTCCTAATATAATTAGCCCTTGTATTGCCGAAACGTCAGTTGAGGCTCACTGTGGAGACGCGAAAAGTTTTTGATTTCTGTCTGTCTGTCTGACTGTTTGTCTGTCTGTTCCGCAATAAATGCCAGAAACATCGTCCTATTAGGTTGATTTTTGGTGGGTATGTTGCTGAGGTACCCGGAAGTAGCTGTATAGTTTTTAGTTACATTTTGTTCATTCTTTCGAAAAATATAGAACATTTCTTTTTAGGTCATAATGCTTTCCTAATGGGAATGCAGACGATTTCCAAATTTCATTTTTAACTGAAA
Source organism: Maratus michaelseni (assembly GCA_963931845.1). NCBI lineage: Eukaryota > Metazoa > Arthropoda > Arachnida > Araneae > Salticidae > Maratus > Maratus michaelseni. The sequence continues at coordinate 360,413,978 of OZ007586.1, read as the reverse complement.
TAAAAATCGCATATTTGAATAATAGATTTAAACGTGAAATTATTAATGCTAAATTTTCGATATGGATGTTTTAAATATATCCAATAGCTTTGAAAGTTTGCTGATACAGTCATTAAAATTTAGAAAATCATTGTTTAAATTATTGGAAAATTTTTTGCTTGTGTTCGGGAAATATAAAACATTTTATTTTCCTATTTTTTACAAATTTTAAAATGCATTTCTTTTTTTTTAAACAAATAAACAATGTGAAATAGCACAAATAAAAATATATAAATTGGCAAACAGCTGTTTCGCAGCCTCTAAATCTCCATCATCAGTGCCAATTCAAAAGATTAAAACCGATTTAAAAGTTTAAGCCATGTAAAATATGCTTGCGTATTTCGCATGCGCCAAGCTTGAATGGTGGCGACCTTCTCAAAAACAACAGCGGAGTCAGGAAACACATGTGACGCAGAGACCAATAGGAGCGCCCTGCCAGACAGGGCGAATTTAAGTACAGATGAGAGAAAAAAAGAGGGAAACGAAGAGAATGAATTAAGTGAAAGGTAGCCAGACATTTGAAAAATTTGGTACGGAGGAGAAAAAAAAAAGGAGGGGGGGACGAAGAGAATGAATTAAATGAAAGGTAGCCAGACATTTGAAAAATTTGGTGTACTGGGCATATCATTAACTAAGTTGCCTGAATTCTTCAATATATGATAAACCTCTCAAAAATCAAGGTCGTAAATAGATGAGCATTTCTGAATTATTGAACCCTCTGAAAAATTAAAACTGTGATTTTCAGACCAACAATGGTTAGCTATTGTAAAACGTTTAATGTCGCAATTTTTAACAAAGTTTGTATGTTCCCCCAAGCGGACCTTAAGGGGTCTGTTGGTTTGACGTATATACATTCTGTCATATTCGCAAGATATTTTATAAATTCCCCAATGTGAAAATCTGTCTATTGGATGTGTGAGATCTGTAAATTTGATTTTGTTAAATGGTGCATAAATTATTTTAAAGTCGAATCTTTTCAAAATTCCAGATATTTAATGGCATATTCTCGGAAAATATGGAAGTATAATTAAATTTTCATTGCGAACATTGTTAACGTTGTGTACGTTTAATTAGTTTATTATGAATTGAATCAACGATTTCAACAGGATAACCCCGGTCAATGGCTATTGATTTAATGTGGTCTGACTCTGCTTTGAGTAAACTCCCAGATGAACAAATTTTTAAGGCACGATGAACATATGTATTAAAAGCAGCCAATTTCTGATTCGGGAGGTGAGATGGAAGACGGTGTGGCGGTAATGAAACTACGAATGGTTTACGATAAACTGTGGTTTGAAATGAGTCATTTTCGCGGTAAACCATAACATCAAGGAAAGATATTTGGTTATTATTTTCAAATTCAGATGTAAACTGTATATGTTTATCTACAGAGTTCATAACAGAAAGTATATGAGGGATATCTATATCACTAGAATCAAGTAAAGCGAAGCAATCATCGACACATTCGCTTTACTTCTAACTGAAGTAAATTTTATCGTGCTTATGTATTATATATCCAAATATACAGACAATATACAGGGCTGCACAAAATAATTCGACTGCTTTTTTACAATGGAAGGTAATTTCGAAAAGTGTATTTTTTAATATGGTATATGTTTTCTATAAACTGTTTACATACATATCTTCTTTCACCTTTTTTAACGGCGAATCTTTGTTACAGTTTTCTGGATGTGTTGGAAAGTGTTTCACAATCTATGCTTGATGCATGATTTTTCGTTCTTGTTCGTTTATAGTCACGGTGTCCAGAAAATACTAAAATTTTATTTTGAATACCGCAATTTTTTTCGTATCGCCTTATTTAATTATAGAAACCGCTATACGAAAATAGTGGTATTCAAAAAAATTTTTAGTATTTGCCTGGCAACACTGATATACATATAATGATGTTAGTGCGAAAACTCTAATCATGCATTTAATAAACATGATCATACTATTAACCATATGCACTATCCGTTCAAAAATATCCGTTGCTGTATATACTGTTGCTGTAGCAGATGATTTTGTTGGTTTTGTACACGTTTATGGATATTTGTGTAAGGATATAACACATATTCATAGATATATAAAAGATTTTTTTTTAAGGAAAAAATTATTCAGACAATTATGACATAATTGACTTAGTCCCCTAATAGCATGTAGGGATTTCAACCATATTTAACGCCTAATTAGGAAACTCCATGATGTACCGTAGAAACAATATACTATAATTATAATATAAATGTATTAAATATTTGGTGAAATATGAGCATTTGTATGAAATAATTTTCAACAGCGCATGCGCGAAAGATAAAACAATTCTGCATAATTTAGTAGTCAAGTATGTTTTCAACTAAATTTAACGCCACTTTAAGAAACTTGACAAAGACCGCAGAAATAATATACTACAACTAGATTATAAATATATTAAATAAATACTAGGGGGCTAAGCCCCCTACTCGCTAACGCTCGTCAACCACCCGTGAATTGCAAAGCAATTCACATTGAGACCGCTACGCGATCACAGCTCGCTTCGCTCGCTCGCCCCTTTTTATTTTTCTAGTAATTCTAGCCGGAATAAGTACTACAATAAATCATTTGAACATATGAAATTGGCAATTTTTTAATGTAAAAAAGTAATTGAAAACTCCGTTGAGAACACAACTAAAAATGCATTTAGTTGATGCTACTAAAGGGCATATAAATCATTTAAATACTATGAAAAAAGGATCTTGGAAACATAATTAGTTTAAAACGTATTGCACCTATAATATTGTACAACACGGCTTAAATTCATAAAAAAAAAAAAAAAAAAAAAAAAAAAAAAAAAAACTATGTGGTAGGAAGATAGTTTATCATCAATGATTGTTTAAATTTTGTTCGACATTTTATTATTCTAATTGATTATAAATTTCGAAAAATGAAATTATTTTTATTTCAATAAAACAGCAGCAGATGGCAGCAGGGGCATTCTAGAAAGTTTATATTTTATTATCTCCGATTTTTTGTGCGAGTGAAATTCGTAAATAAATTCTAAATAAGAGTTGAGAATTAATTTGAAATCAACAATATTACTCATAATTAAAATGAGGAATCATCTCAGACGCCTTGAATTACATTCATATTATTTTAGTTTTAATAATTGCTAACCTGAGTTTCACTGCTCTGACACTGACCGCCATATTGGAGACGGAGCTAACACAATCTTGTCTGTTCATTGGTCTGAGCTCTAGAAACTACGGTTGTTGCCAACGATAAGGTAGAAATTCAGCCCTATTTCCGCGACACGTAAGACAAATATATATATAGATTGGATGAAATATGGGCATTTGCATGATATAATTTTTAACTGCGCATGCGCAAACGACAATAACCTTCTGTTTCCCTAATTTAGTAGTCAACTATATACAGCAACTCATATAAATATGCCAGTCAAATATCTGGAAAATTCAGAAATATATCGGCGATATATCAAGCGGAATTTCCGTTGCTTTCGGAAAGCAGCTGGATTATAACAGATTTTCCACAGTTTATCATTTTACTTACCCATCATACGTAGTATAGGGTAAGTCTTGTTACTTACCCTTCATACGTAGTATAGAGTAAGTCTTGTAATCGTTTTGAAAATCGAAAAAAAAAATTGACGCATTTACACGTTTCAGACACTAAAGATTTCGAAAAACATATTTTTAGAAAAAAAAAAATTGCCGTCCATCTGTCTGTGTGTGTGTGTGTCTGTTAACGCTCTATCTCCTGAACAAGTTGAGATAGAGACTTGAAATTTGGTATGAACTTAGTATGTAATAATGGGAAGAAACTTATTGAATTTCAGTAACCTCGATTATCAGGAACTATTTTTTCGTACTCTCGAAATATTCGTTCTGATAAAAGGTATATAAAATTTTTCGAAATTGTTTATTTTAAGGATTGAATATAAAAGACAATAAAAAAACATAAATTTTGCATAAAGAATGAAGTCGATCGGATAATTAGTTGCTGATATAGTTGTAATCCTATTTTCCACACTTTTCGATTTTTCATGACCCTGTATTTCATTAAAATTTCAATTCAAAGATATATTTTAATTGGAAATGAGACACTTAATCCGATGCAGTATACCGTTAGTTAATATGATTATCAATTTTGTAATTATAAGGATGTTTCTTTTACGCAATTCAATAATAGGGCATTTAAAGTTTATGACGTCATCAAGCCACGATTTGTTTCGAATTGCAATGCATTTTATAAATAGTTTACACATGTTTTATTTTCATATTTTATATTATGCATATTAATGATGGGTATGTATTACGGTGGCCCCTAACGACTTGTTTTATTGATGTTTTATTTCTCCCTGGAAGAATAGTCAGAACGAGCCTATTTGAAGAAGAACAACAAAAGAATTATCAAAATCGAACCATCCCACAACGGGCGAAAAATAATTCTTTGTAGTTGTATGCTTTTATATTGCTTACAGTTGCATTATTGCATTTTGAAATAACCTATTTTAAAATAAGATAAGAACAAATTGATTATTTAAACAATGAATATTTTTTCTTTTAATTCATATTTTTCGTAAAAAACATAACATGATTAAAAATTAATTATCGAATATTTAGACTTAAAATTAAATACAAAATGTACATCCTGATGTTTAAAAAACATCAAAATTATTATTTTTATGGTTTTTATACGTTTGTTTCTTGAAATGGCTTCTAATTGAAATTTTAGAAAATGTTTATTTTTCAACATATTCAGCTGAATAATTTTTTTTCTCTTTCTAAAGATGATTCATTGGATTCAAAAGTGGCACTTTCAGTTGCGACTGGACATCCAAGAAGCATTAACACTTCAAAAATTAACTGCTGGAACTTTTTTGTCGATACTATGCGTATACTTGATGAATAGGGGTAAGATGATATTAGAAGACTTTTCAATGTGTCCTTTAAATTAAGGTTTGTCGAAACTGAAAGTTTTTCTCACAGTTTCTTGCGCCTTTTTCTGACATAATTCCAATAGACAGAATGGTTTCTTTCACTACAATAAAACAAAATTTTATGCACTGGGAACTTGTGCTGGGGATAGTATATTTCAAATTCAGTAATAAGGTACTTGTACCAAATAAGGCCATGATCTTAATCAGGCCATCAGCTTATATCTTATGGAGAATGGTCTCGGACCGACATATGGCAGCACATACCTGATAGTTTGTGTCCTTGACACGTGCGGATAATTTCAACTACAACTCATACTGGATTCGTCCCCATTTTTGGACCACTGAAACTTCCGACATATTGTTTTCATATGAAATCAGCGTAAATTATTGATTAAATTTTACAATCTTTGCATGATGTACGAGATAATTTAACGATCTTTTAGAATGTATATTTAAATATTTAAGTTTAATACTGTTTGTTTTATACAGTTAATTATGTGCAAAATCGTATTCCTTGATTTGCAAAGAGGATCTAGCCTCAGATATGCGCCTTTGTTCGAAGCACAAGAAATATGACCAAGAAGAATGTGTAGGATTGACTCGAATGGACACAAGTATCTTTTTCTGCCTCAAATGTGAATAACTTCATTTGGATTTCTTCATAAAATAATCATGACTTTTTTTGGTGTTTTTTATACCTATATAATTTTCTATGCCTATACCTATTAAAAATTAAATGTGTAATTTAAAACCACTTTCTTTGTTTTATTTTAGTTTAGTGTAAAACCTGTAAAATATCTGTTAATTAAACTATGTACTTAGCAAATTATGGCCTTATTTAGAACACATACTCCTAATAAAGACCACTTTAAAGTGTATTTTTTAACTCTCCTGGCCAAAATTCAACAGCGATAAGAATATGCATGATATAATATAGTACAAAATAATATGTATAAATGTTACATCCGACAACATTTAAAAAGTTAATATATATATAACAAATTTTATTGTGATCTGAATCCTTAACGTGGCCTATTCGGTACAGGTACCTTAGTTCAAGTTTTCTTTCAGCTATACTTTTATTCCATCTATCTATAATAGACGAAAATATAGTAATCGAAATTTCTTTCGACGGATTTACACTTTTTAGGACGCTGCGAAAGTGATTTTTATTTTGTATTGTCGGAATGTGTATGAAGTTATGGATTGGATTAAACCAAACTTCATATGTAAATTTTTGATTATGGACTTTAGGTTCCAGTTGAAAATGGGGATATTCCTCGGCAGGGGACGCTGCGATAGCGACTTTTATGCGATTTTATGGATTTTTTGCAGTTTATTTGAAGAATTGATGAATATATTTTGACGAAATTTTATATTTAGATGTAATGTCATAGGCTGAGGTTTGTGTGAAATTTTAGAGAAAATCGCCCTGAAAGTGACCAGTAATAGCACATTTTGTTCAATTTTTAAGACGGGCAGAGCAGCTGTTGAAAAAAAATCATACTGTATAATCCAGTTGTCCAATCTTTGTTTAATTTGCATATTTGTAATAAGCAAAATTTTTTAAGTTTTTTATGCCTGTTGACTAGACTTCACTTCGAAAGTCTTCGTCCCCCCCCCTCCCTCCCTCCTTTTTAAACATTTATTGACAAAAAACTGGAAGTGTAATAAAAAAATTACGCTTTTTGAAGTATTGTATTTTATATTTTGAAAACGTATGAGATAGAAGAAAGTTTTGGGATTGGCACATACGACTAAATACTTTCTTCTATCTACAATAGAAGAAAGTATTGTAATCGAAATTTTTTCGACTACCAGTTTTCTACGGATTTACACTTTTTAGGTGTCAGATATCTAAAAAAATCATCGGAAAGTGTACAAAGTTATACATAGAATTAAACCAAACTTTATATATATGTTTTTCACTACAGTCGTCAGGTCCTAGTTGAAAATGGGGATATCCCCTCGGAAGGAGGAGCTGTAATAGCGATTTTCTCGATTTTTTGCAGTTTAAGTGAAGAATGTATGATTATTTTTCGACGAAATTTTATATTTAATTGTAATGTAATAGGCCAAGGTTTGTATAAAATTTTGGAAAAATTAGCCTGAAGGTTCCGCTGTGATAGCAAATTTTGTTCGATTTTCGGGACGGACGCTGTAGCTGTTGAAAAAAAAAATCATACTGAATCACCCAATTGTTGAATCTACGTTTAATTTGCATATTTATAATACACAAAGTTTTTCGAGTTTTTTGATATATTATTAACCATTGATTACACTTCATTATGAAAATATCCCGCTTCCCCCCCCCCCTATGGCTTCTAAACATTTATTTGCAAAAAAACTTGAAGTGTAATAAAAAAAATTACGCTTTTTGAAGTAATAACATGTGTGAGATAGAAGAAAATTTTGAAATTGGCACATTCAACTAGTTGTACAATAAAACCAACCATTTGTTGAAAATTTCGGAATTGGCCATCCGACTAGTTCTAAAAAAGTCCTACCATTTGCTGAAAATTTTGGAATTGGCACATCCGAGTAGTTCTATAAAAATCCTTACCATTTTTTAAGTCTTATTGCACAATATGACTCATTTTTTGGCTCATCGGAGCAACATAGGTAAGTATAGAAGTTGTCACTGACCTGAGGTATTCGGTCCTGTATCTTCTGCTTCTTTGACTGAGGTCAGAATAGGAGATCCCTAGGACGGATTTTATATAATTATATTATAATTTCATATAATTATATTATATAATTCATTATTGAATTATTTAAACATTTAAAAAACACATTTTTAACCACGACAATCGATTTCCCATGAATATTTGTCCAATCTACTGGGGGCTTATCTAACTATTGTCACAGTCTGAAAACACATTTTTTATAAATAGCTTGATTTTACAATACTATTCTAAAACTGGTATATTTCGAGTAAATAATCAACAGATTAAGTAAAAATTGGCGTAATTGAAGTGTGTGACAAGCAATGTCTTTTTCTTTCAACGCGAACACATAAAATATTCGGAAGAAATGCCTTTTTTCATGAGATATGATGTGTGTAAAAAATCATCTGCTAAACATAAATGCGAAAGCAGTACAAAAATAAAAAAGAATAGAATTTGCATCGCAAAAAGTAATTCTAATTGGCGGGGAAAAAGAAAAATGCAGCTAATACTGCCAAGCACGATTTCTACACTGCTCAAAAAATTTAGAGGGGCAAGCAAAAAAGTTGAGAAAACTATGCGAGGGACACAAAATGTGAAGTACACATATATTAAAGTGCAATGCAAAAAACAACGCTCTAATTTTAATTCTTTGAATGGATGCCAAGAAAGTGAACAGACGCTCCAGGGTATCTCTTTTAAATGACAAAAGAAGTGTTGTTAGAAAAGATTGAAGGAATTTTAATATGATGTGTGGTCAGCTATGACAGTTGCACACTTATTTTCTATGGATTCGAAGGGGTTGTCAATAAGATTTGGGTGGATTCTATTCCACTCTTCAAGAAGTAAAATCTCCAAGTCCCGGATAGTCACAGGAGGCATTGGCCTTTATTCAATGCGTTGTCCGAATGTATCTCAGGCATGCTCGATCAAATTTAAGTCAGGAGAGCATGCTGCCTACCCCATAAGCTATATTGTTTCCATTTAAAATATGCTTTCCACAATTCTACCTGTATGAAGTCTGGAATTATGCATTAAAAGAAAGGATTCGCCGATGGATGTATCGAGAGGTATGATATGAGATCTGAGTATCTCACCTGCATCTTTGGTCCGTCAAAGTGCCATTCCAGATAATATGTTGTTCTGTATTTCTACCTTTGCTGATTTTTCCCATACAATCAATCCACCTCGTCTATACTGTGCTTTCATGTACGAATGTGGGGTTATTTCAAAAGCCCCTTTCCCTAAACCTCCAAGAACACGTCAAGAGCCACATTCCAGGCTGAATCGGGACTCGTCAGTTGAAAGCACTTGACTCCAATTACGCTACGTCCAATCTTGGTGTTCAACAGCCCAACGTCTTCGGAACACATGGTATTTTGAGGCCAAAGTTGGCCACAATTGCCCTACGTGAATACAGGCAACCCTAATGACGTCTATTTCGGACTTTATGGCTTGACATCCTCCGTCCTGATGCCAAAAGTAACTTTCTTTGCAACTGAGTAAAATCGTGTGTTTCGTTTCAACGATCTACTAACATGAGATAACTTTCATTAGTTGCTGAGGTAGCACGTGGGTGACCTCACCCTGGACGACGTCTAACATTCCCTATTTCTTGGAATCAAAATCCATACTCTGGAAATGACACTCCTTGGCATACCAAAATATTCCGCTACCTCCCTTTGTATTTTTCCAGGCTCCAGTCTCTCGACAATTCGCCAGACCATGGATTACTTTAAATCACGATGTTGTGACATTTTCAAATCACCTTCTCTCTAAAATATTTTAAACAATTACGTTTTACTAATGAGACATTGGAAAAAATAAGCTTCTATGAAATTCTGCGATTTAAGCATTTAAATACTTTTACTGGTTTTTGACATCATGAACGTTGATTTGCATATGAAAGTTTCTTCTTCTGCTTTCTTCTACAGTTTAGACAATGGCTGTTTCGTTTTAAGCTACTCATCAATGGACTTATTTACATAATTTCGTTAAAATCATTTGCTCAGTGATTGAGCAGTGTATACGATTTCAAAATAAGAGAGTCGCAGCATTACAAGTCATTTCTGACACATGTATTAATTGTTTATAAAACATAGAGGGTTAAATTCATTCATTTCATTTATTTGTTTTAAAATAGATAATTTGTACAGATTGTGGCAATTATAATTTCAGTTAGATAAAATATCGACAACGTTTACATTTTCTGTTTATGTACTGCTTAAAATTTAAGGATTCCTGCGAGTTGTAATATTAAAACGACAATTGTTTGAACAAGTTTTGCTCTTTTACATCTGAAAGTTATTAAATTTACGTTTCAAAATGGGTTTCTTTGTAAAGCAAAAAATAGCAAGTTTTAATCCGTTCATAGTAGATTGGGTGACTTATCAAGAACTTGTTGGTAAAATTATGGAGTTGTCCGAAGGCACAAAGGCAGAAAGACGCTTAAAAATACAGAAATTTTAAAAGATCATCAAGATAATATGGAATAGCCAATTAACAATAAAGTAGATGAAACGTTGGATTTAATTTCATGAAATGTAAAAACCGATTTTGAGGTAGAATGTGACATTGAATTTGAATATCTGGGGGATTGGGAGAGAGATTTTTAAGGATGAATCAGAAAACGAATCAAGTGATACTTCTTTGGAATGTAAAGAATTAGCGTACTTACATAACTAAAGCGTGTAAGCATCCTATACACACAAAAAAACACAAATTAAGGAGAGCGGGAGAAATATTTAAATTATCATAAAACAAAACAGTATCTTCTGAATTACATTTAAGGTTTAAATATTTTTATGCATAGCCATTTTAAATTGTGTGTGTGTATGTGTGGGAGAAGGAGCGGTGAATATGCTCCTTGTAATCCACAACACTACTCTTATGACAAACCATATTCTTTCATTCAGTACAAGCACTTTATTATAATTTGATTTTTTTTCATAAAGAAAAAGCATCGTCATATATAAAGCCATTAGTTACAATTTCAAGGCCACGAACAGCAAAGGAATGTCTAATATTCGATTACTGGTGCCTCTCATAGCCTTTTGGAGGTTTGTAAAACTAGAGTGAATACGAGATTAGAAATATTAAAAGGATCACAATGCAGGACATGTCTCCTCTCGGGCTATATTCCACAGTATGGGCGTACGCAGGATTGTCATTAAGTGTGGGAGAGGGCATTAAAATGAAAATGGTGCAGTGCGTGATAAAAAAATAGAACGATGTCTATAACTAAAGTACTAATTAATGAAATAAAAATTTGTCGTTTTAATTCCTATCTAACTCTTTATAATTTCATTTGCTTGAGATTCAGTCCTGATGCTTAACTAACAAATTATTATATCCTTTTTCACCAGAAAGAAACGACGATTTCTGATCGCTGCTATAAGACAGAAATCTCCAGGCATTGTACCTCTTTAAACGTAGGTAAATCCAGTAAGAAATCATTGAATTGCACTGATATTACGCACATGTATATGGCAGATACACGCCATTATTTCAACTGCTGATTATGGGATTCTAAACTTCTGATTAAGATATTTTAACCGTTGTGTCACTGTGGACTTCTGAGTCAGATATAGACAATCTAGATTACAACGATTACAGATACACACACTTTCCTCTTCTATCTATTTGCCTCTGTATCGATATGCTCGCACACGCTCGCAAAATAAAGCGGATTTTATATTAATTTTAAAATGTTATTTACTAAACTATTGTAAACACGCATATTGTATTGCACGCGTAAATAAGCGTACAATATTTTACTTAATTAACAAATTTTTAAACTTCATATTATATTATAGTTACTTTAAGTTTAAAAAAAAACAGATCCTTTTGTAATTATAAAATATTTAAAATATCAGAAAATTAATAAAAATAACCAATAAAATACCTACAAAAGCAATTAACTCTGTACTAAAATTTAGATAGCACACAAAAAATCGAAATAAACTGTTCACGCTTGCCACAAAAATCTTTTACTGAACTTAACGTAGCTTGTTTTATTGGGCAATGATGACTAATTGCTCCATAAAGTAGAGCAAATGTTATTCTGTTATGTGTATTTAATTCATATAAATTCTCAATTTATCCTGCAATTTGTCTCAGGGTCATAGATCACAAACCTAATAATGTGATATTTTTTAAAATAATCTTTACGTATAAGAGTGAAACATGATATTTCGAATTTGCGTAATAAGATTATGTTCAAATAATATTCTTCTTTATGTATACATAATGTATGTACATATTATTTATTAATCTTTTTTTATAGCTCCCAAAGTGATGTTCTAGGATTATGAAATGTAATTATATTTAAATAAATACGTAACAAAAAATAATTTGCAATAGATTGGGAGAAATATATATTAAATTAATGATTCGTAAAAAATGGAGCACATTTTACTGTTTCATATACGGCAACATTTTGTTTTTATTGTAAAAGACAAAGTAAAATTTGTAAATGAAATAGATCTCAAATTTTCTGATTAATTCCAGAAATGTTAAATTCTATATTGATCACTTACGAAAATTTTAAAATAGCGTTTACAAATAAATTTGTTGTCCATATGATGAAAGAGGCGGGTTTTTTTATTTACTTATTACGATTAACCTGTAAGAAACTATTTTTCTAAATGCGAATTATTTAGATCAAGTTAAATCTAGATTTATTTCGATCATTTGTTGAATATTTTGTTGTAGTAACAACGATGTTACATAATTTTGAAACGGCCTATATTTTCTTATTGTTAATAAATATGTTTTTTGTAAAGATATGTTAAATATTTTAAAGAACTAGGTTGTTCTAATAAAGAATGAATGTAATAAATATTTTAAAAGCTTCACATTTCAGCTTTGTATGTTTAAAAAAATTCTGATTTGAGGATGTGGAAAACACGAAAATTGGAAGTTCGGAATTTCGTGAATAAAAATCTGCGGTTGATTGAGACAGCCGAATACGGATATATGTATACTATTTATAGAAATATAGCACTTTTATATAATTGAAATTATGATTATGCCAAGCCATTTCGGCCAAATTCATGTATATGCCGTAACCCATATATACACCATACGCTCATATATACTCCTTATACACTTCATATTCAGGGGTTCAATTAATGTGGCAACAAACTCGGAGGGTTGTTAGTAGACATCAAGAAGAACAAAAATTGCAATGGAAAATGGAGTCGCAAACCACTTATTTAGTCACAAATACAGGGTGTACCACCCTAAACGAACACGGTTTTCTGTTAATAACTTGAAAAAAATAAAGTTGTTGCAATACAATTTGAAGATTTCACCTTGCTTTGTGTGAAATTTGATAACATCATGAGAAGTGCTGGGAAAATTGAGTAATGCAGTAAGTGATACCATGTGAATTGGTAATCGCTGTACAAAATATGGAGCGTCGAGCTCATGCTACCGGACGAGTTGGGTAAATTTGTAATAGCAATTATGTGAAATGTAGTTACAATTTAATTGTATGCAATTGATTATAGTTACAAACGTTCAAGCACAGAAATTTCGTGAAATAAGGGGATGGAGACGGTTCCAGAAACACCGCTTCAAAGATTTTTTACGGCATGTAATTGTATCTATAATTAATTACATACAATTAAATTGTAATCACATTGCAGATAATTTCAATCACAAATTTCCCTAACTGTGGCTCCTGGTGCGTGTACTGAAAGCCTCTAGCACTTTTCTTGATGTTCTTCATTTATCACTAAAAATAGCATGGCTATTAAAATTTTCATTGTAATATAGTTCATATTTTTCAAAGTTATTAACAGTAACTCGAGTTCGGTTACAGAAGAATACCGTGTATTTTTGACCGACTAAACGGTTTGCGACAACATTTTCTGTTTCCATTTTTGTGTCTCTTGATGTCGACTAACAACCGCTTCAGTTGGATGCCACTTAACAGAACACCCTGTTATATGTCATATAAACTTCATATTAACGTTTTATATGTAATATCTAAGTCGCACATATCTTATAAATACATACATGTCCTATGACTATAACTTGGCCATACGCAAGACTCTATCGTGATATACGTCATATAATTTGGTGATACATCTCGGTTGCTTGACAACATTTTTTTTTGAGGAGGGGATGTGCATTATAACAAGGAATTGACCAGAATAATTTGTTAAAACAGCAATGTCACAAAATTTCGGAACATACTACACTTACTTATTAAAAATAAATTTGCAATCAATAAATATGTCAAAAATTGCAAAGGTCTAGATTATGCTGATAAAAGCATAAATGCAATGAATATTTTTAAAGCTTCATTTTACAGATTTTTATGTTTTGATAGAAATTACGCAATGTGACGGGTCTCAATTTCGTTAATAAAAACCTGTTGTAATTATGTTGAGACCACAGATTATAGATTTGTGTGGATACTTTGCGGAATATTTTATAATTATAAAAATGTCACCAAATCTTTTAAGAATTTTTTTATCTCACAAAAATAAATATGTAATATGCAATGACATTTGAAATATTCTAAATAGAAACAATTTTTTTCTAATATACTTTAAATACATTTCATGTATTTCAAGCTTCAATTTGTAGATTTGTGTACGATGTTTCGAGTAATATGCCTTTGATGTGACGAAAAGTTATGGTTTAGAATTTTGTGGTTAGAGATATCTTGTCACAAGAAATAAAACACATAAGTAATCATAGATTATAATTGAACCTTTCAAAAGCTACTATCTCATTTATTCTACCATTTCAAATGTTCGGTTCAATAATCAATTTTTCATTACTGTTTTAATATATATTATTTGTATTTTAATTGTATATTATTCGTATTGTAGTATGGGTTCAATGTCAGGATATTTTAAAGTTATAGAAAAATATGGAAAATTAAAATGGGAGCCGAAGCATTACATTAATCTTTACAGTTATTTAAATCACTTCTTTCATTGCCAAAACCATTTTGGCACAATTTATTTTTCTTCAGTTTGTGCTGGAACTTTTGTTTGCTACATACTCTTGTGTTATTTTCTCTTCAAGTTTATAAAAAAAATGCACTATTTAAAAAATACACCGAAACAAATAATATTTTGAAAATAAACAAAAGCATAAACTTTATTTTTAGGGAAGAATAATGCTTGGTTAAAGTCCAAAGAATCTTGTACTTAGATGTTAGAAGTTTTATTAGAAAAATTGTTTAAACAATATAAAACAATTTTCTAGTTTAGTTTGAGCTGGAGCTTTTTTTTAGGAAAATACCGGGTGGTTATAAAATAAGTATCTCTATTTGGAGCTGTCTGTAGCTTGAAGGAATGATCCGAATGAAACCAAAATCGGTGCACATACTATTTAAGAAGGGGGAAGAAGAATGGAACAATAAAAAATAATAATTGCAATAATCACCGACAGATGGCGCTATTGAGTGTGAAATGTAATGTGTAATACAAGAAAAAAGAATGAAGCCGTAAAACCGGATGGCATACCTAATTTGTTGGAAAATGTCACAGTGAATGTGGTTACGCTTTCGCATGTCTTTGCCCATCATGTTCAGGTTCCACATGGCCATTTTGCTGATGGACACAATCTAGGCGGTGTACGACGTGCTCAACCGTGGAATGTAACACACCAGGAGTGATGTTTCGCACATGTTGTGATATGCGCTAAAGTCATTAAGGTTTCCGACACCTCCACTGTACACGATATTACACATTACATGTCACACTCAAAAGCGCCATCTGTCGGCGATTATTGCAATTAATTTTTTTCGTTGTTCCAGTCTTCTTCCCCCTTCTCGAATAGTAAGTGCACCGATTTTGGTTTCATTTCGGTTATTCCTTCAAGCTACAGATAGCTCCAAATAGGGATACTTATATTATAACCACCCTGTATATTGTATAGGGTAGCCAGAAATAAAACACCCCTTCTCCGACCTCTATATAGATCAAGCTACTCAATGTGTACTATTCAAAACAGGGGCAAACGGATTACGCGAAATAAAATTTTTAGTTCCAGAAATCATCGATTGTTGGCGCCGTACAATTGAACATAGGCTAAAAATACACAAAACCACATTTTATTTGAACATATGAAACATTTATGTGATAAGGACGTTACGTTATAGACGCAAGGAATGCTGTTCAATATGGTTCAATTTCCTGAAGATGTAAAATCTGCAGTCTGTGGACAGCTTGTTCAACTACGGATCGTAACTGGTCGATTGAGATTCTTCTCACATGCAGAGTGGTACCTTCTTTCAAGTCTGCCGATGTTATCAGACATCCTCGATGAACAATATTTTTAAGTGTTCCCACCATAGAGGAGGGATTTATAAATAGAGTGCGTATTTCATTGTTTTCTCCTGCAGAAAGCTGAAGCATTAATATTTCCCTTTTCATCGCCAAAAAACGCCGAAAGGGTTCCGTGTTTTGGCTGTAATCCCTTTTTTGGCAACTTTGTTTCCATTTTCGTAATAAAAGAAACATAAATGTAGAAAGCTGTCGCGTTCACAAGGAAAAAACAGTTTTAGCATTTTATTTCAACTAGTCTACGAGTCTTTTTGAGTCAAATCCACACCCAATCGAAAGATAAAATTGGTGTAACCAATTTCTCTTTTATAATTACTTAATTTATATTAAATCCATTTTTTATTTTACTTTACGGCTTGTAATTTCAGAATTATCCAATGAACAAGATCGTTTTTTCCCTTTAAAGAGGAATTGGCACAAGAAAGGTTCTGAGGCCCTAATTTATTTTGTAAAAGGACCAGGAAAGAAAATATAGTTTTATCTATTGGGTGGCAATATTTTTGCTGATAAAAATTTTTTTTATTCAAATAGTATAAAAGGGCCTGGAATCGGACAGGGACTGATTACCAACGGGATACACTTCCACCAGTAAAAATAATAGATTTTTTTTGCATAAATAGGACGTTTTAATAACACGAAAATTTCTATTAAATTTTACTGGTGGAAGTGTGCCTCGTCGGTAATCACGCACTGGGACCGGATGAATTATATACATCGCACTCCCCCCTCGCTCGAATCTAATGCTAGTTACTTAAAAAAACCACTTTATTAATAAGATAGTCCAAAATGGTTTAAGATTTCTGTTTGAAAAGCAAAAATCTGACAAAATCATTGCATACAGTGTTGAATTCAGAGATGGACCGGTTGTGAACCCCCCCCCCCCTCCGTCTGCAAGCTGCAGGATTACCTCCCTAAGAAAAATGCCCGAATTCAACACTAATTTCTTGAATTATCAGAATATTAATTGCATACCTAACATTTTAACGTGATAAATTTCATGGGATAACTGAATATTTTAAAAATATAGAAATATTTTAGGAAAATGTAGAATAGGATGAAACACTTTCTTTTACTTTAAGGTCGAAACATTCTGAGATCGAAAATGGATACTTTCCAACGCATTCCTGAAATAATTTTTATTACTTAATACATTAAATTCAGCAGGCGTTCTTTTAAAATAAGAAATAGAAGAGTATTTCTCATTTTTTCAATAAAGGGAAAGAATCTTTCAAATATTGGAGTCAAAGTTGGCAATTTGCAATGGTTATTTACACATGGAAAGTTCGTTATCAGTGATAAATTCAGAACAACATCCTACCCCTTTTCTCCTGGACAAAAATGTTAAAATTTAATATTCATAGAATTATTAGAACTAAAGCTTTAATACATTTACAGAAAAAAGCTATTCAATCCCAAATCAAATCCTATGATATTGAATAATTTTCATCCGCATGTCCCACAACAGTTTCAGATAATTTAAATATAAAATAAACAAGTTCTATTCTGTAATGAAACATATTTTAGAAAGCTTGTTTTTAAAGGCTGAGAATTGTTAATACTTTGCAATATAATATAATACTTTGCAATATAATAATTTTATCAATTAGAATAATAATAAAAATGTTACGTTTATAGTTTTAAAACAACCTTAAAGGACGAATCATCACTCAAATACAGCGTGTCTATTCGAAAAACATTGATCTAGTTGTGCTCAAAGAATTGTCCTGTTTGTTTCTTTAAAATGCATTTAGATGTTTTATACAGTTGTAACGAAAAGCTACAACACGCAACATCTAAATTTTTAGTAAATGCAACGAGTCTAACAATGTTATATAAAAATGTATATTATAAAAAATATGCAATAAATGTAACAATATATACAATAATTATTGGCCTTTAAAAAGTAATTTTTGAATATATATGCCGAACTTTATTTTTTTAAGACTTTCTGTCATCACCCGCCCTGTATGATATAATTTTATTTTTAAATATTCTAAAAGAATTCCTTTAATTAATATATTTGTATAATTATCAAGCGATGCTTGATCTTTGCATAATATATTTTTTTACTTACTAAAACGTAAGTGAAATGAACAGGGAACAAGTCTCTCTCAGTAGTGGTAGGAGCGATGGAATTCCAATGGCAGTTTGGCGCGTTTTCCTCCCACCGTCACGTGACGCTGGGAAGAGAGATGTTTGCTTCAAGAAAAGGTCACTAGTCTGCTGTCTATTTATATTAGATGTCTATGGTTCCCCAGCCGAAAATCACACGGATTAAGATCCTGAGAACAAGAAGGCCCGGTTTTCGGAAACGAACTATTGATTACTCTGTCATTAGTGAAACGTTGTCGAAGAAACTGCTGTACACTGAGTCCAATGTATGGAGGCGCTCAATCTTGCATAAAGGTTATGGAGTCAAGACATTGCCGCTGTTGCAAATAGGGTGCAATAAAAGTTCCGAGCATCCGTTTGTAACTATTGGACTTCACGTTGCATGTCACAGGGCCATTGCGAGTAGCCTCTTGGAAAAAGAAAGGCCCAAGAATGAATGCGGCTGCAAATCCACACAAAACTGTAACTTTCGGG
Source organism: Maratus michaelseni (assembly GCA_963931845.1). Lineage (NCBI taxonomy): Eukaryota > Metazoa > Arthropoda > Arachnida > Araneae > Salticidae > Maratus > Maratus michaelseni. The sequence continues at coordinate 360,395,442 of OZ007586.1, read as the reverse complement.
GAGTCGGGTAGAATGTCTTGGAAGTTACGGGGTTTTTTCCGTGTCCCAAATGCGACGGTTATGGGTATTGACAGTTCCATGGAAGTGGAAATGGGCCTCATGGCTCCACAGAATCTACCATGGTCACGATGCATCCACTTCAACTGTAGCAAGAAATGTCAATACAAAGGTCAGTCGCTTCTCCTTGTCGATGGCCTTCATCTGTTGACAATGACTGATTTTGTACGCGAAACAATATACCATTTTTCTCATTACGTTCCACACTGTGCTATAGGGAACACCTATGTGTCGTGCCACTGTGGCAACATCTTCAACGACATATGAACGAAACGGTTTGCGGCGTCCTCGACCAGGCTGAACTCCAACATCTCCCGTTTTGCCCCTATCTCCCGAATTGAGCGATCATTATTCTGAGAGCTTGTGAAATATATGGTCCTTTGCGCAAATTCTTAACTCGGCAAAACTCTTGAAGTGCAGTTTCAGAATCTCCTCAGTTTTCATGAAAGAGCTTCTAAAGAAAAGTGTGTTCTGGCAGCGTGACAGCCATCACTGATAAGAATGACATTCCTAAGGTTTTATCCTCTTTTATGCAAAAAACATGGCCGCAAACTATTGGTTTATACAGATTTTTGTGTTTACAGTGAAATATTGCAGTTACAATAGCACTTAAGGATTCCCCACTTTTTTTTCTTTTTCCCATATGAAAGATGAAATTAAAATGAAAATTTCATTTAGCATGTGTTCTTTTTCTATTATTATTATTATTGTCTTTTCATATTTTCTGTGATGCAGAGCCATCTATTGGTGTTTATGGAACTATTTTGTTTTTTGCGTAATCCGTTTCCCTATGTCTTGAATGGTATGTGTGTAAAATTTGAATCCTTCACACTGACAAGTAAAAGTATCATAGTAATTGGCAGCGAATTTAGATTTTTATAGCTCATTTGATTCATCTCATTGAGCTTAGTAATTTGATACCTCATATACCTGCTATTGAGTTTTAATAATGACTGGGGGACGGGTTAAAGTTCAAAATTTCGTTCATTTAAAAACATTTGCTGTGAAAGAAAAAAGTATGCTTTAAGTTTACTTATGCACTGTACTTATGCTAAGTCTTACACTAGTCTTTACTTATGTACTAGTCTTACACTGGTGGTCCATACATTGGTGATAACTTCTGTAGGATTATATTATTACTGTTATAATAAGATATTGTAACTGAAGATAAATTGTTGGTATGCTGCATGACAGGCAGGTTTTCGCAAATTATGAAGTCGATCAGTTTGTTCATCCTATCACTCTCTTTTCCCGAGTTACGAGCAAAATCATTTGCGTCCACACATTACCAGTTCCTTTCCTAGTTTTTCAGTCACTTCGTGTTTTGCGGAACTTCTGCGTACGGCTGCATTCGAAGGGGTTTTATACTGATGTTTTATTTTTAGCAACTTGAATTATTCAAAATTTTCGGTAAATGTGTCGCGAATGTAATGGATTGGCGCTTTTTATTTATTGTGTTGAAATGTAATGTCATAGAAGGTGGTATTTGCAAATTTGTATTAATATTTACAAAATCTGAAGTTTCTTATGCAACATGTTATTACTATTTTAGATTATGATTGTTTTACTCATATTGTTCTTCAATTCTATTTTTTAAATTTGTACTCTGAAGAAAATATGTTTTTTTTGATAAATTTGTTTTTAAATTGCGAAATGTTTAGTCAGCTGATAATATTCTTTACTGAGCTTAACTCTGCTCTGGTTCGATTTTAAGTTGATTGAACGAACCCTTGTTACTATTCAATTTTAAACTGGTTTCTCCAATTTTTTTTAAAGTTTCTTTTACAGTTATCAGACTTTTGAAACTTGAAAAATCAAGTTTTGAATTTTAAGACCTTCGTTAACATTATGCTTAATCGAAATAACGTCACTCGACTTCTATTTGAGAAATATCAATATGTGCCTACAGTCGCAGTTATCGTGAGTGACAAGATTACGGCCAATAATCTCATTGAACTTTTTGAATCAAGGATAAGTTTGGAGTCAGAAAGAACATCTTGCAAATAGGAAAAGAAGAACGATCGGAAGATGAAATTAACTTCAAGGAATACGTGCACGACACTAGCGTATGCTGCAGATTATACGACGAAACATCTGAAATTGTATCAACATCATTTCAAGCGGGCCCTACAAACGGCCCTGCAAATAAGGCGAAGATCAATTTCGAGTACACGGCGTCAACTGGAGAATGGAAGAAGGCGTCGACCCTCAACAGTCGATTTAGATGCACTTTACCAGCTTCTCTGCCAAATGAAACTGTGTATAACAAGCTTCGGCGATTGAAAAAGCTTAAGGTAAAGTACCCAGTAGTTGACACCTTAAGGAATTTTTCGGCGTTCGTCGCCTTTGGTTCGTGCAGTTTTCAATTAAGGGAAACCGTTTGATCATTACTAGGGGGTTTGAACATTTTTCCACAAAATCATAATGTTTAATGTTCCGAAATGAATACATTTTGTAAAAATTACTAGGGGATATGAAAACATGATTTTTGTCCAGAAGTTGACACCATCGTGAACGTGAGAGTTTAGTAGTTGACGCCTTCGTGAACTAGTAATTGACACTGACTGCGGCGGGGCCTAAATTAATAATAATAAATACTCTTTATTATTATATTACTATATTAATTGCCCCATATGAAGACATAATGATAAGAACCGTTAATTAGCAAAATTAGCAAAATAAAAAAATAAAAAATTAATTTTAGTAGTTGACACTCCCTAATTTCATAAATTGACACCCTGTGTCATCTATTGGTTTAAATGCATTTTTAGTTTTTCAAAGGTCAGTCATGAATTTATCTGGTAGATTCCAGCTTATTTTCATTGCACTGAATTAGATTAACAAAAACCCAACATGAGCGAGTAGTTGACACTGGGTGTCAACTTTTGAAAATCTGTTTCTTTTCATATGCAATAGTTGACACTCACACTCACTCCCGCTATTTTGCACAAAATGCATCAATTTTATTCCAATACAATTCTTGGACATCGAAACAATCAAAATCAATCAAAACATAACCAGAAATTAAGATAAATTACGGGTTTTAATACTTACTGTAACGTGCGATCCTTATCACTTTTCTTAAGATAAATTCAAAAAATTCAACTTTGCACACATGCTTCTTTGTTGTCTTCCGCCATATTGGAATTGGGCTCGACTGTTTATAGTTTTAGTTCTCAGTTTTGCCGCAAGGTGATAGATTTTTAAAATTCTGTGTCTCTCATGTTCCTACCTGTGACGTTTTCTTATTACACTACTGTTTCTAAAAAAGTGTCAAGTATTGGTCCAGTGTCAACTACTGGGTACTTTACCTTACTGACAAGAAAGGATCGTCGTTCGAGAAATATCGACAAAATCATTATATTGTCATGAAGGAGTTTGAGACAGCTATCTTTGAAAAGAAACGAATTCACGACATTGAGATTCTCATTTGGGCTCTTCGAGTTAATCAGGTCGTCAAAGAACAGACTTTCAATGCGTCTAGGACGTGGATTTGAAAGTTTAAAAACATGAACAGAGTTGTGAGTCGTAAGAGCACTAAGTGTCACAACTCGCATTAATTTAAAAAACAAGCCTACTCTTTGGGGAAAAATATGCAGATTATGTCGCAAATGTCAAGTCCTTTTCAAAAGATTTTTCTCCTGCTTGCACCTATGAGAGTAATCAGTATTTTTTCAATTGTGAAATGCATTCCGGAAGAACTCTGACTTTCAAAGCACACAAGACGTCCGAGTTTTTATTCAATCCAAAGGTGTCATGACTCATTCGTACACCATCTAGCCTACAGTTTTAATGAATGGTATTCTCTTTCCCATTATTTTTATCTGTTTTCAAGAAATAAAGGAATTTCCTACTAAAGATCCTCTTCCTCTTTTGAAGCCAAACAACTGCTACGTCGTCTATTCAACGTCAAGACAATTAACTACTCCTCTCTTAAAAGAGTGGTACAACAATATATTTGTGTCAGAAGTGAGCCAAGGAAGTAAAAAGCCCTTTTTCAAAGGTCGTTCTCATGCATGATGCGACAACTCTGTTTTCGAATCCTGCTTCGTTTCACGTTGAAGACGTGCAAAGTAATATTATGTGTGTGCCTACAAATTCAACTAGTCTCATTCAACCGTTTGATTTGATGGGTTTCCGTCCTTGGAAAGTCTTTGTAAAATTCATTCAAAACTACATTTTAGTCAACGAATTAACTATTTCCCTCATGACTAGGAACAACGTCATCAAACTTCAATCACTGGTACACTATCAGTTTGCATCAGTTAAGTTCATCCCTATGTTCAAGTATGGATTTGCCAAAGGAGGCTACATTGATAAAGACGAAAATTACGTCAATCCTGCAGACTATTGTGTATAATCAAGAAAGGATGTAGACTTGTTTTGAGTGCGTCGTTGAGTCAGCTGAAGAATAATCCTTTGCTTGTTGTACTCACTGCGAGAATATTTTTGCTTTACTCACTTCTTCGGAAAGAACAATGTATCAAAAAATTATTGTCACCAATGTATGGCAGTGTAAATACTTTAATTGACCTTATATCATGCATATTCTTTGACGGATACCGTTTTCAATAAACGAAATTTGGAACTTTGATCCGAACCCCTGTTAATATTACAACTCAACAGAAGATATGCAAGGTATCAAATTACTAAGCTCAATGAGACGAATCGATTGAACTATAAAATTCTAAATTTGCCGCCAATCTCTATGGGACCTTTACTTGTTTGATGTACAAAGGGTCAGCGTAGGGGTGTGTTATTTTTGGCCATCTGGTAATACCTTGGGATGCAGCGTAGAAATATCAAATTAGGTTCACTGGAGATATATTTCTTCAGCAATTTAAATTCTTTATTTTATTCATTCTTTCACATAAAAATTGTTTAATTATTTATACTGGATTTCTCAAACTAACATTTATTAGCATTGGGACGTCAGAATGTATCATTTAAAGCTACCCGTCTCTTTCTAGCTTACTGTATTCCCGCCTGCGGGAATAAAATGTGTGTCAGGAAGGTACCATTCACGGTAATAATTTATACGTTATGAACATAACTCGAGTATTTTAAGAATAACATTTCTTGTTTATTTTTTACTGACGCATATACACAATTGAATTAAGAGACCGCTTTTCTTTGAAGACGACCAAAAATATTGAAAATTTGGAACATGAAACTATCCTTTCAGTTCCCACATAGGTTCTACTTGAACAATTTCATTTTTTTCAATTGTTTTTAATTAATAAGCATTAAATAAGACAAATTATAAGCAATTTTAATTTTTTGTTTTTATTTCGTTGTTATAATACTGTGTACAGCAGTTTGCATTGGACATAGGAGCAATAATTTCTTTGCAGTTTTCATACGCAAGACTTCTTAAACTATCATACTAACGATAAGTCTGGAAAAATGTCAATACTCATCCTTTACAAGTCATGGTAATCACAAAACTTTGTCAACTTTGTCAACGTTGAAGTATCGCGAGTGAAAAGGGCAGGAAGAATGTTAGAAAGTTATAAATAGGTATTTCTTTGTAACAGCAAGTGTTTATTAGATATGACACCTTATATTAGTTTCTAAGTACGCGAACAGGTGGGCCTTTACTTTCCTGTGGTGATGTTGTCAAGAATTGTACAGAAATAAATAGGTGTAATTTGGAGGTTTCGTTGGAAACTGGAGGGTTAAACAATGCGCAAATATTATACTGTTATTTGTGCTGACTGTAATTTACTGCAAAAACTGTGTACTGTTAATTTTGTAAGTTTTAAAAAAATATATCTGCTTTGTAACTGTTACATTTATACATCATTGGCGTAATGTGCGTATTAAATTAGTTTCAAGTGTTACGAAATTCTATTGCATTGTACTCCCGTAGCACATTCCAGAATCATATTAAATCAAAATAATTTAAAATACCATAAAAGTTGCGAGATATTCTAAATATGAAAGGATGATAAAATTTCCTTATGTTAAAAATTCATTTAAAGAATTTTTATTTTAATGTTCTTACAAAGAAAGTAATAAGTGTATTTTTTAAATCGCTTAGAATTTCAATATTAGAATTACTTGTGTCCTCAGCCGCTCTCTTTAATTTATTTCTAAAGATGTGCAGGTGTTACTTCTATAATAACTAAAGGCAATTCGAAGTAAATGAAATACAAATCTAACTGGGAACTAAGATGAAAGCTCCAAACACAGAGAAGACAAAGGGCTGGTCTTAAATGGCAAAAGAAAGTAAATTAGCTGCAGCAAAGAAAAATGTTCATTGTTACTTCGAAAGAAATTGGATAAGAAGTTAACAAACAGCTTGTCAGAAAAGAAAGGAAGTATTTGAAACCTGACAATAAAGAAAACACCGAAGAAAATATTCTGTGATAAAGGCATAAAAAGGGCTAATTTTCAAATTACGATTAAAGTCTAATGGCGTCTGTGATCTAAAGAATAATGTCAAAAGAATCTAGCAAGTAGTCATTATATCCCAGCAAATTCACTTTTAGCTAAAATATTCACAATATTATTAATAAATTTGAGTATATGTTTTGAAATTCTTTTAAATTGAGTAAACAAATATGAACAAAGTTTAAATGAAATATAATGTAAAAAAAATTGTTATTCATAATTACGCAGTTTTATTTAAAATTAAAATAGTAGTAATGAAAGTGAAAAATGCAACGTCATGCGTATGCTATGAAAGTATGTACAGTGTGAAAAAAGTCCAGACACGAGATAAAACTTTTAATTCTAATAGAAGAAGACAGAAAAAAAATAAATATATCATTTTTATTGGAAAATTGAATTCCTTTAAATTTGTATGTGGGGAACTTGTAATAGTGGGTTGCCTACATATTAAAATCAAATGTAATTTTTAAAAGTTCAATAGAAACATCCTAATTTTTTTTTATTTATTTAAATTCAGCATGATAAAAAATCTGACAATAAAGCTTTCCATCAACTTTTACTATTAGTCAGACATAAATTATTGAAAACATTAGCCTTAGTTTTAGTCAATGCTCACAAAATGCTTGAAGAGACATTTCTTAAACACATTTTAATTCATATCTAATGTTATTTCAAAGTTAGTGTAGAAAACTCAGAATTTTATAAATGAATAAATGACCGCTAGGGCTTTAGCACAACTAATATAGTCTTGGAATGTTTAAAAATTATTTAAATATTGATGTCCTGGCTGCTAGTAAAAATTGAAATGAATGACTACTTAAAGTGCCCTAACATCTAACCCTACAGTCAATAATATCACCTAACGTCGATGCATAAAAATAAAGATAGATAAAACTTCTTCAAATTGTAAAATTAATAAAATAAAATAAACTTCGCGACGTTACAGCCCATTTAGGGGCCATAATGAGTTGGGATGTCCAATTCCATTTTCATGACCATCCTGGCCCTATTGCCCCGGTAGAGTGGTCACCAGAATCAGATTATGATTTAGTTCCACAGGCACGATTGGTACTCTATCTATCGACTCCTCCAGAGGGATGAAACATTAATAGTAAAATATGTAGCGAATAAATATTAGTGAATTAAATATAGTAGTGTAGCAACTATATTTATATTTCTATATAAATATAAATATTATATATATATTTGACATAGTTTTATTTTGCTCTAATATTCTTAAATGCTGCATGGGAAATACATGACAATTCTTTTGGCATTGGCGATATATTCAAACGAGAACAAGATATTCAGTTTACATTCATATTAGTGAAAACTTTGATAAGTTTTCTCATCTAAAGACTAATATAAGAAATCGTCGTTCCTTTCCGCGAAATTATCGTACGCTATATATATATATATATATATATATATATATATATATATATATATATATATATATATATTATGTAATCGTGAGCGACAAAATGTTAATATTGCAGAAGATTGGTCTTAATTATCGTCTTAATATTGTTTTCTTCATGATTAACCTAGCAACATAACAACTTTAAAGTTTGCATTATATATCGCTTAGAATAACACAATTTGCAATAAAATCACATTTTCACAAAAATTGTCGCTTGCGATATTTTGGCTAGAGGGACTCGGAATATTTGATTTGTGATTTTAATGTGAAAGACGTTTTCTGCACAGTTTAAGTGAAACATTTTCAAAAGATCCATACAAGGACTGTTCCAGGGTTTCTGCATGTAAAATGACAATCTTTACAAAAGCCATTGCAATCATAGCTGCCAATTTTTACGCTTTTTTTGTTACCACTAAAATTTAACAGAAATTTTTGTGTTATTTATCAACTAACTGTGACGAATTAATAAGACAAAATGTACTATTAAATTTTAGTGGTACGATAAAAGCGTAAAAGTTGGCAGCTATGATTGCAATAGTTCAAGACAGATGCCTACTATTAAGTTTTACACATGGGACGAATATATGAATACAAAGTAGCTTAAGCAAGGCGGTCAAGTTTTAAGTGGATAATTCCATGATAATAATTACAATAATGAAAATCTATGACAGATGCAGACTACCGTATTATTCTCGAAACTAGTCAATTTTTTAAGCATTTCTGAAGTTTTATGACATTATTGTTATTATTTTTATTTGCAGTTGCAAATTTTACTGTTATCTTTATAATACAAATTTTAAGATAATTATAGTCTGGAAAATATGTATCAATAAAAGGGAATGCAGTAAAAAATATACTGAAAATAATACGAAAAATTATTTTCAGACGTTAGAATGAAAGCTCCAAATTCGGTACTGAAACTGAAAGCTGTGTGTGTTAAACATATTAATAAATACTATACTCATAGTTAATTTATATCAAATTAAAGATTCGTAATATTTAAAAAATACATTTTGAAAAGTCAACAATTGCTGAACAATATTTTCCATATTCTATTTAATTCCTTTCCCATGTTCTCTTTAAGTCATATAAAATATTGTAAATGTAGTCGTCGAATTATTCACTGTAACATAAACCTTAATACAGGATCAAATGTGGAGATAAAACGTTTTTGGTGTAATTGTCAATCACTTTAAGTCTTTATAAGTGCAGTACGCATAAAAAAGAAAAATTCACGCGAAATCATTGATCATGACTGACGTAAAGCAACGGAATACAAATTAAGAGTTTCGCGCAGACTATGGAACACTTCCAGAATTGGGTGTATATAGTGCTATAAACCATACATCTTACACTAGTTTCTGTTAAAATATTTATTTTTAGAATTTATTAAGATTTATTTCTTTTAATTGACTTCCAACACAGAACGATTCCCATTTCTTTTGTTTATATGTACAGTGTAATTAGAAGGAGGTCAAAGTTAAATAAATTTTCTCAAGAGAGTGAAAAGTATATGAGCCAGGATTCGAACCTGAGACCTATAATGTTTGGAATAACTTGAAATCGGAAAGATAGTTGCTGAGTTATGAAAACTGGGCATAGTTAGAGAAAAACATTGAAGGAGGTTCCGGGGGAAGTGGATGTTCAAGTGCTCTTCAGCAAATAACTAATTAGGAGGACCACTACACTGTAAAAAAACCCCTCTCAAATTGACAAAAAAAACTGTTGATTTTGGCGCCAGTGGTAAATCGTTTAATTTACAGAAAATATCTGTATATTTTCATTAAAACTGTTTTTTTTTCTGTAAAAAATATAGATTTTTTTCTATAAAAAATAAAATATTTTTCTGTCAAAATTGCAGTTTTTTTTACAGTGTATGCATCTTTACAAATTCGTTCGTTTGGTTAGGCTAGGAACTTAATTAAAAATTTGTCTTAGACTGATATTCGGAAATAGTGGTACTCGCTACTCATAAAATTTATTTTAATGTTATAGAGGTTGATTATTAAGTTAAATATGATGTTTAGAATCAGTTGCGCTGAAATTGGAAAATTAGTTGCTGCGATATGGAAACAGGGCACAGTTAGAGAAAAAACATGAGGGAAGGGCCGGAGGGGGTAGCGGATGTTCAAGTGCCCTTCAGCAAATGACAAATTAGGAGAACCGCTATGCATCTTTAAAGATTGATTTATTTGGTTAATCTAGGGACTTAATTTGAAATTTGGGTTAGACTATTATTCGGAAATACTGGTAACTGATTTCTAGAAATACACACTGAAGCTATGACTGCTGATTTTTATTATAATTTAGCGAAATGGAACTGGTTTGAAGAAGTTCGGACTATTATTAGCTGAGTTATGGAAATAAAGCACAGTTAGAAATTTTTTTTGAGGGAGGGGCTGCGGAGAGGCGTGCTGTCAAATGCTCAACAACAAATCACTAACTTTGACTATTGGTATGCATCAAAGGAATACGGGCTATGTACTTTTATTAGGAACATAAATTTAATATTTTAGAAAACTGTTATTCTAAAATAGAGGTATTCTCTATGTAAAACAGCAATTAAACGGTATGGGTGAAGCTAAAAATGTTAAATTTGTTAAATGTAATTAGTTTTGTTGAAATCAGAGCAGTAGATTTGGATTTATTAAGAAGGGGTCAATTAAGGAAAAAGTCACCGCCAGGTGGCGTGCGGTCAAGTAAAATAAATGCGATAGTTAATAAAATGTCTTTTACCCCCACCCCTCTCCATATCCACAAATATAACAAATAATCTGTTAAATACAGATTTGACAACGGCTAATAATTAAGTGGATTATCTACATATCATATAATCTCTGAGCCATCGTGTTTAAACACTCGTCTCACAATGATGCCTACCATGGTTTATTTAATTACTTCTACGGATACTCTATACAACCAACCAATCAAAGGAAAAAAAAAAGTATTTTTGATGAGAGTTCTTTGTGAATATTAAGTAATATTTCGGCTCATTTTCAAAATAATAAAATTCTGATTCTCAGGTGCACCAGAAGGAGTATTGGACTATCCTCATGTAAATTTTCAGACTTCTAGGTGCGCCAGATTTCACTGACCATCGCAGACACACAGACACACACACAGAGAGAGCGATTTTGTCTTTTATTAGTATAGATAAGGAATTTTGCTGGGAAGTATAACTAAAAGTTTTGAATTGTCCAGATATGAAAAGAAAGTATAGTGACAAATGCATTATTTATAATCAAATTTTACAATTATTAAAATTGATTATGTCCCAATAAGAATAATAAACAATAAGCAAACTTGCTTTCATCTTCACTGTTTGAAACAATTAGATATCACTTTTATATTTACTTTTGGAAAACAAAATATCACTGTGAAAAATGATTTTAAGCCCATGCTTTGAACACCACTCTTATTTTGAATTAAAAAAATCATTTTATGTTTATGGGAGGAAAAAATGGTATCACACGGATTCTCAATGATCTCTCTTTATCATACATCCATTTTTTCATTCCTATGTTTTAACAAGTTGTTACCCGTCACTTCGTTCACGTTACATTTAAAGAAGAATCAAGGCATTAATTAAGCAAAAAATGTCTCTCACGATAGTTAGAAACATATACAATTAACCAACTCTATAACATATTTTTAGTAGACAATATATTTGATGATCCCCATTTGCAAGTCTTGCAAGTCTTTATACATGAGATAATTTACATTTCTTTTATGTGCTTGGAATTCCATACAATTTCTCTAAGATTAAGTGTGTTGAGTAAATTTACTTCCTTGTTATTCTATTTTACCACTTCTATTTATTATATTTTACATTTATTGCGTTAATGGATCTTGACATATTTATGTTTTCCTGTCAAAGGTTATCGTTTAAAGTGATTATGTTAATAAATATTCTTGAGCAAATGTTTAATTAACAGATTTCTTTATACATGACTTTGAAGTGATCAGAATAATAAAAAAATCAGCATACAACATTATGTTTCTATTCTAAAACACTGTACATTTTGAACAAAAAAAAAGAAGATATATGCTACTCGAAAAGGAAATTAAAACGTGGTGAAGCAAAAATGTTCAAAAATAAATAATAAAAGAAAACGAAAAACATCTTTAACTCTCGGATATTTATTGCATTTTTATTTCACAGTGCCATATTTTTCAAAGCTATAGAACTACCAACAATGCAAAATGTCTAACATGCCCAAAGGGCTCTCAAAGACACACGCTTATTTATTAAGAAATAAAGTTGTTTAGTGCTTTCAATCTGTTTTGCGAAAAATAACGATTATGCGACCAAATTATGAATAAATATATCATATCGATTATTGTGTTGAAATTTAGGATTATCGAAATTATGAAATTTGGCAGGAATATTTTCCCATGGGGGATAAATATTACCTCACAGAGATATTTTCAAATATAGATTTAGATATTTTAAAATTTAAAGGAAGTAATCAGATTAACCCATCCAGCATAGCCGATAGTACAGGTGTAAGGATTTGGCTACTCTGATCATGTGAGTAGGTGAGGTGTTGACTGAGATCGTAATTTTTTGTCCACTAACTGTCCATGTGCGTAAAAGTTGATCAAGGCTCTCTTTCTCTAACTTTTGAGGGATACTGTGTGAGTCTCGGAAATTGTGAGTTTCTGTTTCTCATCAATATTAATGAAATTATTGTAGCTGGTAAATCGATATTTTAGATATATAAATTTCGAATTTACGTTTGGAACTTGAGAACATGGATCGGCTCTTTCTAGCTACGAAGAAATCCTAGATCCTGCGATTGGAATAGTTGCATATGAAATATTTTCACATTTGAAAAGTCGTATACGCATCGTTGCTCTTGGCCTGGGACGAACTCTCTGTATCAGCGCTCGCCTGGTCTACCGTTTGGAATCGAAGTACGTACTGAATGCAGCTTGCTTTGTGGCTGTCTATTGACATCGTGAGTTCGTTTCCTTTGAAATCTTTACATTTTAATAAGCCTGGCTCACACGTTATTGATGGCAATGGCCGTCACAAATAGCGCCCATCAAGTAGGATTAGGTAACCTTGTCTGTTTAGCTGCGGTGCCTATAACGAATTTCCAGAGCCCAGAGAGATTGTACCTCGAGTTTATTTCACTGGTAATTCTGATGTAACCGAGTTTCTAAGTACAGGGTAAGTCAAAATGAATATAGCGATTACAAACGGCTATAACTATTTAATGGAAAAGAATTTGTCGATAAGATTAAAACAGAATGTAGACGGAACTTCAAAATTTTGTATACATACATCATAGATGTTCTAAGTGACTTCTCGTGGTCACACGGACAAGATCTAGGCGGTAGTCCATTTCACGCCATACATTCTGAAACATTTGTTCAGTCACCGACGCAAGCGCATTACAAATGCGTACTTTGAGTTCTTCAATTGTTTTGGGCATGAGAAGCACATATACGCTGCCTTTCACATAACCACATAGAAAAAAATCGCAGGGTGTCAAGTCCGGAGATCTCGGTCGCGAAGAGCAGAAGACATCGTCGTCATCTCCACTTCGGACGATCTATGGGGTTATGTGAAAGACAGGGTGTGTATGTGTCTCCCATGCCCAAAACATTGGGTTTTTACGGCTAGGCGCGCACGTGTTTAACGGTCAAGCAATTGTCCTTGACAGGCGTGTTCTATATTTTACTTTGACTAACATTGAGTAACTTAACTTTCTTTCTTCGGTCGTCTTTCGCGTTCGTAGTTGGTTAAGTTTTGGTGTTGGGTTTCGCAAGTTGCGACGTTTAGAGATTTTGCTGGTATTTCACCTTGTTATGAAGTAAAATTCATGTCATGTGAAGATAAAATAATATGTATGTCTAATGACGTTTATTCCAGGAGATAAAAACCATCTTGTTACAGGTTTACAGTTTATGGCAATTTTTTTTTATTTTAGTTACGAAGATGAAGATTCATGTCTGGAAGATTTTGTGTTGTAAATTTTTAAATAAGAATTGAATTTAATTCGCAGCTCTTCATAGCTGTTAGTTTGTGCCCCACGTCTCTGTAGATTGAGCTAGGCCCTACCATGAATTTGGGGAGTTGTTTTTTGCACAGATGGGAATTTCAAAATTTGATGGAGGTACTTTATTCAATAGGCGGTTTGGTGGCGAATTTTTACTGTTACAGTTTGCATTTTTTTTTGTACTTAGCGAAGTTTTGTTAGTTAAATTTGCGTGCGGATTTTGGCAATCTCTGAAAGTTTTTGTGACAAATTTTGTTAGAATATTATGTTGGTGATCCGTGTTTGAAGAATGTTTGGAGGAAGTGATTTTTTTTATCGATTTGGCCAGTTTGTTTCAGGATGGGCTAAAAGAAAATTTTTTTACATTTCGACTCTAAATTTAAGTTACCCATCACCTGTTGTTTTTTGTTTTTCTTCAAATTTTTAAAGAAAAAGACGCTGGTCTGCATTTCAACCACCTATTTTTCTTTCACAATTTCTGGGGGGGGGGGGTTGTCAGGATTCGGCTACTCTGATTATGTGAGTAGGCGAGGTATTGACTGAGATCGTAATTTTGTGCTTGGATTTCTCTAAAATTAAGTGTGTTGAGTAAATTTACTACCTTGTTATTCTATTTTACCACGTCAATTTATTATATTTTACATTTATTGCGTTAATGGATTTTGACATATTTATGTTTTCGTGTCAAAGGTTATCGTTTAAAGTGATTATGTTAATAAATATTCTTGAGCAAATGTTTAATTAACAGATTACTTTAGACATGACAATGAAGTGATCAGAATAATCAAAAAATCAGCATACAATATTATGTTTCTATTCTAAAACACTGTACATTTTGAACAAAAAAAAGAAGATATATGCTACTCGAAAAGGAAATTAAAACGTGGTGAAGCAAAAATGTTCAAAAATAAATAATAAAAGAAAACGAAAAACATCTTTAACTCTCGGATATTTATTGCATTTTTATTTCACAGTGCCATATTTTTCAAAGCTATAGAACTACCAAAAATGCAAAATGTCTAACATGCCCAAAAGGGCTCCCAAAGACACAAGCTTATTTATTAAGAAATAAAGTTGCTTAGTGCTTTCAATCTGTTTTGCGAAAAATAACGATTATGCGACCAAATTATGAATAAATATATCATATCGATTATTGTGTTGAAATTTAGGATTTTCGAAATTATGAAATTTGGAGGAATATTTTCCCATGGGGGATAAATATTACCTCACAGAGATATTTTCAAATATAGATTTAGATATTTTAAAATTTAAAGGAAGTAATCAGATTAACCCATCTAGCTTATCCAGCATAGCCGATAGTACAGGTGTAAGGATTTGGCTACTCTGATCATCTGAGTAGGCGAGGTGTTGACTAAGATCGTAATTTTTTGTTCACTAACTGTCCATGTGCGTAAAAGTTGATCAATGCTCTCTTTCTATAACGTTCGACGGATGCTGTGTGAATCTCGGAAATTTTGAGTTTCTGTTTCTCATAGATATTCATGCAAATTATTTTAGCTGGTCAATCGATATTTTGGATATATAAACTTCGAATTTACGTTTGGAACTTGAGAACTTGGTTCGGCTCTCTCTAGCTACGAAGAAATCCTAGATCCTGCGATTGGAATAGTTGCATATGAAATATTTGCACATTTGAAGAGTCGTATACGCATCGTTGCTCTTGGCCTGGGACGAACGTCTGTATCAGCGTTCGCCTGGTCTACCGTTTGGAATCGAAGTACTTACTGAAAGCATCTTGCCTGGTGGCTGTCTATTGACATCGTGAGTTCGTTTTCTTTGAAATCTTTACATTTTAATATATTTTGAGAGTTTTATTTATTTACGGCTTAGAGCTTCGAGTAGAAGTTTATTTATTTCGGCCTAAGGTAAAATCAGTAGTGGTCAGCTCAATTCCTAAATAAAGTCTTTTTTTTAAATTTTACCTCTGTGCTCTTCTCGTACGCCTGGCGCACACATTATTGATGGCAATGACCGTCACACAGGAGCAGGATAACCGATTAGTACCGTGATTTTTTATTTTTACTCTTGCGCTTTTCTATATTCAAGGTGCCATTAAAATAAAGGGGATGTGGATGGGTGGAGGGAGAATTTCTGGTTTAATTAGTGTCATCGGCTCGTCTTTGAATTTCACTTGAACGATTTCACATGTAAAGTCTAGTCTCCAATGAAAATTAAATGATAACAATGTTGGCATCAACTTTAATATATTTATTTAAGTTTAGTGAATTCGGGATTCTGGAAGATGTAGAGTAAAATGTGTTTTATCTTACTGCGGACGTTAGAGTCTTAAAATTACACCACTTTGTGTAATTTCAATAAAATACTTATGCGCATGATTTAATGTATGACGTCACTTTCACCAGGAATAGTTTTCCATACGGACTAATACTTGTCAACATATTTGTTTTTCCCCCACTGCATGTATCTTGTGTGCAAATATGCATTTCTATCTTCTTTTTTTTAATTGAGAGCGTTAAAAATTTAGCTTTTATACCATTATTAATAAAGTTTGTTTCCTAAGCCTAAATAAATGTAATATTTATTCTTGAAATAAAATTGAAACAGAAATGAAAATTCATGTTTTATAAATGGGAAGCCATTCCTGACATCACTTTCTTGTGTAAATACCATACATTAATCATATATTCGTTTTAAATATGACGTCATATTTAACTCGTTCTGTACTTACTCATATTTATGCTTTTTTTATTATTAATAAATATATGAAAATGTCCAGTTTTTTTCAAATATGACGTGATATTCACCTGTTTTCTGTACTTACTCATAGTCATGTTCTTTGCATTATTTACAAATGTTTGAAAATGTCTGTTTTATTTCATATATGAAGTCATATTCACTTGCTTTCTGTACTTACTCATATTTATGTTCCTTGTAGTATTGACAAATATTTGAAAAGTTTCATTATGTCGTCATATTCATCTTCTTTTTAATTCCTGAACTTTTTTATTTCATTTTCATTTTCCACATGAAATCTTTCAATTGAAAATTAATTGTTCTGGAAAGAATTTTATTGTGAGTTTTGAAATTTTGTCAAGTATAAAGAAAAATGGTTAAATTTTATAGGAAAATGCTGTTATGTTGTAGTTTTTTACTAATTAAAAAGTAATAATAACTTATGTCATTTTTGGATTACTTTAGTTGCTTCAGCCGTGTGTCAATACGCCTGTAAGTAAAATTTCACGATTCTTGCGAACTGTGAATTTGTATAAAAAGACAGACAGAATGACAGACTTACACATTTTCATTTTTATACTATATTAGATTTTCAATAGCAACCCGTATAGCATGCATGTTGGCAGTGACGTCACAGCGAGTCACGGTGGTCACGTCACACCTGTGACAAAAATTCCACCACTCAGTCACGTCTCATTGTGACTAAAAAATTGGGAGCTTCTCCAACACTTTAAAAAAGAGACAAGAATACTTTAAAACATATTAATTATTGTGAAATTTATCACTCTGGCAATTTTTTTAAAATTTGGGTGAGGTCACTGTGACGTAAATGCAAGTCACGTACGTCACATGAAGACTGTGACTAAAAATCGCCAGATTGTAATCCCATTGTGACCAAAAAAAGATGATATTGTGTAGTCTCATTGAAAATAAAATGTGAATTTTCAAAAAGGGTCGTATTAATTAGTCGTCAGTACAAGGCTGTCACTTTTTAATTTACCGAATTATATGAAAATGAACTCTAATTAAATCAATTTTAGTTAATATGTAATGGAAAATTATGATTCGAACATAATTTTGCATGTCCTCGAAGAAAAAATGTTTTTATTTTATTTTTGACAGAATTTATTATTTACTTTTTATTAAAAAAAATGAATAAATTATGTTAAAACAACTTTATAAATTACTGTTACCACCTAGCCGGCAGAAAAACCCATATGGGGGGGGGGGCGAGTGGTTTAAATATTTTAAATAATTTTGATTTATTTCTTTTTTCAAAATTATAAAAGATTAAAATAACAAAGTTTAAATGTCAAAATACAGGTGGCGGTATGCGCTCCGATAATTTCAAAATTAAACAGAATTTGCTGCTTTAAAAAGATTTATAGCGGACTGTATTAACCCACAGTATCCGAATGGCAGGATTTCCTGCCAAGAAGTGTTTTCAGTTGGGCGGGCCTTTTTTTGTAAATAAAAATTGCTTGATTGCTAGAACATTTTTGAGTTAATCCTTATTCATTTTCAGATTAAATATGGCGAATATTACTATTTCAGAAAAGTGGTAGCATTCAAGCAATTTTAACTAAAAATCAAGATTTAATTTTCAGAATTATTTGTTAATACAGATTCGATTAATAATAAATCTGTACATGTTTTATCGGTACATGTGTAGACATTATTAAATTAAATGAACTCTACTGTATAACTCTTTAAAATTAATGAAAAATAAATTATGAGTAAATTATAAAAAAACCATCAATTGTAATATGCACATATATTTTGACGTAAAAAAATATTTTATTTATTTATTTATTAGATAAAAAACCGACTGTCATAAAAAATTATTACGATATCTATTCGTCTGCAGAAGTAAGTAAACTCCCGAGCCATGAAAATATGACAGTTGCCACTGGCCTCTGTCAGAAACCTACCATTTTATTATTTTAACTACAAGCCGGTAAAAGTTCTTTTGCAAGCCAAAATATTTTAAAATATTATTTTAATCTAATTGCATGTAATAATAGTCAAATGGTAACTGGGTAACTTTGCGATTCCTTCATTGCTACCTGGTTAGGTTTAGCTTTTTTTAATTAATTGTTCTTAATTTTTGAATTGTATTCTTCCTACGATTCCCCAGAAAAACATTTGGATAACTAAAACAAAGGCACGTAAGTAATTTAATATAATTAAAAAACTTTTTAATCAATAATTGGTGTAAACATTTTTCACAATACTTTTTTTCCCTTAAGTTCTAAGCTTTTAAACTTCTATAATCTAAAATTAGTAAACTTACATACTGTTTAAAATTATTATTTTTTTATGCTTCTTACTTTCAAAGTTGTATATGTAACTTTTTGTACCAAATAAAATCAATAAAAGGGAGTGTAAAAAAAATTATTATTATTATTATTATTATTATCATCATTATTATTATTAGTATTTAACGCATGCATTGAAAGCAACAGAATGTAAGTGTATAAAACACTTTTTCTCGCCTATTAAAAATCACCCGACAATCTGAAAAAAAAGAGTTAAACATATATTGCAAGGATTATAATATTTTAAAATGTACATTTACTCATATATGAAAAATATTAATATGGTTGTATATTTGAAGTATACCTGCTTCTTAAAAGAAATTAAATATTTTTCTATTAGCCACAAAAAAATTTCATTTTAATATTTTGAAATCTTAAAAGGACATACGACTGTTTAATCTTCAAACAATTCGTTTTTATTCGTTTTTACGAAAAAAAAAACTATACACGAAATAACAACATTTGTTTGAGCATTTTAAGATAACCTGCATTAAAAACCCCGTATAATTACACAAGTTATTGCTAAAAATATATAATATGTTATTCTCATTGTAAGCAGTGATTAAAAAGATACTTTAAAGTGGTTTATCTCAAAAAGCTAATAACGTACTTTGTTTGAATTGTGTAGAAAATATTTATTAAATTAGTTAATGCTTTGTGAATTTATTATCTTAAGACTAAACCTAAATTTGTGTATATTTTAGCAAAATTTTTATTTAAAAATAAAGTTAAACATGTTGCATATTTTTTTGGAGTTTATCTATGATTTTTTTTTTGGTGTAAACAAAATTTAGATCAATCTTAAGACATAGATATAATCTCTGAACCCGTAAACTTTATCTGTAAAAAATAGAAAGTAGTTTAATAGAAATCTTGCCTACAATTTCTTTTAAAAGACGTTTTTGAGATAAAATATTTTAAATTTGTATAATTTAAAACATTTTTACAATAAGAACAACAGCGCAATTTTAGTCAAAATTACCAAAATTATGAGAATTTTTTTTCTTTTTTTAACTTATGTCATTTTTAACATAATTATTTGTACTACCCATTTTCACTGACATTATTATATTTTCAAACACATAAACAAGCAGTGTACCTGTCTAAAAAATACTTTTAAAACTACACAAAACTAGCCAATCTGTTAAAAATTTTAAAACTTCAATATGTTGAAAAATTAGCCAATGATAATAATAATAATTCAAACTACGCATTACAGAGGGAAGTTATAGAAATATTTACATCAAATTCAGAAACATTCAATGATATGACCCACGCAAAAATAGATAACAGATGGCGCCATATGTTATTAGGAAAAAGCAAAATGGGGGTTTTCAACAGATTGACTGACGAAGCTGAAAACATAACATCAGTGACTGAAGATGCCTGAGAGGGACAAGTGAAAATATTTTTATTGTTTTACAATTTTTAACAGATTGACTAGTTTTGTATAGTTTTAAAAGTATTTTTAAGACTTTTAGACATGTACACTGCTTGTTTATGTGTTTGAAAATAACATAATATCTGTGAAAATGGGTAGTACAGAGAAGTATTATTATTATTATTATTATTATGAGAATTTTTTGTGCGATTTGTTTCAAAATGTTCAGAATATATATTACTCTTTAATACATACATTTTGCAAAAGTTTGAATTTGTTGCAGAAAAAAAGTCAGTTTATATTTAAAAGTCATATGCCCCTTTAGAACCTACGCTAATAATGCGAAGGCGCTCCCCAGCATGATAAACCAATGAATGGCAATGTTTTTTTTTTTCAAATTTCCCATTTCCATTATTTTTTCATATTATATCTTAGGTGATACCGTGTATCTTCATGCATTTCCTATTTTGGATGAAGTTATTTTTTTCTGATGACTCTTTTAGTTTTGGAACCGATTACAAAATTGAAAGTACAAAAAATATTGAAATGTAAACGTGAAATAAAGAACGCTGCTATTGATTTAACATTAGATCGCAAGTTCCTCCGCATTACTAGCTTAGGTTCTTAATATCTTGAATTATAGTAAAAAAGGGGTAATGTATAGTAATAAATGCGCTTTCGAAAGATGTTGCAATAAAAAAATTCTGAACTTTTCTTAGAAATTAAATAAATCAGAACACACCTGACCATTCTGTATCGGATCGGGTGACTAGGATTTTACCCGAACCCCATCCAAAGTTATTCAGTTGTTTTTTCTTGCTACAGCTTGGGTTTTGATTGCAATTTTACATCGAGTTGAGTAATTATGCAGTTTTTATTAAACCGACCCGATGCAAGATTGTAATCCGAATTCTAACTAGAGCCAAATAGAAAAGAAAGAAAAAGACACCGGCTTGCACAATAATGTCGGGCCGGGTTCTGATAAAATATGGGCGCCCTACCCAATGCAGGATCCAAAACCTGCCAAACAAAGAGTCGACGCAATGGGGGCGGGTTGGGTTCGGGTAAAATGTGGTCCCCCGACCCGATGCAGAATCGTCACAAATGTCACATTTTTCACAAATTAGTCCCACTCTGATTTCACAAAGTGCTCACAGTGTGAGGTCACAGACGGGCTTACAAACGTCCATAACGACCTCACATTCAAGTCACTGTTACGTCACATCGACGGTCACAAAGTCACAATTTGACTGCACAGTGACGTTGCCGTGACGCCACAATATTTTGCGGGAATTTTCGGACAGACGGATCGGAGAAATATACCATGTGCGACGTTTGGCACATTGAACATACTTAACTTGATTTTCTTTTTAAAATAAACTGTACCTTGCTTATATGTGTTAGTTTTAATAATAAATATGCTATTGCCACATAATTCCAAACTTTTTCATGCAATTAGAGACGTAGCTGACGATTAGATATAAAAAAATGCATTTCAGGGCTACTAATAAAGTTATATGTACATGTAAAACATCTTTACATACTGAATAGAGGACGCCCTATATTTTTGTAATTGACTTCTTTCGCTGTCTCTCATAAACTTCAAGATAGGGTCAATAACTTCGAAATTTCGCCATTAGGGGCGTTATTAATAATCGAATTTAATATCATGTAATAGCTTATTTAAAAGAGTATCTCATAATTCGAAGTATTACGCTAAAATATGATCTGGCTCTATAATAGTGCGTCTTTAAAAAATAATAAAACTTTTAAAGCTCTTTTAAAGGTGCAATCATTGTAAAAATACAAATTCCATTACTTTTAAACTTTCAACTTCTCTTTGGTGACAATCTTTGACTGCATGGTTATATTCAAATAATTGATTATTTTCTCTATTTATATCTAATATTTCATTTAACTGATAACACGAATATAATTGTTACATTTTTTATTCTGTAACGTTTCTCTATGTTTTTCAGTCCGCTACTTATTTAAAATTTTGAATTTTTAAAGTAATATTTTGCATACTAGTAGTAAATTGTTTGAAATAATCTAGTTTTGCCTTTTCCGTGTAACATAAAATTTCATGTTTATCTTTTAAATTAGTACAGAATAGGCAGTTTAAATAAGTATTACTAAGTATCAAAATTTAAGAAACTTAATAAATTGATAAATAGAAGTAAAAGGAAACCACCAAGAAAGTGTCTAAATAAGGAACAAGAGAACATATTTTTTTCATGCGTTAATTGTGTAGCTTTCTCGCTGCACGTAACATTTTTATCACGGGATGAAGAGCCGGATTATTTTTTTCGGTACGAAACGATCATTGTCAGTGTTACCAGTTACGCCACTTCTTTTTATTTAGATTGTTTGATTGCTACCACTTTATTGAAAAATTATAACTTACCTTAATTTGTCATTAAATAAGGCGAATATTACTGCTTCAAAAAAGTGGTAGCAATCAAGCAGTCTTAATAAAAAAAAAAGTATCTGCTAACTGGCAACACTGATCGTTGTGACATTTTAATTTGTATGTTACTAATGAGACTAAAATATTTTATATTTTAAATTCGAAAATTATATAAAAGCAGAAAAATCAACTAATAAAAACAGTACGTGGAATATAATGGAAATGAATGCCGAAATAATAAATATCTAAAAACATTATATTATTTTTCATTAGATCAAAAGTTATCTTTTTATCTCCATTTTTTAATGTTTTTAGTGTACAGAAAATAATATAAAAATGCCTATTTTGATTTTTTTTTTTACACTTTTTTTTTTCAATATGAAATTTCTTTATGGATAACTAATTACTTCATAGATAATTTTAAATCGCAGTTTCAATACCATTCTAGAATCTTTAAAAAGACTCTTTCTTTGAGTTTTATAAAATCTAAAAAGAAAGAGTGTTTACAGAACGAAAAGTTTAGAAACCTAAATTTTCAGAAAATTCTTGTGGCACTAACTTAATCTTCGATACTTTTGTTTACTTAAATAAAAGACAATCCTTTAGGTAAAAGGAAAACAAATAAGCTTTATTCCTACGGTTTTCAAAGAGAATACGTGATCATCGAGAAACTGGATTACATTTTAGGTTTTAGTTAGGTCGTTTTCATTTGCAATTTAGCTTTCATAAGCTTATTTTTAAAGTACGGAACAGGAAATAAAAATTCGTCATCTTTGGTAAAGTTCTTTGTATTAATGTCAAGTATGAAAACTTTTCATTTTCTTTCTTATCATTAAAGCTTAGAAGAGAATTTCTTTAGACTGAATTAATTTCCCTGGATATTTGGGTATAATGCACTTTGTGCTAAGAAGATTGTTGATTTTATGAGCATTTTTTCATAATTTCATAATAATTCAATTTTATAAAACCAAAATATATTCGTTTTAAAGAAATTAAATAAGGTTTTTAATGTTTTCTCATCTGTGTTACTGGGGTTCTCTCATCTGAACTTTGAAAATGTTACTAACTGATACCCTAAGGGATAATTTATATTACACTAAAAAAATCGGTTAATGCCTATGACAGAAACAAGGTTTCAAATGCTTATATTGATTTAAGTGCTTAGAAAATCACATTTTAAGGGGAATCAATTTTATACTAGGTTGCAAACACGTATATATTCTATAATCTACTTAACATTTAGCCTTTTAGAATTAGAAATGTTTCATGTTTTTCCCAATAGCAAGCAGATATTGATTATTTATCAATAAGTAATTTTCAAATAAATTAATATGCAAAAATGTATACATTCTTAAATATCTAATTATTACTCCACAATATTTCTGAAAACTTATAAAGATCTTTAAAATATATGTATACAGGGTGTCCCAAAAACATTAACCTCGTATTTTATTCCTTAAATATAGATCATTGAGATATATTATAAATTACAAAGCTACGTAAAAAAAAGTGCAGAGTTTTAGGAAATCGATTAAAATTTTCAGGAGATTAAATATTAAGAAATGCAAAATTTAAATTTTTATACGGCCCCCGTACAAAAAATTTCCCAATAAGTAAAAT
This sequence comes from Maratus michaelseni, assembly GCA_963931845.1. Taxonomy (NCBI): domain Eukaryota; kingdom Metazoa; phylum Arthropoda; class Arachnida; order Araneae; family Salticidae; genus Maratus; species Maratus michaelseni. The sequence continues at coordinate 360,371,114 of OZ007586.1, read as the reverse complement.
GTGCCCATACACTAATAAGGTCATGTACAAAATTTCAGCATCCTATCATAAAAAGTTCCAGAGATATGAAAATACACAAATGCTGACTTAAACTACATTTCGATGCCTGGATATGAGTTCGCAAAGGGGAAAATCATGTCAGATGATCGCGTTTCAGGGGGTCGTACACAAATTACGAAAGAAAACAATGATTGCATAAATAAATAATAATTGTGCTATTTATTGGTACAAAACTATCTAAACTGTGTAGAAATAATAATCTAAAAGGTGGATTAAAACTTTGTGCCGTTATATTAAAAATAAATGTGCAACGTTAAATTAGCACAAATTAAAATCATTTCTAATGGCAAACAGCTGTTTCAGAGCCCTTAAGCTCCATCTTCAGTGCCAACTCAAAAGGTAAAAACGAATTAAAAACTCCTAGGCCATGACCGCTTGCCTGCCATCTCTCGCCCCGCGGCCAGATGAAATGGCGTTGAATTTTTCAAAACAACAGCGGAGACGAGGAAACACACGTGACAGAGAGACCAATAGGAACACTCCGCCGACCGGGAAAGTTTAAGTGTGGAGGCGAATAAAGGAGGGGGGACGAAGAGAATGAACTAAGCGAAACGCAGCCAGACGTTTGAAACGCTTTGTACGGCAGAGAAAAAACCAGAAAGGGGGGGTGGATGAGGATGAATTAAATGAAAGGTAGCCAGACATTTGAAAAATTTGGTGTACTGGACAAATCATTAACCAAGCTGCGAAAGCATACTGCAATAGCTAACCATTGTTGGTCTGAAAGCCACAGTTTTAATTTTTCGGAAGGTGCGATAATTCAGAAATGCTCATCAATTTACGACCTAAATTTCTGGGAAGCTTATTACATATGGAAAAATTCGAGCAGCTTGGTTAATGATTTGTCCAGTACACCAAATTTTTCAAATGTCTGGCTACCTTTCATTTAATTCATCCTCATTGCCCCCCCCCCTTTCTGGTTTTTTCTCATATATAACATATATTACATAGACAAAACCACCGCTTCTAACGCGGCACAAAATGGACCGTTTAAACTTCGCTAAACAAACTATGGCCTGGACCTCGAAATGATACTCTGTGTTATTTTATGATGAAAAAAAGATTAACCTGGATGGTCCTGACGGGTTTCACTATTATTGGCATGATTTACGGAAGTCTCCTGATGTACAAATGAGCCTCCAAATTGGTGGAGGCTCAGTAATGGTTTGGGCAACTAGTCATATACAGTGAACTTCTTTGTGGCAAAAACTACACTTTCCAGTACGATAACGCGTCGATTCATACATCACACGTAACAAAAATGTGGCTTTCAGAGCAAATAATCAATGTTCTTCCGTGTCCTTCTCGCTCCAGAGACTTAAATCCCATTGAAAACTTGTGGGAGATCTTAGCTCGTGAGGTTAACCGAAATGGGAGGCAGTTTACATGTGTCAAAGACCTAAAGAATGCTATAAAATGTGCTGGGGCATTCTGTACCACGTGGCATGTTTGTAAATGCGTGAAGCCTGTTATCGTCTGCTTTAGTTAACTGCTGACGTCATAACAGCGTGCAGTAAATTTGCATATTTTGAAAAAAAACAGGGGTTTTAATTAAAATGTTAGGGTATCTTATAATTTTGTCCATGGTATTTTAATTTTTTTATTAAACTCTATAGAAATATCATTTCTGTAAAACAATTACGTGTGATAACAAAATAAATTTATGTTTTTGTAGTATTTGATAAAGCATTTTTAAGCTCTGAATCTTTTCTTTCACTATATGTCAAATTAGGTAGGTGTCTTATAATTATGTCCACCACTGTATGACACTTACAGATTTTATTTCATATCGAACGTTATTGCAAATGACATAAAAGAAAATTTTTATTACGCTCAGTTATGAAATCTACACTTTCTACAGAATAGTAGTCATAAGAAAGAAATCTGTATCGTAATACAGAGAAAGAAATATATGGAAATACTAAGGAAATAAACAAAGGGAAAGCGAGGTTCAATGAACACTTATGATTCAATCACAAAGGGTTAATATTCCACTTAAACAATCCATTGATATAGGGATTACATTGAGCAGATGTCGTAACTACTCATTGTTAAAAATTTCCGTTCAACGTTGAGCAAACTAATGACAATTACGAAAATATGGTGCTTCTTAAACTCCATTTTATGGTGTAGCCTTGGAAAAATGCTTACTTGAATCAAATTTTGGTACTATTCAACAGCCAATCAAAGCACTGATTTCTGAGCATGTCTATGGGGCATTTATGACATAAGAAGAGAAAAAATTAAATTTTCTTCCGCTATTGTTAGGAGTAAAAGAAATGGATATTATTAATATGATTATTTATGGAAAGAAATGAGAAGTCATATTCAATTTTAATCTTTTATTGCTCTGTAGATTTTGTATCTTATGAATATGAGTTAAATAGTTTTTATGTTTTATAGAAAAAGATTGATCTCGTTTTTATAGTTTAATGTTAAATTCTTGATTTCACAAGTTATCGTTTGTCATATACTTCATATAATGGTACGGAATATGATTGTTTTAACAATTAAATAACAATGCTTAGCAAAAATTAATCATGATTTCATTCGTTTGGTCTTTGTGGATAAACGAATGAGTGAAATATACTTTAGTCTTCCTAGTCACTGTGATGTGACGTATTTTAATTTGACACTTCTCGAAAACAAATCGTGCAATCGCCTAAATTTGAAATGCTGATAGAGAAATATCTTGATTCATGGCTTCATTCATAGGCGTTTTAAACAATTTCCAGTTATTTGAGATTGTGTTTATTCATGTCTGATTTCTTCTGTTTTTTACTGTTTTATGATTGTGATATCAGTGTTTTTGTTTGTTTTTTTTCTTTTGCGTGAAATATGATATTTATATGATTATGATATTACGAAAAGGTTATGATTATAAATTTGTGATTTTTAAAGAAAATTCTCCATAAAGATAAAAAAAAACAACGAAGGAAAAATAGCATTATACTATGAAAATTTCCTTTTGCATATTACAGTTTTTAATCTAAGAAGTGAAACTTTAAAAAAGATGTATTTTTTTGCTATTAATATTTTAAATAATTCTAAATTTTTGTACCCAATTTTTCAGATTTATTTAAAATTTACAAATTTCTAAAACTCATAGGAATTTCTTATATAAGATTTTTGGAACGTTGTTAGACCTGATAATGCAGAAGCATTTTATTCATATATTGTAGTTTATGTTGTTGTTTAATGGTATAATAAAAAAAAATACTAGTTATTATTGTTAGTGTTTTTTAAATTGTTATATGCAATTTTAAAATTAAATGTAGGCATTTTTCTGCGATATTTTGTGAATGATTTTGAATTTTTAAGTTTGATATCTACAAATTTTCATTTATAGACATTCTGTATCAGTTATTAAATTTACTTCTATTACAAACGCATTTTCTACCTTTATGATACAAGTAATTATTGGCAATAAAACATGAAACATGATGCAACAGCATTTAAGTAAAATGTTGTTTATGTCTGATCTGAAGTTTATGGATAAAACTGCTTAACATAAAGTACATGTTTTACAAAGTTCATAATTACTTGTGTAATATAGGATTGAACAATTTTTAAAGATATTAATAGACACTTTAATTAGTTTAGAATTCACGTTATGTTGAAAATGCCTTATAAACAATGAAGAACATACAGTGGCGGTCAAAAGTTTCAGGCCAGCAAAAAAATTTTGGCTAATTTGTAAGTATATACATATGAAGACGAATCTCAATGTGATACTTATACATTTTATTGGCATAATAGTTAGAAATTTATTTATGGAATAACAAATAAATATCATTAAATTTAACTGACAAAATTAATTGCAAAGGAAAACGCATGTTCTCAAAAGTTTCCGGCCATCTAGGTAAGTTTGGAAAAAATGGTATTATAATAGAAAATAACAGTCATCAAAAACATTTACAATTAGTATTTTGTTGTCATACCTTGAGCAATAAGTACTGTGGCAGCGACGTGGTATCGATCGAATAAACAATTGAAAATCATCTATGGTACGTTTTTTCCACTTTTCATGCAATTTTTGGGAAAATTCTGCAAAATTAGCATATTTATAATTCCGCTAACTTTTGTCAAGTTCGTTCCAAAGATTGTCTATTGGATTCAGATCCGGTGATTAGGCTGGACATTTCAAAAGCGGAATTTATTTGTACGAAAGCCACTGCTTGACGAGTTTGCATGTACGCTTTGGGTCGTTATCATGCTGAAACAAATAGTTGCGACCACAATTGTTCCTTCAATAAGGGAGAAAATGATCTTGCAAGATATCCTTATATATTTCACTATTCATTTTGCCGCGGATTTCAACTAACGGACCGACACCTTTTCCAGAACATGCTCCCCACAGCATAACGTGTCCTCTGACATGCTTCATTGTAGGAATAACATACCTCGAATCATATCTTTTGTTTTTATGTCGTTAGACGTAGTGTCTGCCATCACTCCCCAAAAAGGTTGAACTTCGATTCATCGGAAAATAGTACTTTTTTCCAGTGTTCACTTGACCAGTCTTTGTGTTCCTTGGCAAACGTCAGTCGGGTCCTCTGATTCTTTTTACTTGTGAAAGGTATTGTAACACCGACTCTTCCATAAACTCCAACGTCTTGTAAGCGTCCTTACACGGTAGACCTACTTATTTTAGCAATATTTTCACTCCGTAAATCTTGGGCTATTGCAGCGGTATTTTTATGTGGGTCTTCAACTGCTTTTCTCCTGATAATTCTGTCCACAAGAATAGTCGTTTTCCGGGGTCTCCCGGACCGTGGCAAGTTCTGAAGGCCACGGCCATCTTTATATATTTTTTAAAATATCGTTCACAGTAGATTTTCCCATCGATAACTTTGCCGAAATCTCACGTAAGGATTGGCCGTTTAGCGGCAAACAAATCACTCGCTTACGAACAATAATTATTGAACTGTTCATGTTTTAATTTAAACTACGTTATCCAAGGTGATTAATTAACAAATACGGCCAAAAAATTACTTTATCGATAGCAAAAACTAACGAATGAGGAATGGCCGGAAACTTTTGCACTCGGAAATTTCGAATTTCTCCCCTTTGCATCAAGTGTCTTCAGAACATCAAGTGCCTTCAGAATCCAATCAAAATGATCACATGGTCAAAGGTCATTTGCATATTCCTAACTTTAGGAGCAATTGTCGCTGAAAAGTTCTGGAAACAAATCAAGGAAACTAACTTGCCGGAAACTTTTGACCGCCACTGTATATATGCAGACATTTCTTTTCTTTTTTATTTCCTTCTTTTTTTCCATTTCTTACGTTTTCTTATTTTATCAAAAGATTAAATTTAAAGAAGGTAAATTTAAACAAATAACAGTCATACATAAATTTGGAAAGGCTTCGTGGGAGTTTTACAAAAAATATAAACAAGGTCAATATTTTCCTATGAAACATATAAAATCTGTTTAGCTCATATTCACAAGATATAAAATCTACAGGAATTAAAAAAATATGAAATATGACTTATCATGTCGCTTTATAAATAAGCATAGTAACAGTATATAATTTTCAGCAATAGCGGACAAAAATTAGCATGATTAAAGATTATGTTTAAAAGAAAAATATATACATATTCACAAGAATATATAAAATTACACTCCAAGTTGATGTTTTGAAAATGTATATTACATAGCTCTACGTATATTTTACATGTTAAAGATCATACTTAATTTAACAATGACAAGTCACCACAAATAAAAAAAAACATTATTGTTATATACAGCTATTTAGAATGACCAAACATTGTTAAAAAAAGAGGTGGGTTGATAAGCATTTTTTGCCCCCCCCCCCCTCCGTCCGATATAGGGTCATTTTTTGCCTTTTCTTTTAAAGATGATTCCATTGTTTGAATGTAATTTAAAATTGATATTTACTGCTTCTCTGATTGTTTTTTGTTTAAAGATTGCTTGGAAGCGTTATACAAGATCAGAAACCTATAGGTTTATTTCGAAAAGTATAATGCATGTCAATTACATCAATTTGATAGATTTTTTTCAATATAAAGCTCTCATAACACCATCGCATTTTTTATGTACGTTAATATGTGAATTATAGTGTAAATTATGTAAAAATCACATTAGTGTTATGAGTGCTTCATATTATTGAAATAATTGAAATATATTAAAATTTTCTAAATAAACCTAGGTTTCTGATCTTTTAAATAATCTTCTAACACAAATTAATCGGAGAAGCGGTAAATATGCCACCCTAAATTATATTAAAACAGACAGAACATCTAAAAAAGAAGAAGAAATTATTTTACCATATGTTGGGTGGAGGGGGGTAGGGGCAAATATGAATGCTTATTTACCCGCATATTTTGGTGCTATGTTGGACCAGCTTTTGGTGTTGCAGTAGCTGCAACCGTAATAAGGTAAAACCTTATTCCAACATTTGTTGCTAAGGTTGAACCATAAATTGGTGAAATAGTGAACTATAAATTGGTCAAATTTTGCATTTTATTTTTCAACATTTCACTAATTTATGGTTCAACATTTCACTAATTTATGGTTCAACATTTCACCAATTTATGGTTCAACATTTCACCAATTTATGGTTTAACGTTTCACCAATTCATGGTTCAATCTTAGCACCAAATGTTGGAAAAACGTTTCACCACCTTATGGTTGCAGCCACCGCAACACCAAAAATTGGTTCAATCGTTGCTCTAATTTTTTAACTGTGTACCGATATTTGTGAACTGAATTTATTACATTTTTATCTTTAGTTAAATTTCTACAAAAAATAGTGTTTCTTGAATGAGAACTTTCTGAAATAAGAATGTTTCTGAGAAACGTTTGATTCAATAAGAAACACATTAAATTAGGGACTAGGCACAGGAAAAGCGGAAGTAGTACAAGAGTACAGCATCAATCATTTTCTGTCATCATTGTTTGCTAATTACAGCATTTATGTCTTTGAAGCATACTGATTTTTTGTTCCGTTTTTAATTGGTAGCAACGTTATCTAAAGTCAGCGTCAAGACAGTACGTCAATCAGTTATCTGATTCCACATGATATTCATTATATTATAGTTATCTAAACTCTCAGGTAAGAAATGTATTTCATTAAGATGCGAAGTTAATTCACTGCAATGTCTTTATTTTTCAGAAACATATTTCTAACTTTTCATATATTTATACAAAGTCGGTTGAAACTGTACTGCATTGTAAACCATGTTAAAAGTAGCTTAAAAATATTTTTTATCATTGTATTAATTGCAAATTATCTGTATCTTATTTAAAGTAGAAGATTTAGGATACCGGTTTATTATTTATTTTAATATAATCTTATTGTATTACATCGAAAAATTATGGTTTAATTAAATTGCGTATTATTAATACGAAAATCCTTCAAAAGAATAAATTTTTATCTGATGTATAGAGCTATAGTGTGATTAAAGAACACAAATTAAAACCCATTGAAATGTCTTTAAAATATAAAATATTTCATTGCGACATAATTGTACAAAAATAAGCTATTGATTAGAATGAAACAATCTCTATTTTCTAAATTTGAAAGCTTTTAACGTATTTAAAATTGATACTTTTAAAAAACAAAAGCATTGTCATTGAGAAATTATAAAAATGCAGGAAATGTAATTAAAATAACTGAAAACGTGTTTAATGAAAAATACTGAATATATCGCTAACAAAAGACTACCATTAAAGGTATTTAAAGAAACTGATTTGTTTTAATCATCTGACAAGAGTTTATATAAAATTAAAAAAATTACGAAAGTGATAGTTTTAAACATTATAAGCGACTTAAAGTAATACTTTTTATGAACAATATACAAACTTTCATTAAATGAATTTCAATTTTGTTAAGTAAATTTCATTTATATCTACAACATAATTTGAATTATAAATTGAACTTTTAAATTTAATACAGCTTAATCCAATGCTTTCTGATTGATATTTGCACAAGTGTTGAAATGAAAAATGAAACACTTCTAAATAATGTTAAGTGGATTGGAATAAACTTTATTGAAAATATTAAAGAAAATAAAAGAAAATTTATTATTATTTAGATTAAATTAAAATTTTATTTTGGACAACTTACAGAGTGGTCATCAATTTAAAATTCAGCACCAAATTTCTTTTTACAGCTCACAACCATTAAAATAAGTATTTTTTATTTATTTAATTATTTATTTTACATTTGAGAATGTGTAATATATATTTTATTTGGAGAAAAGTAAATAAAAAAATATTTCACGAGGTAATCTCAAAATTTCTTGTCATCATGCACAAATTTTATTAAGTTAGTTTACATGTATATTCTTTAATTTTATCTGTTGCTAAGGCAATGTTTTTGAAATCGCCCATCCTCAGAACTTTATCTGAAAAATAGTTGCCTATATGTGATAATACGTTTAAATTTTTCGTGTAAACCATAGCAATATTTGCTATTAATGAACGCGTTTCATTCATATGGGGAGCAACAGACTCTAATGAAATCCCTTACATCATTAATACTATATCTAAAACTTTTTAGGAATAAGAAGTGCAACTTTATTAAATTGCTGGTATCACACACACACACAACATACAAACCTCCATATTAGCTACCTAGAGATAATTTGTTTTCATATTTTCTAATGAAATGCATTATGGCAACACATTAACAAGAGAAAATGACACTATCAAGCTAACTGTTGCTTTAAAATTTAGCTGCGTTTAAAAGAATGTGGTAATAAAGTGCGCTGTGAACAGTTACACCCGAAACGCTATGTAGTTCTATAAAACAATCGTTGATGTTTTTATGAACATATTTATGAAGTAAGAGGACTTAATAATTTTTTAACCTTAATAATACGATTAATGTAGTAGGAAACAAGAAAGTAAAATCATGCATCAATCATAAATTATGAAACACTTTCCAACAAACTTTAACAAACCTTCGCTGTTTAATAAGGTAAAATAACATTCTTAAGTAAACATTTTAAAAAACGCAAAACACATTTGAAAACCAGATTTCAGCAATCACAGGCCATAGCCAGAAAAGTACTTTGATTCTTTTGTGCAGTCCTGCATATTATCTATAGGTTAGTATATATACGCTATATAGTTTGTTACAATTTAGCTTAGTAAGAAAACACATAATACAGTTGAAAATTCACCTTCAGCAGTTTCTATCAATAGACGGAAACATATTTGAATTCTTTTGTACAGCCCTGTATATTAAATTAAGATTTTTATACACCCCACGTATTCAGCTAAAGTTTAATTCAGGCAAAAACACGCTGTAAACTACTGAAATCACTCTTCCAGAAATTAATATACATAAGCGGCCATGTATTCAATTCTTTGTATGGCCCTGTATATGATTTTATTTATTTTCAACACACATCTCTTAGTGTTCAAAATATATTCACGGTCAAAATGCATAACTCTGTTAAGTAAAAAACTTAAGCAATTTACGCTGATACACAGTAATGCTCACGAATTCTTTTGTGTAGCACAGTATATGATCTATAGCATTTATGCATATGAATATTATGCCAAATTTAGTTAAACGCATATCTAACTGAAAGCGCACTTCCAGCACTTATCGCTTACAGATACAATACTGCGGATACAATACGGATACAATACTGCATCCGAAATCTTTTGTGTGTTCCTGTAATTGAACGAAACATGCTATGCACGTCATATTTATAACAGGTATCTTGTAGTAAACGTCAGTAATGTATAGCAATTTCATTATATTTGAGAAATAGTGTAACGTAATTAAAATACTTTGCAAACAGTTTTTCTCCGTAAACCATTATGTAACCGAATACTTTTGTGTGGACCTGTAAATGAATAAGAAATGCTGCACGCTTCATATTCTACAGAAAGCTTTTTTTAGTGCACCTTACAAATTGATATCAATTTTGTGTCATTATGTTTGTAATAGTATAACATGACTTAAATGCACCGCAAACGACTTTTCCTCATAGACCATAATATAAGGGAATTCTTTTAAGTTTCCCTGTAAACTAATTATAAGTGCTACATGTACCATATTCGATAGTAAGCATCTTGTACTGCACTTCAGCGATGTCTATCAATTTCAATATATTTGAACTAGTGTAATATCACCAAAATGCACTGCAAAGGATTTTTCCCCATAGACCATAATATAACGGCATTCTTTTTAGTGCTCCTGTACACGGAGTATAAGCATTTTCGTTACCGAACATGTCACAGTATATCTCAATAACCTATATCAATTGCATGGCAATCCGAGTATATTTACGTGGTATAGAGCACGGAGAGACGACAGACAGACGGATAGACAGACAGAAAAAACCGAATTCATGAACACTTTTCAACTATGTTAGAAAGTATTAAAAAGATTAAATCACCAAGTTTCTCATCTTACTGATCAGGATACAATAAACCTTACATATTGTAAATACCGGGTGTTCTCAAATGGACTGACTGATTTTAAAATTGAGTAACTTCCAAACGGTGACAGATTTGAAAAATATTCCTGCGGGAGAGCAATATATGGTGTCAAAAGTTTATGTTAGTTTTTAATTCAATTCCTTGGATATCTTTTTATATTTCAAACATTTTGTGTTTATTAGATACGTTATAGTAACTTTTATGATGGTCAAAATTTAGGCTTAATCGCCGAAAATATACCATGAAATAACACATCATATCACTATGAATTTTGTTATCTAGCCACTTGATGATTTTATAACACTTTCATTGTTACATTGTTATTATTACTTTTAATCGTTCATCTCTCTATTTGTTTCTGATTTCACAATATTTATAATTTGTCCTTTATTTTACTTCTTTACAACATGTAATGCATCTCCTTATTATTTCCTTATTATATTTTCCTTATTATTTTTATCAATTTATTTTACTCTTTTTATTTGATGAAATATTTTTTAAATCTCATTGTAGTTTCCTTCTTTATTTTAAAATCTATTTATGCCCATACATGTAATTTTCTTTTAATTATATATATATATATATATATATATATATATATATATATATAGCATATATGTTCTGAAGAACTAAATAAAAGTTTTACTAAAAATATATATCTATCATTTTCGTATAAATTACTTCAAGTCCTGTCATAAAAAATGTTTTATAATCTGTCACAGAGAAAAAGAGATTGTGTCTTGACCCCAAAAATATTTTTTTAAAGATCATTTTTCATATTTTCAGGAAACAACCATCTGTTACCCGTTCGTAGCCAACTGTTGCTTTCTTGAGCATACGCTCTAATTATAGTAGATAATTTTTTTCATCAATGGTTGGACATTTATTTGAAATGTAGATAATGTTAACATATATAATGCATTTTTTTATGTACAACAATCGCTTTAATTGAATTGGTTATGAGGACATTTTTGAACGGATAATTTTGATTCAAAGGTTATTATTATTATATTTTTTGTAAAAAAAAAGTTTTTTTTGTGACCTTTTTTTTCTCTATTTTTCTTCTTATTTTATTTTTTATAAGAAAGATGTCAGTGGGATAGCAAGAAAATCCAGATGGAGCTTTCTTTGAAACTGAAATATTATTGATTACATTGCAAAACAATCTATTTATTTTCAGAAGAAAATAACTAATATTCGCAAACAAATGTGACAAATAAGACGAATATTTTATAAATAAAAAAAATAAAATATTATTTTAGGATTTTAAAACAGATATCTATTTATAAATGTTCGTTGATTAGTTGTTCCGAGATATTTGACGTGATGCAAAAAAATTCAATGTAGACAAAAATATATATTCATGGTTCAGTGAACGCTTTTGTTTTGTTCCTCGCAATATTTCACCTTTCTTTCCTCAAATTATATAAATCACTGAATTTGGAGTTGGTGAATTCAAGGATTCAAACCTTGAACTTGACTCCATGATGTTCATGTTCGGAGAAAACAAGCATGTTAATCATTGGGTTCAGGGGGAAGTTTATTGATGTTTTTCATACTTTCTCATTAAAGGTTTTATTTTTACTGGTGTTATTTTTTGCCAATTTCAAGACGATATCAAGGTAACTTCATTACTTTAAAATGTCGTTTATAGATACGTAAATTGTGTTTCAGAAGTCTTTCCCATTAATTGTAATGCTGCCGTAAATAAGCATTATAACATGCATTTACTGATTCAATCTATTAGTTTGTCATAATAAATATATTGAATGAATCATAATAATTTTCACCACTTTCTTCAAATTTGATCGAATATTTTTTTCTCATGGAAGAAATAATGTGCGTAACAGATCCTTTCACAATTATTATTTAGTGAGGTACATACATATATATTCAGTTAGTGAATCCCGGTTATATGCTTCAAGTAAAGCACGTATATTTGTACCACTAACATTGAAAGTTTTATATACATGTCGTTATACTAAACCATGCAAATAAATAGGTGTTAGTATTGATAAAATATTCGCTGACTGGAGTTACCCGCTATTCCTTAGGGGGGTCGCAGGAATTCGGAAAAGTGAGTTAAAAAGAAAATACAATCTATAGATTCTTTCAACTTGTTACATAGATAGCTTATGAATAAGGACAGTAGCTTATATATATTTAGGGCATTGAGCTCTATATATAACAGGAGTTCAGAATCAGCGGTCAGAAGCATGAAAGGCAAATGAAGCTTGCTAGGCAAAAGTAAAAAATAGTTCATGTTGTCAATGTCAGATATTAGTATTCTCATTTACTATTATCCTAATTTATGCTTTTATAATTAAGCTATGCTTATCTAATTCATAAATAATTCACTAATCATGTAAAGGAATGCGATAGACAGCATGTTTTGCCATGAATGCGAGCTAAAATTATCGTCACTGTATCCTTCCGCGCTGACCGCTGGAAAACATGTTGGGCATTAGGAAGACAGATCTCCTGTTGTATTTGGAGCTCAGTGATTTAGGGTAAAGTTGACAAATAGTGGCTCTTGGAAGAGAGGGTGGGGAGACATGAAATTAAAAGAATGGAAACTTTACTTACAGAGATTTTAAAGTTGTTGAAATAATAAATAATAGCATTCTCATTTTTTTACCTTTAAAAAGTTTGGGGGGGGGGGCGGCAGAGTTAAGTATGAAAAAAAATAGTCGAAACTTTGACATTTTTGGCCCAAGGAAACACAATTTAAGCAACACACAGCAGAAATAAAAATAAAAATATTTTTCCAAAGTGTCTTTGATATAAAATTTACTGTCTAAATTTATTGGTTAGGTTAATTTTCCATAATCAGGCTCATAGCGAAATGGAATATTTGAGAAAATGTGATTTGGCGCAAGAGTGGATTTTAAAACCTTTTAATGGTATTCACATTCATTTAAACAGACAATGTAGTCATGATGGCAAAGTGTGGAAGTGGACCGAATTACGGAATAGTAATCGAATGAAAAAAAGCAAGCCTGGGCATGGGCATACTTTCCAACATAATTAAAAAAGGTTTATGAATTCAGTTTGTCTTTTTGTCTGTCTGACTTTTCATGCTCTAACTCGCGTAAATATATTCGGATTGCCATGTAATCGATATATGTTATTGAAGTTTACAATAACACGTTCGGTATTGAAAATGAAGTGTGTAGCTTATTTAGTTCATTTCCAGGCACACTCAAAAGGATTCCGTTACGTTATGGTATATGTGGAAAAATCATTTGCGGTGCATTTTATTAAGTTACACTTTTGAAACATATTGAAATTCATATACATCATTGAAGTGCACCAGAAGATGCCTACTATAGAATAAGTTGTGCACAGCATTTATCGTTCATTTAGAGGGACACAAAATAATTCGGTTACAGAGTCTATAGGTAATAATTGCTGGAAGTGCATTTTCAATTGTAGTATGCATTTTTAAATTTAACATAATTTTTCCATATTATTTGGTGTGTATAATTTTTATAGATCATCAGCTGCGTCAACTGGTATTAAGCAATTCAACAGTTTCAAAGAGGAACGCGCATAAAAAATACCTCAACAATCTTGCAACTTTTGATAAAAAACAAAATTCCCCTCTTCAGTACCCCGGTAAAAAGCATAAGCAAGAAATATGTGATCCTGAGGATTTTAGAAACAGATGTCTTGCTATATTTAGGATCCTAATAGTTATACAGAATTGACCGTTACACGTGCAGAATTTTTTCAAACACGAAAATCAACCACTTTCATCTGCATTTTACAGTAATGGTGACGACCTAGCTATAAAAGTTATCTAGTACATTATTAGGAAAAACTGTTGAAAATAATCACAATGTCTTTCCAGAAATATGTAAAGCTTTAATTTATGATGGGCAAGTTTCTATGAACATTTTAATGCTTCATTTAATTTACATGTCATCCTCACATACGTAACCACATTGAGAGTTTTGGTTGCCAAAGAATTGATTTGATTTCAGGCAGTTACACAAAGGAACCTATCTGCGGTTTGTATAACCTCCTTGGGAGGGGGTCTGGTTTCTTTTCATGGACAGTCCGATTACGGGGAATAACGCGGCGTCTACCGCGGCCGACTAACGCGGTGGTCATCGGACCAAACACAGACCCCGAGTCGAAAACCAATTCCGCGTGTCTATGCGTAGTCGGAGCTTTCTGCGTCCGACCGTTGGATTAGCTGGAGTCTAAGACTTAATTTTCAAACGACTAAAACGATCGGGACCGCTTCTTTAGCGCTTTTGAAGGCATGTTCGTTCCACGACCTTCAGAGTCCTATAGTGGTGTCTAAATCTAACTTTGAATTTATTAAAAGTTTGTAGCGTGCTTTATGTGTGTTTCTGTGTGGTCCTCTCCGGAGTCGACCACCGTCGGTATTTCGCCATCGGCATAAGCTCGGAGAGAAATCCATCGGGAGACACACGCGATCTAAGCTAGGAAGTGTCAATACGTTCAAGGATGCATTTCCTCGACATCCCGGGCTAGCGAGAGGCTCCTCTTCCTTCGACGCAGCCGACGAGTCCAGTAGTTTCCTTTTTAGGAGTTTTGTGATTGAAAGCGTCGATAAATTAAGAGTCGTAGGGGAAGCTCGGCATAAGGCCTAGGGCCCGGTTTCCTTCTTGGGTTTCTGGCTCCGAAGCTGTCGGAGGACTCCAGCGTACTCCCCAAGTGTAAATGTGGTGGTGTCCTAAGATGGTTGGCACCACCGCATATCGCAACGACCTTTGTCGTCGATTTTCTTGAGAAATGGGTGTGGTCAGCAGGTAGCGGCGCCCCCACTTACAATAGCGCTTAAAAGACTCTCCTAGTCGAGCGCGTAATAAGGTCCATAGACCTTGGGTACGGCGCGGTGGTTGACAGCTCAGTTTTATACCAAGCATTCAAAAGGGAAAACAGACAGAAGAGGGGTGCAGGAACCTGGTGAAATGTGCTATCGCATGTCAAATTAGAAATTGGCAAGATTTAAAAAAAATTGAACTAACAAAGAAAAGCTCTTTAATCTACTTTGAACGGTAGCCACAAATACCATAAATATACATATGTTATAACCACTTCAGGTGAAGAAGTTAAAGGAAATATCACTGCCCTGAGTTCCTTAATGATAATGCCTTGTCCTGGTCATGAAGAAGCTTATTCAAGGATGATAATGCAGCTCAAAGACATGGTAGAAAAAGTATTGAAAATGTTGTTACACATTTTGTAAATACTGATGTATTAGTTTTAGCAACTACATATTTCTTTACTTTGTGAGATAAATACCTGGAAACTGTTTGGAGTGCATTTGGAATAGGGAAGAGATTCAGATTTATTCCCGTTCGTGCTATAGCTGCAACAATCGGAAGTTATAATGCTTTCAGAGGCTGCGATAGCAATCCTGATTTCATAGGAAAGATAAAATTAGCTTGGAAGACATTGGTTCTCTTTAAAGAAGCTACTACTGTCATCACTGCCATTTTCATTCATATCAAATTCACAAATTTCCATTACTGACATTTTTTTAAATATTTTAGAAAATCGTTGTATTGTTGTACTTTTCAACAAGTAACAGCCTAAGTAGCAATTATGCAAGGCAAGAATTGTTTATGACAAAATCAGTCCTCTTGAATATCTTCCACCAACCTAGGGTGCACTACAACAACATGTTTTACATAGTACTTTCCAAGCTGGCCGCATTTGCGGACAAGCAGACGAGTGTCAAGTATGTCCACCTTCTTGAAACGAATAGGTTTGATGGTTGGATAAGTTATCATAGAGCATATGATGGTCATTATTACTAGAGATGGTAGATTCTTGTAAAGAGTTAATAAAATGTAAAAATCTGCAAAAGTAAGTGTGTCTGTGGAAAGGATGGACCATCTTGCCCATTATTGTGCAACTGCAGAAACGAATATTCGAAATGGCATGATGCAATCTGAAGTTTTAAAATTCTATAACTTTAAATGAAAAATTGGGTTTTTTTTAATAACTTGTGTAACTAAGGGATTAATAAACATTTGAGTTATTTATTCCTTTCAGTTTACTCACTATTAGCGAGAAAACTACTTTATAAATTTTCCTATATTGATTTTAAGCATATTTTTTACATTAAAAAGAAAGAAAAATCATGCATCAAGCATAAATTATGAAACACTTTCCATCACATTCAAAATATTAAAAAAAAAAAACTTCGTTTAATAAGGTGAAATATGATGTTTAAGTGAACAATTTGGAAAATGTGTAACACATTTAAAAGCCAATTTTAGAAATTATCCTCTATATTGAAAAAAAAATGCGATAATTTTGTGCAGTCCTATGTATGTTCTATGTAATTTATGCACGCCAAAAATTAGTTAAACATAAAAACACATACTACAATTGAAAATGCACTCTCAGCAATTATTGCTCATAGACAGTTCTGTACCTGAATTGTTTTATTTGTCCCTGTAAATGAAGGATAAATGTTATAAACATCATATGCTATAGTAATATTTTTATACTGCACCTCAAAGATGTATACGAATTTCATAACGTTTGAAAGAGTTTGACATCATTAAATTACACTGCAAACAATTTTTCCCCATAGACCATAATATAACGGAATTCTTTTGAGTGTGTCTGTAAACAAACTGAATAAGCTAAACACTTCATTTTCCGTATCGAACATGTTATGGTAAACTTCAATAACATATATCACTGACATGGCAATTCCAGTGTATTTACACGAGAACAAACAGGAAGACTGACAGACAAATAGACAAACCGAATTCACAAACATTTTCATCTATGTTGGAAAGTTTTAACCCTCTGACTGCTTAATTTTTTTTCAAAATCCTTTCGACCAATATGTAATCAACAAGTATCTCCTATATTATTACATATTTAAAATCGTCATGTATTTGAAATGTGTTAATCCTCTGACTGCTTATTTTCTTTTTTCAAAATCCCTTCGACCAATGTGTAATCGACCAGTATCTCCTATATTATTACATATTTAAAATCGTCATGTATTTGAAATATGTAGTAAATTTATAATTTCCATTTTCACCCTTTCACTGTGGAATTTTTAAAACAATATTGCTTAAAAATTGTGTATTATATAATTTTTTTTACAAATGTCTTGCCCGTGGAAATAACGGGATAAGCGGCCAGTGTTAAAAAATAAAAATACATAAAACATCGAAATTTATATCAAACGCCCTTTTATATGATGAAAAATTAAAAAATTGCAAACAATTCCAGAAAATGACGTCATTTTTAATTACAGCCCTATCTTGAATTACTATGACTTTGCACGATGCCTTCCCCTCTTATATGCATTGTATTAATATAAAGTAGATGCTGACCAATAGGGATATTCTTATTACGATTTGCAGTTTCCCCCTTATTTTGCTAATGTAGCACCTAAACTAATACAGTGAATATATGTTTAAAAGCAAGTTATGCAATATGAAGTTGATCAAAAATCTGTGTGCGGATATTTAGCAATATAAATGTCTAATTTAGGTAATTTTATCCAATAAATGCGAACATTTCATTTTTGGTACACTTAAAGAACAATTTATTTCAGATACACAAATTAACCCAAAACGAGTGGACAATTAGCCTGGGCCAGGAATCGACCCTGGTACTACAGCGTACCGTGCTGTTGCTCTAACCACTAAGCTACCCTGGCCGATATCCTAGATCGGCATTTTCTCACTCTTAATTCATGCTGGGGAACGTCACCGGCCAGCAATCAGACATCACTGGATGACTGGACATTGATGAATAAATTATTATTCCATCGGTACACAATATATATATAAATAAGAACATTAAGACCCGTCATCGTGTGCTGTCTGATTGCTGGCCGGTGACGTTCCCCTTCAATGAATTCAGAGGTTAATTTACGTGCT
Organism: Maratus michaelseni; assembly: GCA_963931845.1. NCBI lineage: Eukaryota > Metazoa > Arthropoda > Arachnida > Araneae > Salticidae > Maratus > Maratus michaelseni. The sequence continues at coordinate 360,352,730 of OZ007586.1, read as the reverse complement.
TTAATACAGATTTCATTTTTGATTTTAAAAATTTTTAACTTTAAAAGGGAAATTTATGTACCTTTAAAAAAGAAAGCAAATATATAATTATTTTTATTATTCATTTAGATTTTTATAAAATTTAAAATTAATTTTAATTAGAAAACTACTTTAACGAAATTGATTTATGGAGAAATGTCGTTTCATTAACAATAAATCCTTATTTCGAAAGGATTGTGAAACTCGCAGAATATTTCAGCACTGGTTTCTTTTTTATTTATTTCGATGAAACTAGTGCTAAAAATAGAAACGTAAGATATTAAATCCTGGGCAGATGCCATAAAAAACATTTGAATTAAAGATGTTATTCAGTATAAGTTAAGGTTCTTAGTATTTTATTAAAATCTAGATAATAGGCTTAATGGAAATACGATTATGCAATATCTTAAGCTAATGAAGTTGCAAGATTCTATCAAATTATAAATAAAAGTCAAAAGACATAAGGAACTTATTCTTTTGCCATTTCTTTATATCTTGTACAGCACACACACACACAAAAGGCATTCTGTAAAATTATGCAATAATAAATATTAGTAAACAACCAAAAATATGAACATTTATTTGTTGTTCTTGCGCAATTAATATTTGAAAATGATTTTAATGCATTATTTTCGATAAATTTGCGCTTATTTTATTGTATAAAACTTGATTTGAAAAAAAAAACATGTATTAAATTAAAGAATATACCTGATTCTTTTCTAATAATAAATAATAGCTTTTCCGAATTAATTTCGTATATTATTTGAGAGTTAAAAATATATTAATTGTAAAGTATTAAATGTGATGATTAATGTTTAATTTAACATTAAATGAAATTTACATGGTGTTCTAAAATTGACTGAACGATTTAAAAAATCAATAAAAAGTAAACTGAGACAGCTATGGAAATACATTTTTTGCCCGAGGGTAATGTTTGTAGTCATGAATTTATTTCCTGCGCTTCGTTGTTTCAGTTTCAAATATCACTAATAGATGGCACGGCACTGTCTCAAACTGTAATCCTACTTAAAATAATTTTTCAATTTCAAAATGTAAACCATTTTTTTAGCGCTTGAACAACTAAATAGAATAATGGGTAAAAGCTGAGTGAACTTTTATCTATTTGTATACGTTAGTTTCAGCATACTAACAGTGCACCGCAATCTATCTGTAATATTTGGAAGTAAAAAATGGAATGAATTAACCTTGATAAGTAACAAAAATACAGTTATTTGTAAAAAAAGAAATGTACTTTTACAGAAAAATAAATAATTTGAAATGATATTTTTATTAATGGAAATTAACTTTAATTTAGCATTTACGTAACTTTCACCAAACGAATCGTCATTAGACAATCTTGTTGCAGAATTTTGAAGCTCTTGTGCATATTCTCCACTTAGTGTGTTACTTTATTTGAAAAGCGTTGACAATAATTCAGATACCACAACTTGGTGGCGACATACGCGAACATCCTACAACTCTTGCGCCGAGTCCTTTATTTTTTCTTGCTTTTTTTTTCAATTTGAGCTAGAGTACCCCTTTATTTATCAGGGTAGCGACAAACACTATATGGCTGAAAGTCCCCGGGCACTTTCTATTTTAGACGTTTTGTAGAATCTGTAGAATACTTAAAAACTCGTCTGGAACTTAGGAATAAAAAGAACATATTCGACTTCGTATCTTACATCAAAGGTTTGATGACGAGGGTTGTTAGGAGACCAACAATAAATTGAATAAAATATAATATTTGCTATCACCCTGTTCAGTAAAATACTCGAAATGATCTGTAGATGTAGTAGAAGACTATGTGGATCTCATACAGCATTTGTGTAAGAATAGACGAATATTCATAGATGGAGAAAGATTAATAAAAAAATTCAAGAAATTTCCGCATGTTTTATGTTTATAGCATGATTTTTGTAAACGAACTAAATAAGCTACACACTTTATTTTCAATACCAAACATGTTATGGTAAACTTCAATAACATATGTCAATTACATAGCAATCCATGTATATTTACGTGATTTAGAACGCGGACAGACAGATAAATCGAATTCATAAACACTTTTCAACCATTTTCCAAATGCTAAAAATGAAAAAAATGAAAATGAAATTTTCTGGGAAATCCCTTATCATCCAGATACTTTTAGAAAATAATTGAAATTCAGCTCACTATATCACCGATATTTTTCTGAATTTTAATGATATTCAACTGGCATTTCTTTATGAGTTGCTCTATAAAGTTGACTAATAAATTAGGGAAAACAAAGTTTATTGTTTTTTGCGCATGCGCAGTTAAATGTTATGTCATACAAATGTCCATCTTTCATCTAATATTTGTTTAATATATTTATAATCTAGTTGTAGTATATTATTTCTACTATCTTTGCAAGTTTCCTAAAGTGGCGCTAAATTTGGTTGAAACATTCCATTCTATAAACAAACAAGAACAACAAATGATAAGGCAAAAATAGATTATGAAACTCTTTCCAACATATTCAGAATACTTTAACAAAATTTCAGAGATTAATAAGGTAAAAATGATGTTTAAGTAAACAATTTCGAAAGCGCATAAACACTGAAAAACACATTTGAAAACCCATTTTCAGAAAAATATCCGCCCTTCATAAATTTCCGTCAATAAACGGAAATGTTACCCGAGATATTTTGTGCAACCCTGTATATGATGTATAGAATTTATACATACCAAATAATATGCAAAAAATTAGATAAATTTAAAAATGCATGCCACAATTGAAAATGTACGTTCAGCAGTTATTGCTCATTCGCAGTACTGTTACCGAATATTGTTGTGTGTCCTTGTAAATGAACGATAAATGATATGCAGACCATATTCTACAGTGAGTACCTTGTATTGCACCTCAGTGACGTATATCAGTTTCAATATGTTCGAAATAGTATAACAACATTAAAATACATTCCAAAGGATTTTTTCCTATAAACCGTAATGTAACGGAATTCTTTTGAAGTCCCTGTAAGCAAACTAAAAATAACACACTTAATTTTCAATACCGAACATTCCATCGTAAACCTCAATAACATATATATCAATTGCATTAGATTTAGAGTATATTTACGCGAGTTGGAGCATGGACAGACGGCAGACAGACAGAAAAACCGAATTCATAAACACTTTTCAACTATGTTGGAAAGTGTTAAAATCATGCGGAAATTTCTTGAAAATTTTAAAGATAGAAGAGAATGTAGTTTGATGTACGTTGTTGTGAAAAAATTGAAAATTTTAAAGAAATCTTTATATCTCCATACATATACATACTATGCTTACCCAATTGTTATGCAGGACCCACATAAACATGTGTTACAGCTACAGATAATTTCGAGCATTTTATTTTACAGGGTGATCGAAAATTCAATTTTTTTAACTCAATTTATTTCTTATCCCCTTGTTGCCCTCGTGATTATACCTTCGCCGAGAAATAGGAGTTCAAACATGTTCTTTATATTTCCGAAGTTCCAGAAGAATTTTTCAAGTATTTCTCTAAATATTCGTCAAAAAGTCTAAAATAGAAAGTGTCCTGTGACATTTTGGCCGTGTATAGTGTTTATACAATACACGTTTTCAAGTTTGCAGTTTTTTTCACAAACACAGCAAACCATATTAAGAAACTTAGAGATATACGCATAGACGAATATTGCATCCGCAAAGAAACAGCTTGGCGATAATGGCATGTTTTCCAAATTCGTTGCTACCTGTATGTCACTATAATGAAAAGTAGTCTATTTGAAGGACATTACTGGTACTCCCACAGATATTTCGCTTTACTTTAAATTGAAGGACACAATGCACCAGAATACCATTTTTCAAAAGCTTAAGTAATTTGTTATCAAATGAGGTATATGATATTTTGGTTCATGAAATCCTTTTAACTAAAAAACGTAAAACAAAATCGAAGAAACAGCAAAATATGATAAAAAGAGGTGGCAAACATACTCGCTTTATAAGGTTATTTTTACAATAGGTTATTTTTACAATTTACTCTGGTTTTTGAGACTTAAAAATTCATAGAGGCGTGAATATATGTTCAATTATAGAAAAATAACATTTACTCATTTTAAGGAAAACATTTAAGTTTTATGAAATCACTGGGCAAAAAATACTGCTTATCTATCCTTGTCTTTTAATATATGTTTACGCACTTTACCTTTTACTGTTATATCCAAATATTTTGTTATATTATAACTGAAATGAATAAAAAGGAAATAAACTCAGTAAAGGCGTCTTCTGAAATGCGTAAATAAGAAAATATTATAAGAACTCTGGTTATAAAAACATACAGTTACATTCTTAAAAAAATAATGAACAACAACTTCTGCAGCTCATTTTTTACTTTTTTTACAGTTCATTTCATTTCATCTGTGCTCTGTGTTCATTGATAATAGTTCAGCGAATACATCATGACCATTAAGGGTAGATATTTCAGAAAGTTTTTGTGAAAATACTAAGTATAAAAAGCATCGTTATCTCAGTGAGATATGTTCTTCTTAACGGATTATAACAAGAAAATAGTGTGGATAGATAGCGTTTTTTATTATTGCTCCGTAAAAGAATTTTGATAAATGAAGCAGATGTTTTTGCTGAGAATCTGCAAGGAATTACCTTTATCCACTTTCTGCTTTTCTCATTTCTAATCTAGGTTTTGCAAGTGGTTTGTAATGAAGCATTAAATCACTTCCTTGAACTAATTGCAACCACATGAGTTTGATAATTTCTGGTCTTCGATTAATGTTACTTTTACTAAAAATAAAATATGGAAGAAATAATTCTTATTTAAACTGAAAGACACATTTAAAATAGTTGTAATGTAGAAAAATATAGGTAAGACGTAATGAAGTAAAAAAATCCCTGACGGCTCGGCCTACAGGCACAGGTAGATTTCGAAGACGCAGACCGTGGGGCGCCTGTTTGTCGGGAATTGCGGAAGAAATGACCTTTTTTACGATGATGCGGCAGTTTGAACCGCCTACTTCGAAACCTGACTTGTTTGCAGGCGGATCCGGCAGGGATTTTTTTGTTTTTAATTTTTTTTTTTTTTGGTATAACGGTTGGTCCTATAAAAAACTTGTCAATATAAAAGTTTTAGATAATATTAAGAGGATTTATAATAAATTTAAGCGGATTTGAAATCTTGGGAATTGACGAAGTTATGCATTTTTTTTCTTCTAACCGCCCCCCTCCCCCCCCTCTTAAGGCAATTTTTAATTATATCAAAAATCTGTCATACATAAATTTTCGGCCCTTCTCCTAGAAGTAATAATAACTTCAAACCGATTCGATACGTATCATAATTAAGAAATTATGGTTTTTTTCTGTTTTCACAAAAAGGCCCCCCCATCCCCCCCTTGGTTCGATTTTGACCATTAACAAACTTGACCGAGATTTTATGTCCCTTGATTTTATGTATCAGTATCGAAAAGATGCGGGAGTTGGAACCGCCTACTTCGAAAAATAACTTGTTTGCAGGCGGAGCCGGCAGGGATTTTTTTGTTTTTAATTATCTTTTGCTATAACGGTTGGTCCTATAAAAAACTTGTCAATATAAAAGTTTTAGATAATATTAAGAGGATTTATAATAAATTTAAGCGGATTTGAAATCTTGGGAATTGATGAAGTTATGAATTTTTTTCTTCTACACACCCCCTTCCCCCGCTTAAGGCAATTTTTAATTATATCAAAAATCTGTCATACATAAATTTTCGGCCCTTCTCCTAGAAGTAATAATAACGTCAAACGGATTCGATACGTATCATAATTAAGAAATTATGCTTTTTTTCTGTTTTCACAAAAAGCCCCCCCCCATCCCCCCCCCCCTTGGTTCGATTTTGCCCATTAACGAACTTGACCGAGATTTTATGCCCCTTGATTTTATGTATCAGTTTCGAAAAGATGCGGGAGTTGGAACCGCCTACTTCGAAAAATAACTTGTTTGCAGGCGGAGCCGGCAGGGATTTTCTTTTGTTTTTAATTTTTTTTGCTATAACGGTTGGTCCTATAAAAAACTTGTCAATATAAACGTTTTAGATAATATTAAGAGGATTAATAATAAATTTACGCGGATTTGATATCTTGTGAATTGACGAAGCTATGATTTTTTTTCTTCTGAAACCCCCCTTTCCCCCCCCCTTGGAGCCATTTTTAGTTATATCAAAAATCTGTCATACATAAATTTTCGGCCCTTCTCCTAGAAGTATTAATAACTTTAAATGGATTCGATACGTATAATAATTAAAAAAAATATGGGGTTTTTTCTGTTTTCACAAAAAGCCCCCCCACCCTCCCCCCTTTGGTTCGATTTTGCCCATTAACGAACTTGACCGAGATTTTATGCCCCTTGATTTTATGTATCAGTTTGTAAAAGATTAATGCAGAATTTTTCCAGTTATCGTGGTCAGAAAAAAGTGACATAGATAGATAGATAGATAAAGTTTTGAACTGGGGGTGGTTTTGGGTTCTGGGAGTCATGATCGGCGTAGATCTGCAAGAATTTTTCAAAATTTCCAACTTAGGTGAGAATGTAATAGGTAGTATTTCTTACGAAATCTACCTAAAATGAAGTATATTTAATTTGGCTATAAAAGATATTTGTATCATTTCTGCATAGCGCCATGTGTTTTTAAATTTCTTTTTGATAAAGTTTTCTCTTTTTACATAGTGACTGACTACATAAATTATAATTCATTACGATTTGTTCGATAGCTAATCCTAATGGAACCATTTTAATTTATTTCTAAAATTTTACAAATTTATCTAGTACTATAACACATTAAAAACGAAATAAAAGCTAGTTGTTTATGTCAATATAACTTCTTAAATAAACGCTTCAAAATAGTGCCGACGATTTTTTCATTCTCGTTCTTAATCTCGTTTTTGGAAGACCAAAAAAAAAAAAATTATAAATAAATAAATAAATAAAACGTACACAATTTTCAAATATTAAATAAAAAATCGAAATGCTTACTATTTTATTTATTATTGTATTTGTAGATAATCTGGATATTGGGAATTTTTTTTTCATGTAAATTTTGTAAATATAAAGGCATTGGTTCCAAAGTAACAAAAATCCATTATATCCCCTAGGTCACATTTTCTGTAAACTTACGTTTTTCCCACCCATGTCAGATATATAGAACGTAAAACCAACACTAATTCCTTTTATCAATTATCCACTGTTACACATATAGTTTCTTATTTTTTGCATAAAGTTTAGTTACTAGATTTGGTGTTGTCCCATGCATGACTTGCTCATAGTAAGGGCAAATGAGGTCTTGGGGCAGCTTCCTCCTTTCAGATTTCTTTCTAACAAATAATGAAAACTGTGGCTGTAAGGACGTGATTAGATGCCCCTAACTAAATTTTTGACCAGGGGCATCACAAAGGGTTAGTACACCCTGTCCCCACAGACTTTCACTTCATTTGACTCTGCGTTTTTCACTGCTGCGTTTTCTTGCCAGGCAAAAAACTACCATCAATTCAACTATAAAAGACTGATATGTTAACAAGATTTAATAAAATATGAGTTTTATTTTTAAAGTGCAAATAACCTTAAGAGTAATTTCTAGGAACAAATAGGTTAAAAAAGTCCTTGCTAAATTAATTATGTACACTCGGGTAAAAAAGAAGGCCCCCATCCCCCTTATCTATTTTTCACAAATATTATCTATTTATTTTAAATAGATGCCGAGAAAAATGAAAATAGCGATTCGATTTGGATATATGTCTTCCTTAAATGAGTGGTAAGAAAACAGGCTTAAGGGTATGTTTTCTTAATTAAATTTTAACAAATTTTGAAAATTTTAATATGAACACCAAATTTTTTCAGATCTCGATTGCTCGGTAAATATTACCTTCGGATAGCAAACCGGAAGTCATTCGGTAAAGAAGTTTAGGAATTATTCAGATGTAAAGTTTGAATTACTAATGTTAAATTCAATTTTATTAGTTGCAATTTTAAGCGTAACTCAAAATTTACTTGGTGGAAAGAGATGGAATTTTGGATTCGCATATTTAAAGCTGCTAGACAATGTCTGTAAAACAAATTATAGGTTACAATACATATAATAAAAGGCAAGAACGTTAAAAACGCACAAATAACAGCTGTTTCGAATCCACAAGCGAGATTCTTCTTCAGGTCGACAAAGAGTAAAGCACAGCACGCTAGAAAAAGCAAGACTGGGCAAAACCACAGAGAGGCGGTGGCTCAAGTTAATAAAAATAATCGTTATGTCGTTTTGCCAAGTCTTGCTTTTTCTAGCACGCTGTGCTTTACTCTTTGTCGCACTGAAAAATAATCACGCTTGTGGATTCGAAACAGCTGTTAGTTGTGCATTTTTAACGTTGGTCAATATTCTTGCTTTTTAATATTCCTTCACAAAGGTTTTATTTGCTATTTTAAATATATATATTGTTCAAATGTTACCTTCATAATAAATCGGTTGATTAGAAACTCACAAAACAAATAGTAATTGAATAATTTGAAAGGTATGAACACGAAGGTAACACAACGAAAGATAACACAAAACTTTTACCCATAAATACACAGAAATATATGGGATTTTTAGTTAACAAAAATATTATTGCCGAAATACCCATATTTATCACAGATAGTCCAAAAGTTGTTGTCTGTCATAATATAATCCACCACATGACAGGAATTACATCAGAAATCATTTTGCTTGGCGCACCCCCTATTTTTTTACTTGTATGTAATCATGAATAGAAAACTGGAAACAAATAAATTTAAGAATGGATGCAAATAATCATAACTTTTATTCCATATTTATCTTGAGCATTATAGGTTGCTAGTTTCTTAACATGATTGGTACTGTTTTTTACCGTTGCATATTTCCTGTATATTTGGTGTTATTTTGCTTAAATAAAGTATAAGTCGTCTTCTATATTTAGTTTGTTTTAGAACTTTGTTTTTGAAACAGCAAATGAGATGAAAAACATATTTTACTATCCCTTTTAGTCGTACCTCGTCGTATGCTGCTAGTAAACACAGATTTGTTGCGTACCGCCTAGAATCTCTATGGGGTACGCGCAGAAAACTTTGAGATACCCTGCACTATAGACTGTCTTGCCACGTCTGGCAGCTATTCTCATTACTGGCATAGTCAAACTAAGCATTTGTAATCCTAAATGCGTTGTGCAATATACTGCATAACAGTACAAACTGCTGATATAACTGAAATGCTACTTTTTGGTGGCAAATAAGATTATTCTGAAATTAAACTTTTCATCATAAAAAAAATAATCCCATGTGACACAGCATCGTTCTAGTGTCTATACTTTTCAAACTTTTATTTTATTTTTTTGGATCTCCCGGTATAAATTATGAAATTAATAAAAAAAGAAAAATATGTATTGTAACGTGTAAATATATGAACAGAAATTGATTTCTAGAAACTTCAAATATGTGAATTCAATATTTAATTTCATTCCGTCAAGTAGTTTCTGAGTTATGCTTAAAAAATATCGCATTCTAACTTGTTTTGCAACTAATAAAAATAAATTTAACAGTGGAAATCAAAACTGTACGTAAATGCTAAACGTCTTCACCAAAGGGTTTCCATTTGCGGTATTTTAAGATAAAATTTACCAAAGAAGCCAAATATGATGTCAAATTAGGTGTTTGTATTGCAAAATTCAAAGTTTGTTACAATATCACTATTAAGACTATTCCGTAAGCATACATACGTATATATTTAGCCTACATTTAAATAAGACATAAATCCTAAACGAATGCTTATTTTCGTTTTTCTCTGAGGCAATATAATAATAAATAAACTTTTCTTCTTCTTTCTTTTTATTTATTTTTTATTTTTTACCGACTGTTCACACATTTAAAATGTTTTTATCAGATATAATTATAAAATGATAAAAGAGCATGTTTAAATTCCTCTAAATAACAATTAAATGTATCGGTTTAACTTTTCTCAAAAGTTACAGACTAGAAGATACAAAAAATTTTAAACATCGATGGACATTAGACGAGGCTGATCAATAAATAATGATAATATTGTTTTATTCGCATAACTTATTGTACACAAATTGAATGCTTTGTTGTATTGTTAGCTTAATGTGTGATGAATATGAGATAATTTTTTAAAATTTATTTCTTTACAGTAGTACGTCAGTGGCAACCGTTCAAGTTCAGACACGTTCAGTATCGCCTACGGGAACAATGGTAGCAACACGCGAGAAGCAATAAGAAATTTTACATTATCCTGAAGAAATCGTTACCCGAAGGCTATAAAATTCTATAGTTATATTGAGGGTCTTCTCTACCTTATAGCATTGCTAGAAAGTGGTTTAGAATGTTTAGGATAAACAATGAACGTCAAAGAAAGTTGGACTCGAAACTCTCGTCACTGCCCTTACAGAAACCAACATTAACACCGCCACTGTCATCTAAGATAGTAGAATAACAAAAAGTACGAAAACTATCAGAAATATTACAGATATCATTGGGTGCCACCAACACTTTGGTAACAGAAAAACTGCACATGATACGTGTTTGGGTGCGGTGAATGCATCCTCATACAAAAAAAAAAGGACATTCGCCTGTAGATTTGATCGCATTTGAAGATGATTTTACAATCCAGATCCATCCCTTTATTGCTCATCGCGTGCATAAAAATCGTGTGTTGTCTCCATTAGTCTCTGAGGCAATAGTGAATGTGTCTGAACTGGCACGACTTCTGATGTAATACTGAAAAAAAATATACCACATATTAATTTCACATTAAGCTAACTATGCAACATAAAAATATTCCTGTGCATTAAATTAAGCTAATAAAAAATTATGATCATTCTTTATAGACAGCTTTCGTTCACATATTTTTCCTTTTATTTTAACTCTTGCATAAAATGTTTAAACCAATTTTTTACTGTATGTATTAAAAAAATATAGAGAAACTTAATAAAGTGTAAAAAGAATTCGTAAGTATTCTACGCAGAAAATATTCTAAGAAATTTCTGTCTCCTCTTTAGCAGAAATATATAAAACATTGGAATGAGTATTCTCTGCTTATTAGATATTTTATTTTTACAAGCGAAGGGATCAAATATGCATTAGATTATCGATAGGAATGCTTATCCAAATCTTATTTAGGGTTTCATACTTTTTAAAAAGAATGGATTTACACTCTATATTTTTCTTTATTTTGGAAAAATATTCAAATTTATTCCATATTCGAGTAATCTTATTTTATTTGGAAACTCCATCTTAAAATTCCTTTGAGAATTTGAGCATACAAACTTTTTCCCTTAACGCTAATTCAAGTATCCATCTTATGTCAAATATGTCTTTAAAAAAAGGAGAGGAATGGATAGAATTCAGAATTCTAGTTAAAAGAAGACCAGAAAAAAATCTGTCTCTCAAAACGAAATGAAGGGAAATGTTTCTTTTTAATGTTATGTAGCATGCTATTGTTGGATATAGAATTTAACTGAGTTAAGCGACAAGTCTCACTGAAATGGAATTCATAATCCCGATTTTCGATATAGATAAATTTATTTAGGAAGAAACATGTTAATCAAAAGAAACCTTTTTATATTTTCAGATCACTTTAAATTTATAGTTTATGAAGTTGTATAAGTTGTATAGTTTATGAAGTTGTTATTTTGTATTTGATGTACAGTCGTGGAAAAAAGAAACTGAACACCCCCTACTAACTATGCAACAAATTATTGTAAAAGAAAGTTACTGGCACCAAACGATTGGAAATAAAGTCTACTTTTAAATGATACATATAAAATTTGCTTAGGGGGTCATCTACGTATAAAAACACACCCAGACTTTGTTTTTCTCAATAGGAAGACCCAAATTTGACAAGATATTTTAAATCTGAAGTTCAAACTATGCCTAGATACCAAATTTCATGAAATTCCTACGATTAGTTTCAGAGAAATTAACTACTTTATAATGAGCATATTTTAGGGGCTGTATCCAAATTGAAGTTCGGTACTCTATTGTTGAAAAGCTGCAGAATGATTAAGTCACTTCTTTTAATGTATTATGTTTTACCGCTATGACCATTTTACTCACTTAATAAGTTTCGGTTATTGTTATATGCGGTAAAATAATGTTTACAAGTGCTGAATTATCCGATTAAAAATATATATAAGATTATCTGTAATTAAAATAGTTTTAGAACATGTAAATATGATTGGAATTTTACAGGTGTTTTTATATTGCTTTTTCTCAGATTTTGAATATATTTAACTCGTTTTTTTTTAACATTTATTGGCAGAAACGTGAATAATATTGGCAAATGCAAAATTTAGAATAAAAAATAAATAAACACTTTCCAACCTAGTTGTTAACACTTTCCAACCTAGTTGAAAAGTGTTTATGACTTCGGTTTGTCTTGCCGTATGGCCGTCTGGCCGTCTGTCCGTGCTCTAACTCCCGTAAATATGCTCAGATTGCTCTGCAATTTTTATATATTATTGTCGTTATCTGTAGCATGTTCCCTATTTCAACTGAAGTGTGTAGCACTTATAGTTTTTTTTACAGGGACACTCAAAAGAATTCCGTTACATTACGGTCTATGGGGGAAAATCATTTGCGGTTTATTTTAATGATGTTACACAAGTTCAAATACATTGTAATTGATATATATCACTAAGGTGCATTACAAGAAGCTTAATATGGAATAGGGTGTGCATAGCACTTATAGTTACTTTACAGGGACAGTCAAAAGAATTCTGTTACATTACGTCTATGGAGAAAAATCGTTTGCGGTTTATTTAAATAATGTTTCACTATTTTAAACGCATTGAAATTTATATATATCACTAAGGTGCATTACAAGAGGCTTACTACAGAATATTGTGTGTATAGCAGTCATCATTCATTTACAGGGACACACAAAAGAATTCTCTACTGTCTATTAACAATAATTCCTGGAAGTGTGTTTTAAGTTACTGAACGCGATTTTAAATTTAACTCACTTTTTGTTTATTACGTGGTGTGTATAAATTCTGTAGATCATATACAGGGCAGCACAAAAGTTCGCGACCACATTTCCGTTTATTGACAGAAACTCCAGAAGGAGAATTTTAAACTGTGCTACGCGTTTCCTAACTAAACTAAAATTTAGCAATTTTCTAATATGATGTATAGCAACTATTTTTATCAAGAACTTAATCTGCGTGACATTCATTCAATGAGGCTGTTAACAATATCCATATCGCTTTTAATAGTTTGCCAAGCATGAGAAACAGATCTCCATAGCTCATCAGCTGTTCTAATTCCCTCCAGGCGTATTTCATCCTTCTACAGAGTCCAAACATTTTCCATTGTGTTTAATTCGGCTGTATTGCTTGGCCATTCTAACTTCCTGGAAACTGACTAAATGCAGCTTTCGTCTTTAAATGAAACTGAGCTCCATTCATTTATGCCCCAGTTAATATATGTTTGGGCAAAGTGAAAGGTTTGAAGTTGCTGGTTTTTTAGCCGCCATCCGACTTCGGAAACCTGCTTCTTTGAGCGTGCTGCGAATGGTACGAGATGATACATAATAAAAAGAAAGTATGCCGTATATATATATATATATTCATAATACATTCTATCGTCTCTTAATTATATATGCTTACTTGAAATTGTAAATCATCTTTAATTTGATTAGAAGATATATAGGGATCATCTACTGTAGCCATTACAACAATTTCTCGGGCTTGGCTGTCTGATAAGATCCTAGGCCGACCACTACAACTAAAGCCGGTTTATCGGATTTGTATTGCGAAACATAACAAAATCACCAGTAATGTAAATTTAATTTAAATTTAAATAAATTGAATGTAAATGTATAGTTTTTTTTCAATAAACTATCAATATTACCTGTTACTCCATATTAAAACAGTTTGAAGAAACACTTGAAAATGCCTAGCTATATAACGAAAACTTCTTCCAGCTTGCCACATGCCAATCATTTGGTCTTTGTTGCTTCAGTTAATTGCGAGGCCAGTTTGTTTCAGCAAATACACTACGCATATATAAGAAACTTCACTTCAAACATATATACTGCAGAAAAAACAATATAGTTTTATTCGACTGTAAAAGAAGCTATAAATTCATTTAAAGGTAACAGAAATGATTAATTATTTTCTAAGGTAGAACTCTTCATATTTTTCAAAAATGAACTTTATTAATTTAACAAAAAAAGCGATTGTGCATAAATGACGGAAACATACATCTCATGCAACTACGTTTTACGTAATTGAAAAAATTAAAATCAGACATTGAAAAATAATATATATACTAATAGAGAATAAATAAATAAATAAATAAATAAATATATATATACTAATCAAGGCTGGGATTCTGGTGCCGCGCTATCTTACATCTTACTCCAATCACAGGGCGTTGTCAGGTTTGTTGTGCTCGTGCGCGCATTCTCTTACGCTTCAGTTTAATCTAGCTTTCAAATTAGCATAAGATCGCGAAGCACTGGAATACGGTTTATGCATTGATTATGTTGTAAGACAGACTTATATATACTCTCTAAGTTTATCAAGGCACTGTAATCCCAGCCTATGAGTAAAATATTTTTTCAAACAGGGATGTCCGGTTTATACCACTAAATTTTAATAGTATTCTCCACCGTTTTAATTTTAGAAATTCTGTCCTTAAATAAGGTGACAAATACTATTAAAATTTAGTGGTGAGGATCGGGTATTCGGGTTGGAGCGGTTTTATCTCTGTTCAAATTATACTTTAATGCACATCATAGACGGGCCCCTTAAAGCAGCATCTTGCCATTTTTTAAGTATAATTTGAAAACTACTTGAAAAAAAATTGAAATTTTGAATACGCATAAAGTAGGACATAATAAATATAAATCCATCAAAAAAATTGTAGGTTGCAATTCATAATTTTTTCGAATATTAATTTCATAATTCATAATTAAAATTTTAAAATTATAAAAATTACAAATTCGACGTAGTTATGTTTGGGTTTTTGAGTATTAAAACCAATTAAAATAATAGCACATTAGGATTATAATTTCAGGAGTTATTAATAAAAAATATGAAAATGTAACTTAACATTAGAAGCTCTAAAATTTGAATGCTTATAATTCAAAAACTTATCATCCAAATGACTTGAAATTTGGTATCTAGGCATAGTTTGAACCGAAGATTTAAAATATCTTGTCAAAATTGGGAGTTGTCATTGAAAAAAATAAAGTTTGGGATGGTTTTGATATGTAGATGGTTCCCGTGCAGGTGGTGGAACGTAGACGTTCACAGGGAGATGGGCCTCTGCCCCTGCGACGTATCTCCTTGAATTCTTTCCTTGCATCTCCGTCTGTAGCTGGACTAGTTGTGTGCCGCCCTCAAAGTCGTTCAGAAAGGGGATTGCCCTTTCGTACCAAGGCTAGCGCGAGTCCTCGGCGCCACTCAGGTTACCGTGCGACCGTATCAGATCCTTGGGAGGGTGTTTGTTCTTTCCCTGGACTGTTCAACTACGAGGAACCAGGCCGGAGACTCGTCAGTAAAATGACGGTGTTCGACCCTGAAATCAAACGTTGGGTCGCAAACCAATCCAGCGCGTCTATGCGTAATCGGAGCTTACCGTACACGATGGTTGGATTAGAGGTAGTCTTTGCATAATTTTCTATCTACTAAACTCGAACAGGACCGCTTCTTTAGCGTTCTTGAAGGAGTTTTTCATGTCTTTCAGAGTCCGGTAATGGTCCTAAATTAACTTTCCGTCGATTCTAACAGTTTTTCAGTTTTTGTTTTGCGTTTGTGTTTGTGTTGTGTTGTTTTTACATGTGCATGATCCTGACAATGGAGTCGATCGTATACCACTTGCATTTTGACTGTAGGACTCGCCGAATGCAAAGGCATTGAGGAGGGTACAACCTTATCCAAGAGGACTGATTTTCCTCGTAGTCCCGGGTTGGCAAGAGCGCCTCCCACTTACCTTGGCCGATGAACTAGTTGTTTCCTCCCTCCCTTCGGACTTGAGGATCAGAAGCCGCGGCAAATCAAGGGTCGTTGGGGATACTCGACATATGGCCGATGACCCGGTTCTCCTCATGGGGTTCTGGCAACGGAGCCGTAGGGGGATCTCTAGCGATTCATCAGGTGTCTTCGTGGTGGTTTCCTCTGATTTGGGGATCCATCGCGTATCGTAACGGCTTATATCGTCACCTCATGGGTTCAATCGGAGTGATGCGCAAGTGGTGGTGCTCCGATCGATCGCAGTGCTTACTGGAAGCATTTCTTGGTCGAGCGCGTTATGGATCCTTTAGGATCCGGGTGCGATGGTTGACGCGTGTGACGGGCGCCACTCTGGCGCCTGACGGCGCAGCTCAGTTTTGCCAAAAAGCATAGACTTTGACTTCACGTCACTTACCTCAAGACCATGATCATTACATACCGAACCAAATTCTGTTACACTTAAATTTATTCTTTCTTCCAAAGGAGCTCTCGTATCTGCCCCCTGTATGATATCAAAATCATTTGCATACACGACTATGTATTATTTACATCTGTTTTTATACATTTGTATTACCCTGTCTACAGTTATTAACCAAATATGAGGGTCAAGACAAGACCCCTGAGGATTCCTTTATACAATTTGTACCATTGTACTCCACCACTAAATTTAAAGCCAATAAGGCGGTCGGAAGTGTACTTTTTTAGTATCGAAATCACATATATCGGTAATGGTAGTCTCTGTATAATATCAGCGACAATAGTCCATACCAAATTATCAAAAGCTACTCGTATGTCCTTCGATACCAAAGCACAGTATTTATGATCTGACAAAACCTCTTGAATATGCGATTTAACACTTGTAAGAGCAGAAATTGTACTACGTTTCTCTCTAAAACCATGTTGATCGTGATCAAAGTAGTCAGCATTTTCAAGTGTGGTCATGATTCTACATTTAACAATTCTCTTGAAAACTTTTGCCATAACTGGCCACAAAGTGATTGGTCGGTATGAACTTGGTAAAACCGGATCCGTATTACTCTTTCTAAAAAATATTGCAATGCCACGTTTCCATAAAGTTGAAAATGACCGAAGCCAAGACAACTATTGTAGAAAGTGAGCAAAATATTTGTGTAGTTATGACAAAGATTTTTGACAATAATAGCGTCTATATCATCAAATCCTGGAGATTTAGCGTTGTGTTGTTGTTTCAAAACATAAAACAGTTGTCTCTTTGTAATTGGGTGAAATTCTTTCAGAACCCTGTAATCAACTTCAGAAGTATACGAATGTACAGTCTCCGGAATAACATCAACAGCAAAATGCTCTTTCATCAGTCTGCCTGTCACGTCATCATAAGTGTCAAATACGCAAGACTCCTCTAAAATTGTTGATATTAAACCTGATTGAGCTAGCATTTTACCGGAGATAAATGTGAAAAGGTTTCCATAACGATTTTGTGTATCTCCACAGTACTAAGCCATGATAATCTCTTCTCTTTTCGCACAGCCTATTTATATAAACGTCTTTGTTCAACATATGCAACATGGCTTTGATCACCGATGGATTTTTTCTATAGAACTTGTATAAAGCATTTACTTTGTTAATGTGAGTACGAAGAACCTGTGTAAACCAAGCAAATGTAGGCTTGTGACTGATCTCGCCACGTCGAAATCATTTAGACATTGCCAAGTCAATCAAATCATAAAATCAGATAGCCAGTTATCCAACGATACATTGAGTTAACTATTTACAATGTATCTATTAGCTGAGTCTCAAATGGTTTTAAAAATACGTTAAAAGGCTTCATAGTTTTATTTTTTGTTTTGTATCTGTTCAGAAAACGCATAACAGGTATAGTATCAAGGTCAAAAACAATATATCTATGATCACTGTACGAAATTGTAGTGAAATCTACGCTCCAAGTAGTCAGAATTGGAACCAAACGTTTGCAACACAAGGTTAGGTCTGGTCTACATTTTAAATCACACTGCACAAATGTGTGTTCAGAGTCTGAGTCGTTAACTATACTCAAGTTCATCATTGCCAGATACTCTAACAGAACATCCGTTTTGTCATTTTCCCGGGAGTAACCAAACAGTCTCATTGGTACATTAAAATCACCTGCGAGCAACACATATGCACAATCTTGTAACAAGGCTGTCCAGTCAGCAAAATCTCTTATCTAAATCTCCAGACGGAGCTGAATATTGTGAACCTACACGGCCACCAACCACAGTAAAATTAATAAGCACTGAGTTATTCGTTGTAATGCATCTCACACAAGTAAAAGCTCTGTTAGCTCTGTAAGTAAACAACAGCAGCGTTTAAATTTTTAGACAGAAAACAAAGCCAGTCCGGGGAGCACCAACAAAAAAACGGTTGTGGATATAAGGAACCTGGCAAAGAAAAACAGATACCAATTTTCCAGAAACATAATGGCATCAGAGGCATCCCAACAATGGTTCAAATTGATCTGAAAAACCCTTAAAAAGAAGTTTGGAATCACCGATGGGCCCGTCACAATCTCCTGGAAAGGACAATACTGCGATAATTTTGAAATACAGGGCATTCCGGACTACCAGCACGATGATCCGCCATAGAATCTAAGTCACCAGCCAGACAGTTCGAGCACATTTCACTTTCGGTAGACCAGTCTTTAATATTATGTTCACTTGCACACTTATCACATTTAGAATCATTACTACATTTCGAAGCTACATGCCCAAATTCCTGGCATTTAAAACACCTTATTTTTGCAACATAGTCAACCATCCTATACCGATTCATGTCTATACACACTCGCCTACGATTAACCAGAAAATCCCTTATCCACTGATCCGTATCCAAAAGAAAATTATTTCGACCACCTCTTGTTCTTATCCTCTTTACCATCTCAATATAGGGCTTTGTCTTACTTCCATCTGAAAGACCTCCATCCGTAGCAGCACCTTCAATAATTCTCTCCAGGGTCCTCAACGCCGTCGCATCATCCACATCCTCATCAACACTTAGCAGTAAAACTCGACTTCGCCGTCGCCTTGGGTCATTCACATTTATTTTTCCTTAAGTTCATCACTATACAACAAAAGGGATGAAATCCGGCTAGTTTCGGCCTTCGTCTTGACTTTAATAATCAACTGGCCCGCCTTTGTCGTGACGATGTCCCCGGTATGGGTAAATCTGC
The DNA here is from genome assembly GCA_963931845.1 of Maratus michaelseni. Lineage (NCBI taxonomy): Eukaryota > Metazoa > Arthropoda > Arachnida > Araneae > Salticidae > Maratus > Maratus michaelseni. The sequence goes on along the minus strand of OZ007586.1, from coordinate 360,333,532 downwards.
GTCTTCTCTCCAAATGCTCTTAACTTATTGTCTCAGAGTGTCAAAAGCTTGACCATTCTTTGACGTAACCACTATTAAAAAGTCGTCTGTTTTAACGAGCTTCCCGGCCGCACACTCTTAAACGCCGTCTCACCAGCTACACCACTCTGGGAACCACGACCCGAAAATCTCGCAACAAAAACCTTATAGACCTTATTATGCTTAACTATTGTTTTTAATTTAGTCTGGGTTGACACTATCTCCCTATATGCCAACGTTGTAAACTCCGCCACTGCATCCATTAAATGCTTTACCATAGACAGAATATCTTCTTTTACACGACCACTCTTACCCCCTTGACCTTCCTATACATCATAGATGTAGGCATTTATCCTTTGTATTGCAATCGGAAAAGCATCCTTGCATCCGCTATCACAACTTCTAAACAAAAATTACAACTCCAACAAAAGAACCCCCAAAACGCACGAAAACCAACAATACCAATTCAAAAAAACCTAAAGATCAACAAGGAAGCCACACAATAACAAGCCAAAGACCGTGAAATCCAACGTCAATTCACAAGGAGCTGATTGCAGTCAGAACAAACTTTCATCTATAGTAAGGAGTACCCTATCCTAGGTGGAAAAACACAAATGATCCAAATAGACATGTAAATTTTATAAAGCCATGTTAGAATCAAACCGCAGCCAAAAAATTTCAACTTGAGACAAAACAAAAATACGTCAACCTATAAAAACAATAACGTCCCCTTGAACCAGGGACACCAAAAGTAAACAAAAACAAGAAAGAACAGATCACGTGAACCAGGACACTATAATTACAAAGACACTAAATCAGCAACAGAACGCTCTCAAATAAAGGCACTCCAAATTACAACTACACTCCAAAGCACTCCACATAAAAGCACTCCAAATCCAAGCAAACTGCAATTCACAATTTGAAAACATCCTGCTAACACAAAACAATTACAGAATACAATAGACAAACAAAACAATGCCTCGAACAACTCAAACCAACATTAATACAAGATGGCGAAGTAAACAAGACCCGAAGAAACGCCCTTTGATAATGAAAAAAAGAAAGAAAACAGCTATAAATAGCTAATTACCATCCGAAACTAAACAGAAACCCAGCGAAACAAATACAGCAACAATGATAAGCACAATTAAGATAATTAATACAAAGAAATAAAGTGAATTAACCAAATAAGAGTGAATTAAATAAACTTTAAACAAACGCACATGGCGAGAGACAGCAAAAAATTTCAAAGTCCAAAAAATCAACTAAAGGAGAAGTTAAATCCAAAGTAAATTATATATAGTTAGATAGGAATGATAGAAGATGAGCTCAATACTATTGATGTTATTGATCAATTGATATGAGGTGCAAAAATTAATATTTACCACAAAAATGACAAAATACTCAGGAGCATTTCAAAAAGCCACTCATCATGCTTTAGAGGTAGAGAACTTTTCCCCCCGTATATTATACTAGGAGAAATTCTATATTTAGGTCAGTATTCAGAAAACAACCAACTCTTACTGCAATGTGATCCAATCAAGGCCGACTTCAGTACTGGTCAAGAAAGCTCATGTTTGTTTCTCCTGCCTTAAGACGAAGTTCATGACGTCAAATCACCTGATTTCTGGCCGACACAATTGGTTGAGAAATCATTTGTTTGTTTCTTACCTCACTGGGATGACTTTCTCGGCCGACTGAATCCGCAGAGATCTCGTGATTTAACGTCATGACCTCCGTCCTAAACCACTGCCCTAACTAAAAAAAGCATACTCGGCCGTTACTGCAGTCGGCCGAGATTCAATCCAGGAATTTTCCCTTTTCCAGGCCGTTGCCCCTGAGCTACGATTAGACAAGCACCTATCTCAAGTGTTATTAATTATTTTTCATGCTTCTTATGATACACGTGCTAGGTGTGAGAAAATATGAAAAAAAATTTCCAACTGAATGTAATTCCGAAAGTTTTTCATATTTTCTTTCTATAATTTTAAATATTTTGCTTTATTATTTGATGCCTTTTAAAAAATAAATTTAGCTCTTTCTGTATTATACGCGTAAAACATTGCACTAATAGTAATGATTGCTTCTTCAGTGTTCATATGTGGGCTTACTTTTGAATATCAATATTTTAAAAAAAGTTATTTTCGCCATATTAAGATTCTCCGGTAAAATAAGACGAAGATTTCTTTTCGGATTTACTGGTATTCAAAAGTAAGCATCCGTACCAACGCTGTTCTTTTTGCAATTTATATATATACTAGCTAACCCGCCCAGCGTTGCGCGGGCCCGAGATAATTATAATCTTAGAGAAAGGCGTTAACCCCCTCCCTCGGCATACCCGCAAATATAATGAATAATTTGTTCAAGAGAACCACCGTCACCTACATTAACGCGATCATTAAAAAAAGAATTACATTTTTCTGATAATTAAAACATAACGAAGACACTACGCTAAAATAGCCGGAAGATGACACCCCTTCCCGACCTCAATTTCAAATCTATATCTTAATTAGTTACCTAAATTTTTGTTCATTAGTAAAAATTGGCAATTATTTCCTTTTATTTTCGCAAACTAAATGGAGGGATTTTACCGAGAAACAGATCTCTTTGTAGTTCAGTTTTTAATGAAAGCCGATCCCTGTCTGAAACTTTCTGCGATCGTTTTCACTGGCGCCTGCAGATTTTTGGCAGTTTTTTGCGTAAATTAAAAAAAAATTACCAACCGAATTTTTCAAAAATCACACAGTCAGATACAGAATATTTTTTTACATATGCTCAGAAATTTCCAAATTGATATCTCAATTAGTTTTCTTAAAATTCGCTAATTAGTTAAATAATTTCGAATTCGTTCATTTCCGGTTGCAAATTCAATGCGCCAGTCCGTTTCTTTCGCCATTTTGATTTAAAAGATGACATTTTAGCAGCGATGGTTAATGATAATCTAATTAATATCTAGGCTAATTATCAAAATATTAAAATTCAGAGGCTCAGTTGCACATGGCCAGACCTTGGACTATCTACACCTAAATTTCCAGCCTTCTAGGTGGGCTAGATTTTCCCAGCCATCGCTAACAGACACACACACAGACAGACACACACACACACAGAGCGAAACTTTCTTTTATTAGTATAGATATTTTTATTGTATGCGATACTGTGAAAATTAATGGTTTTAAAATTATTAAAATAAAAAGTAGATTTTTCGAGATCTTGTGATAGGTAAGTCCAAATTTGAACTTAATAATTTAGTTTAACTTATAAAAACATAATTTCAAGAAAATAATTGTGTACTTTATAAAATTATAAACTTAATTTTTAAGAAATTAAAGAAAAATTACAAATCTTATAAAATTATACTTCAAAAATTGTAAACTTTAGCTGAATTTATAAATTTATAAGTTAAGTAATTTTAGTTTTCACTTATAATAAAGAAAATGCTGTAATATTTACTTTTTAACTGCCTCAGACTTAAAAAGAAGTAATCGATTTGAAATTTTTTTTTAAAGTGTCATAAAAACTACTTTAGATTTTATTTAAAAATAGAGACAATATTCGACAATAATAGCGTTCTACACTATTAACAATTTGCAACTAACTGCCCAGTCATTCGAAAGTTTTCATAGATAACGGTTACTGAACAGTAAATTTAATTGATCCTGACTAATCAGAACGTTTCATAATATTGTCAAACAACCGCTTTTTACAAAAATGATTGAATGACTCGAGAGTTTGCTCAAATTTTTTAACAATGTATTGGAAAATTTTCTAATATAAAGTAGGATGCGTACAGTGTTACTACAATTTTTTAATAGAATTGTTCGCCTGATTTTATTACAGGAAAATAATACAAATTTTACAATTAATATTGGTGACTGTAAATGCTGCGATTTAAATGTTAAACAGAATTTTTTAAAAAAGAAATAGTGGTGTGAGACTTCTGAAAAATTCCAAAGAATATACACACCTTGATAAAGCCAATATATGTAGGCGTTTTAATGGAAATATTTACAAAGTAGGGTAAATACAGCAAACTCTGTCTAACACGGCATCGATCGATACAGAGAAAATTTTCTGTCGTAGACTGTACTTATTTATACATGCAAATGAAGAGTCAGTAGAGAAATTTATATAGTTTAAAACCCAATTACTGTTTGGTACGCATAAGATAAATGAATAAGATAAATTACATAACATAAATGAATATGCAAGCTATAAAACTACCAATTTACATACCGATAATTTGCATAGATATTATTTCATGAAATCTCACAAAGATAAGCAAAACTATTGCCTAACGTTAAAAAAATTAAAATAAAATTGGATCAGTCATTCTAGAAAGAGCGCTAGTCCAAAATTGTCCAAAATGGTTTTATTGCAGAATATGATATTTTTCCCTATATTCTCTAATTTCTGAAAAGAAAGAGCACTAGTCCGGACTCTAGATACTATTTCTCTATCTTTAAAGGAAGAGCAAAACAACTTTCAGTATTGAAAAGGCACTTTTCCATAGACACGTGTCCTTTCGGAAATGACTTTTTTGTTAAATTGTACGAAATATTTTTGTTTATTATTTTTTTTATCAAAATTTATACGGATATAAGAAATTGCACTGACACACTATTATGTATCCACGTCAATGTGTTTTTTTTTCAATTGAAAGATCTGGATATGCTTGTTTCGGTTGATATTAAAGAGATTGCAGCACTTGTTGGGTATATATTCAATTAAAATTTTATTTTAAAGACGTTTTTGGTATTGCCAACGATGTGGCTGTTATTTCCCTCGCACGTCTGACAGTCCGGGTATTGCCACTATAGGACAATACATTGATTGGTTGAACATTAACTCGTTCTCACTTAAAGTTAACTGCCAAGTGAAAAAGCATATAAAGCACCAGTCCACATTAATGTCAAAAAGATTGAGGACTTAAATCGCACCAGAACCTATATTCCTGACAAATTTGAAATATTTTATGAAGAAATTTCGTTATGGCCAACCAATTTGAACGACATGTTCATTTGCACCATAGTTTTTCCATATCTCACATCATGTATCTATCGATCTTTAATATTTATTCAATGTATTTTTTGTAAGTTTTGTAATACATAAATGAATAAAAAAATTTGATAAATTGATACGTAGAATTCCATATCGGTGAAATATGAACATCAGCAGATTAATTGAAGTTTAATTGCAGTCATCGTTTTGGTACTGATTGATTTTGGTCGAAAAGCATTAGGATTTTCCACAAAAAGAAGAATGAATTTCGATCATCGAAGAGACTTTATTGTTTTCTTCGACTAGAATACAATGAGAAAAGCTCTCTCCACTCATATTTGATATCATATACTCATCAATACCCTAACGGATAATCCTGGTATACTTCTAAACTGTATTAGATTGCAGAATTATGTTATAATATTCATTTGAATATTCTAGATTCTCACTTCAGACAGCACATAATTTTGAAGACTACAAATATCACAGAAATCTGCGCTCCGCCTCTCATGTTCGACGTTAAATAATTCCAGCGCACAAGATTAAATTCGCATTGCATATGCGTAGGACAGCGAATTACGATTTCAAAACAGTTACGAACTTTATTTTTATGGCAGCAGAAAATTGACGTTCGTAGATCCTTACGAGAAAAGGCCGCGAATTCAGCTTTGGAATAAAAAAAAGACAATAAAATGGTACAAAATGATAACTTAATATAGAATAAATTCGGCTTTTTAAGAATTGGGGAATAAAAAAAGATTTTTGAAAAAAAAAAACAATTATGGGAAGCGTTTTTTAGAATATTTTGAAGGGAAATAAAATATTAAAATAAGATTTTAATTAGAAAGGAATTTAAATAAATGAAATAAATGGAATATTGTTTAAGATAGGAAATAATTTAATAAACTAGGGTTGTACATTAAATTTAGAAGGGGAAAACTTTATGGAATAATTTTAATGAAGTGCGGAATTTAAATTTTTGTAATATACATGTTCAAGCTATTTTAAGTCAAACTGCCTTTTTTATATAATTTATTCTCATTTCATTATAGAAAGAGCACTTGTCCCAAATTTTATCTTATTTTTATTGCAGCATTTATAGATCATGAAGAAATTTTAACAAGGTAAACTAATGTTAGCTCATATTTTATTGTAGCTTAAGGCAGACATTTAAAAAAGTACCTTTCCACTTTAAAAAAGTGCCTTTACATTTCTCAGAAAAACGTTTTTGTGTCTCCTGAAAAGTTCATTTTTAGGACAAGTGCCCTTTCTAGAAGTACTGATTCAATGAAAAAATGTCAGTGCAAAAAATCATAAATTTAAAGCACTATAAAGGTTTAAAAAAAGATGAAAAAAATATTTTTCTGTAATTTATTAAACAAGAATAAATTTTTAAAGATTACATTCATAAATATCCAATAAGTATTATTTTCACAAAGTATTACCAGCCCGACACGGTCCCTATTAGAATGAGCTCCCACCCTGGCCCGAATCTAATGACAGAAAATATGTCCGCGGGCCAGGCCTGTATCCATCGAGAAATCTCTATAGTATATAGAACAATCAATTAATTCGCATTTAAAACACAGCGATTTCTCTACGCAAACCTCTAAATGCCATTTGCGGGAATTGTACTGTTTTGAAAGCTGTGCGAAAATATTCCTTTAAATTTACTGAAAATTTCCTGCATTTCTAATGATTTGTATTCTGTAAATGTCAATTACTTAAATTGTACTGTTTATTAGAAAAATGAAGCAATTCCGAAAAACATTACGGAAAATATCTTGTATTTTTCGTATATTTTTTACAGAGATTAATTCAATGTAACGTAAGATTAAAATTCAAAATATTTTTTTCAAAGAAATGTAGGGTGAAACCCCCAGTAACTGACACTTTAATGATTATTTCTTGTTCAAATCACTATTTCAAAAATTCAAATCTATTCTATACTTACCTTTTGTTTTTGAAAGGATAGTAGAGATTTATTAAAAAACTATTGTTGGCAAAATTTTGAAAAATTATACATTTTATTATTATAAATTAATTTTATTCATAAATATGTACAAAAACTGTAGTAACTGACACCTTCCTATTTTGAAACACCAATAACGGACACAAAGTGAACCAATGACTGACACTTTATTTTAAAAGATTAAAATGCTTTAAAAAAACTTTATTCTTTATTATAAAAACAAAATACATTAATATTTATTCTAAAAAGGTGGTATTTAGTAAGCTGTACTGCATTATTAGTAATGCAGAGTATATAGTAAGAGTATATAGCAGTAAAAGTTAGTACTGCATTATTAATAATGCAGATATCCTATAACTGACATTTATGAACCAGTAATTGACATCTGGTGTCAGCCACTGGTAAAACAACTTAGATTTTTATAGTGTTTACTTCAAGATTAATTTATTATTATGCATTTTTAAACTGTTCAAATAATAGATTTTTAAACTCTTTAAATCATAGATAACTTTCTTTAATATAACCAATAACTAACACCTCTGTCAGAGACTGGTGAAATGAAATTCTAGGAACCAATAACTGGCACACCCCGTTAAACAAAATTAAATAACTATAAGCACTAAATCATTGCCCTAATATATCATATGCATCTTTAAACTAATTTCGACTAGTATAACGTTAAGAAAAAAGTTTAGGATGGTTGCATTACAAATAGATTAGAAAAACACTTCATTAATTTTAGAAATAAGATGGTTGCATCAAAATGGCACTTTTTGTATTCTCAAAAGTTTCTTCCTCATTGAATATGTTCTTGACCCTCTAGTGGTGAATAAATTGACTCCAAAATAAAAATACGTGTTTCATTTACCACTAGATGATATTAGTTTGCAGAATTTTAGAACAAAATGCTTATTTGTGTTAGATTTTTGCTCAAGTGTCAGTTATTGGTTAGGTGACAATAACTGGGGATTTCACCCTAAATGTTTCTATCAGTTTTAAATACTATTTCTATTTCGTTTATAATTATCTCGAAGTTCAATTAATCTTATGTGTAAGTTTTGTGTTTAAATGTTTTGAATATCTTCGGTAAACATATGATAAATTATTCTAAAGCATAGATATTATAGTTTAATGATATTAGATTTCAAGAAAAAACAACCATTTGGGAAAAAGTAAAAAAAAAAAAAAAAAGATCATGAATAATATCAAACTTTAATTTGCAGTTTATAGGTTTACCGGTATTGCAAATCTGATCCTGGAATCACCTACAGGTCTTAAAAAAGTTTTAAAAATATTTTATAAACATTTTATAAAGCCTTAATATTTCAAGACCTTTTCTACAAAAGTCAAAGATAAGACTCATAAACTACTCACATAGGAGAAATAACTTCCTTAATATGAAAAGTGTGGAACATAAAATGTAACTGTTGAAACGGGCTTGGGATTTAAGGAGAAAATACATGCCAGGTGTTTGTAAAAATATCTGTAGTTACTCAACAAATAAGAGTATAACTCTGTGATTTTGGTAAGATATATACTTTTAAGTATATATTTTACTTTAGAGTATATATCTCACATATCTTAATGGATGTAGCAGAAAAATATCAAACTTGATATTTTTGTAAATTTTTGAAAGATATGTAATTTAGGATAATTTTCTTATTTATTAATAAACATTGCACTGATAAGCTTCAGTTGAAGAGAGATGAAAGTAATTGCATTGGAAGAATTTTGCATTTGTGTAGCAATTTATTATTTAGAAATAGTATTTGGGTTGAGTTACTTAAAGCTTTTAATATTTTTATGGCTTTAGTTATTGTTAAAATGTGTGATCCCAGTTAATGGAATCTCTCGCTTAATAGAATGATTTATTTTAGAAAAAATACTCTTTTATAAGGTCGCCCGACTAGATTCATATTACTTCTTTGATAGTGTTCCAGTTATCAGTCGAAAAGCGCTGCCTCTCGTTTGGGTATTCGCAGTGGTTTGAAATTCAGTTCAAACAATAGGTTATAGTTTTTTAGGCTCGTAATCAGAAAGAAGGTAAAGAAATGACCGCATTACCATTAAATTATAAACAAGCTTGGAAATATTTAGTTTTATTTTAATAATTAAATTATCCGACTGTTGCATTGAGAGACAGATCAGCCTCTAAAGTGATACTCACTACGTGGCCCAATACTTTATTGCATGCGGGCATAAGTGTCATATAGAAGAAAAGCAATAAAATGCATAAATTATTGTTCTATTTATGTCTAAATAACGGACGTCTATCTTTAATATTGATTGGTTCCTTTTTTAATAATTTCTATTTTACCAACTTTCGAAAGTGGTGTAAATTTGTATTTATATATTTTTTGGCATGAGGGGCATACAAGTGGAATAAAATTACGGTATTTCTATTAAATTTCTAAAAATTGGGTTCAATTTTAATAATTATGGCATTAAAAACCAGATATATTTATGAAGAACTGATTTTTAATAACCCGATTTTGACATCAAATTTGGATTCCTCTGTAAACTTTACCTTCGGTTTCCAAATTGGAAAACTTTCGGTGAACTAGTTTAGGAATTATGCAGATGTAAATTTTGGAATACCCAATCTTAAATTCCTTTTTAATAGTTACAAAACAAATTGCAATGTGGATAATTGATTTAAGTGTAATTCAAAAACTACTTGGAGGAATCAGCTTTATTTTTGAATTCGCATATTTAAAACTTCTAGATATATATTTCTGTTAAGATTTTTATCTGTCATATATAATACTTAAGTCATGCATAGGCCATACTTAGGTCATACTTAGGTCATATACAGGTCACATATATATATATATATATATATATATATATATTAATTCAAAATATATAAATTATGAATTGAAAACTTTAAAGTTTGTTACAATTTGAATATGGAAGCGGCCACCTAACATAAATTAAAGAAGGCATAATTTTCAATCGAATGACTACTTTTTTTTCTGCGACAATTTGCCGATTAAAATGTGTCGGGTGTATCTCTTTACTTTTTTTTACACTGACCGTGCATTGATATGCGGAGAGTGCACCAGTAAATGACTAGTGAAATATAAAAAATACAGAAAACAAAAATTGATGGGTTTATATTCTAACTTTGGTTGTTAGGAAATATATCTAGCATCTTAATAAATACTTTTTATAAGTTTTAGTTGCAACTAAAAATGGGCTTGAATGTTATCGGGGAATAAATAGAAATATTTTCACGTTTCTATTTTTATAGTTTGTGATTTATTGTGTTTGAAATTATCTCCCTATTTTTGGATCACCCTGTATACATGCGTTTTAACAGCATTTTTTAGTACGAATTTAAATTTCGATTTTTACACAGAAAACGAAGTGGTTAATTACTGTGCAATCTCATTTTATAATACTGTAAATAATTTAAATTCTGGAAAATAAAGTGGAGAGATGTTTCCGGATTCTGAATCCTCTTACCGTAATTAGTATTTAGGGAAATCTGCAGAGAAATATGTCAATAATTTCATTTAAAAAAAAGATACTTGAAGAAATTTCCACTAAGTGTTCAATTACTGGTGCACTGACCCTATAATTGTAAGATGTTTTGAAAATCTTTCTATAATTAGTCATGTAAAATTCTAAAACTCTGAAATGCAAAAGATTAAAAATGCGTTACCTTTGAAATTATTGACAAGATTATTTAATTAGACAAGAATTTTTTTCTCTTTTATTATTCATATGAAGAGAGATCATTCTATTATTATTTTTAATTAAATTAAGAAATATGTTCACTGACTTTTCGAGGGTGAGAGAAAATTTTCCATTCTTTAGGAAGAATGAAAACATCATAACAAGACTATTGCATTAAATTTTGAATTGACAGTGATAAGTTTTGTGTTTATTATTATAGAATATTTGAGAAAACATAATCTTCAAAATCCCAAGTATCAATGAAGCGTATGTTTTATTATTTTTTTAATTGCATGGATTGAAACAAAATTAACATGCAATGTCTTAATCAAAATGTGAGATGAAATTTAAAATCATATATATCTGTGTATACCAAATTTATATTAAAGGCTAAAATGACATAAAGTGCTTCAAATTTCGGAATTTTCAATTTTACGCTTAAAAAAAGTAGGTATGAATATGTTTTAGAACTACCATTAAATTTAACTTCTAAAACATATTCATACGTAGGCATTACAATTCGCAAATAAAACTAAAGAATCAAAGAACATACAGCTGACATAAAAAAGGTAAATTATCCACTGCTCTATCCACGTTAAATCAAATTAAAGACATTGATGTATATTTCAATAATGCTAAAATAATTGCACACGGTTCACAATATAACAATTGCATAATCAGAGAGTCCCTGGAAATTTTGAAAAGAAGCTATAATACATGTAATGATGTAATATCTTATCGGATCTCGCATATTTATTATAATTTACTTAGTATCACTGTTTTTTTTTGGATTTGACTAATCCTCCCCCCCCCCCCAGCTTTTAATGGATTAACCTCATCTTTTTTCACTCCCTCCATTTCATAGTTTGTTGATTTCGCCCATTTTCCACCTGTGCAGCGTACTTCTTCAGAACTGTGATTTTCGACTGGTTTTATCCTCTGATGTTGGCTAATGTTTAGCCGAAAGCCCTAAGGAATTATGAAATCTGACTTTACATCATAAATAGTTTTAATGTTTTAAAACTGTGTTTTTATATTTGCACCTATTGCAGTAACAAATAAATTATATCAATGTATTTGCGTTGTGTTATTTCAAGTTAAAGAAGGTGAAATTGACGTCTATTATATGGAAATTTCTATGTATTTTAAAAATAATAATAATAATCAAATTTTTACGTCATTTAAACCTTTTCTGGGCCCTATAAAGCTAGTGAGTTGAAACTTTACATGCTAATATAATTAAAATGTTTTTTTTAATTAACTAAAGTTATTATTTTAACTATAAAATTATGTAGACCTTCTGCGAAATAATAATTTGTTTCTGTGATTTTCGGAATGTTTCAGTAATAGCTTTATAAATTCATTTCATTTTGAGAAAAAAAGAACAAGCTTTTTATTATTATTAAATTAAATATTTTTAACATGCATGATTTAAAGTTATCTGCAATGAATTGTTAGAAAAGTCCATATAACGTATCTTTAATAATCATCGACAGTTACACAGAGGTACGAAAAAATTAAAAAATTACAATAAATTACACAAAATCATACAAAATTATGTAAATCCCAAGTATTTTTTGTGTCACATATAAACTAAAGTGTATCTAGTTTAAGCAAGAAAACTTTCTTTTCATATCTCTTACATATAAACAAATTACAAGATTATAAAATTCAGGCTAAAACTGCTTCCTTTGTACTGTCGAGATCTCATATATGCGCTTAAGTCTTGCACTCAGCTACCAACAGCTAATTTGATTGAAGATGCCTGAATACACCATTTTAAACATTCAACTTAATGTTGTGTCAAATTTAATGAAGGTTGCTTTGTGCGATATTGCATTGAATGGTTCTTAATTTTATGGAGAATTTGTATTAGATACTAGTCCCATAATATTTTAACTTTAGGTCTTCCTTTATTTCAAGGAATATTTTCCTTGTTTAGTAAATTCCAGCTTACACTAATTCCACTTTCTTTCATTAAATATCATAAAATAAAGCTGTATATTAAATATGTTTACTATTCATTCCTACATTAAAATGATAAATGTAATAGATTTTAATGAGTTAAATTTTTCATCTTATGTTTATTATTTCACATAATTGAGTAAAACTTACTTAGCAAATATGCTATTTTGTAAGGAAATTTATCAACGTTCTTCTCTTTACTCTTTTGCAATGCGTTCCTTTCAAGTAATTGCAAAAATAAAGCGTTATAAATCTTAAGTCTGGTTAATATTTTTCTGGCCGCAGGAATATTATTTATTATGTCAAGAAAGATAAGAGCGTGTTTCTATCAAATGAATTTTGTTTTTCTTCGGACCATTATATCCCGTTCTAGATATCTAGAATGAATACATGCTTTTAAAGAGTTTATATATATATATACATTTTTATCATAAAAATGTCTAATACAAAAAATAGTTACGTCTGAATGTTTGCAAAAGTATTTTGCATTTAAGCCATGTTTCTTTTTCTTCAGAATGTTATTTTATAATTCAATTTTTGTATTAAATTAAAATAAAGTGCATATTTGAGAAAACTTCCGATTTTTAAATACCACCATTTCCGAATAACAATATTTATTTTATTTAATAACTAATATCTGTAATTAAATAAAGCTAATATTTCTATTCGAAAACAGTGGTATTAAAAATCGGAAGTTTGACAACTATGAAAGTTGTATCTGTAGCACCGTACTACGCTGGTAAAAAAAAAAAAAAATTGCCTGTATTAGGAATCAAAAGCAAATCTTATAAAAGTTGAGAGAATCACAGTATTATCGAAGGATTTTTTTTTTTTTAAATACAGCTTAAAAAGTTAAGAGAAACACCAAAACTTTCGAAAATATTATCATTCTTCTTCAGGAGCAAATAGAAGTGCTACCACTACAAAAAGGGGAACAAGACTGACGAAAAATAGAAGAGAAAGGGTAAAAAAGGGATAGGTGGGAGAGAACAGGGAATAGTATAACAGGTACTAGACGGAAATCAACTAATAAGAAAAGAGAAGGGGAAGAAGAAGTATGAATTGATAGAACAAAAGAAAAAAGTAACATATAAAAAATATTGAAAAATAATTACAAGGAGGAAAGGGTATAAAAATATATAGAGGGGGCATAGTAAGAAACAATAATAAAACGAAATAAACGAAAATTAAGGCTGTTCTCAAATCCAAACTGGATACTTTATGACATTTTTAAAAAATTAATTTTTGTTCGGAAACGCAAAAAAATACAGGTGTTCTTATTCAGAAGCTATGTAATCGAAACGCATTTTCCATTTTTTGGTAAAGGTAGAAGCGCTTTCAGACAATACTGTCAAAATCGACGTTTTGAACTGAATTCCCGACGTGACAGCGAAACAAAGTAGAAAAACTGGCCGTCACGTGACACGAATTGCTTATAACTTGATAAGTAATTTCTTTATCAAAATAAGGAAAACTTATTTCGATTCCAAATCGCTTCAATAGTCAGGCCTGCCAATTTTATGCCTTTGCGTTTAAAAATGAGTCAGAAAGTTTCACGTTGTTGAGCAGGTCAGTTGAGAACCACCTCATGTAGAATGGAAATAGTAGAAGTTCTATCAAGTATTGGAATGCATAGTTAAATCAGCTGTAACATTTTCCAACATATTTGTAAAGAGTTTATGTTTTTGGTTTGTTTATCTGTCTACCCATTTGTCCGCACTCAACATTTCGTAAATATACTTGAATTGTCAGGAAATTTATATATGTTTTTAAGGTATACTACAGCAAATACCTGTTGGAAATGGCGTGTGTAGCATCTATTATTTCGTTTACTATTAAACTCAAAAGAATTAGGATATATTCTGGTCCAAAGTTGTGTGAAGTGCATTTGGTTGATGTTATACTGCTTCAAACATTACGGAAAATACATTCATTATTCATATTCACTATAAAATATTTATTATAAAAATGGCGTGCGTAGCACTTTCTGTTCAGCTTCAGGAATTTTCAAAATGACTCGATTGCATTAGTGTCTGTAGAAAGTAATTGTTTGAATTAAGCTTTATGAAATTGATATATATTATCATATTGCGCGATAACATCTTCCGTATTGAAATTAAGGCATGTAACATATTAATTTACAGAGCCCCGTAAAGAAGCCATATTAATAAGCGATAATCGCAGAAAGAGCGATATCAGCTGTGCTTTGCGTTTTACAGCTGAAATATATGTTAGTACACTATGTGCAACGTATAAAAATCTGTAGATGTTATACAGGGCTGCACAAAAGTGTTGTAATACCTTACCGTCTATGAGCGGTAATTGCTGAATATGAGTTTCAATGTGCTATACTGTTTTCTAAATTATAACTTTAAGTATCTTCCTACATATTGTGAAAAAATAAAGTTTCATAACAATATATTGAAAGTAAGTTGGGAAGTGTTTGATAATCGATGCGTCATGGGTGATTTTTCTTCCTTGTGTTAACACTGGCATCGTGATTAAGAAAGAAAACTTGTTTAGCTCATAAATTTTCCAGAACTTCTACTTATTTTTTGTAATTTGTTTTAAAATTTTTCTTTTCTTTTCTTTGTCTTTTAATTAAAATAATTTACTACATATCTATATTTAATTTAATTGGCTCATTTTAATTATTTTCAATTAATTCTATTTGAGTCATATCTTTTTCTATAGTTCAATTCCTTATTTGAATCATACTAGATTTGTCGGGTCAGGACTGTCTGATAAATTGTTAATTTTACATTCCGTTTCCTTATTTGCTGATCTCTCCCACATATTTCTTTCTTCGTTTTTGTCATTT
This sequence comes from Maratus michaelseni, assembly GCA_963931845.1. Taxonomy (NCBI): domain Eukaryota; kingdom Metazoa; phylum Arthropoda; class Arachnida; order Araneae; family Salticidae; genus Maratus; species Maratus michaelseni. The sequence goes on along the minus strand of OZ007586.1, from coordinate 360,318,077 downwards.
GTTTCCTGGCAGACTTGTTTCTATCTTCGTAATGTAAGCACGTATTTTTGCATCTAAAGAAGAAGTATAATACCTTTTTATGATGTACTAGCTGATCCGTCCGGCGTTGCCCGGAAATCAGTAACTTTCTTTTGCGGTTTCGATAAAAATAGTCATTTTCTGCGTGCATTCTGTTCTAAACAAACCTTTTTCCGAACAAAACTCCGGCACTCGTCCCCGCTGCATTGTAAAGCAGGCGTGCTACGCATGTTGCAATATCGTTTACTTTCAATTTCCACCACTAGAGGGCACAAAATCGTCGTACTTAGTTATCTATATCATAATTGGTTCATGTTAAGTTGAATGAACCAATTCCCTTTGAAGAAGATTCCAAACATTTTTTAGAAAACTTTCGTCGAAATAGGAAAATGCCCCAGGTTGACCACTTTCAACGACCATATCTCCCACATCCCTACAGCTACCGACATGCAACCAATAGTAAAGAAGAAGTATAGTAACTTTTTATGATGTACTAGCTGATCCGTCCAGCGTTGCCCGGAAATCAGTAACGATAAAAATAGTCATTTTCTGCGCGCATTCTATTCTAAACAAACCTCTTTCCGAACGAAACTCCGGCACTCGTCCCCGCTGCATTGTAAAGTAGGCGTGCTACGCACGTTGCAATATCGTTTAGTTTCAATTTCCACCACTAGGGGGCAGGAAATCATCTTACTTAATTAACTATATCATAATTGGTTCATGTTAAGTTGAATGAACCGATTCCCGTTGAAGAAGATTCCAAACATTTTTTGGTCGAAATACACACTTTGGTCGAAATAGGAAAATGCCCTAGGTCGAATACTTTCAACCACCATATCTCCCACATCCCTACAGCTTGGATTGTTGGAAAAGTTTCAGTCTTTCCACTTTAGTATTGAACAGCACTTTTCATCTAACCAACCTGTGATTGCTTACATTCTTCACGTTATTGGGATCGCTGCGATTTGTGAATAACAAAAGACACTAGAACTCAAGTCCTGCTAATGGGCTAAAAGTTATGGAAAGAGGAATAATTTGGGAATTGATTCCGTTCCTGCGCACGACAGCTGCATGGGAGCGGTGGGCGAGAAGGTTAACTACCATCTGGAAGGAGAAAACAAATGGTATGGACTAAATGCTAAAAGGGTAACAGTGTAAGAATAAAAATAAAATGAGAAGGACCTGGTCCTAGGCGCTCTGTGAATGAAAGATATACTATTTGAAAGAGTAGCTAATGGATATCCTCGGTGAACCCTGCACCTGGGCGCAGCGTGCCGGATTTCCCTTAATTCCCTCGCCTCTGGCTTCACACTGTTCGCCTTGGAAAGGAGAATTATAGATTGGAGTGGGGTGTTGCGCAAACCGCCTAATGGGGTCGGTGACCCCCGTACGTAGCAGGTCGTGGAGAATGTTCTCAGTATCTGTCCCTGGCTTAATGCGTTATGCCCTACCCTAGAAGAAATGAAGAATTGTAGGAGTTGGATGGGGCGGGGAAGATGGAAAATTTTACGAACGTGGCCCTCCCACGTTCGGAGGGCCACGTTAACGAACGTGGCCCTCCCTGTCTCCCACCGGCCCTGTCCAAGCCTACGTTACTCATGGGCTTGATGTGGATTCAGGCCTCGTATCCCGCAGAACCCGTGCCCGGATTAGCACTAACCGTGTCTTTGTGTTTCTTTATAGTGCTGATAATATTGTACCTAACATACTAACCTCTCAAATTAAAGGAACCATTTTTTGGGTATATGGCCTAGTAGTATATTATTATTATCATTTTTTATGTAGGTAATTTAAATAATCTAAATTTAGATAATTAAGGTATAAAGTGTGCTAACCCAAGAACTGAAACACATGTATTAACCCATTATTTTTTTACAGGTTTCTCATCCCTCACGATTTTCAGTGCAAATACTGGCCGGCTGTCCACCTGGCTTGTACAAGGTCTGAGCAAGTGTAAGTCCTCCCACCTACTTTTGTTTTGACAACGCCTCTTTATTAGGCGCATTAAGGCAGAAGTTGTACGAGCAACCGGAACTACTTCAATGAGATAGCCAGCTAATTTTTTAACCGGTGGGGTACGGTAGAAAGACAAGCTCGAGTCACCCTCCGCAATGAGAAATTCTGTCTCGTATTTCGGCCCAAAATTCATATATCCCAAGTGTAACTTGTCTATTAGCGACAACCGATTTGTTTGTCTCCCTCCCATCCATTTATTACTTACCCACCATACGTAATATAGGGTAAGTCTTGTAATCGTTTTGAAAATTGAAAAAAAAATTCAGACGGATTTATGCGTTTCAGACACTGGAGATTCCGAAAAACATATTTTTAGAAAAAAAATTGCCATCTGTGTGTCAGTAAACGCTCTATCTCCCGAACATATTGAGATAGAGACTTGAAATTTGGTACGTACTTAGTATGTAATAATGGGAAGAAACTTACTGAATTTCAGTCACCTCGATTATCCGGAACTATTTTTTTCGGACTCTTGAAACATTCGTTCTAATAAAATGTATATAAAAATTTTAGAAATTGTTTTTTTAAGGAGTGAATATAAAAGACAATAAAAAATCATAAATTTTGCATTAAGAATGAAGTTGGTCGGATAATTAGTTGCCGAGATATTTGTAATCACATTTTCCACACTCTCCGATTTTTCATGACCCTGTATTTCATTCAAATTTCAATTCAAAGATATATTTTAATCAGTAAAGAGACGCTTAATCTGACGCAGTAAGCTGTTAGTTAATATGATTATCATTTTTAGAGGTATAAGGGTGTTTCTCTAACGCAATTCAGCAATAGAGCATTTAAAGTTTATGACGTCATCAAGCCCGAATTTTATTCGAATTGCAATGCATTTTATAAATAGTTCACACATGTTTTATTTTCATATTTTATATAATGCATATCCATGATGGGTAAGTATTACGGTGGCCCCCAACGACTAGTTTCACAAGCTAAGTTTGCACCGTCCATTTGCCCCGAATACATCCACTTTAGGTCCACTAAGCATGACGATAAAATCGTTGAGCTGTACCGAGGCAATTCAACACAATTAATAGCAATCTAGTACCGCACCACAATGGAGTAAAGTAATTCACAGGATAATGCTGCAGACATGACGGCTAAGGTGCTAGTTAGGTGGATCACCGCCATGTGTCGATGAAACGAATCTAGTCTTGCGGCCAGGTACTGAACCCATTAAGCTAGGCACTCCGCCCGGCAGATAGGGGCCTGGTCGGAAGTATAATAATAATAATTGAGAATGCTGCAATCCTGAATAAGATGCTTTCTGTTTATCAGGATGTAGTCGATTTAACTTGTTGCTCTATTTGCACGTCTCCATGTCCATTTTCTTTGTGGCTTTTTCTTGAAAATGAATTCACGATATACATCTGCTCCCATTCTGAAAACTTAATCTGTTTCCTCTTTCGTTTCGCATCCCATATCTATGATTTGCTACAGAGATCTCGCCTTTGTTTTTTCTCTCCAATTCTAGTATTCTAGTCTCGCACTATTAATTTGATTTCCCTTCTGATTCATTGAAGCTAGAAAGCACCAACTTCTTCATTATCGTAGCATATTGTTGGCGCATAAACATGGATAATTTTAAATCATGGTAATAAAGTCGAGGAGATAGACAATTTCCTCCACGCAGGCCGTGTTGAAGGAAGCCCAACCGCGTTCGTTCGACATGCTCTAGGCAACGATACTAACAGGCTGCACCGGTGCAAGGTGCAGATTGGATATTAAGCTCTGCTCCCAGTCGATCCCTTTAAATCATCCTCGAAAGCATATAAAGGATCTTTCTTCTCTTTAAATAGCCCATATATATATATATATACAGTGATGTGCAAACTCACAAAAATGGAGCTAATACAAACTTAAATTCATCTTCTGAAAAATGACTTATGTTTGCGCTCAAATTCAAAATTTATGAAACGAATCCGCTCAATTCAAACTCATTTATAAAACAGAGCAAAAGTCACTACGGATTAACTTTTTTTCAAAAATGAAAAAAAAATGAATAAAGAAAAGTCTACTAGAACTTTGATTTTTCAAATTTGAAAGTATTTTGAACTGCTCTTTTGGTTATGCAATGTTTTTTTATATCTATGGCACCTACATGATAAAATGTCATGTTTTGTTCTTTAAATATTTATGATTCTTAATGAATTATTTATATATGCAAGGAAAACAAACAAAGTTGAACTCTACTGAATAAGTTAAGTTAAATGGTACTATAAATAATTTCTGTCAATTTGTTTCTTATAATTTCTCCCATAAACAATATTGTGATTGTGTAATAATCAGTTTTAAATTTATAGTTTTTATTCAGTATTTGATATATACAGATTTAGACGCCATTAGAAACTTGACAGGGCTACCCCTGTATTCTGAAATTGAAATAAACTTTTATTTACTTCTGATGATTTTGAAAAAAAAGTAAAATTTATTCTTCCTAAGTGGCTTAAAATAATTAAACACTAAAAAAAAAATATATGAACTAAGGTTTCTTTGTTGTCTCTGCCTCCCTCCCCCCATTATCTCATCATGGTAGACAATTTTTAATGTTGCTTTTCTTTTTCGTTCCTGCGTTTAGAATTTATCTGAAACTGTGGGACGAATAAAAAGAATGAATTCTTTCAATTTTGAATTTTATAAAATGCTGGTAGTAACTTATTTTTGAATATTTAATATTTCTTAAATGTTAAAATTGCTAAATCACTTTTTTATGTTGATTTGTTTAAAAATTTTCTATCACGCGGAGTTCTAAAGACAAATTCTTAGTTTAGTGTGCCTCATATTTATATTCTTTATTTTAAAACTCGCGATGCATTGTGAATTTCAGGCACATCTATTTCACAATCGTGTCCATCCTTACATTTCTTTCTGCCGGCACTAGCGCATGCAGAATATTTCAGTTTGTTATTTTAGTATGCTAGTATTCTACATAATGAAAATAACATATTTTGCTATTTCTTTATACCGTTGATCAAGAATGTTCCCGGAACATCACTTAATTTGTTTTTATTCATTAATTTCCAGATAACCCATCAATCGCCACTTTTTTTATCAACAAAAATAACTTCAACTACTATGGTTGACAACAAAGAAAAGCCGTGGCTCTTCCCTGAGTTTTTAAATTTTATTAAATTTTATTTTATTTGTCCATGACTTAAAATAATATTTAACATTAAAAGGCTAAAAGTGTTTTTATGCATTTTAATAAGAAATCATACACGCCTTTCTAACATAACACCCTTAAAAACAAATCTTGCTCCCTTTACCCTGATTTTGTTATGCCGATGAGAGTCAATTATCTGAGAAAGAAAAATATCTTGGTCCTTTTCAAATTAAAACTCGAGGATTTAAATTTAAGGGTGTTCTGAAAAATATTTATTTTCTTCGCTAAACAACTCAGAAATTATTTTTACGTAAATGAAAACTTTTGCAGGTATAGCTACCTAAGAATCAAATAGAGTTTTTCATTTTCCCATAAATGGGACTCATTTTCTATTATTATAGTCGATTGCTCCCTAAAACTCTCCTCCCTCTCCCGGACTGTCGCGTGTCGAAAATAGACTTTAATCGCCAAATTCGACAGTATTTTCTGAAAAATCCTTTGTATTCGTAGAAAAATGATAAAAGCTATTCAATTTGTTGGTATTTAAATGAGAATAGATGTACATGTTACACGTTTGTGAATGAAAATATATTAAACTTGGAATCAAAAGTTATTTATTACTTTAGAAGGTATATATTTTATAACACCAAGCATTTCATTATAAGTTCTAAAATTTTCTGATATGCAAAGTTTTGCATTTCCCATTAAAGAAAAAACATCAAAACTGTGAAAATTTGTGAAGGTCCTGGATCTTCAGCTCCTGTTGCCCTTATCTAAATCCAGCCATGTGCATCGTGCTTTTAAAGCTTAAAGACCCCCCTTCCTATACTGTAAAAAAAATAAACATTTTATTTGCCTTAAAATACAGTTATGAATATATAATGCATATTTAAACAAATATATTTTTTGTATTTAATCTTAATCTACTCTAAACGTACAAAATATTGATTATAATCTATACAAGTTTTACAATAGATTTACAATATCAGGTTTATGAACATCGCATAGCAAATTTGGACACCCTAAAATCAAAAGCCCCAAGGCCACGGGACAGTTGGCCGATGTTTTAACCAGTCCTACTTAAAGCTATTCTTTTTTATTTTTCTTCGTCAACCACGCAAAATCTTCTGCTTCATTCACGACACATTCCGTTTCCTTTTTTTTTATTCTAGGAAAATTTTCTGTGAAAGGAATGGGCATAAATAAAGACGTGCTGCAATCTTTCACACACAGGTTGGATGCAGGTATACTTGAAAAGTGCAGTTAGGAGAAAAAAGCATAGAGAAGGTAAATGAGATCTTAAGAAGTCCAAATGATCAGACATTTATTTGGCATTTCCTTTATTCTGTTTTTCCGTGCCTTTTGATAATTTTTAGCATATAATTCAAACTTATCCGGACAATTAACTGCAGTTATACAGTTTTACTCATTGGTAAACCTTCATAGAAAAGGCAGAATAGTAGAATTATAAACACAACATTTACCGTCGGAACATATGAAACTCGATACTTTCTGACGTATTCCGGACAGGGGCGTAACCAGAAGAGGACTTAAGGTTCGCCCAGACTACCAGACTTACCATCGCAACGTCTGTTGTGGTATTTCGAACTCTTTGATGTTTTATGGATTTCTTAGCATGTCTAAAGGTCAGAGGTCGGACACTAACTGTTTCTTTTGTTCAGACTCCTCTTTCTTTTGTTGATAACCACAGACCCTTTGAAGAAGAATGGCAAGTCGTATTATTTAGGGATTTTTCAGGCAGACTTGCTTAGACTGCGAAATAAACTCAGTTTTAAGGTGTAAACAGAGCGCAGTCAAACTTGGGGCTGTCTGTGATCCGGTGAATCGTTTCCTTTCATCTTTTATGGCTTTCATAGCATGTCTAAAGTTCAGAGGTCAAGCAGGGGGAGCATGATGGCCTATCATCGACGCCCCTTTTTTTGTTGAAACGCCCCTTCCTTTTGTTGAAAACTACAAAATTGTTCGGAAAGAATGTGAAGTCATATTATTTATGGCTCCTCAGTCATACTTGGAAATTTATGAAATAAACGCTGCCTTAGTGGCTGTAATCCCCTCTTCCCTCTCAGCTCACCAACTGGCTTTCCTTTCCTGCTCTGCTTCTGACAACTATTCAAAATACTTCCAAATAACGTTTGTGGAAATGCAAAAGCACTTTTAACAATGATAATATTTACAACGAATAAATAAATAAAAATAAAAATTAATAAATCTGAATTTGAATTGTATAATATAAACCCAATTCACGGGAATAATGAACTTCGTTCGTTTCACGCTCAGAATTTCATAATTGAGTTAGATTCAGTACAAAACTGATCACAATTGATTTAGATTTGTGAATCTCCACTCAATGAGATCACCCAGTAACAACATATAGTATATATATATATATATATATATATATATATATATATATACTGGAGACTTATGCTTTATTATATAAACTTTATTTAACTTATAAAATACATAAATATATTTAGTGAAACCTAAAGCTGATTTTTTACTCAGAAAATTTTGTGCGACGCCTAAGGGATAATTTTTCATCATGGAAAACTTTTCAAAACTTTTCTACATCAAATTTAAATTTCCCTCCATTAAAACCAACTCTATGCAGTGTTCTTTATCACTAAGTGATCAAACATAATTTAATCTTAAATTCTGAATTTGAGAAAGCCAGCCATCTGTCACTTTTGACGTATAATATTTTCATCATTTTAGAAATGTGCATCTTTCTAAAGAAAGAGCAAAGGAAGAACTTGAAAGGATTTGCTAAAAAGCTGTTCAAAAATATATAAGGCATATAATATATACAGAGTGTCCAAAAAAGAATTAAACATACTTTAAATTTTTATCTGTTGGAGATACGTGGGTAATATAAATTGCAAAACCGTTCAAAATAAGGTAGGAAATAAGGTTCCGTTACTGAAATTGTCTTCCCATTAGTTTTCAAAATGGTATACTTATATTTTATAAATTGCGACTATACGACTCGACCCATCCTCCTCTCCTAGACAAAATTTGTCAGTTAAAAAAAATTCCTTTCGCTCTGACAAGATCGGTACAAAGAACTGCATTTCTCTATTTTTAGAGTTTTTTATGAAAAATGAAAGAAACTTACTTATACTACTATACTATCACTTTTCAGTAAACTTTCTGCTCAAACAGTACTGCAGAAATATTTATTCAAAAATGGAGTTTTCATTATAATGTTTTACTTTTTAGATTAAAATCTATAATTTGTAAAGGAACATTTTCACAAGGTAATGAATGCTAATCTGTAACTGAAATCTTTCTTTGTCCTCGTTATCTGTATCAATGTATATATTTTTTAAATTCATAGTCTTATTTTATAGTGATGTCAGTTTTGTAATAACATAATGATAGAAATTCGTCGCAATGGGTAACACTTTATTTTCCTTCAACAACTATATAATCAATTTATCAATCAATCAATGAATAAAAATAAAGCAAATAAAAAATACTTGTATATACTGCAAATGTAACTGTTCAAACTATTACATAAAGAATCCGACATGAATAAACGAAATCTGAAATTTTCTGTAGTAATGTTTACATGAATGTTTAATTTACATCATCTGTGAATGCCAGTAGTAAATGAGTCACAATAGTCCTTTATTAACAGCACAGTTTTTAGAACCAGCGAAACAAAACGTTACAACTACTTCGGAAAATAACCCGTCTTTCATTCATTCTCTTATCCGCCAAACCTTAACCAAAGAAATTACAAAACCTCCTTGCGAAGCATTTTTAATTAATGTACAAAATTCATTTTCTTAATATCCTGTGAAAAATATAGGTATCAACACATAAAAAAAAGAATAAACAAATTATTGTTTACAGATACTTTCTTTGCCCAAAGAAAGAATTTTGAATTTATAAATAAAACGGGCATAATTTCTGTTGTAAATTATTGTTAACTTTTGATCCTTTCAATCCCTTATTTTAAAATGCAACCGTTATATATCGATATAAATCTTGACAGATTTTTATTTCAGGTTAAACATAAAATAATTATAAATTATGTTGAATTGGTTAAAAGATATGTTTCATCAGGATATGGTAAAAAAAGCATTTTTTTTCCTTTTCTCGACTGACTCTTATTTAAAGGTTTTTTTTCTGACGTTATAATAATATGGTAAAAATGTGGACAATAAAATTGCATAGAAAGTTCGTAATACATAACTACAAACAATAAATATTCGAAGTGCTCAAAATTTTTATGAACTCAACACCTAAATTTTTGCGAGAATTTTGGTTTGGAAGGAAACCATTTTTAACACTTCCCAACCTAGTTGAAAAGAGTTTATGACTTCGGTTTGTCTGTCCGTCCATCAATGCTATAACTCTCGTAAATATACTCGGATTTCCCTGAAATTTTTGTATGATATTGACGTTTACTGTAGCATGATCCCTATTGAAAATAAAATGTGTAGCATTTATAGTTTATTTACAGTGACAGCCAAAAGTATTTCGTTACATTACAGTCAAGTGAATTTGAAGTTATTATCGATCTTCTGATGGGTCTTTTTAACACTTTCCAACCTAGTTGAAAAGTGTTTATGACTTCGGTTTGTCTGTCGTCTGGCCGTCTGGCCTTCTGTCGTCTTATAGTTTTTTTTTACAGGGACAGTCAAAAGTATTCCGTCAATGGGGAATAATCGTTTCAAGTGCATTTTGATGATGTTACGCCATTTGAAACATGATAAATTTGGTATACATTTATGAAGCGCACTAAAACATGCTTTTTGTAAAATATGGGGTAGAAAGCATTTTTTAATCATTTATAGGGTCATACAAAAGAATTCTGTTACACAATGTTCTGCGGGAAAAATCGTTTGCAGCGTAATTTAATGTTTCACTATTTCAAACATAATGAAATTTTATGCATTACTAAGGTGCACTATAAATTGATCACTGAAAAGTATGGTTTGCATTGCTTTTATCGTTGATTTACTGGGGCACACAAAAAAAGTCGGTTACAGTCTTAGTGCGATAATTGGAGTCTATGTGTGATAAGTGCATTTTTAACTTTGGTTTACGTTTATATGTTTAACTACATTTTTGTATACTACGTAGTGTGTATAAATTTTCTTGATCATATACAGGGCTACACAAAGGAATTCTTAAGTATTACTGACTACGGGAGTGTATTTCTTAAAGGCATTACGTATTTTCCTGCTAAACTGTATTTAGTAGGCTAACAGAAGTTTGTGGAATATAAATAAATTCATATACAGGGTTATGCAAAAAACAAGATACATTGTCATTTATAGTTGGTAATTGCTGGAAGAGAGTTTTAATTTGCCTTATGCGTTTTTTATGTGAATTAAATTTTAGCTTAATACGTGGTGTGTACAAAAGTCTTTAGGCAATATACAGTAGGATGGAACAGAAATTATGGTTATTTTTTTTATTTTTCCTGTAGAAATTTGTTATAGTCAGCAAAAGTTGCCTTGTGAGATTAGAATGAAGAATATGAAATTTTGTTGCTCTACGAAAATATTTTCAGGTGCCGCAAAGGTGCCGCAAAATTGACTCCTTAATGAAACATCGATAAAATTTGTATTTTATAATTTTAATTTATTTTCTTGAATATTAAATTAATATACCTATATTTTGTAAAACGAATATTGAGTATATGACATTTTTTCAGAAAATTTACACATTCTATGTATTATTAATTTTTAGATGCCATTACAGAACAATTGATTTTGTAAAAATTACTGATTTTCTTCATATTAATTTTATAGTAACATATTATTATAATACTACATTGGAATGAAAGAAAAACAATTTTTAATTTACATGTCTTAATTAAAAAAATCACACTTATTTAGAAAAATATTAAAACAGTAAAACCCCTCATTAACGGACCCCTATGGGACCGAAAAAAATGTCCGAAAAAGAGAGGTGACCGCAGGAGAGAGACAAATATGTTTGGTCCTTATTTAAATCATCCTTAATTTCTAGTAAAGGAATGTTATTTTCAATAAGTGAAAACTCAATCACTGGAAGCGCATAACACTTTCTGGTTGTTTCCATATTTTGCCTCCAAATTGATTTGGACCTTTTAGTTTTTCCATCTAGGAAGCAAAATTTTTTATGTAGGGGCAGTTCATTTTCATGAAATAGACAAACCAATCACTGCAGTGGCTTTTACAATGATTTTTCCATTAAAGGAATCACACCATTATTCAATCCAGTGTTCACGGCAGTTTAATCGCACACAATTGCAGTAATATTTAAGTATTGGTTGTTGCCATTGAAGAATGTCATTATACTGTAATTTATACCTTTTCCAATGACAGAAATCGGTGTTATATGTCCTAAACACTTTGATCCAGACTCTTGAAAAAGTGATATATGTTCTTCGGTAACAGTTCTTTTTCAATAATTAGTTCCTGTCTACTTTTGCATCTTCTACATACCTTTATCGGTTCTTTATTCCTTCTCGTTTAATTTGCATTCTGTCAATTACTGTACTTCTATCTTCATCACTAATCAGACCAACATCCTGCAAAACGGCGCTTGCAACTGTTGCCGCATTTCTGTATTTTGCTCCAGTTCTATCGCAAGCAGAAGCTACAGATGGCAATTTCATGAAAATTTGTTGATTATTTTCATTACTTGAGGTATGAGAGACACTTGACGTAGCGGCAACAGCAAAATTGGGGTCTAATACTGTGTCCTCTTCAGAACTTTGTTCTGTTTCTATCTCACTGTCTACTATGTATGTTTCACTATTTTTTCCATCTTTCGCTTGTTGCTGAATATAATTCATTTTTCTCTGTAATATTTTTTCTTTTTATCCACTTTTAGTTCCAAAGCAACAGAAGTTCTTTTATCAATTGTACGTATATACATTTTTCCAGCTGTTCGCTGATCTTTTAAAAAGTCTTACTCCAGTACGAGGACTTAAGTAGCAGCAACATCAAATAAACGTTTAAAATCATTCTTAAACAAAATTAATTTTGAATTATATTTTGCTGTTCCTTTCCTACTTTTAGATTTTAACTTAATTCTGCACTTATCGTGATAGCGTTTAATCATGTTGAAGATTCACATATAAGAAACTATAGGAATTGAAGCTTTCAACCAAACATTTTAAATTTATTTTTCAATATATGGGATATTTCACTTACCAAGGGATCCTTCGAAGACGTCTCCTTCAACGAATGCTTTATATGAATGTAACATATCATAAGGTCTTCAATCGTTGGTAAAAATAATTAACTTAATTCTTTTGAATATCCGAAAATCGATCATTCTGACATTTGTCGTGTTGGCAATGCCATTTTAGTTCCACTGTTAAAAGACGATAATGATTATCGAAACACTCTAAATTTTAACGCACAAACAGAAATAAAAGAAAAATTAAAACGCACAAACAGAAAGTCGGTCTTCGCCCGTCTAGCCGGTCGCTTCCAAGTAGGGCCCAGATACATTCTGCAGCGTAGTCACGCCCATAAATTGTGAATGCGGTCATCAAAACAACGGTGCATTGGGCATTTCTCAGCCATATATCGTTAATGCAGCGATTACTGTAACGTGGTTCAGTTATTCTGCGTGCATAAATCGTTCAACGGAAACCATTTTAACAGGGCCATTGTGTTGCAGGCCTATCAACTGATTATACGGCAAGCACTATTAGGAAGCCTTGTTCATACCCGAACACATAAATATGGCGATAAGTATTTAAATCGCAAATCTTTACTTCGAAAAAATGTATTTTGAAAAGAGGAGGAAATATATTATATTTTGTATAAAAATTTAAATCCCATCGCTAAGAGACGAAAAGCGCAAAATTTTTTTATAAAATATGAAAAATAAAACTTTTCTTTGGAAAAATGTCTCGCAAAATATATAATAAATAATCCACATTAGTTACCTTATTCGTCTAATTTTTCATAATCGGGGTCATAGCCGATGTTGCCCACAAACACTCCAGCTCTAAAATCACTGAAATACATGTTTAACTACATTTTTAATAGATTTGTAATGCTGAATTTCACGCTCCTACTTAGGGAAGACCGGGGCTTGTTGGCCCATTTTTTCTTCAATATATTTTATTTATTTCATTTTATTAAAATTTTTATTTTTGTTTTAGTTTGAACAATCAGCGGACCTTAAAGTATAACCACATAGGAAAAAATGTAATAAATTTTAATTAAAATTTTCTATATGACGCTAATAAGACATCAAGTCACTGGGCTAACCTGCCCCGTTGAACGGGGTAAGTTGTCCCACTAAATAGATTTTATTTTCGGATTGCTAACGGAAATAAAAAATACATAACATATCAAATGTAATTTTAATTTGGCATATAAAAGATACAAAAGATAAGAAAAGATGTTTTGTTCAACTTAACTACTGTCTTCACGAAATCTTTCTCATCATCACAATGAATGAAAACATAAAATATCATATCCACAGTGACATATGATTCATGTTCCCAACAATTGCACCTGGTACACTGAATCCACTCTTTTCCTGATTTACTATTTTTGAATGATTTAAAACAGCGAAGATATAGGGAATTCTCTTTGTCTTTTTGTTCTTCTTCACTGGATAGATCTACCGCTTCTTTGATTCATCTCTCGTTCAATTTGACTTCGAGAACAGCCACTTTCATTGTCTCTTCTGGAACCTTTCCTCTGTCTGATTTTCTAACATAATTTCGAACCATCTTGTCATCTAGTAATGAAAGGCAGTAGCACTAGTAGTCTATAGACAACATTTAAATCGGGACCCATGTTAAGGCAAGTTGCTTTTACAAAAATTTTAAGTAATGCCACTTACAATTTTTATTAATAATAGAGAATACAATAAACTAATACAATAATTTTATAATAAAGTTTCTCTAAATAAACTTTCGGAAACGTCGTAGCTTTGAAGAAACAACTAATCCTCGAGTGTCTTTTACATTACACCGTTTCTTCGTCATCTATTTACGCAGTAAAAGAAAAATTATTTTGTGAATTCAGCTTAGTTATAAATTTTAGATTATAAAAAATTAGATTTTTATGAATTTTAATATTACTTTTATTATTATTATTTTCTGTTTATAAAGCCAAACTTTTTGGATTTACGGGTCTAGACATTTGTATTATTTGCCTCGGAGTTAATATTGCTCTGTCCAATAACACGCTTAATTAAAGAATTTTATTGACTTTTATAGGCTTATGAATGTAGAAAACAAACTCTTAGGCTGTGGGCCAACATGCCTCGGATTAAATGGGCCAGCTTGTCCCATATCGCTATTTTGGTTTTTGATCGTCGTATCACTCTGTTAATATTTTTAAAAATCAGTAGGTAGAAAAAAAGCTCTGACCAACGGTCTTTTAGATTGCTTTTCACCAAAGTCGAACTTTAATTTAGAAACAAATCAGAAACGATTATTTATAAATGAAAAAAAAAAACCCTGAGTGAAAAATTTAAAATTTGAAGTGGCTTTCGTTTAACTGCTCCTTCACTGTTGACGCTCTTGTGGGTGAAAGAAGACGCGATAAGACACATGTCACATAGCTAGTAACGCTATTCACTGGATAGTTTGAAAAATATCGCGGATGGGCCAACGTGCCCGTATGGCCAAGATGCCCCGGTCTTCCCTAAAACTGCTGCTAAGATATGGCAAAATTACCTAAAACTTTCGATCCCCCATGTAACCCCATTGGTGGATTAATATGTAAAACCATTGAAATATCTATTTAACTATTGTTTAGTACATTTGTTTTAGTACATCCCGAATTTCATGCTCCTACCTATAACTTCTATTTAGATATGGCAAAAAACATAAAATTCGACATGCATTTAACCCCCCTTAGCGGCTGAAGTTCTAAAATCTCTGAAATATATGTTTAACAATTATTTCAGTAGATTTGTTATTCTGAATTTCACGCTCCTACCTATAACTTATGACCTAATATATGGCAAAGATAGGGCAAAATGACCTAAAATTACCGACCTCCCCCCAACAAACACATATCTTTCGGCACACGACCGGACCGCAGCCGGCAGTGTCGGTTTTGTATCGGCATCGGTACAGTGGTATCGATCAAGTGTCGGTAACATGTCGGCAACTGATACTAAATAATCGTACTTTTTCGAATGCCGGTTACTGTTATCGGACCCTTACGGTTAGATATCGGCAAATGACGCTGGAGCGATATCTGATGTCCGATAGTGGTCCAATTACATTTGTCAGCATCGCTCCAAATTAGGAATGTTTAGTCTTAGCCGGAATTTTTTTTCTCGATTTTGATTAAGTTTAAGTTTTGTTAGGATTTGTTCGATTGGGTTGCCCTCCCCCCCCCCTTTTACGTTTACTGTGTTCAGATATTTTAGAAAGCAAATTAAGCATTTTGTTTTACATATGTAATCAATATAGTGAATGCCATGACACAAACTCTTTACATGCAATGTTTAATCGAATTCAGTACCAAGAAGGCAAGAAAAATTATTCCTTATATAAGATTTTTTTAGAATCCGATTTTTAAAAGTTTCTAATATGGGAATCCAAAATTACAGTTCATCCCATCAAGTAGTTTTTTAATTATGTTTAAAAAACTATCTGCATTGCAATCTGTTTTGCAACCATTACAAACGGATTTAACATTAGGCGTTTCAAACTTTAAACCTGCATAACTCCTAAATTATTTCATCGAATCACTTCCCTTTTGTATCTCGGGGTAAATTTGACCAAAAAAGTTAAATAAGTTATTATAATTAGGTGTTCGAATTGAAAATTTCGAAGTGCAATTTCACTAGGAAGACGACGCCTAAACTTATTTTTATAACATAAATCTAAAGAAGACACAATTTCCAGTCGAATGGGTATTTCCGTTTGTTTGTGAGACAATTTGATGATTAAAATGTATGGGATGTTCTTTCTCTCTATATAATTTGCCGATTGTACATTCAATTGTTATTGCAATTGTACAAGTGTACAAGTTATTGCCGGCAATAACTTAGATATGGATGACTATTATAATTCAGATTCTAAAATTGTGTCTGACAAATATGAATGACAAATATGAAAATCTGAACTGCTCTTTTCAACTTAATCCTGAGTTGATAAAATTCCGTTTCATTTTGCATATTATATATTTACACTGCGTAAAAAATAGAAGGACACGATTTTTTTCTAAGAAAAGCACAACCGATTAAATTAGCTCAAAATTCTTTATTTGCGTAACATTTTAGAACTAAATGAGTATAAAATCACAGTAATCAAAAATAAATTACGAAGAGAATTTGTTTTTCATAATATAGTTTCTGTTGCTTACATGAAACTCTGTAAAAAAAGTAGAAGGACACATATGTATTTTATATGAAAATTAAAGTATTACTAATACGTTTTCTTTCCATTTGCCTTTACCACTTGAAAGACTCTGTTTGGCATTGAATCATAGAGTTCTTGTATTTCACTTTGGAAAAAATTGTCCCAAACATCGTTAAGTGCATTCCGAAGTTCAACAACATATTTATACTGTTTTTTTTCCACTGTATACGTGACGAACTAATGTCGCCCATATATCTTCAACTATGTTCAGGTCAGTGATTTTAGCTGGCCATAGCAAAACACGGACCTTATTTGTATGGTTATTATTAACTTTTAACACCAGTAGTTGTGTGAATCGCTGCTCCGTCTTGTTGAAATACCCTATCTTCTCCTCCTAATTCTGTAGCATAGAGAAGAAGTTCAGATTCCAACAATCAGATGTAATCTTTATGGTCCTGTCTACCGTGCAAAAAGACCAGACTCGTTCGTCCACCATATTCGACTGCTAGCCAGACCATCAAACTTCCCCCTCCATTTGTCGAGTGGAATAAAATTCTTCCTCATTCTTTACACAATGCCAATAGAACTGATATCCATCAGGGCCATCTAAATTGAACTTTTTCTCATCAGAGAAAATGACAGAAGTCCATTCTGTGGTCCAAGACATGTGATTTCTCGCCCAAAATAAACGGTTAACTATATGCATTTTTATCCACTTTGGATGGTGTTGTCTCTTCTTGAAAATGAAGACTTTAGACTTTTTTATATAGTTATATACAGTTTGACGTGACACATGTGTTAGTCCTGCTTGTATTCGGACCTTTGAAATTGTAGACTCTTTCTTTTTCAACTCTCGGATAATGTTTCTTTCATCACGAGGCGTCAGTGTTTTAGGTCTTCCTTTTTTTTTTTTTTTTTTTTTTTTTTTTTTTTTTTTTTAGTACCGTGATTCTCTGGATTTCTAAGATAGTTTGACATTGCAGTTTTACTGACATTAAACAGTTTAGCAATTTGTCTGATGCTTTTTCCCTGTTTTCTAAATGGCTTGGCCTTTTTGGAAAATTATTTAAAGGTATTCCTTTAGGCATTCCAAAAAAAGAATCAATCTAAAACTGAAGGTATGTTTTTCTTTGAAAAAAAAAACAAAAATATAGTAATGCTTACTTACCTTATCTATAGCAGAAGGGTCAAATAAATTTTTCACAGCTATCCTTCTACTTTTTTTACAGTGCGATAGTTAGCTAAGTTCATTTTTCTATAAATTAATTGTGGTAGCAATTTATTTTTTATTTCACAACAAAAGGATGCGTGTAAAGTGACACCCTTAAAAATATCAGACCGTAAATGTAAGTCACAAATAAGTAAATTAAAAAATCAAGTGTCCTTCTACTTTTTTTACAGAGTGTATATGTTATTTATATATAGAGTCGAACTCCGTTAATATGCGAATGAAGGGACCATTCAAAATTCGCGTATTAAATGTGTTCGCGTATTAACCCTCTAAGCGTGTAGAACGTAATATTCCGTTCACTAAGCTCCAGGTTTCACTGCAATATATGCAATGTTTAAGATAATATAATTCTATAGATTTAATGAATTTTCAAAACATTGAAGAATGATTAATACTCTCAAGGGTTACATTCATATTTGTAATTAAGTTTTATTTAAAATTCTGAAAGAATCATATTTTTTTAGCATTTAAAACAAAATGCAGAGAAAACAACATTACAATTTTACCCTTTTTCAAAACGCTCAGAGGGTTAACCGAAGTTCGCGAATTTTCGTCCAATCGTCCATCTAACACATCGGCTGATAAGTTCCCGGTCTGGCACACAGATGGCGTTGCAATCGCCGAACCGATGCTTTTTTGGTAAATACTAACCTTTAAAAGGTGGCAGGAAAAATGTCATGACGATTTGCCGTGTGGATAAAACGTTAGAGTGGTTTTAGTTGAACGACTTAGTTGATAAACAAAAAAATGGATAAACAAGAATTTCAAGAATTGTTATTGGATGGAAAAAAACACCGTTCAAACAAAAGCTTGGCTTGATAAGCGTTATCCGGACACTGCACCAGGTAAATCAACCATTATTGTCTGGTTTTCGGAATTTAAACGTGGTCATACGGACACCAGTGATGCACCACGCAAAACAAGTGGTTACTCCGGAAAACATCAGAAAAGTCCTCAAAATCGTTTAGGGGAACCATAAAGTGAAGCTGCAGGAGATAGGTCAGACTCTGAACATATCCAAGGAACGTGTAGGTTTTATTTTGAATGAACATTTGTCTATTAAAAAGCTGTTGTCAAAGTGGATGCCACGCGTGTTGACTTTTGACCAAAAACAACAACAAGTTGATGATTCTGAGCACTGTTAGGAGCTTTTTCGTTATAAAATTATGTTATTTATTATAAAATTATTATTTTTTAAATTAAATTATTATTATTATTATTATTAAATTATTATTATTATTATTAAATTATTATTATTTATTATTAAAGTTATGTTATTTATTAAAGTTATAAAGTTATAAGGTTATAAAGTTATAAATTTATGTTAAAAAGTTGTGTTTTCTTTATTAGACCGGCGACTTATCAGCCCATGTGTTAATAACACCCTATACGTATAAAACACTTTTTTATGATAATTTTTAGCGTTTTTAATCGTTAGAATGACATTTTATTTGTTTTTATTACTATGTATATATTTAGTAGAAGCGTTTGAAAGCTTGAAATTGAAATAAGGATTACTGTCGTAAGTAAAAATCCAGTAAGTCTCTTCAAAATTACTTTTATTATCGACACATATAATTAAACAAAACCAACACAAAAAATTCTGGTAACCACGTTAAGTAAAACTAATGCTAACAAAATTGAAGTTCTTGAAAGCTATGCAGTACAAATAAAGGACAGCGTCGATAACAGTAAAAAGTGAATATACAAAATAGTAAAAAAAAAAAAAGTCAATAATGACATAAATTTTTTTTTGGTAAAGTAACTATCCATTTTGGCCTATTTGACATGCGGCCGCGCTTTCAGCATGATGTTTTCAGTTCTATTCAAGTGATGGTAAAGTTTTCTCGTCGAGAGAACTTCGTCCAGCGATGATGCGTACTGTACTAGAAGGCTGAACGCCTGCGTAACTTTGGAGAATCGGTGTGAGGCCAGGGGCTCAGGTTCATCCTCTGCTTCCTCCTTATCCGTTTTACTAGTGGCAGTTACATCGTCAATGATGTCATTCAGACTTCTGAGCTCGAATGTGACTAGATCTTTGTTGATATTGATGAACGTATCTAAATCGACAAAATCTTCCTCTAAAGTTTCTTGTGCACTGAGCCACTCTTCTTCAACATCAGGGCGCGAGGTCGGTTCTTCAGCAATGACTTCCTCGCTACTGTAGAAGCCCGCTTTGCGGAAACAATTTGCAATCGTCGAGTCGTTGATGTAACACTCTCCCATGCTGCTGTAAGCATGTGAATAGCGTCGAGGACAGTAATAGGACGACACTCACAGCAAGAAGTGTAGTTGCGATGTTCCATTTGGTGAAGGTATCATCGTCATACGCGAGTCTTGTAATTTACCTTGGCACTGTTAAAGGCTCCTTGGTCCATTGGCTGGTTTACACTAGTCGAATTTGGACGTAAAAATTGAACTTGTACATTCTTAAAGCTTTCGATATCCTTAGGATGTGCAGGGCAGTTATCCAAAAACAATAACACATGGCGAGATTCTTTTCCCCTCCGCCGGTAAAAATTACGAACTAATGTTGAAAGAAGGTATCCGGTCATCCACGATTTGCGCTGACTTTCATATAGGCAGGGGAGATTTTTGACGTTTTAAAAACATCGTGGGCTGCGTGATTTCCCTTTGGCAAGTAGCTTTAACTTGCCTGATCCATCAGAGTTTGCACCGACAAGAACAGTAAGACGCTCTTTGCTTAGCTTACCCCCATGAAATATTTCCCTATTCATGGCCATTGTTCTCTTGGGTGTGAATTTGTAAAATAGTCCAAATTCGTCCAAATATCACGGTTAAATATCTCGGCTTGAGTAGTTCTTTACAATCTGCGGAAGCACATTTGTGTTCCAACAATCGATGTCTTCATTGTTGACAGCAGCTGATTCACCGCACACTTTATTCCTGGGGGAGATTGAAATTTATATTTATAACATTGGTTCAATTAAATGTGGACAGAAAAGTCATTCCTAGTTTAAAAAATTGTCGTAATGCTTGGGACAATTTCCTTCTAAATATTTTTCTGTTTGAAATTAGGCTGCATACAGGGCGCGTATTAACGAGGTTCGACTGTATATGAATATTTTCTCTTTTAAATTAAAAAAAAAATCCTACAATGTATCTTAATAAATACGTTAGATTGTTTTATATTATCCTTTTATATTGGGGGTCATTATAAATAAAAAATACATTTAAATTCAATACTTAAATGTAAAACGTTGAGTTTATTTTAAATTTAATAGTTGTAAGAAGTCTAAAGTTCTAATTTTGTTCTTTCTTTTACACGCGCCCATCATAACTAATAACAATATGACTGTTTTGCAAAATTATATTTAATTGAAAAATAAATGCTCAAGTAAATATCCAAATTGGGTATTTACCCTTAAAAATAAATATCCGGGTAATTTACATCACTGGCTCTAACTCGCGTAAGTGTAGTCGAATTGTCATGCAATTGCTATATGTTAATGAGGCTTACTATGGCAAGTTCGGTATTGAAAATGAAGTATGTAGCGTTTATACTTCAGGACACTCAAAATAATTCCGTTACTTCGCAGTCTAAGGGGAAAATCGTTTGCAGTGTAATTTGAAAGATTTTATACTATTCAACCATTTTTAAATTGATATATATCACTAAGGTACACTGCAAGAGGATTACTATAGTGTGTGTGCATAGCATTTATCGTTGATTGACAGGGACACAGAAAATAATTCGGTTACAGTAGTGTCTAAAAACAATAATTGCTGGAAATACGTTTTAAGTTGTGGTATACGCGTTTTTAAATTAAACTAATATTTTGCCTATTACATGGTTTGCATAAATTTTATAGATGATATACAGGGCAGCACAAAAGATTTCGAGTGCATTTCCATTTATTAACGGAAATTGCTAAAGGTAATTTACAACTGTTCTATGGTATTCTTAACTGAACTAAATTTTAGTGTACTATGTAATATATGTACAAATCTATAGATAATATACAGAGCTGCACAAAATAATTTAGATTTTTTCCGCCTATTGACGGTAATTCCTGAAATTGTGTTATCAAATGTGTTACGCGTTTCTTATCATCCCTTGTCTAAGTAAGGAATCACCTGGTTAGTCTCTTTTTCTTACTATATTTTTTATGGGTTTTTCCTTTCTTTTTAATACTAGGTATTTATGCTATTAATCATTTTACAGGTTTGTTTTCTTTTTGCTTAAGTATTTTATTCACAATATTTTTCTTTTACCCTGAGAAATACTACCTTTTTATTTATTTATGTATTTATTTTTTTAATTATTAATGGTACATCAAGACATTGTTCTGCAAATTTTGCTCAAACTTTGTTTAACTTTTTTTTGTTTTGATAATTACTATAAAATATTTATTATTATTTACAATTATTATCCTTTAATATTTACAATTTATATTTGGAATTTTGTAACAGTGTATGTTAAAGTTAGAGAGTGGGTTTTTGTCTTCGTTCCGGGATTGCTCTAATACTCTAAAGCTAAAGCTGTGTTCTCCGGGTGATCATCCCTTGTCATCCCTTGTTCAGTTAGACATCATCTTTCACCTTATTTAACGTTGAAGTTTTGTTAAAGTAATCTGTTTCTGTTAGTGTTGGAAAGTGTTTCATAATCTATGCTTGAAGCATGATTTTTTGTTCTTGCTTTATATTAAATTATTTTACGAACTTTTCTTCATATTTTTTAAAATAATAACTTCATCAGGATGACTTGATGTATAAACATGCTATTTAAAATTTCTAACACAAAATATAATATTTTTGTATTTTTCTTACTATAAAATATGAAATTAGTATTATTATGAATTATAACCTATACAAATTTTCAAAGAATTCGCTTGTTCTCGTATATGTTCCATATATATGTATACACATTTTTTTTTCTTCAAATAGATTGTTAGTTATTATTTGAAAATGAGAAATATATTGGGCACAATTGATTTAAACATAATTTTAGATATTGGAAGTAAAATTAGTATTGCTTTTATCCCGTACATAAAAAAATTCTATAAGAATAATGGTGGACGCTTAATTTAAAGATCGGTTTATAACATTTAAAAAGTTCATAATTATGAATATACACAATATAATGCTATAAGAACAAATTTGTTAAAAACTATGCTTTTAGATTGTCAATTAACCCTCTGACGGCTTATCCCGCTATTTCCGAGTTCACAGCCGCGAACTAAGCATCCCACATCCCAATCTGTGTTGGATCTTATCATTCATTCATTCATTTATGAGAGATTGTACTTTTTCGTAATATAAACACACGCGTATGTATGACATATATGATTCACACATAAATATTATCACATATAACATAAGAATTTTTATGAAAACTTTTGACATAAAAGGCATAAAATGTATATTTTTTCAATGTGTACTTTTTCATGCTACAGATTAAAAAAAAAAAGAATCATTTCACAAAAATAGTTCAATTTCTAACTATTCATAGATTTTGAAATATTTAAAGAGTGATTTCAATATTTCTAGTCTCTGAACAAAATATATATAAAATTTTATTCATATTTAAGTACCAAATTAAGCATTATAATTTTAACACGTATATCGATGAGACTGCTTCTAATTAATTTCAGCAATATGTCAATATTACATGGTTTCGTCTTCAATGATTTGAGCTTTAATAAATCGATTCAATATATCAGAAACTTTGACGTATTTTTAGGTGATAGATGACTTCATTGCTTTTGACTTGGAGATTACAAAGAAAGCGCATTAAATTTATTTTCCTTATTCTTACAGAAACATAAATAATAAAAATAAAAAATAATAAAAGACATAAATACATAAATAATAATAATAAAAAATCAAAAATTTTTAACCTAAATTTAGCAACTGAATTTTGCAAAAAATCGTATTGAAAATTATATAAGTTTTGAACATATCTGTTGTATAAGTAACATTTAGACAGCTGTCTGCAAACTTAATTTAATCAAAAATGATAAATAAAGAATATAATTCGTATGGTAACAATAAAGTATCGGCAAATAATTTTTCATTAATATTAAATGTGTCAGATGCCAATGAATGACAATTATAAGATGTTTCGTTTAAATACCATGCACAAAAACGTTATGTGAGATAAAGTTAGGATGTGAGTTTAAGTGCTCTTTTTTAAAAAAAACGTTTAAAGTATATAATAGTACAATTGAGTGATGTCATTATCTCTATAATTAAAACCGCGAATTCTGACTTATGAAGCCAAAACCTTTGGGTTCAATTGCAAATGCTCTTCTAATTGAGCTATCTGGACGACATCCTAGCCAATACA
Source organism: Maratus michaelseni (assembly GCA_963931845.1). Lineage (NCBI taxonomy): Eukaryota > Metazoa > Arthropoda > Arachnida > Araneae > Salticidae > Maratus > Maratus michaelseni. Next base: position 360,294,067 of record OZ007586.1, on the reverse strand, counting down.
ATATTCACTCAGATTAAACATTTGATCATGACATCTGGACTGTTATTTGAAACAGCACAAGAGAATAAACCGCAGGCAAAGGGACGCCAATAAACTCTGCATAAGTAATTACACTTCAATTATTTTTAACACAATAACTGATTGGAAAATAATTCATGTGAGTAGTGATTTTCCCACCTGAGCTCATTGTGTTGGCTGGGATGCCATCCAAATTGCTCAATTGGAAGAGCATTGGCAATTGAAGCCGCCAACGATTCTGGGTTCAAGTCCAAGTCTGGAGACATTTTCGCTCAGATGGGAAAATTACTACTCGTATGATTTATTTACCAATCAATTGATTGTGTTAAAAATGATTAAAATGACAACACCGTCTGGAAAAAAGTTTTGATGCTTTGATAGATGATTATGAAGTGCTAATTGACTACGTTAGAATAAGCAAGATGATTGTGGTATTCCTTATAAATGTATATTCCTATTGGCTACTAAGGTACTCTCCTTCCATGCGTACTGCTGTGTGCTGTAAAGAGTGTGTACTGTGATAGAGAGACGTGTTTATTAAAATAAACTCATGGAGTAAAATTCTAGAGATCAATCTATTTTTGCTTTCAAGATGAAATAATGAATAATAATAATGAAAAAAAGGTAAGCGAATATATATTATACTGGACGAAATATATATTTATCCCAACATTAAATAAATTTTTGAATGAGTCACTAGATTTGAAGTCAAATTTGATTCTCATATAAAATATTTACATGAAGCTATATCATGGAAAATAATTTTTAAGAAATACAAAATTTTCTCATGCGTAACAAAAAGCAATTTTAAAAGAAACAATTTAAAGTTTTAAAAGTTTCATCAATTACTCTCTCCTGTATTCTTTAAGCGCAAATTCGTGAACTATAAATTACGTTTCGTTTCCTAGGATGTGGCCTGTTTCCGTTGAAATGCAGAACATTTTCGATTACATAAAAATGGAAATAAAATGCTTAGGTAAAAGAGGGTAAAATTAAGGGGGGAAACTTTTTCAAAGTTTCAAACTATAATGTACCTTTAGCAATGCAATATCTTTACTCAGACAGACACTTTTCGAAAAAGTAATAAATACATCAGACAAACTATTTCGTAAAATTATTAAAACTAATAAGATAACCAAATAGTTGCTTTGACCTAATTGGTGTTTTCAAGTTATATTAATATTTCACAGAAAAACATTTCATTTTAAAATTAAAAAACTATTCAGTATTTTTGTTGTTCGTTTTTATTACAAAAAAAAAGTTTATGTGATAAAAAAAGTTACTTGACAAAAAAAATTCTATAGACTTTTTCTTATTTGATTTAATTATAATTTCAAATGAATTTCAAAAATAAGTGCATCTGTATTTTTTCTAAACATTAATAAATTTTAAAAATTTATTTCGATCTGTACTGGGAGGAAAATGTAGCTTCCCTATTCCTTGTTTATAAAAATTCAGCTAATTTTACTTAAACACACAAAACTAAAATGCGTCGAACTTAATTACAAAAGATTCAATCCCAGTTTTTGACAAAACAATATTTGAATGAGAATTTCGGCAAATTAGTCAGCTGTATCCACGTTGGTTTCATTTATGGCGATTTATTTTGGGTCGCTAAATTTGGCGATATTTCGTCAAGTAATTCAAAGCTGGGAAATAATTTGCAGTTGGCTGATATGACTGTGTGGTTTTAAGCGTATCTGAGTAGTAACAATGATTTACAACAAATAAAATAAATTTGCGAGAAACCACGTTTACTAAAGCTCATAAATTAAACCTGATTATGGAAAAATCAGCCACCTTAGAATTTTAAACAGTTATATCTCAGCCACTTTTAAGATAGAGGCAAAACAAAAGTCCGCAATCCTTGTATCAAGGCCGAACACTTACGGGTAAGAACATATTGGATTTCTAATTTTTTTTTTGTACATCTTCTGAATTTGAAATCTTTATGTGGCCGCCATTTTGTAACAAGATGGCGCGTGAAATTGACCAATGAACTCGGTCGAGACCTTAGTATGTCACTTGCTCTGTCACATCCAAATTGATTAATAAATCCGCAGGACAAAAATCAGACTGATTCAAAATGTCAGCCACCATAGAATTTCAAAATTGTATATCTCAGCCATATTTTAGGATAGAGACGAGACCAAAAATCATATGAAATTCTTGTATCAAGGCCAAAGGTAACAAAAATTGAATTATTTTTTTTTGGTACATCTTTTTGAATTTAAAATTCTTAAGTAGTAGCTGTTTTGAAACAAGATGGCGGATGAAGCGAACCAACGTACTCGGTCGAAACTTTAGAAAGTCCTTTACACATTATCAGCCACACCGAAATCGGTTGACAAATACGAGTGCTATTTTATGACAAAAGTCAGACTGTTTCAAAAAGTCAGCAACCCTAAAATTTCAGACTGCTATATCTCAGACATTTTTTAAGATAGAGCCAAACAAAAAGATGCTCTGAAATCCTTATATCAAAGACAAACACTTAAAAGGAAAATAATTGTCGAATTTCTAAATTTTTGTTGAACCTTTTGAATTTGTAAGTTTTAAGTGGTCTGCGGCGGAGATATCCTCGAAACTGAAAGCCCAACCCGCAACGGGTCTCAATGTATTGCTTTATTTATTACGAGGTGACAAACCCGGCGTTCCCCGGGCCCGTAATAATAGCCAATAATATACTAAAAATAAGTGTTGAATGATTTTGTAATTTTAAACAAAAATCAAAGTAAAAAGGGCTTACAAGAAGCGCTCTTCTAATTTTATTTTCATCGAATACTATGCAATACATTTAAACTTTAGAAAAATAAATATTTCATATTGTCCAAACTCTTTGAAACTTTTATGAGTTATAAATATAATGATTCCCAAGCCTGTGTATAATTGTTTGCTAAAATACTGATATTTAGTTGAAAGAAGCAGCGTTTATTCTTCAGTCCTATGAGAGAAAACGAAATTCGCATAAAGTGACTCAACGGGTTAATATTCGTATTTTTTGAAACGGCTTGCATCATTGGAAAGAAAAATTAACATACATGTGGTTTGATATTTCTTTTTGTATTTTGATTTCTATTTAGAAGGGAGGGAGGTCGTCGTATACAAATCTGAACTGCGCTGCCAAGCCCCAACGGGCGCTCGTCAAGCACGTCAACCGCCGTACCCAAGTTCAAAAACTTTTACGCGTTCTGCCAAGAGATTCCTGTGATCTCTATGTCCGGCAAGGGCGCCGCCACCTGCTGACCACCCCCACTTTCACAAAAATTGAAGACAAAGGTCGCTGCGATTTACGTTGATTCAAATAAGTATTAGGACACCAACAATTTACACTTAGGGAGATGCCGGAGTCCTCCGACAGCTTCGGAGCCGTAAATCCAAGAGGGAACAGTGTCCTAGGCGTTATGTCGATCTTCCCCGACAATTGTTGCTTTACTGCCGCCTTCGAACATAGCGCACTTATGTTCGAAGGCGTACTCGGACTCGAGTCGTCAGCAGTGGCGAAGAATTAGGTACCTCTCGCTTTCCCGGGAGGACAAGGAAAACTCCATCCTTGGACACATAGACACGTTCCAGCTTAGGCTTCCCTGGACGCAGAGACACGTTCCAGCTTAGGCTTTGTGCCTCAGGGTCGGGACCTCCCGGCCCCCGGCCCAAGAACTTCTCTCACCTTATCTTCCAGCGACCTAGCGCTCCCGATCGGGAATTAGTTGCTTGAAAGTTAGTTTCTAGATTACTGCGTCGGGAACAGAAAGATCCGACTACGAAAAGACACGATGGACTGGTTGACGACCCAGGGTCTGACTTTCGTCTAGACGCCGTCACTTGACTGCAGAGCCTCCGGTCCGGTTCCTCTTGGCCGGTCCGTCCAGGAGAGGGAGAACCCTCCCAGGTGGGCAACACGCGCCATGAAGATCAGACCACGACGGTGGTCCCTTATGTGCACGAAATGCTCCTGGTCAAGCAAGGCGCCCCTCCCTTCTTGACCAGACCTCAAGGGCGACTCACAACTACTCCAGCTGCAGTGGCAGCTGCAAGGGATGAGAGGTGGTAGAGGGGGTGACGTCCATCTACGCCCCTATCTACGTTCCGCCGTCTGCCAGTATCGAGGGTTGCGTTATGCCACCTCATACACCGACCAGAAGTCACTACGGAACCACAAGTGGTCCTTGCCATACAGAGTCCATCCTCACCTCCGTCTCACCCTGGATAATTTTGGAAACAGTCCTATCATATTTGCTAACCGTTGACACTCGTGTCACCCTCCGGATCTATTCCGGGAAAGAAGGATAGGCCTACGATGTGCTTTTTACCACCTAACCGACCCAAGGGACATCGCTAGAGTTTCGACCTCAGATCTTTCTATAGGTCGGTAACCGAAGGATCCGAAAGAGGACCTGAGAAGGTTTGCGTAGGGCTCAGCCTAAGGCCAAGAAACTCCTGGGCCAAGGAAATACTAAGGCCAAGAACCTACCCAAAGGAGGGGATGTCCCAGATCCCTGCGACGTTTTACCGTCACATCCGGTACCACCGGCTAATCAGCCACCTCTTCCCCCCTCCGCTCATCGCACGGAGGTTCTGATTCGTCCGCTTACCTCCCCCCTTCTTGTAGAAGCACATTTCGTAATGCAGAGCTCCCGCTCATCTTCCTCTCTGAAGGGGTAGATTAGGGACCACCCGGAGGGGCGACTGGTATGTCGTCGGATACATTAAACGTTTAAAAAAGTCCTTCCGTCATGTACCGGCAGTAAAAGATAGATTCCATATCGCTGGTTTTAAAATTTTCAGCTCAATTTACTCAAACACACGAAGCCAAAAATGACGGAACCCGATTATAGAAGATTTAATACTAGTTTTCATTAATGTTGAAGTTGAATGAGAATTTTGCCAAATAAGTCATCTATACCAATGTTGACGAATTATGGCGAATTATATTTTTGTCGACAAATGTGGTAATTTTTCGTCAAGTATGCCCAAGTTTGGCGAGAATTTCATGCTGTCGGATATGGCTATGTAACTTTAAACATATGAGAGTAACAACAATGTTGCAACAATTAAAGTAATACTAGATGGAACCCGTCAAAACTTGACGGTAAACAATTTGATATGAATTACAAATTTTATATGAATATTGCTCGGACATGTGACAAAAACCTTAGATATGTTTAAAATCAGTGTTGTTTTCTGAAATCTTTCTCAGTGCAGGATTTCTGCAGCTATATGTAAAAAATCTAATTCATAAAGTGTGAAAATAAAAATTATTATCACTTGCGATACACCCAAGAGGTGTAGTGAACTCTAACCCTTTATTAACCTTTCAGCGGCTATATGCGTTGAAAAGTTTTAAACATTGTTTTTCAAAAAATTTCCGGTAATTTTCCGTTATACGGACACCATGCCAAAATGTACGCTAATGCATAATGTATGTAAATGTATGTAAATGTATGTATGTAAATGTATGTAAATGTATGTATGTAAATGTATGTAAATGTATGTATGTAAATGTATGTAAATGTATGTATGTTAATGTATGTAAATGTATGCATGTTAATGTATGTAAATGTATGTATTACATGTATGTAAATGTATGTATTACATGTATGTAAATGTATGCTTGGCGACAATGGCGACCGTATAACGGAAAAGTACCAAATTTCCTCTTACATATTTTTAACTGAAGTAGTATGGGAAGAGTTTCATATTCTGTGCTGGTTGGCACGATTGGCTAAAAAATCCAAAATAGCGCCAAAAGGGGTGTGACGTCACGTAGATTAAGTTCACTTCAGTAGTTAAAAATGTAACCCCAAAGACTGAAGATCGCAACAATCACATCAAACACTTATCGCCAAAATTAACTCGCCAAAAAAATCACCACAGGATACGTAATTCTTCCCTTAAAGATTTTCTTACAATTATTTTTCTTAGAAATTATAAAATGAACAGTTTTTAGGCTTATGAGGTATGAATTATTTCCACTGTACGTAAATATGTTACAAAAAATATATATAATTTTTACTGTTAAAAATTTAGTCTGACTCTCAGAATTTTCACAGAAGTTTTTCTTGCTTAATTAAACGCCATTGAACCATGAGGCACATTTCCAAGATCACCAAAAAAGCGTAAAAAATATCCAATACGGTACTTTTATATTTGCTGGGCGCCAGTGATAACTCGCCAAATCTTGTTTCAATTGGTATCATCTGAATTTCAACCCTTTCAATTCAATTATTTCTATTTTGATTTCAATTCAATTCTTGAGATTTTGTTATTTCTATTGATGTGTTTGTGGTGGCACAGATATCATATACGCACCCACATTGGCGCAATTTTTTTACACCGCCAATCTGGCGAAAACTTTGTTTTTGAATATTATCGTTATAATGTATATTAACGTTATAACATTAACGTTATAACGTTATTTTATTTTTATACTGAAATAAAAAAATCACAAATTATTGCATGCTATTTGTAACTAATATTCAAAAACAAAGTTTTCGCCAAATTGGCGGGGGAAAAAATCGCGCCAATGGGGTGCTTATATGACATCTGAGCGTTTGTGGTTACGTATTTACTCATGATTATATTTTAGCTTTTTTTAAGTAAGTTTTCAAAGACATTATGCTGCAATTTTAAAATATTGGTTATTTGTAATTAGCTAATGTTAAAAGATTGTCGAGAAAAAAAGGGTTGGTGAGACTAAAAATTTTTGGTGATCACTGGTGCTCGGCTAACATAAAAGTACCCAAAATACATATATTCAGACATTTCAGTGCCCATTTCGATGTCACGAAAAAACATTGGAATTTTATTATGTAGTACATAAAAAATTACGGCACAGATGTCATATACGCACCACATTGGTGCGATTCCCCCCTCCCCGTCAATTTGGTGAAAACTTTGTTTTCGAATATTAGTTACAAATAGCATGCAATAATAGCACGTGATTTTTTATTTCAATATAAAAATAAAATAACGTAATAATTGAAATAGCTTCTATTATTTAAAAAAAAAGGAAATAAAAATAAATAAATGATAGTTTGATATAAATAAATATTGATATACATAATAAAAACAATTTATAGAATTAAAATAAAAAATAAAAGTTAATAAACAGCAATATAAACAAAATAACCGGGTTACCATGTGAGGCATAAAATTGCCATTTTGTTTTAATCGCGCCAATGTGGTGCGTATATGACATCTTTGCCCAATATTTTTGCTTGGTTTTAATAAATTTTGCTCCATCTCCATGCACCTTTTGCCTCTAATCAAAAAATGTGTCGAAAATTAAAAAAAATTCCCAACAAACTTATACAGGTAATTTTGGCAAAGATGTCATATACGCACCACATTGGCGCGATTGCAACAAAATGGCAATTTTATTCCTCACATGTTAACCCGGTTATTTTGTTTATATAGCTGTTTATTTACTTTTATTTTTTATTTTAATTCTATAAATTGTTTTTATTATGTATATCAATATTTATTTATATCAAACTATCATTTATTTATTTTTATTTCCTTTTTTTAAATAATAGAAGCTATTTCATTTATTACGTTATTTTATTTTTATATTGAAATAAAAAATCACGTGTTATTATTGCATGCTATTTGTAACTAATATTCAAAAGCAAAGTTTTCGCCTAATTGGCGCGGGGGGGGGGAAATCGCGCCAATGTGGTGCGTATATGACATCTGTGCCCAATAATCATGGATTTAATTAATTTTGTAATATGCGGTGCAACCAAAACAATTTTTGATTAAATCGGTACAGATATCGCAGATGCATCGGGGTTAATTTTTGGCGCCTAAATGACGATTTTTGCTTTCTATGGCAACCTGGTGTTTTATAATAAAATTGAATTGTAAATAAATAAAATAAAATAGGTACTTTTATGTTAGCTGGGCGTCAGGGATAAATCTCCAAATCTTGTTTCAATTGGAATAATTTAAATTGCAACATTTAACGTGAGATTTGTTATTCATATTGATATGTTTAGGTTTAGATATTTTATTATGATTATATTTTAGCTAATTTTAAGTAAGTTTTTTAAGATTTTATATTACAATGTTAAAATATTACCTAGTTGATATTAGCTAATGTCAAAAGATTGACGAACCACGGAGTTCAGAGAATAAACTCTATGCCTCCCAACAGTGGGAGTTGCCGACTTTATGACGTCATAAGCAGAAGTAAAAGTTTAATTGAAGATTACGGCTAATTAATTAAATTGTCGGACAAACGAATGTACGATAACAAATCTGTGTCCAAATATCTTTCATTAAAAAAAAGAATGGTGTAATTTTATGCAGTAGTTTGTTCTCACGGATTGTCAAAAGAAAACGCTTAGCGCTTTAAATATATAGATTGCGAGATACCATGTTTTCTAAAGATCACAAATAAAACCTAATTATGGAAAACTCTGTCACCCTTGAATTTCAAACTGATGTGACTGAGTATGTGTATAAGACATACCAAGGTCTCGACCGAGTTCGTTGGTCAGCTTCATTCTCCATCTTGTTTCAAAATTGCGGCCAGTTAATTTTTTTAAGTCAAAAACATGTACAAAAAAATTATAAATTGAATAAGTTATTTCTGTCAAATATTAGAACGTGATACAAGGATTCTGGAACAGTTTTTGTTTTGGCTATATCTTAAAAAATGGCTGAGATATGGCAGTTTGAAATTCTAGGGTGGATGAGATTTTGAAACAATCTGGTATTTTTTATGCTATAACACTCGTATTTATGAACCGATATGAATGTAAATGATCATGTGTACAGAACATACAAAGTTCTCGACCGAGTTCGTTGACCAGCTTCATGCGCCATCTTGTTTCAAAATGGCGGCAAGTTAAAAATTTTTAATTTTTTAAAAAACTCAAAAAGATGTATAAAAAATTATAAATTGAAAAAGTTGTTTCCGTTAATGTTTAAATCGTGATACAAGGATTCCGGAACATTTTTTGTTTTGGCTTTATCTTTAAAAATGGATGAGATATGGCAGTTTGAAATTCTAGGTTGGCTGACATTTTGAAACAATCTGATTTTTGTTATGCTGTAACTCTCATGCTGAAATTCGCATTCACATTCAGTATTAACAAAACCCGAGATTGAATCTTCTATAAACGGGTTCCAAGCATTTTAGCTTCGGGTGTTTGAGTAAAAAGAGTTGAATTTTTAAAAACATGGACTATGAAAGCTACCTTTTCCTCCCGTTACAGGACGGAAGGACTTTTTTATTGGAAGCTAACCGAAATATAGTTGTTATCATCCAATTTTTTTGAAAATTTTTTAATTTCCGTAGTCTGTGTAAAAATTTCTTGAAAACATATTGATATTTTGTGGTAAAGAACACTTGGAAGAAAACTGTTTTTTTTCACATCGGGTCATTTAATAGTTAAAAAAGTAGTTCTTACTGTCCAAATTATTTGAAATTGTCATCGGGTATAAATATAATGCTTTTGAAGGCTGTATAAAAAATAATTAAAAATATATTAATATTTAGTTGTAAAAGGGCTGTGTTTTCTTTTTTTGGCGTGGAGTCTTTTAACGTTTTAAACAGAATAGTTCTTATCGTCGAAACTCTCTGAAAATATAAGTAGTTATATATATATAACGTTTCGAAAGCCTGCGTATAATTTTTTGCCAAAAGATGGAAATTTACTTGTAAGAACATGAGCTAAAGCCGAACGCGTGTTCACATACTGAGCGAAAATTTTACAAATTTTATTATTTTTTAAATATTTCTAATCGTTTGAAAGTTTCGACATTTTATAGGTGATATAAATCGAGTGTACGAAGAACGTGTAAATTTATTAAGTTAAAATACCGACGTTTAGTTAATTTTATCCTAGAAAAAAGTGTCTCAGGGTGTCGCAAATTTTTTCGAAAGGGTTAATATTCGTATCATTTAAAAGGAGTTGAAGAAAGTATCCGTATTAAATGGATATTTTTAGTTTACTCGTATCTCTGAATTTCTACTCGATGCGAGCTTTAAAGTAGAGGAAATTTCGCTCCCCCTCCCCCACTAAATTAAACATTTAAAACAAATGAAAGGTTTAACAATAATATTTTTTCAAAAGGATTTTAAACTTAAAAGTGCGTTCTTTAGTTTGGTGTAATCTGTTTTTGGTATTTCGAGCGGTTAGGCCAATCAGCGTTCAGAAAGACGTGCGAAAAAAAACCCGCTATCGCACTTTCGTTTCTTTTCTGTTGCCGCACTCCGGAACGGGGTTTCTGGCACGCACCATGCGACGTTTGTTGGAAAATCCCTTTTTAATTGCGAATTTAATTACTAACTCGGTTAATTATCAAAAAAGGAAAATTCTGATACTCAGGTGCATTAGAACCTGTCCTCATCCAAATTTTCAGATCTCTACGCGCGGAAGATATGCCTATCCATGGCACACAAACAGACAGATACACAGAGAAACATGTTTCTTTATTAGTATAGATGTTCAAGTGAATACGTGTACCAATTGGGTTTTTAATTTTCGATACCTGCGTCGCTTCAGGATAACTGTCTCAATGGGTTACTTTATGTCAGTATTTCAAATTATGAATGTGATTAAAATACTCAATAAATATTTCTAAGTATAAATACTTCTAACTAAGCTGAAAAGCTCCATAGGTTTTAACTGTTACGATAAAAATAACTGAGTTACTATTTTGAGAATTAAAAATGAGCCCTTCCCAATATGAAGGCATTTAATAATGTACTATTTAAAGATGAATTACAACTAAATAATGAGATAACGGAATGGATTTAATGAGTTCTAAAAATAAAAAATCGAATGTTTTAAAGTAATTTCGATATGGTGTTATATATGTAAATTATGTATATTATATATGTAAATTATTACTGTAAATAAATTTCTATATATAATTTTAAACTTGTTCTCTTTCTTTGCATACATCACGTGTACTACTTATTCTATTTTAAAGATTAATTGCTGCATTAAATTAAGATTAATGTAATTCGGATAGGAATTGATATCATTGACTTTTTCACTCATAAAGAGGGGGTTCTTACTAAAAATACACAACGCGATAATTTTACTTAAATTTAGTTTTGTTATGTTAATTTCAGTGTTTGTTAACCGTATAAACTTTGACCAGAGTGCTTTACGATCACTTTATGAATGTAATGGAGTATTTAGACACCAGGAAATCTAGATATCTGGGAGCATATTAAAGTTGGTAAGCATATTTTAATAAGTGTCTAGATCATCCCAGCAGTTAAGGGCATCACTTCATGAGTATTACTCATCGGAAAATGCGGACAATTGTTTCACAAATAGACCAGGCAGAATCTAAACTAGTTTTGTGAATTATTTTTCCAAAAGCAACTTTGGCGCAATTTTGTTTATTGAGATATGAAGAAATTGTTAGTGACAGTGATGAAGAGTAAGAAAATATTCCACCACCAAAAACGTGATAGATTAAAAAATCGCTAATGGCTATATATTGATAGGAATACTAATTAAAATGGGATCTAATAGGCCAAATTTTTGAGTGGGTCGCAAATCTGGAAAAGGGTGTGGTAAAAAGATTATTTGTTCAACCGCTTCAGTGAAAATATATGTATCACTTTAATTAAAATAAAATTATGCAAATACGGCTAATTTCTTTGCATATATATTTTTTTTGTCCAGAGTAATTTATTTTTTGTATTAATAAATTTTCATTAACTTGCTTTTTTCTTTACTAAAATTACAAAATTAAAGAATATGTTGTTTCTTTTAGCATAAAATTAAATTGATAAACTATTATATTTTTGTGATAAGCTGAAATCAATTTATTCAACGTAAGGGATTATTTTACACCACGGAAATGTTCACATTGTTTAATGCGGACATTGATTGGTGCGGAGAAACTATCGCCTACCTTGTAAGTCTAACAAGAGCACTAACTGTAATTAAAAAATATATTTTTCGGAATGTGGATTTTTTAAGGCTTTTACGGAGATGCCGTTTTGAAGGCTTCAATATAATTTTGTAATTGCTATCATCGGTAATATTTAAAATATTCGAAATTCCAATATTTAAAGGGTCTTTTTTTGCAATTTTTAAAAGTGGTGCAAACAATGCAAAATTCTAATTAAATATTAAAAAAATGCGTACTTTTTTATGATAAAGTCATGCCACATTTTTCCAAACGGTTATAGGCAAGAAGATATTTTACTGAAATTTTCTAAGAAATTCCTAAAAAATTAAAGATTTTTGAATATTTTAAAATAATTTTAACTTAAACATTTAATGTCTCCCTAAATTTCTATTGCAAATGAACGATTTTTTTTCAAATACGAAGCGTTCTTTAAACTAAATTTAAAAAAAAAAGAATTTAAAAATTCAAGAACTAGACAAATTTTAATGATTTTTAAATATATTTTGGAACTCCGCGAAAAACTGATACTCCCGTTGCATGTCAGGGGAATAAAATCATACAACAGGAATGATTTGGATGGCTTCCAAACATAGTTTGTTATTTTTATTTTATGAAGCGACTATTTAATTGGTGTTGTGGAACTTCCGCACAACCGAAGCTCCCCCCCCCCACTTCCCCCAATTGAATTATTTATCTCAAAGTTTGTTTGACTGTTATTAGGGATGTAACAATGTTTTGGTCGAATATTTATTCATTTTTTATTTTAATTAAAATTAAATAAAAGACCAAACAAAATATATTTGTTACTATAGAATCGTATGCTTAAAGTCTTAACAGTTTGATGGGTTTTTTTAAACAATATTTTAAACATTTTAAACTTATTAAAAATATATGCCCCATTATGTAGAAGGTCAGAAATGAAAGTGTAATATACTTCAGAAATATAGAGCGGCGAAGTCCGGCTATTTATTTAACAAACATGTATTATTTAATAGAATTCCATTACTATTTTTATTTTTCTTTCCGGATGTAATTTCTAACTAACAAAATGCTTAAGGGAGCCTTAAAAAAGTCGTAGAAGTTAAAAAAAACACTGTCTTAGATCTTAAATCTGGTTGACTGACATCATGATAGGCTCATAGGAATTACAATATTGTTCACTCAAAAATACATGGTGAAGTGAAAGGATGGAGGCAGTCACTCTAGCTTATCTGATAAAATGGTAATTAAAGAATCTAATGCAAATATTGTTTATCAACTATGTAATTGTAGAGTATGAGGGAGAATTTTCCCAGATACTGTTGTTACTATTGAGATAGATAAACAAGTCTAGCACAGTAAGTAAGCAAAATGTTAATGAGTGGTCTCAAATGTTGGAAGTTGACAGAACGGTCTGATAAAACATTTTATGAACTGAATAAATTTAAAAATATACCTGCGAACCTTCTAGTCACTTAATACCATAATTAATTTGATAAAATAAAATAAATTAATAAATAACCACATAGACAGAAGAAACATTTCATTAAGTAATTTTTCTGGTTCAAATTATATTTATTTGACTTAAAGAAAACTGGAAGATTGGAAGCTATGACATTACTATGACATTAGCTATGACATAACCACATAGACACAAGAAACATTTCATTAAGTAATTTTTCTGGTTCAAATTATATTTATTTGACATAAAGAAAACCAGAAGATTGGAAGCTATGGCATTACTACAATTGTTAAACTTCAGGAACAACTACAGCGTTCGAGGAATTCTTAAGTAAAACAAAAATTAGTTTATGACATTATGATAATATTTGTACTTTGCTATGAATGGAATGTATTACATGGAAGTCCATGTTCTTTGCACAAAAATCCTTTTAAAACGTAATGTAGCGAAAGATAAATAATATACACTTCCATAAAATCAGACTGATTTATATTTTATTTAAAGGCATAATACGGGTATCTAAATATGATATCTACTAACGTATCACAGAGGAACCCAAGCTAACCCTCTGACTATCCAGCAAAAGGGCAAAATTGTACTGCTGTTTTGTGTGTATTTTATTTTAAATGCTAAAAAAAGATGATTATTCCAACATTATATAAAAATATTAATTATATATATGACTGTAATCCTTGAGGGTATAATCAATACCGAATGAATTAAAACTGCATTATATCAGTAAAATTATATTAATTTAAATAATGTTTGTATTGCAGTGAATTCTGGAGCGTAGTGAACGTATTAACATGGGAGTGTCAGTGAGAGGGCTAGCAAGGTTCTGAATAGATCGGAAATATAGAGATAATGACACCATTCCCTTTTCAATAATAGCTAACATTAAAGGAAAGAGCACAGAATAAAATAATTTGTTAATTATGCAAAAATCACTGAAATTCTTATTTTACTTTTAAAAAGAGAGAACAAATGACTTGTCAGCCAGTTTTCGCCTAGAAGAGTGCGCATGGAAAGAAGATATTCGTTATGATTGTTTATATTAAGGAGAAATATTTGGTTCATTTGGATTAAAAATAATCAACTTGCGAACGTTGAGAGATATTCAGAAGGCGACAAACAGAATCATGTAGACTATTGGTGTCTTTGTAAGTGTGAAGGATAGCTATTAAAAAGAACAAATGACATGAATTCGTTTACATTTATTAACATTTAATCTACTCTAAGGCTGTGCCTGGGAAAATGATGTGTCAAAGAAAGAAAGAAATTAAGTGGAATAAGTATAATGTTATTTTGTATGGATGAGACGCGATTCCCCATAGTTTTGTCGCATTTAGGTTATTTTTGACATTAAAAAATATATATATACATTTTATTAATCAGAAAAAAATTTAATCCTGTACTTTTAATTCAAAACTAACTTATTTTGTAGAAAATAAATCATTATCTGTAACCTAAGTAAAACAATATATGATTGTCACACTTAGGTCATTTATGTTGCATTTGCAGTAGTTAAAACATAAATGAGACCACCAAATTACCTAAATGGGACAAAGCATTTTATGCATGTCAGTACATGTTAAAACATTCATTTCATTGTTTTTAATTTTTGAAATATTATCAAACAGTTGAAATACATAATACTGAACTACTTAATATAGTAATAACTTAATTTAATAATTACTTAAATAATAAAAAAATACTTTGGTATACATAATATTTAATATATTATAATTATATAATTAATACTTCAACATTTGTACTTTAAACACTTTCAACTTTGAACATGTCAAAAACAAGAAGTAACTAATGATTGATCCATACAGCATACATTTTACTAAGTAATATTTATTACTGTATATTTTAAGAAAATATTTTGTTTTTTAGTTTCCTTTAACGCATGTTTTCTTTTCATCTTCCGTTACGTCTCAATATTTACATTTTGGTGTCTGGAAGGTATGGATCTAGATAATTTTGAGGCTTAATCTTCTTCATATCTTCTGTACCTTTACTTCCCAATTGTATTAGCGACTAACTCTGGGTTTTTGCTATTTTATGCTTTAATTGTTCCTCCTTTTCCACCGTTTGTCTGTCATTTTGCTCTTTCACTTCTTTTTCCCCTTTTATTCTTTCCATATATGCTTCAGTTCTTAAGCATTCTTCAAAGTGTGATCCTTCTGCTTTTCGCTTTTTGGCTGTATTTTGATTTGCTGATGAAACTGTTTCTAACAAACAGCTTTCAAAAGCATGAGATTGATTAGCTTCAGGAAGAGATATTTGTGAGTATGACTCTGCTTGAACTCCAGACTGTTCTTGAATAAAATCTTAACCGTTTTTGCCTGTTATTTCTTTAAAATATGCATTCCTTCTTTGAAAATTTTTAAGTCTTCAGCACTTATATTTCTATCCAATGTTAAATTTGTATAGACAGACACATCACATATATTTAACCACTTGGGGACGAGCGAAACATATACGTGCCGCATAAGATGCTCAGAATCCTCGATTATTCCCACCAGTTATTTTTTCTTGTAAACTTTGCCTTATTTAATCATAGCATTTCTGAGATTTAATTATGGGAAATTTTCTGTTTTGAAAAACCGGTGGTAAAAGATTAAAAATTCTGTAAAGGACACTCGTCGCGGAGGGGTTAAAGAAGTTATACTGTTCATGGTGTTAAATTTGAAAAAATTGTGCTGGTAGAACAGTCGGTACTTACGTATTATCCGAGCCAGGAGATAGATCGCAAAAAATGGTTGCCAAGTACCAATCTTGTTTATCGTTGCCAATCATATTTAAAACAGTAATTTGATATTATTAAAAACATAACACTGTAAATAATATAAAATAAATAAATAAAGTGTGTGGTGCACATTTATAGATTTCAACTGCACATGCCTGAAAATAATCTACTTTTTTAGCAGGGGTCATAGGTACATGTATGGTTTTCTTTTTCTTTTTTAGATATTGCATTTATGAGTAATATATAAATATTTTTATTACAAATTTACTAAGATAGAAAAATAAGATTTTTTTATATTTTACAAAGATAAAATATAAAAAATATAATATGGACAGTAAGAAACAACGTTTTTATACACATTTCAGTAAAATTACATATAAAATTTAATGATTAATGTGAAGTTGAAAAAAACGAAAATACACGAAATTCATTAATGCTGCGATCCCTGTACCGCATGTATGATCGCTTCGCGAGCATGCAAACCAAACAAAAACATAACTGGATGCAGCAACATCTTTGTATTGGAATGCCAGAGAATACACGAAATTCGTAAATGCGGCGATCACTGTATCACATGTATGATCGCTTCATGAACATGAAAACAAAAAAAGAAACATTACTGGATGCATCAATCTTGTTGTATTGGAATCTCCAAAAATACACGAAATTCATTAATAGTAGGTTATCTGTATCGCATTTTCGATCGCTTCGCGAACATGAAATAAAAAAAACGCACTGGATGCAGCAAACTCGTTGTATTGAAATTACCAAAAATACACGAAATTCGTTAATCCGGCGATCGCTGGTACCGCATGTATGATTGCTCGGCGAACAAGAAAAAAAAAGATCATCGCTAGATGCAGCAACCTCGTTGTATTGGAATTAAAAAATACCTGAAATTCGTTAATATCACGATCAGTGTACCGCATATATAATCGCTTCGCGAACATGAAAACAAAAATAATGGATACAGCAACCGTTGTATTGGAATCCCCAAAAATACATAAAATTTGTTAATGCAGCGATCACTGTACCGCATGTATAATCGCTTCACAAACATTAAAACAACAACAGAAAATAAACATTACTGGATGCATCAATCATGTTGTATTGGAATCTCCAAAAATACACGAAATTCATTAATAGTGGGATATCTGTATCGCATTTTCGATCGCTTCGCGAACATGAAATAAAAAAAAGCACAGGATGCAGCAAACTCGTTGTATTGAAATTCCCAAAAATACACGAAATTCGTTAACGAGACTATCACTGTACCGCATGTATGATCGCTTCGCGAACATGTAAACAGAAAAATATATCACTGGATGCAGCAACCTTGTTGTATTGGAATCTCAACAAATACACGAAGTTCGTTAATGCCGCAATCGTTGAGAAATAGTTTGAGTAATTCCGGGATCTGAAGAAACAGTAGTCATGATATGGTCTGAGTCGTCATCAGGTAAACAATAATTAGAAAAGAAGCCATACGCGAGAAAATCAACTATCACAAAAAATAACCAACCTATTAGCATTCAAATCTCGAAGATAAATGAGCAGAAACACGTGCCGAGATCAGGAGCGAGGCTAGACGTTAATTATCCTCTCCCTATCTCCACTTTTTCCCCTGTCCCCACCTTCTATATTTGTACTTCTAAATAGACTAATCCGCTCCGTTGTGCGTCACTCTTCCAAAGAGCAGCTAATTGCAGTTACCATGTAAAAATAATAAGTGTTACTATACTTAGTAACATTGGCGCCATGCATGACGCTGTTGGCTCAAACCTGGCCCGGATAATACGTAAGTACCGAACAGTCACTATTAGCCATCGTTAGTAAATCATCGTTAACGTCAAAACCGGGAGAAATAGCCTACTTGGCAGAAGCATCATCATTACTAGTTGATTCATTAACGTGAAAATCATCGGTCAAAATCGATTTATTGACAGGAAACATATCAATGCACAAATCATCGCTAAAAGGTAAACTCTCATCAGCCAAGTCATTGGTGAGTATGTCTCGTCTAGAAGTATTTAATTCATTTAATTCATCTTTATGGATTTGCAATTTTTATAACGCTCAAGGGCATTGGGATCGAAAGATGATTCTGAAACAACACCACTGATTGAATGAGTAAATGCCAGATTTTTAAAATCCATTTTAAATTTAAGTGTTTTCAATTTACAGAAGAATTTTCAGAGCGTCAATCGTATAAGACTAATGAATTATCCAGTGAGCATACTTTTTTTGCTTTGCTTAAATATATGTCGTTATTATTACATTATATTTTTGATTAAAATTTTTAAAACGTGTTATTTTTCTGTTTTGATCATTTGAAAGACATATTTACGATCTAGTCAAAGTAAAACACTAATGCATGAGCATGCAGAAATTCCTAATTTATGACTTCAACAAAGCTTAATTAATCACAATTTCTGCTTTAAACATCATTTTAATGCAAAATATTAAAATACCACGTAAACGTATCCCCGTAAGTCTCTTAAAAGCCTCTCCGGACTTGACGGATCCAATTCATTGCTAATAGATTTCTGAATAAAAAATCACCAGATACGTAGGACAGTCTAGGCGAACTAAAATTTGAAAATGTGTTCCCTTTTCACGATTTAACTTTGGGTAGTCGAAACAGAAGTTCAAGGCTTTGATGTGGGTAAGGTTATTTGATCAGTAAAGTTAAAAATGCGAAACTGTGATCCCTGTTTCCGAAATTATTGCCGGATTTTGGAAGTTAATGGAGTGTTTCATAATGAATGATGTGTATTGTAATCGGAAATTCTTTTAAAGAAAACGTGCAGTAAAATGTTTCACGTTTTATTACCGATGTTCGGATGTTTTATTATAGTGGATTTATACACGATTCCTGCGCTAAGATTTTATGTCAAGAACATTGTAGCATTTATGGATCTTCACATTTGGGCACAATAGCCTTACATTAAAATTTAGCAGTGGGGATAGAAGAAATAGAAACGAATAAAAAATTTTCTTGCTTATGAATTATTAACTACACTGTTAAAAATTTGCAGCAAACTGTACGGTCAATCGACAGTTTTTATAGAAAACGGTTACATACCCGAAATTTAACTGGATTCTGACCATAATATGGGCAATAATATGGCCAGAATAGCGTTACATTACGGTTAACTAACCGTTTTCCATAAAAACGGTCGAATGACTGGACAGTGTATACATTTAAAACATCATTACTTAATTTAAAATAAAAATTTATAAGGGTTAAAATTTAAAAATATATATCACATTTATATCATAGACGCATAGGTGTGTATAACATACAGTAATTAACATTGTTTTGATAAAACGAATGTTGCATGTGGTATTTATTTGTTATTTCTTTTTTATTTATCGTGAAAGTTGAAAGTGTTTAAAGTATGAATGTTAAATGATTCGTTATTTAATTATAATTCAGTGTTAGGTATTTAAAAAACTGACAAAAAATTTAAAAAAATTAAAGTGAACTGACATGCATAAAATGAATTGTCACATTTATGTACTTTGTACATCTCATTTAGGTTGTACTACATTAAATGGTACAAAAATTACCTTCAGGGGGCAATGATATATTTGTTCTTAGATTACAGATAATTCAATATTTTCAAAACAATTAAGTTTTTACTTAAAAGCATAATAATCAATCCTCTTTTAAAATTATATTTTGCTTTTAATATTTAATAAAATGCGAAATATGCCCTAAATATGACAAACTCATGAAAAATTTAGGCACAGTGACCTTATTAAAAGATCATTTCGCTAATATATTTTCAGTCCACGTGGAGAAATATAACGCGGAGATAATATAGTATATTTTTGTACTTTAGATAAAATCAATAAATGCTAGAAAGTGTCAAATCCGTTTTTCAACTCAGAACCTGATAATCTTTGGGTAGCATTAATTAGCCGTGTTCTATGTGTAAAAATCTGTATACCTGAAATTTTAGCTAACATAATCTAGCATAATGTTTGATAATATATTTGAGTATCATTATTATTTGCTGCGTTTACTTTCAATTCTAATAATTAAGCTGCTTTTACGTAGCATCAACCACAAAGAATTACCGATTCTTGTGTTCTAGATTTCAACGTGCTGTGTCTGAAAATTTGTAATGAAACTTATATGAATAATAGCATGAGAAAATAGCTATAGCATGTGCAATTTATAAGTCTGATACTCTAATAGAACTACAGAAAAAACTGTTCTTTTCAATCTTTACAAAATATGTAATAATATTAAAATTATGAAGAAAAAATAGTACTCAAGATTATCTACATTCTCGATTTAATTTAATCTTCAAAGCTTTATTGCTTACTTGCTGTCACTACGAGACACTGAAAAAAGCTCACAAATATTTCGTTTCGAGATCAGACGGTAATATTTATATAAATCGTGTATTTATATCAAACTTACATTATAGCACATTTTCTATACCCATTTGCATTGTTTTTGTGGGAAAGGCCGTTATCCATCTAAAAATTTAATCATATATTTTACAGAACTTCATGTGTGCATACATGTGTGGGAATGTTCCTATGTTTCAAAGCATTTAAATGTTGATCATCATCACCTAATCACATCACCGTACAAGTTCTAATTAACTTGACAAGGCTTCTTCAGAAAATCCCCTGCGAATTGAACTAATTCCTCCTTATGACAGCAACCATTTATTAAAGATCAATATTTTATGTAGAGAATATTAAAATATAATATATTTTAAAGTTTTACGTTTCTTTTACATTTTTAGGGAACTAAAATGCAAAACGAAGACTATTTAATTGAAATATCATGTATAATAAATTATTTCCATAATATAGTAAAGTAATCTTAGAATATTTGTTATTTCATTATAGACATAATGAATGTTATTGACATAGCTAATGACAGCAAATACCCTTATAAACAGCTATAGGGTAACTGAATAAGGAAAAGTATTTGCGAAAAATATACGTTTATTTCAAAGTAACTGTTTCAATATTTTCTGATATCGAGAAGCAAATCTTTATAGTTTACGTATTTAATTTTGGCTTATCAGTTTGTTTCTTGATTGTATGATTAAAATTAATCGAATTCCCGTTGTAAAATGTAAACTTTTCCTTGGAGTACACTGTTGCATGTAGCGTAAATCAAAATTAGATGCCCCATCGGGTTAGTTGCCTAGTCACTATATTTTTGTGCTATTGGACGTGTGGCGGAGCTAGTGACGTTCTTCTACTATCAATCGTTATAAACAAGCGTAATAGATGAAGTTACAGCGATTTATTTCTTCAAATAAGTATTTTATGCTTCAAAGAAAGGTAAGTTTGGTTGTTATTGTATTCTCTTGTACGATAGAGACAGGTAGAAGATGAAGTATAATGCACTTACTAGAAATTTTTCATGAAATATTTAGTGAATATTGTTGAAACAGGTATCAAGTAATGTGTTAGTTATAGGTTGCAGCCGTATTTGTTCCTACTTCCAGAGTTACTGGCTGGGGCATCTATCCCGGATTAAAAGGATACATGCCCCACCTGCATCACGGACATATGCCGCACTTGTGATTCGGGATAAGACGCCCCATTTATAAATACTAAATAACTTTTGTTGCGTGAGAATATTTGCTTAAAATCTTGAAGTAAGGGAAAATGATATAAAATAATAAATAGTGAAGTAGGGAAAGTAATAGCTACGAAAGAAGCCAAAGATATCTACTCTTTGACATCATCTGAAAGAGGAGAGAATCTGTCAGTTCTTGCATGTATTATCGCAGAGGGCTTGGTGCTCCCGTGTTCTAATGTTTAAAGGTGTGAGAGAAAATCCCAGATTTTCAAACGGTCTTCCTCCGGGATCAAAAATTTATATAAACCGACATCTTCCTTCATTTCTTCCGAACTTTTCAGTAAATGGCTGAACAAACACTTCATTCCAAGAAAGCCGCTAGGCAAAGTGCGGCTTAACCTTGACAGTCAGTCAGGGCATGTGAGTTGTCTGGATATGCTGAATTATGCAGATAAGAATGACATAATCCTACTGTGTCTGCCAAGTCATACAACAGAATATCCACAACACCTTGATAGGGAATTTTTCAAATCATTCAAAGTTAACTTCAAGAAATCAGCGAATCAGAGGGTGAAGCACAATCCTCAGCAAAAACTTAAAATAATCCATGCTGGCATTGTCATTTGAAATGCATGGAAAATGACAGCGTGTGCTGGGTACTGCATTAATGGTCTTGCGAATCACGTAGGCGGCTGACATTTGCGCCGATACGGCCCGCGTGCAGCCCCCCGCCCCCAGTGACGCAATAAAAAATAAGTTTAGTAGCACCTAGTTTACAGCTCGAATAAGAAGCGAAAAATGCCGCTTCCTGATATTTATTCTCGAATGCCTTTTATTAATGTTTAACATATGTATAGATGTGTGTCCGTCTTTTGTGTATTTGAAATAAAAAGCAAGAAAAGACATATTACTTGAATTTATTCGAACTAGATTACCAGATTTTAAATATCAGAGTGTTGCATTCGTTTTTAATTGCTCTCCCTTTGTGTGTTTCCACAGTTTTGGTGCCGAAACCCGGGAGCTTCAATGTTATAGTTCATGATAAGGATTATGTGATCTTCAAATGAGCAAGAAGGATTTTCGTGCGATTATTATGGATCATGGAAAATATTAACTGCACAACATTCACTGACGACTTATTAGTTTAGAAGTAAGGATTTAATCTCGTCAAAATCCGGTACTCTAACCTTTTTGTTTTAAACATGGATCTAGAGAAGTTAAAAACAAATCGTAAGGTAATAAAAATTGCTTGTACTAAATTTATAACCAAAATTGATACATTTATTGAAACTATAGATTTTGCAAACGAAAGTAATTTTGAGCAACTTACGGAATTTTTAAGCAAGCTAAACGAAAAAACAAGATGAATTAAAATTAATAAATTCAAAAATTGAAGAGTTAATATCTGATAGTACTGTTTTTTAAATTGAAATACAAAATAGTATTGAGTATGATGATACAATTAATGAAGCCAAATTTAAAATTAAAGGAAAATTAAGGAAATTTAAAGGTAACGCTAAATTGAGCAACACAAGTACTGTATCAAATGCAAATACAGTTCCCTATCCTAATACACGATCACCAGCAATAAATTTGCCAAAGATAACTATTCCGATTCTCAAAGGTGATCCTAACACATTTCTAGAGTTTATAAATAGTTTTAAAAGTACTATTGATTCTAATGAAGGCCTGAGTAATATTGAAAAGTTTATATATTTGAAGTCGTTTCTGTCTGGAGAGGCTTATAGAACGATTTCGGGATTTGCCCTAACTGAACAAATTACAAAACGTCTATAGATATTTTAGAAAATAGATATGGAAAAACAGAATATTTGATTAGTGGGTTTATAAATAAACTATTAGAAATTGAGCCTGTAAAGTCTGCCTCAAATACTAAATTGTTACGGGAATTGTACGACGAATGCGAAGTTAGCATTAGAAATTTACAAGCGATGGGAGTGGCTTCAGATAATTTCGGATATTTACTGATTCCAATAATTTTAAGGCAATTACCCCATTGTAGAATTTCAAAGGAAATTTTTTTTTGATGAATCTGGTGACATCAATGAATTGATGAATTTTATAAAGTTTGAAATAGAGTCACGGTAAGCAGCTAACGCGGTGTCAGGAATTTCAAAGTCATGAAAATTAAAAAATCATGAAACATCTCGATGGGAAAGGAAAATTCCTACTAGATTAAAAACTAATGTTCTCACTTCAGTCGCGCTTAACACGGTCGTAAAAAGTGTTTGCATATTTTACAATTCAAATGTATAATTAATGAAAAAATAAATAAATAAATTATTTTTAATTAATTTTAATTCTTTTAATTCTTTTAATTTTAATTAATTTTAATTATTTTAATTATTTTAATTATAATTAATTTTAATTAATTAATTAATTAATTAATTAATTAATTGTAATTTAATTAATTTTAATTATTTTAATTATTTTAATTATAATTAATTATAATTAATTATAATTATTTTAATTTTTTAATTTTTAATTATTTTAATTATTTTAATTTTAATTAATTTTAATTATTTTAATTATTTTAATTTTGATTAATTTTAATTAATTAATTAATTAATTTTAATTTAATTAATTTTAATTAATTAATTAATAATAAATAAATGTATAATACAATAGTCTAAAATGTAAGGAAATCTCGGGCGAACAAAAACGTTATAAGTTTTAAAAAATGGAAGGTGTTATCGATGCTTGAATAAAAATCACCTATTATCTTCTTGTAAAGTAAAAACTCAACCTTGGGAATTGTGCCCGAGTTATCAGCATAATTATTTATTTTGCCCTACTAAAAAACCTAAAAATCGTCCCGTTGAGAACGCAGTAATACCCGACTCTTCCCAAATTCTCGAAAACTAAACTGTGTTATCGTCAGTTATCAGACTCAAAATAAGTATAAAGACTCAAAATTCCTCCGAAAAATATTCAACATTATTACAAACAACTTGTGTACAGGTGCAAGGTACTTCTAAAACATTATATACGAGGATTTATATGACTCAGCATCATCTACAACATTTCTTACAAAGAGTTTATCGACAGCTTTGAAATTAAAATCTATAAAAAAAGAAAGGCTTCTAGTTTATACGTTCGCAAACCGCAAAGCCATAGAACAAGAGTTTTATGTTGTTAATATTACGGTACGCAGTTGCGTTCCCCCCTCCCCTACGCCGGCATACAAATTGAAGCGCTTGTGTCAGAGGTCATTAGTGGAGCGAATATTATCGCATCTGTTGATTCTCAGCTAATAAACAAACTCAGTCTTAATGAAAATGAATTTGCTGTCACATTTATTCATGCAAAACCCATCCAAAATCTTTTAGGTGCTGATTATATGTTTTCAACGATGATTGGAGGTGAAAAAAATAAATCAATCGTTGTTTATTCAACCAACGATATTTGGAAAGACTTTAGTTGGAAGAGTTTATGGCGCTAAATTACAGAGTACTTCCTGCTTGACAATAATATGCTCGTCGATAGATAATGACTTAAGAAATTTATGGGATATGGAATCGTTTTTATTTAATCTAAAATATAAACAAGATGATGAACATTTTGAGATCATAAATAAATTCGAGATGGAAATATGTTTCGAATATGATAGGTACGTCGTACAACTATTGTGGCGATGTGATACGGATAGACAAAATTTATGTAATAATTACAAGGTCGCGAAAAAAAGATTTGCAGTTTTGGAAAGACGATTAAAGGATGATCAATCTTTAGTTTTAAGATATAATGAAATTATGAAGGAACAATTGAACGAGGGAATTATTCAAAAGTTCTGTAGATTACGCAATGCCTCATAGAGCCGTTTTTAGGGAAAAATCTTCTAGCTCTAAAACTAGAATTGTTTATGATGCGAGCAGTCGAGAGGGTAGTAACAAAAGTTTAATGTATGTCTTTTCTCTGGGGAAAATTTAAATCTTAATCTCGTAGATGTTATATTAAATTTCAGGCAACATAAAATTGCTTTTAGTGGGGATTTGGTCCGAGCCTTCCTACAAATAGAAGTTTCAAAAAATGACAGAAATTATTTATAGTTTTTGTATTTTGATGATTGCGACATAGATAAACCTGCGACTTTATATCATTTTAATCGTCATTGTTTTGCCTCACCAGTACTCTCTATGTTTTGGCTTCGACTATTAAAAAACACATTAAAAATTATAAGGAAGCCAATCCCGTCGCATATCATATGTTAGATAATTATTTGTACGTAGATGACTTAATTTACGGAGCATCTACGGTACCAGAAGCTTTCAAGCTGTCATCTTGTGCAGTTTCAGTTTTTAAAGACGCGAATATGAAGTTACGGAAATTTAACTCCAATTCTGTAGAATGAAAGGAACTGTGGAAGAATGCTGACCCTATAATAGAAATAGAAGAAAAACAATCAAACCTTAAAATATTAGGTATTAACTGGAATAATAAGGAGGACATTCTGTTCATAGATTTGACATCTTTAACTTCAAACGGTGATACTTTATAATTCACCATAAGACACGTTCTTCACACTGCAGCTAAAATATTTGATCCAATCGGCTTCCTCAATCCTTTTATGATACGAATTAAGCTCCTCTTACAGGAATTATGGGAATGTGGTCTTGACTGGGATGACACGTTTTCCGAAGAAATTGAGAAAAAATATCAAACGTGTTATAAAGAAACAAAACTACTAGAAAATATAAAAATACCTAGATATTACTTCGACACAGATAAAACAGAAAACAAAGTTCAAATTCATATTTTTTCTGATGCTTCTTTAAAATCATACGAAGCGGTGGCCTATTTTAGATATAGGACATCCGAAGACCATTTTAAGACTTGTTTTATATTTTCTAAATTTCGAGTTGCTCCTTTAAAAAGAATCACCTGGCCGCGATTAAAGCTTTTAGGAGCCTTAACAGCTGCTAGAATTGCCAACCACCTTAAACATCTTTTCAGTTATATTGAAAAGATAATTTTGTCGACCGACTCTACAATTGTTTTGCTCTGGATTAAGGGATCGGTCTTCAAGTGGAAGCCTTTCGTAGCTAACCGCGTAGCGGAAATTCAGGGGATGACCGACCCTATTTCTTGGCGGTATGTCAATAGCAAAGATAACCCGGCAGACATGCTTACTAGGGGGCTCTCTTCCAAAGAGTTAATAATTTCAACATAGTGGTGTATGGTCCTGAGTGGCTTATTAATCCCGAAAATGTTTGGTCTGAGGAAAATAAGTTAAAAATCAAATAATTCATTCCAGAAATTGAAAAGGAATGTAAAGACAAAGTTATGGTTAATTCAATCATTGTTAATGAAAAAATAATCGACATAGATAAATTTAGTAGTTTGAAAAAACTGTTAAGAGTAACGGCTTACGTGTTATATTTTATAAAATGATTTTATAAAATGATTTTATAAAATTGCTAAAGGGTAATCAGGAGAAAGTTTGTAAACTTACACCAGAAGAACTTAGAGAAGCAGAGCTGTATTGGATAAGACTAGTTCAAAATGATTTTTTGCTAATGATATACAGTGTTAAAAAAATTCCAAACCTCTTCCAAAGGACTCTCATTTACTTTGTTTGAACCCCTTCCTTGATTCCGAAGGCGTCCTGCGTGTCTCTGGTCGACTTGGGAAAGCTGATTTTTCAACGTATGAAAAACACCCGATAATTCTACCGCCGAAAACGAAGTTTTCGGAATTGATAATTTGGTATGCTCATGCTAGAGTGTTTCATGCAGCAGTCTCTCACACACTCGTACAAGTGAGAAAAAAATTCTGGTTACTAAAAGCTAGACAAAATAAAAAATCAACGGAAAAAATGCATTATTTGTAAACGGTTTTCATCAACTCCAGGAGACCAGACGGTAGCTCCACCTGCTCGTGTTGAGCACTCAGCTACCTTTAGCGTAATAGGAGTCGATTTTGCGGGCCCTTTATTCGTGACAGATTCTGACAGTAAACAGTATATATTACTTGTAACGTGTGCTGTAACAAGAAATATCCACCTGGAACTTGTTGATAATTTGTCGACACAAACATTTTTACTTGCCTTTAGACGGTTCATCGCTTGTCGTGGATTGTGTTCCGTTGTATACTCCGATAACGCCCAAAATTTTAAGCGTGATGAAATAAAACTAAAAAGAGTATGGTCTATAGTGACTCATCCAGAGGTGAAAGAATTTTTTGCTTCCAATAACATCAAATGGAAAAGGGCCACCTGGTGGGGCGGATTTTATGAAAGAATGGTAAGAACTGTAAAAACTGCACTGCGAAAGACTTTGGGCAGATCTTATCTGACCCTTAATGAGTTGTATACCGTACTAACTGAAACTGAAGGTATGGTGAACTCCAGACCTATGACGTACACTGGCAATGAAAGGCAGGGCCCCCTGCCATTAACTCCTGTTCATTTTTCAATAGGGAGAAGAATATCTTCTCTTTCCCCCGTACGGCTCCACCTTCACTCTAATTTCTCTTCTAGGAAAGAATTACTTAAAGCTTATAACTACCGGGAAAAATTGATGCGGTCGTTTTGGTCTAGATGGAAGAATGAATGCCTATTAAATTTGAGGTCAGCCCGCCAAAGTTTGCATAAAACCAATCTTCCCCAATTTAAAATAAATGATGTTGTACTAATTAAAGATGACAAACTACCCAGAAATTTCTGGAGTTTAGGTAGAGTTATAGAAATATTTCCTGGAAGAGATGGCAAGGTGAGGGCCTGTAAAATTAAGACTGAAAACTCCATATTGAAAAGACCTGTACAACTGCTTTATAATTTAGAACTGATGGACTGAAACTGAATCTGAAATTTAATGATTGAATATTAACATAATTCTTTTTCTTTCTTTATTTTAGTTGAATTTATATGTGTTGAAGTGTTTTTAATTTTGCCTTGAAGTATGTATAATTTTTAATATTATTTAATATTTGTATTTGATTTAATTTGTATAACTTGTATTATTATTTAACATTTGTATTTGATTTAATTTGTATTGTTAAATATGTTTAGTGATGAACACACCTATGTTCATGGTGGGGCAATGTATGGCGAATCAAGTGGGCGGCTGACACTGGCGTCGATACGGCCCGCGTGCAGCCCCCCCCCCCAGTGACGCAATAAAAAATAAATTCAGTAGCACCTAGTTTACTGCTCGAATAAAAAGCGAAAAATGCCGCTTCCTGATATAAATTTTCGAATGTCTTTTATTAATTTTTAATATATGTATAGATGTGTGTCTGTCTTTTGTGTACGTAAAATAAAAAGCAAGAAAAGACATATTACTTGAATTTATTCGAACTAGATTACCAGATTTTAAATATAAGAGTGATGCTTCCGTTTTTAATTGCTCTCCCTTTGTATGTTTCAACAAATGGGTTCGTACGTTCCGGAATTTTCCCTCTCAATCGTGAAGATGTTCCGAAACATTTTTTGCCATTTCTGACATACGTCAATCTCAGAATGATGAAAGGAGTACAAGAGACTTGCCTTCTTCTATTTCGGATTCTTGAAGAGAAGGCCTACTAAATGACAGCCGAAAGAACACAGATGTGTTGGACATCGATATTTCTTGAAGTGAAAACACACCTGTGTTGACTAAAAACGATAAAAAAACCTCGTCCTTCCACAAGTCAGTCTCCTTCTAAATGTTTACTTAAAATCAACCCTGTTTCTGCTTTTGCAATGCACCAAAACAGGATCAAGATGAAGGTAGCACGAATGCTTGACTAAGAGCACATCACAAAAAATAAGAAAGCAGTTCACTCTAAAGATAAAACCAGACAAAGAAAAGAGAACACGACCTGCGAAAAAGCTACAAGTGAAGAAAAACTGCGAAGAAAATAGTGATGAACTCGAGAGCTTACCACCAACGGAAGACATCTGTTTACAATGTCATGAAAATTATTACGAAACTAAACTTCGTGTGGGTGTGGATACAGTGCATTGATTGTTTGGGATGGCTACATGAGACATGCACAATGTATAATATAGGTTGCAATATGTGCGGAGAAAAAAAAGAAACTATAGAAAGTTATAAGTAAAAAATAAAAAGTTTATATTGAAGATTTTGTAATACAATTAAAAAAAATAACAATATTTCATACATTTGATATAAATAGGATATCAACTAGGATAACAAATACAAATCCAGATTTTTAATTATAAATGTTAATTACCTATGCTTCCTCTTCTTTTACGAATGAGGCATCTATCCCGATCGAATGGGGTGTCTAACTCTGAAGTCCGGGATAAATGGCCAAAATCATTGATTACGCTTTTTGATAAAAACATTATTTTATATGGTATTTATATTACAGTAATATTTTTGATGAAATTCTACATACCCTTTGGAGTATATAGGTTACATGTGCACTAAATCATTGCTATAAAAAAGAAAAATGAATGGAGGGAGGCTTAAGTAGGTCAACTATCCTCGACTTACCCTACTTATTTGTAGGTTGTTAAATTATTCAGCACATTTATATATACTTTGGGCAATAAGTTTTAACCGTAGAATCCTTAATGGGATGTATTACTCTTTAATGTAAATTATAATTACTAAGAATTTTAAGTCGGCAATATTTCATTTTCATCAAATTTTATAGATAAGTTAGTAATTGTAGGGTAACAAAGCCTCGTGTCGTAAATATTTTTAGTTTTGTAAATATTAGATATATAGAATAGCTTGTAGAGCGTTTTAAATGCAGGGCTGTCAGGGAAAACGTATAAGCTTTTAAAAGTTATATAAAACAACAAGAAGAAAAATGATACAGAAGCACGGTTTGCACTAAATTCATTTTCAGAATGCGGCGTATTTTTAACTGCAAAAATGTTTGTTGTTCAAAAAACACCGACAGGGATCACTACCATAATCGCATCTTTTGAGAGTATGAAATTGAGGATGATTATAAAGGAACATCCTATGCAATGGATCATTTATTTGACCGAATCATCAATTTGGAGTGTAAAACAGGTTAATGCGTACCGGAGATAATTTTCTTTAGATGTTTTAATGTCGGAATTTTTTAATTATTTGCCACCTCTTCATTTGGAAAACTCATAGGCAACATTGGGTCAGAAATTTGTCATACATATCTAGTTGATGATTAAATCTAATAAAAGATCCACCGGGTAGACAGTTCTTTTAAAATCGCCCTCATATATATACTTTCGGATGCATTCGCGCGTTAGCACCTGCTATCAGCGACTTTTCCAACAAAGTTTTTTTATGCAAAGAAAAAATCCCGGGAGCATCCTGACAATAATTTTACTGTAAATTGCATTTTATTTATTCTTTTTTAACGGACTCTCTGCCCACTCTCTATAAAAAATTATTTTAAGTTTTAGAATGCTATAGAATATGCTTCGCATAATATTCTTACAAAAGGTTTCATTTGTATATTTTTTATAATGGGTAAGATATGAAAGAATGCGTATTTCATTTATCATGCCATGTTTTTTATCTTAGCCCTATAAGGATGTCAAAATGATAGGAAAATATTGGGATGGCACTGCATTTCACGCAGAGTTAATGATCGCTCAATACACGGAAAAATCGTTACAATATTTTTAGCAGAAAATTATTCACTCACATTGAACTTATTACTAAGGTTAATTAAGAATAAGAGAAAGGCATGAGCTAGCATAAATTTTAAAAGTTTACAATTTTAGCAATTTTTAAGAGAGTTATTTTGCAAATGAATAAATAAATAACTTAAATAATACGTATAAGAGGTTTTTAACCTTCTTCAGGGATTCATCTTAGTAAAACATAATTAAAATAAAACAGTTATCGAGTTCACTTAAAGAGATAAAACATGAATTTTCCTACAATTTAAAATATATTTATTTAATAGGGTTTTGTACAAAAGGCGTGTCGTGACCAATTTACTGCAAAAATATCTTTTTCTTTTCTTTTCTGTTTTTTTTAATCGTAGTAGATTAATTTTATCTGGACCAACCTTCTCGTGTTTTATTTGAAGTTTTGTTTGTTTTAACTAAGAACTTTTCAAAAAGAGTTCTGATATTCTTTCGTTTTAGTTGAAAATAATTTTTTAAAGAAACAAAATAATAAACAAATGTTGGAAAATAAAACATAATCCGAAATGAAAGAAAATGCATTTTGTTAGATAATTTCGTGCTAGCTTTATAAATCATAAATTATAGTAAATTATACTGTAGAGAGATAATTACAATAGTCTCATGAAACGTGGAACATCTATTAGTTGGGCAATTTAATATTTTGCATCTTAAATATTTTGCTTTTTCATTTCGTTTTGAATTATTTATTTTATATTTTCTAAAACTAAAACACTTCTTAAATATATATGATTTTCTAGAGAACACTTCTTAAAAAGGGGGAATTTCTAGAAAAACATATTTTATTTATTTAAGTAGACTAAAAAAAGAGATTTACAATTATTATGTGAAGTTATAATAAATTTTGAGAAATCAGTTAAACATTTTGTTTAAAGTAAAAACATTTAAAAAGAAATTCTGAATTGTCATTCTGCATTTCTCAGTTTGATAAGTATTTTTAGAATATATTTAATATATTATAAAAATATAAAATTTATAATAATATAATAATATAAAAAAGCAGATAATAAATTTATATACTTTTATTTCTTTCTTTATTGATATGTTACATAACATGTGACAGTTTTTGTCTACTAAAGTGACGTCAAATAATGCATTTTAAATATAAAATATTAGCTATTAAAAATTTATTTAATGTTTTAGATGCATGTGTTATCTGAGAAAAGTTCATATTTTATCATTCTTTATCAGAACACAAACTAGGATGTAAATTAAATCAAGAACTTATAGTTTGCATTTTCATATTGCTATTTAAAAGGTTTTTCAGTACTTTTCAAACACAGCTTTATTACTCAAATAATTCACGTTTCAAATATCAAAACTCATTTTATCTAGCCTTTAAGAAGTTTTAAATAAATCACTTTAAGCGGATCAACAGAAAAAAATCACTTTTTATTCTCACGGAAAACATATTTTAAGAGTGAAATAAGATAGTGAATTTATAAAATACAGAATATATCGAATGAAGGAATCTCTCAAATAGAAACTTGCCAAACCTAATTTTAAATAAAAAACGAGATGGAAGATTCAACCAGAAAAAAATGCTGATTTGCATATTTTTATTTAAAAAGTCACACTGTCAATATTGGGAAGTTTGAAGATCAAATTTTTGGATATGTTTCAGTGAACATCATGCATGGTGCATGAAAAAGAGTTTCTTTGATTTCATGCAAGTTGATCTCAGTCTATTTCCTTACTACAGATTTGTAAATTTCCTTTTTCGTATGTCATTCCCATTGCCTCCGTTTCAATGAAATATATTTTACCTTTATCATTTCTATTCATGCATATATACGCATAAGTGAAGATACATACAAACACACATATTTCTATAGGTTTTACTCTTTAATTTACTCTGATTAAAATACATGTGTATATGTGTGTGTAAAACAAAAATCTTCGTTAAGTGCGAAAATAATTGTAAATAAATTTATATTAGTTTAAAAAAAGTATTTATTTTATCACTTTTAAGTAAATAATCTGTGATAAACTTTATATATTAGAAAACTACAACTAATTTAGGGAATCGTGATAATTTGAAATTAAACCATATGAACGAGGTGCAGAAACATCCCGAGCCTTGGTGCATAATTTTTTAAAAGGAAAATCTTAAAAGGATATTCTTATCAACATCTTGCATAGTTATGGTGGCTATATGTCATTTCTTGCTTATTTCATAAATGGATTTATACGACATTGCACTTTGGCCTTTTTCAAGATAGAAATGTATAAACTTTTAAATTTAGATGGTTCCAAAACACGAATGTAGCTGTAGACATTTTATCCTTATTTTCATGTTTTTCTAACGCTTTTTTAAGAGTCGAATATTAAAATCAACAAATTTGAGCTATAAGTTCTTATGCCGATGTTTTCCATATTATACTCTAAAGATTGTGAAGCGGAAGGACGTATTATATCTAGGTTTAAATTCGAAAGTCGAACAAATGTGACAGATTGTAGTTTTAGCCCTTCTATTTTGGAGGAACCCTGAAGAAAATTTAAAAAAATCACTGAGAGTTTTATTTCTTTTTCAGCAAAATGTTTCCTTCGCATCTGCTTTTAGTAACTGGCTCAGTATTGCTTCTCTTCGTGGATATTCCACCGTCATTCCTCAAAAAGGATTTCTGTTTAAATGATCCGGATTTCCATCCACGAAGGTTTCACCATTGTTAACAAACCTCCAATAGCTCATTTTTATAAACTACTCGTATTGGACAAGATTAAGAAATCCAGTACAGGGCATTTCTCCTTCTTGTACTAAGTCTTTTCTTCGTGAGAAAAATTTGACGCAACCTAACGGTTGCTGATTAATGCAA
Source organism: Maratus michaelseni (assembly GCA_963931845.1). Lineage (NCBI taxonomy): Eukaryota > Metazoa > Arthropoda > Arachnida > Araneae > Salticidae > Maratus > Maratus michaelseni. The sequence continues at coordinate 360,259,966 of OZ007586.1, read as the reverse complement.
ATTGCTTGACGACAATGCCTTAAGCAGTACCGATTTCGCCAAATACACAGTGAAGTAAATAAAAAACCAATATGCCTTTTATGATAAATCTTATTTGGATACATCTGCTGAAAATTTTGTGTTTTATTTCCTTCATATGCGAACTTTTAAACTAATGTTTTATTAATTGCTGAAAATATCTGACTTTTATCATAGAAAAATCTTTTTTATCATTTATTCATGTTTTATTTTATTTTACCCTTTCATAAACGGAAGACAACACTTGCGAAATCACATGTAAAATTTGCTGATTGAAGAATTTTAATACTTTTTTAAATATTACTCTCAGTAGCTAAACTATAAATTGATTGTTTGGTAGAAAGTAAAAGTGTAAATACAATAGTGACAAGATCTCGCAAACAAAAAATTCATATATAAAACTGCTGACATTGATGTATTTTTTCCTTGAGAACTAAACTGAAATAAATCTGTTGATTTTACAGAAAAAACTCAACCAGGACGTCAATACTTAAAGTATAATTGCATCGGAAAAGTTCTGAAAAATATTTAGGTGGAATCTTTCACGATTTTTCGACTGCTAGATTTATTTTGTAAAGCATTATCTGCTAATTTTATCCACAGGACAAGTGGATATAAATAAATGGTCTGTTTCTCAGTACACAATAGAAAAATCTGTTGATGATTTTACAGAAAAATACACTCAGCCAAGACGCCAGTAAAAAAACTGTTTATTTTACAAAACAAAAACGACTTTCCGTTATTTTAACGGATTTTGCCCGTAAAATGAACTCTTTACAGATTTCCTACAACATAAAATCTGTATTTATAACGAACTTTCTCTTATTTAAACGGATTTTGCAGTAAAATAAAGAGATATACTGATATTTAAATTGGGTGGGTTAGGCCATTCTATCTTGGTCGCGTGCGGAGACGCAAGCATATTTAAATGGCTTAAACATTTAAATCAATTTTTAATCTTTTAAATTTGGCACTGATTATGGAGATTTAGGGGCTCCGAAACAGCTGTTTGCCATTTTATATATTTTTATTTGTGCTCTTTTTACGTTGATCATTTATTTTAATATACTGATTTGTTTTGTAAAATAAACAGTTCTTTACTGGTTGACAATTTTTTTAATGTAAAATCAACAAATTTTTTTACAGTGTACTGAAGCAATTTCAATACTTTTTACTTACCCATCATACGTAGTATAGGGTAAGTCTTGTAATCGTTTTGAAAATCGAAAATTTTTTTTTGACGGATTTACACGTTTCAGACACTGGAGATTCCGAAAAACATATTTTTAGAAAAAAAAATTTGCCGTCCGTCCATCTGTGTGTCTGTAAACGCTCTATCTCCCGAAAAAATTGAGATAGAGACTTGCAATTTGGTATGTACTTAGTATGTAATAATGGGAAGAAGCCTATTTCATTTCAATAACCTCGATTAACCGGAACAATTTTTTTCGGACTCTCGAAATATTCGTTCTGATAAAAGGTATATAAAAATTTTCGAAATTGGTTATTTTAAGAAATGAATATAAAAGACAATAAAAAAACATAAATTTTGCATACAGAATGAAGTCGATCGGATAATTAGTTGCCGAGATATTTGGAATCCTATTTCCACACTCTTCGATTTTTCATGACCCTGTATTTCATCCAAATTTCACTTCAAAGATATATTTTAATTGGAAGACGCTTAATCAGATGCAATAAACCGCTAGTTAATAGGATTATTATTTTTGGAGTTATAAGGATGTTTCTTTCAAGCAATTCAGTAATCGAGCCTTTAAAGTTTGTGACGTCATCAAGCCACGATTTTATTTGAATTGCAATGCATTTTATAAATAGTATACACATTTTTATTTTAATATTTTACATTATGCATATCCATGATGGGTAAGTATTATGGTGGCACCCAACGACTAGTTTAATACTTTTATTAGTAGATAAAACATAAATTGATCGTTCAGCAAAAAATAAAATAAAAAATCCAATAGTTATGTTATTAAAAGAAAAAAACATGTTTCTTTGGTTTGCGAATTTGTGTAATTATTATGTTTTTATTTTTTATTTTTTGACGAAAGATCAAACTATAGTTTAGCTGCTGACAAAACTATTAAAAATGGGTATTTAAATCGCTTTAGTAGTTCCCGAAAAAAAGTTACATCAATATAAGCACTCTTGAATGTGATTCCGCAACTATTGTCGCTCCCTTAACAATATATTCCCCAACTGTTGTCTAAAGAGGAAAATAAGATTTTTCACACAAAACAAAACAAACAAAAGTACTTCGGATGTTGTTTGAAAATCTGAAGTTAATGTTTTAATTTTAGATTTGAATTTAAATTATGGTTATTTTTTTTAATATAAAGTTTTTATTGTGTAAAAAATTGGTTATTTTTTTTAATATAAAGTTTTTATTGTGTAAAAAATTGGTTTTTTTTTTAATATAAAGTTTTTATTGTGTAAAAATTTTTTGTGTATAGTAAACCACACGTTTTTACTGAATGGTGTATAAATATTTATGTAAAATTATACTTAATTTTTTATACAATAATGTTTTGGTGGTGTAACGGTCCAGCTCAATCATTGATAAAGTTTTTATTTATAAAAGATTATTTATTCGGATATGCAACTCCGTTTTGCTCATGAAAGTATTATTTCTTTAATTTTCCTTTCTTTCCTTAATGAGTAAACTGAATTGGATGAAAAGGTGACACATTAGTGTTTTTTATGAATAAGAATTGAATAAGTTTAAAAGGTATACACATACATGATACAAAAACGTGGTGTGGGAATACAAAAATATGGTGTACGAAAAAAAAACTCTAAAACTGCATTTTTAAATTTATAATAAACGATCCGTTTTCTTTTCAGTGCTGTGGATATTGAGTCTAAATTTTGACATGATTGATATGATGCATATGATTCAGACAGTTTTTTGTAATATATATTTTTAATAAACTCTATTTTTAAGAAATGCGCCTATGACTTTTCTACTTTTTAAAATATTTTATTTCATAAACTTCCATGCTGTACTGAAAGAGCTTTCATAAATATCGTAATATGATTATTTAATACAATTTCATTAAATAATTTAATAAAAAATTGGATTATTGTGTAAAAAATAAGGAATACTTTCAAACCATTTTATAGAAAAAAATATACTTTAAAAAATTTCTTTGTCAAGATTATTAGTATAATATTATGTCCAAATTTTGCCAAATTTAAATGAAATATTGAAACAATGAAAAAAAATTCCACCCTATATTTTTTTACTCTACTTTTCCAATATTTTTAACAGTCTTAATTAAACAGTATCACGAAATATAAAGTGCGTTATTGTATAATCAGTAAAAATATGTTTATTTATACCAATATAAAAAAAAATTATGGGGAAATTAAAAAGTTGAAAAATGACTTATAATTAAATTTGTAAATAGGAGAAACATTAAAGTAATTAAATATTTGATTTGAATTATTAAATTGTAAAAATCCAGACAATTAAAGAAATTTTAGATTTGAATAAAACTAAACACTTTGTAATTACTAATTGTGAATATTTTCATATTTGTAACATGTTTTTTGATATGTCAATGATAAAAATAGTTGAATAAAATTCGAAGTATATTAATTAAGAAGGGATTATTTAGGTTTAAAAATAAAACATAAATGTACTTTGAATAAAAGATGTTTTAATAATATCTTAATGACTGTAAATTTCATCCTGAATAATTAAAATAAAGAAATGGATAAAACATCGAAACATAAATAGTTTTCGTTCATACATAAATTTTGGCGCTTAAATAAATTTATGTATGCTTGTGTGCATGAGAGATTACTTTTCTCACATTACTTTTCTCAGGCGTGACATATTTTTTTATTTGACTTCATTAACGGTAATTATAAACTTTCATTATACATATTTAATTTAACATATTTGAAATAATTTTTCAAAAGAAAACTTTTACTTGATTGGGTTATTGTTATATACAATAATCTTTTGTACATTAAAAAAGTAATTATTTGGTTAAATATATGTAACTTAGTAATGGAACTTCTTAAATGTTTTACAGCTAACAGATATTCTGAAATGATTTTTAAGTTTTTCTTTATTTTTATGAATATTTAGTATAAACATCTGCGCGAAGTCTATAATGTTATAAAATTAAATAAAAAAAAATATATAATAAATTATTTTTCTCATCGGAAAGTTATTATGAATGGCTAGTAGATTAAAGTTACACACACACCATAGTTTTACGGAATCAACTTTATCATCTTTATCAAACTAAACATTATAGACTTCGCGCAGATGTCAGCTCTCAAAATGGCAGTAGGATAAATTTGATTGTTTTATGGGAACCTTAAATAATAATCCTGTTAAGTAATTTATTCAAATAATAATTCAGGGCTTCTCTCAGAGAAATATTTAATGTTTTCAGATATATCTGTTTCTTAGAAAATTATCTAATATTATAAGATGTGATTTAAATATTGGAAATCTGAATCTATAGTCTTATCTTAATCAGAGTGTATCTAATTGGTCAGCTACAAGTTATTTACTTTACAACATCAATACCACAAACAATTTAAAGTTCATTTATCTGTTTAAATACAAATTAATATAATAAAATGTTGTAAATTAAATCAGCTGTTTAGTAGTAAATTATATAAATCATGCTCTCAAAATGGCAGTAGGATAAATTTGATTACTTTATGGGAACCATAAATAATAATCCTGTTAAGTAATTTATTCAAATAATAATTCAGGGCTTCGCTCAGAGAAATATTTAATGTTTTCAGAATGCTTATAGTTAATTAAACATGATTTATGCTTGCTGTTAAACTGGAAAAGCTCAGCTATTTTTAAAAGTTGTTTCTTAATTAATTAACTAAACAGCAGCTTAGTGTTCCATATTTTTAAAACCAATATTTATACTCATCATTGTGGTTTAAAATTATACATATATTTTTAAAGAGTTTTTGTTGGTAGCTTTTACGATACTATAATAGTGAGTAAAATTTATGTTTAAATGTATTAAACGCAAAACTTACGCTAGTTGTATTTATTAAAAAAATGTATATCAAAAACTGTGACACAATACTTTTCTTTATAATATACTATTACACAACCTGCAATATAAATTTCATACAATATAGTTCCTCATTTAATATTTGGATCAAACACTGGAGAACATTAAAATTGCTATACCATGAAGGCGGTATGTAATAAATGCAAAATTTGTAGGAGATATACAACATGCTGAGATACGCAAATGATTAGCATTTCAACGCATGTTCCCAAAGTAAGTAGAAATAACACCATCTACTGTTTGTGCAAAAGGATAGATTGTAAAGCGGTTTTTCATATGGAAATAGCATTCGCAGATTGATTACTTGTGTAAAAGTCTTGTTATGCCTCGTGGAAGAGAGAGGAATGCACACTAGCATGTGTCAATTTTTCAATCTTGGTGAAATCTTAATCAACCGAAACCGTGGTATATTGTCCCACATTACTGTTCGTGATGGTTAAGATCTCTTGACTAACATGAAATATAAAAATTATAGGTCTAGAAGGGCCATACAGAAGGACGAGTAGGACCTCAGCGACACCGAATCATCAAAACACAAGCGAAGATGTGTGTTATCCGCACTTCCTTCTGAGATCATACAACATTATCACTTACTCTGAGTAATGAACTTGGATTTTTTTAGAAAGTAAGTGTCTGCATGGGCTGTACGACGACGTCAGGAGCACCACGGATTGCCTGCATGACAACTTTGACCCTGCAACAGATACAGAAACGGAGCGATAATGGTGCGATCAAAATCGAACATGAATCGGGAGTGCCCACGCGTCATCTATTCAGAAAAATTACATTTCTAATTACTGCATAAGGATGGATGTATTTCCGGGTAAAAGCACCATTGAAACCCCTCCTCGGTCCCTTCTACATCGTCAATCTATAGCAAAATTCGCCATGCAGGCAATTTTTTGTGCTGAAAATGTCGTCACACAATCCGACAGATTTGTTCTGAAAACGACCCAGGTTCATGACTCAGTTTAATTTAGCTGTTGGGAAGTACGATCCCACAAGACCGTACGGATTACCTGTTCGTTCCCTTGGATAATCGAGATTGGTAACCGCTGAGATCCTATGCGAAGTTCTGTATGGTCCTCCTATAGACCCACCAACTCCATATTTTCGTCAAAGGATCTCGACCAATACGAACAGAAATCACAGGGGATGATATACAGCACTCAAGGCAGACTATGATTCTACAAAGAACGAAAACTGACACATAATAGTACGCATTCCGCCTTCTTAGACGAAGCATAACAAGACATTTACATAAGTGCCATATGATAAATCCATATGATAAATCGCAAAATCTATCCCTTTACACAGACTGTAGTTGGCATACCTGCTTTGTCTAAGGAAAACCATGACCTTGTCAAACAGAGCGTGCGATGATATTCAACTTTATTATTTTCATTTTCACAAAAGTTTTCTCAGTCTTAAGAAGACACATACCCCTTAAATTATCGAAATTTACGTTCGTTGTTATTTTAATTCATCATTGTTATTTTAGGTAGCTTTCATTACAAAAAGCTACCTATTGCAGCCGTTCGGAGGAAAGCAATTCCAAAAAATTTTGGTATATTTTCACCGATCATGACCTTCAGACCCCCAAACTACCCTCCGTTCAAATGTTCATTCATATATATACATATATATATATATATATATATATATATATATCTGACATATGTCATGCTGTAACTCTTATTTATGAACCGATTTGAATGTAACTGAGTATGTGTATAGGACATACCAATGTCTCAACCGAGTTCGTTGACCAGCTTCATCCGCCATCTTGTTTAAAAATGGCGGCCCGTTAAAAATTTTTAAATTATTAAAAATTCAAAATGGTGTACAAAAAATTATAAATTGAAAAAAAAATTACTTTACACTTTTTGAAAAGTGTTAGAACGTGTTACAAGGATTCTGGAACATTTTTTGTTTTTACTATATCTTAAAAAATGGCTGAGATATGGCAGTTTAAAATTCTAGGATGGCTGAGATTTTGAAACAATCTGATATTTGTTTTGCTGTAACTCTGGTATTTATGAACCGATATGAATGTAACTGATCATGCGTAAAGGACATACCAAGGTCTCGACCGAGTTCGTTGGCCAGCTTCATGCACCATCTTGTTTCAAAATGTCGGCAAATTAAAATTTTCATTTTTTTTAAAAATTCAAAAAAATGTATAAAAAATTATAAATTGAAAAAGTTGTTGCTGTTAAGTGTTAGATCGTGATACAAGGAATACGGAACATTTTTTTGTTTTGGCTTTATGTTAAAAAAAGCAGATATATGTCAGTTTGAAATTCTAGGGTGGCTGACATTTTGAAACAATCTGATTTTTGTTATGCTGTAACTCTCATGCTGAAATTCGCATTGAAATTCTGTATTAACGAAAACCGGGATTGAATCTTCTATAATCGGGTTCCAAGCAATTTAGCTTCGGGTGTTTCAGTAAAATGAGTTGAATTTTTAAAAACATGGACTATGAAAGCTAGTTTTCCTCCCGGTAGAGGCCGGGAGGACTTTTTATTCATCTTTAATTTTATCTTAATATTATGCAAAAATATTAAGATAGAGATAGATATATTATTATTAAGACATTCTCTTAATAATAAATTTTGTAGTTCACACACTGTAAAAAAAATCCTGAGGTTACTAAAATTTTTTTTAGTATATTTGTATTCCACAGATCTTTTTAGTAACCGGTACTATAAACCGGAGTCGTTGCTAGCTGTTTTCTAGTAATTCTTACAGATTTTCTTCTAACTGCGTAAGAATACAAAAAAAATTTAGTAATTGCAAAGATCAATGAGAAAAACTAAAATTTGTTTAGTAGATCGACCCATTTTTTTACAGTGTACAGTTATGACCCAAAGTAAGATTTCTGTAGCTTTAATTGATAAAATTCTATAATTGTATTTTCAGTGAAGTATTTAATGATTAAATGTTGCATTTTCTTAAAATAAATGTTATTGAATGTGTTCGGATGATAGTTTTATATCTAAAAAAGGGAAATATTTTAAAATTTATATAAATTTCCTTAAATCCTTCCTCTAACTTGAAAAATATACTCCTGTTCCGTTGAAAAATATTTAGAACCCCGTTGACTTTTTTACGTTCGATTTTCTAGCATGAAACATAGATCTGAACCTTATTGGGATCTTACACAAAATGGATTAATTGCTCAAATGATCAATATACACTGTGGAATATTTAAAACAATCGATCATAAAACTGTAAAATTAAATGACCAAAAATGTACTTGAAAAATTTCTTGACTGAGTGTGATGACGCATTAATGATGTTTACACAGACTTGGTAATCATCTATACATTAACTGCTTTCTTTTGTTTTATAAATAAAGACACGACTAGAATAAGGTACTTTGTAAAAATATAAATAAATTTCGGAGAAAACTGGAGTGAAACGTGTTTCAGTATTTTTTTTTTATATTCTTCTTGGTAGCATATATTTAAAATGTTAACAAGTTGGTACTAAATTCTCTCAGGAAAACTTAACATTTATTTATTAAAAACTTAATATTAAATAATTTTATTTAACTTATTAAATATAAAATCATGGGTCTAATATCTTCAAAAATAGTTAGAATCTTAGTATTTTAGCTATACTATGATATTATATCGTCATCCATAGTGTGAAAGAACTTTTTAAATATTTGAGATACCGCCTTTGAATCCACTTGACATTCATGTGTTTTCAATTCATGGTGTTTTCGATTTATAAATTTCTTATGTTTTGCATTACATTAAATGTCATCATTAATTAAAATGCTTTGTCTATGTTTTATGAAAGATGCTATATTCTGCATAAAATATCATAGTTTTAAATCATTTGAGTATTATCAAACATATATGAAATACATATAATAGGGATAAAGTTAGCCGCTGACTGTACATTCCTTTTTCTAAGAACAGTAAAAGTATATTTATTTTATCTATTGTGTAATTTTATACGATCGAAATTTTAGTTGAAATTAAAGCGTATTTTGTATGTTACCAACGAACTTCATAAAATACTAAGTTTTAAAATACTACGTTTAAATATTATTTAATCTCTTATGGTTAGTAAAAGTATATATAGATATATTTTTTTAACTCCGCAAGTTTCACTACAGCTCTCTTAAATGCCAAATTCTAAACTAATAGCCGAATAACGAAATTCTATCCCAGTTTTCGTAAAATATTAGATGACAGCTGGTTCATGAAAGTACTTTTATATTTAAGAAGATTAATCGTTCTCTTATATAATGTATTAAAATTAATCATTTGTAAGTAATTGCTAGTTTTTTCAGGTGTATTTTAGTTTAGTCTTTAAGGAAAGCTAAGGATTTAAAACTAAAATACTTAAGATAAATTTTATTATTAAACTAAAATTTTACTTCGAACATTAAATAAGGCTTTAAATAATAGGATAAAACATTAAAGTACTTAAATGTTTATTTTATTATTTGTAACAAACAAATATTTGGATAAGATCTTTTTTAAGGCATGGTTTATTTTAGAAAAGTAATAAATTTTTAAATAAAACATTTCTTATTCAACAATAAAAATAAAATCATATTTATTTTTAGTTTATAAAATTCCATTTAATTCTTAAAGTAATAGTTTCTTTAGTTTAAATATGGATAAATATGATTTATTTTATTTGTAAATCGAAGTTTTACAGATATCCAAGATGTACAGTCCCGCCCTCCTCTCTCTCTGCTTTTGACCGACTGTACAGTGTGTTAATAAATAAATAAATGAATACCATAAATCAAGGTTACTTGGACCTTCGGGTGCTACTTGGATTCAAAACAAAAATAGTTTTAAATTAGTGACGTGATTCATCCATACTTTACGGGTAACACGGCTAACTACGTTGCAAAAAAGTATTGTAAGTATACACAAAAAACAATCACTTTGCACCAAATATTTAGATAAACAAACAGGAGCGTGCGGTGCAGTCCCCGTGTGTGCTGCCGAAGGCAGTTGGTCCCCCTACTCTGGTTTCGTTTGGATGCATTTTAGTTTAGAAAAATAAATTCATACAAATTCGGGGGTGTATGCTGACAAAGGCAGTGGGGTCACCAACATTAGGTTCATTTGGAAAGATTTTTATCTAAAAATATAATATCATTCAACTCTGATTTTAGGTATATTTCAGGTTATTATAACGGGACCGGGCAACATCGGGTGGGTCAGCTATTTTAAAATTAAATAAGAGACGGGAAAAAATATAAGGTAAAGCTAGGAGAGTCTGCGCACAATTCAAAAGAATAGCAATAAAAAAAATCTAAATATTAATTTTTTGCTAAACTAACCATGAATAATTTTTTCTTCATTTGTTTTTTATGCATTTCCATTGCCATTTTGTTGTTCTGTTGCAATTTAATAGAACAGTTGTAATAAAACAAAAAGGTTATTTTGCGCAATCTGTCCTTACCGGGTTGGTGTGATAGCTCTCATGGGTAGGAGAGATTGTTACTAATAATAACTACAATTAAATTGTTAACAATAATAATTACACTTAAATGACATTGTTGTAAAGTTTTTGTGAACAAATATTATAGTATTAGGAGTGAATATTTAAACCTAATGAACTAAGAATCAGAAAAAGGAAATAATTTTAAAAACGATTAAAAATTTTTAATAAAATGAAAAAAAAAATGTAAGAATCAGAAAAAGAAAGTCCAGATAAGATTACAAAATAACATTAAGTTACTTGCTAACACGTTTAACTTAAAATTAGTCACTTTTCATTTTTCTTTTTTTATGCAAATTCTCCTAGCATGGAAACGAATGGGAACAATGCGCCATCTCTCCTAAGTAGCAGATGCGCAAACTCTCCAATTTCGGTAGAAGAGATTGCGAGGACTTTTTATTTAAATATGGCCGCTACTAAAACGAACCGTTGATGTTCACATTGTTACTCTAGATTAGTAACTTGTGAGAAATCGTTTAAGTTAAAAATATTTTGTATTACTGACATTGTATAGAAATTCTGATGAATAGCTATGAAAATTCAAGCACTTACTTTGGGAAAACAAAATAAAATAGCAATGCTTTATCTTAGACTCTCAAAACAAGTCGCTGAGCGCTCACTCTACTCCTTCCCCCCCGAACCTCTATTTGCGCAATCTCTCCGACTGCGCCATCTCTCCTGGCTTTACCTTAAATAAAAGAGTGGGGAGGATAGGAAATAAATAAAGACAAATTAAAATAAATATAAAATTAAAAAGATGTTTGAAGTAGAAGCTTCGGGAGTGAAAGGGTATTTGTTGAAATATAATATTATACATATATAAAGACACCTAAAAAAAGTAAAATATAAATTTGCAATTACATTTGTAATATATATATATATATATATTTAGTTATGAAAAAGTATAAATTTATTTATTGTATATAAAAATATATAGATTGACAAATAAATAAATAAATGAAAAGTCTTATAAAATTTAAATAAGAAAAGGCAGCGGTAATTTTAATAATACCATTTTTAAACATTTAAAAGCAACTAAATATATTTATCTATGTAAATGTAAGATGATGCATGAATTGTAGTGAATATTACTTTAACCAAGTCCCATACAAAACGAATAAATTAATGATATTAATAAATACAAAAATGAAAATAATACACAGCTACAAAAAGTAAAGCGTCTAAACTATTGATTTTAGTCTGTTATGATGAGTTACAGAATCATCTATAGTAGTAAGTGAAGTATTTATTGATTTATTATGCATAATAAAACAATAAACCTAATTTAAAAAAAAATTAACACATTAATTAACCATTGCTTATTAAAATGTTTACAACACCACCAATCCTCTGTACTCTAGCATCTATCATTACAGCCTGCCAATTATTTTTTTTATAGAATACATTCAACTAAAAGAAAAGTTTGTGCGAGAAATATCTCTCTAGAGGAAGAATGTAATATTTTAAGTATGGAATAATTAATGTTAAACAAATTTCATATCAATTTCAAAAGTTCGTAATGTGAACAGAAACAAACAAATTATTTTCAGTTTTCAGGAGGATACATTCTTACATTAAGATGTATGAAAAAACATAGAAAGAAATCTTTGAGTTAGCGAACGAGTACTGGAAGGAATTTATAAAACATGTGTAGAGATATTTAATGTAACTAGATCTTTCAACGTGAAATCAATTTAGTAAATTTAAATAAGGAGAATCGGTACCTTTTGAACTATTTTTTATTTAAATGTTTTATATATTTTTTGGAATATTATTAAATTGTTTTATCAATGATTTAATGAAAAACACGAAATTCTTGTAGTAAAATTTGAAAATTTTAAACCCACACTTCTACAATTTTTACTTCCTTGAAACATGTATTTCATACTTTTCTTATATGTGTTTTTGTAACTGTAAGGACAGATTTCGAAAAGTTAATTAGTTTTAAAAAATAACTAAAATGCCATGACAGATGTAAATATACAGTAAAAATGATTATTTACTTAATTTTTTTAAATAAACTATTTATATTACAGAAAATACTATTCTTAATTTTATGAAATTCACCTAAAAAAATAGTGAGTCAAGTGAAAAATTTATGTTGAAACTTTGTCATTTGGAACATACTGATGACATATTGAAAAAACACAAACTGAGAAAGAGGAATTTAAAGGGATATATCTAGAAATAATATAATAAAATCACTTGTAAAGAAGAAAAAGGATTTCACTGAAGTTGTCGCCGTTTGAGCGAAGGAAACATATATCATCTATATTAAAAGGTATTTTTAAACCTTTTGTGTTATGTTTTTTATCACTTTAAGCAATAATTATACTTTAATTTGGGATATATCTAGTCATAAATTTCGAAAAATCGATTTTTTGTTCTAGAGGCTTTAGCAATAAAGAATTACTACTTATTGGTGCTGGAATATCTGATTCTATGAAAATAAAATAGGTATACTGTAATTATAACATAAATTTTTAAACACGTTTTTCTCAAAAATGCAGTTTTCAAATCGATGGCCACGATTAACCCAAAACTACTGAATCGATTCATTCGTAATTTTGTATGCTATTTTCTCGTATAATATATAGTGTACTTTTCTCTTCTTTTTTTTTTCCTTTTTTAAAGATAAAAATTGAATCCTGAACATCCGCGATTTTGATAAAATCAGTTTTGCAAAAAAACCATCCTGAAGCCACAAGAATAAACCTTATTTAACAGAAAACCACGAATTATTATAATTTAAGCCATACCAAATTTCGGCTACAATGATCATCGCAAAGCATCAAAAGAACGAAAAATCATGCTTCCAGCATAGGTTATGAAACACTTTCCAACACAGTTAGAAAACTGTAACGAAACTTCACCGTTAAATAAGGTGAAAGACGATATGTAAGTAAACAGTTTAGAAAACAAATAACACGTTGAAAAATACAGTTTTCGAAATTACCTTCCAGTGTCAAAAAAGTAGTCGAATTATTTTGTGCACCCCTGTATATGATCAATAGATGTGGATATATAGTATGATAAAATTTAGTTCAGTTAGAATATTCACAATTAGCAATTTTCGCCAATCGATAGAAATGCACTCGAAATCTTTTGTACAGCCATGTATATTATCTGAAGACTTTTGCACACACCACTTATTAAGCTAAAAGGCAACTTAAAACTCATTTTCAGCAATTACCAAACGTAAACGATAATGCATCTTTTTTTTTAGTAGCACTGTATATTAATTTATTTATATTCCATAATCTTCTATTAGTCTACTAAAAATAGTTCAGCAGGAAAATGCGTAAACACAATTAAAAACTACCCTTAAGCAATTCACTCCCATAGTCTGTAATACTTACGAATTCCCTTGTGTAACCCTGTATATGATCAACAGAGTTTATAAACACACAAGTACTATGAAAAAAAATATTTAAACTTAAAAACGCAAACCCCAAAGTTGAAAACAAAATTATCACACATATATTGTAAATATCGTAAACAATATCTTTTATGTGTACCTGTAAATAAACGCAATGCACACAAGAGAGCAATTTATAGTACACCTCAGTAATGCATTTAATTTTCATTATGTTTGAAATAGTGAAATATCACTAAATTACACTGCAAACGATCTTTCCCCATAGAACGATGTGTAACATAATTCTTTTGTTTGACCCTGTAAATGAATAATAAATGCTTTGCACCCCATATTTTACAAAAAGCATGTTTTAATGCGCTTCATAATTATATATAAGTTTCATTATGTTTTAAATGGCGTAGCGTCTTCAAAATGCACTTGAAACGCTTATTCCCCATTGAGTGCAATGTAACGGAATACTTTTGACTGTCCCTGTAAAAAACTATAAGCGCTACACACTTCAGTTGAAATAGGGAACATGCTATGGATAACGACAATAACATATAAAATTTTCAGGGCAATCCGAGCATATCTACGGGAGTTAGAGCAGGACAGACGGCAGAAGGCCAGACGGACAGAGGGCAGACAAACCGAAGTCATATACACTTTTCAACTAGTTAGGAAAGTGTTAAAAAAGACCCATCAGAAGAGCGATAATAAGTTCAGATTCACTTAATGTTTTTTTTTCTTTTTTGCTAAAATATACCAAAATATTTTTTAAGTATTGGGTTATAAAATAAAAACAAAGTCAAAGAAAAATATTGGTTCTTAATGAAAAAAAATCATGAAAAATGTCATTTTTTCTACTGAATAACTTGGGCGTAACCTCTTAAAGATTGGAACTCCGTATAATTTAAATGGAAGTGAATGCAGTAAAAAGACTTTTTCGCATATTTTTAATTATTGAATATATTTACGACAATTTGCCTGTGTTCTACAGAGACTTTCTATGGATGTCTAAATTCAATTCAAGAAAATTTGAAAATTGGTAGTTTCATCATTTTTCGGAAAATGAAGGATACGGAATGTTCTTAAGATGTATTTTCCAAATTAGGGACAACAGAATACTCATATACCTTTAATTGTGTTATTTAGTGAGTATTTCTTTAGCGAGCTAAAGTCGAAATAAGTATTTCCTTCAGTTAAATTTCTCTTCTAGCGTCTTCTATAAAGTAGCCAACTACATATGAAAAAAAAAGTCTTCGGTAAGATCGTTATTTGTATTATATGTTACGAATATAAACAAATAAGCACTAAAGTATCATAACCTTCATCCTATCGCATTATCAGTTATAATACCATCTGCAGTGGTATCTGCCACCTGCCACCAGACGTCGGCGAGAAAAATTGAATTTTTCACAACTTTAATCAATCAGTTTTTTAACATTTAATTAAAGAGAGTAATTAAATTTAATTAATTAATTAATTAATTTTTTAACTTTTAACTTTTCTTGCTGTTTTATTATTATGTTGAATTACAAAACAGAAGTTCAGAATATACTGTGCTACTGATAGAAACTATTTCTAAACAATATTTAATGTATGGTACAATAAAAATTAATTTTTTTTATAAATGATACAAATTTAAATATAAAATTGTATTAATTGTGCTTTCAACTTAAGCACACACACACATAAAGAAAGAAAGAATGTTTATTAAGAATAATTTCGATTTTCAAATTAAGGCTTATTTATCTTTTATAAACTAATTATATTCATTATATATCTAACTAATATTTTACGTACTTCTGACCATGTAAGCTAGATTCATCGTACCGCAGAGACTACAAAAATGGCCACATTCCGAAAACAAACTTTCGATACCACCGGAGAGTTTTCAAACAAACTGCAATATTTGTATTCCCAGAGACAAAAATTGGTGCAATGCTACTCCACTTCTAGTGTTTGATGCAAATAAAAATAAATCTTCACCACTTTAAATGTATATCAACACTTGATTTGGTGGTAATAGGAAATGCAGTGTTTGTTCACCCTATTTTGTGGGATTTTCAACGCCGAATGCGGTGCGAAATTAGTCCACAGTTTTTAAAATGTCGTAACACAGTACATCCAGGACTGATTTAAAATTCTTTTCATTTGTGTCCATGTAGTTCCCTCATGGTTCAAAGTAATCCCAAAATACGGTAAATAATAAAATAGAATATAGAACAATATCCACATATAAATTTAACAATAGCTTATCTAAAATCCGCATGTAATGGGATAATGAAAACAATCTCATTTTATAAAGAAAAATTCAGTGGGAAAAAAAATTAAACTTTCGAATATTTAATATAAAATTAAGTAATTAGTTAAAACGTACTCAAAACACAAACTTATAGAACCAAAAATTAGGATCGATCTTCTGTTTCAAGCATTTCATCCATAAATTTGGCAATCGATATAAAGAGACCTTGGTGTCGCCTTTGCATGCATAGTTAAATCTATGTAATGATATTACTACTAAATTGTGAGCTTTTATGTCTTTCATACATTTTTAGCGAAAAGGTAATATTTCAAGTTTCTACGTTTTAATTTTAGCGGCCCTTGAATTTTCTTTAAGACGGATAAGGAGAAAATTTCGGAGAAGCAACCAGATCGATCAATGCATAAAAGTCATTTCATAAGATGAATTAGCCCGAAGTGAAGAGAATAAAAGATTATTTTGAGAGCATTTGTCTTAGCTGAAAAAACTGGGGAAATATGTTTATAAAATTCCAAAATCTAAACAGAATATAATTTTAGAAATTTCCCCCCAAAAAAAGTGTATAGAGTGTGCTTATTCATAATTTACATAAATTCATTTAATTACATTTGGCATGTATTTTTTAAAGTTCGTAAACTGAATTAATGCAATAATTGTTTTTAATAGAAATTTCATTAAATATATATTTTTTTTCTTTTTCGTGCAAAAATCGAAATAAATACTTAGTGCTCAAACACTGAGAAAAATGACACTTTCAAATCTGAGTAAATCGATGTTTTTATTTTATTATGAAAATTTTTGTTTAAAATATGGCGACCCAATGCTTTCAATTCTGAAATACTAGAAATACTCAAAGTATTGAAACATGGACATACTCAAAACTGAGTACATAGAAGTCAGTCCATACTCATTTTTGAAACATGGACATACTCAAACAGGATTAGAATCAGTTCAAACTTATTTTTAAAACATGGAAATACTAAAAATGAGCACAAAGAAGTTACTTCATACTCATTTTTAAAACATGGACATACTCAAATATGACCACATGATATTTTATTCTTGAGTGTGTACATGTTTTCAGAGATGCGTATATACATGTGTAAAACTTGAGTAATTTTGATTCGGAGCCATTTTGACTATGCGACATACTCGGATTTGAGTATTTTTTGCTCAGTTTTAAAAATGTCGTTTTTGGAGTGAAATAGTAAAACCCTTAAAATGTATTAAAGTTTTGAATCAAAATGAAAAGGAAGTATAATTATCTCTATTGAAATTCATTTATTAAGTTACTTATAGATGTATTAAAGTGTTTTGAATTTATATTTATTAAAGTGTGAAAACACATTCAATAAAATTAGTACAAAAATAATCACTGTTTTATTTTTCATTTGCATTACATACAAAAATGGTAGACATGAAATTTAACAAATATATACCAGTAACAGAGTTTAAAATTAAAATATCTGTAAATTCCTGTCTAAATTCTGGCTCACATTCGTAAAATATTCCTTTAAATTCGGGTTAAAAATTTGAAAATTTTGGACAAAATAGCTTCAGAAGGTGAACTTGACAATTTCAATGATATTATTAAGTTTTGAAGCATATAAACAGAGGTAAGTCCAGTTTATGCTGTATTCATAAAACTACAAAAATACTGTTGTAATTTTACATTATTACATTACTGGAACAGGTCATTTAGCGCAGAAGAATTTTTCATGATGTCTTTAGTTATTTTGCATGTAATAAATAACCTGCCTTGATTGGCAGATTCTGTTTACACGTTATAATGGTTAAAATTAGTAATGTATTTTTAACACTTTCCAACCTAGTTGAAAAGTGTTTATGACTTCGGTTTGTCTGGCCGTATGGCCGTCTGCCGTCTGGCCGTCTGCCGTCTGGCCGTCTGCCGTCTGCCGTCTGTCCGTGCTCTAACTCCCGCAAATATGCTCGGATTGCTCTGCAATTTTTATATGTTATAGTCGTTATCTATAGCATGTTCCCTATTTCAACGGAAGTGTGTAGCACTTATACTTTTTTTACAGGGACACTCAAAAGAATTCCATTACATTGCGGTCTATGGGGAAAAATCACTTGAGGTTTATTTAAATAATGTTTCACTATTTTAAACGCATTGAAATTTATATATATCACTAAGGTGCATTAGAAGAAGCTTAATATGGAATAGTGTGTGCATAGCACTTATAGTTACTTTACAGGGACAGTCAAAAGAATTCCGTTACATTACGTCTATGGAGAAAAATCGTCTGCGGTTTATTAAAATAATGTTTCCCTATTTTAAAGGCATTGAAATTTATATAAGGTGCATTACAAGAGGCTTACTACAGAATATTGTGTGTATAGCAGTCATCTTTCATTTACAGGGACACACAAAAGAATTCTCTACTGTCTGTTAACAATAATTCCTGGAAGTGCGTTTTAAGTTACTGAACGCGATTTTAATTTTAACTCGCTTTTTGTCTATTACGTGGTGTGTATAAATTCTGTAGATCCTATACAGGGAAGCACAAAAGTTCGCGAACACATTTCCGTATTATTTAACTCCAGACGGAGAATTTTAAACTGTGCTACGCGTTTCCTAACTGAACTAAACGTTAGCATCCTATGTAGTATATATACAAATCTATAGATCCTATACAAGGCTGATGAAAAGTATTCGGATTACTTAGATGTTATCTTTTAGCTTATTAAACGGTATGATTTGTAAAATTATTTTGGAAGCGTTGGAAAGTGTTACATAATCTATGTTTGACGCATGATTTTTCGTTCTTGTTTTATTTTTGCTTTAAAAGATACATTTGGCCCACTGACGTGCAAATAAAATCTGCGGAGGAGGTAGATATTTTTATACACGGTGATCCAAAAGTCTTGCCGCCCCTTGTAATATGGTTACAAATGGATGGTAAATAAATTAAAAATTTGTACAAATTGTGGCAGAAGTTCTTTTACAACACTCTAAAAACGACATTTCCAAAACTTAGCAAACTAGTCGTTGGGGGCCACCGTAATACTTACCCATCATGGATATGCATAATGTAAAATATTAAAATAAAAATGTGTATACTATTTATAAAATGCATTGCAATTCAAATAAAATCGTGGCTTGATGACGTCACAAACTTTAAAGGCTCGATTACTGAATTGCTTGAAAGAAACATCCTTATAACTCCAAAAATAATAATCCTATTAACTAGCGGTTTATTGCATCTGATTAAGCGTCAAATTTCCAATTAAAATATATCTTTGAAGTGAAATTTGGATGAAATACAGGGTCATGAAAAATCGAAGAGTGTGGAAATAGGATTCCAAATATCTCGGCAACTAATTATCCGATCGACTTCATGCTGTAAGCAAAATTTATGATTTTTTTATTGTCTTTTATATTCATTTCTTAAAATAACCAATTTCGAAAATATTTATATACCTTTTATCAGAACGAATATTTCGAGAGTCCGAAAAAAATTGTTCCGGTTAATCGAGGTTATTGAAATGAAATAGGCTTCTTCCCATTATTACATACTAAGTACATACCAAATTGCAAGTCTCTATCTCATTTTTTTCAGGAGATAGAGCGTTTACAGACACACAGACACACAGACACACAGACACACACACAGACGGACGGCAAATTTTTTTTTCTAAAAATATGTTTTTCGGAATCTCCAGTGTCTGAAACGTGTAAATCCGTCAAAATTTTTTTTTCGATTTTCAAAACGATTACAAGACTTACCCTATACTACGTATGATGGGTAAGTAAAAGTACTCAAATCTGAGTATGTCGCATAGTGAAAATGGCTCCGAATCAAAATGAGTCAAGTTTGAAACATGTATATACTCATTTCTGAAAACATGCACGCACACACTCAAGAATAAAACATCATGTGCTTGAGTATTTCCATGTTTCAAAAATGAATTTGAACTGATTCTAATCATTTTTGAGTATGTCCTTGTTTCAAAAATGTGTATGAACTGATTTATATGTGCTGAATTTTGAGTATATCCATGTTTCAATATTCTGAGTATTTCTGGTATGTCAGAATTGAAAGCATTGGGTTGTCATATTTGAAACAAAAAGTTTCATAACAAAATCAAAACATCGATTTACTCAGATTTGAAAGTGTCATTTTTCTCAGTGAACGAATGCTCCAGACAACCTAACCATCGAATATACTGTTTGGGTAGCCTTTGCAATAATCACGAAAGCAACACTTCAATATACTTCACAATGTCCTACAGGACATGGCGCATAATTTAGTGCAATGAAAATTGCGTTCATACAAACCTCCCGGGTATCTGAAAGTGTTAAGGATGGTGAGAGTGAATCAACTATATTCGGTGCATGTGTCTGGTATTATTCTATTTTTCTTACACCTTTTAGTATATGTGTGACATGACATCTGGAATACACTGTATTGTTTCTTCGCTTTTTTATCATAACTGGTGTCTTGAGCATTTTTCACGATCAGAGTTCTTTGCAGCAAATTATCTTTAAAAAAGTAAAAACCTTTTTAAATGAAATCACATATTTTTTATTCAAAATTTCAATTCATTATTTGTAGATAAACAGGCATTGAAAAAATCTTACAACTGAAACTTGTTAAATATATATTTAAATTGAGAAAATTTTCATGACCGGAGCGTTCTATAATTCTGAGCAACAATTCTGTTTGGAGTACGAGAAAAAAGTTAATCAGTCGCTCTCAAATAGGAGGTGGGCAGAAGTAGCACAGATACTTGTATTGTATATTATACTCCCAGTTCATAATCCCAGGTTCAGAATAAGAACGAAATCGAAGATACTATCAGTGCTTAGCATGGTATAAATAGCTTAGCATGGTATTAGTAGGTATAAATAGCCGGTTCTGTGCCACCGGTGTACGCGGCGTGACCTCTATGCGCTGTGAAGGTCATGGCGGAGTGCGGTGGCGTGCAGGTCACGCCGCCGCGTTGGAGCAGTGACCTTCACTGGGCGACTGCAGTGGAAAAAGAACCGGCTATTTATACCTACTTTGTGATGGTGTGAAATAAGTTTTGAATTTATTGAATTTATCTTTTAAAGTGTTTTAAATTATTTACGACTTTTTTTCTCTTTAGTAGCACCATCTATGAGATGATTTTGAAGTATTTTGGAAAATATTTTCATTATTTGTTTAGGCGGGGTTCGATTTGAGATCTTCTAGTTTAGATGGTGTGAAATAAGTTTAGAATTCATTGAATTTATTTTTTAAAGTATTTTAAATTAGTTTCGACTTTTTATCCTCTTTAGTAGCGCCATCTATGAGATGTTTTTGAAATATTTTGGAAAATGTTTTCATTATTTGCTTAGGTGGGGTTCGATTTGAGATCTTCTAGTTTAGGAAGCGTAGGCGTCTAGTGAGTGTTTCTCGGATATAATTTTAGACATGAGTAGTGGGGAAAGACTGATTCAGTCGTGTGTTAGTATTTTTTACGGTCGATTATTTAGTATCTTTATAATTTCTTTTAGTTTTAATGAGTGGGATAAATTCAGATTTTTTTCTCTGTCTTTGAGAATTAGAATTTTTTTCTTCATTTCATACTTTAAGCTTGAAAGCGCCATCTATGAGATGTTTTTTAAGTATTTTGGAAAATATTTTCATTATTTGCTTAGATGGTGTTTGATTTGAGATCTTCTAGTTTAGGAAGCGTAGGCATCTAGTGAGGGTATCACGGATGTAGTTTTAGACATGAGTAGTGGGGAAAGACTGATTAATATATGAGTCTCTCTATAACAGATAAATTCATTAGAAGAGTTTGATAATATACATATTTTTTAATCTTTCGGGATTTAATAATATTAAAATTTTGAAGCATTTTAAACTTCGTATATATATTTTTTCTGATATAATAGACGATCTTATTTAATCTTTAGAAAAATCTTTTTAATAATAGCAGTTTCATATGAGTTAAACATTTGTATACAGGATTTAATTAACGAATGAATAGAATTATAAGTGTTTAGCTGGATATTTTAAGAGACACTCATCAGAAAAAAAATAGTCTTACAATTTGGCAATTTGAATTTTTCGTTTTCTCGCCATCTGAATTTTTTTTTCTTGATTTGGCGTATATATCATTATTTTGGCTATATCTTAAAAAATGGTTGATATATGGCAGTTTGAAATTCTTAGGTGGCTGAGATTTTGAACAATCTGATATTTGTTATGCTGTAACTCTCGTATTTATGAACCGATATGAATGTGACTGATCATGCGTACAGAACATACCAAAGTCTCGAGTTAGTTCGTTGGCCAGCTTCATCTACCATTTTGTTTCAAAACGACAGCCAGTGAAATTTTTAAATTTTTTTTACAATTCAAAAACATGTACAGAAAATTTATAAATTGAAAAAATTGTTTCTGCTAAGCGTTAGAACGTGATACAAGTATTCTGGAACATTTTTTGTTTTTGCTATATCTTAAAAAATGGCAGAAATATGCAGTTTGAAATTCTAGGTTGGCCGATATTTTGAAAATATCTGATTTCTGTTATGCTGTAACTCTCATTGAGAAATGCGCATTCAAATTCAGTATTAACGAAAACAGGGATTGAATCTTCTATACTCGATTTGCAAGCAATTTAGCTTAGGGTGTTTGAGTAAAATGAGTTAATTTTTTTAAAACATGAACTATGGACTATGAAAGCTACCTTTTCCTCCCGGTACAGGCCGGAAGGCCTTTTTTTTATTCAGGTTGCTTTATTGCCACCACATTTTTGAAATAGAAATATTCAGCTCAATTAATGACAGATTATATAAGTCGAAAAAAAGGCGAATATTACTATTTCAAAAATGTGGTGGCAATCAAGCAACCTGAATTTAAAAAGTCCTTCCGGCCTGTACCGGGAGGAAAAGGTAACTTTCATATTCCATGTTTTTAAATATTGAACTTATTTTACTCAAACACCCGAAGCTAAATTGCTTGGACTCCGATTATAGAAGATTCAATCCCGGTTTTAGTTAATACTGAATTTGAATGGGCATTTCAGCATGAGAGTTACATCATAACAAAAATCAGATTGTTTGAGTATGTCAGCCAACCTGGAATTTCAAACAAACCATATCTCTGCCATTTTTTAAGATAAAGCCAAAACAAAAAATGTTCCAGAATCCTTGTATCACGATCTAACACTTCACGACTATTTCAATTTATAAATTTTATAATTTCTTTTATTTTTTAAAAAAAATTCATATTACCCGAATTAGCACCAAAGCTTTCTTTGAACGCGTAAATCTAAAAGAAAATTACGCATTGGAACTGGAGTTATCTCAGATTAAAGGATTTTTTAATGTTACTTTTTTTCATGAAAAATGTAAAACAGTTCTTTCAATTACTGTATTCATGTTATAAATAAATAATATGGCTGTGGTTATGCCGGGTCTTTCAAAGTGTAGTTTTATCACAAGTATTTTTAAAAAATATAAATTCATAGTATTTCATTGTATAAAAATATTTATTTTGTGAATACATGATAGAAAAATATAGTAAAGTTCAGATAGCTAGAATGTATCCAGCTTACATCCATATCAAAAGAGTTGAAAAAAAATCAACAACACGTGTGAAAGGACTTCTTTTTGAAGCCTTGAAATAGATGTAAGCAACATTATCTGTCTATTTATGTCTTTACGCTGGTTTGTATATCCACTAGCACATTTAGTATTTGATTTATGAACTTTTCAATACTTTTGAAGATGTTTTAACTTCCAAATCCCCATCGCTGCATCAGTAGCTCCTTCTAAAAAATTTCTGAATATGATAGCATTCCTTTATTTATTTATTTGAGAAATGTGGCATGCTTATTTCCGTGTCGCAGGACTTTCATTTTGGGCATTGTGCTAAAATATTTGTTCAAGTTTTATATCAAACGTCAATATTTTAACATTGCTATCAATTTTCGTATACTATTTAAAATATATGCGATGTCTGGTATATAATAATTAGTCTGATACATCAAGGCATTAATGAGTTATACTTTATGTTGAATTTTTACCGAACAATTTTTCTACAAATACAAATGTTGCTTTTAAAATAGGAAAGTTTTCAAGGCACATTGCTTCCCATCTTTTGAATGTGTTAGAGCATGAAAAATTTGAGATAGAACTGAGCAGTCTGGACTTTTTTTTATTAAAAGGAAAAATAAAACAATTATTTCTATGGATTTGAAGATATGTCTAGTGAGCTAGTATATATAAAAATTCACTAGACCCATTATCTCACTTATTATCTGACCTTCTTTTCTTTTCAATTAAGAAAAAATCCCAGACGATTTTTTAAGTCTTTCTATCCCAAAATATTTGAGTAAAGACCGCCAAACGCAAAAAGATCAATATGCCCTAGACCTTTACCTGTTTTAATGGTATCATTTAAATTTGTAAGATCATTGGGTTATTGTGGTTTGGTCTTTGTAGAAATAGACTGTTTGACCTTTGTGAAGTAAATTGTTAGGATTTTGTGGGAATACATTGTTGGTCTTTGTAGAAATCTATTGTGTACTCTTTGTAGAAATATATCGTTGGTTCTTTGTAGGAACAGTTCATGAGGCATCTCCTGGTAAATGGTTCTTTGGCTAACTGTACGGCAAGGCGTACATTTCTTACCGTTGGCCAACGGTGGACTCTACAATTAGCCAACATTGGCCCAACCATTTTGTGCTACTTTGTGGTTACTTCAATGTCTATATTACTTTTATCATACACCCAACTTTATTTTTCCATTGACATTGAAAACAATAACTACTTTGACACTAAGAAAAACAGATACATGATAATATTTATTGGGGTTAACTTGGTACTTAAAGAGGTTATTATTTGAAGACGAGTTTAAAAAGAATGGTATCCCCAATTTAAAGAAGATTCCGAAGCGATACGAATATTGAAACTCGAAGTGTTTTTCAAATCTGATATCTTTTGAACAGTAGGCAAACCTACATTTTCTTTCTTTTTAACTCGCAGTTTTTTATTCAGCTTGATTTTATTTACTTACTTTGTAGATAAATTTGTGTTATTATTTATTAGGATACTAAATATTTGTGTTTTGTTAACTCACAGTCAAAATAATTTTTTTTATACAAGAGAAACAGTTTGTTCAGCTTAATTTTATGAATTGATTTTAAGGATGAATTTGCGTGATGTTTGATTGATAATAATACTAATAATTCCAGTCGAAACAATAAACACTTGATCAACAAGAGGAATACAGATTTTAATAAAATTACAAGCAGAAGCAGTTTCTTCAATTTTATTTTATTTATTGATTTTGTAGAAAAAATTGTGTTTTGATTGATTATGATGCTAATTATTTGTGATTTAACTAACTGGAATTGAAAACAATAAATCTTTAATCAACATGAACCTAGGTACCAGGTGCATTTTAATAAAAATACAAGAGAAACAGTTTGTTCAGCTAAATTTTATGTATTAATTTTAAAGATAAATTTGTGTGATGTGTGACTGATTATGATACTAATAAGTGCAGTTGAAATAATAAATATTTCATTAACAAGAGGAATGCAGATAAAAAAAATATCAACAGAAACATTTTGTTCAGTTTGATCATTGTTAATATGAATATATGTGCGTTGTTTGATTGCTTAAGATAAAAATTATTTGGGATTTATTAACCAGTTAAAACAACAAGCCTTTGATCAGCAAGAGTATAAATATTTTGAATAAAAGTATCAAAAAATCTATATTCATATTAATTTTATTTATTAATTTTATATATAAATTTGTGTATTTTTTAATCGATTATGATTCTAATTTTGTATGGTTTATTAACTGTCAGTTATAATAACAATATATGATCAACAAGAGCTAGTTTCATAACAATGTGTTTATTTTGTCTCATACATCACGATTTTAATTGCTCCCATTTGTGTAATTTCTGAAATGAAGGAGTTAACATCTATTTATGTAAAAAAAAATATTGTTACATTCTTTTCCACAAATGCCCATACGTGAATATGCAAATGACATGTTATTGACTATGCAGATTCTCAGAAAGAACTTTAAGCTGTTTCAATCGCTCTTAATTGAAGGTTGCGTTGTTTTCCTCAATTCAAATTAATGTTTACAATAAGTTGCGATGTAAACTAAAATCACGGTAAATCATGTTGAATTTACGAAGAGATAGAACGTGTTTGTTTAAGTTAAAATTCTTAACATGAATAATATAAGCCTTAGCAAAAGCAGTAATTACAGTAGTTAATTTTCTCCATTTGCAGAGTAAACCCCGGTAAATAATTAGGTCAAGCGGAGAACAAGCGAAAATGATGAATAGAATATGCTTTAATTTGCTAAGCATTAAGTAAGAAGAGCTAATTTCGGGAGTAACAACTGAGAATGTTTGTGTAAGCAATTACATACCTAGCCTTATTATGAATATGCAAAACATTTATAACTAGAGCTCAGGACTTTCCAATTTAATACATATTTTCATGAAACTTTTTCCATCCAAGTAGATATAGTTCATAAATAAACATACAAGATGTGTATGTGATGGTTAAAAAATAAAAATTACTTTATTAATAGAATTTTTCCGTCTTTTGGAAAATAAAATTCTCCATAATCAGTGAAACAAATATATGTTTTATTGTTTCTTTATTTGACAATTAAATTCTTAATCTAAATCGGCTGTAAGCAGAAAATTGAAAATTTCGTTTTATACACAAATTTGGTTATTATTCTTGATTTGATAATAACATTCAATAGCTACGTATTTTGAATTACAAATTTAAGATAAATTTACTTAGTATTCTTCGATTAATTTGCTTTCATAACAATACTGAACATTAGTTGCATGTAGGCATACGTGCACGCACATATATACACACACATATAATATGCATAGGGTCCTACAGGGATAATTACTCATTTACTTATTGGATAATTCAGAGTATATACAAAAAATTTTAATAAAAATGCTTCTAAAAGGATATGATTATCTTTCATAAGCCTTTGTTTAAAATGTTCGTTTTATACCAACTTCAACACATATATTTGGATACCAAATTTACTAATTTTCATCTAAACATTAAAATGCATTCAACAAGATTAAGTGAGATTTTTCTAAATTAAAAGAATGGGTATCTCTTTTTCTCTTTTTAACACTTTCCAACATAGTTGAAAGGTGTTTATGAATTCGGTTTGTCTGTCCGTCTATCTGCCGTCTGTCTGTCTGTCTGCCCGTCCTCTAACTCGCGTAAATATATCCGGGTAGTCATGCAATTTATATATGTTATTGAAGTTTACTGTAGCATGTTCGGTATTGAAAATGAAGTGTGTAGCCCTTATACCTTTTTTTACAGGGGCACTCAAAAAATGCCGTTACATTATGGTCTACGGGGAAAAATCCTTTGCAGTGCATTTTAATGATGTGATACTATTTCAAATATATTGAAATTGATATACATCACTGAAATACACTACAAGATGCTTACTATCGAACATGGCACGTCTAGCACTTTTAATTAGTTTACAGGAAAACTTAAAGGAATTCCATTACATTATGGCTTAATGTGGAAAATCGTTTGCGGCGAAATTTAAATGATGTTACACTATTACAAACATAATGCAATTGATACCAATTTCTGAGATGCACTAAGACATGCTTTCTGTAGAATATGGAGTGTAAAGCATTTTTCTTTCATTTACAGTGCCACACAAAAGTATTCTTTTACATAATTGCCTACGGGGGTAAAACTGTTTGTAGCGTATTTTAATTATGTTACACCAATTCAAATATAATGAAATTGATATATATTATTGAGGTTTACTACAAGATACTTGTTTTTCTGATGCATCAAAGAGAGAGCGGATTTTTTCTTTTAATGAACAAACAGATGCTCATTACGCTTTCTTAGCGTTTTGAATTTACATAGCACAAATGCTAACAAGAAAAATTTGCTTGCACATATAATATACCATGCAAATTCAGTCAAGGTCTCTCTATTCAGTGTCAGGCACTCAGAATCGTTAAAATGACTTTAAGTAAAATGTTGATATTGAGAAAAGTTGTATCGGCGTTTACTCAAGACTGAGATCAAATGTTTTATCACAAACGAAACTTCAGATCATTTCTGCGCTCTTCATATCATTTCTGCGCTAAAATTATTGATCAATTTGCTTGACGTTGGTGCGCAATTCATGCACAGTAGAACAAAGTAATATTTTGCAAAAAAATCGCATTTGGAAAAGTATGCCTGGATATGCATAGATATCACTCCAATAATTTAAAAATACTTTAAGGTTGATGAACCCTTGTTTTTACCCCCTCAACCATTTTTTATAAGACAATAAACTAGTTGTAATTTTCCCAACTGGGAGAAAACGTCCGGGCCAGGATTTGAACCAGGGATCTCTTGGTTGAAGGTGCCAATGCTCTAAGAACTGAGCAACCCCTGACAAATCTGGCGGATCTAATTCAACCAGTTAACCTTATTGATCACAGCATCCGGTTTGATACCTGAATCAGCTCAACAGAATAATTCGTAAGTAATGGGCACTTCAGTAAACACTGGATACGTGATTACGCTAGATTAATTTTGACACAATTATTCAAATTGGTAAAGAAATCATACAAATTTTGTATGTGTGTGTGTGTATGTATATACGAAAATTTTATCTTAAAAACGGCTCTAACTATTTTGACGAAATTTTGTATCCTACCGTTTTGGGGCACCAGAATACCATTTGGCTAGGTCACATGTTCGAGAAAATTCGGTTAAGTGGGTCATTTTTTGGTCGCCGCAGGTCAAGCTAATTTTATTTAAAAAGCGGCTCTAACGAATTTGCCCAAATTTTGTATCCTAACGTTTTCAGGCACGAGAAGACTGGTTTTGGGCTGGGTCACATATTCGAGAAAATTTGATGGGGCACTACGGGTCCAGCTAATTTTATCTAAAAAATGGCTCTAACGATTTTGACAAAATTTTTATATCTTATCGTTTTCGGGCACGAGAAGACCATTGGACTAGGTTACATGTTCGAGAAAATTCGATTAATGTGTCATTTTGGGTCACTATGGGTTAACGTCAAACTACTTTTATCTAAAAATCGGCTAAAACGATTTTCACGAAATGCTGAAACGATTTTCACGAAATCTTTTGTCCCTACGGTTTCGAGCACAAGACGAACATTGGGCTCGGTCACGTGTTCCAGAAAATTCTATTAGTGGGTCATTTTGGGTCGCTATAGGTCAGGGTCAAGCTAATTTTATGTAAAAAACGGCTGAATCGATTTTTACGAAATTTTGTATCTTACCGTTTTGGATTATGAGAAGACCATTTGGCGAAGTCAAATGTTCGATAAAATTTGATTAGTGGGTAATTTTTGGATCACTAAGGGTCAAGCTAATTTTATGTAAAAAACGGCTAAAACGATTTTGACTCAATTTTTTATTCCACCATTTTCAAGCACGAACAGTCTATTGGGCTAGGTCACATGGTCGAGAAAATTCGGTTTATGGGTCATTTTGGGTCTCTAAGGGTAAGGGTCTAGCTAATTGTATGTAAAAAATGACTGAAACGATTTTGACTAAATTTTGTATCCTACCGTTTTGGATTATGAGAAGACCATTGGGATAGGTCACATGTTCGAGAAAATTCGATTATTGGTTCATTTTGGGCCACTGTGGGTAAGGGTCAAGCAAATAATTTTATCTAATTAACGGGACTAACGATTTCGACGAAATTTTGTATCCTACCGTTTTGGATTACGAGAAGATCATTGGGCTAGGTGACCTGTTCAAGAAAATTCGATTAGTGGGTCATTTGTGGGTCACTACGGGTCATTGTAATTCAATGTGAATGAAGGTGGAAACAGTTAGTAAGTTTTAGAACAGTTGGCAGGAAACGAAATCGCAAAGTTAGCAATATTACGCCAAAAAAACGTCAAATTTTGAGAAATGTTGGCGCCATTGGCGAGATTCGGAAGGAAAATAGACTTTCAAGATTACTAATGTCAAAATACATGCTTGGCACCAAATGAAGGAATGTCGCCAATTTTGCGATTTTTCGTCAAATGTTGGCGACTTTTAGCGAAAGAATTGGCTTTCAGAATCTGAAGGAATTTTCTAGAAATTCTAAACAGGAGCCCACATACATGATTCAACGAATCATAGTCCTTTGTGCATGGAATGCTGTACTTTGCTTTTTGATGTATAAAAAGGTGTACAGGCCTAACAGTCCTGCTACAAAAAGAAATTGTGCAACGAACTAAAAATGTAGTTCGTAAGGATGCCCTTTCGTTGTAAATTGGTAAGTAATGTAAAATTTAGAAATATGTACATAGTTTTAAGATTGATTGTTTCTGTAAATAATACTGTTATAAAACAAAATGCTTTATAGCAATAATACAGCGAGAATTTATTGTTATATCCAGTTGAACACAAAGCTGACTTTAACCACTACCTCTGTAATAACTAAATGCCTATCGCATTTGACTCAAAAATGGAAGTCAGTTAACGCTCATAGATGGTGCTACCATCTGGGTCATGCTTTCCTGATATTCACATTGATCGCCTCATAGACGTGCCTTTCAAACATACATTTTCTTATTATTTACTGTGATTTGTGATTTTTTTAATTGAAAGTTCACTTGCAAATGAGAATTAATGTATTCTTACTAAAATGCTGTACTGCTGTATGCCTTATTGCCGTTCATCGAGCAAACACAAAAAAGTAGCCTCTTAAGCAATAATAGAAGAGCTAATAATGATCCGTCTCATACTCTTTATCATTTATATAAAAAAATAAGCTTCAAAAGTATTTCAATACATATGGGATAATTATGCCAATAATGGGTATCCTCCAAAGTGTTTTGTTTATAAAAATATGGATTATTGGTGACAATCTTAATTAAAACTGTCAGAAAGCAAAAAACAGTTGCGGTTGTTAAAGTTCCGCTGTCTTTCAGGAAAAAATTACGGATCAAGCTAAGAGCTGGATTGACTTAAATAATTTATATCTTCTGTATCCTAATAATATTATAAATCTGATTGTGTGCAAATGTTAGGCTGAAGCCAGCGTCAAAATGGAGCATTTAATGATGCTGTATCTTTGCATATAGTTTGATTATAACCCTCAAATGAACACAGACTGTTTTTTTTTTATTTTATTCAAATATTTTGCTTAATATTTCAAAATTTTGTTATTTTCATAGAGAATAAATGGACATTTTTTCGTATAATATTTTAAAATGGTTAAATTTACTTTACCGTTGCTAATACTTTATCGTTGCCAAAACTAATTCAAAACCCGGAATAATAATTTTTACTCAACAATTTAGTTTCAATTGAAAAATTTTCAAGTGAAAAATGAAAATGAAATAAAAAAAATTAAAGAATTAAAAAGATTAAATAGTATTATTAGAAATAAAACGTACTTTTTTTAGTTTTTGATAATAATGCAAGGTTTCAATATGCGTAACCATAAGAAACAGGCGAATATGATGTCATAAATCTAAAATAAAGCGAATATGCTTTGATTGGTGAAAAAAAAATGATCTTGGGTTTTTTCTTTACTTTTTTCTTTTTTTTTCTTTTGTATGATAACAATACTTGGCGTTTTACCGTCTGCGCACGGCTAATATAACTATACGGTATTTTTTATTTAAATTTTAAAGAAGTAAAAAGATGTTTCAAAAGAAAATGGTTAGCAAAAGTCAATAATATGTATCGCAAAATTATCCATGTCGAAAATGTCATGGATAGCGAGAAATAGTTATTTTTATTCTAAAAACTTAAAGAAATAACTCGATTACCTAAAAAAAGGACGAATGTTAATAGTTCCATTTTTGTTGATAAAATCTAAAGATTTAATATTATTTCGTTAAAGTAACATAATTTCCCCTATGCCAGTATTGAAATTAATTGCATGGAAAAGAAAAATTCACTTGGACCATGGAACATAAAAAGGATTCTCCTTGGCTTCGACAAATGTGACGTCATAAATAAAACCATGTATTTTCAAATATTCCTAATAATAAAAGGAGCATGAATATCAGTATATAGTAGTATGAAAGTAGATAGATAATGGACGTAATATTTTAGATGAAAAACTGAGATATTTTTTTATCGATACTGAGATCGATTGAGCTTGAATATCATGTGATGTGAGTTTTGTGTAGATGTGAGTTTTCTGCTAAAATTTACGTCATGATTGCCAGGAAAAGAAAATTAAAAAGAAGTATATAAACACAAAGGATATGAATTATCACTTTACTGCACAGCGTACAACCACGAATTTAAGAATTATAACATTATAAAGATATTTCTCTGGGGAAAAAGAGACGTCATATTTGAAATAAAACGGGAATTTTCCAATATGTTTCAAAATGAGTGGGAATCAATTCTTTACATAGAAAGTAGATAAGTTTCAAGCCATATTTATAACAAAAAAATTAAATGTTTTTTTATCTATACTGATTATTAAGCATGAGTATCGGTTATATACAGATGAGAGTTTTCTGCTAAAAAATCACATCATAATTTTATGAAAAGGAAAATGAACACGAATCTATTATATTAAAATTTGACCGTGAGTTTGTATTTCGCAACTACTCCTAGACTATCGAACGCAACGCGATTTACTTAATACAGGTTATCATTGATCCGAGGATGTCACACAAACTCTCAGAATTTAAAAAAATAAATTAGATGCCTTTTTTTTTGTAAATTTTAACGAAGTTTCTCTAAAAACGGAAAGTAAATTTCTCCATATTTGTGTATAAAAAAGGAGAAATAAAACAGATCAGTATATTTTTTCATCATTTTCTCATTAAAACTGAAAAACAGAATTTATTTTCACTTTGAATAGATGGTGAAAACAAAATCTTGATTTCAGTAAATTATCCGAAAAATAAAAACATATTTTCCCATATTCAAACTTCATGAATCAATTTATTCTGGAGAACAAAAGTTGCCTGTCAACATATTATCATTTAGAAAACAAGATTTGATTCAGCTATACATTAAACCAAGGAGGCAGAATTGAATTTAAAGAAAAAGCATATACTATTTCCAATTAATGTTTTTTTTGAAGGATAACTGTTAAAACGTTCCACAAAGGCGTTAAAAGTAAAATTGTTTATCAAGTAAAATTGACATTTGTTTTTACCCAATTCGTTTATTTCCACGATTTTATTTGGCCCTCCTTTTTGCATTGGTTTGAAATTCATTTTCGCGATTATTTGGCACAAAATTTCACTTTTTTAAGACTGAGTTATGTCAACTATAGCAGGTCCCTATAACAAAAAATACCGCATTGTCTCCTATGAAATGTTATAAGTAGTTAGTTAATTAGTAACGTTTTTAATTATCTTGAAAGAAAGATTTTGCTTAATTAATGTATTTATTCTTCTTTTAATGTTGCGTGAACGAAGTCACGGGTAACAGCTAGTTTTCTTATAAAAATTTTACGTTTTTATTTTGATAGTAACAGAAAAATTTGAATTTTATACACTAATCACTATTTACAAAATTTCTCTTTTTTTATAAATATTTTAGGACCAGTGTCCATTACTGGAATGCCTAATTAGTCAATTTCCAATAATGGACATCCGATGTAATAATTATTATAAGTGTAATTTCAGTAATGGTCACAGTGCATAAAATCGTTAGATTTACCTGAAAAGACAGATTTTAAATTGTTCTTACCATAATGCAATAAGACAAAATTCTTATAAATAACTGTTTTTAATTAATTTTATGTGGTTAATATAATTTTTAATATTAAACTACATTATTATTTTTTAAACTCTGCCTTGGCTATTTTATAATATAGCAATCAATAAAACTAATCAGGAAGCAGATAATAATGTTCAATGGCACAGGGAAAGGAGGGGTTCATAGGGTTCAAGCCCTCTTTATTCAAACTTATAGCATTTTTAAGTCACACCAGTTAAAAATCCATTACTTTCTGTTTTATCTTTGATTATTATTATATGTATATAAAATAATACTATAAATATTAATTTCATTTATTGTAATAATGAAACTAGCAAATCTTCAAATCGGGGGCCTCAAACGTCATCCTGCAATTTCATTTTAAAATATCTTTAATTTAGTATTTAAAACATTCAACCCACTGTTTCATTCCTTTCACATTTGTATTATCAGTTGCTACAAGTAATTTTAATTTAATCCACTACATTGATAGTTTCCATTAATCTTTATAAAACTTGCTCATAGTTTTTGATCTATTAATTAAATTTTATAATGTTAATAAATATTTTCACTCCATAAACATTGTTTGTGTTATTTTTTATGGAAATATATTTATAAATAAATGTAAGTGTTATTAATAATATAATTATAATTAATTAACAAAGAACTTTTATGTTAAAAACCAATATTTTAAATTAAAAATATCAGTTACTACAGCAATTCAAATTGTTATTTATAAAAGAAAAGACAATAAATACATTTGTGAAATTCTAGAAATTAATTACAAATTTTTTAAACAAAGTTTATTTTTTAAGCTATTTTTTAACTTTCCATATAAATATTCTCACTACAACCTTTGTTTACGTTAGTGGTTTACGTTATTTACTGATATGTATTGAAAGATCATGCCAGTTGTCACCGATAGATGGCACTGTACTCTGGGAGAAATGTATTTCCAATTTTTGTATGGGGAAATCTTGAATGCGAGAGGCATTTAGTTATGACGAAGGTAGTGCTATAACCGAGCGTAGCTCGCTCTTCTTCGCTGGTAAGTTGTTATTTTCCCAACCGGGCTAAAAAGTCTGTGCCAGGATTTGAACAAGGGATCTCTTGACTGAAGCTGCGAATGCTCTACTAAAGGATCAATCCCGGACAAATCTGGTGGGTCTAATTCACCCAGTTAACCTTATTGATCATAGCATCCGGTCTGATATCTGAATCAGCTCAACAGAATAAATCGCAGGTAATGGGAACTCCAGTAAACGCTGGATACGTGATTACACTAGATTAATTTTGACATAATTATTCAAATTGGTAAAGAAATCATATGTAAGTTGTAATTCTCCCAACTGGGCGAAAAAGTCCATGCCAGGATTCGAACGTGATAAGCCGTAAACAACATAACTTCGTGAAGGGAGGTATGGGACATGTTTCACTCATTTCTTCTGTGTTCCCAAACAGCTACAAATATTTAATTTCATAAATTTAAATCTCTTTTATAATAACAAGCGACTAGCGACTATTTTTGTATCAATTCGCACCACTATTTAAAAAAAATAATTTTATAGTAAATTTCCCTTGCAAATGTTGTGAAAGTGTATGTGAAAAAAATTTCTTTTGAGAAAGTGGTGCGAGATAGAATTAAAAAATAGTCGCCAGGGACAGCCCTATAATAATGAACACCTTTTTGTAATATTTTCTTTGTAATAAATTTCAAAATAAATTTTTAAATAGATATCATTACTTACTTTTGATCTCTAAAAAAGAGATTTTCCTATTTTTCATTTTTCATTTGCAAATTTTTTAGAACACTTTGTTATAAATTAGGCAACATCATGCCTTAATTTAGATTAGATCTGTGAAAGTACAATATTCGATAAAATGTAAATTCCTTATATTTTTACTCTACTTTAGATATACAGGGTGGTCATAAAAAAAAATTTGCCGATATATGGAGAACTAGCAGCCGGTCCGTTCAACCAATCGAGGTGAGATTTCAGATATAGTTATTCAGAGGTATGAGCTCGGGATTCTGTGAACGGCAACAAAGTGTTGCTCATGGTTACGGTTATAGGTACAGAAACTCGAAATTTTCCAATAGCAACGCCCATTTTTTTTCGTCGCAAAATGCTCAGCGCATGCGAAAACCCTAAAGAGCGTTGGAACGGTAAGTGTATCGCAATAAACGGACGCGTTATGCACGCACCAAAACAGCTCTGCGAACGGCCAAAAAAAAAAACACGATCAGGGCGCACTAAGGAAATTTGCATATGACAGAGGCAGAACACCATTCACGGAACGCCGTTCGCCAGATAGTCAGCGTAGACGGATAAAAAGTAGGGTGGGCTCATTTAAATCCTTAGTCGGGAGCACGCACAGCGACAGTTCGTGGTGAATTGGTAAAAATCTATTATCCGAGTTTCTGTAGCTATAACCGTAACCGTGAGCACCCATTTGTTGCCGTTCACAGAATACCAAGCTCATACCTGTGAATAACTATATCTGAAATCTCATCTCTATCGGTTGAACGGACTGGCCGCTAAAGTTCGATATATCGGCAAAGTTTTTTTATGACCACCCTGTATGTTCCTCTTCTCTTGAGGGAGGAGAAGGACAAAATTTTCTGGAATTAAAAATTTAAAAATATTTTGAATTGTTTTAATTTCTTTTGTTTCAGATAACACTAAACATTTTTATAGCCCTTTGTATTCAAGAATTAAAAGGATTTTTAAAGTATGACACGTTTCTACGGAAATTTCTAAATTCCTACATCCCACCCCTTATAAGATCTTTTTTAATATTTTACTTTTCAATTATTTTTCACTTTTTACTTTGTTACTCCAATTATTAACAATAATTGCAGACCAAATGAAAATGTCTCTTATAATTACCAAACTTCATCATATTTGCTGTTATTGAAAGCCTTTCGTTGAAAGAAATAATTCATATAAAAATCAAATGAAACTGTTTAAACAAAACTCAAGTTTCAGCATTGACATAGTTTATTTAATGTCGTATAAGAAACATTTTGCTCACTATACTCATGGGAAATCATTTTGAGATACCTGTTTTGGCTCAATTCTGTTTGCATATTCCATTAGTTTTATACCTAAGCTTATTCATGCACTCGCTTCATATTGTGAAATTTTCTCCCTCTAGTGCTTTTCAATAATCCATTTGTTTTACTGATAGTTTTCAGATATGAAACGCTAATTTCTTTTCAAAATGTTTAGGTAATTTTTGTGTAAACTAAATGTTTATTGGCAGTTAGTTTTACGTCTGTATAGATTAAATATTTTTATTTCACCGCTTACAAGTTGAAAAGTTGGCAGCAACATCTGTGAAAAGAATTATATTTGAAAATTATTTTAGAAGCTTTTTTTGCCCCCTTACGGGTCATTAATAGTTGCACAGCTTTTTCCATTATATTTGAAATTTGAACAAAAAAAATATAATGTAGACTATTCTAAATAATAATGTAACTATTCTAAGCGAAATTACATAAAGTGAATCAAAGTTGCAAATGGTCTGTAATTTGTTAAACATGTAGTAAAAGAAGATAACTCACATGCATTTATTTTACTTTAAAAATAATTATATACTAGGTAGTACCCGTCAAGATTTGACAGTAAATAACTTGAAAGCTCCTTTAGAAATATGCTTTTATTTTTAATTAGCTGCTTTAAATTAATGAAGAATTCAAAATTTTATGAATTGTCATATTGTGCAAGCGATTCCGATAAATATAAAGCGATAGATTGTGTTGTCAGTCCAGCCTACTGAACTAATAAAGTGAAATGATTTTAAGCTTGTAATTTACATCCTAATATACTTGAATTAATTTAGCAAGAATTTAACTAAAATATTAATTGAATGATTTATTTTTACTTACTACAGTCTCAAAAATTAAAAATATATATATAATTTAGTATTTTCTAATTTTTTAAATTACGCAACCTTTAAAATTTTTCATTATAATTTAATTTTTGTCAACTTGTATTCTATAGCTTTATTTAATCGATAACTACATGCAAAATCTTTTAATTTAAATATTTAATTTAAATATATAAAATACGTAATTAAAAATATATTGTCGGTTGTTATTTTTTGTTTTTACCACAGTACCAATATTTTGAAAAAATAACAATATTCTAGAATTTCTGATTTTTTTTTCTTTTTCTTTTTCTTTTTCTTTTTTTTTTTAACTACACGACTTTTAAAAATTTCCAGTAAATTAATTTTTATCAGTCATTTTCTAAATCCCTGAATTTAAACTTTGCTGTTAGCAGCTAACGATTTATAATACATATTTTTCAATTACTTATTATTTTTCATTTTCACACATTGTTTAATTGATAAACCATGGATATAAAGATAATTTAGAGTTCCTGTATGAGTATTTTTCCTTCTTTTTGTTTTTTCTTCTTATATTTTTCTCTTTTTACGAAAAATAATCACATACTTATCTTATTATATATATGGCATATTGATAATGGTAATACCAAATGCAATAAAAATTGTAGACCAGTTCAATTTATTTAATCGATAATTACATGCACGATCGTTTTATTTAAATACTTTTAATATAAATTTAGTAATTAAAACAAAATATTCTTGGGTGTTAAATTTTAATTAATTATAAAGCATTCGAATAAAATATACAAATTATACAGTGTCACCTCTGAATAACGGTTACTCGTGGGACCGGTGAAAAGTGACCGTTCTTCAGAGGTGGGTGTTTTCAGAGGTTTCATTTTTATAAAATCAAAATACGTAAATTTAAATAGAAAATACACAGTCATAATAATTAATCCTCATTGTTTTAATACATTAAAAAAAATCAGTGATTTGCAGTTGCTTTGTTTTTGCTGAAAATATCTTTCTCCAAAGCAATAACAATATGAGTTCACTCCTCGAACAGACGGCCCAGGTAATCTCTATTTTTTCAAATAGTGTTAATTTGTGTTCTGCAACAATCATAAACTGCTGCCAATTTTCGTGCACTTTCACTTTTCTTATTAAGTTTTATAACTTCAATTTTCTCTTTCAAATTTAGGAGTTTTCGTTTAGAACTCATCATGATTTTCCACTCGTAATCAAATGATGAATTTTAATAGAAACGCACAAAGAATCACGAACACGTAAGAACTGTACTCTTAAGTTATACGACGGAGCCCAAATGAAACAGACTGCAGAGAAGTTTAACAAAAGGATGATCAATCTTTAACAGTTTTGTTCGGAAGTTTTCAAAAAATTGAAATTTCCAAAGACGCTCAATGTTTACAGAATTCATCTCCCCGTTGTTCCCCAACAGAAATGTTTTTTCACCCCCCCCCCCCAATAAAACTTTCACGGCAATTTCTATGGACAAAGGGAGATTTTCAAGACCCCACACCAAATAAAAATAAGGTAGAAAAAAGACTGGGTGGTCACATTTTTCGATTAACTGATTATTTGTTGTTGGTTGTCCCGTTACCCTGAGTGGAACAAAACTCTTTTTGTGCACTCTTTTCCTCTTGAGCATTAAGAATTTATGACATCTTGAGGCAGAAGTGGTTTTCAAAAGGATTAAGAGATTAGTTTTTTGAAAAGGATTAAGTGTTTAAATGTTTAAGCGACTTTTTGTTGGCATATCAAGTAATTTTTAGGGTTTCGTTCATCTCACGAAACCCTATTACTCCCGCTCCATTGTCTGTCCGTCACAGAGCCGTTCTCAAAACCTATGTAACTTACAGAGCTCAAACTTTGTGTATATACCCGAATACTAGCTACAAAGAGCTCAAAATATTAAAATTTGAAAAATTCGTATTATTTTAATAAATAGAGATAAAAAACCAAAATTCTAACAGACTTTTCCTATTAAATTTAAACCTTTTTCGTTATAGCAGATGCTAAAAATTAAAAATCCACGATGAAATACTTTCTACAATAATTAATTTTCTATCAGACGATGTTCACGTGAAAAATGAAAATGAAATAAAAAGTTTCACCAATTGAAAGAAAGATTAATAGGAAAAAAATTGATTGACGTCATAGTGGTAATAAAACGGAAAAATTTCTCAATAATACAA
This sequence comes from Maratus michaelseni, assembly GCA_963931845.1. Classification (NCBI taxonomy): domain Eukaryota; kingdom Metazoa; phylum Arthropoda; class Arachnida; order Araneae; family Salticidae; genus Maratus; species Maratus michaelseni. Next base: position 360,219,986 of record OZ007586.1, on the reverse strand, counting down.
GGAGTATGTGAGTATGTGTGTATGTACACAAAACAGATTAATATCACGTCATTAGAGAATTAAAAAGAAAATCTGACGTCATATCGGAAGTTTAAAGGATTTTTCAAATGTTTCAGAATAATACAAAGCGAATATCAATATGAGTAATAGAAAATAGTAAATATATGAGTATGAGGAACGTATTGAATCATGATAAAAACCTGATTATGGAAATATTCGCATATTTTAACATTTTGAAGATGTACAACATGTTTAATTTTGAAATTAATTTTTTTTAAATATCGCATTTAGTCCACATGACATATATTATGACAGAATACAATAGCGGGCTTCGCCCACTATCGGTCTGGTTTAGATATTTAAAAAACCCAGAAAAAAAGGAGACCGGTAAATTTTTACTTTATAAAAAACATGACTTGATTTTATTTATTTTTTGTTTCTAAATGAAATTAATTTGGATTTATTAAAGAAACGATAAAGTGTTTTGAAAGGAATATTAAACGAAACCCTTTGAGCGATCTTCTATCACACTTACCCACTTGTTTTTATACGCTTCCCATTTCGGTTTGCAAATAAATATGAAATTGTACCAGTAGCTGTTAATTCTTTTGTCTCGTAACTTTTGAGTGGCCGTTGTTCAGAATTCCTTATTTAGAGGTTCGTGCTAATGTTAATGCTATGTTTGGTTACAACAAAATGTGGCCGGTTTTCAGAGGTTGTCGTTGTTTAGAGGTGACCGCTCAAGGAGGTTTCACTGTATAACCTTTCCTCCTGAATTAAATATGGCATTATTAAAATGAATAATTGCCAATAAAATAAGAAAAGTCATTTTTCCGGAGTGGGTTTCGAACAGACACGATGATCGGAACAGAAAGGACTGCGCCTTATACCACTCGGCCATCCTTTTCTCGTTCGAGTGTACTCTAAAACTGGTTAGGTTCTAGATTTAATTTTACGCATGCGCAAATGGGTCATTTTCGCGTTAAAAGTGGATTTGACGAAAATCCCTTTTTGTTTTAATATATAAGATATATAATGATTCGGAAGAAAGATATGAAAATAATTTGAAAGAAATGCTTTCCGTTTATATATATATATTTCTAAACGAAAAGCTTTTCTTCCGAATCATTTAAAGCAATATTAAATCTAAAATTATTCTTCACAGTTTTTAAAAACTGATTTAAATTTATTCAATTCTTTATTAGTTTACAAATTCATAAATCTTTTAAAATTTTAGTTTTCATAAATCAGTTTTATAGCTAACACACATATGTGTCATGAAATAAATTTATATATTTTTTCGTGAGTATGTTTCTACTGAACGCATAATATCTATATAGGAAATAAAATATGATAATTTAAACGATGTTTGAAAAAGTGTAATAAATATAATAGTGATTAAAAGTGTTCTTTTCATCGCATTGATTATTTTTAAAGATATATTTCTAAAGATGCATTTCAGGATAAATAAATTTAATTCTAATTAGGGATGGGAGAATTCGAATTCAACATATCTGAATTCTTGATTCAGCCAAGTTCTCGAGTGTTCTCGATTTCAGACAGTAGTATTCGAATACAAGTCACTTGTCATTCGTATCGCTGACGAAAACTGCTGTTTTGACTGTTTCGGTTCTCACTGGTCGAGTTTTCTGTGGTCTCTACGAGGTGAATTTTGCCACCCCCCCCCCCAACCATCTCCCATCTTTTCAAAAATATTACCAATCGTTTATACTTCGTTTGTATCAACAACCTTTTCGTTTGTACCTCATTTGTACTAGAGTAATAAAAGTTTTTAGTGTGAGGCTGCCGTTTCTCCAACCCACCCCTACCCCCAACCTCAATATTTTAAAAAATGGACAGTGCGAATCGTTTATACCTCATTTGTACCCGTTTCTACCAACAAAATTTTCGTTTGTACCTCATCTGTACTAGAATAATAAAAGGTTTTTAGTGTGGGACTGCCGTTTCTCCAGTCCCTCACCTCAATGCTTTAAAAAATGCGCCTGTCTCTATGCGCCAGTGAATGCAAGTATTCAAATAGCAGACTATTCGGCGGTGTTAGAGACACTTTTCTCCATCTCCATAACAGCTTGCGGTTAGTAAGAAGATCAGTGCTATTTTAGCTTTGAAATTTTGTGTTATTTTTTCAAGTGCGTTATCAATTTATCTAAGTTACATATTTTCTTTAGTTAAAAAACATATGAATTTAAATTTCAGCAAACGGACATAATGCATAAAATACTATAAATTTGTATTTATGCATCATGATTTTCACGTTTTATTAATTTGCTTTTAAATATATCAAAAAACCATAGTGGAAAAATTAATTTGGACAATTCGAAAAAGAAATTTTTTCATTATTACGGCAATTAAAGAAAATTTATTACTTTCACCTACACCCTTTGCCGGCGCATGATAGATGAATGTATCAACTAGGTACCAGCCCCCCCCCCCCTCTCCCCTTCAATAAAAATCTGCATACGCCTATACTTATTTTTCTAAATACGAAAATTGGATCTGAATTTTATTTGCAAAAAAACAGTCATAGCTTATTACATTAGTGGACACAGTAGCTTCCCACCATTTTAAAATAAAATAGGAAAACGCTCCTCCCCAACATGCATATGCCACAAAAGCTCAGGAACGGTTCTACATTACATATATGGTAACTGTCTTCTAATGAGACATACTTTCAATTTCAATAAAAATGTCACACTGAGACGAAATCTGAATATAACTCTATTTGATCCTTTAAATTATGATAAACTAAAAGAAAATTACAACATTCTGAATAAACATTTCTCATTTAGTAGAAAAGGATCAATGATCCTTTTCTCTACTTTTATAAAGTACTTTTTAATAGAATATATTTTGTTATTGAAATTTGTGTATTATAGTAGACATACTGTTCACATTTTTGTACACATACTGCTCCTATTTCAGCTTATTGTTTGAGTCATGCAAAATTACTAGTTGTTTTATAATTTAGTATTCATAAATTTTCTAATTACTTTCTTTAATACTTTTTCTTATATCACAAATTTTTCTTAAATGTTTTTCGCAGTCTGATGTGACGCATAGTCTTGTTTTTAGCATTGGACTTAGGAGTATTCAGGGGTGCAGAAATGCCTCTAACATTTTTTTTTATGTTAAGAAATGGTGTGATAATGAACTAGTATTTTAAAAACTTGCACACACACATTGTACTAATTTTATTTTAATCTCTTATGTAATATTCAATCACTGCATTCTAAAATATGAATTTTCAATAAATATTTCCCCTCGTGGAGAAAAGTTCCTATGCTTAACGGCTGGATATACACGAGAGAGTGATCTTATTTCATTTTCATTTCATTTCATATGCATACTTAAGGTTATCAAGTATAAAGAGTATCAAGTATTAAATAACAAGGTTTATTAAAGGGTTCCCACGAGTTTTTAAATTTCAGGTGCAATTATTTCCTAAAAGTAACCATCACATTATTTAATCGCATAATTTATGTTATTAAATAAGGCTAAAATTATTATACTGAAATAGAGGTACTCCAATTCAGATACCCCATGGGAGCGCTGTATTTTATTACTATTTTTTAGAAATATAACAATGAAAAAAACACAATAATAAAACAACCACTTTCGCACACTGGAAAATAAAATTGTACATTTTGAAAAAATAAAAAAATTTCTTTATCTTATTAAAAATTAAATAAAAATTGCTTTCTTTTCTGGATTATTCATAAAGTGTTGGAAAGTTTAACCATTAAAGAGTTACCATTTAACCCCTTAATCGTCGTGCCCGATACATTCACAGGCAAAATTTGTGAACAAATTTTTTGGCGCCCGTGACCCTAACTCTTCTGCATCGGATCGGGTAACCAGATTTTACCCGAACCCAACCCGACCTCATTGGGTCGCCTTTTTTTCGGCAGGCAGGATTCAGAACCTGCATCAAGTCGGGAAACCAGACTTTACTAGAACCCGGCCCGAATTTATTGTGCCGGTTGATGACTTTTTCTTTTTTTTCTTTTCGCTGCAGGTAAAATTCGGATTAAAATCTTGCATCGGATCGGGTATCCCAGGTTTTACACGAACCCAACTCGGATCCGGTTTAATAAAATCTGATTACTCCGCTCGATACAAGATTCTAATCCAAATACAGCCTGTATCAAAATTAAAATTTAAACAAGAACGAAAAATCATGCGTCAAGCATAGATTATGAAACACTTTCCAACACAGCCAGAAAACTGTAACGAAACTTCACCATTAAATAAGGTGAAAGAAGATATGTAAGTAAACAGTTTAGAAAACATATAACACATTGAAAAATACAGTTTTCGAAATTACCTTCCAGTGTCAAGGGAATAGTCGAATTATTTTGTGCAGCCCTGTATATGATCAATATATGTGGATATATAACTGTAAACGGCAATGTATATTTTCTTGGCGTAGCCCTGTATATGAATTTATTTATATTCTACAAACTTCTATTACTCCACTAAATATAGTTGAGTAGGAAAATGCGTAAACACAATTAAAAACTACTCTTAAGCAATTCACTCTCATAGTCTGTAATACTTAGGAATTCCCTTATGTAGCCCTGTATATGATCAACCGAGTTTATAAACACAGACGTACTATGAAGAAATTTAGTTAAACTTAAAAACGCACTTATCACACATAGACTGTAAATATCGCACATGTACTGTAACCAATATATTTCGTGTGTCCCTGTAAATAAACGCAATGCACACAAGAGAGCAATTTATAGTGCACCTCAGTAATGCATATATTTTTCATTCTGTTTGAAATAGTGAAATATCACTAAATTACACTGCAAACGATTTTTCCCCATGGAACGATGTGTAACGCAATTCTTTTGTTTGACCCTGTAAATTAATAATAAATGCTTTGCACCCCATATTATACAAAAAGCATGTTTTAATGCGCTTCATAATTATATATCAACTTCATTATGTTTTTGATGGCGTAGCCTCATCAAAATGCACTTGAAACAATTATTTCCCATTGACTGTAATGTAACGGAATACTTTTGACTGTCCCTGTAAAAAAACTATAAGCGCTATACAATTCAGTTGAAATAGGAAACATGCTATAGTAAACGGCAATAACATACCAAAATTTCAGGGCAATCCGAGCATATTTACGGGAGTTAGAGTACGGACAGACGGACAGACGGCAGACGGCAGACGGCAGACAACCGAAGTCATTAACACTTTTCAACTAGGTTGGAAAGTGTTAAAAACACGCCACTCAATACTTTTGGGTCCGGTTCGAATCAAATCTAATCATCCGGCCGGATGTAACATCGTCACGTGTGCTTTGAACGTTGATATTTTTTAAGAGAAGTTTTTAAAAAGTTTTTTTTCAATTGCAACATCTTCCGAAAACACATTTACTATACTCGTATTTCAAGATATTAAGAGCGTAAGCTAGTAACGCAAACAAACTCGCGAGCTAATGGCAGCATTTCTTTCTTTCTTTTTTTCTTTTCTTACTTTTTTTTTTTTTTGCTTAGGATATCTGAAGTTGATGCTGATCTGGGTATGTTTTTACTTTTTAAATTTTGGATGCAGTTTTTCTTTTTCTGAGTGTATTTTCAATTTTGGAACCGCTTCCGAAACTAAAAGTGTCAGCAGAAAAAAAAACTGCATACAAAATTGAAAAAGTATGAAAATACCCGGTAACACCAACAAAAAAAAAAAAAAAAAATGAATTAATTAAAAATATGGGAATGAAAATAAGAAATTTGTAAAAAAAAAAAAAAAAAAAAACAAAAAAAAAAAAAACCACTGTCATTGGTTTAACATTAGCTGGCAAGTGCCAGCGTAGGCGTTGTTAGCGTAGGCTCTTAATGGACTTTTAAATATAAACTGAGTTTTTTCTTTAAAAAATTCGAATTTTCAAATAATGTATGTATTAAAGTACAATACTCGCGCATATTGTCATTCTGGGCATTTAAAATAAAACCGCACTAAAATTTCCCATAATTTCAGTAATTTTGACTAAAATTGTGTCAGTCGTTCTTACTGTAAAAATGATTAAAATAATACAAAATAATATATAATAATTTAAAGTTCATACAGTATAATGATTTAGAGTGGTTTTTCTCAAAAGTGTCCTTTAAAAAAAAGAAAAATGCGCGAAAGTTTTCTATTAAACTACTGTGTATTTTTTACATAAAATATCACAGGGTTAGAGATTATATGTATATCTTAAGACTGGGCCATTTTTTTTTTTATAATTCCAGAAACAACAACAAAAAAGAAATGCATAGATAAACGCCCTCCCCATCCCCCAAAAATGCAATCCGTTCAACTTTATTTTTTAAATAGAAAATTTTCTAAAATCATTTCCATCGATTGGCGAAATTGTTAAATGTGATTTTTTTAAATGAACTAAATTTGATCATGCTATGTAGAATATATCCAAATCTATAGATCATATACAGGGCTGCACAAAATAATTCGACTATATTTTTTACTATGGAAGGTACATGCTAAAACGGACTTTTAAATGTGTTATATATTGTCTATACTGTTCTTTATATATCTTCTTTCACCCTATTTAACGGTGAAGTTTCGTTACAGTTTTCTGGATGTGTTGGAAAGTATTTAATAATCTATGCTTGGCGTATGATTTTTCGTTCTTGTTTAATCTACTGGAAAGTATTCTGTCGTGAAAGATTAGTTTCAAAATCGAAAGGAAAACTTTCCTGACAGAAGGAAAAACACTGTATACTTTTCGAAATCTATTCAGTACCGACAAAGAAAAATTTCTTGATCGATAAGAGCAACTATAATTCCGTTTCCTGCAGAAAAAATGTTCTATTTTTTTTGTACAGTCTAATACTACTCATTTAAGAACTGTGCCTAATACGTAAGTACTATATTTTGAAAAAAAATATTTTTTTATAAAAATTTTCTATATAAATATATTTATATAAATTGATATAACGACAATAACTGTTTTCTATTTGTTGAACTATTTTCTAACTGTTGCAAAATCAATCCTTTATACAAAATTATGTATAATTTACTTGCAAATTTCTTAATTTCTTAATTGCTTTTATTTTTTTAATTGAACCAAAAATGGAAATAACATAACACTTGTAGTTTATGTATAAAACATTTTAAATTATTGATAGAAACTGAAAAACCTGCAGGTTTCAAATATACGAAACTTGTTTTTTAAGCTTAAACTAAACCACTTGGTTTTAAAACCTGCAAGTTTCAAATATTTGAAATTTGTCTTTTAAGTTTAAACCAAACCACTTGGTTTTAAAAGTTTACGTTTCCTCTTAATATTTATTAGATAGTATGTTGATTAAAGTAGCATGGTACGTTAGGTAGTATGTTGATTTGAAACTAGATATAAATTTTAAATAGAGGGAATATTTCAAAACCTTTTTAGGAACAGCCAGTTTTTTTTAAACAATGCATGTTACTAAACATACAGAATACCTACATCTACTGGTCAATATACTAATTTCAATTCAATTTGCCCTTTCAGCCGTAAAATAGCCGTTATTAAGACTTTAGTCTTCCGGGCCATTAGATATTGCAGTTCCAGTAATGAATTTGAAATTGAGAAGTGTAACATTTATCGCGATTTGGTTAATAATAGCTATCCTATAGATCTTGTTAAAAAAATCTTTAAAAATACTTTAAATTTTGTGAATTCTACTCCCCCCCCCTTTTCAACGTAGTAAACCCAACTCTTTTATCTGTATCCTTATTATAAGACTATTTCTGAAAAAATTTCTGGCATTCTAAAATCATTCAATATTGGGGTTTCTTTTAAACCAATTAATAAAGTGAGTTCCTTTTTCACTAAGCATAAATTTCAATATGATAAGTCTAAATTACCCGGTGTTGTTTATATTATTCCCTGTAAAGATTGCAATAGTGTCTACATTGATGAAACAGGTAGATCATTGGAAGTTTGAAGTTTGAAGTTGAAGTTTGAAGGGGGGGTGGGGTTGAGACTTATAGCTGCACGGCTGTCGTCCCGAATGATCCACGACTAGTGTAACCACCAAAGCTAAACAAACAACACTAAACTACTAAAACCGGTCAATGCTATGAAGAAACTTCAGAGCTGAAACACGAAAGTCCTTAGACGAGCAAAACTTGCTCACAAAACACACAAAAGAACTAAAACCACCACTGTTCAAAACCCTAAAATCCCAGCAACTACTGCGATGAGTCTGGTACTTCAAGCAATTAAACAAAATGTGTTCCAAGGAGTCTATACAACCACACAAACAACAACGGCCATCCGGAATCAAATGGAACCGAGCTAAAACTTCAGGGGTAATCAACATCCGACAGAGCAGCCGGGAAATCAACACGTCCTCCCGTCTGTTCCGATCCCAGGACGAGGTAAGTCTAGCAGAGGGGATATTCCCATGCGAGACACTGTATTTGGAGGCATTGTAATCTTGTTCGAACTGACTTGCCGCTTCCCGTTTATGAGCGCTGATCATATCCTCTGGAGAAATCCAGTCAACCAGAACATCGGAATAAGTGACGCCTTTCGCCAAACTATCTGCTTTTTCATTTAAAGGGACACCCCGGTGACCCGGAACCCAAAGGAAGAGAATATTCGAAAGAAATTGAATTGAGCGAATGATTTTGTTATGAAGCCAAAGGATGACCATAGGGGATTTTAAAGTTATGGACTGAAGAGCAGACAGCACGGACAAGCTGTCAGACAGAATGAGAACACGCGACGACGAGTGAGCCAGTTCGTCCAGCCCAATCCCAATTGCAAGGGCCTCCGCAGTGAAGATGGAATTCACATGGTGGACTTTATAAGCAAACTGATTCTTTGAATTGCAGCCAGCTATAGAGGTGAGGAAAATGGTCTTCGAAGCATCGGTTGCGATGATGTTCCATTCATTGTAATCTTGGATGAACTCAGCAAAATATGGAGCGATCATGGCCGTATCAAGATCTTTATTTTGGAACGGGAACCCCGCAGTGAGGACCCTGAAAGCTTCAACATCCTGGGGTAATGGGACTTGGAACCGAAGAAGATGATCTGGAGTAATCCTTGATTTTGTCAGCATCTCAGAAACATTGGGTAAATCTTCAACAAAAAGGTCTAGACCATCCGCCCGAATGTCCCAGAGGGGGGACCAACTACCCAAATAAAGATGTTTAACCCAGGAGTTGAACGCCAAAGCTTTGATCCTGTCTGCAAGTGGGGCAGCACCGGCATGTCTTCTTAGCACCATGTTTGGAGTCCATTTCGGTAGACCCAACGCAATTCTAAGGGCACTGGTTTGGAGAACTTCTAGCTTACGGAAAAAAGAGACGCCTGCTGAGCTGAGAATCGTCGCTCCATATTCTATCACACTTCGAATGGAAGAGAAAACTAAAGTTAGAAGGTGATGGGAGCGAGCGCCATACCGTTTCTGTGCCAGAGACTTGAGAATGTTTATTCTGGTGAAGACTTTTTTCCCCGGAGGTACTCGATGTGCTTCCGGAACCCTCCACGCCGTGCGATATAGAAACCGAGGAACTTGATCTCCGTACACCACTCGATTAATCCACCGTTGACACTAAAGTCGAAGTAGCATTCCGCGGGGCGTCTGGACAAGTTGATAGCATGGCATTTATCCGGCCGGATGGAAAGCTTCCAGTGTGTGCACCACTGAGCAACTAGCCGGAGCGCTTCTTGTAGCTTGATACGGCAACTCTCCAGAGAGCAGTTGTCACAGTAGAGGAAAATGTCATCTGCATAAATTAAGTATTTCACTCGAGCTCAAGAACATCGTAAAAATCAGCCAGAAAAATAGTAAACAGGATAGGGCTCAGCACCGCTCCCTGAGGGTCACCTCTATTGATATACCTGAGTGACGATGTGACATTCCTCCAGGCCACCTTGATGGACCTCCCAGAGAGGAAGCGATGGAGCCAGAGTAAGATGGGACCAGTAATGCCAACTTGGGCACATTTGTAAATAAGTCCGTCCACGTAGACAGAGTCATAAGCAGCTTGAAGGTCTAGAGATATGCCCAAAATATATTTTTTCTCTTTCCTTGCCATTAAGAGGTCCTGATGGAGCCGGGTAAGTGTGGCCTGATTATCTCTGAAGGGTAGGAAGCCAAGATGTCTACGGTCCAAGGTATTATTCGCGAGGAGGTGATAATTGATACGGGTAGCTATCATCCGTTCACAAATTAGGCCACAGAAGTAAGTGCAATGGGCCGGTAGGAGGCAGCCAATTTCTTAGTTCTGCCGGGTTTGAGGATTGGCAGGATGATCGCCGTGGTCCAGGATGATGGGATGTCCCCCATGAGCCATATGTCATTATACACTTGAAGCAAGACTCCAAGCGAGTGATCGTTGAGGCCTTTAAATAATGCAGCACTAATCTTGTCCTCTCCTGGAGTCGAGGTATTCGTTCGGCGGATAGCATCTTTTAACTCAGTGATATCGAAAGGATTGTTGAGCTGGGGACTGGTTACAATGCCATATGTGATGGGAATGGATTCATGATCCCCCTCCCCAGTGAAAACGTTAGCGAACGTCTCCACTTGGAAAGCCGCATCTGCGCTAAAAATGTCCCCTACTTGAAGAACAAGGTGTGTATCAATGGGAGTACTGGATCGATTTCGGATCTTGCGGAATACCTTGTGCAGAATCTTGGGATCCCTCGCATCAGTACAGATCAAGTCCCAGAAACACTGCTTGGACTTTTTGATGACTTTCCTGAGCTTGGCAGACACTCGCTTGTATTTGATCCAGTACTCGCTGGAAATCAAACCCCGGGATTTCTTTAGAAAAAAGTTCTTTTGCTTGTGAAGATTGCTGCATCGCGCATTCCACCAGGCAGGAAGGCATTTGTCACGCCTAGCGCGGGAAAAGCTGTGATTTTGCATCGCACCTTGAACCAACTGAGAAAAGGAGTCATAATCCATGGAGGAAACCCGTTGCAGTCTGTCGTTGACCTCCCGACAAATGTTCGGCCACTTGTAAAGAATAGGGCTAGGATGGGGTGGACTGGAAAGCTCTACAGAAATGATAATTGGGAAATGATCACTATCAAACAAATCCTCCTCCACATGGATGGAGGACTGAGTGAAGATGTCTGAAGTGCAAAGAGACAAGTCTATCAAAGAACAGAAGCCACTGGGAGAAACATGAGTGGGAGTGTCCAGGTTCATGATACAGTAAGGGCTGTCCAGAAGCCAATCAACGAACAATTCGCCAGCGCGCGAGGACACCGGGGCGCCCCACAGATGATGATGAAGATTAAAGTCTCCGAGAATGAGAGTATTACCTGTCAGGCCGTTTGTCACATTCATAATATCATCTACCACCAGACCCGAAGACGAGTAAAGGTTAATTATATTCAAATGATGTGAACCAAGAAATATGCGAACCCCCAAAATCTCATTCGAGAGGTTGAAAGCGTCAAAGTTTAACTGGAGGGAGGACCAAGCGTCTGTAATTGCAATGAGGAGTCCGCCACCAGGGCGACCCAATCTGTCCAACCGATAGATCACTTTTCCTGGGATGGTCAGGGACTTTTCAGCAGTTAGAAATGTTTCTTGTAGAGCCAAGATGTCCGCAGAGGCAAAAAGCGGGGTATGCAGCCAGGGGAGTTTGTTTAAGATACTACGGCAATTCCATTGCAGAACTGAGATACCCATTAAGACAAGCTGAGAAAAAAAAGGGGGGTGAACAGCAAAACATAACCACAAGACACACACAGTGCCAAACTGCCCCGGCAGTACAGAAGGCAAAAAAAAAAGTAATCAATAAAGAGGCGACACACACAAACACACATTTTTTTTTTTTTATGTCTTGTCAGGTTTATGCGGGCGTTTGCGCTCCGGGGAGGAGTCGCATATTTTAGCCAAAGTATTTATAATGCTTGCACTATAGGCATCCAGTTGCTTCGTTAAATTAGCAGACTGATTTGAAATCACGTCAACGAATGATTTTGAGCAAATGATTCGTTCGGACTTCCAACAATTTCTGAAAGTCCCCGAATTCAAAACTTCTAGTGCTGGTTGTCTGAGCGAATGACTTCGCCTCGGATTTTTGAGTAAAGAATTTTCTTCTGGCATCTGTGAAGGAAAGAAAATTGCGACTTTTGAATCGAAGGAATTCGGCTTACTGGAGCCGCGAGGGGCACTGACGAAAGTCCGCTCTGTGATCCCCATTGCAGTTCGCACATTTAACTGGGGTGGTACATGGCCCCGAGTGTACAAGGCTACATGTGGCACAGCACTGCTGTGCTGGGCATTTGCCTGACGGGTGAGAAAATTTGAAGCATTTAATGCATTGCCGGGGTCGATCAATGAATTGCGTGACTCTCTGTAGTGAATACCATAACTTGACTTCAGCTGGAATTAATGTCCCCAAGCTGGTCACCAGAACCGGAGAGACCGCACTTTGAGAGTCCTTTCGGATGAATCTCCGAAGTTCCAAAATGTTCAAATTGTTATTTTCCGCGAGTTCATTACCCAACTCTGGTAAAGGGATGTCAACGGGTATATTGAAAAGCAGGAAACGATTAGTAATGTTTTCCCACACTACTCTCTTTGATATAGTAACTCCCAAAAATTCAGACAAATTAACGAAATCAATCGCACAATCCACCTTTTTTGTACTGACAATAATATCACCCAGTCTCGTATATCTAATATTGGCAATGTCCGCTGCAGACGGAACTTTTGACTTAATTTCTGCCTGGACCGCTCTCGGGTCTCGTTGGGGGATTGTTTTCGACACCGAGCTGTGTAAAAAGATGTTAAAGTCCTTACCACCATTAGATGCCGCAAATTGAAGCAATCTGTCCGTAGACGCTGTAGCGCGAGCTATGTTTACATTATTCATATCACATTTTAACAAATTTTCAGAAACCTCTACCATTTCGACACTACTAACTGGTGGTTGTAAAGATGTTTCATCATTGACCACATTAACTGTCGAATTAGCCATCTTGGATGCCGACGGCCATCCCGACATTACCCACACGACACTAAAGTTCAAACAGATAACTACTTACTACGAAAATAAAAGAAAACAACCCACACAGAAAAGCACTGGTGATACAGCAAAAACTCTAGAGAAAAATAAATATAAACCACTTACTTCCAAAAGCAGCCCAAAACGCACAAAAAACAATTAAAACTTCTATCACCTGGACACAAACAAACCACGACAGCCGGCAGCTAGAATACGGAACCGCCCCCCACGTGAACTGTCAGATCATTGGAAATTCGCCTAAAAGAACATACTACTGCTTTAAAAAATAGTAATTTTAATTCTAAAATTGTCCAGCATTCACTTCAAACAAATCACATCCTGCTAATTGCGAACGCCAGTATTTTGAAATCAGGTTGTAACAGCTATCATGGTCGATTACTCTTTGAGGGTTGGTTCACTCAATTGCGATCGCAGACGTTGAATGATGCTCGTTCTATCCCTAATGCATATTATCTGTTTTTAAAATAACTTTAACTGTCCTTGATTTGTTCAGTGGTTTGTTATGCAATGGATTGTTTTTGTACTGATGATGCCTTGCGTGTCGCTTGGCGAAACGTTTACTTTTTTGTATTTTTAATTGTTTTTAAGTATATTTTTTATAAATTTTATTTTAAGTGTACTCATGTCTGTCTTAATTTAATTTATTTGGTGTTTTTAATAGTTTTTACATTCAGACGTTAAATGTATACATATTGCAAATTAAGATATGGTAAATCCATTGTTGATGGACTCAGAACATGTCAGGGACTTTCTTCAAAAATTGTACGTACTTTGGAAAAGATTGACTTTTTACTCCGTTGCAAAAGATCCAAGATTATTCCTGTTTCTTTCCGTGTTAAACCTTTAGTGAAGTCAAAGCGTGGTTTTTCTGTCTCTAATTCAGCAAGTATCCAGTTTCTCTCTGCGGCCATCGCTCTTAACTACGGCTTATTACGTTCTTATCGTCGTTTTCTACATTATCGCCTCATGAAACTTTTTAGTTTAGTTGATCCGTATGATTGTCTTCGTATCCTGGATTTTTTAAAGTACAGCAATTACCTTCTGAAGTTGAACTTGGTTAAGAAATATGCAAATAAATTTACTAACCTCATTGTGAAGGTTACTCCTTATTCTTTTACAGTTGCATCAAAAAGCGATAACTGGGTCTTGAATATTTCGTCTAAAAGTTTATCAGTGTCGGAATCTGCTTTGCTTATTAAAGACTTGAATTACTCACTGGGTTCTGTGAAATTAGATACTCCCGATTTACTTGCTTCTGCTGAATCCGCTATTATGGGTTTTTGCCCATTGGTAAGGCATGATATTAGACGTGCTATTTCTGCATCGATCTTAAACTCTAATTACGCCACTCCTGCTGGTACTGAAGATTCTTTGCGTATTATCAAGAGACTGAGATCGGACAATTCGATTGTAATTACGAGAGCTGATAAAGGTAGAACTACTGTTGTGATGGATAGGGATGCTTATGATTCAAAGGCTCATGAACTACTTGACGATGTAAATACATATTCTGTACTTAAGAAAGATAAAACTCCTTCAATTCAACGTAAGATGAACGTTATTATTTCCAAATTTGAAAAACTTAAGAAAATCCCCCTTAACTCTGCTTCGAAATTGAGATGTTACACCGGTCTGGTCCCTCGCTTTTATGGGTTACCAAAGATTCATAAACCATCTATCCCACTCCGCCCCATTATTGATTTTTCTAAATTCCCTTTATATAATCTTTCTAGTTACTTATCCGCGCTTCTTAAACCTCTTACGCTTAACTCCAGTTACAGTCTTAATTTACCTTACAAATTTCTTGATGATTTACAGAGTTTTGTTTTCCCTACCGGTTATATCATGGCTTCTCTTGATGTTGTTTCGCTGTTTACATCAATCCCTTTCGATCTGGTTTGTAAAGTAATTAAAGATATCTGGCCCACTCCGACACAACCTACTGATTTTAATGTCGAAGAGATTGTTGAATTAGTTAGTTTTTGTTTGACCTCAAACTGTTTTATATTTAATAATTGCTTTTATAGTCAAATTTCTGGTACCGCTATGGGGTCGCCCCTCTCTGTTGTAATTGCTGAACTTGTAATGCAGAATATTGAAAATAAGATTAATTCTGAACTTGGTTCACGTATTCTTTTTTGGAGACGTTATGTCGACGACATTTTTTTGATAGTGAAAGAAGCAGATTTAAATAATATTCTCACGATTTCTAACTCTATTGGTGACCGTATTAAGTTTACTGTTGAAATTGAAAATAATGCTGAATTACCATTTCTCGACATTCTAATCCGCAGGCACACTGCTGATATCTCTCAATCTATCACCACTACTGTTTACAGAACACCTACATCTACTGGTCAATATACTAATTTCAATTCAATTTACTCTTTCAGCCATAAAATAGCCGTTATTAAGACTTTAGCCTTCAGAGTCATTAGATATTGCAGTTCCAGTAATGAATTTGAAATTGAGAAGTGTAAAATTTATCGCGATTTGGTTAATAATAGCTATCCTATAGGTCTTGTTAAAAAAATCTTTAAAAATACTTTAAATTTTGTGAATTCTACTCCCCCCTTTCCAACGTCGTAAACCCAACTCTTTTATCTGTATCCCTTATTATAAGAATATTTCTGAAAAAATTTCTGGCATTTTAAAATCATTCAATATTGGGGTTTCTTTTAAACCAATTAATAAAGTGAGTTCCTTTTTCACTAAGCATAAATTTCAATATGATAAGTCTAAATTACCCGGTGTTGTTTATATTATTCCCTGTAAAGATTGCAATAGTGTCTACATTGGTGAAACAGGTAGATCATTGGAAATTTGGCCAAAAAGAACATGCTACTGCTTTAAAAAATAGTAATTTGAATTCAAAGTTGTCCAGCATTCACTTCAAACGAATCACATCTCGCTAATTGCGAACGCCAGTATTTTGAAATCAGGTTGTAACAGCTATCATGGTCGATTACTCCTTGAGGATTGGTTCACTCAATTGCGATCGCAGACGTTGAATGAAGCTCGTTCTGTCCCTGTGACTTTTTTATATTTTTAATTGTTTTTAAGTATATATTTTATATTTTAAGTGTACTCATGTCCGTCTTAATTTAATTTATTTGGTGTTTTTAATAGTTTTTACATTCAGACGTTAAATGTATACATATTGCAAATGCATGTTACGGTTTTTAAATTATTCGGCATTATTCATGTTTTCCATGTTTTCCACCAGGCTTTGTCATTTTTGCTGATATACTGTAAGTTTTTCTTAGCTTATTAAATATCGATAATAATCAATGCACTATCATAAACCTCATTTCATTTAAATATATATTATTTATTATAATGTTAAATCAGAAACTAGAGAGGCGACAAAATTAAACGTAGCAGACGACGTGCAGTCTCAAGGACCGCATTTACTTAAGATTCCAATAAAGCTTAAATTTTAGTATGAAATTGTAGAGATGCGGGCTTTGAACATTCCACTTATAACAGAAAACAAAAACATTAGTTTTTTAACAAAAGTTTCGCATACAAGACATTTATAAAACACTGTGTTTTCGTCATAAAAAATTCTCGGTTGGCTTACAAATCGCTAAATTACTCATTAGGTTAAAAGTTTAAGTATACACAGCGTGGTCTTAGGGATACTTCATACCCTATTACGGGTTAATCTCATTAGAATATCTGAGCTATATGTTGAATGAATTTTATATTAAATATTATTTTATGTAACAGATCTGTGTAATAAAATCCATTTTTACAAATTTAAATAAGATTTTCTACTTTACATAAATGGGATGGTTTTGTTTTTTCTCCTGCATCAAGGTTTTGAATGGCTATTAAAAATTGTATATATACGTACCAAATTGCTTCAGGCTGTAATTAGATTATATTAAAGAACATAATATAGATTTCTACTCTTTAATAATTAAAATTGTATTTAGTTATTTTATAAAGAATGAATCTCACTTATTAACAGTACGAGTAAGAAACAAATAAAATAAGATTTTTTGCACTAGTATCTTGTAAAATCAATTTAATAACACAAACACTCTAAAAAACGTATTGTTTTAACAGATACTTTTAACAGAATATCTTCATTTTATGTAAGATACAGATTTTATATGTTATCCAGCGCAGATATCATTTCGCCCTCTAGTGGAAATTTTTATAGTTATAGGATTCTTCGCTTTTAACGTGTATTGCCGGTAAAGTTATTCGTCTACGATCTTCGGATCTCTAATCTAGCCCTCTGAGCATCTGAGGGTTTTCCTGCATTTTCATAAAAGTATTTGTAAAACTTAAAATAATTTAAATTTTCTTTCCACGTTTATTTCTAAAACACCCTTCATATATCTTTATTTTACATATATCTTACAATACAATTTTGTTAAAAAATATTTTGTCTAGAGTCGATTTACGTTGTTTTTGGGAAACTGAAAAATACGGGCAAAACGCTTAGTGGGCTAGACCAGATTTTAACAGATTTTCTCTGTACAAAATACAGGGCTAATCTGGTAGCATAGCTGACAGATTTTTTCCGTTAAATCTACATGTTTTTTTAGAGTGAATCTAAGCGCATACATGTGAATACTACGTAAAACAAATTTGGACAAAACCTAATTATACCTAATAATACTTCACATACACACAGAGTAATTTTAATCATAAGAATATTTATCTGTAATCCACATTAACATTAAAACAAGAAAGAAAAATCATGCATCAAGCATAGAATATGAAACACTTTCCAACATTTCCAGATTACTTTAACAAAACTTCGCTATTTAATACGGTAAATAAAGTATCTAAGTAAAATTTTAGAAAACGCATAACACAGTTCAAATCCAGGATTCAGCAATTAACGTCTACAGCCGGAAAAGTACTCTAATTCTTTTGTGCATCCCTGTATACAATATATATATATATTCGTATATACTCTACATAGTATGCTACAATTTAGTTTAGTAATAAAACACACAACACAGTTTAAAATTCACCTTCAGCAATTTCTACCAATAGACGGAAACATACTTGATTTATTTTGTACAGCCCTGTATATTACCTTAAGATTTTTAAACACGCCATATATTAATCTGTAGTTTAATTCAGGCAAATAATCGCTGAAAACTACTGAAATCACATTTCCAGAAATTATCATACGTAGGCGTCCATGTATTCAGTTCTTTTCGTGACTCTGTATATGATATTATTTATATTCTACAAACATTTATTAGTATACTAAATATATTTTACATTCAAAATGTATAACTTGGTTAAAAAACCTTTAAGCAACTTACTCTGATACACAGTAATGCATACTTTTGAGCAGCCCTGTATATGATCTATAGCATTTATACATACTATCATAGTATGCAAAAATTTAGCATGCGTAACTGAAAGCGAACTTTCACCATTTATCGCTTATAGACAGTACTTGGGATACAGTATTGTATCCGAAATATTTAGTGTGTCTCTGTAAATGAACGGTAAATGCATATCATATTACACAGCAAATATCTTGTAGTAAAACTCAGTAATGTATATTAATTTCATTATATTTGAACTAGTGTAACATAATTAAAATTCGCTACAAACAGTTCTTCCCCGTAGACCATTATGTAACCGAATACTTATGTGTGACCCTATAAAATAATGATAAATGCTTTACACTAGGTATTCTACTGACCACTTCAGAAACTGATATCAATTTCATTATGTTTGTAATAGTGTAACATGATTAAAATGCACCGCAAACGATTTTTTGCCATAGACCATAATATAACGGAATTCTTTTGAGTACCCCTGTAACCTAGCTATAAGTGCTACACGTAACACTTATGACAGTAAACATATTGTAGTGTACTATCCATTTCAATATATTTGAAATAGTGTAACGTCATTAAAATACATTGAAACTGACTTTTCCCTATAGACCACAATGTAACGGCATACTCTTGAGTGCCTCTGTAAGTGAAGTATAAGTACTATATACTTCATTTTCAATGCCGAACATGTTATAGTAAACTTTATTAATATTTATCAATTTTATGAAAATCCGAGTATATGTACGTGAGTTAGAGTACGGACAGACAGGCGGAGAGACAGACAGATAAACCGAATTCATAAACACTTTTCAACTATGTTGGAAAGTGTTAAAAAGAAGAAGAAACATTGTCTTCAATTCCTAATACACATCCTAATACACGTTCCTTACACGTCTTCAATTCCTAATTTATTCTTCAATTTTCTGAATACTGCGTCTAAAAGTGACACATTCTTTAAATTTCTATTGCTGAATCTCTAATTTTTGTGCGTAATATTTTGATAATAACCTTTTCTTTTCCCTCTCATCAATACTCTTACTATACAGCTACTTTGTTATCATTCTTTTAGTTTTCTTTAGCCACAATTTTTGCTATTTATTTATTTGTAAATGTCAAACAAAGAAATGAGACTTACTGTTAATTCTTTTACTTTTAGATATTCATTATATTTGTTGTACTCATTTTATATAAAAGGTTCGCCTTAAAGAAATATAATGTAAGCTGCCAATAACTATACATGATTAATGGTAATAATAAAATCACTCTAAACCCTGTTTTTTAACAAGAATTTATATTATAAAAATTAGCTGAGTATGTCTGAATAAGTAAAATAAAACAATAATTTAATACAATAAAGCCTATTTTTACAAATATTTTACATCTAAAATGGTGCTTAGAGAAAAATTAAACAATATCACAAATAAAAATAATATGAACCATTGAAGCCTTTAAGAAATGAAATGACATACAAACTTTTAATATAACATAAAAGGTAGTTATTTTAAAAAAGAGACAAACATACTCATAATAACAGTTAATATTTGATTTATCATGTCTAATAAACGCGTTCTCGATAATAAAGCAAAGTTTTAAAAATATATACGTTACAAAATTAAAAAAACAATTGTAAGAAAACGAAGTAATTACGAAATAAAATAACATTTATTTCTAGTTTTTTACAGAAATCTTTGATCTGACTAATAAAGATTCCATTCCCCCAATCAGAAAATACCCTCTTACCTTAATTACCTGATATATGCTGAAAAAAAATCACGAATCACTCGCAATAAAAAGTAACTGTGGGATGATGATTATTATTGGAGCATAAGTCGATCAATCATTTATATACAGATTCTTCATAAAGAAATATTTTTTCCGATTAAATAATTTGTTATCAAAGATGTATTTATCCTATGAAGTAGTGGTCTTCTACCACATTTCAAAATTGCGTTTACCAGTTTAGATAATATATGTATTGAAATAATACCTATTTGATTTAGTTTAAGAAATGCATTATCCCAAATCGTACTTTTTAATGTAGATGCCTCTTAAAAGAATCTGAAACAATAGACAAAACATATTTCAAATCGAAAAACTATTATCAAACTATAAAATTCATTTGACATTAAACATGAGTCTAGAACCACAATTCCAACTAAACAAAGACTTATATCTTCGAGAATTCACAAGTCATGTAAATAATGTCACAACTAGCGCAGTTAGAAGCTACATGATAGAAAAAAAAATAAGTTTTAGATGAAATAAAATAAAATATACAAAGGGTATTGCGAAGTATTATGACCCAGATATATTCAATTATCCGAAAAGTTCTGCGGTTTTCCAAAGCAAAGCACTGTTTCTTCTAGTTATTTTTCTACTGCTAATAAGGGGTGTATTTTAATGACCCAGATGTTTTCTGATTGCGCTGCCTAATTCCCGCTTGTGTTGTGTCATAATTTTTGTTTCAGTGCAGTGTTAAGAATGGAAAACCAAAAGGTTCATTTTCGTTATATTATACTTTTTTTATTTCAAGAAAGGAAAAAAAATGCTAGTCATACTACTCGTAAAACTTGTGCTCTATATGGACAAAGAGCTGTTTCAGATGACACAGTTCGAAGGTGGTTTGAGAAATTTAAGCCCGGAAATTTCAGCCTCGAACATGATACCCACTCTGGACGACGATCATCTGTAAAGGAGGACCTCTTAAAAGAAGATATCGCTGAAAATCCACGTTGTACAGTTCAGGAGCTATCACACAGACTAAATATTCCAAAAAGTACAGTGCATGATCATTTGATAGCTTCTTTTATAAGAGGTCCTTCTTTTCAGATGTGACCTTTCTTTAAATAAAAGAGCATAATATGACGAAAATGAACTTTTTGGTTAACCAAACTTAGCACTGCACCGAAAAAACAATTATGCCACAACACAAGCGAGAACTATGCAGCACAAGCAGAAAAAAACGAATGTACATATATGGATCATTCAAGGTCACTCCATATCAGCAGTAGCAAAATAACTAGACGAAACCACGCTTCGCCTTTTGAAAAACCGCAGAACTTTCCGGATTGATGATCCAATAATTTAAAATAGTATTTTTCATATCTCATATGTAATTTAATGATTTTGGATGCATCTTAAATGTAAAATTTTTGCTTTTACTGCCCCGAAAACTTCAAATATCAATTTCAATTCAAATTTGCAGAAATCTAAGTTGCAGCGTCCATAAAATTT